>JASUUH010000189.1:0-2839110 GCA_030449925.1 Citropsis articulata | reverse complement strand
AAATTATTAAAGGGCATTTATCATTTAGCTAGTTTATGGTATTTTATCACTTGTAATTTGCAGTTTTTTATTTGGATAATTTGCAGATTTTTTTCTTATATGTACATTATTTTTTTATGAGATTTTGGTGGATTTTCGCTTAATAAAAAAGAAATAAAAATAAAAATATATTTAAAACATTAAAAATCCAAGCCCGTGCAAGCCCGGCCCCAGTTAAAGCCTCTCAAATTTGAGACCCGGGCTTTTGAGAGAACTTCAGTATATGGGCTTGGTCACAGGCTGGCTTCGGCCCAGCTCCGCAATTCTCAACCCTAGTTCCGTCTTTGTTTCTGAATGGTTTTTTATTCGCATAACGAAAACGTTTTTGTTTATTATATGTTTGAGTTATTTTGTATGGCATATATATGAATTAAAGTGAATGTATGCAGCAAGATTCTATTTGAGGGTTTCACTTGGTTGTATGTTCTGATTACAGAAGTCAAGGCTTGGGCAATGAAACTGAGGCCTGCAGCACTTTCACCAGCAAAATCAATCACTTGTGATCGCTCTCACAGAAGCTACGATCTCTGCTGGATCAACGGTTCAGCGCTCTTCGACCCAAAACTTCGACATTTTTCTCCGTAGGTTATACGAATTCGACCCCGTCACAACTATCCTTACAAATCAAAACTCAGCCTTACCCTCTTAACACTCTCACCACCTTCGCTCCTCCTAGCCTTTCATGTGGAGTCACACACACTAGTCCAGATTTAGTGTTTAGCGCAGGCGGGTACAATGGAAACTTATTTCATGAATTCATGGACTGCTTCGTTCCTCTCTTCATCACCATCAATTCCCACTTCCCTGATCAGGATGTCCTCATCGTCATAGCTTATTATAACGATCAGTGGGCCCCAAAGTATACCGAGTTACTTACTCGATTTACACGCCACCCGATATTCAACATTAACAATCAAACTATCACGCATTGTTTCCCATCAGTAACCTTAGGGCTTATATCACATGGTCAAATGGTCATAAACCCCACGTTGCTACCAAAACAAAAAAACTTTTGTGGATTTTCGATCCTTCCTAGCGAATGCTTATAACGAAAATAATAATACCTCTTCATCGGTTCATCAAACAAAACCTAAGCTTGTTTTGGTAAACAGAAATGCTAGGGTTGGGCGCACGATTTTAAATGTAGGAGCAGTTAAGAAGGCAGCTGAGGAATTAGGCTTTGATGTAACAATCTTTGAGCCAAAAGAAAGTACTTCATTGGGTGACTCGTTCAGGTTTATTCATGCTTGCCATGCAATGGTAGGCGTTCATGGCGCAGCATTGACACATTCTTTGTTCCTAAGGCCAGGCTCTGTGTTAATGCAAGTGGTGCCAATTGGGACACAATGGCTGTCGAAGGTGTATTTCGAAAAGCCGGCTAGGGTTTTGGGATTGGAGTACATAGAATGTAAAATTAAACAAGAGGAGAGTAGCTTGGTGGAAAAATATGGGGCTAATGACTTGGTGTTGAAGAACCCTCAGGTTTTTGCTGGAGGATATTGGAGCAATATGCGCGTGTATCTCAAGACACAAAATGTTAAGCTTGATATAGATAGGTTTCGGATATACTTGAAGGATGCTTATAAGAAGGCCAAGAAATTTATCGACAAGGAAATTAAGTTAGCGTATTGAATGCTGCTTGTGTCACAAGGTATTTTTTTTTTTTCTCTATTAAGTAATTTTTATATGGCTTTTGTGTTAATTAAAATATAGTATAGTTGAAATAATTGGGCTGTCATTTCTTCACTTCCACAGTAAGAATTAAGGTAACTAGACTATCCTTTAGGGATAACATAGTGTGTGTGTGTATTAACATTAAACCTGAATTTTACAGTGTCGGTTATCTAAACCAAATAATTCTCGATGATTGTAAATTTATGGCAAAAGAAAATGATAAGGTGTTCATCGTTTGCGTAAGTGACAAAACGAATGATTGAGGAATTAATGACCATGAAAATTTTCATGGAAGAAAATTAGGATCTTTGTCAACTTTTGAGCTAGCAAGCGCAACTCCTTTACCCCACCATGTGGAAATTAGTATTGGGAGAAAATTGGGATCTTTATTTGATCATCAAATAATGATCAGATGGAGCGTAATCATAAAACAACATTGGCTCCAAAAGAATATATCAGATAAACACTTGACAATTACTAAGTTACACTTAGTGTAACATATATGTAAGTATGGGAACCACATATTTATGTGATTCCATAATTTATGTGACTCCAATACTTACATATATATTACAATAAATATAATATAGGCTCTCCCTAAACACTTTATTGATCGATCTCCTGCTTTCAAATCTTTCAAATTGCTTTGTATATTGCATATAGCCTACAACCGTAAGTAGTATAGTAATTTTCAAAAATACCCTTGCAAACCCATCGATATCGCGGCCAAAGCTGGCGCCAACTCTTAAGCTGAAATTCCAAAAACACCCTCACGTGAGTGGTGATTTTCCTCCACAACAGTGAGCGCCGCTATTTTGACAGCACAGTTACACATACATATAATCTACCAATGTCTTGTCTTGTCTCTCTATAAATGAAACCTGCAAGGCGAAGACAGTAAGTACTTTCAGTAGCTTGTACTCACACAGAAGAGCTTTGTGTGTGTGAGAGAGAGAGATCCAAACTGAGGGAGTATTTAAAATTTAGGGGGGAAAAAAAAGGGAAATGGAGAAAGCACTAACAAAAGTGAGTAGCTTAAAGGTAGGAGGCTCATGGATCTCGAGGAAAGCTAAGGAGGAGCTCTCTAACATCACTCAAGACATCAATGTGCGTTCTGATTTTTTGTTTTTTAATTCATTTCCTTGTACAAGTTTCGGTCTTTAATCTTGTAATTAAAGTAAGTACATCATGTTTGCTTGTTATTGTTTTTGTTTACTGATGGCTTTTTGGTTATTTGTTGATTTTGTTAATGTGGCTTGATTGAGTGATACCCACTTGATTTTACTGGGTTTATTTTCATGGGAAATTACTGGTGGCGAGTAAGATCTTTGGATTTTTCTTTAATAGGGATGGATTTGCGAGATGGGTTTCAATTTGCCGATTGCTCTTTCGTTTGGATAAAGTTGGCATTTTATTTTATTTTTTTCTGAAACTTGTTTCATTTTGTGTCTCTTGTTTGTTTCTCCGTGTTCTATTTACAATTTCAAGCCCTTCAGATTTTTGTTTGGATTAATGAGACATTTCGAGCCCCTTTATATTCTAATATGTTAAAGAAAACAAAGTATGATTTAGAGTCATTTCGTAAATGTGATTTCTGGATGTACTCTTACAGCTCCAGTGCTTAACTGCTATGTACACTGCTCAAAATTCAAGTCAATATTTGTATATCGATTCATAAAGTTTCTAACGGTTTGTTGTGACGAAATCAGATAAAATATTCCCCTCTTTCCCATTGATTTTCTGTAGTTATGAGTTATTGCAACTTGCAACAGCTGTGCATCTTACTATTTTAAGTGAGTTATTTCTGGTTGAGATGAGATGAATGTAAAGGATCCAATCGTATTTCTTTGTTACAGAAATTGTTGACCTAATTAATTGCCTAGAACTAGAAGTAATTTTAACTTTCGTAATCTGTGGTGTAGGCCAGTTAGCAGGACTTTTATCACTTAATTGATTTGATTTGTACCACAGGAGCTGGAAACTGGAAAAATGTTATTTTGAATACTTTTATATCTTATCAAAAGAAAAATAGATAAGGAGTCTCCTTTTATAGAGGATAACATATTGCATCTTCTATGTTTCTGCTTGATACCCCATATTCCCTGAGAAGATTGCATCAGAAAGGGCCATTTTTATTCTTTGATACGATATTTTGTCATCATTTGGAATGTGGTGTAGTTTAGGTATGATGGTAATACTTTCTTTTTTCTAACAGCTTTCACATTGTTGCAGACTATCTCCAGTACTGTTGAAGAGAAGGCGAAATGGATTTTCAACAGGCTGAAAGGTGCGCAAGTGCTAAATTTTACTTGAATTTGCGTATGTCGAAGTATAGAAACAAATGCACTCTAGAAATGACTAAATATGGAAGAAACCGTTGTTTCACTCGTGAATATACTCTTTGCATAGTGCTCGTTGTGACTTTCGGATATAAACTTTGTTTTTTAGTCTCATGGAATGCATTCTATCAAAAGGATACTAGAATAGGGTAAATGCATTCCAATCTTGAGCATTTTCCTTTGCTTTTTATTTTTTTCACTTTAAATAATTAGGAAAGGCATGTATGCTGCTAATGGCAAGATGCTTATGTATGCACTTTTCCCATCACAGGAAAGCCCACGAAAAGCTTGCCAGACCTTCTTCGCGAGTACAACTTACCAGCAGGCCTCTTTCCCCAGAACATAATCTGTTATGAATTTGATGAAACAAAAGCCAAACTGACTGTGTACTTGCCTTCAGCGTGTGAAGTCATTTTCAAGGACTCCTCGGTTATAAGGTATGCAACGCGGGTGAAAGCGATTCTAATGAGGGGAAAGCTCTCAGGTATAGAGGGAATGAAGACTAAGGTCCTTGTATGGGTTAAAGTCACATGTGTTTCCGTTGAGAGCTACAAGTCCGATAGGGTATGGTTCACAGCTGGAGTGAAGAAATCAAGGCCAAAGGATGCTTATTTAGCCCCGCAGAATGCCATAAGAGTTGAAGAATTTTGAGTTCTAGTGTATTCATTATCGTTGTTGCTGCTGGAGGTTGAGGGCTTATGTATCTTGTAATATTTTAGGTAATCAGGCAGTAACACCGTTCATCAATTTTATGAGTAATAAATTGGACTATGTTATTGGCTTGATTTTTGAAATCTCATGGATGGCTTACATGTAGCTAATAGCTTATTTAGGATTTGGTGACGATGTATTTTTTCTACCTTCATGATTCTTTTCCTATATTTGTAGGGAATGACGAAGCAATTGTTAAACTCTTTTTTTTTTTTTTTTTGGCGAATCCTTGTGATCAGAGGACTAAATCGATTTAGTAAACTTAGTTATAAATTCTTGCAACCAAGGAAACAGAGTTAAGGTAGATATAGGAAACTGAGTTACCTTCTCCTATTGGCTAATAGGTTTAGGCAAAAAATCTCTCTTCCATAAATAGACACGCAGAAGCATAGTTCTTGAAGCAGAGAGAGTAACAAGAGCCAGAAGAAGGCTTATATTAATATAGTTTATGGAAAATTCAAACTCGAGAAGCACTCTAGCAATGACTTCGCTTGAACAACAGGGACAACAGCAGATAATGAGAATAATGAAGGAAGAAGAACACGATCAGAAACCAGAACAAAATCTTGCTCTTGGCCTTGAATCCAACATCGACTATTCAAAACTGACATCTTTCTTGGTGCAAGAAGTCTCATTCCTCACGCCATGGAATTGGAGTGGCAACAATAAATCCAAAGGAAAGGATGACCAGAATCATTCGACTTCTAACTCGAGGATCGGAGAGCAACAGTGCCTACACTTGGAACCTGGCTCATATTTCAGTTACAATGTGCGTGAGGATGCACTGCCTTATTTTTTCAGTGTTGCAGTTAATAAAGTAACTTGACTAACTTGTTTTCATTCTTGTTTTCACTTTGCAGCTGTTTTCACGCGGAGCCGGAAAGCACGGGAGAATCTAATTAGGACCCACCCAACCCGCCGCAGGTGTTAACACATATGTGCATTTAATTAACGAGAGCATTGTTATCATGAAAATATATATATATATATATATATATATATATTCAATATTTTGAGAACAATATACTGTTTTTAAAGACAATTATTAGTTGCCACAAATAAACAGTAACAAATCGATTTGCACTATATATTGATTGAATTCAGGTATAGTGGCTTCATTTAGCTGTCAAAAATTTCCTAATCTGCATGCCAAATCAAGTGATACTCCGGTCGAATCACGAACGATCTCATATACTGAAATAACATTCTCAATAGTCAACAGGAAAATGATGCACCACTCCAGAAGATCTGATCGCCTATTTTGTATAACTTCTTGAAGGAAATGAATGTTGTGCTGCAAGACAAATAAATATAGTTTATATTCAGACACAATAGTTTATAATGATAAATAAACGAATATCATGATGCAGTTGAATAATTACTATCACAGCCAAGTAATTGTGAAACTTATTAATACACTAAATATAGGCACAAAATAAAAAGAGAACCAATATAGAGCCCCAAAACACATTCCGAATTTTGATCACAAGGAAATTGATAGAAATTTGCTGATTTAGTTGTTTATTGTTTCTAGGAGGTGTTTTCTTATTTATGCGGTAATTATAGCATTGAGCATTTAGCATTTTGATTTTTTTTTTAAAAAATCACCACCAAAACTCTCAATTGCTTTCAAACTGAAGGGGTAAAATAAATAGTTCTTTAAAGTTCGATATAAGCCAAAGCAGAAGTACGTGTTCTTAAGGGATGAGAGCTGACATACCTCCACAAATTTCAATTTGAAATCCAGATTTCCAAAGCGTTGTGCAACCTCATACTCCTCCCTAAGGTACTCATATATTTGAGCATATTTTGCATCCCTCCAAGCAATTTCTGATCTGAATAACCAAAGACATCATGAAAAGGGAGAATTAATCATGATTCACAAAGAAAGACTCCTATCAAAATTCAGGATGCTTTTTCTTCACTGGAAAAGAAGGTGAATATTTTAGGAAAACCATCTCTCACAAAACCCGCCCAAAAAGTACAACAGAGGGAACAACTAAATGAGAAGGATCCCCTAATTCATGAAGACATTCATGCCTCATGTAACAAATAATCACTGTGGAATATACAGTAGGCATGTCGACTCTTACAAGTCCGTGCGAGCACCGAGGACTATAGAAGTTTCAGGTCCGAAAGAGAAATTTCAATTTCATTAGGTGGTCTAGAAGAAGACTTGAAACTCATCGGATGCAAAGAATTACCTAACCACCTAAAAAACAAGCATTGGCAGTTACCTCTCAAAAAGACCCACTTTGAGAATCACATCAGCTAGATTTGAATTAGCCTTCCCCACAAGTTGCAGAAGCTTTGTCCTATCCATTGTGAAAGTTCCAGTTTTTTCCATTGCACGATTTATGCCTGCAAACTCTTCAACCAGACAATCAACCTGAGAGACAAAGTAGTCCAAAGCCATGCTTTGGCCAAGCACACTTCCGATAACGCGGACACTATCAGTATCCAAAGTCTTAAGAACAATGTAGTCTGGGCCGCCCTGCATGTCCTCAGCCAACAGTGGCTTCTCTTTTATTGCATAATCTAAATCAAGATTTCAACAACCAAATACAATTAGTATCACACACAACCAGAAACTTTCCACAATAGCTAAGGAGAAAACGTGAAAGGAATTGTATAAGTTTCGCATGGAAAAACAAGGAAATCCAAAGTTTTAATGTCTATGATTACAAATACACACACATGTAAGAAGAATTTGAAGAAAATTGAATCTAAATAAGAAACTTACCGTCTTTCCTCATCTCAGGGAGCATTCCAGATGCATGTCTTCTAATAATATGGAGGTAATTTTCAACTTCATGATCCTCGATATTAAACAAAACAGCAGATCCATAATGGAACACAACCATGTAACGGCAGTGGCTCACATTCCCGCAGACTCCAAACGCCTAAATCACAGTCACATTTTAACACGAAAAAGAGGAGGAAAAAAGCAAACAAGCAAAAAAATTAAAAGCCATAATAGATTTTATTGTTTTATATTTTAATTTTGAAGATCTGAAACTAAAACCATTGCCTAATGACTAGTGGTATTATAAATCTAGTTACAACAACTACAAGACCCAAACAATTACTTCTTAAATCTAACAACACAAAATTAAAGGTAAAAAAAAAAAAAACATGATTAACATGGTAATTGAGTTAAACAAAGCTGAATGAACACGTTGTTCCTGAATAATCTTACAGAAATTTCTGAAGGAAAATCGGAGTATCTGAGGGCAATGTAATTGGTTGAGCGAGAGGAAGGAGGAACAACATGGGTCAAATTCTCAGCTTGCATGCTCTTCAAATCGATACTGCCAAAACCATGAATCTGAGAAGCCAAATCATCGTAAAAAAAGGGCGAACAATAAAAACCAAAATAGGCAATACAAAGCTATAAAACTGTATTTCTTCTTCAACAAACCCAAGATATGATCAGGCTAACCTGGTGGAAAGAAAGTAAGCTTTAACCGGTATTTTTCCAATTTCCTCATCTTCGTCGGCGAGTCCATAATTAGGGTGAAAATCAACGGACCCAGAATCTAAGTCGGTGCAAAGTCGATGTGGGATTGCAGAAAAATGTCTTAAATTGAAGAAGAAATAACGGCCAAAGAGAGGAGATTTAAGGGATTGAAGATGTTCTAGATGGGAAAAGACGTTAAAGTTGCAATTTTCATGAGTGCGGGCCATGTGGGTGAGGAGAAGAGACGGTAATCGCCATCTACCCATTCACAGTGTAATGTGTAAATGGGATTTTGGCTTTTGTGTTCAATGAATTATGCAGGAGGAGTTGGACATGGCAAATGTTGTTGTGTTGGTTTGATTTTTGGTCAGGTTTTGCAGCGAGGAAAAAATGAGATCTGTGCACTTAAAAAAATATATAAATAAATTACTGGTTTCTGCCTTTGTAATTTGTTCTCTTGCTTTGTGCTTGTATCTCTTCTTCCCTTCAAACTTTTCAAACTTCAAAGACGGCTTTCTAGTTCTTGCGCTGTGCAATCGCAATTTCTTTCCATTAAGAAAGCAAAATATGCATATTAATGGCATTTTTTCCTTTCCATAAAATAGGATCAGGATCCTCTCCTGATCTGATCATAATCTGAGCAAATAACTCATTTATTGATTGGTAGTTAATAAATAAAAAAATAAAAGAAGTTGAATCTTATCCATACAACTCTCTTTCGAATCTGAGATCTTAAAAAAATGAGATCGGATCGAGGAGGATCCTTCCATAACCTAATTCTAATTTCTGAAAGATTGTGGTTCTATAAATAAATATTTAGAAAAGTAAATCTCTCTTTTATTAGAGTAATTAAGCCTAAGCTCTATTATATATTTGGCTTGTGCTATTTAATTTTAATATTTTAACATAAATCTTTATTCATTAATTTCGAACAAATCTAATGGTAGATATTGAAAAATAAAAATAATATTTAATAGTGTATTCATCAACTATTGATTTTAGTAAATCAATGAAAATAACTTTTTTTGGGTAAAAAATATTAAGTACTTGTTTGGTATAACTTCTCTAATGGTTATAAGTATTTATTTAATGTTATAAATACGGTTTTTAAAGATTAAGTAAGTTATTTTACTTCTACTAATAAAAACTCAAATTTTAAATTTTTTGGATTAAAGATTGAAAATTTTTAAATATTAAAATATCTAAATTATCTATTAATTGTTTAACAATCTTATTTCATTCATTTCATAATATAACTTTAAAAAACTTATCTATTACTGTAATTTTATAATTTTTAATAAAAACTCTCGTTCAAAACGAAACAACTAAAATTTGTTGAATAAATATTTTATTAAAAAGTTCTATTTGAAAACTATAACAAATGGAACCTAAGTTGAGTACTCTTCTACTCCACTATTGGGCTATAAAAATAAACTTCATATTTAGGGGTGGCCATTTTCCAACTCAACAAATTCAGAATTGCACATCCTTATCTATAGTGGAAACTAAGCAGTGTGAGAGACACAATATTTGAGAAATAATGATATTATCGAAATTTTATTTTAAATTTCATCTTAAATAATGTGATTATGTGATTAGATGATTGATAATTTTTCATCAATCTCAAATGAATTAATTACAATCATCTCTCTATTGGTTTGATGAAATCTATGTCATTTGTAATAAAATTTTAGGACATCTAAAAGTACTTTTAATTTGAAATTTAAGTAATAAAAGTACTTTTTATATTTTTTGAATGATTGTTCAAGTACTTTAAATGAGTACATGTATACATTGCCAATACTCTACCCCGAAGGATATGTGGTTCTCAAATATATAAATACATATATACTTATACATAGTATATGTGTGGACGTTGCAAATACATTGCCTCGTTTAGGATTGCTCTGAGACACTCAAAATTGATCTTTAAAAAATAAAAGCTAATTTTGATGTTTCTTAATTTTTTTAGAGATTATTCTAACAAAATTACCTCTCTCTACAGTAGATTTTAAAATATATGGAAAGTAATTTTTTAAAATATAATTTTGAGAATCTTTTTTATAGTTAATATAATTATATATATATCCTTGTGTATATTATAAAAATGTAATATTATCCTTATTAATTAAGAAATAAAGTTATTAACTTTAAAGAGATTATTATTGTTACCAATCATATTGAGATAATAAAATAAAAAAATTAAAATTAATAACATAAAATATTTATTTTAGTTATTAATTATTATATGCACACAATAAAAATATTCTATGTTCGTGTTTATAAATGTTTAAATGAATTTTATTCGATATTATATCTAATTAAGTCATATGTAATTTTTTAATAATTTAATGGTAAAATTTAGTAAATACATACAAATATTTTTAAAATAAATTTTATAAAATATTTAACTAATTTTTATTTACCGCTGATTATTTTTACAACACTGGTATAAGTATTTATTTAAAAACTACAGCATACTCTAAGGCCAAGAAACCAATTTGTGTTTTGACCCCCATAACTTTTAACAAGAACTAAAAAAATGTTGCCAATATTGTAAATTTATATGAATGTAATAATAAGGTCGAGAATTAAACGTCATCGTTTGGCACGGTTAATGTGAAACTGTTCCCTAGCAGTGGAAGAAGCAGCCAAGTGAGCAAAAAGCGTAGCATTTGAGAGAACTGAGAAAATCAAGAATGGCGATATCAGGGGACTTGAGGGTCGCCGCAACATTGGCATCTTATCATCAACACCCACTTCGTAGCTCGTTACCTTCTTCAAAGGTCCTCAATTCTTTCTTAATTTTTCTTGTCGTTTACATATGTTTCTGTCAATTTATTCTTCTTCTGTTACGGGTCTTATGAAATCTGCCCAATATTCTTTTAATAATATGTTTGTTTTTTGATAAGATGAAGTACGTACTCGGATTTTTGATGGATGAATTTAGGGTTGGAGTGAGAATTGTTTTTTGTGTTTGCGTAATTATGGCTCATTTCTTGGTTCAATTGACACAAATTTTTTCGAGTCAGTACTCAGTAAGATCTGATGCACGTGTAGCTTAATTCTGTTTCTAAGTTCGCAAATAAATGTAAATATAGTGTGTTATTATACTAAAATTATAAGCTATCTCCTTAACAGCTTGATAATGTTTGAGTTGTTCTTCTGGTTTATCTGTTTTGTCAGTCTGTAGAATTTAAGAGCAACTATTGTTGAAAACTTTGTTTTATTTATTCTTTTTTCCCCTGGTATGCCCATTTAGGCCCAGTAGTGCGTAATAAAATCTCATAAAAGGTATCGGATAGCAAGACTTGTAAATCAATTAATTTCTCAGGCTTTGTATTGTTCTAAATAGTCAGTTTCTATTGTTATGTTTTTTTCGTTTCCATTTTTCTTTTGCGATATTCAATTTTTAAATGTTTTTTGTGTTTTGGAGTGAATCTTCTGATACTGAGGGCTTTGATGTTTCGGACTAGTCTGTGATGTGCAGCTAAGTTCTATTCCTTGTTTACTTGGCAATAACAACCGTCTAATTAATCATGAACTATGAAGTTTTATATAACCATGGGCAAAAAATGCAAAGACATAACAGTGACTGTTGACATGTAAGGGTTATAACTGCGGTGGCGATTGGTTGTAGGTGTCCATCATAGGTGGCTGTGGTGAAGTCAGTTGGGACTATATTTGAAAAGTGATTTTGTTTAACTGATTACATAGCTAACAAAGAATGCTTGACAGAATGTAAAGTGAACTTCAAAAATTGCAATTTGTTGACTAAGCTGGTGCACGTGGCCATAGTGCTGGTGGGGATGGTGGTATTGGTTCTGTTTTCCTCAAATTATTCTCACCATTGTTACACAACATCAATAGACAATAACAGCATGTTGGCCCAGCTGTGGGGAAGCTAAAAAGTGCATGGTTGTCTGGTTAAATCATGATGATATTGGATGTCCAAATGCAATTTGATTAGTTTTTGTTGTTGTCACTGATGAAATGTGCTGTTGCAGAAAATAAATTTTGGTTCCTCTTAATTCTTGGATTGAATTTGATTCGAAGTATTGTGAAGGGTTAGGAGGTTGCTTTTAGTATTCATGCTGTCTAAGCTATTTTAAAAGTAAATAAATGCCTAGCAACACTAAAGTATCTTACATAATCTATTGTTTTACAGGTAGATTTTGCTGGTTTCACTTCTGAAATCACACCGAAATGGCCTGGCATGGCTATTGATAATTATAGCATGCGTCAATCTAAACTGTTTTCTAGGATCTCGGGTGATTATAAGCTCTCCCCAAATCCCATTAGTCATGAAGTTGAGAGTTTCCTGCTCAATGCAATAAATATGAGCTTCTTTGATCGTCTAAACTTAGCTTGGAAGATAGTATTCCCATCTCCGACAACCAGAAGAAACTCTAATGCAAGGATTGCCAAGCAGCGATTGCAGATGATTCTCTTCTCTGACCGATGTGCTGTTAGTGATGAGGCAAAACGGAAGATTGTGAACAACATTGTGCACGCTTTATCAGATTTTGTGGAGATAGAATCACAGGATAAAGTTCAGCTTAATGTCTCTACTGATACAGATCTTGGTACCATTTATTCTGTCACTGTGCCTGTACGACGGGTGAAGCCAGAATATCTAGATTCTTATGACGTGGGAACGATAGCAAATGTTGATTACAAAGACACCGGAGAAACCTCTGGTTCTGTAGATGTCAGGTTTGATTTCTTTGTTCCAGATGAATAACTGCTTGGTCCTGAACTTCCAAGTGACGAAGAAAACAATTGTGTTTCCCAGTTTGACAAGTTAACGTTCAGATGTTTCAATGTTTAATCCTCAAGAAAACTTTACACTTGTGTATAGAATTTAAATTTCGTGTATGATAATTGGTAATTTTGCCCTGTGAGATTCTAGTTTGCTTGGATGTTCAGTTTTTTCGACTCTTTATGGTGTATCTATCTACTCATTTCTTCATGTTTAGAAATAGATGGCTTGTTTCTCCAAGCCCGGCATTAAAGGTTTTTAACTCTTAATCTTAGTATGGGGAAAGTCCGGATGGAGAAATCCAATAAAATATATATATATATTTTTTTACAAGTATTTTGAAATTTGTTTCTTATTTACATAATAACAAGACGATTTTCCTCATCATTCCTCAATTTAAAAATGTGTATGTGAATGCAATAACATCTGCAAGGGGCTAGGATGATTGAGAAACACCACTTTTGCAAACTTTTTTATTAATTTTATTTTTGAATCTGCATATCTTATACTAGTATTTTATAAACTACAATAGAAAATGCATTACAAGTAGGCAAGTCGTGTTAATAATCACTTTGCTTTACCAAAAGTTATTTATTTTACTGAACGTAAAAGAACAAATTAGGGGGTCTGGGTCTCATTCATTTACAGATTTCATACTCCAAATTATTTTCAAAATAATAATAAATCAATCAGCCAAAGGGTCGTGCTGCAAAATTAGGACCGATTAATACACTGCTCTTAGAAGCTAGGAAATAGAAAATTGAAACGGACTGCAATGGAGAAAATTTCCTTCCCGGATTGAATTTGAAAAGCCAGGGGTAGATTAGTAAATCAACATTATATTGTAATTTTTTCCCCAAGTTGTAAATTTGGGCGGGAAATTTTCAGGTTGAAAAACAAATCCTCGTTGATGTTCACATTTATCAGACAATTAGTAGGAGGAGTAGAGTAGAGCTAGGGTTTCTGTTTCACTTAACTGAGACTGAGAGATTGACAGATGTGTTGAGTTCCTTCTTTTGATTTTCGAAATGAAAGGCTTTCGTTTAGAGTTCGAGAAACCGATTGCTGACGCAATTTCCAGGATCCGATTCGCTTCACATTCTAATAATCTCCTAATTTCTTCTTGGGACTCCGTGAGCGTCCCCTTTACTCTTCGTTCTCATTTTCTTTTTCCGAGAAATGTTACAAACTGCAGTTTTAAATTTTATATATAACTCGTAATTTCTTTTTTATTTGTTTATTTCTAGAGCCTTCGTTTGTACGATGTGGATAGTTCTCAGCTCAGGTTAGAATCCCCCGGGGAGCCTCCACTTCTCGATTGCTGTTTTCGAAACGACGCCGTTGTGTTCACCGCAGCCTCTGACGGTTTCATTAGAAGGTTCATTTACCTTATATCACATTTTCTGGAGTTTTAGTTTCTTGATTTTAATGTGTGTGTGTGTATATATATAATTTTAAATTGCGAGCAAATTTGAAAATTTTTTAAAACTGTATGGTTTAATAGTATTGTGTAATTAAATTTTAAAATTAGACGGTCTTTCTTAGATTTTTCTTTATTTTAAAATCTTAGATTGGAAAATTTTCCTGAATATATATTAAATCTACTACTAAATTTAAAATTTTCATTTTATTTACATAGAAATTGCAACTACGGAAAAAAATTACATGAAAAATAATAATTATTACTGGTTTCATTTAAATACTTATACTGGTATCAAAGTTTTGATTATGAATATCATTATTATAGGTGTGACTTGCATTTGGGAATTAATGATACTGTTGGAAATCATGACGATATTGCAACCTGCCTTCAATTTTCCGAAGAAACTAGTGAGCCACTCTTTCCAATTTAGTGCTTCTACCATGTTATTTTGTTTGGGCTTCTTTTGGCGAACAAGTTTTTATCAATAGTTTTCAGAAATACAACTGCGGGGGATGTGAGGAGCCCTACGGTTTTTGTCAACATGAGTTACATAATTCACTCCTTGGGATGTGGTAGGCCAAGTAGTTACTGCTGGTTTGGACAAGAAGATAATGTTTTGGGACATACGCATGGGGAGAGCTTCGGGAAATCTAGATGCAGACGTGGCGTGTATGTCGCTCTCTGGGTATGACTTGATAGTGGCCGTTGGAGCATCAGTAAATATGTATGACTTGCGTAATTTAGGCAGATCTGTTCAATCAAGTGAATTGCGTATGGATGTACAAATAAAATGTGTCAGTTCAATTCCTTATTCTAGAGGTATTAAAATGTGGGTTCTCACCTTTGCATGTCACATTTATATCAGTTATGCATGCGTGATTCAGATTTTAAGCATGGCTTCAAATCATGCGTTCTAGGGTTCAAGATTTCCAGATTTTCAGATCAGATTTGTGATATTGATGTTATGATCACACCAAATTTTCTTAATTTATCCTATCACTTGTTGGGAATTCATGTCCTTGCAGGACATGTGGTTGATCAATAGATGGGCGGGTAGCAGTTGAGATCTCTCATCCATCTGATTCAAATAACCCAGGGTCAGTTTTTAACTGGTATTTCTTCCAATTGTTTGATATACTTGTGATTTTATTTATTTTCACTTTGATCTTTTTGTGATTGCTTCAACACACTTGCATTGTGAAATCAAATTCATAAAGATGATTCTTTGTACATTCTATAGACATTGTTGTTGCTTCTGTAGCACATGAAAAACTAAGGAGATCGTAGATGAATTCCAGTTAAAATTTCACTGCCACAAGTACTTGTCTTATCTGATATTTTTGTTCATTCTTTTTGTTGCATGCTATCATTTGAGTTGAAAGTGGATCTTCTTTTTGTTGATTTTTGAGAATAAAATGACCTTTAGAATGTTTCCGAAACCCTACCATAGTATTTGGTATTAAGTTTCATGTTTTCAATTTTCTGTTGCAGGATTGACAGGCCATTGTATAATGAAAATCATTTGCTCAAACTTAGAGCTAAAACTAGCTCCTGGCAACCTATATTTTTTATTTAATTGTTTCATGATGGGTTTACTTTCAGATTTCAAAGCCAAGTTGTTTAGAACATTGAGCATGCTATTTGGTGTGGACTAAAATGCTGTTTGAGATGTAGTATATTCTCAGTATGCTTGTAGCCTGTAGGGCATGTTATCTTATGTGTCTTATACTGTGTGACAGATACATGTTCCGGTGTCATCCAAAGTCCAAGGATGGAAGACATCATCTAGTCCCTGTGAATGATGTTGTATTCAGACCACTGTATGTGCATTTCATTCTGCGGCTTCTTCTTATAGATTTTTTGATGTTATATTGATGATCATATGTTTTTGATTTAGTTCTCGTGGTGCTTTTGTTACTGGTGATAATGAGGGGTATGTTGCTGCATGGGATGCCCAAAGTAGACGAAGATTATTTGAGGTACGTTCGTCTCATTTTTGGGACTTTCGACATGCTGGTTCTCACAGTGCATGTAATGTCTGATTCGTCAGTATATAAAAACTACCATTGTTAGACTTTAATGCAAATCATAACATCACCTCTATTAAAAGAGATCAACATGTTTAATCACCTGGCTTTTTAATTTGGAAACTGATGAGTATTGTTATCACATCAGGTAGTACGATAATCTGGATATGCATTTCGTTCTATGTAAATGATACCTTCAATCCGCATGCACGTGCATATACAGTTCCTGCATTGCCCTAACATTCTATTGCTTTCAGTTGCCTAGATTCTCAAATAGTGTGGCATCATTATCATGCAACCATGGGGGACAACTTCTGGCTGTTGCATCAAGCTGCACTTACCAAGAAGCTACTGCAATGTTAGCGATTACCTTGTTCTATTCTTTTTGTTCTGTAAATGATTTTTCAATTTGACTGTTACCGGCAAATTGTCATTGACAATATAGGGGGTTGTGGCTTCACTTCAGATTTGTTCATGTTGTTGTGTGCACTTGTTGCAGAGAAGAGCCACCTCAAATATTTATTATCAGAATAGATGACATCCAACAGCAATCAGCTTGGGTTGGAAGCTCTAGTGGGCATTGATACTGCAAGATATCCTTCCAAAGAAGGTAACGATGAGAGTCTTTGAAGATGTCACTCGGCAACACTGAGATTTTGCAATTTGTCCCCTATTTCAGCAAGTCGCGAGCAGTCAATTGTCTGATTGATTAGATATGAAGAATTAGATTATTAAATCCCCTTAACATCTCCAATACTTGTACCTATCAAAAGCAAAAATCCTGAAAATATTTAAGTGCAGGAACCGTAATGCTTAGATTTTGGAAATGTGCCCGTTGGCAAATGTTGTTTGTAGGTTGATTTTTGTAATATTCCATGTCCCCTAAAACAGATACCACTTCGATTGATTGGTTTTGTTGTTCAGCTATAAGCCTATAACTAACAGTCTTCAATTATTGCTTACACTAGTTTGCATTCGCGAAAAAAAAGAAAAAAAAAGAATATGTACATGATAAATGGTCATCTTGAGCTTTGATTGCCTATTGAGATATTTGATAAGCAAATATTTGAATTGATTATCATAAAGATGTAAAGGATAAATTTTGTTGATAGATTAGACATGGATACAATATTGTTTTATCCATCCTATCTAGTTTTATTTAGAAATTAAATCAATCATGTTAAGTAACATATAAATCCAATTAACAAGGGTCACCAGATGTAATCATGAATAAAAAAAAGTTAATTTTTTTCTATTTTTATTTACGAAATTATTTTTTACGTCAAGTGATACAAGATTCTAAAATTGGAAAAGAAATTGTCCAACATTCATCAATTGAAAGTAATTAAGTAATTAAAATGCCCTATTTAGTGAACTATCAATTTTACTTTTTATTTTAAAAAGTTATCCGATTGAAAATTAATTATACTATCATTTTGATTTGCTAACAACTTTTTTAGTGAAGTCAGATGTTAATTTCATTCTTCTTTTTTTTTAAAATTTGAATTTGACTAAAATCTAAATGAGTCTAAATATAAATTTTGAATGATTTATTTATTTATTTTTAAGTGGTATTTTGTTTATTTTATAAATAAAATATTTTTTAAACATAGTTATTAAACATTTTTGTCTCAAAATGAAAAAAGGATTAGAGTTTATAGTTTAAGAGATAAGTACATTTGATAGATATATTTTTAAATTTTTAAATTTACTTTTTATTCAAACTTTTTTTATTAAATAGAAGTCATTAATTTTTATTCAAATATAGATATCTAAAAATTAAATATAAATTATAAAAATAAATAAATAAATTTTAAAAAAATTAAAAAGTTTAAATTAAAAAAATCTGAAATTAATAAAATTTTAGGATGTCTAAGAAATGAAGCTCATTGATTGGTTCGCAATTGGGACCCCTCGCAATTCTTGATCGTGGAAATACAAATATTAAAAGAATACAGTTTTGTTTTTTGTTAAATAATATCCCAAATATTTAATTAAGGTCAAGAATATATGAAGCAACCCTTAAATATGGATAGGTGCATGCACGAACGCATCATCAAGACGCACACGTGCCACTCCCGGAGTCTCAGCGTCAACACAACGCAACTAAAGATATTGATTTACGGAAATCTGGACCGTACAAAAAAAAAAAGAAATCCAACGGCTGAACCGTGGATAGATTTGAAGTCTCATTCTCTCTCACTCTCTTTACCCAGCTCATTATAAGTATCCGAAACCCTTCTGCATCAAAAATTTTCTCCTGGTGATTGAAGGTATAGTTCGATTCTAACAAAATTTGGTTGTCGAAGCTCTAATTGTGAATCGCAGGAACCGGACGATATGTCGGACGAAGAGCACCACTTTGAGTCGAAGGCCGACGCCGGCGCCTCCAAGACATTTCCTCAGCAGGCCGGAACCATCCGCAAAAACGGTTATATCGTCATCAAAGGGCGTCCTTGCAAGGTAAGCTCGCTCAGATCTGAAGTTTTGTTTGGATCCGTTTTTCGTTTTCTGTGCTTGCTTGAGATCTGCATTCACCGCATAGCTTTCCCTAAATTCATCCCAAAAAAAAAAAATTATATCTTAGTAGAAAAATTTTTTAACACGTCACGTGTTGTCGTGTCATGTCATGAATTAGTTTTGAATATTGAAAGAATAATGGATAAATCACTTCACCTGTGAAATTAATTCTCTAATTATTACATAGAACTGAGATATGAGATGTATGTCAGAGGAATATCTAATTTATGCAAAAAAAATTTGAAGGATTAATTATGCAAATTAAGATGACGATTGATGTAGGAAATTTTTTGGAGATTTTCTACTGACCTAGCAAATACCTAGAGAAAAAATATCAGTTTTAGTGTGTGTGTGTGGGGGGGGGGGTTAAGCTAATTTTTGATACAGAACTTTCTGTGGTTTATTATTTTGACCAAAAAATAAAAAATAAAATAAAATGAGTGATCCCATGGGAGTCGTTTCAGCAATTAAACTACTTTGTTTGCTTTGTTACAGGTTGTTGAGGTTTCAACTTCCAAGACTGGAAAGCACGGTCATGCTAAGTGTCACTTTGTAGGAATTGACATCTTCAATGGCAAGAAGCTTGAGGATATTGTTCCCTCTTCCCACAACTGTGATGTATTGATTTGAGTGCATTTAACTTTATAATTTTTTACTTCTTTTTTTTTTTTTAAAAATCGAAATGTGTTTTATTTCACTTTATAGGTTCCTCATGTCACTCGCACTGACTACCAGCTGATTGATATCTCTGAGGATGGATTTGTATGTTCTTACTTTGTTTTTTCATGTTCATTTTACTTGTCTTTTTTGCTGTAAATGCTATTAGTTAATTTCTGATACTCTAATAAATTGCAGGTTAGCCTGCTGACTGAGAATGGCAATACCAAGGATGACCTGAGACTTCCAACTGATGAAAATCTTCTTTCACAGGTTAGTTGACTGATTTCCATTTTTACAAGGAATGCCATGTTGCTGTGTGTTATAATTTTAGTGTTATGGTTTGGAGGTATGAGATAAAAATTGGTATGTTATGTTCTATTCCTAGTCCAATCTGTCATATTAAAAGTTGAATCTTGTTTGATCATAATGGCAACCTTACAAATTTTGCCATTGTTGAATTTGAAGTTTTAGAAGCTTGGATCATCAGGTTTTGATTATTGACAATTGAGACTTATATGAGCAGTTGCTGCTTGTGATGCCTTTCTGCAGGATAATGATAAAGCAAAATTTTGCATGAATTTTTGCTCATATTCAAATATTTATGTGATTTTTGAATTGCAATTATCAAGTTCCATCTTTCTGCGATTTTATTGAAAGTAGTAATCTACGTAATTATAATGTTTATTTTGATTTTTTTTTTTTTTGGTTGTGTCTTTAATTTGAATTTTTCTTTTTTACAGATCAAGGATGGATTTGAGAGTGGGAAAGATCTGGTTGTCTCAGTTCAGTCTGCTATGGGTGAGGAGCAGATCTGTGCCCTGAAGGACATTGGCCCCAAGTAAAAGACTTTTGCTTGATCGAGAATGCGGATCGCTGAAAGCTGTGGGAAGGTGGATAGTAGTGTAGCTTACTGATGTGTCCGGTTTCACGATGAATGGGGGTCATCACTTCCTATAAAATGACTCTTACCATATTATTAATTGTTTCCTATCGACAATATTTTTGTTCTGTTTGATTGCTTCAAAGTTGAAACATGATTGTTCTCGGTGTGTAGAAGTTATATCCGCCAACGTGACTGTATATACACTTCGAAGCACCTTTTGTTTGCTTCAAACATGCAATTTACAGCTTCGTGGTATCACTTAGCATTTCAATCTTTTTTGGTTACGCAGATACCACGCATGGTCTCACAGCGTGTATTCTGTTGAATTATCAAATTTTTGAGAAGTGCTTGGTATGGGTTTCAAAATTGAGCCATGCTCTGATTTTGCTTTGGTTTCGGTAAAACAATGTGAGTTACAGTGATAATCTGATTTAACTTTGTCTGGGGTAAAAAAAAACAAATTAATCGCCTATGGATAGGATATGACGCCAAACCTAAATTGTAAGATGACTTTAGAAGCCTTGCACAAGCACTTTTGTCAAAATATCAATCAAAACATCCGAAGAGCAGATAGGAATTGGAGTCACAATTTGTCACCTCAACAAGTTATTCGAAATATTCATCATTTGATTCTGTGAAATAAAAAGGGCCATCGACAAATTTCAAAGGGATCACGTCGTTTCCAAACAGTCCCTAAGCTCACCATTTCGCCATGAGCCTCTGTTTCTCGAGTTTCTGTATGTGAAACTCTTGAAGATAAAATCAACAGCAATGATGAGATCAACTACAGGACCTCATCTCTCGAAAAGCGGATAACAGTACCAAGCCAATCATCAGGAATTTTTTCTCTCAATTCTCCACATAGTGCCTTTGCCGAGTGGCTGGTGGCTGCCTGTAAATAGCTAAACATCTCAATACTACAGAAATTGAATTGCCCATAGAAAGCAAAAGGGCAAAAGAGTAACGTGACAGAAAGTTAGTACCTTCACTATGTACACATCAACACCAAGTTTTGCAATCATGGCAGCTTCTGATATCTTGGTCGCCATTCCTCCAGTTGTATCGTGGGCAGCCACGGTTATTTCAACTGTTTGGCAGGTAAAAGTTTAGCAAGCTTTGAATGACGATGTCATAGATAGTCTGCTATGAGATTAGATAGCTTATTAAATTTTTGGAATGTCATAACTATGTTTTTACCATAAAAGCTCATCCACTAACCTTGGTTATTCATATGCTGAAGTGTTGGTTTCATTATGGACCAGCTCCCGTCTTCCCTTACGGCTGCCAAATATTTTAAAAAAGAAAAAGAAAAGAAAGAAATTGTCATTTCAATCTAAATAAAATGAGTATCATCTACATACCTATGGCCAACAGAGAGTGCTCACCAATCTCTCTCAACAGAACTGCAGTAGGTTCAGTTGGTGGATGGCTGTATACGCCCAAAACATCAGTCTTTAATCCCCATTAATCGGACAACACTCATCAGATGAAGTTTGATGTAAGAATGCAGCAACATAAAATTTTCACTTAATAGAAATCACTATGGGGTTATGCCTAGCGATCAGATGGGCAGATCGGTACCTTTTGAACGACAATTATTATTAATTACACAGAAATAAACACAATGGTTGAAGAGTTTAACTATATGTGAGTCATCTAGATCTGATGGTGCATAGACAAATTGAAAACATTGTTGGCTGGAATCCATTAAGCTCTATCCAAGATACAAATGCACTGAATGAAATTTTTCATTGACAAAGGATACAAGAAAAACAACATAGTCAGGCTTCATGTATGCTGCTAGATGACGTATAATTACATCTCCGCTCAATATGGTGCATCCCTGCCGTAAACAAGTTAAAAAAATGTCAATTCCAAAACAAAGACAAGAATTGAGACTGCTAATTATCAGAGATAGCATACCTGTACATCGTCAAGCACCGCATCACCATGTAGAACCTACAAAGGCAGATCATAATCAGCATCATTACAATATAAATATTAGAATTTCTAGCTTTGGAAGCTTACAGGAACAAAACCAGATTTAACTGTCTTGGCCACTACAGACAAATCAGCCACTGGTAACTGTGGAAATACAAGAGTTCAAGCTTAGGAAGAAAAATTACTCCGGGAAAAAGGAATTTTAATAGAGAATTAATTGGTGCTCAAAAATCTAACAAAATAGAGCATTCTGAATGTTTCTAACATTTCCCCCAGAGGTTGACCATCCACAAGAAAATGGAGACATCCCAATAGAAGGAATACCCTCTGCAAAAAAGGCAAAAAATCGTTTTAAAGTGGTGTGTTTCACTTCCACGGACATTGAGTGAAGAAGAGACATTGGGTCGGCTATGTGGGTATTTTACATGCAAAAAATTGGAAGGAAATGAAACAAACAAACAGAAAAGAAGATACAAAATTTACATAGATTCACATAAATTTATTTCCAGGTTGTGAAAGTTTTGGCATCTATTAATGCAGAATATGACAAGTCACAGAATCATACACTACCTCGGGCAAGTGCTCTAACAATCTCAAGGTTGAGGGTTGTAACCTGAAATAGAATAAACAATAACAGAATAAAATATCAATATGGGATCAAAAAGACGAGATCACTGTTTCACAAAGCTCAAAAGAGGAAAAGGAAAAATCATAGGCTCAGTGAATGAACGTACAGAAATGCGTGTGGCAACAAAGCCAGCCTTGACAAGAGGCTGTTGCAATCCTCCTTTGTGAACCCCAGAATTGCTAGCCTGAAAGTGCCCAAAAGAACCTAAGACCAACCACACATCTTTAGAACACTTGAAAAGAATTTTAAATACCATTTTGACAAATTCAAATTCAATAAATGAGCTCATTGAACAAACCTGCTCCATGAACAACAATAAAGTTGGTAGAGTCCACACTTAGCTTATCTCGAAAACCAGCTACATTACAAGCGATATCAGAAATTCCAGGTCTCTTGCTCCAATCCATCCCAACAGCCTTATCAGAACTAAGCAATGCTTGCCTCAGCTGTGTAGAAACTATCTCAAGATTTTCTTCATTAATTTTCTCTAATTCATTTTTGCAAGTGATTGCCGCCCCTCCTATATTTCATGAACCCATTTGCAAAGTATTAGTCATGCATTATTTATTTGAGAGTTGATATTAATAAACCAATAAACATTTTAGAGCCTGAACACGAAAAGATAGCCAAGACTAAACTGTTAAATGTCATAAATATCGGAAATTTAACAACTTTCAAGTGCTAATTCAATCAAAAAACTCCATTAAGCAATTTGATTAATGATCTGAATAAATAAATTTGATGATAAAGAGACGGACCCAGTTTCACGATACAACGTATTGGATTGGTCTGACTGACATCGGTTGCTGTCTGGTTACCGTTAGACTCCATCTAGTTGTGCTCTGTTTGGTTAGTTTCTTCCTCCCAGCTCACCTTTGGCTTCTGCTTCTGCTCTAGTGACTCTTCACTCGCCCATAATCGAAATGAAATTAAAAAATTAAACTAGGGCATCGTCATGTTACCTGCCACCTGAGAATCTTCTTATTATTCATAAGCTTTAATTAGTTCATTAAACACTGTGTTTTTGAAATATCATTTCCTTTCCGGTATTTTAATTTAACTTTGTCAGGTGACCTCGCCCGAGCTGCGGTGTTGATTTAAAGCAGGACAACTGGTTGGCCCAAATGAGTAAGCCCACATTATCCGTGCAATCTTATTGAGCGTCATCGAAGCCCGAGCGTCATCGAAGCAGGACAACCTGAATTTGGCCGCCCTCCCATTTCGGGTCCATTCATAATTGAATCAATCAAAAAACATTTGTTTCTTGAACTGTTGCTGAGCAATAAAAATGGGGTTGGCAAATTAAGGGTTTGGGCCGGTCTTCACATGATAGTATAAGTGTAAAGAGTGGGTCTGAGCTGGGCCCACTACGGTTTGGCTGAACTTAGACTTTTATTTATTTTTTTTTTAACTTTTTTATATTGTTGTAAACTTAAAATAAGTTAATATTAATCAAGTTGTTATAATCAACAATGAATTAAAGAAAATAAATATTTTAAAATAAAAAAATACATAAAGCAAATGAAGCAAGTAAAAATTTAATTTTTTTAGTACTGCATTATCTAATTCAAGTTCGTAGAGTTTAGTATTATAATTTGAGTGATGATACAACCACAAATTCTTGTATAAACTTATCTTATACAAACTAATGTGGTATTAATTCATTGGTTGAATGAAAATATAAAATAATAGAAATAAATTATGTGAACTAAATTATATTTAATTTAACCAATCTTATCATGTTACATTAATTTGTACAAAATAAATTTGTATAAGAATTTATGACTATATCATTACTCTTATAATTTTAAACTTTCTGATTCATTATTAATATATAAATTAGTAATTTAATCTTTTTTTCATTGTTTTTTAAATTTAAATTTATTATTTGAATTTATAAATTTATTTATTTAAAAAAATTGAGGGATTAGACTTGGTCCCCCCGAGCCAAAGCCCTCTGGGACAACCTAGGTTTATTTGTCATCCCCAAATAAAAGTGAGTTTAAAAAGGGTTAGCTTGTTTCTTGCTCAAGGAGGGGCTGAGCAGCTAGGAGCTAGCTATAGGTAGCTATGCTAAGGTTCTTGAATGGATCGAAATTTTTAATTTGAAGGAAAAGAAAAAGGAAAAGGAAAAGGGAAATTATTAGTTTTAGAAGTACTTGGGTGATATATTTATCATTAGTGGATCGAGACACATGAAGAAAACGTGATGATAATTGATAGACACGTGACGAAAACGTAATGTGGATGTGAATGGCGGGCAGTGCGCAGACACATAGACATTGTAGTTAGGCTTAGGCCGCGAATGGACCCAACTGTATGAGGATAACATTAAACATAACAATAAGGGAGGGCCGAACCTGCTGTTTCCAGCTACTAAGATAAGAGTAACAGACTAACAGGCCAATCATATCTCTGCTTCCCGCTAATCATCAACAAGAAAGAGCATGGATGCACATTTTCTACTCTTTGTTTTAACTTGTCATTATTGACAAGGGAAGGGAGCTTCGTTGAGTATTCATTCCTGCTCCCGTTCAAAATTTCTAGGCAACCCGATTTTTCCATAATTGAATATAACATTATTATATTTATTTATTTATTTATTAATAAAAAATAATTTATTCTAAGAAAATATTAATTTAGTACCACATTATTAATAATTATATTTTATTTATGTTGCTCTTATTAATATTTTTTAATTTACTTAATTAAAATTAATAAAAAAATTTGTGATTTACATAATTAAAAATATTAATAATAATCATTGACTTATATGATTAAAAATAATAATAAATAAATAATTTATTTTAAGAATATATTTTAATCCAAGACAAAAATATATATATACAAATAATATTTTAATTCTTATTCCACCCTCTTATTTTAATGTAAATAAATAATTTATTTTTAATTTTACTTCATATTTTTTATCTTAAGATTCCCATCCCTCAAAATTTTCAATCCTATATGAAAAATAAATGATACCCAACTACTTATTGGGTTTGCGACGTGGCGTCGAATTTTTTTAAGTGAAGCGCAATCCAAAATATCAAGGTTTACGTCGGACAAAACTTTCTCAGTCGTCCATCTGGTGTGTGGCAGCTGTGGCACGATTTCTTTTCTTTCTTTCCTTTTTTGTTTTTTGAAAAAGGAAATTAAAGTACGGACAAATAAACGATGTATGGTTGGGAATTTTGTATTTTATGGGTAGAAACAAACGAATTATAATTTGGAGTTTAAGGGAAAAACTCTATCCAAACGCAAGGTAGGCGGGGTGGCCCCCAGGAAAGCAAAGACTTTTTAGTTTTAGACAATTAAAGTCAAATTTATGTTGCAAAGACGTGACAAAGTTTGGAGTTTTTGTTGGCATGTCTAATACCGTAAGTTTTTCCTTAACTTCCCAACTCTCCACTTGAAGAAACCCGTGTGCGTCCACTGCACGTCTCCATCGTAGCCCTTTGTTTCTGGTTAATACCAACTTACATGTTTCAGTTTCACTAAAATCACTCTACCGCAAACACCGCAACTTCTTTGGATATTTCCCCCCCCCCCCCCGCAAGTGTTATGTTTCCATATTACATGTGTGACAGAATAATTAGGCAATTTCCTAATTTGCTATGTTGGAGCAATACTAATAATGATACTTCATTACATGAACATGATAGAGATTACCTCGACTTGTTTATTTATTTTGCGTCTAAATGGGCAAAAAAAGGACAACTCACAAGCAGCGCATAATCACTGATTTTTTCTTTTAAGAAAATTATTTAGCGGGGCCTGGCCAAACTCATCCAATCATTTACTGCCACGTAGAGAAACCACATATAAATAATACAAAACAAAGTTGTAACAAAAGCAGATGTCACGTATCTACTGGCGCCAGCACAGCTAATAAAAAAAAGTTCGGTAGAAGAGAGAAAATGAAAAAAAAAAAAAAAAAAATTGAGGCTGCTAACTGCTGCCGTCATCTAAAGGGCAGAAAAGTCAAATCGCGTTGAAGACGGAAGCTGTCCCCCAATCAGATTGTTTCGCCTGAGCAAGCTGAGAAACAGACAAAAAGTGAAAGAAGGAAAGAAAAGAAGTAGAAAAAAAGGAAAAAAATCTCCAGGAGGAGAGTCGAGAGCTTTTCGTTCTGTTATGTCGTGGTGGGGGGGCCGTGGACTTTTTTTCACTGAACTTCAGATCCGCTCAAGTGCTGAACCAAGCGACGTAAAACTCACAACACAAAACGACGACGCGTGGACATAACTATAGAGAGGAGAGGAGAGGAGAGGAGAACAGACGAGACCTATTACTTACTCAGTTACTTGTTGCTTCTTTTGCAGTTTCGGTTTGTTTATTTGAAATCTGATGGCTGGAAATGAAGACCGGGCGTCGACGGCCTCATCAGCGTCGTTAAAACCATCAGCCACTCCGTCACGACCGACAATCACTCTCCCGCCACGTGCCTCCTTTACCGAGTCTTTATTTAATAACAACGGGCCGGGTTCTGGGTTCGGCTTCGGATTCAGCCCGGGGCCCATGACTTTAGTTTCCAACTTCTTCGCTGACTCCGACGACTGCAAGTCCTTCTCTCAGCTACTCGCCGGTGCCATGTCCTCTCCCGCCGCCGGCCACTTGAGACCGAATTTTTCGGAACAGGCGGAGAGGGGTTCGGGCGATGCTGGAGGTGGTGACGTGGACTTCCGGTTCAAGCAGAATAGACCGGCTGGTCTGGTGATTGCTCAATCGCCGCCGATTTTTGCGGTGCCGCCCGGGTTGAGCCCCGCAACTCTGCTTGAATCGCCGAATTTCGGTTTGTTTTCGCCTGCACAGGTAATTCAATTTAACTCCGTCTCACTTAAAGATTGTTCATTTATTCATTAGATTTTAGCATGTTCGGGAAAGTTTTCATTTTTACTGGGTTTCGCATTTGATTTCTAATAATTCTCGGGTTTGAATTTTGATTTATTTTTTTTGGGGGGGAAGGGGGGATTTTCTTCGTTGCCTCGATTTGTTAGCGGTTGATTGGAATTTTGAATTAGAGCCTGCTGAAGTATTTACTATTTGATTGATAAATTTGTCCTGTAATTGGGATAAAAGCTCTTGACTTAATTAATGTAAAGGAAGAACATTTTGAGCAATGTTGTAATGTGATTGCATTGCTGAGATAAACTTATCTTGTTTTGGTATTCTAAATGTCCAAATGGACTGTACACGAGGCTGTCCAGGTCAAATTTTAATGGTAATGCAGCATTTTTCTTTCCTAATTTTGCTTTCATCTCTTTTTAGACGAAGCATATGGTTAATGCCACCCACTAACAAAAGAAAAGCTGTTGGTATTGTTGGTGTTGCTGGTTGTCTTCATGTGAACTGTGAACACTTTTTAACTCCCATATCCAAGATATAAACATCTTTATGTAGCTTTAAGCCAAATATGTGAGAAATTCTTCAATCTAGTCACAACTTTATTAGCAACCAAGAATGAAAGAGTATTAGATTCCACTCATAATTTGAGGACAGAAGATATTCAGTGAGTGGTAACTCGTATTGCCTATACTGTTTTGTCTGTCATGCCTTATCACCATTATGTTACATGGGTATCCAAATTTTACGTGTATCTATTACTAATTTTCTTGATTCATTGGATGCAACCTAGGGAGCCTTTGGAATGACGCACCAGCAAGCCCTAGCACAGGTCACTGCCCAAGCTGCACAAGCCCAATCTCATACACAAATCCCTGCTGAATATCCATCTTCTTTATCATCAGCACCCGCCACATCTATGACGCAAGTTTCATCTTTGACTGCCAATACAACCACAAACCAACAGATGACACCCCTAATGCCGGACTCTAGTGTACAAATGAAGGAATCCTCAGATTTCTCTCACTCTGATCAGAGACCCCAATCTTCTTCTTATGTTTCTGATAAGCCTGCTGATGATCCCTACAACTGGCGAAAATATGGGCAGAAGCATGTGAAGGGCAGTGAATTTCCTCGAAGTTATTACAAATGCACACATCCTAATTGTCCTGTCAAGAAGAAGGTTGAACGATCTTTAGATGGTCAAGTAACTGAAATTATCTACAAGGGGCAGCATAACCATCCGCCACCTCAATCAAATAAACGTGCCAAGGATGCTGGGAGTTTAAATGGAAATTTAAATAACCGGGGGAGTTCTGAATTAGCTTCCCAATTGAAAGAAGGGGCTGGTTATTCCATGTCTAAAAAGGATCAAGAATCTAGCCAGGTTACACCGGAAAATATATCTGGTACAAGTGACAGCGAAGAAGTGGGTGATGCTGAAACTGCTGTATTTGAGAAAGATGAAGATGAGCCTGATGCAAAAAGACGGTAATATCTTAGATAGGAAAATATATCTGCTCATAGAGGGCTCTTTGTTTATTTGTCTGTGTCATTTTTCTAATAAAACCTATTGCTTATGCAGAAGTACAGAAATCAGAGGTTCAGAGCCAACGGCCTCACATAGGACTGTTACAGAGCCTAGAATTATTGTTCAGACAACTAGTGAAGTTGATCTTTTGGATGACTGCTACAGATGTCGCAAGTATGGCCAGAAAGTTGTAAAAGGCAATCCTTATCCAAGGTCATATATCTTTTCCCTAGTTGTATGCTAGTAGTTTAACATTATTGTGACGGTTTAATGAAGCTATAGTTATTGAGAATTACTCCAGCCAAAGCCATGATTTACTGGTTCAGAATTCTTCTGTTGTTTAGATATAACTGATTTTTCGCTGATCAAATTATAATCCCATTGCAAGACTTGGACCAAGCTATTCAACTATACTCTGAACCTTTTAAGCCATGCTTTTTTTATCATTTTCTGTTGTTTTGATGATGGAAATACATACAAAAGCGTAAATGAGTAGTTACTACGTCTATTTGAGCAATAAAAAGCATCTACAATTCCTGTTCACCAAAAGGAAAAAGGCCTAAACTTTTCAATGGATGTTGGCTTTAGCATACCTGATTGTGAAGGTTGTCAGTATTTCTTGTAGTAATCCCACAATGATTGTTTTTCGAGGATTGCTGAACTATGTAACTGTGTGCAAAATGTGTTTTTACACGAAGTGTTATGCCTGATTCCTTTCTTAGGAAATTGGGTTCTTTACTCATGGTATTTATCAATTACTCTTGACGCGTTTTTCTTTTCTTTTTTTTCGATTTACAGGAGCTATTATAAATGCACAACCGCTGGTTGCAATGTCCGTAAGCACGTTGAGAGAGCATCTACGGACCCTAAAGCGGTCATAACAACATATGAAGGCAAACATAATCATGATGTACCGGCTGGTAAGAATAGTAGCCACAACACAGCCAACAGCAATGCATCACATATAAAACCACACAATACTGGGACAAACTTAGGGAACAATAATCAACAGCCTATAGCTCGTTTACGGCTAAAAGAAGAGCATTTGACGTAAGTTCTCTATGTTGAAATCATGATAAGAGGCCAGAGTACAAGTAGACAATGAAATCTGTCATTTGGGAAAAGCCGTAAGCCATCTTTTCATAAATCTGTTTCTCTCCTGTGGCTGTTATTTTGATCCTGGCCATCCATCTGCCAAATAATATGCAGGAAAAAAAAAAATGGAAAGTCAAGAAAGAAGGGAGATGTCTGAATGCAAACTATAGTGTGTAGACTAGTTTAGTTCTTATATTGTATTGAAATTTGGTTCTGTGCATTCTTTTGTACATGTATACTGTATTTCTGTAATTTTTTATTTTTTAATTTAAAAATGTCGCATTTGTACGTTCTGTTTGATTTTACAGAATCTCTTTTATTCACTCAACTATTGCTTGCTTTTCAAGTTCTTTTTCTGTGCTTTTCTGATTCTTCTTTCTGTGCTTTTCTTATTTCGCGTTCTGGTAGCTCCTGGGGAAATCTCTGCAAGAGAAGTTCATTAATGGATCAATGACAAAAGAGTAACAAAAGTGACAAGTGAACATTCACTTTGTTACTTGAAAAAGCTTAAGGATAAATGGACATTTCCAATTTTAAGGTTTATGGATTTTTAAGCTATGCAAATAAAGAATTGTTAACATTTTTGGGGTAAAGTACACTAAAATAATGGTACTTTCTTCATCAAAAGAGGGAACAGGTGCTTAAAAGTTAAAAGAAGGCTTTGTGGGAAAATGTGTACTACCACTGAAAAGACATTATCTTCTTCAGATAACACGCAAATTTTTCTAAATTTAATATATTAGATCGCTTAAAGGATTTAAGAGAGGGGACTGGAATTATTTGTTAAACATTTAGCCTTTAACACAGAAAAGCTGAACGTATAAATCCATTTGTTGCATTGCATAAAGGTTTGTTAACCCCGTGAGAGGAGTTGATTTACTACTTCGGAATCAAGATTTCAGATTAATCAACTTTTGGAATAAAAAAGCTCGAGACGAATCTTCTTTTCTACTTTTCATTTGTCAATCACATGGAGGTCATGGACATGGTGGTCCAACTTTTACAAAATACACTGTTGATCCTTCTTCATTCGCCTTTGCCCGAATTTTTTTGGGCTCTGAATCACATCACCTTCGGCTGCCTCTTGGAATTAATCATGATTGTGGAACAATGGTTGGTATTTGGCCATGATTTTCAAAGTCAATCTTATTCAAGCGTACACAGCACAAGACTTGCTCCGGCAATTCCTCAGGCTTCTGAGCCTGTAAACATTATCAAAGAAAAGTTAGAAGTTATTCAGCACCCGTGGAGCAGCTCAATCCTACAATCAAAGTAATAGACAAAACTTGAGAGTAGCTTCGTGTATCTAAAACTGATAAGTTTGCAATCACCATTCATCTATTGCTGCATTTTAACTGTTTTAAATTAGGTTCCCAGAGATGACATTGTAGTTCTCTTTTCAAAGTTCGGCAGAAAAGTATAGGTACCTGAATAGTTAAACCAAGATCAATTATCCCCTCTTTCAAACGATTCCGAAATGATTCAAATCCTTTCCTTGATATGTAGCTGAATCGGTGGATGTCCAAGTCAATCTCAAAGTAGTTGGGTCCCTGGTTAAGAAGAATTGTCATGTTTACTCTGTTTAAAAGACCAATTTGAGCCACTCTTTGTTTTTCTTAATGAAATATTTAGTGAGAGCTTGAGAGAGAACTCTTTCCTTACCTTAAAGAAATCGTGTTGAGGGCGTGAAAGCACCGGCTTATCATTATAAGCTTGCATAAGCTTCCTTTCGGTAGAACTCAAATGAAGGTCCTCTGGGTTAACCACCCCAGCCATAATCTTCAATCTTTCTCTGAAGGGAACTGTGGACTCCCTTGCAAACCCTTTGACCTTTTCCATCTCATCGTCAACAAATCTCTGCAGCAGAAACCCACTTTGATAATCAACTAAAATACTAAGGATGGAAAGAAAATCTATGAGCAGTGCCAAATAAACCCAGTTTTCCTGTCATACTAGAAAGAAATGGGCAATATTATGTGGTTTCAAAGCAAGAGTTTGATGTTGTCATGCTAAACATTTTCACTTTAAAACATCCAGAACCAAGTCAGATAAATATGTGTTGAGCCTTCAATTCAAAAGATTTTTCTAAAATGAGTAGCTGATTCCCATTAAGAGGAAATGAAAATATGTTGTCTGTTTGTTTAACTAAATTTGTATGAACGTATTGTTTGAAAAATACCTTGATGCTGTCCTGAAAATGAACAGATATCGCTTTCTCAAAAGTCTCTGATACTCTGAAATATAGTACGAGACTCATGCCCTCCCCATCAGATTCACCAAACATACAAGCGGGATATGTAGGCAGCTGGCAGAAGAAATACCCAAAATCATATCATAATCAGCCATCACTGTGCAGTCTAGTAACCGTTATATAATGGTAAAGGCCACTGATTAATCAGACCCCTTTTTCACTTTGATAGTGTCATAAACTGGATGGTTGCCAAGGAAATGAACGCATTTCTATTTACCAAAATGGATAAAACACAATCTAAATTGGCCATGTCATTTATCCTACTGTATAGTTGATGCACGATTTACTTGGATTTATGGTAAATGACAACACGGGAAAAAAAAAAATCCCATTTTAGACTTTTAGTTGTCTGAGACCCGACCACACCAAGAAAGCAAAATCAAAGGGACAGTAAGAGTGCAAACCTGTATGTTAACAATTAGGAGTGACGGTACTTTCTCATTAGTTTTCACTTGGGGAAGTTCAAGGTGCTGAGCAATGTGATTTATCTTCCTTGAGCATGCAAATAAATCAACACCAATTGGTACATATGGACTGTAGTTTGGAGCAGGAGTCTTCTGCTTGTCTCTGTAAAAATTAATTTTCAATCTGAAAACTGTTGCTAAAAAAGAAAAGAGGAATAAAGACATCACTCTACAAGCCAAACGTATTCACAATATGTGGGAAAAAGATCAAGTATAGGGCATACCTGAAATAATTCTCACCACGAAGTCTGAAAACTGAAGGCGAAAGCTCAGACCAGCATCCTGGATTTGATTTCTCTCCTGTTGCACGTGGAACCAGAAATCCCGCTCTGGGACGGTATAAATATCTGTCAGCCTGAGCTGTTCATATACTGGTTCTATCAGTAAGAAGAAAGGTTCCCAAAATATACTATCTTATAGATGAATTACAATCACAGATCCCATAATTAAAGATAAGCACAAGATCATTAATGAAATTTGAGATGTAAACTGACTTTGCATTAAATGATTTCAATCAAGCACAATGTGTACATACAAAATCCTGTTGCTGCTTCTCCATCATACGATTTCCTCTTCACGGAAAGCATGATAACCGTTGATTTCTTCCTACTTTCATGATTTTTCTCCAGAATCATTTGTACCTTTGCATTCCCTGTCCGTTTTACCTCCGTCTATTTTAAGGTAACTTTCATAAAACTCCTCGTACTTCGACCCTGTATCTACAAAGCGTGATGCAGTTTCATATTGAAGAAGTTGACCATTTGAAATATGGCCAATTACCTACTGAAGGAAATGTGTCTGACATGGAGAAAATAATATTTCACTTATCCATCAAAAAACTACAACCAAAAATTCACTTTGCTTTCATGTGATGTATTTGCATTACCTCCATGAACACTACTGTAGTCATCATCTGAATCAGAGTCTATAATACTAACCGAATCATACCATGCTTCTTCTTGGCATATTCCTGCACATTATTCAATTTCCTCAATCGCTATAACAATTATGCGCGTTAGTAAATTCTTAGGTGATTTACATACCATTTGAATCAATTTGACTGTGGTTCCATTGCATCTGGGTGACGTGAAAATTCTTATTAGTGACCTCGGATCTCTTGCAAGTTGTAGCTGCACCCTTCTCAAAGTCGAGATGCACAAACTCATGACTAACTGCAAAATCTCCTATACCGCCATCATTAAGCCGTTTCCTAGGTACATTATGAATCAAAGCAGAAATTTTTCCTCGGCGTTTTCCATATTTGCGAAAGTACTTCCTATGTACTCTACTCTTTCCACTATGCACTGAAATGCATCCACCCATAGTGACAACAATCTCTAACAAAGGCAAAAATAACTCCGGAGAGATGACGAACCTGTCATGCCATTGGTCCCAAGAAGAAACACAAATACATAAAAAATGAGACATATGTACAATGTTAAGTTTTGAATAATCTAAAGAACTGTAATTGAAATTCATTTTCGCATCAAGTACATTACCTTCTAAATCAAATGCATAACGGAGCTAGCATCTAGCTAGCGCCTCATGGATGCTTTCGCGTCCCGTCTTAGCCGAAAAAAGGAAAGAAATTTCTAGCTCTAAGACGAGTTGTTGTGTTGAGACACCATCAGTCTGCACACTTAATCAAACTCCACCCAGAAGAAATCCTGAAATTAAAAATAAATAAAATAAACAACATCAAAAAATTTAAATGACAGAAACATGTATCTCGAACAACAGGACCATTAAGTTAAAGCCTAGTTCTAACGAAGAAAAGCAAAACAACCCTCCTAAAACTTAAAAGAACAAGAAAATGGAGAGATTTTCATCAAAAGAAAAGATTCACTATTCATAATTGGCTAAGAGCTTAAACGGAGAGAGCACCCGTATCACGAAATATCTCATGACCAATCAGAAAGAAAAGAATGGCGTCGCGTCCCTGTCAAATAAGATAGTAACTATTACGAGAGAAGAAAATGTACATTAATTAGGAAATGAGCAGAAATTAAAAAGTCTCAATCAAGAGCACAAAGAAAGTAGTTGCAATAAGAAAAAGATGCAATACAAATTTTGAAAAAAGAGAGAGTAGGCGCCAGCACATGTGGGAACCAAAATAATAAAATTATCGACTAAACTAACATCTTATTTGGAATCCCATAATTGTTCCACCCACAAAACAAGGAATAAATAATTTGATAGAAAGCTTTACTTTTTGCATGCAAGGGCATGCATTGGCATTGCAATGAATGAAAGGGAAACGAAAAGAGAAATCAGCCTGAGAAACGAAGAAGACGTGTGTTTTGAGGAATCGTTGTTCCTGTTCAGGAACTCTAATTCCTCTTATCGCTCTCCCTTGCTGCGCCTCCTTTTTGGCCTTTTTGGATCAAAAAATAATATAATAAAGACTTGTCAACAAGAGGAGGAGAGAGAGAGATTTTCAGGAAACACCAAAACACAACGAAGAGACAGTTTTTACGATCCTACCATTTGGCCACCTTCTCCTTTTAAATCTCTCCCCTGATTGTTTTCGATTTGTTTTTGGTTCTTTTTTTTCCTTTTCTTTTCAAATTCTTTGTGTTTCTGTTTTTGATATTTTATCGCCCGAGTTTTCGCGGGCAAATCACTTTCTCTTATGACACAGTCTCCGTTCACTTCGCTCTTGTCTTCGATCCCACGTGGCGTCATTTATGAATTTCTGCTTTCGGATAGTTATTTTATTTTATGGCGTTATAACATCCACGTCCATAAACTCTTCTGTTATCTTGAATACTGACATAATATTTCTCTTTGTATTAAATAGGTCCCTGTACTTGTTCAATGACAAATTACCCACCCTTGTAGCGATAGCAAATTTTAACCATCAGCGTGAAAAATATTACTAGAAATACAAACTCTTCATATAAGTTTTTGTCTAATATTAGGGTTAGGCTATTTCAACTTAAATTTTTTACTTAATAGTCATTAATCTCATTCAATCTAATAATAGATGAATTATATCATTAAAAAATACTTTAACTATCGATATCTATCATTAGATTATATGAAAATTAATGGTTCAAAATTTGAGTCAAAATTCTAAGTAGAAATAATCCCTCCCCTAAAATTAATATCAATAAATAATTTTATAAGTTCGTACACAATAGTTTCAAATACACTACGTTCATATTATTGGATACATAATTTGTATCTCAAATAATATGTCATTTGTCATTAATATTATATCATAAATCTCATTATTTAAGGTGGAATATTACTCTAAAATATTTTTAACAGATAACTTGTATCCCTAATATGTTCTAATGTAAAAGTGCCTAACCTAATATTGAAGGGTCTTTGAGTCATTATAACATAGATTCTGAAAAGATTATTGGAAAACTAGGGATCCTTGTCTTATTATCCAATTTATTTTATTATTTGCATTTTCTTAATATTCGAAATTAGTGATGATGTAATAACTGGAAAAAAAAATTTCACTAAACAATCTTCTTTTATTTATTATTATTTTTAAATCAAAAACATCTCTTTCGCCAATATGGCATTTTTCGTTGCATTAAATTCTAATCCAACTCATGCACTTCAACCAAAACAAGCCGGCGAACCCACAATCAATTTTTAATAACTTTAATTTTTTTGTAAGGGGAGTGCCCTTTGAGCTTTTGCATTATTGAATTAAGAATGTTTATCAATTTTCAACATGCTAATTGAGAATATATAGAGACAAGAAAGTGGGCTAAAGTCTGCAACTAAAAATTAATATTGTTTCATCTTTGTTGCCAAAATTTTGAGTCCCATCAACATTCAACAACCGCAGCTTTGAAAACAAAACAAAAGGAAAGCAATTTACGTTCTTAACATATATTTTATTTGTAAAACAAGAAGAAGCACAAAAAGTCTCTATCATGGCAGTCTGGCGGCAATTGAAGATTAATAGAAACTAAAAAGATCTTTCGGTTGTGTTTGTTTTGTGAATTGTGCAAGCCGCAGCTGGTATCCGAAAGTGATTCATTTGAGTTGCAATAATGCAGTCAAACCAACCTCTTACTTCAAAGCGATCGAAGCATTACATTAATCTTCAGGTTGGCTCAGACCCTTTTATTAAATGGGAAATGACTTGACATTTTTAGATTCTCACTGTGTTTGCCTTTTAAAATTCACTTGCTTTTTCCATCTTTGTGGATTTGAATAAAGCTTAATTAAAAACAAAAATTAACAGGTACATATCAGAGTCTAAGGTGGGTCTTCATTGCAAGAATAGACTCCAATGATTAGAAGATTTGATGCGTGAAGTAAAGAGCAATATGTATTAACGCGCACGACGAAGTGGACTTGTCGAACTCTGTTGAATTAGTTGCCATATTTTTTAAAGTCAATATTTTTGCATCCCTTTCGCCAACTTCTTGAAGAAAAAATCAAATCAAGAACTTAACTTCATTCTGTTAATTCAATTATTCAAGATTATTTAATGATCTCTTAACAACCTTCGGTATAAACTCATTCATTATTGAACATCCCTTTCAAACTCATTTAGGTAAAGTTTGGAAGTATTTAGGCAATAACGCCTTTTGCGCTACCCTCAAATTTCCAAAATTAATGTTTAGTTTATTTGTGGTGTGTTTACTTATCATTGATGGGAATGAGAATTAAGGAACAATAATTAATAATTTGTTTACTTCTAAAATAAGAAGGAAGACTGTGAATCAAATCAGTACATGACTATAACACATGAACCCTACAACTAAATAGATATTATTTACTTTGTATGCACAACCTGTTACGGTTTTGTTATTGGACTTTTAAACCCAAAACGCATCTACTTAGATAAAAGAGTTATGACTTATAAATTAATATAACGATGTGAGATATTACATAATTATAAGAGTCCAAACCCAACAACTAATTAGATATTATCTACTTTGGGCACGCAACCTGTCACCATTTTAATATTGTGCTTTGCAATCCAAGATGCATATATTTGATTAAAAGAATCCATGGTTTATAAACTAACCTATAAAATTACTTACACGTAATGTGGGATATGACAAGGACCCATTTATTTGGAAATGATCACTAGAGTTTTGATTCCTAAGGAAGCTTAAGAATCAAAACTCATTCCTATAACTAACATTTTTACACCCACCAAATTTTTATTGTTCCCATTTTATCCTCAATTCAAGAAAGAATCAAATACAAAAAATCAATCGAAAATGGTTAAACTGTAACCCGATTAGAACCAATAGTAGTGATTGAACTTAGCTATTGTTGCTGCTCATCGCTAGTGTCATCAAATGCTGCAAATTGTTGTTGGCCATCACAGCAAATCGTCACTGGTCAAATGCAATAGATTGTTGCTGGTCTTTGCATGCTGCCTCATTACTGGCGGTGCGGCTATTGATCGTTGTTGCTACCAATCACCAACGATGATGATTATTGATTATTATTATTATTGATGTTGCTATTAACAACATATTATTGTTAATAATAATAATGATAATTACGATTATCATAACAAATAATAATAATTAACTAATGAGAATTTTAGTAACTTATAACAATTTGTTTAATCTAAGACAAAAATAAACACATCAATGGTAAACACAAAGTCATTCTAATTATGATTTCTAATGTTCAAATAAACATTTTATTTCAACTTTCATTCCCCCATTCCAATTTCAATTTACTTTGATTATTAGTTAGTAAAGTATCATTGATGCATTAATTTATTATTTTGAGTACGCTCATTCAATATTTTTTTTTTTTTTTGTTCGATAAGAGGCAATGAAATGAAACATAGAACATCCAACTACTACAACAAAAGCATCAAAATAAATTAAATAATTCAAATATATTTATTTATGTTGTGATGTTGGAGCTTAGACCAAATCCAGTATTCTTACCTATCCAATTCTTTTGCTGTTGTTTAAACGAGTAAGTGGAAGTACGCTATAAACAGCTTATTATTTTAATAAACATCTAAACCAAAGAAGACACAGAATTTGATATTGTCAATCACCCACCCAACTTAGGTGCATTAAAATTCATGCTATTGTGCTTTGAATACAGAATAATGCAAATATGCTTTAGTTGTGTATTACGCATATCATATGATAAATCATGTACAAGATTGAAATTGAATTCTAGAAACATTGTGGAATGGTCAACGAATGGGAGCTAGTGGTTGCGGGGGGGTAAGACTTAGGAGAGAAAAATAAAAGATGTAAGCCTCCTAATCGATGGGCAAGCTTTTAAATGCCCATGTTCTCAAAAATTATGGCCAAATGTAAATGTGCAAGGATCGATGCACATGGACATCATTTATTTTCTTTCAAATTATTGGGATCCGTATTTCCAGCCTGTAAGTGTTCTTCCCTTCATTCCCTTCACCGTGAATTACTACTATTAGACACTTATTAAAGCTAGTGGTATTTGGTTGATTCGTCCGAACCGAACCGAACCGATATTAAGCAATTTTGCTTTGGTTCGGAGCAAAAAATTAAATAGTTCAAAAATTTTAAACCATTTGGTTTTTTATTTGGTTCGGTTCAAAATCCGAACTAAATTACCGAACCAAATAGTTCAAGAAAAAATTAAAATAAAAATTAAAAAATAGTTCAGAATTTATCTTTTTTATTTTTGTTTGTTAACTAATACATGATTATATATATATATATATATATATTATAGCATACACTTTATTTTATTGTTGAATTTTATTATTTTAATTTATTATATTGGTTATTATTTATGAATTTCTACTTAAAAAAGAGATTTATGACCCGTAGAAGTTTGAAGTTTATTTTATAATATGTAGTAGATTTTTAAGTTATTGTTAGATTTTATTTTATGATGCTTATTATTTATGGATTGAAGTTTATTTTGTAGTATGTAGTAGATTTTTTAATTATTGTTGGATTTTATTTTATGATGTTTATTATTTACGGATTTATAGACTAAGGATTATTGATTTATTATTGTAGTAATAGTGTACTACTATTATATTATTTTTATTAAATAATAAATATATAGGTTGAAACCGAACCAAACCAAACCAAACCAAACTGCCGAATCGAACTAATTTGGTTCGGTTCGGTTCGGTTCATATTTGGTTAATGTTTTCATGAACCATTTGGTTTCAGTTTGGTTCGGTTTTAGGTCTGAACCGAACCAAACCGCTAAGTGCCCACCCCTAATTAAAGCTTTGCTTGGTCAAATATTTGATTGAACATTTGCTACCAAAAAGAAAGGAGAAATTTTTGAATGATCATCCAATATTCATCATGGCACGACGGCATCTAATGCACGATGATGGTTAATGATTTTAAATTAAATCCGGCCCATGATATTTGATATTTGTACATGGTTAGAAACTTGGGCCCATAATGGTTTCTTGTTCAGGTTCTGGGCTCAATCTGAAGCTACAACAATTTTTTGGGATATCCCCACTGCGGTGTCACACATCAATGCATTAGCTAAGGCGGTTTCATTCTTATTCATTTTATAGCACATTACAATTTACAAGGCTGCATTATGATGTAATGCACCATCACAATGTAGCATTAAGCAAATTCGTGGCCTAGGATTTGTGCGAGTTAGCATTAGTTTTATTGTTATTATTATTATTATTATTTTTTGGGAGTGGTTTTTATATTATAGTAGTTAATAAATAAAAATAAATTTATAATTTATTATTAAACAATTATCACCATACCAAAAGTGTTGTGCGATGGCCGCCGTTTGTAGCAGTACCACTAGAAAGGATGATTTTATGTGTTGGAACAAGTAAAATTCAATAACGATCACAAAAAGTAAAATTCAATTCCAACTAAATATCAAAAAACCAAAAAAACAAAAATTTCAATTCCAACCAAATATGTACCCCACGACTCCGCTATGATGATGATGCATCATGCCACTTGGAACATTGATATATAATTGAACCAATCACGGGTTCGGCTAAAGTTAACATTTTACGAAGGAAGATCATGAATTGCAGCAATAGGCACTAGACCCGTCCCCAATGGTGCCCCACTTGTCATTTTATTCTTTTTTAATGCCATGTGTCGGAAGAAAAATCGATGGCCCACTCTTAATTGCAATGACCTGGCTACTCATGGGCTTGATTAATTTTAAAGACCACGTAGAAGATTATGGAGTATAAATTATTTTTCTTCTGTGAAGTTAAGTGTACGCTTTGTGGATTGGTTGGCGTTCACTGCAAAAGCAACCCACCTTATCCGCATGTCGGTTCAGCGTTATAACTTGTGACGCAAGTACAAGCTGATGTATTTAAAGGGTACAAATGTACAATTAGCAAATTATGTGGCCTTCAGAGGCCCCTTAAAATCATATAATTAGAAAAGGAAAACAAACATTTTAGATCAATTAGAGTTAATAGGGTAGATCTCATTCTAGCTTTAAAAGTGGGGGTTAATTTTTAGACCGTGTTATAATAAGATTATTTATTATAATTTTGATTGATGATTATAAATATCAATAGCCTCGATTGTAATATATCAGTATATTAAAAAAAATTAGAGTTAAATCAAATTCGGATTCATTCAATATTCAATTAAAAAAAACAGAGGCCATTTTAGTGTTTTTTTTTTTTTTTTGGGTAGCGTTAATACATAGAATGAATCACTCTGCCATTCATCCATAATAGGCCGCTTTCGCAGCGGTGGAAATAAAAAAGAAAAAGGTCTTTTCTTGTTTTTAGGCCAGTGTATTCAGTTAATCAAAACTTTTCATTTCACATAAAAATGAATAGGGAATCAATTTTTTTTTTTTTTTTTTAAGTTTCAACGTTATACACTACTATGCTGATGCTTTGAACGCAAATTCTGGAATTATGTTGCAGTAAACAACAAATCAAAAGCAAAAACAGATAAAAATAAATAAATAAATGCAAGACACGAGTTTTGCTTTCCTTTTATTGACGTTGCTTTAATTTGCTTCCAAATGAAGCAAAAGCTCCTTTTGTTAAAATGATCATTTTGATCTCTTGACTTTCGGCTTAATTGGTCTCCCTAATTGTTCAAAACGTTTGGGTCCACTTCATCCAATCTATCAAAAGAGTCTCTTTCTTTTTTTTTTTTATTACTATTGATTAATTAATTTCTTAAGGTTTAAGTGAAGAAAGAAGAGAGTTTCACCCCAAAAAAAAAAAAAAAAAAGTGAAGAAAGGAATGAATATTGAATACTGTTATCCTCTACGTCTACTACATGTTTATATCCATAAATACTATCTTTTTAAAATGAAAAACGATACACATTTAAAATTTTATTACAAGTTTCACGTGAAATAAGGTGTTATGGTATGTGATAAAGTGGTTGATAGTTTTTTTATTTTAATTAAATCAATTATATTGTTTTATTATCTTCTAGATGAATATCATTTGAAAAGAGTTTTAAAATATCGAGCACAACTTGTCTAATAGTTGAAACGTCCTTGATAATTGAGATTAGTTCAATTAAAATGCAAATTGTGGATTAATCAAATCACATATAATCAATTCAAGAATAAAAAACAAAAGCATCCTCCATCCTTTGCACGTTTATCTATTTATTTTGTGTTGTTTTCTTATGGTTGTTCAAATCCAAAATCCCAATATTCTCTTAGTATACTAAACAATAATTAATAACAATCTCGAAAGAGCAACGTTGAATCCTGATTATTTTAATAAAATTGTTTGACTCTAGCTTATTCCCTTCTTCCACTCTCATATTGCTACCCAGGGCACAAGGGGAAAATGCACACACACGCATATATATATATATATATATAAATAATGTTATACTTATTTAGTTGAGATATAAATTATATGTCTCAAATTATGTGGTAAATAACGTGTCATTACTTAATTAATTCAAGTGATAGATAATTATCAAACTTTATTATTTTTAATTTACGTGGTAAATTTTTATTGGTAACATATCATTAAGATACAAATTAAATACCTCCTTTAAGTAAGCGCAGTATTATTTACACATACTTATCTAATTCAGAATTTTTAATTTTCAAACTTTATTAAAATTCAAGATCCCGATTAAATTAATGCTATATATAAAATTTTAAAGTATTTGTGTTATGAATTGAAAATTATAGAATCTACTCTATGTGCAGGTAAAATTCGATTGGATTCAACAATGATTTGGGCTTGTTTCTATTTTTTCAGTTTTATGATAGTTTTTTAATTTTTAATAGAGAAGCAAATAGAACCAATCTGAATTTTCCAAAGCAATATGGTTTGGAAATTACGACCAACCATTACCAATGCCATCGGACAGACAATAAATAAAAAAATAAAAAAATAAAAAAAATAAAAAATAATGAACAAAATAGCCCATGCTGCCATGCATTATTTTTTTGCACGTGACATGATGCTGTTAATAGCTAGCATACAAAAAGCTACCTGGCACCTACACCTCACAGCTCGCATCTCGCTACTGAGTCTTTGTACATCTCGGTACTACTACTACTACTACTACCATCACAACTATTACTGTTCAACCTTTTAGATTGAGTTTCAATCTGGACCGTCGGATCGCATCTCGACTGATTCAACCACAACCACAAGCAACACTACAGTGGGGTGGGGCCTTATAGTAAGGCGGGTGGGGTTTGGAAAAACGTGAGCAATGCGGGTCCTTTTTGAGAGGAACGACAGATAGAGATCCAAAAAATTTATTAATTCAGTTGAGCTGCCTTTGTCAGATCGTTCCCCTCGTTAGCATAATCAATGGCTGTTGTATGATTCTCGCTTTGGCTTACATGCAATTTCAGCCGTTGGATGTTGTAACATTTCAACTTTTTCAACTTCATTTTCATCAGGATCAATATCTGACAAGAAAATGCCAAAAATGCTCTTCCCCAAGCAAAAAGCATTGAAAAGCCCTAATCATGATCAAAATCAAAGTTTATTTAATCCCATATTTTTAAATTTATTTTTATTCATGTTAATTAAATATAATTTAATCCAGGTTACACTACCGGATTAGCTTTTGCTTGACCCGTTTAGTTTTTTTTTTAAAGTTTATTATTATTATTATTATTTTATTCTTGTTGTTTATTAATGTTATTATTATTAATATTAACAATAATTATTTTAAATAATAATGATGATTATTATTCAAAATAAATAATGATAATAAATTAACTAATAATTCATTCTAATTTTAACGTAAATTAACATCAATGATAATACAATGATAATAATAATAATTATTCAAAATAATTATTATTATTCAAAATAAATAATGATAATAAATTAACTAATAATTCATTCTAATTCTAAGATAAATTAACATAATGATAATATAATTTATTTTGATTTTGATTTTTATAAATAAAGTAAATATTTTATTCTAATTCATATATTTTATTTTAATTTTAACCCATTTTAATTTCGGTTCATTTTAATTATCGATTAATAAACGTACCCTAAATGCATACTGGTATTCCTATAAGAAAATTAAGCTTTTTAAATGATTTACGTGACATTCTTGTAACAAAAAAAAAAAAATCGCTCTTTAAATTCAAATGATTCTCCTCAATTCATTATAGAATGGCTTGTTATTAAAATTAAGCTTGGGCCTCGTTTTGTAGCTCCAGATATATCTTCTCATAGCCATAGGTATCAATCGCTCCATCTTCATGACCCATGACTATAAGCTTACTCAAATAAAAATAACAGAAAAGAAAAAAGAAGAAGAAAAGAGCAACGCTTAATATTAGTAGGTATTTGTCTGGTAGTAGAGCCGATGAAGAGAATTCAGCTAAAAGGCATGCCCATCTCTGCTAATGATGGAAACAAAAGCTTTAAAGTAGAAAAATGCATTAATGAAAGTGGGGTTCCCTGCTCCAATTTTGCTTCCTCTCTTGGCTTGGTTGTTTCATTTGATTCATCCTTGAAGACCCAAAAAAAAAAAAAAATACTTATCTTTTTCGCCTTTTCAAAAGTAGATATTTATTTATTAGTGAATTACGAATAAGATTATGGTACATTAAATATTGGCTTCATTATTATTATCATCCTTTCATATATTCAATTCAATAGCAAAAACAACAAATTCAGCTAAACCAAATACTACTAAAAGCAGGGGCATAAAGTACAATGAGGGGGTGTAGTAAATGTAGGCGTTATTTATTTATTTATTTAAAAAAAAAAAAAGCTTTAAAAGAAGCGAGTGCCTGTAGGCTTGTAGCCAGTAGAAGCAAGGAGAAATTACAAAAGGTGAAACCAAAGGAACACCAAAACAACTGTCCCTGTGACACATGATTTGCCCCAGAGAAAAAGGTAACGCTAGAAACGACAGGGAAAAAAAAAATGAAAAGTAAAAGTTGGTTTGCGAGGTAATGAAATGTAATTATAGGCATCAAAAGCAAAACCAGACAACCCCATTTCAATCTTCTTCTTCTCTCTCATAGCTCTGACAGTAACAAATCACAGATCTTTGTTGTTGTTGTTGTTGCCTTGCCCAAGTAAAAAGCTTGCTCGTCAAATAAAACAAGAGAAAACCAAATCCAGATTGCTACTTGGGGGCTTTGGTTGTTTTGGCTGAACAAAAACAAACCTTCTCTTATCTTCTTTACTGGAAAAACAAATGGTCTATGGAATATTTCATTTGGTTGGTATTGAGTGACCGGTTAGTGATCTTTATTATTATTATTATTATTATTTTTACTGGAAAATGAGGGAAAGTGATTAAAAAAATATGTAAACCAAGGTTCTGAGAGGACAAAATTTTTATTTTTATTTGCTTTTGTTTCGCATTTTCCTTCTCCGAGTTTGCAAGTTTCCACATTTATGAAAAAATGAGGAAGCATGGTTGGCAACTACCTTACCACCCTCTTCAGGTATTTGTTTTCCTTAAGCTTTCGTGACCCCTTTTTTTTTTTTTTTGACTTTTTGCGGGATTTTCATTGGTTAAAGTTTGGATTTTTAGTGCTTGTTTTGGGTCTTTGAAGGTGGTGGCCGTTGCTGTATTCATGGCATTGGGGTTTGCTTTCTATGTTTTCTTCGCTCCTTTCGTTGGGAAGAGGATTTTGCAGCTTATTATAATGGGAATCTACAGTCCTCTTGTAAGCGCTCCTATTTTTTAAGCTCAAATCTTATGAGCCATTTCACATTTTCCTATCCTATTTATCCTGTTTATGCTTATGTATCGTGCATTTCAAATGTGTTGGACTTTGATGAACTGAGATCTGAGCTTCTCTGCTTGCTGGATTTTCATTCATTGTGTTTGGTTTAAAATTTGTGATGTGTATATTGTTCTTCTCAAAATTGGGATGCTTTCCCTTTCTGGGTTGTTTGTGTTTGTCATTTGGCAAAATTAAACATGGATCCTTTCAAGTGTTCTGTGAACCTGTCGCTTTAGTTGATAAGGATAACGTGGGTTGCTTGTCTTTTAGTCATTGCATCTTTTGGATGGCAACGTATTCCATAAATTCTGAATTTCAAATTTGATTCAGTTGAAATATCATACATGTTTGTCACTTGTTCAGGCATAACTACTAAACCTTACTTTTTCTTTGATTGTGAATTCTTCTTTTTTATATATGCCTATTAACGTTAATTGAAAGCAGTTTCTGTTAATTGAATCCATCATCTAGAGGTAAAGATAAGCCCATTCCGTCAAGATTGTGTGGTTACTTCCAGTGCTAAATTATTGTGGATATCACAGTCATACTTAGTACAGCGTGCAGTCAAACCAGTGACAATTACTAGTTTTTTATCACACAGAACTAGGTATTATTGAACTTGGATATCTATTTAAAATACTTCATAGATTTTGATCACTATGTCTTGGTTGCTTGCCTGATGCAAATAATTAGCATTTGTTTTAACTATGTATGAGGTTTCTCTGTCCTTGAATGCTGATATATGAATTGCATTTATAGTGGCTATAAAATATGTGTATATTTCAATGCATTAGTGTCAAGTACAAATTTTCACTAGTCAAAACATATATTATCATTACATTATGTAGTATATGTACATTTGGCTTGTGTTCTGACTAATTGCAATTGATGCATGAGATGGCCTGAGGAAGTTCATTGACAACTCTTTTCTATTTAGATTGGTTGTGTCTTTGGGCTGTATATTTGGTGTGCAGCAGCTGATCCTGCTGACTCAGGAGTTTTCAAGTCGAAAAAATACCTCAAGATTCTGGACAGTGGAAAGTCTTCCCGACCAAAGGATTCTAAACTAGGTGGTGATTCGACTTCATCTATAAATGATGCCAATGCAGCTACAGTCGGGCACAAACCGGTGGAAAGGGATACAATGGATGCAGATACCGCTTCTAAAGACCTCAATTCTGCAGTTCAGGAGAAAAATGCATTGTCACAGCATTCTTCCTGTTGGACGTTGGCTCTCTCTCCTTGTGCTTTTATCTGCAATTGCTTTGGTTCAAGTGAGGAATCATCTGAGCAGCAGATGAGCGAAGATGGCATGTTTTATTGCAGCTTGTGTGAAGTTGAGGTATATGAAATCATTTGAAATTTATTCAAGTTTACTTCTTTCTCATTATCAAGATGTGTTTGTAATCTATTAAACACAGTTGAAAATGAACTAATTGGGTAAAAGTTAAAACCATAATATTTTTTCTTATACATCTTGAACAGGTTTTCAAGTATAGCAAGCACTGTAGAGTGTGTGACAAATGTGTCGACCGTTTTGATCATCACTGCAGGGTAAATAGGATCTTTTGTTTTTGGTTTGTTTATTCTTACTTGATGATATCCTAATGCCCTCAGAGTCCTTGGTTCTTGCAGTGGCTTAACAATTGTATAGGCAAAAAGAATTACCGACAGTTTTTCACCCTAATGGTTTCTGCACTTCTCTTGGTGAGCATGAATCTCCTTATTCTGCTTTTCTTGGAATTGTTCGCTGGAAACCTCTCATCAACTAATCAGTGTATCTAATGTCCTGTATAAACCTTTCCTTGGCCTAACATATTCCAGCCGTGCTTAAGCTTTTCTGGTAGCCATCATCATTTGGGAAGCTAATCTGAGTAGTCATCACCAATTTCAGCTCACTTCTTGAAAGCTTTAATGCCTGTGATTTCTCAATCCATAACTGCCTCACAGGAGTAGTTTTGAAAATTTCTTCATCATAATTGCCCCTACACTCTGTTGAAATTTTTCTTTAGTCGCCTATTCTTGGTTATTGCATGATTTTGGGGTAACCATTGGTTCCAATAGTGCTTACTCTGTTGCTTCCGGTAAAATATCATTTTCTTTGCCAATTCTTGGCATTGAACAGTTTCTTCATTTCAAATTGCTATTATCATTCCATCAAGCGACGGGCCAGAATTTGAAGAACACCACTGTAAGCCTTTATTTTTCAAGTCATTTTCATTTTAATTGATTATTGACAGGTCTACATGGTTTGTCTACCTTGGGCTTGAGATTGCAGCTTATTCTACAATGGGTGACTGGGATCTTTGTACTTATCTCTTGTTTTCTGGAGCGAAAGCGTTACTCTGTGGATATTTCCTCCAAGTTAGGAAGCAGTTTCTCCTTGGTTCCCTTTGTTATTGTGGTGGTAAGTGCTTGATGACTATTGATATGTTATTCATACTAATTGGCTGGCATGCGAGTGCCAATAAACCTTACATATATGCACAAGCTTTCATGTCCACATTGTGCCAGTGCTACTTCAATTTTTTATCTCATATCAACTAAAAAAGAATTTGTATTCGTACAGGCAGTATGCACCATTTTGGCGATGCTTGCAACCTTACCACTTGCTCAGCTCTTCTTTTTCCACATCCTCCTAATAAAAAAGGTAATCTTGCATGTTCCTCTTCACTTCTTGTTGACTGTAACTTTTGTTTTTATTTCACAAGTGAATGAAGCTGTATGATTTTTTTTTTGTTTCCTTTCTTCTTTTAATAAAATTCTTCAGTATCAAGGATTGTAATTGATGCTCTACATGTGTTGATTCTTAGTTGTGACTTCTCTTTGGGGGCTTTTGCCAAAAACTTTCCCCCGGGCAGAATGCTGCCCCCTTTCCTAGTACTTATTTTTTCAGCAGCTGCTCTATTCTTCTGTGGCATCTGGTTTGTTCTGTTGTGATTTTATGAAGTGCCAGTGTTGTGATTTTATTAGGTCATTTCTTTATTTTTCACAGGGAATTACCACATATGATTACATTATAGCTCTAAGGGAGCAGGAACAAGAGCAACAAGGAGTTGGAGGCCAGCAGAGTCCACAAATGTCAATTGCCAGCTCGCTTACTGGATTAAGCAGTGCGAGCTCTTTTTCTACTTTTCACCGAGGGGCATGGTGTACACCCCCACGCTTATTTCTTGAAGATCAGGTAATTGTGACTAATTTTCCTTGTTTCTCTATGGGAGATGAAAGTAAGCTTGCAAATTGGCCTTTACCAATTAATTTTGATTTAGTGAACAATCGACATAATTGCCCAAACTGGCATGTTCTCCTTTAGCATTTTTTAGCATCTCCATTCATGGCTTTTAAAATGGATGGTATGATTTTGTTGAAGAAAACCGAATTGTCTCTGTCAAGTTTTGGATTTTTTTCAATGTTTGAAGCATGTACAATGTAAATTGGGATATCAAGTAGGTGAGATGCAGAAACTACATTCTTGAAATCTAGAAGTCCTTTTAAATTTTTTGAAGATTGTATTGCTCTCTGTATTACTTAAAAAATCAAATGACAATTGTTTTTCATCTTTTCCCCCAGTTTGATGTAGTTCCTCCGGAGACTGGGTCCGTAAGTTCATTAGGAAAGAAGACGGTGGGAGAGGAACCAATTAAGAAAAAGAACCCAGCAGTGAAGATTAGTCCATGGACATTGGCTCGGTTGAATGCAGAGGAGATTTCGAAGGCTGCTGCAGAGGCAAGAAAGAAATCCAAAATCCTGCAGCCCGTGGTTAAACGGGAAGCCCCTTTTCGGCTAGAATCAAACAGCAGCTTTGGCAGCAGTAGCCGTCGAATGGTCCCAAGGCCTGACAACAACAGAAGGCGAGCTAGTAAGCGGGTGCGCCTTCCAGCTGACTTACCTATGGATCCCCTAACAGTTGTTTCAGCTAAAGCTGTTGATAAGAATTTCACTGAGACATCAACTAATCTAGCCCCTCTTCAGTTTGAAGCACGGAGTGCTTTCCAAACAAGCCGAGCAATGTCAAGCTCAGCTGGCATTGTTGCTTCTTCTCCTGAAAGTAGTTTAGACTCTCCAGATATCCACCCATTCCGGGTCTCCTCATCAGGGGCCGAAGAGTCAAGGCGGTTGACTGACCTATCAACTGGTGGTCTAGCAGCTCAGAAAGGATTTCCACTATCCAGATCTACAAGTGATGGGTATGAAGCATCTGGTGGTGAAGATAGCGATCGTGTTCCTTCCCGAATTGTCCAGAGGTCAACGAACTGGAGTAATCTTCTCTTTGGTACTGATCATGATGAGAGGCTTGTTGAGAGCATTGTTAAATTGAAAGCACCATCTTCGTCTAGCCACGTTATCAACAGAAAGCTTTGATTTGCCGACCATTGATGAAGATATTGGTTCATTTTACTTTACATTGGTGAAAAATTCAAGATTCTTTCATTTGTGGGCTGAAGTACTTAGAAGGGCCAATTAATCATCCTCAGCTCTGCCCGACTGATTTGGTTATCGGTGTTCAGATTGTCGTCAAGTCAAATACATGAGAAGGACTGTAAAGAAATTGTAGGACTCGGGTATCATTGACACATACAATTGTTTTACACTTGAACTTCGTTGCAAATTCTGGTGCTCGGACAAAGAAGGCAACTTTACCGATATTTTGCTTGTAATACTCAACTGTACTCCCCGTGTTGAAAGTGGATTCCTCAGAATTTTGATAACTTCTTTCTCACATGAGCATTCTAGCGCTTCTCTTGGGAGTTCCCCAAAAGAACTTGCGGATAACCAGGTTGCCATGCGTCTTGCTATACGTTAAATCCTTCAAGATGTGTGTGCATTTTGCTTTAGTTTCTTTCATTGCTTATTCATCATTTAGGCTGGATGACAGTACAGAGATTTTTGTAGTATGCAGCAAAGCAGCAGGATTCTCAAGTTTTGTATTTTTACAAATCACAAATTCTTTTGCATTATCAACACAACCCCTTTTTCTAAGAGACAAAGTCTAAGACAGCTACAATTACAATCAAGAAACAAACAGGAACAAGCACGAGCAGGGAAACAAAATGTTGTTTCTCAGACACCAACATCAGTAAGTAGTACATTGGCATTACAAGGCAGGCAGCAAACTCATCCTCATCAAGTACTAAGTAGTATAAACAACAGAAACAAGATGAGGTACCTTGCCATCATCAAAAGGCAAACGCACATACTCTCTAGCAAACTCCTCGGCAATCTCCATTGCAAGTTCTCCATGTGTAGCCTTACAATACATATACAACACAGTATTGGCAGCAGCCAAGTAAAGGAACAGCAGTGTAAGCAAAGCTGAGGTGACGACAATCTGTAGCACAAATGCCCAACTCTTCCAGCCGTCAGTGCCGCCAAAGGCAGCAGCCAATCCCCAGCTGCCCAAAATCAAAACTCCAGCGGAAATTGCAAAGTACAAGTAGATAGAGAGAGCCACAGAGTGAAACCCCTTGATAAGATGGGCACTTCTCTTGAATGGCCTAATCCCCCAGGCCCAGCAAGAGGGAGATTGTTGTTCTGACACAACAATAACCGAAACCAAAGCCCAGATGACTTGCAAGTAAAGCAAAGACAAAAGCAAACCGATGAAAGGAAGCAGAGAAAAGGAGACGAAAAAGGGGGAAGAATAGTCAAAGCCGAGGATGTTATGAAGGAGTTTGACAAGCAGAAACAAGGAGGAGGCGAAAAGGGCAACGAGGGCAGATACAAGGAGTTGACAAACAAGAGTGTTAATCAAGAGCGGAAAGAAAGAGTGAAGAATGGAGTAAAGAGATGAAACAAGCTTGACGGGCCTGCCATAGAATCCCTGGAAGACGCTGTAGGTGATGGAGGCCACAGCGCAGAGGGAGAAAACGAGAGCGGAGACGGCGTAAGAGATTGAGAGAATAATAAGGGTTTGTCGTCGTCGTCGTTGGTCCGAGGTGGAAGTGTGGATGTGGCTGAAGAAGGATTTCGCGACGGTGTCGTCGTGCAGGAGGAGGAGGAGTCGTTGGAGGGTTGGGAAGACGAGGACGGAGAAAGAGATAGGGAGAAGGAAGATCACTGAGAGGGCCAGGAAGTGACGAGAGTGCGCTTTTATTATGCGTTTTGATTCCGAGAGGATTGTCCACAGATTCGGACTCGTCGTTGACATGGCGGATGACGATGATGCTTTTGGGCGTGGCGTCCAGAGAAAGGAATAGATTTCTCCTCCGTCTGCTGATGGGAGTATTTTACTTTTTGTGAACACCACCTCCACCTGTCCTCCAACCATTTTTATTCAAAAATTAAAATTAAAGAAACAAAATGTAATTGTAAAGAAATAGAAATTATTTATTAAGACCAAAACAAAATTAAAAAAAAAAAATCAAAATCAAAACTCCGTATAGTTTTTTTACTTTCTAAATATGACATACAATTTTAAAAATAAATTTATATATTTAGACGTCAAATATCCAAATTTTTACCATCGCATAATTAATTAATTAATTAATTAATGTGATTGATAATCCTCCATATCCTCCTCCTACAAGAAAAAGCACAAGGGGTCGGAGCCAAATGCCTCCATCTTTCATCCCTTTGATCTAAAACTCCAATTTAGAACCCTATTGAAGAGCCCATTTTATCCCATTGCAAGCTGTGTCAACCGTCGAGCACCACAACAATTTTGTTCCGGTGAGTTGTTCAATTGTGTTTCTGTCCTAAACTTGGCAGCGCCCATCCCTTAAATAAAACACGGATCATAAGATGGCATCTTTAACGCCTGTAAAATGTTCGATGAAAGTACACAAATTTCCGTTTTACATAAACGCGGTCAAAAGTTGAAAAAGAAAGAAGCCCACGCTAAAATCCACAGCGTCAGCACCAAAACCAAAGCACACGTTTTGGACAAATCCCCATTTCTTCCGAGGTCTCCTGAAATTAGTGTTAGAAGCCTCGTGGGTTATGAATCACGAGCGTCGCTCTCTATTTAGCTGCTCTTGTTGTCTGGGTTCCGTCACTCCCAGGTTTTTCGCACATTAGCCGATCTGATTTTCTCATTCATTTTTCACTCTCTCCGTATTTCACTTAAGCGCATTTTCTGATGCCCATTGTTGATTTTTAAGTTACCCGTTAATCGTTACAGCTGTCTTGGTCAGTTTGTTATGATTTTTAATCATCATGGAGTCCTCTAGTGTTGCTTCTCCTAGAGTCAGCTTGCATCACTCAAAATTAGAGGGATCTGAATGTACTCCTCTGCATAATCTTGAATTAGAGTCATCTGATATTGGTATTAATCACTGTGAATACCAATTCCATTCATCCAGTGCTTTAGACATCTTGAGAGAAACTGTTAGGATTCTCCGGTTCAATTCTTCGGGTTTTATGATTACTGCTGCAGTGCTCATTTGCCCAGTATCGGCTATTCTTTTGTCGAACTTAGTAGTTGATCAACACATCGTCAATAAACTCACTTACAGGCTCTTGTTAGTTGCTGAAGTTTGTGGTCTTCCACTGACGTCTTTTGTCACTCTCTCATGTCATAAATTCTCTGAAATGGTTCTCTCGTCGACAATGTGCTTCCCTTTGTTCATTACATCATCCTTGTTGTCAAAAGCTGCCGTCGTTTACTCTGTATATTGTACTTACTCAAGGAAAAAGGTTGAAATCTCCAAGTTTTTTGTGATAGTTCGTAAGATCTGGAAGAAGGTTGTAGTAACATATTTGTGGGTATGTATGGTGATTGTTGGCTGCATCATGTTGTTTTTTGTGCTTCTTGTTGCTGTGTGTGGTGCAATTTCTGCAATTTGGTTTTCGCCTGATTTGGTTTTCTATGCAGCAATAGTGGTGGCGTTGGTGTTTTCAGTTGTTTATGCTAATGCTATTGTTATTTGTAACATTGGTATAGTTATCTCTGTGTTGGAGGATGTTTCGGGGGCACAAGCATTAATTAGGTCAGGGGTTTTGATTAGGGGACAGACTCAGGTGGGTCTACTGATATTTCTCGGAACAACAGTTGGGATGGGTTTTATTGAGGGCTTGTTTGAGCATAGAGTAACAACCCTGAGCTATGGAGATGGATCTTCAAGACTGTGGGAAGGGCCTCTTTTAGTGATAATGTACTCATTTGTGGTACTTATTGATTCCATGATGAGTGCTGTTTTCTACTTCAGCTGCAAATCTTATGGTATGGGAGCTTCGAATGGTGAATCTCAGCCGATTCAAGAATCTATAGCTGTTTCTCCTGAATCAGCAGATATTCAATAATGTCATCTGTAAAATTGGTTTGGTTTATCCGCAAAACTCCTATTATTCAATAATATGAAGATGGAGCGGCAAAGGGGAAACACAGATTTTGTTGTTGGTCGCATTCTTTTGACATTGATGAGGAATTGAGTGTTGGTACATTGGTAGACCTTCACTCCCAAGTTTCCCCATACTTGATGGAATTGAATAACTACAGATGCCGTGGAAGAGGCAGGATTGCTTCAAGGAAAAAATCTGGGAATTGAAACTTTTTGGATTGTCATCGGTTGGAACATGTTTCCTATTAGTCTTGTCATCATTTCCATGTAATGAGAAGTTACTTTAGATTGTTTCAACTTTCTATATTTGAGTTCTACATGTTCTTTAAGAATATATTATATCATAGCTGGTATTTGAATTTTGGATGATAATTACAGTAAATTTCAGAACTGATTTAAGAGTGACTGTTGAAAAATCCTGTGTGGAGGAATATGTTCATTTCAGGAAGACTGTGACTGCCACAAATTCTTGCACCGATGCATGCGTTACTTTCACAACTTAACATTTCTGTCTTATGCAATATTCATGTATGTCAAATGTGTAATGTGTTGAAAGCACTGGCATTTCACATATTGTTCTGAATTGTGCTGCTTCAACAGTTAATTGCAAAATAGATTCTGTTGTGTGCAATGTGTGCTGTGGCCAGCAGATTTGCACAAATCTGAGACAGCTTGAAGGACATGCCATTTTTGCTTGTCTAAATGGCAGCGAGAGAGCCGCCCTTCAAAATGAAGGGCAAGGTAAAACCCATTTGTTTAACTCCTATGAGCTGAAAAGAGTTTTTATATGATTCTGCATGTGATTACCATTTTTTACTGAACCTTTGAGAACTGCTGTCATACCTACATTATGTTGAAGGAAATAAAGATATTATAGGAACGAGAACAAAGCTTTCTCCAGCTAATTTTTAACAATGACGAAGTCCACTTGAAATCCTCCAATGCTGAATCTTACGCCTCTCAGGCGTTTTGATGTGTTGTCAATTTCCACAAAACGTGGTTCTTCGTCTTCTTGAACTCCAGTTCCATTGTTAACAAAGTTCTGGCTGCAATAGCATGTCTTTTCAGGCTCACTAATTTCTGCGAAATAAAATAATGACATGAAGGAAACTTATGATGTCGCATGAAAGCTAATTGAACAATATATAAGACTGCAATATTGTAGCTTGAATATTTTATGACGGTACCATGGTAATGAGAGCCTTGTACACTTGCTTGTTCTTCTTCTACTTCACAGTCTGTAAAATCTGCTGCATTTTCATGGACACCACAAAAAGATGCTGCACCATCTACCTGTGGAGAAGGCATTTCTGGACTTGATATGGAACCGGGTCTCGAAACTCGCTCTTCTTCTTCTTCAGCTGTTGTTCTTCTATTGATTGGCTTTTTGGGATGCTTGTGAGCATCAAGATTTCGAGGCTTTAGTAATTTGCTCATTATCAGTTTCCTACCTGCTACGTAAGAACGGGCTAAAATAAGGGAACAGAATCTCCCTGAGTTCACACCAAGACGTATAATGCATTGAGAAAGTTTCATGGATCTCTTTCATGTGTAAATAAGAGATCGATCAAATAGCATACTCCATGAACTATTATTTGTACAATATAATTCAAGTGCTATGAAAATATTTTCTATTTAATCGTGAATCAAGAGTGTATCATTATTCTTATTGCACAGAGCACGCTTGCTTATTATGTTGCATGCGCATGTCATTTATGGGATGGAGCACTCGATAAAATGATTTGACTGAATGGCTTGCAGAGTCAAGGAAGCAGCAGTCAATAAAAATTAGATATTGTTGTATCCCGGGGTTGGGGTTAAACATTGATATTGATCAACTTTCAATCTTTCATGTTGTAAGAAATATTTTGAAAATAAATAAATAGATTAAAGAGAGAATCTTGCAATGAAGGAGAGACAGACACTACTAACAAAGTTAAAGAAATTGTGAAAAGAACTTTTGGATATTAGAGTCAAAAATTTACGTGTGCATATATGTATATATGTATAGCTTACTTAACAAAAATAGAAATACAAGTTAAAATTAAAAATCATGGTTGCATTACTAGTCTCGCATATTATTAGCAGTCTCCACACAAATGATGGAATGAATGGGTACTGGTAATGCAAGCATGACCAAAATATTTTTGCAATCATAATATATGTTCGCCACTGGGGTTTATGAAAAATAACATTAAAGGGTTAATTGAGGAATAAAAAGCGGCGTCGTTAGAAGTGATTAAAATTTTCATTTTTTTTTATTGGGTGTATTTGGAGTGGGGGCTTTCTAAGAACTTTGAAGGGGTTTTGTTAGGAGAGTAAATTTTGACAATTTAAAAACCAAAATTCTCAGTGAACACTTCGTATCGACTACGAAGTCGGAATCAAGGTCGGATCACTTCATAATAATTGATACGGCTTACTTACAATACGGTGAAATTATAGCATCGGAAACGGTGCGTTTTGAAGGTTGAAGAAGAAAAAGGCTTGGTTCAAATTAGCGCCATCCGTGGTCTAATCCCTTGCGTACATAATCAGACCCACTGCCTAACCTTCGTGTTCACAGCAACTGTACTTATTTGAAAAAAGAAAGGAAAAAAAAGGGGTAAGCAACTAACTTTGCTATGGAAAGGGGGAAAAAGAAATGCAATCGATGATCATGGAAACGCACAGCAGAAGGGAAATATTAGATATGTGATAATGTATCCAAACTGTACCAATTTTGACGTTGCACGTTCCGTGGTTATTAGTTTTGAAGTCAGGCCTTGCTCGTTAAATGTTCGATAAAATGCCCAAGTGAAAGTTTTTGTTTTCTTGTAAAGCGCTAATAAGCTGCTGGATATTTGGGAGCATTTAGCATTGTTATAGGAAGAATCAGATAGTGGCTTTGAATCTTGGTCTTTGATACATTGCTTGGTTGCTGCTGTGTTTCCCGTCAATATGTTCTTACGTCATCCTGAATTGTTGATGTTGGATCAAGTTTTGACTTTTGCGCTGTCTTAGTAGGACTGAGAATGGATAGCTACCGTCAGGAGAAAGTACAGAAATTCGAGGAATTCGTTGATCGCAGATTGAAACCAGACCTTACACGTGCTATCGCCGAACGGTGTGTTTCTAATTCTATTCACTTGACTGTTTTTGGCTCAAGGGATGAATAAAAGCTTCATGCTTGGTCTCTGATATTTTAATTCGTTGTTAATAATTCTCCTTTAATAGTTTCATGCCTAGTATAATTAAATCTTGCATCATTAATTTTTATTAGTGTGCTGAACAAAGTATCTGCTTGTCCAGTTTATAATAATAATATGGGGAGAGTGGTACGTCGATTTTTTTTATTGAAATCTAATGACCGGCTTTAGCACTTTGATTTATAATAAAGGGTCGTGTTCTGACTGCTTACTTTGTTTCACTTTGCAGAGACAAGGTATTTGAACAACAAAAGATTTTGTATCCTTGAATTCGTGTTTGTTGAGAGATATAGTTGATTTTCTTTTACTTTATAAGAAGTAGTTCTCCATGAATGACATCGGCCGGATTAATTTATTTGTAATTGGTAATTATCATTTTTTGGGTTTTGATTGAATCTTGATAAAGAGATTTTATTTATTTATTTATTTTTTCCAATCACTAGCGAAATTCTTGAAGCTGGCTCACTGTATTAGAGCTTTTTGATTATCTTTTTTACACTGTATATGAAGTAATATTTTAGAATCAAATAGATGTTCAATTCAAAGCACAGAAACATCCTGAAAGAGGCACCAAAACTGAATCCTTTTAAATCATTATGTTTTTCCTTGTTATCCAATTTGGCGATCGTTTCTTTTATCTGGTTTTACTTGACACTAAACGCTGGTAGCTCAGATTTGCGAAAGAACATAGAGAATTTAGAGAAAAATAGCATGACGAGCCTTAGGACATTGGTGAACCTTGGCTCTGAAGTATACATGCAAGCTGATGTGTAAGTTTCAGTTATGCATTTTGGTGCTTAATGCTGCTTTCATTCTTACAAAGCTTGCATTATAACCCTTCCTAAGTTCATTCTTATTTGAGAAGTTAATTTTTATTTTCTTTTGGCCTTAAAATGTGCTATTCTTCTTTAATTTTGGACGGCTGGATGGGGATGCAGGCCAGATACGCAGCATATATTTGTGGACATTGGACTTGGATTCCATGTGGAGTTCACCTGGTCTGAAGCTTTGAAGTTCATATCGCAAAGGGAAGATAAAATAGACAGGTATAATTTTATGGTGTAGTTAATTTTTGGCAAACTGTGTCTTTTCTCTTTCTTGAAAATTACTGTCAATTTCAAACTTGATGCATTATTGAATTGCTTTCTGCAGGCAAATAGACGAGTACACTCACCTTATTGCCTCAATTAAAGCCCAGATTAAATTGGTATGTTTATTATGTGTTCGATCTTTCTCTTTTTGTGCTTTCTTCATTCATTCTTGGCTTTTCTACATATTTTATGGAGTTGCAAAGCTGCTTAAGCCTCTTCAAGCTTGTCTCTCAAATATGAGAGTTAGCTTAGATGGCTGGAATATCATATTGTTTAGGGTTTAGCAGATAATATGAATGTAAATGATTGGGTTCTAAATGACAAGAAGTAACTACTAGCATATGATCAGTATGAATGGAAAATTTTCTTTTTCTGTTGGTCCCCTTCTGATATCCATCTATCGAATTGCTTTCAGGTTTGTGAAGGGATTCGTGAGTTACTCCAACTCCCCGCTGAGACAAGTGTTCAGGAGGCCGTCTTTTAACATTGTATGAACTTGAATAACTAGCTTTAAATCTTTCTTCTGCTTTAACTCGCGGGTTGTTTTTGCATTTTCAACAACTGAGTGAAATTACAAGAGTGGTGGAGTATTAAATATGTTATGGGCTGAAACTGTTTGTAAAATTGTGGATTTGGGCTCTTTATTACCCGTTGGTGGATGACACTGAAAAACGAGTGGGCAGTGGGCCGGCGGCTCTTATAGAACTACTCTCCGAGATTTGGGAAAACAATGAGTTGACAGGTCATTTGGTCCCCATGTTTCTTTTCTGATGTTACAACCCTCTCACTATTCACTATTTACTATTCACTATTTACTATTCACGTAAGAGTAAGAGGGTTGTAAGGTACACGAACGTACTTAGCGTTGGCCCAAGTTCGAACCATCTTCACTGCTTTTGTAGGCGTGCTATTGCTATGAAATGTAGCCAGTAGCAGACTAGCAGTAGATTATTATCTTGATACAGTACAAACAAACTAGAGTCTGATTTGAACCCAGCAGAAGCTGATGGGTACAGTCACTTCATGACGCTTAACTCTTGAGATCGGACGGCACACGAAACTCATGCACATGTCTTTGTTGATTTTGTCGTTTGACAACATCTATTACGTTTAGAAATCGGGTTTAGGGTTGAGGGTTGATACCATCTGCTAGACCAATCAATGATCAATCAATCTGAATGGAGGGAGAATCTTTTTATTTAAAATTTGAAAAAGAAAAAGAAATTAAATAAAAGGAAAGGGGAGAGCAGATTTGAGCTGGAATTGATGTGTGTGGGGTTTGATTTGACGGAAAGTTCGATGTGGTTAACTTATTTTGTTTGACGGGCTGTCGAGTTGTCTGTCAACAAGTTCTCGTTGCCGACAAAAGGAATCCGGCGACGTCACGCTGAATCTCTTATCACTTATTTCCCCGATAATCGTGAAATAGAAAATTGTATTTTTATTCAATTCAACTATTTATTTATTCTGGTAAAAATAACATTTATGTATTTACTTTTTTGGCCAGTAAAACTTATCCCTCGTTAGTCGTTATCACCATATGAAAAATGTTTCCCATGGTAAAATACCGAGATGAAAATTTGTTGAGAAAACATAATTCGTAAAAAATGGAAAAGGGGGGAAAATAGGAAAAGTCTCATTTAAGATATTATTTTGGATAGGATTCGGTTTTGATGGTAAGTTTAATTTTACAAATTTCTAAAAAAAACCTATGGGAAGTGTATATTTTTAATTAATTTTTTCTATGGTGTGTTTACTAGTCAATAACGAGAATGTGAAATTAAAGAATGAAAATGAGTAATATGTTCTCTTTTAAAGTAAAGAAATGAGAATTAAATTGGTGGGTCTCATACTAATTTAAGTATGAGAAATGAGATTCTAATCTCTATAGGGGATGGGAAATGAAATCTCATTCTCGTTATTGATTATTTTATCTTATCAAGATTTCTTAATACTGAATATATTCTCAATCTCAAAGTAAAATAAATAAAATGCCCAAGTTCAATTCAGCTCGTCGAAACCATGATCCATTTTATTGTTGATCAGAATCAACAGCCAATTGAACCCGTGTGTCGTTGCCGGCTGTCGTAGAAACCATCACACATGTCCAATCAAACACGGAAGGTTAGGCTTGCACCTGTAGCCATTGTTAATCATTGCGCACCACCATCTGCACTCGTCGTTGTTACTCTCCTATTGTCACTGCCGCTTGCTGATTTCCCAACACAGCCATTGCTCTCTAATTTCATTTATCTATTGTTTTTGTACTTATTTTTAATTTTGTGTTGTTGTTGTTGTTGTTGCTGTTGTTCTTGTTGTTGTATTTTTGTTGTTATTTCTAATTTATTTATTGTTATTATTTATTATGATAACAATGATAATAATAGTTAACTAAAGACAATTTAGTCATTTGCAAAAGTTTATTTTGATTCTAGGAGAAAATAAACACATAAAAGGAAAATACCATTCATTTAGATTCCAATTATTATAGTTGAAACAAGCAAATTATAACATTATAATTTTATAATATTACCCTTGTTTTTAAATGTATGTTTATTATAAATTAAACAAATCATATAACTTGAAATAACAATAAAAAATATATATAAATACTACAGATAAGAAAAATAGGTTTTGATGTGAATAAAAAAAAATAATTGTAAGATATTTTTATGGTACTTTTGTTATTTTGAACCTTTTTTTTTTCCCTTATACTAAGTACATATTTTATATTTTGAAGATCAAATATTAAGGAAATTACTTATTTACCTTTCTTTCCTTAAAATTTTTTTTATGTAAGGAAAGTTATTGAATATTATGAAAACAATAGAATAAGGGGGTATCTAGTAATTTCAATAGGAAGAAATTAAACTGACATTTCTCTAAAATTAATTAGATGTTTCAAAATTGAAGAAAAGAGGGAAGGGAAGGGAACAAACTAAAAGATAGCTAATTAAGAGAAGCAGAAAAAAGATGATCAGCAAAAGCAGTTGGATGTTACGGGCCGCCTAAATTTCAAGCTATCTAGAAAACTAGAAGGTTCTAGACTTCTAGCTCTAGAACTCTACCTCACTTGTAAATATCGGAAAACTACGGAGATACATGTAGAATGTGGATGCTCTAAGCACTTGCTTGGAAGGTTCTAAACCTTTAGTGGAACTAGGCAAGTCTCCTAGTAGGCTAGTAAATAGGGCCTTATCAAATAGTATTTCATGCAAACGACCCTGAACGACTCTAAGCAACTAATTAAGTAAGCTCTCAAACATTGTAAAGGAGCGCTCTTGCCCGCACTTTTATTATCAATAATACAAATGTTGTTAAATTTAATTGCTCTCTTTTCTCTTTAGTTCCTCTGCAAGCATTCTCACTTTAACTCATCAAAAAATTTAAGGCTTTACTTCATAATTTCTGGACAATAATTATATGATTGTCACACTCAAAATTCTTTAACTCGTGATTCTTAATTACTTAATTTCTGGTCCCAAGAGGCAAAAATACCACGTGTCACATAAATGAGCGGCTAACTGGTGGTCCCTACGTTCTGTCTAAACCCACGTTTATTTCTGAGTACTTCTGTCCGTTGCTGTGACGGCATAGGCGTGTACTCCCCCAAAAGTCTTTCCGATTGTGATAAACGCCAGAAAAGATGAAAAATGAGCGGTGTGGGCGGGCGCAAAGTGAGAGAGAAATATGAACGGCCATTGGTGTGGGCGCAAGGTGAAAGCGGCCATACGTTGCTCAGGCCTGAGGCCGAAGCTGAGGCTGATACAGATATTACAGAGAGAGCTGAAGAGACAAAAGGGGAAGTCGAAAGTCAGAGCGGGTTGCATTTTTACTTGAGGCCCTATCTCTTTTGTTACCTCTTGTTTTGTTCTTTTCTTTCTCTCATTGATTGCTGGCATCCCCGCCCCACCCCTGTTCTCTCGTTTTCTTATTTGGATTTTATCATCTACTTCCCCTTCTTCTTTTCATTTTCTCATTTTCAAGGCATAACTTGGGTTGGGTAGATCAAAGAAAAAATTTGGAAAACTCTTCCTCTATTTTGAATTTAGAAACTCATTTAAAAATATCCATTATATGAATTACTGTTAAGCACTCTCTCTTATAAAATAATATAATACCATAAACCCTAAAATTTTATTACCAACCTCTTAGATAGTATTTTGTTAAATTCAAGGAGCAAATCACTACTTCAAATATTTTGAACATAATTTTTGCTTTTTGATTTTCAAAAAAAAAAAAAAATTTTAAAGTATTTTTTGTTGTTGTCTCCTTCTTTTCTTTCTCTTCTTCTACTTCTTCTTTTGTCTTTTTTTTATTTTTTTTGGCCACGTGGCCCTTTTTTTTTGTTTTCAATTTTTATGTAAAAAAATTGAGGTGTAAAAACTAATTTTGAACATATTCTTTAACGACAAGAACTAATAACTAAAACTTATGTTAAAGAATTTTTTTACAACATAATTTGATTCTATTGTTGTATACACTAAATCATTATTAGTTCTTTTTTAGTGTGTTAAATAGTTTAATTAGTGTTATGAGTAAATTAATTTAAGTAGTTTCAGTAAGGTCATTTTTGACATTTTAAAGAGTGCAGAAAGTAAAACTTAATTTTTTAAATTTAACATATGAGTATATAGAGTAATAAAATTTAGTAGCATACAAGTTTTCTAGTGATAACTAGGGGCGGGCACTGGTTCGGATCAGTTTGATTTTGAAATAAATTGAAAAATTTCGGTTCATTTTGGTTTGAGAATTTCAAAAAACCAACTTGGAAATTTCCATTCATTTCGATTTTAGTATTAATCCATTTTTTTTTAGTTATAAAACTATGAATCGAAGCTAAAAAAATTGAATTGAACTAAATTTTTTGGGTCAAGTTCGATTCGGCCCACCCCTCAAGTATTTTTTTTTCAATTTGGTTTTTAGATTTAAAAGTTTAAACTAAAAACTGAATCAAAGTGTTTTATTTTATCTCGAATTGGAATATTCAATTTTTTTAGCCAAAAAAAACCAAATTGAACCCCTAAAAATTGAACCGAACCGGTAATTTTATAAGTGTTTTTCAATTTTGCCCACCTTTAATGACAACTCTTGTTGTATTGGTATCATAGTTTTCTAATGGAAACTCCTAATTGTTGTCCGGTGGTCAAGAGAAGAAACAACTTTTGTGAGTTTTTTTTTTTTTTTTTCTCTTTTTCCTTCAAACTTTTTTTAGGACTGTTACTACTAGTTAATGCAGGTGAAATTTATCCCCATCATTATAACTGACAATTGGACAATCAATTTTTTTCTCTCAGGAGTTTCATTTGTAGAAGCTCTAATGTTAGAAGATCTATTGGACCTATTTGAATAAACATACAATATGTATGCACATATGAAATAATGTAAAATCTCATGGATTTAAATAATAAAGTTGTTCTGTATTATTTGGGTGGGTCAGCTATATGGAAGTGGCTTATTTATTGTTTCTTTTGCGTCTGAATTATGCAACTCCAGCGACTCGTCACTCTTCTTCATCGCAATGCTGCATGCGTTGAAAAGTAGGTATAATATACAACTGACAAAGAAACCAGCCATGCAGCATTTTTGAAGAAACTCTTACTCAGTCCTTTTTTTGTTTTTTCAAAATTGGGAACCCCTTTTTATGGTCCCAAAACTGGCCTAAAGGCTGAAGCGGCTAGATCCTATCTCTGCTTATTCTTCCATCTTTTCTGTGACCGGTCATGCTTTCAAGGGCATACACATACATGCTCAGTAATTACTGTGATGACATAGTATTTGTTGCTATCAGAATTATGAGTAACTTCGGCAAATGACCTCATGTTTTTTTTTAATTTTTGCACAGGGACCTTATAGGTAATCTTCAAAAACATGAAGTCAACTGCGCCCATGTTGTATATCTCAAAAAGAATCAAGAAAAATAAATAAAGCCCATTATTGATTCAAAAGATGGAGATGTTAAATCACTGAACTCTTTTGCAGTACAGCATTTTATTCACATTGGATTTTATACTTTATTTTAATGTAAGTGACAAGATTCTGCTTAAAAGTATGTTTCATTTTTCAAATTATTATGGAACAAACTGATCATTATTCCTTGTGGGGCTAATCATACAGTGAAGTAATACTAAGTAGAGAAATTATTCCTTTCCAAAAAGCATTGGTTGTTTTGGAAGTATCTAAACTGATTTGGCTTTTGTCTTCACATTGATCCAACTATTTAAGATACTTTTTTTCTTCTAGGTTGAGGTTAGCAACTTGTTATTTGTTTCTTAATTAATAACAGACGTCACAACAAATTGCTTCATTTAGTAGGCCTTATATCCAATAATTAGCAACTCATTCTTGGGCTAGCTTACGTAACATAGCTAGCTATACTGTCTAATCTCGCAACATATAAACTGGACTAAATTCTTATTGCATTAGAGTGAATACAATTCGATAGTTCTGGATATGCAATGATGTTGACTGAACAATTAGCAGTAGAACATGAGTTTCTTTGAATTTGCAATGATGCTGCATGAACAATTAGCAGTAGAACATGAGTGTCTTTGGATATGCAATGATGTTGCATGAAAAATTAGCAGTAGAACATGAGTTTCTTAACATTCTCACTAAGTTTTGGTAGAGGCGCCGCCTTTGGAGGGGCAGCTCGGCAGATTGCAGAAGAACTTCCCATTAAAGTTGCTGACTCCGAACGTTCAAGGTAAAGTCTACCTCTGTATGCAGCCAAATGGGCATAGTAAGCCGGAGGCACCAATGAAACAGGCTTAGTGCACCTCACAAACGTGTAGCACAGATTGTAAACTAGCTTCTGTAATTCATCAGAAGTGAACTTGTTATCATCCCATAGAATATGATAATGTGTTGGCCTGCTAGTTCCCTTAACTCCCCAGTGGCTGCAAAGATAGAAATCAAATTCCCTTGGATGAGTTATCACAGTATCTACAACAGTCCCTGGAGGAATGTTTTCATCAGAAGATTGATTGTGAGCTGAAGATGGATCATTGTCATATGGAAACAACCTTGTGTGGTGTCTCTTTTGTACCACTACAAACGTAATGGGAGGACTATAACCAGGAAATCTTGAACAAGCTTCTCTGATCGATTGTAGTTCCTCTTGCAGCACTTTATAAAATTGAGTTTCACTTACCCCATCTCTGAAGAAGATTATTCTCCTAGGAAGTTTGTTTAATTCATGGTAAAAGTCATCAAGTAATTCTCCAACCATCACACCAAGATCTTGGATTATTTCTTGTCGATGTGTTTGGGACCTCATCCTTGACGCATACTTGTTAGCCGCTGGCCAGTTCATGCTGCCAACCACGGCAGCAACAGATGGACTGAAATCATCTAGTGGGTGAGGATGAGTGACATCAGCTCCCATAAAGATTACTGGCTCATCAGGAAAGAGAAGGCGCGGTATCTGAGAGGGTAATGAGTTGTACAAAGCTACTGTGCATCCACCAACCTTGGCATTGATCTTGAGAGCCAAATTTGCCAGAAACTGTGAAGTCAACTTGCCAAGATTTGAGTACAAGCAACACTGACTTACAACCCCAACACTCGTTTCTGCTATTCGTTTCAAATCTGCATACCCCTTGTGCTTCCTTTCCATAACACATATGAGAAGCTGGAGATTGTTTGAGGCAGCTTCATGGATTTTCTTGAGTTTAGATTCCAAGAGAGAAACATTATTAAGCACATGGGTTTGTTCAAATTGAGGGCTAATGATTGTACTTTTGTTAAGAAAGATTCCCAATTGTTCACACCGTTGAGATAACTGGCAAATGAACTTCGGAATAGTGGACTTCTGATCATAGCTGCCACCAAAACTTAACAGTGCCCACCTTTCAATTCGTGTTCCTTCGAAGACATGACTCTCAAGAAAGTTCCATTGGCGGTCATGGCGGCAAGGAACAAGATCTCTTATGTGGCCTCCATCACCAAGCTTTAGCTTTGGAGGTTGCAGTATTCTCCCATTCAATCTTGTCATTTCCCTTGAAACATGGAGCTTGAATTCTCTTCCCTGGTTGCCACTGTCAAGAAAAAATTCAAAATCCATCAGAGAAAAGAACTTAAGATATTAAAACAAGTAGTGAAGATCTTATTCATCACAATAAAGTTTCAAGATAACTGAAAATTTTCTCTTCATTAATGGATCTTTCTAACTAGCATTGAAGTTACCTTGTTGGACCAACAGGTCCTCGCATGACTCCATCTATCATAGCCTTTCTTTCTTTTGGCCTTTGGCAACCCATCTTAAGTATTCTTGCTGTCTGATCATCTGAAAGCTTCCCAAGGAACTTCTGGCCTTCGCAAATCATGCAAAGCTCCATAGGAAGATAACATGGCTTGCTCCTACTGATCTGCAAACATGGTAAATTTCTAAATTGTATGTTATAATTGTAGTGATCCTTGAAGTAACTCAGAAGCCTTATATTCTTTCCATCCCTGTCTGCAAACCAAAGATTTTCAGTAACTTCTTCAGTCAAACCGTAAACCCGGTATCTCTGTACCGTTTCTCTATGGCAAACAAAGACCCTGATGTTCTTCAGGGCCCTCTCCACTTCTTTCTTTTGATCACCACTCAAGCCTCTCGTCTTCCTTTGGGAAAGGTCTTTAAGGAACTCAAGACGCTTTTGCAAGTAGGGAATTACTCCAATGCTTTCATGGAAAGCACTAACAGAGGAATCCACATTGAGGGACAGTCCTTGTTGTGTTGGTCTAAGACTCTGAAAGAATCCTCTCAATCCAACAGCTCCTCCTCCAACTTCCTTTGCGCCTTCCATTGAGGACGAATATAGTGATCTCCCCACCGGTATACATTTCTCGCTCGGGCTCTCCCTCAAGACAACATCCAAAGCATGGAGATAATCCTGAGGGAGTGGGATCCAATCATTGTCCTCTTTGCTCAAGTACCTACTCAATTCCTTTCCATCGTACTTCGACACAAGTTTGATATTTATACGAAACAGTTTCAGCTGATGCTGCTTGTGTATCAATTCCTTGAGTTCTCCAGAAGGCAACACCGACTTGCTAGTAGGAATAGGGAGGCTAACGAAGAACTCAAGCCTATCATTTTCGAATTCAACAGGACTGTAAATGTTTTTTCTGCCATCATATGCAGGATAAGCACCAGAAAGCATAGAAGAATTCTCCTCCACGAGTTTTTGTTTGATCAGTCGCGCAACTTCCTTGGAAGGACTTGGTGACATTTCAACATTGTAATGGAAAATCCTCTGTGATGGGTCAAATTGGACTAGAAAATGATTGGCAAGGAGAGAAATCACTGCCCCTTCTACACCACCAGCATCTGGCCTCCTTGCCGCAACAAGAACTTGTGTTTTGGCACCCGTGATCCTTCTTCCATCATTTCCTTTAACAGCTACCTTGTTTCTCCTGCAAAGCCCCTCTGGAGATGCTTGCGTGAGTTCAAAGAAATAGTTAGCCAACTGATATGTAGAACTCATGAACACCTGTATGATAAGATCTCATTCCAGTTTAAGTCATATTTCAAAAGCTACTAACAGATTCATATATGAAAACAATCAAAAAGTATCCTTTTGACAACAATATCATCCTTATTGCTGAAAAACAAAATCAAAAGCGGTCGAATGAGAGATAAACAAAAAAGTTTTGATTTTCCTTTTTGATTTAAAAAAAGACCAACAGAATAATAAACATTTCCTCTCTTGAAGGCTTTAGCTTTTTGAAATTAAAAAAAAAAACACTTTTTTTTTAATCACACAGACATTGAAAAAAAAAAATTTTCTTTTTTATTACACAGACACTGAAACCAGCCAACAAATAAAAATCTTAAGAGTAAAAAAGGCTACAAAAACAATCAACGAAAAGGGAAAAATAAATCTGCTTCCATATTAAGAAGGAGATTCCCCAGTTTGAACACAGAATCCTATGCTTAAACCATATTTCCATTTAAAATAATAATAATAAGCAAAAAAGTTTAGAACCATAAACATATTTGGTTACCTGGTGAAATATTAACAACATGGGCATGGGTATCAGAGGAAGTAGCAAGAGAAGGGTTATGGAGCTTACATGAAGGTTTGTGCAAATGGGTTTTTGATACAAAGCTTTGGTTTTGAGGAAGAGGTGGGGCTAAGGCAAGTTGCAAAGGAATAGTAGGAGGCAAAGGAAGCAAAGCTGGGTAGTAATTTTGATACTGGTTTTGGTTATAGAACCCAAAATGGTTTGAATATTGCCACAGTTGATGATGTTGTTGGTACTGGTACTGATACGGATACTGATACTGGTGCCTGTGAGGATTAGTATTAGTACTGCCTCTAAAAGTTCTTGTTTTGCTGTTGGTGGTGTTGTTGTTATTGCATTTCTTGTTTGCATTGGACTCGTCTGCCGTTTCTTCCATGAGTTAATTGAGTGAGAAAGAAGCAAAAGCAAAAGCAGAGTGTTTTGATATGAAAGTGGCAGAACAGATGTAGTTATTGCAAGAGAGAGGGAAATAAAGGAAATAAAGAGGGCTTTGGTTTTAGTAGCTGAGGTTATTTGTGTCTAGTGTTTCTTGATTCTCAAGAGGCTTTATGTTACGCCTACACGTATAAATACGATGAAGTTGAAATTCAAAATGAAACTATTGTATCTGGCCTTGCCTCAAAAGAAAGTTAAAAATGGTCACACGTTGGTAGTGAAAGAGCAGCAATTGTCTTTTTGGAGCTATGCAATGCGGGTAAATGAGCACAATGTTAGGCTTCAGATATATCTCTTTATGAGTCATTGACTATGTGTCAAGCAAATTTGGCTATGCTGGCCTTTTCATTAGGGGCCTTTTGCTTGAATGCTTTTGTAGTCAAATTATAAGTGAGGTGGGAAAGGGAAAGGGAAAGGGGAAGGCCTAAATTTCATTTTAAAAAATAACTGTTTTTGGCTGATGGTGATTGGAGTTTTCATACGGGGTTTTGGTCAAATTTTGTTTTAAAAATCTTTTTTTCCCCCCTATAATACTATCTTTTGAATCCTTTTAGCATCATCGTGTAAATCAACTTCATCATTAACATAGACTAATTTAAGATCAACGAATAATAAAGCTTGTGTTTTACACATGTTGGAACTATTAAGGACACCAGTGACCAGACTGCAGAATTATTAAAAATTTAAAATAATAAGAGTGGGTGACATGATACAAAAGCAAATGCAAAATTAACCAAATTGCCAAGTTTAGAGTCAACGTTAATTCTTCTTTTGAGTTTGAAACCAGCTTCAACAAATAAGCTTACCCAACAACTGGAATTTAACGTCTTTTTTAAGTATTGTATTACAATATACTAGTGTAACAAATGGGTGCATGTCACTGGCATTTATGTGTAGCATAATTTGAGAGTTTATCAAATATAACTAAAAATTTTGCACTAATATAATACAGATTAAATTTACCTACGTTATAATTATTTACAAAGGAGGATGCTCATTTAAAAAATGATTTTGAGCTACAAAGAAAACGACATCTTAATGTCAAATTTATGCAACCATGAACTACAAATTTCTTTCTTAATATAAAAAATAAAAACCTATAGATTAAAAAAAAAAAAAAGGCTATTAAACCTTTAAGAGTGGGGATGGCAAAATTATATGTCAATTTGCAAATTTACCTAAACATGTCCACTGCAAATAATTTTGTGAGTCATTGGTGGGTTCAATCTTTAAACCCGCCCCCAGTTATTGGTGATCTTGATATTGAGAAGAAAAGCTGCTACATACCAATGTGAGTATCTACCAACAAGCATTCTTTATTTTAATTGTTTATATATTTTATTTTAGTCATGGAAATTATATTAAAAAATTTAATCATAAATATATGTAAATTAAAGTTCCCAATTCCCTAACCTCTCTCTCTCTCTCTCTAAATATATATATATATATAGATAGATAGATACAATAAACTTGTAATAAGTAGAAATTTTATTTTTCAATTTTAATAGTACACATATTTTATTTTTATTTGATTGATTTTGTTTATTTTATTTTAATGACTTGCACCTAATGATTACTTACTAAAGTTAGGTTTTTATTTGTTTAATTAATTGTAAACAATAGTTGTATAAAGTTTACTTATTAATATTGTTGATAATACTTATATATTGATTGAAAGATGGATCAAGATATTGGTATCAGTGATGATGATTTGTCTACAATATAAATATTTTATGTTAGATTAGTATTTTTTTTGTATTTATTTTAATGTTGAAATTTTAATTTCTTATTTACATCCATAAAATCTAGAATTGAGCATTATTTACGGATTTTAAGCTATTGTTATAAAATTATAATTTGAATTATATCATTTAAGTTTTTATGCATTATTTAAATTTTTTTATTATTTGTGATTCTAAATGAGAAAATCCGCAAAAAAATCTACTACGGATTGTGAGTGGATTTGTTAATTGTTAAAACATGCAACCGACTCTTTTTTTTTAAAATAAAAATTCATTGTATGAGTGGATTTAGTAATTTAAATTTTGTGTAGGTGTTGGTTAATTTGGTAACGACAAACTACGGTGGGTGGTGTCCGTTGAAACCCTATTTAATGCCCTCTAAATTAATGGTAGTTCTAGTTGATCATTTGTCACGAGGATTTGGTAGGAATCTTCTATTCTAATTCTATGAAAACTCTTTTTATTTTGAGTGTTTATCATGCGTATTTCATTGAAACCAGCCATAGTTGTAGCTAGCCTATCTTTTTGCCTGAACTTTTGTCAACATGTTAAGTGGTAGTGGAGATGGGAAATGGGCCATTTCATGCACTTGGGAAGGTGGTTTTTTGATAAATTTTTAAGGATAAACATGGTTGGAATGTGACGATGAGAGACATTATGATTAATGTGGAGCCTAAGTTTTATAATAAGATTAGGACCACATCATTTCCCACTATAGTCAATTCATTACTTCTGTTCACGAATTCTTCAACACATATGACAAAAATGTAAGATCGGGTCAGACCTCATATAGTTTCCAACTTAGCAGAACGTGACACTTGGAACGTTCTCATTAGCTTTGAGTACAACGCTTTGACCTTATGGTTAACTTCCCAGAGGAATTGACAATTACCCAAGTTAGTGAATTAACTAGACGGTTTGTTAATTGATAATCCTCACTGAATTGGGAGTAAGAAAATCTCAGACTTTTTCAATCAATACACAACAACTAATAAAGATGATGATAGCTCATCTTAATTTGTCTCACTTTCATTTCTTGCTTTATAACTTTCTTCATTGTGGTGACCAATGAAAAGACCTTTTGCGCTTTTGTGCATTTCCTTTATCATTTCTATAACCCACAAGATCTCCAACAAATTAGTTAAAGTGCTCAACGGATAAAAATACTTCAGATATAAAGCCTCTCTCTCTTTTTTTTTTATTAAAAAAAAAAAATTGTTTCAAAAGCTAATTTATCTTTTCAAGTACTCAAATGATGGGATTTTGCACTGGTTTTTACCGCTTTTATATATATAATGCTTATATTATAGCAAGCAGAAAAATGAAAAACCAGATGAAACAAAGCGAGAGACGATTTAAAGCCAGTGTTATTTATTTAAACCCGTAAAATCTAATCTAATATATAGATTGATGTGCGTATGCAAAGGGCAGCGATTTAAAGATAACGGGTGCTTACATAAATTCACACTTCAGCTCGGCCTATCTTATGTAGCTGTTTGTTCGATAGGTCTCACTCGCTGCCTGCTGTGGTGGAGAGAAGCACGGGGAATCTCTCTACTTCCCAGGTTTCGAGCCTGCCGCTTTTATTTGAGCATTGATACAACAAATTCCTAGACTAATTATCACAATTTTGGTTTGGAATTTTAATGTTATATGCATGTCATCCTATTTAGTCGTTGAGTGAGATTCTATATTTCTATTGAGATCGATCCCATATGGTCATATTTACTGAAAGTTTAATCAAAATAAATCACGGTAATATTTAGTGGGTGGCAAGGCATCACCAGAATTCAATTGGTGCTGCGCTGGTATGACGGGGGTGCATGCATGAGGTTTCGTTTGTTAATGATATTTATAATAGAACTATAGGATAATTAAGGATGGAAAAAAAATATATTAATCTACATATAGTGGAGCAAAAATATTTGTTGTATCAGTGGTGAAGACTCTTGCTTCTCAGTCGATCCTTCAATTATTATGGCCAGATGTAAACCCAAAAAAAAAACCGCTTGTGGATCAATGAAAAGGGCTAAACTACTACATATAAGACCATGAGTTATTATTCATTTATGCAATACTTACGATCAGAAGGCCAAAGACTTGGCTACTTCTAATTAAATTAGAAGTGAAAAAAGAAATAAAAGAAAAGATGCAACGCTTAAAACCTTAATTAAACGGTCTTGTTTTCTCTGTCTGCATGTAACCCTGGAGATATAAAGTTGACAGAGAAGCTCGGCCTATTATCGTGGCCGGGAGACGACTTTTTGATCAATTTGCACTAGATTGAGTCTAGAAAGACGAAAAATTAATCGTGCATGATTTTAATAAAGTTTCTGGATTGTTTCTCAAACTTAATTAGATCATATGATTAAGCAAATCCTGTCTGAAGATACTCAAAATTTAAGAGAATCTTGACCATATATATATGATTTCATATTTTGCTTGAAAAAATACAATCAGAAACGAAAGAGGTGAAGGTAAATGATGGTTTAGATCACCATAATAAAGACAATAGTGATGATTCACGATTCAGCTAATGAATGGTTCATTTTAATTTTACCCACTACACATATCATATCATCACGAATGTTTTAAGAAAATGTCAACCGAATTTAATTGTTTAGCAGCACTTTGAGTCTGTTAATAAATTAATTAATCAACATGTCAAAATGCTTGGAAGTGCGGCATTATCATATACATAATTAGTTCATTATATGACCCATTAAGGATATACAATTTTGTTGTTGAATGTCGGCAGGCGCAGGCCGGAGCATATCAACTTATCTATCTAGTATCTCCTGTTGGTTGATATTTGCCACCTTTTCACATCAAGGCTCTGTGTGTGTGTCTTAACTTTTTGGTAGTTCTAGTTTGTCAAAAAGTTTGGTCAAAACTCAAAACTTGTACTTTAACTTTGATATTATTTCCCTTTATAATCGTTCAGTAAAAGATATGGAAGTCTTATTCGAAGTATTATATACTTAATTCAAATTCAATATTTAGTGGATATGGGATATTTTTCTTAACAAGTTAAGTCATACATGAGTTTAATTCTAATACCATATAGAAATTTATAGTCTTAATTCAACTCAAAAGTTAGCTCAAGAGTTAAGAGTTGTTCAATTCTTATACTTAATTTAAGTTCAATACCTAGTCAACATACAATATTTTTCCCAGCAAAACATAAATTAAGTTTTAGCTAAAATGAGCTTAAATACTTTTTAGGGTAAATGTTCGTTTCTCCCTTAATATTTTGAGTTAAGTATTCATTTAGTCCCTATATTTAAAAAGAAAAAAGAAAAATATCTCTAAACACCTTTATTATTAAATATGTTACACTCCTACTCTTGCGTTTTCTTTTCTTTTACAATAATATTATTGTGAATATTAATAAAAATAAAAAAAATGATAGTTTATCAAATTAATTTTAAAATTAACATAAACATTTATACAAACTTTTATATTATTATTTTATTTTTAGGATTAATTTGGTAAATTAACTTTATATCAAATAATTCTTAGTAAGATTGTTATAAGGATATTAAATGTTTTTTTAAGTTGGTTGACATTAATTTATTCATAAATAGTTATTAGTAAGATTATTGCATAGGTAGAAAAAACACTAGTTCTTTCACAATGATAGTTATCGGCTAATTAACTAGTAAATAATTATTAGCTAACTAACTTTTTATAGATAAATTAATTAAAGTTAAGAATATTGCTAGAAGGGTATTATTAAAAAAAATGAAAGAAAAGTAAGGGTAAAAATGTAACACGTTTAATTGTGAAAGTGTTTGGAAATATTTAAAAAATATAAGGATTAAACCAAGTATTTACCTTACTTTTTATAAACAAATTTTAAGAGAAACATATAAAGAGCAGTCTTCTAATGAGAGGAAGTCCTACTATATTAAAATGAGAGTTTCCTTGTTACTTAGAAGAAAAGTGGAAGAATATATCTGCAAGTATTTAATTATATCTCAATACTGTTAAATAGGATGATGTAATGAATATTCGAAATAAGAAAAATTGGCCAGTCTAACTCAATTTATATATATGTTCGAGGATTTGTCCCGCCGATCTTAGAGGTGTTTATACTGACGAGTTGCTGCGTAAACGTAATGCAGCCTCATCCCTTGCACCTACCTTTATGTGTACTAATTGAATCACGAAAGAAATATGTATTGCAGGAAATAACTGGGAGCAGTATGAGTTTAGCCCTAAAATGTGGAAAATGTGATTATTATTTTCCCCATGCTTTCTAGCCGGCCAGCTCTTCTGGGTTCTGCGTCGGCTGTCCGACCGACCGACCCCATGTCTTTAATCATTTGTGGTTGAAACTTGAAAGCACATGCACATCTTCCTACTTGTGCGGTGGTGTAAGAAAACACTTGAATAATTGGAGATGCTCTCAGCTTACGCATGGGATGTATCATGTATGTACTGATAAGATTTTTAATATGCATTGCTATTTGTTACTCCTACGGATTGCCGCATCACACATCATCTTAAATGAAGACGTAAGTTTGTGAATATAACGATGGACTTGAGATTAATTAGTAACGAAAAATTTGTGGTCAGCGTTACCGTAACATATATATAAAACATACACTCACCCTGTGCAACATACATGTCAGCCGGCATACATGTTATGAAACATGAAACGAAATCCTGTTAATTAGAAAAGAAGGATCTTCGGACTCAATTGTATTTAATGAATCAATGCATCCTATTAACTAACATCTCTAGTTAATTAAGCTCTGGAAATTGGAAATTAAATCACTTTATTAATTCATGAACATTGCCAAGCACGTAACAATAATCCAATCAAGTACAAGATGAAAGAATTGTGTGACACACAACGTAGATAGAAATATAAACTACCTACTAGAATCAAATCTCTTTCAATGCAAACTAAATCAGCAAATCGACAAACTAAATTAACTAATGATTCAAATTGCAAATATCAAGGATTAGTACTCATAAATATATATTCAATGATCATTATTAATGTGAGTATTAATTCTACCTATTAAATCGTGAAGTAGCTAGATAGAAGAAAGGTCGAGCGGGCTCCAGCTGGGAAACAATAACTCACCTTCCTTGGTCGATGAAAAAGAAGAAGCAGTACTGCTAGAAGACCCGGCCGCAGTTTGAATTGATGTACTTACTAGTGAAGTCCCAACTACTACATCATTTTCCTTTTCATCCTGGTCCTCCTCATAATTATTACTATTAGTAAAAGTACTAAGGGTGTCATTATTATCACTACACCCAAGCTTCATCTTCAAACACTCAGAGATTCCATTGAAAGCATACAAAGAAGCTGAGAAGTTGCGTTCATACTTCATCCTCTTCATGGTCTCTCTAATAAGCTGCATTGTTGGGTCACCCTCATCCTCAGAAGAAGAAGATCCGTCCTCTTTCTCCATTGACCCCATCATCTCTTGAGCTATCTCAAATGGAGAATACTTGTAAGTACAAGCTGAAGCAGCCCCCAGTGCATCCACAAATCTAAAATCAATTTTCTCTTCCTTGCAATTGGTCCCTTCATTTTCATCAAACCCAATATTATTAGTACTCCAGTTATTATCTCCTGTACGACTAGTATGAATGCTAGAGCTGGTATTGCTATTGAAACTTGAATCAAAACCATCAATCACGCAACATTCATTAGAAGTAATACTATTACTTTCTTGCGTCACGTTAAAGTAATTATCAGCAGACTGGCCGGTATCTTCAAATAAGTTATTTGCTGCTTCTTGATCCTGCGTCATGTCAGCGGAAGTAGCAGTAGACTGATCGTTCCTACTATTCCTGGCCTTAAGTCTGCGCAAGAGAAGATTAGTTATCCTTGAAGGAAGAGCCGGCGGCCGAGTTGAAGAAGACAAAGAGCAAGGCCAGAAGTTTGTTCTCGTGTTGGCTCCACGGAGCAAGCAAGCTGCTTCGTCATAAGCTCTTGCAGCTTCCTCAGCAGTATCGTAAGTCCCCAACCAAACCCTAATCTTTTGTATTGTGTCTTTTATCTCAGCCACCCACCGTCCCGATGGTCGTTGCCTCACTCCAACGAAACGTTTTCTTCCTCGCCGACCGCCACATAGTGGTAGTGCTGCCTCCTCCATCACTTGCCCCCAGCTCGTGCTCTTGTTTTCATGTGAATCAACTCCCGGCGTCTGGTGATGATTTGATTTTTTACTGTTATTATTTGCTCTCTCTTAATTCGCAATGATCACTACCGTTTCTCTTATTCTGAATCATGTAAGTACAATAGTTATGGCGTCTTTTGATAAGTTTCTTGATATTACTTAGTTGTTGTTATATATAAAATTATGCGTAAGAGTAAGACTCGGAAGCTGCATGCAAAACCGAAGTGATAGAAGGACTGTAGCTCCATCCAATCTAATGCATGCTTGTATCTACTCATTTGTTCCTTAGCATATTGAATTCATTCGGCTTGCATATTTCACTTTCATTCTTGGGGAAAAATCAAGAACCGAGATAACCAAGTACTTTTATTTGACCATGTCAGATTTGTTTCTTCTTTAATTTCGATTGTACCTCAAATAAAAACATTAACTCTATTTTCCAAAAATCATTAAAACAAATCTTGTTATACTGTTTTGTTTATGCTCGATGTTACTTTTTTGAGGATTAAATGCCATTTTACAAGGAATAACTGAAAATTCATATTGAACTGTAGGAACTAAATTAAAATGATACTGAGAATTCATAATGATACTCTACGATATTTACACTTTCCCCCATTTTAGCCTGAAGTTCACATTGCCACTCCCTGCACAATGAATTAAATTGAGCACAATGGATCACGATCGGATCCTCTACTAATCTAACTTTTCCTGGGATCGTCATGTGTCACTTAAGTATATTTAGGGCTAATTTTTAATTAACCATTAATTTCCCTTTTTAAATGCCAAAACACATCAATATTTTAGAGTTAACATCCGGTAGTTACCTGTTAATTATTCTATTTCAGTTTGCCACTCCAGAAATATAATTTAGTGGTTACGAGGAAAAATTAAAAGTAAATCAAATCTTACCACCAGATGCACTTCCATGACACGTGTTATAATCACATATAAATCTTAGGGAAAATTGCATTAGACGAGGATATGGATCGCACAGCTTTATTTATTTATTTATTATTATTGGAAATGCCTTAATTACTCATCTTTATTCCTTCCAGGTTCTCACTTCCTTTCTACCAACTTAGCAGCTGCCAAAAAATAATACATTAAATTAATCTGCTTGTAATGAGCAGACAGCGACATCTTCAGTATCTGCAAAACTAACAATTTAACCCTAGATTTAACAAGAAACATTGTAGAAACCAATATTGTTAAAGAGACAAATTGTACCTTTGCGCGTATTTGTTCAGTTCTTGAGAAACCCTCACATCTAAGCACCCATGTTCGTGATTTCCAAGATAAACAACGATTTTCCACCCCATAAATGAACAGGAGTCATCTGAGTGGGCATTACACAATTGTTTTCTTTTTTTTTTTTTTGGGTGGTTGTTAAAAAAAAGGCCTTGCTAAATATTCTTCAATAACTTTTTCGACACCAGACATACACGGAGGAAAATGCTAATTTGAACCAGAATCACGGCAAAACAAACTATTTTGTATACACAAATTTCCCAAAGCAGATATCCAACCTTGAAAATTTGAATTTGACTCTGTACAACAGATTTAACTTAAATCTAAAACATGCAGACCTCCATACCTTTTTTTTTTTTTTTTTTTTGGTTCAAACCTCGATACGCAAAAATAACTGTAAATATAAATATTATTGGATAAATAAATAAATCTTCTGGTCCTCTGGAACATGAAACCTAGTGAGGAACTAACTGTTTGCTTCGCAAAGTCTAGTAGACAAGACAATGCAGCCCAAAATGCCCACACTAATATTTCCTCATTTGCGAATTTTTTATGTTGTTGCTTTCACTCTTTGAAATTACCACCATGGTTCATACACATCCTTAACCCTGTTACACTTATTGGCGTAATTAATTTTTAGCTCAAAAATATTACATTTGCTTTGTTTTCATACAATTATAAATAAATGGTCCTATTTATCAACAACTGTAATATTCATTATTCAGTTCGATCATGATAGAAAGGGAATCATACCTTAGCATCAAGTTTCAGAGGACGATAAAAGGGGTCTATTAAGGCTGTCACCAGTTCCAGAGTAATGAACTGCCAACAAGGCTGGGTGCCGGTAGGCGATGGCCAAGCTACCAAAGAATTCAGCTATGGTAGCATCATCCTGGTCTTCCCGGTCTTTCTTAATCAAAACCTAAGAACAAGAAAACACGTCAACTCTAGGGTGGAAAATCTAAAGGCAACAGATAACAGATAAATCATTTTTTCTGTTCCTTCTGTGGAACGGGTACACTATGCTGCAATTGGCATGTCAGTGTACCTCAGCAGGATAAGCAATAAAATTGGGTAGGAAGCGTTTCCGGCAGTACTCATTGAAAAGAAGTGTGAGGACTGGGAGAGGAAAAATTAGGGTTGATGCTGCAGAGAGCTTCTTTATAGTGAAAATTCCCAATGCAATAGCATGCATAAGTACCAAGGAAAATATCATCGAGTTGTGTACAATTGGCCAAAATTTCCCAGCCGTTTCATACTTGGGTTCATATACATTTATGAACTGCACAATAAATTTGTCAAGAATCAGTAAATTCAAACAAATTCCAAAATACTAAAAACTACTGACTCCTTTCAACAGACAAAACAGAGCGATAAAGACACATATAATCATAGATTCCTGGTCTCTTTATTTTCTTGAAAATAGTAACTCAAGCACATCCATTGGGCATACTAACATAGGGACATACATAGGGCATACTAATATATAATGCCACAAACAAACACATTTCTTTGGAACTATTACTTCTCTTCATCTGTACAACGAACCACTCGCTTTTAGCTTGTTTGTCCTGCTTAGGTGTTATCAAAGTACACTGTACGATGTGAAAAATTTTATTAGCCTGTACCAATTCTCAGGAAATTTGATTGTTGGAAGTTCCATGAAGTGGTTGATATTCTGAGGACCAGACAGATTACATATACATCATCGTATTTTTATCGCTTGGCTAACTGCAAAACTTAAAACATTTCATTGATCTATTGCAGTGAGTGGAACTTTAGTACAATTGATTTATACTAAGCATTTTAACAAGTTATGGGAATATGTGCATCATCGAAGAAGGAAATTGTTCAAATTGCAAAGCAATTAACAATAAATCGTGTATTAAAAATAATGAATATTGAAACAGATAAAGAGCCTCACCTAAAATGGCACAATTGGAGGTAACATTTCAAAATGCATCACCAAAATAAAGTATCAAAATAAAGTTAGGGAGATAGAATTGTCAGATAGCTAACTAACCTGATTACGGTAGATAATGTATGCAAGACAGAGGTATATCAATAGGAAGGGCAGAATTAGTGGAGCCAGGAAGAAATATGTAATACCAAGAAGTCCAAATAAAAGAATCCTTGGAATTTCACTGTGATAATGGATAGCTGGAACTTCAAAGTCATCATCTTTACTTTTGGTAAAAGGTTTGCTAATTAGACTGCATATAAGAGGGAATATCTGAAAGAGTTCGGTGGAAATGCTAGTCCATCCAGATGTGACGACATAAGCAATGAAGAAAGAGGCCTACAGAAAGAGAAGTAAAAAATTAAAATTCTCAGAACAATGGAAACAGTAAGCTAATTTCATCATAATTCATAGATTGATGTGCGCATGTATGTACAAAAGAGAGAATAGATCTGGTGCAACTTTGGAATTTTATTTTTCCTAATATGGTAAACGTCTGTGTAGATGAAATTTAGCTTGTCCCTGACGGGCATAACTGCTGTCTAGTACTGTTGTAGACATTGGGAGCGTGGCCAAAGCATGATTTTCTCAATATGACTTTGCCATGCAGACACTGAGATTTCCCAGTGGCGACTGATGAAAATTAGCAGAATTTCTACTAACCATGTTCCAACTTTTGGGTTACTTTAATAGGTTAACAATTTGGAAAATATAACAAGGCAGAAAACCCTATGGGAGTCATCAAAGATGAAGAAAGACCATTTTAATTTCTATATTTTTGCACAACCAAAGGGGTTAACAGAACACATAAAGTTTTAAGTGTGTGCAAGGACTGCTTCAGTCTGGGGTTTAATTCCTTTATTGTATATAAGTTTTACTATTACTGTGGCTGCAGGTATAAATTTCCTTTCACTGAATTAAAAACAAATGGAACTTTAAAAAAAAAAAAAGGAACCAAACTACATCAGCCAACTTTTTATATCATATGAATATCCAAATGGTCAAAGAAAAGAATTGGTTCGGTTTCAGAATGTAACTAGACATTTCATACGAAGAACAAGAAAGAGAAACCAAACAAAACCAAATAGATCAGTTTGAATTGGTTTCTCAATTCGACTGGATTGTTTTCATGACCTAGTACATATAGAGGGAACTAGACCATATTATGAGAGCTCAGAACAAAGTCTTTCAAGTTTCACATCATAGTGGCACCAAATTTTGCGAGTCCTCACATATTTCTTTTAATTAAATTGAATACAAATTAAAAAAAAAAAAAATGTCGGCACAGATAATAACTCTAACCTGAGCTGGAACTGCAACACCTAGCCTTGCAGGAATATTCTTTGGGTCAAGAACAATATTGAGCTGGTATAGAACTGATCCAGAAAATACAGTTGCAAAAAAGATGTTCCATATCATGAACCAAAGTACTTTGTTACATGCACTCTTTTGTATGTCACTGTGAGATATGTATCCTTGAATGGAGGAAAGGAACTCCATGACAGGAGGCACTATCTTCAGAAACAGCAGAAGAATGAGATTGGGAAGGTATCCTGTAACTACTTGACTGACAAATTTTCTGCAAGTAAAACTCATAAAGTTTTAGTACATCGCACTATCAAGACAATAAATTTTAAAAATAAGAAGTCATGAAAAGATATTAATCCACTTTTTTCATAGACCGTCTCTTGGGCCTTAGCTTGTAGTTCAGCTGTGAAGTTAAAAGTTTCAAAAATATTGCTTACGTGGTTAGGATGCTTTTCAGGAATGGGAACCAAATTTCCAACTGATTCAAGTTAGTAAGGCCTTGCACAACCAGCACAGGAATAAGGAACAAAATTGTCAAAAGAATGCAGGCAACTACGACCACAATCTTGGAGATCCATCTTCGCATAAATGATGCAGAAAAGAAAGGCCAATAAACATCATTTGGTTCAGGAGCTTGCTCTAGCAACCAATCTGTGGGATTGGTTGATTGTTGCATGTGGAAAGCAATTGCAGCTCCATATCGAGACTTGAAGGACACGAAGGCAGCTCGAAGTTCCTTTTACATTGATGAAAAGAAAATGAAGATCTACAGTATGCATCACATGTACCAGAAAGAAGAAAAGAGACTAATTGCTAAGTGAAGAAATCAATGACATGAAAATAGAGTAAAGCTCTTAGCTAGAGTTTATATAATAATAAACAATTGCCAAAGATAGTATTAATATGTAATTGACACACAAACCCATACTCCTCTTCTGAAATTTCCAAGCTCTAGACAACTAATATGTCACAACGAAGAAACTACCGGTGTAATATCATATGTATTTTCTTTCTCCCCGACCATATATGGTTGGATCATACGTGTGACTAATCACAGCAACTGCAAATTGATAAGCATTCTTATTTTATAATTGACTGCCAATAGCTGCCCCTATTGCTCATACTGAAATTAAATGCAACCATTATTGAGTATTCTGGTCTTATCATCTCACAAATTTGTCTTCTTCCTGAAAATTCTTTCCTTACATCTGTAAATTTATTAGCCATGCATAAAAATCGTCGTTCAACAATGAAAAACGAAAGCCTCCCATTTCACAGTTCATACTCATCGACAACATTTTACTATTTGATCCAAGAAAACGATAAATTATTGTTTATAGTCATGCTATGAATAAAAGGAAACAGTAGCAGCTCATTCCACCAAGGTCATAATCCAGTGTTTAATTTATTCAGTGGTCAAATCTAACTGCATTTAATCCATATGGTACACCACTTATCCAAAAAACAGCTACACATAGTTAAACAAAATCCCAAGAAAAAATTGATTGGGTTAGAAGAAGTCAAAAGTTTGAGGAAAGCAAAAAGATGTTGATGAAGCACATACATCTCTAGCCATTGAAACCTCTGATCGCTCCAATCTCGAATTCTCCTCAACATTTTCTAACCTTTTCCCATAATGATCCACAAGATCAACCTTCCGTTGCTGATTCTTTTCTTGATTGGAATGTGATTGTAAGTGGATAAGCCTTCCATACATCTTCTTTGCATCATCCTAGTAAAGGAATATGAAAGAATTATTCAAAGCAATACAAAGAATAGTAGATTACACTACGGCAGTCACCATTCATTTACAATACAAGAAATCACTTCGTTGGCATAGGAAAAATTCTTACAATGAGACTACAGAGATTACTTGTTTGATGAATAACCGTATGCGACAGATAGGTAGTAGGATGAAACTCTTTAAAGAAGTTCTCAACAGTGTCACCGACAGTGCTCCCAGCAGAAACAGGGATACTGCGAACTAAGACAGTGAACTGATGCGGCTGAGGTTTGGATGAATAAAAATAATCCATTCTTTTCGCACATATACATTTATATTCCTGCAGAAGCAAACACTGTTCAGCATTCAATTCAATGAGCAATATAGAAGAGAACCACAATCTTTGATAATTGCCCTCGTATAGGTAAAATATCCATCAATGCATTCATTCACTGTGTAACTATCAACCATAGAAGTTAAATACAATCAGCAACAAACCTAAGAACAGATCCACTAAAAGTCACAAATCTAATATATAGTTCTGGTTACCAAAAGTATTACACTTACAAGGCACCCTAAAGACACAGCTTGCTGAAATTCAATTTTCTAAGTAATAACACATCATTGAGCTAAAAATGATCAATGTTTAACTTACAGAATAAAGAAGATAGCAGACAAATATAGTGACAAGATACACCGCGCCAAAATGAACCCATAACCTGGAGAAAAGGACCAAAACTGGTGAAACTATTTTATATTACACATATTGTTAGTCTAACAAGAAACCACAAGATCAAACTGTACAAATGATGTTATCCCTAATATAAAAGATCATGCGGTACAAGGGAAAACAAACCACAGTTAGATTGAGCTTAACATAATTTTACCCCGCGCCAAGTGCATTTTGTCAACCTTCCCGCAAATGCTAACAGGGGTTAGTAGTGTTAGAGATATGAAATTACCTATGAGAGCCACTGTTTACATTTGAAATGGTAAACACATCCAATGAATTATTGGGTAAATCAGCAAAGTCAATCTCATAAATCTCAGTTCCCGCGGAGTTAACTGGCAGAATCACAAAAATTCCAATAATCCCAGCAAACAAAAATACTTTCAAACTGCAGTATTCAGATGAAAACAGATACAACATCAGAATATATATAAGACAAAAATATCATATTAACAAAGAAATTTGAGGCAAAGTTGCAACGCCAATGCAATGGAACAATACACATCAGTTTGTCTTTCCACTGGTTGCCAACCAAAATAGCTACCGGTGACTAAACTGAAATACCTGAAGGTTATGACATGCATAAAGACGACAGCATCCAAGCCGGAGGATTTTAATAGATCCTCTTCCGAATGCTTCCATGCCCTTGACACCCACCCTGCTGAAGGTATTAACCTTTCTAGGTTGAATCGACGTCTCCGTTTAGAACTTCCCTTGGCCAGTAAGCGAGGTACATAAACTTCATAATTACTGGGTTGTTTCCGCAATATTGAGTATAACGTGAAAAACAAAACACACAGGCCAGAATTTATTCCCACTGATGTTAACAGAGCTGACAGAAGCATTTCTTCCCAGTAATTAATTATCTCAAGACCTTCGATAAAGATAAACACCTGTGTGAAAAACAAAATAAAATAAAAATAAAAACAGTAATCGGCCAAAATTATGCAACTGATTTTAGTCCCTCAGACAAATCATATTCATACACAATTTTACTTTCACTGCTGCTTCGACTGTCAACACTTGTTTAGTTAAACTTTTAAGATTTTCTTAAAAAGCTAATAGTTTCAAATGCAGCAAATTTGAAAAAAAGTGATCCTGTCGAATCAAGTAATACAAGAAATGCAAGCCAAAACAATTAGAAGAAGAGAAACGAAACGAAACCTGCAGCTGTAATGACACTGGATGTGAGAATTTTCCACTGATTTTCAAACAAAATTCAGATTAATTAGTAGCTAAAACGACTGTGGAGTTTAATAAAGTAAAGCTAGTTGCCTGTGACTGTTTTAAGCACCGGAAATGCCCCCAATGCGCTGTTTGCTTTATGTACCCTACACAATTAACTCATTGAGCAACACTGAACTTGTCGTGGCGTGCCGTTTTAACTTTTCATGTCGTAATTTGAAATTTTAACCAACGATTTCTGGAAATTTCCAGGTGGCTGAGTGGGGATATTTTGGGGAATCCGATTTTGAGTTTGCGTGCAGGAATTGTTGGTACTTGCCAGTTGCCACTTGGAGTTTGTCAACGGGATGAGCTCTGTCAACTGTAGCGACTAATCAAACGCTCAAAATAAAGCCACCCGCCAACCAAATGCGTCTTGAAGCTTGATGCTGAAAAAACATTTGCTGGACCCACCCGTTTTACATACATTGGGCTGATCAAAGAACAGGTATTCAAAGTTTAAACCCAATGCAAAGAAGCTCCAAAATGTCCTTAAAATCCTTTTACACGTGCGAACTTATAAGGGTGGGCAAATAATTTGGCCCAATCGGATCCACCCGGAGCCAAAAACTCCGAGTTTGAATTGGACGCAAATGAAGGCTTTAAGTCTTTAACCCGATTAGATGAAATTTTAACCAACCAATCGGATCGTGATTTGGATTGGTTTAAATTCTATTAGATTATTGAAAATTATAAAAAAAAATGTTTTTGATATAACATTCATGTATAAGCCCTGACCCTTGTATGATTTAAAAATTGGAAATTCCACTTTAGGAATTGAGCTTATAGTGATTTAGTGCTACAAGTCATAAAAAACATTAAAGTATAGTTGTTATTTGCAAACCTCATTGTCTGCATGTATAAACTGACCATGAACAAAGCTTCTGTGCTTTGCTGTAACTTATACTTCGGATATCTCAGCCCAGTATTGAGTTGAGCTATGATGTGAACTCGAAGAAGCTTCTTAAAACAAAACAAAAAAAGACGAGCCCCCAAGGGCGTGGTCGGATTGATTGTAGTACAGCTGTAACTTCTATTAAAATTTGGGTTTGATTTTTTAGAGTAATAAAAGGGATAAAAAATTATATTTGGACTTGTTCACCTCCCTTGTCTTAAAAAAAAAAAAAATCAAAAAAGACAAAAAATGTCAAATTTTATCGCGGCCGTGAGAATCACAAGCGGCTGAAGGCGAAGGTGTAAACTGGAATGTTTGAAGCAAACATTATCCAGATCTCAAACTGAAAATTGTAAAAGTCAAATAAAAATCATTTACTTGAGTTTGTGTTCTATGTTCCAATTGCAGAACCGGGAGGAAAACTTTGACATTGTACGTCCTTTATTATTTACAAATCATTTTGCTTACAGTTTTGCCGGTGGTGATTCTCTATATAGAATATGGATGTTTAATACCAATATCCTTTTAACTGTCGCTACTTCTTTTTCCTCTGTATTCACTTTTGTAATTTATTTGCTTAGAGGCAATTAAATTTTATTTTTCTAAGGTAAGAAATAAATGGATAGAACCATGATGTCTTGTGATACTGTAAAGAGTGAATAAACCAATGCAGTTATGCATAATTCATTGAGGGTGGGCAAATAACCCAACTCTATCCAATAACAGTAGTTTATTTTAATTTTATTTATTTGGTTTTATGGTAGTAGTTTCATTTTTTTGTTGAAACTTGGTAAAAATAGATTAAAATGAGATAATACATTAAAACAATCTTCTAATAACTAAAATAATTTTAAAAAACTCAAAATTACCCATAATCTGAACCCATCCTAATTGACCCGAATCCATTTTTGATCCAAAACCTTACTTGATCAGCATATAATCATGACCCAATTTGAACCGATCTCATCAATTTCAATTTTTTTATCCAATCTGAACATAGTTCAAATCTTATCAAATTGGATTACAAAATCGGATTACTCTTTTCCATGTTGGTGAAGCCGAAATCCAATCGAGTTGATATGAATTTTTTTTTCTGAACATGAATTTGTCCACCCCTACAACTTCAACCTTCAATAAAAGTACATTAATTGCTCACTTAACAGTCCAAAATCGTAATGAGCTGGAATGATAATAATGAATGAAAATTAAAATAATTTCTTTACTTCAACTATAGGAATTAAAATTAGAATAGATTATATTCCCATTAATATATTTACTTTATTTTAAAATCGAAATTGACGATTACAGGTTGCTACAATATCATTTGTTAACTGTTACCCTTAGTATTGTTAGTATCTATTATAAAGTATCTATTATAAGAATAATAATAAGAATAATAATAATAATAATAATATAACAACGATTAATAAATAACTAAGGATCTATTTGCAAACATTTTTAAACTTTTGTATAATTTTATAAATTCTATAGGGACCAAACTAAAAAAATGATAGAACTTGATACAACCGGCGTGCTGCGTCAAACTAAGCGGCCAATCGCTTACATTTTGTCTTCAGCTAATAACAAGCTAGTAATTGAAGTGAAGATAGCAGTAATCAACCGTAAAATGCTTATACATAAATCCAAAATGATTACCAGTGCAACGTAAATTCCAACAACACATAATACAGACATAAAATTAAAAATCCCTGCATGATGCGTATAGAAGTTCAAGCATCACTTGTTGAATAAATCACCGGCTATATATACATTAAAAAAATAATGTTGATACAAGCACCGCTGGCCCACATGCCAAATCAACCTAATAGACAGAGGCTTTAGTTCCAGTTACGATATTTTTCACAAAATTCTATCAGAAAATATCCTTTCACTAGATATTTTAAAAAATCACTATCATGCCAATTGCCAAGCAGCAAATGGCTCATACACAATAACATAAATGCACTGAATTTTTTAATTTATAGCTAGTATCAGTGCACTGACTCAAAATGGATAATTATCAAATTCCAGATGAAGGCATGAACTTGGACGAATGGGAGCAAGTCCAGTCACCTTCTCTGCGTATACTGTCCACAAGAACCCCATCAAGAGAATGGGATATGGCAGCAATTAGAGACAATTATCTTCAAGATAGTGTTTCATTCTTTCCTCCTAGCCAGCATGAAGGCTTACAAACAATTACTCAAGATCAGCATGAAGTGCCGAATTCACCATCATCGGCTTCTTCGCCTTCTTTATTGTCTAATGGATTAGCTACGGATAATAGTTCAAGTTCAGCTTTGCGGCCACGTTCTGAGAATCTGAGGTTTGGGATTGCAAGAATTGCTGCTAAGTTTCGTTACTATGCGGCGTATATAGGTGGGTTTTGTTCCTTTGCATCGCTGACTGGAGTTGTGGCAGCTGTGTTGCTAGCTTTTGTGTATGCAAAAGTGCGGAGGACGTGGCGCAGAAAATTTCAGGAAGAGAACAACCGTTTGATTGTCTTGGTCAAAGAGAAAGACCAGGTTAATTCATCGATCATTGAGTTGCCTTTATGCTCGATTGTTTTTATATGGCTAGAACGAATTAACAGAGTTTAAACTTGCGTGACTCTTACCATTTAATATGGTTTTGCAGAAAATTAGTCAGCTCTTGCTTCAAATTTCCCAGATGAATGAATTATTATCGGCGCGCCGCAAGGTCCCGGTGCTTCGAATTGGTTGACAATTTGATGTTAAAGCATGTGCTTACAATATTAGCAATTTCTATTTTTAGTGCAGACTGCAGAGGGCGAGAGGAGGCGAAACGGAATACATTTCTGTTTCTTTATAGTGAACTGGTGACTGCTCTAGTTATTTACTCTTCACTTTACATTTATACTACATGTCAACGAAGCAAGTCTTCTTCTATTCTTTCTGCTAATGGCCGTTTGGTACTGTAGTGAGATAGCTGTGTCTATAAACTTATAGCCCTAAAATATTTCTTAAACACTTTAATATCCCTGTAATTGATAAAAAAAATTAATTACACTTTTTAATTTATTAAAATAAATATTTAAATTTCATTACAATAAAGAATAAAAAATAAAAAAAAAATTATAAAACCAATAATTACCGTCGTCGGCCAAAGTTGCTAGAAAAATAAAAAAAAACTACCAAAAGATTGCACTACAGTAGCTTTAGAATCTTTTTCTTGCGATCTATTTAATGGTGCAATTATCGACAACAACAACAATTAAGAAATGGAGCAATCACCTTCCAAAGCCGTGGCTTCATTGTGACGTTGCCGTTTAATGATGGGGTGCACCGCCGCTATAATCTGGAAGAGCGTTCCACGCTCTATTGTCTAAAGGTGGCGATGCACTGTGACTAGCCACCGTTAATTTAACATATTAAATAGAAACTATTTAATTAAATAATATTTTTATTTTTCATTATATAATTTATTAAATTTTAAATCTAATTTTAACACAAATTTTATCAATAGCTTTTACTACGTGATTGGTGTTTACTAAACACTCTCCAATTTTTATTTTACAATTTTAGCTTTTATCTCACAACAATTATAGCATAACAAGCTATCTCATTTGAATCCCAAAGCGGACTTAATTTGTTTAATTTGAAAGTTATTTGAATATGGGAAAGCATGTTCCTTTAGTGCTTCCAAATTTGAATGGTTAATTCGTCAAAATGTGTACAATGCCTTTCTTTTTTCGAAGCTTTTGTGAAAATGACTTATTCAAAATTTTTAAAAAATATATGAATCAAATTATCGCTAAAGGGATTTCTCTATCTCTCTCTATATATATTATGAATACCATGTGACCACTAGTAAATAACCTACGGACACCTAAAATTACAGAAGACGGTAAGAGAAGTCAGAAGTTTTTTTATCGTGACCTTTGACGCTTAAGTTAGTTTATGAGTTTACTAAAATAAAAATAAATAATTTCTGCTTAAAATAAAAAAGAGACCAAAAGCTCAAAAAAAAAAAAAAAAAGAAAACCATAACAGAGAAGCAGTTAACAATGTTGGCATAGGTAACTACTCCACTCCCGTTTAAGATTCCCCCTTTTTTATCATTAAAAATAAAATGATAAAATATTAAAAAAAAAGTAAACTTACTAAAACCACCCAAATCCCAATCCCTTAATTTCTAGTATTCAGAGTGTGACGAACTAAGATTGGAAATTCTAAAGTTTAAAATGACCTCGAAGTGACTTTCATGAGTAGAATTAAGGTTGCCAAAATCAACCTTGCCAAGCTTTATATCACATGTCAAGGAGGTTTTGAGCTTACAATATTCCACTGACTTAAATAATTTTAAACAACTCTTAATTGTTTAAGGTTTTATGCCTTATTTATAATAAGTTTCAAGGCTTTTAACCTTTAACTGACTTAAGCATTTGTAAACAACTCTTATCAGTTTAAGGTTTTATATTTTACCTGAAATATATTTAATGCTTTTAATCCTGTATTGACTTAAACAACTCTAAACAACTCTTACTAGTTTAAGGTTTTACGCCTTACTTGGAGTAAGTTTCAAGATTTTTTACTTTTTAACTCGCTTTAGAATAAATTTCAACAATGAAAGAAAAATAATGAAGTGGACTTTTTTCTTATTCAAAATCATATTCGATATAATTTAATTAGAAAAGATAAAAGCAAAACTAAAACTGTGATTTATATGTTACTGATTCATAGACTAGTTTTCTGGGGAAGCATGCTGAATCAAAGAATTAATGAAGGATCTGGATTCATGTCCATGCATGATATATCATTTTGATGCTTAACAGTCAAATAAATATACACAATTGTCAAAGCCAGTAGATATAATAGTTAAAACGAGAATATAGACCTTAAACTGTTGCACGTGCGGTTTCATGAACAATCATGCACATGAACCAACAAATTCAGAATGAGTGTATGACTTAACCGATCAATTTAAAGTATGATTAAAATCTAAGTGAATTTATTGATCTAATTCCGAGCATTTTTCCGTGGATTCCTAAGCTTTTTTTTTTTTCTTTTTTCCAAGGTGTTTCCGGATATGGTATTAACAACAATTTGGGGCAGCAATGAATTTGTTTCAATTCTTGCAGTCATTTTGTGAAACATTTTCTGTGTGTGATTTTGCATGACCACTTTTAAAAATCCTCTTTAGAAACTTGTTTCCAGAATTACAAACTCACACATCTCTGCATGCAATTAGTAATTAAATCTCATTTCAAATGATTTAGTCCATCAAAATATATGCTGAAACCGTGGCATAATCCCACCGGGAAACTGTTTGAAATCTTAGCATCTAAACTTGTATGTATGCAAGACTTTAATGGTAAGCACATGATCAAGAGTTAACTACAAACCGACAACCAAGTGGCTACTAGTTTGTGATATGATTTCATATATTAAGTATATGTATTTTTTAAATCTTTCCTCTATAATCAATTTCTCACGTTCATGTAAGCCAAACCATAAATTGAACTAGTGAAAAGCACGCCGAACTTCTCCCATCAGTATAATGTTTAATCCATTGATTTTACTATATTCATGCATGTAAATCAAGAAAATTCAAACTAATTGTTCCGTTTGACCTGCTGCTATGGTATACATCTATCGTAATTTAGCTCACCAATCAAGAAACCAAAGTGATTGCATGATTTTGATTGACTAAATGCATGTAAAACAGAAGCTGCTAAGATGAAATTTACGCACATAATACTAAATGCATGCGTGTTTAATCGGTCAATCATGGACAAATTTACCAATTTACAATTTAAACAAAAAACTCGTAGCAAAAACACGATCGAATACCAGAAATGAAGTAAAATTGATCATCATTATACTCATGGACAAATAAATTCAAGCAATACCGAGGCTGTGGGATGAGCAATTGATCATTCGATGCAATATATCATACATGCAGACAAATAAACTGAAGTAATTGCAGTAATTTAATCGAAAATGTAAGTGGAAATGAATCTGTGACATATTTTACTGATATGAAGCTCCTGAATGTCAACATTGACTTGGTTTTTACCGATTCGATTCATTTCTTTCACGCGAGTTCAAAAATAAAAGAGAGGTTGCTTCAATTCATGCATGATAATATGATAATATTTTGCCTCCGCTTGACTGGATGAAAAATTGATAGAGACGAAAAGTTGGCTTTTTGGACCATTTTCCACATGCAGCACCAAATAAAATTATTAAAATATAATAAAAATTTCACCATATACTTAAAAAATTATGTCTAATATATTTTTTAAATTATAATAATTAATATTTATTAAATACTTTAAAATTTTAATTTTTGAATTACAGTAACACAACTTCAATTCTAAATCCAACTCTTAATCGACAAAATCCATATTTGGGAGTGACAACCCACCGCGATTACAATATTTTGAATCCTTCGTGAAGAAATTATTTTGATAAAATGTATTTCTACAAGGGCATTTTCGTAATACTACATAATACTCTCATTTTCTCTGCTGTCTCAACAGTATCACTTCGCTTTCCTCGATCACATTTTTCATTTTTCCCTTTCTCGTAGAGTCGTTCCTCGACGGATCTCAGTCATCGGACCCGGCAAGGTAAGTCAGGTGTCTCGATCTCGCGTATTAGTTCATAGTCTACCTCTCCCCTTGCACAATTCTCACTCAATTTATTTACCTTCATCTGGGTAGTACATTTAATTTCTCCTTCGCATTTTCCAGCATTTATAAGAACTTGATGCATTCAGTTATCGCCTCGAGCTTTTAGTGTGGTTATTAGTTGAAATTTCTTCTGCTGGTTAGTTTCACTGAATAGACGTCATTTATTTCTTGTTATATTTTTAATTTGTGAATTAACCATAAATTTCATTCTGGCTTCTTTCGCTATTTGTTTTTTTATTTATTTGTGTTATATTCATGCACAGGAGATAATTGATCATAACTACAAAAAAAACAGGAGATTTTCTGTTATTAGTTTGGCCAGATGAAGCTTCTGGGCAAAGTCTATGTTCAAACTGAATGTATAGAAGAGCGTGCTTTGTTCAATTTGTCAAAGAGTTGACGAGTGTGCTCTAGTTTTATTTATTTTATATTTTCTTTTCCAATCTTCTAGGGTATGCAATCAGTTGATAGATACACATAAGGTTTAGTTTGAAGACAGAATTGATTACAAAATGGGGCGTTTAAAGTTACAATCTGGAATCAAAGCTATTGAGGAAGAACCTGAGGAGTATGATGCAACTTATTCAAACAAAGCTACTTTATCATGCATGATTAATTCAGAAGTAGGTGCTGTGTTGGCAGTGATGAGGCGAAATAGAAGTGTAAGGTGGGGTGGTCAGTATATGTCAGGTGATGATCAGCTGGAGCATTCTTTGATCCAGTCTCTGAAGACATTACGGAAACAAATCTTCTCATGGCAGCATCCGTGGCATACCATTAACCCTGCTGCATATCTCCAGCCATTTCTAGATGTGATTCGATCGGATGAAACTGGTGCACCAATCACCAGTATTGCTTTGTCTTCCGTGTACAAGATTTTATCTCTTGATGTGATTGATCAAAACAGCATTAACGTTGAAGAGGCTATGCACTTGGTAGTAGATGCTGTGACTAGCTGCAGATTTGAAGTGACTGATCCTGCATCAGAGGAAGTGGTTCTGATGAAGATACTTCAGGTTCTTTTGGCTTGTATGAAAAGCAAAGCATCCATCGTGTTGAGTAATCAGCATGTTTGTACCATAGTAAACACTTGTTTCCGTATAGTTCATCAAGCTGGAAATAAGGGTGAGTTGTTACAAAGGATTGCTCGCCACACTATGCATGAACTTGTCAGGTGTATTTTTTCACACCTTCCAGATGTTGATAACTCAGAGCACGCATTGGTTAATGGAGTTACTGCTGTCAAGCAGGAGGTATAAACACATGTTCCACCTTCCTCATATTTATTTATTTTTTTTTTTGGGGGGGGGGGGGTCCAATGGTTGCTAGAAAGTGGGGGAAAAAATATGGGGTGAAATAAAAAGATGATAGAGTTGAATTGTTTTTAATAGGTTTGATAATGGATTTGGCCAGTAATTTTGTGTAGGCTGTCTATCTAGAATCCGGAGATGTAGAAGTTTCGATTAATGCTTTCTTCATTCTCTTCATATGGACCGTATACTTCTTGGTAATCAAACAACAGAAAATGTAAGATACAGAAGATGTAAGATTTTCTACTGTTTTTTCTTGTTTCCGTGGGTTCAATTAGGCAACTGAGTGCATCATGGTGGAATTATGTTGTGCTTTTCAATCCAAAATTTATAAGTGGTGGCTGCCAGACACCATTGATTGCAGGTGATTGACTGGGTTTGCTTTGAGTTAATGGGTTTTATTATTAGAGATTGCAGCTATTTATTTTTGTTCAGTTGTTGTTTGCTGTAACTGTAACTCAAGCTCTAGCTAGTATTTTATTGTCGGAATAGAGAAATGTATCCGTTGTTCTATGTTTGAACGCTGACATGGTTTATGGTCGATGAATCATGCAATGCAGATTGGTGGGCTGGACACTGATTATGCTTTCGGAGGTAAACAATTGGAGAATGGCAATGGTGGTTCAGAATATGAGTGTCAACAATCCTTTGCAAATCTTGTCTCACCTTCAGGTGTTGTAGCAACTATGATGGAAGAAAATATGAATGGGTCTAGTACTGGAAAGGATTCTGTTTCTTATGACCTGCATCTCATGACAGAGCCATATGGAGTCCCTTGCATGGTGGAGATATTTCATTTCCTGTGTTCTTTATTAAATGTTTCTGAGCATATGACAATGGGCCCAAGGTCTAATACCATAGCATTGGATGAAGATGTTCCTCTTTTTGCCTTGCGCTTGATTAACTCAGCAATAGAATTGGGTGGGCCTGCCATCCGGCGTCACCCAAGGTTATTGAGTTTGATTCAGGATGAACTGTTTCGTAACCTTATGCAATTTGGTTTGTCAATCAGCCCACTTATTCTTTCAATGGTATGTAGCATTGTTCTCAATCTGTATCACCATCTGCGTACTGAACTGAAACTACAGCTCGAGGCTTTCTTTTCCTGTGTGATCTTGCGGCTTGCACAAAGCAGACATGGGGCTTCATATCAGCAGCAGGAGGTTGCCATGGAGGCTCTTGTTGACTTCTGCAGGCAGAAAACTTTTATGGTGGAGATGTACGCTAACTTAGATTGTGACATAACCTGCAGTAATGTGTTCGAAGACCTAGCTAATTTGCTGTCAAAGAGTGCATTTCCAGTGAACTGCCCTTTGTCTGCAATGCATATTCTGGCTTTGGATGGTCTGATCGCTGTTATCCAGGGAATGGCTGAGAGAATAGGCAATGCATCTGTTAGTTCAGAGCAGAGCCCAGTCACTCTTGAAGAATATACCCCATTCTGGATGGTGAAGTGTGACAACTACAGTGATCCAAACCATTGGGTCCCATTTGTTCGCAGGAGGAAGTATATCAAGAGAAGATTGATGATTGGAGCTGATCATTTTAACCGTGACCCCAAGAAAGGGTTAGAATTTCTCCAAGGAACTCATCTTTTGCCCGACAAACTTGATCCCCAAAGTGTGGCTTGCTTTTTCAGGTACACTGCAGGGTTAGATAAGAATCTTGTTGGGGATTTTCTTGGAAATCATGATGAATTTTGTGTTCAGGTTCTTCATGAATTTGCTGGTACTTTTGATTTTCAAGACATGAATTTGGACACTGCCCTGCGGTTATTCTTGGAAACTTTTCGGTTGCCTGGAGAATCACAAAAGATACAAAGAGTGCTTGAGGCATTTTCTGAGAGATACTACGAGCAGTCACCTCAGATTCTAGCTAACAAGGATGCTGCACTTTTGTTATCCTATTCGCTTATAATGCTTAACACAGATCAGCATAATGTACAGGTGAAGAAAAAGATGACGGAAGAAGATTTTATCCGTAATAATAGGCACATTAATGGAGGCAACGATCTACCTCGAGAATTCCTGTCAGAGCTGTACCATTCAATTTGCAAGAATGAGATTCGCACAACTCCAGAACAAGGTATTGGTTTCCCAGAGATGACCCCAAGCCGTTGGATTGATCTAATGCACAAGTCTAAGAAAACAGCTCCGTTTATTGTAGCTGATAGCAAAGCTTACCTTGACCATGATATGTTTGCCATAATGTCGGGCCCAACAATTGCTGCTATTTCTGTTGTATTTGATCATGCAGAACATGAAGAAGTTTACCAGACATGTATTGATGGATTCTTAGCTGTTGCGAAAATTTCGGCTTGCCATCATCTGGAAGATGTGCTTGATGATCTCGTAGTGTCTTTGTGTAAGTTTACAACCCTTTTGAATCCAGCAGCTGTTGAGGAACCTGTGCTAGCCTTTGGTGATGACACAAAAGCCAGGATGGCAACTGTCTCTGTTTTTACCATTGCAAATAGATATGGGGATTTTATTCGCACAGGTTGGAGAAATATTCTGGATTGCATCTTAAGGTTACACAAGCTTGGTCTTCTTCCAGCTAGAGTGGCCACTGATGCAGCTGATGAATCAGAGCTTGCTGCTGACCCTAGCCAAGGGAAGCCTATTACGAACTCTTTATCATCAGCTCAAATGCCATCTATTGGAACTCCAAGGAGATCTTCTGGGTTGATGGGCCGATTTAGTCAGCTTTTATCTCTTGACACCGAGGAGCCACGATCACAGCCAACTGAACAACAACTTGCTGCTCATCAACGGACCCTTCAGACAATCCAAAAATGCCATATTGACAGCATCTTTACAGAGAGTAAGTTTTTGCAAGCTGAATCCTTATTGCAACTTGCACGAGCACTTATCTGGGCTGCTGGGCGACCCCAGAAAGGGAACAGTTCTCCGGAAGATGAAGACACTGCAGTTTTCTGCCTAGAATTGCTCATTGCAATTACCCTGAACAACCGGGATAGGATTGTGCTTCTTTGGCAGGGAGTTTATGAGCACATTGCTAATATTGTTCAGTCAACTGTAATGCCTTGTGCCTTGGTAGAAAAGGCTGTTTTTGGACTCCTCCGAATTTGCCAGCGACTGCTTCCGTATAAAGAGAATCTGGCAGATGAACTTTTGAGGTCACTGCAACTTGTACTGAAGCTTGATGCTAGGGTAGCTGACGCATACTGTGAACAGATTACCCAGGAAGTCAGCCGCCTTGTGAAAGCCAATGCTACTCATATCAGATCCCAGATGGGTTGGCGCACTATTTCATCCCTACTTTCCATCACAGCTCGACATCCAGAAGCTTCTGAAGCGGGATTCGAAGCACTATTGTTCATTATGTCTGATGGAACCCACTTGTTACCTGCCAATTATGTTCTCTGCATAGATTCCGCAAGGCAGTTTGCTGAGTCTCGTGTTGGACAGGCAGACCGGTCTGTCCGTGCACTAGAACTTATGTCTGGTTCCGTTGATTGTTTAGCAAGATGGGGTTGTGAGGCGAAGGAATCAATGAGAGAGGATGAAGTTGCCAAATTGTCTCAAGATATAGGGGAAATGTGGCTCAGGCTTGTGCAAGCATTGAGGAAAGTTTGTTTAGACCAGAGAGAAGATGTCAGAAACCATGCTCTTCTATCTTTGCAGAAATGCTTGACAGGGGTGGATGGGATTCATCTTCCACATGGTTTGTGGTTACAGTGTTTTGATATGGTAATCTTCACCATGCTTGATGACTTGCTTGAAATAGCTCAAGGTCACTCTCAAAAGGACTACCGCAATATGGAAGGGACGCTTATATTGGCCATGAAGCTCCTCTCAAAGGTGTTTTTACAGTTACTTCATGAACTTTCGCAGTTAACAACATTCTGCAAATTATGGCTGGGAGTCCTTAGCCGAATGGAAAAATATATGAAGGTGAAAGTCAGAGGGAAGAAAAGTGAAAAGCTTCAGGAAATAGTGCCAGAGCTTCTCAAGAATACACTACTTATAATGAAGACAAGGGGAGTGCTCGTGCAAAGAAGTGCTTTAGGAGGAGATAGCTTGTGGGAACTTACATGGCTTCATGTGAATAATATTGTCCCATCTTTGCAATCTGAGGTGTTCCCTGATCAAGATAGTGATCACCCACAGCTTAAGCAGAGTGATAATGGTGGGGGTCTGGTTTCTGATGAAATGGGTTCCATTCGTTCAAATGAAACAGCGGCTTCTGAAAGTGCTGAGACATGAAATCAACATGCCGTTGTATTTGGCTTTCTGTTACTGTGTGCATAGACACGGAATTCTGGCAAAGGTTTACCACTTCATGTCACATTTTGCAGCTTCTAGAAGCAAGTTAGCATGGAAGAAGGGTATGAACAGAATTGCACTTGTATCTTCTGGTCGATGTTCGTTCTCTTGATTGACATGGAGGAATCTTGGCCAAGGTGTACCATCCAATATTAAAGAATTAGTTATCTGTGCAGAAATGATTAATTCTTTAGGTTTCTTCTTGTAGAGCATTTGATGAGTGGAAGGATTTGAACTATGTATTATGAGAATTCAAAAGGGAAGAACTTCTCTTGTTTTCCCTCGAAGGAAATTAGTTTTCAGCTTGCTCATTGATGTACAGTTTAGAAAACTGTTTGTGCTTTTTGTTGGCACATTTACTAAACATGAGAGTGAAGTTTTCAACTTAGGCTTGCGGCTTCTGCTTGAATGAATGGTTGGTGGTATTCAAAATTTCATGAACCGTATGTAAATCCGTGGACAATTGAGCATCGAGCGCAGTTAACAGTAACAAATTGAAATCTAATTTCTCACATTTGGATAAGTTAAAAAAAAAAAAAAGAACACAATTTTTAGATTCCAAACTAGGCTCAAAGTACGAATTTATTTTTTATGACTTTTACTTTTGGAAAAGTAACGTTGGGCAGTCTAATTTGAGACTCGATTCAGGGGATGTTTCATATTACACTGATTAAATAATTTTTTAAGTAATAAAATTTATTATTAATAAATGAGTAATTCTTGCTACCGGACTCAAGTGTGAACTCAGACTTTGATATGTAACCAAAAGAGTACCGAAGGCGGAACCGCGGAACGGTTCGGCATATGAAACGCACCGTTTCTTTTTAGTTAAGTAGAATAATGCAGACGTTTAAAACTTGATAACTATGGTGTCATTTCACAGTCTCACCGAGAATCTAGCAATCTTACCATCCATTTTATTTACTTACAGTCAAATTGACGATTCTTAGTCGGCTTATGAAAAGTGAAAACAGTGTCACCTTCGTAATTTGATTAACTTGAAGATCTAGGGTTTCAGATTTATCCAATTTTCTACTCAGCTCGAAAATCAATCGAAAATGAGTGAGGTCTTTGAAGGATACGAACGTCAGTACTGCGAGCTCTCAACAAATCTCTCCAGAAAATGCAGCTCAGCTTCTCTTCTACCAGATGGAGGTATTATCACAACCATTACAGATCTTTTAATTATATATGGTATTTAATTGATCTTCTGAGTTGTATGACTTCTACTGATGTTGATTTGATACTATAGATCAAAAGAAAGAAAAGTATTCCGAGATACAGTCTGGACTGGATGATGCTGACGCTTTGGTACTGCGTTAAAAGAATCTTGATTTTTATATTTTGAAGTTTCACTGTTTTGTATTTATTATTTTTTTTTCCTTTTTGGGGGTCAGATTCGTAAAATGGATTTGGAGGCAAGGAGTTTGCAGCCGAATGTAAAGGCTATGCTGCTTGCTAAATTAAGAGAATACAAGTCAGATTTGAATAAGTTGAAGAGAGAGTTTAAAAGAATTTCGTCACCCGACGCTCACGAAGAGTTGCTGGAGTCTGGAAAGGCCGATCCAAATGTGGTACCTAGTCATTTTTGTTTTGACTTTGAGTGATTCATGGTTGCCATGTTCAGCTTTAGATTGCTTGTTTTATCTTGCGAAAGAGATTGCTTAACTTGATTTTAACTTTAATCAATTGGCGGATGGTTGTGTCTGCTGCTATATACATTGAAAGTGTCTTTGGGAACATGTTTGTTGAAAGGGTTTTTGAGAGAATGTGCTTTTGTTTTTTTCTCTCCCATCTGAAAGTTGCTTTATTAAAGGCATCTATCAACTGCTTCCCTTTCTGTATTTAATCTAAACACTAGAAAGCTGATAGAAAACCCATTTTAAGTATATAAGAACATTTACCAATTCCAAAGAGTCATAAATGCATTACTAATGTTGCTTGGTGCCAGTTTTGCTGATAGATGAGAATGGGCGGAAAAATGTTTGTCGGTCAATTATTATTGGGAACTTTGACAGAACTAATGATAAGTGTGAATTGTGAGTGCGAATAGTCAGTTACTGACAGCTTGTTGAAGGTTATTTTTTGTTTTTTGAATTTTACTGGAATGGAGATTGACTAGTTAGTTTGATGGGTTGTGATTTGAACAATTTGCTTGCCAGATGAAGTGGAGATGTTTGTATATATTTGGTAGACAATTTCGATGACTGGTAACTGATGTTACAGGTTTCTGGGGAGCAGAGAGAAAGATTGGCCATGTCAGTTGAGAGAATAAATCAGTCGGGTGAAAGAATTAGGGAGAGTAGAAGAATCATGCTAGAGACGGAGGAGCTTGGTGTCTCAATTGTGGAAGATCTGAATCAACAGCGTGAAACCCTGTTAAATTCTCGTAACAAGGTATTCTTGCTTGCTTGACTTTTCTGTTTGGTTCATATGCATTCTTACAAGGGTTTGAGTTACTCCTAGTTTCATGATGACAATTGGGAGGCAATGTATGAGCCTCAATTGGTTTCATTGATAGAAATTGGAAACATTTATTTGCAACCCTTCTTACAGAGGAACCGAGTGCTCTGCATGTGATAAATGCTGTAAAAGTTGTGGGTTTGTTTGAGAGACGATTTTATTATCAGTTAACAGTTTCTTCTTGTGTAGCTTCATGGGGTGGATGATGCCATAAGCAAGAGTAAAAAGGTTTTATCTTCCATGTCACGGAGAATGACCAGGAACAAATGGATCGTTGGCTCAATAATTGTAGCTCTTGTCATTGCCATAATCTTTATCCTCTTTTATAAGCTTTCGCATCACTAGTCTGACCATTTCAAATGCTCAAGTTCAAGGAAAGTTCTGTTGCTTTATGTGCATGTTGTACAAAGTTACCGGGGATTTAATGGATAGATATATTCCCATTTTTCTTCATGTTATCTACTTGATCAATATTTGGTTGTATCTTATGTCATTTGTGATGTATTTATCTACTTGATCAATTTCTTTGCTTGAAATTTTCATTTGCGAGCCCTTGAAAGTAAATGATACAAGTTGAATCACCTGATAACTTTGTCATTCCTGATCTTTATTCACATACAACTGCAAAATAGGGTGTGTGCAGACGTGCCTCCATCCCATTTCGGATGGTGGAAATATAATAAGTTTGCTACTGGAATTGAATGGATGATGAGCTTGAAGATTTGCAATTGAAGCGTGATGAAGGGCTAAATATTAAAGAGTCAATAACAAAGTTTTTCATTTGGTGCACAGATAATAAAATTGGTACGTGTACTTTTGCAATTGAAAATTTCATATTAAACATCCAAGACCGGGATACCAGGATTGATCATCATCAATTCGGGGGCGCGCTACACGTGGGCGAGCTAACACCTGAACATATTAATCCCTCATCGTGTTTTCTGTTAATTTATATATTTTGCATGCTCCGAGTTTTGATTTGACCCGTTTGTTTCAGTCAAGAGATCCAACTTCACAGGACCCCACCATACAAAAAATATCCAGCTGATTCACAAATCCAAGTTTCTGTGAATTGTCATCACAAATCCAAGTTTCTTTCCTCCTCCCCAGCCCTTTGAATTTGATTTCACACACGCACACAACGTGCTTGTACAGAAGTATTCATAACTTTGCCATAAAAGGCTAATAAGTTAGGTAAATTGGTTGAACCAAATCAGCATGGACTCAATCTCATCAGTTTCTCCATCTATAGTTCTCCCTCCCAGTACCGCCAACCCCTTCCGTACGCGGCGGCGGCAGATTTTGCTCTCTCCACGCACTTTCAATAATCGTCTTTCTTATAGTTTCATCTCTTCAAGGAGATTCCGACAAGTGTACTGTAGAGTGAGCGATGGTGCTCAAGATCGTGATGATGACGACGACGATGGAAGCGAAGAAGCGGACAGAGCTCTTCACTTGGACGGCACCATTCCAGGGAGTTCTAATGAGTTCGTAAAGCGAGTTTCTTCGCGTGCTTATGATATGCGCAGGCATCTTCAGCAAACTTTCGATAGCAGCAGCTATGATGGTAATTTTCCCTTCTCTTTAGAAATTAAGCATTTTAGCTTCCGCACATCAATTCATTGACCTATTTTAAACTTTAACAGGCCTTAGAATTTCGAGTCCACAGGATAGCTCCGGAAATTTCTAATTATATTTATATCTAGTCTGAGTCAGTACAATAAAAGCTTCCTTTAATGAATGTAGATTGGTTGATAAGAAAGGATGTAAAGCTCAGCAAATACTACCAGAAAAGCTTTCGTTCGCTAACAACAATTTAAACCTTATGTTTCAGCACAAGCAAATACTTCTGGCTGGTTATTGGCATATTTTTCATTATTAAAATCTCCTCTTTCTCTTGTTTTTGATGCGATGTTCTGCTTGTCTTCCTTGGTGGATTTTGAATAATTCACATTTTCTGTTGGTGTTGATGCTTAATATGTTCTCCTTCACAAAGGATTAGTTTTGACTGATATATAGTGTCATGTACTCACATTTTTCACTTGACAAGCTTCGTAATTATCTCCCTCTTTTTGGTATAACTAGTGTTGGAGGCAAACCCATGGAGAGAAGATTCAAAGCCTGTATATATACTAACTCACCGGGAAAACCAGTTGTGCACCATGAAAACTCGAAGGAATCGCAGGTCTGATCTATCTTCCTATTGAATAATTGTTACTGTTTCCCTGGCTCATTTTTTGCCTTTGTCTGACAGTGAGGTTGAAAGGGAGCTTGGGTTGTTGTTTTCTAAAGGAAGAAAGCGGAGGCCTGAATTTGGAGATCAGACTAAACAGTCTGGTGGTGGGACAAAGTTCCAGATGCTTGTGGAGGATATTAGAGAGGGAGTGCTTGTAAGTCTTCTGTTGGATAACAAAAGTTTTTCTAAATTTTGTTCCTTGATTGTGTATAGCTTGCTATTTATAGCAAATAGAACTCAACTCAACTTCAGTTATCATCTATACTTGACATGTAAAGGAGGTCTGATTGGTCTATACAATGTTCTTTTTGTGGCGAATTTAACTTTTAAGACAGTAAACTTCCATTTGTCCACTCCCCCTTAACCTCCCTCGATTAAAATTCTCTCGTAGTAAAGCATGCCACTGCCTGTTGCTCTAGTTTGAAGTGGGCTCTTAATTTTGCTTTCTAGGGTTATCTTGATTCATTTGTTAAAAAATAAACTTCCGTTGCAGGTATTCGAAGATGTGAATGAAGCTGCAAGATACTGTGACTTGATGCAAGGAGGAGGTCAAGGGTGTGAAGGTGTTGCAGAGATTGAAGCCTCATCCGTAAGATACAGAGCAAACTTTAAATCTGCCCCATCAAAAGACGTTTCATGATCATTTGGATACATTTCCTGCAGGTGTTTGACTTATGCAGAAAAATGAGGGCCCTTGCTGTTTTGTTCCGCAAAGGAAGGACACCCCCTTTACCTCAGAGCCTCGAGCTCAATCTGAGGGCACGTAAAAGGTCACTTGAAGACCAAGAGGAGTTGATGTGAGTGTTATGTTGCTGCATGGCAAAGAATTAGAAAATTCGCCACCAAAATGAAATGTATTCTGTAATATATAATATTCATTTGTTGATGAAGTAAATATATAGAAGGCTTACGGAGTTGCGTTATTTGTATATTTAGCTATTATCAAATGTCAATAATAATCATAGGTTAATATTCATATAAAATTAAGTTATTATCCCCTTTCAAGTAAAAAAAATTCGGGGAACTTGGGAGTGCATTTGGTGTTAGCTTTATTCATTTGTGGGAGTACATCTTGCATATTAAACAAGTTGCTATTTGATTCCGCCCTCATTGGAACTGTGGACTTCAGCGTCTTTTTTCTTCCCCCGAGTATCTTAAGGACAAATCATTTTAAATGGTCAAAGCAGTATTATTACAATTGTAGTGATGACCGATAAGTAACTCGGTAGGAAGAAAACAATATTAGTGAATATTGCGTAATAATCTTACAGGCCGACGACGCTGACAGCTTTCTATCATTCTGTGTACATACTTACACAGTAGGATTAGGATGCGCTTCAGATTGGAAAAGACAATACCCCATAGTAAATATAAAAATTATAAATAAAAAAAGAAACATAAAAAGCTGGTGGGAAAATAAAAAATGGTGCGAATCTAATTCTGTTGAAAAAGTTGTGAAAAGCCCGAAAACGGATGCAATTTTACTCGTATTGATTCCATTTCACTTTCACACACCCTCCGAGTCGGGAAAATGGAAATAAATAATTAAAAAATAAATAAGTAATCTGAAATGCATACAAACAAAACAAAACTCACTCTCACTCAAAACAAACGAACAAGCAGCCCACCATCCGAACAAGAAACAAAAAAGATCCGATCCGTTTCAGCACATGAGTTCGGGTAATTCCTCTCCTGGCGATTCCACGACGCCCTGTAAGGGAGGCGCCACGTCCTCAGCCGACAAGCAGAAGGAGAAGGCGAGAGTGAGCAGGACGTCTCTGATACTCTGGCACGCTCACCAAAACGACGCCGCTGCCGTCCGCAAGCTCCTCGAGGAAGATCAGTCTCTTGTCCACGCCAGGGACTACGACAGTCGGACCCCGCTCCACGTGGCGTCCCTCCATGGCTGGATCGACGTGGCTAAATGCCTGATCGAGTACGGCGCTGACGTCAACGCTCAGGATCGCTGGAAAAATACGGTACTTTTTTCTTTCTGAAGACGATTATTCGGAATTTTGATTTAATTATCCATCACTTGACTCTGATCACTGCTACTGATTCTTTACTGGAGTTCTTGAATTTTTATATAATGATTTTGATTTTTTTTTATTAAATGAAAAATCTTTAATTGAACTGCAACTAGAAACTAGGCATGATTTCAAGATTGGGATAGTTTCATGTACATTTGAATTTTTGTTACTGTTGCGACAGCCGCTAGCTGATGCCGAAGGAGCTAAGAAATTCAACATGATGGAGCTTTTGAAGGCTCATGGTGGCCTGTCTTATGTAAGTCCAATCACCAAGGCATCATTTTTATTGCTTGATTTATTTATGCTTCATGATGAGCCATTTGTATCTTCGATTGCATTTGTGAACTCTGATTGAGATTCTGCATGCTGCAGGGTCAAAATGGAAGTCACTTTGAACCAAAGCCTGTCCCTCCCCCTCTGCCAAACAAGTGTGACTGGGAAATTGACCCTTCTGAGCTGGACTTCTCAAGCTCCGCAATTATTGGGAAGGTGAAGCGCAACTTTAATTTCGGAAGATTAATGATTCTCAAATCATAGGGGACTTTTGCAGTTCTTGATTGATCAAAGAAGTTTGCGTGGGTATTCAAAAAAATTTTTTTATGATATCTGCGAAACAAGTTCTTGCTTGATCAAAATTTCTTGTGGTTTTTTATGCTTTTGGTGTGTGGTTTGCATTTTACATGCCATAATTTCTTGGTGCCTTTTTTTTCCCCCTTACTTTTAAATCTACCTGCAAGATGTGCTTTCACTGAGAATAACTTATTCTGGTAGGGGTCGTTCGGTGAGATTTTAAAAGCCTATTGGCGAGGAACACCAGTTGCTATCAAACGTATACTTCCGTCGCTTTCAGATGATAGATTGGTGATGTAAGTTCTTTGTATTTTTTTGAAATTTGGGTACAGTTTGATGATAGTTCTAATGTCTTATCACAATCCGTACAAATTACTTGTTTCTGATTAAAATAATTCTGATAGTTCCTTTTGCGCCCTAATGGGCAATGAATCATAACTCATATAAAAGATGAATGTAGAACTTCAAGTCAAGTTGCCTAGATTTGCCAGATATTTATTTTGAGATGCTTTTCCAAGATATGATGTTCTCTATTGGAGGAAGAAGTGACTTTAATGTACCATATATATAACTGGGGTTATTAAGTTTGGTTCACCATTCTTAAGAAAATGATTAATCTGGTGGATGTTGTAGCGTAACGCAATTCCTTGCTACCCCTTTTTTTCACCTTTTATATTAAGAACGTATTTTTCGCCTCTCTTATTCAGTCAGGACTTCAGGCATGAGGTCAATTTGCTGGTGAAACTTCGCCATCCTAATATAGTCCAATTCCTGGGAGCGGTCACCGAGAGGAAGCCCCTTATGTTAATTACCGAGTATTTACGAGGGGTATCTGAATGCGCATTTGTTTTCTGTTTCAAATTTAATTTATCTCCACACAAGCTCTTATGAGTGATCTCAAGAAATTGACTCAAAGAAAGAATTCATGATAGGGTGATCTTCATAAGTATCTCAAGGAAAAGGGTGCACTTAGTCCTTCAACAGCTGTTAACTTTGCACTGGACATTGCCAGGTAAATCATCAGCCTCTAAGTCCAAAATCTAAATTGCACTTATACCTCATTTTCAGCTTTTAAGTAACACAAGGGAAGAAGAAGCATGACAAAGCTGGAAGTGTTTTAGAAGTTTCTCTTGATTCTATGTTTAGATGGGAACATGGCCTTTCATTGTCCTTATTGACTCCACTTGTCTAGTCATCCACAAAACGTTACTACTTGGAATATGTATAGTGCAGACATTCATCAGATTTGGAAACATAGCCTTAAAAATCTTTTATTTAGACCCTCTTCTGCCTGCTTTTTTAACATACTTGGTTTCTCTAAAAGAAAAATAAATAAGTTATATAGAATAAAAGTCCCTTGTGGATTTCAATATTATGCTAATATTTGTAATTCTGTTGTGGCCAGAGGTATGGCTTATCTTCACAATGAGCCAAATGTCATAATTCATCGAGACCTGAAGCCAAGGTGAGTTATCTGTGTCAGATTTTATTTTAAATTGCCATCTTCAGTTTTTACTTATAGCTGCTGATTTTTCAATTAGTTAATGCACTCTATTCATTTATATAATTTTAAAGAGTATTTAAACTAACATTGCCTTTGTCCAGCTAGGGAAAATATCTCTTTCCTTTATTATTTTGTATCCTTCTCTATCGTTAATAATTTTGAGTTAGCATTTGCACCATTTTATGTCGTTGAGTTAAAGTTGTCTCTATGTGCCAGGAATGTTCTTCTGGTCAACTCAAGTGCTGACCACTTGAAGGTTGGAGATTTTGGACTAAGCAAGCTCATCAAGGTTCAGAATTCTCATGATGTGTACAAAATGACTGGGGAGACTGGGAGTTGTGAGTGTCTTATGTCAAATTGTTCATTTATGTAAATATGATCTTATTATACTTATTTTTCTTCGGTTTTCTGAACAAAACAAAAGACCGGTATATGGCTCCTGAGGTCTTCAAGCACCGGAAATATGACAAGAAGGTTGATGTTTTCTCTTTTGCAATGATACTCTATGAGGTAATTGAGCTGTGCTTATGGTGATGAGATGTAATGCATCTTAAATTTAGTCCTAATGCATTACTTTTCGATTTTGAGCAGATGCTTGAAGGAGAACCACCACATGCAAATTACGAGCCTTATGAAGCAGCAAAATATGTGGCGGAGGGACACAGGCCTTTTTTCCGTGCGAAAGGATTTACACCTGAATTGAGAGAGTAAGTTAATTCTATTCTTCAATGTAGCAGGAAGTTGCTTATCTTGTGCTGCACCACACATGGCTGACAGATGAATCAAATTTAAGATGTTACATGGCCCAGAACAACTCTAATGGGAAACACTTAACTATACCTGAAGAGGGTTTAGCTGGAAAATGATTTATGTTGAGGACTATTGACCGTAACAAATCGTGCTATGACTCTGGATAACCACATCTTCAAATTTAATAAAATAAAATAAAATAAAATGAAAATCTGATACACGGAATCAACTTCGTTGAGATTCCAAGAGGAACTCCCAGCGTTCCATAGCAATATTTTATCAAACAAATGTACTATTAACTAAATTGAAAACAAGAATTTTGTTCATGAATTCTTTCAACGGCCAAAGGTATGGCAGATTGTTAGTATTAAGGCGGTCCAGCAAAATTTACTAGTGAACTCGACTGAAACTAGGTTTTCCACTCATCGTTTGGGTGTTCAAGATAACTTTTTATATCTGTCAAGATACAGGTTGAAAATTGACATCATGTTGCTAATGTCTCTTTATACTTGCATGCTTTTAGGTTAACAGAGAAGTGCTGGGCTGCTGACATGAACCAAAGACCTTCATTCTTGGATATTCTCAAGAGGCTTGAAAAGATCAAGGAAACTTTACCAACAGATCATCATTGGAACATATTCAATGCATAGTATCAGAACACTTCATGCTCTGTATGCGGTTTCTGCCTCACTTCCTGTACCCCCAATCTTGCAGGGTGGTGTTGTGAATAGACTCAACTGAGGAAGGTTGTGAGAACTATTCCTTTGATGGATTTCTGCTAATCTGTTCAGGTTCTATCGATGAAAAGAGTAGCTGCTATTCATTTACTTATTCAGTTTTTACTTCTTTGTCTTTTATTTGGTTCTCAAACTAGCATGTTTTTAGTTTCACCCCAAATCAACGCTTAATGTTCAATCATTTGGCAATAGATTTTCAGTCGAATCTTTCAATTGTAATTTTTGGTCGTCCCAAAGTAATAGCTTTTGCTCCTCTATTGTTACTTTTCGCAGGCTCAAAGTTGTTAATTCGTCATTCCCTCGGTTGTGTTTCTTATATAATGCCGGATTTGTAGATCTAGCAATTCCCTCTGGCGGAAACCGTGTTGCTTTCCGTGTTGGCTGTGGACTCTCCGGACGGAAACGCGTAAACGTTTACAAATTCTATTAAAAAATGTTCGAGCACCCAATTAGCAGAGGTAAAATTGGCGATTCCGAATTGCCTTGAAGCTTAAAACAAAATTAACTCTACATTAAACTTAAGCATTATTGGTATGCTTATGGGTGACCTCTCGCAAACCAATTACAAAGATCAAACTTTAAAAAGTTTTATAGATCATCCATCAACAAAATTCTGTTACAAATTTCCAGCTAATAGAAAAATAACCCCTAATTCTTAGAAAGAGAAGAGTGCTCACAATAGGGGGAGCAGGCGGGCAGACAGGCATCAATCATTTAAAACTGAGAATTGCACCAAGATATGTGAAGAAAGGAAAAAGAAGTACGCAAAAAAGTATATTCAGGTTCCTGAAAAATTCCAATAAATGTAACCATATGATCTGAAATTATTTTTCCTTAAGTAAAATTTCGGGGAAATATTTTACAAGAGCACCAAAATAGAAAATTGCTTAATTTACTTGACGCTTCTCTTATATAAGCTTCTTTTTCTCAAAGAATGTTTTCAAGTGCCATAGTTGCATGCCAGCAACAGCAATGCATATAAACAGCGAAAACCCACTAAACCAGGCCATTCTGGAGTTAGTAACACGGTTCAGCTCCTGCATTTCCTCTTCTCTGAACCAAAGAAGAAAGAAGCATAAGTAATAGTTAATGTGATGTCTGTATGAAAAACATTGCTAGGAAAATGAAACATTTCATTACCTTTCACGGAGATAAAACATCTCCTGGTGAATAGAACTAACAGTATCATACAACTTCTTCAGCTCTAATTCCATGACCTGTCATTGAAAGAGTGAAGCAAAGTCTAAATTTCATTCCATATCTCAATCCCAAAATCTCTACTATTAATAGGGAATATACCAATAACTAGCTTTCAATCACGAATTTTCACACAAAAACTTGTATTCCATTAAATTTAAAGAAAGAATTTGTAAGATTAAAAGGTTATTATGCTAATTGCTGTGCTGAAGCACACAACTTACGCAAATGAAAGACTCATAGATATATGCATCAATTCTGTAGGGAGCTAAGTGGCAACGCTGACCAAGTTTCTACAAAATCAGTAACCATGTTGCTTCACAACAGCATGGCACTCTACACCAGTATCAAGTATGGCGTAGTCTCTGACGTGATTACTCTTTAAAAGAATGGAATATTTTCCAGCAATTAAGCATTTGACAGCCATACCAACACCCATTACAAAGGTTTTTGGCTCCGATAAATCTAAGTGAAATCAAGAGTCATAGAATCGGTCACTTCCAGCAGACAATAAGGAATATCTATCAAATAATCCAGATCCCAGCAGCATTTTAACTGTTTAAAGCACATTACTGTGTTCATCATTTAAAGGGCAAGTTTGATGTGTGCCTAAATATCTTCGAGTATACCATTGCAAATGAAAGTAGATAGCGCTCTCAGGACCATGAGGCATTGCTTTAACAAACCCACCAACAGTAATCCTCAAAATGTGTATTTTGCTCTCAGAATAGGGATGAGAGTGCACCCTGATTTACATGGCCTTGATTGCAAACATGCAGATGATAACAAAAGATCACTTGCCACATTTCACCCCGAAAAAGTCTAAATAATAACATATTCATGGGCAGATAACATCTAAAAGGCATTCAAAAGAACAATCGGATTTTTTATCAACATTTAGGGTCGATGACCTCTAGAAAGGTACCTAAAAGATCAATATTTCTTTTCCCCAAAAAAGTTTCTACAATCCCAGTACTAATTCCTCTTCGTAAGGTATTTAAATAGTTATATCACTAAAATCAGTTAACTATTTAAGGAAAAAAAAATGAATTCGGGACAGAAATCATACGAAAAGCTTCAAAATTAACTTACGTCAACAGAACCTTTCTTTGCAACGTTAGACCAGTCCTTAGCTTGCACACCAGTCCTCCAATCAAAATCAATCGTCACCGTTGTTTGCGGGTTATGATCAACGGCCCAAAAACAAGCCATGTAATCGCCGGCCTCGGCAGCCGTAAACGCAAACTGGCCCGAGTCAACTCGGTCCGCGTAATGATAACTATTACCATAAGCCGACGTCACCTATCACAAGAAAGAACACAAACATATATGTAAAATCATAATCTAATAATAATTAAAAAAAAAAAAAGAAGATTAATTTTAGTTACCCTGACGGTGAGTTTATGTGATTCGGGCAAGGGGTGGCCGTCGTTGGGGTTGACGACGTTATACTTCCCGACGGTCATGGAGTTGCTTTTGATGTCTTCGGCGATGCATTTAGTGTGGCCCGATTGTATCTCGAAACGGAGTGATTGCGAAGTCGAGGATAAAACCCCGATGACTAAAACAAGAGTCAGCGTTAATCTGATCATATTGGCGTGTTTGTAATTTTATTCGATCTGATCTGATCGAGCCAGCAAGTGATCAATCAAGCAAGGTTCAAGTCCATTCACAAGGGCCGTGGCGCCACCGTAAAGAAGGTCAGCTGTTCTTGCTACGTGCACGTTTGTCATTAGACGAAACACGTAAACGCGCGAAATATGGGCCTACTCGAACGGGTTTAAAATCCAATTTTTCGGCCCGATAAATGTAAAGTTGGGCCGGTTCGATGAACATTACAGAAAATGAGAAAATGAAAGCCCTCCAATTTCATTCCTACTCCCAAATACTGAACAAAATCATGAAGACGTTCCCACTGATCCTATGAGATTAGAAAAATCTGCAACATAATGATAAACGATCCATGCATTGTGTTAATAATCAGCAGACTCCACTCATCAAATTAAGAATATTTGATGTAATACATTTAAAAAATAAATGATAATCATGAAGAATTGTCCAAATTTTTGGTATCGTTATTGCTATTACAATTTGAAGGTCCCAGGTAAATTAATAAATACGTTTGTGAATTTGTGGCAATCGTCTGAGACTATCGTAGTCCTACCAACACCGACAATAACACTCATCAACCGCACAATACAGTCTATGCAAAAGCCACCCATGGCCATCCCAGGCCTCTCCGAGCTCTCCAAGGGGGCTTTCTTATGTTATGGGGTCTGCCACCAATAAATTGGCCTGCAGATTTTATTCTTTTTGCCGCAAAATGGTCGTTAATTGCTCTTTCTCCTCAATCTCAAAGCCTGTTGACCTAAATTGATGCCACTATTTGTGCAGCCTACTTAGTGGCATCCATCCGCAAGAACTTGAACTGAAATCATTGCTTCACTGCCTTTTGCAATTTGCGCTCACAACACCAAGGCAGGCTTTTCGTGTACGTCAAGCATCAGCTGAGGGGCAGAGGGAGTGTGCGATTTGGCCTTTGAACAATTCTATGGTTGGCTTGGCTTTTTTCTTTTGTTCCAAAAACGTTGACAATTTTATTTTACCTTTGTTAATCTTTTATTAATTAAACACCAATTCGGGTTAATTAATAATGAGAACTGACATGAATTTTTAAGAATGTAATTAGTGGTATCCTTCGACTTCAGCGATGAGTGCATGAAGTTATAATATTTTACTTTCAAAAAAGTCCTCTCTCTATTTATGTAGAGATTAAAATCTACAAAAATTATCTTTTATGCAATATAATTAGACTAATAGCGACATTCCTAACGAGAAAATCAAACTCCATTAGCCTGTTTTGATTTTTGACCAACACTTTTAAGCCTGCTTATTAACAAAACACTGCCATTAGATTCTAAATTGATTTTGAACAGGTCTCCCAAGCTTGATTATATCAAATACACACATTTTGATATTTATAGGACCCTATACGGCCCGGTATATGTATACATGCTAAAAAATTAAAGTAGAGGGATAGATTGATTTTATCTGAAACCTAAACAAACCTTTTGAATTGAAGAAAATATTTAAAAATTTTCCGAAAAGGTCAAGCTCATCATTAAGATCCAACCTTTCTTTCATCTTGAATCAACCCCAATTGTCGAGTTTAAAGAAATGCCACGGGCGTACAAAGCTATTTTTAATTAAACAAAGGTCCACCTACAAATAGTTAGTGCCAAAAATTTGACAATTGTTTCCGAAAACTGTACCCAAAAAGGAATTAATTAATTGAGGGAGTAATGAAAAGAAAAAACAAAATTTCCCATAAAATTAGAAAATCCTTCGTTGGTTGGTTTGATTTATTTCCTCTCTTTTTCGCTTGTGACTGTCACCCTTTCTATTGCTTTTCCATTCGTTGATCTGTCAAAAAGTTACCAAATTTTATAGAAATTAGTCCATTAAAACCCTAACCCACGTTCAAGATCCAATTTTATTTCGACAATGCTCATGCGTTTAGGCTTTGTGTTGCCAAAATCGAACTTGGTATTGTTTACTTTCTGTGAAAGCGTAAGTTTATTTGTTGCAAGGTTACAATGAAGTGGCGATGAAGAGAAATGGAAGTTAGATCTGAGAATGTACAAGTGAGATGCGACAAGTTGCAAGCGCCGGGGATTCCTCGGACACGTTTACAAGTTTGGTTCATAAGGGTATGCTCGAGCATACTGTTATGGACTTGTTTGGTTCAGTTAGTGGCCGTTGGAGAGCTTTGGCATCCCAAATTTTTCCCCAATATAACAAACAAAGTTCCTTGGATTACGCTTGTTCCTCGCCATGTGGACGCCATTGTTCAATCTCCCCCTCCTCTTGTTCCTTCTAGTGAGTTCGTTTCTTGTTTATTTGTTTTGTGCTTTTTATTTCTATTCATGAAAGTTTCTTTTTTATATCTTTTTCCTTTCGTTCTGGAGTCAGCTAAGTGGTGATGCTAGTTATGAATCTTTATTAAGTTGAAATTTTTTCTGCACCATTTTCGGTTGTGAGCGTTCATCATATTCAGTTCTTTAGTATTACTACTTGGGTGGGCAAAAACTGACTTATTAGTTGATAAGTGATCATATTGATATATGGAACGGGGATAATTGAACGTTCATATATTTGGGTGTGTTTTGAATTATGAGCAGTTATTATGTGTTTTAAGAGTACATAGTACAGGATATTTTGTTTAGGCAAGTACATTTGTAGTCTCAATGTGGTGGTTGTGGCATTCTGGGCAGCACAGCGATGCTAATAGAATAGCTGATTATGGTCTTTACTTCAGGCCTTCTTAAGTTTTGAGCAATTCTCTCCATGGATTAGAAGTTGGTTTTAGCAGTTGTGAAAACTCTGAAAGAGCTATAAGTATTAGGAGGTTTCAGAATTTTCTCTGCCATATCTTAGGTAGTTGCTAGATGCTTGATCAGTAATGTCCACTATGTTAGTGTAGTGTCTTCAAATTTGTTATAAAGCTTTTGACAAAATAACAAAGATTAAATTAATCTTTATAAAGTAAATATCTCTACAAACATGAATTTATATAAATAAAAACAGGAGAGAGATCAAAGTTATTGTAATTGTAATCTTTCTCAAGTTCTTGACCTTGGTTTCATAGGAGAAAGTCAAGAAGATAGAGCACTAGAATCATGTCATTTTACCTGTTCTCATGGCCATAAACTGATCATCTTAAGGTGATACATCACTAGAAACCACCCTAATGACCAACTTGCAAAAATGGCTTTTATTATCTAAGACACATTTTCATTCCCAACTCTAGAATTGATTGTAACACCTTGTTTTGCAGGAAATTATACTAGTAATGGTTTCCTTAAAGTGTCCTGCAATGGGGGTTTGAATCAAATGCGTGCTGCGGTTTGTATTTCTTATTCTTCTCCTTTTTGCCTGGTTTTCTTAATAGTACTCCAAGTTTTTGACTCATCTCATTTGATATCTTAGATATGTGATATGGTGACTGTTGCACGACTTTTAAATCTCACTTTGGTTGTTCCTGAGCTTGATAAGACATCATTCTGGGCTGACCCTAGGTATGTCCACGGTAATCAGAAAGCTGCATAATTTCCTTAAGTGATGGATTCTTTAAATTTTCAATTAGGTTTCTTTCTGCAGTAATTTTGAGGATATCTTCAATGTGAGACATTTCATTGATTCCCTAAGGGATGAAGTTCGAATAGTCAGAAGGCTGCCAAAGAAGTATAGTAGGAAATACGGATACAGTCCCATGGAGATGCCACCTGTTAGCTGGTCAAATGAAAAATACTATTTGCAACAGGTCTACTTGTTTTGCTATTTTTCTTGAATTACCATATACTATGTCAATAGAAGGTCAGTGCAATACTCTTTATTTGCTCCAGCAGTTTGACTAATGGCGGTGGTCCTACAATGCAGATTCTGCCACTTTTTAGCAAGCACAAGGTGTTGCACTTCAACAGAACAGATGCGCGTCTGGCAAACAATGGGATACCATTTGATCTTCAAAAACTCAGGTGCCGCGTAAATTTCCAAGGACTGAAATTTACTCCTAAGATTGAGACTCTGGGATACCAATTGATTCGTATACTTCAAGAAAAGGGACCTTTTGTGGCTTTGCATCTAAGATATGAGATGGACATGTTGGCTTTCTCAGGTTGTACACATGGCTGCTCCATGGAAGAAGCGGAGGAACTGAAGCGGTTGAGGTTTGTTGTGCTTGAAAGCTGATGCTATCTCTCTCTCATTCTTTTCTTTTTCCTTATGATATCCTATATGGAAGTGCATTTTTAATCTATTCTTGTTAAAAGACACAAATAATAGTCAGGTTATATGTCATAGCCAAAAACCAGAAAAAATTCTGCTGTATTATACATGACATTGTAAATTATGGTAACTGTGGAATCGATGATAGTCAACAATAATGAAATTCAGGCCAATTTTGGGATGATATTGTTTCTGGTTTCATTTATCCAAGTCATTTTAATTGTTTAAACTTGTGCTTTGTCCAAGGAAAGAATTTAATTCTGATCCAAGGAATTCTATTTTTTTTTTTTTTAATCTGTCCTATGAATATATCAAAAGATCAAAGTAAGTTGTGCTTTGCCATGTAATTTTGGAGATGATATGGCTTGATTTTCATTGCATTGCCTCATCTTTTCAGATATGCATACCCATGGTGGAGAGAGAAAGAAATAGTTTCAGAGGAGAGGAGATCACAAGGTCTCTGTCCTTTGACTCCAGAGGAGGCTGCACTAGTTTTGCAAGCGTTAGGTATCGATAAGGATACACATATCTATATTGCAGCTGGTGAGATTTATGGTGGGGAAAAGAGACTGGCAGCACTAAGAGCTGCATTTCCACGGATTGTGAGTATCTTGGAGACCCAAAATCTGAATATTTGTATTGTTTGACTAATCATACTTTCCCCTTCCAATTTCATGAGTCTCTTTTCTTTAATTTGAATTTCTGGTTTGTACATTAGGATATAAATTCTTTTGAATCTCAAGATTTGGTTATGATTTCAGGTGAGAAAAGAAATGCTGTTAGATCCAGCAGAACTACAACTGTTTCAGAATCATTCATCTCAAATGGCAGCACTGGATTTTATGGTTTCTACTGCTAGTGATATTTTCATTCCAACATATGATGGGAACATGGCAAAAGTTGTGGAGGGTCACCGCAGGTATGCATGTCAACTCATGAGATCCAAAGAATGCAAATCTATATCCAATGATAAGATAATTGAAGCCACTTCTAACTTGGTCTCATTCAGGTATCTCGGGTTCAAAAAGTCCATATTATTAGATCGGAAAGTACTGGTAGGGCTGCTGGATATGCATCACAATGGTACTCTTTCTTTTAATGAATTTGCAGTTGCTGTTCGGCTAGCACACGAGAAAAGGATGGGACAGCCAACACGTCGAAGGGTAATTGCAGACAAACCCAAGGAGGAAGATTATTTCTATGCAAATCCCCAGGAGTGCCTTTGTGAGGGAACAAATTGTGCTGACTTGCCTGGTCATGGTAACTCGAGTGGTATACAGGGAGCTAAATTTACAGATTTACTGTCTTGAGAAAGTTTCCATATACTTGCTTCCAAGTCTCAGGGGATCAAGCCATGTCACTTCCAAGATTGAAGGCTTTAAACAACCACCTACATACACGGTAGAGTTTTGTTTGAAATGGCAGAGCAGATTTCCTGAGTTCCCATCTTGGCATTTCTAAGTTCGGTCATCAATTTTTTTTTTCATGTGTTTATTCTTTTTCAATTTTGCCTCTTCCATCCTGTTCATTTGTTGTTCAGTGCTGTCACATAATTGCATAGTTGATCATACAGGTTGTAGCTCTTCATTGTTCTTCAGAGTAAAAAAGAAAATGCAGTTAAGATTTATTGCTCCAAGGACTGAATGTTAATCATATTAAACCTGGATTCTTAAAATAAAATCTATGCAGCTTGAATCAGGGTGGAGCGGTTGGCTGGCGTGCCTAATGACTATTGTTTTGGATTCGAAAATGAAAAGAATGAACAAAGGATAGGGCAATATGCCTGTTTGAATCAATGAGAGTAAATTATTTGGAATGCAGATATTATTACTTGTCAGTGAAACTGATGGCTCCTGCTTCCAGGAAAATATAACAAATACACAGCTTTAAAAAAAAGTGAGAAATTACAATGGTCTCTATTTTCTCGATGCGTGATAAACCATGACAGAACCCTACCCGATTTTGTCAAATAAGAGGGTGCAATTATTCAGGCCATAGAAATGCCGATACTATTGGTTTTTCTTTTTTTTTTTGGCCTTGGAATGAAAGCTCTGCATCAGAATTCCTTCCCGAATGATCAAATATGCTTATTTGCTGGCTCCAGTGTAAAAGTAAAACGGAAAAGAATCTTTCCAGAAAAAAAGAAAAAAAAAAGGATCAATTCTGGTAGCTTAGATAACAATACATTGCTTGTACTCCAGCACAAGCCATTGAGGCCTGAGCCATTTGGAACCCATTTGTCGAATCTTACTTTGGCTCCCAGAAGATTATGTCACCTTGTTCCCCAACCAGACCAAGGTCCTTAAGTCTCCTTTCTTGGTAATATTCCAACTCATCCAATTCCAATTCCCTTTCCTTAAAAATCTCATCAATTTGCTGCAGCACCCTCTTTTCTCCTGCTCTTACTCCAACTGCAATTCTCAATCTTGGATCAAGATTTCCTCCTTGTAACAACTGCTCATCCTGCAAGACAAGTTTATTTGATACCAGCACAAAAGGAGCGTTGGAGAAGATATAAACAAGATCAAACTGCATCTCATCAACTGTGTTGTAGTACATGCATGAATGGTAAATTAAAATCACGGCATAAGATCTAACTTCTATTATTCATGCACATAAAAGGACCAACATTTACCTCTTCAATGGTAGTATGAAAGCCGGATAGAGCAGATTTGCAGGCATCTCTTACCACACGGCATATGAGTTCTTCATTTGCACGACTTACAGGCAAATCAAGGTGGCCCCAGATGGTATTTCTGAAAACTGATTCCAAAAGGAAAGCATCTGTTCCCCCAAGTGCTACCAAACGCAGATACTGAAGCATTGCTGGTGGAAGAGTTCTTCCCAAGATGATATCAAAGTATGCAGACTCTCCCAAACCATTTGTCTCAGCAATGTCAAGTTTGTCACCGAAAAATGGATCCGATTCAGAAATCTCTAGTGTTAAGGTATATGCATTGCGGTCAGACTTTGATTCGATGAAGCCATAGTCTAGAGCCAATTCAGCGTTGCTCTTATTTAAATCATATTGGATCAGAACCTATCAATGGTAGTCCAAGTCAGCAGTTGTTAAAATTTGGTGTTAATAAAAATCCTCTGAAGCTCACAACTTATAAGAGAATTTTTTGTCTTATGTAAAACTCAAATTCAGTTTTACAATGGCAACATAAAGAGAGCCAAAAAGTTAATTTTTTTGAAAAAAAAAATTCGTATTAGTAGGGTTGCTGATGATCTGATGATTTTCTCAACATCAAATATAGTTTTTGGAAGGAACTTTGGAACTACAGTGGCTGAAGTAAAAAAATAATAAATGTTAAAAGATGGAAAGCTTCACCTGCTCACCAGCCTTAACAGGAACAGGAGTCCGCAAAGAAAATAGAAGATCCCTTGAGAAAAGACCTGCTCCTTTAATCTCGTATGCATAATCTTCTGTGGCTATGCCAGGGCTATGGTTTATCTGATTGATAATCCAAGTTCGTAGAAAGTTTAATTTTGAAACTGAAAGAAACAAGAGGCCCTCCAAAACATAGTTGAAAATTCATTGCCCACATATTTTAGTTTCTTGCTACAGAAAACCACTTCAAGGCAAAAGCAAAAGGCCTTACCAAATCTGCAAGGGGGATCAAAACCAGATTTTGACCACGAAGACGTGAAAATGCTCTCGATCTTAGAATCCCAAAGGCCCACAGGAAGTCATCCGATGTGATAAGGCAAGAAAATAGTTGCTTGCTAGGGAGTATGATTTCCTGTTCGACTTTTAGGTATTCGTTTTGGACATATTCTTTCACACCTAAAGTTGTGCTTAATAGTTGGGTTCCTGCATCACATAAATCAAAATCTCAACTAAAAAGAAACAATGATTATATAGATTTAATTTGACTCAATCATGTGCTTCACTTGCTCTAGCCACATTTGGTAGTGATAGAACGTGGCAGTGATAGAAAGATCAGCTATGTAACTAATTCAAAAAACAAAAGCTCAATTTCTTTATATCACTTCACTCACTAGCAGCTTCTAATTACCAAAGCATATGCATCGCATATACAGTGACAGAGAATAGTTCACAGTTAACGGATTTACTTCAATCTATAAATCAAATATTTCCAAATCCTCCCTCACTAACCTTGAAGCTCAACAAGCTCCTCTTCGGACCTGCACTGAAGCCATTGACACAAAACTTGATCAACCTCAAAGACACAAAACCAAAACACACCCAAACAGAACAAAACAAACGAAGAAAGTAAGAAAGAAAAATCAAAGAGACACCCACCAAAACACAGTGGATTCCGTACACTCGGGAAGAATATCAAGATAAACCCGCCAAGGAGAATTCTCCTTCTTTTTTTCTCTGATCAAGAACAGAGCCACTGAAATCCAAGGCTTCAATCCGCTACACAAGCTTCCAATCTCTGAAGCTGCAACCGTATCTGGGTTTATCCAGAACTTCATGGGAACCTCCAAAACGACCTCGTTTTTAGCAATGTCTCTCTGTGCAACCAACCCCAGTCCTTCTGGGACTGTAGCTGGCCTTATGGGTGACTTTGGGGAGGCCACTTTCTGGTCGCAGAGCCATTGCCAGAAGGTTTGGACTTGCGCAGTTGGTGGGTTAGTTGTTGCTGATGCTGAATAAAGTGAACAAGTTACTGCAAAAGCTCTGCTTTTTAGACGAAAAATTGGTTTTTTGGCAAGGGGAGTAAGAAGCTTTAGGGTTTTTGAGGAGGAAACGAATGTCGTGGGACTGGTAGATGATGGGAGTGAGAAATTCAACACTGCGGCCATTGTTTTCACCTCTCGGACGGTGAGTTTTGCTTTGGTTCATAGATTCGTGTCTTATATAGCTTGTGGTTTTGGATAAGATTTTTTAACTTAGGGACATTATGGTGTGATTATTTTAAGAATTGTTAATATAATAAATGGTAACGGGTACTATTTGCTGTGCGTTTGTCCTTGCAAAATTTACATCTAAATAAATTTTAAATTACTTAAGGCGCATGCAATCTGTCGTGAGTTTTAATTTTTTTACAATAACTTACTTGCTGTGTGTTTTGAGTTTTGATAATTACCATGTCCATAATAGTATCTAACAAATTTTTAGCAGTCTTCTGCATTAAAAATAAAAAATGTTAAAAGATACTTTTAATAAAACTTAATAATTTAAATTATATAATTCAATATGTAAATTTATAACAATAACCTAAAATTTTACATAAAATACTCAATTTTAAATTTAATTAATGTAAATAGAAAATTAAAATTTCACTATTAGTGCCAAAAAAAAAAAACACGAGTCCAATAGCAATTTTCAATCCAACACCAATTCTTAAATTTAAATATGAAACACACGAGTCCATTAAACTGCAAAAATGCTTTCATTTTAACAAAAATAAGAATTAATATCCAAAAGCAACAACACAATTATGCAAAAGTATCATAACTGCACCTGCAACAATTATCATCTTATATTCTCATTTAATATAAGTTACAGTAGCTAAAATGTTCAATTCATTCAATGCCATTACCACCAATCAAATCCGATTTCTATAATAATGATTTAGGATTAATATTTCTATCACTAATACTTTCTAAATACTAACACGAAGAACAAAATTATATAATTATGTAATAATCCAAATTATATAATGATTAAAACAAGTATATAATAAATTAATAGTTCATAAGAATAATTTATATTTTTAATAAATATATAATAATCTATAAGTATGTAATAATTTATAATTATATAATGAAATTAATTTATACATAATAATTATAATAAGTATCATAATTATCAAACTTAAAAAAAATAATTGAAAAGAAGTGACGGTTGGCGGATACCCATGCAGACATCTACCAAATATTTTGACATATACTAAATCCACTCGCAATCCAATGCGTGTTTTAATTTATGATACTAAATTCACTCGAAAATAGTATAAGCTGATTTGAGTGGGTTTACTTTGTAAGCACCATTGCCATCTCCATTAATACTGTCGGTTGGATGCATATGTTATACTTACGTTAAATGGGTAAAAATATCTTTACATCTAAAATCACAATAAAACTACATGTAATTTAAAATTACAAAGGCAATACAATCTTAATGGTAAAAAAATAAAAAAAAAATTGTGAACTCCAAATATATAGCGTCATCGTCATCTTCTCTCTCTCTCTCTCTCTTTTCCATTTTTTTTTTCTCAGGTAGTGCACAGCATCTTTTAAAATTTATTGGTACTTTTGGATGGGTACAAGCCGTGCCTTGCCATTGATGAGTCTCATCTAAAATAAGAGTCGAAGGAATTTCGATGGCACGAGTGGGTGTGGATTTTTTCCCCCCTTTTTTGTTAACTTATCTTTAAGAAAACTTGAAAAATATGGAAGTAGATTTTACATAATATTTCTTTGAGATTTGTTTTTCAATCAATCAGTTAGGCATCTCAATAATCGCATACTAATTTGAGTTATAAAATTATATGCCACTCATTTATTAAATAATAAATTTCATAAATTATAAAATTATTTAACCATATCCAATAAATTGTTAGGAAATTGGTGAGTGAAGCAGGAACGCAACTAAAGTAAAATTGAGAAATAATGAGACAATAAAATCACAAGGGACACCAGAAATTACGTGGTTGAACTTTTAGCCTCGTCATGAAGACAAAGGAAAATATTTTCTTAGTGATATGAAGATTACTGAGTATTATAATATTTTGGCTCACTCACGTCTGATCTCTCCACCCAATAAGAACTTATTATTTAAGTTCTCTGAATTTCTCTCAATACTCTCGACTCTCCTCTCAAAATTGGATGCAAAAAATGAGGAGGAGAAGCCTCTATTTTATAGCCAAAATTGGCTATTAAAATAACCTTTTTTTTTTCTTTATCAAAGTCGTGTTTTAATTTTTTTTCTTCTTCAAAATTCTTCTTTCTTCATTCTCCTTCAACCATTTCGGCTTCAAGCATTTCAGCATTCAAAGCTTCTAGATGGGCTGCTATCTAGAAGACTTTGACCACCTTTTCTTGACATTCTCCCACTTGGAGATTTGATTGAGGATCGATCAATCAATCTCCACACCATCCTTTCTGCTTCGCCATTATCATATTGCTTACGCCATTATCATGTTGCTTACGTCTCTGCTAGGCCACAAGAGGATATACTCCAGATAAACTTGTCAGCATTAATCGGCTTGGTCATAACATCTGCTAGGTTCTCCTTTGTATGAATTTTCTACAAATCCACACTTCCATCTTCCACTACTTCTCGAACAAAGTGATACTGTACCCCTATGTGCTTTGTCCTGGAATGAAAGGCTGGATTCCTTATATACGCACTCACAAAATACATGAATTTTCTGTTGTTTGTGCCCGAGCTCCTCCAATAGCCTTTGTATCCAAATAGCTTCCTTGCATGCTTGTATAGCCGCCATGTATTCTGCTTCTGTTGTAGATAAAGCCACAACGATCTGCAGTTTCAAAACCCAGCTTACAACTGCTCTCGCAAGTGTAAACACATAGCCAGTAGTGGATTTCCTTTTATCAAGGTCTCCTGCAAAATCTGAATCTACATAGCCCTTGACAGTAAATTCTGATCCTCCATAACATAATGCAACATCTGAGGTTCCTCTGATATATCTCAGAATCCTCTTCATAGCTATCCAATGCTCTCCACGAGGATTCGCCATGTATCGATCGACCGCTCCCATCGCCAGCAATGTCCGTCTAAATCATCATAACATCAAACTTCCCATGCTGGTATATGGCACTCGAGACATCTCCTCTCTTCGCTTTAGGACACATACTTGAGGATAATTTGAAATTAACAGGAAGTGGGATAGAAATTGACTTACAATCTTGCATGTTGAAGCGCCGTAAGATTTTCTTTAAGTAGTTCTTCTGTGAAAGCCAAATCTTCCTGTTATTTCTGTCTCGGTAAATTTACATCCCTAGAATCTTGTTTGCTGGTCCCAAGTCCTTCATTTCGAATTCCCTAGCCAATTGTGCCTTCAATTCTTGGACTCGATCTTTGTTGGGGCCTGCAACCAACATGTCGTCCACGTACAACAGGAAAATGATAAAATCATTATCTTCAAACCTCTTGTAATATGTACAATGGTCTGAACTGAGTCTATTATAACCAAGGCTCATGATGAAGGAATCAAATCTCTTATACCAACACCTTGGCGCCTGTTTAAGACCGTATAGAGATTTGTTCAACCTGCAAACCAAGTTCTCCTTTCCCTTTTCAGCAAAACCTTCTGGTTGAAGCATGTAAATTTCTTCTTCAAGTTCTCCATGAAGAAATGCAGTTTTCACATCTAACTGCTCTAGATGTAGGTCAAATGTAGCACACATTGCCAAAACTATTCTGACTATCGTAAGTCGAACCACCGGAGAAAATATTTCGTTGAAGTCAATACCTTCTTTCTGAGCATATCCTTTCACCACCAATCTTGCACGATACCGCTCCACTTGGTCATTGCCATCGCGCTTGATCTTGTAGACCCATTTGTTTCCAATGGCTTTTATTCCTCGTGGTAGTGGTACAAGTTCCCATGTCTTGTTCTTATGTAGAGCCTCAATTTCTTCCTACATTGCTATCATCCACAAAGCAACATCTGAGCTGTTTAAAGCTTCATGGAAAGTTGATGGCTCTCCATCCTCTGTTAGAAGACAGTATGCAACATTGATCTCTGTGACATAATCCGAGTGCCACGTTAGCGGTCGTCTCTCACGAGTTGACCGATGAACTTCTGGAGCCTCGGACTCAACTGGTTCTTGTTCTTCGTGCTCTGGTGCTGCTTCAGAAGAATCTGAATCTTCATTTTCCAGATTATTTTTCACATGTACCGGTACAGTCTCTGACTTTTCTTTTGCAGTGCTATCATCCCCATCTCTCATTTGCAGTTGATCTTCTACAAAGATAACATCTCTGCTGATGACGATCTTGTAGGCAGTGGGGTCCCACAGACGATACCCCTTTATTCCATCAGCATATCCGAAGAAGGTACATCTTCTAGATTTTGGATCCAGCTTTGTTCTTTCTTGGGCATTGTACATCACGTACAGAGGACACCCAAATGCATGTAGGTGAGAGTAATCTGCTGGCTTTCCTGTCCACATCTCCATCATTGTCTTGATTCTTTGTGGATGGCGACGATTTACTATATAATGCGGTTTGCTGTTTACGCCTGAATAAATTTGGTAGACCAGCAGTCTTCAACACAACTCTTATTCTTTCTGTAAGAGTTCTGTTCATCCGCTCTGCCACTCCATTTTGTTTAGGAGTGTATGCCACCGTGAACTGCCTCTGAATACCTTCTTGCTTACAGAAAGTAAGAAACTCGCCGACTGTATACTCTCCACCATTATCTGTCCTCAAACACTTAATCTTTTTGCCAGATTCAAGTTCTACCCATGCTTTGTATTCTTTAAACACTAGAAATACATCTGACTTTTTCTTAATTGGATATACCCAATATCTCCTAGAATAATCATCAATGAAAGTCACCATATAATTTGCACCTCACATGGATATATCAGGTGATTCCCAAACATCATAATGAACTAAGTCTAGAATGCATTTACTTCTGGCAATAGATCTACTAAACTTTAATCTATTCTGCTTACTTGTAACACAATGCTCGCAAAATGGTAAACTTACCGATTTGAGCCCTGGAAGCAATTTTCGCTCAGAGAGAATCTTCAAACCTTGTTCTGACATGTGCCCAAGCTTGAGATGTTACATCATCGTTGATTCTTCTCCACTTGATGCGACACACGCATCAGCTTCCTGCAGTGTTTCTCCTTTAAGTATGACAGTTAACCGATCTTTCTGCGCTTCATCAATACAAGCACACCTCTAGTAATCTTCACGATCCCATTTTCAACATGAGTTTTGCACCAGCGACTATCTATTTATCCCAAAGACAATAGATTTTCTTGAGCCTTTACATATCGTACCTCCTCAATTGTCTGTGTACCATCAAACATTTTAATTTTGATAGTACCAATACCGATCTCAAGGCATGATCATCACCCATATATCTGAGATCCTCCTGAGATAGGTTCATAAGTGTGGAACCATTCTCTCCGAGAGGTCATGTGCGAGTAGCTCACGAGTCTATGGGCGGACATCGGATAGCGTTTACGCATACAAGCAGTTGTTGCCTCGCTGTAGAGAATTTCGTCATCATCCGAGGTACTTGCTGCACACCCCTGAGCATTTGATGACTCAGGTTCTTTGCCCTCTCTTCTCTTCTGGTTACTCCAACACTCTTTCTTGACGTGCCCTTTCTTGCCACAGTTGTAGCATTTAACATTCTTCTTACTTCTAGATTTTGATCTACCATGATTGTGACTCCCACTGGGACCACGTTCTGTTGATCTCCCTCTCGTCACCGATAGCGCCTCCACTTGCTGTGAACTTGTTTGTCTGTCTTCCTTACTTTTCCGTCTGCTCTCCTCATTTAATACGGAGGCTGCAACATTGTCGAAAACTAGACTATCCGCAGGATTGTTGTTCGTCAGATTGATGATGAGTTGATCATACGAATCTGGTAGACTTTGAAGTAGAAGCTCTGCACGTTCATTTTCCTCTATATTATGACCTAACGTTGTGAGTTGTGAAAATAGAGTCTTCAAAGTGTTGATATAGTCAGTCACCGAAGTGGATTCAGCCATTCGAAAAGTATAGAGTTTCCTCTTCAAGAATATTTTATTGTGCAGCGACTTAGCCTCGTACAATTTTGTAAGAGTATCCCAAATTTCCTTTGCTGTCATTTTCTCCGCCACACTGGATAACACCCCATCTGCAAGTGCCAAGTGTAGATCAGCAATGGCGTTGCGGTCCATCTCGTTCCACTTGTCATCAGTTATCTCCATGGGTCTTTCTCCAATTGCTGTCAAGCAATTATTTTTTCTCAAAATAGCCCTCATCTTCATTTTCCAAAACGAGAAATTATTCCCGTTGAATTTCTCAATTTCATACTTTGCTGTCATTTTGTTGATAAATACCGTACACAAACTGGTGTACCACCTTGAATAGTTGTGAGTATATGTGAGAATGCACACCAGGATAGTTCCCAAGAAAGACTGGAGGGGTCACAACGGTCCCACTTAAAAACCAGACTCCTTAGGCTCTTATCACCTTTGTGACAGAACTTTCCTAGACATGTACAAAACTACACAGTTGTACTACACCACTATTCCCTGCTTTCCCCCGCAGAATTCTTGGATCGCTCCTACCGTTTCTCGTGAATATTACCATATACATGAACAGTACCCATTCCGTGAGCAGTACCTCCGACTCCAAAGAATACAACCAATAGCTCTGATACCACTGTTAGGAAATTGGTGAGTGAAGCAGGAACGCAACTAAAGTAAAATTGAGAAATAATGAGATAATAAAATCACAAGGGACACCAGAAATTACGTGGTTCGACTTTTAGCTTACGTCCACGAGCGAAGACAGAAGGAAAATATTTTACTAGTGATATGAAGATTACAAGTATTGTAATATTTTGGCTCACTACCCAGAACCCCAATACACCCAATTTCTCACTCACTATAACAAGAACTTATTATTTAAGTTCTCTGAATTTCTCTCAATACTCTCGACTCTCCTTTCAAAATTAGATGCAAAAAATGAGGAGGAGAAGTCTCCCTTTTATAGCCAAAATTGACTATTAAAATAACTTTTTTTTTTCTTTATCAAAGCCGTGTTTTAATTTTTTTGTTCTTCAAAATTCTTCTTTCTTCATTCTCCTTCAACCATTTCGGCTTCAAGCATTTCAGCATTCAAAGCTTCTAGATGGGCTGCCATCTAGAAGACTTTGACCACCTTTTCTTGACATAAATGAATCAATTGAGACTTAAATTAGAATTTAAATATTAGATGCCTAACATTGCTCATTTCAAATTGAGTTCACAATAAATTTTAAGTAATAATATAGACATAAATTCTTGTATAAATTTATTTTATATAAATTAATACAACATAATAAAATTAGTTGAATTAAATATTTTTTAATATACGTAATTTATTTTTATTTAATTAATAAATTAATTTATAAAAAATAATTTATATAAAAATTTATAATTATATCATCACTCATGGTGCGTGGAAAAAAAATCATAAATGGAATGGCTGGTGTCTTGGTGATTCATTCCCTTTCCCAAAAAAGAAAGTATCGCAAGATTTATCAGTCAAGGACACGAATTCATAAATGCCCGTCAAGCCGATGAATCATGAACAATTGGGGCCTCAACATACCCAAAAAATAGGGTTCCCTTATAATACAGTGGCTGTATCTCATACAGCCACTTTTTTTTTTTTCAGCACCGGTACTATTGGAATATAACCCAAAATTTCGGCATTTCACGAATTTAGTAGAAATATCAAACATAAAACCGGTGAAAAATAAGTTGAAACACATGAACCAATAAGAGAGAAAGTGCAACGAAAATTAGGAACTCAACTAACGGAAAATAAAACCTACTTGGAATATAACCCAAAATTTCGGCATTTCACGAATTTAGTAGGAATATCAAACATAAAACCGGTGAAAAATAAGTTGAAACACATGAACCAATAAGAGAGAAAGTGCAACGAAAATTAGGAACTCATCTAACGGAAAATAAAAGCTACTTGGAATATAACCCAAAATTTCGGCATTTCACGAATTTAGTAGGAATATCAAACATAAAACCGGTGAAAAATAAGTTGAAACACATGAACCCAATAAGAGAGAAAGTGCAACGAAAATTAGGAACTCATCTAACGGAAAATAAAAGCTACTTGGAATATAACCCAAAATTTCGGCATTTCACGAATTTAGTAGGAATATCAAACATAAAACCGGTGAAAAATAAGTTGAAACACATGAACCCAATAAGAGAGAAAGTGCAACGAAAATTAGGAACTCATCTAACGGAAAATAAAAGTTACTTGGAATATAACCCAAAATTTCGGCATTTCACGAATTTAGTAGGAATATCAAACATAAAACCGGTGAAAAATAAGTTGAAACACATGAACCCAATAAGAGAGAAAGTGCAACGAAAATTAGGAACTCATCTAACGGAAAATAAAAGATACTTGGAATATAACCCAAAATTTCGGCATTTAACGAATTTAGTAGGAATATCAAACATAAAATCGGTGAAAAAAAAATTGAAACACACGACCCAAAACTTGAGAAAGTGCAACGAAAAAAAAAAAAAAAAAGTAGCTGTATGAGATACAGCACTGTACACTATGATGACTCCAAAAAATAACGATGCTTTTAAAAACATTGATTTCGCTGGACAGGCCCTTCTTCTTCTCCTCCTTTGTTAGTTTAGTTTTTCTGTAAAATAATATTTTTAAAAAAGAAAAAAAAAATGGGATGGTTGACTAGTTATGAAAGAAAAAAATTGAGTTAAATTTAATAATTTCAAAGATTTTAAGGCTGTTCTTGTAAATTTTCTATATTTCTTTTTTATTTGCTGCATAATAGATTAATTTCTTACTTTATAAATATTACATATGTTTCTGTTTTGTTAAACTTAAATCAATAATTCTTGAGAACTGGACAGTTGTTAAAAGATGAAATATCCAAAAAAAAAAAGGAAAAATATCATTCTCATTTAAAATGAATGTGGCCTACGGTGGTGCAGGTGTCTGCTTGCGGTCTCTTTTTGAAAATTTTGACCTAAATTTTCAACAAGTTATTAGTGTAATTATTAATTAATTTAACCAAATTATGAAAGAGTTTCTTTTCTTACTCTGAGTGATCTCTGTGACAACGATGTATGTGATGCTTATACATAGACTCAAACAATATTGTTCATTCATTGGTAGCTTCATCGACTTTTCAGTTATCAAGTTCACTAAAGCTAGCAGCTGTCACAATCAAGCTGCCAAAATTATCATATTCATTTGCAAATCAAAATGAAGTTTGGAAAAGAATTTGCAGCACAAATGGTGCCAGAATGGCAAGAAGCATACATGGATTATGATCATCGGAAAGCCCTTTTGAAAGAAATCCAACGTTTCAAGAAAAGAAACAGGGCAGCAGCAGCCCCTGGAGGTGTAGGTGCAGGTGCAGGTAGGCTAAAGCGAAAGATGACACTATACAGAGCTTTAAGTGGCCTAACACAAAAACACAACGATCCCATGAGCCCATCCTCTGCTTCTTCTTCAGATATTGAAAGCCAATCAGCCATTTTGGTCAATTCTGTGGGCTGGGATGGCAATCAAAGTTACGAAACAACCTTCCTTATGTCCTCAGACGAAGGGGGAGAGTACGAGTTGGTGTATTTTAGAAGGCTTGATGATGAGTTCAATAAGGTTGACAAGTTCTGTAGGGCTAAAGTGCAGGAGGTGGAGAAAGATGCTGCCATGTCGAATAAGCAAATGGATGCTTTCATTGCTTTCAGGATTAAAGTAGAGAATCCACAAGCAATCTGGGTTGATAAATCCGTGGAGCTGGAGATGACTCGTCTTGCTTCTGATGTTGCAGCTTCCACTGCTGAATTGTCCATTTCTACTCCAGCTGGAGCTAGAACAAGCAGTAAGTGTATATATGTCCCAAATTTTATATTAAGAAATTAACCTGGCTTTCTATTGTGTATCGATGCATATTTATGCATGCAGGAAGAGATCAACACATGGATGTGATTGAAGAGAGCATCCATGGGCTGTCAGAGGAGACAAGTGATGATAGCAGTGATATTAACAAAGAGTGCAATCATACGATGATCAAATTACAAAATGTTGTACAAGCAAAGATACCACCATTGGAAGTACTTGACCGTTTGAAAATTACTAACACATTGGAAACCCCTCGTTCCACTATCAAGGGTGCGCTCAAAGTTCCTCAGCATACAGAGTTGAAATTCAGTAGGGAAAATTTAAGGAAAGTCGAAGATCAACTTAAGCCAGCTTTTGTAGAATTTTACTAAAAGCTTCGCCTTCTTAAGAGTTACAGGCAATTAGTCAATTGCTGCCGATGCATTTTAAATGGTATGTGAATGTGATGGTTTTAATATATGCATGAAACAGCTTCCTAAATATGTTGGCATTTTCAAAAATTATGAAGAAATATGACGACGTACAAGCCCTTACTGGTGGATTAATTCAAAATGGTGTGTGATATAAGATATTCGCCCCAGCTCACTTTGGTTAACATCATTCTGGCAGATCACTTCAAGAAATGCAGCAAAATCTTACATGAAAATGATAGACAATTCTTATCTTGGCAGCTTTATGAGGTGAGATGTCTAAAAAAATGATATGATTAAAATAGTAATTAATTATTTTTAAGAACAAAAGAAGAACAATTTGTGCATATTTTATCTCATATGTCGATGTGACGAAGTATAATTCGATTTTATGAAGCCACTCACCCGAAATGTCAGGTTGCAGTTTTCCAAGCTTATGGAAAGGGTTGAAGCTACATTCATCAACCATTTCTCAAATTCAAACCGCAGTAAAGGCATGAACGTTTTAGACCAAAAGCTAAGAGAGAAAGACATAGAACAACATTTTCTACAGGTTACTATTAGATTCTTATTTGATTAATTAATTGGAACTGCATACAGATTTGCATTTCTATGGAGTTGATTTCTTTTCCTTTAACAAATTCCTGTTAAAATTTTCAGGTTTCTTATCTGGCCCGCTGGCCGCACAGCTGCTCCGGTAACAGCCCTCACCTTGATCATACGCGCCCACGACATATTGAATAAAGTAGGGCAGAAGCAATACGTGGGCAACACGTTCCCCCCTTACAGGTAACCAAGATCGACCTTAAAGAATTTATTTACTGCATATGTTTGACAAGTAATGGGGGGTTTTAATTTCTTGCAGCTTGTTTGCGTTCATTATCCTGCACATGCTCATGTATGCTAGCAATATGTACTTCTGGAGGCGATATAGAGTGAATTATTCCTTGATATTTGGGTTCAAGCAGGGAACTGAGTTGGGGTATCGACAGGTTCTACTCGTCAGTTTTGGCATTTCGGTACTAGCCGTACTGACTGTCCTTGGCAACCTTGACATGGAAATAGACCCCGAGACGAATGATTACTGTTAGAAAATTAGAAAGAATGTGTGTGCTGTAATTATATATTAGCTGTAATATAGCTATTTAGGTGCAAATCTATGTATTTTAGGAAAATCTACCTAGAAATTATTTTTTCCTTAAATCAGTGATTTTGTTTCCTGATTTAATGGTTTTATGTGTGCTGTAAATCTCTATAAAAGAACAATCTCAATGATAGAGCAATTATTCCGTGCAAACCTATTTTTCAAGTTGGTATCAGAGCAGGAAGAATATCTTGCTGGAATTCCTTCTTTCCTTCCTTTTGATCCCTGCACCCTAAAACCATGTCTGACACTTCGTCCAATTCCAGTACTATCCCTCAATCCTCCATGAACAATCCTAGCAGCACGGTTGTTTCAAAAATCAGTGCTACCTCCTCAGAATCTCATTCTGTGCAAATCACCACAATTCGTTTGAATGGTGACAATTTTCTGAGATGGTCTCAGTCAGTTAGGATGTATATTAGAGGGCGTGGAAAAATGGGCTATTTGATTGGTGAAAAGAAGGCTCCTGCAGTGGATGATCCGGCCTATGTTACATGGGATGCTGAGAATTCCATGGTGATGACGTGGCTTGTGAATTCACTGGAAGAAGATATTAGCTCAAATTATATGTGCTATCTAACGGCACAAGAGCTTTGGGAGAATATAAATTAGATGCATTATGATCTCAGAAATCAATCACAGATTTTTGAGTTGATCCTCAAACTCGGAGAGATGCGACAAGGGGAGCACAACGTCACAAAATATTTTAATTCATTAAAGCGGATTTGGCAAGACCTTGACCTTTTCAACACCTATGAGTGGAAATCTCCCGAGGATGCTCAACATCACAAGAAGACTGTAGAGGATGGCCGCATTTTTAAGTTTTTGGCTGGACTGAATGTCGAGTTTGATGAGGTGAGGGGGAGAATTATTGGAAGACAGCCCCTACCTTCAATTGGTGATGTCTTTTTGAAGTCGAAGAGAGGAGAGTCGGAGGAATATGATGCTTGGCGAAGGGCGGAGTTCTGAAGGTTACGCCTCGTCTCCATGATCGAAGCAAGGCTCTATTTTGCAATGCAATCGATGAAAAGCAACAAGTTTGGTGTGACTTTTGTCATAAGCCTCGCCATACCCGTGAGAGCTGGAAACTTCATGGAAACCTGCAAATTGGAAAGGAAAGCTAGCCGAGCCAACCTTACGCCAATGAGGTTGAGACCGCCTTCACCAAAGAGCGGATGGAGCATCTTCTTGCACTACTAAAACTTAATTCTACTCCAATGTTCCTAGTGTTTCGTGGCACACATGTAATAAATTTTATGCTCTATCTTGTCAATTTAAATCACTCCATGGATAATAGATTCATGATCTTCCGACCATATGACCAAATCCTAAAATTTCTATGAGACCTTATTACCATGTCCCGAAAATAAGAAGGTTAGGATAGCTGATGGTAATTTCTCACCAATTGCAGGAAAAGGCCTTATAAAACTTTCTGAGGGAGTAGATTTTAAATCTGTTCTCTATGTCCCTAAACTTGCTTGTAATCTCTTGTCAGTTAGCAAACTATCTAGAGACTCTAACTGTTCTGTTATTTTCTATGAATCCTATTGCACTTTTCAGGACCGGAGCTCGGGGAAGACGATTGGCAGTGCTAGGATGATTAATGGTCTCTATTATTTCGAGGATAAATTTCTTAGTAATAAAATAGTTCAAGGGCTAAGTAGTTTTAGTTCCTTATCTGTTCGTGATCAAATAATGGTTTGGCATTGTCGTTTTGGCCACCCAAGTTTTCCTTATTTAAAACATTTATTTCCAGTTCTATTTAAAAGAATTGATTCTTCATCATTTCAATGTGAAAGTTGTTTAATGGCAAAAAATCAAAGAAAATCTTATATTCCAAAATCCTATCAGGCTTCAAGACCGTTTTATCTATTCCACAGTGATGTTTGGGGTCCTTCAAAAGTGACCACAATTTCTGGAAAAAAATGGTTTGTGACTTTTATTGACGATCATACACGTCTGTGTTGGGTTTACTTAATGAGAGAAAAATCTGATGTAGAACAGATTTTTAAAGAATTTTATAGGATGATTGAAACTCAGTTTCAAACAAAAATCAATATTTTGAGATCTGACAATGGAACAGAGTATTTTAATAAAGTTTTAGAAACTTTTTTAAATGAGCAAGGAATTTTACACCAATCCTCTTGTTCCGACACACCTGAACAAAATGGCATTGCTGAGCGTAAGAACAAGCACTTGTTAGAAATAGCTAGAGCCATGATGTTTTATATGAATGTTCCAAAGTATCTATAGGGTGATGCTATACCGACAGCTTTGTATCTTATTAACAGGATGCCTACCAAAGTTTTACAATATATCACCCCGTTGGATTGCTTAAAAAAGGTATTCCCAGAATCTAGAATCAATTCTGACATACCTTTGAAAATATTTGGCTGCACAGCATATGTGCACACTCCAAAGAGGCTAAGGTCTAAATTAGATCCAAGAGCTGAAAAATGTGTTTTTATAGGGTATGTACCCAATAAAAAAGGTTACAAATGCTTTAATCCCCTTCCAAAGCATTTTTTTGTCACTATGGATGTTTCTTTCATGGAAAATACATCATACTTTACCAAAAATTTGCTTCAGGGGGAGAAGATAGTTAAACCAAATTTTTGGGAAATTGCTGAACCCTTACTTAGCACACTACTTGATACCTTTTTTGAAAAAGAAACCTTGAAAACTAGGCCAAAAGTAACCGAATCTGACATTGGTCTGACAGAAAAAGAAATACTACGAATGGAAAAAAATAGAAACAATCTTGAGCCTGTGGTTTATTCTAGGAAAGGTGTCCTTAGAGGTGGTAGAGACCAGGCCATTATCCTAACACGTGGTCAACCGGAAGCCCTAAGCAATGGTCATCCAAATGCCTCAGGTAATCCTTCTTCTGTTCCTTCCTCTTCCTTTCCTATTTCTGACTTAAACTTACCATTACGATCAGATTCTAGGGAAGAGAACTCTGCACCTGAATCTATTTTGGAACCAGCCCCTGCTATCCTTGAACAGAATCTTGATCTTGACCTCTCAATTGCCCTTAGAAAGGGAACCCGAACCTGCACCAAACATCCTATTGCCAAATGTATTTCCTATAAAAACCTTTCTGACAATTATAGAGCTTTCACTACAAACATTTCAAAGCTTGTTGTGCCTAGAAATATTCAGGAAGCACTTGATGATCCGAATCGAGGTCGTGGTTCAAGAGACGAATGCCTCAAAGAAGAATGGTACTTGGGAGATGGTAGAATTATCAAGGGAAAAAAGGTTGTGGGTGCAAATGAGTGTTTACTATCAAGAGTAAGGCAGATGGGAGTGTCGAGATACAAAGTCTGCTCTTGTTGCAAAAGGTTTTACTCAAACCTATGGGATAGATTACCAAGAGACCTTTGCTCCGGTAGCTAAAATCAACTCAATCAGGGTCCTATTGTCTCTTGCTGTTAACTCTAATTGGCCCTTACACCAATTGGACGTTAAAAATGCTTTCCTTAATAGAGACCTTGAAGAGGAGGTATATATGAGTTCCCCACTAGGCTTTGAAGAAAGGTGTGGAAATGGGAGAGTGTGCAGATTGAAGAAGTCTTTGTATGGACTTAAACAGTCACCGAGAGCTTGGTTTGAACGCTTTGGCAAGGTGATAAAGTGCTATGGATATATTCAAAGTCAAGCTGATCATACAATGTTTTACAAGCATTCAAATGATGGTAAAATAGCTATCTTGATAGTATACGTGGATGATATTGTGTTAACTGGGGATGATTGTGATGAGCTAGCAAAGTTAAAAAAGGAATTGGCTGAGGAGTTTGAGATTAAAGATCTCGGGGCATTAAAATACTTTCTTGGGATGGAGTTTGCTAGATCTAGAGTGCATTTTGTAAATCGGAAAGTATGTTATTGACTTGTTAAACGAGATGTATGCTTGTGTGTAAACCTCAAAACCCCTATAGAAACTAATGTGAAACTACAACCTGCAGAAGCTGGGAATGTGAAGAATATGGAGCTTTATCAGAGACTTGTTGGGAGATTGATTTATCTATCCCATACACGCCCAGATATATCTTTCTCTGTTAGTATGGTTAGCCAGTTTATGCATGCCCCAGGACCGGCACACTTTGAAGCTGTCTATAGAATTTTAAGGTATCTAAAGGGGATACCGGGCAAAGGACTTCTGTTTAAGCCACAAGGACACTTGCAAATTGAAGCCTACATGCATTTAAATTGGAAGCATAGTAGACCCAAGATCCACTGGATATTGTTCATTTATAGGTGGTAACTTGGTTACATGGAGAAGCGCATGTAACGTGGTCGCTGGATCACTGAATGAGTTTAGAGTTGTAGCCCATGGTATTTGTGAGATCATGTGGATTAGGAGGTTGTTGGAAGAGTTAAAAGCAACAAAATCATCTCCTATGAAGTTGTACTGTGACAACAAGGCGGCAATCTCAATAGCACACAATCCAATCCTTAATGACCGCACAAAACATGTGGAGGTTGACAAGCATTTCATCAAGAAGAAGATAGATAATGGATTGGTTCATATGGAGCACATTCCTACTGGAGAACAAGTGGCTGATATCTTTACCAAAGGACTACACACAAAACAGTTTGATTTTCTAGTTGCCAAGCTGGCTATGGAGGATATCTTCAAACCAGCTTGAGGGGGAGTGTTAGAAAATTAGAAAGAATGTGTGTGCTGTAATTATATATTAGCTGTAAACTAGTCATTGGCTGTAACATAGCTATTTAGGTGCAAATCTATGTATTTTAGGAAAATCTACCTAGAAATTATTATTTCCTTAAATCAGTGATTTTGTTTCCTGATTTAATGGTTTTATGTGTGCTGTAAATCTCTATAAAAGAACAATCTCAATGACAGAGCAATTATTCCGTGCAAACCTATTTTTCAAGTATTGCAATGAACACAGGGAAGCTCTTCCTCGGATCTTGCTTGTGGTAAAGATCATCGAACTCAATTACTATAGCTATATATCCTTCCCTATTCAGCTTCCGAAAATCATACACAACTAATTATTTCCTTATTTTGCAGCTTCTATTTGCCATGTTGTTCTTGCCCTTCAACATCTTATATCGCTCAAGTCGCTTCTTCTTCTTAACAGGTCTGTTTCACGGCATTGCTTTTCCTCTATACAAGGTAAACAAATTGAGAAACGCTTGTGTAACGAAAGAAATAATGTTTTTTTTTGGGGGGTGGCGGGCATTGAAACCAAAAGTTATTATTTGATTCCATACACTGCGGGTCACAATCCCCGATTTTATCTTGGCGGACCAATTTACCAGGCAGGTTCGTGAATTGGATTATATATTAGCAACGTCAATTAACAAAATGCCTTCATTTCACGCGCAAGATTAATCAGTTTATGTCCTAAAAAATTTGCGGGTGCAAGCCCTTAGAAGCTTGGAGTTCTACATTTGCTATTATGGTTGGGGAGATTTTAAACACAGACTAGCAATGTATATCAAACTTCATCGTTGCTGTGATTCCATACACGTCTCGCCTCCTTCCGGTATATAATTGCAAATGGCCAAAAAAGGGATTAAAATTTTGCATTAAGAGGATTTAAACTTTGTTTATTCGACTGCTTTCTCTTCAAACTTGTGGGTTGTATCAACTAAAAGTAGTTAAATTTCTTTAAATCCAGTGCCTACGACTCCTGTTTGAGGAAAAAGATCCCATGCAAGGATACAATGGGCTAAAATACTTCCTCACAATTGTTGCTGTTTGCATGAGAACAGCTCCGACTCTTAACGGGGGACTTGGCTGGAAAATAATAGCCTGGAATTTCCCAGTAAGTGCGGCAATCTTTGGAACGTATTGGGACATTGTTTTCGACTGGGGTCTTCTAAACTGGCATTCTAAGAACTGTTGGTTGAGAGACAAACTCCTTGCCCCTCATAAGAGTGAATATTTTATAGCCATGCTAAGCAACAATAAAACATATATTAAGTCTCCATCAAGACTCTGAGTTTCTAAAGCAGTTGTAGTAATCTCTGACAATTCATTGATTATCAAACTGCAGGCCTCGAACGCTCTTCTGAGAGTTGCATGGCTGCAGAATGTGTTAAATTTCAATTTTACTTTTTTACATAGGAACACCATGATCACAATTGTTGCCAGCCTTGAAATCACCTGTCGTGGGATATGGAATTTTTTCAGGTAAACAAGATCTCTTTCACCTGCCTGTCACAACGGGTTAACTATTTTTCTTTTTCTTTTTTCAATTATTATTGTTTTTCAAGGTTGGAAAATGAGCATTTGAGCAATGTGGGCAAGTACTGCACATTCAAGTCAGTACCACTACCATTCAACTATGATGAAGATGAAGAGGAATGATGAAGATGAAGAGGAAAGATGAATAAGAAAAATATCTTCTTCTTTTTTTCATAAGAATAAGAAAAGTAATTACTAATGAAGATTCAGCCGATGTTTTTGGCAGTGAAGGAAATAAAAGTCAAATTCAGATTAACTGGAAGAAGAAAAGGAAACTGCTTGGAAAAAGAATCTGTTTGTTCTCGTTAGCATCATTTTTGTTTTACATTTGAAAATGTAAGATGACATCGTCAATTTTTCAGGTAATCAACGTGCACATGGGATCCGTTGATGCAGTAAGATTTGATTAATTCAAATATCTTTTTGGTTCCGTGGTTCGAAAGCAGGGTAAAACACGTCAAAAACCTGACCATGCATGGAAATTTGGTGAACTCAAATTCATTTTTGCTTCCTGGGATTTTAAGCAAAGCAGAAAAGTATCAAAACATTGGGCATAGACTTGTTGAAACAGATACAAATGGCAGAAAGATAGCAGTTTTGAAAACAAGAAAAGCAAAAAGAAAGTTCTGCTACTTTGACCCAAATTTGTATGCAGCCTAGTTTCTCCCTGCAGAACAAGACTTGTGCACCGCTTGTTTTCTTCTGATGCCAAACCGATGAAAAAATTCACTACCAAGTTTTTGATACAATTAGCGAATGTTTCCTTTCGCTGGCATTAAAGACAATTCCTAATTTTAAATCACTATCATCACCACAATACATCACAAGAATATTTTCTGCAATGTACTCATTCATCAATTGCTTCTTCATCCAGTATTATCTAGAATGCACTCACCAACATACAAATGTACATTTGTAGTACATACACCAATACATCAGATACAAAAGGTCCTTTACAATTCTAGATTCGTAAGGAGAATAAAGGAAAGACAATATATACCTTCAACGGTCTTAACCTTGTTTCCTGATCATCACTACAAACCCCTTGAATTTCCATCGCAGGGCCAAATCTCTTACCTCCCACTCATTCTAGGTCTTCTAATAGATGAAAGCAAACAAATATATTCCCGCAACAATCAATCACTAATAAAAGACGCCTTAAACACCATCAGGCAGGTACACTCATTTCCAATAGAGGTTCCCACCTAAAATTTCTTATCGATAGAAATGGGTCCTCGACGGATTACAAAATGGCAGGAATGCTGGTTAATTATAGGAGAGGACACCAGAACAGAGCAATCTAAGATGACATTCCAGGCTAGCAAAACCAGTAAAGAAAAGTATGATGCCACATGAATCCTATAAGAAACACAAACCACAATTGTACTAGCATAAGAACATCAATAGTTCACTACCACAAAGAATAACAGAAGCACCTTATAGCAATAACCAAAAGGATTAAACCACATAATTATAAGGGGAAGTTAAAGGCAGGTAAAGCAGTGGTAATCAGCTTAAGCATTTATCATAGTAACACAATCCAAAAGCGATACTAAGTTATTGTATAACCAAATAATAAATGATTCTCTAGTCATAAATCATTGTCCACTTACTAAAGTGACGATAACTTTCATTTCTCGTAATCTTATATCTGTGAATAAAACAAAATGAAGAAGCCATATTATCCCCAAATGTTAACCTATTCTTGAAAAATAAGTACTAAAATCGTGCACAACATTTTCCATTAAAAAAAAATGTTTTTTGACCATCGCACCATCTCAATTTGCACCTACATTTCCCTCCCCTAAAGAATCCTTCTGCTTCTGCAATTCCTCAGCAGCCTTCTCTTTCTCCAACTCCTTATTGGCCTCTTCCTGAGCGGCCTTCTCAGCGCGTAAAATAGGCTCATAGTAATCAGCATGAGCCTCCATACACTTTCTCAAAGTACTGGTCACTTCAAAGCATTTCTCAACAACATCTTCCTTGTTCTGCTCAGCTTCTTCCACACATTTCTCCCAGTTTACAAAGCTATCTTTGCATCCACCGCCCTTCATAAACAAGCAAAATCCGCACTCTCCCTCTTCTTCCTCTTCTTCACCTTCAATTTCCCCTCCATTATCACTCACTGTTTCTTTCCCTTCTTGGGATTTTTCTAATTTGGTGTCAGTTGATGAATCTGAAGATTGGGGTTTTGGTTCTAGGGTTTTTTGGGTGTCAGTGATTGAGCTCTGTGGGGCTTGTGGTTGGTCCCTGTGATCTGAAGAGGACATATTAGGGTTTACTGAGTTAGGAGAAAAGTTTGAATTTTGAGAATCTGTATGAATCGGTGAGTCAGAATACGAGTTAGGGTTGTAAGAATCGGTTGTTGTTGAAGAGAAGCCGCCTCCCATGTCTGGTTAAAACCTCTTTTAAACCCTTGCCGGTTGAGGGAGTTTCCCCCTTTTTTTCTCCCAAAAAAAAAATGTTTTTCATTGTTTTTCTTTAATTACACAATTGAATGTGTTGTTTTCTTGTTAAAAAAGAAAAGGCAGAAAGTGTCGATCCCGTTGACTTGTTCAGCTGTTTGTGACGAACCAAACAAGGCCCCTGCTTCTCTCAACAGTTTTGACCCTTTTACTTGTCCATTAATTATTAATTATTAATTAATAATTGAAAAATATAGGTTGCATCTTCGTATCCCATACTTACATTCCGATTTATTTAATCGCATAAATTATTTTTAAAATTTTATTATTATTTAATTATCTTTTTTAAGTAAAATTTTTAAAGATAAATAAATTATTTTATCTTTATTAACAAAAAAATAAAATTTTAAATTGAATAGAAACTAAAATTTTTTTTGGGATATTATCATTTTACTACCAAAGTTATTCTGACATATTATATCGATCTGTGACATCGAAAATGCGTTTCTTCTACCAAACATTTTGTGGTTGTCAATTTACTACCATTCCGTTAAGAAAACGTTAATATTTAATGAAAATTGAGTTAAAAGTTGATTTTACCCCCAAGAGTTTGGTAATAAAATAATAATCGCCCTAAAACCTTGGTAGTAAAATGATAATTCCCCTAAAACCTTGGTAGTAAAATGATAATTTATCTATCAAATTAACAGATAATTTTATTTTCACAGCTGAAAATATCTTTGATGCCCTTATGACATCAACAAATTTTTAACGTTCTTAACGAAATGGTAGTAAATTGATAACGACGCAAATGTTTTGTAGTAAAATGTACTTTTCAGCAAACTATGGTACTGACTTGATATTTCTGAATAACTTTGGTAGTACAATGATAATATCCCAAAGATTTTTAAAATATTAAAATATCTATAATATTCTATATTTATTTAACAATCTTACTTCATTTCTTTCATAACATAATTTTAAAAATTTACTTATTAAAATCATTTTACAATTTTTAATAAAAACTTTAATTTGACAACCAAACAACTAATTTCTTTTCGTAAAAACTCTAGTTAAAAAAAAACCAAACAACTAATTTCTTTTCGTAAAAACTCTAGTTAAAAAAAAATTTACTGACAAAATTCTACTTAAATAAGCTGTATTTAAAAGACTATACCAAAATAGCTTCAATTGCCGAGTACTCTATTTTATTTTAGTTTGCGAATAATATTAAAAAAATAATTATTGTACTTTCCATGACCATGACAGTACTTTCATTAAACCAACAAATAATTTGAATAAGTTAAATTACTCTTGGTTTGAAACTTGAAATTTGAAATTAAGCATTGTTGATGATTATAGGCAACTGATGGAGATTCATCATAGTGCTATAAATTTGAAGCATTTCAGTTGAAGCATTCCTAAACAGTTGTTTGAGATCCAGCACATTTAAAACAAATTTAATGCAAAGCTGTTGTATAATAATAAATTTCAGGTCAGAGTTGTCTGAAGAAGAAAGTCATCCTATGCGTGAACCATTCTGGAAACATCATAATGGTGCTCCAAGCAATGGAACTTTCCTGTTGAATTCAACAAAATTTTGATGGATATTTTGGTGATGCTAATCATCTTTCTCGGTTTCTTCATCATTGTAACTGAAAGGTAGCGGAACTGACTTGAATGCTCGGTACTTGCCAACATTGTTCAAGTGCTCATTCTCCAACCTGATTGAACATGATCCTTATATTAGAGTATAAGCACCAAGTAGATAATTAAATCGTTAATACTTGGCATGAGATTGACTTCCCTCATTGCCAAAGAGGAGATATACCTGAAGAAGTTCCAAATGCCACGACGAAAAACTTCTAGGCAGGAAATTATGGTTGTTATTGCCATTTTCTGAAGAGAATGCAAATTGAATTCAATAACTAACTGCATCCAAGCAACTCTCAGTACTATATTCAGGACCTGTAATGAATCCCATCAAAGGCTTATTCAATAGCATAAGATGCAATACAATAAAAGAATACCTCAGGTGACTAGTCATCTAAACATTACCATTGCTGCAAAATAGACACTCTTGTTGGAAATAACAAGATTATCTCTCAAATAAGTGTTCTTGGATTTCCTTCGTAGAAGCCCCCAGTCCATGACAATATCCCAATATGTGCTCATTGCTACTGCAACAGCAGAGCTGGCTAAAGCCAACACAAACCAGGTGGTTCCCTTCTTCAGTTCAAAAGCTGTTCTAATAAGAACTGCAACGATTATCAATAAGTACTTCAAGCCATTCCATCCATGTACAGCATCCTTCTCTTCACACAACCGACGGAGGCACTATAAATTTACATAAACCATTATTCTAAGTACATAATTCAAAGATGATAAGCTTTCTTAAATGGGATTCCTTGAAAGGGTTGTTTTGTTCTGGTTGTGGACATGGATACAGTTAAAGTAAGACACAGTACATATAGGCGGGAACAGAAAATTCAAACAAATGCAACATCATATAGATTCTTAGAAACCTGAACGACGACCGTGACACTGCCATCATCCATGGACAATGCTCTCCAGCATCAAAACTTGCAGATATGCAAAACAAGAAGAGAAAAGACTAAGACTAAACCTGTAAGAAACGGAGCCAGAATGGTACAATGGCCACAATGAAATAGAAAGCATTATAAATTCCATGAGTGTGGCACTTGCTTTGCCTCTGTGAAGACTCTCCCAAGCCATAGTAGCATATGTACAACTCAATACTCCTTATGGCCTGGACCTGGTATAAAACAAGAGGCAGCAACATAACATAACTGAAGTTAGGCATCTTTACTAGTTGCTCCCAATCAAGCGTGTGGGGTATATAGTAAAACCTGACTGGTAAGATTGTCTGCCAATAAAAAGTCTGGAAGTGTAACCTAAAAGAGAGAGAATTAAATATGCCATATAGCTCATCTTAACTTCATCAGCTATAAAATTCATTGTTAAAATTGCTCACTTTGTAGAGAGGGGCACAAAAACAGTGAGTTGCAGATTTAATAAAGAAGAGGCGACTTGAACGGTATATGATGTCGAAGGGACAGAAGATTATGACAATTACAATCTGCAAAATGTGAGAAAAGAAAAGGAAATCCAGTTATCCAAACCAGCCAAGTTTACTGAATTTTCTCACATAATAATGTAGTCAAAAAGATAAATAAATGATACATTGTCACGTAGAAGCACCTAGGAGAGAAAAGTTTAGCTGTTTCATCTTACTGTAATTGAGAACAGAGGAACCAGCTCAGTTAATTTCCGGTAATGTTCAGTTCTTGACCCCATGTCCAAGTGCAAATTTGCCAGGAAACTTGATAGAGCTAGTACCACAAGACCTGTGCTAAGGAGGAAGACTTCTCGGTAGCTCAACACAGTTCCCTGCTTGAAACCAAGTATAAATGGATAGTTGACCCGATAACGCCGCCAGAAGTATATGTCTGCGGCGTACATGAGCATATGTAGGATAGCATATGCAAATAAACTGCAAGGATAATCAAAATGATGCTCATTGAAAACACAGGTGGCAGAAAGGTATTGATCGAACTATTATGAGTAAAATCTGGAATTAATGAACAGATTGTACAGGGAAGTCTTTGGTTACCTGTAAAGTGGGAAAATGTTAACCAAGTATGAGGCACCCTCCTTCTTATCCATTAGGTCTCTGGCTTCTATTCTTAATATAACAGCAGTAAGTAGAGCAATAGAGCAACCAGAGAAGAACCCTGAAGATGACACAATGAAATAAAATCAACCAGTAGAATGTCTCAGAACCACAAAAAACAATGTGCTTTAACAGGTAATAAACTATATACCTGATAAAAATGTTACACCATGTCTCTCTTTTTTTTCTTTTGGCCTTAATGACTTCATGCCATCTTTGCGATTTGAGTTTGAAAAATGGTTGATGAAAGTAGTCTCCACTTTTTCCAGCAAACTGGTAACCTATAGAGGCATAAAGTAAATCTACTACGTTACCATGGAGGATGTGTAGAGTTGAGAACATGGTAAAATTTATGAGCTGATCTAACTGCTCATATTGAATTCTAACATTGTCCAGGTTTTCCGAAATTCTGGGCATATTCACTGTCACATTTTGATAATTTTGTATGAGAATGAAGTATCCTATGCATATTATTACTGACATCATGATTTTATGACTCAAAACAAATATGTGAGACATACATCATCAGAGCTGCCGAGGTAAGAGTTGTCCACAATTTTCATATATGATCTGGATGCTCTTGTCGATGTGATCTGCTTAATGCAACAGAGGGAGTAAATTACCGAACTGTACTTTGTTCATTAATTTGTATGATGGTCATGAAACTCATAATATAAAGAAGCATTTGGTCTCTAACCTTATCATACTTCTTCATGATCTTGGAAAATGCTGCAAGATTCATGAAACTGTTTGTCCCATTTACAAAACCAAGTAACGATTAATTGGGTTAAAGGGTAAAAATAGAAAAAAAATTATGGAATAGAATTTTTCCAGATTATTTCTGTCAATCACCTGTAATGCTTTAGAAGGCGTAGCTTCTGATAGAATTCAATAAACACTACTCTCAATTGTCCTTCAACTTTTCTCAACTCCTCTTTTCTGAATCTCAACTCCTCATCTTTTGAATCCTTGAAAACTCCTTTTAGGGTAGACCTAGGAGTTTCAAGTGTGTTATTAATCTTCACACGCTCAAGGATTTCTAGAGAATGGTCTTCGCACTTGTTTTCATCTTCTTTGCAATCACTACTACAGTTGGCAGTAGCAACTTCACTAACTTCAGGGCCACCGGTAAGCTCTCCCTCTTGATAATTATTACTTGTATCCACTCCAATTGTCAAATCCGTACAATCACTTGCTGCACATTTAGTATGGTTTTTTAAATTTTAAGGGTAAAATAAATCTCTAAGTAACAGAGATGTAACTGCGAATCAGAAGAAGATCTCCACTGTAAGAGTCAAGAGATTCTTCTAGCAGACTTCTTTTGCTAATATCAACTCCAGGTCCCTCTATGCGTCCTGTTCCTGCATCTTGGGCATGTAACAATAATACACAAGGAAATGATGACCGTCCTACTTGAATCACAAAGCTACTAAGATTTTACTACCGAGTCTGTAGAAGCAGATTCAAAAAAGTAAAAAACTTTAAGCAACTTGTGTTTCTATGATGTTATGGTAGCAAGCTAAAAATTTTCACAAATGGAAACGGAAATGGATAATAGTCAATTATGCACTAAACAGCCAAATAAATGTAATTTAATTACACTTACCCAGAGTCCTGGTACTGGTTCGTAAAGGCACTGCAGTAGCATTATCTGGAGAAGCATTTTTTGTATCCACCTTGATTCGCAAAGCAATCAAGGCATCCATTTGCTTATTAAGCTCAGCTGCTTCACTCATTACTGCCTCCACCTTATCCTTATAAAATTTATTGACCTTGTTGAGCTCTTGATCAAGCTTCTCAAAGAACATTTCCTCAATCTCCCCTCCTTCTTCAGATTGCCTCAGGAAATTAGTCCTGTAAAAATGTCCAGAACCATCTCGCGGCAATGCCTCAACATCTATCACCTGATCTTCAATACCACCCTGACTGACAAAATCTCTGGATTTTGCATGTAGTCCACTGAAGCTTCGATGCAATTTTAACTTCTGCTTAATTGCTCTCAAGGGTGTTGGTGGTTGCCTACTCAACTTTTGTAGCATAATTTCTCTTAAAATTTGCTTGAGTCCACTATAGTCCATGTACGCATCAATCCACTCAGGGACCTTCTGTTTCTTGAACTCTTTCCCAAACTTCATTTTCGTTTCTCTCTACAATCTAGTAGACACACAAGTACGTTGCTACTCACAAATCTTTATCTTAAGATTTACACGCAAACGAAATAAACGAAATAAACAAAATTATCAGCCAGGTACCCTATTTTGGGCCAATATTAACATAAATGACTACAAGCATCAGAGTCACAGAGGTACTGACAGAGACAGAGTTGACGGAAAAGTAACCAAATGGTACACCATTGCAAACACTACTAACGAATAATTCAAGAACTTAGATTGTAACATGCATGCAGCCACTAATTAAGAATAACCAAAATGAGAAAAGAGAAGACGCAAGAAGGTACCTTATTTTTCGTCTCTTTTGTTAAGCAAAGAAAACGAACGGAGACAGAAGAAGATTTTTAGAGTAACAAGAATGAAACCACCTTGACAGTGTATTTATTGAAGCACTAAAAATGAGGTGTATTTTTGTGCCTAAAGAGCCTCCGCTCTGCCGCCGGCATGCTGCTCTCCAGTTAGCAATGCCTAAGAATCATGTGTTCGCAAGAACACAGCTGGAACATGATCCGGAACCAATCAAACGACCAAGTCGCCTCTGGGCAACAGAAACTTTTCAGCCGATTGGCTTGCGGGTAGGACGTTATGTGGACTCATGATACAGCATAATTCCTCTCATATTTATTGGTTTCAGTTGAGATTTGAGAATTACAACGTCCCACCAATTCTTGACGCGCGTCCTGGACGTAATGAACTGTTAAACTTTCCTTGCTCGCCAAGTTCTCTGTAGCACACCATTTCTTATGCAATGCATGATGCCACCTCTCACATCTGGGCAATGCTAACCGTTTAATTATGAGTACGTGGGATACATCATTTTAGTATCAAAACTTGAAAAACCAACAAAGGCCAAAATATAAATATTCGTGTCCAAGAATTCATATTGGAAATAGAATTTTGCTTAAATATATATTTGTCTTTTTAGGTTTTTCAAATTTTGTCTTACGTTCATGAATTGGCATTGGAAACATGATTCCCACATCATGTGTTAAGGTCGGTACCCTTTCCGTAAACTTGTGGATTCTGCCTGCATTTAACTGATCAGGTTACGATAATGGTTGAAAATTTGACGTACGTACATAAATTTGAGATACCATATGAATTCAATGAAACCACGAGTAGAACATGACGCGTAAAATAACTCATCAAAGCCTTGTCTGATCAGTGAAGTTTTGGGTCCTAATTCACTTGATTTTAGTACTGCTTTTTTTCTACATTCTGCTCATTCCACAAGAATAACCATTTTGTCTTCCCCCCCCCCCCCACCAAAAAAAAACCAAAAAGAAAAATGTCGTATTATTCAAAGCATTTCTACAAAGAAACTCAAACTAAAGAGCCAACTATCTCAGCAAAACTTTAAATGATATACAGGGGCAAAAACAGATGACCCCTATAGCTTGGAGCTCCATCAGAATGATTTAGAGAGCTTAATCATTTTTACTCGTGATTTTTCCTCTCTCCACTACAACAGAAGAAGTGTGGTAGCTTAACCTGACCGCAACTCCTGTAACACAATAAATTGATTACGCAAAAGACCATAATGAATATCTATGCCCTTGATCTCAAATATTAACAGAGGTGGCACTGAATGAAGAATGTGTCAAACCTTAAGCTGAAAAGTAGTAGAATTTGATTAAGACGATGGCCTAGCAAGTTAATATAACACTACGCAGAAAGAAAGGTGAAAATGAACTGAAGAAAAACCATATGTTTGTTCAAGCCTCCAAGAAATTGCATTTAACACACCATTCTAAGATGTCGATTTTGGAATGGACCCAATGATGAATCACAATATGGCTCATAAATCGATACTAATTCAATGCTCTGTCACCCCAAAAAACAAATGCAAGTTTAGACTTTGAAAAAAACGGGGGGAAAGGTTATCATGTTTGCAACCAATCAAACAAATAAGGCTAAAGTCTGGGTAGAAAAAAAGATTAATTTGCCTGCATTATCATAAATCAAAGTTCTCATATCACTACGGAATTGTTAAAATATCCAAGCTAACAATGGCTTGGTCAAGCCACAGAGTCCCCCAGTTCCTTGTATAAAATAACAAGCCCATATTAATTTTTTTCCCCTTATTTTACCAACAAAACTGCCAGGACATAATAATTCTCCTAATCATTTCTTATCTTTAAAAAATCCATAATGAAATAACTTATATCCAAAACATCTAGCACAAAACATAACAGGCTAACATTACTGGAAATATTCTTACTTGCAGCGAACAATCACTGGAACAGGTTTCAAAGCCTTTGGTCCATTTCTTATGCCTCTTTTGTGGCGAGAAACCTGCATGATTAGCAAAGCCTCTCAAATACCTTTTTTTTTAAAAATATATAAATGAAATTTTACTAGCCCAAACTTCATGAAAAAACAGCTATGTACGAAGGAATTGCAAATAGCATTCATACAGAAGAATTGCATCTTTAATTACAAACGCAATATATCATTACAACAAACCAAGAATCAATTTTTGAGCAGCAATAATAATGACAACAACAACAACAACAACAACAACAACAATAATGAAAAATAATAAGAAGTAGAGGCTACAGAAGTTTGGGAAAAAAAAAAAAAGAACTACCTTTTTTTTGGGAACAGCCATGAGCTCCATGGACCCAGCAAACGAGAAACTGGGGAATCCGAATTCACTGTTATTATTGAAGTTTGTTGTGTCTCCGTTTCGATCAAACTCGGGCAAAACCAAAGGTGGAGATGGAATCCGAGAGCTGATAGCCGTATCCAACGGCAGAGGAAGTGCGGAGGCGTGGGCCCACCTCCTGAACGTCAACGTCCATCCTGCGGTACCACCGGCACTCTTTAACATCGCCAGCCTCAACGCCATTTTGATAGCACTGCAAGTACAAAGTGGGCTGTTAGGTTTTTTCTTTTTGTTGAGAAGAGCGACGTCGTTTAACGTGATACCTCTTAAACTTAAAAAAAAAACCCAAGGTTTCGAAACCGGTCACAGCACAGAAACCCTTTTTGACATCATACCTTTTGGTTTCCGCTTCCCCGCTTTATTGCCCACCCGCATTTTCACTAGAGTCCTCAATTTGCGTTTATTTCAGTTAATACTAGATGTCTTGACAGATGGTATATAATAGTCCTTTTTTTTTTGGAAAAAGGACAAATACATCCCTAACGTTTAGGTAAAGGGACAAAAATCCCCCAAACGTTTTAAAAAAGACATTTACACCTCAATTTATTATAATTTTACTATTATAACCTTCTAGCATGTAAAAAAAATTATTAGATTATCCAATTTATCCATATATTATTAATAAAATTATAAATATACCCTCATTACCCCATTCCTTTATTTAAATTTTTAACAATAACCAATTTTCAAGAAAAAATATACACACCTAAAAAAATTGTAAATAAATTATAATTTTAAAAATAAAATTGGTTATTAATATAAAAATAAAATTAATAACATAGAAAATTGGTTACAAATGTACAAGTTTAAAATTGGTTATTAATACCATAATAAATGATTGACATGTAAAAAATTGTTAAATATACAAGTTTAAACTTTAAATAAAATTGGTTATTAAATAACCAATTTTATTTTTAAAATTATAATTTATTTACAATTTTTTTGTGTGTATATTTTTTAAAAAAATTAGTTATTGATAAAAATTTAAATAAAGGAATGGGGTAATGAGGATATATTTATAATTTTATTAACAATATATGGATAAATTAGATAATTTAACAACTTTTTTTTATATATTAGAAGAATATAACAGTAAAATTATAATAAATTAGGGTATAAATATATTTTTTTAAATATTTGGGATGTTTTTATCCCTTTACCTAAACATTGGGGGTTCATTTGTCATTTTCCCAAACATTAAACACAAACATGAAAGACTCGGTAAAAATTTTCCCTCGGACCGTGCACATTCGGCGGTTTGAGTTTGACCACTCTTAACAAGATTCACAACAGCAAGTAGCAACGTAAACAAATTTGAAAATTCTCAAACTGAAGTTTTCTATCAATCAATTACGTGCTATGGATCTGCACTCACATCGGAGGCGACATCACCCGTCAGATTTTGCAGATTAACGGCTTACGGAACTCGCACGAGCTCCGAATAAGAGATTCAATATTAATACTACGACGTTTGCCAAGATTTTGGCAACTGGTTTGATCATTCTTCCCATTCTTGTCGTTCTCTCCTTGATCACTCATCAACATCTGTCTGATCACACCGCTGGATTAGCCGACGCCAGAATCTTGGAAGCAAAAGTGCGACTAAATATCACCACTTCAAGATTAAAACAGGTAACAGCAAGAGCTCCTCCAACAAGTGAGCAGACCAAACAGCACGAGCTCCACCAAATGTTGCTTCAAAAATAAGTAAGCAAAACTCTCTTTTTATTAATGAGCTGATTGGCAAACATCTTTGACAACCTGAGAGATTTTACCCCTTGAGTCAATTGATACTCACAATAACACAAGGGTGTTTGAAATATTTGGTAATCAAGTTATACCAAGTGCAGTTCCAGTTCTTATATTAATCAAGTGAGTAAATTATCTGTGCAGAAAGGGCATTTTAGGGATTAAACTGTACTACATGAGGTTGAATTAATTTTCGAGCCATACATCATTGGAAAGATATTTCTGTTAGCTTTCCAATGAATTTTACGAATCTAAATTTGGAGCTTTCTACAGAAAGTTATGATCAGTTAAGTGCTGGCTGTTCAGTTTTGAGTCAAGAAGAGTATTTCTGAACTTGAAATTTTTTTAATGCTCTTTGCTGTGTTTTAAGCATGCCAATGTTTTATTAATGTCTAGTTTTAATGTTGGTCTTTGAAGTCAAGTCATTTGAAGGGTTTGTTTGTAGTTTGTAGTATATCTATGCTTGGAGGATTGTTCCAAGAAAGTTATTTAAGCTTATGTAGTTGAAAGACAAGAATGAATTTGAAAGATTGGATGAACTTTGAGTTATTATCAAACTCTGTATCTCTTTGGTGGAGTCCATTGAGTGGTGAGAATTTTAAGCCCTGTATCCTTAGCTTAACAACTTTAGGTGGTGAATTTTTTTCTGTATCCTTTTGTTGTTCGCTGTGGTGGTGAGCTTGTGATTTCCGAGTGTGTGACGTTGTATTTTCGCATTTAGTGTGTCCGGTGTCACACAACCTACTTATTTATTTATAATGCATAGAGCTACTCATTTGTACGATCTCATCTGTGAATTGTTCATTTCATAGGCAGATATATACCAATTAATGCTTCTTGCATCTGCTTCACTTGGTTTCATGATTTACGACTAGCTGTGCTAACTTTTAAGTTGAATGAATTCCTGGCCCATTGCAGAATGATATCTACCTAGGGAGTCTGTTATTTAACTCTAATTTGATTTGCTAACTTGTTCATTTCTTCATATATAGGTTCAGTCCTTAATAACCCTAATGCTACTGAGCTGCCTTCTTAAGGCAAACTTCTCGCAGGACTTATTGCTGCTGGAGGATTTGAAGAAGGTTCTTGTTTAAGTAGGTATTAGTCCTTTTTATATCACAAAACATCACCCCATAAGCCTTCCCCTTATTTCATTTACAAACTCATAAATTATGAAGCTCTCCACAAACGGTGGGGACCTAAAACTCAATCCTGCAACAAAACCCTGAAGAAAGTTAAGTCTAGCCACAGTACTAGTGGTTCCGCAGGCAGAGATTGTAAATACGTTGTTTGGTTAGCATTCAGTGGCTTGGGAAACAAGGTTTTATCCGTAACTGCAGTGCTTCTTTACGCTCTGCTAACAAACCGAGTTATGCTTATTGATCGAGGAGAGGACATTGTTGATCTTTTCTACGAGCCATTTCCGAAGACATCATGGATTCCACCCTTGGATTTTCTCATTACACAAAACTTCAATGGCTTTAACATGAAATCTCCCGAGTGTCACGGAAAGCATCATTGCCTTCCTATCTAGACCTTCATCTCGATCATGATTATCAGCATCACGATAAGCTCTTTTTCTCTAATCAGGATCAAGCTCTTTTTGAAAGAGTTCCATGGTTAAAAATTAAAACAGATAATTATTTTGTGCCATCGCTCTTCTCGATCCAATCTTTCAAAGAGGAAATTGGTAAATTATTTTTGCGAAAGACACCATTTTTTCCGCTACTTGGTTCGGTATCTGATCCACCCAAAAAACCATATATGGGGGCTAATCATAAGGTATTAACAAGCTTCCTTGGCGAAGGCAGATGAGAGGATTGGAATTCAAGTAAGAGTATTTGATGCGCGACCTGGTCCATTTAAATTTGTGATGGATCAGATTCTAGACTGTGCTCTAAAGCAGAAATTGCTGCCTGAAGTTGATAATGACGAATCTGTTATCAGGTCATCAGCAAAGCCTAAATTAAAGGCCGTTTTGGTTACCTCTTTAAATTCTAGATACTATGGAATTTTGAGGAACATGTACCGGGAATATTCAACTGTGACTGGTGATATGGTTGCGGTTTACCAGCCAAGCCATGAAAAGTATCAACAGACAAAAAAATCAGCTCACAACGGCAAGGCATTGGCTGAAATGTATCTCCTTGGTCTAACTGATGCGTTAATTACGAGCTCATGGTCTACATTTGGCTAAATAGCTCAGGGTCTTACAGGTTAGAGACCACGGATCCTCTTTAATGGAGCCTTGCTTCCACACTCCTCAGTTTTATGACTGCAGAGGAAAGAGGGGAATTGATAAAGGTAGCATTGTTCCCTATGTGACACAATGTAGGATACGACGTCGGGCCTTAAGGTGGTCAATAGGGGCACATGGGAAGTACTGCGAGGATATGACTTGGGGGCCAAATTAACTTCCCGCTGTCATAATAATCCCCAGGTACCACCAATATGCTAGCTATGTTATCCTGCTTCCAATTTTGATGTTAAATAGCACAACGTTTCCTCAGAGTCTCGGAGATCAGTTCTAAACTTTTATTTCTTGTTTTCAGTTTCTCCGTACTTTTCCACTAGCTAGCTAATTTTGTAAACAGATCAACAGTATGCGTATAAGCTTCAGCAAGTTGAGGCCAACTTGTTATTATTTATTCTGCTACATGATATCACGATATCTGCCGCCGGTGAAAGCTCTCTCTGCCAATTCCCAGGAACAAAAACAAAATATATATAGTCAACATCCTGTACTCATTGTATAATACTACAATTGCATATAAATTTTCTTAAAAGCTCAAAATGAAACTCATGTCGCAACATTTTTGTTTGGAAAATAATATCACAATTTTGGCCAATTTATAAAAATGGATGAACTTAAGAACTTTTCATGTTTTTAGCCTCCAAAGAAGTATCATTTTGGACGTCAACGAATTACATCTAAGGCTACATTTGTTATACCTTTTCAAATAAAATTTATTGAAATATAATTTTTATTAGAAGAGCTTTTAAAAATAGAGTTTTCACCCAAAAAAAAAAAAAAATTACCCATTCAGTTGTCAATGAGATCTTTTATTAAAATTATAAAATTACTTTAATAGGTAAGTTTTTTAAAGTTATGTTATGAAAGGAATAAATAAGATTATCAAATAAATAAATGAGATATTTTAATATTTTTAAAAACTTTTTAACTTCTACTTCTAAAAACTCAAAACTTAACTTTAGAAAGGTAAAATAACTTGTTTAATCATTAAAAGCTTTACTTTAAAAAAACAACAACAAAAAGTTTTAAAAACAAGAAAAAAGTACTTATAAGCATTAGATAAGCTATATCAAATTGACACTAAATGAGTCAAAATTAATAAAATATAAGGATTATGATTCAGTGCTGAGATAAGTTTTTACTGATCACTAAATCAATGGTTAAAATTATTTAATTTTTATTTATTTATCTTGTCTAACAATCATCAATTCAATGCTCAACAAAAACTGAGCTCGGTACTTAAGGGATGGTAAAATCCTCAATGAGTTTGGGGCCTCATGAAACTCCACCCCAAATGGAATAAATTTAAATAATTTTTGGGGAATGGAATGGAGAATGGGAAAAAATAATCTCTAAATTTTTAACGAGGTGGGATTTGGTTTTGTATTCCCCACCCCAATTCCCATTATATATAAATATTTTTCTAATTTTTATTTAATAATTTTGTTTTTTCAATTGCAATATTAATTAATAAAGTTTCCTTTTATTTTAACTTGATATAAATGGATTATAACTAAAATAAAACTCTACAATATAATTTTTGTTCAACCCTAAAATATTATTATATTTTTTTTCTCTCTTAATATACTGTTGCCTTCAAATATTTTTCAATTTTGATATTATTTCAAGATATTGTTTCAAATATTTAGAGATTTCTTAAATAATTAAAATACTTTATAATGTGGTAATGATTTTATTTAAGTATTTAATTTTTAATTTATTTAAATCATTTATCTATATCTATTATAAAATAAATAAATGGGGAATTGGATGAGGATGAGTTATTGGGGAATGGATGCAAAATTTTTAATGGGGTGGAGAATGGGTAGGCATCCCCACCCCCACCCCACCTCATTGCTATTTTATTGGTATTGAAACCTTATCCACAATATAAATAGTGGTTAATAATCACGATTAGTATTTATTTAATTTAAGTACTTCTTTATCTATAAAGTTTTTGTTAAAAATAAAAGCGACACTTACGTAATTGTTAAAATAGTCATAGAGGCTTCCTTATTTTTAGAAAGGGATACTATCAAATAGCCATCTAATAGTTTCTAATATATCACCTTACCATTAAGATTTTTTGACAACTATATGTTTGCCACATGATGTTTCAATTGTTATCATTTTACCACTAAATTGTTAAAAGTAATAGAATATTTAACATGATTTTTTCAAAAGGCTATTTTATCCTTTAAACTATTTTTAAGTGTGTAGAAATATGATTTTGTCATCTAAAATAATTTTTTTCCAAAAATTAAAGATTTGGAAAATCAAGTGCTTTAGATGTTTAAACTTTTGAAAATAAATAAATATGTTAAAAAATAATGTTACTTCAATATTTATGTTTATATCAATTTTAATAAATACAAATCCATTATAATGATAAATTTATGAAAGATAAATAAAAATTATTTTATCTTAGTTTCTTGTTCTTTTAACATTTTGTTTAGTTATTTTAATTAGTTTAATTAGTATATATCAATTACAATATTAAATTTAATAATTCTAAATAATTGTATTATCTTATTGAAAAATTATCAATTTACCACCTGACTTATTGGAAAATTACCAAATTACTACATGTCACATTCGTTTTATATGAAATCACCAATGCTGCTTAAATTTGTCAAATTAAAATACCTTAAATACTTCTATAATATCATCGTTTTTTAATTAAGTTAACTATTTAGTAGTAAAATAATAATAATTGAAATATCAGGTGGTAAAATGTAGTTGTTAGAAAATTTTGATGGAAAATGATATGTCAAAAAATATTAGATGGGTATTTGATAAAATCCTTATTAGAAATGGTTTTACAGACTCCTTGATGTGTTGATAGAAACAATTTCACAAACCTCTAAAGTTTGTATAAAAGGGGTTATAGGTGCCTTAAAATAAGTCTATATGATCATTTCTAATATTTACTAAATATATTTATCCATGAGATATTGTCATTTTATTACCTAATTTTTCTTGACATATCACTTATCACTAAAGTTTTTTTTTTTTCAATTGATTTTTTCCCATTTGATGTTTCAATTTTTATTATTTACAACCAAACCATTAAAAATTAACAAAATTTATCATAAAAGTCTATGTTATCCTAAACAGTGTAAATACAATTTAATCCTCTAAATTCAACAAAAAAAACTTAATTGTCTACAAAGAGATAATACTTTTATCAATTAAATATTTTATATATCCAAAATAATCAATTGATAAAATCGAATATATTATAACACTTTTGGTTTAATACATTGAAATTCTTGAAATACGCTTATGACATCAGCAATTTCTTAATGAAACTAATAAGTTTGTGATAAAATAATAAAAACTAAAATATAAAGTGAGAAAAAGTAATTGTCAAAGTTTAATGCTAAAGGATATGTCATAAAAATTAGATGGTAAAATGATAATATCTCTTCATAAATTTTGTGTTTAAAATATTTTTAGTTGGGTCATCTTTGTAAATTACTTATATATTTTGAGAGTGGAGCTTTTACCACCTCTCTAAAATCCTTATAACATCCCTTTTTCATTTTTATTTCCTAAAATACCTCATTTTAATTTATAATAAACAAACCCATATATTAAAAATAACTATCTTTCCATAGTATTTCCAAAAATTTCTTTTAAGTTTTTATTTGTAAAATATATACAACTATTAAAATCTTAAATTATTCTCTTCTTCTTATATAATTGCTATCTCCATAACTCTAAACTCTGATAATCTTTTTAATTAAAATTTAAAATATAAATACAAATTATGGGATAGGGTGTGTGTAATAATCTGGTAAATCTTTTATTAAGTTTTTAATCGAATTTTCCATTCAGAAGACAATTTCTGCGTAAGCAATTTCAAATTGAAAAGGGGTTTATGAGGAATTTTGGGGGGTGTCAAAAGAGCTGCTCTTTTCACCAGCATCACATAAAATCGGCTTAAATTTCTTATGAGCCGGGGTTGGAGCCCAGAATCAAACCCATTCGGGTACTTCATCTTGGTTAAACAACGTCGTTTTGGGGTCCGTCGAAGCTGCTAGTGGCGTCTTTTTGTCCTTCTGCTGATGGTGGTGGTGCTGCTCCTGCAGATAGATTAGTTTTAGAGAACTGAAGCAAACTCAGTGCAACAACATTAGAAGACAGCTACGATGTCATTTATGAAAGGAGATTTACTGATGAAAACTAGAAAGCTGGTCAAGGGCATGGCCAAGGCCGAGCCTGTGTGGCTCAAAGCCATGGAACAGTGAGTCTTGCTACAATCCCTAATTTTTTAATTAGGAAAAAGATTTTATTTTTATTAGTCATTTTCTCTAAAACAAAGAAAAATATTCAATTTTTAAAATTAGGGCTCCTCCTGCAACATTTCCACGCGCCGAAGGAAAAGTTCAGAAGATTAGTCTCCCAGAGGATGTCTACATAAAGAAGTTCTTTCAGAGGCATCCGGATTCGCTTTATCACGATGACATCCAGTATGCATTCAGTTTCGACTTCCGGTTTTTTTTTTCCCATATGACTATATGTGTGTGATATGGATTCATTTGTTGGAAAATTGACCTAATCGAGTCATTGTTTGGTGAAATGGTTATGGGGTAAACTGGTTCAATTTCTCTTGAGATATTTTTATGTGGCGGATGTTTGATGTCTTGTTTCGTTCTAAATTGCACTTAATCATAGGCCTTTCTAATTTATATTGGAGCGGCCTGAGCTAGGTGCATAGAGAAAATCAGTTTTACTAGCAGATGCTATGACTGTGAAGATGGATCCACAGGTGAATGGCCTGCTATGCTACTTGCCTACTAATTCCATCACACATGTACGCCGCTCTCCTGCTGCAAAACCTTTATCATTATCAGAATTTGAGTATAAAATTGGGATTCAGTATAAAATTGGCATTTATCTCATATTATGGTCAGTTATGGTTGTAATGAGGGGTGGGAGTTTGGTGAGTAAAATTTTAAGAAGTTGTTTTAGTATGCTTAGCTACTGCAAACAATCACTATTTTGTCGTCTTGCTGGTTGCGCACTTGTATAGTAGGCCACTTTGGTCCTATGTTGTGGCCTTGAGCGAGGGTGCGCAAAGGTAAAGCTGTCCAATCAGCAGCAGCTATAAGACTGCTGAGATTGATCTGTGGGCATGGCTAAGGTGTGACTTGCCAAATGGTCCATCTTACATTTTTATGTGATGCCTTGCCAATATGTGTCTTATTTTATAGCCTGATCTTTAGATTGAATTCTTTTTTTAACCCTGCGAATGTCTGGCCATCTCTCCCTCCCCCCCCAACACCCTTCCCCTAAGTAGATTGTCAAAATCATAGGCAGTTTACCTTATAGATGTGTGTAAGTTTGTTTCTTTTCACTTATGTACCATGAATGCTCAAAGCTACTTTCTCTCCACATTCTTATTTTAGCTTCGTTTTAATAGCTTCTTCTGTTCACTGCCAGTGAATTCTTGTTTGTCATCTTTCAATGTTTTGGCTTGTTTAATTTGGAGAATAGATTTCAAAGATGACTGAACTAGTTTTTGCTTAACATTTGGTCAGGATAAATGGTTTCGAACCAGTTCCAGCCCGTTTATTTGCTCAGCGGGTGCTTGAGTTTAAAGAGCAAGGAGTTAATGAGGAAGAAGCTATGCAAGTGGCTGACGTATGTGTTCTGCATTCTGAATCCTGATTCTTCTTCTCTCCTCTTACTTTTCTCCTCAATCTAACTAGTAACTACAATTTGTATCTCTTGATTAATGGTTGCTTTATGTGGAGGATATTGCAAAAATGAAGGCTATATTCTTTTCTTCACCATTATTACAATTGCTGCTATTTCTTTCTAGATGGAATATCGAGCAGAGAAGAAAATGAAAAAGAACGCATATTCTCGATTGAAGGAAATTGCTCATCTTCTGGGAAAGAGCCCTCCTCCTAACCCATATCCTAGTGCCATAAAGAAGATACAAGCAAAGGAGAGGAAGTATGTCCATGACCGTTTCTATAATCCCAGCATTGTCAAAATGGTGCAAGTGATGAAAGAGGAGAAGGCAGCCGAAGCACAGGACAGAATGAGAGGGGGTAGCTGGTAAAGTTTTTCTGAAATGAGTTCTAAGATAAGAGAGCCGTCAGATGCATCTACAATCACTGAATAATTTATAATGATCGATTTGGCTTTTCAACTGCCAGAGATCTTTTAGTGCTTGTTAGCTTAAATTTTTTGGTCAATTATCATTTGATAGCATTAAAATCAGATAATCAAACTTAATATTCTCATTTGTATACTATCTTTTACCAAAATACAATTCGGATACAAGAAGAATTGCCTGTTAGAAATAATTATTGATCCCTAGGTGTTTAATGTCATATACAAACTAATCTCACTGCACACGCTGAAAGAAACCATTCGGACACAAAGATGACGATCCTTTTATGTTCTTTAAGAGTTGGTGTGCTCGGCAACTTAATCTGCAGATGGGCACGACATTAATTCAATTTAGTGATTATGAAGTGTTCGGCTAGGGGACTACCTCTTGCATGACCTGGTAATTTGTCTCAATATACAGCCAAAGAAATCTGGTGCTTTTTGTTGTATGAATATGAGCACTGTTGTACTCTCTCCTACAATGTTGAGTTGTCTAATGTTTGAAGAGCCAAAAGAAAAGATCACCTAGCTTGCCGAAAGATTATAAAGAGAAGGCAGGGAATAAGGGCATTGTCCCGAATTATCGATACGCGTCTCTAGGGTACTCAACATAAAGAGCAAAGATGGAGATTACATCAACACTTTTACTGTTATATGTTGGGAAAGAAGTGGCAACGAATACGGAAAAATCAAACAAAAAGAACATCGATTTATTCTTGCATCCACAAGTTTGCTAACGTTAACTTCTTCTTCAAGATAATAAGATCTTTGCCGGCTCCAAATGGGCAACTTTATCTTTGTGTACTAAGACCATCTCCAATGGGTAACACCATTTTGGTGTAACACCAACACTAAAAATGTACCTTTTTCACACCAAATTACTATTTCATCTCCAATCTATTTACACTAAATTTTACACCAAAAAGAATATTCTTCTTTTTATTCTTTTAATCATTAAGAATTAATTTAATTAACACAATAAATATAATTATTAATATAGATAATTAAGTAATAATTAATTTTATATCAATTAACAAAAAATAAATAAAATTATTAAATTTACATTTAATTAACTAAATTACTACATTATGAAATTAAACATTACATTAAGATAGAAAATTGCAATAACAATAATAATACTCTAGTTATTCGAATTACTAAATTCAAATCGACAGCCCAAAATGAGAAAAAAAAATTAGAGATGGTCACATATCGTGAAGAAAATAAAATTTTACTTAAAGATTTAAATTGATCATGATCCGAAACATTAATATTTTTAAGATGAACAAATTAAGATTTTTTGGAAAGATCTCAAGACGGCCAAGATCTCAAAATACTTCCAATAATTTTGGAATATTTTGATGATATTGAAGGATCTAATAATGATCTCCAAGATTATTAAATAATTGTTCTATTTATGCTAGTAGTAGTAGCTTTTTAATTTGTGTTAATTTAATTTTATTTTTATTTTGTAATATGTAATCTAGTAATTAATGTTATTGGTAATTTAATTTTGTTAATTATTATTATTATTATTAATTTTGTGTTGAATTTTTATTTAAAATATTATTATAATATTCAAAATTAAAAAAAAATAATAATAATTTAAAATATTATATAAAATAGACGTATATACGTAAATAAGAAAAAGTAATAAGGATATTTGACTTTTTCCCTGTGAATAGATTTGCACCATATTTACAATACTATTCAACACCATTTGACGCAAATTATGTCATTGTAGACGATTTTACACCAAAAATAATGTAAAAGGTGATTTAGTGTAAAATATGATGTCCCATTGGAGATGCCCTAAACTACTAATCTAACTCGTTTTTACACCTCAAGGTCCCCTAAGGCCCCTAGTACAATGATAAAAGTATGTTGCACATTTAGACGCTTTACAAACATAAACTCTTCTGAGGTGTCACAATTTTGTTGGTCTACAGCAATTCAAGCAACAATCTGGAATCCAATCCTTTCGCAGCTCTCCGGCCATGGAAGCTACAACTGCAGCATCGGGCATGATGATGGCAATAAACTTCCTTGCAACTTCGCCAACCCCACAAACGTTTGTCCCTACAACCCCCTTATCATCACGATGGCTTTCCAAACCCAAAAAACCAAACCTGCTTGCTGTTTATGCTCCAAGAGTTAATAATCTTCTCTCTTTCCTCACTCATTGCTCCGCAAAACCAGACACCAACACGAACAATGAAACAGACCAAGATTCAACAATTGAGCATAACTCAAACTCAAAATCCAACCAGAGTAATGCACCATCAAGTTCAAATTCAGATGAAGCACTCGGCGCTTCATTATCACCTTCAAATTCTTCTAGTTCTAGAGGATTGGTGCTTGATTTAGGTTCGACAAATTCATGGGACAGCGGTGAAATTGGTTCACCAGTGGTCAAAAGATTCCTCAGTGATGACGAAGAGAGATGGTACATGTGGTACCATGGCAATTCTGGTGAAAACCCAGGTTCAGATTCTGTTGGGTTAGCAATTTCAAGCAATGGGATTCACTGGGAGAGAGGTAATGGGCCCGTTAGAACTAGCAATGATGTGGGTTTGGTCATGAATTGTGGTAACGATTGGTGGGCATTTGATACTTTGAGCATTAGACCTAGTGAGGTAGTGATCATGTCCAGTACTAAAGTTAGAGCCTCAGGTGCTGTTTACTGGCTTTATTATACTGGTTACAGTAGTGAGAAAATGAATTTTTTAGATTATGATTCTTTGGAGTTCAATTTAGAGAACCCTGAAAGGTTTCACGTTGGCAATTTGTTGAGTGGTGAGCATGGTTTAAAGCGGCAGATTAATAAGTCCTTGCCGGGTTTAGCAATAAGCCAGGACGGGAGGCATTGGGCAAGAATTGAAGGGGAGCATCACGGTGGAGCATTGTTTGATGTTGGCTCGGATGGAGATTGGGATTCTTTATTCATCGCCGCCCCACAGGTTGTCTTTCATGGAAACGGTGATCTGAGGATGTACTACCATTCATTTGATGTCGAAAAAGGTGAATTTGGCATTGGCATTGCAAGGTCTAGAGATGGAATCAAGTGGGTGAAATTGGGGAAGATAGTGGGAGGGGGAATAAGGGGTTCTTTCGATGAATTTGGGGTGAAGAACGCGTGTGTTGCAAGGAACAAGAAGGATGGGAATTATCTGATGGCGTATGAAGGTGTTGGTGTTGATGGGACCTGTGGTATTGGATTGGCAGCGTCAACTGATGGATTAAAGGGATGGAGGAGGTTTCAAGACAACACCGTGCTTAAGGCTGAGGTTGAAGCTGAGGATGGATGGGACAATAAGGGAATTGGGTCGCCTTATTTAGTGCAAATGGATGGAGACAGTGATGAATGGAGGTTGTATTACAGAGGTATTGGAAATGGAGGGAGAACTGGGATTGGTTTAGCAGTTTCTGAAGGAAGTGATGTTAGAAAGTTCACAAGATGGACGGGTTTCAGTGTATAGGTTAATAGATTTGTTAATGCGTGACATTTTCTTTTTCCGTCACTATCAGCCTAATCTACGTATTGTTTGCTTAATTGGATGATTTACAGTCAGTGCTAAATTGAGGTCGGTCTTTGGTTTAATGTGGCCGTCCGAGGCATGGTTGATCCTCATAAGCTTGTCATAATCAAAATGTTGACCAATTTCTTTGAGATTATTTTATTATTATTGTTATGATGATGTTGATGTTGATGTTGATGATGATGATGATTATGTTGTACAATATTGAGCTCTGTTCTCTATTCAGGCCGTCTGGTGATTCCCCTTTGGGCTAGTCTTTCTAACCTTTAGATTTGGGCACATAGGTTGTCCAATCAGACGGGCCCAACTAAATGGCAACGGTTATAAGAAAAATAACGCTAACTGACACTCTTTCAGTATCCTCATCAAACCCTCGTCTTTGTAGTTATAACCTTTTATCACTGTTTAAAATTACATGAAAGCTCAATTATAAAATCAATTAAACTATGCCATATAGTTTCTTTTTGTAAAAATATATCTCTTCACACTCACATCCTAAACTCCATATTTCATGTACGATAATACAGATAAGAATTCATCATCATCATCATCATTACTGTTATTATTATTGTTATTATTATTGTTGTTATTACTATCACTAATGTCACTATTATTATTATTTTTTTTATTATTAATGTCGTTATTATTATTAACTTCCTTACTTTAATTATTATTAATTATCTTTATTATTATTATTATTGATATTATCATTATTAATCTATTATTATTATTTATTAATTTTATTATTTTAATTAATATTATTGTCATTATTATTATTTTCAGTTTTTTATTATTATTATTATTATTATTATTATTAACTTCCTTATTTTAATTATTATTAATTATTTTTATTATTATTTTTATTGATATTATCATTATTAATCTATTTTTATTATTATTTATTAATTTTATTATTTTAATTAATATTATTGTCATTATTATTATTTTCAGTTTTATTATTATTATTAAATTATATTATATACAAATAATACTAGGAACAACAATTAATAAAGGGCATTCTAGTAACTTGTAACAGTTCAATCCGATTTTAAAATAAAATAAACACATCAATGAGAACATAGGTCATTCAGATTCCGATTTCTACAACTCAAGTAAAAAACTAATTCTGGTTCCAATTCCTTATTTTGATTCCAATTTATTCTGATTTTCATTTAATAAACTCACCATTTGTTTATATAGAGTCAATAAGAAACATAAATTCCCTAAAATGCTTCCTCCCTGTCCCCAAAACACATAACACATTATTAACTTTGTTTCGTTAAAAAAATAAAGAGAGAAACATTAATAACTTAATTTCATTCATAGAAAAAGAATACTTAATATCATTTGATGTTTACACTAATATTCATATTTGATATTTGAATATTTAGCTTACATCAATTACGTACATGGAACATGAGTGTATTCACTAATTCTACAGAACTATTGAGATTAGATTGATGGTATGTTTACTAACCGATAATCAGAATAGACTAAAATGAGAAGGCACTGAAATCATAATGGAGAGTAGGAATTAAAATAAATTATTTACTTTACATATAGGAATTGAAATTGGAATGAATTGTATTCCGTTAATATGTTTACTTTATTTTAGAATCGGAATAGATTATTGTAAGTTATTAAAATAACCTTAGTTGATTATTGTCATTATTTATTATAATAATTGTGATCGTGTTTATTGTTATTCAAAATAATTATTGTTAATAATAATGAAGGAATTATTTACAAGTATTGCAAAATTTATTTAGGGTGCAAAATACAAAAGTAAACAAACTACATTGAAGGTAATTTGGAGATTATGAAAATTTAATAGAGGCGATATGAGCAGTTCAAGGAATGGAAATTTAATTCCCAACATTTCATGAGAATCAAGTTCTTGTTCTTTTTTTTTTTTTTAATTACATGAGATTAATGCTCAGATTACAACTCATATTATATGAGATATTTACAACTACTGATGCCCGTTTACATCAATTCTGATATAGCACCGCTCAGATTTTAAACCCTCTCAAATATTCGAGGGACGTCAAACTCCCATATTGGGAGAAAGACTGCCATCAAGTTCTTGTTCTTTAATTTCAAAATCACGTGAGCTCAACATGTTTCATTCTCATTCTCTCTTCTACTTTAACAAATAAACACCATCGATCATTTTCATTTTAGATTTCAATTCCCTAATCTTATTAACAAGCATACCCTAATAATAATTAAGTTTATGAAGAAACTGAGTTGGGTGGAGAAGAAATTTGGTTGACTTTAGATTATATATATATTCTTCTGGACTTTTTTAAATTTTGAAAGAGCCAACCAGATTAGATTAAATGATAGGGTCCATGTTTGACGCTTGTCCAGTAGTCGCTCACGCGGCAAAATAATGTTGAAAAAGAAAGCACATACAAGTTAAGAAAGAATCGACCCTTATACTGCTGAAACATTCTCCATGCATATATAAATCTACATAGGGAGGTGCTACCTTACGTGAAATGTAAGGTACAACCTCTGTATGCATGTATAAATCTATACATATGTTTGCAATGCAAACACTGGCATAGGTAATGGGTTAGCAAAAATATACGTAAATATATCCTGTGTTAGCTGTTAGTCATATGCCCTAAAAGCCAATCGAATGGTATTTACTTTTAAGGAATTGTTGTATTTGATTAGCATTTTGATATTTATAAAATGGCAAAGTTATCAACATTCATATATTAATTTAATGAATATAGTCCAAGAAGTAAAATAGTTAAGGAACACATTCTCGAGTTTATCGAAAATATGAAACGTGTATCATTTGTACTATACTTCTAATAAATAGTTCCTAGTGGTGGATTTATGATTAGACTTCATAAATTCCTATAAACACTAGTATGTGTTATGACTCATTTATGGTATGTGATATTAAATTGGATGGTGAGTTTCATATCATTGACATGAGATGTTAAGTCAAATACATAGGTACTTGTTGCGAGAACGAGTTTACTGAACTTGACCAAATATAATAAGTCATATGGTTTTGAGTGTTAATGACTTATTATACATTGTAATAGACACTATGTTTAGTAATGGTCTTTAGATCTGAGGCATCACAGATATCTTGTACATAGACATCTCTGATATGTGAAAGCATAAAGATTGATTCCTAATCAAGGAAGATATCTAGCAATAGCTGTCATGGTTGGCTATGTATGGAGACAAGTGTATGGCCAAGATGGAATTCATCACTTTATAATATACAAAAAGGATGTCCCAATGAGATAATATGAATTGGCATGAGAAATCCTTGGCCAAGGTGAAATATGTTTGAAGGAGTTCAAATTATATTTTGATGTCAAGTTCATTTAGATTTATTTTGGGATAAAGCATAAATGCTTAACACACTAAACCATAAGCCGTGATTTACTCTGGACATAGATGATGAAGAGACCAAGACATAAAGATACAATGGAATAGGTTCTATAGATCCACCAATTCTTGTTATTTGGATGGTTGTGAAATCTTTCTTGGGTGTCACATGACATAGAAACCTTAAGATCATTATTGGTAAAGCGTATTACCAATGTATCTTAAAGTCATTAGAAAAGTTCTAATTGATGACTAAAGAATTTAGCATCATTTAATGAATAAAGAGTTATCATTAAAATAGTTCTACTACCTTATAACAAAGAACCTAAAAGGTCACACACATAATAGAAATAAAAAAAATGAGTTACTAGAAAATGAGAGGTTAAATTTCCTAAGTTTAGGAAAATCGGTATTTATATTATAATTCATTAAGAATGAATGTATATAAATATTTATATATCTTAAATATGATTTAAGATAGAAATTTAGATGTTCCATAAATAGTTTAAGGAACAACATAAATTTCATAAATCCTCAATTAAACATTATGTACAATATCGAGTACGTAAAATGACCATTTTAGACATGTTCCGGTTCATAAATGATTATGGACTTCTAGACCAATTTTTGGGTTTAGAATTTTGGGCTTTTATTGGACCTAATATGGATTAGGAGAAGGCATAAGAACATGTCACAAAAGAAGCCCATAATTAACCATTTGATTTGATCAAAATTGGTTTAATTAATTAAAGACAAAATTAATTAATTGAGCTATTTATTTATTCAAAATATTTTGATTGAATAAATTATTGAAGTGATAAGATCACATTCAATAAATAATGGCTAAGTGGGTGGGTCAAGGACATGATAATGTTTAATTGCATTATTGATAAGATAATGGTGGCTTTATTTGGCGAAATGAATTATCATGAATTAGCATTCATGTTTCTTCATTATCTCTCTTATTACCAAACGAAATTGAGTGATTCAAAATCCTATGAACTCCTAAAACATTTCTAAGTGTGGACTAATTAGAGGTATCATAATTGGAGTGCTTTAAAGATCTCAAATCGTGGCAAAACAAAAGTTGTTCGTGCGGTGCTCTATTTTGACGATGTTAAGTGAAACTGCTTTGTTTTCATCGATTTCTCCTATCTCACGAAGTCGTTTTTGAAACTACAAGTGAGGTAATTAAACTTCAATCTTTTCTCTTAATTTTTATTTTTAAATGAAGTCGATCCAAAATCTCTAGAGCTTCCGCTATCCATTTTAATTTTACTATACAAAAATTACATTTTTAGAGGCCTCGTGAACAAGTATTATCCTTCGTTAGCTTCAATATTTGTGGCGGCAGCACAATCGAGCATGCTTCCAGCTAGCTAGGGAGTTGGGTTTCTTTGATTCGACCGGAGCTCGCATTGAATGGGAACGGACAGATGAGAGATAAATGACTGACACGGTGAGGTCCATATCGATTAATTGAACTTCTAAAGTGAGACAGGCTCCATCAATTAATCATTCAATTCATGATTGATGTTTCCATAAGAGGATGGCAACTGTTGTTTTCACTAATTATTTGACGTTGCCGTTTTATTTTACAGCCTCCAGCAGAATGCTCCTGATTGTAACGTGTGTGTGTGTGTATAAGGAATATTAATATTTTAACACCATCAAAATAAAAAATGTGATACTGTTTAACAGCATTATTTATGACTTTATGTTACAGTACTATCCTCTTTATCATAATAATATTTTATTACTGGTCAAATATCATTTTTCATAGATGTCCCTTTACCTTCAATTCTTTATATTTTTTGCATGCATATTTTGGATAGTTTCCAATTGGATCCACGAGAGGCGAGAACACGACTTCACTTGTATAGAACTATAGAAGGTATGTTATTTTTTTATGCTTTTTTATTTTATCTGTTTATTTAAGATATCCTTGTAAGTATGCTCTTTGATTGCCGTTAAATTGGACTTTCTACATCAAAAAAATAAAAATAAAAATAGTTATACTATTTATCTTTTACCTTATTTGTTGAAAAATGTGTATGCATGTCATTGGCCTTATTTTTGTAGGCTTACATTAGTTGACCAGATCATCGCCAAATTTTCTTTATAATCACAGGGAGAGCGATACTTTTAGTCTCTTGCTAGTAGAAGGTGTTTTTACCATTTAAGTTCCTTATAAATTTTTAATGCCACAATCAATTCCTGCTATTGAAATATGGACCCAAAAAAAAGTTGAAAAGTAAAGTTATAAAATTTTTTAACACACAAATTAAATTAACTAATTTTATTTATTTATACATAAGTCTGATAATTAATTTAAAGGTGAGGTTATTTGAACCTACTAAATTTTACACCGCACCATTTTTTGAATTAAAACTTTTATTGTAAAAATATAATATGATCAATTACTTATGTGACCTCACTCTCTCTCCCTCATCTCCTTCCATTATCAAAATTTGTCATGATATATAAATTAAATATTACATTTAACAAATAAAATTGTTTAAAAATTAACAAATTCAGCTCTATTGTAATCTAAACAAAATAAAAGTATCGCTACCCATCATGTAAAAATAAAAAATAAAAGTTTTTGTACCACTTTAAATGTATTAGAATTTTTTAATCAAATCTCAGAGTCTAAATTCTCAATGATAATATTAGGTAAATTTGATGATATCATAGTAAAAACTAAGAGAAAGATAAATTTGATATGGCAAGAAAGAATTTGAAAAAAATAATTGAAAGAGAGAAAAATTAGTTTAGTTTTTAACCATTGTAGAGAGAGAAAGTAGTTAATATATCAAGGTAATTTGATTTTTGAGAATTAATGAATTAAAATAATAATTTAGAATTTGATGATTATTTTAGATTAAAAAAAATAGGTGTTGAAAGAAGATTGCAAATTGCCTCATCTATATTTAATGTTAAAAAGTCATGTTTACCCTTTGATTATTATTTTTTAATTTTTTAATATAAAAAATTACATAGGGCGTTAAGAATTTAGATCAGACTCAATAAACAAAAATAATTTCTAAGCGTCGTTCTCCTTAATTGTACATCTAGAAGAAATTAATTTCTTGTTCATATACGGAATTTAACTAATTAAATTATGGAAAATATCCACCGACCACCCGTTTTTTCCAACTTTTTCAAAAATACACAATTCTTTATTTTTTTTGCTGAATTCCACCTAAAGTTACAGTTCTTTGCACATTTACACTTCCGTTTGAAGTCTGTTAAAAAAACTAAAGGAATCTTAAATAAATGACTGTTTTGCCCCCCAAACGAAAATTATAATTTCACCCTAATTAAATAAAAAATAATAATTAGATTATTTTTTTTATAATCTATAATATTTACTCTAAATAAATTAAAAGGATTTTTTATAAATTTTTTTATAGATTTGCCATGTAAAATCAATTTTATGATTGGATTAAATTAGATTATATTAGATTATATAATACTATTTTATATTTAGTACAATACCGAGTTGGGCTATATTAAATTATATTCAAATAAAATTAATACTTTTTAAGTTGACATTTAAATATAAGGGAGATTATTCAAAACGTTTTATGATTGGATTAAATTAGATTAGATATATAATAGGAAAAATTTTATTTTTAGAGTAAAATTTATTTTTTAAAAATTTATAAAAAATCCTTTTCATTTATTTAGAGTAGAAGTTATAGATTATAAAAAAAATAATCTGATTATTTTTTTTGTATTTAATTAGGGTGAAATTATAATTTTTGTTTGGGGGGCAAAATAGTCATTTATTTAAGATTCCGTTAGGTTTTTTAACGGACTTCAAACGGAAGTGTAAAGGTGCAAAGAACTGTAACTTTAGGTGGAATTCAGTCAAAAAAATAAAGAATTGTGTATTTTTAAAAAAGTTGGAAAAAACAGGTGGTCGGTGGATATTTTCCCATTAAATTATTAGACCTCTATTCGTTTATGATAAAGTTGTTCTGCCAAATCAAAGTTATTGATGGGTGCAGTAGTTTTTTTTTTCCTTTAAAAAAATTCAAAAAAAGTAAAAAAAGAAAGAGTTCTAAAAGTGAAACTTGAATCTAGTGTGTGGAGAGTTCCTTAAAACTATACTAAATTTTACACTAGTTTTAGGTTTATAGATTAAAAACAGTTAGGAGTTTATGATAAATTAAGTATTAATCTGTTCTCTCCCCCCCCCCCCCCCGTTTACCACTTTTCAATATTTTTTTTCCTTTCTCTATCCCATCTATTTTCCTTCTAACTTTCTTTTTCTTCATATGTTGCTTTTTAATCAATTGATTTCTCTCGCAGTTTTGTACCCAACTGCAAAATGTCTTTGAATAAAGAGTAAAAAATAAATTAAAAAATGTAAATGTAAATTTACTCCCCCACAAAACTGCGATAAAAAAATTTGGTGGATTTGCGATCAATATACTGGGAGTTGACGGAGGATATGTTCTGTTTGATCAAGGGAAAATGCGAAGAAGTAAGTGATTTTCGTTTATTTTTTATAACTTAAATATGTATGTTATATATGTATGAATCTGAATTTATAAACCTTTGGGGTAAATCCATCAATCTCTTCTTGAATCCGTCTACGTTGCATCCGGTGCACTATACCCCTCTTTTTGTTTTTTTGTGCTGTCGCTATTAGATCTAACACAAAAGCAGTTTTAAGGACAAGAACATATTTATTTGGTTATTAATAATGCAATTTTTATTGTCTTCTGAAAATTTAGAAAAGTCAAACTTCATAAAATTTTGCATCTAACTTCTTTTTTTCCGAATACTTATAGTAAAAATCACTAATCATTAATTTATTATCATTATGTTATAGTACCTTCTCCCACAAATTATAATCAAGAGACCAAACATGCCATATGCATCAACAAATATAGCAAAAACTAAGATGGGTTCTGAATTTTTGTTACTGTTCCTACTTTTGGTAATTTGTGAAAATATTTTTTTAAAAAAATAAACCTATTGACATAATAAAGAGAAGTTTTACTTATAAAAATAATAACAATAAACCAATTATTTTAATAAGCTGTAAACACAAAAGAAAGTAAAGGGTGCAGTCAAAAAAGACAAAACAACGATAGTATCAGTTGAACCGTAGCTTGATGATCCTCTCTTCTAACCTACTAAGTTTTAAGAGTGATGATGAAAAGTGGCTGTAAAGAGGAGAAAAAAATGTTGGTGGCAGAGAGTGGAAGACATTAGAAAACGTCGGGGAAGAAAATGAATAAAAGGAGAGAGCAAGCGTACATTAACGAGAAAAAGTAAAAAGATCAATATCATTTAATCCATTAATAGATCGGGACCGTTGATAAGCTTTTAACCTAAAGACTTAAATGAATGAATAAGTACGTTTGATTTTAGAAAATTTGTCTGTCACAATCTTATAAAAAGGTAAGCACAGATCTAAATCATTAAAACAGATACCAACAATTTTTGGTAATTACTTGATGCTAAACAATTGGGAAATTGTTTTATTCCAAAGTTGCCCGTTACACCAGCATGCAAGAAGATTCTTATAATTAGTCTACTAACTGACAATACCTACCTACTCTCGAACGATTTTTCAACGTTACTTCTAAAACACTGGCGACCAAGTTGTCGAAGCACTAACCAGATTCATCAGACCGTTCCAAAAATTCTTGCTCTCTTGATCAAAGTTGCCACCAACATTTCCAGTAGAGCTCTCTGCTGCATTAATAATTATTGACGAATTGTGATCGTTATCAACAGAATCACAAATCATCAGATCCGGTGATAGGCCCTCCATAATATTCTCAGCTGTCCTAAACGAATCTTGAAACCATGTAGCAACAGAACCATCCGTAGCGTAAGTCATTTCATGCAACCCTATCGGCATTGGTGAATTGTCCAAATTGTCCTTCATTTCATCGATTATTTGGCCCAATTTCTCGAAGCATGGAATTGAATTTCCCACAAAGTTGTCACCAAATAATCCAACGGCTGGTGGTCCACTTAGTAATACATGTTCGTTGAAGCTCAAAGTTGATGTTGTTGACTCAAGATTATTGTCCCTGCAGGCTACCCCGAACATCCCGGAAACTACCCCTTGCCAAGCTTTCAGCACGTCAAGGCACTGGGGTCTACCCGCCGGAGCGGCGGCTTTGCTGGAGCCAAGGCCAAGCTGATGATGAGGATGATTAGCAGGAGGCGGTTTAGAAACTAGTTTTGATTCTCTGACGAGTCTTGCTTCAGCTTCGAGCCGGGCGCTCTCCCACTGAGCCATGTGGCTAAGATTAGCGGCGTCCTTAGGCTGGCCAAGAGGGCTGGTTTTGGGCTTGTGGGTCACAGGATCAATGCCCATCTTTGTCAGTCTTTTCTTAAGATGTGTGTTCCAGTAGTTCTTGATCTCATTATCAGTTCGTTTTGGCAAGTGAGCTGCTATTGCCGACCACCTGATCAATGACATTCATTTTATTATATATTAGCAGTTTAAATTAATGTCCATAATGCTGCTAAATTATAAGTGCAAAAATAATATAGCGACAAATCAAATCAATCTAGCTAGGAACCGACCTAGCTAAACCAGAAATTAATTGAAGTGTACGCTTGAAGTACTCTTCGGACATGACCCCTAATCATTAGCTCTATCACTTGCTTAGCATTAATATTTCTTTAATTATTTTTCATTTTTTTATGAAGCTACCTCTTGAAAGCAAGAAAAAATTAACATTTACAATTCGTATATGCTAATTAAAAGAGACCAAAAGTTGAGTTGACCTGTTTCCGAGAAGAGCGTGAAGTTGAATTATGGTTTGTTCCTCCTGCAAACTGAATTTTCCTCTCTTGATATCAGGTCTTAGGTAATTTATCCACCTCAATCTACAGCTCTTTCCGCATCTCTGAAGCCCTGCAAGTGCAAACACCCCCAACACCACACCCCAAAGGAAAAAAAATGAGTAAAAATAATCGAGAGGTATAATGACAAATATTCTTCGTTATGAAAATTAATCACATCACCCGCTTTTGCAGGCAAGGCTCGCCAGCTTCCATGCCCATGTTGTTCAATGAAAGCCAAGAGTTTCTGGTCCTCTTCAGGAGTCCATGGCCCTTTCTTCAAGCCCACCTTCTCACAACATGGAGACCTCCCCATTTTTCCCGAGTCAAAATATGTAAAAATTACGCAACGAATGATTCTAGAGAGAGCACAGGAATTAAAAAAGCAAGATCAGAACGACGACTTTTTATAATTAAACGAGAGAGTAGCCGTAACTATATATAGAGCAAGATTTGATTTGATTGGTCATTACTTATCGGTGGTGATAAATATGATGAGGTCCTACGTGCGAAAGTTTTATGAACCAACGCGCCGTTACTCTTGCTACCCACTTCGGAAATTTAATCAATATATATTTACTTCTGATTATTAGCACAAAGCTGTTTGTTTTTGTAAGTCAAAACACTTGAAAATTAGTATTTTTACAAAATCGATTCCCTAAAGTCATCTAAATATATTATAAGATTTTGCATGTTGAATATTTTGATAATGGTAAAAGCTTGTGTAGCCCATATAGTTTTAGTTAAGTAACGCAATTGGTTCCTATATTTTGAATAATGTTACCCTTAGCTTTTTCTTACTTTTACAATAATATCATTACAAAAATATTCTTGGATATGTTAATAAAAATAAAAAAATGTGAATTTATCAAATTAGCCTTAAAAGTAAAATAAAAATTGCCTGTTATTATTTTACTTTAAGGTTTTATTTTGTAAATAATTTTTTTACAAAAAAAACATTATTAAGGTTGTTGCAATGGTATTAAACATTACTTTAAATTGGCTTGTATTAATTTATTTATAAAAATAATTAGCAAGATTGTTGGAAGGTATGGAAAAGACTAGTTGTTTCATACCAATATTTATTTCTTAATTTGCTAAGTAATTACTAGTTGATTTGATTTGCTAATTAATTTTTTTATAAATTAACAAAATTAATGTGAAAAATATTGTTGGAAGGGTATTATTAAAAGCAAAGAAAGCGTAAGAGTAAGAGTGTAACATATTTAATAATAGGGGTATCTTGAGATTTTTTTAAAATATAGGGACTAAATAGGTACTAAAATTAAAATATTAGGACTAAATGAACATTTACCTTTCTGATAAAATCTAAATAAATTTATTGAATATTTTAAAGTGAATTAATATGAATTCAAAAATTCTATAATGCTATGATTACAATTAGGGTACTAATACTTTGATAAACGTATATTTTATAAATTACACTTGCGACTAGTTAAAAAAAAAGTCAAACAAAGTAAATTAATATAAGATTGTTAATTATTAAAAAAATTAGCATGGTCCTTATAGAATTTTAATGAAAAATAGTTTATTCATTTACTTTAATTAAACAAAGAAAAAAATCACTTATCAATTGAAGATAGAAAAAATTGTATTGAAAACAACTGGAATAAGTTTCATTGAATTGATTTAACCATAAATATTTCAACATTCATTTTATGACATTTATAATTTTTTCCATTTTCTATAATAGTTTTTTGTTTTTACTATGCAAGTTAAGTGAAATTATTTATCTTTTGTTTACTACACAAGTTAATTGAGCGAAATTATTTATTTTTATGTGGACTAAGCGAAGACAAAATAAAAAGATATTCTTACATTACTACATACATATATGATATATTAATAAAATTATATTTAATTTTGAGTTTTATACATATTGCATATAGTTTTAAATTTTGCTCGTTATTTGTACTTGGAAACTATTAAAGGTTGCTATTGAGGAGATGTATGCAAAATCACGCACCTTACAACAACTTTAAAAAACATTAAGAGAATAATTTTTTAAAATTTGATTTTAAAAATAAATTTTATTCTTAATAAAATATCAAATGTATACATATGGCAATGGGCTGGGGTACGAGTAAGGAGGCCTACCCCGTTTCCCACCACATTAAAAATTCCGCCTCCATTCCCTTCCTCGTCCCCAATAAATTTAGTGAGGTGGAGATGTTGAATCCCCATGTGGAGAATAAATTTAGTAAATATAGATAAATGATTTTAAAAAGTTAAAAATTAGATATTTAAATAAAATCATTACTATATTATAAAGTATTTAAATTATTTAAAAAAATCTATAACGGTTTGAAACAATAACTTGAAATGATATTAAAGATAAAAAATGTTTAAAGAGAACAACACCTTAAGAGAGAAAAAAAATATATAATGATGTTTTACAGTTGAATTACAATTTAGGATTTTCTTTTAGTTATAACCTATTTATATTAGGTACAAATAAATTGAAAACTTATTAACCAATATTGTAATTGATAAAACAAAAATTATTGTATAAAAATTAAAAAAATATTCATATATAATTGAGATTAGGGTGTGGTGAGGTGGGAAGTGCAAAATCAAATCTTATCCCATTAAGAATTTGTGGATTATTTTTTCCCTATTCTCCATCTAATTCTCCCAAAATTATTCAAAGTTTACCCCATTATGGGTGGCCCTATGGGATGAGGCCCTATGGGGCTCCAAACTGTGAAGGATTTTGTCATCCCTACAAATGTATTGCATAACTCAAAACTAAGATTATTCAATTTAAATACAAATATTAGTAAATATATAAAGATAATCAATATTATAATGAGTTTTTATTTTAAATTTCTAATTTTCTAATTTTTTAATTTTCATATTAATTTACTTGTTTTACCTTTTATTTGTAAGTCTTATATTCCATTTCTAAAATTTGTGTTTATTTTACACCTAATATTGATCTACTAGTTTTATGTTATACTTGTAAGTTTTTATTTGTTTACATGTAATACATCAATTTACTAGTTTTATATTAATTTACTTGTTTTAACTTATGTTGCATTTCTAAAATTTATGCTTTTATTTTGCACGTATTGGTGATTTATTAGTTTTATATTTTATTTGTAAATTTTTGTTTGTTTACCATTAATACATCAATTTATTGATTTTATACTAATTTACTTGTTTTATCTTCCATTTACAAATCTTATGCTTTATTTCTAAAATTTATGTTTTGTTTTGCACTTATGTTAATTTACTAGTTTTATATTATATTTGTAAGTTTTTTCTTTATTTACTAGAAATACATTAATTCATCAATTTTACATTAATTTACTTATTTTACCTTCCATTTATAAGTCGTATATTTCATTTTTGAGACTTATGTTTTATATGGTGAATGCCGATTTACAAATTTTGTATTAAATTTAAAGGGTCTTATATTTCATTTACATAATTTATGTTTAATTACGATATTTGGCATCATAGAATGATGCAAACAAATTACATTAAGTTAATCCCAAGGAGATAACAAGTTTATCTTTAGGGTCTGGCTAAGTTGGATCAGCTATATGATGGAGTATTGATAATGATCACACAATCATAGAGCTAAAATTTAAATCTGTATTTACTATTATGATTTGATAATCCTCATCAGTACTCCACCGTAGAGCCGATCCAACTTAACCAATGCCTTATCTTTATTGCAAAACTAACAGGTGAAGTAATTAAGTCCCACTACAAGAAAACTGCCAATAGATGACAGCCACTTTATGATAGAAATGACTTTATCATAGAAGAATGATGGATGTGTGATAGAATTAAGGTCTGTCAAACAATTAATGACGTACTTATGATATAATTATTATATATCAATACGTTATGATACCTGTATGATAGAAATTTACTCAGTCACACACTTTATGATAGAAATCTAATGTTGACCGCATTTGACGAAATTTAAAAGTATTATTTTAAGTTTTTGAAAAAGTTAAACGCAGCGTTTAACATATGAAATGATTATTAAGAAAAAAAAAATCAAAACGATGCGTTTAACGAAAGTGTAAGCCAAAAAAAAAACCTAAGTCCTAAACATTCACTACACAAATCAATTCACTCTCACATGCGTGCGCAAAGGCAATTGAAACCTAAGGGACAATCCTTCTGTATTCACTCTCACTCTACTCTGAAACCCTAGCTACAGACACCGTTACACCCTCATTCAATCCTTGGCACATTATCGGTTGCTGGAGGTTGCGTGGCTACTCCAGATCGTCTCTCACAAGTTCCTAAGGCAAAGAATAACCTGGATTTGCTGCTAGATTAGCCTCGTGACAGATCGCAGATTTGTTGTGAGCTGTGTTGCTCGATCCGGCAGGTGGCAGTGGCAAATCGGAGCTGGGTTGGTTTGCAGATGACGGTAGTTGCTATTTAGAGACGTCCGGGGTGATCAAAGAAAGGGTTGGAACAACGATTTTGTTGGGAGGTAAAAGCCGTGAGCTGGGTTTTTTGTTGATTGAATTTTTACTGTTTTTAGTTGTCGATTTTTGTCAAGATGAGGAAGGGATGGTAACTGAGACTTGAAAGTGGTTTCGGATGTGGTGAAAGTGGTGGCAATTTCCGGCTGGTTGTTGGTAGGAGAGTGGGAGCAAGCCGTGAGTTTGTTTAAGTTTTTTAATTTGTAAGTGGCATTTTTTGGGGTTTAGCTATTAGATTGTTGACCGCCGGCTTGTGGAGGAGATTCCGACAGTGGTTGAGCATCATCATCAGCCGCCGGGGCGGCCATTGCAGCTGGTCAAGGCTCGGTCAAACCTTGGTCAACGTCGGTCAAAGGTTTTGTGAACAGTGAAAATTGGAGAGAATTTAGAGGTATTTTTTTTTTCTCACGGATTTTTTATTTTTTTCATTTTTTTCAATGGAAAACATAGTTGCCCCACATTAATGGTTAATATGCTTTTGCTTTTTTGGATTGAGTAAATTAAATACATTTTCACATGCTTAATAAATTAACCGAACTTTCTTTATTGAATATTTTTGTCTACTGTTTTTAATATTTAACTTTGGCTTGTATGGACGTTCCAATTGTTTTTTTATTGTATGTTGATTGCTTTTTTAATATGCAAATATTCATTAATATGTGAGGCCAACATGTTTTGATCTTTTCTTATTTTTTGTTGTACATGTGTGTAAGTCAATGTTATTTTGTTATTTTTTTATATGAAATAAGTAATTTGAAAGGCCAATATTCTTGTTTCATCTTTACCCTCTTTTATGTGTCAGGATCAAAACTTGTTGAAACTAAGATGGATAAGTCTTGGATTGATTGTAGTAGAATGTCTCCTGAGTATGAAAAAGGGGTCGTCGAATTTGTGAATTTTGCTATTAAAAATGTTGAAGATGCTAGCGTCATTAGATGTCCGTGTTATAAATGTAGGAATTTGGCATTTCGCACACCCACGATTGTAACCGAACATCTTTATTGGCACGGTTTTGTAAAGTCTTATAAAATTTGGAAGTGGCATGGGGAAGATAGTCGTGCGACGCCAGCTTCTAATGTAGATATTTCATTTCACTCAATGGACTTCAACTATGATAATACGATGGATATGGTCAATGATGCTTATGATTGTGAGGGAGATCCTAAGACATTTAGAAAATTATTGGAAGAGGCTGAGAAATATGTGTATCCAGGCTGTACAAAATTCACCAAGTTAGGCACTTTGGTGAAGTTATTCAATATAAAGGGTAACTTTGGGTGGTCCGACAGTAGTTTTACAACACTGTTGAGTTTTTTAAAAGAATTATTGCCTGAAAAAAATGAAATTCCAGCATCTATGTATGAAGCCAAAAAAACAATGTCTGCTTTAGGCTTAGAATATGTGAAAATGCATGCTTGTCCAAATGATTGCATACTCTACAGAAAAGAGTATGAAGGGCTTTCTGAGTGCCCTACTTGTGGGTTGTCTAGATGGAAAAAAAAGGATGGTAGTTTTGATAAGCATAGGATTGGTATTCCAGCAAAGGTTTTATGGTACTTTCCTCCCATTCCTAGATTTAGGCGTATGTTTCATTCATCGCAAACTGCCAAGGATTTAACTTGGCATGCAACAGAGAGGGTAGTTGATGGTAAGCTCCGACATCCTGCTGACTCACCATCATGGAAGTTAATAGATAAGAAATGGCCTACATTTGCATCTGATCCTAGAAATCTTCGTCTTGCGCTATCGGCTGATGGAATCAACCCACATAGCTCTCTTAGTAGCACATATAGTTGTTGGCCGGTTATTCTTATAACATACAATCTGCCGCCATGGCTATGTATGAAACGAAAGTTTATGATGTTGTCATTATTGATTTACGCCCTCAACAACCGGGAAATGACATTGATGTATACTTGGCTCCGTTGATTGAAGACTTGCAACTTTTATGGGATAATGGGGTGGAGGCTTATGATGCTAGTAAGAAGGAATTCTTTAACCTAAGGGCTGTTTTGCTATGGACTATAAATGACTTTCCAGCATATGGGAATTTAGCGGGTTGCACTGTTAAAGGATATAATGCATGTAAGCAGACGCATCGAAACATAGTGGGAAAAACGCATATATAGGCCATCGTCGTTGGCTTCCTAGTAACCATGAATTCCGAAACCAAAAGAAAGCGTTTAATAATAAAATAGAGAGAGATCCACCCCCAAAACCATTGAATGGTGAGGAGATTTTTCAGTTGGTTGAGTCTATTGAAAATCAATGGGGAAAGACTAAAAGTAAAAAACGCAAAAGTATAAACAACAGTGATAGTGTGTGGTGGAAGAAAAAATACATTTTCTATAATTTAGATTATTGGAGGTACTTGTTGGTGCGTAATCAATTAGATGTAATGCACATTGAAAAAAATGTTTGTGAGAGCATATATGGAACATTATTGAACATTCCGGGGAAGACCAAAGATGGCCTTAAGTCGAGGATGGATCTTGTGGCATTGGAAATTTGAATTAAGACAAAAAAAAATGACAAGCGAACATTTCTACCTCCAAATTTTGTTATACTTTAACTAGAGGAAAAATCGATTCAAGCTCAAAAGTATGAAGGTTCCAGATGGGTATTCTTCAAACATAAAAATCTTGTGTCAATGAAGGACTTTAAACTTCAAGGCACAAGTCTCATGATTGTCATGTTCTCATGCAACAACTTCTACCCGTCGCTCTTAGGTGTATCTTACCAAAACATGTTAAAGATGCTATCATCAGGTTGTGTTTTTTCTTTAATTCCTTATGCACAACTGTAGTTGATGTAACAATATTGGATAAATTACAGATGGACCTTATCGTGACTTTGTGCTTATTAGAAAAATGTTTCCCCCCGTCTTTTTTTGATGTTATGGTTCATCTTACTGTGCATTTGGTGAACGAAGTTAGACAATGTGGCCCAGTCTATCTACGGTGGATGTATCCATTTGAGAGATACATGAAAATTCTTAAAAGTTATGTTCGGAATCGTAACCGTCCTGAGGGCTGCATAGCGGAGAGTTATGTTGCAGAAGAAGCATTAGAATTTTGTGCAGAATATATGTCAAATATGTGCACTGTTGGGCTGCCACGTGGACATATGCAAAACTTGTCAATTGACAAGCCCTTATCTGGTGGAAAACGGGTGCAAGTTAATCCAAATTTGCTAGATCAAGCACATTTGTATGTATTACACAACACAGGAGAAGTTGAACCATACATTAGGTAAAATATTCATCCACCTTACTAATAAATTTTAATATTTATTCAATTGAATTAGATTTTTTAAATGTAATAATCTGTATTTTTTTATGCTTTAGTGAGCACATGCAATGTCTTAGAACTAGTTATCAACGTCAAAATGGCAAATGGTTGCAAGATGAACATAATGATATTTTGTTGATTTATCGTGGTGCATTCCCAGTTTGTTATTACATTTCACTAGTCATAACCTATCAATTCCTTCTTGTTAAATAAACAGTAAGTTTTACATATGTTTCTTGCTTGGTAGGTGTATACAGAGATAGAAAATGGTGTTGCTATATCAGATACCCTGCGTTGGATATCACAGGGGCCACTTCCTTTTGTGGTTAAACACTCAGGATACGACATTAATGGTTTCCACTTTGTAACACGAGATCGAGACTCTACTGTGTTACTCAAAAGCGATGGAGTGACACTTTGAAGCTATGCATGTTGCTAGTGCAAAAGATAAAAATCCTATAACATGTGACATGACATTTTATGGAGTTATAGATGAAATATGGGTTGTTGATTACCATTTGTTAAAAATTCCTCTGCTGAAGTGTGATTGGGTTCGAAATAGTGGTGGTGTGAAGAATGATGAACATGGATTCATCTTAGTGGACCTAAATCGGTTAGGGTATAAATCAGATCCATTTATATTGGCTTCACAAGCCAAACAAGTTTTTTATGTACCTGACCAGGTTGAAAAAAGGTGGTCAGTAGTGTGTCATATGCCTACTACAGGCGATCCCAGCCTTACAAATGATCATGATGTGCAATATTCAACTGAACACCCTCCATTCACCACCGAATTACCAACTAATGAGTTATTAGAATCACGACGGTGAAAATGTAATCTATGCACGAAATTTAATGAGGAATTTGGATTAACGGTGATGTACCCTTTACGAGTTGATGAAGTATCATGCACGAAAGTCTAATTATTATTTATTATTTCATTGTAACTAAGCTTTGAAATTTATCATTGTACAAATTATAGCTTTTGGATGTGTTAGTTTCGCATGTCCGTTTGTGGTGTTGTGGCCTTAATCTTTTATGTTATTTATTGGCTTTTTAAGCTGTAATTTTTTGTTTATTAGTGGTAATTGTAATTTTTGTATTTCAGGTGAACTTAAATGGATAAAGGAAAGAGTATTGCTAAGGATAATGTGCTTGATGATAGCAGTAATGGTATGGATGACGATTACGATGATCTTTTAGATGATGACGCCAATCCTAATGTTCCTCAAACTGGTCTTTCTGACTTTGAAGAAGATGAAGAGGACATGGTAGGTATTGCTGATGCAATGGTTGGTGATGGAGGTGCTGCAGACAGTGTTGAAGGTTGTGATATAGATGCTCCAGAGAGTAGTAATGCAACCAGGGGTGTGAATATGGGTGTTAGGCAGAACAAAAAGTTGAAGACAAGAAAAGGGAAGATTGTTGTACAATATAATTTACTGGGTGTTCCTGCTGGTGATGAAGCCACTGAGCTAGCTTCCTATCTTGGAGTCTTAGCTCGTACTTCAATTTCGATTTTATTTTCTGATTGGCGTAAAGTTCCAGCAGAGACGAAGGAGCGTTTATGGGAATCCATTCAGGTAAATTTCTAAATTCTTTAATCTATTTATCTTTAATCAATTGTTCTGGACTTGATAATTATTGTAACATCATATATGGTATTAGGAATGCTTCATCGTTCATCCTAAGAGTAAGAAGCAGTTGCTGCAATCGATTGGGCATGCATTTCGTAACTTCAAGTACATGTTGGCAAGAAAATACATTGTGCCATTTGCACGAGACCGGAAGAGACTATACAGACCTCCAATTAATTATCCCCAAATCAAGAAACCTGTTTGGATAAAGTTTGTCGATCAGCGTTTATCGGATGCCTTTCAAGTTAGTATCTTTGACATACGCTATATGTTTGACTTAGGTTTTCTTACTTGTTAATATTTGTTGGACATATACAAATAAACACCTTTGGATTCATATGAAATTATTCAGAAAGTCAGTTGTGCTAATAAGGAGAAAAGAGCCTCCAACAAGCTGAATCATCGACTTAGTCGAAGAGGATATGTTGGACTGATGCAAGATATGGTAAGTATATGGTTCTCAATTTTTATTAAGGTAATTTTTTTAAATTCAGTATAGATTTTGAGTGGACTTAAATAATATGTTTCTTTTATTAACTAGTGCTCAGAAACCGGTCTTCGTAAGACTTAGTGATGTATGAACTTTGGAAGAGAGCCCGGAAAATGAAAAGTGGGGGTTACGACCCTGAAACTGAAAAGATTATAATGAAAATGGTGAGGAGCTTCAGTAAAGATAAATATTCTTTAATTAGCACAGGCTTATTATATTCCAATTGTATGCTATTTCTAATTTATTTCTTATGATGATAGGAAAAGCTCAAAAAGGACGCTGAGAAAGGGCCTTTGAAGTCAGATGGCAGAAATGACATACTTGCACAGTCATTGGGAAAGCTTCCTCGAACTGGCCATATGCAAGGTCTTGGTAAATTTGTAACACCTACCAAGTACTTTCACACAGTTCATGTGCATAATAAGCATGCTGCAGAGACTGAACTGCATGCCTGGAAGAAAGCAATTGAAAGCCAGTTAGAGGAAATCACAAAACATTTAAAGAAGACACCTCGACACTCAGATGTGGGAAGTTGCACCTTCCCACCCGTTCCTGGCCATGGTGTTGTTGATTGTTTGGAGGAAAATGATAATGACAAGGTGGATGTAGTTGAACAGAAGGTTAGTTGTTTTTTTTTCCAGCCTTAAGAGTATTACGATTGCTAATAAGTTTATTGAGTATAGATTTTTGCCTTTGTAATTTTCAGGAGCCTCGTAACTTAGAAAACTCAGCTGGCCAGGAGAGAAAATCCTCACCCAAAAAAATGGTAGAAAAGCAAGAGGAAGCCAATGAAAAGGATGAGAGTAAAAGAAAAGAGGAACAACAAGAAACATTACTATCATACCAAGGAAAAGTCCAAGACTCAACGCCAACTTGCCAATGGGTGATGCAAATGATAGAGAAAAACCAAAGCTTGGTAGTTCTAGAAAGTCCTTATTTCAAGAGAAGGTGGAATTAGCTGATGGTCTATGGCAAGTTCCACCTGATAGCCCAAGAACAAGAGCTGCAACCGACGAAACAAAGGAAAAAGGTGCGCAGGCGACGTGCCGAGAAACACTAGCACGCGGCAGCAATGCACAAAAGCAGTACATCCAATGCCGCAACTCTTTGGCGATTATGTGACATGTACTTGCCTTCATCCGGTTGGATTCCATATTGATTGATGATGATGTATTTATACGCGTATGTTCATTGGAAACGGGAAATGGAGCGATGCGATGATGATGCAAGCAATGTGAAGTTAATGCTATCAAGTATATCGTAAGAGATTTTTTTTTCGCTCCACTTTAATTAATTTATATGATGTTGCAATACTTGTCTAATGACAAGTTTTGGTTTTGCATTCAAGCTTTGAGTTGCTATATGACTCCATTATCCCAAATAAAAAAGGAGCAAGACCAATTGGATTCGTATGTCCAGGTTTTGTGTCACCCCATCCTGGACAAATTCCAGACATTTCCCGTCCCAGCAGAGCAGAAGGTGTGTGCAAGCGCTTGAGAAAAGCTCGCAAAGGACAATTCTTGTTCATGCCATACAATCCCGGGTCTGGAAATTTCAAACTTTAAGCAAGTGTTCTAATAATTATTTATTCACGTTATCCTTTCATAACTGTTGCTTTGTTTTCTTTGCTGTTTTTGTATTTCAGCTTCCATTGGGTTTTGGTTGTGATTGATGTGGCAAAAAAAGAAGTGTTTTATTTAGATCCTAAGGGGTACGATGCTCCTGATCCTGATTTAGAACAGCTGATTAAATCGTATGTAATCCTTTCCATCTCATAATCCTAATATTCTTACTTTCCTTAATTAATTTTCGATACTTTTAACCAATGTGCTTTATTCATACAGTGCTATGACACTGTTCTCAGCTGAGGATTGTAAAGAAAGATGGAATTATGGCTCTAAGATGAGATTTGTGAAGGTAAACTAATTATCTAAACTAAAATTTTGTGTATCTACCACTTTAAGCCTAAAATGGGGTATATTTATAATTTTTTTTTGTTTATAACTGTGAATAAACCCCTCAGCAACCAGGAAGCGTGGAATGTGGCTATTATGTCTTGAGGTTTATGAAGGACATTATAGCAGACCTTAGTTTGCTAATAAATGATGTGAGTCAGTAATGAATAAAATCGTAGGATTGGTTTATATCATACGCACTGCATTATTATAGAAATTTGATACCAACTAATTTTATGGTTTTTAGTTTCATGGGAAGGTCACATACACTCAGGCTGAGATTGATGAAGTTCGTTTGGAGTGGGCTAACCACTGTTCTGAAATCATTAACGCAGCAAAAAATGGTTAGTATAAATCGAAAACAATGCACAAGCATTTTTATACTTATCTATTATAATTGGTTAATTTCATCGGTTCTTGTAATTTTAAGAGAAGAAATGGAATTGAATTATTCCTTTGGTTAATTAATTGATATATCATGTGAACATGTAGTCTGTACTGTGCATTTGGCAGTGAATTTGTGTACTTTATGTTCAAACCATAGTTTGCTCTTTATTTTCATACTTGGAGGAAAGTATTTTTATCTTTTGTGGGTAATATTTTGGTTCCATGTTTTATTGCAGCAAGGAATTAAGTTGCATCTGAAACCTGTAGTTGTAGTTTAATAGATAAATCTTTATAATGATATGTTGGCTATTATCACTGGTGCTGCACATGCAAATTCAGTTTGAATTTGTAATGAATTTGTTGTATCTAAAACGCCAAAACTCAATGGTTTTATTGTAGTAGTTAATTAATTCTTTATAACAATAGTGCTAGCTATATTCATTTGATGTTGCACATACAGGTTGACAGAATTGAAGCTGTTGGGCTTAAGAGTTTGGCTGGGTTTTTTTCAACATGGCAGTTTGTATATGTACTGGATGTTTATTGAAATTATGGATTAAGTTCTGCACTACAGCCACTGGATGCCTTTTGAGCTTGTAAAACTTGATACATTTGTTCTTAGTTACTGGATTTTGTTGTTAGTTCTGGACATATAGTTACTGGATTTTGTTGTTAGTTCTGGACATATAGGTTGACAGAATTGAGGCTGCTGGGCTTCAGAGTTTGGCTGGGTATTTTTCAACATGGCAGTTTATATATGTATTGGATGTTTACTGAAATTATGGTATATGTCTTTGGATGCCACCCACTTGGATGCCTTTTCTCTTGTTAAACTTGATACATTTGTTCTTAGTTTTTGGATTTTGTTCTTAGTCTTGGATTTTGTTCTTAGTTGTCTGAGGTTGTGAATTGAAGTCGGATGTTCTTGAAATTATGGATGTTTACTGAAATTATGGATTAAGTTCTGCCACTGGATGCTTTTTGCTTGAAAAACTATACATTTGTTCTTAGTTACTGGATTTTGATAGTGTTGGATATAATTGTTGGCTAAAACTATTTTCGGATATCATTATTAATATAATCTGTTTTTCGATTTAATATAATGTATAATTTAATTTTTAGTTAATATGAATTTATGCCTGAATTTTATTGTACAGGAATGCATAAATTAAAATGAAATGCATAAATTTAAATGAAATATTTCATAATTACGTTTAATCTAATTTTAAAATTTATGACAGAAAATATTAATCATAAAATAAGTCATAAAAAAATTTAATGACATAAATTATCAATCACAAATTCCATCACAAATTAATATTTTACCCGCCAAAATTGTCTAGACCACCATTCACGCGTGAAAATCAATTTTCCCGCCAAAATTTCAAAATAAAAAAAACCACATTTCCCGCCAAAAAATATAATAATTTAATATATGACATTTAAACGCTATCATAGGTTAATGACATATTTTTTTCCTATCATAAAAGAGTGACAGGTACATAGACGATAGAAAAGTTTACTGTCATCCACCCCCCTTTATGATAGATTTTTGCAGTCATCTATTGGCAGTTTTCTTGTAGTGTCCCCTCTCTCCACCCATTTTAATTGTAAGGTATATTTTTTGAATAAAAAGAAAGTGAAATATTCTTTTTTTGGGGGAAAAAGTTGGTTTTCATAATTTTAGTTATGAACATTTTTAATAAATTGATATTGAGTAATTCTCTAATGAGGAAGCTCTTATTATATTCAAAATAAAGCTAAAAGATAATAAAAACACATGTCAATCTCTTTTTTTTTTTTTTTGTCATTTAGCATATTGAAATTTGTGTTGTATTTCTATTATAATTTAGTCCACATTTTTTTAAAGTGAAGGAAACCTTCGCTTAAAAAAGAAGAGATAAGTAAATATTATGACAATTGTAAGAGAATAAATGACAAAAGCATAAAATAATATGGGTAAAAAATGAAATTCAAGTAGCACTGTCCCTTAAAAGAAAGCAATATTTTTCATATCTATTCAAATTTTAATTGAATTAAAAACTATTTAGATTTCATAAAAAACTATTGTGTAATTTTTTTCATTTTGAAAATATTGATGTAAAAATTTATAATTAGGTCCATGTGATTGTTAATGGCGAACTTAAAAGCTAGGGCAATTATTTTTTGTTTTTTGTTTTTTTTCCTCAAGAGGTACTGCGGTGTGGGCGCGCCTCATGAAAAACATAAAACTGAAGCAGTAAAGAAAAAATGATTGCAAAAATGCTGGACAGACTGCAACTAAAGAATCCATTAGCTTTTTTTGAAGCGGAAGCTTATAGATTGAATCGAGAGAATACAATTATGCCATCTATTTCAAATGCTCCGATGAGGGTATAGGGAGTGATTACATAAGAGATGAATCAGAATCACAAGCATAGAATCACTCTCCCGCCATGAATTCATCCAACCTTTATTCCTTTGCGGTGATGATGGCAAGTTATTAAGACTAACTAAGTGCATTTTAATTCCATCTAACCTTTATCAAAGCTTTAATTCTACCAAAAAATGTAAGTGTATTTTAAAAAATAACAATAATTTAAGTAGCTAGGTTCAATATCTCTAATTTAGGGTATTGCAAATTGATTTATTCATAAGCATTCATGACGTTAATTTTTGAATTGAAATTAGGTGCATCATGTTTATTAATTACGAAGCGTGAGAGGAAAAGAAAAACATAAGGATATTACTATTTTTTTCAAACCGTAGAGATGTAGCTATCATTTCCTTTAAAAAATTGTAAAAGATCATGATCTTAATAAAGGACACTAAAATTCTTTTTTCATCGTAATACTATTTGAATATAGTAATTAAAAAAATTAATTTTAAAATTTTTAATAAATAAAATAATTATTTATTTTATAATTTAATATGTCTACTAGTCTAGTAATTCTAAAATACTTTACTATTTAAAGTAATTTTAAGAACTTAATTATTTTAGTTATTTTAGTAATATACTTGTATCTGTTATAAAGATTTTAAATAAATCTTTTGGTTAAATAGCTTTGACAATTAATAAAATATATCTAAATTGTTAATAACATTAAAATTATTTTATATGATAATAAAAATAATTTAATTTTATATATTTACTTCAATATTATGTTTCTACTCATTATAAAATTTATTTTAATACAATAAAATATGTCTAATAGATTTTAGAATATTGAAATTATTTTAAAATATGTATTATTACGTTTATTTTGACATAATATTTCTATTTTTATAAAATAACATAATCAATTTTTTTTTGTTAATAGAATCAAAGGCTATTATAGTAAAATAAAAAATAAAAAATTGGTGTCTTTTATTGAAAATATAGTAGTCTACACCATTTCCTCAAATCTTATGGTGCACGTGCAACTATCTTTTTTAGTTACTTTCGTATGTATTGTGGATAAAGGTCAAGTACTTAATGCATTATTAATCGACAAAATATTGCTTTCACCGAAAAAGAAAATGTTACAAAGTTGAGACTTCAGTACTATAAATGTTTAAGTTACTACAAATTACTATCACGTGTCCTTACTACAGTAAGTCTTTAATATATTCATTCAAACAAAAAAAAAAAAAGTTACTACAAATTAATGATAAAAGGAGATAGAAATGATGTCGATTTGTGAAATTGAGCCCACCTAAACTTTTGTGCAGATTGAATATGATTCTGATAAGCTTATACGGTAGTAGTTGTGTGAAAGGAAATCAATCGCTTGGCCTAAGAATAAATATATAAAAAACTAAGGACAGAACATTAATATTGCTAAATTAAAAGCCGGGGGCAATCAGTTGAGAATTTGTGACGATTTTAAATTCTTATAAAGTTAGACGACCTGTTAAAGAATTAAAGTCTGACTAGCCTTTTGAGGGCATCCAAAACTTTTTGATGAAGTCCACAAAAGAAAAATAATAAATGCAGTAAAAAAGTAATAACAAAGAGTAAGAAGGTGTTTGCTTTTTTCTTTTTTAACTTAATAGACTTAATTTTAATAAGTTAAATAATTAAAATTTTTTTTTAATTTAATAAAAATATTTACAGACTAAGCTATTAAGCCTTTTTTTTTTTACTTTTTGCTTAATAAAAAAATCTAAATAAGAACATTAAAAAACAATTATAAAAAATATCTCTATCTAATTAATTAATTTTCATTCTGATCTAAATAATACTTACTAATTAGCATTGTTATTCATCTTCATGAATATTTTTCATAGGATTAATTTTGGATTACCCTCTCATAAATTGACTATTTTCAAATTACCCCCTTATTTTTAAAAATCTCAACTTTTTTTTTAAGAAGATAAAAAAAAAGGATCATTAATCTACCCTCAATTTCCCTTACCTTTTGACCAAAAATACGGATAACTTAAGGTTTTTAAAAATAAAAAAGGAAATTTAAAAGTAATCAATTCATGAAGGAGTAATCTGATATTTATTCTTTTGCATATAATACATCGTAAGCTACAATAAATTTGATTAAGTTATTTTAACTTAGAATATTAAAGGGTGGTAATCACTTGAACATGATTTATGTTATGATAAAATACTATCTTATTTATGTTTGTTGATATGTTTATTTATTATTTATTTAATATTTAAAATTTATAAGTGTACAAATGCAAAAGTAAAGGTTTTCAAATCCTTTAAGTTAGAAAAAAAAGCAACTCAATTCTTATTATTAAAGATTTAGAAAAAAAAATAAATATGTTGTTTAGATTCAATTCATTTTAAAAAAAACAAACATGTCATTTAAACTCAGTCATTTAACTCTATTTAGAATTACACTAGTTTAAGTTTATTCAAATTTCAGACAAAATCAAATGCTATCTAAGTATAAGCTTAAATACAAAAAAAAAAAAAAAAAAGAAGTAAGCATGGAATGACCAACAATAAAGTTTAAGCTGTCATAAACGGGGTGTGTATTTTTTGCTTTTATTTATTTCGTCAATATTAATTTTTTGAGCTCAACAAATGTATCCTCAATATGTATGGTGTGAAAACAATGATAACTTAATACATATTAACCTTCAAAAAGAAAATAGACGAGTAGTTTTCAAGCTGCTTTATTTAATTGGCCGTCCAATTTTAAATTATGAAGGTGTTATATGTTTATTTGAGCTTTGTCTACCCAAATCATAAATATAAAAATAAAAATTTCTAAAAAGAATGTTAATAATATAACAGGTAAGATATTTTTTTTAAATAACTAGTATTTTCAAACAAAAAAATAAAAATAATTCTTCTTCCTATATTGAGACACCTTTTAAAAAAAAAAAAAAAAAAACCTTCTCCTCAAATTTTTTCTACGACTTGCGGTTACTTATGAGCTATAAAAATCAATTACATGTTTACTTAGTTATACATCCAAAACAAGTCTAAGACAGCTGAATTTATGATTGGTACTTTTATTATTGTATTTTATTTAAGGTTTAGGACCTTTTTTTTTCAAAAAGAAAAACCTTCTCCTCAATTTTTTTCTACAACTTAAGGTTACTTATGAGCTATAAAATCAATTACATGTTTACATAGTTATACATCCAAAACAAGTCCAAGACAGCTGAATTTATGATCGGCACTTTTATTATTGTATTTTATTTAAGGTTTAGGGTTTAGAGTTAGTGCCAACCACCATTTTATACTATATTAGAAATTTGCATGGCATTTTGTATACATAAATATTGATATTCCACTTATTGGCTATAGGACTTAACAACCCATTTGCCTAGGTTTAGTGTCATCTATTGCCTATCATAAATTTATAATCCTATCAAATAAGAGACAACGGGACTCTAATACTTTGTCAATCAGCCGGCTCAATGAATAAATTAGAGTAATAATAGATATTTCACAAATTTATCGTAGGTAATAATATACAATGTATCATTCACTAAGTAGTTAATAACTTTTTGTAAGTTTAAATCATAAAATAACAATTAAATGATATATAACAAGCGAAAATGGAGAATAATTAAGGACATTTTAATGAAAACAAATATACAACAGGGACGTATGGGCTAATCTTTAAAAAACAGAGGCTAATTAAACAATTAATTTAAATAGTAGGGTCTAATAAATATTTGTATGCAACAAGAGTAAATTCATACCACTGCATGGTATATAATCGAAATTTCGATATTACATATTATATGTACATGGTCAAAAAGCTATGTAGTCCATACGTTCACTTTTTTTTTTTTTTTAAATTTAATCTATGCAGAAATGTAACTCTTTACAGAAAGAGTTTAAGTGAATATTTATCTGCCTGAGATAAGAACTAATTTTTATATTAACAATATTGATTTTTTTTTTAACAAGATTACAGCTAGTTAGAACTATTATTTATTGGAAAACTTCTGATCATCTTTGAATATGAAAGATTTTCATATTTTCTAAAATTGCATTTAAAATAAATGCTTACATTTTGGGGAATAATAAATCTAGAATTTTTTTTTTTTTTTTTTTATCATGTGAGAATAAGAATAGATATGGTCGAACAGAATACGATTAGTGAAAGTAATTTATCTGGTGGCTGCAGAGGTAAACAGAGTTGGTAATAAAATCAGTACCCAAGTATTGAAAAGTGGGGTAAGCAAAAATTGAATGTTCTTGCCAATGCGCTGAATGGGATGGGACATGATTAATTATTATGGAGCAGATATCTTCATTGTCTCCGTCGGGTTGAATTAAACAACCTGCAAAATTAAATGAAAGTTAATCACCCAAATTAATCGACTGTATTTAATTGGACAGTTGAGGCTTGAGACGTGGTGTTATTATGAGAATAAAATGCTTGCCTTTCTTTCTTGCCAAAAAAAAAAAAAAAAAAATTGCGTGCCTTTCATGATTCTCTTCACTGACCTGCATTTCCAAACTATTGTTATTATTATTAACTGTTAACATTAATTATATTAAAAAAAACTAATTGACATTTATTTGAGAAATTTCTGCCATTGGGGTGGCAGTTGGCAAAATTTGCTCCTCCTGCAAAATAGTAGAAAAGTTGAAGACCGATCATCTTGATCCGTACGCACATTAATTAACTCATTTATTCAAGCCATCATTTATAATTCGACAAGATTCAATTATTGCATTTAATATATTTTGTGGCTTGGTTGTATCCACGTTGCTCCTCATGAGAGATGTTTCGATTAAGCCAAAACATCGTATAAATCATGGCTATGATTATGTTGAAGTAGATGTATGGTAGAACACGAATCTCAACCACACACATGAAATAATAAATAATAAAAAATTTATTATAATTTTTATTATGTAGTTATGAATGAGTGATTTAACTTAGAGCAACTCTAATATAACCGAAATCATAATCATTTATGATCAAAGTAGAATATTTTTACACGTGCCGCACAATCTATTGAAATATCTATTCACACTTGCCAAGTTTTGACATCCATATATTATCAAAAATATTATTTATGATATAAAAATTAGATTCAATAATTACGGATAAAAATGTTTGGAGTGATTTTTTACAAAAATAAAAATTAACGAGATAATTAATTCAAACCATAAAAACTAATGTGAAATTTACCTACGACCTTTTATATGACATGCATATCATGAAAGCTATAACTGCAGTTGGCAAGTTAAATAACTTCAAAACCAATGGCCTACATTAATTTATTTCCACAACCGATAAGAACCAAAAAAACATGTATTCGGGGGAGTTTACGTATAACAATAACAGGAAAATTATCTTTTTATCACCTTTTTTTTTATCATATGTACATTGAACCACCATAAAATTTTGACATGTATTTTGCACCACTTTTGTTTTTAAGTTTGTATCAATCAACCACTTTAACATTAAAAGATGACTATTTTATCCCTAAATAAATTAAAAGATTATTTTATTCTACAAAATTTTAAAAAATAAAAAAAATATATAATTATAAGGATACTCCTAAATTCAATAAAATAAATAAATCTCAAAATTTAAGATGATAATTTTTAAATGAAATTATAATGTAAAAGACATCTTGTAATTATAATTTTTTGTAATTATAGTTTTATTTAATTTTTGTAATTAAATTAAGTATAAGGAAGTTTACAAAAATTAACATGAAGAAAAAAATCTCCCTATAATTATTGTAAAATTCCAAATAAATAATATTAAGAAACTTCCCCATACAAATTAAATAAAATTATGATTATAAAAAATTAGTAGGATAATTTTTAAATGAAATTGTAATCATAAAAAATTAACATATTGGATTTAAGATTTATTTCTTTGATTAAATTCAGGGACATTCTTACAGTTATAGTTTTTTTATTTTTTAAAATTTTATATAATAAAATAGTCTTTTAATTCATTTAGGGATAAAATTGTTATCTTTTAGTGTTAAAATGATTGATTGATACAAACTTAAAAATAAAGATGATATAAAATATATGTTAAAATTTTATAATAATTTAATATATATTTGACAAAAAAAAAAGTAGGATAGAGATAATTTCCCATAATAATATAACAAAACTTGAAAGGATGGTGGCGGAAACTCCAAAAGGTGAAGCACAATTAATACAAAGAGTTATGTATTCGAACAAATGGCAAAACGTAGAGGTTACAAAGACGAGAGATGTCAACTAAACGACGTTAATTTTGGGCCAGAGTTCGTTCAAAATTTACAATAATTTATTGAACCCCCTCATTAAGTGATCGATCAGCTTCAAGTGAATTTCTATCTTTCTTTCCCGTTATTTAATCATTTGGGAAAAGTGCACATTCCCCTTTCAAATTTGACCCCACGTAGCAAAATTACATCGAACAAGATAATTGAACCACGCGCTATTCAAAATAATTGAACCACGCCCTATTGATGGGATTAGGATTGTCTTTTAATGCAAATATCTTTTAATTTAAATAACATGTAAGATGGTTACGTAGGATGAATGTGATATTTTTCAGAGTTTATAATTTAAATTATAGGTATTTATTTTAGTAGTATAATATATTGTTTTGAAATTTATGACAAAACGAATCAAACTCAAAGCAGCATATTAGTTTTGTTCTATGGTGGAGTCAAAAATTCCAATCACTTTCTCGTAGTTTTTTAATTTTAATTATTTTCTTATTTTCTTGTTATTTTTACGATTTTTCTCTTTTTTCCACATATCGAATTTAAGCACTGTTTGTTTTGTTTTCTTTATTTACTCTAGGAGAATTTTATTGTAAGAAAATATTTTAGATGTGCTTATTTTGATAAAATTGTGATATTTAAGGTTAGTATAAAAAGGGCCTAAAACCTTAGTTTTATTTATTCAAACTTTTCTAGTAAAACTTTTATTATCCAAAAACCTAGTTTCTACTATCAATCAACATTTTACATTTCCGCATTGTCAAAATACAAGCATGTTATTGGTAATTATTAGATGTACTCATACAATTAGTGTAAACTTCAAAAAGCTCATGTCATGAGATGGTACTAGCTCCTTCAGATATCTTTGTCTATTTACAAAAGCGACATTTTCTCACTTCGAAACCTAAGTTAAGTTCTTGTTGACCACATTTCCATGATGATTGTTGATGTATATGAAATAATATCATAGAACACTTAAAATCTTGTTTTTGTCCCAAAAAAAAAAATATACTTGTTTAATTTTTATGTTTTAAGTTAATATTTGTTTAGTTCATATATTTTAAAAAGATACTTTAAAAAATTAGAAATGCTTTGAGTAATTTGTTACAATACTCTTGTTTTTATTTTTCTTAATTTTAATTTGCAATTTATAAGACTATTGTAAAAATCTGCGGTCAAGACATTAATAAAAAGAAAAAAAATTACCAAATCAACCCTAAAAGTTTTTTTTTTTTTAGGAGACTATTGCTCATGATATTTACAATCATATAATTACTGAGACTTATTTACATCAACTCTGATGTAGCACCACTCATATTTTAACCATTTCAAATATTCAAGGGACGTCAACTCCTCTCTTGGGAGAAAGACTGTCTTCACTCAAGTTTTGAGAAAAAAAAATTTAAATTAAAATGATAATGCATGAGCCGGGCCAATACTTATGACATAAAAGTAGTGGTTACTGTTGTGATAAACTAAAACTCGTTACATATTCTCTTAATTAGGTATAAATTTTGGGGCTGCCTATTTGCAACAGTTGCAACATACCACTACTTTTGTCATTTTGTAATCTAACCATTGGATCCAAGGCAAGAATGACAAAAATAAATGCATGGGGATGTATTTATTTAGGTTATTTTCATTGCATTCCCTCTTGTTTTCTGAAATGTTAGAAAAAAATATAATAATAATTATTTATTTATTGGCTTTGTTATTATTTTTTTTTTGAATTACATGAGACTAATGCTCAGATTACAACTCATTTTGTATGAGATATTTACAACTACTGAGACTCGTTTACATGATTACGATAGGCCGCAGATTTTAAACTCTCTCAAATATTCGAGGGACGTCAAACTCCCAGAAGATCAGATTCACCGAGCTCGGCGCGAGGAAGGAAATATAAATTAAACCACTGCAATGCGTCTGCGCTGGCTCGAACACTTCCCTCACTGAGGTGAATATTTACCAAATTCTGTGGTTTATTGGCTTTATTATTAAATCATACGAATAAGGAAGAAGTATGAAATTTTGAGAGGACTTTTATTATTGATATTAGTCAATTACATGCATGATTCAATACTTATTTATAAGAGCCACAACCCGTTATATATAAAATAAAGCCCATGTTTGCGTCCTAACTTCAGAAAGATAAACATTTTTTTATTCCACAAATTCATAAAATATTTCATAATTATTTAATTATTACTATCATTTCCAGATCCACTCTCATTATTTAAATTTATTATTAATTATATTTAATCATTATTTTTATATTAATTATTAATATATAAATATAATATGACACAACAAAATAAAATAAAAATATAATTTATTTTTAATATTATAATTATTATAGTAAAAATAAAAAAATAATTTAAATATATTTAATGTTTCAATTAAGACAAAAGTTAGCACATTGTAGTGAATTATATAATTGACCACAATCTAGCTTTCAAAACTTCCAAACATAGGCAAGCAATAAATTAATGTGAACAATATTATAACAATATACAATACTTTGTTCCAAACACATTCTAACGATGCATTTATTAAATAAGAATCGAAATGAGCTAGAATCGTAATAAGAAATTTGAATCAGAATAAGTTGTTTACTTAAGGTGTAGGAATCGGAATTGGAATGAACAACATTCTCATTGATGTGTTTACTTTATTTTATAATTAGAATAAACTATTATAAGTTATTAAAATACTATTTGTTAATTGTGTCCCTAATATTATTTGTATATATTATAATTAAAACAATAATAATCATGATGATGATGATGATGATAATAATAATAAAAAAACAACTAAAAATAATAATTATGACAATAATGTTAATTCAAACAAAAAATTAATAAAATTTAACAATAATAATAATAACAACAACAACAACAACAAAATTAACCGAAATAATAATATTAATAATGATAATAATTAAATAATAAAAATTATTAATAAGTTTTAATGATAATAATAAGAAAAAAATAATTACTAATAATTAAAATAATCAAGTTAATATATTTTAATAATAACAATAATTTTAATCATAACAAGATAAATATTAATAATAGTGAATTAATTACGGTATAATAACAATTAAAATAGTAAAAGTAATAAATTTTAATAATAATAATAAAAATAAAAGTAATAATCATAAATAATAATAATTAAAATAAATTAAAATAATAAAATTTAATAGCAATAATCTTATATAATAATAATGATATTAATAATAATAATAACAAATTAAAATTCTTTTCAGATGCTATCTCATCCCAAAAATGGATTTATATGTAAAATTTTACAATTTTTAGTGTCTATTGTATTTGGTATAAAATATAAAGTAGCATAGTGTAATCAAACACAAAAGGACAAAAATTAACTGTTTCAACAGCTAAAATGTAGGGGACCCATAAAATTTTCTTTTGCACTTTTTTTCTATTGTCAGTAATAAATTCTTCTGTCCCGTCAGATTATGTGCATTTCCAGTGGGGAAAAAAAGATAGCTCAATAAGTCGAGTCTAATGGCTTTTTTTTTTTTTAATTACACGATACTAATATTTAAATTATAATTAATATTATATAAGATATTTATAATTATTAAAATTTATTTATATTAATTTTAATATAATATTATTTAAATTTTAAACATTTTTAAATATTTAAAAAAAATCAAACTCTCATGTTAAAACAAAAAAAAAACTATCACCACTCGAGCTATAGACTCTAATAATGACTATTAGGTACTTAAGAACTAACCTATTTTGGACAAACAATCATAAATTTCCCTGCATGCTATAAAAAGGCATTAATCATGAAGTGTCCCATAAGATGATAAGATGTTCATAGTACAAAATGCATCAACACAAAAAGATAGCGGGCCAGCTACTCATCTCTCATATTTCGTTTGTAATTGGCATATCTCTGTTCCCAACGAAATTGAATCTGTCAGTTTTTTTTTTTTTTTTATTATACGAGATTAATACTTAAATTATAATTTATATTATATGAGATTTATAATTAGATAATTAATATGACTAGTTTATATTAATTTTTATATAGTACATTCAAATTTTATCCTCTCTAATATTCGAGGGGTGTCTACTCCACTCACATTTTAAAAAAGAAAAGACTGTATTCATTTATTAATTAAAAAAAAAAATAAATCCCTACATACATCGCAAGAGTTTGAACCGTTGCACTAACAATTGTAAGTGCAGGATTCTGATCACTGGACTAAGGCCCAATAATTAACAATCTGTTAGTTACTACACAAAAGTTGTATGAACTTAGTGGATTTGGAATTATTATAGATTATTATATGGTGATGTGAAGTGGAATTGAAGCTCTAGTCCTCAAATAAAGTGAGTTAGGTTCGTTCGTTTTTGTCTTGAGAGCTCATTTTTCCTTAATTCCTTTTTTTTTCCCCTGATCCTGTTGGAGGAGTCAGTATCAGATGTATCTGTTGTTTCGTCTTTAATTTTTCCATTTAATTTTCGGTTCTGCACGTGAAAAATAAAACCAAAAGGAAAAAGGATTTATATTATCTTTCAATTTATGGTATAGTAAGTGTAGTCGTTACCTATTTAATGCTTTTGATCACTGTGCTATCCCTGTGTCTCGTCGTTGTAAAAGCTCCGATTACCATGAATAATAAATATGACAAATACATGTGTAAATAGGAAAAGGCACAGCTCCTCACCTTAAGGTGAGGTTAATCCATAATTTTAACACTAATATTCACCAGAGGTCATAAAACTATATCATGCATCTAGATGCTTACACGTGGTGGATATTAGTGTTTATTAATTCTTTCTTTTGTTTAAATGAGGGAGTTGCCTAAAGAAATATGACACTTCTCACGAAATTAGATTGGATTAATGAAAATAAATTTATCTTTTTTCCCCTTTTTTTAACATAATTATTTAGACTTGGTAAACCAAAAGTAATTAATCTAAATTTATCGTTCACGTGTTCCAACATCCCAAACGTTCTTAAAAGGATTTGATTTTGCGTACGTACAATGCGTAACGCGTTATTTCGGCTTTCATATGTATACTGCACAAATATACGTATGTAGTGGTCTAATAATAGAATAGATAAATGCTCTTCTTACCCTTACAATTAGAGTCAATTATTCAATTAGCTCTAATATTTTAAAAATTATTCAAAACACTCAGTTTCGTTACTTTCCTAGTATAACTATTTCAGAATTAAAAGTCAACCTTGGCTTAATATGATTTTAAAACTCAAATAAATCTAACATAAACAGATAAAAAAAAAAAAAAAAAGAGAATACTTAAGTAAATTTAAATTTCAACGCAAATAGATACAGATCAAGGACTTTATGAGTAATTTTTTTGAAAAAATATAGGAATTAATTTGATATGGGGTGGGGCTATTTTACATCCACTAAATTCATTTCCACATGGCTCTTAAGAAATTTAATGATTATTAAATTAAAATTTTAAAATCTCAAGATTGCTTGTTAGTTTGTTTCCTTCTGTATCTCACAATGTTTATTCTCTCTTTACATCACTTCTTGCAAATTAAAAACTCACAGTTCCAGTCTCTTTGGTCATAGATTCTTTTTATTCTTAAATTCCACGACATCTTCTTTGTGGCATTGCACTGAAGCATTTGTTCATTTCATTTTCAAATTGGTACAAATATTTTATAAATTTACACAGATCTATAGGAAAATAAAAACTTTTACTTTCATGGTTACTTAAAAGTTTTTCATAATCATTTTGAATGGGTTTTGTTTCTCAAAATTAAAGAAAGAGTAGTCATTATTATCAATAATGATGGAGTTACAAATAATTTTATGCAAACTGATATGGTATGAAAAGATTAACTGAAAAGTGATATTAGTTATGCTTTCCAATTATGCGAACTCATGATGGTTTTATACAACTAATTTTTTATGTCACATTAATTTATACACATTTTTTTGTACATTGTGGTTATTCCTCCATTATTACTCTATTATTATTAAGCCCCCGGACCCTGGTTGAAGAGCTTTTGCATTAAGCAGTGAGGCAGATGACTTGTTGGGTTCGACAAATCATGATCTTAAATTTCTAACTGAAGCTTGCAAGCCCCCTTCGACCCAAAGAGCCCTAGTCCTGAAGCTGCCGAGCCACTGAGCCTTGATCTGATGTCACTTGTAGCTTATGCAAAATTGATTTTGATTATTTTAAAAATAAAAATTAGTAGTACGATAAATATAATTTTTAAATAATAATTTTGATAAAAAAATAAATATATTATAAATTCTTAATCATATGAGTACGAGATAAATTTCACCAAGCCTTTATACCACAATAACAAGTGTTTATCAAACATCTAATGTTGTAGCTTATAATATCAAATATGGTCTAATTATTTCTATTAGAGTGGCGGTATACATCTCACATTTTTAAAAAAGAAAATTATCTCAAATAATATAACATCCATCAATCAAATGATAAAATAATATAATTAATTCACTTAAATTTTATAAAAAAAAATTACTAAATATTGAATAAATGACACACCTTCTAAAATGAAATTTGTAATAAAAAAAATTTCAAATATTTATCATTACTCTTCTACTTGTGTCTCCAGCTGGAATCCGGTTCCCGAATGAATGCCATGAGAATGAAACGATGAAAGAAAAAAAAATGTCAGAGATGTTACTTGAATCAGTTTACAACTTGGAGTGGTCCCAAGACTAAACGTTAGTGAAATCCAGACTACTTATATGATCCACTCTATTGTTAGAACAATTCAACAAAACTAGAGCCTACTTTACTAGCTAGCTAGCTAACCAAGTGAGGGTACAGCTTACTTAATATGTAGAACTAACCACTCTCCCCTTTATTGGAAAAGTGTTTGCTCAACTGTTAGCTTTAGTTCTCTGAACAAAATTTATAACACATGCCTGTATATTTGCCCGGATAAAGATTACGAATTAATACACTGCATATATGGTGTATTTATCTATTAGTAATCAAAATTTACTGGAATTGAAACGCACTAGAATAAGAATAAGTTGGAATCAAAATTGAGAATGAAAAATACAATAAATTTTTTACTTTAATTGGAATCGGAATCAGAATTAACTGTATTACCATTGATGTATTTACTTTATCTTGAAATTAGAATATATTGTTGCAAGTTATTACCATTGATGTATTTACTTTGTCTTGAAATTAGAATATATTGTTGCAAGTTATTAAATTGACTTTAGTCGATTATTTTCATTATTTATTGTAATAATTGTGATTATTATTATTATTATTATTATTACTACTACTACTACTAAAAATAATTATTTTTAATAATAATAATGATATTTTTATTTTTATTGTTATTATCATTATTGGATAATAGTTATTATTATTATTAAACAAGTACAAAGAAATTTTTAATTTTTACCAAGGTTATAGATGTCAATTTACTTCTTATTCATATTTCCTAGAGATGGGTCACTTTGATATTCGAGATGGCTAGTAGGTGGGCGCGTTACCGTTAGAGTGGCGTTAAATGGCGTGATGTCGAGCAGAGATTTTTGCGCAGGCATTTTAAAGAGACGTCGATAGAAGAGATACGATTAGAGTCTGGACAAGTGTGCGATAAAAAGCACACTGCAATAAGCATGCTTTATTTTTTAATGAAAATAAACTTAAATTTTATGATTTTATAAATAACTTGAAATTGAATTTTTTAAATTCATTTAATTCTTAGTTAAAAAACTATAATTGATTTATATTTATAATTTATTAAATAAATAATTGATATCATGATTTTAATGAATACAATTATAAATATCATGATTTTATAAATATACATTACTATTATTGTGAATTATGATTTATGACTCTATGTAAGTCCAAGTTAACAATTAAGTTAACCCATAAGAAATATTTATTATTATTGTTGTTAAGTATTAAAAAAATTCTAATACTATAAGGTCAAACTTAGTAATTAATATTATATTTTCTTACTATTATTAGTTTATTATTATTAAATATGGACTTGAATTTTGAATTTTCAATTCTATTAAATTTGAATAAAATTATAGACCTAAGAAAAGTACATAAACTTGAAAAAAGTAAGTCAACAACTTAGTATACGCTCTTAAAAAATTAAAAAAAAAACTTATTGAGTTTTTTTCTTAGGCATGTCACAACACAGTGGGTGCGACACGAACGTATCAGGCAGGGCCTAAATAAAAAAAATTTAGACACAGTACGATACGAAACGAAATACATAATTGGCACAGTACGGTACGGACACAAGTATGAATGGGTCTTACTTTACCAGCCCAGTCCATTAGTCATCTGTAATATTTCTTATTCCCACCTCCCTCCTTGAGAATGAAAATTTCATTCTACATTTCCAAATTTGTAGAGTCTACTCAAATTTCTTTTCTATTTCCACTTTTTTTTTTTAGAAAGTAAATAAGTCCGTGAATCTCGTTTTTTTTTTTTTCATTTTTATTCTTGTTGCCGGTTGGCAAACTTTCTAAAAAAGTACGAAAAGAATTAATAAAATCAAGACTTATGAAATTTTATTTGATTATGCTTGTAACATTGAATAATTTTAAGGGAAAATATCCACCATCCACTTGTTTTTTCCAACTTTTTCAAAAATACACAATTCTTTTTTTTTTTTTTAGCTGAAATCCACTTGAATTTACATTTTGTTTCACGTTTTCACTTCTGTTTGGATACCGTTAAGAAAACTAACGGAAGCTTAGAAAAATAACTAATTTGCCCCCCAACTATAATAAATAATAATAGTCACACGTAATAAAAATAAATAAATAAAAATAAAAATTATTTTGAATATTTTGTAAAAGTCAATTTTAATATTACTAATATGGAGATATTTGTTAATTTTAAAATCTATTTAATCTAAAAATTTATTTAAAATCTTTATAATAAATATAAATATATTATTAAAATAAAAATAAAAATTTAAAAATTTAATATTATTTTAAATGTTACAAGTAGTTTAATAGTATTAATCTACTAATGATTATTTATTATTATAAATAATAAATAATAAAGTATTATTTATTATGTTTATAATTGTTTATTATATGTGACTATTATTATTTATTATAATTGGGGGGTAAAATAGTCATTTTTCTAAATTTTCATTAGTTTTCTTAATGGTATTCAAGCGGTAGTGAAAAAAATGAAACAAAATGTAACTTCATGTGGATTTAAAAAAAAATTTATATATTTTTAAACTGATTCAAGTAACTGGGTGGATGATGGATATTTTTCCCCCTAATTTTAATGACAGGAAATTGCCCCCATTAAGCAGGAATGCCACGTGAAAATGAAAATCGGACCATAAATTTGATTACCGATTTTCATGGAACTTATTTGCTGAAAAGTTGTCTGACACGGGGCGTGGGGGTACCCAAATTAAGTAAGTTACAAACTATAGTATATGGAGTAGTCCGCTAAAGTAGAGGGTATGCAATTATAGGTGAGCTTTCTAATTATATTAAAATTAAGAATGAGATGAAAAATAAAAAATTAAAATTTAGATTTTATCATGTGCTGTATTAAATTTATGTTTTTTTAAATTGTTTCTTAAATTAGGAGCTCACTTAATATATATGTCTATATATTATTTATTGTGATTTACATATCTATATATTGTTTAATTTGCTTTATTAAATTTCTCTCTAGAACTTTAGATGAACTTCATGAATGAGGCAAAAAAATACATGATATATCACCAATTTGTAATTTAGGAGAGAGAAACCTTCTTTATAATTCATTTCAATCAAATAGACTTCTTAAAGGGAAATTAACAAAAATAGATTCTTAACTAACTATATTGAAAATGCTACATTTTATTTCTCATTTCTACTATGGTTGTTTGTCACATGTGCTATAAATTAATAAGATGCATTTGTTATATATATATATATATATATATATAAATTTTTTTTTTTTTTGAGAAGAGATCCATTTGTTATATTGATATCAAAGGGATTGATCATTACGAGCGAAGATAGATACCATATTACATGGTACAGCTCAATTATAGTACTCAATTGTACTTATTTATGTGAATCATTGATAAGAATTTGATATTGCAATAATATTTCTTTTTAATACTTGCTTTGCTTTTCTGATGGTAGCATCATTCAGAAACTCAAAAGGCCCTTCTCCTGCAATCTTCCAAGAGTGTCTTTATTCTTTAAGACTCACCTCACATGGTATTAAGTTGAACATGCCCAAACTTTTTCTTTTTCTTTAGAAACCTGGTATATTTGCTCGTCCTTGGCATCTCGGAATCTGCTACCAGCAAATTTATCCACGAAAAAAAAAAAACTTCAAAAATATCCTTTTATGAGTGATGCAGCATGTCTAAGTTGATCCTAAGTTCCTAATTATACTACAACAAATTGTCAGAGCCATGAGGTATATTTTTGAGATTGGACTTTTGTGTCTTTTAATTCGCGACTACTGTGAGACGAAATTATAACTGTCACGTGTATCTGGGCGTGTGATTGACGAACTGCCAATAAGAATAAGTGTTTACAAAAAAAGTTTTGGACAGAATGCTAATAGAAGTCTCATCAGTGACTCGTTTCTGTACTATATAGTTTTCATTTCCAGCTTCAGAAGTCCATATGGCAGTGCCATCAGCTCTTTCAATGTTCCTACCAATTAGAGAATCACTTCTATTACTTTAGATTTCTTGGAATATTCCTTATTTGGACAGAATTAGCTTGCCACGTTACAGTGAGATCAAAGAACTTGCAAAATTTACATCAAAGGGAACTTAAGTGAAATGAAAATGCTACTGAAACATACTTCTCTAGAAGGTGAACAAAACAGGGTAATGTTGGTGCAAAAATCTTCAAAACCTCAGAAAGCTGCATAACTTTTCCAGCTACCAAGTATCTACCATTAGCTTTTGAAACCTCGAGAGCTTGAATATGTGCATATGCAATATCTCTAACATCAACAAATCTACCAGATCCTGCATACTTTAGATTTCCTGCATTTCCAATACCTCTAAAACTTAATTAGCATTGTTTGTCAGAAGTTAGACATTAATTCTTGTTATTCTCAACATATGGTTGCTAGATATTACCGTTTATGAGATTCAGTATCAGCTCCACAGGTAAGTTAAGGTTTGGCTGTAGAAAAGGACCAAATGTAAATCCTGGATGTATTTTAACCAAGTCAATGCCACTCTCTTTTGCAGACTTCCAAGCTTCCTGTTCAGCTAAGGTCTTCGAAAGTGCATACCAGTTCTGGAAGAAAATCAGAAAAACTATCATATATATTGTGGAAGAAAATAATTTTATGAAATTAGAAGATTTACAACTTCGACACCCTGCATATGTCTGGATTTGAAACCCAAGTCTCATCGAATACAACATCAGGGGTTAGAGGAGTTCCATTGTATTCTATTGCAACCATTGAAGAGGTTACAACTACTCTCTTGATAAAAAGATCTTTTGCGCATGAACTAAAAACATTAGCAGTTCCCTTCACTGCAGGATCAATTACGCCTGCCTAAAAAGAGTATGGCCAGAGAATGTAGAAACAGATAATTTCAAGCCGGTTCTATCAAGCTATGCTGCAAAAATTGTCATCATATTGCACGCACACACATTCAAATGGCGTAAGTAAGATTCTTGAAGTAATGAAAAGATTGGTTGAATCAGAATCATGCAATACATCAAAATCAAAACAGATCAACCTGTGGATCATTGGATGAAAAATTTACAGCAGATGCTGTAAGGAAAACACCTTCACATCCATCAACTTAAAAATCAAAAGATCCTTCTTCCAACAAGTTTGCCGCCTTGAATATATGAAGCCTTTCTTTAGCTCCAGCAAGCGCTTGTAAATGTTCTGTCATTGAAGGATCGTCTGCAGAGTACAGTAAATTGAATAACAGTTCAACAATTGCAATGCCTAAAATTTTTTAAGATTAAAGAGTCTGAATGCTGAATGATCTAATTCTGCTGGCACTTTCATATTCAAAGCCACAGTTTCTCTTGAAGCTTACTGTTGGTTCAATTTTCTATCCAAAGATTCAATTTTGGCCTGGAATCAAAGTGATACACTAATTGTTATTACTACACAATTGGAGGAAAAAGCAACGTAACCATATGTAGCGATCAAATTATCAAAACAACTACTAAACCCAGAACTAAATCATGAAGAAGATACAACTTTTGAACACCATAAACAGTTATCAAAATTTGGAAAAATTGAAGCGAGAGAGCGAGATAGAGAGAGGCACTAACTTGGGTAAAGAATAACAGCCTTAACAGTATAACCTCTTCGCAGTAACAGCTTCACCAGCCATGAATCTATGAAACCTGAGCTCCTGTTTCCCACAGCATCTTCCCTTCTCCAATCTCCAGTATTCATTCTCTCTTTGCTAATGATTTGTGCTGCGTCAAGGTTTGAGCTTAAGCTCTCAATTGTTGATCCATTTTGTTGCTTACTATTTAACTAAAAGAAACAATGTCCATGTGTATGCCGCTGAGGGAATATTTACTTTTCTTTCACAAGTAACATTTTTCATTGTTCATCACCAATAGGGTTCAAACAACGATGTTCACAATAATTTCATTGTTTGATTGATGCGTATTTAGGATTATTGGGTGTAATTCTTAGGTTGAATATCAGTTACTCCTGAGAAAGAAAATATGCTTTAGTTACATTATCTATTCAATAAGTTCAGAAATGACTGTAACAATCCTACGCGTGGGCCATTGGTAATTAATACGTCCAATAACCTTGGGCGCATGAGTTCGAGTCACAGTATGGTTGGACTCGCATCTCCTCTCAATAGGGGAGTTATTTAGCTCACATCCTGGATAAGTGAGTTCCGCTACTTATAACAGTATCTTGGAGAGCTTTCTACTGGGTGAGTAGGTTCTCGTCTTTATAATAGAATAATACTGGATAGCTCCCTACATCTAGGAGATGTAGGTTGAGTAATACCTACATATGGGAAATGTAAGTTGAGTAATACTGGAAAGCTCCCTACATTTGGGTAGTGATTACCGAGCTGTCTATGAAGTCTTGGAGGCTCCCTACAGGAGATGTAGGTTCTGGCCATCTATAATAGAGTATCTTAGAGCTCCTACATTTGGAAGATGTACGCTCGGGCGCTTTATAATAGAGTATCTTGGATAGCTCCTACGTGGGAGATGTAGGTTGAGTAATACCTACATCTGGGAAATGTAGGTTGAGTAATATTGGAGACCTCCCTACATCTGGGTAGAGTAGGTTACCGGCATCTTCTAACAGAGTAATCTTGGAGAGCTCACATCCGGAGATGTAGATTCTCGGCTTGTCTTATAACAGAGTATCTTAGATAGCTCCCTACATCTGGGTAGAGTAGGTTCTCAGGACTGTACTATAACAGAGTAATACTGGAGAGCTTGTAATATATACATAAAAAAAAAAAAAAAAGACTATAACAATCCTACTGTTCTAGGAATTAGGGAGTAATAAAAAGTACGATTTAAACATTTTTATCAATCTAAATCTCATCAACCAATAATTCCACTCCGCATCCGCATGCAACGGAGAATATTGATTCTACCCCAATAGTAGGAAAAAATCGTCCACAAAATTATTGAAGTGACATTTATTTTAAAACCTATTTTTATGTGACAGACTTTGATATATAACACGACAGGCTACAATCTTGAGGTTAAAAAATTGTTCCAATTTTCTTTTTTTGGGGAAATATCCTAGTCCTTTTTCGATCAACAAACATTTGAACTTCCATCCTGAGATAACATTTCAGAGATTCATAATTAATAGTCATGTATAGCATCCCTCACATTAGGCAAAGCCATATCTAAGTAAAGCTTCGTCTGTTCTTTTTCCGGCCCCAGGGGAGTTTACTCGCCCCATTCCCCAGTCTCCCGCACTGCTCAAGTCGACCAGATCATTCAAAAAACTTGTAGAAGTGACATTTTCTTTTCATTCATGAATGAAATCCACACCAAAGATAAATTATCACATAATTCTTGCCATGGTCTATTTCACGATAACTTGACCATCATCAAAGTGTACATAAATTTTGAATCAGTCCAACAAAAGTATGAAACTGGTGAAGATGACCTTAAAACCCGTGTGAAGACTAGAAAAGGCATGTCGACTACTTTTTGAAGGGAACAGGCATGGTGAACGAGAAGCAGAATATTCAGAAGGAAGAGAGCTCTGCAATTTGCCGAAACTTTTCATAAGAGACCCAGAAGACGAATTGCCACGGACCAAGTCTTGCCCAGGTCGGAAAGAAACCCTTCCACAGTGCTTTCAACCCTTCAGTTCTAACGGTCTTCACCAGACAATCATATGAATTTATATACGTTATCTTGTCTTCCTTGCCGGCAGCCTGATTCATCATTCTAGTCTTCACCACATCGGCTGGACAGCTCAAAGCAGTTGCAGAGAGACCTGACATAATAGATGCTAAAGTGTGGGCTAAAATGTTGTCACCAGCTATGTGACTTTGGATAACAAAACGTTTTGCATGATCATAACAAGCCAACTCTCCCATGTTCACTAAAAATGCTCTTTGGACATTTGGGAAAACTCCTTTCCAAAGTCCCCCAATGCCCTCTGTCTGAATGATCTTTTTGAAAGCATCAAATGGCCCTCACCTTAACAAGATCAGTGGGGCTTGCCACTACCTGTGCCACTAAGATTGAAAGAAATGCTGTTTGTTACAAATATACAGTACTAGATAGTGAAAGGAAAGATAACTAGCATAACAACCAGCACATTTATCAGAATACCATGCACAATTCAAATTACCCAACAAGTCATGGATTACTAAATGATAAGAGCAACCGGTAGATTCTCAAAGGCATCAAAATTTCTGTGTCATCCTAATAGTAAAATTACTGGATTTCAGCAACCACTATATATCCCCAACGAAACCAACACAGAACATTAGGAATCAATCTATACTTGCCAGAGCAAACAAAGTGGTGAGTCGTTGTGGAATTCATGAAGAGTTAAAATAAGAAAACAAACCCAAGCATACAACAACAAGGCCATACAAGACAACAGGTAAAATAAAGGCACTACAAACAACAATCTTTGTTCCAACGGATCAATTCATCTAATTCCTTTTGAATGATAAAATTAGAAACAAAGTATATGTTATATTAACCCGCCATTTAAACCTGAGCCGGCCCATCACTTGTAAATTGTAGACATCATATGTCCCTAAATGATATTCTTTACCCAATAAATAATACTACATTTACACAATAAAACAATTTGTGCAATAAAGAAGAATAGTTCATGCTAAAGCAAATCAAAATCAGCTTGAAATTGAATGCCTAATACAAATTTAATTGATAAACCCAAAAAAAAGGGAATTTGATAGTACCTGGGCAATGACGCCAGAGATTCCACCAACAAGGGCTTTAGTAGGGAGGGAAAAGGAGCCACCATTAATGTTATCGCCAACTAAAAGATTTCTCAAATTCTCGTAACCAACGATTCTAATGGGAGTGTAAAAGAGGTGTCTTACAATGGCAGGAGAAAGGCCTTTATAGAGGCTGAGAGGACCCTGATGGCGTACGATTTCCGATGCGACCCGCAACGCGTTGGTGGGTCGAGCCAGTGAGTCCGACTCGCCGTGCAACTGCAGCCTCGTCTTGGTTAAGTCTATTGGGAATGTTGTAGTCTCCGCAATCATAGCAGAAATCGAGCTCAGTAAGATCTTCGTCTCAGTTTGCTCTCCTCCATCTCCAGGCCTTTCCCCTCGCTTCATCCTTCACGGGCGCACCCGACTGTCGAAAACGTTGCCAGTGAAACTGAAACTGAAACTGAAACGAACCGGGAGAGGGGGTAAAAAATGAAAAAGCAAATGTTATTTTGCCGTCATTTGCCTCGTCAATATGCTTGGCCCACCTGTCTATCAGACCGAACTGGGATGATAACGGGTCAGTCTTCGAAGCCCACTCTTAAATCAATTTAATACTTTCTATCTTATAAAATTCTGCAAATTAAGTGAAAAAATTTTGTTACTTTTTGTTAATGAATTTTGATCATTCAAAAGAAAAAAAAAATCATTTTAAACATTTTGTATTCTGAAAAAAAAATAAAGTTCTGTTATGAGATTTATCTATCCACTCTTTGATTAAAAAAAAAAATGTATGTCTCACATTATGAAATTTAAGAAGTGATTTGTAACACGCACTCGTGCTTCTAGGAGGTGCGTTGCTAATAACACAAACAATAATGTAAAGTATGTAAAATGTAGTGCAATTGAAAGGAGAATAGCATCAGCGACCCCACAAACTAATAATCTTCGTTTACAAAAGATTGGGGGCACTTTGTTCGTAATCAATAACTTTCAGAATTTGTGAACCATTCACCTTCCGAGTAGTTGATTCCATTATTTTATGATTTTGATTGATGTATCTACTTGATGCTCGTGTTTTTTTATTATACATATGTAACATTGCATTTGCTAAATTGATATATAAATTACCAAGTTACGTGTATAATTTCTAAATTATCCAATCAAAATCGACTAGATAATATTGATGAGTTTGTTTCTAAAACTTTGGATGACTATTGTATGTAGTCAGGACTAATATGGAGCATTCAGTACATACATTTATATCATAATGAATTACCAAAATTGCTCATTAAACATCTATAGATAATTCATTTATTGTTACACTATCAATTACCTATTACTATCCAAGACATGTAATTCTGCGTTAATCCACCTTAGGCCTATACCCATTGCAATTGGTATTGGGACATCTACTTCATATATCCCATAAACTCACCTTTGGTTATAGTGTATAAGTGTTGGTTGTACCACCACAATGCACTAAGATGGGACACTAATGTCATTTGGAAATTTATATAAGTTTGACTTACCATCTATTATCAAATATTTGATCCGGTGACTGATGATTTGTTTATTGCATGTTTTATGGGTTATTATTTTAATGAGACAAATTTTCTTTTATTGAGAGAGAAAAAAATATTCTATAATTTAGGTATGATCCTCAATAAAAAGTGGTTGATATGTCTTACCTAAATACATGCATCTCTCGTAGTGAACACAAAGTGCAAAGGATAGTTCATTTAAAGCATATAACAACTCAATTGCCGAATAAATTTACGAATACGACAAAAGTAACCAAGTCATCTATATCGGTTAGTAATATCCCCCCGACCAGGCCATTTTTCCTGAAGAACAAGTTATTAAAAGTGCAACTGAAGAATTGTCTATCACACACCTGAAACATGGTAGACCACTTAGTTGAAAAGATATTATCACATCAAAATAAAAATATTAAAGACCAAGTTCTTATTGTATATGATGCTCAAAACAAAATTGAACAAATCACTATAAAATAGTGAATGATCTATGAAGAGATCAAAGACCTTGATAAATTATAACATCAAGATGAGATATAAGACTTTAAAAAGGCAAATAAATCCAAAAATAATAAGGTTTCTGTTGATTTTTATCAAAGTAATATTTTGAAACGATGCCCAATCCTTAGTTGAAGCACATGCCATGAAAATCATCTTAAAGAGATATATGCCTAAGAAATGGCTTAAAATGGAGAGAAAAAAGATTCTCTAAACTTTGTGCACATAACAGAGGTGTGGAATTGTGAATAGATAGTAATCACTGATTTGTTTATGTATGCAGTAACTACAAATATTGTAAGTGATTAAGATCCACAATGTATCGATAAATGTATACTGAGACTTCATTAAGTAGAAAGAAGAAATCGAGACGGACTTGACTTCTTTAGCTAGAAATATATGTATTTGGACCTGTAATCCAAACATTAGAGGGTGATAAATCTATTAGGTATAAATGGATATCTTTATAAAAACATAATAAAAAGAGGTCTATGAGATATAAAGCTCGATTAATTACACAATGGTTCGTGCAAAGACTTTTTTTTTTTTTTTTTGAATTACATGAGACTAATGCTCAGATTACAACTCATATTATATGAGATATTTACAACTACTGAGACCCGTTTACATCAATTCTGATATGGCACCGCTCAGATTTTAAACCCTCTCAAATATTCGAGGGACGTCAAACTCCCATCGAGGGACGTCAAACTCCCATATTGGGAGAAAGACTGCCTTCACTCGAGCTCTGAGGCTCCAAGGAAGGAAATATAAATTAAACCCCTGCAATGCGTCTGCGGGGGCTCTAACCACTTCCCTCTCACACTTGTGAGGGAGTGACTCTAGCCACTTGGGCTAAGCCCAAGTGGTTGTTCGTGCAAAGACTTAGTATTGATTACTATGAGACATATACTCCTTTTATTTATGCAATTTTTTATTGATTTAATAGTATTTGAAAGCTTGAAATGCACTTCATGGATGTGGTTGCAGCTTATTTATATCAATCACTGAATGCAATTAGTACTTTGACATATTTACCCCAGTACACTAGACCGAATATAGTATTGACGCAACAAAAAGATATTGGAATGGTCTTAAACATATTTTCTGTCATCTTCAAAGAACAATTGATTTGAGATTATTTTATTATAATGAACTAACAAAAAATCCAAGTCTTATTAGTTAGCTTGATGCAAGTTGTTTGTCTAATCCCTATAGTGCGTCTTTACATACAAGATATCTTTTCACATTCATTAGTAAAATGATTTCTTGGAAATCTACAAAGCAAACTCTTGTTGCTAAATCCTCTAATCATTCTGAATTCCTTTCATTACAGGAGGTAAGTCAAGGATGTATATAGTTGCAGTATGTCATACATCATATTCAGAGTCACTGTAAATTATCTTCAAGTACAGACGATCTAACAATGAGACAGAACAAAGTATATATCACCACAGTTCTTCTACATTCATGAGATTCAACATAATAAGAATATTGACATTAAGCAAATATACTCCATTGATAATTTTGCCAATATATTATCTAAAGCTCTACCAATATTAGCATTTGAGAAAATAGTACATGGGATCGGCATGTGCCGATTGCAAAGACTATCAAGTTGTTATCATTAAAAAGAGCAGGGAGGACTAATCAAAGGGAGCGTACTTTTTATTGGAAATAATGTTAACGAGTAAACTGAATATATGTGCACTTTACTCTTTTCTCATTGTCCAAATTTTATCTCATTGGGTTTTGCTGACAAAGAATTTTAAGAAGGCATTTTTAAGGTCTGCTCAACGCCACTTTATAATTCACTGAATGTATTTCTTTCACTTGGAGTTATTATCCCATAAGATTTTTCCTGAGCAAGAGTTAAAATACAATTATCATCAAGCGGTAAATACCTAATAGAAAATATTATGAGATATATCTATCCACCCCTTAATAAAAATAATATGTGGTTCCCATTATGAAATTCAGGAAGTGTATTACAACAAGCATTCATGATTTTAGGAGGTTTGCAGTTAACAATGCAAACAACAATACTCATAATTTTATGATGTTTGCTGTTAATAATACAAACAGTAATGTAAGGCGTATATGAGATTAGACTAGTATCATCGACACCATGAGCTAATATCCTTCGTTTAATAATGTTGTTCGTAATCAACAACAATCATAATTCATCTGATCAATGAGAAATGAGCCAGATATCACATTCTTTTCTTTAAATGTAAATTTCAGTAAACCCCTTTAGAAGCAATTCTTTATATTGTTTGCATGCGTACTTTAAATACTTCACAATTGGATCCACAACAGTTTGAAATAACATGTAGAAGAAAAACGTCCGTTCAAAAAAAAAAATTAAAATAGTAGGTAAAAAGCAGTATCGTTCCCCACAAGTGCGAGGAAATTGGTTCGAACTCCACAAATGCATTACAGATATTTAATTTATATATGTCTTTTGGAGTCTCAGCGCTCGAGTGAAGGTAGTCTTTCTCTCAATATGAGAATTTGACGTCCCTCGAATATTTAAGAAGATTTAAAATCTAAATGGTGTTATATCAAAATTAATATAAAATGAGTTTTAGTAGGTATAAATATTAATTATAAATATAATATAATATAAGTTGTAATATGAGAATGAGTTTAATGTCGCGTAATTAAAAAAAAAAAAAAAAAGCGGTGTCTTTTAATCCGAAGTCAAACACAGAGGTTGTTCAAATGCCCAGCGCCAGCCAGGGCGCAATTTTTCTTTAGAGTGTATTGGCGGCAAAATCAATAGTTCATCTCTTCCACGTCTGATACTCGCTCAGTTACACTACATATGTGTACTCACATTTAGATAGTGAGCGAGCCTGTTATGTTTTTCTTATTGCTTCACATTAATCGAAATGGAAGAATCAACTTCAATGTACTGCAATCTAGGGATTTTAGAAAAACTTAACGATGAATCAGTCCAAGATATTATCGAAAGCTACAACGGTTTCTGTGCCACCACAAACTCTCTTCTAAATGGTGACCGCGATATCTCCATCGGAAAGGAGTTCGTCACTCACGTGCGCTCTCTCTGTAAACAGGGCCTCCAATCTCTCGCTCATGAGCACTTTCTCCGCTCCCTTGAGGTATTCAATTCGAGTCACCACTTTCGCCGCTATATTTCTTCCTGTCATTTAATTAAAAAAAATGTTTAGCTTAACAAGCTAATTGAAGGGAACCTTTTAGCTGATATTCATGATTTTCTTATTAACAAATAGGTTCATTCAAGACGGATACTGTTGATTCTAGGGTTTCGGGGTTTTTTAAAGTTAATTCATATGTTATGTGTTGAATTCCTGACAGGAAACTTTTGAGAAAACTTTTGTGTCAAAATTTTGGCGGCATTTTGATGTCTACAGCAAAGTTGCAGTTCCAGAGCAGAATAAACCGCTTGTATGTAACTGTTTATCTGTTTAAAGATTGTAATTTTTTTTTTTTTAATTTTAGTTAGTAGTTCATTGTCATATACTGTTCTTGTTAATTACAGATTTATGATGATGAGGTTCATGAGGTTTTATGTAAAGCTTTAGAAGAGATATGTATGAAGATACAAAATCAGGAAAAGTGCTTGTTTATGCTTGTTCATGCTGTAGAGTCCCCTAGGGACTGTTCACTAGAAGGGAAACCCATTTCAGATTCCCAAGTACATCTTTTTGCTAAATACCAACTAATGGTAACTTCGGTTCTTATGGCTAGTCTTCCTCCACATTTTCCTGGTACGTCTATCTCAAATTGTTAGTTATGTTGTGTAATTGTGCTTGGTGTGTGCGTGTGTATAATGGCAATTTTTCTGGATTGTTATTAAATATTTTTGTTGCCATGTTTTGGTAATGAAACTATAAATGTCAGAAATGCTCTACTGGTATTTCAAGGGAAGGCTGGAGGAGTTAAGTACTATCATGGATGGTGAGTTAGAGGACGAAAATGATTCTCAAGATAAAGATGACATGGATTTAGATGAAAAGGGAAAACAAAGAACTGGTGAAATGGATATTGATCAGTCCTATAACCATGGGAAATTTTCAGAGAATAGCAAACTGGTGAAACACATTGGGAAGGTTGTCCATGATCTTCGAACTCTTGGATTTACATCTATGACTGAAAATGCCTATGCTTCTGCCATCTTTTCGCTTTTGAAGGTGGGTATATGTTTTATTATGCAGTAGCTGTTCAATAAATTCCGTTCCTTTGGTCAAATTTTCTTCTCCTTTTTTTACTAATGTTGTTTTTTCATTTGATGTTGATCTACTGTAATTACTTAAACTATTTATTGCTGTTTAGCGTCGAAGTTATCTGCCTCCTTTTTGCTTTCATTTACAGTTTATTTTGCTAATAGCATGTTTTCCTGTTTGAATGGCAGGCTAAAGTTCATAATCTGGCTGGCGAGGATTACAGGAGTTCTGTTTTGGAGCCCATTAAAGCATGGATACAGGTTTTTTTTTTTTTTTTTTTTTTTTTTGCTTCAAATAGCTTTCCCTTTCTTGTAACTGTATAGTTTGTGAATATTAACCATGCCACCTTTACAGTAATGCTGACTCTGTATATTTGATAAAAAAATATGGGCAGCTTTTCAAATAATTGGTCTTTAACATTTTGCTAATGTTGCACCTTCTTTGATAAACATTTGCCATATTGCTTCAATTTCTTCTTGTTACTTGTCTAATCTTGTTCATACTTTATATAAAGCCCTAGTAAAACAGTTGTTTGTTCCGATGTTCTGCCTACTTTTTTAATATTGCCTGTGGCATCTACTTTATTTAAGTTTGTAAAATTATGTTATGGTAGGATTTCTTATACTTCACAGTTTGTTTCACAGGCTGTACCTCTTCAGTTCTTGAATGCACTTCTCGCTTATCTTGGTGAATCTGAGAGTTATGATAGTCCTACAGCTGGCCTTAAATCACCTCTAGCCTCACGCCCTTTGTGCTGTCCTGGAACACGCAATCCCTCAGAAGGACTTGTTAGATGGCGATTGCGGCTAGAGTATTTTTCTTATGAAACATTGCAAGACTTAAGGATAGCTAAGCTATTTGAGATTATTGTGGACTACCCTGAGAGGTAAATGTAAATATTTGTGATATCTATGAATCACTGGTCAAAATTATAAGTCTTGTATTAAAATTATCCTTTGAATCACTGCTTTAAGTCTTCGAACTGGGGAAGGTTTTGTATGTTGGGCATTGCATGTGTGGATTCTTATCTTGTGCTATTGTTGAGGTTATTTATTTTTGTGGGGAGCATGATGAATGAGTTTGTATATTCTTTAATCTTGATAGCAACTATTCCGTACATCAAAAATCAATTTTCTGGAGGAAATGTGATCTGATGCTTGGCAATTTTGTGGACCAAGGACAAACCCTTTTCCCATGCTCTAGTTATGAGAAGAAAAATTCATAAACCTAGGTGGTATAGGAGAATTGATAAAGAGAATAGAGATGATGATAGGAATCATCAAAATGAGATGATATAGATTGATGTCCAACTTTCACTTAACAGTGAATTTATGGAAGTGAATGATATTAATGGAAAAAGTTTTCATTTCCTAATTTATCAAAATTATCCTCTGAATCTTGTAGCTCTCCCGCAATTGAAGACTTAAAGCAGTGTCTTGAATATACCGGTCAACATTCTAAGTTGGTTGAGTCATTTATATCGGCACTAAAATATCGTTTGCTCACTGCGGGTGCCTCAACCAATGATATATTGCATCAATATGTTTCAACTATTAAAGCACTTCGGACAATCGACCCAACTGGTGTTTTTCTTGAAGCGGTCGGTGAACCAATAAGGGACTATCTAAGGGGAAGGAAGGATACCATAAAATGCATTGTGACCATGCTTACAGACGGAACTGGAGGAAATCCTAATGGATCTGGCAACGCTGGGGATAGTCTTCTTGAAGAATTAAATAGAGATGAAGAAAATCAAGAGAATATTGGTGTTGATGATGGTTTCAATATTGATGACAAGCAAGCGTGGATTAATGCTGTGTGGTACGTGTTTTCTATCATGATTTGTTTTTAAGATATGTGATGATATTTGGATTTCTATGAGTTATATGGTCAGTTTTGACATTCCCTGCATGAGTTCGGCCCTTTCAGCTGGGAGCCTGACCCTGTGGAGGCTGACCCCTTGAAGGTTAGTCGGAATCGAAGGAAGGTGGACATACTTGGCATGATTGTTGGCATAATTGGTTCGAAGGACCAACTTGTCAATGAATATCGTGTCATGCTAGCAGAAAAGCTTCTGAATAAGTCTGATTATGAAATTGATTCAGAAATACGCACTTTAGAACTCCTGAAAGTAGGTGTTTGGTATATAAACATTTCTGCTATTTGAATTTGTGCTCTTTTGGTGTTGTTTTGATCATATCTTCCCTGGACACCTGAAAGTATGTTTGTTGTGCTGTCACTTTCCAGATACATTTTGGAGAGAGTAGCATGCAAAGATGTGAAATTATGCTTAATGATTTGATTGATTCAAAGAGAACAAATGCGAATATCAAAGCAACCATTGAGAAGCAATATCAAGCTGGTATGCATTGAATATATTAACTTTCTACTGTTTTTTAAAATACCACCATTGTTCTTTAAAAGAACAGTAAAAACTTTTTGGCGAATGTATTCTTAGGTTCTGAGCTGGTGGAAGAAGGGGTATCTCTGGGTTTGCTTGATGCTACAATCATATCATCAAACTTCTGGCCTCCAATGCAGGTATGGAGTAGATTTTTTCTTATAATGATATCAATAATATATTCAAAAGATAGGCATAAAATCACCATCGTGAAATTTTTCTTATCATGGAAAGGATAGGGGCTTTTTGTTTTTTTATCTTTGTTTTGTGTACAGCTGGATTTTGGTGGGGAATGGGGGAATAGAGATTTTTGTACATTTGATGGCAGCTTATATTAGCTTAAAGCCCCTTATCACTCCCCAGCTCATACATGCAAGAACATTAAATTATTTGGTCATGCAACTGGTCAGCAGTTTTTTCATGCCAATCGTCTCCTTTTAACTTGATTTTCTTTCAACACTTAAAAATCCATAGCTTATACATGCAAGGACATTAAATTATTTGGTCATTCAAGTGGTTGACAGTTTTTTCATGCCAATCTCCCCCTTTTTCCTTGACTTTGTTCAACACTTAAAGATCTATTCCATTTTGGCTCACGTAAGTGCATAGTCGTCCGAGATTTACGTGATATTTCCTGGTTGATGTCCTCTCCTAGCAATATCTTCTTTTATTTTCTTTGTTTTGCCCTTTAGTACATCAATGTAACTGACCTTGAGGAGAATTCCAGGATGAGGCGCTTATTGTACCTGGACATATTGACCAGCTGCTTGCTGATTATGCAAAAAGGTTTAATGAAATAAAAACCCCTCGTAAGCTACTTTGGAAGAAAAATCTTGGCACAGTAAAGGTTGGATTCATTTTATCACTCGATGTCTAATGGTACTGATATCTCAATATGAATGCTACTTTATTTGCTTTTTGCTGCATTCAATCTTGGTAGAGAACTCTCTCATAGTTGTTCCCCAGTTTATTTTCCTGCATCATGCAAGTATCATTGCTTTATATGGGAATGCTGTTGTAGTTGGAGTTGCAGTTTGATGATAGAGCGATGCAGTTCATGGTGGCTCCCATACATGCTGCAATTATTATGCAATTTCAGGACCAAACAAGGTAACTTCAGGAGTTATCTGGATAAATCCTATACTCTTTACTGATGGTATAACAATTTTCATTTTCTAATTTCAGTTGGACCTCCAAGAATCTAGCTGCTGCTGTTGGGGTACCAGTGGATGTACTGAGTCGGAAGATAAACTTTTGGATAAGCAAGGTTTGTGTTAGAAGCTTGTATTATATTTCATGATTTTAATTTTTATCTATGGACAAACTGGACCAAAAATATTTGACTTGACTGAGAAAACTTTACTAGTGGAATGAAAGAATCAGTTTTAGTAATTCGGAAAAATTTTAGTTGTTGCCAATGATTTCTGCATTAGTTCATTGCTACCAGTCTTCATCTTTTTATGTTAATCTATGAGATCTTTACGTAATTATCCTTTATCAGACAAGTTCAACTATCTCTATCTTTATTTGCTATAAGTGAATAGGAATGCTCAATTCCAAGCTTGAAATGTTTGGAGCTCAATTATTAATATGAAAATTTCATGGATTATATGTAAAGCAATTAACTAATAATTCGGTCTTGCGTGCAGGGAATCATTAAAGAATCAGTGGGGACAGGCTCCAATGATCACCTTTATAATCTTGTGGAAGGCATGGTTGACAGTAGTAAAATTGGCGATAATACTGGCAGTTGTGAGGAGCTGCTGGGAGGTGATGAGGATGGAGAGAGATCTGTTGCCTCAGTTGAGGATCAAATACGTAATGAAATGACTGTATACGAGGTATATAATGTGTGGTAATGTGATGCAATTGTTGTTTGTATTCTGTTATGGTGATAATAGATGGGTGTCTTCTCAATCAGCCCACTCTGTTTCTAGTAAGATATGTTGCAAACATTTTGACTCAGAAGAGTCTTCTGTCAACAATAGCCCTTTAATATGTGGGTTTAAGAAGGAGGCATGGCAGGGTATGGATCTTTTTAAAAATGGGTGCATATGCGTTGATTCTTATCAATATGGAACTATTACCATATACCCATTCTATATTTGCCCCTGGTTCATGATAGTAGGTACTCCGCAAATAATTGATGCAGCTTCACCATCTGCTGGCCAATGGAATTTACATCAGTCACCATCCCTTTTTTGGCAGTGCACTAGTTGTGAGCCTATGGAGCACTTAAGGTGTTCATGCTTAGAGAAATTGTTTCCTCCAAGGATGAATAAGAAACATGAACAGAAATGATCATACTGGTGAATAAGAAACATGAACAGAAATGATCATACTGGTGTAATTGTGCATTAATTTAATTTTTTCTACTTGGCTTGCTATCAAGCTAATTGACATTTGTTTTGTTGTAGAAATTTATCTTGGGAATGCTCACAAATTTTGGTAGCATGGCATTAGATCGAATTCACAACACTCTGAAGGTAAGGCTGATTTTAACATGGTCCAACCAAAAATAGCTTGATTTTGTTGATAACTCACTAGATAAAATGCATTTGTGCAGATGTTTTGTGTAGCTGATCCTCCTTATGATAAATCACTCCAACAATTGCAAAGCTTTTTATCTGGACTAGTTTCTGAAGAGAAATTGGAACTTAGAGATGGAATGTACTTTCTGAAAAAATAAATGAGTGGTATCACATCCAAAGTCCAAAACTATGAGCAAAGAGAAATGGTGAGTCTTTCTTTAGCTGCTTCGGATGTTGTTTCAAAAATTTTTTCTTCGTTTCCCTTTTTCTGCATGATGTATCACAGCATTGGTGCTTATAGGGAATCTTATGATTGCGTGAAAGTCTTCGAGTGACCATTGGAGTTGCTGTTACTGGAAAATATTGATTTTGGTGCATCTTAGATAGCTTTCTGAAGTCGAGAGTGTTCTATCGCAAAAATTGGAACGCTTCTTCCATCTGTATGGGTCGTGTAAATTTGGGAGTATTTTTAGCCCAGCAGCTTAACCTCTACTTTGGCTTCTGGCTATCGTGTCTAGTCTTCTATCCTCCCGCTTGTGTGAGAAGAGTATTTCACTATCGCTATAATGCTCTGTACATTACATCGTCCCTTTCAATGACCGATATGCAAATATAAGCCTAAATTATTGAATCCCAAAAGGATGTTTATGTTTTGTCAGGCAGAATCTTGCATGGATAGATTGAGAAGGGGAAAGATAAAAATTGCATTTTTGATTATTATGATTTATGTCGTCATGTCCTTTACTAAGGATTCACAATTCTTGTACTTCCAAGTCCCTATATTATGTACATGTAACGAATTTTTATTCACAGCAGAGCTTGAGAATTTTCACTTCCCTGTCATCTTCTGTTGTAACGGAAAAAAAGTATAAAACATTTCTTCTCTGCTGTGTACAATTCAACGATTTACGCCTTCTCTTCTTGTCTGCTATAGTGCAGATTTAGTTTCAACCGCCAAAGAGGTTGTAATTTGGTCATTCGATTGTTTTGTTGGAGTTTCCTCTAAAATTCCCTTCAAATCAAAAGCAAGCCGCTTGGTTTTGAAATTTCTCGAAATCTGGCGGCGGTGTCCGCTATGATAGAACTTAGACGCCTTCTTGAAATCGTTGCTCGTTTTGGAGTTGGCCTGAACGGGTCTTCACTTGACTGACTCTTTATGTACTTCTCTGCATCATCAAGGATAACCTTTGTCTGAAGATCAGTTTAAATTTAATCTTGGGTTAAAAAATCACGGTCACCTTTGGACTCAACTTTTAATATGATCTCTCCAACGATGTGATCCATATATTTTTTTTCTTTTGATTTGACAAGAAATAAAATGTCGTGAAATCTCTATTGGCGGTAATGAGAATGAAAAATAAGAATTAGAATAAATAGTTAAATTATTTTATATTATTAAAATGTCTTTATTTAATTATTGATATTATTTTTATTTATTTTGAATAATTATTATTACGTATTAATTTTCCTGCAAAGTTGTTATGGTTGTTGTCTATCATTATTATTATTGGTATTATACCAATAATAGTCGCTTTTCTTTGTTGATCAATTATCTTCTTCTTCCTGTCAATCCCCTTTCTTCTTCATCAACGTCAGAATTCAATTTCATCTTCATCATTGTCATCACAATTAGATCATCTTCATCATCACCATAATCACGATTACGTCATCAATCATCATCATCATCACCATCACCATCATCATCATTATCAATCATTATTATTGTCAACAATAATCATCATCACCAACAATCTTACCATCAATCATCATCATCATCATCGATCAGTGACGATCGGAGAGGCTGACCATGACAGCGGACTTCGACGACGGGTTTGGTTCTTCGATGATGCTGCTGCTTCTTTCGATGACGTGACAGTGGCAGTGCTACTTCCTTCGACTTCGAGGAAGGGTAAAGACTAAGACGCGAAGATCCCGGCGACCAGATGCTGCTCCGCAGACGACGACCGGCGACGACGTGCCCGATCCCGGTGCTGTGATACGGTGAGGCCTCTTTGCTTGGCTGCTATGGATGCTTGTTTGCGAGGGAGTTTGCTGGGTTTTTTTTTTTTTGTTATTTATATTTTTTTTCTTAAATGGTTTATGAGAATAAGTATTGAGTAAAAGGAACAAAAATATTGTTTTAGCTCTCTGTTTGCGAAAGCAGAAGCATTTCCTTTATAAACGTGGGGACCGAAAAGATTTTCCGTTTTAACAGTTCTGTATGATCTTCTGTTGGAATAACATTGTTTTTTTTTTTTTTTTAAACAACTGATATTACATCAAAAATTTAGAAGGGCTGACAAGTCTTATTCTAGCATATAATTGTTGATATTTATAATTAAATAAATAATATGATCTCTCTAATTACATCTTTTATATTAATTTTTATGAAGCACTTTTCGAAACAAATAATTTTCACAAATATTCAAAAAATATATGTTTCACTCGTAATTCGTAAGGAAGAGAAAAATTATAAATTGACTCAATTCAATTGTGCTTAATTGAGAGAGAATTTGAGTTCATAAGAACTCGAATCATTCCTCTTACATTTCGCAAGCGGTCCACTACTTAGCCAAAATCTTTAAAAACTACTTAATTTCAAAATCTTCTTTTAAAAATCATCAAATTTTTTTTTTTAGTCCCCTCCCTCCCTTTCTCGGGATTTATGGTGACCTAGTGAGGGAAAAAAAGAAAATCCATAATCGAAATAAACTAAATGAGTTTTAATATCTACTAAGTTTGCTGAGTAAGTCATAATTTACGTGGAAAAAAAAAATTAAATAGACTAACTGTTTCAAAAGTTATGGATCATCTTTCATTATATAAGAAAAACAATTTTTTGCTACAGGCGAATTCAATCAAAACTAATGTTACTTAGAGAATGAATTTATACTATTAGTCATTAAGGCAATGTTTTGGGAGATAAAAGACTAAAGTGGCCTTTGTTTTTCTATTTGAAATCTGAATAGGTTTAGGCTGTGTTTATTTACTGGAGTGGGAGTGTGGAGTGCGGATTCCTCCCACTCCAGTGTTTACTTACCTATTTTAGAGGGGGAGTGGGAGTGGGATTCCGTGGGATCCACCCCTTTTTGGAGTGGGGAGTGGGATTCCCACTCCCATGGGGAGAGGTGGGAGTGGGAATCCACTCCCCCTCTTCCATTTTTACACACTTTCAAAAAAATAAAATAATTAAATAATATTTAATAAAATAATATTATATTTATTTAAATCATATTATTATATTATTTTATAAATCATATTAATTAAAAATAATAATTTATATTGAATCTAAGTTAAAATTACTTAAAAATAATATTATTATACTCATAGAGAATTAATAAAATTAGTATGTATTCTTTTTATTTGAAAATATAATGTTATTATATTTATTTAAAAATACTAGTATTATATTTATTTAATATTAATAATTAATAATAATCAATATTTTATTCTAAAAAATTAATTTTATATTATTAATAATAACGTTCCATTTGTGCTGTTCTTAATAATAACTTTTTATTTACATAATTAAAATTAATAAAAAATTATTTATACAATTAAGAATAATTTAATTTAATTTAATTTAATATTTAATAATATAAAATAAATAATATTATATTTATTTAAATAATATTATTATATTTAAATAATATTATTATATTTGAATAATATTATTATATTTATTTTAAAAATAATAGTACTATATTTATTTAATAATAATAATTAATAATAAATAGTTTATTTTAAGAAAATATTAATTTTGTACTAAATAATATTATTATATTAATTTAAAAATATTAGTATTACATTTATTTATATTAAATAAATATAATACTAATAAATAATTTATTCTAAGAAAATATTAATTTCACACTATGTTAATAGTAAAAATATTTCATTTATATTGCCCTTATCAATAATTTTTAATTTATATAATTAAAATTAAAATTAATAAAAAATTATGATGTACATAATTAAGAATATTATTAATTATTATTAATTTACAAATATAATAAAATAAATATTTATTAATTAAATATATTTTTCATTAACTTTGTAATTAAAAACTATAATTATTTAAATAAGGATAAAATCAATTAAACTACGATCTCAATCCAAGACTAAGTAAACACATAATTGGATTCTGATCTCCACTCCATACTTCCATTTTAATGTAAGTAAACAACCTACTCCCACTCCCAATCCTTAGGATTCCCACTCCAATCCAAAAAGTAAACGCTACATTAAAGTAGTCTGAATTCTGAATAGATCTGAATGTCTGAATCTGAATAATATATTTATTTTTTTCAACGTAAAAAACTAAAAATATGTACTTCGACATTTGTATCCTTATTAGATTTGGATGTCAAATACATAATATATTAAATACCATAATATTTTAACATTTATAAGTAAAACTACATTCAAGTGAATACATAATGATTTTAAAATTTATAAGTAAAACTACATTCAAGTGAATACATAATGATTTTAGAATTTTAATATATAAAATACCTTAAATTTCAAAATTTATCAATAACTCTCAATAATGATTTTGGAATTTTAATATTAGATGGGGTAAACATCTATAGGTGAGTTTTGAGAAAGTAATGAAAAATAAATTATAAAACAAGGATATTTTTGACATTAGAAAGTAACGGACCTAATTCAAATTTCTCTATTCAGTAAAAAGTAAAAAAAAAAAAGACTTATTTTATTAAGTCAAAATTATTTGAAAAGTCTCATTAAGTTATAAAAACAAACACATCTAATTAATTTAATTAATTAAATTAAGTCACTTTAAGTCATTAAGTTAAAAAACATACGGCACCTAAGCGTATGATTATATTAATTTTTTAGATAAAATATTAATCTCATGTTTGGGTTGCTTGCTTAAATTGGATTAATTGACTAAATTCAAAATTTGATCCTAAATTCATGGGATTAATAATCCTAATTTTCATGTGTGTTTAATTGGGATTAAATAATGAGAAAAAAAAATATTCATTATGATATCTTCTATAATTTATTACACAATTTTTATTTATTACTTAAAATTATTGTTATTAATTAATTGATTTGTTTTTTCATTCATGAGTTAGTTAAACTTTATTAATTTATAATAAATATTTTAATTTTTCTTATTAAATATAAGTATACGAATACTTGATATTTAAATTGAAAAAATACGTGGCCTAAGGTTATTCATTTTAGTGTTTGTTTGGTATGACTTACTTAATATTCATAAGTGTTTTTTTAATACCACAAGCTCTTATCATAATTTTTGTTGTTGTTTGGTTGTTTTTCTAATAGAGATTTTGAAGCTTAAATAAGTTATTTTATCTCTACTAGCAGAAGCTCAAATTTTAGGCTTTTGAGAGTGGATGTTAAAAAGTTTTCTTTAAATGTCAAATTATCTAAAATATTATCTACTTATTTAACAATTCATAATATAACTCTAAAAAACTTGCCTATTAACAACCAAACAATTAATTTTTTTTTAGTAAAATCCTTATTTATAAAAGCTCTACTAACAAAACTCTACTTACATATACTTGAAAAGATGTACTGAACAAAACCTTAATATATTGTGCATGTTGTCGCTTTAGGTTGGATTCGCGCTTTTCTTATAAATTAAATTAAAATTAATTATCGCTTGATGGGTTTTTTTTTTTGTTGGAATCAGTTTCTTCTATTTTGGACGTAAGGTATAAATGGTTCTTGAAGAAAAGTAGCCGCTATTTTTGTTTTAACAAGACGTCCAATTAAAATAGAAAAAAAATCCCATAACAAAATTTTCATAAATTTGCTCAACGTGGAAGTTCTGAAAATTGACAATATTTCTTGGGATAAGCCCGAATGATAACCCTCCATAAAGATTGAGATAAGCCTGAAAATATTCATTTTCTTTTCTCATTATTGAGTGGGGATAGATATTTTTTCTCAATAAAACACAATAAAATTGATTTAAGTAAATTCTAATAAATTTCGAAATAGACTTATTAAGTTTAATATATATATATATAGAGTACAACTATTGGCACCCCTCTAATGTCCTGATAAAACCCCTTTTCTAAAAGAACCCCATTACTAATGGAAATAATTCATTATTTGTCCAAAATTACTCCTAAATCAATTCCAATAAATTGCTTCTTTCACTTTGTGAACAAATTCATTTATTTGAATTAATACTTCATCAAAAAAATAAAAAGAACATTATATGAAAACTAAAATTTCCAGCAGATGCTCCAGCTAATTATAAAGTCATCCTTTCAACGATAATTAATTTTATCAAGACTTAGGAGATTTGGATGCTCGTGCCAACTTTTAAGATATGTTGGTGACTAACTTCTTAATCTCATTGATTTTCTCAATGAAAAGGTTGATAATTTTGCATATTTGAAATGATTACTACATATATTCTACGTGATGTTTTACAAATCAGAATTTTGTCAGAATGTTTTCTTAACGCAAAGATCAATTTTTCCTTTTTTCAAGAGACATCTTTCATGAAAAAAGAAGCTGAAAAAAGATTGAATTAGTGATAACCTTGGAAGAATATAGATATTCTTATAAATAATAAATTTTTCTAATTAATCAAAGATTTTGTAAGAGCCATTGTAGGTAATAGTCCCACTCATATATATATATATATATATATATATATATATATAGAAAAAAGAATCCCCACATATTGAAAATCCTCATTTAATATTAGTTATCGCGGTAAGAATAAAATAAAAAAATAAAAAAAAATCCCGGCATAGCCGTTATCGTTAGAGAAGAATACAGTCTAGAAAAGGTATAAAATTAGAAAAGAGAAATATGACCGTTACAAAACCCCCGAATTTAAATCTAAACGCTATACAGAAAGAAAGCACCATTACTGAAGTCACGAAGAAACCAAAATCTCCATCTTTCTTGGTCTTACACTCACCCACCATCAAAAAATTCAAACATCAAACATGAGAGAAGATGAACAACAACAACTTCAAACTGCAGAAGAGCTGATGCAACAGCTGAGACCTAAAGCCACCGAGCTACTGTTGAGAGAAGAATGGAAAGAATCCGTACAGGTCTACACTCAGTTCATCGATCTTTGCCAAAGCCAAATCACAGAAACGAAGCAGGAAGCAAGCCAACTATCCAAGCTCAAAAAATCCCTCTGCTTAGCCCTGTCAAACAGAGCCGAGGCACGATCAAAGCTTCGAGATTTCGATGAAGCATTGCGTGACTGTGAACAAGTACTGAAAATAAAGAGTTCCCATTTCAAGGCTCTTGTTTGTAAAGGTAAAATTCTGCTCAGCTTGAATAGATATTCAATGGCTTTGGATTGCTTCAAGGAAACTTTAGTTGATGCTCAGGCTAGTGGAAGCCTTGAAACTGTTAATGGGTTTTTGGAGAAAAGCAAGAAACTTGAGTACCAATCAAGAACAGGTGCTTTGGATCTTTCGGATTGGATCCTTAATGGGTTACGTGGCAAGTGTCCAGAATTGGCTGAGTACATTGGTGCTGTGCAGATTAGTAAGTCTGAGATCAGTGGACGAGGCTTATTTGCAACAAAGAATGTTGAGGCTGGAACTTTATTTCTAGTCACAAAAGCAATTGCTACAGAGAGAGGTATATTGTCAGGTGAAAATTCAAATGAGAATGAGCAATTGGTTATGTGGAAGAATTTCATTGATAAAGTTATGGAATCGATTTCAAAATGTCAAAGGACTCGCCACTTGATTAGTATATTATCTAGTGGTGACAATGAGGATGAGGTTGAGGTTCCTGATGTAAGTGCTTTTAGGCCCGAGGCAGAAGACAGTAGGAGCTCCAATGAGAAGCTTGATATGGGTAAGATTTTGAGTATCTTGGATGTGAATTCCCTTGTTGAGGATGCAATTTCAGCAAAAGTTCTGGGGAAGAATAAAGGTCTTTATGGTGTTGGGCTATGGGCACTTGCTTCATTCATCAACCATTCTTGTAGTCCTAATGCGAGACGCGTTCATGTCGGAGATTATATCATAGTTCATGCTTCAAGGGATGTGAAGGCTGGTGAGGAGATCGCACTGGCCTACTTTGACATGCTTTTGCCGTTGCAAAAGCGCAAGGAAATGTCAAAAATGTGGGGGTTTCATTGCAAGTGCAAGAGGTGCAAGTTTGAGGAAGGAATGAGTTCAAAGCAAGAGTTGAATGAGATAGAGATAGGACTTGAAAGAGGCATAGATGCAGGCAGTGCAGTTTTTAGGTCAGAAGAAAACATGAAAAGATGGATTGTGAGGGGAAAAGAGAAGGGCTATTTGAGGGCATCGATTTGGAGTGCATATGCGGAGACTTATGGTTCAGAGAGGCTGATGAAGAGGTGGGGAAAGCGAATTCCGGCGGCAGAAGCTGTGGTGGATAGTGTTGTGGAGGCTGTGGGGAGCGATGAGAGAATGCTCAAGGTTTTGATAGAAGGATTGAAGGGAAGTAGCTGTGGGATGCCGGAGATGGAGAGACCAATTAAGTTAGGAAAAGGTCTCTATGGAAAATTGGTCAAGAAACAAGCTTTGAAATCTCTGCTTGAGATCTAATTCATTAAGCTGTAAGCTTTTAGTTGTGACTTGAGTAGAGACACATCTCAAAATTTACATACAGAATTTATGTCACAACCAATCTGTGTTGAGAAACGATAAAACAAATGGTGAAACAAACTCACCCTTTGAATTATTACTGAATATTCGCATTATCTTATTCTTTTCGTGAACTAGTAAACGGAAATCATGTGTCTCTTAAAAAACCTATTATTAGTTTATTACTAGTCACTTGTCTGTCTGTCCTTAATGATTTCTCTCCTCATGAGGGTTTCCACTCATGATTTCTATCATTATTGAGGTTCCACATCAAAGTGCCACATTGTTCACCTAATATATCATCACAGCGCCGGTAAAACTCATTATCTGTGACAAAAGAGAGCCACGGCCAATATAAATTAATATTCTTCTCCAACAATTCCCCTCAATTATGATTATTTGACAAGTGCCATCTTACATTATAAGCTGATTTCATAAACACTTCTAAATATTTACCCTCCAGAGATAGCAATTTATCCACGACACCAATTGCTTTTCAAACTGTGAGCAGACCCGACGATCACAATTTTATTTTCTTTCACAGTATCAAGACAACCGCTGAAAATTCAAGGTTAATAAAGGAGATATGATCAACATAATTACAATTCGCAAGTTCTATACAAGCTGTGACTACAATGAACCCAAAAATCTCACAGATCTCAAATGTCGGACATTCTCACTAGCTTATTATAAAGGATTCGGTCATCTCGTCCAGTGTTGCTCTCTAGGAGTGCACTTTGCACAAGTTCCTAATTCAATGACAGGGATGTAAGCTTTTAGGAGTAATTTAATTCAAAAAAAAGGAAGAAAAAGGAGGAAAATGCTTCAATATCAATTCTCACCTTGACATCCCGGTGGGAGAGAAATTTCCCCAAGTTGTGTATGATCAGCCTCAAATCTTCAACCTGAAAAGGCAACAGAAACTTCTAACAACTTTTGAAGAAGGTTTTGCAGGACAACATGAACAGAAGATTTCACTCACCCTAATGTAGCCAACTTGATTTCGATCAAAGAATCTGAAAGCCTGCATCGGATGGTAAATGTTATCACATTAATGAAAATTGATGCATCTTGGATGTTTCATCATAAATAAAGACACATGGAGAGGATTTTTGAAAGTTGTTGGGAACATACCTGTAATAATTCCTTATCAAAAACCTCTTTCTTCCCTGTCTCTGCATTTCTCTCTCCTTTTTTGCCCAAATCTACATCAGTGTGTTTTACCTCCGCAGCTTCCATAACAGTTTTCTCCTTATTTGATTCATTTGCTTTGTCCTTTCCATTCCCCGACTCCATTCCAGGCTGCGCATTTGCGTCAGTTTTACCCTCTTCCTCGTCGTTCTGTCATAAAATAGTTTCCCGAAGGCACATAAAAAGTGTTCAAGGATTTCAAAAGTATTGGGCCTATTGGCAATGTATTGGCAAATAAGTACTGACCACCCGTATGGTAATTGATCAAAGTTGCATTTAATCTAAATAACTTCTGCCAAGGTGACAAGATCTTAGAAAGAAATATGGTATAACTAGAAAATTAGCTAATAAATCAGCATTAATTAACACAGGAGCGATGAAGAGTGAGAGGTCCTACCCCATTAGAAGAGTCTGGTTGAGAACTTGCATCCCCCATTTCTTCATCATCCTCAGGATCTTCCTCAGGATCTTCTTCATCTTCTGTTTCCTCATTTGGTTTTGATTTGAGCTTTTCCTCTTCTACCTTTGCCTTGTTGACATGGTCAGCCAAAGTGTCTTCCTTGACCACAGTTTTTTTATCGTCTGGTTGTGCTGAATTTGTTGTTTCAGGCGTAGTAGACTTACTTGTTGCAGGAAGCTCATCAATCTTCGAACGCTTTGGCGATTTTTTGTCATTTTCCTTCTCTTGGACTTCACTCCGCTGCCTCTTACGTTCATTCCGTTCAGACAGAAATTTTATGCGAAGTCTCTACGCAGAACAAGCACATTAATGAAAATGCAAATCAGAAGGAAATAAAATAATATACAACTTGAGGGACCGCGTCAAAACCAACCTGGAGAAATTCTAAAACACGACATCCCATTTGATATTGAAGCATTTCATACAGCATTTCCCCAAATAATGAAAGCTGAAAGGGCAATAGGAACATGGTTGGCATTAGAAAACAAGCTTCAAGCACTGGTAGGAACCAGAGTATTATACTGGAGACCTAAATGGAAGTTGCAGGAATATAGCAAGCATGAAGTTGAAAAGAGCACCTCAAAAGACGATTCTTCAATATCCTTGTCAGTATAGTCCAAGAGTGAATCCAATGAGAGTGACAACGAACGCATCTATAGGAGTACAATTGCACAATTAGACAAGGAATACCAGAGGATATACAAGATGAAATTAACGTGTGAGAATTTTTTAACTTTCAATGTACGGTGCATGGTTTTTGGCTACAGTCCACCTACTTTAGAATCCTTGTTCGATTTCATTCGTAGAATCAATCCAGGATGCCGAGGAGGTTCTTCGGGCTTTCTCTTTTCTTTCCCTTCCTTATTTGAATGACTTCTAGATTCACCTTTTCCATCTTTGTCATTCTTTGGCTTTTCATCCTTTGAATTTTCCCCATCTTTAGAATTTCCCCTTATGCCAATAGAAGTATCCTTCAGAGAAACTTTTTCCTTGGCAGTTTTGGACTCTACATCTGCTCCCATCCCTGCTTTCTTACCATCTTTTTCAACCTTGATTTCTGTTTTACCTGAATTAGCCACAACATCTAGCTTCAGCGCTCCTGGTGTTTTAGATTTCATTTCAGGGCTTGTTTTCTTTTCTGTGTCAGCCAATAGTGTCCCTGCATCTTCAGTTTTATTCTCTGACTGAATTAAGCTTTTCTGATCCCCATTGCCATCTATCTTTGTGTCAACAACTGCATCATTAGTCCTTCCACCAACCTTTCTTTTCAGTACCCTCTTAATTATTTTCTTTTTTATCATTGTTCTCACACCGGTATCTTGCACAGCTGCAGTGCAGCTGGGAACTGAATCATCCTTTGGTTTATCATCAGCTTGGTCCTTTTCCTCAGCTGTCACCTCAGGCCGAATGCCTTTGTTGTCATTTTGAAAGGTGTTCTCCTCAGGAGCTTTTTTGGCGACCTTCTTCCTAGTGAAAGTCTTAACACCAGCAAGTTCAACTGAAGGTTCTTCCTGATGACCTGAGACCCCTGAGTTTGTGTTCTTCTCTACAGCATCCTTCTCATCCAGCTTGTCATTCTGGTTGCTGACAGTATTCTCACCACTGGCTGCCTTGTCAACAACCTTCTGCTTCACGATCCTCCTAATAATCTTTCTCTTGCCAGGCTTTGCATTGCCAGCTGTCTGAGCAGCAGTAGTTTCTACCAGATCTTTTTCCTCAACATTTTTTTCTTCCCTGCCTGATTCACTACCATCTATTTTTTCAACTTTCTTGTCACTTCCATTACGCTTCTGGTTGGTTGCCTTCCCTTTCAAATCAGTAGAACTCTTCTCCTTTTCATTAATCTTGACAGCCTCTCCAGAATATGGAGAGGCTTTCTTTTTCTCAGATTTGACTGCCCTTTCAACATCTTTTGAGGTGTCCATTTCCTTATCTAAATTTTTTAATCAATGAAGATAATATGCAAAGAGTTAGCATCTGAAATTGATCATTGATGCCAAGGACAGTAAAAAAATGCAAAACAATGTATGAAGGATTCTCTTTACTCCACATACCTTTCTGTCCATCCTTCTTCTCTCTAGATCTCTGCAAGATTTATATAAATTACATTAGCGACACAGACAATAAATCCATCATTCTTTCTCGTTTTTCCCAAAGGGTTTAAGTAACAAAAAAAGGTTATCAACAGTAACCCAACTCCAGGTACTTACAAGGTCCTGACCTTGCTATGATTCATTAGATTTAAATATTCCAAGTTCTAATGCATTTATTATCTTCATTCATAAGGTAGACACCATGTTGTTAGAACACAGTGTGAATCAATGTTTTCTGGTCTAATTCACTAAGTCCAGTTTAGGATTATGTGCCTACTATTGTCTTGAGGGTAATATCAAATTACAATATCTTAGAATGCCTATTAGATGTGCTAATATATCTAAATTAGGTTATCTGCTACAAGATATGGTAGAACAATCTATGAACTTGGTTTTACAAGATGATGAGAACAAAAACTTCCAACCATTTAGGCTGTGGAAACTGTTCCTTGGCAGCAGCCCCAGAAAGAATAAAAGTTCCAGGCTGAATAAGTAAGAGTACATGCAAAACATAAACATTAAGAAACTTATCTTGTGAGAATCATGGAATCTTCTCTTTGTTTTTACCAATAAAAAAACATAAGGTTCACACAAAAGGCTCGTATAAATGAGACAGAATAAGTAGACCACATTTAATTTATTCCAAACTCTAATTCTCACTGCACTCTCTCCAAACATGCATGCAACATATATTTGTTTGTATATGTGGGTTATTTCTATAATCGGCTGTCTTTAGACCATCAAAATTAGCAAATGAAAAAACCAACAGAGAATCAAAGTTTAAAAAGGCTAAGAAGACTAACCTCCATTTTCATTGGAAGTTGACGTTCTCTCTCTGCAACAGCCTTCTTGTGAGCAAGCCATTGGGTTCGCCATGTATCCAATGATGGAAGACATTCAGATAAATCTGGAACAAAATATACAGTTACCTCTTTATGGCTAAATAGACCATCCTTGCCGACTCTATCATAATGTATCTGCAATTTCCAAGTAAAGAGCATTAGATCTTAGCTTAATATCATAAAGAGACAAGTGTAAATATCAATATGATATCAGAAATCACTGAAACAGCAGCCATTGAGCAATTTTACAATATTATTACTCCGTAGTAAAAATTGTAAACTAGTTTAGACAAATAACCACCAACGAGCAAAATGCTACCTCAATAAACCGATTCCAATTGTGACAATCCTGCAAATCAAGTTGAGTTACATCCTTTGCATATCTACAAAGAAACAACACCATCCACTTGAGAAAAAGAATCACATTCCAAAAAACCAATTCATTCAAGAAAAAGGCATACAGAACAAACCTAATGGCTGTTTGGACTAGAGAAGAACTATCAACTGAAGGGTCACTACCATCAACAGAATTCCATGGTCCACCAATGGCCATGAAAGAATGGTCCTTTTTAAGAACAGCAAATCTAAGGATATTGCAAATATGGGGAACACGATCATCAAAGCTTTTTTCTGATGACAGCTCCTCTAGCGCATTTCTGCTAAGTCCACTCATCAAAATTAGCTGAAATGGAAAACAGAAACACACATTACTCCAAAAAACAAATGGAATAGTTAATTACATTATAGCAAAGCAACCAAACTGTTTGAAAATCTCCAATGCATCCATCATACAACAAACTGTTTAAAACAAACAACCATCGACATGTTAAGGATTTTTTTTCCCCTCTTTTGGGTCAGAAACAAAATAACTATACTAGATGTAGGAAATGTACATGGAGGAGGGACAAGACGTCCACAAAGAAAAAATCAGTAATCCCCAAGCTAAAAACCTACAAATCCTATAAGATCATAAATTCTAACTAATGATATTACACCATAGCTTCCTCCCAATTAATCAAAATAAAGAAGAAAGACACATCTTAGGAGGGGAAAAAAATGTACAATATTGAGCATTGCTACAAAATGGAACTAGGTCATAGCGAAACAGGGAAGACATATAAAGCTTATATCAATTGCTTAATTGAATTTAACATTGTTAGAAAGAAACATCAATGCAGGATATTTCCCACAAGCAAAATAAAATAATGAATCAATGTTCTTTAGATGCACTAAGATAAAAGCAAAATTACTTCTGTTAAAGTTATCGCATCTTTTCCACCCGCCAAAAATCCACCTCAGCAAACTTAATAGTTGAAAACTCCAAAAGATCAAATAATCTAGATTGCAAATATGGAAAGTCCAAAAGATAAAGAATAAGGCAATGACCAGAACAGTTTACATCTTCAACAAGGGGGGAAAATATAGAAATATACCTAGTTGAACAAGATACAGTTTCATAAGAAAGGATAAATTATGCTAACCAGCAATGCGAGAATACAAACCAATCAAGTGCAATTACAACAGAATGATTAACAGATAACACACCTTCGCATTCCATACTGTACTTCCTTGTTCTGATTCTGCCGGTTCCCCAGTCAAAAGCTTGGTGGAAATAACCTTTGGGTCAACCTCACTCTCTTCTTCAACAAAATCATGCTCAAAACTGCTCCATTCAACATGTTTAACAAATTACACAATTACGCCTTAATTAGTGGTTCTATTCTTTATTCTTTCTTAAGAATAAAAGTTAAAGACAGTTTTTATTGAGTTGGTTACAGGAAAGTTTTAGAAAAGCCAAAAGACCGATTAGAATCCCACAATGAATAAATTCAAACAATCTTAAACAGCAATCAGACCAAACTATAAGATGAACAATTTATAGAGTGTTCTGTATTTATTATTAGAAATATTCATAAATATGGGGGCAAGCAAAGATCAGTTTTGAGTCCCATAACAGTTAAGTCCGACATACCAAAGCTCTGAATGTAGAAAAATTCATTCAACGATGGTCTAAAGCAAAAGACATTTAGAAAAAAGTAAAAAAACAATGAAGTCCAAAAATGATTAAAACCAGAAGCACCATATAAGATATTAAAATCATTTCATGTCAACAATCTATCAAGAAACCAGGCCCAACCATTAAATGAGGAATTCAAAGATGGTTTTGTTATCACAATTAAAACAGATAAGTTCGCAAAGAAAACTCCTTTAACTAGGTGTAAAAAAACAAACCAAAAGTGACCATAATAAAAATTATATCCCAGTTGAATGAACATGGAAATCTATGAAAACTCTTTAAAATAATACAGTGTCTAAATAAAAGATTACCTAACAGGAGTGTGAATAGAAAGTTTGAGCTCCTCCTTTGGCCAGTTCACAACCACCTAAAAACAAATGGAATCACATGGTAAATAAATAATGCACCACCCAAAGCTTGATGCGCAAAACAATAATAGATTATGAAGTCACATAGACACACCTTGGACACGTCTGGAGATACAAAGAGTCTAGGATATCGCTTATCTAGTGATAGATAATCCCTCTCTACCTCTACCAAACTAGATGAGTTAACCTGCAAGTGCAAAGTATTATATAGGATTCACCCACATAAACATTCAGGTTGCAAACAACCATAGCAATAAAACAAAGTTATACCCCCCCCCAAAAAAAAAAAGAGGAACTTGAAAATCACAAATTTTATTCAGTCATTTTTCTTTTCTTAAATGGAACATTCCTCAGTCATAAGAGCTACAACAGCTCCAACTAATAACTTACCATATCAGCTTAAGAACATAATACCATCTCAGCTTAAGAACATAATACCATCTCAGCTTAAGAACATAATACCACACAAAATTTCTACATTGGAGGAAAAAGTTGGAAGCATTAAAACTGTAGGAACTGCCTTCATAAAGACGAACATAATCAACAGAGTTCCAATACAAGTAATAAAGAACAAGAATGAAAAAGAAGAAGGAAAAACGAAATACAAGGAAGACGAAAATAGGACCTAAAAACGGAAGAAGAAACAGCAGTATAAAAGAGGAAGCTATAAAAGTATATCAAGACAGTTTCAAAAAAAAAAAAATGAATGTACTTGTAAGTGAAAACAAAGAATCGAAGAATGTACTATGAAGTGAGAGAAAGGAAATGCCAAAAACTTGATAATGAGACCTGAAGCAGAAAGATCATCAAGCAGCATTATATATAAGGGAAACCCTGCCTTAAGCAAAGTAATAAGAATTTATCAAGGCTGAGGAAATTAAATTACTTAGAATTCAAGATAAACAATAAAACCCTTGGCCACAATCCAAAGGTAGCTGTTTTAGAAGGAAAATGCCAAGTAGAGGAATAAGAAGAGCAAAAGAGATGGACTGTAAATCCCTCTAGGAGAATAGAAGATCCTTGAAGAGGAGAAAGTTCTTATTATCATCGCACCACGAAGCTCTTGTGTTGTTTTTTTACCTTGCAGACATATTCCCTCCTTTTTTCTCTAATGGGTGAATGACGCCTTCAGCATAACAGAACACCAAGTTAGTTGTGAGGCTGAAAGATGCACAGGGAGCTACATATTCATAACTACAGCAGGACGTAAAATAAAACATCAAGATACACCTATGTAAAGCTTCATGACGCGGTGAATCTCGTCGAAAGGATCTTCCCTCCCTTGTCAATGAGGGACCACGCGGGTCTTTGGAGACTCTTGGCGGAGTTCGCTCGTGCTTAATTTCAATCCCACGTTTGCGCTCTCGTTCTCTTTCCTTCTCCCGCCGTTCTAACATTCGTTCCCTTTCTCGCTCTCGTTCTCTTTGTCGCTGCCTTTCTCTTTCTCTTTCTCGTTCTCGTTCCCGCTCCTTCTCCCTCTCTCTTTCTTTCTCTCGCTCACGCAAATGCTCACGACGACGCTCCTCCTCCCTTAGCTCAAACTCCCGAAGATAACTTGCTCTATCATCCTTGCGCTCATCAATACTTGGATGATTACTACGTGAAAGCATACTACCAGGATAATCTGATTCGATTGATGTTGCATGAAGTCCTTTTCCTGTTGCATAGTTCCTACCAGGAGGCAAACTCACTCCATAACCAGGGTTTGATGAACTCTGTGGATAGATGAGATCATCCACATTTCTTCGCGGAGCAGCCCCCAATATTGATGGAGCATGATGTCCACTATACGACGTAGAACTAAATATTGACATGTTGCGAGGATCTGCTTCCATGCGTCCTCCATAAGACATAAGATCTTGTGTGGAATGACGACTAGGAGGACCTCTTGTTGCAAGATAATCAGCTTGTCTGCCAGAAATGTGGTACCACTCAGTGTAGCAAGAAATATATTACCATCTAGCACTAGTGTCAGCAAACCTATCACCTTATGATATAGGCCTATCGAATCATTAAGACTTTAAGAGGGAAAGGGTGACATTAAACATCCATTTACAACAGAAGGTTATTAGCTGCAACTGCAAGTGATGACCAGTAGCTGAGATCAGAAATCAAGCTTAATTAAATTGGTTGCATAATGAAAAATTATTTACCTGGTACCCCCATCAAGAGAAGAGGATTGCAAAGACTGTGCTTTCAACAATTGTTCTTGTCGAAGCAGTGATGTCTGGTCAAGGCGGTCATAAATCTCAGGCTGATACAAAAGATGATAGAAAAAACTTTAGATTACCATGGAAGTGGTCAAGAAAGAAAGAAAGAAAGAAGAAGCTTCATTTGAAAGAGATTGAAAAAAAAAATGTTACACCTGATTTTGATGACCATAACCGACGGCATCAGCAAAGCGTCCAGTTGATTCACTTTGCAAATCCCTTCCCGAGTAGGTGCTTTGTCGTTCACCATACGGTCTTCTGTCCATTGTAGAATAGTCAGGAATCTTCTCTGCATATATTTGATCACCCTTATGACCATACCCAAGGCTTGATGTTGAAACATAGTCACCAGATGCAAATTTAGGTGAATCAGATATAGCCGATGCGTAGCCACCACGACCTTCCAAAGCTGATGATCCAGCCCCCTTGATATTAATTGCCTGAACCTGTAAAATACAAGACTAAACATCAAAATACAAGACTAAACACCAGACAGACAATGAAATTTGTATTGCATCAGACTTAGTAAGTTTATCCAACAATAACGTACTTAAAAAATTTAATAAAAGATATCAACCATATAATTGTAGTATATTGTGTGAGGATTAAAAGGCAATAAAACGAAGAAAGATACAAGGTACGGTCACAGACAGTAGTACCAGAACACTGGTTTTAGAAGCAAATGGTTGGACCAGGCAACCACTCCTATACAAAGCACTTAGTTTGTGAATTAGTTTATGAATGACAGATCTACTTAGCTTTTGAATCACAGATCTCAAACTTCAGACTGTCTGAGAAATTTAAAGCAACATAGAATTGATCATTCTTTAATTATTCTTAACCATGAATTAAATAAAGGCAACACATGGGCAAAACTTAACACGACCTTTTACTTAGAAATATCTATCTTCTTAAATATTAACCTCTGATATACTTGCCGATACACGTAGCCTACAACCACACCAAAAAATAAAGGCAACACATGGGAAATATTTTATGTAACCTTCAATAAATATGTATCTTTCTTACTTTGTTTGATCATTTCTCTCATTTTCTTCAATCATTCGTATATCTCACGTAATTATCTCCTTTTCAACATAAATAAAAAAATCAAATTAAGAATCCAGTCATATAAAAGAAAATACCGTAGATTCCCAAACTTTTCACTTCTGATGTACATAAAGTGATAAAGATGTATTTCTAAACAAGTTCTTGAATTTTTCTTAATGAATAACCAAAGCCTTTCCAGATATTCTAGTAAGGCACTACGGAAGAAATATCCTAGAAATGTAAATAATTAAATTAAAATCACTAACTTGCTGTGCCCCGGTTAGAGCAGCAGAGCCATAGACAGAGGAATACTGTCCTCCGTAATGAGATGCAGCTGATGTATGGCTTCTATACCCACCAACCTCTGCTTCCTGAGAAGCTCCCAGCATTGACGAATGCCGAGAAGACAAAGAAATGTGAGAGCTAGTCTCTGGTAATCCAACGGAACTCCCAGAATAGCCAGGTCCCAGCTGCAATATACCAAAAAAGAACAAAGGCCAAACTAGAAATTTAATTAATAGACACAAAAACAGATTTTAAAGGGCAAGTGGTGCTAAAAGCTCAATAGACACTCATCGGACTTCAACAAACATGTGGTGCTTAAAGCTTAATAGACTCTGACAGATTTGAACAGGCGCATGGTACTAAAAGCTCACAAAACTATACATATATAGAAGAATTGAAAAACATACAAGTAACAATAGCAGTCAGCTGGAAAATAAAATTGAAATAATTACACTGATTAATACATAAATAACGAAACAAACTTACATTTTGTCCATAAGCAGATTGGCTACCATACGGCTGCTGACCATAGGCATTACTCCCTCTAGAAGAATACATTACTCAATTAACACATAAAATTTAACAGCAAAACCTGCATTAAAGCAACACATGACTATCAAATAAACAAATTTGGGCTGGAAATGCATAAGTTTTTTATATTTTTAAATTGAAATTAAATAGAAAAATGGATTCTTAACTCAAAGGAATCAAAAGATAACCCTAAATGATGATTGAACTTGCGGTGATCAATTTGACCGCGAGAGTTTTCTGTTCCAGCGACAAAAACCCTAAACATAGAACGATATTATAAAATACAACAATAACCACTCCCCTCGTGTTTGTGGAATTAAACGTGGTATTGGGCCTTCAGAATGATTCGGGCCCGTTTAAATTTTTCAGTTGCCCCACGTACTTCTACCATCTCTTTTTTAACTTTTTCTCGTTAGACTATTGTCGCCCCGAAGCACCTTTTGAAACCCCTTATCTTTCTCCATCCACTAAAAAAGGTGAGAATATTTAAACTCATTAATTTACTCTTTGAACCCATTATTTAATAAACTTTTTAATTATTGATTTATCCTTAAATAAAATTATATAACAGAATAATAAAATGTAAACGAATAAGAACTATAATTTAAGTAATTACCTATTTTGGAGTGGCTATGACCAAGTAAAAATAGAGAAGTTAATAATGGGTGTAAAAATTAAAAAAAAAAGAATGATATTTTAGTTGAGGTTATTGTTGAGATTTTATAGGGTGTACATAGTAAAAATTTAATTTTTGAATTTTAATGGTGGATTTATTAAAAAAAACATGCTTAATTAGTACAATTACGGGTTCAAATAGCCTCACCCCACTTAAAATTGTTTTAAAATTAAAAAGTTCTTATCTCACCTATTTTAATTCCAAAAATAACAGTGATTTCTTATTGAATGAATTCTTAAAATATTTGCACCCATTTTTTTTCTCTCCTTTTTTTCTTTTATTGTGAGTTTTTTCCCTTGACAACTCCCAGATGATGATAATTTTAAATTTTATAACTAGTACACTTATAATTCTAAAAATAAAAATTAAGATTTGGTAAGAAATAGAGTTGGCAAACCCGGGCCCTGACCATGTTTGGCCTTGGCTAAGACCAGCCCAGATAAATAAAACAGCTGCTTGATCCTGAGTTGGTGTCCTCCTTTTCTTCACATATGGGCCAAGTCAACCCTAGCACCTCCTAGGCATGGGTTTTTGATTTGGCTTCCCCTACCTAGATAAGATGCTGCCATGCTGGGTTTTAGAATTTGTTTTGCCATAAATTGTAAATCATTTGCAGATTCTTTACTTGAAAAAGGACTGGGCCGGATCTATAAAATAGCTGCTTGAACCTGAGTTCGTGTCGCCCTTTTTCACATATGGGCCAGGTCAAGCCCGACACGTCCTAGGCACGAGTTTTTGGTCTGGCTTCCCCTACCCAGATAAGATGCAACCATGTTGGTTTTAGAATTTGTTTTGCCATAATTGGCAAATCATTTGCAGTTTCTTTATTTGAAAAATGACTCATGCTAGAGAAAGCCAAAAGCAAGAAAAAAAATCATAAAACCATAAGCCACATAACAATAATTAAGGCCTATCAAATGGTGGTCAAAGCACTCAAAAGTCAACATCTTTTATTTTTTGCAATCAGATGCTGGTTTTACCAAATTTATAAGAGGCTTTTTGCAATCGATACTGGCTTGGAGTGTTTGCTTTTTGCAGCCAACAACTTGTGTTTGCTTAGAGTGTTGGAGTGGCGGCTACTAACTTGTAGTGTTGGAGAGTTGGAGGCGCAGCAGCCGGCAACACTGCTTGTTTTTACTTAACGATATGATAGAAAATTAGGGTTTATTTCGATTTTGGATGTATTGTATTTATATTTTTTTAACTTATTAATAAATTGAACACTGATCTAGGTTGTTTTTGGTGCCACGCCCGGAGATGTTTGAGTATTGAACTTCAATGCCTAAAACTGTCTTTTCTGTCGGAATTGATTGGGTCTGAATATGGCAGGTTTTATTGCCACCCCTAGTAAGAATGATGGAATTACCCGTGATTTCCCCTTTTTTTTAACACTTACTATAAGAGCAAAATCAAATACTCTAAAATTGAACATATTTTGTTGCCATTATAGTTTACATACTTGTTTATAGTTTTAATAGTCTATTTTCATATAAAGTTTTTTAGATAAAGACTTTTTTTTTACATTAAATAACTTTAAAGTCTATCACAAACTTGTAGGTCTTTCAATTGTCAGAAAAGATAGTTTAGAATAATATTATGAACAGGTCCAATAATAATCAAGATTGTCCTTTTATATAATTTTATGTAATCGTAAACAGTTTCGATAGGATATTAGAGTTGTGCCAATAGTTCATTGTCTTTCTTTTTTTTTTTTCGTTTTTTAATCCAAAATTGAAGAAGTGTACTTAAAAGTTCTAGTGGGTGAATCAACAATAGTAATATTTTGTCACAACTGCATAGTAAAGGCAATTATGAAAAATAATAAGATAAATTAAAAAGTGTGGCTGGTGTATATATATATGACATGAAACTTTTGGATAGATGATATTTTTCAATAGTTAATATTTGATCCAAATTATGAATCAATTTAAAAAAATAAATAAATGACAAGGATTCCAATTTGAGTCTGAATACCATTTGAAACTCATTTATTAGATAATACATTTCATAACTTGTAAAATTACTTAACCAATATTCAGCCACAAGAGTTAAAATTCAAATTTGGGACTTATATATTGAAATACTTAGTGCCAATTTAGGATTACAGTAGCTAATGAAATAAGTTGTTTCTACTATGCGGAAATAAGTTGCTAATTAGAAAAGTAACTTGGTGTTTGTAAACTATGCTTTTATAATTGTTGTGAGTTCAAAAAGTATAATACATACATTTGGTAAATTTTATTACTAAAATGTTGTTTATTATATAACGATAAAAATAAATATAAAATTTAAATTGCCTTTTATATTTTGGAGCATGTTTTATCAATTGTTTAGACATTAATTTTTTATTTTTAAAGCACATAATTACATAAAGTGAAAAAAAAACTCAATTAAATGCAATCTAATAAACTTCATAATCTGTTATATAAAATATCATAAAAATTCATACTAATATGTAATTCAAATAAAATAAAAAGTAATATGCATTGCATTCACATTAAATTTGTTACAATAATAATGCTCAAATTTTTCATTTCTTGTGATCCATAGCCATTAGTATTGTGATGCTTTTCTTAAGTGTTTTTGTCTCTTTCTATATCAAATATTGAACTATGATCATTTTCAATATTGTCAAATTGAAGGTTACATTGTGCGTGCCTCCTTATATATATAATGCATGGTTGCAATGACATAATTGTTATTACTGTAATTTGATTGTGGCAGAAACATGATATATAATGGTTTATATATTAGGGCTATTAAAAAAAAAGACATAATTATCTTTTACGAGATTGCCAATTTCTCCCTTACTGTATTTAATAGATATCATTTACTTCATTACTATTTTTATAATAGTTAATAATCCCCTGATAATATTAGTTTACAATATCATCCATATTTTTAAATGCACTTTTATGTATATTTTTTATAAAGTAAACAAATCATATGAATAGAAACTTAATAAAAAAAATAAGCACTTAATAAAAAAAGTATTAAAAACAAGAAATATATGTTTTAATGTGAACAAAAAAATTAATAGTAAATTTTTTCTTGTACTTTTTAATTTTTGTAACATTTTCTTCTAATAAATATTTTTATAATATTTTAAAATTAAATGTAAAAAGTACAAGAAAAGTATTTTATTATTTATTTCATAATAATTTTTTATTTATCATCAAGTTTGCTTATAATAATATGTATCATTTTATTATAAGAAAATATTTATAAAATAAAAAGTACAAGAAAATATTTTATTATTAATTTTTTTAACATGAAAACATATATTTCTTATTCTTAATATTTAATTTTTTTAGTTTAATTTCCATTCATATGATGTATTTAATCTATAATAAATATGAATAAAAGTGCATTTGAAAATAAGGATAATATTATAAACTTATGTTGTCGGGGAATTATTAGTTATTATAAAAACAGTACGAGGCAAATGGTATATATTGATAACAGTATGAGGAAATTGACAATCTCTCTTATCTTTTTATTAAAATATTAAGGTTATAATAAGAACTTTAGAAATATATGATTGCTTGTATAATAAGTTGCCAGTAAAAAGTAATCTTTTACTTGATTTTAAAAGTTGTTGTCAAAATGAAGAAAATTATGAAAAAAAAATAATTTTTACAAATTTTACTGAATATTATTTTTATAAAAAATTATGGAATAAGTAACTTATTAAGTTTCAACTTAATCCCAAACGGGGTCTTAGGATTGGTGATTGTAAAAAAAAAAAAAAAAAGAAATGAGAAGTTAACCTATTAAGAACTTGAGAGTAAAGAAAATATATTATTTTCAATAAAGGTAATTCAAGAATAAATAATATTTATTAAAAAGTATGGGCTAATGAAATAAATTAAGGAGGTCAAATATCACCACTCTATTTTGTATTAATATGCCTAGGTTAATTTGAACTGAAAGAATTAATCTAAATGCATCCCTGCAATTCCTAAATACATCTATACTTTTCTTCAAATTGGGAAATTAGGTCCAAATGTGCAATTAGGATATGGTAATTTTTCTTTTAATACTTTTATACTAAAAGCAATTGTTATCATTTATCAACAACGAGAAATTTACGAATACCCTAGCCAGTTTACTTTTATTATTGTGCAATTTAGATATTTGGGTTCAGAATAAGTCAGAATTGCGTTAAATAACTGGGGTTAAAAAAAAAAAAAAACTTTTTTCATGCACAAAAGAAACTGTTGTTGTTACCGAAAATCATGGAATAATCCATTAACCGTACTCAAAAGTGAGTCCACATCGTGCAACCCTTTTAATATTTTAAATATACCACTTCAATCAAAGCTTTGTTTCCCACGATAACCACACCTGCCGTGATAACACTTGCTACAACTAGTAACTAGATGATTTAATCTTATCTTTCTTGCACCCACAAGCCTTTTAAAATCACGATCGTGCACGCGTAATGAAAACAAGACTAGTAATTTTTCTGTAGCCTTGATTCAATATTCTTATCCTTCGTTTGATTCAAGACAAGCAGCCCGCGGTCAAACACGCATTACCCACACCAATCACCAATTAAGCAAGGGTTAAGTTAAAAAAAAACAAAAGCTAGCGCTGACTAGACCCCGGTTAACGGCTGAGATTCATAGAATATTCTGCCAATCCCTTCAAATTTTCGTGAGATAATCATAATCAGCACGCCGCGTGGTGGATCTGTTCCTAATCCGAGGGACTAAACCTTACCGCGTGACATTAAAAAAATGTTTAAAAAATGGTTATAATCAAGAGATTAACATTAGCGCCAACAAGGAAGCAGCATTGAGGTGGCTAGATAAGAACCACAATTAAAATTGGCCTGTATTTCTTACAATGCTTATCCTGGGCTATAGGTACACGTGTCGATCCCTTAAGTGGGGCTGACAGCCGCTTCTCAAGAATGACTCGCCAAGTGTGATATTGGGACTTATAATTGGATTCAAGAATTTTTGAAACTCCACTTGCGCGAGTTCAGGAAAATACCATACTCCCTTTGAACCTATTTTTTTTTATATAACATTAAAAAAATTAAATAACATTTCATTCAATTAAAAAATTAAATAAAATCCCCTAGCGATATCAATGAACTTATTTTTCAAAAGTGATTGGAATAGTAAAAAATATATATATAAGAGTTTGAACATTCTTTGCGTAAAACAAGAGAGAATTGAGTTGTTATTAAACAATTTTAAAATTTCTTTGAATTTTATAATAGAGAAATTAAAATTCTAAGACTTTTGATGATATGCTTCATTATGTCTAAATATTTTATTCATTAATAATGTAAAACTTTCAAACGTAAAGGTTGGATTGATGATTATATTTTTATAAATACTAACTTTCTATTGAGGAAAACCTTTCAACGGTGTCCAAAAGATAAGAACAAAATACCTGCCAAACTTTCTACGGAGGTTGAGGGATATTCAACCTAATTTTTAAAAAAAAAAAAAAAGGTCTTTTTCCAAACCAAAAGTGGTTCGTTGAACCAAGCATGAAATTCAAATTTAATCAGCGTGAAACTACGCCGTGTATACGTGTTCAGCCCCATCCCGCGAGTATGGCCGACAAATATTATACGAGGAATAACATTAAACAAAAAAAAAAAAAAGTCAAGACAGCAACCAATCAAATCCATGCAAACCCCACAAAACGACAACGCAGGCTCAACGATAAAGGGCCTGGCCCTCTCCTTGCAAACATTTCAAACACCTTCATTTCTCTTTTCTCTTAACAAACAATAACAGCCCCTCCAACCTCAAAATTTTATTTTATTTTTTGTACCATTACATTGAGAGCTAATTAAGCTTAACAATGGAGGCACAAGCCAGCACTGGGCTGCCTCCCGGATTCAGATTCCACCCCACTGACGAAGAACTAATTGTTCATTACCTTCGTAACCAAGCAACGTCGAGACCCTGCCCTGTGTCAATAATCTCTGAAGTGGATATTTACAAGTTTGACCCCTGGCAACTTCCTGGTTTGTTTTCTACTTATATGCCCATAATTTTTCTTTAACTAAATAATTATATGATTTATTATGAACGAGTACTTAATTAAGACAATTTGTTAATAATGATTGTGTTTGTAAATTGTATATGAAAATGTAGAGAAAGCTGAATTCGGAGAGAAGGAATGGTACTTTTTCAGCCCACGAGACAGGAAGTATCCCAATGGGATGAGGCCTAACAGGGCAACTGTATCGGGATATTGGAAGGCCACGGGGACTGACAAGGCAATAAATAGTGGGTCTAAATATCTTGGTGTCAAGAAAGCTCTTGTTTTTTATAAGGGCAGGCCCCCCAAGGGAATCAAGACTGATTGGATCATGCATGAATATCGGCTAAATGACCCAACAAGACAACCCCACAAACATAATGGTTCCATGAAAGTGAGCATAAATAGTGTGCATGTTTTCTCTATGAGTGTTGTTTAATTGTAGATTTTAATTTTTCAATAAGGTGCTCATGTCACTCACCATTACGATATTATACATATGTGTTTAATTATTTTATATAGTGATGTGAGAAGCTAATTGGGTTGTTTTGTGTGTTTCAGCTGGATGATTGGGTACTTTGTAGGATTTACAAGAAGAGGCAAACGGGATCAAGATCAGTTTTGGATGCAAAAGTCGAGGAAGATCAATCATGTGTTGATCAATTAGGCAAAACAGAAGGCTATGTTGAGCATGCTAATGCTAGTGATGAACAGAAAATGATGGTGAAATTTCCAAGGACATGTTCACTTACTCATCTAATGGAACTGGAATACTTTGCTCCGGTTGCACAACTTCTCAATGACAACACTTACAATTTTAACTATGATTTCCAGAACGGCATTAACAATAATGCTGCCTCGGATGACCAATTTCAGAAGAAACTTCAGCCAAGTGGCATGCACCAAGTGAACCACACTGACTCGTTAAACCAGCAGTCATTGTTTGTGAACCCAACGGTGTACGAATTTCAATGATTTCGGATCTTCGAAAAAACAAAAAACAGATGATATAAATTGGTTTGTTAGATATATATTTAACCAAGAATCGTGAAAATTGGTTTTGGGAACATATATATATTAAATTGATTGTGAAGTAAGTTTCAGTAAATTATTGATCCTGATTTTACAGCACCAGCCACCAGCTTCTTTAATTTGTTGCGAGTGAATGGAAGGTCAATTATGCTTAGCTTCTTAGTAGGCAACGTTCACACGTTCAATATATTGTATAAGGTAGCAGTTGCCACTTGCCAAGCAAAAAAGTCTATAGAAATTGTTTGTCATAGCGTACAAGATACAAAAACTAATTGAAATTTTCCAAAATAAAAGTGGCACGTCGCATGCCATGTATTTGGAATATTATTAATAAAAGATTGGCATGTGTCGCTAATCAAATTTGTAATTCTTGTTGTTCAAGCATTCCTAGTTACAAGAACAAACTTATTAAGGCACAGCCAAAATTTTGTTTCTTGACAACCTGAACAAATCCTAGAGTGAGTTCACCCTCGGGCTTCACTGTCATGCTATTGTTTTCTCGAGTCATTCACTTCTACGGTGGATAAACGAAAATAATAATAATAATAATAAGGATCACGGTTCAATTCAGATTCAATGTTTTTTAGCTATTTAATTAATGGTGACTATTATCATTTTCTAATGCAATATATATGGATATATTTGTTTTGTGTTGTTGAAAAAGTATTTATCTTTTATTTGAGTTGTCTTGAGGTTTTAATTCAATTTTATGTACCTATGAGAAAATAGTAATGAAGCTTAGAGTAGGTAAAAAAGTCAAGGGTCAGTCATGGGCTTTAAGCCTGGCCCTTATTATGAGGTTAAGGACATAGGTTTGAAATTTTTAAGTCCATTGTGAATGGACCTAATTAAGAGTTTATAAAAAATGTTTGGGTTTATAAATTATAAATTAAAAAATTTAATTTATTATCTATAATTTATATAATTTATAATCTATAAGCATCATTTGTAGTTCTTTATGTTATGTTGATAGTATTTTTTGTATTAAATTATTAGTATATTATGTATTAAATAATTATTTTTAATTTAAGTATTTTTTATTTTAACTTTATTAAAAATTTATTAAAAAAATTAATAGAAACTCAAAGCCTAATCCAAACCCATCTAGGCCAAACCTAAGACGAACTCGTCCTAGTTTAGATAGACTTTTAGGGGATCTAAATTTATTATCAATAGTATGGACTTGAGTATGGGCTAAAAAACTTGACCCAAACTCACAATTTGCCATCGTACCAAGAATTTTAAAGTAATGGTTTGATTTGCAGATTAAGATCAGAAATATTAATTATTAGTCTAATTCATGTCAATTTTCTGGAAACATCAGTCTGCATTTTTCTCCCTTATAATCTTTATCCTTGTTTAATTTATGTCATTGTCTCGGTTGGATATGGCTAAGCTGCCGTCACTACATTCATTGATGATCCAATTCATTATCCATCTTGATCCTTGAAAGCAGCTGCTGTTGCTGAGAAAATAAAGGACGGTGGCACTGGCACATAGTTACTATTATCTTTTAGTGTATTATTGAAATTTTCTGACACATTACTTTATTATTAAGATTTTTTTGATAGTTATATTTTATTCTTTGAAATTTCAACTGCTATCATTTTATCATTAAATTGTTAAAAGTAATACAATATCTAACATAATTTAATATTTAAATTTATATCAAATTTAATAAATATAAATACATTATAACAATAAATTTAATAAAAATAAATACTTATGTTATAAAATTTATTTTTTCTTAGTTGCTTGTTCTTTTAACATTTGTATTTAACTATTTAAATAAATTCAATAGTACTTATCGATTAAAATATTTTATTTAATAATCCTAAATAATTATATTATTTTATTGAAAAATTATCAATTTGTCACTTGACTTGTTGGAAAATTATCAGATTACTACATGCCCTTTTTGTTTTGTATCAAATCACTACTTTTGTTAAAATTTATCAAATTGAAGTACCGTAAACACCCATGCAACATCATCATTTTTAAATGGAGTTACTAATTTGGTGGTAAAATAATAACAATAAAAACATCAGGTGGTAAAATATACTTATTCGATAATTTTGGTAGTAAAATGATTTGTCAAAAAATACTAGGCGAGTATTTAATAATATTCCTTTCTTTCCCTTTTTTTTTTTTTTAAAAAATAAAGGCACTGTGTTATTGTTACTATACCATGAATCGTGAATGTGTCTGATAAATTTTGATTTGTTGACAACACTTATCGAGTTAAGTGAAGATCCTTAAAGCAGCTTAACTGACAAAAGTCACAAAATGTTGTTCTGAACTTTATGATTGCTGGGTGAGACACAATAGCAACAACTCTATCGTGGGCAATAATGCTGTATACATGGTGTGATGACACACTCATTTTGCTGAAAAGCTTTACTCAGAGCTCGAAGCTTTTGAAGGAGACAGAGCAAAGGAAGAGAAACTGTGATAGATTCAGAAGGACTAAGAGGACCTTGAATCATTTATTCAAAAGGTAACACAATTTGCAGGGCTCCCGAGGAAGATCATATTGTTCGCATGTGGTTACCATAGAAACACTGTTTGTACCTGGCAATCCCTCTGTGGTGTGCATTCTTTGTAATCTAGTCTATTCAAATGGTTAGTTTTTGACGGAGTTTGTCGAAGCTCCTCAAAAACAAATGCTGATTCACCTAAATAGAATTGTAGAAATGGTGAGACCAGGTCGAATCCCAAGAGAACTATGTATTTAATCTCTCAAAGTTTAAAACAAAATTAATTTTCCAAGAAAAACCAGATTTTTGAGCTTTCTGCCAATAAACGGTTAACCGTTTATTGTTATCGGCGAACCGTTAATCTTTTGAAGTATTCTGGGAAATAACCGGCTAACCGGATAAGGAAACCGGATGTCCGTTTATGGTGTTGTCACTATCGACTTAATCGGCTAACCTAATGGAAACCGAAGCCGCTTACGACTTGTAACGATTCTCGGAAGGAAACGGATGACCTGAAGTCGAGATCCTAAGACCGGTTACGAGTTGTAGCTTTTCTGGAACGATTTCGGATAGCCGGGTGAGGGAAAACGGATGAACGAATGTTGCTTGTGACGGATCCGGAAAGATTCGGCAATCCTACATCGAGATCCGGAAACCGCTTTCGCTCTTCGCTTTGGAAAGATTGACTAGCCGGTTGGGAAAATCCGGAACCGAATGCGTCGCGATGATTACGGTGCGATCCGGTTTGGTGAAAATCCGAACCGTTGCGTTCTCTTCTTCTCTGGCGTTATCCGGACATGAATATGGGAAACCCAGAGACCGGTTAATGCTTCTCTTGTTGCTGTCCACAAACGGTCACCGGTTTGTGAAAAACCGTTAGCCGTTTTTCTGGGTTTTGTGTTTGTTCTTTGTAACTAGATTTTGATAAAACAAAATAAACTAAAATAGAACAAGATTTAAAATTAAACAAGAGAATACCAATCTTACCAAACTTCCAATCCAAGGGTGTCAATTCCATCCAATTGCAATTTTGATCAGAGGCCACAAATATAAATTACTCACTCCAAGAACTTAGTCTACTTAATCTAAAAGCCGTAGAAAGTAATTATTCTCCTAATATATTAGACTCAAACAATCGCCTAAATCCAAACTTATCACCAATTTAACTGGGCATCATCGTTCCATATCAAATTAAGTGATAGCATTAAGAATGGTGAGAATGACTAAAACAAGATTAATTAATTCAGATTACTCCAATTCAATCAATTTGTATTTTTATTTCCCTAGAGCCTATCATGCAAGCTATGTAATTGTGGCCATCAATATACACACACATGAGCCAACTCCTTGCTACTCAATTCAATCATTCATGACAATTACGGATCACAAACTCATGACTAGCGTTAGAAAAATAAATATTGAATTAAGGCGTCAACTCAATCAATATAAATAATTCATAGACAATGAGAACAAGAAATAAAAATTACTTGGATTGAAGAAATTCTTGTTAAGTTCAAGCCTCACAAAATTACAATCGGAATTTGATTAACCCCTGGACTGGAATTAAAACCTTAGCCACTCATGGTGGCTAAACAAAACAAAATAAATTGCAGCAACCTTTTTTTCTTTGCTTCTCACGTTCCAGCTTCTTCCTAAGCTTGGATGTCCTTTTATAATTGTTTCTTTTGCTTCTCTTGGTAGCTTTCCTTTTCCTCTTTGTGCTAGGAGACCAAATCCTTCTTGGTTTCTTCTTCTATTAATGCTAGGAAACCGTCTCCTTCAAGTCAACGGTCAGCCCACGATTGCAAAGCCCAAATAAAGCCCTTATTATCCACTTTTTATCTTAATCTCCATGCTTTGGCTCCTAGATCAAATCAAACATAATTTACACAAATTAGCACGAGATCAATCAAAATATGAGGGAATTAAACTAAATATAGCATGACTATTTATGACCTATCAAATTCCCCCACACCTAAACCATGCTTGTCCTCAAGCATATCTCAAATCGACATACCAATCCTCCCTTCAACCATTTCAATATCCAAGAATACCAATAAAGCTAAGCACACATCAATGAGTCGAATCATAGTGACAATCAAGAGAATAAGCATTCATAGGATAGAATTTGTAACAAAAACACAAGCATCTCATCAATTCATCAAAATCAAATGCAGCAAGACTTAACACCCTCGCATGGTTTCGCTCAATGCTCTCAAAGTGTTTAGGGTGCGTGTTTTACTCTCAAAATCAAAGCATAGCATGTTATTACCATAGGCTTGCAAATGAATTAAATCTCCACCACTGCATATGAATATGATGCAAAAATCAAAGGGACTTAACAAGGGTTGAAATGGGGCTTAGGTAAGGGTATGGTAGAAGGAAAAATGAAGGGTTTAACGATCAAGACAAAGAGTTAATTACATGCATGATTTAGATGCCAAACAAAATAAACAAAATAAGCAAACACACTTCTAGAATGATGAAATTTATCCCCACATTTAAGCACTTAAAACACTTGGAGAAACAATTTGATAATTCAATTGCTTTTGCAACTATTTCTCCAATCATCAAATCAAGGGAATAATTTTCTCAACGGAATTTTTTTTCTTTCTTTTTTTTTTTTTTTTTCTTTCTTCTTTTTCTTCCTTTTTTTTTTCGTTTTTTCTCTTTTTTTTTTTTCTTTTTTTTTATCATGCAATTACTTCACTCTTGTCTTGACAAGGTAGAAAGAAAATAAGGATAACAAACAAGAAGGCTTGTGGTTAAACAATGTGTTAGAAACAAATGAAAGGGAAAAATAGGCTCAAAGGGGCTAACTAAGGGAAAATAAAAAGGTGGGTATTTTAGAGTCTAAGAATTGGTTAAACCTAATTGCCCTTATCACACTTAAGCATCAATTCAAAAATGTGGTCTCAACATATATTCAAAAGCAAGTTCTAGAATAAACACACTAAGTTTGATACACTCAATCAAAAAATAAATAGAGCAAAAATGTAATGAGTTGCTCTTAGGCTCAAAAGCTCACTAGAGTGTCTATGCATCAAGTCTTGTGCACTTTTCAATCAACGAATTAATGTGACACTATCGAAAATTTTAAAGAAAAACATTATTCATGCTTACCTCTTTCATGCATTAAAACTCAAAACAAAGATGTATCCCTAGCTTACAAGGTATTCAAAGATATTGAGAAGACTTAAAGCACAAAAATTTTCAAATTAAAGACATGCTAAAATCCTCCCCCACACCTAAATAATACATTGTCCTCAATGTATCAACAAGTAAATAGCTCACAGAAAATAATGATGATGAAAAGTAAATGAGAAGGGAAGAAGAAACTCCGAATGCGAAAGTGACCCGAACGAGCATAGGGAGAGGGTTCCAAGGAAAGCTGAAAAGTGGCGCGAGCACGATTTATTGAGTTTAGTCTCCAGTCCAAGATATGTCCTCTTCATAAAGAACATCTAGAGGCTTAAAATAAAATCAACGAAAGTAAAGAAAACTAAATATAATAAAGAAATGAAAATTCAAAAGCGAGAATAAAGAAAATATTCATATCTGCTCCCAAAAGCGCTTACTTTTGTTTACGCCTTCATGACAAATTGCAGTTTAATAATTCATCCAATGCCTTTTAAATTAGATTGTGCATCTAATTTTAGCTCATTCCCAACACTTCCTTGGGCAAAAACATCCTGCACAATAGGGTCAATCGCATCAATCTGACAAAGAGAATGCACAGCAGTAGGGTGTTTCACAGCATCAAGAATTTTAAACTTAACAATCTCTCCATCAAACTCGACAGAGAGAGTACCCTCATCTACATCAATTTTTGTTTTGGCGGTTTTCATGAAAGGTCTTCCTAATAAGATTGAAGCTGATTTGGAAGAAGGATTACCTTCCATCTCTAATATGTAAAAATCTACAGGAAATATAAGCTCATTAACCTGTACCAAGACATCTTCCACTATCCCAAGTGGGTGAATATAAGAACGGTCAGCCAATTGTATAACTACACCAGTCGATTGCAAGTCATTCAACTTTAAATCTGCAAATGTAAATGGCATGACATTAATTGAAGCTCCTAAATCTAGCATAGCATGCTCAATTTTCTTTTCACCAATCACACAAGGTAATGAAAACATACCTGGATCCTTGCTTTTTTCTGGCATATTCTTTTGTAAAATTGCCGACACATTTTCACTTACCTCCACCTTCCCCTTAGCTTTCATCTTTCTCTTGTTGGTGCACAACGTTTTCAAGAACTTTGCATATTTGGGGATTTGTTTGATCGCATCCAACAAGGGGATGTTAATTTGCACTCTATTAAACGTGTCCAGGATCTCCTTTTCTTGCTCATCTTCTTTTGGCTTGGCTAACCTGCTAGGAAAAGGAGGTGTAGGTGTGTAAGAGGAAAGAGATAAAGGAGGATCGAATTTTACCCCACGCCTTATTTTGGAAGGAGCTTCTTCATCTTCATCTCCCTTGGCCATTTCAGCGTCTTTAGGTGGAGTTGATCCTGAAGGAATTTCTTTTCCGCTTCGCAGTGATATTGCACTACAGTTCTCCCTTGGGTTGACTTCTGGCTGTGAAGGTAACTTTCCAGAATTTTGAGCTTCCAACTTGCTAACTGATGTGGCTAATTGAGTGATTTGGTTGCCTAAACTCTGGATGCTTGTTCTTGTTTCCTGTTGAAATTGAAGAGTATTGGTAGCAAGATTCTTAACAATATCTTCCAAAGACATACCTGAATTTGGAGCTTGAGTCTGTGTAGGGGTTGGAGGTGGTCTAGTGAAGTTCTGAAAAGATGGCCTTTGTTGTCCTCCTTGGTTTCCATAGCTAAAGTTAGGATGATCCCTCCATCCAGGATTGTAGTGATTTGAATAGGGATCATACGTCCTCTGAGCGTGACTAGGAAACCCACTTATAGCATTGGCTTCTTGTGTGGAGTCTTGTTGCAATGTGGGGCACATATCAGTAGGATGCCCATGAAGTGAGCATATTCCACACGCCATCGCTTGCAATTGCCCTACAGCCCATTTGACGGACCAAAGCGTTAAATCGAAATTTGATTTTTAAGATCACTTACCTCGTTAACTTGCTTGATAGATCCTCCACCCGCTCTTGATCAATTGTTGAGAAGTTTCAGCCATGTTTGAAATCAATTGTTTGGCTGCTTCAGGTGTCTTGTTCACTAAAGCTCCACCACTTGCTACATCAATCATACTCCTATCCATTGGCAACAATCCCTCATAGAAATATTGGATAAGGAGTTTATCAGAATTTGATGGTGGGGAAAACTAGTACATAATCGCTGAATCGTTCCCGATACTCATATAGGCCTCTCGGAGATCCGCGTGATGCCATAAATCTCCTTCCTAATACTAGCCGTGAGGTGAAAGAATTTCTCCAGGAATAGCCTTTTCATTTCGTTCCATGTGGTGATAGAACCGGAAGGTAGATAGTAGAGCCAATCTTTAGCTTGATCCTTCAAAGAGAATGGAAAAGCTCTAAGGTTGATTTGCTCCTCGGATACACCATGTGGCTTCATTCCAGAGCAAACAATGTGAAATTCTTTGAGGTGCTTATGAGGATCTTCTCCTGCAAAGCCACGAAAAGAAGGAAGTAAATGAATCAAACCAGATTTTAATTCAAAATCATTAGCAATATTGGGAAAAGTAATGCATAAGGGTTGTTGATTCAAATCTGGTGCGGCGAGTTCTTTGAGAGTTCTGTCTGCCATCTCTTCTTTAGCTTCTGCAAAAATGGATGTACCACCAGTGGTTAAATCTATCTCTGCTTCTTCCTCAAGACGACGTTTTCCCTCTCTAGTCTCTTTTCTCAATTGACGTGCTGTCCTCTCGATTTCTGGGTTATACTGCAAATTAGGAGTCTGAGAAGAACGGGTCATAAACTAAATCAAATAATCAAATTAAACAATGAGAAACTAAAATTAGCTCCCCGGCAACGGCGCCAATTTTGACGGAGTTTGTCGAAGCTCCTCAAAAACAAATGCTGATTCACCTAAATAGAATTGTAGAAATGGTGAGACCAGGTCGAATCCCAAGAGAACTATGTATTTAATCTCTCAAAGTTTAAAACAAAATTAATTTTCCAAGAAAAACCAGATTTTTGAGCTTTCTGCCAATAAACGGTTAACCGTTTATTGTTATCGGCGAACCGTTAATCTTTTGAAGTATTCTGGGAAATAACCGGCTAACCGGATAAGGAAACCGGATGTCCGTTTATGGTGTTGTCACTTACCATCGACTTAATCGGCTAACCTAATGGAAACCGAAGTCGCTTACGACTTGTAACGATTCGAAGGAAAAGCGGATGACCGGAAGCGAGATCCAAGACCGTTACGAGTTGTAGCTTTTACGAACGATTTCGGATGGCCGAGGAAAACGGATGACCGAATGTTGCAGACGGATCCGGAAAGATTCGGCAATCCCATCGAGATCCGAAACCGCTTTCGCTTCTTCTCGTTTCGGAAAGATTGACCGGTTGGGAAAATCCGAACCGAACGCGTCTTGTGATGATTAAGGTGCGATCCGGCCAGGTTTGGTGAAAATCTGAACCGCGCGTTCTCTCTTCTCTGGCGTTATCCGGACAGCCGAATATGGGAAACCGGTAGACCGGTTAATGCTTCTCTTGTTGCTGTCCACAAACGGTCAGCCGGTTTGTGAAAAACCGGTTAGCCGTTTTTCTGGGTTTTGGGTTTGTTCTTTGTAACAAGAAATTGATAAAACAAAATAAACTAAAATAGAACAAGATTTAAAATTAAACAAGAGAATACCAATCTTACCAAACTTCCAATCCAAGGGTGTCAATTCCATCCAATTGCAATTTTGATCATAGGCCAAAAATATAAATTACTCAATCCAAGAACTTAGTCTACTTAATCGGAAAAGCCGTAGAAAGTAATTATTCTCCTAATATATTAGACTCAAACAATCGCCTAAATCCAAACTTATCACCAATTTAACTGGGCATCATCGTTCCATATCAAATTAAGTGATAGCATTAAGAATGGTGAGAATGACTAAAACAAGATTAATTAATTCAGATTACTCCAATTCAATCAATTTGTATTTTTATTTCCCTAGAGCCTATCATGCAAGCTATGTAATTGTGGCCATCAATATACACACACATGAGCCAACTCCTTGCTACTCAATTCAATCATTCATGACAATTACGGATCACAAACTCATGACTAGCGTTAGAAAAATAAATATTGAATTAAGGCGTCAACTCAATCAATATAAATAATTCATAGACAATGAGAACAAGAAATAAAAATTACTTGATCAAGAAATTGTTAAGTTCAAGCCTCACAAAATTACAATCGAATTTGATTAACCCTGGATCGAATTAAAACCTTAGCCACTCATGGTGGCTAAACAAAACAAAATAAATTGCAGCAACCTTTTTTTCTTTGCTTCTCACGTTCCAGCTTCTTCCTAAGCTTGGATGTCCTTTTATAATTGTTTCTTTTGCTTCTCTTGGTAGCTTTCCTTTTCCTCTTTGTGCTAGGAGACCAAATCCTTCTTGGTTTCTTCTTCTATTAATGCTAGGAAACCGTCTCCTTCAAGTCAACGGTCAGCCCACGATTGCAAAGCCCAAATAAAGCCCTTATTATCCACTTTTTATCTTAATCTCCATGCTTTGGCTCCTAGATCAAATCAAACATAATTTACACAAATTAGCACGAGATCAATCAAAATATGAGGGAATTAAACTAAATATAGCATGACTATTTATGACCTATCAGTTTTCTTGCTTCTGTGCAGTAGCTTCACGAGCCATTTAACATATATTTTATGACTTTACGATCCTAGGGAATCTTGGAAGGTGATGTCTTGCCAGATAGAACAAAAATAAAAGCATGAGGTATAATAATTTATTTTCCATATTCTATGGGTAGAATGAAGCGTTGGGGAAAATTCAGTTTTAAAAAAAAATTTTTAAAACCGATCTCATAAAATATATATGAATTTGTAATTTAGAAATCGTACCTTGAAAATTTGATTTACCTTTTTCTGCTGATGTGATTTAGGCTCTCGGATCACGATCCGTCACCACCACGTTTGTTAGATCACGATCCGTCGCCAAACGATTTCCCGGGTTATGACTCAAGATTGATCTGCACTTGACGTGTGGGCGCCTTTATCACCACTATAAGCTAACTAGCAGGAGAAAATTTTTCTCTCAAAATTAATTCGAGAGAAAAAATATTTTTCTCTGATATATATAGTGACTTTTCCTCTCCTGTTTATGATAGAATAAGCCCTTTTATATCTCTTTCATAATGGGAATCCTAAGGCTCCTAAAATTATGAAACTAGGTTGCTTTTCTTTGTCATAGGGGCCCACCTTGTAAAATAACATAAGGTCCCTTGTACATAAGCATATTAATGGAGTCTCCCACTAAAAGATATAATTATGTTTTTGACCCAAATAGTTAGTTATCTTGCTTATTAATCCAAAGAAGCGGTACTAATTAAATGAGCTAACCCGGGGATCATTTGGGAACATACAATCGTGGCTACAACAATTAAGCATGTAATTTAACAAGCCTAATCATTTAATTCCAATTCTACTCCACTATAAGATTGGAACTGACCTCCATAATTGTATGTTCGAATAATAATTCGTCCCAAGCCACATTGATTTCTTTATCGCTCAACTTTGTCACATCGTTAATTAAATCGATATCTCAACCGCCTAATCGATTTAATCACATCTTATACCTTGATACTTATCGGTTTTCTCTAATGATCATTTTCAACATATGACACACACAAATTAGATGATTCTATGATCAAGTGCCGAAAGCCCATCAAGAGACGTGTCGTACAAATTCTATATTATTAATCTATAATTCCAATACTCATAATTGCTCCCACTAAAATACCGGGTAATCTTGACCACAAATGTGTGTCGTGCCCATTGGTAATTCAAATGGAGTAACAATTACAATCATGAAATCGTAATTAACTCAAGATTAAGATTACAGTAAAATCAATGCCTATGAGATTTAATAAGTCTGACAGTCATTTCAAGGTTAATTAAATCTCATATGTGATCCAGCTCAATGTAGTCAAACTACATCAGTAAATTCATACATGATTAAGACAAATCATTCAATGAATTTACTACAGTCTAAACATAAATAGAGCGTCCAACTCTGTTTATCAACTGGGAACTTAATTTATTTAATCATAAGATAACTTGTATTTATGTCTTCTATGAATCCATATGATGATCACATAAATACATATAATATGATTAAACGGACCTTATTCAATATATTTATACAATTAAAATATCTTAAATATTTATTAATCAGAAAATAAATTAATATGCTTTAAAAGAGCATATTTTCCCAACACGAAGTACAACCAGGGCTCTGAATCCCGATGCAGCTTTACTTAAGCTTGAGAGCTAGATGGCTCAAAGTTGAGTCTTCCAAAATGCTTCTCCTTTCAAGTTCACTGCATTTCAGGTAAGCTAAAGAGATTCGATTTCCCGGTTTCCAGCCATGATATAGGGAGCCAGATCAAGGCTGCTCATTGTTCTTGCTTTTGCTGATATGCAGGCTGGGCTGAGTATATTCCTTATGAATGACTCATCATATCTCCAAGTGAAGATGGCACTGGCCATTTTGTGCAGATTTTTCAAATTCAAGTTGATTTGGAGTCACCCAGTGAAGGACAGAATGATGACTACTCTCTCAATCGAGCACCGTTTGAACTTTGAAGCTTACACGCCTTTGAAACCATAATGTCCTTTCTCTTTACTACCATAACCAAGTGACATAGATTAAGAAAACAGACCACAACTCACTTTTCCTTATAAAAATGACATATGGTTGATATAGTTTTCTCTGGCTTGAATTTTAGGCTATATGGAACACTAATGTCGATGCCTAGGAAACCAATTTCTGCTTCTTGTCTTGCCATTCATAGATTTCAGCTCCAATCTTTGCTTGAACGATTGCATCAAACCCGTGGTGTGGTTCATAACCAAAAAAAGATTGAAGAGCCTGAAGTAACAAAAAACAAGCAGTACATTTACTTCGTGTGAACTTCTAAGAACTTCCAAGAATCTACGACAATTAACTCAAATAACAAAGAAAATTACCTCTCGCAGGACAAAGAAAGGAGCCATTAAAAAACGCTTGAGCTAGATTGTCTGGTACTGCTGGTGCTCGTTTATGTAGGTTATTGATAATATAGATCAAACTTTGAGCATCAATGACAGGAAGTTATTCTTCATGTTGCAAATTAATTTAACGACCGAACTAGTTACCACAAAGATGACCAATGAACCGTCTAGTCCAACACAATATTTGAGCTACTTGAAAATCGAGGTTGAAGTACTATAAGCCAACATAATACTATCAACATAATTCTCATGCATTAGGTGGGATGCTGGCAATGCATATTGGAAAAACACATTCATATTTGAAGAATTATGAGCTAAAGTCACTTCATTTTCAAGCTTCTATGGGGTTATTAGATTTTAGAATTATTAATTAATGATTATGCATGGCATAGTCGTCAATTAAAATTTTGAAATGCCCTCTTTTGCACAATACAAAAAAAAAAAAAACGAACACTCACTATATTGATTCAAGGATAAACAAAGCTACAAGCAGTGAGAGACAAAGGCTTAACTGGAAATTCGGACTAATTTTACGAATGTGTTACATTTATCCGCCTAAAATATGCAGTTCTATGTAATAGCCTTGTCGTTTTGCTGTTTCTCCACTGTGGGCCCCTCGTCTACAAAAAATATTGGTCTCGCCACTGGCGACAGCCCATAACCCTCCTATCAAATTCAGCATTGATTAATTAAAAGTAATAACCAACGAGAATGAAGCAACCCCTTGACAACGAAAAGACGAAAACAAATAGAATAATCCCAACTAATTTTGAAAAACAATTGATGGAGGGGTCTTCTTATTTATTTACTTGCAGTTTATACGCAATAAATAAAATCATTAATGGGCTGTAGGTATTTTTTTCTCCTACATACGATGAAATTTTGCGTGGCCAGGCAATAGGTACTTTTCTGGGTGCAATAAAGTTTTGTGTGGTTATAGAATGGGGCTTATATGGCTTTCCTTAGGCCAGAGCCCAATGGGGCTTGTCAACTTTGTGTCTTTAGCTCGTTACAGAACCCATGGAAACTTTAAAATTTGTGACAACAGTACGATGAAGGGTTTGCACCTCTGGTTTGAAGAAAGAAAATGAGAGAGGAAAGGAAAGAGAAATAAGGGAAAAAAAAAAAAAAGAATTCTTTATCTTCTTTATCTAGCTAAACAATGAAAAATGAGATTGACTCTTTTTTTTTTTTTTTCAACTCATTTTCTCTTTCCCTCTCTCATTTCCATTCCTCTCTTCTCCTACCATTTCTTCTAACCAAATATGGGTTAAATTGTGGGTAATTAATTCCTAAAGGCAAATGATAATAGTAAAATTATCGGTAATTTTACTATTATACATACCAATTCATTTAAATAAATTTTATTTGTAATTTTTCATTTGAGTTTTGTACCAAATTTATCAATGGGGTGGGTATGGATTGGGTTGGGTTGACATCCAACTCACCCAAATTGCATATAGCACTAGTCATGAGAAATTCAATCCAATCCATTAAGTGCTTAATCCCAAAAGTTAATTTTCAAGTATTTATTAATATTATTATCAAATTAAACAATTAGAAATAAATTGATTATTTGTTCAAGTAACAGTAAGATACAACTTATGATTATTAAATATTAAGTTATATAAGAAAATAATAGCAATTATCAGATAAGAATAAATAGATAGTTAAATCTTAACTTTTTAGAAGGATATAATTAGTTGTCATTAGATAATAGTAAATAATAAATAAGTAATTAAATATCAACATTATATTACTATAAATGTATCCCCGTTTAAAAAGAAGGAAAAAAAACTTTACTTGGATCCAAATTCTTTTGTTTATTATCTTTGTTCGGAAAAATAAAAAAGGCTATGACAAATTCAAATCCCATGTCCTCCTAATTACAACGACAATACTACATAAATACTGATGTAAACAGTAAACGAAGGGAAGTACATGAACAAACCGGATGGTGACAAGATAAAGAGGGCCACGTGTGAGAAAATTAGCGAAGGTATTGCCGAAATAAAATAAAATAAAAGAGGAGAATGCGTTCCCAACACTTGTATATTATTTGTCATAAATATTAAATAATTTCCATTAAAGTTTATCCAAAAAGAATCATGAACAGCAGTAGCTTCAGTAAGGCCACGAGCCTCCTCCAAGCTCACATCACCACCAACAATCACAACCCCAAAAAGTCACTCCAGGAAATCAAACCCAGAGCAGCTCAAAATCCAATACCCAGCCGAAGAAATTTTGTAACCACATTGATATCCACTTCACTAGCACTGGTAGGGCTGCACGGGGATGGCATTAGCAGCGGCTCTGGTCCTAGTGTAGCCCTTGCCGAGAGTTGGGGCACGCGGTCCTTTTTGAAGGAAAGGTTCTTTGAACCGGAGCTGTCACCGGAGGATGCGGTGGCCAGAATCAAGCAGACGGCTGAGGGAATGCATAGCCTCAGGGAAATGGTGGACCGCATGGCCTGGAGGTATGTGATATTTTATATTAGGTTAAAGCAAGCTTATCTTTCCCAGGATTTGAAGAATGCTTTGAGTACGTTGCCAGATGTCCGTAGAAGGGAGTATGTCAATATAGCCAATGATTTGATTGATAACATGGCTGAGGTACGTGAGACGCTGTCTCTCTGTCTATTAACTTAAATTTTAGTTGTTTACTTTAATTACTAATCCGACGATGAATTGGGTTTATTTATTTATTTACAGTTTGACTATTATGTGCGCACGCCAAAGGTATACGAATCGTACTTATACTACGAGAAGGCATTGAAAAATTTAGATGATATTGTGGCGATGTTTGCGTAGTAAGCACAAGACTTCTTGATATTAATGGACCTCCTGGCTCCTGCATCTTTGTTTACAGTGGTATTATATACGTGACACTGTCACTGTTTGTGATATATGAACCAGCTTGAGTTAATGTGATGTGAGCAGAATATATTGCAGTAGAAATTTCTTCATTTTGATCCAAACTCGCTACCGATTATTCATTCTTTTGTGTGTGTGTGTAAAGTGAAATATTTTGAATGTTAAAATTCTTCAATATGTATTGAAGCAAAATATTTTGAGAAAACTAAACAATATTCAAATATCAAAGCGTCAGAAACTTTTTGTAAACAGTCATTAAATCATTATTATGATATATATACTGCAAATTTTCATATACGTTCCACACTCAGATATAAGACTGTGTGTGTGTGTTGAATTCAAAATTCATATATACTTACTTTTTTTTTTTTTGGGGTTAAAGCCGATTATACCACATCCAAATAACATACATAAATATATTAGGATCGAGAGAGAGCTACAGCGGAAGTAATAATTACTAGCATAAGCATAACTGCTGCGGCAAATGAACCGATCAAAGATCCGGATATACGTTCACAGAAGGAATCAAACTGTTGGCAAAAGGCCAACCAATTGGCGCTGGTGTTGCCCTTGTGTGCTAAGTATACAATGGCTGTTGCTGAAGAAGCTCCGGCTGTGACAAGAGTTAGCATTACCTTCACTCACAAGTTTCAAGCATTATATTACAACTCTGTTCTTGTTCAATTATCTGGTATTGGCAACATGCATGCACGTTGGTCAAATTTAATTTGTAGCATGATTAGAGGTACAGAAAGAATTAGCAACTTTACCAAGTCGAAAACGAGCAATAAGATTCTACTTTTTTTAGCAGCTGTCCTGATAATGTGGAAGATAGATAAAGGGACAGAAAGCGCAAGATATCCGCACACAACTGAGTTGGCTATCATGAAGAACCTGTATTCATAGAAACTAATGAGTTATTGTACGTACTAAATTAAAATTAAGAATAAGCCAGTTGGTTTGATTTAGCACAGTGGAAGCGGCAGGTCAAATTAAGGGATAAACAGAACTCACTTGAACGAGGGATGATCATCGTACTCTGCTCTAACTTGGGTGAATTGTGGGAAAACTGTAAGTGTCTCGTCGGTAGTACCCATTGCAATGGCACTTCCAAATGTTCCACCAGCTGCAATAGTCCTTAATATAAGGTCTAAAATAGAGATCCCTTTGTTCATCTCGTGAGTTGAGATTTCATCCCTTGACGCCTCACCAGCCTCATTAACTGGCTCTGCTTCTGCCTTCATGTTCTTTGATTGATGATTATGGTAGCTGAAAATGCTTGGAAGAATAAAAGGCGAGGCCTACTTTTGTACAAATCAAATGTATTGGATTTTCTCAAGGAATCAACCAATAGTGAACAATGGAAGTGGGTATTAGGTATGCTAAGCTCAAGTTGCTGGTGTTTTGCTTCTGTAATTAAGCCACGTGGGCTACCATGATAGGGTCCATGATTCTGCTTAGGGAAGCTACGATGGAGTTTCTTACCTGCTCAATAGATTAATAGCTCTGATCTTATGCATTTATATCCATAAAATGGCCTCAAGTATGCTATGGCTAGTGATATTGCCATTTGCTGTTCTGGTTGTTGCATGTGTGCATTTTCCAAACAGCTGATATTATTTAGTGGCTGGTCCCTAGCAGCTTCAATGTGTGGAGCCCATCACTATAGCAGGGGAAGGAAGATGAAGTAATAGGAGTTGTGCTTTTGGTTAGCAGCAAAAGAATGTGTGAATTAAGAAAAATAAAAGACTGTAAATTTGAGAAACTGATAGATCTTATTTACGCAAGGAGACATGATCTGCATACAGCTGCTCAATATGATGGCAGTAGTGCTTGGATTTACAAAAATTTTCATATGCAATGAGCCCCACTTCTGTGAGTACCTTGCAAAAAGTTACAATGGAGCGTCCTCCGAGGTCCAAATCTTGGGACGTGCGTCAAATAATCGCACATGACATTGTAATATGGAAATATGCATTCTAAGGGAAGATTCATAATTCATTCACCCTTTATTCAACTTTTAACCTCTAAGAGTTGGAATAAAATCTCAAAGCCTTTCTATAAATCATTAAAATGAAGCTCCCAGTTTCAGAAGCACAATTTGTAGCTTGTCCTTGATATCTTACCTGCGATTTATAAGCATATATATAATAAGGTGCATAAAGTTTGATGATCAAGAGCAAGGTGGAAACAGAGCAGTGCTTCCTAAAGTCACATTTGATGTGAAGGGATTTGGTTAATGCCTATCAACTAAACACCAAGCTTTCCTAATCATTCCTGTGATATGGTTTCCAGAGAGTACTTGACTGCAGTTATATCTATGTATTACAAGCAATACATTTTAATTTCTCAAGGGTTGCTTTTGTACCAGAACTTGCTTAACGACAGAACCTAATAAGTCAAAAACCTAAGTAAGAGTCTAAGAAAGAACTTACTTTTACAATGGCACTTGTACATGACACTTGGCATCTACACGGTTAGCAATGAATGCTGAATGAACTGCAAAGCGGCCTTCATCATTGTCAAAATACTAAAATCATCACAGGTCTAACATGTGAACATGAGGCAGAGGTGTAGCCAAAGACAACTTGCCGATTAACCCTACAAGTGAAGCTATAGCATCAAACCCCATGTCAAAAGATTCATAGTTGTAAAGCCATCTAAAAATATGATGCTTAGGTTCTAGTAAAGGGGCTTGCCGGCAAGTCATCCTTGGCTGCACCACATTATTTCATCTCCACATGCAAGAACATAGATGAATAGAAATACCACGTGGGATTTTTGTGCACAGGCGAGGTATCTGGTTTTGAACGACGGTGAAACTGTTGAGTTTGATCTTATAAAATGCTGCATTTTTCTTTTAGCATTTCTTCTTATTATGACTTGTAGCTGCAAGTTTTTGCATTGAGAAGTGTAGGTCTATTTCTGTGTATTTCAAACACTGATAATGAGGTTGATATATAAAGACCTCATTGGATTGAAAGATGTCACAACTGCATGGTACCATAGCCAATCAAAATCAAAACTTAAGGTTATTTCATCACCAAAGGTAAGATTAGCTTATGCCTCGTTTGCCCCATGTGATGTTTGTTAGCAAGAAGGCATTCACATTGAAACTAAAATTAAACTAAAATTGACTGCACAGCGCATTGTATAATTCTAAACTGTTTTGCTAAACAATAAATCCTATCCCTCACCACGTTCAAATTAAAGTTCAGATAACATATCAGTTGCAGAAAATCTAGGCTTTCCTTTGCTAGTAGCATTACATTACTGCCCTGGGGTCATGTAAAATTTTGACTTGTTCAAGTAAAATAATCTTTTTACGGGGAAATAATTGAGAACATAGAAGGATAACGAAATGAAGATATGGGGTGATAGAATCATGGAATGACAAAAAAGATGGTCCTAGTAAAATGGTGATGTAATGAAATGGGGGGGGGGGAGGGAGCCGTGATTCATGAAACAGTCATGGGGGGTGACATGGGCCGCTAACCAACTTCCATTTAAAATAAATGGAGCACAATACTTTCTCTGAACTCGGCCGTCCTATTTTTTCTGCCCTTTTTTGAGTTACGTTGACGACCATACCATATCCACTTGCCTTGTCTGTTAAAAAGATGTAATTTCGTATTTTACAAGCCTTATTTAATTTTCACATGTACATATACAAAATGAGTTTCGGGATTTAGAGCCCATACCAAAATTTGAAGGCCCATATAATGTTTTACGTGGGCCTATGGATCCATGAACAGACCCGGCCCCACAATTCCCAGAAGAGATGCGGCTGCGCGTTTATTTTAGGCTTCATTTTGATGATAAAAAGGGCAAAACCGGGTGAACCGCTTTGCATAGGGGCTCTCCTTCTCTCTGCAACCGGAGCTTCGATCAGGTACGGCGCACTACTCTAGTCCTGACTTTTAATGCAAAATGACCATTTATAAATAAATATAATTACTGAAAAATTAAAAAATCTAATTCTTAATTGCTCGGAAGTATTTGTAATTAAACAGTTTAATTTGGTACTTCATGTTCGTTTGTAATGCATGATTGTGTTGCTAAAGTTGTTTAACTTTGAAAAAATGCTTTCAAATTTCAAAACAAATTAATATGAAGATTTTGATCTTCTATATCAAGTAGTTGTTATCCGTATAGAGAGCGAGAATGTCAGGCACGATCGCAAACGTAGAGAACGTGAAGGAGGAGCAGGAGCAGGAGCAGGAGACTGCCGGTGGAAAACAAGACGATGCTGAAAGCTGTATGCAAGATCAAGAACCAAATGATTCAGGAAAGAATATCGATGAAAATCTCATGACGCCCTCGCCTCAGCAGGAGGTACCTAGACCAGCTAGTAGCTACCTTATTGTGAATTTACGGCCTTAACAATAATATATTGTGAACACTAACTTTGTTGTCTTGAGTTTTGCTGGCAGGAGGAAATTGTCAAGAAAAAGTACGGAGGAATTGTTCCAAAGAAACGTCCTTTAATATCCAAGGTATGTATGTAATATGCATACGTAACAGCAAATTATGATCCCAGCAGAAGCAACTGATTGCATACCAACTTCGTCTCTTATGCTACCAGGACCACGAACGTGCGTTTTTTGATTCTGCTGATTGGGCACTGGGAAAGGTAATCCTGCTCATTTCCAATTTCCATTTTATTAGATGATCGCATAATTGCAACCCAACAGTGTTTCATCTTTTGGTGGACTGGAACGTCAAGCTAATCTAATAATACCTGCTTTAACAGCAAGGAGCTCAGAGTCAGAAGCCCAAAGGACCGCTTGAACCACTCCGCCCTAAATTGCAGGTATGAGTTATCCTACTCCCGTCATCATAAATATTTTCATTTTCCGCAAAATCTTCTCATCCCTTAAAGGTGATTGTGATTTGTGAATGCCCTGTGCTTTAATGATCAACTCGAAATCTGATTTCACTTTCAATGATCTTCCATTACATAACAGCCCACCCCACACCAGCAAGTACGCTCAAGGCGCTCGGCATATGCTCCTTCAGATGACGAAGAGGGTATGTACAGATTGTGGTCAAGAACATACAAATTCTTTAATGCATACATGTTACACCTAAGCTCCTACTTATTCATTATCTCGAAGCAGATGGTGGCAGTAACATCACAACTTCTGACGATCAAGGTTTCGCACCAGATTGTGCCAACAATAATACTAGCTGCCCAGCTTCAGAAGACCAGAGCTCCCCTGAGTAGCGGGCTGTATCAGAGATGGCACCTCATTCTGAAATCACAACAAAGTTTGATAGCAGTTTCTTCTGTGCTTCCATAAATAAGCAATAGATATGGCCATGTTGTACTACAATGTTGTACTTATTACTGTAACACTGAACCATATCACCAGTTTTATTTTACATTAAACCCACAAATTTCTACATTTCCTATAGCGTTAATGAATTTAAAATTACTTTTGAGAATACTACACTTGATAAGTCTTGGATTTGATATGCATATTTGTGTTGGAGTCCATTTATTTCACAACTAATCAACATTTGTGTGCACATTTGCAGATTCACTTCTTCTCAACTGAACCCTCGAGGAGAATAGATCTATGTCTTACTAAAAAGATGATTCAATCATTCAGTAAGTTACCATGCTCATCATGACAAAGAAACCAATGATACATCACACCAGCCAAAATAATAGCTAAGGGATCCAAAAAAGGAGCACAACAATGGTGCAATAACATGTTAAGCTACAACCATGAAACTTCCGAAAGATCTAAAGCCAGAGTTTCATCATCCACACTTCTACCCTTAAAAGAACAGAAAAGAAACAGAACAACCACCAGAAGCAATTTCAAGTGTGCAATTAAAAATTTCCTCACGCGTCAAGTAAACAGAAGCCATGGCAATCAATCTACATATTGTTTGCTGTAAACTATATGCCAAATTGCTCACATATAGCACTATTGAGATATGATATACAACCCTGAAATTGTATAAGTCAGGGCCACAAATGATTGTATAATGCATTGCATCATCAGAAAATGTTGGACTTGTCAATGCACTGAGGGTGGGCCAAGGTAGAGCATAATTTTGTCAAACCCTGAGAATCTGGTCTTCTGATCTAGGCTGAAGGCTTCATTAAACGGGCAACGGGCTGACTTCAGGATTTGCAGATCATAGCTGATTAGAAGGGAGAGGGAAGGCGACAAATGGAAAATGGTGAATGGATTCTAGTAAGCAGAAAATGGCTGGCTAGGTTAAGATGCCATCAGCTAATTGCAGTGTTTCTTTCAATAACTAAAATATAAAGAGAAAAAAGTTGCATGTTAAGGTCCAACAAGCGAGAACATGAAGGAAGAACAAAGAAAATATTTACCTGCCAGGTCTGGTAATTGGGACTAATATCCATGGTTTTTTCTTTGACCAGATAACCTAACAACAAATGATTAAATCAGCCCTGGATTAGGTTATCAATGATAATCAATTGAAATAAAGAGTAATAACTTGACCTCTTATTAACAAACAAAATAAAGTTTATAAGACAAATGCTATATGAAATGAAGAATTTTGAGAAAGAATATAAATAAGACAAAAAGTAGATTTTACCCGCGGCCAGAAGAGTGGTCACCATATGCTCCATAAGCATTTCCGCCACCACTCTGAAAAAAGGCAATGAATTGAAATTTAATAAAAAGCTATCACCAAATATTAAACACACCTATTTAATTAAGACATGACACTGGGAAGTTTAACTGCAGCTTGATATGAAAGCAAAGGCATGTCTTACCAGTGAGCTACCATAGCTTCCATAACTATCACGTCCCGGCAAATTACCAGTTGCATAAGAGTAACCACGTCCACGCGACTGATTATCTCGATTTCCATATTTTGATCCATCTGTTATGTCTAGAGACATGGGGACATAAGGAAGCACAGGTGGATGAGCAGCTAGTGCTCCCTCCCTTTCAAATGTATTGGCTCTCAATCGCAAAGTTACTTGTGAAAGGGCACTGCTAGCCACATCAAGACTTCCAGTGATCTGGTCAAAATAAAAATTACTTTCCATCTTATCAATTGAAATTGGAAAATACAGAGGACATGAACAGGCATGGGCGTGCAAGAGGGCTTGAATGTGTGTAAACATGAATGTTCATATTTATAAAAGCATTCCAATCACCTGCACCATCTCCTCATCTTCATAAGCAACTTTAGGAACGTTTTCATTCGTAAGTATGCGGATGCTTGCCCTTGTAGCGCTCCTCATCTCAGATATGATAGCCCCACCTCTACCAATAAGACACCCAATCTGTGCACTTGGCACAAGTATACGGGTGGTGATTACAGGATCACCTGATTCCCTTTCTGTTTTCTCACTGCATCGTGGTTGCAAGCGCAGTGCGGCAGTAATGGTCGGAGATGGATCTTCAAAGAACTGCAAGAGAATATGTTAATACCAAACATAGTATTATATATAAAACTCTATAATATCATCAATTAAAAAAAAAAATAGTAACTTAAAAATTATTAAGGGAAAAAGCATATTCTCACCTCTTTTGTCGATATAAATATAATGCAATCATCTCCTTCAGCTCCTGAACTGTCAACTTTAATAGATGCCCCAGATTCCTGTCTGATTTGTTTGATAATACCCCCACCTTTGCCAATTACACCACCAATATTTCCAGCAGGACACACCAAACGAAGAGAAAATTCTCTTGCAGATGCTTCATCTCTTCGTGCAGAGTAATTCCCATAAGAACCCACAAGTGGAGCACTCAAGTACACACCACTTGATTGATATATGTTAGATGAAGAAGACAGAAGCAGGTGCTGCGATCTCGATGGATTCTCATGAAGGCGAGAAGCTATTTGAACAAGAGCTTTTCTCACAACTGCTGGTTCGCCAGCTACCTAAAATCCGAAAGCCCACAACACACCAGGAAAGGAAAGTAATTTAGTTGATGAATCACAATCCCCCCCGTCAACTGAACAACGCATAATCGCGTCCACAGGGAAGGATTTCTTCATTGTGTTTCAAGAGAGCGGATATTATTAGAGGTTTCACTGAGCTCAACCAAATGATTTTCAAATGAAGACCCAAAACTTGTAGTTAATTTTATTACTTGATTGAAAGTAAACGGTTACCTATTCAATTGCCACCGTAAACAAACAGAGTACCAATCACAGACCAAAAAGATCATGTTCATAAGCCTAATAAAATTCTCTGACAATTTTATATTTGTAAGGAATAAAATTCAGTGTCCTCTCTAACAAACCATCCTGAACTTATGAAATGATAACATCAAAAAACAACAGCACGGGCACCTGAATACCAGAGGGACAGGTGACATCAGAAAACAGACTTGCCAATAGCATGTGGCAAAAGATAGGGCAATGTCTGTGATATCACTTCACTTTTCCAACAGCATATAAAGGCTGAATAAGATTTTTAGTTTATTTATTGCAATCGATAACACTATCAATCAGAAAAGTAATAGTTACTACAAGTTATTTCCTCCTATAACAGAACCAACACTGCACAGAAAAAAAATATGCTACCTGTAGAAGCTCATCAAAACTCAAAGCACAAAGGGGCAAATGTTCATCCTTCAAAATGCGAATCTGAGCACGAGTTTCGGTCCTAATGTTCTGAACCACTTGTCCGCCTTTACCAATAACACATCCAATCTGATCAGCGGGCACAAGCATCCTCACAGTAATAAGTGTAAGCTCTCCAAACTCATCATCAGCAAGCGAGTCCTCAGCAACAATCCTATCATGGACCCTGAACAAAGCATCTTGAGCAGGCGAAACAAACTCTCCAGAATCTTCAAACAGATTGGTTCCCTCACTGGAACTATAAATAGTAACAATTCGCTCATCACACCCGGGTACAGTCTCACTAATCCTAATATTCGACTTAGTTTCAGACCTCAATTGTTTTACAATCTCACCACCTTTACCAATAATACTACCAATCTTTCTCAACGGGCACAAGTAACGGTAAACGGTGTCCTCTGAACCAATGCCACGCTGCTCAGTTTCATCCCCTGGGTTTCTTCTCTTACTCCCCCCATTAGTAGCGGCGTCAGATTGGAAATGGGTCCTCTTTCCATAATTAATATTGCTTTGGCCAGCCATTACAACAAAATTACTTACTCCCACACAATATTACTCCAGTATTAATCCTAATTACAAAAATTAAGAAAAAAGAAGCCAACAAATATAATTCAGATAACCCACAACACAAAAAAAGAAAGAAAAGAAAATTGAGCTGCCAACTTATTCTTATCTTTTTGTATATAAATTATATGAGGAGAAATTAACGAACAATAATACAGTAGCATTGACCGATAAAACTAAAAAGAATAAAATAAAATAAAGATTTACAAAATTAGAAACTGTACGTGAAAATGAAATGAAACTTGATTAGTTAACAACGGTGTAAGAGAGATCTTGAAAATGGATTTAGGTTACAAAGGAGAGAGAAAGAGAGACTAACACGTTAGACGTAGAGGAGGGCAGAACGGCGGGTCGTGTCGTTCAAGCTTATCGAGTCGCGCGGAAATGAGAGAGTGTCTCTTTCTTTATTTCTTTGGTTATCGAAAATGTTAAATAATTAATAACAGGTATAACGTACTGTTAAGAAAAAAAAAAAAAAAAAAAAAGGAAAAACTAATAATAAAAAATGAACTAATGATGAAGCTTATGACTTGAGAGTTTCGACTTCAAGCGAATAAAAATATCTTGAGGGACAAGTGTGCTTTGCTTTGCTTTGCTTTGCTGTGCTTTGGATTCTATTTCTAGTGTTGGAACCGTCATCGCCTTCGCACGTTTGTTTTGATTGAAAAGTTAGGTTGGTTATATTAGTCATAAATTATTTTTATTTTGACAATTATATAATATTACACCCTAATGACAACTATAATTAATATTTCAAAAAAACATGAAATTGATGTCAAACTTTGTCTAACCACCACCGCAAAAATAAAATAAAATAACAATTTGTCTAACTAACAACTGTACCGTTCCTACTAAAAAAAGATGATAATAATAATAATAATAATAATAAATAACACCTTAAAGAAACTTTTCTAGTTACCGCTCGAATGAGATATTAATTACAAGAGGTAAACGAATTTTTGGAAAGACACAAGAGTAAATTCACTCTCAATAGGTGAGAGTGATGGCATGGCGATAATTGAATAATAAAAAAAAAAAAATGAAATGAAAGCATAGATGATAGAACGTGGGCCACACCGCAAGTTCAGAAGCTGGCTAGAAACTAAGAAAGTGCTGAAACAGAATGATTCTGAATTCATCATCTTCATCGGTCTCCTCCGCCATCAACACGACCTGCGCTTCCCATAAAACTCCACCCACATCACGGAACCAGTTGCCGGTCAATGAGCAGTTATGTAGGGGCATATCCTGTTGCTGCGGTTCAAGAAGACATTTCATCGAAGGTGCAGCTACAGCTTTATTCCCACTACTCTACTCTTCTACCCCCTCCTCTGCTTCGTCGCCTTCTGATTCCATGGTATGTTTGTAACAATTTCGCTACAACACTTTTACCTTGTACTTGGCATCTCACTACGCTAATCATTCTGACGTTCCACAGTGGCTTCAAAGCCACAGCATCTCAATCTCGCATTTTCTTTTCATTAATTTTGTGGATCATGAAGTTAATTATAGATTTTGGAACACTGAAGTCGGTGACAGTTTGTGTGTGTGTCTGTGTGCGTGTGTGTAGGCCATGTTGAACAGGGTTCATCCGCCAAGACCCGATTGGTATGAGGAGTTTTATGCTTCGGTTATGAATTCAAGCATGAAGTCTTATGAGGCTGAGGTTAGAGTCCATTTAAATTGATTAATGAATTTGCTTGATAGTTAATTTCTTCCCGCTCGTTAGTGTGCCGTATAGTGTGTATCTTGTCCGTGGTGCAGTTAAATTTCAAAATAGGATGCTTATACTTTCCGTTCTCTGGTAAGGTTGCAGGTTACAAGTCGCAGCTCTTTGATAATTTGAGGGGAAAGGCAAAGAAAGTTTTGGAGATTGGCATTGGAACCGGCCCTAATCTCAAATACTATGCCGCTGATACTGATGTGCAAGTTCTTGGTGTGGATCCAAACAGAAAAATGGAAAAGTATGCACAGACAGCGGCGGTGGCTGCGGGTTTGCCTCTCACAAACTTCAAATTTTTACAAGCCGTATGTTTTACTGATAATGCAGCATAATATGACTTATCTTTCAAATTGTACTAGTGGTCTTATTTTAGACGGTGTCGTTTGGTTGAAAGGCCAGCTTACTGTATTAAGCATGCACACATGTCTGCTGGTTGGAGTTTTGATTCCATTGTTTATTGTATGTAGTTGGTCTATGAAACTAGAAATGTTGAGGGTGTTAAATTAACTTCTGTCCAGGTTGGGGAGGCAATTCCAGTAAGCGACGCATCTGTTGATGCTGTTGTTGGAACACTTGTATTGTGTTCTGTGAAAGATGTTGACATGACACTACAAGGTAGGTAGCTTAATTGAGTTTCCTGGGTTTATGTTTCTTCTGAGATTTTCCAATTTGAAATAGTTTGAGATTTGACTGTTTGCTAAACAATCTATTTTTCCTTATTTTGGTTTTTTGGCCGTGGAGTGCTTCATTTTTTCTCTGTTTGCATATAAAAACATGATTTTTTGATTGCCACTGCTCCATTTGGTGAATTAATAGAGTTAATACCTTAAATGGAGGCATCGTACTGATACTATATATACTCAAATGGTGGTAGATGATTTCAATGATGTCTGTCTTCTGCTTAAGTTAATGACAGCTCCATACGCTGTCTAACTTTCTTTTGCTGATACTAACTATTTTCAGTCCCATATATGAGTGGTAATGAAATCATTTTCATTGCATTAATTAGCCTTTTCCATAAAGACTCTAACAACTACAAGGCTCAATCTGACGAAATGCAAATTTGCCTTTTTTATTTTAGAAGTGCGGAGGGTGCTGAAACCAGGCGGCATTTACTTATTTGTGGAACATGTTGCGGCAAAAGGTATTAACTAATTGTCTGAATGCTTTCAGTGTTGAAATTGGGCTCTAATTGTTTTTGTTTTTCTGATGATGCAGATGGAACGTCTCTTAAATTTTGGCAGAATGTCGTCGATCCTTTGCAGCAAATAGTGTCCGACGGTTGTCACCTTACTAGAGAAACAGGGAATAATATATCTGAAGCCGGCTTTTCATCTGTGGAACTTGGCAATGCATTCTTGTCTAATGCATCACTTATAAATCCTCATGTCTATGGGATTGCTCATAAATAGTAAAGTAATAAATTTTGTTTCTTTTATTAATAATAATAATAAAAAAAAAAAAAAAAACTCAATCAAGCTATAAATTAATTAAATCCTGCTATCTTAGTACCAAGTCCTATTTAGTATAGTTTCCAAATACGATTTACTTAATTAGAGAGTTGTTTAGTTGTTAATAGGAGTTTTTGTTGGAAATTGTAAAATTATTTTAATAAATAAGCTTTTTAAAGTTAATGCTATGAAAGAAATAAAATAAGATTGTGAGATTGAATTGATTCTTTTTAACAGCTACCGACTCTTCTCCTCGCTCACTGAACTCCTTTAGACAATTTAATTAAAAAAAATCTTATGACCTCGATTCTTAAAATTTAAAATTTGAGTTTTTGTCAGTATAAGTAAAATAATTTATTTAATTCTCAAAAGTTTTACTCAATATATAACTGAATACTACTAAAAATTTTTAAATTGTAAAATTAGATAAACACTTATCAATCTAGAAATGGTAAAATTACCTGCTAACCCACCTAAATCCACCGGTAAAAGTTCACCTACTGCGGGTAATTTTGGGAATTGCAGATGGGCTTAGTATTTCAAACTTAAATCCATTGCGGGTGGATTTAGTATTGAGAAAAAATATGTTGGGTACCAATGCGGATACCCACCAACCCACATTCTTTATTTTAATTATTTATATTTTTTTATTTTAATAAAAAAATAACATTAAAAAACTTTAATCATAATATATTTAAGTTAAAGTTTTTAATTCCTAAACCTGACTTATCTTATTGCAACATACATACATATATATAAATAAAATAAACTTTTAATAAGTATAAATTTTAGAAATTTTATAATTTTTATTATTAATATTTTATTTTACTTTAATTGATTTTGTTAGTTTTGCTTTAACGATAATTATATAAAATCTACTTGTTAATATTATTGATAATACTTGTATATTGATTAAAAGATGAAGGAATGCATTGATATTAGTGATAATGACTTGCCTACAATAGAAATATTTAGTGTTAGATTAATTTTTTTGTTTATTTTTTTAATGTTGAAATTTTAATTTCTTATTTACATTGATAAAAATCTAGAATTGAATATTGTTTGCAAATTTTTTAGGCTATTATTATATATTTATAGTTTGAATTATATAATTTAAGTATTTATGTATTATTAAAAAAAAATTTATATTTATGATTTTAAATGAGAAAATCAGTAAAAAATTTACTGTAAGTTGCGCGAGATTTGGTAATTATTAAAACCTGTAGTGAACAGATTTTTCTAAAAAAATAAAAACTCACTACAAGTTGTAGGTGAATTTGATAATTTAAATGTTTATGGATACATATTTAATAATGATAAACTCATAGCAGGACCGCCTGCTATCATGGATAATGATCACTGAATAATTTTTGTGGCTTCAAACAAATTTTCATTACTTAAAATGACAACGCTGTGTGTCTATATATCGTTGGGTGAGTCTTTTATTATATTATATCCTATATAATCATTATTTCGATTATTAATAATGCTTTATTGACAACTGGGGATTAAAAACTAAAGAAAGGGATCAATTATAAAGAGGCGGGGCTTTCTGGTACTCGAAGTAACGTTTCAACTAAACTTTTGTCAATAGTCACGGCTGCTTGTTATGAGTCCAGATGAGAGCACATGATATATTCTAAAATTTGATTTTATTCTGGTATGAGCATCTTTTGGATACTTCCAAAGAGGCATGTAATGGATGTACGTATGATTAGTGTAAGCCAACCACATGATTTCTTCATCACGATTAGCCAATTTGATACCGTTCAATGATTATATTGCAAATTTAATTTTCCACATCATAGGATACCATAATTTTGCAATTATATCCTTCTGATGCCTTAAAAACCATGAGAAAAGTCACAAACTCGAATTTAGCAAAATATTAACTAAAGTTAATGCAAATAAACTTTTAAATCATACACTATTTTGGTACAATTTTAGTAATAGTTTTTTTTGAATTACATGAGACTAATGCTCAGATTACAACTCATATTATATGAGATATTTATAATTACTTAGACCCGTTTACATCAATTCTGATATGGCACCGCTCAGATTTTAAACCCTCTCAAATATTCGAGGAACGTCAAACTCCCATATTGGGAGAATATCTCTTGTTTTCACTCGAGCGCCCAAGAAAGCGAATATAAATTAAACCGCGATGCGTCTGCGAACCACTTTCCTCACACTGAGGGGTATATAATGCTGTCTTGCCAGTGGTTAATTTTAGTAATAGTTAGTAAAGGCCTTTTGAGATTATTTTTGGGAGGACAAAACTATGGTACTATAGTAGTATCGGCATTGGATTAAATCTTACTGTCACTATCGATTCATCTATTATGATTCACTATATGTAGATCAATAATACAATTCAGATTGGGATGATGTGATATTTAGATAATCCAAAAATTAAATTTAATGTTTGGTTAAAAAAATTAAATTTAATGTTTGGTTAAAAAAATTAATATCACAATTCTCAAAATTAATCACTTTTTCAGCAGATTTTAAAAGCAGATGAGTAATTTTTTAAAATATAATTTGAAAATTAATTTTATCTTTTAATATAATTTCATAAAAATTCTTACATTATTATCTAAACCTAAAATTATTCTTGTTTAAATTAAAAATAAAATCGATTCTTCAATACTTTTTTATTATAATTCACGTATTCCTTTCATTTACTATATTTATTCTTTATATTTTACATTTTATCAAAAGTTCTCATATTACAGCAATAAGGCAAGATCACCTGCGTGTGTTTCATTGCCTTTTAATTGAATTCATGTCTATTCAATGCAATTGATTGGTGTATATATTATTATAATATTTTTTGTTTTATATTTGTTTGGGTGGTTTGTTTAGTTTGATTATACAATAATGATGTTATTTAATGAAAGATAGAGTTGATTTTTAGTTATCAATCGTTTTAAGATAGCAAAATAAAAGAAATAAAATCAATATAGTATAAATTTTAAATTTTATTTCTAGTGAAAATTGTTATAAAATGTAATTATTTTAAAAATATTATACGTATATATTTTTATATACATAAGAAAATTCCATTATATATTAAGTCTTTTGTTTTCTTATATTAAAACTCACAGTAATTCTGAAAATAAAATCTACAAAATATTTAACTCATTTTCTTTGTAATTAATTTATTTCTACAATCTAACTAATGATCATTATATTAAAAGTTATAGTGTTACCAAACTTCATGGTCGCTAAGTGGTACTATGGTTTAATTTTCTTCTTTGGATTACAATGAAGGACGTAATTGAAAGGAGATCGAAATTTTAGGACTAAACTAGAAATTTACAAAACATGAAGAACAAAAATGAAACAAAGCGGTTAAATTTATTTTTTTAATTTATTTATTTTTAGATCAAAGCGCTTAAATTAATCTCCCTCGCGCCGATAAATTAGGGTTGCATTTTCATTATTTAAGTCAGTTGTGGCGCACGCATCAGCATCACCTTTAATGGTGCTCTGTTCACTCGTGATTGTAAGCTCTCTCTATTTGACTGTACACAATCGTTATTTTTTCATACTAATTAGGATTTTGAGCAAATTTCTGTTAAGTAATTTCACCTCGCTAGGGTTTTGGATTTTTGTTGGTTCTGGAACTTGAATAGTTCTGCACTTAGTGCCCTGCCTTGAAGGTGGCTGCACTCATTCTAAGTCGTATAGTGTTAAAATTTTAATTTTTTGCATAAAAATTATGAAAATTTTGCTGCTCTCATGTTGGGGATTATATTTGAGCTGAATCATCATAGGCTTTGCGTTTGCTTTATGGTTTTTTATTATTACTGAATATTTTCTTGATTTTCTTCTTCCTTGTGCGGAATTAAATTTATGGTTTTTCTTTAATTATTAGCATCAACTCTTCTGTATGTCGTCAATTTGTGGGTTCATGGTGTTTCTTTTTTGATCATTTATTGGAGATTTTGAAGTATAGTTGATTGTTTGTAGTTGAATGTTACGTCTTATTGTATTAATCGTATCTTTTAAACAGGTTGATTGATTTTCAAACACATTCTTTCCTCAGAAGAAATTCTGCAGAGTTCAATGTGGATGAAACCTATGATAACATGCTGTGTTAAGTTATTCAATTTGTAAAGTTAGCGTTCTGACACTAATGCCGGTTGTAGTGGATTAATGAGTGATTGGGAAGTGTTATTTAAGTTCCTGATTCATGTTCTCTAAATTTTCTGCTCTGGAAAACTTTCTGAGGTTGAGGGAGGTGGGATTTTATAATTTTGAGGTTTATAGAAAATAGCTAAGACGGGGTCACTGTGTTGTGTGGCTGCAAGGCCACATGGCTCAAATGCGACCAGTAGGGACTGGTCTATGGGACCACATGAGCCTTATTGGCAGACTAACACGAGCTTCTCACCACCTCCATCAAGATGGGATTTTCGATTCCAATCTGGAGGGCTTCCGAATGGTTCAAATGATGGTTTTCATTTTTACGGGTCTTCTACATCATCAAACAGTAAAGAAAGCAAGAGCTGGGTGAGAGGCAATCTTCTGTATAATAATCAGCATTCAGCATCTGATAGTGCTGGTCTTTTTTTAAGTAGTTCTTCTGATCTTTCTCATGGTCCACAGTGGACCCCTCCAGCTATACAGGAAATCACCATTGATGGTTATGAAACTCCAACAAGGAGAGGTAAGATTGTATAACAGTATCTCATTGTTTCATCATGAGCTCTTTTCAAATTGTCTTAAGCACCTTTCGCTCTGCGACCCTCTTTTTTTTTCATCTTTTGTTTGGGTTGGGTTGGGGGGTGGGGAAGGCGGGGAGAAGGGAGAGACAGAGAGGAGATTCTCCATGCTCAGAACTACTAAGTTTCATTTCTATTACATAAGTTTTGGGGTCAGTGAGAGTTAATGAAAATCCTGTTAACAAGTGATATGAACCTCACAAAGATAAATGATGCGCTCAATTAATCCATTTAACTCTTCCTTCATTTTCTTGGTTCTCGCTCCTGTCATTTGACCTCCATAGATACTCAATGGATGTTGTGAAAGTATATCATGGACATTTTGGGAGCCATAACTTTGGAGGCTCATGTAGATGCAGTATCACTTCTTTTTTTCGATTGTACTCATTCAAAATTATCACGATGCCGAGTATTCAGCTATTTAATGTCATGTTTTTTAGCCAAAGATTAACTTGAAAATATCAGTAGTTTCTTGTTAACCGTCCTGCTGAATTTTTTTTATTTTAATTTTTATTAACATTTTGTTGATATTTTTCATTGTTAGATCCAGTTTCAACGCAATTTTCTTTTACACCTGCAATTGAGGTATTGCATTCTTGCCTTGTTTTGCATTTTGCTGACCAGTATCTTCCTGGAGGCTATTCCTTATTAGCTTTAAATCCTTTCAGGGAACCTCAGCAAATCCATATAGCAGGGCCTCCACATCATCGCGCTCAGACAGCAGTGAGTCTGAGCCAAAAGTCAAATCTTGCATGTCCTCCCATTGCAACTTTTCTAGCCGCCTTTCCTTTATGTCCAAACCTATTTACCCCTTGTCCTTTCCTACCCAAACTTCTAACAGAGAGGCTATTGACTCTGCATCTACTGTGTTATCAGAAGATGATGCTTCCACTCCACAAAGGGAGGCCCATCGTTGGAGCAGTGCCAGTAGCAGCGTCGATTTTGCTGATGTTTCAGAGCCATTTGAGTCTGAAAGTTTTGGTCAATCATATGCCTCTTCGGATAATTTTAAATGTGGATTGTGTGAAAGATTTCTCTCACAGAGATCACCTTGGAGTTCTCGCCGCATTGTGAGGAGTGGAGACATGCCTGTTGTTGGGGTTCTTTCATGTCGACATGTCTTCCATGCAGAATGTTTAGAGCAGACAACACCAAAGACACAGAAAAGTGACCCTTCTTGTCCTATTTGTCTCAGATTGCAGGAGGAAAATTCTCCTGATCAGCAAGTGTTTTCCAGGCTGAAGAATAGTTTTCCTAGGCTTAGACAGTCTTGTGACAATGGTCAGTCAAGGCCTTGGGGTTGTCCACAGGCTGGCGGTTGTGTCGAAGGGGCTTCGCATGTACCTCCACGTAATACTGTGTTGTTGCTTAACCGGAATCGTGTGAAGAAAAACCTTTCTTTAAAGGGTAATTCAAGTAAGGAATTTCCTGGAAAGTTGAGGAAAGCGGGTGCATGCTCCTCGCAGCTGTTCAGTGGGAAGGCAATTGATACAGTAGTAGGTTGCTCAAAGACAACGGGAGGCCCAAGCATGAGAAGATGATGTTGATTCTGTCGCTGAATGATGACTGTATTTTCAGTTTCTTGATTGGTTGGAAGTTTCAGGTTAGCCAAATAGAATTCTGGGGAATGTGATTGGAAATCCACAGTATAGCATCTTTTTTTGTGCTTGATGTTTGATGAAAACATGTAACCTGAACCTGTGATTTTTATGTTGCCACTCTGCTTCATTGAGATTTGAGACTAATCGGCCTGGTTACTAACAAGATTTGGATATCCGTCGAGCTTCCATCAAGTGCTCAAACTGGCGGCCCATTGGGTCTAAAACCTCATAGGCAAAGTCCATGCGACATGTTTGGGAACTTGCAATGAAAAGGTAGGCACCAAGGTACTAGTATTAATCATTTTACCATCGTCTTATGGCCATTTTGGAGTCCTCGCAATTATTTGGGTAGTTGTAAATACCCCACTGGTCCAATCTTTTTCTGTGAGCTTGAGCAGCAGCCTTTCAGAGTTTTTAGTTTTTAATTTCTAGTCCCTACCAAGGAGAAAAAAAAAAAAAATTGGTGTGCCCACAACGTGAAGGCATCCGAGACAAAAACCAGAAATATCCTGTCAATCTTGTGTATTGGTTGCATTTGTGGTGGCTATGGCTTTGGGGTCCGTATGAAGGTTTAAAAGCACTTGATGAGAGGTTGCCCTTGATACTTTTTCCGGAGAATTTAATTGATATGAATATACAACGGGTTAAAAGTTTGTAGTGCAAATATTAACTGTCCTGCCAAATCTTGCATAATTGTGCCACTAGTGGAAGCTGAAAAGTTTGACTAATTATCAAGATGAAGTCGTTAGTGCGTTTTTGAACGATGAAGGATTAGATATGCGACATGGATTGAAGGGTAGAGAATTCCACAAGTTTAAGGACTTAACGAAAACTCTGTTATAGACCGAAAAAGACTAATCATTCGCACGCCACATGGGCCTTAAACTCAGCAAGTTGAAAAGTGGATTGTCACATTTGGTCCACTCAATATCTTTGAAGCCGTAGCATAAATAAAACAAAGGGCAAAGGCCAAGTTGCAAACTTGCAACGAAAGGTAGGCATCAGGACACTAGTAGTAGTCATTACCCCAACCGAAATCTTGCAAGAACTGGTGTCCCTTGAAGTATGAGGCTCACCTTCAACCTTTTAAAAGGAAAAAAGCTTTTGCCAATGGGCCAACTTTCATAGCCATTCAGATTTGACTCTGGTTAATGGAATATTTGTTAAAGCTATGCTAGGCGACAACCTTTCCCCACAATCATGTGCACTGTTGTTGTTACCCAAGACAGTTGCACGTTGCAAACAGAAACATGAATCAACTTGAAATCCAAGTCCTGTTGAAGCCACGACCAAATTTTGCAATACGGGCCCGAGGGATTGCGACTGCAACCCCTGCCTGTTGCCCATTTTCAAGCCATTGTCATTTTCTTATTAATGAGATAAAAAAATTGGGGGAAAAAAAAACTCCTAGGAGATAATTTTAGGATTGAGACCCTTCATTCATTCACGCACATGTACAGTAAGGATACGAAATTGCTTGAAAGAAATTGAAAACTAAGCTGTTCAGGATATGGGTGGGTGCCAGTGCAAAAGTTGCACCACCCATTAGCCGAAACCTTATCATAGGCCATTGACAATGGGAAAGGAGGTGTCACAATTGGACCAATATAGCCTGAAGGTAACTGGACTGGAGGAATAATTAGAACTACCAAATCCTTTTATTGTATCCTTTATTGTGCTTTTTGTAACAGCTAATATGACAAATCATCCTGACATAAAATCACAAACGTCATAAATATTACTTGACATGGTTATTTGATTTCAGTGGCTTGTTGGCCAACCACATTAATTGAGTTCCTAAAGGAGACAGAAACAGCAGAAACAAAGTTTTGCTTTAAATTTACTTGCCATGCATACTGAACATTGAAAATGAAATTACTTCCTAAGCAAAGTCCTAATTAGAACCTAAATGTTGGTCCATATACATTTGAAATTGATCCCAAGCAAACAATAAAACACATTGATTTAATTTGCCTGTTACCTTTGTGATGTCCCATTCTCCACAGTATACATGTGAGGGCATACAGGGCACCGACAAACGTACTAATTAGGTTTACTAAAAGCAAGGGGCCAGCCAAGGTGGAGGTCCCTTATAGTTAGTCCCTTGTAACACCTGCCATTTTCATTGGGGGGAGAGGAAAAAAAAAGGTATCTTAATTATATCATACTATGCAATTTATGCTCTGCCTTTTAATTGTTGGGAACTTACTATCAAGTATCAACAGAAGTTTGTGGGTCGAGTAGTTTTTTGAATATGATATTAGTGTTAAGGTGTTATGTTTAATTTCCTCCCACCTACAAACTCTGTAATAATTATTTCGATTACTCATAACTCGCTTTCGCGATCTTTTATCACATATCACGTTTCCATGTAAGGGGCATTTTCAAATTCGGAACGTCGCCGTTGCAGCATGGACCATATTTGGTTGCTGGTGATAAAGAAGTGAAAACCTGCCGTTCTGACTTCTGAAGCGGAATTAACTCAATTTACAGAAAACACCCAAAAGCAGCTAAACCAAAGGTATAAATTTATATTAATGCTAAGGGCCGGCCTCGGCACATGGGGGTTCTGTTCTCTTTAACTCAAATGTACAAATTGGAATTGAATTCTTGATGGGGAGTTGGCTTCAAACTTAATTTCATTTGTCATATGCCATTAGAAGATATCTTGTTTAAAATTTCTATTTTTTTAAAAATTGGAAGTTTTCAGCTGATGGATACGTGATCGTAGTGGTACGTCCAATGACTAAAACGACATTAAACTATTTAAGATTGTGAAATAATCAACAAAATTCACTTGGATGAAATATCTGACAATGACATTCACATTCACATTCATGAGTGGTGTTCTATTAAAGAATCTCGCAATTTAACTTTTAACTCCAGTAAAAAATTTCAATTAAAGTCAAATTTAGTCGCTGGTTATTATTTTATTTTAAAATTTACTCATGGTAGAACACAAAACATGTACAGATTTTTAAAATCATCACATCCAATGGATTCAGTTGGGATCCCATATTTAATTAAAGGAAAATACACGACCCATTAATAGTACACAGTTCTTACATTCATATAATGACACGCACAAAGCAAATACTTTCAAAATTAAATAAATATATACTTGGAAAATGAAAATATTGGTCACTTTCAATTCATGTCACTGTGTGGTCCTCAGCGTTAATCCCATCAACATGGAACAATGTCAAAAACTTTGATGTTACCTTGTTTTATATGAGTGGCTTATCAAATTGATTTAATTGAAATCTGGCACGCATTAGTTTATAGATATAGCTATCTAATGTTCTAATCAACCAAATCTTGATTTGCTCCTGATCACACAAAAATTAAAAGAAAAAAAGTCATACTGTTAATAAAAAAATATCCTACTCATAACAATTCCTAACTTTTATTTCTAATGAAATCCCAAAAAAAAAAAAAAGTGAGAAAATAAACGTAGATCCGCTGGTCGTGAGTGTGTATTACAGCCGCAATCACCCAAATTCAAATAATAATACGATAAGGGTTGCTGTTCGGTGGTAAAAGTTTTGATTTTTATCTAATTTTTTAAAAGAAAAAGAAAAATTGAAGAGTGAAAATGATATATTAATTTGCACCGACTCGTGATCAGCTGCAAGGCGAAATTTCCAAACATAAATTATTTAAAAAAAAAAAAAGGGGGGGGGGGGGGGGGAGAGTGGCTATTAGTATATTACAAATTAAAGAAGCATATTTTCTTTAAGAAATAGAAAAGTCGTAAGTGGGAATTGCGTGTGATCGTTTGTCTCCAAACTTCTAGCAACTAGCAAGACCAACTTAAAAACGTAAAGCACAGTAAATTCGAAAGCTTCAAAGAATCAAAATTTGAATTTAAAATCAATGGCGCAAAGGTGAAAAGAAGCCACCAGGACGGAAAAAGATTCCACAAAAATCAAGAAGCAGTATCTCTTTGTCGGTAACGACACTACATATGATGATCAAATCAGACGGCTCTCGTTGCACAATAATACAACACAAAATTACCAATGAAGCATGCAAATAACGCAATGATGATGAAGCAGAAGAACCAACCTTTTTATTTCTATTAGTTTTAACCCCTTGTTGTAATTAATGAGCAAAATCTCAGAAGTCTCCAAAAGCAATTTCAGCAAATTATAACCAACCAAGAAGATCTTAAAGTCCTCTTTTTTTTCTTTTTTTTTTTGGTTTTTCTCCTTTTACGCCAGAGATAGAAGGTAGTTGGAAGCGCTTTTTAGAGCATTTGGTAAGTGCTTTAACTTTTTAGTCTGCACAGGACTCAACTGTTCAAGGGGGGAGGTAGTTAATTAGGTTAGCTACTTAATGCGCCCCAGTTAATTATTAAATAAGATATAGCATATCTACTGTCTAAGATATAGCTCTGTCTTTTCCGGACAAAACTTCCCTTGATCGCGGGCCTTGCTTTATGCAAATCCCACACGCATCCATGCCACGCGCAGTTATTTATTTATTTATTTTTTTGCCTATTTAGACTTTTTTTTATTAAGTTAAAAAAAAAAAAAGATGGGTAGACCCAAATTTATTTTAACCCTTCTTCCTATTTCTATGGTTCGAATCTGGGATTCACAGACTATTCTACCACGCCAATTCCTTTCCTTTTCTTTTAGACTTAGTTTCTCGTAATTCTGTTTAATATATATATATTCTTAAAAATAATCTTTATGTTTGGTTTAGATAACGGTAGTTTTTTAGCAGCGTACTTTAAAATACTACTGTTACACATAAAAAAGGGAAAGGGAAGAGATTTTAATACTTGATTTATAATTTTAAAATGATAACAATTCTATAGAAAAGAGATTTGCGCGCATGAGAGTAGACCAAACCCAAATGAAGAGCCGGGTATGATAATTGTCTTTTGTCGAAATGAACATGAAACACAAAAATTTCGAAGATGCACGCGCAATGATATGTGGTGGGAGTTGATATTTTTGCCTGTTATTTGAAATTACAGCTTTTGTGTGAGGGGTTTAACTTTCTTGTCCGAAACTTTTGTTATGTCTCGGTGAAATTGTGATAGAGACAGCACCAAGCTAAAGCATTGGAATCTATCTTTCTTTATCTTTTTTGATACACTTTAGTTTGAATTTGTTTAATGAGCAAATGTCAACATGGTGCAATTCAATTGGACAAAGGAGATGTTTAGTGAAGAGTCATAAAGATATGATTAAGCATTTGATTTGATGACCGCTTTTTAACAACATATCACATGGGGATTATTAATGCGTGAAGGAAACTGACACTTTGTTTAGGAAATTCGATTCCGACTTTAAAGTCATCATAAGATTTGATTAAGCACACGATCGAACAATCAAAGCAAAATACAGGGAAGCCGGGTAAATTTAAACAGTTGTTGGGCCAGCGTGATTTAACTGCCTTCCCTCTTCTTTCCTGATATAACCGTCCAGCTTGCTAGTAGCCGCAAAGGCGAAGCAATTTCTTTTTAGTTACAAATTCAATAAATGATTGATGGAGCGACCTGTCGACCTGACCTGATGATAAAGTATAAACAATAAATTAACTATTATTTATTACTCATTCATCAAGTTAATATTTCGAAATTTAACCCAATATACCAAAGAGTCAATAGTTAAACATGTAAACATTTTAGCTTTGATTTTTGTGTGAGCTAAAAGTACTTGAGCTTAGTTAATATGTGTGAATTAATGTGAAGTGAGATACAAACAAAAGTGATATGGGCAAAGTCTAAAAGAGTGTGTAATATTGAAGGTAAAATTTCAATTTGTAAAGTTGTGTAAGACCCAAGAAATTTTTTTTTTTTTTTTAAAAGAGAGTTTATCTTTAAGTAAAAATGACAAATACATTGCATGACATGAAGAAATCTTGGTCAACAAATTAACCCGAAACTAAAATATACACTGCTAAGTGCTAACACCCATTAAACTACTATAGTTAGTTTTTGTGAAGGAAGCTTGCCACAGACCATGGTTAGTTTGTTGGTCAAGTACAGAAATGCATTGTGGAGTTGACAAATAGTTTCAGAGAACCGAGACTCACACACAACAAAGCATCCTTAGTAACAGAGAAAGGTGAGAGCAAACATAAAAGCGCAGAAAAATCTGGTACAATAACATGTGGTCGGTGGTCTGAGAAGATGGACGGCTAAGATTAAATCCTGAAGTTTTTAACAGACTGACAAAGCACGGGATAGAGAATAGCCACTGTTAAGTTACAGAGATTACATATTTGTTCTTGCCAAGTTACAGTTTCTACGCCTTACACCTCACGTAACAATTATGTGGGCCTTATTATTTGTTTTTGCTTTTTGCATGTCATTCAATGGGCTGTAACTCAGCAATTGCCACCTTACATTGCATGCATCTTGCACTAACTAATGAGTTATTTTTAATAATCTAAACATTGTTTGGCTGAATTTATATTTAAAATTATTGAGCACAGCTCTTAAATTAATTTTTTGTAGGTTATATATAATATAACTTAAAAGAGAGATTTTATAATATATCAGGAGTTTTATACTGAACTAATATTATGTAGGACATGTATATATTTATTTTAAAAAATTATAATATAATGATAATTATACTTAATTTATCCGCACATATTATACGAGTATTAAATAAATATAATATAATGTAAAGAATAGGATACCTTAGCCACGACCCTGATCTGAAGCAGGGTGGGACCCTCTGGCCCACCTCGGAAGTTTAAAAAGACAAGCTGGATGGTGCGGCCGTTAAGGGTCTCCTGCTCTACGAGAAGATCTTTTTCGTTTTAATTATTAAATGACCGATCTCTCCCCGGTTACCCAAAAACACCATTGACCTTTGGAGTGTCCGAGGGACTTAACAGTAATTGCGGACGTGGGGACCAACTTGCTAGAGAATCGCTCGCCACCGAAAGGCATAGAGGGAGCGACACTGTAATTACATCGCCTTATTTGGGTATCTGATCTTGTTTTAAATTTTGTTGTCTTTTTGTTCTGGATTTTGTGATTTTGTGCGAAAGAATCTGCTACCGAAAAACAAAAAATCCAAAACCAATTTTAATTTATCTTAAGGAAAAAGACATCTATAGGCTATAGCTGTAAGCGCGTGTCTCTTTTCCGTTCCGTTACTGAATTCTGTCCGTCTAAAGCTGATTAATATATTCCCTACATATAATAATATGACCATACGGAATTCACGAACAACAAAATAAGTTTAGGTGTTTGTTTCCGAAGCAGGAGATGTATGGCATAGCCTACCATTTCTGAAGTTACGATTGGATTCAACATTCAAAGCAGTCAATTGAATTCTCATAATTATTGTTAGGTTATTACGTAGTAGATGGCTAGGCAGAAGTCAAGTAGGTTTTGAATTGCAGGAATGGAGCCAAAGGGGTTGCATGTGCTGCCTAGCCTGCCGCTACACTAGCGCTGTCAAGGCAAAAGCAGATTCATCAAACAAAAATCACTTTCGAAGGCAAACCCACTAGTGGCTGGTCTTGGCTGCAATTCTTTGAATTGAGATTTTGAAAGGTAAAGGCGTAAAGGTCCCCCACCCCCGCCATGCGTTCAATTTGTTGCATGTTCCTTCACTTTGTAGTTTTTGAACTTTTTCCGGAACGAGACAAACATCGCCTTACATTAAATCCTATCTGTATCTTTTTTTCCAGTTGAGCCGATCTTACTTCAGGACTCAGCAAAGCAGTAAGGCATAATTAAGCAACTAGGCAGGGCATCTCGGAAAACAACCCACGTAATGCAAATGGTCAAAAAAAAAAAAAAGCACACCAAATCATTTGGCATGATTTATTTTACAAATTTCAACCTTTTGCTTTGAAGTTTGAACCAATTATACAGCCCCAGATACAGATATGTGTAGATGGGTCTCAGCTCCTGCTGGAATTTGCAGGCTTTAATTGAATCAAAATTTTGCGTAAGTTTTGACTGTATGGGGAGTGGTGCTTTTTAGTTTATGGTTGGCACGAGCTTCACTTGATATGTGGGGAAAAAAGTAGGCCACGCCTAAAATCCTACTCATATCTCCTCTTGTGCCCTTCTTGGCCAATCGCCATGAAACAACCACATTAAAAGATGTGTAATCGATTCTTTCAGTTAATTATTATTTAAAAAAATTTCTTCTCTTTCTTTTTATTTGATTGAGCTCGGGAGCTTGAACCTCGAAATGATTGTAATTGATGTTAGAAATTTGTAATTTAAAAATTATAATAATAGTTGTTATAATTTAAAAATTATGTTAATATAATTTTTTTTTATTTGATAAAAAATTTATTATATTTTTAATATATTTAAATTATTATTTAAAATTTATATTTATTACATATTATTAACTTATATTTTATAGTTATAATTTTTTTTTTATACAACATCTGTAGTTTAAAAATTACAGCACCTCAATTCCAAAATAAAATCTTAATTTGTTTTTAATTTTTTACAATCAAACTTACTAAATTAGTTCAAAATTGTTAAAATTAAAATATCTGAACTCACAATAAATCCGTAACTCTCAAAAATTAGAAAAAAAAAATGCAAAAAGAGTAAACTTCAAAACAAACTTATTATTCCATAAGTTTGATTCGGCCTAGTACAGTTTTGCGGTGTTAAAATTCTCTATTTATCTTCAGTCTCTGCATGTAAAAACAAATAGAAAGAAACGCTAGAAAACCCAGTTTCCAGAGAAAGACGAGAGTAAAAGAAATACAATCTTTAAATAACCCAAATATATACATGCGGGTCAAATAAAGCTCACAATCTCAAATTTGTACCGTAGTTTCAACAGTTGGTTGCTTGAGCCCAAGTGGTGAAATCATTCTTGTGAGTGTGAAGTGGTTGGTCACATGAGGACGCATTCGGGGTTTAATTTATATTTCCTTCCTTGGAGTCTTAAAACTCGAGTGAAGGCTGTCTTTCTCCTAATATGGGAGTTTGACGTCCCTCGAATATTTGAGAGGGTTTAAAAAACTCGAGTGAAGGCTGTCTTTCTCCTAATATGGGAGTTTGACGTCCCTCGAATATTTGAGAGGGTTTAAAAATCTGAGCGGTGCCATATCAGAATTGATGTAAACGGGTCTCAGTAGTTGTAAATATCTCATATAATATAAGTTGTAATCTGAGTATTAGTCTCATGTAATTCAAAAAAAAAAAAAAAACACTAAAATACCGAGAATCGCGGTCCTGTAACGTCGCCCATCAATTCTAAATCCAAGTTATTGCCATCCATGCATATCTTATCTTTCATTAGTTAATCATGATTTATTATTAATAATTTTATGAGTGTTAATTACTTGCAAGACTTTGATTCTGACGATATCGAAAATTTTCCATGAAAGTATAAGAAGAAACGTGAGTCAAAATATATCATTAACATTAAGTTCGCTTACCAGAAACGATTTGCTATTCAATTCAACTTGATCCAATACTAGTCGATCTAGTCCTACTAAACGGCTGCATAATCAAAAGCATTAATGCGAAATGTGATTTGCATTTGTTAGAAATTCTCGTCGCCAAAAAACAATGACAAAAATTTCAAATTTAATAATGAGTACCAATTTTTCGTTATTGACAAAAAAAAAAAAGAAGGAGCAATTCATTAGCCAGATGGCAAATCTTCTTTTCTATACATATTAAAATTATTCAGAGTGCGTAATAGTAAAGTTGATGTTACAGATTCTGCTCCCAAGTCCCAATGAAAGCTCCAATGGAATTTTAATGGATAATGTCGTTAAATGGAATATACAACGAAAAGAAAAGAAAAAAAAATAGTGTCGTTTTTTAGTTACGTAGTAATTGTGAGAGTCTTATTTTATAAATAAGTTTATCTTATAAATAAATTTATCTTATTATAAATAGGAAGATCTTTTTATTATTTTAGTAGAACCTTGTGATTAATAAAATATCTTCATTTATAACTTTTTTTGGGATTGAAATTTCGTTAGAATTATAATAAGATCTAATCATACTTCGATTAAAGTGTGTTTAATTTAGTCTTAGAACAATATTTAATAGTTATATATGTTATCAATTTACTTATGTTACCTGACTATATCAATTGGTATCAGAGCAATTTTGCACTAATTATATAGCTTTCCTAACAATCTTACGCACATCCTCCACCGTTTCCATCAAAAAAGCCAAAAAAAAAAAAAAAAAAAAATCCAACAAGATGAAAGTTCCCAAATCACAAAATGTCACCTTCAACCATTGTAGTAACCAGGGCACCGCGTTCACCAGCCATTATCGATGATCAATCATCCTACCAGAATCACTACCAGCTAGCAACTAAACCTTACCCATCACTGTTTCCATAAAAAAGAATAAAAATGTCTAAGCTTAGCTAGCATCGAGTCAAAATATTGCCAGAATTGTTGCAGATATTCCAAACCTATTAGCCCAATTTTAATGTTTCGATCCTCTAAGCTATCTCCTTGAGTTGATAGTCGTCACCGAATACAGCTTGATCCAACTCTCTCTAGTCCCAATCACGGCCACCAACCACGGACAACACCTAAACCCAAGAGTAATTATAGTTTTTCCATTGGTTGTATTTTGAAATTTGAGGAAAAAAAATATAAAGATAGAGTATTGAGGTTGTATTATCTCATTGAGTTAAAAGATATCTCAGAGTCATGGATTCGATGATGGCAAGGTGAAAATATAATGATTTAATATGAGACAATTGATGGAAGTAGAAAAAAATGAGATTGTTCATTTTATAGGACTAAACTTAATTAACGTGATTATGTTACGTTTTAATCGTAGTGTGGTTGAATTTTATTCTAATCTGAACGATTAAATGAAATATTTAGAATGCCATAAAGTAAGATTAAATGACCCTCGAATCTAAACGATTTTATATAAAAAATAATTTGATAAATATTTTCTAATAGAATTATTAAATAAAATTTTTTTATTAATCAAAAGATCTCTCTGTTGATAAGAGAGTCAACATCCTTCTCATATTAATTTGAGAGAAAAATTAATTATAATTATATTAAAAATAAAAAATTAAACACATGCTATCATTAACTCAAATTAAAATAAAAGATAACAAAAAATAAACCCAGAATCTGACAAAATTTATTAACCATCAATGCCTTTCAAAAAATAAAAAATACCATCAATGGCAAAATGAAAATTGCCGCGAGTCTGTTGTGAGTTGTGACCCACTTCCATTCGGATTTTAGAGCAAAATTCCCACCAAAAAAGCTACGAAACCACGCTTTCTCAGGCCAGAAACTGCTTCATAAAAAAGCCCACATCCGCATGTGCGCTGTTTTCACTATTATCAATGAAAAAATAATAATAATAAATGAATAAATAAAAAAACTATACTATACTTTGTGTCACAGCAGTTTTATAATATAATTCAATTTATGGTCCCAACTAGAAACAGAAGCTTAAAAAGTGTTAGTTAAGTGGTGACGGTGAGCTCTTTTAACCGTCCCGAGCCGAAAAATTTCTATAAATTCCCCCCTCGCCCCCCTAGTTTCTTCACTCAACTGCCTCACATTTCCTCTCTCTCTTTCTCTGCTCTGCTTCTGGGCTTCCAATTTCTCCAAGTAAATTAATCATCTTCCCTTCCTTGTGACATTTCTTTTTATGTTAAATGAAAGTACACTTTTTAAGTTGCAATTTCATAAAATGCTCAAGGGTTAATCTTTTTCTTTTAAAAAATTGTTGCAGGAAAATGTATCTTGCTGGGCTTTTCTCGTTGGGTTTCCTTGCATTGGTGTCCTCCGTTCATGCTAATGGAGGCGGTGGCTGGATTAATGCTCATGCCACTTTCTATGGTGGTGGCGATGCCTCAGGGACTATGGGTGAGTGTTAATGCTGATGTTGTTCGTTCAAACCTTGTACATTTTGTTGATTTTGGCTATAAACTAAATTTATTAATTAAATGTTGCAGGTGGGGCTTGTGGCTATGGGAATCTGTATAGCCAGGGTTATGGAACGAACACTGCAGCTTTGAGCACAGCTTTGTTCAACAACGGTTTGAGCTGTGGGTCTTGCTATGAGATTAAGTGTGTTAATGACCCCAAATGGTGCTTACCCGGCTCCATTATGGTCACAGCTACCAATTTTTGCCCACCGAACAATGCCCTCCCTAACAATGCAGGCGGTTGGTGCAATCCTCCGCAGCAACATTTTGATCTCTCTCAGCCTGTGTTCCAACACATTGCTCAATACAGAGCTGGAATTGTCCCTGTAGCTTACAGGAGGTATGCTCTCTTGGTTTTAGGCTCAACATGTGGTAATTAATGCTCATTAACTAGAGGTTAAAACCGTGCTATTAATATTGTCGCCCACTTAGTATTGCTCTAGTCTAGTGGCCCAATGCTTTTGTTGATTGTGACTTGTGGTCTAGCCCAATATTTTTCCTTTATTTCCCATTCATTTATTTATTCATGGTTATTTCCCCCCCCTCCCCCCCCCCCCCCCCCCAAAAAAGATAAAGAATTAGCTTTTTAACAATTTTTCTTTGTTGGACCATTTGAAAGTGACATTATTAATTATTGTTATTTTGTTTGGGGGTGTTTTTGTAGGGTACCCTGCAGAAGGAGGGGAGGCATCAGGTTCACAGTCAATGGCCATTCCTACTTCAACCTAGTGTTGATCACCAACGTTGGTGGTGCAGGTGATGTTCATGCTGTTTCAATCAAAGGGTCCAGAACTGGCTGGCAGCCCATGTCAAGAAACTGGGGCCAAAACTGGCAAAGCAACACTTATCTCAACGGCCAAAGCCTGTCATTTAAGGTCACCACAAGCGATGGCCGCACTGTGACTTCCTACAATGTTGCCCCAGCTGGCTGGTCCTTTGGCCAAACTTACTCCGGTGCTCAATTCCGCTAGAGCCACCAAGAGCATCAGAGATTGGGTTTTAACACCTTTTTTAGCTATATTTTCGTATACTAAGTAGTATATTTTAGTATGAAATTTTAGCATACTAGGGTATATATATATATATATATAATATAGAAGAAGCTATGCGGCTAGTTTTTGGCTTCCAGGGTCAAAATGGAAGAAAAGGGCTTATTTTAAAATGGCTTATTTTTTTCATTTTTGAATTGATTTTTATGGTTGCGTGGGGTGTCTAATTATGAGGTCCTTTTATTATCTTGGGGATCCTTTTTTTTTTTTTTTGGGGGGGGGGTTCTGTTGAAGTGCAACAGATGGCTGAGGTGGATTTTTTCCACCCGCCATTTCTGTTTGAAATAGCTGCTTCTCTTTTTTATGCTTCTTGGAATTGCTTGCCCAGAAGCACTTTTTGGGGTGCAAGTTTAATTGTAATCAGCAGATTTGGCTGGGTATTATTATGTCGTTGGATGTAATGGCTAAATTTGTACGAGATTGGAGGTGTAAATTTCCATTTCATTATTAATTAATCAACGGAAGTTGCTACTTTTTTATCATCTTGCGTTGTTTATTTTGATCTTAATCCGGTGCCTTAATGTATCAGATGAGCTAATAATCTCAAAATCTTTTGCTGCAAAATTATCGTAGCCTCAACCATAAATAATTTGTCTTGTGCTCTCCAGGTTTAATGAGTGAGACAAAGCATTTAAAGGTACTGTAAGAATTCAGTTCTCCAACCAAGTTTCAAAAGTGAAAAAAAAAACTAAAATTGACTAGCTCTTCAAAAAAAAAAAAAAAACTAAAATTGACTAGAAACTGAAAAAATAATCTCAAAATCTTTGCTGCAAAATTATCGTAGCCTCAACTATAAATAATTTATCTTCTGGTAGTTTCTCAACCAAAAAATTACCCGCGAACTTGCCACATTTTATTTTTATTTTTTACCAGCAGTTGCAACCAAAACTGACGTGCGGTCCAGATGCTTGTTTGGTTGGTAGGTTGAAAACTTGAAACTGAAAAAAATAAAAAATAAAAAATAAAGGCCAAGCAAGGGCAACATAGAGTGTTATTCGTGAACAAAATTTAGTTTGTAGTTGGAAGAAATAAATAATTTCGGTCTGAGTCTGCTGTAGCTGTGTGTGGCAGCTGTTTCCTCTTCTGAGTCGCTGAAAAGGCATTTCATATCAAATCCTGTACTAGTCCCTTTGCCCGTGCTGTTCCTTTCAAAGTAGATTGCATCAAGATTCATTCATTATCTCTTTTACTAGCATTTCTCCCGCCAACATCTATTAAATAGATTGATGTTATTTGTTCTTCCACGCATTTTCGGATGAGGCCAAACATCTCAACATAATTTCCATCACTAATACCCTCTTTAAGTTTAACATTAGGATTTGTCGAAGGGTCAAAATTTTGGGGGTTAAAAAAAACCAGAAAAAAAAAAAAGGACGTTAAATTAAATGGAAAATTTTGGTTTAAACTTGATTAATGTGATTCTCGTTGAATTTGGAGGAGATTGATGGGTCAACAACTCTTCACCTGGTGTAGAATCTGACATAACATCGAGCCACGTGAGTCTCAATTTCTTCTCACGCTTCGGTCCTATCAACACTTTCTCTTAGTCCACGACAAAATGATTACGTGGCAAGATCACACAGTATCGTCGATGCGATGCGATCTTTCTGACCATTGACCCCGCCAACGGTGTACGTGTCCCACTGCCATATATCACGACAAACGCCCCCATGTGAGTCGCCGCATATTCCGCTGTTTACGCAGCCATACATTGGCCGTTACAAAATGGACGTTACCAGATTAATGCGAAAATATCTATCAATCTAATTATCTATTTTCGTTTTTCTTTTTCGGCGATTTACAAATTTTTTTTTTTAAAAAAATTATTAAACTCCATTAAATTGGGAAAAAAAAAAAAATCAGCCTCAAATATGACGGTTATAACAATAATGTCTAAAACTCAAGGTTCCATTTCGGATAATTAGATTTGTATATCCTACACGTAAAGAGAGAAAGAGTTCAAGTACTTGTAAATCCCACGAACGACCTTAATTCAGTGATATTGGATAATCACTAATGCTCAAATAATGGATGCTCGTTTTTTATTTATTAATCCACATATTTTATTATAAAAGTCACTCCATATGAAAGTGTAGCCGAGCTGTGTGCGAGGATGTGCCCAATTATGTGTTATCCAATATCACCTTCAAGGGCTGTGACTAAAGGGCTCTCTTCACATTGCCAACTTTACTAAAATTCCTTCTTTGTGCTTAAAAAATTGCGACTCTGTAATTGATTTGATTTTTGTGCAAGCCAGGTTGGCCTTGGAAGCTAATGAAAATAATGTTCCCAGGACCAGTGATGTTAAATCATATTGGATTGGCATGACAGATAAATAATACTCGACCACCAATATAATATTTACTACGACAAAAACGATACTACTATAGTATGAATAATGTTGTTGTTTTATGTGTCACAATGATGCTATTGCATAAATAATACCCATTACATTTTTATTTATTTATTATTATTATTTTTTTTTTTTGGGGGTTTTGGTGGTGTCTTGATGATGCATTAATATCAATGCTGTTGTTAAGACATGAAAGAGCAATTGAAATTCTATCCGCCATCAACTTCAGGTTGTTTTGAAATATCAATAATAGAAGAGCAATGCTACAACAAAGTCAACAAAATGTAAGAGGGCAGGGGCAAAATTGGCCTGTTGACAAAGAAACTTTATATTGTAGATACTGTTTTTGGAATTACAACCAATTACATATGCATTTAATTTACAGATTAGTAACCTCGGCTAAAAGGAGGAAGCCAAAATAAGCTTTGGAGGAACCTACTATTAAAATATTTTAAGTCGTATGTGTATGATATATAACAATCACAAATGGTGGTGCCTCATTCAGTGACGTCAGCACCGTTCAATCCTGTCAAGTGATCAGTGTCAAGGTAACTTCGTATCCTGTAATCATGCTATACATATCTCGCTGCCTGATTCTCTGCATCGGCATGGCGAAAGAGACCATTACAAAGTCAGCAGGTGCAGGGCTACTATGATGATCTGAGATTATTTTTCACATATGACCATCTTCTTCGGCAACCTGTTCAGCCATTTGAATGGTAAAATCTCTGTTGAATCTCAATTGAGTTGCTGCAACAAATAATTAAGATCTCATAAGAAAGCAAAAGATATGATGGACCAACAATACAAGGAACATTAACATAACATTCTATGCCGACGGTGGCAGAGTGGACTTTTTAAAAGCTAATTAACTCTGCCGAGATAAAAACACATCACCACGAACAGCAGGAATTTTAACATCTTCCTCCATGATGTTAATCTTCCTCCATGATGTTACTGAGGCGCCACTCATTTTTACCATATTGTATTTGTTCCCCAATCTCACCAAGCAAGGAACACAAAAACAAACTAGCTAGAATAGAGATGTACAACTGGCTGCTTACAATCACAGTCCAGCTCCTATTATCCACAGATTTCATCGAAAAGTGGCATCACAGTTGTCAATCTTGTAACTTAAGACTTCATGATTATTCAGTGAATGAGGCATTTGTTGCAATAAATAAAGGAACAGGAAAAGTTAGAATGGCAGCATACTCAGAATTCCTAAAATCAATCTTAAAGCATCAATTCAGTGATAGTTTCTGCCTTTTATAACTCATTGAGTGTGATCAATTTCTTACTTCAGTTACAATGCAACAATGGACTATTCACTTAATAGAAAATGCCCATCAACTGGTAGCCTTGGGAACTTGTAATTTTGCAGGTAATTAATAGCTGATTCAGCAAAGATCCAAATATTTTGTGCCACTAGGTTACCAAGCAAAAGGGAAAACAATATGTTGGCAAAAGTATTCTCTCTCTCTCTCTCTCTCTCTATAACCAGAATGCAAGTGGATATCTAATTTTTCTTTAAAAAAAAAAAGGTGAATAGTTAATCAAGCTAAAGGTGGATATGAATTTTTAAAGTGATCCACATAAGAGAACGTTTACTTAAGAAACACCAGAGTTTAAAGAACTCGCCTGGGAATATAAGCGCTCATCAAACAAGGTAACTTCACAAGGTCCGGACGTGGAGGCCCAACTCCCAGGGGTGGTGTCAAATCCAGGCCTAGGAACTTCCAAGCTTCCAGAGACATGGTAATCCACAGGGTTTTCTTGTATGTTCATCTCTGAAACTGGTTGGAATTTATCGTTCAGCAAATTGACATTATATGGTATGTAGGAACATTGCCCCCCAAGTTGTAGCCTCAGTGATGCAGTTCCACTTAACTCACTAAGAAGGCTGCTATCTTGCCCAGAATTTGAAATCTCTGAACTTTTGCCGGTGCCAAAGTATCCAGAATAACTCCCAAAGGAGGAGCTTCCTGAACATTCCACATCCCTACAGAAACAAACAATTCAATGGTTGAGAACAGATGGAAAAAAAGAATCATTAGTCCAACTTGAGCAAGAATTAAATCCAACAATTGGATTTCTCATCTTAAATTTTATTCTGATTTCTAGGACACAAACTTTAAAGGTCCCAAAATAGAAGCTTAAACAAAGAAGACCACTTAGTCACTTACCTATGGGAGAGCAAATTTGGATCCTCTGGTAAAACCATATGCCTATTATCGTTATTTGGAATCCACGATAGAGTTTGAAGCTGTTCCTCGGATCCCAATCTGAAAGGGATGCATATCCCATTTTGGAACTGCCAGAGATAGAAGGTCAGATAACATATTCCACTAAACATGCATAAGAACGGATTCAGGAAAAGCATTCCCTGATCAATTAAGCATTTCTTTTACCTGAGTAGTGCATTCTAGTGACATAAGCTCCTGCTTCCCTAAATTTTCCTGCCAAAAGAACGCAAACGGTTTTAGGGCAAAAAAAATATGACGTCTCACTGACAAGTGTAATTGATATCATCGAAAAAGTAATCATCTACTTCAAATAATAACAAATGAGGCATCCAAGAACATAAACTAATTGAATGTAATTTCAATCACCTATTGTCTTCATAAGACTTAAAAGGTAGATAAAGGACTTCTTTAGATGGCCCTAACCAAAGGAATGATAGAGATACCTTATGCATCCGTAGTTGGTTAAGAGAATCCCTCAGTGAATTTTCCATTTGTCCCAAATGTTCCACACTGTTGATTTTATCTGGATTTGTCCAATACCTGCAGAATTCAATGAAATATACAATTAGCAAGAGGATGACTGACCATGGGTGAATTCTGTAAAAGGGCGTGCAACAGAAACCAAACAAAATTAAAAAAAAAAAAAAAAAGATTTGCAGATAATTCACCTCAGACGGCTGTGTATTTCAGAAAGTTGAGATTGCAGTAACCTTGCTTGGTTGGTCAGGTCCTGCTCAAACAATTTGAGGAATATGGAGCATGTCACAGCACATGAACATTCTCCGAACAGAAATTTTAAATGATTATTAATTGGATAGAAGGAGCTAATTTACATACCTCAATTGTTTGAGAACTGAAAAGAAGAGTCAAAAAGGAAAACATAGAGTTTCATTAGCCATATATTATAAGATGAAATCAAATTGTGCTCCAATATAACAAACTGTGCTGCTAAAATTGAATAATGATGTACCTTGTACCCAAAAACTCTTGTACATTTACATCATGGTCCAACTTCTTAAATGTCTTCTTTAATGCCTACACTTTCAAAGAGAAACCAAAAGATAATCTAGCAAATATGAGAGATGGGATTGCAGACACCAAGACCAATAGGCAAAAAGAGAATGGGTTGCAGAAGGAACTTACTTCGAGACTTTCCAACTTCCTGCACAATCAAGAGAAAATTAGTTTAATTCCAATTCGGTCATTATATCCATAGAAATGTAAAATAAATCATATGGTTATTCAAAGGAGATAAACTGATAGTACCTTTTTGCCCGTTCCTGCGGAGTTAGTTGAGCAAACTTCGCAATGACTTCTTCAATGCTACTAAATCCGCAGAAGGGGGGAAAAAAAAAAAAAAGGTATGAAACTTAACAGTGACTATTACAATGCTTGAGAACTTGAAGGTTTGTGTGCACATGAAGATCCAGCACTCAAAACATTTCCATTTTGATGCCAACAATCCGTAATATGCACACAACTCACTTCACCAATAACTTTGCCATACATGCATAAACTTCATGGTGAAGTAGAATTGCATGACAAAATTTTATAAGCCTATAATTGCTGAAACTACTTATAACTAAAGAAGTATGGTTTCCTCCAATACTGAGGTACAAAGAAAGAAGTACCTTCGCTTTCCATTACATAAGGAAGGCTTGCCGGTGGGTGAGAACATGAGAAGGATAATGTCAATATCACAAAGTATTGATAATTCATTAGCTTTCTTCATGATGCCATGTTTCCTTTTGGCGTAGGTCGCTTGACGGCCATTTGTATTCTCCAACTTCTTTATTTTCAGCTTAACCCTTCCCATCCTGCAAATAATTTACAAAGTGTCTTGAAATTCCCTCTTTTAAGAATCACGAAACAAAATTTAAAAAAAAAAAAAAACCCAATGTATCTCATGATAATAATCAATTGAAATTTCCAATCCAAGCGTAACACAATATCATAATCAAAACAATGATTCATAAACTTAAAATTCAGCAGATTTGAAGATCGTAAAAAACAAACAAAAACCCATATGCGTAGAAGGGTGAAAAATTAAACCTTTAATAAGGAAAAAAAATGGAAGACAGAAAGAAAGAAAGAAAGAAAGAAAGGGAAAAGCATACATACCCAAATGAGCAAATCAAACGACAGGTTGAAAGAGGATGAAGGGAAGGGCTTAAAAGTGGGGGGGAAGGGGCCAAAGAGAGAAAGAGAAAGCAGAGATGGAGGGAGAGAGGCGTGAGCTTACATATAGGATTGTATTACACGACCGGGTGAGCGGGAAAAGCGGTCATTTGGAACGAGCTATAGAATAGGGATCGCTCAGAAGTTTCCCTCAAAACCGACCGAACCAACTCATTCATTTTACACCCCTTCTTATAATTATTTAACCTCAACTCTCAACCCCCCCACCGTCACACTCCCTTGGCCTTTTGCTTCCCATTTCCATTACCCTTACCAACTTCATGAGTTATATAAACCGACAACTACAACTACTCGAACCCTCCAGTAACATCATCACTCACTCCCATATTTTCTCTCTTTGTTTTGTTTTTGTGAAGCTTCTTTGGTTACTTTCTCATACGCTTAACGAGTTCCATTTATGTTAATACTAAATACTAGTAATAAACGGCCTTCTGTTCCCAAATATTAAACAATGAAAATTACATATGCAGCTCTTTCGGATGAATGCCAACTATATTCCACAATAATCTACATTGGTCATAATATTGTAAAGCTAGCATTATATTTTTTTCTTAAAAAAAAAAACATTGCTAAAATCTTTTTGGTTTACTAATATTTTCAGTAAAAACTATCTTTCACTTGAATAACACGTAATTTATATCTCGAGGTTTTCAGTATGCAAAGCCGGTTGGATCCGGACCAACCAACCACACTCTACACTCTCTACATAGCCTCAATACAAAATCCTATAGCGGTTGTGCAGATAATATATTCATTCAACCCCCATCCATTAATAAAACTTATAATATTAGCCTTTTTTTTCTTTTCTTCTCCTCTCCCCATTTAATTCCCAATTTGCCCCTTCATTTCACTCTTTAATCCCTTCCTAATTCCATTTCAGTTTCACTTAGCACAAATTCACAACTCAATTTCAATGAAAAGACATTTCATTTGCTTGTTTCTTGAATCATAATCTTTGGTGACTCTTATTTCTAGTATTTTGATTTTCATTGAAAATTTATATTTATTCCAAAGCAACTAAATACAACTCAATAATGATGACAAAAGTATATTAATTCTTTCTGAAAACGAAACTTACAAGAACAACTCATTTTTACTGAGAAGACAGATGGAAACAAATCTGAACTGGGGTCACAAGTGATAAAGAGAAGGTGTTCAAAAATAGCTCTACTCAAATCCTAACGTTATTATTAGGTTTGCATTTGAGGGTGCTTTTACCACTTCTTCAATGTACTGATAAAATTCCTTTTCTACTGAAATTATATTTAAGGATGATAATAGCCATTTATATTCTCTCTCTCTTCCATCTCTTTTCATTGCATAGTTATGTTTTTTTTTTCTCCCTCCTATTATAACAAACTTTTCAGATTTGTGATCTATCTATTTTCATTTTTTCAAATTTTAGACTCTCATCTATAGTATTCGCTTACAAAACTTTAAAATAACCTATCTGTCTTTTTCTTTATATTTTTACATTAAATATGTTTATTCTTGTGAAGTTAGTGTTTTTGAGTTTTTTTTTTTTTTTGTAGAGAATAAAGTCTGAAGAGAATAATAGAGAATAGAAAACTTCAAAAAATTTGTCGAACATAGAATTATTCATGTGTAGGGTGAGCAAAAGAATACATATATATATAATGAGAACATCCTCATTTTAATCAAATAAGAATACCACTAACAAATTAAAAAACACAATCTCTAACGTATCAAATCTTTTTTTTTTAAATATTTTAACATGCTTCCTAATTTTATTCATTAGAGAAAGACTCTATACATATAGTTCCCTCTATATACTAATAACAATAATAATAATAATAATTTTCCAGCGAAGACATCCTCATTTTAATAAGTAAGAGTGACACTGACACAAAAAAAAAACATAAATTTCAATACGCTTACAAACAAAATAATACAGTCTCTAATGTATTGAAATTTATAATTTCTTTTTTTGTATTTTAGTGTGCAAAGTGATGATATCTTCACTAAAAATGGACTCTCTCTCTCTCTCTCTATATATATATAAGTTTTAAGATGATAAAATCACTAAAAATTAAAGACTCAAATAAAAAAATTATTAATTTAGAGAGAGTAATTTTGATATTAATCATGCATTTACTAATCAATAATCAGAATGAACTAGAATCGAAATTAAGAATGAAAATCATAATAATTTATTTATTTGAGCTGTATGAATCAAAATCGGAAGGAGACTTATTTCCATTGATGTGTTTACTTTATCGTAGAATTAGAATAAACTATTTGAATTTACTAAAATACCCTTTGTTGATTATTGTCCTTGATACTATTTAATAATATTAATATTAATAGTAGTCATAACCATAACAATAACAATAACAACAACAATATGAATAAATAATAATAATCGAGATCGTCGAGATGCTGGATGGAGATGTTGGACGGTGATGATTGTCAAATTGAGGTTGCTGCAAGTAACATAACCGAACAATAATAAGCTACAATCAACGACGAATCTGACTGATGATTGATGCGAGATCAGTGACTAGCGGTAGCACTAAGTGATGCGAGAGAGAGTATAGATTGTTTCTAAGCGAAAGAGATGAGCATCTATTAGATTAGGGATTTCAGTTTTTATTTTTTTAATATATATTTTTCAAAGACAAAGAGGGTATTTTTAGAAAATAAAGAGAATAATGAGGTTATTTTTGCCATGGTTGGGAATGGGATTGTGGTTCCCAACCCCCCAACTAGAATCACAAGCCTGGTAGTGAGTTCTTATTTTGTGTAGGATCCATCCGTCTCATTCTCATTCCCTTCTTCAATTAAGTAACAACTTCTTCATTTCAATTCCTCCATTTTGATTTCAATTTCTATTTAGTAAACACTCTATAAATGGAGTATAATTCAAATAGGTGTTTTAAAAGAATAATTGTAAGGTGCTAGAAGTCTGTCTCTTGCCTTTCACGTCATTGAGTTTGGGCCAAAGCATTATCCCAGTACTAGACCGAGACCAACTTGAACCTAAAGCACCCAATTTTTCATTGAAAATACACCTAGCTGTGTTTTATATATCTCCTGAAGTAGTGCAATTAACACCCCTTCATTATCCTTATAACACACCCTCCATCCATACAACATTTAGAGCTTGTTTGAGATTTTTTTTGGAAGATTCAAAAGTAATTTTAAAAAATTAAAAATTAATTTTAGTGTTTGATAAATTTTGTTAGAATCAGTTTTAGTAAAATCACCCTATCTTATAGTAGATTTTGAAAAACAAGGAAAGAATATTTTGAAAAAAATCTAATTTTGAAAATTACTTTTTTATTTAATACAATTCCATATATATCCTTTTATGTATAATAAAAATCTAAAATTATACATATTAATTAGGAAATAAAATCATTAACTTTAAAGAAATTATTGCTATTGCCAATAATATTGAGATAACAAAATAAAAAATAAAATTAATAATATAAAATATTTATTATAGTCATCAATTATTATATATACATAATTAAGAATATTTTATTTATATGTTAGTAAATATACAAATAAATTTTACTCAACATTATGTATAATTTTATCATTTATATTCTTACAACAATTTAACAGTAAGATTCATCAAACACACATGACTATCTATTTCAAAACCTGACATCACTTTTAAAAATAAATTTTACCAAATGTTTAACAAATTCTCTTCATAGTTATTATTTATACGATACAGCAAATAACAATTATTTTAAAAATTACAATATTATCAAACTGACCCTTAAAAACAAATATATAATTAAACTTATTTACCGTTTTTCTTTTTCTTCTAACTCGTACGTCTTAACACACCCCTCTCTTCAATTTGATGCACCTCAAGCAAAATGTTAGCTCATTCAAGCATGTCTGATTCAAACTTGAAACCCAAAAGCAAATTACTTAAAACTAAAAAGACTGAAACTATTGCTTTATTTATAACTCATGAGCTCCATTGCATGATTGTATTTTCGCCTAGAAGATGTTGCTTCATTGATGAAAAAAGAAGCTGTGACAAGAGACCGATGGCTAGCACGAACGCAGATAGAGTCAGGAATCACACATCGGGAACTAGACTCGTACTTACTATCTTAGATGCTGGTGAACAAATAGATCCCCACCTTCGACTTTCTCTACCTTGCTTTCCACCTGCGTTTGAATTCGAGTATACTTTTGAACTAAAAAATATGAATTCATGGACTTAAAATTAACGATTCGTTATATGCCCAAAAAATTGTTATGTGCATGACAGAGAACAAGATTTTTTTTTTTCTTTTGTTTTCTTTTTTTTTTTTTTTTTGGGGGGGGGGGGGGGGGGGGGTCATCAAATAGCCTTGATTATTTATTTGTTGTTTTTTTTTTTTCATTCGTCTGAAAAAGGAGAAAACAACAAACAAACAAACAAATTAGAAAAGAGTACTTTTGATATTAAAATAAAAATAATTAGAAAATAAAATTCCAAAACTTTCAAGTTAAAAATTTAAAAATAAAAATAATTAGAAAAGAGTACTTTTGATATTAAAATAAAATTAAAAATATTTTAAAAGAATTTTAGAGGGCTTTGCCCCTCAAATCTCTTGACGAACCCACCGCTTTTACTGTTTTTCAAGCAGAGAAAAGGAGTTGCGGGGTGCACTTAGAATCCAGGAAAAATAAGAGTGAAGAGTGGAACAAATAAATTACTACATGATATGCCCCGACATCGCAACGACAACACTACTCCGCACTCACTCATTCTGTCATTCGCTTGGCCAAAAAAAAAAATAATAATAATAATAAAAATAAAAAAAGGGGGGGCGCAAAATGATGACGAGACAACAACCCCTAATACCACTAAACCTGCCCAAAACCTGCGTTCAACCTCCGTCACGCATCTCCGCTACGACCACCGACGCCGGCCTCCTCTTCCGCCAAAAGATCCTCCACCTCCAAGCCCTCAACGTAAATCCCCAAAAAGCCCTTAACCAGAACCCCAATGTCCGCTGCACCCCACTCTCCTCTCTCCTCTCCCTCGAACACTACTTGCTCTCCCTCGGCCTCTCTCGCCCAGCAGTCGGCCGGATTTTGGACATGCACCCGAAACTCCTCACCGCCGACATTCCCCGCGACCTCGAGCCCATCATCGATTTCCTCCTCGAGGAAGTGCTTATTCCGTTCAACGACCTCCCCAAATCTCTCACTCGCTGCCCTAGAATCTTGGTTTCCGATCTGAAAACCCAATTGCGTCCCACTTTTAAGTTCCTTGTAGAATTCGGGTTTAAGGGTAGCCACAAAATTAACTGTCAGACGACTTTGTTGTTGGTCTCGAGCGTGGAGAGGACTTTGAAGCCAAAGATTGATTTTTTGAAGAATTTAGGGTTTTCGGATGAGGAAGTGGAGAGGATGGTGATAAGATCTCCTGGGTTGTTGACTTTTAGCGTGGAGAATAATTTGGTGCGAAAAGTTGATTTTTTCATCCAGGAAATGAAGGGTGATTTGGATGAACTTAAGAAGTTTCCACAGTATTTTTCCTTTAGCTTAGAGAGGAAGATTAAGCCTAGGTATAGGATTTTGGTTGACCATGGGTTTAAGCTTCCTTTGGCCCAAATGTTAAGAGTTAGTGATGGAGAGTTCAATGCTAGGTTGATTGAAATGCGCTTGAAGCTGGCCGAGAGAAGCTCATTATTGTAAGCATGTTGCAGAAGTTGTATTCAAATGATTTTAATTGTATGTATATTACCTTCTTTTACCCCTTGAAATATTAGTTTGGCATTGAGATGATCTTTCAATCTTATGCTCTGATGAATGATGATTGCTTGATCATGTGTTGTAAATCGTGGAGATAAAGGAACCAAGACTTTGGTGACTTTATCTTGTTTACCCGTTTTACATGAAAAATGAATGATTTTTTTCTTGCCATTTGCATACTTTTGACCATGTTTGTTGTTGGTAAATTGTTGTTGTTCCTATACCATAACTGGGATCTTCGTTATAATTTAATTTAAATCTGCTACGTCCTGTTTTGCATGCCCTATGCAACCTCGTAAATTGGTGATTTTGTGGATGGTTCTTCATGGCCGTTGTTACTTTACTAGAGCTCCTTGAGGCTAAAATGATTTGACCATCCATATTATTATGTTGAAATGAGTGGAGACTATAGTCTTACAAAGAATCATCATCTTTTCTTGTGACCAAATGTAAAATTTTTGAAGTTTGTATTCTAGTTCTGATAAGTGGAGCTTGAAGACTGTTGGGGTGTCTGCATCAAGTTAGTAAAGAGACTCTAGGACTTTTATTTATTTATTTATTTATTTTTTCAGAAACTGGGGTTTGGGTTTTGGGATGTTCATCTTTCTTTATTCTGGGGCTGGAGTTTTTGTTTCAGTGGAAGCCTGATTATTTATTTTTCATTTCCTAAAAATCTTGAGTTTCTGAGGGGTTTGGCTACTACTTTCTAGATTGAACTAATCCCAGGCTCGACATTGAGGCTTGACATTTTGAAAGTGGCATGGTTGTTCCACAGACCTTTGTAATTTGTTATTCCTCTACTTATATGAACGTATCTTGCCATTGACGGCATTGACAACCGTCCGGCCCACCCCTGCTCACTCAAAGGATGCTGCTTCACATTATCATGAATTCATGATTTGTGTACATCTTGGCCTTGGCGCTCAGAAAAGCCAAGTTTTGTTATCCATTCTGTTACTTAGCAAGAAAATCCTGTGTAGTAAAAGCTCGTTTTCATTAGGCTCATACCTGCTGTCAAGCTTTGAAAGAGGTGTAGTGCTATTTTCACCCTCCTGGTTGCAATTACAGTGAAGGACAATGATTGCTTGTGTGTTCTTGAAGATTCCTTCCAACTTTATTAATAAAAATAAATAAATCACACAGGATGACATGCTCAGTAGGATTTTTAAAAAAATGATAGAAAATATTACAGACAGGGATATTTTGGGAATTAAATTGAGTGCTAATAGTATTAAGGTATGTATTAGTTTCACTTATTGAGGGTTCATTTAGAAAAGGAGTTTAATATAATGGGTCCTACCCTAGAAAGAGTTCAATACACCGCTATGAAAAACCCAACTTCTTGGAACGATGTGAAATTGTTTGAGAGGGCTCTTTACGACCCAAAGACGAATTTGATGGAAGAAAAGTGAATTAGTTTTAGGAAAAAAACCCAATTTTTTTTCTGAGACATATTTTGGGACAAAAACTAAAGACCATAGTAAATGGTCTTGCGCTTTTAAAGGATGGTTTTATAATTTTGAGTTGTTTTTTCACATGCATGGCAATATTGGTGGAACCATACCATATCAAAAAACAGGAGTTGGTTTCGAGCCTTGAAATAATTTCTATGAAATTTTTGGTCTTTTTTTTTTAAAAAAAAAACCAAATGAATTCTCAAAAGAAATTAGTAGAAATATTTAAAATGATGTGAAACTGTTCAAGGGGCTCCTCATGACTAAAAGAAAATTTTGGTGGAAGAAAACCAAATTAATTTTTGAAGAAAAACTCAACTTTTCTTCTCAGCCCATTTTGTGCCAAAACCCGAAATCTATAGAACACAGTATTGGAATTTTAAAGGAAGATTTTAGAAATTTTTAGTTGATTTTTTTGAACGAAGCTCATATTGGGGAAACTATACTGTAATTTGAAGAAAAAAAAAAAAAAAGGAGTTGGTTTCCAGCTCCAAAATAATTTCTATAAAATTTTCAGTCTTTTTTTTAAAAAAACCAAAGAAAATCCCAAAGAAATTAGAAAATCTTTTTGGACTGATGTGAAATTGTTTGAGAGCGTCTTTATGACGCAAAGAGGATTTTGGTGGAAGACAACCAAAGTAGATTCTGAAGAAAAACAAAACATTTTTTCTTTGGAACTATTTTAGGACTAAAACTAAAGGCCTATCGCACATGATTCGGGCTTTTAAAGGACGATTTTGAAATTTGAGTTGATTTTATGCACGTAGGTCAATATTGTTGAAACAGTACCATAGCAAAGAATGGATGTGCTTTCGAGCCCTGAAATAATTTGTATAAAATATTCAGTTTTTCTTTTTGAAGAATCAAAGAAAATCTCAAAAGAAATTCGGATACCTTTTTGGAATGATGTGAAACTATCTAAGAGGGATCTTTATGACCCAAAGAACATTTTGGTGGAAGAAAACTGAATTAATTTGGGGAGAAAAACCCAAGTTTTTTTTTTTTTTTTTTCCTTCTCAAGGCTATTTTAAGCCCAAAGCCATGGCTATAACATACGGACGATTTTGAAATTTTGAGCAGATCTTTTGCACGAAGGTATATATTAGCGAAATTATAAAAAACGAGAGTTGGTTTCGAGCCCCCGAATAATTTTTATGAAAATTTTGGACTTTTTTAAATCAGAGAAAATAGAAAAAAAATTGGGAGAACTTTTCAAAATGATGTGAATATTGCCAAAACTATGCCATAAGAAAAAACAAGAATCGATTTTGTGTCCCAAAATTATTTCTATGGAAGTTTTTATTTTCTTGAAAAATCAAAAAAATGAAAAATTCCAAAGAAATTAGGAGAACTTTTCGAAATGATGTGAAATATAATGAGAAGGCTCTTTTTCATCCATGGAATATTTTAGTGGAAGAAAATCGAATTAACTTTTGAAAATCAGTTCAAATCTTCAAAATCGTCCGATAAAAGCTCAAAATTGTATGTTATATCCTATAGTTTTGGGTAAAAAATAAGTCATCAAAAACTGATTTAGTTTTCTTCCATAAATATCTTGTTTGGGTCATAAAAAACCTTTTCAAACAGTTTCACATTATTCCAAAAAGTTCGCATAGTTTTTTTTTTCCAAAAAAAACAATGAAAGTTCCATAGAAATTATTTTGTGGCCCGAAATTTACTTTTTTTTTTCTTTTTTCTTTTTTTTCAAATGGTGTTGTTTCATCAATATTGACTTGAGTAAAAAAAAAAAACAGCTCATAATTCCAATATCTCCCTTTAAAATCACAAGGTCCCGTGCTATAACCTTTAGTTTTGGTTCTAAACTATGTCCAAGAAAAAAAGTTAGGTTTTTCTCCTAAAACTAATTCGATTTCTGCCACCAAAATTGTCTTTGGGTCATAAAGAACCTTCTCAGCTCATAGTCATCATATTGCTTTGTGTGGGTGTAAATTGCTATTTTAACAAATAAAATTTTGTTTTAAAAAACCTGGGGTCTAATCAATTTTATACGGACAAGCTTCTTACCATGGGGGCTGAGTTGAACTATTGAATATCGAATTGACAGTACATTTCTGCCATATTTTCACATGATCACTGTAAAATCTTACTATCCTTATTTTTATTTTTCTATTTTTTTGAGTCTCCAACCATTTGGTCAAGTCCATGTCCTGCTTAAGCTTGAGATTTATGGACAAACTCTTAACTGAAGAGGGCACCGAAAATTTTATTTAGTTGAAATCAGGAACTCATGCACTAAATTGGCTTTGATTGGAGTTTGGTTTTTCAAAAGCTTCTACAAATCACGGGATTTGGAATGTTTCAACTTTCAAAGAACAGTTAACAGCTAATAACAGTGCGTGAGATTGGGAAAGAAACAGTGAAAGAGTTGAATGTATATGTGTGCGCGTGTGCAGCGGCAGCAAAATGCGAGGTTGTTTCCTGAAAACCAGTGAAAGCGATGATCGTGTAAATTGTCACAATATGTGTTTCTTTGTGTCAGCGAACAAATATCTTGTCCCATTTTTGGATCAAAGTCCACAGAGTCTATTTAATTAACGACAGTTGCTAATGCTATGCAAAAGCTCCCCATGTGAGCGGCATGAGTTTTCAGCAAGTTATGTTCAACAGTTCCCATCATGAATGCAATGCATTATGCTGCAGATTTTGTGCCTGATTATTGCAGAGACATGAGAGAAGGATGTTTTTATTTTTATTTTTCCCCCCCCTTAAGTTTCAGTTGTTTTGTCTTGGTTACCCTTCGTCATCATCAATATTATTTTATTTTATTTGTCTTTCGTAATAGTTTTCACTTTCACATTCTAATGATAAAACTTAAACTAAGCACATATGCAAAATGGACAAAATTATTGGCGACCAAAAAATAAATGATTGTTTATACTCTTGGAAGAGACAAAGTGTAAAAGAGAAAAGAAAGGCGGGATATGACTTGTTCAACGGACTTAAATTTGCACAAGGGTCAAAAACCAACTGAAACAAAATTCCTTTCTCAGGATCTTCAATTACCTCCCAGGTGGCCTCTCAGCTTTTCTAGCAGCACATCCATATTAGGGGCTCTTTTGATGAATCTTTAAAAGCCCTTTTAAGCTTTTTCATCTGGCTCCCACTCCAAGAAAGTCAATGAACCGTGGAGGAATAGTGTCAAAGTGGCTGGCAACTCTGCTCCCTGTAACTGATGACGAAGGCTCAGTAGGTGAAACTTGTGTTTTTGATGCCGTGAAATCAAAGAAACTGTCAGGATTATGGATGCTTGAGTTTGACTGTTGCATTGCCATCAAGTATTGAGGGTTGTTGCAGTTGTGGAGGTTGAAACTCGCTGATGATGGTGAGATATTACGGGGTACTTCATCCATTGGCCTATCCCAAGATCTGATATGGCTGAACATGCCCATCATGTCATTGCTTTTGGGACCTGCAAATTGAACAAATCAAAATGATTAAGAGAACCAGACAACTTGTAAGGCAAACTGAAACCAAGTGTGATATGTTAAAATAACACACACACAGGAAAAAGTTAAGAGAAAGAATTTAAGGCAGAAAAAAGGTGAGATTGTTGCGTCAGTCAACGTAATGTATGTGAAGCAAAAAGAATGGATAAAGAAGACGATAAGGTAAAAGACACCAATGAGAAGGAAGGAGCATGTAACCCAAATCCACAAACTGGAGGATGCAAGGAACACAGAAGAGAATGGAGATTAACTAACTGAGCAATATAAGGGATGACGGAGACACACCAGAGATGAAATCACAAGGTGTCTGCTGCTGTGCCTGTGCACAAAACCCACTGTGATGGACTTGGTTGCTCGAGGTTGAGATAACTTCTTGTTGCCCAAGGAGCATGTAAGGGGAACCATTTAAGCGATAATCAAGCCCAACACCAGTAGCGCCATTAAAGTTTCCATATGTGAAATGATAAAAACCTCCATTCACACTACCAATACTACTGCAGTATGGCTGTGGTTCTACTATTCTTCCAGCCGCCGCCGCCGCATCATTGGCGACAAAGCTTGGCATATCATCCATTATTCTGTTAACTGATTGACTCAGCTTTCTTCTCCTATAAGCACTGGATTGTTCCCTATACTTCCTAGCCATTATAACATGCCAATGGTTCTTGACAGCATTATCAGTTCTCCCAGGAAACAGCCTAGCAATCATGGCCCATTTGTTGCCATAGAGTCTATGAGCATGCATTAGCCTTTCTTCTTCTTCTTCTGTGAAAGCTCTTCTGTTGATCCTTGGATCCAGCTGATTAAACCACCTCAGCCTACAGCTCTTACCTTCAATATATCACAAATACAAAGTAACGTGAGGCAAAGAGAATGTAATTAATTGGCAATCTTAATAATAGCTGACTTAATGAGCTACCTGATCTGCCTTCTAGCTTCTCAGCTATGAGGTTCCAATTTTGAGGGCCATAAAGAGCAACAAGTTCTTTAAGCTTGCTATCTTCAGCAGGCCTCCAGTGACCTCTAGCACAAGTCTTAGTTTGCCCACCATCTGAATCCTTTTCACTGGGACCGACTGAGCTTTCATTAGGGTTAAACTCTTCATTCAAGTTGATATCACACTGATATTGAATCAAGGTCTCACTTTTTTCACCACACCCATCACTGCAATCAGAGCCTTTACTTTTACTCACCACATTATTATTATTGTCATTAACATCAATAATGTCACATTGACGTCGTTCCACAAAGTTGTTGCCCGGCTTATCATTTGAACTGCAACTTCCCATGAAAGGAAAACCCCAAGCTCTCTCATTTTCCTCTGAAACTGCACCTCCATAACTGGGATTATTAAGAGAGAGAGACCCCATCCCCATATCTGCATAAACATCCATCGTTAACGATAATGAAGAAGAAGAAGTGGGAGAATAGTTGCAAGCAAGGCCGCTCATGTCTTCAGATCATTTTGGCTCTGACAGAGAAACGCTGTTACAGAACTATTCAAAGTGTGATTTTCATGTGAATATTATATTTATTTATAATCCAAAAAACAATAAGAGGGGAAAAAAAATCTTGAAACAACAAAAACAGCAAAAGTGTTTTTAACAGAATCCTACACGGTTTCTCCTCTTCTTTTTGTGTCAAACTTGAAGAGAGAAACAAAGAGTGAGAGAGAGCGTTAAAAGAAGTTACCCGCACTCTAACCAGATGCTGCTTGACTTAAAACTAGTTCCTTAAATTATTATTATTATTATTGTAAGGAAACGAAAATCCTAAAACGATTACACGTGTGGGAGGGAAGAAGGGAGGATGCATAAAATAAACAAATAAATATAAAGACACAAATGGCAAATCTCTGTCTTTCTTAAGACTGTCTGCAACTCGTAACTCTCTAGTGACAAAGAAAGACTCTAATGTGATATGTATGTGCAGATCAGAGCTATCAGCTGGGGCAGAAATTGAGAGCTTTGACGCAACAGCTACCTCCTCTCCTGCCTTGGCCTGTCAAACAGTTGTAAATAACATAACATATATAGGCCATAACTCTCTCTCCGTCTCAATCGCTCTGATTTTTTCACTCATCTTTTTTTTTTCAAAAATAATTTTAGTTAACCTGATCAGAGAGTCGGGAGATGGGTTTTAACTTGGGGTTTCAGTTAACCACCTGAAGTTGACGCCACAACCATCCCTTTTACCTAAAAATTACTTGATTCATTTCTCTTCTTTCGCAACTAATTGGTAACAGTACAGAAAAGGTCGATGCCTTAACGTCACCCTACTTGTCATTTCTTTACATTTTTTTTTTTTTTAAATTTTCTCTCTTGTCTTTTCCCTTGTCATTTATGAAGGCCCTCGCAATACACTACATTGTTACCCGAAACGTATGAAGTTTGATAGTGCAATTATGAGAGATTTATGTTACTGTGCTTTCAATCCTTTAAGTGTTCCGTTGCATGTAACAAGCCGAAGCATACTCAAACAATTAAGAGGAATTTAATATGACTGCACATTCTTGAAAAACATCAATTAAACCAATCAAGAAAGAGAAGCATATTTTCGTGCAAGGAATTAAGTTGTCATTTCTTTAAACCACAAGATAGAAAATAAACCCAAAAATAAAAAAAAAGAAAAAAGAAAAGTCGCCCATATATTATTAAATAAATTATAAGCTTTCGATTTTTTACTAACCGGAAAACCAAACCCAATGACAGACGTGACATTTAATGTGACCACAGGTAGCAGCAATGTACTATCGTCCCTCTGCAGTGAATAGAGTCTTGGTCAAAATTAAAACTTTGAAAAATCTGGCTTTACATGACAAACAGACCAACAAAAAGACTCCAGCGATTGAAAAAACAATTCACTGATACCCCCCCCGTAAGAGGATTAACTAGACTACCAATTTGCAGTTACTCTCATCTTGCTTTGCTGCCTCTATAAGACTACTAACTATTTTCAGGCCATAGGGGTCCCAGTTAGAGGAAGCATGTTGGTGTCATACTTTAGGTTTTTTTTTCCTGCCTAAAATATCATTTATGGTGGCACACATGCATGTGAACTTGCTTACTGCATCATCTGTCTTTGATGTCATCATCATCACCTTTGATTGATTGAACCACACATTGCATTGGGAACTGGCTAAACCTTCTCTTTCATTTTGTCATATCTTTCTCCGACTTCGTCGTAAAAGTTTTGATGGGCTGCGGCTAGAGACTCATGTGTTCGTTCACCTGTGGTGATGATATTTCTTTGGTGTTTAAGAGAATATATATTTAAACTGCGTTATTAATTTGAATAAATATCTTATGTAAATGTTACTGAATCTCTAATTATACAATATGAATCACTAATTCAAAAAAAAAAAAAAAAACACATTATGCATGTCCCTGCGATTTATTATTTAAATACCAGCTTCATTATTCTTTTACCAGTTTAAGTATGCCAAAAATAAGGAACGATTATAAGAGCATTTATTAGGGAAAAAATGTTACACCTCAATCATTATTGTAGTAATTAATTATTTCGATATGATTGGACCTTAGGGCAGTAAAAGGATAATAGTCCCATAATTTCCGTTTACTGCATAAACCAATTTTTGATATGATTAATTCCTTTATTTTTTTCTAAAAGAAAAATTATAGAAGTTTAATCGATAATTTGAGAAATGTAACTAAAAAAAAATTCATTATTGTATCTTTTTAGAAAATGATCTTGATCTAGATGTAATGTTGCTACACAGTGTAGTTTAGCTAGTTAACGATTTCAATACTATTTATATTAGAATATTCATTGCTATGGAAATATATTATATTAGAATATTCAAGACATAGTTATGAAAATATATTATGTATCTTATTGTTTATCATAGAGTGTATAAAGTTACTCATTAAATCATCTTTTGGTTTCTGCATACATTGTAGAATAACCCCTTCTTTATAATGGTTATTCAACCGTAAAAATTACCAAAATTTTTGAATAATTTTTTGAGTTTATTGAGGCTTTGAAATGTTGTTATCTTTGGGGGTAGAACCAAAGTGGACACAAAAAATTACCAGTTCAATTCGATTTTTAAGGGTTCAGTTCAGTTTTTTTTTTTTAAAAAAAGTTAATATTTCGATTCTGTATAAAACCAAATGCTCCGGTTCAACTTTCAGTTTAAAATTTCAAACCAAAAAATCAAAACAATAATTTTAAATTAAAAATACCATGTAGCATTCAGGGGTTGGCTGAATGGATTAATGTAAAATGGATTGGTGTTTTATAATTAAAAAAAAAAACAAATGGATTAATGTCAAAATCGAACCGAATGGAAATTTTCAAACTGATTTTTTGAAATTCCCTAGTCGAACTAAATAAAAAATTTTGATTTATTTCGAAAGCAAACTGATTCCAACGCCTACCCAACGCTAGTTATCTTAGACATGGAGGGTCACTAGTATTATGAATTTGCGGTGTTAGAGTCTAATTTTACATTGATTCTAATGCATATTTCAGCATGAAGGAGATTTTTTTTTTTAATTAAGCTTAAAGGAGTTTAGAATGCTTAAAGTATGATTGAGATGGGATAATTATGAGCCATGCAGTTTAGAAGATGGCCTTGTGGCTTGTGGCTGTGGGTGCGGGGAGTTAGAATGGAACTTTTTCCAAAGAGCTCAAACTCCAAAGACGAAAATGATTTAAAAAAAAAAAAGGCTATTTTTTCAGAGAAAAGGACAATGGATCACTCGGTCTCCAACTTTTCAGACACTGAAACGAAAACAGAAAAGTGGAAACATCAAACATTTGTATTTGTGAATTGAGATTGACAGACAGGTAAACCAAAATTAAATTGTGCGGTGCTGTGCTGTGCTGTGTGTATCATCATGCATATCTTGAACCTGATCAAACCTTTCTTGTGGCTTTTTTCTTCTGATATATCTGAACTTGCACGACTCCCACGTGTGCCTGTGTTTGCACGAGTGGACCCCCGATTCAATTCCAGCTGAATTATTGAGGGTACCGACTCAGCTTCAAAGTTCAAACATAGGATGCCCTTCTAGGCTCTAGCTCTGTTTCAATTTTTCTCTCTCTCTCTTTTTCCGGTTCTCTGTACTGTATATGGAGGAAGGAATGGTTGGCCCCAGGCTTTTTCATCGGGGCACGTACGTGATGTAACGCTGAGGAGTCAGGACTCAGAAAATTAAACCCCATTAGGAGGGAAAGACAGTTTCATTCTCCTACCAAAACCTAACCCATCTGGTTTTTATATCCATATCTAGAAATGTCTGTTGGTTGTTAAACATTGCATTCCATGCAAAGCACTGGATCCCAAGTACAATAATGGCAGTATCGACAATATTTTTATTCTTAATCTGAATTCATACAGTATTAAAAAGCGCAACATATAATGAGAAGCCAGAAAGCTGATTAATTACCTGATATCTACTAAATAGCCAATCACCTAGAATGTGGAAGATCCAAACAAAACTTAACAGAGGTGAATGTTAATTAATGTAGTTGAATTACCAAACCAAGAAGCAAAACTGTTGGGGGTCCCTGGTGTGTGTGTGTTGGGTAGGTTTCTTTTCTTGTCGAGTAAGGAGGTGATGGGCTCCCACAACACACACCCATTAAGTTCATGTGCTTCAGTCTGTTACATGTCCAACATGAATGAAGAAACATGCTTTTGAAATGACCCATTTTTGTAAGATGTGTTGAAATTACCGAGCTAGCAAGCAGCTGGGTGAGAGTATAATCAATCAATCAAATGTTGCTAATGACTAAATTCGAAACCCACGGATAACATGAAAGTGAAAGAGAGGGCAAAAGGTCAGATAACATAATAGTTGATGGCCCACCATATAAATAGTAGGGCTGAACCATAAGATTCTGTTGGGGCTGTTCCCTTGGAACCATCTGAAAAGGAAACCAAGATGGTGCCCCTTGGTAGCTATATAGGGTACCCCAGCGCTCCCGGCAACAGGACAAATTAAATCTAACCAGTGAACTGGGTTTTTCTAAAATGCAAAGCAAAAGCATAGGCTGTAGGTACAATATACAATACAACCAGCATAGTATAGTTTGCGCGCGCGCGCGCGCGTGTGTATGCTTTGCCTTTCTCTTCCTGATACAATTATACAAATACAATTACAAGTTTGACATATATCAAGCATCGAAGCCAGTTAGCTTTGACTCAAGGCAAAATAACACTGCTTTCAATTTGCAATTTGGATACTTTTCCCATACCCATGTAAACAAGAGAGATACGACCGCATCGTGTGACCTCTAGGCCTAGTTATTAATTAACGAGGATATCCCAAATAATTTTAAAGTTGTTCTTTAATTTTCTAATATATTATTTTTCTGGTTCTGGACCTGGATCGCACCTTTGAATCTGCTTTTGAATCACTTCACAGGCTGTTTCATCGGAAATCCAAATAAAATCATGCATGGTATAGTAAGCTAGTCATGAGTACGGTGAGAGTATGTTGATCACAAACAACTTGAAGCTATAGTATTTAGTAAAGAAGGCCAATACACCGGACGACGTGTGGTACGGTATGGACACGACACGATACGAATATGTTTTGGTGGGAAGACGTGCAGCGATGCACGACATGCGTGGGTTGTCTTGGGATTTAAAATTTCGTAGCGAGAACTTTAAAGTATAGTAAAAAAAAAAAAAAAGTAATAAGTTTTTTTTTAAATAAACTTAAATTTTTATGATTTTACAAATAACTCGAAATTAAATTTTGTAAATTCATTTAATTCTTAGTTTTAAAAAATCTATAATTGATTTATATTTATAATTTATTAAATAAACAATTGATATCATGATTTTAATAAATAAAATTATAAATATCATGATTTTATAAATATGCATTAATATTATTGTAAATTATGATTTATGACTCTATGTAAATCTAAGTTAACAACTAAGTTAAGCCATAAGAAAAATTTATTATTATTGTTGTTGTTAAGTATTAAAAAAATTCTAATACTATTAAGGTCAAACTTAGTAATTAATATTTTATTTTATTATTATTATTAGTTTATTATTATTAAATATGGACTTAAATTTTAAATTTTTTATTTTTTTAAATTTGAATGAAGACACAGACCTAAGAAAAAGTATATACACTTAAAAAAAGTACACTTGAGTTTTAAATTTTTAATTATATTTTTATCTGAGGCATGGGATGGCACGTATGAATATGATATAAAACAAATATATAATAGATACGGTATGATATAGATACGAGCACGTATAAGCTTTATTTTACTGGTCCGACCCATTGGCCATCTCTAGTATTTAATAATCATTATTGCAATAAGATGCAAATGAATTCTATGAAACTAACATTGTATTTTTACTTTATTCTTAATGATTGTAAATTACATTTAATAAAAACAACTTAAGGCGGGGATACCCACTGTATTTTAGTGGTCCTATGAAGAGCTGAGCTAGAGCGTAAGAGTGGGAATCAATTGTGAAATGTGACATCGTAGACCGACGTCTTGACGTTGATGGACAAATAGCTGCCAATCATAAATGCACTCTCACTTTACACAGTGAAGGAAAGAGATCCACCATCCATGTTATGACATTAACTGTACCTTTCATGAAAATAGTGAGTAAAAAGGAGGCCTAACGATAAATTGATAGTGGCAATAAAAGAACCACTTGTGATTTATGTTTGCTCGATGTGGCATTAATTTCTATTTTAACTGTGGGAGAGAGCAAGAACTTATTACATATGCCTAACAAATAGGGGTTGGCTTAGAATACAGTGGCTGTATGAGATACAATACTTTTTTCACACCAGTCTTATTGAAATATAATAAAATTTGGTATTTCGCGAATTTAGTAGGAATATCGAAACATAAATTGAAAATAAGTTGAAACAACGTGAGCCAAATATGAGAGAAAGTCTGACGAAAATTAGGGCCTAATCTAACGGAAAATAAAAGCTACTTAGAATATAACCCAAAATTAGGTGTTCACGAATTTAGTAGGAATATATCACGTAAAATCGGTGAAAATAAGTTGAAACACATGACCGATAAGAGAAAGTCTGAAAATTAGGAGCGATCTAACGGAAAATAAAATTCTTGGTATATAACCAAAATTAGGTATTTAATTTAGTAGGAATATCAAACGTAAAATCGGTGAAAATAAGTTGAAACATGAGCCAAATATGAGAGAAAGTCTGACGAAATTAGGAGCGGATCTAACGGAAAATAAAAGCTACTTGGAATATAACCCAAAATTAGGTATTTTTACAATTTAGTAGGAATATCGAAACGTAAAATCGGTGAAAATAAGTTGAAACACATGAGCCAAATAAGAGAAAGTCTGACGAAAATTAGGAGCGGTCTAACGGAAAATAAAATTACTTGGAGCATGTAACCCAAAATTAGGTGTTTTGAATTTAGTAGGAATATCAAACATAAAATCGGTGAAAAAAAAGTTGAAACACATGACCCAAAACTTGAGAAAGTGCAACGAAAAAAAAAAAAAAAAAAGAAGCTGTATGAGATACAGCGCCGTGCTATATGATGACTCAACAAATAGAATATTACCACAGGCCCGTCTCATCAACGATCAATCGATATGAGCATGTTTCATGTTTGATCAATATAATGAAATTGCGCTCTGCCGCAACGCCACTCTCCCCCAACCCCCGCCCACGTGGGAGTCATGTGACAAGCAGAAACCCTAGGAGCCTATCTACAAGGAAAGAACAGCTGTTCGAATCACGGTTGAAGCTATAAGCTTGTAGGGCAGTAGTAGTAGCAGTGCCACTTCCAACGCAGGCCAGAGCTAGCTGTAACTCTACTCACGAACAGCAAGCTGATGAAGTGTTCATCACATCAGCATTCAGCAGCATGTACAGGTTACTGCAGAGAAAGTCCTAGCTGTCCTGGCTAGGGTTTAAATTTATATGCTTCAAGGGGAAAGATGTAAAAAGTTTACGATGCCGCATTTAGATATAAATGATGAAGAGTTAGCAGTACTGTTTCTGTCATATGTATAAGCCTTAACAGTTAGTATCATATGTGTGTGTGAGTGATTCAGAAGAAAGGATCAGAAACAGCAATTCAGAAATCCCGTCAAAAAGATATGAGCTCAGTAAATATAAAGAGTACTACGTAATTTGTTATTTCTCTTTTCTCCTCGCCCCACACTTTTCTATAATTTCCAAGAAAGATGTAAACAACTCGGACTAAATGAATGGTCTAGGATTTTCTCTCTTTCAAGAACTTCTTCATTTCAATAAAATAAAGTGAGAATTGAGAAAGACACCCCATCATCATACTGACTTCAAATAGAAGTATAGAACGAGCTACAAAGTTTTTTTTTTTTTTTTTTTTGGATAAAAAACTCAAAAGGGTAAGAAATTATTTTCCCTTTGATTATTGAAACAAAAAAAAAAAATCAAGGACATAGAATTGATTTTGTAAGAGAATAGACATTTTCTTACAGGATACAGTTTTAGTAACATAAAGGAGTTGTCTGCACCACTCTGTGTCCATGTGTACGTATAATTATGTATCTCGTTGTATGGTTATGTACGCAATAGTTCATTATATAAACCAAAAAAAAAAAAAAAAAGTAAAAAACTTTGGTTGTCAAGAGTATTTGGACTCGCAATCAGATTGGGAGAAGCAAAGAATAACAAGTGACTGTACCTGTCCACGTGCGTAGACCCTCAAACAAAGCAAGCAAGCAGGCCCAACCCCAACGGTTCATGCTCCTGACACCGTGCCATAAAAACCAAAAAGCCTCTGTTTTTTTTTTTTGTTAATTATATTTAAATTGCCAATTTGTAGCGGCTGATGTTGTCGACTCAAGGATAAAATATTCGCGCAGCTAAGAGTCTGTTTGTTAATGATTTCTTTAAGGGTGTTTTTTATTTTCTAAAAATAAAAAATACAAAACATATTTAGTTAAGCCATTTTGTAATAAACAGTAAAGAAATAAAAAATAAAATATTTTTGTTTCTTAAGTTTTGTGAAGAAAACTCAAGAATGTCAAAAAAAATTTAGCGTTCTCAAGCTCGTGGAGAACAAAAGTAGAAAAGAAAAAATAAAAAATTTTTTTGAGCCCACCACTATTATTTATTAAATTATTATTTTATTAATTCTTTATTTATATTTATTTTTTACTTTATCTTTTTCTCCTATTTTTAGGATTTCTTTATCTTTTCTTCTTCCTCATTCATCTTTTTACCTGTGATTTCCCTTATCTTATTCTTCTTCTTTATTACCGTGAACAGAATTTTTTTCCTCCTCCTCACCGTCTCAAGTAACAAGATCCATGTGATTTTTTTTTTTATTTTGTAGTTTTTGAATAATGGTGACTTTATTTTAAATTATTTTATTTAAGATTTATGTTTTTATGTTTTGCATTTTAAGCATGTACTTTGCTGTAATTTTTTTTAAAATTATAATTAGTACAAATGAACTCCTTAAATGTCTATAATAAATATAATTGTAGTATAATTTTTTATTTTGTTATGCTAATTATTTTACATTTATTATTTTATTTTCTTAAACTTAATAAAAGATAAGAGAGTTTTCTAAAAATTATTATTGTTTTGTGAAATGTGATTTGATTTTGATTAAAATTAAAATTATAAAAGATAAAATGTATAAATAAATTGAAGAAAATTATTTTATTAGATATTCTATAAAAAAATCTATATTTTCAAACAAATAACCAAACTCATTTTTATTATTTTTTACATTTTCAGACAAACAACCAAACAAATTTTTATTATTTTCATTTTCATATGCCGTTTTGAAAACACAATACCAATCAAATTTTCGTTTTAAAAAACATCATATCAAAAACATAATTTTCTTTCTGTAAAATGAGAGTCGAAAACACTAATTAAAAAACATTACCAAACGCACCCTAAATTACTCGCTTTTTGAGTTCTTATAATCTGGAATAGTTATCTAGTTAGCTCTTCTGTTTTTTAAAGTCGCTCTTGTTATTCCTATAGTTGATAGATTTCATTGTTTAAAAATATTATAGTATTTCGGTCTGGTATATATAATTTTAAATTCTAACAAATCACACTGTTAATAGTTGTTTTTCTATTGATGTGTGTTGAGCTAGGAATAACACATGGAGGTCTCACCTACGCATAGAGTGAACATGAATGGGACGGGAAAGAGTGGTCTCCAGTATTCCCACTCTGATATTTAAATTAATAAGAATAATAATAATAATCTTTTCAAAAGAGTTGTGGATTTATGCGAGGATCGTCTGTCTTATTTTTATGTATTTGAAGATTTTGCAAATTATTTCGAAGTGCTTTGTTCGTGTTTTAAACTGATTCTCTCTGTTGAGCCACATTCCTAATTTCCTACATTTTAAGCTAGCTGACTTCGTGATGGTTCATGATTACTCTAATTTATTAGAGAATATAATTAGTTCATTTAAATTTTATAAAAAAAATCCACTACTTAATAAATGACGCATCATTTAAAATAATAATTGAGAAAAAATATTTGGAATATCCATTGTTACTCTAATTTGAGAGTTTGTGTGTCTATATATCACATACATATGAAATTTATTCATCAGGATTGTTTAAAAATTTATGTATGCATTATTTTGGATATTCTAATGGTAAAATTAAGAAAAGGGGTCCAGTATAGTTTGGGCCATGCCTGATCCAATGATCCATCACAAAATCTAGGCTTTTCTTTTTCGATTAAACTGAAAAGTCCGGGGGACTGGCTCCAGAACTAATGCGGCTGGCGACTCGTACATAACATCTATCGTCAGCCTACGTATTGTCATATTGTTTTGTATCCTACCGTCTTTGTGGGCTACAACGCCCCTCACCTGCCTCTTTATTAATTCTCAGTTGAAAATTTTCAGTTTTTTTCTCACATTCCTAAGTTTCTGTTGTCGACGTCCTGAATTTGGGGAATATGAACTGAAATTTGAAATTTGAATTTTGAGAGGGTTAGCGACGAAAATTTTTTAACATTTAGGGTTCGTTTGGTAATGCGTTTTGCCAAACGTTTTTTGTTTTTTAAAAACAAAAAACACAAAAACATGTTTGCTAAGCTTAATCTCTAACAATTTGCAAAAATTTTGAGGAGCAAAATGTTTATGTTCTTCCACTTTTGTTCACAAAAATGTTCCCCAACTTCAGAGAACAAACAAAAGATGCAAAAAATTCTGTCTTGGCTCACTAACGTTATTATTTTATTACATTAACAACTCTTTCTACTACACCATATTTACTTTTACTTTGTCTCTTCACCTGAAAAAACTCCCTCCTTCTATCTCTTGCACACTCGGCCAATACCCAAGTATGGAATTCTTCTTCTTCTTCTTTTTTTTTTTTTTTTTTTTTTGAATTTTACGTTTTCTTTATTTTCTACTAAATTTTGTATGATTTTTTGTTGCATCAAATATAAAATGAAGATCTCTATTTTTTTTTTTTGGGGCAATTTTTACCTAGTAAGAATGAATAATGATGCTTTATTTTAAATTACTTTATTTAAGTTTACATATGCTTATGAGTTTTTTCATGTTTAATCGTGTACTTTGTTGTAATACTGAAAAATCTTATGTTGCATTATTATTTAAGAGTTGTTTATGACCTATCATTGAATTTTTGTTCGGTAAAGTTACAGTCAGCTATTGATAAGTTATAAATAGTCATACTATATTTTGTTTAAATCCCTCATATTTTGATTGATCTTGTGCTAATTTGTGGAAATTGTGTTTGATTTGATTTAGGAGATGAAACATGGATGCTATGATGAAATTTGGACAAAAAGGCACGTTTTTGGCTTCCTTGGTGAAATTCAATGCTTGTTGGAGCAAATGGTGAAAGCTGACTTGGGAGAATCTCGAATCTTGAAGCAAAAATTCATGTGGAACTTATTTTTATTTTAGGAGAATAGGATAAAAGAATAAATATTTCCTATCCTATTTAGGATTTTATTTGTTTGGATTTCCCTTTATTTGAGGTTTCCTTATTAGATTAGAATTAATATTAGAGGTTTCCTTTTATTAGGAGTGCAAAATTGCAATCCCCAATTTATTGGGATTGGCTCACGTTTCCTATATATAGGAGAGGTCAAGGGCGTGGTGAGGAAGGGAAAAATAATGATTTTTGGTCTTTCTTCTCTTGGAACAAAACCAGTAATGCAATTTGTTCTTGGTCAAACAATTTTCTTGATTTTGTTTGTCCACCATGTGTGGTTAAGGTTTTTCTTCCGGTCCAAGGGTTAGTCGATTCCGATTGTAATTTTGTGAGGCTTTGGACTTAACAAGAATTTCTTCAATCCAAGTAATTTTTATTTTCTTATTCTTATTTTCTATGAATTATTTATATTGATTAAATTGACGCCTTAATTCAATATTTATTTTTCTATCGCTAGTCATTAGTTTGTGATCCGTAATTGTCATGAATGACTGAATTGAGTAGCAAGGAGTTGACTCATGTGTGTGTATATTGATGGCCACAATTACATAGCTTGCATGATAAGCTCCAGGGAAATAAAAATACGAAGTTGATTAAATTGGAATAATCTGAATTAATTGATTTTGTTTTAGTCATTCTCACTATTCTCAATGCTATCACTTAATTTGATATGGAACGATGATGCCCAGTTAAATTAGTGATAAGATTTGATTTGAGCGATTGTTTGAGTCTAATATATTAGGAGAATAATTGCTTTCTACGGCTTAACCGATTAAGTAGACTAAGTTCTTGGATTGAGTAATTTATATTTTTGCCTATGATCAAGATTGTAATTAGATGGAATTTACACCATTGGATTGGAAGTTTGGTAAGATTGATTCTTTTTGTTTAATTTTAAAATCTCGTTTTTATTTTATTTTATCAATTTCTCGTTAAAGAAACATAAAATCAAGAATCCGGATAACCGGATATCACTAATCGGTTAGCCGGATAGCGACAGAACCGAGAGAGCCAGCAACCAGTTTTCCTGTTTCCTTATCCGGTTAGCCGGATAACGTCAGAAAGGATACAACCTGAAATTCGGTGTACCGGATATCACTAGCCGACTATCCGAATAGCATCCGAAAGGAGAGAATCGACATCCGGCCAACCGGTTTCCTTAACCGGTTGTCCGAATAGTTCCAGAAAAGCTACAACTCGCAACCGGTTTGCCGGTTTCCTTATCCGGTTAGCCGGATAATTCCCAGAAAATTTCAAACAATAAACGGTTCACCGGTTTGAAGAAACGGTTATCCGTTTTGAAGTGACTTTGCAAATCTAGTTCTCTTGAAATTAATTTTTGTTTTAAGCTTTGAGAAATTAAATTCATAGTTCTCTTGGGATTCGACCTGGTTCCACTATTTCTACAAATTAGTTTAGGCGAATCAGTATTTATTTTGAAGGGCTTCGACAACTCTGTCAGCTATCATTTGCAAAAGTGCTACAATAAAATATAGCTTAATTATTTTGATGTAACAGTAATCATGATATTATTTTAGTGGTGTCACTGATAAATTTTATTACATCTTTTAAAAGTGTAATCATTAGGTTTGTGAATATATGCGTGTTCTTTTTTTAATGCATTACAAGGAGATGGGCTCAATTGCTATTGACGTTGATGATAAAACAAAATGGTCTCCTGTTATACGCTTAAATGTCTATAATAAATGTAATTCTAGTATGAATTTTTATTTATTATACACTAATTAATGTTAGGTTTATTATTTTATTTTAGTTTTTTAGAAGTTAACAAATTAATAAAGGATAAAATGTATAAATACATTGAAGAAAATTATTTTATAAAAAAAAAATTTACCAAATACATTTTTCTAGTTTTCTATATTTTTTGACAACAACTAAATACGTTTTTACTGTCTTCATTTTTATATGTTATTTTGAGAACATACTACCAAACAATTTTTTATTTAAAAAAATCACATTAAAAACATCATTATCCTGCTTTAAAATAAAGTACATTAATTTAAAAAAAAAATCTCAAATGCACTCTTGTATCCTTTCAACCGATAATATAGGTGGGAGTGTAGTAAGGTTCAGTGTTGTTGTATGGTATTTGTACATCACACTTCCAAAATAGTTTGCTAAGGAGAGGGCTGACATGGAGCGCGCTAAATCTCATTATCGGAATTGTGGGTTCATAATATAGTTGCTCAGATTACAACTCATATTATATGAGATTTACAATTGATATTTACACTTACTCAGACTCGTTTACATCAATTCTGATATGACACCGCTTAGATTTTAAACTCTCTCAAATATTCGAGGGACGCTAAACTCCTATATTGGGAGAAAGACTGCCTTCACTCAAGCTCTGAGGCTCAAAGGAAAGAAATATAAATTAAACCCTGATCTCATGGAAATAACCACTTCAACAATCATGTGAGGTGGGCTCGCTTTCACTTGAATCATAATATAATCTTACCAATAAGAATTTGTTACGCGTCCCCTTGCACACTTGACTAAAATTCTGTTACACAATTACACAAATTATTCTTAGAATCGTGTTAAATATCTGTAACTCAAACTAAGATAATTACTCAATTGAAAAAAAAAAAAAAGAAAAGGTAAGATAATCTAATTTTTGATTGAGGATATGATATAATATTTTTTTCCCCCACATTTAAAAAGCAAGCGCACTCTCAAAATAGTCAATATATAGTGGATAGTTTTTTAAACTATGAATATGTACTCATTCTAACACAATTGTCACTATCACCCAATGGACACTCCATGATCAATTTGCCCTTTCCTTTTTTAATTTATTTAATCCAAAGTTCAACAACTTTGTAAGAAAAATAGTGGCGGCAAAGTACTTTACACCTAATTTCCAAAGATTTTTCTTTCTATATTTAACATTTGGACTTCTGTTAACATTTTCCTTTCATCTTCAACGTTATATTATTATTGAAACTTATCACTTAAGTTCTTATTCACCCATTAGCATGAATAAAGAAAGATTAATCACCCGTTAGTTAATCTTATCCTTTTGGGTGGCAAGTAAAGATGCATCCATAATCTTTAATCTTGAAAGTGAAGCAAACTCTTTTCCGAAGTAAATTTCAAAGCACTTCCAATACGAAATAAACAAGAATCAGAAACCTGCTTAAATTTAATGATTTAAGAAATCCAGAATAGTGGAAATAAAATAGATGCCTCATATTATTGGGCATAAATGAGATTGCGTGTTAATTTGGAACAGCTGATTGCCAAGCAGAACCACAAGATTGAACAGAACCATCAAAGCTGATTGCTCAACATGTCTATGCTTTGTTTGATGGCTATTTTTCAAACAAGATAATTAAAAAACTTCGAAGTGAAAAGTACAAAAGGAAACTGAAATGAAAAAGAAACAAGCAGTTGCAGATGGTGCGGTGATTTAATGCTTCCATAGGCATGTATCACATGCATGGGCCCAGAACAGCTAAAATTCTGAAGAACGTGCGGACGTCTAATTATCGATGTCTGATTGTTCCACTATGGCTGATAAATTAGAAACATACATATACATTTATATGATTTTGATTTACCAATCAAGCCGGGAAAACACACACACACACACGATAACTATTGTTTGACATCACAAAATAATATTCCATGGCTGCATAAAAGAAAAATATGAAAGGAAAGAGGAAAAGAGAAGGCGAAAGATGGAGATAAAAAGTAAACTTTATCAATGACTTTATGCTTTTTGGTTAGTTTTTTGGATTCTTTTAGGCTTGAAAGGGAGATGCTTGAATTTTTCTGATATAAATCCAAGTTTATGTGCTGGACTGAGGGCCTACGCTTTTATTTCATATGAATCTGCCCTCCCTCTCTCTTTTTTTTATTTTTTATTTCATATTCAAAGCTAAAAGCCCATTTTGTGAAGAATCTCATAAGCCTCCAACAAGTGAAGCAAATGTAAGAATGAGAAAAAGATTCAGCAAACATTGAATTCCAATTTACTCATTAAGAGCTCCAGGCAAAAGCTCCTGATTATGGTTTATTATACTTCAAATTAATTTGTTGCTTACAAGAATCTATCTTGTTTTGACCCTGTATAAATATACCTTACAATCTCACATACACGTATATGCAAGTACATATATACTTGCTCAACAAGTCCGAGCAAAAAAATATCTGTTTTACTCTCACTTCAAAGGTGAAGATCACATATGAACACTTTCCTACTCTTCCTTTATGTCGGGATCATGGATTGCTTCGCAACCAAAATCGTGCATTGAGCTTGGTTAGTGAAGTAACAGTAAAGAGTAAATTCGATACAATTTTGTCAGCAGTGAGGAGCATCAGAGATGTCGAGTCCATGCCATCTATGGCAAGTAATAGTAGATATTTCACCACCCGGTCTCAAGCTTTTAGTTATGTCCTCTCATGGAAATTGAGTGAACGGGACAAGGCTGCAGGATTGGCCTGCAGCACCTCGGATGTTTCAGCAATATAATTTCTGTGATCACTCTTTGATTGAAAGCCCTTAAAGAGACATTCCCCTGCAGAGGTGGTCTTTTCATTTTTAATCCCAAGTGTTGCCCATATAGAGCTTTTAGCAGCTTCACTGGGATCATCAATCCTCAGAGTTTTTGGAACCAAGACAGATCTTTCTGAATTCCTGCTCCCTGTTGATGGTTCTTCTTTTTCCGTACTGGCTGGAGTAATGATGTCACCATCTCTGGAATGTTTCCCTAAGGTTGGAGTAGAAAGAGTTTTTGGGACAAATTGGCTTTGCAATGAAGCATTTGGTGGTACATATGGCATATTGCAATGGCCAGGAATGGCACAACCCCAATAAGTAGTTTCGGGGCAGAATGAGACTGGAAATCCTGAAGGGTAGAAACCTGGTGGAGGCATTGGAGTGTTCCAATGATGAGGCCAAGGAGGTCCTGGGAAGTATGGTACTTGAGTCACAGAACCTCGATAATTCTTAGTCCTTGTATCTTGTGAAGTGCAATTGCCCCCTTTTTCTAATGAACTTGAAGCTGGTATTGATGACCCATTATCCGTTCCGGATACAAGAATTTTTTGTTCAGATCTATGAAATCCATTTCTTAGACAATTCTGCGACTTGTCTGAAAGGTTCAGTTCAGAAGCTACAGATTCATGAAGTGGAGAATCAGAGCCAAAGGTGAGAATAGTGCCATTGTTTCCCGAATAAGGTTTATGGACTCCACCTGAAGCATTGGCCTGAAATGTACGTAGAGCTTCCGAGATCATAATCTGCCGATAATTGGAAGCAGAACAGCTCTTGTTCTTGCGGCGACCAGCACCTACAGGAACATTCCTCATGGTTCCTCCAGCAGTCCAGTATCTTTGACAGTTTTTGCAGAAATGCCGGGGCTGGTTGGTATTGTAGTTGTTGTAGTAACAGAATTTGGTGTCCATGCTGTTACACCGAGGACATGGAAGTATCTTGTCTGGTTTCTTCAAAGTCTTTTCTTGCGAATTACTTGTCTCACTTGGTTCTCCATTCTTGGAGCTCTTCAGCGACCAAGTTTCTCTATTGCCTGATGATGTTGTAGGATCTTTTTGTTTGGAGGAGACATCTTCATGTTCATCCTCTATAATTTGTTTCCCTGAATGTTCCTGAAATTGTCATCAAAACTTCCAATTAGAAAAACTATTAGTATCAAAGTAATAAGTGAACATCTAATATAAGTCCTCTTAAATCATGGAACTTAGGAAACCTATTGATTACATATTCCAAACATTTTATAGCTGAAATGTTATAGACAAAAGCCACTATATTGGCCTTGTTACACTTGATTTCCTTTCATGTCCTCAGAAACAGAGAATTTAATCAGAGAAACATGGAAGAATAAATTTTTGAAAAAGTGTATTCATATTTTTGGAAATTATAAAATTTAATTTATTTATTCTCCGATAAGAAAACTATACACACGCTATACATATTTTTGTCATTATCAGAGAGAAAATAAATAAATAAATAGACACGGAGTTCATCAGAAGGCACTGAATTTTTGAATCCTAATTACAGAAGAAAGTCTGGACTATCAGGCTCCTTTCTTTTCCTTTAACTTAACTTTTTCTCCCATTTACTTGTGTAAAGAGTTTATTTCTGATTAGGCTGGCCTAAAGCTTTAACACAGTGAATCAAATTCATTTTAGACAATCATGTAACTAAAGACTGTTTTATTGGTAAAACTGAAATCACCAAGCACAAAATTGGCCCGTAACGATCACTCAATCAATAAGCACAAAACCCTGTCACCACGTGATATCACGAGAAGCAAAAAACAACCCACTAACAAAACTCAACCTCTGAAAAAAGGGTTATCTTAGACTTGCAAAATTCAAAGGGGTCATTCAATGCTACAAATACACATCAGTTTATGTACATACCTTGTCGTCCCGTTGTTGTTGTTGCTGCTGCTGCTGCTGTTTGTTAGAGCTCTCCTCACGTAAAGAAGTTTCGGAGTTTGGATCACAACAGGCCTCCTGACGATGATCATCGCCATCATAAGCAGAGTGATCGTTAGCCAACGTCTCTTGCCCTTGCTGCTGCTGAAACCTGAGTAAAGACAATGGAATCATCTGACCAAACAGCTTTATTCCGGAGTCTTTCACTTCTGACATTCTAATACAATTAAGCAATCTATATCTGGTAGTTGCAGGAAGTGTTTTTTTTTTTTTTTTTTTTTGGTCTTCTTTTAATTTGTAGCAGACGAGGGAGATGGAGAGGGGAGAGGGGGTGAAAAATTGAAAATGGTGGCATGGGGGAGTTTAACGAGAAGGGGAATGCCACGTCAGCGATGGTGAAAACATTCTGAGCCACAAGTTCTTGTGGCCTTTGAGATCTTTCACGCTGTCTTGATTCCCCCATTTTGCCTTTGCTATGTAGATAAAGATAGTGCTCTCTTGTCCCTGGCCCCGTCCTTCCTTTTTCTTGCCATGTCATCACCTCTCACCCTCTTTACTCTCGTTTTTTTTCCTTTCCTCAATTACTCGCCTTCCTTAGTCGCCTTCCTTCTTCAATTACTCGTTCTATCTATAACTTCGTATTTTTGCTTCATCTTCTCTCTCTCTTTTTCTTTCCTTTTAATCCCTTTCATTAAATTACTTTGATTATTTTCTGCAAACTTTTTTTTTTAATTAAGAAATTTGGAATTTTTTGTAGACCCAAAATCTTTGTTTGGACTAGATTTTACATTTATTAGTTATAATTGTGTGAATATTAGTGTATATAGATTATATATATATATATATAAAATACAACTTCATGAACCTCACTCTAAATAAAATATATTATAAACATATTAAAATAAAATTAATCATTAACTCCAATTGTATTTTAAAGCTTCCAATGCTATAGTAAGTAATTGTAAGGACATTTAAATTATTTTGGTAGAATTTAATTCAGGACATACTTGAGAAAAAAGTTAAAATTCTATTATAAAAATGAAACTTCAAAAATTTTAAAAAAAAATTATGCTCCGCCCTTGATTACAAGCACATGTGCAGTTAAAACACATATTTATGAGTAAAATAAATTTTGTAAAAATTATGTCTTACCAATTATTATGTATCCTCTAGTTATTTTTATTAAGTATTAGCATTTTTTATATTAGAAATTAAGGGGTGAGAAATGTTTAAATTAATTATCTATTTTAATATTCCATATCAAATAATCAACTACTCGATCAAGTGAGTAGGGGAAAAAAAATAATTAGCATATTAAATTAACAATTTTGGCATAAATCTTTACTCGTTTTAAGTTTCGCGCAAATTAAATGTAAACGGTAACGAGGAGAATTTGTTTTTTGTTTTCATTTTCAACATATTGGAAAATAATGACTCAATAAAGAATTTAAAAAATAAGAAAACAAAATGTGTTTGTCCTCGGCAAAAACAACGTGCTTGGCTTTTTCGCCGATTTTTTAATGCTCTCTCCCGACAACCAATCAAAAAGCCCACTTACCGCATAAGCACGTGGCAATAGGCCCACATGGCTCCCTTGTATAGCTTGCAAGGCGTGGATACTCGCTCCCTGCCATGTCAGCACCATATTCCTACATGGCCCCGCCTGCAAAAAGCGAAGTGAAAAGTTCTTCTGACAAAATCCAAGCCGCTCATAATCAACCAATAGGATATCGCCACGTAATAAATACGAACCTGACGGGTAAAAGAGGAAACACAACTCAAAATAAGGAATCTAAATCTAGTGGCCTGCGCTTGGTTGAATTAGTGAGATATACATATCTTCTCGATGATACCGTGTCTCAATTTCTTGGCAAAGATATGGAGGAATTCTTCAATATATTACACATATTATAATATTATTTATTTATTATATAATTAATATAATATTTCTAATATATTATAGAATTTTTCTATGATAAACCTTGACCATATCTCTTTCTCTTTGATTTTATTTATGGGGTGAGATATTTTCACCCATTATGTTTGTAAATTCACCCATTTTTTTATCAAATATTATAATAAATTTTGATTATTTTCAAAAGATAAAAATTAATAAAAAAATTAACAATTAATTAATTAAATTCTTCTTATAAGTTTTTCCTTAGACATATTTAACGATTAAAGTTGCTTTAAGATAAATTTTATATGATTATTTTATCTTAATAATACAAAATGACTAAATTGTTCCAATAATGTGAGCTCTTAGGTATTTAATTTTATTTGCTTAATCTCCAAACTTCTTTACTTTCATTTTTTAAAAATAAAGTGAATTTGTTGTTGATGATATCAAAATTTCAGCTCGACGACAAGATTGGGATTTGATAGGATTGGACTAAGACAATCCTCAAGACAACACTTTATGTGTTTCGTATATGGGTGTTTTGATCTCCAAGACAATAAAATGATGAAGGTGCTGGATTGGCACTGGTAAAGATCCTCTGATACTTAAGTAAAAAATCAGGAGTTTGTCGATAATAACCAAAGAAAAAAGAGTAGACAAAAGAGTTAGGGAATAAAAGGAACTCTCATTTACTTTTTTTTTTGCTTGTGCACCATAATGCCTTAACATATGGGCAGGAACCTTTTTTCATAGAGATGACTTGTAGAGTTCATGTTGTATTTGGAGTGTCCAAAGATGTGACACTCGAGGAATTCTTCATAGAATTAGGTATTATACTTATTAACCTGTTAGATTTTGACTTTCTATGGACATGTTAGTTTAAGAAAATTTGAGGTACAATAATTGTAATTATTTCTTAGGAGTGGGTTCACAAAAATTATGGAGTAGGAATATCACCTCCTTATTTCTGTATTTTGGTTTTTTTTACTGAATTTTTAAGAAATTCACTCCTTTTCCTATAATTTCCAAAAGCCACCTCACACTTTTGCTTTAAATTTTATAATAGACAATTTTATGGTAAAAAGTGTAAATACTTTGCTGTATGGGATGTGAGACTGTGAGTGCGATATCTCAAGATTATCATACCTCATAGTTTGATAATTGATATTATCATATTGTCAAAATTTATTGACTTTTTACATAGATAATGCCCGTACTAAATGACAAAATATTAGTTTTACATAAAAATTATTCATATATTAGATACCGAATCCTCATCATCGGTCCAACACAATTGAATTAATTATTTTGGCAACATATCAATCATCTTGGATGAGATCTTTGCCTCGAGTTAAAAGGAAATCAAACACTTCCCCATCCCCAAGTCAGCCCCAAAATTATAGATTTATCGATGAAATGAGAGCTAAAAATAAGAAGATTAAAAAAATAACGTGGCAGATTCTAAAGAAAACCCTTAATTTTTTAGAACAAAATTTAAGAATTTGCCTCGTTTCAAAACACGGTGATGATAGCAGTTGCAAAGTTGCTTATGTAATGAAAGAAAGCATTTAACTTTTCGTTAACAAATAGTCTTTTTTTAAATAGATTTTATTTTTAAAAAAAATCTGGCCGACCAAAAAGAATAAGATGGGTGCAGCCGTGCATAGGCGTATTACTTAATTAAACATGATTAACCAACAAGCGTTTAAATCAACTGGTATGGAGTTGTTTTATTTTAATTCACTCTCAGTTCGAGACTTGAGAATGTAGTTGCTCGAATCTGGATTAGTCTTCGAATACTAGATGGTTAAATAAACTGAAGGAAAAAAAAAAGTTAAACATGATTTATTTTCTAAGACTCTCACTTTAGCTTCTGAGTGTTGATAAGTTTTAATTATTTATTTAAGAAAGTAAACCTTAAAGCTGAATGAGCTAATAATACATTATCATTAAAAAAAATGGAAAAACAAAGTCAGAATAGATTTAAACACATTACTTAAGATAATCTAAGATTGAAGCTTAGTTAAGTGCAGCTATTTCTTTATACCCGGCAAGAAAAAATAGTTTCACCATTAAATCTCATAAGACATTATAGAAATTTTATAGGTCTAGTCCATCTACCCAACTCAGATTTATAATATGAAGCACGGACGATTGGGAAAAAAAGGCATTGCAATCGTAGTACAACAAAGTTTATAACGTACATGATCATTTTACAGCAATCCACAACATGCCACTAGTGAAACTATTAACTCCCCACCGACGATCAGCAAGATTCAAGTGAACAAGAGAAGCTTTCCCACAAGCGTCATCTGGAACCTGTACACTGACTATATCTCCAACTGGAATGTCCTTCTAGCTCTTTGAAATTGTCTCCCTCCAGTGTATTTAATTCAATTGGCTACAAAAGTAATGGATCTATGCTTTCTCACATCTGAACTATAGAGACTTCATATTTGGAAGGAAACACATCATAACGAACAAAACTAGAGAAGATAAACACAACAACTATTTAAACCCTAACCCTATCTCTTTCTTTACTCCCCATCTCAATCACCATGAACAATAACATCAAGATAAATAACAACAATGGCAACAATATTGATCCCAACAACAAAAAGAAGATAACAAGGGGGAGGCAAAAGATTCAAATCAAGAAACTTGAAGACAAAAACAGCCTGCAAGTAACCTTCTCGAAGCGCCGGTCTGGCCTTTTTAGCAAAGCCATGGAGCTATGTGTCTTGTGTGGTGCTGAAATAGGCATCATTGTGTTTTCTCCCAATGGGAAGATCTTCCTCGCCGGCCATCCTGATTTTGACGGTGTGTGTGTGTGTGTGTACGTATTTTATTATATTTGGTTTGCTTGTATTCCAACGGCTCTCTGATTTTGAAAGGCTGATTCAAATGAACCCTTCGTGTATTTATCATTAATTGCAAAAATTTGGGCATAACCCTTAATTTGTTTATCGTTTCTAGCAACTGATCACCGTACCTTACGGAATTCATTTGAAAGACTTGCCATCGTTAATAATGACCTTTGAATTTGATTGTGAGACCGAAAGTGACGATAACAGGATCGATTTTGCTGCATTAATTTTCCCATAGCCAGTCTCCACTTTGATTAATGCATTATCTTCCAAACTGGTTTTGATTCAATGCATGCTAGCTTAATGATTTTTTCCACTAAATCCAACTTTCATTTTGGACTTCAGTAACACTGCTATTAAGCTAGAGAATAAAAATTTTAACTGCTCGATTTGAGAACACTACCTGCACATCCTTCCCAAAAACAATTTAAGACTAGTTACTTTTTAATTCCATTTTTCAAACTCTATAAGTATACTTGGAGCGTTAATTTTTATTTATCTGAACATCATTTTGAGCATATAACATATCATTTCGAAGCATTCACTGAGGTGAATCTAAATTAATGATGAATTTTATTTGAACAAAGTGGTTCCACTCAAAATAATAATTTATCATAATATTTTTCAACAAAACTAATTAAGGGTATGTTTGGGATTGAGGTGCTGGAGCTTTTAAGCTACAGCTGCTGTGGAAAAAAAGTTATAACTATGAAATAAAAGCTAGTAATACATATTAAATATAAATTTTAAATAATAATTTTAATAAAATTATTAAAGATATAAAATATTTTTCATGATATAAGTAAAAAATCATATTAACATGAAAACTACAATTTCTTGACCTCGATCAAAACGTCTGCAAGTTTTTTTAGTTTATTACACCTGGAAAGGTGCTAGAGAGGGCTCTTCTAATTTTGAAAGGCAGCAACAACATACAGAAAATTATCACGGATATATTCAGCCTTTCAATTTTCAATTGCCATGAGTCATTTATTTAATGGTGGAAAATGCCGACGCTCGCTCGTTAGATTCATGGAATAATAATAAAAAATATCAGCGAACATTTTCAAAGACTTTGACAAGTCTGCTTTTGTTTTGTCAAGTCGACTGTTTAAATCTTGGGATGGCTAGTGGGCTGTTGCCTCTTGCCTGTGGCTCGTGTCTTGTGATTGGCAACTAAAAGCATTTGAATTTCGTTAATAAAAGGGAGAATGTTTGGTAAAACAAGTTACTTGGAAAGGGAACCTTCATACAGATGAAAAGCAATAATGACATTGAAATATGAAATTTTAGTGGAGCAAAGTGGGGTGATGTGTTAATCACTAAGCAAAAATTCTTCAAAACAATCACATTCCGGTATACGCGCACTCTTTCTTGCCGGTGATTATTTGGGCATTAAGTATGCCAATTTGCATTCATCTTTTGGGAACCGGCCGATTTGCATTCTCCATGCCTCAATCACAAGTTTCTTTTCCGTTTAATTTTTTATAATTTTGGAGGTGGTTGAGGTAAATATGGAAATGATCGTTTGTTCAATCACAAGAGTAAGGTGGCAGAAAAATGAGAAACTTATGATTGGTTGAATCCGCTCCAACCCAGCAGTTGAGAATGAGGTGAAATTTGGCACATTCATTGGGCAAACAGTGAAAATGTCTCATTTTGGAGAGTAAAAGGGAATGATTTGGGGGACCAAAATGAATTTTTTTTTGTGCTATTATGTGACAAAAGCAACAAATATGTGACAAAACTAGGGGTGGTCAAAATCGGGTTTCGGCTTGGACAAAAATCAATCTGAATTTAACCTGAATTATTGACCCAACTCGAACTCAATTCGGGTTGGATCGGGTTAATTCGAGTCAAATTCGGTTAATACAATTTTGAGCTTTTTTTTTTCTTTCCTATTTTTATAGTTTTTAGGGTGGTTTTAAGACATTTTTCTTAATTGTAGTCCTTTTTACTTATTTTCAACAAAAAAAAGAAAAGAAAATGTTATGAAATCAAATGAATAAAGTTAAAATACTAGATTAGGATTATAATTATAAAATATATAATTAATTCAAAAAAAAATTATAAAATATATAATTATAATGCACATAATCACATAACACATTATAATTATAAAATATATGTAACATAATACTTAATTTTAATATTTAATCTACCTAATGTCTTAATTTATTCATAAAAAAATAATTATTAACTGTTTTTAACAATTATCAATTAACATTATTTCAATTATTAATAATTAACAAAATTTTTGTTATTTATTAACAATAAATAAAAATTTATTCATAACAAAATCATAAATACACCAATTTTCTTGATTTTATTACTAATATTTATAAATACATAATTACAACAATCAAATAATAACTAATTACATAATAACCAATTAAGCATATATAATTACATAGTATATATATACCATGAAAGTTATGACTTATGAAGTTTGAAAGTTGAAGCTTCAAAATTAGGTTTGGGTGGCGAGAAAATTTATTTTTTATTTTTTGGTGACCCAATTGGGTATTCGGATCGGGTCAGGTTTGTAATTTTTAACCTGATCGGATTTCAAGCCCGACTCGATCCGACCTGAACCCAAAATTTTTCGGGCCGGATAAAATGCCTACCCCTAGACAAAAGCAACAAATAAGAACGTGCATTTAAGAGGTCTCCAAGTGAAGTACTTTTATATAAGATTTAAACTATCCGTGACAATTACAGTCAAATAAAGTCTCCAATAATGCAGAATGGACACTCGCTTTGAGGGTTGCATGATATTTCGTCAGAAAACCTAGTTTTGGATAATTACACCAAAATCTAATAGTGGAATCTCAATTTCACACCAACTTGAAGAAGATCCAGCGAGTGGTTAAGCACCTAGTGGAAGAGAAAAACGAAAATTTCGGTTCACTCAATAATTTGGAGTCAACCCAAGAGTCCGTAAAAGAAGTCCTTTCAATGTTTCTTAAGCTGATTGGATGCTCTGCGCTGTTCGATGTTATTATGGGTAAACATATCAAATTAACTCTCAAAGGATATCGGATATGAGAGTTTGAAATGAATAGCATATTGGACACCTTGCCTCCAGTTCACGTGTCTCGCCCCGTTTATTTAGTCTATTTGTAATTTGCAATTTTGAGTAGGATTGTCTTGGATTTCGATGGAATTGAGAAAAACTGGATCTATGAAACCCCTGGCCCTTACGGTTCATCGCTTGCAAAATCTAGGTTATATTTGTAATTGTGGTGCTTTTTGCTTAATTTTGATTAATCTTCTTTAGACATATGGAAACTACCACACATGGTAAAGCCTATATATGCATAACGCATTGCGTAGCTTGGATTTCTTTGGGAAAGATATAAAAAGATGAAAGCTGGAATTTTGTTTTTCTTCCCAAAAGAAGAGCCCGGAATTTTGAGTGGGGTTACTTTAATAGCTTTATGGCTTTCAAGAAGATGCTATGATCGGACCTTTTTATATCTTGCATTAGACTTCATCACTGGGTTTCGTCTTCTCTTATGATGATTATACTTTCACTATAAGATATCCTTTTGAGTTTCTTAGAAGATGAAGGAGGTTAAGTGAGCTTAGTGATAATAACCATTCCAGACCCAATTAGATGCTTTTGATGTAGCATCATGGTGCCGTGAATGTTTGGCTCTTAATTTCCAAATGTAAGCCGTTGCAAACTTAAGAGCAAGCTGAAACTTCATGAGGGAAATTACCCTTACTATAAAGTTGTCGCGATCTTGATTAAAAATCTGCAAGGTTTAATCTAGAGTTTCCAGTTTGGCAGAAAGATCATCTATTTTTCACTAGTTATTAGTCTGTACTTGTCTTGAATACGAGATTTGAACAAGCGGACGCATCTGAAGCTTAAAGAACATGAGTTAACGGTATATGCATTATACAACCTCCTAAATTAAAAATAAGTTGTGACGATTTGTTTCTTCATTTAGCTATGTAGCGTTTGATGATTGTTTCATGTCAACGAAGAGGTAGTATAGACTTTAGAAGTAGATGTGGCTTCATCGGATATAAATTAGCCTTGTTTAATTGGATTTTTTGAGGGGAATATTTCATCGGGATACCACTTTGTCCCTGTCATCTGTCAATCAAGTTGTGGGGTGGGTCTGGTTCGTGGACAAATTAAGATGTCATATCTAGATTCTAGAAATTGCACATCACTCAAATGAGGCAAGCGTGGCGTTCACTGTCTAGGCGAAGAAAGTAATCATGTCCACCACTACTTATAAGCCATGTGCTGGATTAGATTCCTCTGCATTGTATATAAATATACTTTTACTGGTGATAAGGCATATAACATGAACATGAGGATATACTTGAGTAAGTTCAATGGCAATGCCACAAGTTAATTTTCTGTGGTTTGTTGATCCCCTTATTCCTCAACCGCTAAACTTTCAACATTTTTCTCTTGATTGATTGATAATTTGGTATGATCGTTACAAGAAATAACTTATCATTTAACTACTGAAGTTCGCGTGATTGGTCTGTAAACTCTCCAACAAGAATATGAAGTCATCGTGTGCACTAAAATGAATGCCAATCCATTCGTTATTCTACCAGCAAGAAGATTGAAGTCATCATGTACACTGAAGTTCGTGTGATTTATTTTGCTTTGATAAATTCATCTATCTTGTTTTGCCTTTGTCAGTATCGGAAATTTTCCCAAGATTGTATAAATTGCAAAACGCCGGCTTCTGTTTCTCTCAAACTAACTTATTTGCTTTCCTATGAAGCCTTAGATGACTTACTCAAATCACAAAATGACATATTGCCTGCGTCATTTTCACATAAAATTGCATCAATAAAATTACATTATCCTTTGGTGGGATGGTGACTGGTTGCTTTTCTTTCTCTTTTCCTGATTCCTGAGGGCACACTCTTCTCATCTTCTTTCCATGCTTTTAGATTTATGAGATCTCTTGCAATGGGTCCCTTTAAAGAATAATAATTGATGAGGCACCTTTGTTTAAATGACTTTTGATTCACCGGGCCTTCTTCTACTACTATTACTGACCTAAAAAATACCAGGGGCCGTTTGGCATCATCCCAGAATCTCCTTTACTCGTTATGGAATATTTTAAAGCAAGAAAGGAGCTTCAAGTACAGCTGCTGGTTAAAGAGAAAGGTTCAATAACTCTTTCTTCTTTTCTTGTTTTTCAAACATTCGGGCCACATATCATGAACCCTCATCAATAATTATATTCCTTTCTTTGAATATGAACTATGAGCTTACCACTAAAGAAATTACGCATCAAGATTGAACAAGCAGATGCTTCTTCAGGAAGAACCCTTTCTTGATGTGATGATGTGGGACCCCCATGCCACTCATTGGGACCGACATTTTGATCTTTAAAGTAAAAAGTTTTATCCAAGAGAGTGATTCTGTAACAATCTGATTAACTCTGTGTCTCAACTAATACAGTTGATGTTTAAGCTTAATACCGCATGTGGTGAGTCAACTCATTGGGATCTTCTATTAATATTTTGTTTATCAGTTAATGAGCCTCTTATACTTTTGGTTGCCGATTGATTAAAATAACACTTTGTATCTAATTTTACTCACTTTTGAATCCGAGGAAATTATTTATGAATGCAGCACAAGCAATAGAATGTATGGCGCTTAGATGGCAATGCTTTGGAGATCAATCATTGGATTTTGATTCCGCTGATCAAACTCTTGACCGCAGCCCCAGAAAAATCTAATGATCGATCCGATTCATCAGACTTTTCGGATTTGTTGTTGGCCACAGTGTCAGTGTGGCTTCTCTTTTTCTTTTTCTTTTGTGGTGAAAATTTCTTTTCTTCAGTTTTGCTTGGATATGGATTACAGACCCAAAGCCGATACTTCCTTTGGACTATATTTCTTTATGGGACTTTTATGCAGGGTGAATTCTGTTTATTGCTTTCATATTAGAAGAAAGCCTAAATATTTATGCGGACCTTTTTGTCATTTCATTATGCGCTTGCTGCTTTTCTCGCGGAGGCAGAGTCATGATAATGGTGTTGCTTAGGGAAGTTGGCCTGTGCTTTTTATCTCAACCACCACAGTTCGTTGGTTTGCATTGCATCACATCCACGCTGCTTCCGTTTGTTAGCACCCAGTTAAATTTCAGAACATAAGAGTTGATTTTAGTTGTTTTTGAATCCTTGAATGAGTTGTGGATTATTGGGTCCCTGATGTTACGTATTGGGGCACTATTGCTATATGTTGAGCTATGCTAGTCTGGATAAATCTGCAGGCCTCAGATTCTTCGGTAATTGGACAACATTACGGACGTATATATCTCTTTTTGGTTCAATTGTCACGGAAAAACACATAGTTAGAGTTTACTAGATCATGAGAAGTTCACTTCGCTTTCTATAATATTAGCTCATCTGATTCACTTTTTCTAGATTAGTTCTTTGATTGTGAGGAAAAATTAAAATATAGACATTAATGTATGTACATATACGGGGTAAGCTAGGGGGTCCTAAAATCTAAGGTTAGATTCTTTGATTCTTCCATCCCTACAAAGAACAAAAAGAATCTGCCAATCACAGCACACCCTCTTCTTAAAATAAAAATAAATAAAGGAAAAGAGAAAAGAGAAAGAGAGGCCCATTTGGTTTTCCCTTTCATCACCAAAAGGAAATATCCATCATAGCATAGTACTATACCCATCAATTAATTTTTCTCCATAGTTTCTTCTCTTCTCACATTGTAAAGGAAAGTTGCTCCCATTATTCATTATGGTGGGGCTAACCTATCTCAGCAGGGAATCAAGCAGTGTGTGTTTGTGTGTGTATTTGAGAATTGAGAGAGAGGGCGACAGATAAAATGAGAAAAACAGCAAGATGAAAACAAACCATACACTTTTTTCTCTTTTCTCTCCTTTTAAGGCTCAAATTGAAGTGTGTTGGCTTTCTCTGTTTTTGCTGCATCATAGATTCGCTCCATCCACTTTCAAGTCAAAGAAGAAGAGGGAAAAAAAAATAAAAAAACCAAAAGTTGGTATGAAATGGGAGGAGATAGAAAAGAAAGAAAGAGCCACAGCTCATGGCATATATTCTCCTCTTAACATAACCCCACTTAAATGTTTCCAGATATTGAGTGAGATCATCGGACAGGCCACCAACATCAACTCCTCCAAAATTTATAAAGAGTACGATGGCTTTGGCTTCCACCACATTTTCTAAGTCACATAACATTAACCCATTTATTTAAGTTTCAATTTTCTATCCGTCTCTCCTTCAACAAACATCTAAATGGGTTTGCAAAATCAAAATATGAACTTGGTTTTATCTACTGATGCTAAGCCTAGGCTCAAATGGACTCCAGAACTTCATCAAAGATTTGTTGACGCTGTCCATCACCTTGGAGGTCCAGACAGTTAAGTTATTAATGATCCTATTGTTAGATTTTTTTTTTTTTTTTAATTTTTATGAACTTTTAACACGAAGTTCTAAATTTTCATTCGTTTATTTATATATATGGGCAGAGGCAACACCAAAGAGTTTGATGAGAGTAATGGGAATTCCTGGACTCACTCTGTATCACCTAAAAAGCCATTTACAGGCAAGTTTCACTTTTCGATGAATACAGTTGATCCATCTTTGTTGCTCTTGGTCTTACGGGAAGAAAAAGGAAAAGATTTTTTCTGAGTGTATACGCATTTGCTTTCTTGTTGCAGAAATACAGACTGGGGAAGAGCCAACATGTGGAAGCCTGCATTGATAATAAGCAAGGTGACTGAAATTTCTTCTGCTGAGGCTGACATACATGCGTGTGTGTGTGATTGAAAACCAATTTGTTATTACTATGAATGCTTCCTCTGATTTGAAATATATATTACTTTTCTTTGTTGCAGTTGTAGAATACAAAGAAACTCAAAGCAGTAGCGATGGGCATGTCGGTAGGAATATCAGTGATGGAACTCTCAATCAGTTGAATGAGTAATAGTCAGAAATTATGCCAATTAAATTGCTGAACTCAGATGGTATTATAATACTATATTAAGAGCTTCAACTGATGATTCAAAGTTGTGTGTTGTGTTTGTCAGAAGCTTGCAGATTGCTCAGGCTCTTCAAGTTCAAATGGAAGTGCAAAGGAAACTTCATGAACAAATTGAGGTATAACTAACGAACTGCATCTTAACTCGGTTTCTGATTCTCAGTAGTCAGTAGTGTGTTGTATTGATACATGTCAATCAAGTATGAATCTTATTCTCAGGTTCAGAGACATTTGCAGCTGAGGATTGAGGCTCAAGGAAAGTACCTACAGTCAGTATTAAAGAAAGCTCAAGAAACACTTGCTGGTTATAGTTCCTCTTCTGCAGGAGTAGAACTCGCAAAAGCTGAACTCTCCCAGTTAGTTTCAATGGTTAGCATGGGCTGCCCGAGCTCGTCAGTGTCAGAATTAACAGAAGCAGGAACTTCAAGCTTAAAAGATGTTGAAAGGAAGCAAATAAGAAGCACAATATGTTCCATGGAGAGCTCCTTGACATCATCTGAGAGTTCCGGGAGAAAGGAAGAGAAGCAACCAGTGAATGAGATTGGCGACACGGACACTTGTAAGTCTAATAGGACTACGGCTGAACTTCCATTAATGGATATCCATATTCACCCACAAAACAAGCCATGTAAAGCACGTTCAAGCAATCAAGCTAGTGGAAGGAAGAGACGTGAAAGCACTATTTCTGATGGTTTTCGCGACGAGCAGCAGACTGCTAAAAGCTTGGCAACCCAAAATGAGAAATGTGATGATCAATTGAGAAATACTGGATTAGTGGGTAGATTTGATCTCAATAGCCAATACCAGAATGAGAGCGAATCAGGTTCCAACGCAATAGACTTGAACTGCAAGGGATTGGATCAACTCAATGGGCCCCTTTAGAGTTTTGGAAACTTTTTATAGCTGGGTTATAGTACTATAGTCAATGCAGAAAACTTGATTCTTAGAGCTAATCTTTTGTTTATAAACTATGTATATTGTTATGTGTATGGACCCCCAAGAACTTTTGAAACTAGTATATCCATGTTAAAATTTAAAAGAAGAAGGTACAATACAATATTTGTGCTGGTGGATCTCTCTGTCGCCCTCTTTTTAATGGCCTATTATCCTGAAAACATTTTATCCTCTGATACCTACCTATAAGAGATAACTACACTTAATGGTCATGACAACAACCAGATGCCACTTCTAAATTCACTCATGAATAGCCATTAAGTCAAGTCAACACCAGTTAGGTCTTGCAGGGAATTATTACGTCTCATATCACTTTTATCAGATTTTCCGAACTAGTAGACGCCAGATCATCATTCTTATCTGGGCCGTTTCATTAGATTCATAATTTTAATCTTTTTCTTTTTTAACCATATTTTTGGAAAAACAAAGCAACTTTATCACCCACTGCCACTAAATTATCCCACCACACAAGTCTTGCAACTCAGACTGGTGCTTGCTGTCGTTGCTGCCTCATGAAATCCAGGCAGGGCCTCTAACCTTTTTTGTTTACTTAAAACTAGGGGTGGGCATAAACCCACAACCCATGGGTTTACCCAAACTCAAACCAAATAAAATGGTTTGGGTTGGGTAAATTATGAAAATGGGTTGGATGTGGGTTTTATATAAAAAACCATTTTATTATGGGTTGGGTATGGTTTACCCATGGGTTATGAATAGCTAAATCTGGCTTTTGAATGAAATAAATAAACAAAATAAAAAATCTGAATAAGTGAAAAGTAGCGTTTAATTTTGTGGCATGATTGTCAGCAGTTAGAAAAGAAAAATAACGTGTAAAATAAATTTAAATTAAATAAATGATCTTTGTAAATAATATGAATTTTTTCTTATTTACAAAATAATTCTCACGGGAAGCATCATCGTAAAAAGAGCAGGAGATTGTATTAGTGATAAATAATAACTTCGAACTTGGGTCGGTCTCATATCTTAGATGGCGGTAATTTTTGTCGATAATTGAATGTAATGCCCATATTAGGCGTCAAAACTTTCTTACCATATAATGAAATTAGAACATAAAAGCATATAAACTATATATATATTAAAATGTAAATAAAATTAAGCATATAAGTAAACAACATGCATAAAGTACCAAAATGATAAATAAAAATAAGTATTGCATAATTAATAAACAAGTGGTAAAGTTATTATTAGATTGTTAATGTCATATTTGTAAAAGTTTATTATTAGAGTGTACATCTTATTTATTGAGAAATAATGATTTTTGTGATTAAACTTTATTTTAATTTTCTAGTATTCTTTAATTTAAGGATTAAGTTATTGTAAAATTTATTATTTATAATTTTTATCCACTATATTTTTTATTTTGATATCAACAATAATTAATAATAATTAATAATTATTATAATTTTGATATAAAACTTTATCAAAATAAAAATATTTTGATAATAAAATTAAGCCGGCCAAAGCGAATGGGTTGGTTTGGGTTGGGTTAAAAATATTTGGGTTGGTTTGGGTTGGATCTGAACTTTTATGGTTTGGTTTGGGTTGACTTAAATTCCAACCCAAACCAACCCATGCCCACCCCTACTTAAAACATAAAATAAAAAAGAAGCAGTTCAATTTATCATTGCAGCAACACATTATGGACCTATATCTTTTTTCTTTTAAAAAAAAAAGGCAGAAAAATCATTTCATTTACCTCCAATAAGCAACAAACGAATCATTAGTTAAACCATGCGTATTGTTAGAATTATGAATGCTAAGGGACCTTAATCAATTCACCCACCATGCTTCAGAAACTCATTGGTCAGATAGCCAAAGGGGTTAATATTTTTTGTTAAATGATTACAAAAATTTGACAAGACTCACAAACGACTACAAGTATTTACATGTAATATTTTTAGTACCTAAGATTTGCAAAATTTAACGGTTCATAATATTTTTGTCACTGGTGTTAACCCAATGATCATGGCACATGGACAAACAAGATTCTGCATCCACAGCTAACCAATTTTTTAATTTTTTAATTTTTTAATTTAAAACCATCGAAACCCCAACAAAAAAAAAAAAAAAAAATCTTATTTTTCAAAAATTAAATCACATGAAAGTGTCATATGATTCACAAATTTCTCCTATTATTTTATTTTATTTTATGTTATTCATTCAAAAAAATGATATATATGGTAATCATACAACACTGCTATTTGTACATTAGTTTTGTTTTCATTTTACAAAAAAATTAAAATGGAAAGAACTGGGGAAAAAAAAGTACTTCGCTGCACATCAACGATATTAAATTAAAATTTTATTTGATTATATTTTAATGATATAATAATATTAATTTGGAAAAATTTATAAAACAAATTTTTTTTTAATTTTCATTTTCGGATTCTAATTTTGGATACAGGTTATATCGATTATTCTAATTTTCAAATATATCTTTAATACTGTTTTTCTTTCCGAATACTTCGATTCCCATGTTTAACCTTTAAAAAAAAAAAAAAGAAAGTAATCATTGGCAAAAGAGATGAGAAACGGGAAGTTTCAAAAAGGCTTGGAAGCTTGGAAAAAAAAAAAAAGAAAAAGAAAGAAAATATTGACCCAATTGCAGAGCAAGCTGGTCCTTTGGATTTAATGAGAATGAGGACTGAACGTCAGAGAAGCAAGCATGTACTAACAAAACTACAAGGGAGAAGATATCACAAGGTAATCAAGGAGAAGTCTTTTTTTTTAAAAAAAAAAAAATTCCAAATTCACGCGCCCTATCCCAACTCCATGTAATTATTTGTTTGTTTTGGTTCTTTTATAAACAATTTTAATACATATTATTTCTATTTGTTCAATGGGCTATTTTTGAGTATCTTTAATCACGCTGATGGGCACAATGATTATGTGATGTGAAATTAATGTTTGTTGAAGAAAGTGAGTAGTTTTCATGATTTTGTTGTTAGATATATTAATGAATTATTCTTTAGATTAGACTTTATATTCGATCTCAGACTGAAAGCAGTATCCACACTCATGCGCTGCCAAAACTGAAGTTTGCAGTTGGACAGACAGTTAATTCTCATGAGCTTCTCATAGCCGTTGGCTTTTTACTACTAAACCTTCATGTGTTGCCTGAAGCTGAAGGTATGCTTGCCACTCGATTGCTATATGATAAGCTTAAACATAGATATGTTCATTCAAATTCAATCGCAACATGTAATGATCTCATATTCGGATCATTTTATTAATTGTGTCCTAGGAAAAGTAAGAGGACTCCCTCATTACATGACTTCAGATGTCAAAGAAGTTGCTGGCAAGTCCTTTGATTACATTGTTGTTGGAGGAGGCACCACTGGCTGCCCGCTAGCTGCCACTTTATCCGAAAACTTCTCTGTGCTATTAGTAGAACGAGGCGGCTCACCTTCTGGAAATCCCTTGGTCACGGACAAGAGCTACTACGGGCTGTCATTGGTACAAACTGATGAATACACATCACTTGCACAGAGCTTTGTCTCAAAGGACGGAGTTCAAAACTACAGAGGACGGGTGCTTGGTGGATCATCAGCCATAAATGGTGGGTTTTACAGTAGAGCTAGTAAGAATTTTATTAAAAAATCTCTGTGGGATGAGGAGCTTGTAAAGCAGGCTTATGAATGGGTAGAATCTAAGCTAGTCTTTGTACCTGAGTTGACATCATGGCAGACTGTTGTTGAACTTGGCCTTCTTGAATCGGGGATTCTACCAAACAATGCTTATAATTTGGAACATATTGAGGGAACAAAGATTGGTGGGACTATGTTTGATCAATGTGGCAAGAGGCATACCTCTGCTGATCTTCTTGAAGAAGGGAACCCTAATAACATCATAGTTCTTTTGAATGCAACTGTAAACAACATTATCTTTTGCAATAATGGTAAGCAGAATTTTTCTATCCACAATCACTATATATGTATGTTGAAATAAGTAATTGAGACCCTAATCAATTTTAACATGGGTTCAAAATGATGCAGGTAAGGGAAATGAGAGCAGAGCTTGCGGTATAAGGTTCAGTAAGAGCGATGGTAGCCCAAATCATATCCACGAAGCTTACCTCAGTAAGCCTAAGAAGGATTCAAGTACATGGGGTGATGTTATTTTGTCGGCTGGGGCATTAGGAAGTCCCCAACTCCTATTGTTAAGTGGCATTGGACCACATGAACATCTCAAAGATTTCAACATTCCAATAACGGTAGATTTGAAAGAGGTTGGGCAAGGGATGCAAGATAATCCTGCCATTGCTGTACTTTTTGATACTATGCCACAAAAACGGCTACCGGAGTCACCTGAAGTTGTGGGTATAGCAGACAACTTCAGAGTTATAATTGAAGCTGGGGTGCTTCTAATTAATCTGAATGCATCAAGGATGCGAATTACTGCCAAGATGGCCTTTCCAGCCTCTCAAGGCAAGCTTGAATTGAACAACACAGACCCCAGAAGGAACCCTTCGGTGGAATTCAATTATCTGGCTAAAGAAAAGGACTTAGAGCAATGTGTCAAGATGGTTCGATTGCTGCATAGAGTGACAAAGTCTGAATCAGTTTCATTGTTCATGGGGATTAAATCTAAACCCCAAGAGAACTTAATGCCTAGGGCCAGTTCAGGTAAAGAGCTGAGAAAATTATGCAAAAACAATGTGAGAACTTTCTATCATTATCATGGCGGTTGTGCAGTTGGGTCAGTTGTTGGGGAAGATTATAGGGTTTACGGGGTTGAAGGGTTAAGAGTAATTGACGGGTCAACTTTTCGAGAATCACCGGGCACAAATCCAATGGCCACGCTCTTGATGCTAGGCAGGTACCAAGGGATCAAAATACTCGAACAAAGAAAAGAGACTTCCGGCTAGTTTACATGAGGAGTGTGCATGTGGCCCGAATGGTATGATCGTTGTATTTGCTGGAACACCCTGTCTGGCCTTGCTCTGCTTACACGAGGTTTATGAATTATGCATGCATGTCTTGTGTAATAGTTCAAATTTATCATGAATGGCTCTAAGCTTTAACCGTTTTAAAAAATGGCTTAACCTCCAACTAACTTGCCTTTCAATTTACATGCAAACTGCAAAGATGGTCAGTTAGGACCGTAATGAAGCCCACCTTCCTTCCGCTCTCACTAGCATTTCAAAGAAACTCAAGTTCACATTTTATCATAACGTAATTTGTAAATTTTATTCATTTCAAATCAATCACATTTCGAAGCTTCGAATCAAATCGGTTTTGGCTGGGTTTTAGCTTCGTTTTTTAACTTCATTTTAATTCCTTTCAACTTATATTAAGGTAAGTTTTACATGATTTCAAATTATGTTTAGTTTAAAAGGATGGATTGGCATTGTTTAACAATTTGTGTTCTTATATGTTATTAGCCCACATTATTTGATTTAAGTAAATGGATGTGGTTATTTGCTGTAATTTTTTTTTAATTATGAAGAAAATGCTTTATTATTATTGCTGCACGGACCATATTGAACATAAATTTACACTTATTTTTTGTGTGCCTGTCAGGTGCCCTTTAGGTGCATGTCGAGTGTGCCTGAATCTGCAAGACGTGTCTTACTTTTGAGATTATGGACACAAAAATTTCTTCTAATTTGAAACATTAGGGTCAATGTTGGATATGCTACTCTTTTATTACTTATTTCGCAAAATCGATCTCACCATTATATGTATCTCCAATGAGTAAAATAGTATATTCGATATAAATGAAAAACAGTATTAGAAGCAGGGTTGGAGAGATAATTCGTCGGAAAAAGATCGCGTTCGAATCGGATCAGATGAACAAATAATGAAATTCAAAAGTAAAAACCCATAACTCCTGTAAGCTGTAACACACAAAATACAATCTCATCTCCACCACAGCCACAACTCATACGCACCACACACTATTTCAAATCTCATTAACAATCTCACTCTCTAGTCTCTTCTTCTCCATCTCGGCATTCGGCATCTTCAATCTCTATTCTCCGGTCTTCACTCTTCAAAAAATTAAAATCACAGCCTCAGGGAAAAGCAAACTGATGCGGCAGAAAGTAACCCCACCCCACCAATGCAGCACACCACGCCCACAGTCACCGCTGATTTTCCTACCTGCCGATCACCATTTGTAGACCACCGGATTTGCTGCTTCAGGCGTCCACCATCATGGTTCACCAAGTTCCTCCAAGCTCCACTCCAAGTCTCTCTAATCCAGCAACCCAAACCCAAATTTGTGTTTTGACTTTTGAAATTTTGATGATAATTTACTAATTTTAATGTAGATTACTAAATTTACATTAATTTAGGGAATAATTTTAATGCAAATTACTAAATTTTATTTATTATTGCATATATATTTTTAATGGTATTATCACACATATATTTGATCAATCCAAATTGTTTCTAATCTTCGATCCAAACTTCATCTAATTATTCAAACCGATTTGATTCTATTTGAATATATTCATATGGTTTAAAAAGTATTTTGAAGATGTTCATTTGACGAGATGATAATTCAAAATTAACCTCAATAATAATTCCACTCATAAAATATAACCTTACAACTCAATTATTTATGCCTCATGAAATTTAGGCAGTGGCTCTTTTATTTGGTGTTATTTTTTATGAGAAAAAAAAACTTATACCCTTAATATTTGAGAAAATAATCATGTAAATTCCAAATATCCAATAAAGATCATAAATGCCCCTTTTGACTAATAATAACCTCAATCCTAAAGTATAACCTTACAACTCATATTGATGCTCACTGTTATTATTGCTTTATGAAATCCAGGCAGGGACCCTTTCATTTGCATTAATCTTCTATAGGAAAAGGATGCCTACACCCCCCAAAATTTATTACAAATGGTCATGTAAATATTTAAATATTTAATAAAAGCCACCAAGACTCTTTTTGACTATAATACTCTTGGTAAATAGTAATTAAAAAATTAACTCTGAAATTTTTTAATAAATATAAATATAATTTAAACAGTTTAATTTGTCTAGTAGACTAAAAATATTAGAATATTTTTTAATATCAAATATTTTAAAACACAAATTATTATATTCATTTTAATAATATACTTGCATTTATTATAAAATTTTAAATAAATTTTTAGATTAAATAGATTTTTAAATTAATAAAATTGTATTAATAATATTAAAATTATTTTATATCATATTCCAATTAATATGATATAAAATTGTTAAGTATTAAAATATTTTTTAAATAATTGAAATTATTTTAAAATGTATATATTTTTACATAATATTATTATTTTTATTTATTATAAAACATTCGAGCAAATTTTTTTAAGTTAATAAAACTAACATTATAATTGAAATAAAAGACATGATTAAACAAACAGACAACTTATATTGTATAAATTGATGTGGCATGATAAAATTGGTTGAATTAAATATCTCTTGGGCCACATAATTTATTTATATTATTTTATATTTTCATTCAATCAATGAATTAATGCCACATCACTTTATACAAATGAATTAATGCCACATCACTTTATACAAGATAAATTTATATAAAAATTTGTGACTATATCATCACTCTTATTGAAAACTTACATGTCTAAATAACTATTTTTTTTAAATATTAAAAGTGCAGCTGTCTTTTTCTCGTTTTCTACTAATCTTTTGCACTACTGGAGCACAGGACAAGGCTACGTTACAGACTCTGTATGTAACAGCTCAGTCCACATTGGCCTTGCATCTGCTGAGTTTGGGGTGCTTTTCCTCTCTCCTGCAACGAGTGGAAGCTGTTCATTAGCTATGTTACATACAGAATCTGTAACATAGCAAGGTCCCTGAAGCACAACATGATAAGAAAGCGGTTCAATTTATCATTGCAGCAACATCATCATGCCTCCAACAAACAACAAATGAATCATTAGCCAAACCATGCGTATTGTTAAATATATGAATGCTAAGTAACCATAATCAATTTAGCCACCCCGCCAGAAAAACTCAATGATTGAATAGCCAAAAGGATTAAAATATATAATGTTACCGTTCACTCTCCTTAGGCAAGCGCAAACACCAAAAATGAAGTTTCCTGATACGTTTCAGTCTCATGAGCTTCTTATAGCCTTTAGCTTCTTTCTATTAACCTTGCCTCTGTTCTCTTCGTCACTGCCCGAAGGTATGCTACTCGGTTAAATGCAAGTTCTCACACGACTTTGATTTAAAAGCTTAAAGATGCAAATTGTGAAATTGATCTCATTCATACTTATTCTTCTCTTATCATCGTAGGAAAAGGAAAAGAAGTCCCTTATTATATGACTTCGGACGTCAAAGAAGTTGCTGGCAAGTCCTTTGATTACATTGTTGTTGGAGGAGGCACCACTGGCTGCCCACTAGCTGCAACTTTATCCGACAACTTCTCTGTGCTATTAATAGAGCGAGGTGGCTCACCTTTTGGAAATCCATTGGTCACAGACAAAAGGTTCTACGGATTCTCGTTGTTACAAACTGATGAATACACATCAGTTGCACAAAGTTTTATCTCCAAGGACGGGGTTCGGAATCATAGAGGACGAGTACTTGGAGGATCATCAGCCATAAATGGTGGGTTTTACAGTAGAGCTAGAGAGGATTTTGTTAAAAAGGCCGGATGGGATGAGGAGCTTGTAAAGAAGGCTTACGAATGGGTGGAATCTAAAGTAGTTTTTGCACCTGAGCTGACACCATGGCAGGGTGTTGTCGAATTTGGCCTTCTTGAAGCAGGAATTTTGCCCTATAATGGCTACAGTTTGGAACACATTGAAGGAACAAAAATTGGTGGGACAGCGTTTGACCAATGCGCAAAGAGACACACATCAGCTGATCTCCTGGAGGCGGGGAATCCGAAAAATCTTGTAGTTCTTCTGAATGCAACTGTAAACAACATTATCTTTAGTAATAATGGTAAGCAAATTCTCTCCATCTTTACTCACTGTTTGTGTTCAATGATTAATTATGGTAATCAAATTGATTAGTTCTTACTGATAGTCTTCATATGATGCAGGCGAGGCAAATGAGAGCAGAGCTCATGGCATAAGGTTCATCAAGAGCGATGGTAGCTCAAATCACATGCACGAAGCTTACCTCAACAAGCCAAGGAATTCAAGCACATGGGGCGATATTATCTTGTCAGCAGGGGCATTAGGCAGTCCCCAGCTCCTATTGTTAAGCGGCATTGGACCTCATGACCACCTTAAAGATCTTAACATTCCAACTATTGTAGATTTGCAAGAGGTTGGGGAAGGGATGCAAGACAATCCTTGCATTGCCAAGTTGGTTGACAGAATGCCGGAAAAGCGGCTACCAGAGCCACCTGAAGTTGTGGGCATAGCAGATAACTTCAAATTCATAATCCAAGCTGGGGTTTTGCCAATTAGCTTCAATGCATCAAGGATGCCAATTGCTGCCAAATTGGCATTTCCAATCTCCAAAGGAAAGCTTGAACTGGACAGCACAGACCCCAGGCAAAATCCATCAATCAAATTCAATTATCTAGCAAAGGAAAAAGACTTGGATGAGTGTGTAAAGATGGTTCAATTGCTCGACAGAGTGACGAAGTCTCAATCGGTTTCTTTATTCCTTGGAATTAAACCCCAAGAAAAGTTGATGTCTAGTTCAGATGAGCTAAGAAAATTATGCAAAAACAACGTACGGACTTTTTATCATTATCACGGTGGTTGCATAGTTGGATCAGTTATTGACAAAGATTACAGGGTTTATGGTGTTAAAGGGTTGAGAGTCATTGATGGATCAACTTTTCAAGAATCGCCAGGTACAAATCCAATGGCCACTCTCATGATGCTAGGCAGGTACCAAGGGGGCAAACTTGTCGCAGAAAGAAGAGAGATTTGCAACCAACAAGATAAATAGCATCACAATCAAGGGATTATGAGTTTAAACTTTTCTCGAATAAAGCGTGTAATCAACCTGACTGCAATAATTTGTATAAAATTTTAGCCGTTTGATCACCATCCTTCCATTCCTACTAAGTAAAGATCACATAACCTTTTTTCGTGTTCCACTAAATCGAGTGCAAATATTCATACCAAGTGACTCTTTATTTCTAAATAAGATCATGAAAAAAGGGAAAAAAATTACTAATATCAAATAAAATATTAATAACACATTTTCACTATACATATAATTCCACAAAAATGACCAAAAATATCACAAAAACTCGCTTAATTCTCAATTATCCTGATCAGGCCTAGAGCTTGCAGAAAAAGAATTAGACACATCAGTAGAATCTCTTGAAGGAGAAGTGCTTTCGTTTTGATTAGAATTCTCACCACTTCTTCTACCACCACCACGGATTGAAAAACTAACCCAAATTTCTCTCCTTCGCTCATCTCTTTTGTTGCCACTTTCCTCCTCTTCAACAGGCATCTTGTATCTACAAACAGGACACGACCCATGAATCCCAAGCCACTTCTCTATACAGTTTGCATGAAACTTGTGCTTACATGGCATCTCTCTCGCCACCTCCCCAACCTCATACTCCTCTAAACACACAACACACTCACCACCAAGAGCTTCCTCTTGGCTTTCACCGACTTTGATACTTGGCATGGCCTCAACCGATGCCTTTGAAGCAGGAGGCTGGCCATCTTTACCAGCGAAATTTCTCAGCAGAGACTCTAAACTTGAAGTCCCTTCAATTACTACCATACCCTGATTGAGAGGATTGACAAGAATGATTCTTTCGCTTGAACTTCTGTTTGTATGAGGGGTTTCCCCATCCGGGTTCTGAGAATTGTCGGAACTTTCTCCAGCGGAGACGTTGCTTGTGAAGCCTAAGATAAAGGGTAGAAACAAAGACATGTCTCTGTGACTTAACAGTCTCTCAAACAACGATGAGACATCAGTAGCTTCAGCTTCAGAGGACATCGAAAGAATGAAATTTTGAAAGAAAGATCAAATCTTTTTTGAGAGATCTGTACTAGAGTGATCAACAATCAGATTTTTAAAAGGAAAAAAAAGGAGAAGAATCTGCTTTTAAGAAAAAAAAATGAGTGAATTACAATGGGTTTAGAAGTGGGAATTATAAGGGAAAGCGCCCACCGGGAACACGAAGACAGGAAGGTTGTGGAAAGATCTGGAAGTATTTGAGCTGTCAGTTTGCGTGTCCGTGATGCTTGTGTTGTAATAAATCAACCTCCTTTGGATGTTCATCCATCCTTTTAACTGAGGGAGAAGATCTTTTTTGAGAGGCAATCAGGTGCTGCTGCGTCTGAGTCCTTCACCAATCGTAACTCTGATTCTATTTGTGATATTTTATTTTACTTTATTTCCAACCTTTTTTTATTTTTTTTTTATTTTTAGTTTTTAACTATGGTAATGGTATTAATGAATGAAAGACAATCGAACAGAAATACGAGGTACAAATTGCGGATTATATAAAACTAATTTTTCATATTGAAAGGAAGATTCTAGAACTTAACTAGAGGCATAGCTACGATTATTTTACTAATATATTATTATATTTTGGGACGAGCTAAATAATATGATGAAGCTCTAAGTGTTCAAAAAACTTTATATATATTGGTAAAAAATTCCGAACATCCAAAGCGTCGCGAAAAGGAAGCGCTAGAATATTATTTAGGAATTGAGATGTGCTCGAGCCTATGTGTTGATCATTCCAGTGAGTGGTGTCACCTAGAGCTAGAGGGTGGGTTCCATCTAGGTAGTTCTGTGTCATTTTCATTTATATATTTGAAAGTTCCTTTTTTTTTTTTTAATTCAATTACAAAACAAAAAATAGGAAAAAGGAATATTGCAAAATACACCAACTCTCACGACACATAACGTGTTTGATGAAATTCCTCTGCGACTACGATAAAACTGCCGTCCGTTATACAAATTTCATGTCATTTTACAGGCATTGAGGCGGTAATGCAACTGATTTCTACGGATTTCTTTTTTGTTCTTCTTCGGCACTTTTAACCGTCACAATGAGTCTCACTAAAGCTGCTGCTGCACTACAATTCAATGCTTGCGATTTCTTTGGGACTAACGCAAAGCCCTTCAACTTGTTACCCATTCAGACCCAGAGAAGGAGTAAGCCAGCCAACGCAATTTTTTTTATAGTATTTATTTATTATTATAAGAATGCAGTGAGTCGAGTCAATGGCCCAGTTGGTATGGAACTATGACTCGGCATGTATATTTATTTAATTTGTTTGGACTGCAAATGTGTTTTTTGTGTTGAGTAGGTTTCATTTTGAAGCCACCAGTGGTGGAAGCACGAGCAAATGCCCGCACGGAAAGCGCCAAAATCCGAAACAGAAGGATTCAAAAGAAGGTATTGTTTCACTTGGTAGTTGTAGCTAAGCTCTGTATGCAATGAAGCCCTTGCTAGTTCTCTGTTGACTATAGTGGACCTTTATTTTTATATGAGTTATAGTGGTCGGCTGATGTATCAATGTTATGGCTTTGTATTGGCTTAACCAGTTTAACGGCACACCTGTGAAGCCAAGACTTTCTGTATTCTGTTCGGATAAGCAGTTATATGCTATGCTAGTAGATGACCAAAACAAAAAGTGTTTATTTTACGGAAGCACTTTGCAGCAATCCATTCGTGGAAATGGAAATCCACCTTGTTCCACAATTGTAAGCGCTCCACTGAATTGAGTGAGCATTAGATTTCTTGTTTGTAATCTCGCTACGCTGACTGTTCTTGATATGTTTCCACTTTCCAGGAAGCTGCTGAGCGTGTTGGTGAAGCACTTATCAAGACTTGTATTACACTTAACATCACGGAAATTTCATCTTATGATCGTAATGGCTCTCGTCGGGGTGAGAGAATGCAAGCCTTTGAGATTCCAATATCCCGTCATGGCTTCTTGCAACAAAGATAGATTGTCTTTTCTTCTTTTTCTTACAGTTTCTCTATGTCATGCGAAAATTAGGCTTACATTTTTCGCATAATTTACCCACTGTGGCACGTGAATATATCTGTAAAAAGCGTTGCCCTCCCCTTTTAACTCAACTGTGAGAACAGAGAACTTTTATGATGGTTGTCAGTATCTGCGTTCCTGGTTGGTTTAGAAATTTCTTAAGACAATATCCAAAAATTATAATAATGCAGTAACCCCTTTTCGTGACTCCGTGCATTAACTCTCCACTTTTTCGTCCACATTTCGTACAGGCGCCAATTACAACGGTTGAGAGAGAGAGGTAGTTAGTTACCGTTGGAAATCCCTGTCGGTTATCACCTCCTCCCAGTCAAGGAATAAAATCATCACTTTGTGCGGAATATAAGTACTCTTTAACAGAATGGAAAGCAATGAGGATATTGGAATCAAAATCTACACCGCAAACCCACAAAATGACCCAACTACAAACCCTCCTTCCCCATCCCGACAAGAACCCGCCCGGAAAAGACGAGCGGTGGCCAAGGGAATGCAAGAGACTTTCTCCAAGACATCAATGCTCGTAAACTTTCTTCCTACAGGCAGGGCCTTTTAACGTTTGAAATGCTACTCCCATCTGTATCAAACAACGGTGATTGCTCTCCCGTTAGCACTCAGATCATTCATTCCCTACTTGGCTTATGCTCTCTCTCTCTCTCTCTCTCTCTTGCTTCTTCTTTCACTCCACTGATAGTTTTAAAGGTCCCGACGGCACGGTCTATTATGGGTTCGTGACTCCTAGAGGATTACCTATGTGTTGAGCCTTGTCCTGGCTTGGAAGTTCCAAAATATGCCAAGTATAAAGTTGGACTAACCGATTTTGTACATGCAATTATGTCAGTGACGGTTTTTGCCGCGATTGCCTTCTCCTATCATCGTGTAACGGATTGTCTTTTCCCCGGTCATGTTAAGGACATGGATCAAGTGATGGAGAGTTTTCCTCTCACGGTCGGCATCACTTGCAGCGGCCTTTTTTTGGTCTTCCCCAACACAAGATACGGCAGAGGATGCTCGGCTACTTGATTTTCTTTTATGAGAGTAAGATTTGTTTATTCTGTTACAGCACCCTATTTCCATTGTTAAGTACATCCAGACGCCATGTTCTATCAATTATCCATCGTGTTATATAAGATTCCAATTACCTAACTTTGTCTGACATGGACTTTGTATATACCATGAAAGCTCGACGATCCTGTTGCTATACAGTCAATTGACCTTTTGGGATCAATAGAAACACATAATGACTTCAGTGCTGCCGATTACAAACGATTCAGGTAAAAGAATTGGTAGTAAATATTATAGCAAGTGAAGAACTTCTAGGCTTCCAGCATCCCAACACTGGGTGCTATCTGTACAGTGGATCTCTGTCTCTGTCTCTGTCTCTGTCCCTCCGTCTATCTCCCTCCCTCGCTCTCCTGTCTCCTCCCTACTTCATTAACATCCCTTTTAATATGCACTAGTAAAAAATATTCCTACCTGATTCCTACAAGAATACCATAACTATTTCTACAAGAATACCATAATTTGCCTACAATTCTAGTACCCTCCATACCTAACAAAAAAATATGTTGGATTCTTGCCTTGCCTCGAGTTCTCAAGTTCTGCGCTCAATCAACCTCTACCAAAAACCAAATTCCAGGTATATTTTAAGCTGCATATAGCCATGTTAAGCTTGGTGATGAATATAACGATACTTATCAATCACCACAGCATCTAGCAGCATTTCCTTCTTTGAGCTTCTGCCAAAGACAAAGCATCTCCCTAGGACTTTGATAATGGGCAACAACATAACCATCCCTACAACCAACATTGTGGACCCTCTCATCTTTCTCATACCGAACTTGTAAGCCTTCTTTCTTCATGTCTGCAATCCAAATGCCCATTGCCACATCTTCTAGCTTAAACATCTGCCATGTGCATTAATTTGTTCATGAAGTTAAATACACATAACAAAAACAGCTGGGGTGCAACGCCTACCAAAATGTTTTAGCTTAAGAACGGGGAGAGGAACAGTATAATTAATTATCCCACCTTTAATCGGCCTTCTTTGTATCTTTTGTACACAGCCTTTCCTATGTCATGGGACACAACATAACCGGGACCATGTGCCCAAGGGGGGTAAGTTTCTTCAGGCCATTCCTTCATAAGAGTAGATATGGAGAAGAGGCGCACATATGAGAAGCAGAAAATAAAAAATGTCTTAAGGAAATACTTGTGGATAATTGTTTGGAGTGTGCAAATATCTTATTCTTGAATGAGAGAAATTTTTGCAGATAATCCAACAACAATGCTGAATTCAATTACCTCAAGGCTAATGTACCACTTGCTTTCAGGATTCCGATGTGGTCGAGACTCAGAGTTAATGAGTCCATAAAGCAACCCAGAATGCACATTAATCCTCTTTAAAGAAGTCAGCACTTCATCCACACGAACAAATGCATCATCATCTGTCTTCATGACAAATTTTGCTGAAACAACATCTGTCTGTCGTAAAGGAATTATTTGAGGTCAGTGAGGTAAAGGAATTATTCTCCTGTTATAAGAAGAGAGTCAAGAGACAAGGCCTTACCCCAAAGATGCAGATCGCTAAAGTTTTCCAGGTGATGAGATTGTAGTAGTCCACAAAAGGCATCAGCTGTATGTCTCCGTACGTTCGTGCCTCATTCCAGAGTTCCCCATTGACTATCTGGTTTTTATGCTGCAATATGCCTCACAATGGATAAGTACTTCAGCAATAGACTACATAACTACAACTTTGCACTGCACAACTCAGACCTGTAAAAGAACCTTATTTGTGCTAGAACCTTACATAACTCAAAACAAAAACTACTTTAATACAAATGGACGGAAGAAAAAGATCAACCCCTTGAATGATGGTTTACGAATTGTGTGTTTTCAATCTACCACTGATCTATCCCACATGACGATTGTGTACCAGAGGAGAAGAAGATAAGGTTCAGTGAAGCTCACCAAACCAACAAAAAAGCGAACTGCAACCGCTCCTGACCGCACTGCAGTGTACTGCATCCATGTCCTTCTAACTGCCATTCTTCGCTTAAAATTATTTGCTGTTGAGAAAACACCAATGAACAAATCCACTGGTTTATGAAGAGATAGAGGATAAGATCTTAGTGCTTCTAAATCAGTTGTATGCTCTGAGTCCTCGGACGTGGGTAAACCACTGGCCACGACGGAAATTAATTTCAGGTCTCCAGAAATCCTAACTTCGTTAACCAGCCATGGCTCCAAAGTCTGAACATATGACCAGCAAAAAGCAAATAAGTTCATCGCAATTATAGTTTATTTAACAGAATTCAACAAATTGCAGGAGAGAAGATGAAAGAAATTACTTCGCGATAAGCGAAGGATGTTATCTGCTTTCCATCAACTGTTGTTTGGATTCCTTCTGATCCTACTCTAATTGTGGCAACAAAAAGATGACCTTGCTTAAAGGGAAAAAATCTTTTGGTTTTAGATGTCCTAGAGTTATTCAAGCGCGTGCTAGCAGTAGGAAGCCGCTTATCATCATTGCCAACCAACTTGTTGCACTGATCTAACTCGTCCACTACAATATGAAAATAGATAAGTTAAGTTAGAACTTGTTGCAGCAAAATATTGCATCCCATTTACATAAAACCAAGTAATTTATCTGAAGTTTATACGACCACCACAATTACTACAGCCTGTATATGTTTGAATATTAAAGGCCTCTATGTCTAGTGTAGAGTTTAAAATGGGCATTTTGAAAGTTCCAGTTGTTTCTAATGGGATGAATGCAGCATGCATAAGCAGTGTGTGAACAACTTTTACCTTTCCTACACTCAATAACTTTAAAATGCAATAGGAACTTTTACCTTTTGTAATCTTCTCAGGAGAAGGAGACGGACAACGCTCCTCCTCACCCCAGTCATGAGCTAAAGTCCAGGTGTTTTGGACAATCACAGGATTCTCAGTTATTTTATCGCCGAGTAGCCTAACATTGTAATGTAAGACAATGGGTGGATCAGGCTCCCCTGGAAGTGGTTCTCCTGTTAAGTCAATCCGAAAATTACCAAGAAGACCATTTGGAATGCCAATGATTGTAATAGAAGAACCCTGAGTTAGTCCGCAAGGAACCCGTAACTTAAAACTGCTGCTGTCAAGATCTGTGGTATTCATTTTATTTAGAAAATGAGGACATTGTTTCTCTTTTGCTTTCCTGACTGAACTTCTATTAGTATAACCAAGTTTTTCCTCTTCAACTGACACCATAAGGTTATTCCATGCACTTCCAGCTTCCTTAATAGCCTCTACTCCATTTGGTAAAACCTGAGAATGATTAATTAACTGTTTCAAGAGATTCCAGGTCAGCAAAGATTGCTGCTCTTCCTTGGATATATTCCTCTGAGCAAAGAGGCCAAAGGTTATGGCATCAATTGAAATTACTTGAGAAGAATTCTCAGGATCTTGAACTGCAGGGGCAGCTGCAGTATGTGTCCATTCCAGAGGATTACTTGCATTGGAGGAGATAAGACTAGTCAAATAACTTTCCCCAATAGGATTTTTCATAAAACCGTATCTCAGGAGCAACAACATAAACAGGGAAGCAATTAAAACACCGCCGTACCATTTCTTCATTCTGTCGCTTAAACGATTGAATCAAAATTATTTAGCCTCCTTTCCATAGAGATAGAGCATAAAATAACAAATATTTGGTTGACTAGTGAACAACACTTGAATGAATTAAACAACGGGAATTCTATGAGTAAATCCACAAAGCTGTGGTTGTAATCCACAGACAGTTAACACCCTTCAGCAATATAATTCAAGCATATAATGCAAAAAGCAGAAGGATCAGCTCACACTTCTTGGAAGCACAAAAATATACGGTTGGCTTGAAAAACGAAAGCTTCACAACTACATCAATGACAACTTTACTGCTGTTTTTGATGGTGCATCTGGGGAAAGACTGTCATGCAGCTCATGCTGGAAGAAATTCCAAAAGCAATTAGTCCACAAACGAGAGTCAAAGTTCCCAAAAGAGAATTCTATGGCTAAATTACATATTCAGTTATGACTGGCTAAAAGATTTATCAGAAAGTCGAATGAATGAAATGCGCACAACATGAAACTGACCAAAAAATATAGAAAAGAAATCATGCTCCTTGACTCTCCTTTGATTTTGAAACCAGTTCATAATTGAGCATTAAGAAGCTAATCAAAACAGGAGTCATCCTATACCTCTAGGAAAAATACCAAAATTCCCGGTATTCGAGCACTAATTTCACCATAATCTTATAGAAACAACCATAAGGAACTCACACATGAAAAAATGGGATATCACCTACCTCAGAATTCAAATAAATGAGCAAGCCACAGGTCAACAGCCGACCATTCAATAGCCATAAGATGTTCTTTGTTGACTAACGAGCGATACGACTAAGCCACATAAAATTTTCCAATGACTTCATCAACTAAGAAGCCCACCAAGAGGTAGGCATCATAAACTATTTACTTCACAAGATAAAATGGTAGATCACCGAATCAACTGAGGTAGGGACCACAACATATCAATGGCTAATATCACATGTTTCAGAAAACAACAGAAACAAATTCAAACAGCATCACAATACGACCAAGATGCAAGAAACTTTAGGTCTCAACTGGAGAACAATTGAGCAAATTGCAGTTTCAATCGAATGGATCCATTTCGTTTCATTATTCAAACTTATCGAGTTCATTTCAGCCTGCACAGCGCAGTTTCCTCTTTGGTTTATACCGAAAAAACTGTAGAAGAGTTATATATATTGAATATTTTTTTCTTACAACTAATAAGTTCAGTTGGAGCAGAGTTTCAGAACTGGAATAGCGAGGCTCAGTTCAATTTTCTCCAAAGACAAACAGATCCAAACGCATTGCACTAAAACCGCAGTTAATCAAACAATGGCCATGAACAGGATGTGAAATCAGCTCTAACCGTTAAAATTATACTTAAAAACAACTTAACAAGCAGAACTAACTGTTTGATATGAAGTTAAGAGTAAAGTTTACCTTGTTCTTTTTCTATTCAGATAATTTTCCCAGAAACTGCCAGAAACACGGAGAGAAAAATTTGTGTTTTATATTTCGGCCGTTTTGACGTGCAGTCTACGCACGCCTTGCACCGGGGAAATTATAAAAACTTAAAACTTCAAAAAACAAATGTCTCGGTCTTTTTCATTAATACTGTTATTATTATTATTTTAAAAGAAATTGTGTCATTATTGACTTCAAAAAACTATCCAAGTCTATCCAGCCTAGTCTTCATTAATTTTCAAATGACTGTCGTCTTTGGTAGGGAGTAGCATTGCTGTATGAATTAAAATGGCCAATGGAATTGCGCCATGTATATGGACTCGTTAAAATATGTGACGTGGCTAACTGTGATGGGTTAAGTGAAAGACAATGCAGAACCTTATTCCTTCTCTCTTTTCTTTCCTTTTCACCGGGCTTTATTTAGCATCACAGGGACCAGTTGATGGTCACTGGTCACAGACTCCGATGGACCCACGACACGTGATGGTCTATTGAAAATCAACGGTGATTATTGGAGTGTGACGAGAGATAAAGTTACAGCTTCGTCACGGAAGGGTCTCTTCTGTCTTTGATGTTTACTTTTCTTATATTTTGCTTTTCGCTCGACACGTCTAACGGCGGGCGAAGGCCGGTGAATGCGCGAAACGGTCAAGAAAATGACAAAAAGAAAAAGAGGGGCCGACTAAAAACAAAAAAAATAAGAACAGAAAAAGTAAGTAGGTGCCATGGCCTCGTAATAATCTTGTCCATAAATTCGGACGTTTACTCCTTCTTTAATGCACTCAAATATTGAATTTGTGTGTTCGTATCCACTATTAAAGTAAATGAAACGTCAAGGGGAGGCTAAACTCGATCATAAGAGAAGCTTGCGTTTGTCAAAATTAAACAGACTGTTTTGTACAAGTAATTATTCAAATCTCCAACTTCATGGTTAAGAAAAAGAGATGTGCGACCATATTTGGCTGGGACTTTCCATCCTCCTAAAAGTGGCGGTATTATAAAAAATATTGCAGGTATAGAATCGTTTATTGCAGACGTAGAGGTTATAGGGGCTTTGGCCCGTCGCCCGTGCTGTATCGGTAGCTTAATAGTTAATACTGTATTAAACAAATAATTTATAAAATAAAAAAAAAGCAAAAGGGAAAATAGACTCAACACGGATCAATCACGAAAGACCAGGAATGTGAGACTGAAGGAAACAAGATTTGCCCATCACACAATAAAATCGGAAAAGTTAAGCGGAAAAAGAACAAAGTAACATGAATAGTCATCGAAAAAGCAAAGCATAATAATATATTGTTAGGAAAAATAGCATAATGAGTTTGTTATTTGAAAACATAACTTTGAGCGGGACTGACTTAGTAAAAATGGCACGTTAAGGACGATTCAAGATATCCTCCGTGAGTATTATTTAAAATGATATATTTATATATTTAAAATGACGTTACAGTGAATGAGAAATTAATGCTTAAAATATACTTGTCTTGAATAAAAGTACGAGTTATTGAGATTGTAACAGTTAGTTAAATTTAAAAATTAATTATGCAATCAATAATAGATGTTCATTACAAAAATGACTTAATAGTGCTCCAGAGCTATTCATTACTATTGTATCCTATGAGACGAATGCCGTTAAAATTCTAAAGCACTTGAGGTGAATCCATTTTAGAGAAAATATTGTATCACATAGGGCTCAATTTGTGTTCTTTTATCTTATTTTATATCATTATTTCAGTTGTAAATTTTATTATTTTGTAAAGTCCTAATTTATAATTTGTTATTTCAAAATCTGTTCCTCCTCTACTGTGTAGTTCATGTATTTCCCCCACATATATGTTATGGGCTCGTCTTAAATGAATTGACCGACATAGTTGGCTTTACTCATTTATGTCTACTGTCGAAGAATCGTGATCATCTTATTTGAATTGAATCGTTATAATGATCATACATAGATTTTGATAATCATAATTGACAGATCGTGGGCGGGTGGGCTAATCTAATAACAATGTTGGGGCCATCACAATTCACAACAAGAGGGAGTATCGGCTCCCATTCCTAGTATTCCCATGAAGTGAATATTAGAGTAGTGCTTTTCGCACCCATTTAATATCTGTATAAGCCATATATTTGCGTAACCATAACTGTATTTCTAAAGAATATTATATCGAAGGACTACTATTAATTTAACTAAATTAAAATATCCTTATAAGTCATGAACCTAAGAATGTTTAAATTCCAATGTATGGTATAATTGATATTTTTGATAAAATCAGAATAAATTTTAATCAGTGAAGAAATAAATCATATAGTAATAAGAATTTTATTATGAAATTATATATCTGCAACTTAGTTAATTTATTCTAGATGACTGTAAAATTTAATCAAAACTCTAGTGTAATTTTTTGCCCTTTTCTTGTAATTTCATTAAAAAAGAGAGTTAAAAATAAGTCATTACATGTTGGGCTTTTTAAACCTTAAATATAATATCCACCCGCGGGTGTGGGACGATTTTCGAATTTGTAGATATATTGACACATCTTTTTCATGTTAAAGAATTGGACTTCTCTAACAAAACCCTTTTCGTGTAACGTGGATTTAAAAAAGAATTTTTGGATGGGCGTTGGAAAAAGATTTTTCGGCCATTTTCCTATCATCATTTTATGTTTTCATACTGTATATAAAGTTCAGCCTTGATGCCAAAAATTGAGAATCTCAACAGTGTATACAATTTAATTGGTAAGTAGAATTTTACAATTGATACAATATCTCATCCCTTTTTTTTTTTTTTTGAGTTATTTAATATAGGTAATTGTACTGATGAAAAATTGTTCTGTAGAAGTAAACTTTAACAATTAATTGATGAAATTTTATTGTTAATACAACGAGAAGCAATCAATCACACATACATAAGAACGCCGAAAAAAAAAAAAAAAACTGACAGATGTAATTCTTCAAATATGCATATGTCATTTCTAAAACCTAGGAAACTGGACAGTCGAAGCACATTTCTTCTTCGGTTGCTTAGGGCACTGGATAAATTCAGAGGCAGAAGTATCGACACACATGTAAATTTGGTAAAGCTGGCTGTTGTGCTCTGGATCCACATTGCATTCAATCCCTGGCGTAAACCCAGTTGCCTCCTTTATGGCAGCTATTATGCTCTCCAACTCATAAAACCCATCGTCTGGTTTGATTCCTGAAATTAGGTAGTGTTTCCAACGGCACAAATTAGTATACAGAAAGATGCTTAATTATGTAATTAGAAACATTCAATTATTTAGTTCCATGCTAACTGGCTTGCTTAATTTCTTTGAAAGTAGTATTTATATTATATTGAACATAGTGTGTGATCGATTATTAATACTAAATATAATTTACGAACCTGCATTCTTGAGAGCTTGGAGGAGGTTTGCTTTCTTTTTCAATTTAAGAGCTGCTTCGAAGTATTCACGTTGGTCAAGTTCAGACTCTGCGCACGTACCATGTTTCACCCATTCGTGCGTCCAGAACTTGGTACCGTCGTTGCTAGGGCAAGACAGTGTTGGCCAGTTCTGTCTCAGATCGCTGATCAGATCTGAGATCTATACACATACGCACAAGCAAATTCTAGAAAATTAACTTTAGCTCGTTTGCTAAAATTTATATATTTCATAATTGGGATTTTTCAAGTGTTTTATTACTTCATTATAGTCCCAATTGAACCAAAGTTAATTATTCGTGATCCGGGCGAGCCATGGGTATATATATTATGGGGAAAAAAAAAAAAAACAGAAAGGGTACCTGAGACTTATCAAAAACACTATCAGGGTCACAGTTAGATGGATAGGAGCCCTCTTTGTATTCAGGCCAAAGCCCGTGAATGCCAAAATCAGCTGCTGGCTTCCCTGATTTTGGGTAGCAACAGCTTTGCTTTGTATCACAGTACGATCCTGGCCACTGCGTGCATATATATATTTATACATACATACAACAATAATTAAAAACTTATATAATAAGGGCAATATAAATTATAGAGAAAGCTGATAATCTGATATCATGAATTTAATTACCTGCTGAACAAAGTAGAAAAAATCGAAATCCTGTGAAACACAAAGGATTGAAAGATATTGTATGATCAAAAGCTTGATAAAGATTGAAAACTGGAGTTTCATCTTACTTCACAATAATTAAGATTGCGGAGTTTGTAAAGTGGTGGGTATATGAATTTATAGGCGAAAAAGAGGAAGCTTATGGACAGAATATCCAGGACATTATGCTTGTCCACCTGTGACAACGCTTATCATCGTCTGCGTATATAACGTTCTTCTCTCATTGTCGCTAAGGCTTTGCTTGCCTTTTTGTGTTTCTTTTCTCAGATTATTATTAATTAATTAGTCAGTTTCTGTTAGGAAGAAGTTGAGAATTTCTTTGGAAAAAAAATATATTAAGTATTTGTTAGTTGTGATTTGTCGATATAAATGCATTGCATTGTGAACTTCAATTTCAACGTATTCTTTGAATCGTAGAAGCAATTAAAATAGTTGTTGGATGTTTGAGTACCTAATAAGACCTCATCTGAAAGTGATTTTAAGTTTTAAAATACCTTTTACCAGAAGCAATTTCGTTCCGTCGGCGCTTTGAGTTCATTCTTTTATGAAGAAAACAGGAATGAGTCTCCTACTTAATATCGTTTATTTTCTCTTTCACTACTTCTTGCAATGGAAAGTTTCCAACGTCGATCCATTTATCATTGCATTAAAAAAAAGAATCCTAATAATAATGTCCTTTTGCAGGGAACTGGCTAGCATAGTAGCATGAACATGACTAAGAAACTTAAGGTAATAACAAACCAAATAGTGTATTGAAATTATGTTTTGATGAAACTAATTTATATTGTCAAATATGAGAACAAACGGCAAACTAGTTGGAAGTGCAGTTGCGTGCAAGTCAACTTGTGTCTTCCTGTAATAAAACGTGGCAATGACATATTAAAGCTGTTTGGACGGTTTCCATTTTCCCTCTAAAGCTGCCACGCAGTGCATCAAAGTTAATTGCTTTCACATGGAAAAACAATTAAGATGCAAGTTTCGTGTACATCAAGGAGACTGCAAGTGCAAGCCATGGAATTAAAAGGTTTCTTTGGCAAGAGCTAGCTGCCATATGATTATTCACCTTCTCCATAAGGACATGGAGGTGACGTCCGTGACTCACCAATTGAAATCGTAATCGGATTTCCACTTTTTAGATTTGATATAGCTAGCTCCTGGTAACTAATAAGGGAATCTCGTACTTTACAAAATGCGGAAGAGTGTGTGCGAGAGATTAATTAAATTTTGAATGGCTGTAATTATGGAGGGTAGGACCATCTACAAAACTTTATATCCAGCTTGAGGAGACAATAACTTGACAACCAATTCAATTTGAACATCAAATTAAAGAAGCCATTACCACCTTAACGGCTACTGGCTAGGAAATAATTACTTGAGCAACTAGTTTGATAGAACAATATGAGATTGATCAATAGTAAAAGTGACTGAAATCGAATCAGCTTAACATGGTGAAGAAATTAATCGCACACGTTGATGATTGATCCCTTGATCACTAAAACGAAGGAAACTCAATCTGGGATCCACATTTTTTGCCGTTGGGAAAGACGGGGCAGTTGATGAAATTAGAGGCAGAATTGTCGACACACAAGTAAATCTGATAAAGCTGGCTGTTGCCTGATTCATCAACATTGCACTCTATCCATGGACTGAACCCACTTGCTTCTTTTATCGCATCCTTGATGCTTTCCAAGCTGTACGAACTCCCGTCTGGCACTATCCCTGCAGTAAATAAAAATCAATATATTAACTAATCAACTAATCACATTAGGATTCAATTCTATGTATTAAAATTAATATGAAGACCTGCGGTTTTGAGAGCTTGGAGGACATTGATTTGATTTTTCAGGTTAAGAGCTGTTTGAAAGTAGTCATGTTGGTTAAGCACGGACTCAGAGCAAGTGCCGTGTTTCTCCCATTCATGGGACCAAAATGTTATGCCAGTCCCGCTTGGGCAAGCCAGTGTTGGCCAGTTCTTTTGCATGCTTCTTCGCAGGTCTGATATCTATATACCATAATTAAAAAAACAAAATATAACAAATTTAAATAAGTTAACGGAGTCTACTACACAGGTAACTGGTAGCTAGTGTGATGATAACAATAAAAAGGGGAGGTTAAGGAGTGGGGGGACCTGGGATTGATCGAAAGGGGCATTGGGATCACAGTTGGATGGATAGGAGCCATCGTTGTAATTAGGCCAGAGTCCATGAATCCCGAAATCCGCTGCTGGCTTTCCAGTGGTTGGATAGCAGCAACTCTTCGCTGTATCACAGTATGATCCTGGCCACTACATTTCATAACGACGCACAGCATAGATTGAAAGAACTACATACACAAATTGAAAGAACTACATACATGTAAATAATGAATCACTTACCTGCAGGACAAAGTAGAAGAAATCGAAGTTCTGGGCAGCACAAAGAGCTGATAGACACTGAACGAAGAAAAGTTTGATCAAGATTATTGAAAACTGGTGCTTGGACTCCATAATCCTCAAAGTGCCAATTGTAAAATCAATATTAGTTATTGGGAGATCGACAATGGTTTTGAGTGTATTTATGTATAGAAGAAGCCTTGCAAGAGTTTCACTGGTTGTGTGAAATGACGTTGATATTTGTGTTGTATTTATAAGCAACAATGGAAGGTTGTGGACAGAATCATAAAAGAATCAGTATATGCCTATCTATTACCCCTCTCAATTCAATATAATTATTATTGGTTATAACATTGGATTGACTCTTTTTTTTTTTTTTTTTTTTAAGAAAAAAGCGTTTGTGTAACAGTGTGAAAGCTACTCCATTAATTCTTCTCTGTGTCGGCATATTATCATTTTAATTTTATGTCGTTTTCTTTTGCCTTTTTTTTTTTTCTAGGGAAAGAAGTTATTTCTTTTGCAGTCGTTATCTCACACCCCCTCTTTCAGATTTTGCAGTCCTACATTGTAAGTAAGAGAAGAGCTATATTAGGTAGTCAGATTTTAGAATCAAAACAAATCTGGATAATCCATTGATGGGGTAATGAAATTTAATCTAACTCGTTTTAATGAGTCCCTTTTAATAATAATAATAATAATAATAATAACAATAACGTTTGAGGTAACAGTAATACTACACATCATAATTTTTTTATTTTAAGAAATTATTTTGAATGATGTTGCATTCATATGAAATTTTAGTTGGAATATTCCTGAAGCTTTGTATTTACAGCTAAATGCTATGAGATAAATTTTACATAATTTATTTATGACCGTGTATATGAAGTTGGGAGAGATGGCAATGTCAGTGTCCCCGGGTTCGAGTCAAATAGATTAGGTTGGAACTTAGAAACGGGACAACCAAAGGTCCCATTAGAAGTTTGCACGCTTAATTGTTTGAATTCTCATTTGTTTAGTTCACTCATTGAAATATAAGTAAATGACTTGTCTAAACGAAACCCTCCTCCTTTGCATTCACATCACATCTAAATTTGTTTTCACACGGAAATAATTGACATCTACACGTCCTCCTTTCACACTTATCCACACTCTTAATTATTTAATTTATCTAAATTCATCTATATAGATTGATAACCCTCTATAGAATCATTAAAGAATTTAATCCTAATGCAAACTAATTACAAATAATTAAAAATAAACTTCATGTAATAATAAGCTATAGCTTTTTAAATTCTGTCTTAAGAAATTTGAAGGAGATCTTGTTTTGAGTGTCATAGAAATTGCGGCTTGTGTTACCTTAAGACCACGAATATATAATTTCTAAGCACTTTACAAGATCTTTTTGCTTTCGGATGGTGTTTGATCCTTTCATTTTGCACAACTCAGCGTGAGTATTTTTGTTCAATTGAATTCGTTTATTAACTTTGGGTGGCATGGTTGATTTGCTAGAGGAAGAAGCAAAGGCATCACTTGAATTGGTTGAAGATTCCATGGGCTGCATATGCAATGTACAAAATTCATACAAAATGTACGTCGGAAGAAAAATATTAAAACTAATGTAAGAGTTTAAATTTTTTAAATAAGTTTACAGATACTTAATTTTATATTTATTATAACTATCTCTTTTGTCAACAACGATATATTGGATTTGACATACTTAGTTAATTAATTAATTAATAAAATAACACATACTTTATTTTTTTTATATCACTCGCACTAAGGATAAGTGAATAACTAAAGTAAAACAATAATTTTTGAGCTACTACGCCTCTATTAGTTTAGTCCTATTATTATTATGACAATAGGAAATTTTATTTATTTAATAAAACTCCAATTTTGAATAAAGATTTTCGTTCTTAGTAAAGTATTACTCTAAATAATTGATGCATCCTTTAAGCTATGTTCATGTTCAAATTTCAATATATTTTTGCGAGCTTTAATTTGAATCAAGCTAGGGCTTGAAGATTGAGAGGTGGGCCAACTTCTTCCTCAGCATTATTTCAATACATTCAATGCGATCTCTAAATATCAGTAACTGTTAAAGAAGCAACGGTTCATGCATTAACATTCGTTGCATTTTTGTTTTATTTTCATTCCATGAAAAGCATCAATGACAATGCTACAATAAAAGCCTCTTACATTCGTTTTCCCTCCCGCTATCAACAGCATCCGGCAACATGTGAAACGGAATGCACGCGTGTACTGTTGTAAATACACAGGATCCTGGCCAGGAGGCATTATTGGAATTGGGCCTAGGCCCATGAATGCTTAAATGTGTTCAGGTTTTCACTTTTCCCGTTGTTGTATAGCCCACAGCCGCAACTTTGATCTCTGTCACATTATGAGCCTGGCCAACGGAATCAAAACAGTATGTGGATTATAGACTTATAGTAGCCCCATAATGAAGCATATGTATAAATACAGTTGCAGTTACAAGGAATCAAGGATGATATTTTTATTGAAACAAGTTTATTCACCAGTTACACAGACTAGAAAAAATCAAAACCCCGTCCCGTGACAACTATAAGAGACTGTATTTGATGAAGATTGAAAAGTCCACATCATCTTCCTCTTCCTCTCCCTCCCCCTGTGCTTTCTGGATTTCTTTAAAGAGAAAAGTGTTGATACGCTGGTGTAAATGAATGCACCATGCTGATATATGGGCAAAAATATTATCATGTGACCAAGAAGCTGTGAAGCACCATGCTGATATATTTTGTTGTTCTGTGAAACATGTGCACAAGGTTGCTATTTGAGCTTCTTTCTTATGTCGAACCTTTTCTATTATAAGAAGCGCAGCCAAATCTTGACTACCAAGGGCCTGGCAGAAATTGACTCTGTTTTGGGTATGTTTTAATGATGGCGGGATGCTGTCAAGATCTTGCAATGATATGTCATAGACATGGCAAGAGAACAGTTCATGGCAAGATCTTGCAATGATATTTCCTTTACCTCAGTAACTTACATGGGGAATCCTGAGTCGGTTCTCCATTTGCACATTCTTCCTCGTTCTCAAATGACATGGGGCACAAGCAAAGCCTCTCGGTAGTCAATGCAATGAAGTTTTCACTAGCACTACTACAGCATTTTTCACTCATTGCTGGGGTGAAAATGGACACTAGACAAGGCCAAGATACATTTCTCCAAATGATTACTGGTTAAATCACCAGAAATCACCACAAGAGCACTTCCCATCTTTGAAGTGATGGAAACGTTGGACATCTCTAAGGACAATCTGCCTATTAAAAATCAGTGATATAAGTTTAGCCGCAGAATGACAATCACCACAGACCCGAAGGTTCTTCACCACACGAATTGTGGTTCCAGGTGGAGTGTTTAGGAGCCCAAAAGTAATGGCTAGTTTCTCACTATGATATCTAAGCGCAATTTCTTTCTCTTCATCTTCCATATCCCCATGATGGACTAGAGAAGTATCTGGTACATAGCCAACCATCTTCAATTCCTTAACCAACTCATCAAGAGCTTTTTGCAGATCAGTTGAATAAGAATGCACTCCATCCCCAGAAAAAAATTCGTGTACTACATTGTTCACCTCTATGGAACTACAGCCAGGAACTTTTACCACACCTCTATCTTTCATCAGCTTCCTCAAATAATCCACATCTTCCCATCTCCCCGCCCTGGCACACAAGTTCGATAAGATCACATAATCACCACCATGGGAGTCATCTAGCTCAAAAATTCGTTCAATAACCTGCTTTGCAAGTACGAGGTTATTATGGCTACTACAAGACGATAACAAGGTTCGCCATAATATTGGGGTGGACTTGATCGGCAATTCATCAATGAACCTATAAGCCTCATCCAAGCGTCCAGCTCGACCAAGTAAATCCACCATACATCCGTAATGCTTGATCCCAGGAACAGTCTCATACTTGTCCCTCATACTGTTAAAATAATTCCAACCTTTGTCCACTAATCCAGTGTGACTGCAAGCATACAAGAGACCCAAAAATGTAATCTCATCAGGGCTCACTTGTGCCTTCACCATTTCCTCAAACATCAAGATGGATTTATGACCCTGCCCATGGGTTGCATAAGCCACAATCATTGCTGACCAAGCCTGTGTATCTTTGCCACTCGTGTTATCAAAGACAGAAACAGCATGAGCCAAGCTCCCGCACTTGGCATACATATCTATAAGGGCAGTCTTCACTTTTACATACTTATCAAGTCCATATTTCTTAATATATTCATGTATCCACTTCCCTAAATCTAGTGATCCTAACAAAGCACAAGATGATAAAGCACTAAGCATGGTAACGTCAGTAGGCTTAAGGTTCCTCTCTTGCAATTCACGAAACAATGACAACGCCTCATTTGGCCTGCTACTTCGAGCATACGCCATGATGATCGCATTATAAGAAACAACACATGGTTCTGATATATTTTCGAAGATCCTCCTAGCAGCATCCACATCGCTACACTGAGCATACAGATTTATAAGTGTAGTACACACATATAGATTAGAATTCAGCCCAAGTTTAATAGCAAAGCAATGCAATTGTTTACCTTCTTCCAATGCTTCAGCGCCCACGCACGCGCAAGCTTTAAGAAGAGAAGGGAATGAATAGTCATCTGGTAAAAGACCAGAATTTAGAAGCTCAACAAAGAGAAAAATTGCTCGAATTGGTGTTTTGGAGCGAGAATAACCACGAGCAATGGTGTTAAATAAAACGATGTCTGGCTCAGGGATTCTATCGAACAGTAGGTGGGCGTGTTCCATCGATGAAGTAGTGGGATTCTGCGTACAGAAATTGATGAGCTTGGTGAGGACATTGAGATCATTCTGAAGGTGGGTTTTGATGGCAACAGCATGAATTTGCTTGAGCCCTCTGAGAGAAGTGCATCTTGGTATTAAAGAGAGTGCGTTTGGAGTGTTTGTACAAAGTTTCGGGGGAGGAGATTGGGTTATTGGTGGAGATGGGGTTGTAGCCATGGCAGGTATTGAAAATTGAATTGACAGTTTTGTTTGTTGGACTTGGACCTGGCGTAGGGAATGCAAGGATAAGAGCACTTGTCCATGATCAATATTTTTCTTTTTATTTTTTGGCCTTTTTCTTAAGTATCATGGAGGTCCCTAACGTTTTGTATTTTTACAAATAATAGCATAGTTTATCCATTTATATTAAATGAGCACTGCCAATTATCCATTTACATTCAACAAATCCCCAGCCCCCGTTGAAATGACTTATGCCAATTTTCTCCTCTTGTCTTTCTCTGGTCTCTGCAGTCTGCAGAGGTGATGAGCAAGAGCAATGGTGTAAATAACTGTATTTTTATAGGCAGAAATATACGTGAGGAGAAATCATGATTCCTTTAGCATCATCATATGGATGTCTTTGGTAACCACTAGGTCGAGCTTTAAGCCTAGATTTGGCATATCCTACGAGGAGAAGAAATCCATTCGGATCAGATCTGCATAGTAGAAATTGTTAACGGAGTTCGGATTGGAAAAGACAAGAGCAATTGCCTATTGGCAAGAATCATAACCCAATAAGATTATTGATAATTAAATTATTGAATAAAACTAATTACAAAGTCAGGTGTATATTCTTGCCTTGCCCAGAAAGTAGCTTCAAGTGTTAGTTTATTAAATCGTAGAAATGGGTTAGTTTATTAAATCGTAGAAATGGGTCCTTTGTTGGCTATTTTTAATAAATTTTTTGTCTCTTTTCTATTACAACTTTATTATAAACAACTGAAATTGTCACAGCGATAGTGCTAATGGCATTTAATCTGTGACCTGTTGACTGAGTTCCATGTAACCTTCCTTCGCAAAAATCCCAGATGGTATCAGTTGTTATCCTATTGATTGAGATAAACTTAATATCACCATCTTAGATCAAATTTCAGAGGTGGGTTACAATTTGTTTCAAGGAAGTGTAGGTGCCGACAACAGCAGCTATTGCTCCAATCAACAAAATCCCAACAATTAACATCAGCTCTAGTCCAAAACGCCGAGCTGCTTTATTAATCCTAAGGTAGCATAGACAGGGTAGCAAAATTGAGACAGTGACACCAATGAACGAGCCCGAGAATGCCAGGACGTAGCCAAAAAATGGAATTGTTAAGGCTACAATGACAGTGCTGATGACCAGTACAGTTCTTACAAGGATGCTAATAGGCCTGCTCTGGCGGAGATGGGGTATGTCTTCAAGAGCGGTAGCAATTGGAGTGATAATAACTGCATACTTAGTGAGGGGATTGATTAGAGTAGTATAAATTGCTAATTTTGAGCTTATTTTTCTTATAGGAAGATTTAATGTTACTTGAGACTTCAAATGATCCCCGTACATCAGGTATCCTAATATTGCCATTGATCCATAATTGGCGGTGCTTATAATAAAGCAGGCTACTAAAACCTGCAATAAGACAAAGCAAGAGAAATATTAAGATTTTGTTATTAAAGTAAAACATTTTAACATGGATGTTACCCTTTTTGACCTTGGAGAATTGCCTTCTATCTTTCATGGAGTTGCGTAGTGTGGGGAAAACAGAAAGGCCACAATAACAGAAGGTGTACAAGCTTACAGCAGTAGGCAAACCTCCCAAATTCAAGAGCTTGCCTCTTTCACGGAACCCAACACCATCGACTGCACCAACCCATAAGACACAAGCAACAAGAGTTACAGAAGCAAGAACCCCACCAGCAGAAACATAAGCCAGAATTCCCAGACTCCTTAACCAAGTTGTGGGCCAAATAATAAGAGCAGTTAGCAGAACAAATCCTTGTTTTCCACCAATTTTTAGGCCACCGATTTTGAACACCAAGTTTGGAAACAGCTTCTCTAAATTGTCACCTTCTAATATTAGAAATTCTACAGCAGCGAAATAGAGCTCAAGGTACATGAAGATTGATACCATAGCTCTTCCTTTACATCCAAATGCCAGGTCGCCTATGTCAGGATATGTCTTGATCAAAGGATTTGCATCCATACAGCGCCGTAGAAGTAACCCTGTGTACCAACAAAGAACAGCTACTAGAAGAAGAATTATTAAGCTCAGCCACCCTCCTTGAGAAAGTGCATAGGGAATTGATAGTATCCCAACACCTGATAAATGTGGAAACCAATGCAACGAAATAATATGAATTTCATTCAACGCCGTAGATAATATTTGAGCAGATTAAGTTAAAGCAACACTTTGGTGTTAGTTGTTCAACTTGGTGTTGGACTTGAAAGTAAGCATCGACCAAGTATAATTTCAGTTGTTTAGATTCTATAGCATAGAATGAAAACATATTATGTCCTACATGCAACAAAAGCAGTGAGTCCAAGAACACAGTTGACGAATCACAAAAGTTTTTGCTTGAGGTAGAAATTTCTGACTTATGGAACTGGAAGATACTCGATAATCCAGCAAAAGAATTACCGTGACCATGGAAACAAGTTAAAAAAAAAGAAAAACAGAGGCATCCCTACTTTAAAAACCTTAACGGTGAGTTGATGTATGAATGACAGGAAACTGCAACAACAGAAAGTTCAACCCAAATTCTTGTAGGAGAAGACACAGATAGATAGCTTTCAAAAAGATTTTACTAAAAGCTCAGACATGAAGTTTATTTAATTGGCCTAATTGGATTATACATTTGTTACCCAAGATAGAGCATTGGATAAAGACCTGATACAGCATTAAGTGCATTGAAGCATGTTTTAAGGAAGGTTGTGCCTTCACTCCGTTGCTGTGGCTGTTGGAGCTGGTTTTGGCTCTCCATTATCTCTTCATTAGTGTTATCCTTCATCTTTGTTGCCTAAAAGTATAATCCTATCACCCAAAACTTGGGTATATATAAACTGAGGGGATATACTTTTGTGTGATAAAGTACCTCTATTATTGATCCTAATACTGAAATAGGATGCATGGTTTACGAAAAAAAAGATTGTGAGCGTGAGTAGATTTCCATTCAGCATCACCAAGGAAAAAGCATTACGTAGATGTCCTTAGCTATCTGTAATGGTTGCAATTCAGTTTTCAAAAGGGGAAACCACTCACATGTCAAAACAAATGCTTGGTGAGGGCCTTTACTTTGATTGCTCTGCTTTGATTTGCGATATGTCTGGCTATCTAACTTTTTTTGCACACCAGCCATTCTTAGGCATACCCAGATTGTTCTTACATGGTAACTTCTATGCAGCTCCAATAAATGAAAATGAAATTTGTACATAGCAAAGTGTTTGTTAGGGATCTGGCATGTCTGTAAAATTTCAACCTCACAAGGTCTTCATGCTGGAGAATGACGAACCTTTTTGCAGTACTTATGATTTATCAGCATCTGAATCTACCTTATAACAGCATGTTCATGCTAATAAAACTTACGGAACTAAATTAACTGAGCCCTTTAGCTTTAATCACCGATTATTTTAGTCATCACTAACCGCTTTTGCAGTTTTTACACTCTTGAATTTCATTCCTGCTATGAATTTAAATATATTATCAAATTTGTTATTTCATGATAATTTTGACCACTTTTTTTGCTAAAGTTTTTATCTTTATTATTCAAACACGAATTGGTCGGGAAAATGAGATAATTAAGTACATCAGCAGAACAGTTTATCAACCTAGAATTGTACAACTGTTGATGAACTACAAAGGTAATCAAAATGTTTAACATTAATTGTTGAGCTCCATTCGTGAATATTACTGACAGCATGTTTAAATCCTTCAGACGCTTGTGATTATACTGGAGATGTGATGCCATTGCTGGGCAAATCAGACCTTCTCAATCAGCTAGTGCCAAGGCTCATCACTCTCTTCTTTAATTTGTATATTGGCTCATTCCTGGTGCTACTAGTTAATTTGCATATTGGCTCTTCAAAGCATTTAGTCATTCCAGTAAGTCAGCAATCTCCAAAAATCAACATGGTCAAATATATACATGTAGGTACACTAATCACCACTCCAAAAAGACTACTGATGGTCAAAAGCATCCCCAGTCCCTAGTCTCTTTCTTTCTGCTCCCCTTGTGAAAGTTGGTGGCATTGATGCATTTCCAGCATTTACTAACATTTGAGTAGTGACTGGCACCGGGTAAGTGGGGAACGTTTGGTCAACATTCATATCTTGAATAGACAGCCCATGCCTCATCTTATATGAAGGTGGGGAACCGGGAGGGCAAAGGGAAGAGTCATTCTCAAAAAAGTGCTTCTCAGACTAGAATCAAATTACATCCATTTGCCATTCATTATCTGATCAGATGATTGATAAAAGACTGTTGTAGCAGTATGGGTTCGTAAGCCTCTGCGACTTTGTTGTTAATCTATTAAATTATAGTTCGCTTTGGACATACGATGAAATGAAAACATATATGATAATGTTTTTAAAGTATTTAAAAAATTGCATGCTGTTGCTGGACGAAGGAAAAAGCAAATGGAAAACACAGAATTCATTTGAGGAACCGAGATAAACAATAATCCTCAAATTTATTTTAGGTATCCGGGGTGCGAGTTTAAATCCTACAGCACTAATTACAAAGGTACTTGCATCGGCAACAATCGATGAGTATGAATGTAAACAGACTTTCTTTAAAAAAAAAAAAAACATGAATGCCCAGCTTCGCAGATAATCGTATTACCCAGGGCGTAAGCAATGGTGCCTGATCCAATCCAGAAGCCATATTGATTTTACCTGATGACTTCTAGGCCGCTTGTGTTTTTGACAACAAACAAAATGATCCCATCGAATGTCCTCCAACGCTTTGCCATCATCTTTGTGTACCAATCCAACGGAGTTCTGTTCACTTATACAGTAACGGGAAATATTTGAGGTCTTTTTGACCCATGAATGCTCAACAGTAGAGTTTTGCCGGTTCGTTATCTTATGGATTCTATATTTCTACCGTAATTATTTTTACGTAATTAATTAAAAAATATACGTAGGAAGAATTCAACAATCCAAGTAATTGAAGTTTCTTCAAACACAAGTCATAGCAAAGAAAATAAGGCCAATCAAGTCAAACACGTGGTGAATCAAAACATTTTCCAAGCTTGTAAACATTATTATTATTATTATTAGGGAAAAGCACATATAACTCTCTAATAGTAAAAAAAAAAGAGATATAAAATATTTTAACGTTTCAAAAAAAAATATACAATCCCCATTGTTGTTAGTAAATTTCATTTGTTTTAATAGTAAACTTACTTTTAATTTATAATTATTATTATGCCCCTGTATTAAATAAATCAATACATTGATCGAAGACATGTTATCAATGACATGTATAATGAAATTGACAACCTTTTGTTTAAAATTTAAAATTGAGATATAATTACCTTTTGTTTAAATTATTCACTCTAAATTATGAATTTATCCTTTTCAACCATAGAATGATAAAAAATGATGAATAGTAGATAAAATTAAAATCAATTTTATTTTCTTTAAGAGTAAATTAGGCAAAATGAGATATTAAATAGGCTTATATTAGACGAAAGGCAAACTGGGCAAATGGAAAGTAAAATTGGGGGCTCACTGAGGTCAATAGATTGATTTATTTATTATAGGGATATAATAATAATTATAAATTAAAAATAAATTAAGTTTTTAAAAAAAAAATAGAATTTACTAATAAAGATAGGGTCATATGTTTTTTTTAAAAGTAAAGAGGTTTGTGTCCCTTTTCTTAAGCATTGGGGGGCTCACTCTCCTTCTTCGATTTTTCCTTACTATTATTATTTTTTAATGAAATTAGGATTTCTCTATGATGGTGTAAGGATTTTTACAGTATTAATAGTGGGATTAATATGTGGGATTAATATGGACCCTTAGATGCGAGAGTTTTAATCTGAATTATTCATTTAATATAATAAATAATTAGATAGTTAATTAAAATATAACAGGTAACTTACAGGTTGCGCGAAAACACTAATTTTTTAATTTTAAATTAATATTAATTTAGAAAAAAGTCACTTACATCCCTAAGGTTTGCTTAAATAATCATACAGATCCCTTTAGTTTCATAAATAGTCACATAGACTTTCTTAGTTTCATAAATGATTATTATACATTTTGATTAAAATAATGTTTTTGTTTTTGAATGATTGATTAAAATAATCTAAATAAATATAAATATAGTAATTAGATAAAAATAATAAATAAATATCATATGATATGAATAAAATGTTATAATAAGTATAGTTGATAAAATAACATATACAATGAAAATTTTGTTAATATTAAGTTATTACTAGTCTATCATGACGGATTAACTAAAATCTATTAATTCAAAAATTGATTTTAAGATTGATATTAACGTAGACATAATTAAATAAGATATTGTAAAAAATAATATAAATTTTATAAATTATTGTGAATGTTAGGTATAATTATTTAATTTTAGTAGTATGTCAAATAGATTTCAATATTAGTAAAAAGAATATGACAAACTAATAATAAAGAATATGAAAAATAAATATTGTTAAAATAAAATATTTTATATTGAAAATATTTTATATTTATTTAATATATTATATTTTTTAATTTAAGGAGTTATGTATGACAATTTAAGTAAAATTTAGAGGTGTGGGTGGTCTTTTTCCTATTAATTTTATAGCCTATTTAAAGTACTATCTCATTTTATATCATATATTGCACTTAAGATGTTGATTTTACTGAAGTGTTATGTTATTAAAAATTAAACTTTGCATTTATAATGTGATGCGAACGGTACTCATCATAATGTACTACAATTTTAATGTGAAATATAATAAAAAAAAATATAAAGACATCTTTGAGTAGTCAATTTTAGCTTTCTTTTACAAAATAATATTATAAAAGACAATTGGTAAAATGTAATAAAAATGGTATAAGAAAAGGTAAGTAGAAGTGATTTTCCTTGTAGTTATTAAAATATATGAAGGAATGAACACACACACATATTCAATACTTCTATTTATCCTTATTTATTAATAAGTAGAGGCAATTATTCTTGTAGTTACTAAGGCATATGAAGTGACACACATATCAAGTACTTGTTTGTACCCCTAACTTTTATTGATAGGAAGGAAATTAAATTCGTAATTATCCCAGAGAATTATGAATTGATAAATGAAATATAAATATTAGTAAAAATTAATTTGTTAACTAAAGAAGTAAACCATATTTTATGGGCATTTGATACATTAATCTAAGGTCAAATCAGATATATCACATGATATTTGATACAGTAGTTCAATTTTCAACATTTGCATATAATTTCTAAGCTAGTAATCTAATAAAATATACCAAATGAGAAATTGAAGACTATTATTTATATTTCAATATTGGACAGACACCATACATTAGAATAAAAAAAATCTCACAGCAGAGACTACATTCGTTTGCATGTTTTGAAAATAGATTTTGAAATTAGTTTAATTATATGATAATTAAATTATATTATAAAATTAAGAATATGATTCAAGTTCTATTTAGCAATTTTGAGACTCACATTGAGTCTTCAAATTAATTAAATGTTGAAACTCTTTTTTATTTAGCTTGAAATCACTATTTAATAAAATTATGAAAAACGATAATGAATGATGTAGGACACATAGGTAAAATAAATTTTAAAATGTAATAAAACATTCCTATGAATATTAGTTTCATGTACATGTTCATATATTTTACTGAAACCGTATATTATTGAATTTTGTGCAATTAAGTAAAATATATTATTTAAGTGAATTTGTGAGAATATTTAAAATTATAGGGGTGATTACTGAAATCTACCGAACTTGAGCCAACCACAAACATTTTATTCTAAGAATTCTCAATATGTTAATATGTGTGACTGTTGGCAAAATAAATTCCTATTAGCAACGGAACACAATTTAAAATCATATTTGTATACAACAAACAATATCTCATCAAAGGCGCCAATGCGTAAGTATTTAAATTGTTCCTCTTCAACTCACTAAGTTCATACTTAACAGCAGCAACATTAAATGTCATTTGATCCATATTTTTTATTAAGCTTTATCAATTCCTTCTCATGGTTGTAATTTTGAAAGGTCGTTTCGCTATTTCCATTTGCTTTTATACTTTGTGTGAGCTCCACCTCATCTTTTCTTTCCATTAACATTTTACACTGTTAAAATTTTTTTAAAAAAATTACAAAGCTTATACTAGAATATGAGGAACAATATAAATAATAAACAATAAAGTTATGATAGCACATCATGCTCATTAAAGTGCTTCCTTCCTTTTTCTTTCAACAAAAAATTACAACTTAAATAAAGAATTGGCTTTGCATTAAGGTTTGCCTTTAATAACTCAACTCCCCACTTGGGCTTTGTCCTTTTTTTAAAATCTCTGCTCAATCAATTTAAAGATCCATTTTTTTCTTTCCAAAGATCTAAAAGCAATGTCTTTTATTGGTATCCAATAGAAATGCAAGGTCTGTGAGAAGATAATTGTCCAGTTGAGCAGTTATCTACTGATGGGGTTGTTTATCACAAGTCTTGCTTCAAGTGCTCTCATTGCAAAGGCACACTCAAGCTGATCAATTACTCATCTTTGGAAGGTGTTCTTTACAGTAAGTGCCTGTTTGGTATGACTTATTTAAGAGCCATAAGTGCTTATTTAATCTCATAAGTATTTTTTAAAATTTTTTATAGTGTTTAGTTATTTTTTAAGTAGAATTTTTTTTACCTTAAATAAGTTAATTTACCTCTATTAGCAAAAGTCTAAAATTTGAGCTTTTAGGAGTATAGGTTAAAGAGCTTTTCTAAAAAATATATAATATCAAAAATATTCCTAACATATTTTATTAATTACATAATATTTTTTTGTATAAAAACTACCCAATGAAAATTATTGCGGGCACTTTACTTTATCTTTTTTTTTTTAAATAACTAACACTTTAATTTAATAACCAAGAGGAAAAAAGGAAATATTTAATCATGCCCACTCTTCTTTGAGATGCACAATTGAGAGGACTTTTGGTATTTAGAAAAATAGATAGAAAATTTTGCGATAAATGCCTAATTTCTCTTTTAGTAAGCAAGTGAAAATTATTATTGCTTTAATGGTTCTTCACAATTTTATAAGAAAATATGCAAATAATAACCAAGAATTTCAACCTTTTGATAATGATGACGAATTGCTCCAACAATTGAAAATGAAAATAAAAGAAAAAAGAACAATGAAGAACAAATTACAAGTTCATTCAACAAACGTGAAATGGACCAAGAACGTGATCAAATTACGACACTTCTCATGTTCTGTTAACATTTCAGTTATATTAGTGATTATTATTTTAATTTGGATAGTATTATTTATTTGTGAGAATATATCAATGATTCAATTTTAAATTTTAAAAATTAAAGAAATAATTGAATTGATTTTTTCTTATTAATTGACAGGTGGGATGCATTATGTTACATGTTATATAATTATGAATACATATCCTTTTTGGTAATTTAATTATACAAAAGCACTTTTAGTTTTACACAATCAAACAGTTTAATAGTTCAAAAGTAATTTTTTAATTGATAACCAAACACCCAATGATTTTTTGTTCAAAAGCTCTATTGATATAAGCTCTACTCCTATAAGCTCTATTTAATAAGCTGTATCAAACGAAGCCTAAGCCTCACTTATGAGCAGCTTTTGAAGGAGTCAAGTAACTTCAACAAGAATTTCCAATTACCTGCAAAGTCAGTTGAGAAGTTAACTCCTGAGCTGAGAAGGTCGCCTAGCAAAGTTGCTAGCATGTTCTCTGGGCCCAATAAAAATGTGCTTCTTCCAGTAAAACAGTGTGTCTGTGGGAGAAGGTAGCAGCGGAAAACCAGGCCTCTCACAAGACATATTTCAAGTGCTCACATGGTGGTTATTCTATTAGCCCGTCAAATTACGCGGCCCTAGAAGGCATCTTGTATTGTAAACGTAATCTCTCCATGTTCAAGGAAAAAGGCAACTACAACCACCTTATATCAAATCTGCTTCCATGAAGCGTGCAGCAGTCTCTGTTCTAGAAGCTTGAACATGTTATGTTATCTTCCATAAATCTTATTTGGTGTGAGCTTTCTCTGGCTTGAGGGTGTGCTTTCTATTTTGATCCCTCTTGTTGTTTTTGCGGGGAACTACCAAACCTTCGATTCCCTCTGCTTCTTTGGATCATCTTTGTTGGGACAAATTTCATGTAATTAGAGATACTGATCTATGGGAGGCATAATCCCATGGTCGTAAATTGACCATTTTCTGGCAACGTTCTTTTTAAAAAGAGATGGGCAGTTGTTTGAAAAAAAAATAGCTTGCCTTCATCATTGTATGTTACCAAACTGCTATGTATAGCTGCTAACTATGAGCATCCGAAAATATGGTGCATCGTGATTCATGTAGTGTAATATGGCTACCTACCAACACATCTTAAATGGAGTATTACTCAGTTACTCAGCATAATAAGGCAACATAACTGATATTAAAAAAAAAAACTACATTAATAAGCGGGCAAGATCATGCCAGTTTAACCTTTCGGGCGTCGCTGCTGGAGATAATCAAATCGGGGCGAAGAAAGGAGAATGGAATCAGAGGCTAAGATTAATAAGTGGGCCTCTGCTTGCTTTGCCCCTCTTTCTTGAACGATTGGTGGACTGCTGCTTCCACCGATTAACCGGGTCTTCAACCACTGTTTTTACTGCCTGTCATCCTGTTGTTTGTCGAAGGGATGAATTCGAGTCAAAAAGAGAAAGCGCGCTGAAAAAGATAAATCACGAGTGGTTAACTGCTGACTCAGCCAAGTATTGGCTTCACTTGATTCACCGATTTAGGTTATTTTGTCTTCTATCTTATGCAACGAAGAAGCTTTGCTGCTTAGCATGCTGCAATGCAACTTTATCCTTTGAATTTCACACTTCAGGGCTGCGCACTTTATGTAATCCTTTGAATAAAAAGAATTTGTTTTCGAATGTGAAAAAAGAAAATGTAAGGTAGTAACTAAAGATATTATAGCATCAAAGCAAGATTTGATATGAATTTAGTACAACAAAGATCATCAAATCTCTTATTCCTTGTCTAATGTCACCATCCAGCAACAAATTTAAAAGCCTACCTATAAAATACACGAGGCAATAAACGGAGAAATAGTTTAATTACAAGAACAAGTTTACGATTCTTGTCAATGGTTAATGATTCGTGAACTGAGACAGCTTTTGAAAATCCAATTTCAATACAACAACGTAAGAGATGAACAGATGATGAATTTTGTGAGATAAAGAAGGAGATCATGTTTTATCGTATCTCTATTTTCTTTCTTTTTAAATTCAAAATAAGTTTTTCAACCGGTTTGTTAACCGGTTATAACATTTTTAAAATAATTAAATATTCTCATTATAAAAAATAATGTGTACCGTTAATTACATCTAACCATACATATTACTTACGCTATTAATACCGTAAAAAAAATACAGCATTATAGAGGGACCCATTAAATTATTATAAATCATATCATCAAAAACCTCAAAGATTATAATTGAAATAAAAATTCGTCCATCTTTACAAAAGAATCTGAACAACCTAGAGTTTTGAAGATCCAATTTTGATGCATTACACATAATTAATCTAACTTGGTAATTAATGGAAATAAATCAATCTCAACATTAAGTTGTAAGCCAAAGTATAGGCAACAATTTCACCAAAATTAATATTATTCAAATAATTTCTCTTATTAATACCGGAAGTCATCACAAAAGATAAGTAGATCAGGAAGTTAAAAAATTCACAAACGAAAATAAAAATACAAAAAACGAAAACCACACATCACCTCTACAAAACTTTTACTTATAGAACCTATACAAAAGCTATGGCACACATGACATGCACATTTATTTTGAAAAATTATTGTACAAGTGATGATTATATTAAATTCAACTATACATGTCATGTATGCATTAATTAATTATAATATATCAGGGGCTCATTTGATTTTAGTTATATATTATGGATTGGATAACTTTAGTGTAAAATAATCCTTATATCATGTTTGGTGTAAAAAAAGTAAAGATGAGATAACAATAATGGGCCTACCACTTAATTCCAATAGTGGCAAAATTTCATCCCAAGAGGACCTCTAGGATTACATTTTCTAAGTTAAAACTTTGTCATCTACTATTTATGGGATTAAAAACTATAACATGTTAAATATTAAAAATAATTAAGGGATGATTTTGTAATTTTTTTTATAAATTTATCAATAATTATTGATTTAAGTTAGATTATAGTACATGTCATTTTAAAGTAAATCTAAGATAATTTTAATAAATTAATATATAAAACATATTATTAGTTACTAACTAATCCCATGACATACAAAACACAAGACATGATTATCTATAGTTCAATCCAATATTGCACTAAATACAATATAGTATTATATATAATCTAGTATTATCCAATCCAATCATATCTTATCCGATCCGATCCAATCCAATTCGGCATACCAAACGAGCCCCAAAAGTATTATAGAATTATAGAATTTCTCCATTTATTAGAGTTGAATCTCCAATATAGTGTATTCTCCCCATCCAAACACTAATAAAACTTCAAGAAAATGTAAAGTGTGACTACAAAAAAAGAAAATATAATTATGTCATGTCAAAAATTCGTATTTATAATTATAAGGATTATTCATCCAACACATAAGTAGAGTAGAATTTAATTTTCTCTCATTTTCCTCTCCTATCCAACACATGAACACCTTCAGAAAATATTTGCGCTTGACTTTGTCATCATAGCTTTGTAAGAAAACTAAAGCAAATTCAATAATCAACGTAAGAAGAATTTCTTTCTTAATTTCGTCTCGTGTCAAGGAGATCAAAGGCGTTTTCTATTGTCGCATTTCACAATCACAAGCACAAATAAATAAGAGAATAGGCCTCATTCTGCGAAAACATGTAATCCAAAGTGTCATTTAATTTATTTATTTTTTAAAAAAAGGTGAAGCACTAGCGCTGTTGCGCGAACGCAACGTAAAATCCTCGAAGGTGGTGGCACAGAGGGGGAAAAAAATAAAAAATAAAATAAAATAAAATAAAATCATTTGGTCTGATTTGATTTTACCTCCATAATTACCAGATCGACATGAAAGCGGAGAGGGAGGGCGAAACCCTGTAACGAAAGCCCTCTCCCTCTCATTCTCTGTTAAAACAGCACCAACAATTAATTCGTCGACGAATTAAATTTCTTATATATATATATTTTTTTTTGTTTGGTGGGTCTCAGAGGAAAAAGAAAAAGAAAAAGAAAAATCATATGATTCTCACGGCATTACCAGTAATATTATTATTATTATTACTCCCAATCCTGCTCAGTCTTTGATGCGACGATCGCATGCCCGTTCACGGATCAATTCCAACATGGATCCAGTCAAGCTCCATACCCGACCCCTTACAAGATCCACCAACCTCTTCTCTCGGAACCCAAAACCCACCAAATCGAGTCCCTCCTCGTTCGCAATCCCCATCGCATTAACTGCCACCCTCATCACGCTTATCTCCTGCTATTACGTCTTCATCCACGCCGCTAAACCCTCATTCCCGCCCAGTTCTGTCAAATACGGCGTCCTACTCGACGGGGGCAGCACCGGCACCAGAATCCACGTCTTCAGTTACGACACCGAGACCAATCACTTCGATTTTGATTTGGGCAGCATGAGGCTCAATCCGGGTCTCTCCTCCTATGCGGTTAATCCGACCAATGCGGGGGATTCTTTGAAGGACTTGCTGGACTTTGCCAAGAGGAAAGTGCCCCCCGCGTTTTGGGCCGACACTGAAATTAGGCTAATGGCCACTGCTGGCTTGAGGTTACTGGATGTTGTGGTTCAGGATAAGATTTTGGATTCTTGTCGACGCGTGCTTAGAGTCTCTGGGTTTAGGTTCGCAGATGATTGGGCAACTGTGATTACGGGTATGTTCTGCACCTTTTGTAATTTGTTGATGATATATTTGGGCTATAATGTGGATGAGGTGGAATTTTGTTTAACACAGAATCCTAGCATATTAGAAATGTAAATATAAGCAGCAAGATTATTGCAGGTCTTGGTTATCAATTATGACAAATCATACTAGCAGGTCATGTATTGTGTTCTTTTGAGTTTCTTACAGTACTAGAAGCTGAATGTGATTGATTTTACAAATGTATTAGGTTCTGATGAGGGTGTATATGCTTGGGTTGTTGCCAACTATGCACTTGGTACGCTTGGAGGTGATCCTTTAGAAACTACTGGGATTATTGAACTTGGTGGTGCCTCTGTTCAGGTTTCTTTTCCCTCTTTCTCCTTTAGGAACTTTCTATAATTTGGAATGGACAACGTTCTTGCCAAATGATATCTAAAACGTTAGTTACAGTAACTGGTGTGCTTTTGTTTCAGGTAACATTTGTTTCGGATGAGCCCTTGTCTCCGGAGTTTTCACGTACTCTTAAATTTGGGAATGTCACTTACAATCTCTATAGCCACAGTTTTCTTCATTTTGGCCAGGTAACCATTTTCTATATTGCTTCTGTTTCTTTTGGAAGAATCATTTTCATTTTCTTTGTTGCTATTAAGTGTTTCTGAGCAGTGAGCTTAGTTAAGTACACGTTATTACCCTTTTTCATGGATCAACATACATGGTCCACAGGGTTTATTGTCTTTTATTATCTTTAAGTATGCTACTGATGGTTAGATATTGGTGGGTTGGCATGAAAATGGGTTGCACAGAAGCCTTAACTGCCCCCCTGATTAGGCTTAGGTGTTTTCTACATTACCTCTTAGTTGTGCAAGGGAACTGCCTGTTTTAGGGTTTCCACAGGCTTGTTGGGAAAAAAAAAATTCTTGCATGATAACTCTTGTCTCTGTTGTAATTTCTAATTTGGTAGATGCTGTGAAACTTTCTTTTTCCCTGGATGAATTGCAAAGAACCAATGTAAAACTGCATTTACTCAAGTTGAACAGATTTTAGTCTTTTGCAGCTTGAATGAACTTGTCTAGTGGGTGCGTAGGCAGGTTTCAGATAGATTTCTTGTTACCACTTCTCTAGCAGTTGTGAACAGTCATACAAATTCATAGTTTTCCTGCTAATATTTCAATTGTCTTTCTAAACTTGACTATTTTTGGTTAATAGTTTCTGTAACCTGTTTCATTTTGCAGAATGTTGCATTTGAGACATTGAGGGAATCACTTTCTTCAGGAGATTTTAACACAGGTAATTCTACAAGCCTTAGGATTCGGTTTATGGACTTTATAAATTCCAGAACTTGTAAACCATGCCTTAAACTCTCCATCTTAAATGACTTGGGCTGAACTGTATTTAAGTATCCTTCGGAGTCTTGTCTTGTATTGAGACTTAGAGACTTATTTCTGAATCAACCAACAACTCAAATTGGGAAAAGGAAAGGTTTAGATATATTGCTTATCTGCTTTCTTTGTTTAGTGGCTATTGCAATTATTAGGAGGGTGGCGTGATTAGTCCAACCATAAGAGCTTAGCACCTCATTTTGCATTCTTCTTTGACCCCAAATGCTTGCTAGTGCATAAGATCTTTCTCTTGTTCTACAATCTAACTGAATTTATTTATTCTTTGATTTAGTTAGGATGGACATCTGCAATTTCTTGGTCTGTGGAAATATGATATTCATTGATCATTGTGTTAATGCAGCTGCAGAGTCACTGCACAAGGGAACATATATAGATCCTTGTTCTCCTAAAGGGTACTTGCATCGTTTGGAGTCCCCGCCAAGTTCTTTGGCTGCAAAGATCAATTTATCTACTCTTCAATCAGGGGGTAACTTTTCAGAATGTAGATCTGCTGCATCAACACTATTACAAAAGGGAAAAGGTTAAAATTCTCTTAGAGCAATCGTATCTCAGTGCTCAGGTTCTTTTCAGCAGCAGTAATGATTGTCATCTTTTCTTCTCACTGTAGATAAATGCTCCTATAAAAGCTGCTATTTGGGTTCAACATTCATGCCCAAGCTTCAGGGAAAATTTTTGGCTACGGAAAATTTCTTCCATACTTCAAAGGTATCCATCTCTCATTTTGATAAGTGAACATTTTTTAGCTTCTTTAGATTTCAGGTTTGAATTATCCTTATATGGAACCATTTGGAACAAAGGATCGAGCTGCCATATGACGAATATTGTGCATATAGATGCACTTTTTGCATTGTTTATTAACCCTTTTTGTCTGCGCTGGTTTCTCCTTCTGCTTGCTTAGTTTTTTGGGTTGCCCCAGAGGGCATTTCTTTCTCATCTGCTGACGGCTGGAGAGCAATTCTGTGGAGAAGATTGGTCAAAGTTGAAAAAGAAACACCGGTCACTTGATGATGAAGATCTGCTGCGCTATTGTTTCTCTTCAGCATATATTGTGGCCTTACTTCACGACAGTCTTGGAATTTCTTTGGACGATGAAAGGTATATTTTTTATTTACTAGTTAAGTATAGCATCATGAACCACACATAATTAATTTTATAACATTTGATTTTAGTCCTAGACAAATCAAACTCTTGATTTGGCCTAGAGAGTTAACTTGGCCCTAGCTTCATTCTTTTTTTCCCCTTTTTTCCCGGTCCTCTAAGTTGTTAAAACTCAATTGACTTGAATTACATGTGAACAGGATAGGGTTTGCAAACCAGGTGGAAAATATCCCTCTTGATTGGGCATTGGGAGCTTTTATTTTGCGGAGCACGGCCTCCTTGGATGAACTGCATCCTAGCTGGATTTCTACCATAATCAGTGATGACTCGCCAACGCTTCTATCTCTAATTGCCCTTTCAATAATGTTGATGTTTGTGGCATGGTCCATATCAAAGTGGAGGAAACCCCAGTTAAAGACAATTTATGATCTAGAAAAGGGGCGATATATAATTAGTCGTGTCAATAGGTGATAGCTTTGTAGAGAAGAGATGAATCGATTGGATTGGTTTTGCAGATCAGGAGGGAGCTGAGAGCGACCTATGTAACAATAATGTCTTAAAACTAACTTTCATGCTTCCGAAGTCTGCTGCAAAAATCACCCTTGTCAGCAGGGCTACCACCGTCTAAAAGCGAGATTGTATATTGTGGGGCTTCAGCACATAATATGGTGTAACATTTTTATTTTTTGTGGGAACTAGGGTAGAAAATTTTAGATTCCCATATTGTAATTTAGTGGAAACATAAATACCAATTTATTGTACCACATGCTTTCTCATTACGCTGATTGATCGCAGGGAGTAGTACTTTGTGCGAGAGGCGAGAGCTCAGATGATTTGTTTTGTATGTTAAAAGTTCTTTTAGTTTCACAGGAAAGCACCATTACTTTTCAAATTAATATCTTGTGTGATGTGAACTTATTATTGACTTATCGATAAATGTATACACTGGTAGCAGATAAAGAAGAAGGAAAAAAGGCAAATTACTGTTTGTTTCGAATTGAATCACATGAAGAAATGAAACAAAGCGAGGGGAGAAGAAGAGAGTATTGTAAGTGAAATCACATCCATAGGAAGATCGTTGTTCAATCATATTCATTTATATTTCTTCGAGATACATTAAATATAGTAGCAGAAATGCCATGAATACGATCTATCTGCAGAGGTTTTCTGATGTACAAGTACAATGTGCCACCTGCATCGCCAATTCTTCAACTGTAAGCTATTGGTAAACGAAAATCATCCCAATAAAGAGATCGCTGTTCATGGCAATTCGTCCATTTTCTTACTTGGCCTCCGTAAAAATGGATGAATCGCCATGGACACGACCCATTTACAGCAATTTAATAAACAAACCGACACATCTGTCCTTAAGATTTCAACATGAACACATTTCACTTGACACTGACCATATTTATAGGCCCTTGTACCGGTTGCACTGCTTTAACAATTTTCGGGAGTTCCATTTTCAAGAAATAATTAATTTCTGAATATTCGGGAGGAAATTTAAAGATGCTTTTGATCGTATCTCCTTTCATGCTCACGGATTTTAATTTTACTATCTTCCCGAATTTGCCGGTTATGGGCTGACTGCTGCCTCGGAATATGACGAAAAACCAGTGGTGCAAATCTCGCTTTTAGTCTTCTAGATATGGCATTGAATGTTACCATGTATGGTTTTCTTTACAACTACACAAACAAAATCAGTTTCGGACGTTCAAAATTGACCATTTGCCTCCATCCTGTGTTTGCCCTGGCAATATATATTAGGGTTTAGTTATCTTACATAATAAGTAAGATACATAATTATTATACAGTCGTTTAATGAAAATTCAACGGCAGTAAAAATAAAAAAAGATTTTATTATATTATATTTCTACAGCTATTTGATTTTTGTCAAACGATTATAGAAAAACTATGTACCTTACATAATTATATAAGATAACCGGATCCATTATATTAACCTAACGACGTTTCAACTCCTTTTTCACCCATGTAAATGAGGTTTAGACCTTACGTATTCGCCATGTTAGATTCTACCAATTCAACAGGTTGGTAATCACTACCTAATAACATGTTCATTCACCAATATTGCGGACAAATTTAATTAATAACTAAATATATGATGTGCCCTTATTTATTTGTTTATGATTTTCCACTTTATAACTCTAACGTAGCTGTCTATTTAGAGAAAATTTTGAAATATATTAGAGATAATTCAACCAATTAATACATTTATAATATATGTAGTTGAATTTTATATAACATTCAATTGCATGTAAGTTCTTCAAAATAAATGCACACAATATCATACCATCATTTGCTTGTTGTATAGGTGACATGGTATCTCAAAAATATTTTATCATTTTTTATCTATTTGAGTTATGATAATGATTAAAATAATAATTGACACACTCATTTTTTGAATTTTTTAGGATCTACCATAACGTGACAGTCTTGTTGAATCGTCATAATTAATTAGAGATAATAATAAAACACCATCATTTTTTGTTTATGAGAATCTACAATAACATGACAGTCTTATCGTATCACTATAATAAATTTAAAAAATTAAGTATCTAACTGTCTTACCAAATTGTGTCAAGTCCTTATAATAAATTTCAAAAAATAAATTGAAGTACCTTTATTTTTCTATTTATGAGGATCTATTGTAACATAATAGTCTTACCGAATTGTAGGATATAATTATTTTTTTTAAATATCAGATATGATAGAATCAAATCCCAACATGGTACAAATGCTCAATCGAAGTCCCGCAAATCAAATTTAATGTATAGAATTGAAGCTGTTTGGGGAGAAATAAGAAAAATAATATGACGCTGCGTGTCGATAAGAAGAGCGGCTTCGGTATAATTGAGGTACCCCGCATAATTCTGAAGTAAGTTGAGGTACCCCGCATAGCCTAAGGTACCCCGCATAACCCCTGCATAACGAGAGTAACTTGAGGTACTCTGCACAATTCGAGTTATCCCGCATAACTCTGGAATAACTTAAGGTATCCTGAATAACTTTGGAATAGCTCGAGGTACCCCACTTAATTAGAGGAACCTCACATAACTCGGGAGTAATTCAGGGTACCCCGCACAGTTAAAAGTACCCTGCATATAGGATTCAAGAAAATCCTCTTAAAAGTCCACCATGAGAAGCGTCTCCATCGCTTGAAGGATAATGCTTGATTTGGTCAGAATTAAATATCAAAACACTGTACTAAAAAGTGGTAACAGCCGCCTGCTATCTCTGCTAAAAGTGGTCCCCAATTGCTTCACCTGACAACTTCTACTGGGATATCCTGAACCACTCTTCAGCGCGCGTCACGTACCCAAAATGATGAGATATGCTGCGAACGCCTTCTTGATTCCAAAACATGCTCCCCAAACGGCCCAAAATAATAAAAAAGTAAAAGGACAGTCAAGAACCATTGGAAATCCACCACGTGGCAGCTGATATACTTCATATATAAAGGTGCTTATGTTTTATTTTTCATAATTTTTTATTCATCCATGAACACTCGCACACACACTCCACAAGATAAGCTTTCTTTAACCTCAAAACTCAAATTACAGAGGGTTGGCAAGCTCTTTTTACCCTAAAAAAAACTTGAGTTGCTAACTTGAGCATCGGAATGTGAACGCCGGGGTACCCCAGCTTCACCTCTAACATTAATTTCACTGTTTTGCAGGCGTGAAGCTCATTTGAGAGATATTTTTCTTGGTTCAGACTGTTTACCATTGCTACCACATGCCACATACCTTCCGCCTCCTTTGATTTTAGAAACACCAACCAACATAACAACCTAACCAAGTACTCGATTTTTCCAAAAATAAATAGGTTTCTATTTTTTTTACCCCCAAAATCTGTCTAAAACACAAGCCACTAATACCAGTATAAGAAAAAAAAAAAAAAAAAACTCTTATAACTAATAAGGAGTCCTCTATCTGAAAGAGCTAAGATGAAGAGGTGTCGACCGACCAATTGAATAATGGATTATTGGATAGGATATAAAATGTTTAGAGTAGCATAATGAATAAAAAATTAAATTCTTTTATTGGCCAAAATGTCAGAGCAATTTCGCTAGAAGACAAATTTCAGATACGTAAACGCAATGGCTTAGATTTTGCCATTTAATGAATTCTACTACCCAAACAAGTCTTTGATTGTGTTACTAGTTTTCCTCATCGACAGCCGTTAGTTTTGATGAAATTGAACCAAAATTAGAACATTAGTAAGTCTTCCAGGGATCTCCCGGTTGTTTAGATTATTAGACTGAACAACATAAAAGGCCAAAACTTGCCGTAGCCTACCCCTGTGATTTTAGCAAAATGACATTTATAATTGCAATTTGCCAAGGAAGAACCGCCCCTCGATATAATAATGTTAATGCCTCAAAATTTATAGTTTTTTTTTTTTTTTGAAAAGAAAGTAGACCTTTCATTAGATATGGTGATTAGCAAGCAAACACAAAATATCTACAGGGACATTCCCCTTCCAAATGACACACTCTGAGCTTTGTAAAGCTCTTTTAGCTAAAGAGTGAGCACTACCATTACAACGCCTTGACACATGTTGGACAGTTATCGATTGGAAATCGCTTTTGCTATTGATAATTTCTGCTATAGTCCACCAAATCTCTGATATGTTTCTGGCCTTGTTATTGGCTAACTCAGCTACCATTCTGCAATCTGTTTCAATGATCACATTTGTGCAGCTTACTGCACTTGCCACTTCCATTCCCCACTTGACAGCTTTTGCCTCTGCTATTGATACCTCTCCACCAAAGGTAATTCTTTTCACTGCTGCAGCTACCACCTGGCCTTGGGGGTTTCTTATAACCGCACTTAACCCTGCAACTTTCCGCTCTTCATTAATAGCCGCATCGACATTGACTTTCATCTTGTTTCTTGGGGGAGGCTTCCAACTCTGCATTTCAGGATCCGCTATGCTTCTGTGAGCTTCTTGATCTTGGAGGTTCATTGTCTGATACACCTCCATAATCGCCTTCGCCTTTGCCACTGAAGACTCTGGGTCCAGCTTTCTTCCGCTGAAGAGGAATTTGTTTCTTGCATACCACGTACTCCACCAAATGGCTGCTACAAGAGCAATATCAGTCTTGTCCCACGAACTCTTTATTCTCTGCATAACACTCAACATGTCTTCCCTCCTTACTCCTTTCACTTCAGCCTCTAAATTAGCGCATCTCCATATTTTCCTCGCCGCTCTACACTCCATCAGGGCATGGAAAATATCTTCTCTTCCCCCTTTGCAAATTTGGCACAATGGCTCCTTCAAGATTTTCCGTTTCCACAGATTGTCAGCCGTTGGCAGCATATTTCAAAATTTATAGTTGCAATTTGCAAAATGGGTCAAAGATTCTAGAATGTATGGTTAAAAAATGAGTTGTTGGAAGCTGGAACGCTGAACCAACTAAGTGAATTCTGATGTTTGAATCTATCAGAAATCTAAAAAAATCTACGTAGTATACATGTGATGTGCATGAGTGTGTATTATTTGGGGGAGTAAATGAATCAGACTATAGATAAGTAAATATTTTATCAGAATACACTACAACTAAAATTAAAATATACATGTACAGTTAGAATTCAATATATCACAACATACTAAAACTCAAGTTAAAAATTAAAATCTAACAATAAAAATAGACTTCAATAACCACTGAAATGATTAATTTGTAAAAATATTTTTTCCTAATTCTTTGCGTAAATAAAGCGAGGATAGAAACTGGAGGGATTCGATTTAAATTTAAGTGCAAACAGTGATAAAGGTTCAACAGGGAGAAAAAAAACATTATTATTACTGAAAAGAACAGTTAATTTACTAAAAAGTAAAAAAAAAAAAAACGAAAAACAAAAACCTAACATCGATGATAATCGATCGAATCGTTAAAAAGTTCGGTGCCAACTCAAACCCATTTCTTGTTGGTGGGCCCCAACATGAACTGCTCATTTACGCGGCAACTAAGTAACTAACGACGAATCTCACAAACTGACAAAATAAGGGAAAAAAAGAACAATAACATTAAGATCCTCAAACGTTTAAATAATTACATATAGAAAAATAGTTTTACATTGTTTTCTTGAAGACGCCTGCCGTGTTTCCATTGGATTATGTTAAAAATCCATTCATACAATTGATGATTCAATTGTTACACTCCCAAAAATCTTGAAATAAATAGAGTTATATGAAAGTTTTTAAAAAAAGAGATATTCATTAATAAGAGATAACAATATATAGGTTATTTTCCTTGTAGAATAATTAGATAAATTAACAATAACAATGACAATTTTCATAAGTATTAGATGAATTTTCTATCTTGTAAAATAATTAGAGATTTTCATCCTATAATCTAATACTTAGTGAATTAACAACATATAGGTTATTTTCTTTTTATTACTTCAGTTATTGTAAAATAACAAATAGGTACAACAAGCATCATACTCTAACATTTTACTACTAAAAAAAAATTATAAAATCTTATACATTTTACTATTTTTTATTAATTGACAAATAAAATACCAATTTACCTTTACTATATGGAAAAATTATTCAGTATAATGATTAATATTTAATTATCTTTTAATTTATTAATTATTAATAAAAATTAAAAATCATAAATTTGTATGTTTTCAATTGAATATAAACTTTATTATTTAATATTTAAAATGTATGTATTTATATGTATGCATGATGTGTTTGTACATATGCTTATTTGTTAATTATCTTTGTTCGTTAATTTTTATCGATAATTACTAATTTAAATTAAATTGATATTTAATTGAATAAAAAATTATTGTAACAAAAAAAATCTTAGGTTACATTTTTTATGTAAATATAAACTTTGATTTAATTTTTTGGGATACATTAGTGAAAATTATTAAGTTTAATTAAATTTTATGTGTTTTTTTCCTTAAAAATAAGGATAAATTTTGTATTTTATACGTCAGCTAATGGTCTAACAAAAAGATAGTAAAATATAATATTTTGTAACTCTTTAGTAGTAAAATATTACGATGCAATACTTGTTGCACCTAATTATCATTTCATAATAATTTAAGTAGTAAAAGAAAAATTACCTTATATAAGTATATTATATTAACGACACTGTCATGTAAAATTTCCTCATTAACCATATAGTTTGAATCTTTGGAAAATTTTTTGTATATTCATGGTTGATACGGTGTGTGATATTTGAATCACATACCAATTATTTTGAGAAGGATGGAAACTTTCTTTCATATTAGCTTAGGCCTAAGTTGATTTAGTTATACTAAAATTTTGATCTTGGCTTGGACTTCCAATCATCTAAACGTACTTGAACTTGAAAATTCTACCAAATATTTGTAAATTTAACAATACTTTTAAGTCTCATTGCAATGAATATTTACAAATCAAATTCTTAGAATGTCAATCCAACATCAAATGTTAATTTAAAAGATATATTATTATCATATTATGCATAACACTCTCACTTTTTTTATTTTCTAAGATATAGATTTAGAATAAAAAAACTTGAACTATGATTTGAAAAATATTAAGTACACTGCTAACAACTCCTCATGATTTCATTAATGGTATCTAACAGAACGGATCCCTCGTAAATAATAATAAAATATGTTATCGGTAAGTTGTGATTTATAAAACGTTATGGACGTCAACGTTATTAGACGAAAACCCATTGTCTTCGAAGAAGGCCCATCGAAACCAGAGTTGACGCTCGAGAGCGATCGCATGCGCAATAACGAGGGTGGAGGAGTTTTCCCATAATTAATTAATTTAAAAATAAATGAATATACCAATTGTATAGGCTAGGCGACAACTCCCAGGTCATTCATTCGCTGTTTGATCGTAACCGCGTTTCAATCGAACGAACAGAAGTGAAAAAGATTTGGATAAAATTTAATTTGCTGGCTCCTAAAATTTCTGCTCAAACGAACGAACCTCCATAATTTTTGCCATTGTCAATGTAAGAATTCATTTAAAAGATTCTAATTTTCAATCATTTAAGTCCTTAGCATTTCCCGTCTCTCATTTTCCTGCTCTGCGGAACCGCCGATCCCCCGCAGCCGCAAGCGGCGCTGGTCGGTCGTTTCTCGGTTACTCGCTTCCCCCTCCCCGCTTTCGTTAATTCCGGCAACGTTGATCAGATTGTTGTTTCTTGTAAACGTTTTGCGTTTGGGTTTTTCTTTTATTTTTGTGTTTTTTATTTTTTATTTTTTTTTAAGTTTCAGTTCTGTTAATTTTTTGTATAGAGGCTTTTTAATAAGAAGAGGGGAAGAGAGAGAGAGAGAGAAAGAGAGTGAGGATGAGTGATCACGTGGTATTGTACGTTGACCGGCTGATGAGGCCAGAGAGCGTGCAAGAGGAGGGTGATGGGGCGGCGCGTGAGACGAGTGGTGGTGGGTTGGAGGATGAAGCGGGACCGTCGTGTTCAACGGGAAATGACGTGGAAGATGAGCAAGTTGGCGAGGATGAGCCGTTGCTTCAAGTGGGTGAATGTCGCATTTGCCAAGAGGAGGATTCTATCAATAATTTGGAGACTCCTTGTGCTTGTAGTGGCAGTCTCAAGGTATTTGTCGTTGGTATATCATATCTGTGTTTGAGTTCTTGCTTTACGTTCGATCTTTCTATTTCTTTGTTGATGACATTCTATGCTCTCTTCCGAACCGATTGCTTGTTTTCTTTTGTCTTTTGGATGGAATGAAATTAATTGAACTGCGCAATCGATAGATTGGTGGTATTAGGCCTGTGATTTATTTTATTTGTTCTAGTGACATTCGTTGTCAATTGTTTGATTTGTTATTATTGATAATGTTTGCATCATAAACAATTCTGTTTCTCGACTTCCTGCTGTTCTGCATACACACTGGACTTTTATTGAAGCTAACATTTAGGTTCCATGATTCCCAAGTAATTTTCCTTTCCGTTTCTTGTTCTTTTAACGTTTAGACTCTTATTCTTTTATATGCTTCCTATATATATTTACTAGTTGTACATTTTGCCCAGTACGCTCATCGAAAGTGTGTTCAGCATTGGTGCAATGAGAAAGGAGACATTACTTGTGAGATTTGTCATCAGGTATGCTCATGGGTTTCAGTTTTCATTGTTCCAACTATGTATCCTATGTCTCATATGCGCTTTCAATGTTGCTTTATATTACTTTGACTAAGCAAATATTTAACATCTTCTTCTTATCTTCTTTCTAATTTACATTACACTGGCAACTAAATACCATTTGAATGCTTGGTTTGATTCATGCGATAATAAAAGGATGTGATGCAATGCGTCATTGAGTTGACTTTAACATCTCTTCTATGTCCCAGTACTTCTCTGAATGGACTGTAATTATACTAGTCTATCTAATCAATTAAGTACCCTCGCCATGGCTCTTATGTACTTCTCCTCATGAAATCTTAGAAGTGGATTTTACCTATCTTTTTTTCTGATCATGGTTTAAATTGAACCAGATGTCAATATCTACTCATATTGCTGTAGTTTATTCTCTGTTGGAGTTTTGAAATTATTTATAAACTTGATCATGAAATTTGGCATTTTCTATGTGTGTGTAGCAATACAAACCAAATTATACTGCACCACCTCCACGTCGTTTGGAAGAAACTGCCATTGAAATTGGGTAAGGAAAGTTTTCTTTGTTTATTGTGTATTTTCTATTGCCAGTAGTTGTTGTTACTTGTTAAACATTGTGTTGATATATGCATTATTGATTATGAAATTTGATATACCTGAGAAAAGTTGATATAGATTAATAGGAGTTGATAATCTGGACAATCTACTTGAATTTGGCATCATCACAGTGTTGTAACAAATTCTTTTGGTTAATTTGCTCGTGTTTGCAGTGGAGGCTGGACAATCTCTGGCACTCCTTTGGACTTGCGTGATCCTCGTCTCTTGGCCATTGCAGAGGCAGAACGTCAATTTCTGGAAGCTGAGTATGATGAGTATGACGCTTCAAATGCCAGTGGATCTGCATTTTGCCGTTCAGCTGCTTTGATTGTAATGTCTTGACTCATTAATCTTCTACACCTCTGTGTCCACAAGTTCAAAACCACATTCCATATACATAGTAAAATGTGTAGTGTTTTGGTTTCTTAAAAATGTATAGTTTTCAGGTATCTCAAGTGCTGAGAATATAAGCCATGTATGAAGATAGTTTTTCACAGACTTTTCTCTTTCGTAAATAGAAGAAAAGTTGCATGATTCCAATGATGGAATGAAACTTTGGCTACTAGGTGTATGGTTAATTCAATTGCAATTTTCGCTTCTAACAAAATGATAAATAAATTCCCATCATTCAGACGACAGAAAATGAAATCTGATTATAAGCTTAATCAATTTGCTTGACAGTTAATGGCTCTTTTGCTCTTGCGGCATGCATTGGCCATCCCAGATGCTGATGGAGAAGATGACGTGTCTACTTTTTTCTCTGTAAGAAGAATTTGGCTTTCATTTCATCCTATAGCATCACTATGCTATTCTGTAGTATTTAATCGATTAAACCAAGCTCATCATCTTGTTGATTCTCTGCAGCTTTTCTTGCTTCGAGCTGCTGGATTTCTTCTTCCCTGCTACATTATGGCTTGGGCCATTAATATTTTGCAGCGTCGAAGACAAAGACAGGTAATTTTCTCATTGTTCTTGCCTTTTCACTGGTTTCTTCTCAACATTGGCTTTTCTGGTGAAATTCATTTTCTTTTTCTGATAAATAAACATCTTTTAAGAACATTACATTCTACACATTTCTTTTGGGTGTACATCAAAGAACTTTAAGCTACCACTAACAAGTAACAAGTTGGGGGAGAAAATGCAAACATTACATTATAGAGTTTGTTTTGTGCTCCATTTGGGGATGTTTGCTGAAGTTAGTACCATAATTTGGTGTAACAGGAGGCTGCTGCATTGGCTGCAACACAAGTTGCATTTGTGCTACAATCTGGGCAACGAAGGGGTCTGCAGTTTACCATAGCATCAGGATCTAACCATATTGCAACTCAGCCTCAGGACCCTGTTTGAGAAACCTGCATATTCACATCGTTTCATTGATTCTGTCTTAAACAGATACAGGGTAAGTGACCAAACTAACAAAAGGATTATTTAAAAGAAATCTGCTACCAAATAAAGGGAGTTGAGCAAGGTTACATTTGTATTAAAATTTGTATTAGTGACCTATCAAAGAAACCAAATGATGCACTTCAGCTTTTGAGACATTTTGTTTCATTTATTTGATCTATGTGAAAATGATGTTCTCTATGCTTAATATCAGTTGTTTAGTGATTTTAACTCAATTGCCTTGTTAAATTCTATATTTGTAGTCGGCCGTACATGTAAATAAGTGATGTGATTGACGATTTTTTCATGTTGATATCAGGCTCATGTTTTAGCTTCAACAATCTGAAAGCTTTCAGGTTGTTTGCTTCCTGTCGAATTACATTGAATTGTAATGCTGGGTTCTTTAGGAAATGTAGCTTTGAATTCGTAATTTGTTTGACAATATAGAAGTTTCGTCCTAATCCCATTTCTCTTTGATTTTAGATCGATTTTAGTGAATTGAAAATTGATACCACCTGACCATCTTTACTCATCTGATTATAGAAACATTTGTTCTGATCCTTGAATGTGAGAAGAAGAGCCATTTCCATAATTTTTCAACTTGTCATGCTTTAACAGTCATTTCTTCCTCATATATATATTTTAAAAGAGAATAAATAAATTTAAAAAAATTAATTTGTTGGAGGCTGCTGTGCAGCGTGAAGATCATTTGCTTATTAAGTGGCAAAGCATATATTCTCATTCTCACATAGTTACGTTGTGATCTACAAGACAAGAACAATCTTAAAGTAGAACAAGGTAGGCATCTTCCTTTAACGTAAGTTTGGCAACATTCTGATTGCAGCTCTCACTTTTGTCTTCCCTTTGGAGCATTAACAATTTTTAAGAGGGACCCTCTGCAAATCAAATGTTATTATTTTGAATTTTTGACCAAGAAAGTATAAAAACAAACTTCAATTAATCATCCTAAATTCTTTTTTGTTATGGCCCAAAAATAAATAAATAAAAGGCAGCTTGTGCCGAAGAATAAAACTTTCCAAGCCGCCCAGATGGAGAGGTTTCTGCCATACCCTAAAATGCAGTATGCAATCTCGACAGATGATGTTATTTTCACAATTTACTTTTAAGCCAACCAAAATATGGGTTTTATGGAAATGAAATCTACAATTTAAAAAAATAAATAAATAAAACAGTGAATAGTTTCAAAAACAGTTATACGACCTGTGAAAATTACAAACTCAATTTGCTTTATCTTCTTTAACTTTGCTTTGTGACTCTTAAAACCTATGAGGCCACCGATTTAAATGAAAGTACCAAAAAGTCACAACTTTAAGACCAACCTCGAGAATCGACAAAGCCATAAAATACAATTTGCTACATTTTTCTGTTTTTGTTATTGTCTTGCTTCTCTGCTCATAATGATAAAGAATGAGGCTTGGTAGGGTATGGCCCAATTAAGATTCTAATAGTAACTTTGACAGAGAAGTAGGCGTATCCAATCAAGTACAGTTAATTTAACCTTAAAATAGTACGAACCGTACCAATCTAAGCAACCATCCCCTACCAGGTCCCACTTTATATCCACCTGTCTCAACATTTTAGAGGCTTCAAGCAGTAAGCTGGTACGGCAATGGAGGACTGGATGCAAGAATGAAATAATTGAGATATGATGGAAAGATACTTCATTATGGTTCTTTAGAATATATATGATCCAGTGTTAAGGATTAATACAGATTTAATTATGTAACGGCAATAAATTCGACAACATCAAAAAAATTGAACCATCTGAATTTCTATGTATGAGGTTCAGTTCTTTGGTGTCATACCCACAAAAAGGTACAGAAATTAATTCAAATGCATCTGCATAACATGAATACATGTGCACATCCAACTTGTATTTAAGAAGAAAATATAATATATATTAAAAGAAAATCAAGGCATGAAACCAAAGCTGAAATCTAACGAATAGAATGCAACAACAGAAGTAACACTAATACTTCAAATGGAGGATAAAAAGCAGAGAATTGCATAGTTTAAATGTTCAATCTAAAGGTTCTACTACTTGGGGTGTGACCAGTCATCATGTAACTTCACCCAAAGGCACCATCAAATGCCATCATCTAGTATATCGGGGGAAAAAGTGAGAATATATGCTTTAGAATGTTCCTAGTTGCATGTGATGTTACCATATAATATTAACAATAATAAAATAAAGAGAGGGAAATAAAGGAAAAGATGAACTTGAATAAATGAGAAAAATATAAATTACAAACGAGAACAGGAGGTGGGCCATCTCTGAATCATTGAACAGGGATTAAGAGTTTGGCAATCCAAAGAAGAGCAAAGTAAAGCATAAAGAAAAACATTTAGCACAAGAAACCAAGTACTGTTAGTTTAGTTACATAGGGAAGAGAGCTTAGAATTCTAAAGTGGAGAGATCTTAGAATGGCATAAAGCAAGTGTTTGTTTCTTTTGGGGGCTGCTGATCTATTACTTGGTCTTTTCCTTCCCAAATTGATTCTTCATATGACTTGCTTGCCACTGTAGCAATCTAGTAGTTATCAAGTGGTCCTAGTCCATGGCTTTTGACTGCCTCATCACTACCATTCAAAAGAAACAAAAACTTCCTTTTCTTAACAACAAAGAAACGAAAATTTACTAGAATACCCAGAAGAGAAACTTTCATTTCATATTACCATGTGGGCAAAATTTGCATCTGAATACATCAATCCTGCAGTGAAGGAAGCTCAAGATGTGTCGACCTTAGGGAAAATAAAATAATCTTAAAACAAGCTTTAATCAAGCTGAGTATGACAATTAACTAACAAAGAATGTGACGGTCCCTAATGCTTAACCAGGTAAGCATGGTCGGGTGACGTGGCAAAATGGTTATGAATTCAAGAGACTGAGATGGCCATATTTTGGTAGACAAAAGCTGGGCAAATGATAGAGATGTAGGGAAACAAATGAAAAAAGATACTTGGCTTCTCAATGGTATTGTTCCAACCCCTTTATTTATTCTGGTCAGATTCTTCCACAACAGCCTTAATTTGCATAGAATGCAGTCTTATGATTTGGGTGAATCTAAATATGTCTGAGTGACCTGGGGCCCTCCCTGCTTTATGCTTTAAAGCCCCTACAATCCAATAAGAGATAAATAACGGCCTTACGGGTTACATCTACAGGAATATAACATAAGGATAGAAAGAATACAACCTCCAACAACTTGCTTATTCTCGTATTACTCTAAACAAAAAGAAGATACTTCTATTCTTCTTGTTTGTCCACGTTTAGAGACAATAATGGTGTTTTTTGCTCGAAGAGTGCTCATCCTTCTTATCTGTATGGGGTTGTTATTATCAGTTCAACCAGATAAAGTTTCTGGCTTGCGAAGTATAGACCTCATCCTCAGACAGAACCAACATAATCAAAGCATGGTGCCACAAAATCAACGTATCCTCAAGGAAACCGCCATGGTGGGAATGAATGCAGAGAAGAAATCAACAAAAATACACAAGAAGTTTGACCCAAATCAATCAAGCAAAAGACAAGTGCGAAGAGGTTCAGATCCTATCCACAACAGATCATGATACGTTCAAGTTGGTTGCTCAACCAAAGAGATAAGCAGCAATTTAGCATTTAAAGAAACAGTGTCTAGCAATGCAGAGGAAACTAGAAGTTGGTGAGTTGTATCTGTTTTATCAAAGAACTTTTATGAGGTTGGCTTGATTGGTTTTACCTATCTTGTTTTAGAGTTTTTGTTATAAAGAAATTTGTATAGTGAAGCTATTAGAGATGGTCTTTGAATCCAGTCAGTGAGCCAGCGCCATTTCTAATATCCGAGATAAGGTCATAATCAAAAGACATAGAGAGCAGTATAGACGATGGCAAAGGGCTTTACCGACAAACATCTACATTTTTTTTCCTCTTTTTTTTTTTTTTTCAACATATATTTTAAATTTTCTTCATTTTTTTTAATTACGTATCTTTGCATTAGTACTAAAGCTTCTAGCAGATGATAGTAAAATTCTTTTGTATTGCTACCACTCTTACAAATGTTACTTCAATGTAAAAAGCCTCTTTTGTTATACTTATGTTGTTTCAAATTTCAAACAAAGATCTTACGCTCTCCCCTGAACTAACAAAACCACAACAACAGACACATAAACAATCTCTAAAGTTCACCCTTACTTATTCACTCTATACGAGCACACACAAAGACTGCAAGATAAATGACTCCTTTCCCTTACTCCACTTCTGAAAGGAAAACTCTGCTATTTTATAAGTACTTCTGAGATATAAATTGGATAGGGACAGAGCAGCTTTTTATCTTTCAACAAAATTAGCTTGTATCTGTGCCACAGAGATCTCAATTTTGATTTAAGATGGAATGACCTCATAGTTAAGGGAGACAAATAATCCATCATATGCTGTTTTTCATGAGTCATGACCTGATTTCACATGCCAACACAAATTTTGAAGACGATTACATGGAAAATATTCAATGGGAGGTGACCATATTGAATCATCCCAACTGAAAGAGCTGCTTAGCATGGATGATTGCATGAATTCTAGAAGAATCATCATTATCTTTCCCACTTTTAGGGATTTGTCAATATAGTCGTCATAGTTTGAATCCCGAGTCAAGGTTAATAGTACAAAGATACCAAACTCTAACTAGCCCAAGATCTCCTCCGACATAAGTTGATTCTATAATATGCACAACTTAGTTGATCTTAATGCGCCATTGCGACAAAAAGCCTACGAAAAGAAAACACCCTTTTCCATCTAAGGCAAAATAGAACAAAATTGTTGATGAAGGTGGATTCATTGCTTCAATAAAGTGCCAACAAGCAGATGATAAAATGACTGTGGATGACTGTTAGAAGTGAAATAAAGATAACGTCTTTAGCAAATTAAATATTAAGTTTTCACCCAATGCATCTTCGCAGAAAGAAAGATCTTGGGATTGAGGAAGGGATGCGAGTCATTATTGTAAAAGAATGGAAACCATGATCCAACAAAAAAGTCTCCCTCTAATCATGCTATGTGCCAAGGTGACATATACCAATCACTGCAAAACAAGACCACTATTTCATTTTAATAATCTCCAAGATCAACACACTCCCATCTCTGTCCATCAGGCTTCTCCAATTCATTGAAGTTGGAACAAATGAACAATCTGACCTAACCGTTAAAATTTTTACTGTATTGTTTTACTTCATTAGTAAGTAATCCAACACATTATCTATCCATCCGTCCATCCAATCAAATTAGAAAGTAAGCTACGACTTAGAAACCCCGAATTAGACAATCAGTAAATTGCACTAATATTGATCATTAACATGTAGAAATAAATTCGATTATCTATAAGCATAAGTTAAAAAAAAAAAAAAATCAGCAGCCAGCAAGGCAAAAAGGAAAAATAAATAAATAAACAAGCAGTCAATTGATAAGAGAGGCTGCTTTCCTCCTCAATTCCTCTCGAATGAACCATTTATGAAATGAAAAGCTGATGGCGCCAAATTATGTGAAAGCAGAAAACTTTGTGTTTTTTTTTTTTTTTTTTGAATACCTGACTGTCCGGGGAACAACGGCAAACCTTCAAACTTTGCGCATCAATGGCCGCGATCCACCTGTAGAGAGATAATGACCGTTCGATTAACGTCACGTGATAGATTTAACGGCAAGCCTCTACCTTCTGCGCGTCTGAACGAGTGAGAATCCAAAATCGTTTACAGTAAAATTTAGGAAATTTTTTACACTCATTTCCTGAACGACGCCGTTGAGTTTTCCTTTTTTTTTTTGGGAGTTTTTTTTTCTGTCGCTTAGGTTTACAGGAAATTTCCAAGGCTTGCATATGACGAACAGCCGCGTGGTAAAATGGGCTGGTTTGGTTAATCGGGCCTGATCAGGTAATTTGGTCTTTTTATTTTATTTTTATTTTTAATAACTTTTAAGTTTTAACATTGTGGGAAAAAAATAGTTAAATAGGAAAGGAATCGGGGAAGAAAAATAAGTTAATAAATAAGGAGACAGGAAGTTGCAATAATAATAATAATAAAATATGGTTGATGGTGGAGGATTTTTCTTGTCCATACTTTATTTGAGGAGGTCAGAAGATATTTTATCACACACGTTAATCTTATCTTCTTGTGTAATATTGCAGAGGGGAAAAATAAATGCTCTTAGGTGGATGCTGATCCCGTCACAATTTCAATTTTCAAATGCACAACATGCTTGTGATTTTCATATTATCTCTTCGCCGGTCTAAAAAATTTTTGAAAAACAAAAGTAATTAAAAGGGTGGGGTGTGACCTCCGAATTAGTGGGACCCAATAGATTAAAGAGCAGTGGACCTGGATCACGGAATCTGGTTCTGAAATATTTAGGGACTAATGACATAATGGCATCAGGTTAGGTGTAGAAAATTTAAGGCACAGCAGAAGTGCCCCATTTTCTTAAATTGTCGAGCGTTTGCTGTACTTGGGCTGATTTTTCAACCCTCGGCCAACACCTTAGCTGTAACCTTTTGAGGACGTGCATGTCTTCCCCAACATGGCCTCAATTATTATCCGACCTACTGTTCTTTTGACCATGATGGTAAGATATTTATGCCATTTTCATACGAGTCTTCTTACTTAATCTGTAAAGTTATACAGTATTTGTTGAAAATCTCGATTAATATTTAATTATAAATATAAGTAGAGTTTTAATTATAATATATCAATATTTCAAATAAATAAAAAAATCTACAGAGTTATGTGCTCACAAGGGATTTAATTGAATGTGTTGGATCTATATTTTCATTTGATTAGCTATCAAGTTCGAATCTTCAACTTTGAACCTTCATCAAAACTTTTTCTTTAATAAAGAATAAATTCATCTAAATTATAAGGTAAACTTGACTCATAATGGATGGATCAGATATCCAAATTATTTTATATTATAAAATTAGTTGTTAGTAGATCACAATGAATATTTAGCTCGTCAACTTGAACTCTCTTTTATTTTCTTCTCAATGGAATAGATCCTCCAAACTCCAAAAGCTCTTAACTAATTATTGATATTTTTTTTTAAATAGAGTTTTGATTTTTATTGTTAAATAATGTCATTTCTCCTTTGTCTTTCAAATTTACTAGAGTATTTTATCGCCTTAAATATTGTTGTATATCCTTTGCCAGAAATTGCAAAGACAACTCTATTGATATGAATTTGTAGCCCATTGGTAACTCATGCGTCCAATAATCGTAGAACTCAACCCTCTTTTGATATGCATTTATTTGGCTCTCTACTTTAGGGTAGCATTAATTTTTCTTTCATATTAAAGTGAATGTTGTTGTTCAAATTGTGCTATCTTAGAATTATGAAGGAGAATCTCAATTAATATTTAATTGTAAAATTATAGTTTTAATTCTAATATGTCAGTATATAAAAAAAAAAAAAAAAAAACTTTGTTGATGATAAGTACAATACAAAGAGATAATATGAAAATCATTGTAAAGAAACAGCGAAACACCTTGTACAAGCAACATGGACAGTGATAATAATAACCGAGCTGAACAATAAGATGCTACGCTCCAATCGGCTAATCTAATTTCATCATTTTTCTGTAATTTTTTTTTTAAATGTCAATTGCGCATGCTTCCTTGACTATGACACAAATGCCAGAAACTTCGTTCTAATCTAATAAAACTTTTGTTGACTCCTAATGCCAACTTCTGCGGCCTACTAGCATTTAGCCCTGTCATTTTGCTCTCTAAAGGAATTGCCATGACCCCCCAAGTCTCCCCTAGAGTAAGAGCTATCGCTCGTGCCAAAGATTGTAAATTTTAAATGTCTTATCAAACTCGAAAAAGGGGTTTGAAATTTGAAACCAAATGAGATGCAATAATATTTTCGAAGACACTTTTTGGTCTTGGATTCTAATTGAAAGTGATTTGAGGAATGAGGAATAGCCTCCGGTTTAAATAACGGATCTTCCTATTTTATAATTAATGTAAAATATATCTTTTACATAAATAGTATGTGACCCAACACATATATTTTTCATATAAGAGGATTGTATCTTACATTAGTTGTAAGATAACAATTACCTAAAACAACATATGAAGACAGAAATATCACATCTAACACTATTGGTTAAGAATTAGTCTCCGACTCCATTATATTTAGTTGTTGCCCATCAAACATTAACTTCTCTCTCTTCCCATAAGTTGCAATGAATCTTATTGTCTTAAGGTTTGATTTAGTGACATGATTTGGGATCCAACCGCAGGTAAAAGCTTATTGGACTTTTGTGTCCCTCGACCACGTTCAATGGCTTAATATAGTAGTGTCGTGCTTACATAAACTTCCATTAGTGGCAAATGATTCAATTTAGTTTTAAAAGTAAGTTTGTTTTGAAATTTAAGTACGCTGATATCTCGTTGCATTGTCCTAATGCATTGCTACCTGCAGTGAAGATTACTTTTGATCTCAAGCTGCTTCCTTTTGTCAATCTTTTCTTTGAATCCACTCATTCCAATTAATTCGTGTCATTCCCTCCCACTCATTGATGTAATTGCTGCCCATAAAACACTTGTTAAATATTTTACTATACGCATTCAATAGCTTTGCTCTTGCCATTTCACAAAGAAATTAACAGAAAATCACATAAACAAATTACAGTAAGCAAGAACAGTTGTTACAATGAACACAATTAATGTATGCTTATGAATTTATTTGAACCAAAAAGTTTGATGAAATTAAAGAAGTTAACTAGGGAATTTCTTCTTTTTTTTTTTTCTAAAAAAAAGAAAGAGATGAAGAATCATGGCGTGTCGCCTCTTGAACTGTGAACACGTGGAAGCAGAGGGATAATGATGATTTAAGGTGATCCTAAATACTAATCCAGATTCTTTACGTGTATGTGTGTGGCCCCAAATTAACATTCTTTTGTTTTTTGTTTTGGTAATGACATTTGTTTTTATTCTGTAAGCAACATGTTAAGATTACTGAAAGATCAAGTAAACTCGTTGAGCTGTTTGTCAATTTATCAATCATGCAAGGCAATTAGACAAGTTTACTCCTTAAACAGGAAAGTTAGGTTCGATTTTTTGTATATATGTTTTAGAATTGATCATAACGGTGACAATCACAACAGTTCCAGTCCATGCTAAGCACATGTTTGCCCCACATTTTGTGAAGAAAATGTAAGCTTAGCCATCCTTATTAACATGTATGTTCGCATTCCTTTAATCGCTGCTAATTTATTGCCATCCGAGTAAGAAAACTTGGCAACTTTCAATTTATATCAGCAGCCAAAAAGCAACAACTCTTGTGCTTGCATGTATACAGCAAGATAATTGTGCGGCAAATTTTCATTGCAGTACTGAATAATAAGGCCAGGACCTCTGAGTCGTCCCGGTACTTTGCCTAGGATTCTTGAGCCACGTATCCCGTTTGGACATATGTGGCAGGCCACTGTTCTTTCGTACTCAAAATGGTTGAAAAGCATCTGCTGCCAAGAACCAACTAATTAAGTGAAATCTATGGAATGAGAATGAAGAACCCAGATGCGGAAATTGCTGAACACATAGCCTAACCTAATCTCAAGTTATAGCCATGTTTCGGATTTCACATTACACTAATTGTTGCAATTTGAGGTGGCGTGCATTTTGTTTTATACGCACTTTGACAATTAACCTAGATATTTATCATTATTATTTTTTGTTTTTATTTTCTTTTTCTTTTGTAAAGCACTTTATCATCATCGTTATCGTGTTCTTTAATTATCAAATCACAATTCATTAAACTACTAGCTATCTCTAATCACAGCCATTAGAGGATAAAAATAAAAACCTCCAACTTAACAGACCCTAATCGACATCCCAACGCTCAGCTAGCCAGTTATCTTATAAGAAGACATGGACTTAACTAACAACATCAACACCAACAAAAATCCAGATACAGAAACAGAGTCCCCACCAAAAATAATCCTCCCCAACAACAAAAAGTCTCAATCTTTTTACACCAGCCGGTCATTTGTACCACCTCTACAAATGGTGGTTTCTTACAAAGAATGTCTGAAGAATCATGCTGCTAGCCTTGGTGGACATGCCTTGGATGGGTGTGGTGAATTCATGCCTAGCCCCACAGCAAGCTCTAATGATCCCGCATCCCTCAAATGCGCCGCCTGCGGCTGTCACCGCAACTTCCACCGCCGTGACCCTTATGAACCCAACGCCGCCGCCACTCACCTTTTGCCTCCACCAGCAACAGCAAGTCACAGCACGGACCCCAGCACGGTTCCAAGCCCAGACACAAACACAAACTCACCTCAACATCACCAGCCAGTTACCTCACCAACTCCTTGCTCTTACTACTCATCTGCGCCCCACATGCTGCTGGCTCTCAGCACTGGCTTCTCTGCACCGCCTGATGATGATGATGATAATCGTCCTCGTCATCATCATTATCCCCAGCACCAGCCTCCCTTCAATCAAGTGCTTGCTGCAAATTCATCAGATAATGGAAAGAAGAGATCAAGAACAAAGTTTACACAAGAGCAGAAAGAAAAAATGTTATCTTTTGCCGAAAGGCTAGGCTGGAAGATGAACAGAGCTGAAGAGAAATTGACCCAAGATTTCTGCAGTGAAGTTGGTGTTAGCAGACGCGTGTTCAAAGTCTGGATGCATAACAACAAGAACGGTTCTGGGAGAAAAGATCAGAGGAGTATCAATAACAAGAACATTAATGACATTGTCAATGGTTGCAGCAGGGTTAGTTTTGACGTCAATGGCAACTGCAAAAACCACAATGACGGAAATGGAAACGGTCGTGTTGCTGTGTCTCCTAAACATGAAGAGTAAATTAAATTAATCAACAAGTTGCTAGCTTTGACTCGAAATGGAAGATCTTTTACCTTTTTTCCTTTCTTGATTTTGATGTGGGTGAAGAAGAGAATAGATGATATCGCTATTATCATTGTCAATTTTAACTTAATTATATGCTAATTAGTCTTAATTATATCCTTCATCTTCTACATTAGTTTTAGGGTTTTGTCTCGCTTTCTTCTTGCGAGTGTTTATCCCATGAGTGTTTTTAATTCTCTTAATGGTGGCCACTCTTAACGAAAGATTCTCCATACTGTTTTGTCCCAATTGCAGTAGCTTATCAATATCTTGGGGTTGATTTGTTATGATAGGGCATGTGAATTCTGACTATTCATTTATAAAGCATTTCTACTTTTGCAGATATGTGTAAGTATGGCTGCCGTACCGTTTGAGTTTCTTTGTATTTAATAAATTATATTATTAGGTCTTAAGCATAAAGATTTGTTTTGGGCTTAAAGATTGGGGATTAATGATTAACAACGTGTCTGCATTTTTGTATGTTATCTTTTTTTTATCTGAGCTTTTATGGCAAGCTAGTTTTTGCTTAGGGGATGTGCTTTGAACACTGCCACCTTTCCTTATTTGGTCGGTTTATCAAAGCGGCAAGTTTTGTTTTTCTTCAGCTTCTAAAATTAATAATAATAAGCTAAACAGAGCCACGCATGTGGATTAATAAATTCAATAATTATCTCTCATCAAACAACTTTTCGGCCCAATGATTTGCCACGTGTTCACGTTATTTCCTTCCACCTCTTATGATGTGGCCGCTTTTCTGTGAAAGAGAACCCAAAACTCATGACTCATTCTTGGTTAACACTCATCAGCTGCGGCGGTGGCAAACGTTACCCTCGTTTAATGTTTAACGTGAAGATATTAAAATCAAAGGTTCCAAACTTCCAAACCTCAAATTCTGTCTTTTGATTTCAGATAAAATTTACACTAATGCCGATACTTGCTCGTCTTACGGAAGAATACATTCTCATTTTTTTTTTTTTTTTTTTAAGGGAATCGAATATGATAATTTACAATAACATGAAAAGCAAAAAGGAACACATTTGCTTTCAAATAAAATTTATACACACACAGACGGCGTTTATCATGTTGTTTCTTACAGTGCTCTCTACTCTTCATTAGAAATTTCTAATTTTTGTTATGTCTTTGAGATTATTTTGTTGACACTCTAAATTTCACAATTGCGTACACAAATAATACCTCATAACTTGGGGAGCCATGAACGGAAAATTGGAAAAATTGTGTATAAGAAATTGAAAGAATTTGAGTTTTTTCAATCGAGAAAGGATTTATACTAAACGAAATCATTCTTTGCTTTCAATACCTATCAAACCAGGTCCACTACGGGGTGGGCCAATTTAAAAGGTTTTCGATTGCTGCTTTCCAGTTTGGTAAAATGGGCTTCCTCGGGCAAGAACCTGCGGTGCAGGCAAGTTTCGACTGCCTTGCTTGGATGGCTAACCAATTAATGCTGTCCCGAGTCTAGCACAAGCCATCAACCACTATAATCAGATTAATATTCTAAACAAAGAAAAGAAGCCTTGTGATAAGCATCATAATTTGTAACCTCATGTATTCAAATTTGACAACCCAATGTGATCATCTGCCGAATCTTCTGTTGCATTACAAATGGGATCGCCTGCAGCCGGTTCTACTGGATCACTACAGAACCGACAAGTAACACTAGGGGGAGTCAAGTGCAAGCAATGATCAATTCTTTTTTCCAGCCAAGCCAGTCTTCTCTCAAAGCTCAAGACAGCCATATGCATACTCCGAATGTCAACCTGGGCAATGGTGGCACAAGCACGAAGCAATATGTAATAATCTGCATGAGCAGCATATGTCAAGGCACCTTCATCGCTCTTTCTCACGTACTGAAGATAATCAAGCCTCTTGATTTGCACCCTAGGTGAAATGTAACAGAATCTATTATTCTCCATGTCTAATTTCAACCGTTTAACAGCACTATCTATTATTGTCTCTGCTGAAGCTTCATCAATGGCTTCTGAATTTGGATATTCCTCTGAACTTTTAGAAGAATTATCACCATTCAAACTCTTCTGGGGATAATCATCTCCACTAAAGCTTTCATAATCAGCAGACAGCCTAGTAGTAAACTCTTTCTCTCTTATATTTTCACTTTCCTTGTAGTGACTGCCAAGAGATAAATCATCCCTTGATCTCTTTCGCTTAGAAGCAATACCACATCTCTTTCCAGAGTCTTCTGCCGCTTCTGATTCCTGAGATCATTGAAAAGTTTCCAAATTGACACAAACATTAGATGGTGCCTTTTTTTCCCTCCTTTTTTCACGGCTCAAGAACTTCTTAAATGAGCAGAAATCATTCATGTCTTGCACCCAGCACATGAGCACACGGAAGTCATAACACGCAAAACATGTCAGGCACAGGATAACACGTGACGAAAACTTAAAGTAGCATTCAATTGAAATATGAATGTAAAATCCAACCTACATTCAAATGGGAGAAAACAGGTAAATTTATGACATGCAGACAAAAGCACTGAAGTAATAATAACATTAGATGCATTTCCATGTCAACAAAATTAGGATTGCAGTCCCAATGATACGGGCTATATCTTCATTGAGCCTGATCATTATTTTATAATCTAAAAGCTAAAGAATTTCACTGCGAGATCATACTAAAGCAGCAGCAAATATGCCTTTTATACTTCTGTACTTAAAAACAGAGTAACAATATTTTCGTTAGCCATCTATTCAATTCAAAACTGTATATCACATTGTTGTTGGATTACTTTTTCTAAAATTCGGCAGAAACAAATTCAGACAGAATATTATATTTGAGAATGCATCCACTGAACAAGAAAAATTCAAGAAAAGATATAAAAAGAATCCTATTTCTAATTTTTCAAAATCTAGAAAATGTGGTATAAATTAATTTTTTAACAAACTTAAGACCAGAAAGTAATTTTTATGTTATCAATACAGACTGCAGTTAAATGAACCTGTGTTCTAAAATATTCCAAGATGAACTTAATCCATCACCATACATTCGCCAAGCAAAAGATGCAAACTAGCTTGAATCTATAATTTACCTTTTCATTCTGATAGAATTTCCAAAATTTTTCTATCATGATTGCTTCTTCAGGGTCATCGTGTGGTGGTTCTAGTCCAGCAAAGACCACATCCTTACAATACTTTAAATATGTTGGTAAGTCCTTGGAATACTCTGTACATGCAAGGTAAGAAGAGTTAACAATTCTATAACTGCTTATTCTTACAGATAATGAGCTGACATCAACAGCACGGAAATCTCAGAACTGTGACCAAAGTGTTACCATAAGTGACACTGTCATGGATATCATTGTATCTTGCTTCAAGGTCGTAAAGAAGAGCTTCAGCGTCCAGTTCAGATTCCTTGAAATGTGATGAATTCTTGCTAGATTTTGCATTAGAATCACCAATACCATTGGATGGAGAACAGGAAATCTCCTCAACCTCATCTCTCATTTTGGAATTACACTCAGGGTCAAACTTTCCTCCAATATTGGATGTTGATGAGAAAAATTTGCGACCGGACAAACTTTTTTCCCATGCCCCAAAACCATTTATGTTATAGAGAATTCTAATGGATACAATCAGTATTGACATTACACAGATACGAGTAGGAAACCTACATTCATTTGTCGATAACCATAAATCTGGCGGCATTGACCACTCTTGTATTTTCAAGGCATGTGGAAGAATATTCCCCACAGGAAGACATAATTGCTTCAGATAACGGGAGGCTAGAGCGTAGAAGTTTACTGGAGGTAAATGTAACCCAATGGACTCAGCTATGGAGGCTGTAAATGATTCCAATTTTTGTGAAGGAACAGATTTAGATGGCCTAAACATAAAACTCGGACTCAGTGAGCAAGCAACTGAAGTCTGCCCAAACCGTTTTTCAATTTCAACAAACGCAGCAAAATATGGAATTTTCCCTTCAATTGACCATTTTACAATGTCAGTTGGCAAAATTGCTTCCCGCACAACATGACAAGCTAAAAATGATATTGCTAAAGAGGAGGATAATGGTATCTTCTGTCTCAACAACTTATACCATATCATTACTGCTCTCTGACCACGTAAAGTGTGAGGCTCATCTCTGTACTTAGCACGTGGCTGAAAATCTTTTGATTCTGCTGCATTCAATCATGAAATATATGCAATGATTAATAATATTACCATAAATTAACAAAAAACCAATTGTATATCACTCTCGATCATTTGGCATCCAGAGGAGAGGAAGAAAGTAAATATGTTATATGTCAATTTAATTATATGTCTTTACATGACCAAATTGAATAGATTCATCTATGTTTGTAATCTCTAAGGAACAATATTAACTAACATACGAAGTATTGTCTGCATTAAAGAGGCACTTTTTATCTATTTCAGTCAAACGCGAAAGAATAATTAGCCACCAATAGCACTCTCTAACTCAAAGATACCGTTCTTCAAAATCATACCTTCCTTCAAAATCATACCAAAATTTTAGACACAAGTAAGCTGCATAAAACAATATGAGGGCCGGTTTGAATTGAAGTGTTAATCCAAAAGTTTTTGTGGAATGGAATCACAAGCTATTATCAAAGATATTTGATAGATAAAATTATTAGTTGTTATGCTGTTAAATTCAATTTTTTTAAAAATTAAATATATAGTTAAGCTTTAGTACAGTGGTTAAAAAACATAATAAGGTAAAATATGTATGGTACCTAGTTCTTGACTCTCAGACTGGACAATGGCCTCATCAGCCCAGCCTCGGCTAAGAAGGCCAGTTGATGCAAGAAATTTAAACCAAATTGATGCAGCGACTCCGCAGATCAAAGGACAGACATTGAACTGGTCAACTAAAGCCTCACACTGTAACTGAATCATCAACTGCATCCCCATCACGTACTTCATCCTCACCTCAAAATGGTAATCCTCGTAATCCGCCTTAACCGGACCCGACGACGCGAAATCTTGGGGCTCCGTGGGCCCCACCATGTCCGTGTAACTAACCTCCTCCCTCTTAATTCTATGAATAATCGAATCCAGATCGTTGTAATTTGCTGTGGTGGTGGTGGTGGTGGTGGTGTTTGGTTCGTCGAATAGCGGGGACCAGAACGACGATTGTTGAGAGAGAGGGACGAAATGGTTGGCAGGACCGGAATTGGCGACATGGCGGGCGTGGCTGGCTTGGTAGAGGGCGGTACCGGTGCCGGCACCAGTGGCCATGAAGTCCTCATCGGCGACGCCAGTTTCGACGATTTCATCGTCCAGGGCATTGCAATGCGTACAGTAATAAAAGCCGTCGTACGCGCACTCGAATCCAACGTTGTCGCACTTCTTGCACTTCAGTCTTCGAATATCGCCCTCGCCGTCCGCCATCGATCGGTTAATTGATTTGTCATATTAGAGCTTGTTTTGTTTGGTTCATTCTGTTCGCGGGGATTTAGGGTTTAGGTTTTAACGGTCCGTTTTTTGGCGGCGATGCTGTTTGGTTGCGTGGTTACAGCCTGAAAAACAAAAGGGGTGTTTTTAGCGCTCGTTTGGTGTTTTTCTAAGTTGCGTTTTTTAATTTGGTTTACTAAACATGAATGATTAGTTGTTAGTGAAAATAAATAATAATTTGTCGGTAAATCAATATCTGAAAATTTAAAAATAAAATATATTTGGCAGTTTATTTTAAATAATAATAATAAAAAAACTGTGTTAAGTATAATTTTTATGAAAATTGTTTTTCAATAAGTCGATATAACCTTTTTAACTTTTCTTTTGATTACTTGAGGTATTTTAAAAAAATAAATAAATCAAACATATTGAATAACGTAATAATAAATATTAATATAAAATTAATTTTTTTATTTTAACAATACACTTTGAAAACAAAAAATCAATCCATAAACTGATATAGCACTAGTAGCAGTATGGCTCTTTGAGCCGAAAACAAAATTTGGGGAATGCATATAAGCAATGCACGCCTTCTTCGCGTTATATATGATGAACAAACAGGTGCGGATTTATAATAGTAAATAAATAACGTAAAGATGTTAGAAAAATAAATAAAATAAAAAATTTAATTTTTTTTACATATTATTATGAAAAAAATGACAAATACACCCCCAATGTTTGGGTAAACGGACAAAAACCTCCCTAACATTTCAAAAAAAACATTTACACCTCTATTCACTAACTGGAACAGTAACTTTTAACAGAAAATACCGTTATAGCCTTTTAGCATATAAAAAAATTATTGATTATTCAATTTGTTCATATATTATTAATAAAATTATAAATATACCATCATTGCCCAATTTCTCTATTTAAATTTTTATCAAATTCCATCTTCAAGCCAAATAAATTTAATTCATTACTTAAGAATAAAAATAAATAAAATTGGTTATTAATGTTAACTTGTATTTCAATTAATACCATAATAAATAACATAAAAATTAGTTATAAATACAAGTTTAAATGATAACAAGTGGAAAATTGTTAAATATATAAGTTTAAAATTTCAATAAAATTTTATGGTATTAATACCACAAGTTAAATTTGTATATATTTTTTTTTATATGCTAGAAGGGTATAACGGTAATTTTTATTAAAAGTTACTGTTCTCGTGAGTGAATGGGGGTGTAAATGTCTTTTTTAAAACGTTAGAGGAGTTTTTGTCCCTTTATCTAAATGGTGAGGGTATATTTATCTTTTTTCCTATTATTATTAAAAGACGTATAGTAAGAGATTTTTAAAAATTCAATAGAGCTTAAATCATTAAAAGGTCTCATTTCTTATTAAGAAATAATGAAGAATATAGATAATCCATTATCAATAGAATCCCATTAATTATAAGTAGGAAATGCCCCTCCCAAATGTATTTTCTATTATTTATTTTCATGAAATTAAAAATATTAAGCTAGTATTTGTTTTTATCTTAAATATAAATAAGTTTAAATGTTACAAAAGTCTGAATATTTTTAAATGTACATGTCTAAATACTATATTTGCTTTTCATTATTATTTTTTTTTTAGTGTGTGAGTCATGAGTGTAGTGGCAAGTTGTCTATTTTTATAATACCAAGTGAAAATTGAGATCAAGAATATTTGTAATATGACATCTAAATTATGTTATAGTTAATTTAAAAAAATCTTTTTGACTAGAGAAAAAAAAGAACAAAGGATTATTATGCTTTATGTAATATGTAGGAAATAAATATATCTAGTGATGGTATTTGTGAAAAAAAAATTAATTTCCCATTAGGACATTTTATCATTTGGATAAAAGTAAAAAAAAATTTATTTTTTTTATTCAGACAAATATGTCTTACAATAAAACTTCAAATACAAAAACAAACAAGTCAAATTTTAAGAACATCTTAAATTACGCCAAATTAAGCCTTTAGACATAAAAACAAACAAGCCTCAAGTAAAAACAACATGAAATGCATCCTAGTTTTCCTCAATTATTTATCTCTGATATTTATCTAATTTTGGAAAAATAAATAAATTAAAATCATATTTATAGGGTCACTGGACCTCTTAACTCCTTATCGTATTAGACTTGTTATCATGTTTAGCGTACTATTTATGTGATATTATTGAATTTTTGTTATAATCTAGACTCAAGTTCAATTCTAAAAGAATGTTTATTAAATTATTTTTTGGAACAAATAAATCCAAACTCTTAAACTAAGTCCAAAAATTGTTGTCGTTGGGCTTTATTCCCCATAATTGGGTTGGGATATAGACATCTCCCATTCTCCCTTAGAAAATTCATATTAATGGAATAAATATATCCTTAAATTTTAATTAAGATATCACATGGTTTAATAGCTCATTGAGCGGAATATTGTTAGACATATATTGATGTGGTCCCAATCAAAGCTAATTAAGATAGATTTCTCTTAGGGTGAGAATAACCACAAGTGACTGACTTTAGTTGATACTCGTGATGGTCGTTGTGTGTTTTGAAGGCTGCCTTGTGAACATCTACGGGTTTGACTTGGACTTGATGGTACATGGCCCGTAAGTCTATCTTGGTAAAAAAAATGGCTCCATGTAACTCATCCAACATGTCGTCGATGGTTGGTATAGGAAAACGGTCTTTGACAATAACTTCATTGAGCGCACGGTAATTAGTGCAAAATCTCCAACTTCCATCTTTCTTTTTCACCAAGAGCACGGGTGAAGAAAATAGACGGGTACTCAGTAGTATTAGCCATGAGTTGAGTATCTCATTGACTTGTCGTTCAATTTCATCTTTTTAAAAGTGAGCATATCGGTATGACCTCATGTTAACAGGTTCGGTTCCCTCCTTTAATGTAATGCTGTGCTATATCTCACGGCTTGGAGGAAGATGTGTTGGTTCTTGGAATAAAGTTGAATACTCTTCCAACAAACTTTGCATATCAGATGCCGTTTTGCTTAGTGCAGATTCAAGCCTCATGTTGAAGCAAATTGTGAAACCTTACTGCCCTTGCTTAACATCGTTGGAAATTTCAGTGAGAGAGGTCGATTCTGGAGCCTGAGGGCCAATCCTTTGCAGCTGCCGCTTTTGGTTCTCCCAATTGAATTCCATTGTGCGTTGCTTCCAATTACACACTACCAAGCCTAATTGCTCCAGCCAATGAATCCCAAGTAACAAATCTAACCCTGTAATGGGTAATGCATAAAGGGTAAGAGTAAAGGGAATATCTTGCAATAATAGCTGGACCTTTTCGAACTTGCCCTTGCATAATAACGTTTCATATATATAATTTGACATCCTATAATTTGGTTCAATAATTCATTGCACCGTACGATATAACGTTGTTTAACTTGAGACCTTTTGTTTAATAATGTTATGTTATGCATTTCGAATATATGTAACCAAAATTCATCATTCAGAATTTCCACACGCTTAACAAGTTTCTATAAATATGTCAGTCCCCAATTTTACAAGTGTGTAAATGGAAAAGCGTGAGTGTATTGGTAGGGTTTGCAATGATTTTCCTTTGCTTCTACAGAGTCATCGAAGAAATCTTTTCTTCAACCTTAGCCTGCAATTGAAACTTTGATTTTTTCTCACTGACTCAGTCACCTCAAAAACTAACACTACCCTCTCTTCAATGATTAAAGCCCTAAAACTATACGTGGGAAAGACGGTGCCGAAAACGAAGCCAACTTTGTATGTTAGCTTAAGAAGCACTGCACTCTCAAAGTAAAGAACAAAATGGTCCCTTTAATCCAATGGCTACAAAGAAGTGCTTCTTAATAATGGCCGTCTTCGTAGGGTTTTGGAAATCACGATAATTTTGTTTTTGCTTAAGCTCACTCCAATTGGTATCCGTATCACGCATTCATGTCGATGTCTGTAGGAATAACTCTGCATAGAACTGCCAAAGCGTCACGGCCGATGGTTCATTGCGTTTCGTCGTTTTCACTTGTTTATTGGCTTATAATTATATGATTGCAAGGCTGAAATGACTGGCAAAGCATCAATCCAAACCGTCCAATTCACGATGAATGAAGTCGGCTGATGTGTGATTATTTGATAATTGACTTCAGGCAAAAATGACTCCGTGAGTGGCATTAGTGCCTAACACAATGATAATCCATTTATTTTTTAATTAATTTTGTACTTTAAAGCATCGTAGGTACTATGCAGAGTCACTGCATAGGGAGGAAGTACGTATTGTTCACGCTTTGAACTTAAATAATAATTGTTAGAAACTAAGATTTTCCTTTTTTTTTTTTTTTTTCTTTTAATACCTTCGCGATCATATCGATTATCTCTTCCTTCATCCGATATATTAAGCATATCTATTCGCTCGTTTTCACGTGCTTAATCAAACAATTTTTAAGTTTTTATCTTTATTTTTTTATTTTTTACTTAACCACCTGAATTAAAATCTTAAAAATAAGAGTTAAAAATATAATTAGACTTCACCCACTCACTTTATCTCTCTTTCTTTTTCTCTCTCTTAAATAAAAATAAGCATCCCGTAATATTTTTTTGCCTTTCTAATATTATATGATAAATTTTTTGCTTTGAAAAGAAACAGCATGCTTTATAAAACTACGAGATAGCAGAGAAAAAGCAAAAGAATTAAAGAAAAAGTGAACAATTTCTCTTTTTTTCCCCCAAAAAAAAAAGAATTCTACATTTCAGTTCACTGAACATCACAATTGAAGTTGATTAAAATTATAGATTTATTCATTTATATAACATAATTTAAAGTTAATCAAGCATAGCTCAAAAATCTATGTAAATTATTGGTTAGGAGGAGTATCATAAAAGGCTGTACTCATTTATATAACATAATCCAAAATTTACGGAGCATATGGTTTGTAAATCTATCTCAAATAGTAAAAAACTAGAAATCCATCAACTCTGAGAAAAAAGAGTCCTTTTACCTTCCCCCCACCAAAAAAAAAAAAACCCACAGATAATTCTATGTTTTCTTTTCTTCGATTTAGGAAAGCCGTTTACCCAATTAACCCTACTCAGATCCAGATCAACTATTTTCCACTTCCCCGTCTTCCAGGGAAAAGAGAAAGGAAAAATCCGTATATCATGTTTGGTTCTCAGTACTAACACGTCCTCTGTCAGGATTAGAATAAGCCCACACAAGAACCAAACAAGTAACCGATCCAAACGCCACCGACCAACTGACCCATTCCAATTGTCCGATGAAGAAGCTTTCGTGCAAACAAAAATCAAGCACGGTCTCGGCTTTTCTTTAACTAGATTTTGACTTTTGATTAGTCACACTTTGAAACGTGTCAACTCCACAAGCAGAATATTCCAAAAGTTTGAAATAAAAACTGAAACGGACAATAACTGATAAAATCTTCCGCGCACAAATCATGCTTGTAAATATTTTTCTCCACAATTTCTCCCATTAATCGCGCAATTTGGACAAACAGATGCTAGGTTTTGTCTCCAAAGATTTCGCTTTCTACACAAGTGGAGAGAGTCCACTATCTACCTTGCGTTTTGCTAGAAAAATTCTAATTCTAAATTCTCATGTTCGAAGTCGCATTCGTCTTCATTAACTTTGCTCACCAATGAATAAATTCTCACATAAATAGGTTTGATTGAGTTGATGGGTACTAACAAATTTCTGTATGAAAATATGTTTCGTTTGGCTGATTCTTTCAGGGTCTTTGTTTCCAAGTGCTGGGTTATTGTTCTTGGAATTGGCTCATATATTTTCAGGTATATATGATCAGTTCAATTTTGTTCCTTCTTTGTTATTGAATTTGCCTTTTTTTTCCCCCTTCTTTTGCGTGGTTTTGGACTAATGTTTTTTTTTTTTTTCCTTTCTTTTTTGGCAGTTTTAAGGAAGGAATCCATAATTTCAATGATCAGTTTGGTACAAATTGTTACAAAAAGGGCGAAACTATCGAAGAATTTGGCCAAAAGGGGAAGGGTTATGAGGTTGATGATGGAGAGCGGGTAAATAAAATTGGAGGAGAAACAGAGAACTCTGTTATGGCTTCAAGCACTAGCAAGTATGAGTTATCGTCTGGGAAAGTTATCAGCGGGTTCATTGAAGAACCGAAAAGCATGATTTTTTCTGTGCAAGAATTATATATGGGTTCAAATGATTCCACCAATTGTGATAATAGAATACTGGCAACCGAAGGCGAAGAGGTTATTGATCAAAGGAAAGCGGGGGATTCTGTTGATAAGGTTGTGAAGAAACAAGAGGATTCTGTTGACAATGATCTTAATAAAAGGGTGGGAAAATCATTTCTTGGTGCCGGCGCTGTTTTTTGTCATGAGAAAACAGAGGATTTTCTTGACAAGTCTCTGAAGAAAGAAGAGAAGGAAACATCATTTTTCGATACAGAGAAAGCAGAGGATTCTGTTTTTGTTGACAAGGTTTTAGAGAAACAGGAGGAGGAAATGTTTGCTGTTGCTGAGGATGAAATGAGAGTTTTTACAGAGTTTAGGTTTCTACCAAAGTATGATTTATCAAATGAAGTCCCCCATCTTGTGGGAGATTGCTTATCACGAGTTGATTCAGAATCCGACACGGTTGGTTCAAGTGATGTTTTCTCAAGATGCAGTGATGATGATATTGGGTTGGATTCCTATGAGTTTTTGGCTGAGAGAAATTTTAGTGATGGATTGGGAAGTGAAAGTCTTGAAGCGTTAAGTGAAGAGGAGGTTGAAAGCACTGAAACCATCTTGGATCAGGAAACATATGTAATGAGAGAAGTAACGTTTGATTCTGACGACGATTATATAGAATTGAAACCCGAGTCTTATAGTAGTTCCAGCGTACAGGAGAAACATGAGGATGAAGATTTGTTTCGCGAAGAGGCAGAACTAGCGGATGCTGATCGATTATCTGAAGAATCCCCGTTGGAAAATTTAGCTGTTTTGGAGGAGGAAATTTTGTCTAGTGAGGACCTGAATGAAGCTGAGGACCATCATGATGATGAGGAAGATTTAGTTTACGAAGCAGCACATCTAGGGCATACTTCTGAATATTTTGAAGAATCCAGCTTGGAGGAGAAAGAATTCATCTCAGTCTCAGATTCTGATGATGAAGATGATGATGAATTTGCATTAGAGGATGATGATATTATGGAGCAGTTGAAGATGGAACTCAAATATGCTAGAACCGGGGGGCTTCCAACCATTATGGAAGAGTCTGAGTCTCCACCAAAGACCGTCGAGGAACTCAAGCCATTGAAGATTGATCAGAAATTCGAGCATAAGGATCATATGAAAGAAATTCACAAGTTTTACCGGAGCTACTTGGATAAAATGCGAAAATTGGATATATTGAACTCCCAGACCATGCATGCAATTGGTAAGTTTTAACTCCTTTTTTATTTTTCAAGTTATGTTATGCACACAAAGTCCAAAAATCTCAACGTATTTTGCTGGGTCCTTGAACCGTTAGATGAATCTATGACTTGAGTACCAACCCAGTCAAAGAACTTTTAGAAAAGGTCTAATGTTTTCTTTAATTGGACTCCATAAGCCAGTAATCAATTAATTTCCGGACGTTCAGCTGTGGTTAACTTTTTATGGACTGTTTAGTTTCTTTTTTCTATAGTATGACAAATAATATAATAAAATTCCTGGTTTTCCATGTGATCATGCTGGTGGATTTTTCATCTCCCGAGATATCTCTGTGAAGAATTATATTTCATAATGGGTCAGTGTCTCCGTCGTCTTTATTCGCATCCGTAAATTGCTGAGAAGGAATCTATAAAGTTGATCATTTCTTTTCCAGGTCTTCAAGTTCACGGACATGCATAATGCCACATTTAATAGCAAGTCCATATCAGTGGACCCCCGTCTTAAATATCATTCCACGTACTTTCTTCATAATCTTTTGGTCTGGTGGCACATTAATAATGGAGTTCTTCCTGTCCAACATTAAAATTATATAGCCAAAGGGCCTGTGGCCTAATGGTTGGGCTGCTGCCCTCACAAGCGTGAGGGCAGCGGTTTAAGTCCTTATAAAAGTATTTGTGGGGGTTTAATATTTATAATTCTTCTTCCTTATAAAATGTGAGTGAAAGAGTGTTATATTTATTTCATAATTTAATATAATAATATGTAAGAATATATGTATTGTAAATATCAAGATAAGATATCTGTTTTAATAAGAATCAGAATATGTAATACAAATATTTTGATATAAGTAAAAAAAAAAAAAAAAAAACATTAAAATTATATAAGTTATTAGACATACTTTTTAATTTGCGTTCCCAATGTTACAACAACACTGTTCTTAGCGATTTGTGCTCGTCTGTAGATTTATTTCAGCTGAAAGAGACTGGACAATCGATTGCAACTCAAAAATCCTCAGTTCCAGCGATCAAGTCTCTTCTTGCGCAAAACTTATGGCCATGCAAGTCTAGGAGCCGTGGAGCTAACCGAGCATTTAAGTTCATTGACGATTTGCATAAGGATTTTGAGTTGGTGTATGTTGGACAGCTTTGCCTTTCCTGGGAAATTCTCCATTGGCAATATAAGAAAGCCCTTGAGCTGCAGGAATTTGATTCTCAAGAACTTCGTCAGTACAATCAAGTATCAGGTGAATTCCAAATATTTCAAGTGCTCTTACAAAGATTCATAGAGAATGAACCATTTCAAGGGTGCAGCCGGGTCCTAAACCATGTCAATAGTCGGTGTGCTCATTGTAATTTTCTCCAAGTTCCAGTCATCAAAGGTAAATACAGTTCACAACGATTATGTTTGTTCTGCTGCATGATTATAAGCCATTAGCTTGTCTCATAACGTCAAACAATTGCATTGCAGATGATAGCTTTAACAATAAAAAAGGAAGAAAAGGAGACGAGGAAGATGGGATTACAATTCCAACGCTAACAGAAATCATTGAAGAATCCTTGCGAGTGTACTGGGAATTTCTCCGCGCTGATAAAGATGAAAATAATATGATCTTAAAGGGTCGCGGGCTCCAAGACTCCGTAGATTCAGAAATTCTGTCAGATATTCGAACAGATTTTCATAAGGTTAGCTTCAGACAATATTTTGGTGCTGTTTTGGTTCATATTCCTTTTAACATTTAGATAATCATTTTCTTAATTCTTCTTCTTATATGCAGAAGGAAAAGAGGCTTAAAGAAATATTGAGGAGTGGTAGCTGCATAGTGAAGAAGTTGCAGAAGCACCACGAAAATAGATTCAATCGTGCTTTGTTCTTTGCCCAGATAGAATTGAAGCTGATTTCGAGAGTGCTTTCCATGTCAAAATTAACAACCGATCAATTAGTTTGGTGCCACGAGAAGCTAGCCAAAATTAATTTTTGCAACAGGAAGTTAGTCGTAGAACCATCATTTTTGCTCTTCCCTTTTGACACGGCAAGAGCTTAGAGCTCTTTGTCTGTAGATACAACTTTACAGAACACAACAGAAAAATAAATACAATGCAACACAATACAAATTTAGAATTTGTTTAGGTTACGCCCGTCAGAGTTCTCTGTTGTATAAATTTGGGGGCGCCAGCTCATTAATAAATTCACTGGAAATGTTTTGATTTCTCTCTCTCGTTTTCTGCTGAATTTTCCCCTTCTTGTACACAAGAAACTCAATATCACGGTACAAAATTATTATTCATACTGGCATAATAGTGCATACCCGTGATAAGAATGATTAACACAAGTCATACGATAACAGTATACATAGCGTCACGGTTTTATATTTAAATGAGCCTTTGACTCCCCTATTAACAAGAATCACATATGAAACAACTATGCAAAATTTAAATGACAAAATCATTTTTTTGATTATTCTTGTGATAATTTTTGCTTAATAAGGCCTTTCAAATACAATTATGATTCCCAAAAAGAAAAACCAACATCCAAACAATGCCTTACAGGCTGGAAAAATCTAGCCACTAATCGAAAGCCACCTGGGCCAAAAAATTGAGCCCAAAATGGCAGACCCGGATAAAAGTCAAGATGTAACAGCAGCCGTCGGATCTAGGGCATCTAAAACTGGAAACCGTCTTTATATCCGCAGTCGTTGGCGAGTACAAATCCTCCCCTGTTTCGGTTCCGCGTCTTTCAAAACCCTAAGAGTGAGAGAGAAAAATGGTTCAACGGCTTACGTACCGGAAGCGGCACAGCTATGCCACCAAATCGAACCAGCACCGCGTCGTCAAAACTCCTGGTAATAAATTTTGGCACATTTTTTAATCGATGTTTATATTGAAAAAAATATTGTTATTGTGAATGAAATTTTAAATTAAACTAGTTTGCTGTGTGGGTGTGTAGGGGGGAAGTTGGTGTACCAGAGCACGAAGAAAAGAGCTAGTGGACCTAAGTGTCCTGTGACTGGCAAGAGAATTCAAGGGGTAATTGTGTCCTTTTTTTTTCTTTTTAAATTTGTCTTGAGAAGTCTTAGGATTGGTTTTCAGTGTTGAAGAAAATGCCTTGTAAGAAATTGTTACGAAAGTATTTGATTTTAATAATTTAAAACAATAAATCCATTGGTTACAGTAAGAAATAGGCTGACAATAACTGCTAATTAGATTAGGTTAGAAAATGTGCGATCTCTTGTTATTATTATTTTTTCCTCCTCTTGCGATGACGTTTTGGTGGTCGATTTCCGTTGGAAATGTTTGTATCTGGTTTGTGTACCTATTTGGGAGAAGCTGTTTGGTGGTTGATTAGTTGACATCCTTGTTGAAATTCTTAACACTTGTTTGGCAAACGGATCTGTCTTTCATATGTCCCAAACCACTAGGAATTGATTAATTATTATGCTGTAGCTAGTCTAATTTACATTTTGTTAGGTAGGGGTTTCTCAAACTGATATTCAACATTTTGTTTAAAGTTGCTAATTTTATGTTGGCCGTTGTGGAGGTACTGGAGAACTGTTCTGCATTGTATTAGTCATGCAATTTGCTACTTTTAATCACTATCTTTATTAAGGAATGTAAACCGCAGGTTGTCTTGAATGTGTATTTGCTTAACTCTCAGACCTATAGAGATAGTAATTCAGTGATTGACTTGGGCTATTTTGTAAATCAAAGAGACAAAGATTGCTTACATGGACAAATGCAAATTTAATGCCTATCTCTGTTGGTGGTGGTGGACTGAGTATTATTCCGTGGAATGCATAAAAGCCACCAACATTCTCTTCATAGAGTTTCTGTTGCATTTCTTTGATGATTTTGTTCGTGAAAACTGGGTGTCAAATTGATATTTACTTGTATTGGTTATCCTAAATTTATTGTGGATTCGTTATGAGTGTGTTTTAGGACATTAACACCTTTCTCACCGAAGTATGATAAGACTGTTTCTATGCGTGCAGATTCCTCATTTGAGACCTGCTGAATATAAGAGGTCCAGATTGTCCAGAAACAGGAGGACTGTGAACCGTGCTTATGGTGGAGTATTGTCTGGAGCTGCTGTCAGGGAAAGGTTTGTCATCATTGAACGCCCGAAATCTCAACCTTTTCTTCGTTAAATTTGGCATTTGGTAATGTTGATCTGGATATCATTACTTTTTTTAACAGAATCATCCGTGCCTTTTTGGTGGAAGAGCAGAAGATTGTGAAGAAGGTCTTGAAGATTCAGAAGGCAAAAGAGAAGCAAGCTGCTAAGAGTTAAGACTGGAATATTTAATGAGTTTCAAATTTACCTTTTAGAATATTTGTTGTTTTGGATGATGATATTGACTCATGGAGAAGTAATCTAGGTTTTTCTTTATTTGAAATTGTAATTCGGCATTTGCTCGTATGAACTAAATTCTTAAAGCACTCAGTTGATAACCATTGTGGTGCTGTTTTGTGTACTTTCTTCAATTTAATGCCATTAGAGTTCGTTTCTAAATATATCAGATCAGTGGTTCCAGCCACCTTTATTTTTGGGATAACAAAAGTGGCTAATGTGGTATTTGCTTTTAATCTTTTGTGCTTTCGTATCGAACTCGGGGAAACAAAATTTCCTCCTATGTTTCTTTTTCTACTGTAACATTGTTGCAGTGCCAACACTTCCCGCCCCATTGTTGGTTATGTTGTTGAGATTGGATGATAGAAAGACTGAGAGACTGAATTCTAAAGCCATTTATAATGTAGAAGTTGTATCCAAAGACAAAAATAAAAAATGCGGGCAGGTCTTGTCTTGTTGAGTGGTCCTACAGGTCTCACTATCCAATCACGTTGTATGTGCATTTTTTTTTTTTTGGGAGTACCTTATTTTCTTTCTCTTTTTGGGAGTACCGTATTTTCTTTCTCTTTTTGGGAGTACCGTATTTTCTTTCTCCAAGCAAAGAACCGGGAATTAATCATATTTGCCATCCCTTGGGACTGTGCAATACAATTATGGATACAGCATTGATGTCTGAGTCTTCCCCATCAACATCATTGCCAATATTATTTGAAACAATGTAGTGTGTAACGCCTAGATATAATTAAACAGGAGGTGCCTGGAGGGAGCGTCTCCTTTACTAAATGGTTGCCTTGTAGAGCTGTGATACATGAGAGAAAGGCTTGGTGGTTTTTAAGGTTGAGGAAATCCAGAGCATAAGCCTCTTCAAAAGCTTGGTTGAGGAAATGCGGCCACCACTATGTCATGAATCTTAACTGTCCAAGACCACAACCATTGAAAAAGAAAGAATTGCTTGGGAAGTCCTTTATAATTCCTCTTTCAAACACGCTCAGCAACTTACTGAAACCTGCCTATGCTTGCAATAAGGATCATAATCTTCCTTAACATTCATAATGAAGAGCAAAATATCTCAGCAAAATATCTTGGCAATGCCCGGACTGATTCATATCGACATTTAATTTAATACACAATGTGTTTTAATTATATATATTTGATTATAAATATTAGTGTAATGTATGATATAATAGTGGTTGTTGTAAATATTTATGTAATATAATGTGTAATATAATGTGTAAATATCTGTGTAATCAATATTTAAAAAAAAATATTGTGATATAATACTATAATATAATGTGTAATCAGTATTAAAAAAAAAAAAAAAACTTACTGAACTCCTTCATCGCCCTCTCTCGCTCTTCACCTTCGGAGGATATGATTAGAAATGCGCTTGGTAACTTCTAAATTGACTTTAACAATCGAGAAGAAATTAGCACGTAAAAATCGAGCTGGTAAGAGTAACTTTTTAATCATAGAACTTTGCCCAAATGCAATTTGGCTCGTTAATGAGGATCCTCAGGCAGTAATTTTGCAGTATTATTCCAGCAATCATGACCGTATTCAAGGATGATGAGCGACTCCGCGATGGGCTGGCCGCTATACACACAGAACGGGTACTTTCTTGTGGACAGGGTTATAGTCAAAAAGCAAGTCACTCTTGTTTGTTAAATCTTCCCCACCGTGCTCGTAAGGTTTGCCCTTTAGTTTACGGGTTAGTTCAACTCTGTGGGTGAAGGCGCTTTCTTGCCCAATGCCAAAATAACACCACCTCACTTAGCTGCTTCTCCATTCTGGAGGTCTGTTTTGACCATGGAATTGGATTTTGATGCTTTTATTTATGAGAGTTGCGCAGAGGAACCTTTTGTTTAGATCAGAGCTATGAATGGTCATCATATCTATCAGAGCATGATACGACTAGGCGCTCAACTAATCATGAATCATGAAACAAACAGATTTAAAGCCCATTTATTCAAGCCCATTGGATAATCAGGTTTAAGGCTTAGTGGGCTTTTTCAACAGGCCTACTATTAACCCATGGTGGTCCCACTTTCAAATAAGTGAAGCTATTGGCACTACTTCACTATCCTTATAAAACCCCATTTCTAATAAAATTATATTTGAGAACAAATAAGAATTAAACATACTTATAAAATTTTCAAGCAAATTACTTACATTAACAATCAATCCAGTTTTTTTTTTCTTTTTTTTTTTCTACCTGTCACTTCCATCTAATCAAAATAAATCGTAAAAAATTTAGAATAATTTATTATCATTTTCCTATTTATTATTTAGTAAGAATTTTTATACCTAATATTGCTTTTAAATTATAATTTAAAATATATATAATTTAACTTAATGGTTGACATTTAAAAATTCATCATCTAGAAAACTTTTAATTCATGTATAGGATAACAACAAGATTATAAAAGAAAAGAAACATAACAGAATACTACACGGATTTTAACAATAAAAAATTATATTAGAAAAATAAAGAGTGCATTAAAAAAAGGACGTTTTTAAAATTAAAATAAAAACAACTAAATGATTTTAGAATGAGATTAGACGGGTGCTAATAGTCTAATTCTTTTTAAAGTGATAATTAGGACATCATGTCAACTAATAATTTCTTTTTGATTTCAGATGTCATCCATGCTAAAAATTAAATCTTCATTAAATTGTAGAATAAACATCCCATTAGGCTTTCAAATCTAATATAACCAGAAAAGTCAAAAGTGTTCAAAGGCCTACAAAAATTAATTAAGATTTTACGTACATGTTAGAGAAAACAATTAATTAATATAATTCCTAACATGAACTTGCTGCCTGAAGCTAGTTAGCTAATTAAAAAATTCAACTAATAACTGCATGTAATACTATCAATTATAACATGCACTCGCTTGTAGAAACACTAGTTGATATCTCTCTTGGGCATAAAGAACAATCCCACAGCGAGCTAGGCTTCCAAGTTTCTGCAGCCATACTCATCGTCGGCAAACTGAAAGGAAACCCAATAGGTCTAACAGTGCTCTCCCACTGATCATCAACATGATTCATCACGTTTTGGTTCTTCATCAAAACATCCTCATGATGAAGATGATGATCTCCGTTGCTGATGTCTGCCACTGCTGCTTGCATCTCATAATGTGGCAAAGCAGTTGTTGAGAAGCCACTGTACTGATCTTGTGAACCGACAAAATCTATACACTGACCTGAGGCCTTGCCAAAGTCTCCAAGAATAGAATCAGATGACATGCTTAATAAAACGGATGAAACATCATTAATATTGCATCTAGCTGCTGGGATAGTTGGTTCAAACGGTGAAAACATGAAACTGCTAGTTAGGTCTCCGGACGAAATATTAGGAATCTGGTGATGAGGCTTGCTAATGATCGCTGGGTTAATGGGTTTGTAGGGGGCAAAATCGAAAGGCGAAAATGTACTATTTGTACTTGTATTAGTAAGACAAGAAGAAGATGACGATGGCTGTTGTTGTATATCATTGTTGCACTTAACGTACTGCTCCATTGATGATGTTGAACTGAACTGAGTGAAGTATGAGCTTTTAACATGTGCATCAGTCCTTGAGGCGGTTTCAGGCAATGGAGAGACCCAGGATTGGGACAGAGCTCTTTGCGCTGTGGAATTTGCTTTCTTGAAAATCCTGCATATGGCCCAAGAGTCCTGCAAAAGCAAACAGTAGTAACTTATTTATAGTGCTGGCTAGCTCTAAAAATATTTAAGATAACATCAAGACACAATATTAATGAACATTTGTTGAACGAGCTAGCTGTTTGATAATTTTGAGGATACTTTACATTGGCAGGAATTGTTTTGTCCATGAATCTCTTAGGCGGCACAGAGTCAGTTAGAGAAGGTAACCGAAACTCATGCATCATCCAGTCAGTTTTGATGCCTTTAGCCGCTTTGCCTTTGTAAAAAACAAGCGATTTTTTCAAGCCAATGCACTTGTTTCCTTCTGATGAGTAGATAGGCCGGTCAGTTCCTGTGGCTTTCCAAAACCCAGCTCCAGTTACCCTATTTGGCCTTGCACTGTTTCTGTATTTTCTGTCCCTGGGGCAATAAAAGTACCACTCCTTTTCTCCTGTAGTCGCCAACTCTGTATGATCAAAGAGCACAAAAAAAAACTTCGTAAGATTTACTCTCTCTCTCTCTCTCTCTCTATATATATATATATATATATATACATGTATAGAGATTATGAAGACACTTAACAAAAATCTGCATGAGCTTTGATTTATCATCTTACTTGGGAGATCCCACGGATCATATTTATAAATGTCAAGTTGCTTGATGAGCTCAATAGAGAGAGGCCTTTGCTGAACCTTTCTCTTTAAATAAAACCCTACAAGTTCTTCATCAGTTGGATGAAACCTAAACCCTGGTAGCAAGATTTCATCCAGCTTATCATTTTCATTTCTCTCATCCATCGCTTATTTAGCTTGCAAAATTAAGAACGCTAGCTAATAGCAAGAAAACCTGAAACGCAATCACAGAAGAAGTGAAGTGAAAGCAAGAAACCCTAAAACACAAAGTTGTATGTGTTGTTTTGAAAGTGAAGGGTTCAGTTAATATGAAAGCAATATATGCTTCCTGAGGAGGGTTCTGCCTCCGAAGGATCAGCCGCCTTTCCTGGTGACTTTTAAAGAAGTGTGTGTTTAGCGAGGAACGCGTTGGCTCAATCACAACTCACAAGCTGAAGCCAATTAAGCAAAGCAATGCAACAACTACCAAGAAATTAAACAAACAACTTAATGGAGTTAAATTTAATTAGCTGACTCTTCTCTTTTTTATGTAGCCTGATTTCTTTTGCTTGTACCTTAATGAACCCAGTAATTTGAGATAATTAGTTTATTAATCCAAATTGAGGAATCTCAAGGATACTACAAAATCAGCAGCTTGTGGGGATTTGTGAATCTGTCTTTGATTTTTCGTCCATCATCAGATTTGAGTTTTTTCGCTTTGCCCTATCCACTGCAAATCAAGACAAAGCTAGCTTCCAAAGAAACTATATTTTAAGTGTGGTCTTTGTTTGAATTAATATTTGGAAACGTGGACCCTAAACCAACTTCCAATACACAAGCTCAAAAATATATTCAACTGATGATAAATTCTAAACGGACCCACTTAAAGATTAATTTAGTAATTTTAGTGCCTCAGAATCCAAAAATTCAGTTTCTATTCCATTCCCCAGAGCTTCTATTCCACTGGCTCTGTCAGATTTTGTGTTTATTTAGAGATACCCTTAAGTCTTATTAAGGGACCACTAATCAACCTTATTAGTAAACTAACTTATTGGCTTTTGATTCTTTAGAGAGAGAAGCCCGCCTATCATTCAGGAAATTTCTAACTTCTACTACTCGAATTATTTTCTGATCCTATTATTGGGAGTGAAAACTTTCACAAAGTCTCACATCCTGATCAAATATCATTTCGTTAAATGATTTTTACCTACAAGGCTAATTGACCCACACGTTTTGATTTATTAGCATGCCCAAAATTAGATGAAATTGCTGAACTACATTCGGAGGATTCAATATTACAAAGTCCTGTCAGCTTTTAATTGCTTCTTCTAACAAATGAGGCAGGTGCGTTTAATTTATTCGAGCTATATCCTCGCTTAATTGTTTCTCCTTTCACATTAAGGATATTTCAAGAAAATCAGTTTGATCATTAAGAATGTCATATGAAAAATCAGTTTGGTTATTAAGAATGTCATATGAAGCGTTGTTATATTATCATTGTATTCGTCTCTTAAATAAAATGAAATTCTAGCTGTTATTTGCTTGTTCTCAGCTTATCTTAATTTTAATACTACAACTACAAAATAAAATTCACACCAATATTCAAAATCCTATTGTCTAAAATAGATGGATAGATATAGTATTTCTCTAGTGCTAATGTCTTTTTTTTTTTTTACCATACAGACACATTTTAAACGCCAGGCAATATAGTATACTATGTATTAAAACCGCGATTTTATGAATTATCTTCAAAAAATTATTATTTAATAAGCCGCATTAAAAATTATTTTACAACAACTTAGTGACGTGCTCGCATTAAAAAAAATGAGGGTGCCCGCACATCTTTCTTAAAGAAAATAATAATGAGAAATAATATAGTTACAAACAATTTTGTACAAATAATAATCTTTTTAAAATTATTAAAAAGCTTTTATGGGTAAAAATAATAATAATAAGTGTGTGATTGTTTGTTATGTGTTGTCTTTTTTCAACATATTGATTGAAGCCTGAAAGGTCCAACCACATATGAAATTATTGTTATCGTTTTAACATGGGAAATTATAGACTAACCTCTCCAATTTTCACGAAACTCTACTACTGCATGGTGTTATCTTCTTTTCGTTCGATGTTTTCAAAATTATACGTTCTCTGTCTCCGTGCAGTTAATTTCAATGAAAATTTTGATTTATTTTGATGTTTTAGTGATCATTTGATTCAATTGTGTTGCTCATACTTGACTTAAAATGAAATATCAAAGTTTGGTTGGATTTGATTTGTTATTTTTTCAATAATGTATATATATATACGCATACATACATACATGTACGTGTAGTAGAAGATTATGAAGAGTTGAGTACAAATCAACTAAGTATTAGATCCAAATCCAATTAAATTGATATGTTAGGTGGCAAAATTAAGGGTATCGGAAACTAAGAATTATTTATCCGCACTTGATTAGTATTTATTACTCAACTATATATAATAAAATTATACAAGATACATCATTTTCATTGAGTTCATCGATTAATTATTTAGTTAAAATATAATAAATTAAATTATATATCTTCAATAATCTCGTGGAAATTAAGGGTTCATTGACACTATAAATTAATCATAATGAACTGCTTTGGTTATTTGAAAAGGCAAGAGTCGATTTCCTCTTATTTTGTGGGCATTGGAAAGCCAAAGTATATAGGATTCCTCAATTTCTTGCTTTGGATAATGCAGAAACTAGGCTAAAAAGTTTGAAAATTTTTTCACTTAAAAAACCCACAAAACTTTTATAATCTTCATGGTTGATGAATGATGATGAAGTCCAAAGTTCGTAGTTTTCTTACAAAATTAACTTTGATTAGCTAATTGTGTCTACTAACTGGACAACAAGTATGGTACTGTGAATTTAATGGGGAGGTTCACTGAGTCAAATTAATGCTGAACTTGGAACTCCAAATTAAGTGAAACTCCCCAAATCTAGCCCTCGGTTTTGAACCATTTTTGTCTGTTCCTTGACCTTGTCCTTGGGTTTTGCTTCCCATGCGTGCAACCATTTTCTTTTCCTTTTTCTTTTTCTTTTTTTTTCTTCTTGAAAAAAAAAGAGTCAAACGCTTAGACCGAAGCTTCTATTGCCTCTTTCTTTGTGGAACATTAACCGCACTTAATAATATAAAGTCCACTTATTAATTCAGATTAATTTTGATAAATACATAGATCATTTATTATAGCCATGCCAAGACACCAACCCTAAGCATCACTCGTTTGTCACAAACTGGGAAAGATCTCTTAGTTTAACCTGTGATTATCAACTAAAATTATTTTCTCGATCGTTTTTTTTTTTTTAATGCTAACCGTTGATTGGTAAAAAGCAATCTCATCCAAATCATAATAGACATTTGATCATCATCGTTTCAGAAATAGATAATTAGACTCTCACCAATTCAACATTTCATAAATAAATATAGGAATTTCATTCTATTGATAAATTACATCTATTTGAATGAAGAGATAATTAATGTACTACAATACCCACTAAAATTAATGTACCCTATGTGATAGTCATATCACCATCTAAATAAACAAAATTCACTATCAGAAGTGTGTTTGGATATCTAATTTTTATGTAATGGTGAAACTTTAGTGAGAAAATCTAATTATTAAAATAAAATTTTGGGATGTGAGTGCGATTTCCTATATATATATATATGTGTGTGTGTGTGTGTGTGTGTATGCATGTGTGTATGTATGTATAGTGTATATTTATAATGATTCGATTAAATTTGTTTCTCTAACAATACTTGTTGTAGATTTACCTCTAAATTTACTATTCTTGTGTGAGAACTTTACTTTTTTTTTTTTGAATTACATGAGACTAATGCTCATATTACAACTCATATTATATGAGATTTACAACTACTGAGACATGTTTACATCAATTCTGATATGTCGCCGCTCAGATTTTAAACTCTCTCAAATATTCGAAGGACGTCAAACTCCCATATTGGGAGAAAAACTACCTTCACTCGAGTTTTGAGGCTCCAAGAAATGAAATATAAATTAAACTCCTGCAATGCGTCTGCAGGGCTCGAACCACTTCCCTCACACTTGTGTGGGAACTTTACTTTAAACACATATCAAGCGTCATTTAATTGGTAGGTCGTGTTCTAACTTACCTTGCATTTAGTTTGACTTTTGTGAGTATTGGAGTACTGCTCACACATTTACCCATTCTATATATTTTATCTATAGTTGGCCACTTCAAAATTTAAATCCTCGCATGTCCTCAACTCAAGAGTTTGAATCCCAAAACCAAATAAATTATTAAATCAAAACCAAACTGGCATTGGAAGAAAAACAATAATTAAAAAAAAAAAAAAAAACCCCACAAGTGTTGTGTGGGTACAAATTAATTGTAATCGTAATGTGTCAAATGAAGTTATGAACCTATATGTCTACTACCTACTTTTAAAATACGAAGCATTTTGGCATTATTATCTATTGAATTCGGGCTAACCCACCGACTATTTTACAGTACAGTTAACTTTGATTTTAAATTTGCACTAAAATTTATCTACTTTTTCTTTGGAAAAAAAATTTAGAAAAATTGTCAATAGATTTCTTGAACTTCTTTTTCGGGGAAATGCGCAACCGACCGAACATGGTAGAGTTCCTGCATATCAATGTGCATGAGACTGTCTTCTCATGATTTAGCCTGTGAATATATATATGCACCGACAGATGCGGTGTCTAATGTGGCATAATTCAAGTGGTTATTTGATCATTTCACTTTCACATGGAAGTAAATTATATACTGATGGTCGCCTGCACATCACATTGTAAGCGTATCCTCACTTGTTACCAAAAATCAATACTCTTCATTGTCACTGCCAAGAGTTCACAATCAACCCTGTACATTCACATTTTTTCCACTTCTTTTGTGTGCTAACATCCGAAGAAAGTTAAAAGAATTAAGGGGTACATGGGAGAGTAAGCTGAGAAAAGCAGCATGTGAAAGCTTCATTGCCTCAATAGAGAAAGAGACCCGGGCCCTATGAGCTTGCCTGCAACAATTCCTTCAGATCGTACCCTTGAAGCTACATACATAACAAAGCAATGGGAAAAAAAAAAAAACTATAATTCTCGTTAAGAAAATTATATATTTATGTGTACATATTTCATAGGTTTCACAAAAAGCTAACACATGCTCGCCAAAGAATCTTGAAGAGTGTTGTCCATATTATTTACCTGAAGAAAGGTCAGAAGCAAAATTACTCCTGAGTTCCAGAAAGCATGTATTGTGATAGGGGTTAGGAGGTTCCTAGTTTGAGCATATGAAAATCCCAAAGAAACCCCTATAATGATGCAAAAATTCTGTTAGTTTTATTAACAAAGAATGAAACTTTTTGAATTTATAAATATTTTCAACAATTTCAAGTTTGACCATGGAATAAAACCATGGAAATGTTGAATAAGTTCATTTTTCACAGTCATGTAGAAGCTCCTCAGTTAATGGTGTAAAAAGTTACCCAGCACAAACAACTGAGGAAACTCTCCTGGGGTGAGATGTGCAAGTGCAAAGACAGCAGCACTGATGATCACAGCTATTGGAGTAGGAACCCTATAGAACAGATTGTGGGAGTTAGCACAGAGCAGCTGTTAAAAATCAATAGCAGGCAAAGGTCAAAGTCTTAAACCTTCTTCCAAATGCATTTTTCTCGTTTGATCCACCCTGCATATTTGTATTACCACTCAGCTATTTCATTCTCACAAGTCATAAATGTCATCCCATACTGTACTTATCTTCTTCCATAATGTGCAAAATCTTGGTGGATCCAGCACAATTTGCTACATATATTTTTCAATACATTACTTCTTTGGGTGCAAGTTTAAGCACTCAAACAACTCAGTACTAACTATAATGTTTTGATTTCTAAAAGTTGCTTCATATACCTAATCACAATACTACACATCCCTGAAACTTTTACTCTATTACCTCAGAATTTAGTTGGATTAAGAAAAACCAAAGGTTTTTTAAGTGAATATGGTGCATCAACATTCAACAAGTATAAAGCAAAGCATAAGTCGTTCCTGATTAGAATGCGAGCACAAGATCCTGGACTCATAGGACGACACACTTGAAAAAAAAAAACATAACAATCAGATGTAAGAGAAGAAAACCTACCACTTAGTCAGAGACACCATAAAAAATCCACGAAATACATTCTCCTCAAGAAGGGGAGCCAAGACACCTGTGATGCCCACCAAGCAAGCAGTGCTGCAGTGGAAATAAACATGATTAATTAACTTCTGATCCTCAGAATAAACAAAAAGTGGCTTTTAATCCTCAAAAATTCCAGTTCCCGCAGAATTTATACACTTGGATTCAATAAGAGACAGATCCTTGGCCTTTTGTGGAAATTTATGGTAAAAAAATGCACAAATATAAAAAGATGTTTAGTGCTCTCTCTTGAATTGAAAGATATTTTGCTTTTAGTACCTAATACTTGAAGATCCAATCAATGGAAGCAAGCGAACAAGAGCATCAGTCTGAAATAAAGTTACAGATATTATCAAATGAGCTGTTATGTATAAAGATGATGCAAAGCCTGAGACTAGCTCAATCAAATCACATGACATTAATAATTGACTTCCTTGCTTCTCTGCAGAGATAGTCTACAGATAGCAAATCCAGCCTAAAACTCTTGACTGATTCTGAACTTAACACACAATTAGCTTACGTACTGGGAAAAAAAAACCTTTACAATTTGTTTAAACTACAAGCTTTAGTATAGTTGTGGTAGCAGCAGTTGAGCTAGAGGAGGAGGCGAAATATTGCTCTATATGCTCATAATCAATTGGAACCAATAATTTACAACATAACAAAGCAAAGTCATATGCAATATGTAACCTGAACCTAAAATGAATATTCTTAAAATGTGTATGAATATATTACAAACTACAAAGTTTCAGGAGAATTCTAACCTCTCTTTCTGGAGGGTTCTCACCATTAAACAAGGACAATGCAGCCCCCGTTGCTGCAACAGCCAAAAGAGCACCTCCAAGACCAATCCCTGCCCACAAAAGCCAGCCTTTCTGCAGATTGAAAGGTTCCCTCAAATCTGAAACACCATGACTTCAATAATGAGCTTCAGAACAAAGTAACAACAATGCACAAAACAACGTTTGTAAGAACCATTTTTAATAAGTAAAACCCAAGCCAAATCCATTAAGTTGAAGGTTAAGAGAAATATAAGCAGCCAAAAAAATAACTTAACAAAGTATCCAAGATAAAGCAAGAAGCTGATTATACAAGTTCTCCAAGACAAATACCATAGTGGAAAAGGTCTTCAGGAAACGGTTTAAAGGTGCTAGAAATGCCATATAGAACTCCAAGTATAACTGCAGTTGTAATACTGCCGAAACAATAAGTGAGCAAAGTCAGACCCATCAGCAATTCACAAAGTCGCAATACAAAACTCCATACAAGGCACTTATTGTTTATCAATACAGCTTAATGCAGCATCAAATTTTATATGCAGTAGAACAGCTGCAGTCATTTCACAAGTTTTTCATACAGTTTCTGCAAGTAGAACATTGACCAGCCTGATATAATAAACAAAATAATGAGACTCAAACCATACCCTTGATCCAGAAATAGTATCTCTGCCTTCTCATCTAAACTCAGTTCTTCAATTTTAAGTCCTAAATAGGGTAAAGCCGCTGCCTCCACCAACCCTGTCAAAACAAAACTGCCTGAACAATATTTAAATTTTCATTCCGAATAAAAATCCAACAAAAGCCCATCTTTTTTAGAAATATTAGTAAAAGTGAAAAAGTATTAATTAAAAGACACCTAAATCCACAAGCAAGCGAAGTTAACGAAGCTGTCTGCCAACCCCAAGGTACGTCCCATCGCTTCAATACAGGCCAGTCAAATTTAGTTTCCTGTAATGCATTGTATGCAATTGAATTGGTAAAAATTAATCAGTACAATTAATTATCTCGAGCTCGAGAATAGTACCTTGTCTTCAGTGCTGCCCGATTCAGAGTCTTTTCCAGCATTGTAAAAGCAAATTGAACTGAACCTTCTGTAACAAGTTTTTGTTACCCTCGTATTGCTGTTGGGCTTCAACTTTGATAGTTTCTGAGAGGTTGAGAAACTGTAGAAGCAAGGCTGAGCCAGTGCAGCGATCATCGGAGAAGCCATTGTCTTTGGGGAAAAATATTTGAAGCTGAGGTATTGGTGTGGCAAGTGGACGGCTTCCACAGTTTTGTCGAGACAAGGATAAGGCATGAAAACCCCTCATAAAGTCGTTTATTTTAGACATGGACGTGTGACAGCTCGTTTCTCATTTCATAAAGAAACGACAATTCAGAATGAAGACGCATGCGGTTTCTTCAAAAAACGACATGTCGTTTGTGTTTTCAATTGCTCACTATTCACTACTTCAAAGGGAAAATGACACCCCGCAATGTTTATGAAACGAAAACCCTCTATTCAATATACCCTTCTTTTTTTTTCCTTTTTTTTTTAATACTTGTTACATACCAGAATAATGTATTACACAGATATTTATAACTGCTAATGTAGTAGATATTACACTGATATTTATAATCAGATTTACATACTGAGACTTATATATTATTACATTTAAATTCATTAAAATACATGCCTAGACAAATACATTTAAATATTCATTGAAATACATGCTCAGACCCTCACAGAAGAGGAATGCCCCTACTCCACTTATACTGCACAAGGAAGAATAAATTTTTTGTTAAATATTTAAATTTCACAATATTTTAGAGAATAATCATAAAACTACTATTGCGCCTCTACTAAGCAATAATATACCGTTAAAAATGTATAAGAACCGCTTTTGATTTCTAAACACACATTTTTAAATTTCATAAAAATCCTTTATTATTTTTTTTATCATTCTGAAATCCGAACGATAACCGAAACGCTTTGTACAGAATATTTCCACAGGTAATTATGAATAATTATCGCGTATTTAATTACAAGTCTCCAACAGGGGTGGAATAGTTTCTCATAATTCTTTCCAATGGTTATTTAAGTAGAAATCTTAGCTTAACTTATTTTCTAATATTTATTTAAGTATAAATCTCAGTCACTTTTGATTAAATCTCAATCTCAATCACTTTCGATATCTATCTTTTTGTTTGTTGCCAGTTAGAAGTCTAAATATTTATGACCGAAAGTTTCTCAACATAATAAGGCCTTAAAAAAAAAATATTTTATTTTAAATAAATCAATACCGGAACTTTTCGGGAAAAAATGAATATTGGAAGCAATTGAATCGATGAGACAATCCACCCAGGTGTGTAATTAAATATTAGGGTTATAAGGGGTAGCACAGGCTCGCCTAGTGCTTCCTTAGCTCTATTAAGAGCCCTTTATGATCAAAAAAAAAAATATTAGGGTTATAACGGTAATAATCTTATGAGAGGGGCTGCGTTGAGTAATTTAGAAGAAGGGCGCTAATACTCGGAATCTTTTGTGTGTCTACTGATCTAGCCCAATGAGAAGCCCACAGACACTAGAGTTATGAAGTAAGTATTACAATGGAACGTAATGGTTGGCAGTTTTGCACACACGAATGCTGCCAGCGCCAACCATGATCCATGCACGCTGAATCTAAATCAGAATGATACAATTAATTAAGTAATAAGGAACAATCAGATCAGATTAGATTGGAATCGGATTCATAACTGGTTGAGCAAAAGCAAACGAGGGTAGGAGAACAATCATACGAAAGTTGTTTGATTATATTCTGGCCCTGAATTAGTATGCAGTTCCATCATCGGAGACCGAGTATTAGAGTGGTAGATTTTGTCAAATCGTGGACCACAATATTTCTTTGAATTTTGATGTTGAATGCAAAAAATCTGCGTCAATGCCGACAACTTTTTAGGAGTGGACTCACGCTCACTGCTCATGTAGGTTTAAACGCCCGATAGGTACCTCCTACTTGTCATATCTGCGTCTCTCATTTCAGCTTCCCTTCCGTGGTCCATTCACCAGTGACCGCCACATTTTCTTCCATCACATCGATCGCCTCCGTAATTTTGTTTCATGACTCATATATTGCCTTTCAATTGGACACACCCACAAATTACAAGATGGATTTAAGTTGCTTAATCTACAAGAGGTATGATTTCGACATTCTAATGACTTCCTAGCAAGCTTTTTTGGTGGTTTTACAAAGTGGTACGTAGCCATTTGACCAATGACTAGGTGGTAAAACATCATTTCTTTATCACAAGTGCATGGGTTCTCCGTGATGTTCATTTTCTCATGCATATGTGTAGGTTTGATATTTAATTCCTTTATTATTATTATCATCATCATTTACATATATTACGATGTAAAATCTACTAATACTTAATAGATATCTATTTTAGTCCATATTTACCGAACAAAAAATATTTTTAGTCCATAAAAAACAGAAACTTACGATCTCAAATTTGTTAAAGGAACAAAGTCACCGTTGCGCCAAGTCATTGAGGCTTTAGTGGTGATTTTCACTGTTCGATCAATCTTCTTACTTTGCCATGGCTGAATAATTAATTGATACTTTTGGTATTCCTTAGGATCAGTTTAATAATGCTGTAATTTTTAAAATAATTGTTATTAGTTTTGAATAAAAAGATAATCAGTTAAACTTTTAGTAAAATTTATTTTTAAAAGTGCTATAAATTTTAAAAACAATCATATGTGTTTGATAAATCTTGTTGTTAAATTATCATAAGAATATATATGAATATAATGCGTACAGTATTGAAAAAATTTTATACACATTTATAAACATGTGTGTGTGTAATACTTAAATTAAGATTTAAGATGAAAAACAAACGCAATTGAAGATTCCTTTCTCATTATTCTAACTTAGTGCATGTTTGGTACGACTTATTTAATGGCCATAAGTTTTTATTTAATCCAATAAGCTCTTATTATAATTTTCTCTAATAGAATTTTTGAAAGTTAAATAAACTATTTTATCTCTACTATCAAAAGCTTAAATTTTGGACTTTTGGGAGTAGAAGTTGAAAGGTTATTTTTAAATGTTAAGATATTTAAAATATCATCTATTTATTTAACAACTTTATTTTATTTTTTTATAACATAATTTTAAAAAGTTTGTCTATTAAAATAATTTCATAATTTTTTTATAAAAATTCTTATTGATAACCAAACAATTAAAGTTTTTCAAGTAAATATTCTATTTATAAAAATTATACTAATAAAAATTCTATTTAAATAAATTCTATTTGAAAAACTATATCCTACGGAGCCTTAATCCAAAGTCTAAACCATGGATCAGATCTAAAACCGGCGAAACGATGTGCATTTGCTGAACTGAAGTCCGTGGAACAATTCAAAGCTTAGTATAAAATTACATATAGGCAGCATACGAATAAAAGATAGCTTAAATTAAGCAAGCTGACTGGCACCATACGTATACGTGTACACGAAGTATCATAAATAATTCAACGCAGGGGGCCCTCTCCCTCCCCGTAAAGTCACAGGCCTGCCTACATCATAATAAATTAGAATAATAATAGGACGAGGGACAACGCGGTCACCAACAAAACGTTTTGATCTAACTCGTAAGTGACCGGATCCTGTCAATTATTATTAATTAAAAACAAAGTTGGACATATTCTTATGCTGGTACCATGATTCATCCTCTTTCCGTTGTTGAGGTCATGGGTTCAAGTCCCAGCACTTGTGAGTGTTGAGACTTACTTTTTCTATATAATAGGAGCTGAATTGGCTCCGCATATCAAGATAGAATTGATCTTCCTCATGTATTAATAGTGACATCTCTCTTGTCAAGGCCGACATTCGTACTTACACAGTGATTATTTATAGCCTCGATCGTCTGATCAGAAATATCGAGAACTCTGATTATAATATATCAAAAAAATACAAAAATAAAGTGGTTTATCATTTAATAATGAGTGGCTCCAAAGTTTTAGCATAGCCTTGAGAATGCAATAAAAAATATATAATTATTTTCTTTTATTACTTAAGTTATTGTGAAATAATAAATACATGCAGCAACTATTGAAACCTAATATTTTACTTCTGAAAAAATTTACATTTTATAATTTTTCCGTTGACATATAGAATATGAATTTTGCCCTTCCTTCAAGGAAAAAAATTATTAATTTTCAGCAAAAATTAATTATTAATTAATATTAATCATTACTAATTAATTTTTCATTCAACCAAGAAAAAATATTTTAAGTTATGAATTACCAATAAAAATAAAAAAATAAAAAACTATAAATTTCATGCTATCAATTAAATACAATCTTTATTATTTGATACTTGAAATGTTTGTGACTCTATGTATGTATGCTAATTTTTATTGATAATTAATAATTAAAATTTAATTGATATTTAATTGAATGAAAATTTATCGTAATCTATTACAATAAACCTTAGGTTACATGTTTTTGTGTAAATGTAAACTTTTATTTAATTTTTGGGCTTTGATGCAGAAGCAAAAATTATTAAGTTTTATTACATTTTATGTGTTTTAATGTTTTCCTTAAATTAAGGGAAAAATTAGTATTTTATAAGTCAACTAACATAAAAAATAGTAAAATATAATATTTTATGATGCTTTAGTAGTAAAATGGTATGGGATAGTACTTGTTCTACCAAATTGTTATTCATTCGCAATTCACGGGTAAAAAAAAAATCGAGATGCCTGGATCCAAAATAGGCGGACGATTTTGCCATTGCAACTTGCAAGCTTTGCTTATAAAATACAAAGATGATCCAGATATCTCTCACTCTTTGTTTACCATTTAATGAGCAGGACAAAAGGCCGGCTAGCTACTTTGACGTCAACAGTCAAGCACTCCTTTGTCGGTGGATTTACTGTAGGTACATGGATTCATTGATTAGCCAATAGCAGACCACTATCCCTAGCACACAATGAAACCTATTTTTTGATTCAATAGTATTAAGAGATTGTTATCTTATATTATCAAGTAAGATACATAATTCTTCCACAATTATTGAATGAAAATTCAACGGTTGAAAAAATATAAAATTATTTATCATGTTATTTTCATAATTGTTAAATTTTCATTCAACGGCGGTAGAAGAATAATCTATGACTAAAGTCATAATATTAATATTATTACCAATTTCATTATCAAATATTAAATTTAATAAAGCGTTTTCCCATTGATGAGCATCAGTTCAAGCCTTAACTAACCTAAAGCATTATTAACAGCAAATAATAGGACAATGGCTATATAAAATATTTTGAAGGCAACAATTGCTATATTTACTTATTTAGTGTCCCAAAACATAAAATAACTATAAACAAGACACTCCTATTGCATAGGGACCGGACTGCACTAGACTAGAACTAGTTTGAAGCTTTTATAATCTGAAACTGCCTTGACCACGCCATTGGTTACCACTTACCTTCTTCAAACGAATCACAGCCGTCCATTTCTACCCGACGATCCCGCCTCTTGTAACATGGTGGTGGACCCCGACGCCCATCAAAAGTTTCCTCTTTTACTATCTCGCGTGGGTCCTCGTGCGCACTGCGCACCCTTAACGCGGCACCGTGTTGTTACTTCTTATATATAATAAGAGGGAGCTGCTAAGTTACATTAGCTGTAACTTACAGCTAATTAAAAAGGTAAGGAATAAAAAAAAGGAAAGAGGACCCGATGTTTCATTTAAATCCTATATAAAATAAAAATTTACATTTTTATTTTAATTACAATTCTTAAATATCTAAGGAGAAAGAGAGATACAGAGAGAGGCAGAGAGACGTGCGTCGTTGTGTTTGATCTAACAATCTATATAATAATTCTATATATCTGTATGGTGGTAGCAGACTCGTTGTAAGACGTTGATGATTTCAAATTTCGCAGTAAAAAAGACGTCAAACTCTGAAACTTCAATAGCCGTAAGATGATGAATCGAGGCTTTTCAGATACTCATTGACACGTCTTAGGGCCGTTGTGGATCAAGCGCCGTCAATATCTGCGGTATTATTTTCCTTTTAGATACATCATTGCTTTACTTGATCAGAGACAAAGTTCAGTCAGTGTTTGATTGACGATTGGTACGTGATCTGACTGATACTAGCTGCGCCTTTTCTATTTTGTTCGTTTTCCTGATTTTGTTTTTGAATTTTTTTTTACCCCCCATAATGTTCGTTTTCATTTGAGCTTTGAATACCTTACAGCCTAAGCTTAAAAATTAGCTGCAAAATGTATCATCTTTTTAGTGTTTTGCTTGATGTAAAGTAAACTCTAGTAAGCTAGCAAGTAGTGTTAAGAGAGTTGCTGAGCTTAGCAAAGCGAAAGCTTGAACTTTTACGGATCTGTAATGTTGAAAGTTGGGAACTTTGTAATTTAATTGAAGCTCAAATCTACTGATGTCTGATCATGGATTGTTTCTTAGTTTTCCAACTTTTCATTTTCCATTATTTTACTGAGTGGATCTCCTTTTTTTTTTTAATTTTTTCTAATTCCTTCGATCTTTAAATTTGTTGCGCAATTGTGGTTCATTTTCTGTATTTGAATTGAATTATTGTTGAATTGATGTCAGATCAATCATGGCGTTGAAATCGAATTCATCCGACGGTAGAACAAGGAGTTCTATACAAATATTTATTGTAGTTGGGTTGTGTTGTTTCTTTTATATATTGGGTGCCTGGCAAAGAAGTGGATTCGGGAAGGGAGATAGTATAGCTTTAGAAATTTCTAAGAGCGGGGCGGATTGCAATATTGTCCCAAGTTTAAATTTTGAGACCCATCATGGAGGTGAAGTTGAGAGCATTAATGAATCTGAATCAAAACCTAAAGTGTTCGAGCCTTGCCACCCTCGCTACACTGATTACACCCCCTGTCAAGATCAGAGGCGTGCAATGACTTTCCCTAGGGAGAGCATGAATTATAGAGAGAGGCATTGTCCTCCTGAGGAGGAGAAGTTACATTGCCTTATTCCTGCACCCAAAGGATATGTAACACCATTTCCCTGGCCAAAAAGTCGTGACTATGTGCCATATGCAAATGCTCCGTATAAGAGTTTGACCGTGGAGAAGGCTATTCAGAATTGGATTCAATATGAGGGCAGTGTCTTTAGATTCCCAGGTGGAGGAACACAGTTTCCTCAAGGGGCTGATAAGTATATTGACCAACTTGCTTCAGTTATTCCAATTAAGAATGGGACAGTTCGAACTGCACTGGACACTGGCTGTGGGGTATGTTTACTTCCTTGGCGATTTTTATTTAATTTGTATACAATCCATCTTTCAAAAATTCAAAATTGGCTTCTTCTTGTGTATGATCTGCGCATATCATCCACTTACAATGGTTTTCCTGTGTAGGTTGCAAGCTGGGGAGCATACCTTTGGAGTAGAAATGTTATTGCCATGTCATTTGCACCAAGAGATTCACATGAAGCTCAGGTCCAATTTGCTCTTGAAAGGGGTGTGCCTGCTGTTATTGGTGTTCTCGGTACCATAAAGATGCCCTATCCATCTAGGGCCTTTGACATGGCGCACTGTTCCCGATGCTTGATTCCATGGGGAGCAAATGGTGAGAATCATTAATATTTATAATTCTTTTGTTGTGTAAGGGAAAATAAGTTAATATTTTGACATTTTGATTTCAAATGTCGTTTTTGACATTCTACTATTAATACAATTTGTTATAGTAGCTGTTCATGGTGGCTGTATCTTGGATAATTTTTGCAGATGGAAGATACATGATGGAAGTTGACCGTGTCCTTAGACCCGGTGGTTATTGGGTCCTTTCAGGCCCTCCAATCAATTGGAAGACCAATTACAAAGCATGGCAGCGTCCAAAGGAAGAACTTCAGGAAGAACAAAGAAAGATTGAGGAAATTGCCAATCTTCTTTGCTGGGAGAAGAAATCTGAGAAGGGTGAAATTGCCGTTTGGCAGAAGAAAGTAAATGATGAATCATGTCGTGCCAGAAGAGATGATTCTCGTGCTAATTTCTGCAAATCTTCAGATGCTGATGATATCTGGTGTGTTGCTGCGATTAGAAATTCTCATCATTCTACTGGTTTTGCTTGGAGCAGATTTGTTGAGATATATGCAGTGAAATTATATTTCATAAGCATCTCTTTGAAGTTGTTATTTGGTAAACGTTTCATGTAATTTATCATCTTATTTAATGGTATTTTCTAGGTACAAGAAAATGGAAGGATGCATAACTCCCTATCCCGAAGTTGCTGGTGGGGAACTGAAGGCATTTCCAGAGAGGCTTTATGCTATTCCTCCCAGAATCTCTAGTGGATCTATTCCTGGAGTTTCTGCTGAGTCATACGAAGAGGACTGTAACAAATGGAAGAAGCATGTAAATGCTTATAAGAAAATCAACAGGCTTCTTGACTCAGGAAGGTATCGCAACATTATGGATATGAATGCTGGGTTTGGAGGATTTGCTGCGGCAATTCAATCTCCCAAATTGTGGGTTATGAATGTTGTGCCCACTATAGCTGATAAAAACATGCTGGGTGTCATTTACGAGCGAGGACTCATCGGCATCTATCATGACTGGTACAAATTTCTGAACTTTTGCTTTTCTCTTGTCTTAGTGGTAACTTTGAGTCATAAAATTTAAGGAAAATATTGTTTTGCCAGAAGTTCCAATACTTCAATTGAATATTTTGGCAATACCAGCACCCCTATAGATAGCTTTTTTTTTTTTCATCTGTTTTATGGCTTGCAAATATCCAACAACGCCAGGTTATTACAAAGGATGCCTTCTTTATGGAGACATACTTTTTTAGAGATTGTAGCCAGCATTTTAGGATGAAAAACTTGTTTATTTAAGGATCTTTTGTTGAAAACTCGTGAGTTCTGATTGTGAAATAGAAGCCTGCAAGTATACTTCATTTACTTACAAGAATGGTAGTACTATATTGGGTCGGATTTTAAATATGCATGCATTGCACAATGTTTTCTTGAGCAGATCTGATTCCACAATTCTGGTGTTTTTCGGCCCTCATTTTCTTGATCCTTTTGTTACGGACTATATTGAAATATTTCCTTTGTTTCTCTGGGTTCAGGTGTGAAGCTTTCTCTACTTACCCAAGGACGTATGATCTTATTCATGCTCATGGCCTTTTCAGTCTATACAAGGACAAGTAAGTGTTTTTATGATGTTATTCATTATTCCCGTAGATTAGGATCCTTTGTATGGGCGTTTCTTTATAAGAGGTGTCAAATGCTTGCCTTTTGTGGCTGCAATTTTGTATTGGATTGTGTGCGCTTTGGTACAGACAGGTAGGGTTTATTTTCAATTATATGACATTGACAACTTTATGCTAAGGCCCCTTATTAAGTCCGGATGAGCCAACTGCAGGCTGTTAAATTCTAGTTGGCTAAACTTGGATTGAGCTTATGACAACTTGATCTGTGTAAGCACTGGTCCAGCTTGGCTCCTGTAAGATTTGCATAAATCATTATGATTTACTTAGAGATTCTTGTTTGTTCAATCATCATCTGATGCTCAGGATCTCTATTAATTCATCATTGCATTAATTGTTTCGTGGGAGAGTGGTTTTAATTAGTTGGGGTTATTAGGCTGTCAAGCACAAAATCTAAACTTTAGCTGGGCTTGAGTGGAAGTCCTAGATTTTTCTCAATGAACCAAACTTAGTTATGTTTGTTGGAGGGCATTGGAGGTTTTGCTGGTTCCCTGCATGGCAGCTTCTAGGGAAAAGGATCATTTTGCTGGTACTTGTGTTTGCTATTTGCAAGGAGTTCACATTATTTGTATTTGATTGTATGCTTGCTCATCTGTTTGTGATTCTTGAGCCACTTTTAACTTACATATGCTAATTCAGTCAATGGATTCAATGCAGATGCAATATTGAGGACATTCTTCTAGAGATGGACCGCATTTTGCGACCAGAAGGTGCAGTCATAATTCGCGATGAAGTAGACGAGATAATTAAGGTGAAGAAGATCGTTGGAGGAATGAGGTGGGACACCAAAATGGTGGACCATGAGGATGGTCCTTTAGTTCCAGAAAAAATATTAGTTGCTGTCAAGCAGTACTGGGTTGCCAGTGGAAACTCCACATCCTCACAATGAGAGGCAAATGGGTATTTTTGGAATGGTTCTAAGTTGGCGTTGCTCTCTCTTTACAGATCCTGAGTCCTGATAGGATTTGATTTGTTTCATATTCATCCTGAGCATTTTTGCTGCACAAGTGTTTTAGCTAAGGGATGAGAATTACACGGTTTATGTTCACTACTAACCATCAATTGGTCCATGTAGCAATTTATTAAAAACAAACAAATCAAACACGATTAAGCTTTGCAATGTTTATGGTACGTTAAGTTTTAGTCATCTCATTTATCCGTGTATTATGTGGAAATTTCGTCGGTAGTTATTTGTCTGTGTTTATTCTATAATTCCAATTATTATTATTATTTTTTGTGGAAGAATTAAGGAGATGTTTTTGAAATCCATTTAAAAACAAGGTGTCAAAGTTGTTATTATTATTATTATTATTATTATTAAACAAAAATAATGAAAACTATGTCTATACTATTATTGCAATTTCTTTTTTGCTGAAAATTTGAGTGGATGTGAAGTTTCATTTGCAAACCCCATTTAAATTTCAATTATTATTATTATTTCTTTTATGTGAAAAGTTGAGTGGATGTGAAATTGCATTATGATTGGGTTCCTATACATATATATATTAGGCTAACTAACAAGAAAAACCAATCGTATTGCAATTTGCAACATCAAAGTTTAAAAAGGAACTGTACTGTTTAAAAACGATGTAAACCAGAAATCATATTATAAAGAATTAAAAAGGAAATCATATCTTCTGAAGTTTTCTTCCTCGTAAAAAATAAATAAACAAATAAAATGAAGGAGGAGAAGAGAAAATTAATAAATTATAGTGTCCTTGCTCTAGGCCAGGAGATTCGACTCCCTAAACATTGAGCCCAATAAGGCCCATCTGGGACAACTGAGATACTTTTGAATGACGAGAAGGCCCCACTCGGCGACAAGCCCGAGTAATTGATTTGAGCCAGAAGAATAGAATATGAGAAGATTAGTCCACGAAATTTAGCGAGCACCATTAGAAGAATTAATTTTGAGTGTAGATGCGGGATAGGCGCTCATATGTGTCCTCTCGTCGATCAACATTTGTAATTTTTGTCATTCGTTTCTTATCGGCTATCGCTAGTGCATATGAATAATCATATTATAACTTTGTCTTTATTGAGCGTGCGGTTTTGATTTTTGAACATTTGCAGTTCGACATGAAGGGGCCGGCCTACTGCTTGCATTGCAATTTGCATACGTTTGCCTTTACATGTGAACTCATTTCTCAAAGCTGAATGGACGGCCAGATTGTTGGTCCCGAATTGCGATTTTCAGGCTGGATACTTCATTATGAATACGAATGTGTACGTGTTCGATTTCTGACCTCATATCCTGTCGTTCCATTAAGCATCTGCAACATGAAGCAAGTTTGTGTCTGTTATGATATGAGATCAACGTGCCATCATCCTGAGCTTACCACAACCGAGCCAGGCAAAACATGTTTACTGCAGTTTAGTAGCAGATTCAATCATCTTTTGGCAAATGAAGTGTAAGAAGTTACAGACCATGCGAAACAGATGCCCAAAAACTCAAGCTCCAATTGAATTATTGATGCTGTAAAGTATTTTTTGACCGTTGACGGATCTTTTTCTTCATAAAAGAGTGTGCCCATTACCTAACCCTTAACAGTTGGTAGTATTAGTGCGGATTAGAGTTTTCTCTACGACGTTAAAATGAGAATGTGAGTGATGATATAGCCAGGGTAGAGAAAACTCTAACCCGTGTTAGTACTACCAACTGTTAAGTGCAAGGCACTAGTAATTCATGGGTGGTTACCAGATGATGTCAAAATACTTGTAGCACACAGCACTATTTGCTTTTATGAGAGAAAATTATACAGGTCAGTCGGGCCACAAGCACAAGGGCCTACTATCTTTTGACGTCTTGCATTTGTTACAACTCACATGCCTACTTATAGGACTAATTTCTTACAAAGCTGAGCAGCATAATTTTCTACCTTTCATCCATTCATTTCCCCTTCTTTGTGGCTAATTTCAGCTCATTCATAATTCATGTTGAGTTTCTTTCATTTTGGCAGCTAAGGCCTTGGAGCAAGGCACCACCTAAGGCATCTTTAAGACAAAATTCTTGTTGTCCCTAAAAGAAGCTTCTACTTGTTGGTTCTTCCAAGCTTTTAACACACCCCGATATTTTGCAGTATATACTTCTCTTTTAGTTCCAAGACTTCTGCTGTTTGGTCTTTTTCATTTTTCTTTTTATAGTTTCTTGTCTCGAGAAACAAACTCTTAATCTCCTTGTCTGCCCTTATATTTTTGTTTTTCTGCACCAAAATTTTCCGAAAACACCATGTCTTTGATTATCTTGACATCAAGCAGCAAAACAAATCTATCGAAAACATTGTCCTGTGAGAGTAACAATAACATCAACCGTGATGCTTCCTTTTCTTCAAGCTTAAACAGCGCTGAAGAGAACTTCGTGCGCAAACTCACAGTATCAAATCAAATTCTGAGTCCTGTTATTGCTTCCCAAGAGAAGCAAGAATACTTGGGTGCAAACAAAGTAGAAGAAGAAGAAATTGGAGTATTTAGTGCTGAAAAATACTTCAATGGGGCAATGGATGACAGTCCAAGACTTCCCAACGTTGGTACAAGGAAACACAAGTGCATAAAAGAAGAACAAATCAAAGTTACCCCAGTGAAGCCCAAAATTCAATCAGGAACTCCAAGTGTTCGTTCTGAATCAAGCTGTAACAGTCAAAGCGCCTTATTGCAGAATGTTCTGAGGAACCCATCGCGGAAACAGGCAAACAAGGTACAAGGGAAAAGTTTTTTTGCTGGGCTTGGATGCAAGTGCTATTGTTCTGACAAAGACTCTGTTGACGTTGATGAACATATTGGTGAGACCAGCTTCAGAAAAACCGCCAACTGCAGTTCAGTCCATGAGAAAGCAATCATGAAAGAACCCATCAAGCGTAGTCATCTTATTGACAAAGTTAATATTGATAAATCAAGCTTTGCTAAAGAGGATCCGGTGTTGAACAAAGAAAACTGTTTTAGTTTTCCAACTACGAATTCTACAACAAGAAATCTTCCCATCAAGGTACACTGTGAACAACAGGAAAAAGAAGAAATCCAGCCAAGAAAGTCCCTAGAAGTTTTTGGTTGCCCTGTGTTGGAAAAGAGAAGCAAATCTTCATGTTTCGACAAGAGGCTAGCAATGTTGTCCTGGGATGCAGCTCCAACACTCGAGGAATTTGAATTTTCAGCCACTCAAGGTGAAAGCTATAATGATGCTACGAGTGATGCAAGCTCAGACTTGTTTGAAATTGAGAGCCTCACAGGCAAAGCCAACCCTTTTCTTGCGAGGCAAGGATCAGATGCTACATCCGATTGTGCAACTCCAACAGCTTGTTATGCACCAAGCGAGGCAAGCATAGAATGGAGTGTAGTTACTGCCAGTGCTGCAGATTATTCGGTGATGTCAGATTACGAAGAGCTAAAGGCACCAACAACGGCAACAAGTCAAGTGAAAACATTTTCAGCTACCTCAAATGACAGAACTCGGACTATCCCAGAGACACCAAAGCGACTTCCAAGCATTTCATTTGGCTGCAATAGCCACAAGGCAGTTAGAGTTGCCGGCGAAGCATATAGAACAAATGAGAAGGCAAATCATGATGCACGGATTCCTTGCATGTCTGCATCCTTTACACCCGTGACAAGGTTTCAAGCTGAGACTAGACTTGCAGGATTCCATTCCAGGCAGAGGCAACCCGCTCTTGCTGCCACCCACTCACTCCCCAGATCACACTCACCGCGTCCTTCTCATCTGTTGTATATTCAGTGATTTAGAGTCACTTTGTCGAGAGTTCATTTAGATTGCATTTTTCTACAACTAAGTATGACGAAAATTTACTTTCCTAGTGATAACTATGAATTCCTCAAAATAATTCCAGGTTCACTTGTAACGATTAGTAATGTTATATCCTCCATCTTATTAAGAATTCAGTCCAACAGGCACAAAGATAGCATCTAGGGATTAAGATGCCTCTCAAGGCAAAAGCAACTCCCAAAATCCTGAAGGAAACGGTTACTTCTGATGAATTTATCTTATTTGTTGCAAACACCTTAGATATGCTATTTTTGTTCCGGCAAAATAAAAGCAACCTTCTTTTGTTTTCACTACTTCTTTACCATTTATTTTTCCAAGCAATTCTTCCATTTGCAAAGGAATATACAAATAAGTACGCCACATTCTCAGTACTTAATTGCATGAAGAAGAAGCACATTCACTAAAAATTTCCAGCTGCTAAAATTGCAATCACATCTGTTTCAGAGACGAACTTTTGCATGAAGAAGAAGTGAATGTTGATTAAAATGACAGGTTCACCACGCCTATCGAACTCCCCAATAAGAACGTAGGTTGGTGATCGTTGCTTGGATCCATTGTGTGACCACCTTATAAATAAGGTGGTCCATGCCCTCGTACAAGTATATTTCATTTCAATTCTTGTATGAGATATTATTACCTCAATTTAGAACAACAAAAATATCCAGCATCAGAACAATGAAGTAGCCTCATGGGTTCTTAACAAAGTGAATGCGGTAGTTTTGAGAAAGCTCTAATCAAAATAATGCATCATATATTCTCCTTTAAAATGGTGACACATCACAGAAGTTAAATGAGTGGATGGTGGCATCTGAAAGAGCCAAATACCTACCAAACATACAATGAGAAACTTTTGCAAAGACATTCGTATCCCCACTGCTATCACTCTGACTAGCCGAGCTCTCGGAACCATGTGAATAATAGGAATCGATAAAGCTGTACAAAGAAGTGGACTGAAGGTAGCTGTGTCATAATTGCAACAAAAATGATATACGTTTGACCACCACAGAAGGGAGCAAGCATAATTCTTCAAGAATTTATTGCTGGAAGAAATTATAACTTTCAGATCAATCGACAGTAGTGGAAGACTATTTAAACTGTCTGATTCAATAATGTTAATGAGGCATTTGCTTCTGGTATAAGCTTAGAGATAAGGGTTGTAGAACAGCTTTCATGGACCACTCTGGAATTGAGAGCTTTTAAGACTGCATAATTAGGCTCAAAGAAAGCAAACTGTCTTGATGGGAACTGGATAAACCTTCAAATAATAATTGTATGAGGTGATGATAATGCCAAAAAGGGAAAAGGGGATGTTGAAAGAAATTGACCAACAATTATGAAATAATCAAACTCTAGATCGTTATCCATGCAAAGCAATTTCATAAGCCAAAAAGGTCTACAACTACGAGTATGTTGGCTCCTAAAAAAAGATCAATACTGACCTAATGGTCCCTAAATCGCCTTTATTAACAAATATTGTCAGGAAAAACATAACCCCGTGTCCGTTTCGTGATTGAAATTGTAGCCTTCTTTTTCATTTAAGCATAAGAATAAGTAGTACTTATTTCAATATAAATGAGAAACTGCAGAGGGAAACAGAAAAAATTGCTAAGACTCGAGGTTGGCTAGCTATAGTTGCTGGTAAGTGCGGACACATTGCATTTTACGCACTCAGTCACAGACAACCCCCCGACAATTGTTATGGCAAATGGGCGCAGGCGCCTCATAGCAAATTCCTTAGAGATGCATTCACTTCAAATCAAATGGATTTAAAACCAAAATTTCAAACTGGGACATTAATATTTTAATTGTAGCTAACCTCATTTTAACTAATATAGACAAAAATGATAAGAAATATAAAACACAACAATATAGATATGTACAAATCACACAGCAGTGTGGCTCATCAGTAAAGGCGAAAAAGAGAAAAAAAAAATTTTTTAATTAAATAACGCTAGTACAAACTGATGGTCCTAACGTATGATCAGTTGTCCTTGTAATCTTTCGTCTGCTTGTACTCCTTTGTAGCCAGAGCTTCAAAGCCACCATCTGGTCTCTTCTCAAGTGAATAGGGCATATAGGTTCCAAGAATTCTATCCCACATCACGAAGAATGGTTGTGCAAAGTTGTATTTGCTCCCATAAAGTTGATGGTGGATATCATGATAGGCCGTGTTGTTTTTGAAGACCACGTGGAAGAGGTTTCCAGGAAGCCATAATCCACAGTGGTCATCCACTGTTTTGATGGTGGCAAAGGAAAAGAAGAAGATGGAGACTCGGGGAGACATACCGGAAACGAGAAAAGATAAGGCTCCGCCAATTGTGTCATTAAGAAGCCCCTCAATGGGGTGATTGTACAAAGCTCCAAAGGCATAGGGGACAACAAGGCGGTGATGGAGAGAATGGATGTGTCGATACAAAAACTTGTTGTGGTGCATGTACCTGTGCATAAAATACTGCCATGTATCCATAACCAACATTGCTATAACAAACTGCCGAGCTATAGCAACTGGAGAAGACTGTTGATCGGCTTCTGTCCCTGCACCATTTCCTGTCGCCTATAGAAAAAACCAAGATTCCAACATAAATTCCTCCAATAATGCAAAAAAAACATACATCTTCTCTAGCCAAGATATTAACAATTTGCTGGCTCCAAATACATCAATACCAACAAAAACAATAACAGAGGAATGATAAAAAGTGAGCATAAATATGAAGAGAAGAATAACAGTTAACACATAGCTGACAGCATGCTATGATGCCCAAAATAGAGAGGGAAAAAATGTCCAAGTTTTCCCTATAGGCAAAAACGTCCAATTTATCAGGATTAGATCCCCGCAAAACCATTCTTGCATTAAATAAAATTTCCAAAGCTACAAAGATTAACAGCTGATTCCATCCTATAAAAGTGCAAAAAAAAAAAAAAAAACTGCTGATACCCTGATCCAATCGTTTTGATGATTGTTCCCACCAATTTTGTCAGGCTTCATATCACCAAATAAAAAGCTCTTTATGCGAGCATGTTTAACAATTGAGAAGATTCTCTCAAAAAGAATTAAAATCTTTGACGAGATAAATAAACAATATGTGGAAGTTGATCCTTCACACTTCTCAGGTGAAATCAACAATTCAACCGACAAAAGCTATTAGCAAAATTTGACATAAAAACCACAGAAAACAATCAAGCAAACTACCACAAAACCTACACAATCGCACACATAGATTAACACGTTCCAGAAAGCAAAGCATCTGTAGCAAGTTCCAATTCCCTTACAATTCAAAGCTTACGAAAAGGATCACAAGCTATAACATGAAAAATAGAAAACTTCAATCAGATATAGCCAAAAAAAAAAAAAAAGTCGAACTTTAAACAATTATTAAAACTAAAACCATTTGTGAAAAGTAAAAGAAATTAAGTAAAAAGAAAAAAGGGTACGCACCGCAAACAAGAGAATTGCAACAATAGCCTGAAAAAATTGCTGAAGGAGAACGCCTTTAACAACATCGACCTTAGAGACCAAATTTTTCTCGTCCTCGTCAATTCTCGAATGCAATCTATAATTATCAAGCTTATCAAAAGATCCAAGAACGACGTATAATCCTGAATACAACCAATAGACTAAAATTGGGACGAAAGTGCCCAACAATTCGTCCGAAATCGCAAACGCCATCGTGTTGACGATCACCAGCGGGACACTCGCTCAAAGTGCCCTAAATTTTTATAGCGAATATAAAAATTATTAATGCTCTCACAAGATAAACCAACCAAAACCCTAAGCTATGCTTGTTTCGCAACTAGCTAATCGGGGAAAACAGGCCCTTTCTTTTTATGCAAACGCAATCACCTTTTGCTTTTAGAAAATTAATAATTAATAAAGTTGTGGGTTGTAATAACGATTACTAATTATTAAATAATACGAATTATAGAGGCTAGGGGTTTGGACTTTGGAGAGAATGAATATTCGAATGGTGTCGTTGTAATCAAAGATGTGAGAGAGAGTGAGAGACAGAGAGAGAGTGAGAGAAGTCTTATCACTGAGGAAATTATAACGTGTGTTGTCAAGCACCGTTACTACTCTGCAATCTCTTGGAATTTTTTTTTTGGGGGCCGGCAAGCTACGTGGCGGTTTTTGATTCCAGCATTCTGTGAATGAGTCTGACACGTGGGGAATTAGTGGTTTTCTCAGTCGTATTCTCTGTTCTCCGTGTGGCGGGCCGCTGGCGAGTCAAATACATCGGCGTGTTGGCCAGGCCCTGAGTCGGTCCTGACGAAGTTTCTTTCTTTTTTTTTTTTTTTATTGAATTGAACAAATCACATGGGTTATCAATGTAAAATTTGTTGCATTAATTGGTAATTTGCAAGTTTAATTAGGAGTGAGCGGCGCTCTTTGAATCTTGAAGCCTGGAGCAGCAGTTACTATGGCCAATGGGTCGTGGCGGCCCATTAACCTTCGGCCCACGATGTGTTGTGTTGAACTCAATTTTTTTTTAATTGAGCCCGGCATGAGTATGCTCTGTGTCGTACTAAAAAAAAATTCACTAATGTTCAGCCCACGTGCCCAGCGTGTTTAAAAAATCCTACGTGCTTAGCGTATTTTATTTAAGTCTACGTGATTGGTGTGTTTTTTTAAGTCCATCAGTCAACTAAAATAATAATAATAAAAATAAATTTATAATCATATTAATTTTTATTAAAAGAGTAATTAATATTTTATTATCAATTTATCACAATTTCACAACTATATATTTAATTTCAAAATAATCAATCATTCATAACACAATAATACATAAATTTAATTAAATTTAATTCTATAGATCATAAATTCATAATAATGCTAATTAAAATTAAAAATAAAATCCTCAAATAACAATTACAATAAGCCATAACTCATAACTACGAGATATCATTTTTAATTTATCATAAATAAATTTCATTCATAATAATTTTTTTTATAAATATGAAAAATATTTCATTCACAAATGAAACATATCTCTATTAAATATTAATTATGTTATGATTTACTATTAATATGAAAAATATTTTGTATGAATAATTTTTTATTATTAAAGTTGTAAAAATTTTTATTTATCATTTATAAATTTATGATATTTATAATTTTATTTATTAAAATTATGATATTTACTTATTCATTTAATACATTATAAACATAAAAAATAAATTAAATAAATATCATAAATAAATATCATAAGTAAAATTAAATATTATAAATAAAAATTATTTATTTAATAAATATCATAAATAAAATTATGATTTTATTTATTAAAATCATGATATTTACTTATTCATTTAGTAAATTATAAATATAAAAAATCAGAATATTTATTTAAACTAAGATTTAAATTAAATTTAAAAAGTCTATGCTAAAAAATATATTAAAATTTTAATTGTAAGAGATTTTACTTTAATTTCATAACATTTTATATTTTAAGATATTTTACTAATGAACGCCATGGACATGTGACTACAGCCATACTTTACCATCTCTAATCGGGCACAAGGCTTTAAAGTTTCATGGCCAGCTTACCTTGTTTCTAAGATTTATTTGTCGTGGCGCCACACAAGGCCTCATGAAACGTCATACGCGTCACCAACCTATCACCATCTCTACAGCAGACGCTACATGTTGCGCCCATAATTATCTAGACTCAGAACGATATTTGCAATCTGTTAAAAATTGGAAGGGTTTTCCTTAAAAAGATAAAATAAGAAAAATACAAATAGGTAGTGCAAGAACCAATTATTCATATTTCATAACAAACCACGCTGTTTTTTTTTTTTTTTTTTTTTTGGGGGAGGGGGGGGAGGGAGAAGTTTTCTAAATCTATTCTTTGTAAATTGCGAGAGTTGACTCGAGTATAGCATCTACTACAAATACAGCTCTCTCCCCCTACTCTCGGTCTCGATTTAAAAATCTTAAGCTTTAAGTTTTTCGACAACCCTCGATTATTTCATAAAATATATGTATAATATAATACAACAATATTACATATGTACTCCCTCGAGAAAATGACATGCTAATAATAAAGTGATAGACATAAGTAATTTTTAAGAACTTTCTTTTTTTTTTTTTTCTAAATCATTGAAGTTTACTCCAATTTATATGATATATCTACTAAATTAAATTTTATTATAACACAACCTAAACTTTTATTCTTAAAAATATTTATTTTACCCACAATCTAACGAAAAAATACTTACCTCTACTTAATTTTTAATTAGGAGATGGATGCAAATAGTCCCGAAAAGAACCCAAACCATGTCCCCACATTAGCCATGGGCCCAATGGCAATTTTAGGAGATTTTTAATGAATAAAAATCAGCTCTTGATTATTCTTTGAATCCGAAAGTTCACCTTAAAATCAACCATAGAAATGGATGTACTTGACCTTAATATTGACAAAATTGCAGCTTTACAGTCAATCATTCCACGAAGAATATTTCAAACCAATCTGTGTGCGCTGGGAATTTCGTTTCATGGTTCCAGTGAGCACATGGTAAACCAACGCATGGCAGTTGTACTCTTGGTTGCTACACAATTAACAATTGCACTTAATCTTCATAACTTTTCGGCCCATGTGAAATTCCAGCATGGTCAACGTCAACCCGGATGATTGAACAAAAATGATATCAAAAGGACGTGCCTCTTAGGCTCTTACACAGCCTCCAACTTCGGGGTCTCAGGAACTTTCTTCTGAAAGTTCAGGCTAGCTTGAGTTGTTCGCTGGCAAGGCGCTAACAAAGAGCAAATGATTGTATTAGTTGCATCCAACTCATAGGATTAGTATCTAAGACTTTATATAAAGAAATGCGAGTCGCATTCAACTCCAAATGCCTACAAACCTTTTGCCTTGTTTCTGTTCGATGCTAAGACAGAGGTTTTCCACTCTTCATAAGCAACTTTCTCTGTCTTTTTAAGCCGTTTGTAACTTGAAACCTGCAGAACTTTTATGTCATGAAATTTTGACAATAAATTGACAGCTGAGAGTGAACTAGGAGATAGGGATATATGCAGAATTGCATTATCAGTTTCCACAGTAAGAACCCTCTAAACATGATCTCACAAGCTTCAAGACATTTTTGATAAATAACAATGAACTAGCAAATTGGAAAAGCAGGTAAGAGTATTGAAGGAGCAGATGATTAATTTTATACAACCACGCGCAGTTGTGAGACAATGGTATACATTGAGATGGCTAGAACTATAACAATTTGGACCTATGCAAGTGCAGAGAATCTTTTGTCATGTATAAAACATCTTCAATCTAGTTATATAATCACAAGGTTGTGAAATTTGATTACAATTCTGCCCAAGCTATGCTTTTTGGTGCAACTCTTGATTAATGTTAACAGTTCAGCTGTCTCAAACTTTATAGGTAAGCCCGTAAATTGACTTGATGGTATTGAAGTAGTCAAGAAGGAATATTTTTAATAATCCTTGTAAGATCAAAATTAAAGAGACTTTAGACTCCCCAAAATTCATGTAGAGAACAGCCCTATCAAACTGTATTACTTTCAAGATCCATATTTTGCTTTTGCCCCAATGATCTCACAACAGAGGTCAGATGTACAAGGGGAATCAACAGGCTTTCAACAATTAGAAATCAACTATACTACCTCTGCTTCATCATCAGATAGATATTCCACATCTTCAAACTTCCTCTTTTCAGGTAACACATCTAGAAGTTCTGCATAAGTATGGCCAAAATTAGAGGAAAATTTTTGCTACGCATGAAGTTAAAATAGAAGTATAAATATTACTACAACTAATTGTTTACAAGTCACATGTAGATTGGATCACCAACAATCAACTAACATTAAAACAATTATAGACATGAAATATTTCCAGCATCAAGATAAATTGTTACCTCGATTGCTTTTTAACTCCCTAGGATCTTTCTTTTCTTTTGCAATTCCAAAAACATCATGACATAGATCCTTCATTGTGGTAAAAACCTATATTTATAGTCCACTAAATTATTTCAAAATGGACAACTACCATAAAGACAAATGAACTGTGAAAGCAGTCGATTACTTACACTAGCAAACTCAGTTTCAGATGTACCGCAAACTTCTATTAACTTAAGCTTGTCTACCTTGAGCTGTCAGAAAACACTCAAACACAAGTCAGAAAACGTTTGCAGAGAATGCAGTTCTCCAAACATCCTTAATTAAAGAGATTATTCATCCTTACCTTATGCTTTTTTGCACACAAGTAGAAAGCAACAGCAGTGAAGACGGGGCGTGTAAAGTCAGCACTTGTCTTCCTGGAAGCTGGTAATGCAGCAGTAAAACGGTCCTTGAAGCTGACACCAATAGTGCTCATTCAATCATCACCCATCAAACCAAGAAACTCATCCACAAAACAAGATCCACAACACCAGCAGTTCAGTACAAGGAAAAACTTTAAAGATGAACTAAATCCTGAGTTTGGGATTCACTTCTCTGTGGCATTTTTCCATTCACATAGTGAGTACCGCCTATATGTACAATCAGTCTAAGAGCAAAACAACAATAATGGATACAATCTAATAAAGGGAAAAGGCAAACTTACAGAGACAAGCCTTTTTGCACCAAAGGAATGAGCCTGATACACCCAAATCGAATCCCCAATTCTCTTATATCCAATTCATTCCTGCATTTTATCACCAAAAAATTGCAATCAATAACACACTCCACATCAGACAGAAATTAACATTATAGGAAGAAACCCACTTGAAACCAATGCTGTTTTGCAGAGAATTAAAGGATCTGTTATAAGCCTTCTCCGACATCCCGCTCAACTTGATAGCTGTTTTCCGGTCAAATATTACATCGAATCTGTAAAAATTAAAGCCCGGATCAATTTTACGGTAAGACACATATTAGAAATTGGGATTATCCGTAAAGCAAAATTATTGATACCTTAAGGCGGCGAGTTCCAGGCAGATCACAGCCTTACAGACCTCTCCCTATAATAAGATAAAAAAAATTACGATAAATGGTCTTCAATTTAGTTTTGTACCTTTTGATGTTTTAAATATACAGATCAAAGAATTGATCAGATGTTAAAGCACTTACAACTCCGATAATTGAGGAGTCGAACTGGACATCGCAGAGGCGGCGGATCTCGGCGGCTTTCCGGATCAATTGCTTGGAATCTGAGAGCCCTAGCTTCTTCGCGATATCCGAGAGATCCATTTTTGCAGAAAAGGGTTATCTCAATCTGAATATTTTTATTTTTCTTTGAGAAATGTTTTTCATTTTTCCTTGAAGAAACGAAAACAAAAACTGTTCGAGTTGGCGGGATTTCATTTTGAAATTTTTGCGCACTTGCATATCTTCCCGGGCAACGCATGCATATAAATTTTGGCGGCTTGGCGCCATGTGAGATCCAATGAAATTTTCCAACTCTATTAGTACTAGATATTGCGTAAACATGAAACGCAGTCGCACAATTATGATTGGTAGGCACTCAAATTTTAGTTTGATTCCCGTTAATTATCAGGAATTACTGGCACAATAATTTTCCCAGAGACGACAATTCATCAAATCAAGTTTTGGTTATGAATTTACGATGCCTAGTATTATTAACTTGGTCACACTGAACCAATTAGTGGCAGAACAGAACGTATAAAATGTGTGTATGTACCCTATCAGAAACACGTGTACCTGGACACCATGCAAACGAAAAACCAAGTATGTTTACGAGCCCAATGCAATTACAATCTGCCACGAAACAGTCGGCCAATTCCCTGATAATATTAAAATACCTTTCTCCTATTCTTCTTCACAAACATTAATATGAATGAACTACAGATTATGGCAGACACATCAAAATCGGTGTTCTGGCAGACAAGTTTACAAACATCAGAACACCCCACAACCAAACTAATGACCTTGAGCTGTAGCCTCGGTATCCTTGAAATTCACCAACTATAAGTTCCATTTGGAAGCTTGTTGGATGTTATCTGACAGTTTCATGAATTTACAAATAACAAAATGCTACTTTGATGTTTGTGTGGATGGTTCCTCTGTACCAATGCCATGGACCAGCTGGCAAACAATAAAATTAGTCAGTTATTGTAATCAAGAAGAAAAACACAAGATAGAAATACGGAATAGACGAAAATTTGTTCATACCAAGGAGCCAACTTGCTCGTATGCTTCCATTACTTTTGGATCTCCCTCATCTTCATAGCCAACTTGCAGTACCCGTGGACCATTGACCGACCAAAAGGCTCTCAGGCCAGCTTCCTGAAACAAGAAAAGAGTATAGATGCAATGCTTGTTATCACAAAGAAATACAATTACCCAAAAGCATGAATACATGTATGAACACCCATAGAGAATGAAACGGTCCACATCAGATGGCTACAGCAAGTTTTAATGTACTTAAACAACATTCCATTGAAAATAAAATAAAATAAAATAAGTTATCATCTGACCTGTAATGTTATCAAGTAAATAGACTCTAGTGCCTGAATACGAATTTCAGGATCATCAACTGGTTCACGCTCGATCCTGAGTGCACTTGCAAGCTCAAGAGGCATTTTTGATGTGTCTTCTTCCTTGTATACCTGGCCAGATGCAACCAGATCAATAGAAAAGAAGCCGTATGTTATATGATTTTATGGACAGTAGAACAAGGGTTAAAAAACTGTCAAAAGTTTTGACAAAGGCAGAGAACAGTAGAACTAGTTCAAATAAAAAAGAGAAGATCCAATAAAAGAGATTTTCAAATTAAGCCAAAAGATGAACACTATCTTCTCAAGACCACTAATGAAGCACTGATTCAGCTGAGTGTTCTTCCAAGCTAATGCTTGGAATAATATTCTGAAGCTGCATCTTATGCAAGCAAGAAACATAGTCTGGAACGACGCATATTACTAATATTTCCATATTGGAAAAGAAAAAAAATTAAAATGGATCTTATTGCTTGTTAAAGAGTCATTAAATAATAAATGAAAAAAAATAGATTGATGCCTCTTCTTCCCCCAACTCCCAAGAGAGAGAGGGAGCGAGCGAGAAAGAGAGATTGCTTTATTGCATAAATGTCTGAAGGATCAAGAAAATTCAACAAAATATAACCTTTTTGCCAGCAACAGGCAGAAGTAGGGCTGGCCAAAGAAACTCTGAAATGAGAAGCAAATTCTGCAGCTGATGCTCAGCTTCAAAACAGCAGTTTCGAATGGTTCCAGAGACCTGCAAGCAGACAGAACCTATTGAGCCAGCTAAGAAGCGGACTAATCAATCTTAACTAAGTTTAATCTGTTTCAATATTATAAACTAGAGTAACCCTTATTACTATTTACTTGATGAGCCAGGTATTCCTCACAATTGCAAGTCGCCATGCAGTCAATATAATATTGACTGAAAGCTTAGACAGAGCATTTTCTCATGCATCAATGCTTCTATATTATTTGTTTCTTTAGTATTTTATTTGCTGGATTTCACAAAGAGTTTAGGACATCAGAATGGAGTGGAAGGACTAGATTCTTAAAAGAACCAGAGCCAGTCTAAAAAATCTAAATGTTACTGAGGACAAATAAAGATGACCAAACGACAAGAACTTTCAAATATAACTGACAACACAATATATGATATTTAAAACATCAGTATTGGGGTAGCATTCAAACATCGGCTCATGCATTGGTTACAGACAACCTAAAAAACAGAACCTGGACCAGAAAGATGTTCAAGTAGAGACCTACAGCAATTGAACTTAACAAGCTATGTCCTTTCCCTTTTTTTTTTTTTTTTTTAAAATTAACAGCTGTTGCAAATCTAATTACAAAATACATATTTCCATCCACACGCCTTATAACTTTTTTTCCCCCCTTAAAAAAAAAAAAACTTATTCCAGAGTCCTCATAAGGAAATCAATAATTGGAAGTAATCTGCCATACATACCCCTTTTTTTCGCAGGTAACTGCTTGAATCAAACTGTCTAACAATCTGCTTCAGTAGTCCTCGTTTTGGATCCAGTAAAATTTTCCTCCCTGCTTCGTTCTTTGATATGTTTACTAGTATAGAACCAACATGTTCAAATGGATCATCTGGTGGACAGGTGAATTATAAAAATGTCCAACCAGGTTGTCAGAACCAAAAATAATAATAATAATAATTCTTCATGAGAGAAAAAGATATAAAATTCATTGGTATAAGGAAAGAAAAGAAAAGAAACTTTTAGTGCAAATTAGAAAATCTTATAAAGATTATCCCTCTTCTGCTAGTAACCTAAAAATCAATGACCACCAGTGCTATGAAATCTTAGCTAATCAAACCCATAACTTTGTCGAGGAAATTTTGATTTTTCAATATTCTAACAATTTTCAGAACTAATATGGTAAGGTCATAAGTAAAATGCATTATTATCACCAAAACAAATCTCTTCAGGGACAGCCATTGAAACTTGAAACAAAACAATAGGACTCCGTGTGATAGGCAACAGGGAACACAATTTTCGTAGGTCTAAAGATAGTATAAATAAGCTACTACAACAAACTCAAACGGAAAGCAGCAAAATTACCACTAGCTTCACTTGAGGATCGACAAAAGGATCTCACAAGCTTCATAATGTACAGTCCTTGTATCTGCTCATCTTCAACCTAACAAACAAGCAAATTCCCAGTATTGATATTGGATATTTAATACAGTAAACAATATCATGATGACAGCATCTTAGAGCACGTAATGGATTGTGATAGCTTCCAAGAAAATGCAAATATAAAATCGATAGCCTACAAAGGCAATGATGACACAGGACATGAGCATAAAATGAAAAGGAAAGCACCTGAAGCAAGGAAGAGATGCCATAATCCAATTGTGTAAGGTTAACTAGAAGCATAACCAGAAGTCTGGTGATACTTGAATCTGGCTTGTACAACAAATCCATGGCTGTTTTAATCATTCCTATTTGAACCATCTTTCCAGCTAATTCTGAATTCTGCGACAGATTTACAAGAGCTTCAGCAGCAGGTTCAGAGACCTCCTGGAATGTTAACCCACAGTTCCAAAATGGTTAAAACACAATCCTACACATGGATTAATGAATTATACAACCGAACTCAAACAGAATTTGGGGACAAAGCAATCGAAAGAGGTTAAACATCATCCAGGCAATAAGCAATTAAAAGACATCGATTTGCACAATATGAGCACCTTATTTTCACTCAAAAGTCGAGCTAATGATGGCAGAGCAATTTTGGAGTATTTGGAAAGGGACTGCAAGCCATCCTCTGACCCAGTTAATCCTCGAACAATATCAACAGCTGCCTTCTTCACCTAATTTGTTTGCACAAGAAATACTGATTTGTTACAAATTATACCAAAACCAAATTCTCAATGACCATGTAACTTGTGTCTTATATTAGTGGAAAATTGGTAGCGCTCTTCTTTTTTACCAAATACGATCAAATCAAGAGAACCCAGGTCACAAATTTAACATATGAAATCATTCACCGAAAACAGGTAAGATGAAGTTAATTCAATGAAACAGAATGAGATTAGTTTTATTATCAAACAACAATTTCTTCTAACCGAACTTATTATCTTCCAAAAAAAAATGCCACGAGAGTTTGATTACCTAGAACAGCACTACATGAAGTTAATCGAAGCAGAGAGGCAGCAAGACAATAGCTTAATAAGACTGAAATTCAACTTTGAAAAAAACAGTAATGAGTTGTGCACATGCATTTTCCCGCTATTTCTCTGCAACCAAGTGAAGGGAACTTACCGAAGGCGAAGGAGAACAAAGGAAGTCAAGCAACTCTTCCAGTTCATTCGCCATTGTTGTTGCTGCGCTTCACTGCTTTGCGCAAATTTCGGTTACGAGCAATTTCTCGCAAATACGTTATCAAAAACCAGTCATTGTGTAAACTATCTCCGTCTTCTTTAGATCGACAAGCCTAGCGCGTTTTGGCAGGTGAAATACTGAAAAAGCCCTCGTAAGAGCAATATTTGCACTTCCCACTTTTTTTTTTTTTTTAACAAGACTATTGCTCATATCATATTTAAATTATATTTCCAATCATAAAATTACTGAGAAAATTTTATATCAGATCTTATATAACTTTGAGAAAAAAAGTTTAAATTAAACCAATTAAACCCTTAATATTTATGAAATTTAAATCATTTCCCTCACAGAGAGAGCGACCGAGTGATTTTCTCACTTATTATCTTAATTTTTAACTTTTTACTTTGATCACAAAGTAAAAATAAGTAGTTACGCGATCACAAAATGAAATTACGACATGGTATTGTTTGCATTGCAATTTACATGCTTTTTTTTTGTGATTTAATCAAAATAATAAAGAGGAGTGCTATTAGTCTCTTTTTGTCCGTTTAATACATATCCGTTATATTTTTTATTCATACAATAAAAGGTAGGTTTTATCTCTTTCGTCTTTAATGCTCAACATTGCTAATAGTTACCTACTATTTGAGAATATAATTACAATAATGATACTTATTTATTTTATGAGAAGTTTTTAAATAGTAAACACATCAAATTCCATCGACTTCTTGATTTTAAGAGCACCTGTGTGAGAGTTGCTGAGCATTTTTCGTCTGAAATTTTTTATTTAAAAATATCATTTCAATAGCCAACAAGATATTCTCCATATAGGCTATAAGTGTCGGTTTGGTGATATTATAGTTTTTAAAATAATTATGATTAGTTATTTTATAAAAATAATTAACTCTGAAGAAAATCAGTTAAATGTTCAATAAAATTTATTTTAAAAAGTAATGCAAATTTTAAAAGTAATTATTTTTGTTTGATGAATGAAACAATTGAATTATTATAAGAGTACATATAACTAAATTTCACATAATATTTCATAAAATCTATCCGCACGCGCACACAAACATATATGTAATATTTTTTAGGGATATTGTTATTTTGCCACCTAATATTTTTAGACATATCATTTTACCATCAAAGTTTTTTAATAATAACTTTTTCCCGCATAATATTTCAGTTTTTATCATTTTGCCACTAAACCATTAGAGTTAGTATAATTTTTACAATAAATTATAGTAAAAAAAAGTCTACTTTACACCTAAAATATGTAAGTATAATTTAACATTATAAATTTGAAAAATAAAAAATTAAGTATATACAAAAATAATACTTTAATTAATTGGTTACATTGTATATCTAAAATAATCAATTGATAAAATTATAAATATTATACCTTGTCAAATTCCTAAATATTGAATATATTGAAATTCTTAAATTACCCCCTGATATCAACAATTTATTAATGAAGTTAGCAATTTGATGGTAAAATGATAAAAATTGAAATATTAAGTAGGAAAAAATAACTTTTAGAAAACTTTAGTGGTAAAGTGATATGTAAAAGGTATTAGATGGTAAAATGATAATATCCCCATTTTTTATTGTATATTTTAATAATTGATAACTAAAATATATTTTTTTATCTTGTTGTCCCAATATAATTGTTGCTTTGCAAAAATAATAATATTTATAAATTTAATAAATTTATTTCCTAATTGAACAAGGATATTTATAGAATTTTGCAATATAAGTTAGGATATATAAGGAATTCTATTAAGTAGATAACTGATTCACAAAATTAAATTTTAAAAAAGCTACTCCTTTCTTACTTTTCAAAATCTACTATCGACTGGGTTGATTTAAAAAAAAAGTTATCAAACACCAAAATTAACTTTTATCTTTTTAAAATCACTTTCAAGAGGATATTGGATGAATTTATTTTACTTTTCCTTTATTAAATGATATTGGATGAATTTATTTTACTTTTCCTTTATTAAACCCTCATTTTACATTATCACCCAAAAAAATATATATAGGTATCTTTTTTATTATTTATGTAAAATTGAAAATGCTATTGTTATTTTTATTGCATTGAGAGTTATGATGATTTGTTATTGTTCAGTATAATTGTTACTATATGCAGTAAAAATTTATGTATTTGTTTTATAATTATATCATAAAATTTATTATGTAATTTGGGTTTTTTTCACTAAAAATTAGTTCTTCAAGATCATGTTTGACAAATCATTAAGTTTATTTAAAAATTGATTGCTTCTATATTTAATTATATATTCCTTCGACATCCTCACTTTAAAAAAATGAGAATGTCACTAAAATATAAATAAAACACATATTTCAATGGATTGGAGGCTTTGTTTATTTGTTAATATATTTAAATATGTGTTTTTTTTTAATTTAATAGTGGTATCCTCATTTTGCTAACATGAGGATATCTTTAATAAAGAAAAATTATATATATATAGTGTTGTTGGTTACATTTTTTAATTCAATAATCATTGACATCTCAATAATTGAGTCCCAACTATTATGTGTTATTTAGTTATTGGATAATGAATTTCATAACTAATAAAATTAGTATTTTATCATCTCATAGACAAAAGTTACAACGTTTATGACTCAATTGTTGGGATCCTAATATTTCTATTGTTAATTATATTTTCCCTTTTTTAAGGACTGCAATTTCATGAATTCAGAGACTGATTTAAATTTAAATTGGATCCTTTCAATAAATAAATAAATAAATTTGGATGAGTGCTGCATCTCAAGGGAAAAAAAAATAAAGCTGTGGTATAATTGTAATTATATTTTTAAGTAATGGGTAATTATCAGTCACGTCGAACATTAAAGAGGCAAAAACTGCTATTTATCGCATGAATTTATTAATGCAATAGAGAGGTGCAAATGGAGAAAGAGACAGTGAATCCGTCGCCCGTTTAATCTTGGGCCACTTTTGTCATATGCTGACAAGTAACCCTATTGGTCCAAGAGTTGAGGTGATAGCACTCCACTAAAATCCTTTGAAACATTTCCTAATAAACCTCATTAAATAATTAAAATAATTTTTTTTTATATACTGATATATTACAATCATAACTGATATTCTGATCGATTATTTACAATATCTTAAATAATTATATTAGTATTTCGAATGTCATATCTTAAGAAAGATCTATCACCATGTCTGAAGGAATATCGATTCTGTGGTGAGATAATTTAATCACTGTAATCTGAGAAGTAAGTCAAATCAAGCTTAAATTGAGGTTATCCTCACTATTATAAATTATTACTATTATTCAATCCACTTGTCTAATAAACAAATAATTTATTTAAAATGGACAAACCATATTTACCATTGGAAAAAAATTTAAATAAAACAAAATTATTGAGAAGAAATTATTGGAAATTGGATGATTTGTCTGCGTAATGGTACACCTCATCGCAGCAGATTTGGAGTGTAAATATCAGAACTTTTGTAAATTACACAACCGCTCCTTTGCTTTATGCATAATAAGACACGGACGGAATCAATTTGTCAAGTTCCCGCGACAATTTTTCTGGCGAGATCTTGAACTTGAAATTTGCGATTCTCAAATCTCAACTTCTTAAAGCCTCTAATTACTTCCGAGTCCCGAACAACTCTGATTCGAGCTTCGCCTGTAAGTTAATATTATTATTTTTTAAAATTTTGAGGTTTGAACTAGCACGTTATTTTTGTGCTATGAATGTGAACGCACTGGCATTTTATTTATTTATTAACTTAATTAATTTTGTTCTATGATCTGTAAATTGAACCACAGTTACTTACATTACGAATTATTATTACTCAAGATTTTGGAAGTGTTTGAAAATCTTAAACAATTGTTTCCAGCAAAACTTGTCTCTGATACTGTCGATAGAAACACTTAATTCCGTATTGCAATTACTGTTCTCTCTTCATGAACTTCAATAAACTAATTAACGGTATGATTTTTCCTTCTTTTTTTTTTTTTTGGTTCATGTTTATTAATTCTGATGCAGATGAGCTGGTTTAATATCATAATTGGAGATTACAAATTATGCGACAATGACTTTCTTGAAGCATAGTACTGAATTGCTCCCTAACAGTTATCGAGCTGTGTCTCGAGGAAAGAGATTCGGTGGATTTTGTAAACTGAGATTTTTGCAGTGGGTGTTTTTGCTTGCCGCACTGTTTTTGACATATTTCGCTACATTTGGCGTGAATATTTTCTCTCATGGTGAGATACTGAGATTAGAGACTCTAATTTGTATGACGAAAAAGCCCATGTTAAAATGGTTCAAAGTTACAAATAATTGCTACATATCACTGCAGGTGATCTGGACAGTAGAGTGCTGTTGTTGCGAGAAGTACACCATGGAACTCCTATAGTTGTAAAACAACCATCCAAGCACCGGAAGCAGTGTAAGAGTAGTTTGCTTGTTGTTAGCTCTAAGATTTTGGTTATTTTTGTGTTTCTGGAATTGCCGGAAATTGGAGCCTATCTTGGTTCTCATTATTCGATTCAAACAGTTAAATACTAGTGGACTAGGGGAATACTATTGCGCCTTGTTGGATTAAATTACGTTAATTTCCAATAAAATGATTGAAATAGTTTTAGATCTTGACTTTTTCTGACTGATATTCTTTACTGTAGTGAAATTCTTAATTTTTTATGATTGTTTGATTCCACTTTTCTGCATTTTTTCTCCTCTAATCTTGCAGACCGTCCTTGCGAAATTCGGTTTCTGGATTCAGTTAATGGTCTTGTAGAGCCTAAGGATTTAACAAATTTCACACAATTTTCGCTAGACTACATTGAAAAAGAAGACGAGCCTTTTGGAAGCAACAATTTTGAACCTAGATTTGGAGGACATCAAACCCTTCAGGAAAGAGAGAAGTCCTTCTATGCAGCCAATCAAACTCTTCATTGTGGTTTTGTTAAAGGACTGCCTGGACTATCAAGCACTCTTTTCGATTTGGATGAAAAGGATAAAGCATACATGAATACCTGTGTGATTGTGGTTTCTTCGTGCATCTTTGGGAGCACTGATTATCTGAGGCGGCCTGATCGCAAAATGGTAAATAAAAAATAGCAATATTCTTTGCATTACATTAGGGATTAGCAAAGTATAGTTCTCTTTGACATAACTCTCTATTGAACGTTATTTTAAAAATCATGAAACAACATGCTGCATTTACAGAAGTAGAAAATTTTCAACCCAGGATTTTAAAGTGCAGGAAAGTCCGGGAAAACTTTAAAACCCTGCGGTTTTAAAGTGTTGATTTCGTAATGCAGCTTTCCTGAACTTTCCTGAACTTTAAAATTTTGGACCAGAAAGCTACTATTTACAGGAGTATTTCGGAATTATAGATATTGAAAACCATTCAATTAAAATGCTCGTTGTCCGATAAACTTTCAACTGATATGGAAAAGTCTAATATATTAAATTTAACCTTGAAGTGATTGGTCTTCTTGCTGCCCTGCCTCCTCTGTTCCCGCCTGTTCTCATAAATGCAATGCTAAAGAATCTTTAGGTATTCCATCGAATAAATATAAATGAGAATGGAATAATATCTTGGAAAACAATTGACTGTCAACTTCTGTACTGTTAGTTATTGGTTTTAGAGTATTACAAATGGTTTCTCTCCTTTCAATATATAATGCTACATGATTTTTTTACTCTTTTTTCCCCTGCTTGCTAATCTCACAACCAATTTTTATTTGTGTCAGATCAGTGAATATTCCAAGAAAAATGTTTGTTTTGTTATGTTTGTGGATAAGCAAACACTATCAACATTGTCTTCAGATGGAAATATTCCTGATGATCGAGGATATATGGGTTTGTGGAGAATTGTTGTTGTTAGGAACTCACCATACAAGGACATGCGAAAAACTGGAAAAGTGCCCAAGTTTTTGTCACATCGTCTCTTCCCTTCTTCCAGGTAAGATTTGTTTGTCTGGTCCATATGCCTTGTTTTCATTTTTCATTCATCTTGTTTTGATCAGTCTTTGGCTAAACATTTTTCTAATAATTAAGAATTAATTATTTCTTAGGTATTCAATTTGGCTCGACAGTAAGTTGCGACTTACTGCTGATCCAATGCTGATCATTGAGTACTTTTTGTGGAGATCAAGATCAGAATATGCCATTTCAAATCATTATGAACGCCACTGTGTCTGGGAGGAGGTACTTCGGAATAAGCGTCTAAACAAGTACAATCACACGGCTATCGATGAACAATTTGCAGTTTACCAGTCTGATGGCCTAACCGTGTTTTACCCGGAAGATCCTAATACTCCTCTTCCAAGTTGTGCGTCTTGGTGTCTTTTCTCTGTTTGGATGCATTTGATTTTATCTCTTTTCCTATGAAAGTTGGATGCTAATCTTCTGAATCAACTTGCTTTGCAGATGTTCCTGAAGGTTCTTTTATTATTCGTGCCCATACACCAATGTCAAATTTATTTTCATGTCTCTGGTTTAATGAGGTTGATCGGTTTACTTCTCGTGACCAACTAAGCTTTGCATATACTTACTTGAAGTTGAGGAGAATGAATCCAGATAAACCCTTTCACCTAAATATGTTTAAGGTGGCGTACATATCAAAGAAGTTTGTTATTGTTTCATGAGTTTTGAGGTGGTTCTGTAGGAGGACATTGTTAACTTTTTACTGTTACACATCAAACACTTTAAAAAACAAATATCACCCTCTGGCGCTGAACAAGTAACAAAATCTTAGTCATTTTCTTTTTTCTTTTGTTACTTCTATACAGGATTGTGAGCGTAGAGCAATGGCAAAGACACTAAAGCATCGGCTACTGTTACCTCCATCTACTACTTAGTCAATTGAATGAATCAACTCAAGTATGTCAACTAGTCTTTTTCTTTTTCTTTATAAATTTTGCTTTTCTCTTACCGAACCTGTTATACTCTTGATGCGTCTCTATCCTTCTTTCTTTTTTCTTTCTTTTTTTTTGGATAAAATCCTACTTCCTGTATGCGTGAAAGCAATCCGTTGTCACTTTGACTTTTGAAATTCTGTTTAAACATCCGTAACAAACATGGACTTTTTTATAGAATTCAACTCCACACTTTATTGCTGTAACTTTACTGCCAAAGGAGAATGAATACTACTCTTAGGTTTAAGTTCCAAGTGGACCTGGAATAATTGCGTGTTAGACCATTTAAACAAAAGGCAGTTGGCAGAAAGATCGTTACCTTACCCAAATCAATGAATCCTGATGGTTTAATGGTAAAAGATTGGACCTGGAATACTACTCTTAGGAGGATTTTTTCATTCTTGGTAAGGAAAGGATCAAGTGTTTGCAGAGCTTTGATTACTGTCTTCATTATTTTAGTGAAGGTGTAATAACAGATTTTTGATTGTGCAAAAGTGGGAGAAGAATAATGAGTCAAATGGTATTGACTAACCTGTTATACTGACTTTAGCCGCCTCACAATGAAACAATTTTTGTTTTTCTTTTCTCTAATTGGAGTTATGCATTTCATCACTCACTGACCACCTGTTTCTAAAGTGCAGCAAAGTTTTTGTTCAGGATCCAGATGCCATGACTAACTATTCCACCTGTGTGGTTTGAAATGAACCACTTCAATGATTTCTCAGATATTCAGTTGATAAGTGAGAGCATGGAGTGAAATGAATATTTAAGGGATTACTGATTTGTTTAACCATAATAATTCTAAAAGCAATACAATTTTTATCTGCTGAGTCTTTGAAGTTTCTGACAGGACTGGCTACACAGAGTATGAGGGGACTGCAACTGGAGAGAACAATAAGGATCCCACATATTCCTCTCCTCCGAGAATCTACATGAACTTGAAATAAATGAAGCCTGGGTCAGTTTCTCTATTAGATGTATTGCATAGGTGCTGCAAACAAATAGCCGAAGGCTTTGTTAGTCAGTAACTTCACTACAAAGATGTAAGTAGTTGACCCTACAAAATGATGTTATTGGTACTAAATGATCGAAGATAGAAACAGGAGGGATTATTAATTGCCCGAGTCAAGGCAGCCAGAAGGGCAGAGCAAAGGTTAAATTTGTTACTTATAATAGTTGGGTGGCCAGTCGATTTGTCAACAAGACTGCAAAGGTAGACCATGCCAGTGGCATCCAGATTACTTACTCCTCCTAACAAAAGTGTATATGTTCATTTTCGTTGATTTTAATTTATTGTTTCTTGGGATTACATTGGGATATAATGGGCAATCCTTTTCGCTTATAACTTTTGGAGGACTGAACAATCCCGATTCTTTCATTCTCTACCCTCTTGTTGTCTGTTTGAGAGTAGTCAAATCTTGTTATTAGGATACATGCTACTACTAAGAGCTTATCAATTGACGGATGATTCTGATTAACAATTTTTTTTTAAAGGATCTTGGACTATTATTATTATTTTGCTAAACAATCTGAAAGCAGCTCAGTTTGTGCCTTGTAATTGCTTAATCTGATAATTTCACAATCATACAAAAGTGCTAAGAAAGAATACTTAATAACCAGGAACGTGCATTTGACAATTGTTTTATTGATGTAAATTTTATATTTTTCACTATTAGGTATGTTAAACTTTTGGCAGCGGAGATAAGTAATGTAAATTGATTGACATTGATTCATCTTTCTATGTGATTTCTTATGGTCTCAGTTTCGAACTTTTATACTCGTAGAACAGGTCACAACAGAAGTTGTTCGTGAGAATCCTGGAATACGAACTAACTGCTTTGCAATTTCACATTTAGAATTTAATGTATTTATTTATGGGAATATTCTTAATTGGTTCTGTTATTAAAAATACTACAATACTTTTAAGTGTACCTTCATTCATCTTAAATTTACAATTTGTAGCTTTTTTTTATGACGACATTGCTGGGGTAATTTTGACATTTATTATGTTAAATAAAAAAATAAAAAAATTATCAGCTGCCCACTTTAAGTTTATCATGTTATAAAAATACTATAAAATTTGAATTGGTTTAATTTTCAACCCTACATTTGTAATTTATATCAACAATCTATCAAAAACATTAATTGTCGTTTTTAATTAATGACGTCAAAAGGATAATTTAAACATTTAATATGTTAAATACAAACAAAATTAAAATATAAAATATTAAAATTATTTTTTATAACCAATATTCAATTAAATACACTTCAAACTCTACCTTTTTCCCCCTAAATCCATAAATTATCTTAAACCTAGTTCATAAACACACAATCAATCTGATCCTTAAATTCAATTTCATAATTAAAAAAAAAACTAAATTTTATTTTATTATTTAAGAAAAATATTAGCCACATGCCCTTAAATTGTCCTATCATAAAAAATATTATAATACTTTCAAGTTATATCATTCATTATACTTATAATCTATATCATTCATCCACTAAATCATTAGCTTTCATTCTAAAGTGATGACGTCACAAGAGTAATTGACATTTAACAGGCTAAATAAAAATAAAATTATTAGCAATCCACTTTAAGTTTACTCTATTATAAAAAATATTATAAAAGTTTAAATTTGTTTTATTTTTCCCCCTAAATTTGTGATTTATACCAATTGTATACCAAAATATTAATGTCTGTTTATAATTAATGATGTTATAAGGGTAATTTTAACATTTAATATGTTAAATGAAAAAATAAAATAACAGTTTAAAATATAAAATAAAGACTATTTTATAACCAATATTCAATTAGATACACTTAAAACCCTGTTATTTTTCCCCATCACAATCAGTCCAGTTCTTAAATACGATTTCATATGAGAAAAAGCTAAATTTTATTTATTCCTATTATATATGTTTCAAAGTAAAAAATTGCAGTTGAATTCAAGGATAAAATGGTTATTTTATTTAAATTCTATTAAATATTTTAAATAGTTTAATGTTTTAGTGGGCAGTTGATATAATTTACAAACTTAGGATAGAAAATCAAACAAGTTAAAATTTTTGTAATATTTTTAATAACATTGTAAGTTTAAGATATATGGCTAATAACTTTCCTATGTTAATTTTCTATGAATCTAAGGATTTAGTGAACGAATAATATAAATTATAAATTTAGAATAGATAAATGATATAATTTAAAAATATTATTTATAACTGAGCAATTTAGAAATATATGACAGATAATTTCTTTTATTTACTGAGGACTTGAAGTGTTCAAAACACAATTAAATTTAACTCCATTAGCACCCTTTTATTGTGACAAAACAATCTTTTTTCCTTTTTTCCCCTCGTTTAAAACTAAACAAGCTTCCTTTTTTATTTTGTTCTAAATTCCTCAACAATCGAGAGGGAAAAATGAAAATCTGTCATTTTGCGCTCTCGTGGACAGTGAGAGAAAAAACTCTTGAAAAGTAAATACCGAATTGAAGAGAAATTCGCGAATCACGATCGCAGCATCGCATAGAACTGACTTCTCGTCGAGAGATTTTTTGCTCTGAAAAATGGAAGCTTGTATCAGCAAATGCTGTCACGGAAATTCTCTTTTCAAAGCCCTGAAGATGAAACCTCTCCGTTTCAGTATTTCAAACACCCTTCGTTGCTCTTCCATGCCCCTTCACTCTGGTTAGTCAGTCTCCTCTCGAGCAAATTGCGATCACTGCATTCATTAACTAAAATTAGCATTGGTTCTTTCTATATTTGACCCAAAAAGGACTCTTTTTTTCCTCCCCTAATTTATAATAGGAGTGGGAAAGCCTGTTAAAAAAGCGTATGATGCAGTGTTGTTGGATGCTGGTGGGACCCTTTTGCAATTGGCAGAACCTGTTGAAGAGACTTATGCCTCCATTGCCAGAAAATACGGTTAGTTTAAGATCTCAAGAGCTTATACTTGCGAAGCTTAACAATGGGGTTAGAATTTAAAAAAAAAAAAAAGAGTTCAACTGCTGTAAGTCATAATAGTATTCTGTTCTTTACTTGGCTTTTGACAGTTACTGATTCCAAGCTTTGTTTGTCTTTGTATGATTTAATTTATGGTTTTGCTGTTGGTGTTCGGTTTAATGTGGTAAAACTTTTTGCCGTTTTTCAGGTTTGACTGTGGATTCAGCTGATATAAAGAAAGGATTTAGGAAAGCTTTTGCTGCTCCATGGCCTGAGAAGCTCCGTTATCAGGTCAACTGTATTTCTTTCTTGAATGTGTTCGTTCATTCTTTAATTTCTATTACTTTTTTTTTTTCAATTTTTACTTTTTATTTGTGTTACTATCTTGATGTTTGATTTTCCCCAAGCTGAGTTTTGGTACTTTACTTATGTTTATCAATATGCTTCCAAACTTGTGTGAGGTTATCTGCTTTTTGGTTGTGCTTTGTGGTTATGATTTGTGGATTTTTGAGAAAAATGTTAATATAATTCACCAAATTAGACTATTGTGATCCCCAATTAACTATTTTTTCTCTGCTGTTGTACAAATATTTTCATCTTCTCTCAGAGCAGCAAATATTTTTCTCTCTCTATATCAACCTGTTGTTTTCTCATCATGAGTAGGCTTCTCTTCACCAATTTTTCCCAGATACCTCCTTCTGTCGTGCATCAGAAGTTTTGACTGAAGCTGAAGCCCATCTAATCTTTTCATCTTTTCTCTTATTGATAGGGAGATGCAAGACCATTTTGGAGACTTCTTGTTTCTGAAGCCACTGGTTGCACCAATGATGATTATTTTGAAGAAGTCTACAAGGTTATTTTTGTGAGACCCATGTTCTTATATTTCACATTCCTAAATTATCTTTGTAAAGAAAAGAAAGTTCAGAACATTTTGCAACTGGTGGTAATTTCTGAAACCACTGAGACCATAAAGAGTTATAAGTCAGAGTTGAAGTAATCCACTATATCTGATTTTCCATTAGCTGCTATATTCAGTATTATGCAAAGGGGGAAGCATGGAATCTTCCGAATGGAGCTTACCAAACGATTTTACATCTGAAGGATGCTGGAGGTCATATGAATCAAGTATTCTTCTTTATTTTCTCACTGCAAATGATTTTTCAAACACATCATTCTGACTAATCTTTCATTATTTCTGAGTAGTTAAGGTGGCCGTCGTATCCAATTTTGATACCCGACTGAGGAAGCTATTGGAAGACCTCAATGTTATAGATCTGTAAGCATTGGATCTTGGTTCCAGTTTTCTGTCACTCACTTTCAAGTATTGGGCTATTGTTTTTCGTGTATGGGATATTCATAAGGAGAAGCTAATTAATGTACTTCACATCATTAGTCTAACTTTATTCCTACATCTTTGCGTGCATAGTATGCATGGTTCATTGTGCTGTCTGGTGAAAAATTACAATCCTCTAATTTGGAGTCTGAAGTTTTATCGCTTTCTTTGTGAAGCTAATTGGTTCTTTTCTTGTGATGTTAATAAGCATATAATGCTGAATTAAAAAAAAAAAAGCGTATAATGCTCATAAAAAGAAATTGTGAAGTATTGTATCTCACTTCCATCCTTTAACTCCATCTAATTGAGGCATCATATGACTATATAGGCACTTTCTTTGGAGTTGGCCTTACACTGTCCAATATGTGATTTCTCTGCTTATCTAAGCAAGAGAAGCCAAACATGCACCTTTGTCTTTAATTTAAGGTTTTTTCTTGGTTTTCTTTCAGGTTTGATGCTGTGATTATATCTTCAGAAGTAGGATATGAAAAACCAGATCCAAGGATATTTAAAGCTGCTTTAGGTTTGTGTTGTAATACCAATTCCAAAAGTTTGTTTATTTTTTCATGATGACCTTTTTTTTTCTTTGGGGTGTTGTGGGGGGGGGGGGGGGGGGGGGGGGATTTCAGAGGATCAAATTTATGATCTGGAAGAAACATTAGAGTAAATCACTGATCATCATAGCTAATAGTCCAGGATCCAGCATTCAAAATCTACTTTCATGATTATGATGTGACTGCCTATTTTGATGTCTTTTGGTCTTTGTGTAATTGTGTGGAGAAGGAACATCTGAGCATGGCTTTCAGCTTTGTTGCAGTGTTATGCTGTCACCTATTTTGATGGTGGGGGCTTATGATGGTGTTTAAAAATTAAAACTGTCCTGCACATGATTTCTTTATTCCTAAGATACATGTTTTGCAATAATGCTGAAATAACCTTATTTAGAAAACTCTCTGGGCATTTTTTAGATCAAATGAGCATAGAGGCTAGCAGGACTGTGCACATTGGAGATGATGAAAAAGCAGACAAGCAGGGGGCTAATTCCCTTGGGATTGATTGCTGGTCAGTACCTTGCAGACTTATACAAACACATCATTAATTTTCATAAGAGGCACCGCATCATTTTCTTCCTAGGAGTTCGGCCAACAATGACATGAGCAAGATGAGAATAGGTGTTATTGTCTAAATTTGATATCATGCACACTGTACTGACTATTGATGTTAATAAACAGGCTGTGGGGAATAGATGTGAAGACATTCGCAGATGTCCAAAACCGCATCCTTATCTCAGAATAATAGATCACAATAAATTAAGAATAATGCTTGATACACATTCTTTGTTGCAATTTCGAGTTTGATCTTTTCTGTTCGGTGTATTTGGGTAGAATATGCATTTGATCTCAATAGTTTCTTGTATATTCTCAAACTTCTTTTAAACAATTGATTACATTGTAATAATGGTGATCGTGGCTCTTTATTTGCAAGTGCTTATGTAGTTGTATTGCTACTTTCCAGGAGCATGCTATATATAACATTGTTTGCCTGTTTAGATGCCATTATAATAAACGGATCATCATGTAGCGTCCCAAGAAAACAACCTTAAAGAGGCCTGGGTATCATCAAGTCCTTAGGACTCTCACTAATATCGGAGAGAAATTATGGTAAAATGTGTTCATTGTCGATAACCACCGTCTGATCACGATACCGTCTTCCCTTTTCGACGCTGATTAAGCAAGAAGCTACTCAATGGTGAAGACATCTCCAAATGAATGAAAAAACCAGAATGAGAAGACAAACCAAATACCGGCAAGTGGCAAATTCACTATCAAAATTGATTGTGACTCTGGTTTATAGATTATCACACTAGACTGGCGCAAGCACTTTCCACAATGTTTAGGACTACAATCCAGCACGAAATCCCCAGAACGAGAACAAGTGGATAAATATTCTCTGTAGTGCTGGAGGGTCAAATTCATCAAACTTCCAAGTTCCAATTGTGGTGCCTTCGGAATTATCTAAAAGAATATTTCTTTGGAACATTCTATATCTCATAGAGAACTCGTGATTTTCTCAGAATTATTTACACAGAGCGAAATGGATCAATTTGATGGCAGACGGAGTATGCATGCAACTAAAACCTGATAAAACAGTTGTAACAAGAGGGAAAACTGAAAAATAATGGATATCATTGAAACCAAACTGAGATTGCAGAATTTGTAGAACAATTTTCAACTTAACAACTAAGGTACAAATTGAATTGTTTGTGCTAAACTTCCCTCAAGAAACAAATCATCTTCTCATGCCAATCTTTAGGCAAGATACCGATACAATTTTCTGTCTACATTATCCCTCTCCAAGAAATCCCTTTCGATAAGGGACTCAATCCGTTTTTTAATCTCCGTGGGGTTTGCCAGAAACCGTGACTGCAACTGCTTTGTGACCTCAGCAATTATGTTGTTATGATCGAGTACTCTCCTTGATTTCATGATTCTGACAATGGCAGCTTCAATCTGAGGCTTCCTGTCCTCCTCCACTCTTTGCCGAGTTTCCTGTTTCTCTGGTTCTGACTCCTTTTGTGCAACCACAGTTCCTATCTTTACCTTATAGAATTTGCTCGTGAAATTGTCATTGACAAAGAATGCATCATCTTCACCAATGTCTTTACCCATAGGTTCTTTCCGAAGAACAATCTTCCCCTTCGCACAAGCCATAGATTGCAGGCACCTTTTCAAGTCTGAAGCAGGAATCTCTGTTGCCTCCTCTATTTCCCTGTAGCTAAGCCGATCAGCATTGTTAAACAGCATGAGAACACACATTTGGTATGTGGAGACATTCAGCTCATGCTTCTGACCTTTACCAAAGGTTGCTTTTATATCTGCTGTGCCCATGTTGGTTTGCCAGGATAATCTCCGACCAGTATGAGTTCCAAGGTAATATGACCTAAATTTCTCACACAGAGCTGACATTTCAGCTGGCAGGTTGCAAGTAACACTAGGCTGGGTCGGCCAAGATCCAGTTGTCAAAACCCGGACAACCAGTGTGCGGCTGTCCCCTAGCTCAGGATGGCTTGCATAAAATCCGTGCATTGTATCTTGGGAGGTCTTCATGTCTGTAAACATGCCTTCTAATTTTGAAGTAAATTGGTAGCCACATTCAGTCTTCAGCTTGACGATGAGACTTCTCTCTGCATCATCAGAGACTGTTTTTCCTGACAAAAGCCGCTTAGCTAAATGTTGCTTGTAGTACTTTTCAAAAACATCTTTCTCCTGCAAGTAGCGGAACAGCATCATTACTTTGTCTAGAATAGTCTCCACATCCTCCTCACTAACTCCTTTCAGACCTTTGCGAAGTTTATCATCCACAAACAATGATACAAACTCTGGCGAACGGGGATTCAAATTAATGAAATATTCAAAAGAGGAATTTAAAGCATTCTGGAATGTTTTGTCATTGTTGAAGGCCGAACTAATAATATTATCGTATTTGTCCTTTTCATCCAACAGCCGCTGGACAAATTCAACCAGATCCTTCAATCTTTCTGGATCAGTAACTAGCTGCTTACCAGTCTCCCTAAGATGAGATGTCATGACTTCTCGTATTGTTAAGAGACCACTGGGAGCCCTACGGAATAAGTTGTACATTCTTCCCAAATCTTCATATTTATCATCCAGGAGCATATTTACCAAACCTGAATTCTCCATGTGAACTAGTCTTGGCATGTGGTTTGCAATCATCTCTTTCTCCACCACATTAGTAATCTTGGCTTCACTCTTGGCATCCAAGTAGTGGGTCACTCTCTCCATTTCTTCATTTAGTCGTCTCTCTGCTTTCTTCAGATATTCCCCACAGTCACAACACTCGATAAACTCCTGAGATTCAACCTTATAAAACTCGGCAGACACCTCAAGAAATGGTTTCTCAAAATCTTCTTGGTAAACAGAGGGGCCTAAATCCATTAGCATCTTAATTATATTCCTCATCAATCCCCTATTTATAACTTCACCACTCCTTTCTCTGTGCACAAGTTCAAGAAGTGTATTCAAAAGTCTCGTCTGAATTTTGTTGGAGCGCACAATGTTATCCCTCCACAGATTGAGTCCAAGCTCATGAACAGGGGTTTTATGCGTACTTGGAATATAAGTCCTGTCCATGTACATCAATATGTCTCGGATCATTTGCAATGCCTTATTATGGTCATTCCATTTCCTGTTCAGCTCTTCCAGAAACGAACCTCCCTGAGCAGCTTCAATCGATTTTGATATTTCCTTCAGATGCAAAGTCATGGTCGAAACAAGTCCAGAGTACAACTTATCACCAAATTTGTGCAGCACCATATTGTAGGCATTTCTGAATTAAAGCAAAAAACACAGCATAAACAGTAGCTCTTGAATTAAGATAGAAGAAGTGTGGAATGCAGGCAAACACAGAATTAGAATATGCCAATCACGCATAGGATCATTGAGCATAACCCCGACCAAACTTGAATTAAAAGCTAACAAACAATTCAAGCACATTAACTCTTAAACATTTGGCACCCAAGAACTACTTCTAGCACGACTCATACAGCCAATCTACCAGAAGAATATAATTAAAGAAAAGAACAAATGAGAGACAGCAAGAACATCTCTCAGAAATGAAGCCGTCAGATTTTACACCACAATGATGTTGGCTGCCATTTTACATTTATTCGAAAAACCCCTGATCCGGTAGGAAGATTCAGGGGCACTCAATATGCGGCAGCACAACATTTTACTATAACAATCATAAGCAAATAACAAATCTTGCTAGAACGAATTTACCACACCACTAGTACTTCATACTAACAGTTTCAAGAAAACACTATAGAATGCTAAATTATCTGATCAACAATCAGTACTAAATTTGCAGCAAACGATCAAATTACTTACTAGAAAAGAATTGATAACACCTCCTTAACAAGTCTGTACACTACCTAGTCCGACGTATGTACATCTAAAACAATTAACATACATAAAGCCGCAAAAAAAAAAAAAAAAAAATATATATATATATATATATATATATATATATATATATATATATATATATATATATATATATAACAAAAATAACTCCAATCAAGCAGCCGAAATGAAGAATAGCATTAAGAAAAGTGATCAAACTTGAAAAGAAAAAAAGAAACAGAGAGTTGTGTAAAATAGTAAAAGCAGCAAATAACAAAACCTGTAAAGCTCTTCAAAACTGAGGCCACTAGCATTGTGATTATAAATCTCGTGAATCGCATGCTCCAGAATCTTCCACGTCTTCTCTGCGTATTTCGGATCCACTACGACTCGATGCTTGAAAGCCTCAATTTGAAAGTTCCTCTTCTTCTGATTACTCATATTTCTAAATAGAAATTATGATCCAAAAATCTGAAGATAATATTCTTTCTTTCTTTTTAATTCTTAATCTGACGGTAATACAGAACGATCAGAATCAGACGGAGATAATTGAAGATTAGGAGAGTGGGGTTAGGGTTCGAAAACGGACAAGCCGAGATTAATAGAGAGGATATCGAAACAGGGACGTAATCATTTGATTTGGAGGGATAGCTTTCTTTATTCGTTTATTTATGAAATTATTAATTAAATTAGCAAAGACGAGTAGAGAGGCTAAGGTAAGGCAGCGAGATTTGGCTCATTTTCTTGGTTTTGGTTTTGGAATACCGTTTCAGAGAAGTTCACAACTACTACCAAGTTTTTTCATTTTGTTTCACACGCACACTGTTGTTGAAACAATTTGGGGTTTGGGCGTTTCGTAGTTAAACAATTTGGGCGCCTGTACAAGGAAGCCCAATCCCCCTCCACCCCTTTCTCTCTTAATGTTACAATTTTTCCACTTTCTTTTTTTTTTTTTTTCTGTTGCTTTAGAAGGGAATGTCCGAAAGTGCAAAAATTTCTCTTATATATGTATAAAACATTGGAGTGGAAATATCGAGAAATGAAAATTTTAAGATTGGGAGTGTGGAGTGATAGTGAGAATATATTATTTATTTATATTGAAATAAGAATATAAAATGGGAATCAAAATTTGATTTGTGTATTTATTTTACCTTAGATTAGAAGTGAATTGTTTCAAATTATAATTTTACCCTTACTTAAAAAATATAATTTTTAATTACGAAGTAAACAAAAAATATTTTTGAAATAATTATTTATTTTATTATTAATTTTACATATATAAATTAATTATTATTATTATTATTATTCTTAGTTATATAAATCACAATTTTCTATTACTTTTAATTTTAATTATGTAAATTAAAATTTATTGATGAAAGCAACATAAATGAAACATTATTATTAATAATATAATATAGAGTTAATGTTTTATTAGAATAAATTATTTATTATTATAATTATCGATATTGAATAGGTATAGTACTATTAAAATTAAATAAATATAATAATATTATATTTTCAAATAAAAATAGTATATAGTAATATTATTATATTATTAATTCTTTACTAATAGAATAATATTATTTTTGAATAATTTTAACTTAGATAGATAAATTATTATTTTTAATTAATATTATATTTAAATAAATTTAATTTTATTATTTTTAAATTAATATTATTTAAATAATTATGATATTATTATTTTTAAATAAATATACCATTATTCTATTTTGATCAATATAATTATATTATATTTATTAAAAAATTAGTAAAAAATGAAGAGATAAGAGTGAATTTCCACTCGCACCTCACCGTGAGAGTGGGAATCCTACTCCTCACTCCTAAAAATAGCTGTGGTTGGGACCTAAAAATTATATTTCACTTTCTTTCTTAAATAGACAAGTGTACACCGGAATAAAATGAATCAACACTTTCACTCCCACTCTAGTAAATAAACACGGCATCAATAGCTGAAAACAAAATGATAGTTGTAGAAATAAATAAAAAGATTTGTACTTGTACCCCTTCCCCTTGTACTCCTCAACACAACCAATTTATGCAATGCATGGGATGTATTCAAAGTATCAGTGGGGTATTTTACTATTGCTCATCTTTACTCTTTATTTACACTTTAGCTCCTTTGAAAGTGATGTGTAGCAGCCTAGCTATAAAAGTGTTTAGTTTCACATTGTAGCTAACCTATGGCAGCCTAGTTGCCTATTGCCCCCACAACTATCTGTGAAATGTTTGCTCTAAACCTATTATCGTAATTGTTTAAAAATCATATTTAATGTCTAACGTTTACTATTGAATATATCACTACTTGTTCATATGAAAATTAATAAATATAAATACAAAATAACTTAAAAGAAACTTCAACACAATCCTTAAGCCACCCAATTTCACAAAAAAAAAGGCCTCTTAAGGACCCATTTAGAATTATTTTTTAGAGATTTTAAAGTGATTTTAAAATATTAAAAACTAATTTAGTATTTAGTAAATTTTTTAAAAATTATCTTATCTTATAGCAAATTTTAAAATATAAAGAAGGAATAACTTTTCAAAATCTAATTATGAGATAGTTTAATACACTTCCATATATTACTTATGTATATTATAAAATTTTAAAATTATCCTTATTCAAGTGGAAAATAAATTTATTAATTTAGAAAAATTGTTATTTTTACCAAATACCAACTACATTGAGATAACAAAATAAAAAATATTTTTTAATTATCAATTATTAATATACACCATGATAAACATTACATATAGATGTTTTAAATGTGTAAATAAACTTTATTCAATGTTATGTCTATTTCAATTATTTTATTCTTTTACAGCAGTTTAACAAAAAAATTTATCAAACATATAAGACTGCTTTTTAAATTAAAAATACTTATAAAAAAATATTACTAAATATTTAATTAATTATTTTTATAACTGATTATTTAGTCAGTATAATTAATGGTAATTATTTTTAAAAATACCACATTACCAATTTTGACTCTATATAGCTAAAATAAGATTTGTAATCCCCATTCAGCCCTTTCCCCTCACTACATGATTGCAAATTTAGCGTGGGCGGTAGGAACTGTTGTGACTCATGTCTAATTCCCATTTTCAGCTTATTTCTCACGCTTTATTGTGTCAAAATTACGCGCCCCCGCAAAGTATGTATAAAGGGGTTAATTCTATCCTACCCACAAATCTTTCGATATTTCCGTCGTACACCCAATTATTTCAACTTCTTTTACCGCATACCTAAAACCGTCAGTTTAGCTGTCATTTTAACGGTTCCCGTCAGTTGTTTGGGCAATTAAGTAATTTAATCCTTGTTTGAATTTAAACTCGTTAAATTACCGAAAGACTAAATCACCCTTCAATTTACTACTAGCACTAAATAACTTCTTAAAATTCTTAATTACTGAAACATTAACCACAAGTATCTTTTTAAAGAAGAAAAAATGTTTAAAAAATTACAATAATTTTTTTTTCTTTTTTATTTGAGAGGTTATTCATATGAATTATATCTCAGCTTAAATCTCGTCTAATAACTCTAAGAACAAAAAGTACACTTTTAATTCTTACAAATTCTAAAACTTTCCATTAAAGCCACGTGTTGGAACACTAAATAAGTTATACAGAAATCTCTCTCTACACTCTTGTCAACGACAAAATCACTAATATTACCTCTACTGTCTGGTCAAAAACAGTAACAGAACAGTTACACTAACTTTTTAAAAACTCTCGTCAATTTTTACGCCACCACAAACCAACCTTATTCCCTAGTTTAAACTTAAAATCCAAAACTTCCACCACTTAAACTTTGAACTCGCCTGAATTGAATTAATAGCACTAAAAAAAGAAGTAAGGTGAAACAAAAATTGAAAGCCATGAACAGAGATGGAGAAAAGAAGAAAATGAGGAAAATTATTTAGCTAGTAAAATGGATATCAAATTTGATATTTTCTAAGGACATTTGTGATTTTTAGAAATTATAGGATGAAGATGCGATATGGGAGAAGAAGAAATGAAGAAAAAAATGAAAAAGAAGACACAATGAAAAAAATAAAAAGAGAGAAGAAGAAACGAAGGGGACAAGATAAAAAGAAGAAGAAGAAGAAGAAGAAAGGAATTAGAAGAGACAAGCAAGGGGAAAAATGAAATATATTGTGATTATTAATTTTTAAACTGAATTTCCTATTATACCCTTAAAACGTTAAAGACAACAGCCAAACTAACGTTTTGCGTGCGCTGTGAAAGAAGTTGAAACAATGGTGCGCGGCGGGAAACATCGAAAGTTGAAACCTTAGAAAATATCAAATTTGATATCCATTTTACTAGCTAAATAATTTTCCTCATTTTCTTCTTTTCTCCATCTCTGTTCATGGCTTTCAATTTTTGTTTCACCTTACTTCTTTTTTTAGTGCTATTAATTCAATTCAGGCGAGTTCAAAGTTTAAGTGGTGGAAGTTTTGGATTTTAAGTTTAAACTAGGGAATAAGGTTGGTTTGTGGTGGCGTAAAAATTGACGAGAGTTTTTAAAAAGTTAGTGTAACTGTTCTGTTACTGTTTTTGACCAGACAGTAGAGGTAATATTAGTGATTTTGTCGTTGACAAGAGTGTAGAGAGAGATTTCTGTATAACTTATTTAGTGTTCCAACACGTGGCTTTAATGGAAAGTTTTAGAATTTGTAAGAATTAAAAGTGTACTTTTTGTTCTTAGAGTTATTAGACGAGATTTAAGCTGAGATATAATTCATATGAATAACCTCTCAAATAAAAAAGAAAAAAAAATTATTGTAATTTTTTAAACATTTTTTCTTCTTTAAAAAGATACTTGTGGTTAATGTTTCAGTAATTAAGAATTTTAAGAAGTTATTTAGTGCTAGTAGTAAATTGAAGGGTGATTTAGTCTTTCGGTAATTTAACGAGTTTAAATTCAAACAAGGATTAAATTACTTAATTGCCCAAACAACTGACGGGAACCGTTAAAATGACAGCTAAACTGACGGTTTTAGGTATGCGGTAAAAGAAGTTGAAATAATTGGGTGTACGACGGAAATATCGAAAGATTTGTGGGTAGGATAGAATTAACCCCTTTATACATACTTTGCGGGGGCGCGTAATTTTGACGCAATAAAGCGTGAGAAATAAGCTGAAAATGGGAATTAGACATGAGTCACAACAGTTCCTACCGCCCACGCTAAATTTGCAATCATGTAGTGAGGGGAAAGGGCTGAATGGGGATTACAAATCTTATTTTAGCTATATAGAGTCAAAATTGGTAATGTGGTATTTTTAAAAATAATTACCATTAATTATACTGACTAAATAATCAGTTATAAAAATAATTAATTAAATATTTAGTAATATTTTTTTATAAGTATTTTTAATTTAAAAAGCAGTCTTATATGTTTGATAAATTTTTTTGTTAAACTGCTGTAAAAGAATAAAATAATTGAAATAGACATAACATTGAATAAAGTTTATTTACACATTTAAAACATCTATATGTAATGTTTATCATGGTGTATATTAATAATTGATAATTAAAAAATATTTTTTATTTTGTTATCTCAATGTAGTTGGTATTTGGTAAAAATAACAATTTTTCTAAATTAATAAATTTATTTTCCACTTGAATAAGGATAATTTTAAAATTTTATAATATACATAAGTAATATATGGAAGTGTATTAAACTATCTCATAATTAGATTTTGAAAAGTTATTCCTTCTTTATATTTTAAAATTTGCTATAAGATAAGATAATTTTTAAAAAATTTACTAAATACTAAATTAGTTTTTAATATTTTAAAATCACTTTAAAATCTCTAAAAAATAATTCTAAATGGGTCCTTAAGAGGCCTTTTTTTTTTGTGAAATTGGGTGGCTTAAGGATTGTGTTGACCATCAATTCCTTGGATGCGAAAGCGGTTCGCCTTCCTCTGGCTTCATGCCAACGGCATGGTCAAAATCGTTGCTACTGCTTTTGAGCAATTCAATCAGACAAATGATTTTTCTGTTGATGCTCTTTTTATATATAATTGATTCAACTTTTTTATTTATATTTGTCTTGAAAGCAAAATCTGATCCAGTGAGTAGACAACCAAGCTCTTCAAGAGACAATTACACTTGACCGGCAAGCAACTTTTACAATTTCCATAAAACTAAAAGCAGCCAACTATCTTTACAAATTACCACCATAAAACTATCAGAATACAAAAGTTGAAAAATCCCCGAGAATTGAGCCTATCTCCTCTTACAAAAAGCAAGAGTAAATTTGTACTCAGTAAAAATCTCAAGCAGCAGCAGTACCACCGAAAAGGCTCCAGTCATTCACTTTGAAGCTAGAAACTGCAAGTTTGAAGACCTCAGACATTTGCATAAATCCAGATTGTGTGGCAGGAACAGCTAAACCAGTACCAACTGTGCTGGCACTTTCACTCAGAGGGCTGCGAGTTACAATAGCAGAACAGCAGAAACATCAAAGGCAGGAAAAACTACAAGCCTCTTAGCTTTTTACCCAGTTTTATTGCCACGCTCATATAGTAGGCAGCAAAACAGAGAACTAAATGATTATTAAACATCGTTTCGGGAAAATCACTTGCTCACCACTGATAAATTGCACATAGGACACCACGAATTTTATACGAAATTTTAATGCTTTTGATCCTATATTTAGGCATTCAAAAAATCCCCTGGGTGGAACCACATAAGCTGAAGTACATCCTACTGGTCCATTCCATAATGCAAAGTGTATGAAATTCATGTAAGACGATATATTTTAAAACTCACGAAAATGGTAATTCACGGCTGGTGTACTCCTAGTACTTACTTTATTACGAGGGGCTCATAAGCAGTCACAAGCACATCTGTACCAACTTCTTTAAGACGTAAATTTGCCAAGTAAACCTGCAGATATTATAATAAACTTCATTTAGTGTTTTGAGTCAACTAGCCCACAATGGTAAAAAGAAAACATGAAACAAACTTACCTTCACAATATTTTGTGCTTCCCTTCCTTGCCTTCCCTTAGAAATGGCCTATGCATAAGGTTTAAGAAAAGTTAAGAGAGAAACATAAGCAAATCAGATGAACAGAGATCCACAAACTTCAGGGCTGTTATTTATCATGCATGATGCCTGTGATTAAATCTATATGTAAAACCATTGGAACAATAGCTATATTTTGGCCAAGAAATTAAATACACATCACCATGCTTGGTAACCTGCCAGAAGATTTTGTCAACATACACAGTGTTCAGGTTCTCCAGATGCTATTGCAGTCTCGAGAACTGTCGCAGAATGAAATTTGGACGCAATTTGTGATAAAAATTTCAGATTTGTAGCAACAGCAAGAATGTAACACCCTTATCAGAGAAAAGATAATTTTGTTGGTTGAGTCTCCCCACTTCTGTTGGTACTCATAACATCCAACTGTGTTTTTGTTACCGGTAAGAAAAAGCTAATTGTATTATAATGTGGTAGTTTTTTGAGCTTTCCTGATTGTGTTTGTTAATTGATAAAAACAATCGTATAGGACCAGAGGTTAACCAAAGCTCATTGTAAAGTTATTGTCAAAAGTTCTTCTGAGGATATATAGCACAGAAGATAGGGAAAGAGTAAAAACCAATAAGAAAATGGAATCCTTAGCTCAAAGCAAATAATATGATGTCACATACCATTTGGCCAACCGCAGTTGTAACAGTAGCAGGCAAGTCCTTGTAGCGCAATCCAGGGGCCTCAGCCGCTCCTGACTGCTCTAACAACTGAAATGTGTGAAAAAAGTGTGTTTTAATTGCAACATGATCGAAAAGTAATTAAATTATAAATTACACAGCAAATAAAGGGGCCCATCTTTCTCATCTCTTTCCCTTCCTCAGGTCCACCATGCACATGAAAAAAAAAAAAAAAAGTAAAAAGGGAGCACGTAGTAATTTCTCTTCTTCAAACAGCCATGTACCCAGATAACACAGAGGCATCCACATTGTGATAAAATATGATACTAATCATAATTACAACAATGTATCTAAAATTGCATTAGCTATTATATGCTTACAAAAGACCAGAAAAGACCCAAAATATCATACTTGGGAGTCGGGATCAGCTATTCAGATGATAATATATAAAAGACCAGTCACAGGCCTCCTCCAATTCATCACAAAACTTTTGCATCAAAATATCACCACAAAGATTTAGATGAAACAAAGAGACATGTAAACAAATTATAGCTACATTATACCTGAACTTTACTCTCTAACTATAAACACGAAGCTAAAATAATAAAATTTAGCAAATACACGAATTAAAAGTTTCAGTTTACCGTGCATCCTTCAGCATCTTGTTCAGTCGCAAGGTCTTGTAGAAACCAAGCAGCACTTCCATTATCTCCAACATCAAGCTTAAAATCCAATATTTCGAAGATCAAGCTTTCATCACGCGATGGGTCTACAAACACCTCCTTCGATTCCAGAAATTTCAAACTTAATAATGTGGGAAAAGAAAAATTCATCAACAGTAATTATTGTGTCGTTGTTACCAAGTTTCACTAACTAACCTGATGATCAGGAACTTGCCGAATGTTGCTCACATCCTACAAATTTAAACATTTGGTCAATTAAACTGATGCCAATTGGTGAATATACATTATTCATAAACATGAAAATAATTGATACAATAGCATATTTAACTTAATTAAACTAACCTGGAACCGATGAGGGAAACTACTAGAAATTGCACCGCCAAACAAGGGACGTTCCGAATATAAATCTCCAGACATCTTTTTGACTGAACAACCGGTAACATCACCATAATCAAAAGCATGTTCTATTACAGCTAAAGATAAATAATTCAATTTATTACAAAAACGACTAACTATTGGTCGACTCAAATAATTGTAGAATGAGAGTACCTGCAAATGGAATGAAGGAAAGAGGAAAATGTGAGAATATATATATATATATTGTTTTTTTTATAGTGGAAGTCTCTGCAAAGTTCGCGGTCTGTGTTGTGTGGGTTTTAGGGATGGCAAATATCCAATTATGGATGGATAATATCCATCTAAATACAAATCCATAATTATCCATGATGGATTTATCCATATCCATATCCAATATTTAATACTGGACATGGATATGGATTTTATCCACATAGATATGGATACCCATGGATATTTAATTTTTATTATGTAAAAATAATAATATAAAATTATTAAAACTAGTATTAGATTCTAATATTAAATAAAAAGATAATAAACATAACAAATATCAAAACTATGAATTAACAAAAAGAAATTATAATATGAAATTACAAATTAATTTCAAATTAAATACAAAAAGTTCATTATTCTAATGCATCATTAATCTCCAATCTTCTATTGCATCTAGGGTTGGCAAAATCCGGATCCGGATTGCCATTTGCAGATCCGGATGCGGGTAAAATCCGCACCGGATCCGAACAGATTTTCCGGATATCCGGATCCACAAAATATAAATTTAAACAATTAAATAAAAAATTCAAACATAACTAAAATCCTCACTGTGAAGCTCATTACGTGTGAATATCACCATTGTTACACAAATACTCAACCCACAGCACATCAACTACAGCCAAAGAACAAAATATCGAGTAACTAATGAATATAACAAAACTATGATCAGATTTCTGTTCAACAAGTTGTGGATCAATACCAGCAGCTTCTGGAATTATATTGTGTCAGGGAACACTACAATGAATATCAACAAGCTAATAACAATCAATCTCAAATGCTGAAACTTTTTACTGAATAAATCAAATTCACAAAGTAAGAGATGTAAAACCACTCCCAAAGATAAAACTTCAAAACAACCAAAGGCCCCAACAAAAAAAAAATGCTTAAATCTACAGAAGAACTAACCTCACAACTCAAGGTGTTAGAATAATGTGAAGACCTTTCCATTGATTAATCATAAAAATACAGGCCAAAACAATCAATTCATCCTTTACATATTAATAGTGCCATGGATGATCAAAACCCACGGAGCACCACTATTCCACTAAGTAGTATTAATCGCGTGGAGCCAGCAAATAATTCAACCAAGAAAAGTACAAATAAATTATCCGATGAACCCAGTATGACATTAAAGTTGAAAAATTTAGTGCGACAAAAGGAAATCAGGAATGAGTCTTTGAGTTTACCCAGGCCTGTGCTCGCTTTGGTGAAGCTTGGAGCCTTGGACGGTGAAGCTTGGACGGCGAAGATTGGACGGCGAAGGCTGGATGGGGAAGCTTGGATGACAGATGACAGATCTGGACTCAGGCCGGGCGAGCTTCGGTAGATCAAGCGCGGGCTGCGCGGCTTCGGCGAGCTGCGAGGCAGACGGAGTCACGGCGAGATGCGAGGCAGGCGGAGTCACGGCGAGATGCGAGGCAGGCGGAGTCACGGCGAGATGCGAGGCAGGCGCGGCAGCGAAGAGAGGAGAGAAAGATGGGGGTTACGGGTTACCAATTTAGGGATTACTGCTGCGGTGCTGCCACTGGAATGACTGGATGAGGATGGATGAGGATGACTAGAAATTAGGTTTTTTTTTTTTAAATCTAAGCTTATATATTTTTTGATTTAAAACAAAAAAAAAGTCGGGATCCGGATATCCGGTTTTCCGGATACAAGTGCATCCGGATCCGCATTTTTACAATGTGGATCCGAATTTTTCTGGATCCGGATTTTCCGGATCCTTGCGGATGCGGGCCGGATCCGGATTTTTCTGCCATCCCTAATTGTATCATTAATCTCCAACAAGACCATCATCATTAATCTGCAAATTAAAATAAACCATTAAACAACTAAATAATTTGTATTATTTAGCACCATGATCATTCATAATTGAGCATCACAATAAGCATCAAGCACATACCATAAAAAAAAAAAAAAACAACTATTCAGAGCATGGTTGTGTCTCCTCTTCATCATCATTATCAGTCACTAAAAAGACATCACAGATCAGACATATTAACCTGAAAAATATTTAAAGTTTCATGCACTCAAAACTAACACCACAAATTAATTAAAATGGTAAATTAAAGGGTGAGCACTAATTTTGAATTGGATATATGGATATCCAATTTGGATGGACTAATTTGCCATCCCTAATGGCACACACGTCGGCTTTTCATCTTTTCTCTTAGGAAAATTATCATTGACCCATCTTTCTTTTATCTTATATTCATCTAACCACTACTAAATTTTAATATATTTTTTACACCATCTTTCTTTTTGAATTTATATCAATTAGCTACTTTTACACTAACACTATTAAATAATTTAAATGAAATAATAATTTTACCCATAAATAAATTAAAAGATTATTTTATTTTATAAAACTTTGAAAATAAAAATTATAATTACAAAAATACCCTAGATTTAATAAAGAAATAAATCCCAAAATTAAAATTTTTATTTTAATAAAAATTATTTTAATTATAATTATAAAAATAATTACAAAATTTTGGGATTTAATAAACATTCCCTAAATTATTAAAATTTTGAGATTTATTTTTAATATATAAATTCATTTATTTTAATAAAATTTTACAAAATTATAATTTTTAATAAATAAATATAGTTATTTTTATTAAAATTTTACAAAATTAAAAATTTTAATAAAAATAATTATTAAAATTTTGCAAAATCTAAATCTAATAAAAGTCAACTGAGCACCTCTATTTTGGATTTATTTTTTGTTTAATTTAGAGGTATTTTATAATTATATTTTTTATTTTTTAACGTTTTTATAAAATAAAATTGTCTTTTAATTTATTTAGGGGTAAAATTATCATTTCATTTAAATTATTTAATAGTGTTAGTGCAAAAGTGGCTAATTAATACAAATTCAAAAAGAAATGTGGTGCAGAGAACATGTAAAAATTTTATGATGGTTGGATGAACATAAGACAAAAGAAAGATAGGTGAATGATAATTTCCCTTTCTTTAATATATGGCTTGTGTAGGGATGGTAAATTGTGGGCTTAGACCTTGTTTTTTTAAGTTTAGGTGCAAGCTCATGATGTTGGCAATAGGTTTAGACTCTTTAAAATTCTGTCTAAATTTGGACGGACCAGACTTAAACTTGGGTGGGACTTGAGCTTTCATTAATTTTTTAAAATAAAATTTGAAAAAAACTAAAAGAAAAAAAAACTTAAATTCTAAATGATTATGGTTATGTAATATATAATAGACTTTTGCGTTGGGAAAAATTCAGTTTAAAAAAAAAAACTTTTAGGACCGATCTCATAAAATATATATGAATTTATAATTTAGAAATCGTACCTTAAAAATCTGATTTAACTTTTTCCGCTGATGTGATTTTGGCTCTCAAATCAAGATCTGTCACCACCACGCTCGTTAGATCACGATCCGTCACCAAACGATCTTCCGGGTTATGAATCAGGATTGATCTGCACTTGACGTGTGGATGCCTTTATCACCACTATAAGCAAACTAGCAGGAGAAAATTTTTTCTCTAAAAAATTGTGTAGAAAAAACATTTTTCTCTTATGTATATATAATGACTTTTCCTCTCCTGTTTATGATAGAATAAACCCTTTTATATCTCCCTTATAGTGGAAAACCTTAGGCTCCAAGAATTCAAACTTAAGTTGCTTTTCTTTGTCATAGGGGCCCACCATGTATAATAACATAAGGCTCCTTATACATAAGGATATTAATGGAGCCTCCCACTAAAAGATATAATTATGTTTTTGACCCAAATTGCTACCCAAATTGCTAGTTATCTTGCTTATTAATTCAGTAGTGGTGCAGTCAATTAAATGAGCTAACCCGGGGATCATTTGGGAACATACAATAGTGGCTACAACATTAAGCATGTAATTAAACAAGACTAATCATTTAATTCAAATTCTACTCCACTATAAGATTGGGCGATCTCCATGGTGTATGTTCGAATAATAATTCGTCCCAAGCCACATTGATTTCTTTACTGCTCAATCCTTTATACCACATCGTTAATTAAATCGATATTTCAACTGTCCAATCGATTTAATTACATATTATTCCTTGATACTTACAGGTTTTCTCTAATGATCATTTTCAACATACTAAATATGTTGATACACTGTGGCAGAATTACATGATCAGTCAAAACCCATCAAGAGATGTGTCGTACAAATTCTATATTGTTAATCTATAACTCCAATACTCATAATTGCTCCCACCAAGATACCGGTTAATCTTGACCACAAAGAAGTGTCATGCCCAATGATAACTCAAATGGAATAACAATTACAATCATGAAATCATAATTAACTCAAGATTAAGATTACAGTAAAATCAATGCCTATGAGATTTAATAAGTCTGACAGTCATTTCAAGGTTAATTAAATCTCATATGTGATCCAGCTCAATCTAGTCAAACCACATCAGCAAATTCATACATGATTAAGAGAAATCATTCAATGAATTTACTACAGTCTAAACCTAAATAAAGTGTCCAACTTTATTTATCAACTGCGAACTTAATTTATTTAATCATAAGATAACTTGTATTTATGTCTTCTGTGAATCCACATGGTGATCACATAAATACATATAATATAATTAAATAGACTTTACTCAAAAAATTATGCAATTAAGATATTTGAATAAAATACCTCATTTATTTTATTAATCAGAAAAATTATTTATTACAATTAAATAAAACACATATGCTTTAAAGAGCATATTTTCCCAACATTTTGGATGCTAACAGGGCAGATATTGATTGAATCTACTCTACTTAAGATCTAGATTCATAATGAAAATTCAGATATGTGGCTATTCCAAATCCGTTATAGATTTATATTTTTCACTTCATATCCAAATCCAAAACAAAAAATAAAGAGTTATATCTGCTCTAAATCTTAAAAGAAAAATTAAAATCCAAAAATTCAAGGCTGCTCTACATCCTTCGTGAATTCTAAATCTCAATAATAAGAGAGCAATATTTTTTTAGGAATAAAATTAAAGATTAAAATGCATTGGTAACAATTTAATTAGATGAGTTGTATAAAAAATCTAATAAGTATTGTATCTTCTGCTTTTACACCGAAACAAACAAATAAGAAAGATAATAAAATATTCATAAAAAATAATTATAGAAATAAGATCATTGTAAAATTCTAATGTCTCCTTTACCATCTTGATATCCACAGCACATGCACGCCATCATCATTTCTATACTATTAAACAATAACATATAAGTCAAAAATTATTTATTATATTAAGTGCTTTATTATTTTTATTATGACCATATTTAACTAAATATATGATTAACATAATTATTTTATAGTTGATACTCATCACTGATTAGTGATTATACGACATAAATAAAATTATGAGAAAATGATTAAAAAAAAAACTCAAGTCTAGAGATTTTTCTAACAATTAAAGGATTGATCCAATCATTCAAACAAAGTGGAGAAACAAGAGTAGACTAAAGAGAAAGAAAGAGGCTAAATTCTAGAGTGAAAAATTTAAATAAATGGACATAGATTTAGATATTAAGATAAATCCAGACTTGCTCCAGATCCACCTTAAATCAATGCATCGATATTCAAATATAATCTAAATTTATTTTAGTCTGATATAAATCCGATCTGATTATATTTTGATCACCTAGATCTGGGTCAGATCCAATTCATTGCTATCCCTAAATAGACTGATCGTTCAATATACAAAATATTAGTAACACAATAAAATAAACCACAAAAATGATGCTTACAAATTATAAATTATTTTTTTAATATAGAAACTACTAAAGCTTGAGTATTTTCTGCAAGTCCTTAACTAGACATATTCCCAGTGGACTTTAAAACTTTTTAAATTATATCTATAGTTTGACGATGCATGCCGGGGAGCCCAAATTTTTTTGCGTACCCTAAGCTTATGCTATGTTACCTGGTAAAGTAACAAAGTGCAGATAAATAACAAGCATTAGATTTCAAATCTATGATCTTCATTATTTTTGTTATGTAAAGTAACAAGTAGCTTTATGCGTAAGTAAAGGTGAGAAAGTAATCTTCAAATCCACTAATAGATAAATTGTTTTGCGGAAATTAAAACAGGTGATAAAACTGCGACAAGAAGGCTCTTCTTAAATACAGTCATTTTCATAAAGTAACTACAAAAGAATCGTCCAATATTTTTTTCAAAAAAAATATAATCAAACAAAAATAAATAAATAAAGGCCTTTGAGATGACCTGTCAAATCAAATCAAAATGCTCTTTACTATCCGTTCAAATGTGCAATTTGGTAACGGCAAGCAGCAAGCTTCTCTTATCTTTTGGAGGCGGATGCTTCAATCATGCCGATAGAATCCAAATAAACGGGAATAGAGGCGGGCTCATTTTCATCGAATTTCAAAAATAATTTATGGGCACACACACAAAATCAAAATTGGAGGCTTTTGGATCGGGTTGTGTCTCTTTGATGGGATGGCTTTCCCACACACAGCAAGCAAAAATGAAATAAAAAATCACAAATAGTCAATCACGTGACAAAGTAAACATCTTGAAATTAAGCGATCAAGTGGGCTCCAAAGGTGTTAAATATATGCCCTTAAGATAGCTCACACTAGATGATGCCGCAAACTTGATGTGGACCGCTGTTGACGTTGCTGCTGGACAATTCACGTAACAATAATCTAAATTATTGTACTCGATAATGACTTCGAATTTAAAGATTCTCAGACGCGCTCTTCTTCTTCATGATAATTGATAATGTATTGAAACAAAATTTTATTACTTTTAAAAAAATAAAAAATTAATGTATAAATTGGCATCATTAGGCAATAAATATAATGAATTGTTTGTATGGATCACCTGACAATGACATTAGGCTTGACCCGACCCAGCCCAATATATGCCCGACACACTCCTTGTGTCCGAAAAAGCAAGCAGTGTGGAAAAGTCATGCACGATGATGTGGACTCAACTCACAACCTTTTTTTTTTTTTTCGGCCCTTTCTCTTCCTTCCACTATGACATTATGTTGAATGATGACGTCAGCCCTAGTTCGTGGGAGAAGAGGAGTCAATGCCGCGTGTCGAAGCAGAACGGCATCGCTCGCGAGAGTAATCAAAATCAACGGACGTACGACTTATTAGTGGTTTAATTTAAAAGCAAAGTGGGGATGAAGATTCCAACTATCGAGGGTGGAGAGGAGAGAGTGACGTGGCAGTGTCATGTCAGGTCACCCACCAACTATGGCAGGGTGAGTGATTGGAGAAGGACAAGCCAATAAGTCAATAAGTGAGAGCTGAGCTGGAAGTGCGTACGTCCGATTAATTCAATTCTTCGCAAGTAATATAACGCAGTGACGCAGTGAGTCTTTTAGCGAACCGTAACCAAATTTATTAATGGAGCTAATGCCATCATCAGCCGTTTGCCAGCTAGCCCCAGGCTCCACGCCTTAGTAAGTAACTAATAATAATATAAACTTGCTTTCTTGTTTCGTCTCTATCACTCTCTCTGTAGCTTACTGCCCGAGTCCAACTAGATAGCTGCTTCTTATGGTTGCACATCGTGCATGATATATATGCTTTGCCATATGCTATATATATATATATATATATATATATATATATATATATATATATCCAGAGAACAAACAAGAATAAAGAAGCGATCAAAGTTGCTTTTCTTGTTTTTCTCCTGTGCCTTTATTTTTTATTTTTCAATTTGATTGAAAGTGATACTAGCTTCCTCAATGTTTAGTAAAAAGTAATTGCCGACATCCACATAATGGAAAGGAAAAGAGGGGAAAAAAAAGAGAAAAGAATGAGCAAATTTTAAAAGAGATAAAGGGAAAGGGATAGTTTAAGTTACAATTCTAATCATGAAAATCACACAAATTGTGACACCACATAATTTATGTGGTTCCCATAACCGCATATAAGTTATAATAATTGTAACTTAGTATTTATCGAGATAAATACATATCCTTTGTACATAGACTTATAGTATATACCAGAACCTTGTCAACTTATACAAACCGCAAATCCAACATCATTTCGTTGTAATTATGCCCATCTAGAAACTATTTACATCAGTTATCGTGCAGCTTCAATTTGATGTATTTACTGTTACTATATATGAGTGCATTGAAAACTTAAGCTTAATGAGGTATAGGATTGAACAGTAAATTAACTAAGACGTTTGTGAAGAAGAAGAATAAAAGAAAGAAAGTAAATGGACAGATCACAGTGGACTACGAGGTAAGGTCACAAACAGACGAGTGACCCACTCGATCGATGCATAATTAATACATTACTTTTAGTGCAGGGTACGAAAGTTGAGACGGATTTTCTGATTGGGTTATCAGCTTTTTAGTGCCCTGTTAATTATCTGTCATTCTTTCTTAGTTGTGAACTCAATTCAATTGTGCATGCCAACCTGTCATTCTTTGATTTCTTATTTCTTTCTTTTTTGTGGAGTTGCATTTTATCCTCTTTCAAATATATTCTTCTAATCTTAGTAAGGATCAGGGTTTCTTTGTTTGAGATTGCATATTTCTTTGTCAAAAGAGTAATAGTTATTATTATTATTTTTTTTTTTGGGGCACATGGGTTGTTCTACATTTGGCTTCATTTTAACATATCGACTACTTTATCTTGCAAAGATGTGGCTTGAAAGCCACAATATTTTAGGTGTTTTAATAAATACTTCAATTTGTAGCCTGAAAGTTAATAGAATTTCACTCTATAAATATATTATTGTTTCATGAAAAACTTATATTTTCTTCATTGTTTATATTAACATTATTAGACATTATCAATTTTATTTTACAAAGAATAACTAGATCTTTTATTTTAGAGCATGTGGATTCAAAATCACAACACTACATGCTGGTTGTAAACTTTTAGAACATAGAATATTATGTTTGAGCAAAAGAGCAAAATCCTCATCTTTTTTTACAAAACTAATCAAAACTTCCATGATGCTTTAAAACATATCCGAAATTCCTTGAGAGTAAACTTTTTTTACTAATCTTACCATTTTACCCTTAATAGTTGTATGATGTTGAGAACATGAATATCGTTAGTTACTTAATTAATTGAATGCTTTTTTATAATAATAATCAATTGAAAAAATTATGGAAAAGGTTTAAGGGAATTGTCATAAGTTTCAATTAATTTTCAAAAATTTTGCATTTACTTCTTAGAAATTTTTCATAACTAATTGAAAAATATCATTATCTAGTGACGACATCCTCACTTTGTTAAAGTGAGTTTGTCACTAAAATACAATTCGTTATTAAATCATATGGGTTAATAGAGTCAGTACAGATATGTTATTAAACCATATGACTTAGTAGTGCTTCTGCATGAATATATCGAGGGATCTAGAAAGAGAGCTTCTCAAGTGAGGACGCTAAAATATGAGTGTCGTGTGAACGTAGTTAGAAGAACAAAATTCACGGACTCCTAAATAGTAAATACTAAAAGACAAAAAAATAGTGCATTGAAATCTATGTTTTTCTTATCTTCTAGTTATATATACCCAAAATCCATGTTTTAGCGTCCGCATTTGAGATATTTTTCAGAATTAATTGAAAAATTATGACAACTCCTTTACTTTTTCTCATAATGTTTTAATTAATTATGCTTAAAAAATTATTCAATTAATTAAATAATTAAAGATATTCGTATTCCCAACATTAAATATCCACCAAAAATAAAATTATAAAATTAACAACAACAACAACAAAAAAAACACTTTGAAGTTTTTTAAAAGATTAGAAGATTTATACTGCAAACAACAGAGTTTCGCTCATTTTCCCCACTCAGTTTAGATATCTCAATCTGAAAATTAAGGCCGTATCTATTGCACGAAAGGACTTAGCAGCTTAGCTGCCTTTTTACGTGTTTTAACATCCAACATAAATTCGATCGAACCAACTCATAAATCTAGAAGTATACCTGACACTTGACAGCAAGCTTAAGAGCAGAGAAATTAAATAATAAACATAACATCATCTGTGCCTACATCATCAGTCTTTAAAATTAAATTAACATGAATTGCTGATAGCTTTATAGTTTAGCCTTGACTGACACTTTTTGGAAAAAAGTTGTCAAGAGAGCTTGACTATAAACAATACAGTATATATAATATACAAACAAAATCATATATAATCAGATTTTATAATTATTTAATCTAGCAGTATAAAGGTAATAAGATAAATAGTTATTGACCTTGTAACTTTCAATTGGGCGACCAGATTGACCAAAAAAAGGAGGAAGATGACTTAATTTCTAGCTGAGTAACCACCAACATTCCGACAAATTCATTTGAATGATTAGCCAAAACGGGTGGTAAGCCATCTACATCACCGGCATTAGGTCTCATGCCACGTGATTCCCTATCAACAATTTGTTATACAATTCCGTGGAACGTTAATGGATTCTAGCTAGCTAGCTAGCTAGCTAAGGCTAAGATCAATGAGGTCTCATCTCTGTTTCATTTCTTTCCGTGAAAATTGATTATATAAAAGCACTCTGGATCCTATTCTAGAAAACAGTAATCACAGGTTATACCCCCAACTGGAAAGGGAAGCCACTAAAAAGATACGCCTTGATAAAAGAAAAATAAGAAGAAGAAGAAATCAGCATCAAGCAGCCGCAACTTTGTTGTCATCTTTTGAAAGAAAAAGCACAATTTATGTTAATGGATATGAAAGTTATTGGAAATGAATCAATAGATTCTGCCTCAATGGACCATAATAGAGAAACAATAAACTTGAAGATGTCATAATATAAAACACTTTCTATTTGATGGGTCAAAAAATATTTTTTTATAGCTAATTTTCAATTAAAACCCTGATTTTCTTCGGTCCCGCCCGTGTGGGCGGTGATCAATCTTGTGAACCTACTGCTTAGAATTGGGTTTATGTTTTTCTACCTAGTAATATACGAAAAAATGAAAGCAAACGCAGAAATAAAGATATTAAATTACAAAAGTTAATGGTCTGATCAATACTCAATTCTTGTCAACCAATCAAATGCTTATAAAGATCATACGTACCAAATTTCATCGATCAATTCCTCTTTTACATATAATTTTCAATCGTTGTGCAAATGATGCCTTTGTTGATGATTTCTTTTCACAGTAAAATCGTAGAATTGATAGAATCTGCATACAATTTCCCGTAGTTAATTATTTCATAATATTGTTTATCTTTATGTAATAGCAAGATCCCATGATCTCAAATAAGATTTTGTTCAACTAGATCATATAAAGCTGGTTGGCTCTAGTGACAGTACAGGAGACAACTCTGCTATTATCGCATGGCCTCTTCTTCTTATGAATTATTGATCGAAAAGAATCGTACGTCTGGGTCATTGAGGACCAACAACTAGTTGAGGTAGTTGAGTTAATAGTTTCATATATATGGTTGGTGAGAAGTACGTGATCTTCATGCTAATCAGCTAATGTGTATCAAAAAACGACATGACAAACTGTCAAATATTAAATCGAGCTTAGTACGAAATCCAAACCCTATCACCAGTTGATGACAAGCTTAGCAGTGGTCATTAATTATCAAGATCAACAAGCTATTATTGCACCATTTGGATAAAAATAAATGATTAGGGTACTTGAATTTCATTGTTCAAATTCATCATTAGGTAGGTGTGCTGGTTGTTGAAATATATTTGAAGCTTTGCCATTTAATAGCAATGAGTTATTTTTGTTCCCTTTTAAGTTACACTTTGGGTTGTTTGGCACATGGGTTGGACGTGCCATGCTTTCTCTCTCATGTGGGTGGTGGGGGCTTGATCGATCATTCCACTAAATTATCTTCTGAGCAAAATGTTTCATCACCATTGATTTCGCTTGTGTTGCCTTGACTATATAAAGATATTTTGGGTAAGAGAGAAATGAAGTGGCATTAAGCTGGATTAGTTTTGTTATGGGTAAATATAATTTTAGTCGTTAAGGTTATCCATAAATTTCTAGTTGGTCCGCTTACTTATGAAAACAACTCAAAAAACTAATTTTTTTTTTTTAATGAAAGTGTAACTTTTGAGGGGCCAAAAAGTTACTATCCAATATCCATAAGGAATAGTGAATATCTAATTGTCTATGATGACCCATGAGAGTAGTTAAGAAACAGTTTTTTTGAAAAAAAAAAAAGTAATTTCATGGATGTTTCAGTCATTTGTTTGAATACAAAGATCACCGGAAAATTTATGTCTGATCTTAGAAATTAAAAGGGAAATTCATCCACTTCTAAATATTAACATTTGATCAGATAAATGATTAAATTGCTACTGGCTGAATTTGACAAAGTTGTTATTATCTTCCACTAGATTAAAGGTCCATTTTGGGATTGCTTTTGAAAAGCACAAAAGTGATTTAAAAAAGCTAAAATTAACTTTGGTATTTGTTTATTTTCTTAAGAAGTCACTTTTGGTAAAATCATCTCGTCTTATAGCAAATTTTAAAAATAAGAGAATGAATAGCTTTTCGAAATCTGATTTTAAGAATCAGTTTTGTACTTAATATAATCGCATATATATCCTCACATATATTATAAAAAATAAAAATTATTCTTGTTCAATTAGAAAATAAAATCATTAAATTTAAACAGATAAATATTATTATCAATTACATAGTGATAACAAAATAAAAAAATAAAATTAATAAAATAAGAAAGTTTTAGTTATCAATTATTATATATACATGTTTATCAATATATAAATAAATTTGATTTAACATTGTGTCCATTTAGTCATTCAATCTCTTACAGCAAACCAATAATAAGATTTACCAAACACATAAGTCTACCTTTAATGTTCCCAATAACTTTAAAAGTAAATTTTATCAAATATTTAGCTGATTTTTTTCACAATTGATTATTTTTACAGTACAGATAACTTCAATTATTTTAAAAGTCATAGTATTACCAAACTAGTCCTAGACTTGAATGTATGTATGATGAAGATATAAATGCGTTGAGTCATAAGCCTTCTATGACAAATTGGTATTTACAAATAATTTAAAAAAGCAGAAAAAAATTTGAAATGCAGGTTTCAGAATCGACATATCTTCATGACAAAGAAAATTGAGACGGACCACACATCTTGCGCAGTGTGGCTAAAAAGTGTTGATTATATTGACTTGGAATTCTTCAGAAAGATTTGTTGATGTATAAACTATATGCGTTATCTATTCTCACTTTAGTCTTCCGTCAAAGAGAATTAGTGATTCTCTTCTTCAAAATCCAAGTCACGGTGTTTAAATTTTTTCATAAAATACCCATATTCATTAAAAAAAAAATGTGGGTGATTAATAATCGAAGATCATCTCGGTTGAATATTTCAGCAGCCACCTAAAGAACCATGCATGTCAGCATATGCAACTAGTTGATGCTATGGGAGATGGTAAATATGGCATTTTCTTAATGAATTTAATGAAACCTCAATTAGTGACGACTCATACTAATTTGTTTTAAATCGTCATAATTAGATCCATTTAATGTACCAGTTAAATACATACAAATATCGTTGTGAGGGTGACATCCTTTACCGGATTTGCTCATTTTTATCTATTTTTCCTCTCATCTTATATCATCCAAAATGTAGTAAAATATAAAATTTTACCAAAATATAATGAAGTATAAAGTTTTATAAAGATATAGTAATAAAATGTTAAATACCTATACTTCTTGTAATAACAATTTATTATATTGTAAGTACAATTTTTAAAGTAGTAAAAAATAAATAACTCTGAACTATAATATATACTATCTTAATAAAAGTACATAGCCAGTAACAAATTTATAAGGACAAATACTTTTTGCGTTTGATGCCACAAAGAGACCGGCGTGGGCAATACCCTTGGTCAATTTTTTTTTTTTTGCCTTTCCAATTTAGGTAAAACACAAAAAAAAGGCTAAAAAATATATTTTAGTGTCACCAAAGTCATATTAAATGAGCACACATACAAACTAAATGAAGGGAAAACACAAATCCAAATGGAAGCCCATTTTTTAGGCAAATCAAATTTGGCCCCTCCAATTCCATAGTATAATGTAATGTAATAGCACTAATTAAAATAGAGTCAAAGTTGAAAAAAATTAAATTTTAGCAATATTGATGCAACATAAGTTCATCTTTCATTAATGTAGCACCGGTTCAGACTTTCAAGGAACACACATTGGTAAACCCTAAACTTTAGGAAGTTAGCAAAATGTGAAAGCCATGGTATGAAGAAAGTAAAAGGCGCCAAGTGCAAAGGCAAAAGAGCATGATTACATGAATGAGATGGGACCCACTTGATTGATAATATTTTCTCTCTTTCTTTCTTTCAGTTTTTTTGACTTGGAAGCTGGGCCCCACACAGGTCCACCACTGTCTTTATGGATTGAATGATAAAGAGCACCGCACGTGGAGTCTGAATCAAGGGACTGTCCAACCACAATAATAAAAAAAGACTCCACCAAAGCTCAAAATAATTTTGCACAAAATTACAAACAAATCCCTAAGAAAAAAACTAATCAGTTTCGCAGCCCACCCCTTATAATTCTCACTCATTTTTATTGTTGCTTAAAGCTTCTTGGCCTCCCTCTTCTCCTTATCCCTTTCTCTCTCATTATAGAAAAACAACTCAGCTGCCAGCTCCCATCTGAGAGGAATTGATTTTTCAAGGTCACAGTAGCGTTCACACAAAGGGGGAAAAAAAGGGAAAGAAAGAAAGGAAGAGACCCACTAGGCTGGCCACCAAGTGACCTAAACTGAAGGTCAATTTGCAGATGTACTAGGGAAAAAAAATTAAAATACCAAAAAAAAAAAGAAGTATATTCATGATCAATATGGATGATAAAAATGGGATCCGCAGGCCTAATTTCCCCTTACAACTTCTAGAGAAAAGCCAACAACAAGAAGCTTCATGCTCCTTCTCCAGCTCCGGCTTTCCTTCTTTAACAACAAGAATCGCCGGCGGCATCGATGACGACAACAACGTCAACGAACAAAGCTCAAAAGGCTTCTCCGAGTCATCCGCAGCGGCAGCAGCAGCAAAGAAACCTGCTCCTAAAAGAACATCAACAAAAGACAGGCACACGAAAGTTGAAGGGCGCGGCCGCCGGATCCGCATGCCAGCAGCTTGTGCAGCTAGGGTTTTTCAGTTGACTCGAGAACTTGGTCACAAATCTGACGGTGAAACCATAGAATGGTTGCTTCAACAAGCCGAGCCGGCTGTCATTGCGGCCACTGGCACAGGTACTATCCCTGCCAATTTCACGTCACTTAATATATCTCTTAGGAGCTCAGGTTCAAGTATGTCGGCTACTCATTTGAGGAACACTTATTTCAATCCAAATTTCGGTTCCCAACAATTGATGAGAAATATGAGAAGTGAATGGGAGAGAACTCTAATTGATAATAACAGCAACTCATTGAGCTTTCCTTTAACCGGTGGTAATGTGAATGCTATGTTACAAAGTAATAAGCAAGAGTTACGTGATAATAATACGATAGCTACTACTACAACGAGCTTAGATGTGTCGGATGCGGATACTAGTATGGGTAGAAAGCGAAGGCCGGATCAAGAATTGTCACAAAATAATCAGATGGGGAGTTACCTGGTTCAATCCAGCACCGGCTCTATTCCGGCCAGTCATAGTACGATTCCGGCGACGTTTTGGATGATGACAAATCCTAGCAATAACCAAGTTATGAGCGGAGCCGGTGAGTCAATGTGGACATTTCCTTCTGTTAGTAACAGTAATATGTATAGGGGTTCAATGTCTAGTGGTGGGGTGCATTTTGTGAACTTTCCAACTCCGATGGCTCTTTTGCCGGGACAGCAATTGGGTTCGGGAATTGGTTCTAGTGGTGGGACTGATAGTCATTTAGGAATGCTCGCAGCGCTGAATGCGTATAGGAACATTTCGGGTGCCGCCGTTTCGGAGTCTCCGGCATGCGCGTCACATCCACACCATGGAGCAGGAGGAGATGACGGCCAAGATTCAACCAGTCACCATTCCTAATTTCATCGGTGTATGGCTTGCTTTAATCACGTTCGTGTTTTGTTTAATTATTTTAGCTACATATACGTAATTAATGTGCATTTTGCAACACTGTAGAGCAAGTTTGGTTGCTTTGATTGAGTTTGGTAGTTGATTTTGTTATCAAGAATATTAATTAAATGAAAATTTAGGGTTTGATAAGAGAGCATTAGCACACGAAATTGGCAGTTTTTGCTAGAAACCTTAATTAGTCAATATTTTTTTTTCCCGGTGTGACTAAACAGTGTTTTGTCGCAATTAGTTAGTTAATATTTGAAGATTATCCATAACAAAATTTTGGCTTCGAGAAACACATAAACTAATATGCATGCAATAATATTGCATTGTTATTTGTAATGACTTGTCCTTAGATGCTTGTTAGGTTTAACAAACTCATTGTCACAGTTTATGGCTAAAAAAAAAAGCTTCCATTATGATCTTTCTGCATCTTTCTGATTTATTCCAGCCTACGTATGTATAATAACAATAGGTTGGGGGAGCCCACACACAATCACACATTTAATCTTCCAGGTTGCTCTAGGATCAGGTTGGCATTGCCTAAGAACTAATGTGTAAACATACTGACTAGCAAGATGATCAGTCCCCCGCCTCGTCATCTACTTATATATGACGATTTATACACAGATTGATTATCTATGGTTGGTAACTCGGTATTAAAGACACTTACATACCTGCAGTATCCAAAATATTTATTATTTATTATCTCTGAACCGTTCATCAATTTGAAGTGGGTCATTCTAGTTCGATCGTCCTAACTCTTTCTTTAATTTGTGTAATGTGTGTGACAGGCAATCCGAGTTGTGGGACTTCATGGACATTTAAGATTATATTAGTCGTTGGCTTACTTTTTTGTTATGGTAACCAGTGAATGATTGGCTATATATATATATATATATATAATTCTCCATGAATAAATTCACTAATTAAAGTTTTAAAAAAAGGCCGCCTTCTGACAACTTGAATATTTTTAATTCCCTTCAAAAGCGTGCTTTCTGCATTAGAAAATTTATAACCTTATAGAGTAATGTAACCCTAATTTGTTAACAAAAGTGTGCCAATCTCTCTTTATGCTAGATGTTATGATGTATGTCTGTTCCCTCGATCGGTGTTTACTTATCTTGCATTTTCGATTGCTATCCGCCTTTCATTGATTTATATTAATTGAGTAGTTTGATCGGGCCAGGGTAGCTAGAAATAATACAAACAAGAGCTAGATGTTAGTTAGGGGGAAAATGGCTTATGATATATGGCGCATTTGAGTGCATGGACTAATACGGATTGATATGTCTATGGTTTATACACTCAAATCCTGATATATTGCTCTCTTCCCTTGCCATTAACTTACATCCAAATGGAAATTAAATCATAATAGTAATAAGTACTTACCAAGACTAACTTAGCATAATGTTTGGGCTAGCGCAATTCAATTATGGTTGAGGCAATTTCTAATTGAAGTAGGGTTTTAGTATTACTCATCGTCAAGGACTTGCGTTTTTAGTCCTATGTTATTATAAATTTATAATCTGCATACCATTTTGAGCCTAACAGTACTTGCAGTTCTTATTAACTCCTCGATGGATACCTATCCTCTTTTTGTTCACATTGTTACCAATCTAATTCATGATAAACAAATTAACTTAAATTTGATCGGAATGTTATAATTAAAGGATCCTGAAGAGAATGGTTGCATAGACCATGTGCCACTGAACTATAATTGAATTCTCATCCCGTACGCTACTCAGTAATTGTATTTTGAGAAATCCAACAGAATTTCTTTTTGTTGACTTGTGCGTATAGTTCAAATTAAGAAAAGAAGTATAATAACTTTGTAAATGCTAGCCGTAGCACCTTCACCATTTTTTTTATTTTTTGGCTTTTCTGTGATTGTTTGTGCATGTGCACTAAATGAAGAATTTACAAACCCCTTCATAAGGCAGATGAAATTGTGAATACGTACGTTACGTTAATTTCATTAACTTTATCAGACGGTTTACAACTACACAAACTCAACAGAAACACAGTGGATTCTGGTGCCATTATGCGCTTCTTAGCTAGCCGGCTTTATCCTTAATGAATACAGCCGAGGGCATGTACATATTGGTATTTGTATTCTTGCACATGCACAGGCATATTCATTGTTCATTACTCTTCTTGATTTGTGTCAATTAATTTCTTATTGCATAGACAAGCATGGCCATCAATGATGAGGTGACTAACTTCTAAATGAGGTTCATACATACATTGCAAGAAGTTATAATAATAATTACGAAGCTGGAGCTTGAACCTCAAGGTTTTCTTCCATGAGTTACTGACATGGATGCAAATCATGAATCTGACCAATTGTATGCTACCCCACCTTATGTGGTAACTATTGGGATAATATGCTTTTTTAAATCATATTAATTTATTTTCTGATTAATAAAATATTTGAGATATTTTCAATTGCATAAATATATTGAAAAGGTCCGTTTAATCATATTATATGTATTTATGTGATCATCATATGGATTCATGAAAACCATCTGATTATCTTATGATTAAATAAATTAAGTTCGCAGTTGATAAATAGAGTTTGGCGCTCTATTTATGTTTAGACTGTAGTAAATTCATTGAATGATTTGTCTTAATCATGTATGAATTTACAGAAGACATAAATACAAGTTATCTTATGATTAAATAAATTAAGTTCGCAGTTGATAAATAGAGTTGGGCGCTCTATTTATGTTTAGACTGTAGTAAATTCATTGAATGATTTATCTTAATCATGTATGAATTCTTGATGTAGTTTGACTACATTTGGATCACATATGAAATTTAATTAACCTTGAAATGAGTATGCCGACTTATTAAATCTGGGCGTTGATTTCTTGTAATCTTAATCTTGAGTTAATTATGATTTCATGATTGTAAGCACATACTTGTGGTCAAGATTACCCGGTATCTTGGTGGGAGCAATTATGAGTATTGGAGTTATAGATTAACAATATAGAATTTGTACGACACATCTCTTGATGGGTTTTCGGCACTTGATCATAGAATTCTCTAGCCAGAGTGTGTCAACATATTTAGTATATTGAAAATGATCATTAGAGAAAACCTGTAAGTATCAAGGAATAATATGTAATTAAATCGATTGGACAGTTGAGATATCGATTTAATTAACGATAACTAGCAATTTGGGTCAAAAACATAATTATATTATTTAGTGGGAGGCTCCATTAATATGCTTATGTATATAGGGGTCTTATGTTATTTTACAGGGTGGTTCCCTTATGGAAAAAAGCAAATAACGTGACTTTTATTTTGGAGCCTAGGGTTTCACTAAAGAAATAATATAAAAGGCTTATTTTTCTCCCAAAAGAAATAAGGAGCCACTTCATACAGATTAGAGAAAAAGATTTTTCTCTCTAATTTTGAGAGAAAAATTTTCTCATGCTAGTTGCTTTAGTGGTGATAAAGGCGCCCACACGTCAAGTGCAGATCAAACCTGAGTCATAACCTAGAAGATCATTGGTGACGGATCGTGATCTAACAGGAGTGGTGGTGACGGATCGTGATCTAACAGGAGTGGTGGTGACGAATCGTGATCTGGGAGCCTAGATCACTTCAGCGGAAAAATTCAAATCGGATTTCCAAGGTACGATTTCTAGATTACGAATTCATATATATTTTATGAGATCGGTCCTAAAATTTTTTTTTTTAAAACTGAATTTTCCCAACAGTAACTTCATTTTATTTCATTGTTTCTGATGATGATTCTTCTTCAAACTATAGAATATAATCACAAGGGGATTCAGGTGGCTCAATCAAATTTAGGGACTTAGGTGAGTAGTTTTAATTAATGAGATTTTCTTAAAATTTGAGGCAAAAAAAATATATTAGTTATATTATAAAATATATTTATTTAAAATCAATTCTTCTAACTTTCTAAGATGTAAAATTATTTTTTTATTCTAACATTGTTAATATATGTTTCTAAATAGACAATAAAATTTCTATCAAGTGTTTCACAATCTTTTAATTCAATTACAACATTTACACTTACTAATTCTTCATTCAAATTACATTTTTTTACTACTCTTTCTTTTAGATTAAACTAAATTTTCTATTCTTCTATTTTTTAATTTTTTTGATATATTTTTTCTATTGAAATGGATAAAGCAAGTACAACAAACAAACAAATAATAATAATAGATTAACATAAGAATAATTTAAAAACAAATAAGAACAAGTAAATAACACAAATTAATTAAGACAAGAATAAAAAGATAAAACCTGAAACTTTGGATAAAATCACAAAATAACTTTATCTTTAATTATTTGGGAATTTGAGCAGTGACCACTAACCTTAGAAAACAAAGATAACCATGGAGAATAAAAAAAAAAACTACTAGGATTTTTTTTTTTCCTTAAGGAGAAAGTAGAGGAAGCTGTTTTTTCTTTTTTTTTTTTTTAAAGGCATCAAGACCATATTGTCTCTTGGTTTGTTGGAGAAAAAAGTTTAAAGGATAAGTAACAAAATGTGGGGCTTTTTATGGAGGTTTAAAAGGAATATATAAATTTTAAATTATAAAAAAATTAATTCTAATGATAAAATAGAGATATTGTAGGATTGAAACTAATAATTTTAATGGCTTTGTGGAAAATTAACACTATTAAGTATTACATCAAATATACTTTATAGGAATTTGATAATTTATTTAGGAAAAAATAAATAAAATAATAATAATTTTATAATTCAAATTTATTTTTTATATACAAAATAATAATATAACATAAATGTAGGACCTTCATTTATAGTAGGTCCTAAACAACCACCTAAGTTATCTAAGAATCGAGCCGCACTTAGGGACAAATGCACATTATCATTTTCTTTTTCTCTTAATTAGAGAATGAGAACAATATATATTAGTAAACTGCACTCATCAATAATTATATGTATATGTAGATTCTTTTTAACTCATGCCTGAGATATGCTTTAATCAAGCGTGCTGTAAGTCAATAACATTCTTTTTTCTCATCAAATTGTGTAAACTTCAAAGTTGTTTAAGGGTCAAGCACACTCGTGGGGACAAATGCACGTTATCTTATCTTTTTTTTTCCCTCTCAGTCAAAGAATAAAACAATATATATTGGTAAACTATACTCATCAGTTATATGTATAGTTAACTCATGCCTGAGAGATGCATCAAGCTTTCTGTAAGTTAATTACACTCTTTTTTCCTATCAAATTGTGCGCTCTTCGAGCATGCAGAATTTTGCATGTGCTACATTGCTGCATTGGTTACTACTTGCACCTGTATCCATATTTTAAGGGTTCGGAAACGAATGCAATTATGAGGGAGCATTGTGCGGACCTTAGTATGGCTGGCCTTCGTTAGTCAAAACAGAACATTACTGAATTCTGTGTGACTCTTCTCTCGGTTTTGTTTTGTTTGATACATACATAAACAATTCAAGATATATAGGTGGAGGCTGTGGTTTTTTGGCTTGTTTCATAAACCAAAAAGTTGGAATTAGCATTCAACACCGCACATAATCAATTATTCTTAATAATTTCATAAACAGTAGTAGCTTTAAATCCGTGTCATCTGCATCATCATAGCAGCAACAAACAACTTACAAAGAGGCGAGAACAGTGGCTCATAAGTCATATCCGCAGGGCCGAAGACATAAAAGTTGGGGTGAAATCAGATTTTTGGGTATCGAGCCGTGGGGCCCTCTTGTTCCATTTCGTCAAACTTGCCAGGAAAAATATCACTTCGAGGCTCTTGGTCCTGTAAACTCCATCGCACCTTAACACTCAGAAGGTTAACATATATTTATCTGCCACATCAAACACAAGCGCCATCGTATGTGCTATTCCTGACGTGGCAAGCAATGATTGATGCATTTGAGTGGAAGCTCTCGTGGTAGCTGCGTACGAGATAAAATTCAAAAATTCGGTGCCTCTTTCCTTGTGCAACGTAACATTAGATTCCCCGCAAATTGAGTTTCCAGCTAGTGTTAAATAGAAAACGCTTTATCTACTTTTCATATTCTGCTTTCTGCCTTTCCTCTCTGCTTTTAAGTTCCCACCTTTCGCATTTTAAATTCCTTAGTGAGTTGGTATCTAAGTTTTTACGTTTTTACGCACAAAAGAGCCAGACAAACAAAGGAAGACACTCGAAGCAACTGATGGGTGCTCGTGGTTCTAATAATAATAATTTTCTCCAAGTTGTTGCTAATAACTTCGATGTTCTTGCTTTGTATGTCTCTTTTCACTGTCTTAGCAGTTCTTAATTGAATTTAGTATAAAAAATTAGATATATAATGTACATGTTACGATTAATGGTTAATTCAATTATTGTGCTTGTTTTGCTCTGCACTAAGTCAAATTCGTGGTTTTTGTCTGTAGGCCTGTAGTTACTCTTGTTTATCCTCTGTAAGTTGGTTATTTTTCTGTCTACCTTAAGCTATAATGTGCTGTAATTGAATTTGAAGCCAAACTTTAATATGGGTTGTGTTATTTTTAACAGGTATGCTTCTATTAAAGCTATAGAGACAAGATCTGCTTCTGATGACCAGCAATGGCTTACATATTGGGTTCTTTATTCAATGATCACACTCTTTGAACTCACTTTCGCTAAAGTCCTTGAAGTGTAAGCCTGCTTTATATGGTTCTGAAACCTTTTTTTTCCCTTGAAATATGTGCTTGTCATTTGATAAATTTGTCGAAAAATTAACTTGGTATTTTTTTTTTTTTTTTGAGCAACCATATTTAAGCCCTAAACATCTGTGGTAATTTTCTCTCCAGAGAACTTTTAGATATGTTTATTTAATTTCCGGCTTCTTAACGTCTGCAGGATCACCATATGGCCTTATGCTAAGCTGATTTTTTCGTGCTGGCTGGTTTTACCGCAGTTCAATGGGGCAGCATATGTATATCGGCACTTCGTTAGACCTTTCTACATGAACCCACAAAGTGCAAGCTCTAAAATATGGTATGTACCACGGAAGAAGAATATCTTCAGACAACAAGATGACATTCTTACTGCTGCCGAAAAGTACATGCAAGAGCATGGAACCGAGTCATTTGAAAGGCTTATTGCAAAGGTAATGGCGAAAATATATGATACAGTCTTATGAGTCTAGTGTCTATAGCACTAATAAGTTGGAAGGGTAGCCATTGCTCTGATTCGGGCTGTTATATTATCCAAATTTAACACATGAGGATCATAATTATTTGTTTTATTTGCAGGCTGAAAGAGAAGAAAGATCCAGGAAGAGCAACAATTACATGATCTTTGATGATGATTATAGATATTGAACTTCTGTATCCATTGATGTTTTAAGTTGTATTGCGATGGAAAATGCTACCCTTATTGATAGTACCTATCTTCAAGAACAAAATGCTCTGTCACTGTTGGCTACCGGAACGGAGTGTCTCTTCTCACTGCTTAGCTAGCTAATTTGATTCTGCTTAACATTGTGCCTGTTTCGGGCAAAATGGTGCAAGAATTCGTTACTTTATCTAGAATATATTAATATAAAAACGTACAATAATTAACTTCATCTTGGCAACAAGTTAGGCCATTGGCACAATTGATAAAATGAAGCACGCATGAATCTGATAATCTTGAGAATTGCTTAGCTGAAGCAGAAAAATTACTCCCGTGAAAACCATAATTGAGACGTTGGAGAAAATTAAACCCGTTGAATCAAGTAATGCAAATGGGATTAATCTCATCCAACTCTCACGTATGGTTCTATACACGTTTTCTTTTGAACCATGCTGTTCTTACATTGTTGAAAGTCATTTTAGCGAAAACTGGGGGTGAGATATTGAAGAAAATTAAACCCAAGTGTATAAATTATCACGTCCCAGGATTATTTTTTTTCCGATTCTCACGCACAGCTTGTGCATTACTTTTACTCAGAATCCTCAAGCAATTGCGCCTGAGAGAGATTATATTGGTTTTATAAAAATAATCAGCACACTCAATAAGTGAGCTTCAGAGTTCAGAACTTTCAACAGAGGACACATTTCTTTGGAGGCAAGAGCAGGTAGCATACTATTACTGGGGAGGAAAAATGCATTTGAGCGGATTATACGAAAACACTTCTGAGGGACACTTTTCAAATAAGTGCTTTTGGTGGTAGAGCGCTCGCTAAGCATGCGAGAGGTACCCGGATCGATACCGCGTATCTCCAAACAAATTAAATTTTATAATTTCTTATTTGTTATTCTTTTCTCCAACAATCGCCATCCGGGAGATTTCGGTTGCTGACATGGCATTCACCAACTCAAACATAACGAAATTTGCTGAAACACAGCTCCCTTGTAGAGAGGAGAATAATAGTAACAACGGAAAATATAATCAAGGGGGGAGGCGCACGTTAACAAGCCCTGCAGCTACATTTCTTCTTTCGTTCACAATTTTCACAGCGCGCATGCATTCACCTCCTCCTCTCTGAATCGAGATTCAAGATTCTCCCGCCCTTTTTTTTTCGAGTTCAGCGGCGTCATTTGGTATACAAAAGACAATTAATATTCTCGGATTTGTGTATTCTGCTGGCAATTTAGGTTAATTCAATCGCCATTGTTGTTATAGTCAACGCGCTTGGAATCATGTTAAATGTACGAGATTTGAAGTGTTCTTTGTCAAATTCAAAAGTGTTCACAAATTTCTAGGGTTCTTCCATTTTTTAACAAGTGATTTAGCTGTTCGAAAGCTGGAAATTGATGACTCGAGCCTTTTGAGGTTCTGTTAGTTCGGCATTCTTGTATTGATAGGGTTTTGGCTGAAAGTTAGAATTTTGAGGCTCCTTAGTTATTATGGGATAGATGACGGAATTATCATTCATTCATTTGCATTTCTAAGCTGTCTAGCTTAGAAGCTTGCTGGGTTTAGTTATTTTTTTCTGTAACTTTGTGGGTCATGAAGAATTAAACATTGGCTGCTTATGATATGCTATACGTTAGAATTAGAGGTTGTTCAAATGGGTATTGGTTCTACATATGGGCGTCACCTTGAATGGCTGAAACTCAGAGAGGTGGTCTAGCCGAGAAGGAAATCGAGCAGGTTTTAACTTTGCTTTAAGTAGTCTTCGTAATTTTGCTCCGTTAGTTTTATAAACAAAAGGCAATGTGCTGTTTCTATTTATGAAATGTGGGTGTTCTGAAATTTTCTTCTCAATGCTAGGTTCTAATTACATTAGCATTCCTGCTTCATGGGAAATCACTAAAGCTATAGAGTAGCCAATTTGTGGAGCAGTTGGATGCTTGCTTGTATGCTTGTTCTGGAAGTCGTATGTCAAAACAAATACCTTGTAGTTTACTGAATGATGATTTGATTTTCATGTTTTGATTGCACTGGGCACTAGCTATTAACCCTTATATTCTCTGGAGTTTTTTAACCTGTTCATTGGTATTCTTCTCTAAGTGCATATTCTTACTTCTATGGAAAGAATGGTTTTCCGAGTGTATTTGTGAGTGTGTACATGCTAGTTCCTAGTTATCATTTATTGTTGGTATTAAAGTATTTGCAATTTTAAACTGGGGCAAATTAGGTGGTTGATCAGCAAATTCATATCCAAGAAGGGTCTTAGCTTCACTCGTGAGCTTTATTTTGCCATTCCTCTATTTGTTCACCATTATAATAGAATTCTTTTGTAAGAAACACCTTTGTTTTGCATAGTGATTTTTTATTTACAGGCCATTACATTGCTTAAGAAAGGAGCATATTTGCTGAAGTATGGACGCAGAGGAAAACCAAAATTCTGTCCATTCCATCTTTCAAATGTAAGTTTACTTGGCATGTTTTCTCTGTTTGGATAATCCTTCCACTGACTAGGGTTAAAAACTATGGCACTGATAGGAAAAAAATGATCTTCCAGAAGTCCTTAAATGGTGCAGGAAAATCACCCTTTTGTGAGATGATATGAATGGTCCGGTGAACTGCTCCTTTGTTTTATATGAATAACTAATATAACTGCTTCCTTTATTTTTTTTAGTAGCCCACTATTGTTCTGGCCTAGGCCACCCTGAACATTTTTCTTTATATGGAAAAATCCTTTTCCTTTTCTCTCTGTTTATTTTCTTCCATTTTCCTGTGCGTGTAATTGGGCGGGTGAAGAGAGAAATTATCACTATTTTCAGAAAAAACTTTGAGGAGAGAGATGACTCAGGCAGGGGATATAAAGGAGTACCAATACAAGAGGCAGTGATAGATCTCTATTTGCTTTTAATAGAAGGAAATACATACTCAATCGTCATATTTTTCATACTTTGCTTTCTTTTGGCCAAGAATTTTCCTCCAAATTCAAACATAAAGATGTCCAATGCATTACTTTGGTCATTCTTACAAGAATATGGAGTTTACAAAGTTGTAAGGCAGAATAACTTGCCTTTGCATTTTGTGTGGAAAAATATCTATGTTGCTTGGGCTTCAAACTTTGGTAGGCAACCTTTGGCATTTGAATATGGTGGAGAATAATAGTAGGAATTGAATTCTTAATACTCGTCTAGCTAATCAGAGTGCTATTCTGTGGTAGGATGAATCTATGTTGATATGGTATTCTGGCAAAGAAGAAAGACAGCTTAAGCTGAATCAAGTGTCGAGGATTATTCCAGGACAGCGCACTGTAAGTTTGGTGATAATTTCTTTGTCAAACCACTACCAAGATGTAAAATAAATGTTGTGAAAACTTTTGAAGCCTTGACATTCCATTTGAAAGAATGTTCTGAGGGGGAGGTGCATATGGGACTACTTTTAGGAGATTTGCCATAAGTCTTAATGTTTACTTAGTTTCTAGTTCTGAAAACATTGACAATCATAACGATGACTTTTCTTTCAGGCAACATTTCAACGTTATCCTCGACCTGAAAAGGAGTATCAATCATTTTCTCTGATATACAATGATAGGTCCTTGGATTTGGTGAGTGTGACTATGTGATGGTTTCTTTTGGCATAAGAATACTGCATACCTATCAATGTGAATTACAGAAAGTTCTTTCTTTTTTTGTTATCGTTTTAAATTCAGAGGTTTGATTTATTAATATGTGGATAGAGAGATCTTATAACTTGTGTCATCTTTTGACACAATTATTGTCTCATGGACAGATATGCAAAGACAAGGATGAAGCTGAAGTTTGGTTGGTTGGTCTTAAGGCATTGATCACAAGGGGTACCCACAGTAAGTGGAAACTTGGCACGATAAATTGCAGCACATCATCAGACAGTCCACGTGCTCGTATTCGGAAAACTTCTCCCACCATTACCCCATTTGTGTGTGCAATGATTTCTATCGGCTTCCCATTTTCTAATGACTTTTTTTTTTCTTTTCCCTTCTATTGATTAACCTTTTGGTATTGCCTCAGGATTTTGGAGATATTCAAGGGACGCAAGTGCCTTTGGATAATGTTTCAAACAATGGACTGGGGAAGGCATTTGCTGACATAATATCTTATACTGAAGCAGCCAATACTAACAGTCAAGCAGATTCAGTTTCCTTTTCTCCAAGTCCATTGACAAATGCATTTCCAGATAACTCAAATGACCGGAGTTCTGCAGCTGAGACATTTCGAATCAGTTTATCTAGTGTTGTAAGCTCGTCAAGCCATGGTTCTGCTCATGAGGACTTTGATTCCTTAGGTGATGTTTTCATTTGGGGAGAAGGTATTGCTAATGGATTTTTGGGTGGTGGGGAGGATAGGGTTGGGTACTCTTTTAGCCGCCAAACAGATGCTCTTCTGCCTAAGGCAGTGGAATCAAAGATGGCTTTGGATGTTCATAATATTGCTTGTGGTGCCAGGCATGCTGTGTTAGTTACTAAACAAGGGGAGATCTTTAGTTGGGGGGAAGAATCAGGAGGGAGGCTTGGGCATGGCATAGAAGCAGATGTTTCTCACCCACAGCTCATTGAAATTCTCAGTGGAGTGAATGTTGAATTAGTAGCATGTGGAGAGTATCACACCTGTGCTGTTACACGCTCTGGGGATCTTTATACATGGGGGGATGGCACTTATAACTCTGGTCTACTTGGACATGGAAGCAACGTCAGTTGCTGGATTCCGAGAAAAGTGAGTGGAAATATGGATGGCATACATTTATCTTATATCTCTTGTGGTCTTTGGCACACAGCAGTGGTGACATCTGCTGGCCAGTTGTTTACATTTGGAGATGGATCCTTTGGAGCCCTGGGCCATGGAGATAATATTAGCACAAGTATTCCTAGAGAAGTGGAAACACTAAGAGGGCTACAAACAACAAGAGTTTCTTGTGGTGTTTGGCACACTGCTGCAGTTGTAGTAGTGACTGATTCATCTAGTTCTTCACCTTCTGGGAGCACTTCTTGTGGAAAGCTGTTCACCTGGGGGGATGGAGATAAAGGCCAACTTGGACATGGGGATAAAGAACCTAGACTATTTCCTGAATGTGTGGCTCCGTTGATTGATGAAAACATCTGTCACGTAGCCTGTGGACATGATCTTTCAGTTGCTCTGACAACCTCAGGACATGTATATACAATGGGGAGTACAGCTTATGGACAGCTAGGGGTTCCCACTGCTGATGGGTTGGTTCCTACTCGTGTTGACGGTGAAATAGCCGAAAGTTTTGTTGAAGAGGTTGCCTGCGGTGCTTATCATGTTGCTGCTCTGACTTCCACAAGTAAGGTTTACACTTGGGGAAAGGGTGCAAATGGGCAACTGGGCCATGGAGACAAAGATGATAGAAATTCGCCTACACTAGTTGATTTCCTGAAAGATAAGCAAGTCAAGCGTGTAATGTGTGGCTTGAACTTTACAGCTATTATATGTCTTCATAAGTGGGTATCTAGTGTGGACCACTCTGTGTGCTCCAGTTGTCATAACCCATTTGGTTTCAGAAGGAAACGTCACAATTGTTACAACTGCGGGTTAGTCTTTTGCAAAGCCTGCAGCAGTAGGAAATCTCTGAAAGCAGCTCTGGCTCCAAGCAAAAACAAGCCATATCGGGTGTGTGATGATTGTTTTACTAAACTTAAAAAAACTGACACTAAACTTAAAAGGACCAGCGGATATACTTCTGTTGGGCAAAGTCCTAGAAACAGAACTGGAAATGTGAATCACAAAACTGCTGAGTTGGCTGATAGGGAGGCTCAGGGTCCCCGATTGCAGGATCAACTTTCAATATTCTCATCTTTTGATTCAAACAGACAGACTGAAAGCAGGCTATCCAAGCAAAATTTGAAACTAGAATTACAAGATAACCATGTTTCTCCAGTTAACAAAAATCTTCAGATGGGAAGAATATATTCACCAAAATCATCAATTTCTCTAGCCAAATCATCTAAGAAAAAGTTTTCAGCTTCTGCTTCTAGTTCCAGAATGAGCTCCCTTGCAACATCCCCTGTTTCAGGCAAGTCAAGTTCAGCTCGGTCTTCTGCGGTAACAATTGATGATTCAAAGCAAATGAATGATAGCCTAAACCAAGAAATCATAAAGTTAAGAGCACAGGTAGGACTATCATAGATGCTTAAATGCCTATATTCTATTCTCCTTATGCAATCAGGTCCATGCTTCCATCTAAATCTTACTTTTTATATCTCATGCCTGGATGAGTAAGTTGTTCAAATGGTTCTGCCGGTTCATTGTTATTATTATTTCTTTTTTGCTTTTGATAAGAAAGGAGTACCTGTTGTAAATTTATTCCTTAAGCTTATCCTTTCAGTTATGCTTTCTTTCTATTATCATGAAAAAAAAAAAAAATCTCTGAGCAAGTATTTTTCACGCTCGATGTTTGCTTCCACCTTATGCTTTATGACATGTTTTCTCTTCTCGAAACTCTAACTGTAGTACAGAAAAATTCTCCGTCTTAGAGGTCTTGAAGATTTTTGGGAATGGTATCTCTACCTCATGAAAACTTTGTTAACTAAAACAGAAAATGAAGTAATCTTCTGACAGTTTCTGTTACAAAGAAATATGAAGATCTTATTGCTGCTAATCCTCTTTTCCTTAGAATTTATTTTATAGTTTTGGAAAATCTTCCTTTCAAAGAACTAACCATAGATCTATTGTGGGCCATAACATTTTTAATGCGACCAATGGAATTCCTCAAGTAACCAAGCTAGCAGTTTACCTGTGTCTTTGTTAAATCATACATAAACTGACACCACACAGTTTAGATCTTGACACCAAACTTCCAGTTCGTTCTTTGGTTTTTTCTTCATTATATCTAATTTTGGATGCTGATCATGACTCATTTGAAAGACAACCAAGATATATGAAATGTTTTTTGACCCTCCATTTAACAACTCCAAGTTTTCATATATTTATGTTGATTTTTTTAATTAGAAGTAATTGGAAACTAAATTTTCTGTTAATGTGGGAATTTATATTAGAATTTGGAAGTTCTTAGTGGAGCCCACTGGAAAGTTATAGAAGTTGCTTCTCAAAGATGCAAGTACTACATGAATGTCCCCCATGCAATATTTATGACAATTTGTTGTAAGAAAGAACTCTAATTCACAGCTTTTAAGTATTAAAAATCCCCAAAAAGAGCTTGCAGTTCATATTTGTAATTTTTCTGTATTGTTTATCTATATTCCATGAGCTATAGTTATGTCTGCAGATAGTGGGTAAGATGTTTCAATTGCATTAGCAAAGTGTGACTGATTTAAGTAGTTACTTATGTTTGATGGATATCAAAAATCCTGTGTAGGTGGAAGAGCTTACTTCCAAATCAGAGCACCTTGAAGCTGAACTTGAAAGAACATCAAAGCAATTGAAGACAGTCACTGCTATAGCAGAAGATGAAGCTGAAAAATGCAAAACTGCGAATGAAGTTATAAAGTCCCTAACTGTTCAGGTAGGATTCATTATTCTTTTAAGAACTTGAAACAGTTAGGTTCTGCACAGGGAGTTCTATTCAATAAGTTGTCTTTGGCAATGATTTAAACAGGGTTTAAATAGTAAGGTTGGACTTTGGAACAATCAAGATAGGAACAGAGAAGCTTTATTATGGGAACAGCTGGGAGAGGCCGCTTTAAAACTGGCAATTACTGTCTGTTAAACAGCCTGTGTATGTTTATTAGTGTGCTTCCATTTTGTGCAGTCCATATCAGCTATGCAATTGCTATGATCTTTACAATGAAATTACTACCTAATTCCATTTTTAAAACAATGCAAATGCATGAAACACACCCTCATGAGCAAGTATGCACAAGTATGTCGTTTTATTGAGCAAAAAGTAGGAGTGGACTTTGATAGTCACTACACGGAGTGTTCTTTTGAGCGTGCCTGAGCCCTGAGGCTTTCTACTTCAGCAACACATGTAATGGATTTGCCAGAAAAGGATGTTCTGCAAATCTTAGCGTACAAATATGTGTAGTTCATTTCCATACCAGTGAAATTATGCAGTGAATGTGATTGTGTTGTCTGACTAGTAAATGAAAAAACTAAGTGTCAAAACTACAACATCCAATTCTTCATATTGCTTTCAATTGGTTATTTTCTCTGATTTTGAATGGTTGATTTGTGTTACAGTTGAAACAGATGGCTGAAAAATCACCGGAAGGAGCGAGTCCCAGCTTCACTTCAGGTTCTACTGCCGGACACCCATCTGGTGTTCGAACAACAAATTCAACTGAGAGCCACAAAACAAACACAACAGCTTCTGCAAGTGAGTCCAATCGCAATTCAGCTCAGCCGAACTTATCTCATGGAACCAAGGTACAAACAGAAAGGAAAGAGCGGATGGTGCAAGCTGAATCTGGTGTGTACATCACTTTATCTACCTTGCCAGGTGGTGGTAATGAAGTCAAGCGTGTTCGCTTCAGGTACCCTAATGGCCATCCTTGATTTATGAAATCAAGAAAAGTAAACATTGTACTTCATTGAAAATCAAAGGCCATATGATCTTTTAGATTTTAGGGCTTGATGTGTTTAATACTCGCCTTAATATTGCTTTCATTTATATTTGACGTTCTTATTGCTCTGAACTAGCCTTACTCATCAATGTCAATGGACATTTAAATGTTGTTTCGCAGTCGGAAGCACTTCACAGAACGAGAAGCAGAGAAGTGGTGGAGTGAAAATGGAGCCAAAATATGTGAGCGGTACAACATCCGAAGTTCACATTAGTGGCTGGTGCTTCCTTATTTTCTCTGTAAGAAGGCAGACTCGACTGACACTATCAATGTGACCTTCTTCCTCTCTATTTGAAGCTGTAAATTTTTTTTCTAAGTCATTCAGTGGAGCTTTTTACCGCTCGTTGTAGGTCACGAGTTGGCAGATAGTGTAGAGAGACAAAGAAAAGAGTATAGGAAAGGGCATGGTCGAAATAGTAAAAGTGCATTTTGACTTGAGGATTGTGAATATCCTGAGAAAACTGTTGGCAGATTGATTTATTTATTCATCTTTTTGCTAATCTAGTTATTATTAAGTTTTCGTTTTTTATTTTTCAAACCCCAATTTCAGATGATTTTCTGTTCTCCGATGTACCCTCCATAATTTCCCTTCGATCGAATTCTTCCGCGGCGCAAGTTCTTCCCATTTGTGAAAACACAATATATCTTAAAACGCTTATAAAATCTGCTGCTCTAATTCGTGGAATAGAGCCCATACTTAGGACAGATTTCAAACAGACTTTGAAGGCTTTGTCAGAAAATAAAATCTTTTCTATTGTCTGTAAGATGATGCATTATACATTAAAACACTCCAAAGTACCAATTCTGCCAGAGTGGATAGGCTATCAATGCTGTTACTGCAATATCTCCAACCCTGACAAAATTGGGTTCAGGATAGACAGGAAACAAACTACTTCCCTCTCGAGGGAGTGAGGCTGCCACTAATCGGAGTCCTGTCTTCCTTAAACGGTTGAGTCGAGGGATCAGATAGACTTGGTAACCTTGAAACACTACCCTTCCCTTTCCTGGCATTTGGTCCAATCTCCTCTATCATGTATTTCCACCCATCGATCGGTCTCCGACGACTAAATATGTGAGTCTTAATAAAACTAGCTATCTGCACAACAAAATTTATAGAACCAAAAAATAAGAATTAATAGCAAGGCAAATAATGAAGAATCTGGTTTATACACACACACACACACTGCAAGCACCAATAGCACTGTATGAGTAGGGTCTAGGATAAAGATTGACACACCTGGAATTTGCAGTATGCAATCCGACGGTCAAATTCTTGCAGGAGAATATCTTCTTCTCTTTGTGACATCTCCCATACGTTTCCGTCTTGTTCCTTTGCTGTTGTTTCCCAGCCATCAGGCTTATTTTTGAACTCAGAAGAGCTTGGGATCTTTGCATTGTCCAAATCATCATTGGTGGGGTCAAAAATCCTGCATTTTTTAACGATTAAATCAACAAGAAGTTGGCTATCGAACAGCGGGCTTTACAGGTTGCTTCATACAAAATCCAAACAATTAAAATGGAGGGAGTATTACTTTTAGAATAGAGAATAAGATCAACTGGAAATACATCTAAAGTCAATTGCTCATCCCGACTTAAATGAAGGATGAGGATCAGGAACGTGCGGCATTCAGATTCCAAAAGTTGATCAAATTGATATTTTTCACGTTGGATTTTGCCAAATCAAATCAAAACACTCCAAAGCGATCAATTCAGAACCACTAGGTCAGCGCACCTTAAACTACAACTTATGAAATTACTCATTAGATTTTTTTGAATCATTTGTTACCTAATAGACATGAATAAAGAAGAAAGAGCATTACTCAGAGCAGGAATCGAGCAATCGATCAATATCATGTTGATGATGGGGGCCATGAGTATCCAACTTGGCTTCCTCTTGTTTCTCAATCTCCTTCAACCACAAGGCAGCATGAATCCTCTGTTTCTTCAATCTATAGTCTTTTTTAATACTCTCCAAGCTGTAAAGCTTGTCACCACTTTCCTCAGCACTGTTGACATGGTGCTTGACTTTGCCTTTGTTGTTGTTGTTGTTGTTGTTGTTGTTCCTCCTCTCATCCCAGTTGTCATTCATGTCCTCCACGAACGCCTTCGTCTCGGCATCGACATCCGACGACAAAACGATCTCTTCGGACCCGAAATTCACGTCTACTTCCCACGCAGCTCGGTTCTTTGGCGTTAGGTCTTCCGGCAGCCAGGCCGTTTCCCACGCGTCGTTCCATTCTTCGTCCCCGTCTTTGGGAGGTTTCGTCGAAAGGGCTCTTATCAGAATCGATGGTGTCATTGGATAACAACGGATTGCTTTTGTCATGGATTTTTTTGATGCTATCCGTTGAAGGGTTTGCATTTTTCTTTTTTGGGGGTATTTTCAATTTTCTATTTTAGGGCTTTTGGAGATGAAGAGTGAAGACGGACCGAGTGAGAGTGTGAGACTGAGTTGACAAACGAAGTTTTGCTTAAACCTTTCTCTTTGTTCTCAAGAAGGGACAACCAGTGCCAACCAAGAAGCTTGAGCCCTTTCGGCTTTTGATCACGAGCCCGATTGGATATGGATTGGGTTGTGAGCCCGATTGGATTTGGCGTTCGCCGGGGTCCGCACTCCGCTAAATAATAAACATAGTTTTATCCCCGTCAGTCGGAATTTTCTGGAAAAAATAATCCGTCTTGATTTGATGACATACTTTGAATAAATCAAAATCCAAAAAAAAAAAAAAAAATCAGCTTAGATTTTTCAAGGTTTTCTAACTTTTTTTTTTAATTATTAATTTTGGATATTAATATACTATCGGTGGGAATTAACTGATAATGATTAGTTGGGGGATTAAATTAAGAACCATCTCAATCTTTACTTTAGAATGCAATGATAGTAAATATTAGATTTTTGTTAAGAGGGAGTTAGAGATGTACGTGAAATTTCGGTAAGGATGTGCGTGAGATTTGGTTATTTGATTAATAGTTGGATAGATTAAATTTAAAGCATTATTAGAGCGAAGAATATCAAAATAAAACTACGGAAAGCCAGAGGAGTGATGTGAGAACTTGAGGCGATGAAGGCAGCCAACAATTTTCAGGTCGACGAGGACACATGGAGGTGATGATGTAAGTGCAATATCATTACATTCCTTCTGCTTTTGCTTATCTATTTATTTAAAAATGTTCCTGATTTATTTGTTATTCCATGACTTCTCCTCCTCATAAATTGCATTTGATTGAATAAATTTCGGAATATGACTTTTAAAAGACCTATGATGCCGTATGTTCTTTTTTTGAAAAAAAAAAGAAAAAAAAAAAACCATAGAGAGAGAGAGAGAGAGGTGGGATAAAACATAGCATCTAAAAAACCACAAAATATAATTTTAATTCAATGAATATTCCTGATGGTAATTATAATTTTCTCCATATCACATCACAAAATAGTAATTATGGATTGGTTTATTCATACTATAAATCAAGCTCAAAATTCTTAGGGAGTAGCGTGCGTGTTTTCTCTGTGAACATTATTTAATAAATAAATAAATATCACAAACGGGCTTCGTAAACTGTTATGAAATGGGCCAGAGCTTTTTCATGAAAGCCCATTGACTTTAAGATCTCAAGCTACTAGGGTTAGGGTTTTGCAAAATCATATATATGTAGATAAAAGCAGTCGCCATAAGGAGACACGGCCTCTTCACGCCATTTGCTTAGGCTTTTACAAAGATCGCAGAGAGAGTGACTGAGGGCAGCACCAGCGGCGCGCAAAGATGGTGCACGTTTCATTCTACCGCAACTGTATGTGCTCCAGTTTCTACAAATGCTTCATCTTTGTTTGATCATTATTGTTCTCTTTTTTAAATAATAATAAAATACGTTGTGTATGATACCCGTTTCACTTTGATACCGTCTCGATCTCGTTTGTCAGTGTTGTATGATATTATTGTTTGGATCCAAAGAAAGTGAAGGAAACTTGAGACCTTTTTATATGTGTTATCTGATCCTAATATCCGTAACTGAGTATCTGCTTTTTTAGGTTTAGCCAGTAGAATGTTTGGTAGCCGGTATTATATTTGTGTGCAGATGAAGTTGGAGATTGTTTAAAAATCATTATAGTACTCTTCTATGACGTATTAATTGTTGATGGTTACCGGTTCTTGTGATATCTGAGCTTATGATTGATTATGAATCGATGCGTGAATAGACGGGAAAACCTTCAAGAAGCCAAGACGTCCCTATGAGAAGGAGCGATTGGACGCTGAGTTGAGACTTGTGGGAGAGTATGGGCTTCGCTGCAAGAGGGAACTCTGGAGGGTTCAATATGTACTGAGCCGCATCCGAAATGCTGCGAGGGATCTTCTCACTCTCGATGAGAAGAACCCACGTCGGATTTTCGAGGGTGAGGCCCTTCTCCGGAGGATGCACAGGTACGGCTTCTTGGAAGAGAGCCAGAACAAGCTTGATTATGTGTTGGCCCTCACTGTGGAGAACTTTCTCGAGCGTCGTCTCCAGACCCTTGTGTTCAAGAGTGGCATGGCTAAGTCAATTCACCATGCTCGAGTGCTCATCAGGCAGAGGCACATTAGGTATAATTTATGCACTGTGTTTCCTTTTAGTTCGTATCTGCTTTTTTCAGTCTGTAAAATCTTCAAATGCTTTTTCTCATTTGTTTCTTTTCTATTTTGCTATCATTTGACCAACATGAATTTAAATTGCTTGTTCCATCTGGATGTCTATTACTGAGTTTCTCAATTTTAACCATTACTTGCTGATTTTTAATTTTTGGTTATTTTCTAGTTGCCTTTAAGCTGACATTTGGTTTTGGCTTTAAAATTTGATAAATTATCTCGAGTTTGTGATTTGTGTGTTTATACACGTTCAGGTTATAATTATAGTATGAGAAAGTTGCCCACTAATTGATAATTGTAGTGTCATAATATATGTAATGATTCTAGCATGTATGGCTTACCAGTATTGTGGATGATCTTTTGGATGTTATAATGTTTAGCGAGTTTGATTGTACTTGAGTTTACCTTTCTAATCGTTGGGCATTAATATGCCCTGCATGCACTACCCAGCAAATGTGTTTGGCTTTGTTAATTGGTGTATTCAAATGCTGTCACAACTGACATCAGGACTGCTGTTGGTTTTTTTCATAAAATGTGTTGCTTTTTTTTATCTATTTGATTACTTTGTTTTTTTTATCTATTTGATTACTTTGTTTTTTTTATCTATTTGAATACTTTAACGTTGCTATGCCTCATCCCTTTGAGTCATTTTATTTGATTTCGTCTTTGTCAACATCTTTTTTTCAATTTGTCACAAGGAAGTTAAAACTTTTCTTTTTTTTTTTTTTTTGGTTGGTTGGTCAATCAGCCGATTGTTCCTTTGTGAATGTATAAAGTAATGATATGTTGTTCTTGTTTTACAAAGCTTATTTGAGCTGGGTTGCTTTGATGTTCTAACCTTAATGTTTTAGTAAGATTGTTTTGAGGTCTTTAAGCGTGGTTATTTTGTATATTAATGAATATCTCTATTTCTGATTATCAGGGTTGGAAGGCAGCTTGTCAACATCCCCTCATTTATAGTGAGGGTTGATTCCCAGAAGCACATTGAATTCTCACTCACAAGTCCATTTGGAGGCGGGCGCCCTGGAAGAGTGAAGAGAAGGAACATTAAGGCTGCTGCTAAGAAGGCCGCAGGTGGAGATGGAGATGAAGAGGATGAAGAATAAATTACCTGTGTGAACAGATAGTTTTTTTATGGTTAACAGTAGGAACTCTGGCTGAACTTTGCAGGTCGACTTTTCTTCTCTAAGTTTTATGTTTTTGTTTGCGAATTTGCTTGCTATAATAGGAGGTTTTGCTTGCTTTGTGTTTTACAGACTGCTCATTGAGAGAGTTGTTTTTGTTTTTTGGGATGTACTCTTTGATCCTTAAGCTATTTTATGCCTAAATTAAATTTGCTATTTTGCGCATATATATATATATGTGTATAGATTTAATGGTAAATTGTCGCTACTGCAATGGCAATGTAATGCTAACAAGATGCATTTGAAGCATGCTTTTGTTATTGATGTGATGTGTCGAAAAATTTCTGCTCGTGGGGAGGTTCATTTTCGAGGATAAAGATTGGGGTTGGGCTTGGGCTTGGGTTTTAGATGGGTTCGTAATTAGCTCTCTCATCGGGGACGTGCCTGGGCTTTTCACACGGGCTATTCACACAAGATTAGAATCCTTTGCTGTACTCGCACACACTTGTGAAAAGCGTAGCTTAAACATGTGTTCCCGTCACACTTTTTGATATTCTTTTAAAATCTCAGTTTGTAAAATTACGTCAAAGTATAATTATAAAATTAAAATTTTGAATAATTGAGAAATAAATTACTTAAATAATAAAAAAATTTATCATGAAACAGTATGTTTACTATTATTTAATTTATTATAAATGATAGTAAGATTAACTAAATTTCTATTGTAATTTTTTGCTCTTTTTTGTAATTTTACCCAAGACAATAAAAAATATAGAAAAATGATATTTTATAAGAATTTTAAAGGAGTGTTAGGAGCTCCCCGCTCGTTATTTTAAATTTTGTCAAATATTTGATCCAACTTGTTCTGTTAGAGCTTGAGGTTGCTTCCGTATTCAACAAATGTGGGGACGGCAGAAGACTCGCTTTCATTATATTAGAACTTGGTATGATGCACAATACTTTCAAGCCTAAAAGTTATTTTTATAAATTTAAAAATAGTTTTATTGATTCAACTTTTAAATTGTTAGATGCTACTATTAGGATAATAGATAATATATTATAAACATTATAATGTAGGAAAAAAGTCTTTTCCACCGTCGGGTTTGATAAAATCGTCCATTTCTATCCTATTATTTAAACAATAATTCAACATATCCTGTTGTGAATTTATAGTTAATTCATTTATAATTTCATTAAACACAAAATAAGGTTGAATAAAATTCAAATTATTTTAAAATAAAAATCTAAAGGGTAATTAAATAACATCTAACTGTATATACAAATTTAAAATTAGTTTAAGAATAACTTAATTAAACAAAATTAACAATAAAGAATATGCAATATGTGTGTGTGTGTGTTCAGTATATTTGCATATGTGTGTTTTTTCAATGAAGTCAAATAAATTTTTGAACAAATAATAATAATAATGTTTCAATCAAATATCATTATTCATAGGTTAGAAATAAACTAAAAGAAAAAAAAAAAAAGTACCCATACTAACAGTTAATTAACGAAAGACTATTTTAGAATATTATTGAAAAAATAAAAATCAGATAATTTATTACATCAAACTTTAAAGGTGAGAAACGCATTCTTCCTTGCAATGTACCATAGCACCGCCCAGTCGGCCATTCATTATTTCCTTCAAGACCGTACCGTGCGGGCAACTTGTCTTATGGTTACTAAAATTCACATTGAAAACACGGGCTGCTTCTGAATGTTGTAAGCTTATCTCAACATGTTCGCTGCCTTTATCAATCGCCTATTAAAATACTGATTTGATCGAATGTCTAATCAATTGAAAAAATTAAAGGCTTAAAGTCAGTCAAGATCCTCTTGACATCAGTAGTGTAAAGATGTCATGGACTGTCAGTTTCACAATTACTGGCCTGCCTAACTATTGCGGAGAAGATGGTCTATTTCTTTATAATCACACCGTGCAAATTGCAATGCATTCATAACTTTGGGATTTCTTTAGATTTTTTTTTTTTTTTTAATTAAGTTTTTTCTCCTTCAATTTGGTGTGAAGGCATCTTGTCGGCCTTATGAGAGCTACGGTGATTTTGTCTGAACTAGAGTTAGATATATGGACTTTATAATGGTTCTGTTTGTTGTTTTTTTCCTTTTCCTTGGCATCTCAATTTAAACACTATCAGATTTGATATTTTGAAAATTTCTAGTGTGTCATATGAATAATGAAATAATGAAATGTGATGCAACAAATTTTTTTTTTTTAACCTAAATATGCATCTCATTGAAAAAACATAACAGCATTACGATAGTATATTGTCATAATACATTCAACATACTAGAACAAACGTAAATATCTATTATCGTTAAACATATAGACAATCAAGAAGAAAAAAGTACACCTAAAATACCAAAAAGTACTTTCATCGAGAAAAAAATAATGTGTTTACGTCTATTGAACTTGGTATTATTTGAGCTCTTTCATATAATTATATGTGTGTGTATCACATCAGAATAAGTTAAAATTATAAGTTCATCCCGAATTAGTATTTGAATAGTAAGAAAATTCCATAGATTATTCACGGAGATTTCTACCTTAACAGGGAAGTTTGTTGACCTTCTATCACACAAAGATGAAATGAATAAATAAATAAATAAAGTAATAGGGAACCTCAATTTTGTGATTTTCTTTTCGAATTAAGTAAAATTTACTCAATTTTTAGCCATCGTGTCAAATTATTATGTATTGATCTTATTGCATGAATGTGTAATTATGCCATGTATTATGTGTCAAATTGTTAGAAAGAAATTTGCCTCTCCAAGTAATAGAAACATAACTACCAACTGAACTTAACCCAATAATAAAAACAGTTTTAAAAGCGTCAAATTCTGTGCAGTTAAAGGGTAAAACAAGTCGAATTTCCCGTTTAATACGCACAGAGCAATAAAGGGCAACTGCAATCTGATGGACTCGGCGCATAATTTAAAACTAATTAATAACAAAAATTACAAGTGGTGGCGTTGCTGTGTTTCATTTTCACACGGGGTATTATTATTATTATTGTTGTTGTTGCCAGAGCAGAAACGAAAGACGATTGCGTAAAAGGAAAGTAGGAACAAACAGCTATCGCCTATCGGGGACCAGGCTGTGCCTATATGTCATTTCCTTCTCTTACATGGAGATTCTCACCCATCTGAAATTGAAGTGTCGTATTTCAATTTGCCCAGTTGCTTGCTTCTGTGGATTTGGGAATCTGAAGTTGACACCCAAACCACCATTCTCCTTGCAAGTTTTATCTGTTTGGCTCAGTCAATCTTCTCCGATCAGCTGTGGCTACATTATTTATATTATTATTAGCATCGTTTCTTTTCAATTATAACAGCATAATAACTCGTTTTAAAAGAGTCAAGAATAGCCAATAATAAATCATCGCATTGGTGTGAACACAAGGTCATTTCTATAAATTAACATAATGTTTAAAGTTAGAGCTTAAATTAGGACAAAGACTAATTATAAGACAATTAAAACTAGGTTTCAATTAAAAGAAGAATCGAGTGCAGTGTCGGCAACAACACAGTACTACCAACAACGCAATGGTATCACAAACAAAAAGATAAAAGAAAAAATGAAAAAAAAAACTGCAAAAAATACCAAAAAAATAAAAATCACATAATTAATGTCACTAAAATACATCGACGCACCACTTTTTAAGCGAACCCAAACGTTGAGCAATAACATGGGCAAGTATTCATAAAGCAAGAATGAGTGCACTTGCACTCCAAAAACCCAGCCAAATGAAAAGTCAACATACACATGCACTCTAAAATACGAATGTCCATTTCTTTCTATTGTTCAAGTTGAAACCAAAAAATTAACCTACCAACAAAACATTTTAACATTAAACAATCATAAAAAAGAACTTGAGATTTTGAGCCAATATCTCGCAGGGATCAGTCAAAGGAACCAAAAGATGAAAAGAAAAAAGAAAGAGGAGGGCAAAGGAAATGATCAACTGAACAGATTCAACAATGGAATAAATGGAGCTGGAGAAAGAACAACCTTAACTTGACCCAAGTGACCCTGACTCGTACTACACGAACCCAGTTGGAGATGAAATTTTATACCTATGTACGTGATCGTGTCTGCCAATACACTGTCCCAAAGATTCTCGATTCCATTATCCATCCGCCTGGTCTTTCCTTGCTTCTGGTTCCAGATTTACACCACCCTTTCTTTATTTAAATAACGTTTGAGGAATAAAAACTCAGTTGTCTATGGGTTACAGCGAACACTTCAAAAAGATGCATTAATTATTTTCATTTTTTTCCCTTTTTTAAAAATTCTCACTTATTTACCATTATTATTACTTGTTGCCTTTGGATATGTCAAAGATAAATTATTAGAGATATAAGGTGAAGGCATCTAGATGCCTTGGTTTTTTAATTCGCAACTGCTGTGAAATGAGATCAGTAGTTCATTTCTATTGAGGAAAAGCAATTTTTATTTTTTTAAACAAACGTCACTTCTTTTAATTTGATGGAACACAATAGTTACACATGGATAACTCTACTAAAAAATGATGTGCACATATAAAATTCAAGTTACACTAATCGGCCTCTCCTGTAATATGGGTAGAGAAAAGTAATCCTCCTGTTGTGTGTGTGTATATATATTTTAGTCTGAAATTTTAAAGTATGAAAAAATTTGGAGAGTTTTTAAAATTGTACGGTTTAAAAAACTTGAAATTGTAAGTCTTTAAAACCGTACGGTTTTAAAGTTTTCTCGGACTTTTTCGCACGTTAAAATTTCAGATCAAAAAATTACCTCACACACACAAACACACACAAGCACACGTGCACACACACACGCGCACACGCATGCACGTACGCGCGCTCACACACACCATCTAATGTACCCTTACAAAATATAGAAATTCAAATAACCCTTATTGCAAACACCAAGTTCATTTGACACTTTCAATTGACATGACATATAGGATTTCTATAAGATTCATCCTCTCTATGCCTTGGAAATTTCCAATCTGAAATTTGAAACTTGAAAGTTTTGGATCTAGAAAGAAATTATACTGTCTACATTAAAAACTAAATACATACGCTCAAAAGTCAAAACTCAGCACATATCTAATTATGATATTTGGAATAAAATAGAGTTACAAATCAATAACAACTCCATATTATGGAGGAATCTGCCTTCATTCAGCGTGTTAGATACCGAAGATAGATTACTCTCCGGCAGACGGAAAAGATCAGAAAATTGAAGTTTTACAGAAGAGGCGGCGTTGGAGAGGGAGAGAAGAATGAATTTATTATTTTTGAAAAATGTCAGTGATCAGGTCCTGAGATTCTTGTCGATGTTATGAAAATATCAACCGGAAAATCAAGAATATTCAAGCAAAAGGATCGTGACGGGTACGGCACGGCCGTTGACAACCACATCAAATTGACAACCAATCATACATATCATGCATGTCAGTTTCCAAACATAGAAGATAAATTATGGGTTAATGGACTTAGCAGTCTTTAGGACCCACTTCCTCTAATTGCAGACAAAATCGGTCTATCAAAACATCATTACACAGTACACACTATTTGGGAAATTGATGGCTGTTGTTAGTTGGGCTCAATTAAGAAGATGATACATGATACCTATATGCATAAAATCTCAAATCAAGTGGACAAACAACCATTCAAGAAACCATGTATTCTTTTGGTTATCTACATTACACGTCGCGTAGCACCGTGATTGTCGACGCATTTGTCTTTGCATTCTGAGCTACTAAATTTTCAATTTCTTTGTTTGAAAAATACCTTTAGGTTATGTTTGGTTGGGAGGAGAGCATGGGAGAAGAAAGTAATTTAATTTTTATTTTTATTTCCATTATTTGATTGCACAAAATATATAAAAATCTAAGTTCCATTATAATTGAATATCGCTTATAATATAGAATTTGAATTCCACACTAAAAAATGAAGAATTCAAATTCCTTATATGTTGAAAACCTAAATTATCAAATTTACTCTCCAATATTTTAACTTATTTAATGCTATTAATAATAATTATTTATAATTTTATTTTATCAATTTAATATTATAAATAATTTTATATTAATTAAATTTAATGAATGATTTAAGAAATTTAATAAAATAAATAAACTTATTTATTTATTTAATATGAAATAATATAAATATAAATGACGGACTGTCACCGGAATTTCACCAAACTTCTGCCGGATCTCCGCCAGACCATTATCGGACCTCCGCCAGAGCCTTAGACATCGCCGGAAGCCGCCAAAAATTTACCAGAAAGTCACCGACTGCCGTTGACTGTCATTGACTTATGTTGACCGCTACTGTTGGCCGACTTTTATTTATATTAAAATATATTTAATATTAAATTATATTAAATAGTTTAGTATATTAAATTATTTTATATTTTATATTAATATAAATCATGAATTGTTTTAGAACTCTTTGAAATTAAAAAAATTTAGTATTAGTATTAAATTATATTTTATCACTAATATAGATAATTTAGTATTTAAGGTAAATGATAAATTTGTCCAAAGAAAAAAATTATAATTCCCTTCCTTATCAAATTTTATGTCAAACCAAATAATGAAATTTAATTTCACTATTCTCTTCCACTCATTTATTTTCCTTTCCCCTCCATTCCACTCTTTTCCTCTCCTCCCCTTTCTTAAAACCAAATATCACCTCAGAATTCATTAAAAATCCGGTAGAAACATCAATAACGTTATGTGCAAAATAATTTAATGGGAAATTATCTCTACACTGTCATTTTTTGGTCATATGTATATCTAATCACTACAAAATTTTGACATGTAAGTTACACTACCTTTATTTTAGAACTTGTATCAATCAACTATTTGATACAAAAAAATGACCATTTTGTTGCTAAAATATCCTTTATTATAATTATAAAAATATCCTTGAATTTAATAAAATAAATAAATAAATCTTAAATTCAATATGTTAATATTTTATAAATATAATTTCATTTAAAAAATAGTTATGTTAATTTTTTATAATCATAATTTCATTTAATTTGTATAGACAAGTTTCTTAATATTAATTATAGGGAAGTTTACAACAATTATAGGGAGCTTTTCTCTTTAAGTTAATTTTTGTAAACTTCCCTATACTTAATTTAATTACAAAAAATAAATAAAATTTTAATCTAGAAATTTTTAATTACAAGATGTGTTTTTTAATAATTATAATTAAAAACTATCATATTAGATTTTGATATTTATTTGTTTTATTAAATTTATGGGTACTCTTATAATTATAGTTTTTATATTTTTTAAAATTTTACAGAATGAAATAGTATTTTATTCCTTTAGGGGTAAAATAATTATTTTTTTAGTATAGAGTCTGTAGACATGGTTGATTGACACAAATTTAAGAACTAAGGTGGTTCAAAGTGTATGTCAAAATTTTATGGAGGTTAAATTCGTATACAACTAAAAAAAATGATGTAGAGATAATTTTCCTAATTTAATTGAGAAATTTGAGAGATCCATGAACAAGTTTTTACTCCCACCAGCCAATCCATCACAGGCATGACGTTTTAGGACTTCAGACATAGACTAAAGGAAAAACATGCCGTTAGAGTTGGCAGCGAGACATGACAGGATATAATTTGCCAATCATGCAAGACATAAAATGTCTAAAACTCCATCCAAGAAAATAAATTGAGACAAAACAGTCTCTCAATCGTAGGCACAATAAAATATCCAATCTCGATGAAGACTTTAAATTACCCCAAAGGACATAAATTTACTATCATACACTGTAAATTCTGTCAAAAAAGGTATGTTATACTTAGGGATGGCAAGAAAATTCGGGTCCGACCCGCACCCGCAAGGATCCAGATTTAAAATTTTCAAATTAGCATAAATTCGGAAAATCGAATATCCAAATCCGGTTATTTTTTGTCTTAAATCAAAAACGTATTTTTAACTTTAAAAAAAGTCTAATCTAATCCATAAATCAGTAAATCTCTAATCATTTTCTATCTCTCATTCTCTCTTGGCTCTCGCGCGGTCTCGCCTCTCGCTGCCTCTCCCACACACCGTGACTCCAGTTCACCGTGATGCCGACTCTGACTCACCGTGACGCTAACTCCAACGCGCAGTGACGCCGTCTTCCTCGCAGATCGTTGAAGCAGCGCTGCCCGCACCAGATCTGCCGAAGCTCCCCCCCACCCCCCCCCCCCCCAACTTGTCACTAAAGCTTCACCGTCCAAGCCTCGCGGTGGTCGTTGAAGGCTGCCGCCATCCAATAAGTTAATTTGTCGGTAATGGTTATGTACTTGAATTTAGTTATGTTTTTTATTTGTTGATTTTAGTGGTTATGTACTTGAATTTAATTATTTTTTATGTTTGATTTATGTTGTGATATTTTTATTTGTGGATTTATGTTGATGTTATATGTTATTTATGTTAAATTGTTAATTGTTAGATTATAATTGAATTTTATTTGATATTATTAATTAGATTGTTGAATTCTTAAGTTATATTTTTAATTATTTAAATTTAAGTTTTTCGGATCCGAATATCCGAATATCTGTCCGGATCCGGTACGGATTTTACCCGCATATGGATCCGCAAAATAGTTTACGAATCCGGATATGAAAATGGAATCCGGATTTTGCCAACCCTAGTTATAGGTTTATGACTAAATGTGATATATGTTTTATTTATTAAAAATATTTGTCATACAAATATGAGCACGTGTGATTCATCAAATCAGTTTGTCATAAGTTTCTGGAAACTCAAATTTCAGGATATTCGGGATCTCGATCGAAGTTTCAAACATTTCAAATTCTATCTCAAATAGTAAATCAAAATAAATTTGAGTTTTAAATCCTAATCCAAATAGTAAATCAAGATAAAATTTACACTAAATCCATTCCGAAAAAACCAAAATCTCATATCCTAATAAAAATTTGAGAAATTCTACCAGCTTAAAGTAGTGCTGCAGTTTCCACAAAGAAAAATGGCATCAATGGTAAGGTCTTTATTACTGAAAACGAAGTTAAATCATAACTTTCGACAACCTTAATCCCTTAGTCTCAATAAGAGTTTAATGATCACAAGTCCAGGTTGTATTTTTTTTTTATAAGACTATTATTCATAGTATTTATAATTAAATAATTATTGAGATCAGTTTATATCACATCTTATATAGTACCGCTTATATTTTAATCATTTGAAATATTTAAAGGACATCAAACTTTATTCATAGGAGAAAGATTTTTTCACTCAAATTTTAAAAAAAAAAATTAAATTAAACTTTGACAATTCTAACTATTAAATGCTTATTTAGTAATAATTTTAGTATTTTATTAAAGTGCATATTAAAATATTATGTTAGACAATGTAATGATTTGTTCGTACTCGAATAAAGTGCGAAATCTCGTTGAAAAATTTTGATTGGAAGGTTATGGCCTTATGGGTATGGTGTCTCATTGATGATTGTGAGTCAATAATATTATCCTCGTTTCAATGGACTTGGGGTAGATAAATTTGGATTCCAATCAACCTGCTCAGATTTCGAATTAATTAGATTAAAAAAGAAAAAGTCCAAACTCAATTTAAACTTATGAAATTAAATCCAATCACGATTCGATTCAATCAAATTGAACAGATTCCTATCCAATCGAATTGAGGGGGCTCATCTGCATATTTAACTCGGATCGAATCGAGTTATTTACACATTCTTGGACCCGCAAAAGTTGTAGCGGGAAACCTTGAAACATAGCCGTCTCAATCAAAGGATGATGCATGTAACCACTATAATTGTGTAATAATGCCCATCACCGTATTCATATCCGGACAATGGACATGGCAGACACACACATACCATCATCACTTTTTGTCACAATCACATAATGTGGGGCGGACCCCACCACCCGCTTCCCAGTTCATACGTGGTCCCCAGTAATTGCCTAGTTGCCCTTAGATTATTCTAATCATCATCATTCAGGCCCTCACCGAAAATAGCACGTACGATCCGTCACATCACATCACCATGTCACGAGCCTATTCCTGTTTTATTTTATTCTCATATTTTTTTTATTAAAGTAGTACCAATGCACATTTTTTTAATTTAATTAAACTCCAAAGAATTTCCTAGTCACTTCATATAAAATATAACAAATTAAATTCATATGATAATACATAAATTTAAACAAAATAAGAGTATTTCACATTAAACTTATATTTTTCGAATTTTCTATTTCTTTAATAATATTATAATCTAGGGTTACGATGGGTGAAGTTTATGAAAAAAGTCTTGACAATTATTTTTTGACAAAATAATAAAGTAATAATTGAAATTTTAAAAGCGTTTGTGGCTCAATAAATTACTTTTAGAAAACAACTTCTCACTGATTTTCTAAAACTGAATGCCGCGAAAAAATAGAAAAATTACAAAACAAGCAGATTTCGACAGATTTATCACCTACTTTTTCTTGTCAAAACTTTTAATCCCGAACATAATCGAGAGAGCGCTGAGCAGTAAAGCATCTTTCATGTTTAATTTCTTGCCAAAAAAAATTATATATATATATATTTCCTTTGATGTCAAGTTTCCCTTCAAACCAGAAGCAAAAGCGCGTGTCATGCACGGTCACGGGAAAAGCAGATGGTCTTATCGACATTTTCTTCCCTTCCACAGAAATATTATGTTTATTTAAATTAAATATTTGATTAAAATATTCATTAGTCATTGAATCTTTTAATATTCATTAATCCATTTTATTATTAATTATCAACGTATTATTGTCCCCACTTCACGTCAAAATATCTTTCGCAGCATTACCCTTACCATATGGCCGCATTTCATTTTTGTACATGGCTAGGCCCCATCTGTTTCTGTCCACCAAGGGGGACAATTTTGTATTTTGACGGTGCTCCGTGAGTTATCTGCATCAGCTGTGCCCATGGTAACTCTATATAAAGAGAAATAAAGTGGAAATAAAAAATTGAAAACTTTTTCACTTATATTTCGTCTTCTAAAATTTAATATTCTAGAAACAAGAGACGACACATGGGATAATTTTAAGTTTTTTTTTTATACAGAAGAAAAGAGAGGTACCAAAATGAAACCTAGAAATTTCTCCATTTTTACGAATCTCCCCCCGCTCACTCATTACTAATTCATTTTGAACCCCTAATAATTACTTTCATCCTAATTTTTAACTTCTTTAGCTTATAACATCTAAGCTACATGAAAAGTTGGGACTGTAACAAGGTGTAGTAATTAGCAGCCTCATCCTCAAGATCCCACAAGCCATCACAAAAAGCCAAACAATCTGCACCACTAATCCCTACTTCATCAGAATCAGTACTGCTGTTATTAGCACCAGAAGCTTCCATAGATGGAATCCCAAGCTCATCATCAGAAGCTTCAAGAAGATGTCTCATGACTCTCTCTTTATCATCAACTTCATCTTCCTGGTTTGTTGAAGAAGAAGAAGAAGAAGAAGAGATAATGGGGTTGCTGGATTCTTGGTCATCGTTAATGTTTGGACATGGGGTAGGGTCGTCAGAAGAAAGCTCATGCTGCAAGCTTGTCATTAAAGAAGACAGGTCTTGAGCTGGCTCTTCTTCTTCAGCTTCATCAAGCAAAGACAGTATGTGGTTGTATGATGATGGCCTGTGACGCTTTGTTTCTTCAACTTCAACTAATTCGTCTATCTGTTTCCCTTCTCTTTGGCGTTTTAATGTCGACTCAGCCATTCGATGGAGGAGAGAAATTTAACAAATTAAAAAAGCTAGAGCTTTGTTTAAAGGGGAGGGAAGCGCTGAGAGAACAGTTGGAAGGTACTTGAATGAAATGCAAGTATGAGGAGGGAGATAGGGGGGGATACGAAGGTTTATATAGAGATTGAAGCAAAGTGTAGTTCCGGTCAAAACGAGTTAAACAAGAAAGCGAGAATATTTAATATGTTGTGTGTTTGTGTGTTTTTCTTTCTCTTTTTTTATTATTATTTATTAGATGGGAAAAAAAGATGCTCAAATAAAAAAGAAAGAAGAGATTATTGTCACACTCATGAGTTGGTCTTCCTTCGATATGAACCGTTGGATGTAACTTTCTTCAGAGATTTGTGAAACCGAAGAAGATCGGACGGGTGATAATTGAAGGGGTGTCGGACAAAAGAGAGTTGAGGTAATGACAAAAGTGGACAGAAGAGGTAATTACATTATATCAACAAATAAAAGCCATACATGCGTAAACCGAGGCGGGTTACCCTTCAAACACAAAAAGTGGCAAAATCTCTTTAAAAAGTGCATTTCTTTATCTTTCCTTGGTTCTCTAAAAAGGTTTTTAAAAAAAAAGAAATATTGATTAATTTAATATGTACGAAGCGGCAGTGCTGAGCTTCTGAACACGGACAAGAAATCTATCAATAATTATGAATTGTATCTTCAATCGATCAGCTTTACAGAGTTGTATGGACGGCCTGGATGGGTTTGCAGGTGAAGTGTCTGCGGCTGATGAGACCTATTTTAATATCTCTGGGCGTTATTAAGAGTTCCGAGATGAAGGGTATAATGGGGATGTAAGGAAACGTTTGGACGTGACAGATCACAAGAGACAGGAGGGGCGATTGATGACTGATCATGTGATGGACGGATGAGCTGATGAAGGTGCAGCTGTACCAGCACCAGTCCACAATTGCAGTCACGTTTGATGGGGGCTTTCGCCTGTCGATATATATGCAATCATATAAACACACTCTGCAATGTGTGTACGAAATGGAAGCCGCGGCTTCAAACCTCCAACTTGTGAAAATTCGATGGTGCCTTCCTTGCGCTCAAAACTTATCTTTCGTCTTTGGATTAAGACCACACGTGCCTCAAGGTAGAAACCAAATGGTTACTTGATGAAATCCCCCTATCACCATCCTTAAGATATCACCTACGTCTTATCTCTCCGTGCTCATATTCTGGCCTAAAAGTATTCTTCTTAAAATTTTAAGAAAAAATAAAATAAAATACTTCCTGGGCTTGTAATAAAATTCGATTAAATATGAAAAATTGTGTTATTGGTTATAGCTATAGATGGTCAATGAAGCCGAAGACGTATAAGACGAATATGATTTAGATGTCATCAGATAAGACGGCAAGACGAGACGTTAAGAAATGACGCGTCAAGACAATGCGTCTTAAATTTTACAGTGACGATTAATGATAGGTTAAAGCACGGCATGTTACAAAACACCCGATAAGTATGTTTCATTTTTTAATGAAAGTAAATTTAAAATTTTATGATTTTATAAATAACTTGAAATTGAATCTTTTAATGTATTTTATTAGCTCAAGTTTTTTAAATTTATTTAATTCTTAGTTTCAAAAAAATTATAATTGATTTATGTTTATTATTTATTAAATAAATAATTGATATCATGATTTTATAAATATGTATTAATATTATTATAAATTATGATATATGACTCTACGTAATTCCAAGTTAACAATTAAGTTAACCCTTAAAAAAAATTATTATTATTATTGTTGTTTTTAAATACTAAAAAAAAATTCTAATACCATAGAGTCAAACTTAGTAACTAATATTACAATCTCTTATCATTATTAATTTATTATCATTGGATATGGACTTGAGTTTTGAATTTTTTAATTCTATTAAATTTAAATTAAGGCACATTGATCCAAAAAAAAGTACATAAGCTTAAAAAAATGAGACAACAACTTAATAAGATGAAGACGCTGTGAGCTTCCTCAGCGACCAACACCGCTATCTCTGGTTATAGTGATCCTATTATTTTTTTTAATGAATATAATTATTCAAAAATTAGTCTATATAATTATTTTCAAAACCAATAAAATCTCTATGCACATTTGAACAAAATTTAGGTCATTAACGGATTCCTTAACAAAACTGTAATCGGAGGCTTGCAAAAGTCTAATTTCATTAAAATTAGGGCACAATTTACAAGATCTATGTAGTATAATTCAAAACTTTGCACTAATAAAAGTGAGTTTTACAGTTTTGCCACCACTTCTAATTATGTACACGATTGTATTGTTGAAGGAAGAGATAGTGAGATACCAACCGCTTGGCCGTAGAGTAGTTGAAAGTTTCCAAATGAAAAGAATTGACGATTCCAAAACCCTTTTTAATTTGGCTTTCACTTTTTATTATTATATACTTTTCTCCAATAATTACATAAAAATTGTGAGTAGAAATCTTCTTACAGGATCTATTAAGGTAGAGATTAAAGACTGAAAAATATAGTGGAATATTAATAGATAGCCATTTAAAATTAATATTAGAAGATAAAATTCATTTGGTCCCCAAATTTGATGTGAGTGTTTAATCAGGCTACCAAAGTTGGTTATAACTGGCGGTTCCCACTTAACAAACTTGCAACACAAAAAGAAGGTACAACCAATTTATCAACAATGGATAATTCTTCATTTTATTGTTGACTATATGTCTATATAAAAACTTGAGAAAATATCCACCGTCCACCCATTTTTTCCAACTTTTTAAAAAATACATAATTCTTTTTTTTTTTCGCTGAACTCCACCTGAAGCTACATTTTGTTTCACTTTTCCACTTTCGTTTAGATACCGTTAAGAAAACTAATTGAAACTTACAAAAATAACTATTTTGCCCTCCAACTATAATAAATAATAATAATTACATATAATAAAAATAAAAATTATTTTGAATATTACTAATATGGAGATATTTTGTTAATTGTAAAATCTATTTAATCCAAAAATTTATTTAAAATCTTTATAATAAATATAAATATATTATTAAAATAAATATAATAATTTAAAATTTTAATATTATTTTAAATGTTAAAAGTAATTTAATAGTATTAATATACTAATGATTATTTATTTATTATAATAATAAATAATAAATTATTATTTATTATGTTTATCATTATTTATTATGCGTGACTATTATTATTTATTATAGTTGGGGGGCAAAATAATTATTTTTCTAAATTTCAGTTAGTTTTCTTAACGGTATCCAAGCGAAAGTGGAAAAATGAAACAAAATGTAACTTCAGGTCGATTTCAGCAAAAAAAAAAAAGTGTATTTTTGAAAAAAGTTATAAAAAATGGGTGGACGATGGATATTTTCCCTAAAAACTTTTGCTCACTCTTAACCCTTTCTTGCTAAAAATTTGTAGGAAAAAAGAGGATGAAAAAAGACCATCCACCGTTCCTTTAAAATCACCCTCACGAACCTTATTAAAATTTTGAGTAATATATTAGGCCGTTCCTAAGTTATAATTGGATAAGCTGAAACTCATGCTGATAGAAACAATGTCATTGATTTATATTAAAAAAAAAAAAAACGTGGGTGATGGAAGTCACTAATATTATTAACTTAACAAGACTGGTAATATTATAATGTAAAATTGGAATACTAAATTATAAGATGTGTTTGGGATTGAGGTTGGACAATTGTAACTTAAAAGTTACAACACTAAAGTGTTTGGTAAACAGTAGCTGATGTAGCTTGAAAGCTATCTTGATATGATTTTTCACTTATACGATGAAAAAACTATTATATCTTTAATACTTTTATCAAAATTATTATTAAAAATTTATATTTACTATATACTATTATTTATATTTAATAATTATAGTTTTTTTCACAATAGTTGCAAGCTTAAAAACTACAACACTTCAATCCCAAACAGGCTCATAGTTGGATAAAAGTTCGTTTAGTCCCTATTTTTTAAGGTTAATATTCATTTAGTCTCTGTATTTTTAAAAATAGCTCAAAATATTTCTGTCGTTAAACTATTAACACCCTTACCATTATTTTTTGTTCTTTTTGACTTGTTTTTTTATAATATTACCATGTTACAATAATTTTTTTGACATTAATAAAAAAAAATCAAATTACCAATAGAAACAAAAAATATATATATATTAATTTTATAGAATTAATATCTTAATTTTTTTTATTAATGTCCAAACAAAATTAGTAATTTAATTTTGTTCAATATTAATTTTTTTGGACATCCATGAGCTTTTACAAAAATTAATATATATCCTTTTTACTTTTATTTTATTTTTGGGGTTAAAATGATAATTTTAATTTTTATCTTTTTATTAATGTCCAAAAAGTTATTGTAAGAGGATAATATAGTAAAAGTAGGCAAAAAGAATAAAAAGTAACAACAAGTGTATCAATAGTTTTATAGTAAGAATGTTTGGAAGTATAATTAAAAATTATAAAGACTAAGCCGACATTAACCTCACAATATAAGGAGTAAATGAATTTTTACTTGTTTGATCCCTTGTTAAATGAAATTTTTTAGCAATATAACGTCATGTGTCATATGAATTTGTACATTAATTTTTTAAGCATTATATTAGGAAAATTTTTAACCTACCCCCCAAATAAATTGACATTTTGCACCGCGCACAAAAAAAAAAATGACGTGTTGCACCACGCCCTCAATTCCATTATTTTCTCAGTTAAGTTTAATGGTGGAGGGGTAAAATTAGAAGTTCATTTCTTAAATTGAAATAAAAATCTTAGAAAATTAAAAGAAAAATAATAGTGGTGACAATATACATGTAACAATATTTTTTTTTATTGCAATTGAAATAAGCATCTTTAAAAAAATTAAATGAGCTTAATATTTTATTTTTTTATATATAGGGGCATTTTTGTCATTCAATCAAAAGTTAGACGGAGCCGTTAGAAATAACTGAAAAATTAACGGAATTAGGGGCGCGGTGCAACGAGTCAAATCTTTTGGAGACGCAGTGTAAAATGTCAATTTATTTTGGGGTAGGTTAAAAATTTCCCCATTATATTATCATATAAATCTTATCTCTTGTGTATCCATCACTACTAACCAATTGTAAGATATGTGAATAACCTAAAATTTGTATATATGAAATTATTATAAATACATATTAGTTAATGTAAAAAAATGATTCTTTTTCCTCCCTCTAAGAACAGGTAAGCAGTGTCTTTCCGGAAAGGATGGTGAAATATATTAAGGAAAGAGATTCTTTTATGAGAAAAAAAAAGGGGAAATAGATTATATAAATAAAATATTCCCTAAGAACTTATAAATTAAAACGATAGGTGGGTTTGTTTGACCACATTGAATAATTAAGGTCCCTATGAGTTCCGTTTTTTTTTTTCTTCCAAAAAAAAAGGGCAAATGCTACCCCAGAGGCGTTTTAATTGCGTGTCTTATGGAGATTTGCATTTGTATTTGCGTTTTAATCGTGCAACTTTTGTCTTTTTAATTCTCAATTTAGGAATCAAAGATTCAAGACGACCAAATGCACTTCAACTGCTACTAGTTAAGCTGCAACAATTAATTTTATTATGGGATTAGGATCCAAACCACGTGGGCCGTTTAGATTCAATCAACGCGACTGACACATTAGAAGAAAAAACAAAATTAAATAAGTTATATCTCAATTTGCTTGGTTGTTGCTTGTTGGAATTAGAGATCTAGATCGCTTGCGGTCGCTCATAGCTTATTTAATTGCTTTTAATTAATTGAAAGAATGGCGTCCTAAGAAACAACCAAATCTTCAGTAATGAGAGAACACCCGGCGGACTTGTCGAAACTCAACCGTCTGACCTCTGAATTTATGCTGCCTTTTTCTTCCTTTTCATTATTACATCTTACGTGACACATGTATCAATCTTATTGGAGCGAGTGTGTCATCGTGACAACGATAAAGGGGTTGAAATTTATATTTATGCTAAATTTTTTAATTAACAGTTGTATAGGTACTAACAAACAAGTCTATAATTAGGAGCTTGTTATGTTACATCATCATGTAATATACATGATGATGTAACAGCTGTTGGATGAAATATAACGGTTGTGAAAATATGAGATCAAAAAATCATATTATTTTCACAACCGTTGGATTTCATCGAACGGCTGTTACATCATCATGTATGTTACGTGATAATGTAACTTAACAAAAACCCTATAATTATTGTAAAACAAATTCTCGACGTTATATTCTAAGCGAACGATTGTATTTCCATGGAGGTCCTTTAGGATTCCTAAAAGTCCGAGGCCGTAAAATGAAATTTAACCATTTCTTTGTCATTTTAGCATTTTTCACCCATCGTTTTTCTGTTTTCTACCCAATCGAGCAAAAACGACTTGGAAAAGAGTCCGAGAATTAATACCGATGTTATTGGAGATAGGATCAAAAAGTTTCATTTATAGGAGAAATTCTAAAATATATTTATTGTATTATAATTAATTAATACATGCATAACATGTGTAATTAAATTTAATATAATTATTATTTATATAATAATTTATAAAATAAATATACAAATGTCACGATATTATTTATTTATTATATAACTGAAATAGCACAGGATATCCCTTCCCAGGACTAAAAGCCTTCTCCAAAATACTTGTTTCGTCGAAATCCCATAATGGGATTTGTTATTAATAACCAAAATGTTGTGGCATGAAAAAGATAAAAGAGATGGAAACCCATGTGGATGTGGGGAACATGAAAAGTGCTTTAGCATGTGCATGTGGATGTGGTGAGTGGCCCTACTTTTACGGGCACGGGCGATTGCGGCAACATGAATAGGTGTTATTAGGGTTAGGGGCCTTTGGGCACTCACTGTCCCATTATTTTTTTCGAGCTGGCCACATCGTGATTATTTGGTTAAATATAGGCGATGCTTGACGCAGCAGTTTGCTAAATTCGCTCTAACTTGCATTCTCAAAAAAAAAAAAAAGTATAACAAATTTTGAATTAAAATTTGAAACGATAAAACTCAAATTTTAATTTAAGATTGGATGATTTTTACAATATATTTAGCACATATTTATAGTACTCATACTCAGCTCCACCTACATTTCACTCATCAAATACACTAGTTGTAATCCACTAACATACCAACTATAATTCACTAATAAAGTATACCAACTATAACCCACTAATAAAACACACATATTGTATTCTACAATTTGGACCCTCATGTTTTATGCTGCATCAATGCAGAGCATGAAAATTTAGATTGTAAGCTTCCATTAGGGTTGGTGCCTCAGCCACTGGGCATATGGACCATTTTATTCTATCTTGTACCAGTTTTTGTTGGCAGTTGCTTTGCGTTGCCTTTAGGGTTCAGCTTTTGTTTTAATAATAATAATATTCAACAGCCCAAAGATTGTTAATTTCAAATTATTCGATTTCAAACCTCGATGAACTTCATCAATTCTTGTTTTTTTTTTATTTTATGATTGGCCTTCATGTGAATTTGAATTAAGAATTTCTTATGATATGAACTCCTCTTAAACAAAAATTGATTAGTGGTTAATAAATTTAAAATGTAAAGAAGTTAAATTTTATCTATATATTATTACTACATGACATAAGATCATTAAAAGTTCAAAAGTGCTTAGATGAGAAAAGAATAATAAATTTTATGAAGTTGTTTTGATCGGTAATTAATCCACGTGTTTAGATATCGAGGGATCCAATTTTCTATGAAAATTTTTTGAAGTCCTTAAATTAGTGTTGATTCTTGATCGGTAATGCTTTTTCATCAACTCTGTAAGAAGTGAAAAACTAAAAGTAGCTGATTCGGAAACATCTCATTTTATTTTTTCTGATATGAACTCTGATACAATACATACACAGAGGATGATTGTAAGAAAATTAAAAAACTATTATACAAAAAGAAAGTCATATATATAGAGAGAGACACACACGCACTCTCAATTAAAGATATTAATAAAATGAGAGTGTCTGTATGTATATAAGAATAATTAATATAAAATAAGTGCATCGTCATTATCCAATTAATTAGTGTTTGATTATGAACAATTGCCTAACATTCATGACTTTATACATTTAAATATTTGCTTACCCAACAGCATATACTATTATACTTAATCTTCAAAGATTACAAAATCAATGATATTAACAGCCCGCATGCCCTGTAGAGTAACTAAAGTTTCTTAAAAATTTATATTATATATATGTCACTGATGTAACAGTATATATAATTAATTCAATTTCAGACATAATATTGTTAAGCGACGATTAGGCTTTTGACCCCAGATGCCACATGTTTGTGGGATATAATTAATGATCATAATTAAATGTTAATCAAACTTGACCATTCTGGAAACATTTTAATTAATCACTCAAATCCATTTCAGTTAATCACCACACTGTGTCTGCTTTTTCTTTCGTTGAATGTTCTCTACCATCACGTCTAGAGTATTTAAAGTCTGAGAATAATGTTATAGTTATTGAATATTTAACAAGGCTAAAAATTTTGTGCATATTTATTGGCCGAGAGGAAGAAGCATCCTTTAAGCTTATCATTGCAGTATCTTAAAAGGGCAGGCCAATTAAAAGTTAAAATAAAAGTAATGAGTAATATATATATATATGTAATGGAGTTGAAGATATTGTTCTCTTTCCATAAAAATTAATTAAAAAAAATTGAAGGTAGAAAAATATTATTTGAATCCCAATTTATATCTTAAATATATAAATTATTCATCTATTAAATTAATTTTCATACTTAATTAAATTTATTAAAGAACTTATTATTACTATTATACCATTCAATAAATGAATTACATAAGTTGTAATCTTCAATTGTTTTCAATTTTGGCATTCATGAGAGATACCAGCAACTAGACAAATGACGACGACGAATGCTTTCTAATAACAAAATCTTCAATTGGCATGCTTCAATTGTTAATCTCTTCACATTATAAATATATACAAAGTTACTTTATTTATGCTCTTCTTCTCTCTCGCTCTCTCTTTTAAACAATAGTAACAAAATCAAATTTCGATAGCCTTTTTTATTATTATTATCTATGTTGTTTGGTTGCGTATTTCCTGACAAACTCAGTTGTTGCTATTTCGCATAATGGTCTAATTTGTTTCTTCATTTTTTTGGCCAGGGATGCAGGATGCTTGATTGGTGGAGGTTAATTGGCAATCCAAATCAAATTAGCAATACAAACCAAAATGTTAACCCAACCAAATCAAATAGCAAACTTGAACTGATCCAATCCAAATTAATTTCAATTTGATTTGGTTTAGAATTATTGATAAAACTCGAATAGATTGTCACCCAAACCAAAACTAAACAATCCGGACCGAAAAATGATTTATCTACCCCTACTTGAGAGTTCAAACACAAGGTTGATAAAAAGATAAAACTTTACTAATAGATAAAATATTACTAATTGACTTGAAAGCTTATGTTATTGACTTATTGGTAATAATAGTTAACAATAATATTAAATGCAAGCTTTTTAAAAAAAAAAAAAAAAAAAAGACAAGGAAGCCGGGGATTTTTTTAAATTCAAATTAACAACTGGCAATTTTTTTAATTCAAATTAAAATATTTTTTGTCATTATAATGAAGTCCATCATAATTCATAGGCACCTTCTCACGTTAGAAAAGATTATGTGGGTTCCCCAAGTGGGTTGCTCAAAGTTAAAGGAAGAAAATGAATTAAAAGTGCTAAAGTGGGATAATAATAGAACATGTCGAAAACACAATAGTATAAAATGATTAGGATAACCATATTTTGACATAAAACATGTGATTTCCCCACCTCCCCCAAACAAATGAAATGGCATTAGTTTGATGGCTCCATGGGAGACAATCAAATTCAAAGAAAATATGGCACCCGCTTTCCTCTTCATTGCAATTGGATTAGTGAAGTAAAATTAAACATCGTAACCACTATGATTTGTTTGGAAATCTAAGAGAATTTCAATCCACTAAGCTTTAGCACCACTGAGGGTGTCAGCTGGCTGAGGACTTTTGGGCCACTAAGCATATGTGCACTCAATATTAATTGGTGCTTTTATTTATTTATTTATTTCTTTCTTTCTAAGCCCATGCTACGGTCAGTGAGGACATCCGAATTGGAGAAACCTGAAAGCTGAAGATCTTCCCGAGATATGAAATAACGAGGAATTTGACACTTGGATTTGTTTTGAACTTTTGATGGGGAAAAAAAAGAAAAAGAAAAAGAAAAAGAAAAAGGTGGGGGGTGCAAAATCACATGTTTAATTTAATAGGAGATAGTGGAAACCACGCGGAAGCTTAGCTAATTTTATTTTCGGCTATCCTATTAGATGCGTCCAAGAATTTAGAATTATCCAGCAATAGCCAAAATGAAGCCAGCTTGTAAAGTAGATTAGATTTTTGCCCTTCGGATTGATTTGATTCCTCTGAACTTTTTTGTTTTTTTTTTTCCAAAGGGCGATTCTTTTGAGGTTGAGCATTTAGAAAGTATTAGATGATTTAGTAGTGATTTTAATTCAGAAATTAAGTTCGAGAGGGTTGCCTCCAATTTTGATGTATTTTGACTAATATTTAATAGAAAAGGTTCAACATTTATTTCGATTAAAGCATGAGTTTAGATTTGTCATATTTCTCAGTTTTGTACCAGAACCACAAGAACTTTAGCTAAATTTATATTATATTATTCTAATTTTCTTGTTTGGATGAAGGATTTTGGGTAACTTTTTATTTTTTTCAATAATCTTTGAGAGTTTGTTATTTGAAAATAAATGAATACAAGAAAATTGCAGAGCATAGTGCTGGAGTAAAAATTCTTTCTTTTTCTGAAACTTGTAGGAATACATTTCTGTTTCATGTATCTACTTCTGCAAGATATACATTAACACAGGAGTCCAGCTTATTTTTAAAATTGTGCATTATGTAATACATTGACGACCGGACCAGTGAGTTACAGAGATTTATTTTCTATAAGAATGGCTTAGGCATTTAAAATTCTAAGTGTCTAAAGGCAAGACAGGACAATAACACTAAAAAGCATGATTCTACAAAGAAATACCTACATTCATTATTTATAAAGAGTGACCTAGGCACTTGAAATATATTTCTAAGTAAAACGTCTAAATGATAAATTTTTAGCAAAGAACCAAGAAATACGTATGTTCATTCTTTATAATGAATGACCTAAGAATTTAGAAATTATTTCAAAATAAAATACTCAAACAACCTCGACAAAGCACCAAAAGTATGATTCCATAAATATAAAAAAAGACCTAAATTCATTCTTAAAAAAAGAATGACCTAAGTCTATTTTTTTTACAAAAAATGATGTAGGCACTTGGAAAAAATATTTCTAAGTAAAAGTCTATAGGCAAAAAAGGGAGGCTTTAAGTTACATTCAATATAACTTACAGCCTTCATGTGAACCACACAATTTGTGGGATCTATAATTTGTGTGGTTCACATAAAGTCACATGAAGATTGTAAGTTACATTGAATGTAACTTAGTAAAATTTGTCAAAGAAACATTCTACAAAATACTCCTACAGACAAAAAAATATTATACAGAATGAGCCTACAGGCAAACAAACATTACACGGATTACTAATAAACATTCTAGGCACGTGCCTACGAGCAAATATGAGCTAACAAACTTTCTACGAAATTAGTTTACGGACAAGATAAACATTTTACAGAATGTGTCTATGGCAAACAAGCATTCTATGAAATGAGCTTACAACATAGCAAGTATTTTATGGAATGCGCATACGCGCAAAACTTTATAAAACTCCCTTATTGGCAAAATGTTACAAAATCGATCCTCTTTATAAAGAATTAACATAAGTATCAAATTTAAGTTCAAACCCATTAAAGTTCAAGGACACAAAATCAAGACAAAATGTCCATATAAGACTTGTTATGAACAAGTCTTGACAAATATTGATAGATGTCCTCATGCATGGGCTTTGTGGACGTATGTCGTGATGATAATATCACATATCATGATAACTCATTCACCTCGTGCTTCAAGTTACCTAAATAAAGGTCAAACGTCTTACATTTGAAAATAAGATTAAAAATGTATAAAATAAGTATAAAAACTCTGTCAATCTCATTTTAGATTTTTTTCTCTAGAAATTGAGTAAAAAGAATTGAAATAAATGTTCGCCAGCACGCTAACCCCTCTTTGACAATTATTTCTTTTTGTAGAACAATTAATCATAAGGAGACATGTGATTTGTGACGCTTACCTCAGAGAAAAAATATGCCACAAATCTTAATTCAGAAGAAAATCTAAAATATAAATCAATCACTATATATTAAGCAAAAATTTGCAAATAGCTATGTCAACAATTGGTAGCATCCAACACACACTTTTATTGCTTCATCAAACATAAATTTAAGGTTCCGTTCGGGATTGAGGTGCTGTAGATTTTAAGCTATAACTGCTATGAAAAAAAAACTATAACTATGAAATAAAAGTCAATAATATGTAGTAAACATAAATTTTAAATAATAATTTTGATGAAATTATTAAATATATAATATATAATTTTGAGGGCTCGGGTCCCTTTCTTGGGCTGGGCATTAAGTACATGTATCTTTACCGATTAACCAATTTCTAAACGTTGGAGTAGATCCTAAAGAGATCCCACTTCCTCATTAATTTATCTTGAATCAGGATCTTTTGGTTCAACTTTATCCCAGTTTTGCCGAAGGAGCAACCCCATTTTTTACCTTGAATTGGTCAAAATATACGGAATTTCTAGAAAACATAAATTTTAAATAATAATTTTGACGAAATTATTGAACATATAATAGATTTTTTATTATATAAGTGAAAAATCATATCAACATATCTTTCAAGAATCTGATTAGTGTTCAAAACGTTTTAGTCTTTGCGGTAATGAAAATTATATCAACATAACTTACAGTAGTAGTAGTGTTTCACCAAACACTTTAAGTAGAAATTAAAATTACAATTGATCTCGATTTCAATTCTCAATTAAGCTAAGTCACTAACAACGCCAATGTTGTAACAATAATGTCCCCTTTCACTTAACTGACATTACCGGTAAAATCATTAATGACGTGTACAGTTGTGGATCGTCGGATTATATTGCTTTGATCCAACGCTAGATGCACATAAGGATAAACCATGCGTACGTAACCTTGAAGGGACACAGACAAGTCTTAACATGATCATCCTTTAATGAATTATTTTGTTTTGTTTGTAAACCATTTTAGAGTTTCATTCCACCGAGCACGTGTCGACTGTCGAGATAGATTTCATCCTATTTTCACAATGAAAATACGAGAGAAAAAGTAAGTGCATCGTCAGTATATGTTACTGTTCTGAATGATAAAGTGACATTTTTTTTTAATGTAAATCAGTCGTATACGGCACAAAATCATTTCATATTGAGCTTCATAAGCTTTGTAGCTTACGAAAACCATATCACAGCAGATACATGTCAAAATACAACAATTCTAACCATATATATGCAGATTTCGATGGAGATCAACTGATATATGGATCCATATTTATAGAAAAGAATATATTTCAGATTACCTCCCTCTTAAATTGATTATTTTCAAATCTTTCTCCCCATATTTAAGCAAAAAATAAGAAAAGAATAAGGTAGGTTGATGAAATTTTTTGTCTTCATTTAAAAAATAAGGAATAAATTGAGGTTTTTAAAAGTAAAAGAAGTGATTTGAAGATAGTTGATAATACGAAATTAACCATGTGGAAAAATTTTAAATGGACAGATAATTATGAAAAACTCTGCCATCATACGCAATGAAAGGATAAAAATTTTGGAAAAAAAAAAATAAAGGGCAAAGGATAAAAAAGAATGTATGTGCCTGAAAGGGAGATTCTATTAATTTTTTTTTTTAAATCTTTTTTTCCGAAAAAACAAGATGGATCAACAATAGTGTACTTATAGGATAAGGAAAAGAGTAGAAAAAGTTGGTTTGAAAAGATGAATGGTGAGTGAAATCATCTGTTAGAGATTTCTAAAATTCTTGCCACAATTTTATCGAGGGTCTCATATCCACCTCAACAAGTACTCAACGTACCATAATTAATAAATGATATAAAACTATCATATTGATAAAATCTAACTGCTGACTTTGTATGATTTCTTCTCCGAGCAAATTTTATAGAGGTTTTAATTTTTTTTGTTCTATATTTGATTTTTGTTTGATAGTATTATTCATTTTAACTTGATTTATCTTTTCACATCTCGATTGTAAATAATTACTAGCAGATATATATTATAAGATTTTTAAAAGTTCAAGAGAATTATATTATTGTAAGAGGGTACTAGTTTTTATTTCACTTTATTCATATCAGTTGCTTGGATTATGAAATTAATTTATTGCACCAGTCAAAATAAAACATAAGTGATACACTAGAAAAATGAGAAGTAAAACTAAGTACATAAATATTTTTACTTGAGTAAAATACATGGACGATAAAGAATTAGAAGAGCCCAACGAGACCTGAAGCGTCCATCCGCAGACATCCAAAGGCCAACTCAGCCCTTTTTTCAACGTAATCCAATTTGATAATTTCTTTTTCGGAACCAACGAAATTGAGATCGGATGGAACAGTTTGGCAACCCTTTGAACTCCTCGCAAAACCCCTCTTCTGGAAATACCAGTTAAAAATATTTGTAAATTACACTACTTTTAACAATACCCATTTTAAAATTCCAATAAACCCCATTTCTCTTAGCTCAATAAACCCAGTGGAACAAAAACTATCTAAGTTCTGAATTTTTCACATTTGAACAAAATCTAAATCAATTTTTTAACCCCTACCTTCTCTAGGACTCCAACATGGGCGGGCAACTAAATAAAAATGCACAAAAACTACATATGAAACTCTAATACCATATTACCATTAGTACCATTTTCAATTTGAATTCCTGCTTGCTTTTTAATTTTTATAGCCATTTAATTTGCAACATAAAACCCGGTAATATATATTCTAGATATTTTTTTCTTTTTTGTAATTTTACATAAGTGCCAAGAATGTGTAAAATTACAGAAGGAAAATTGTCTTGATCGATAAAGATGATGATCGCGCTGCATGGCTTTGTTTTGTTATTTTTGTTTTTAATTTTTGTTGCTGAAAAGATACGATGCTTACAGGGTTGAATAAGGCCTGAAAAGACGGGTTTTGAGAGGGTTTTATCGGAAAGGTGACATGCCAATAATCCAACTCATTGAGATTTATTAATTTAGTCCGAAATCTGATCCCACCAGAACCAAGAATTTGAATGCCGCACTTTACTCGGAACAATGGGCAGCTTTTGGCTTCCGATCTGTAATTTCACTAATAACTAAATTGTTAAACATTAAATTATCCTGTAGCTGAAAAATTATACATTTCAAGAGGATGTTTGTTAAATGTCCGAAATCTAAAATTTTATTAATTTTAAATATTTTTTAAAATTTACTCGTTTGGTTTTTTTAAATTATATCTGATTTTCAGATATTTATATCTGAATAAAAAAATAAATTTTTATGACTTTTATCTGAATAAAAAAATATCTGAATGATAAATAAATATTATATTCTAAAAATATCTCTATAAAATAACTTATTTCCTAAACTATAAAATCTAATTCTCTTTTTTTGTTTTAATTATAAGGATATAAATGTCAAATAAACAAGTTTAAGATGTTTTTTATTATAAAAACAAACAATATGCCACTTATATTCAGATATTAAAAAAAGAAAAATAAACATTTCATTTAAATTTTAGTATTCAGACCCATTTAGATTTCAGAAGAAAAAAAAAAAAAAAACGATACCTAACTGAACTGTTAAGAAACAAAGACAAGTTCTTGGTAAAACAAGAATTTTAGGGAGTCCGCTGAAATATCATCTCAGAAGTATATTTACTAAGATATACTGGAAAATTGCCCATGGTTGAAACAGATTTCTGTTATCTATTTATTATTTTCATTTATAATTTTATGCAACCAGCAACTACTTGACATCTCCATATAATAAATAGGACAGAAATATGATGAGCAAACTTTATTATTAACAATAATATACGCATGCTTCAGAACAGGAGATGAATGCTTGAAAATAAAATGTAAAAAATCAAGTTTCACATAAAACGGAGATCATTTGAGTCAAGCTCGAATAGCAAGTGTTGGTTTCAGGACTTTGCATGGCTTCCAAAACAACTGGTTGTTGGGTTTCTTTCTGATAACCTGATGATTTAAATAACTTAAGACTGCTTAAATCACGGCACCACCAGCTGATCAATCAAATTTCAGATCCATATGTTTTTGCTAATTTTAGTTTCAGTTATTGGATTTACCTGTAGGTTTCTACACCAGTTTTTCTACTTCAAAGAACTTTTTGGGAGGGGGAGGGATCCAGCCATATGGTAGCTCAGATGTATTGGAAGTTTGACACGATGATGCTAATGCCATGTAAGATATGAAGTTTACTTGGTGATTGTAATATACTAAATCTAGATAATATTTCAACAGGGGAACGAGTGATATTTTCACGGACTCAGGCATAGATTTCTCCTAAAACGGAAAGGACCGGTGCTACCTTATGGATAAGTCTAGACTAAAATTAATGATGACCATAAAGATTATCAAAAACCTCACTATCAGTCTTGAATCTTATTTCTCAGGCTCTTTCACTGACAGATCACCTGGCAAGCGAAGCTCCCCATCCCACATACACCATGCATGTATCTAGATAAATCCAGGAAGATTCAGTCCTTCAAATAAATAGATAGATCCCTAATACACACCCAGCATAGTGTTACTACACAGAAGAAACAAATGTATCTTTACTATGATGAGTTTCACAAACTAAACAAAATATAAAAGTTTCCCATTGTAACTGAAATAAATGAGAAATCCAAGTATTTAAGGAATGTGGAGCAGCCTTACACTGTAACTTGGACAAAAATAGAAGAGGAGAAATTTTTTTTTTTTAAAAAAAAGATGAACTATAGAAGTCTATAAGTCGTATCAATAGGGGGTAATAATATGTAACGAATGATATATCATTCAAGGTATCCTCATAGACAAACAACATTGCAAATTGATATTATCAATTCAGAATGCAATGGCACATTGTTAATCAGTAAGAACAAAAAATATTTAAATGTCTAAATCAATTGAAGGCTCCAAAAAGATACAAAACAGATCCAGAATAAAATGCTCATAATATATATAGCCCATCAATTGCAAAGATAAATGTAATCAGTACATATGCCAGCATCCAAGACAACAACCTCCCACAACTTATTTCCTCCCTTGAAGACAATGGCATGAAAATTGAGGATCATTGAAACCCATATACTACTAGTTCTGTGTTCTTGAAAAAAAGCTTCTGCAATCTCTAATGACAACCTACCAATGAGATGGTACTTCAAATTATTAACCTATTCCTGTGCTACATGATGCCAACTTTTTGGAAGTTTTCATGTGACTAAAAATGGGGGAAGACACAAATTTAATGGAAGAAATTTTGAATTAAGTTTGGAAAAAGAAATAAAAACTCAAGATCTCCTTCCAGTAAAACATTTCATTGAATCTTGAGTAAAATCAGAAACTCTTCCCCATCCTCCCCCCGCCCAAAAGGGAAAAGATAGAGAAAGAAAGAAGGGGAATAATAGTACCCATTAGCTCTTTTAATCCTGTGGTGAAGGAAAGAAATCTTGTACAGTCTGCATGGTGCCACCAATATCCAGCTCTTCAGCAACCCATCACAGCACAATTATAGACAAAATTAGCCGACTGCTTTCTGGCAAGCAAGTTCCACTGAGGAGGACCTTCACTGGGAACCCATGAGTTGAGCTCAATAAAACCTTCACCAGAAGCCTTAGGTCCGCCAATGACAATAAGCCGATCACCACAAGCTCTAAAGGCCAAACCCCAACCATTCATGGAGTTTGCCCTTTCAGGCAATCTTCCTATTGTAAACCACAATCTCCTCTCCTTGTCATACTTCCTCACCTCCATGTCAGCATAATCAGCTGCATACAGTTCATTATTTACCACTGCTACAAGAGGAGGTGCCTCAGCAGATGCAGGCATCTCAGCCCCCCTGGCCGCACCACCCCGTGCAGGAGACATGTTAGGAATTTCAGTCCACGTTTCCGTCTCCAAATCATACTCCTCACCGCATGTAAGAACCCTGGAATCACTCCCTCCTATTCCTCCAATAACATAAAATTTCCCATCCATGAATACCCCAGAACACATCTTCCTTGGTTTTTTCATGCTTGGCAGTATCTTCCAAGTTTGAGTCTCTGAATTATACATCTCTGCGGAACTTAAAATATTTCCTTCCAAATCAGAACCACCGGCCAAAATTGCTATCTCTCCTAGACTAGCAGAGCCAAACAAACACCTTGGAGCGTTCATCCTCATCCCAGATGACCATGAGTTTGTCAAAATACTATATCTATATATAACATGAGATATAAGATTGGCCGTTAACTCCCTACCAAACACAAGAAGCTCAGTGCCCACAGCCAAGGACTCCTTATCAGAACACATAAAGCACTCGTTAGAAGTCATCCTAGGCAAATGCATCCACCGGCGACGAATAGGATCAAATGCCTCCCACTCAAGCAAGTGACAAGAAAAATAAACCCAATGCTCAATCACACCTTTCAGCCGCCTCAGCCTATACAACTCTCCACTCCTAATCAAGGACCGAAAACTCTGATTCAGAGACGCAATGGAACCATAATCAGACCTCGAGCAACGAATAAGACAACTAATGGAGTTGTCCCGACCAATAGGTTGAATAAGTGAGTCCAAATCCGAAGAATGCCCAGCATTTGATTGCTGATGATCATCAGCCTGCTGATTATCTTGAGACTGTAAGTTATCATCAGATCCCTGATCATCATCAGATTGCTCCCGCGAAGTTCCTGCTGTTTTACGAGAATTGGATAGCTTTAAGGATTTGTTACTTTGGTGATGACAATCATCATCGCCATCAATTTCTAATGGTCGCTTGCCATTTAGGTCTATCATACAGGTCATGTAAGACCACTTGGATTCTGGATGGCACAAGCTAGTTATTTCCCTCGATGTCAGCAAGCATCGACCTTCCAACATATCTTTTCAATTACCACCAAAGAAACATAACAACAGCAACAACACAACTCACCTCAGCTTCAGAGTTGTCTCTCAGTAAAGTCAAGTCCCGGAAAATTGCCGTTGAGAGTTGAGACAATGAAGAATCAACCTAGTCAAAGAAAATTAAACGAAAATTTTCCGTTTCAATGGTTTATCACTGATATAAAATCTATAAACGCAAATGGAAAAGAATAAAAACAGGCTAAGCTTTGAGCTTTATCTCAAATGTTAACTGATCTGAATTCCAGTAAACCAACGATCCAGATTGAACACAAAATCAAATCTTCCAAAGCAAAGCTCAAATTTCGGAATTAGCTAATGACAATTAACTATAAAACTGGCAAATTTAATTGAAAAAATATAACCTCCAGATCTTTGCACTCAAATTAGAAGAACATAGGAATTAAAAATTCCGCAAGCAAAGTCTAAGAAATTACCAAATTTACGAGTCGAAATACAAGATTTAAATGAACAGAAATCCAATTAATTGAGATCTGATTCCAATTTGATACCCGTAGCCGAAAACTTATCCTCTAATTTCTCATTTCCGAAATAAATAAAAAATGAAAAGAGAAAAACAAAAAAATGAGAAATGAAATGAAACAGAAGAAAACGTTTAACAAAAAATTAAAAACAAAAGAGGGAGGGATCAATAGTAATGCAAAAGAGACTACTTACGAGTATTGGATTTGGATTGGATAAGAACTAAATGAGGACTTGATTGGAATTTTAAAATTTTAACAACTCTCTCTCTCTCTCTCTTTCTCTCTCGTTTTATTCATTCATTCATTCATGCAACAAATGTTAACTGTTTTTGTTCTTCGCGTTCTCTCTGTGGATTCTCTCTGCAAATCAGAGCGCAGCTTCTTTGCTGGTTTATTTTTATTTTTATTTTTTTGGCTTTCAAGAGCAAAATCTTTTCTGGCCCCCCTTTACTTCTCTTAAAACTTTTATTTTTAAATTCTATTTATTCTTTTATTTCATTTTATGAAAAATACAAATATTATTTTATATATTATTAATGTGTAGACGGACAGATATGGTAATGTGTGTGTATTTTGTTTTGTTTGATCTTTTAAATTTGATTTTATGGGTGGTGGCGGCGGGTCCCACGGGAAAACAAAGAAGGTCGTTTTTTGCCGTTTTGGAAACCGGGAACTGGTTACTGCCGGTTCAGACACGTGTTGACTGTCTGGACGGCAAATGGGAATAAAACCCCCTCCCTCTCTCCCTTCCGTCCGTTCGTTCGTTCTTTCTGCAGAGGCCAGCGGGAGGAGGGAGCACTGCGTTACCGCCACGTCTTCTCTTTGTAGGAAATTTTGGTTTGAGATGGTGCAATTTAGCGTATCGTCTGGTCAATTTGTCGTGCTAGTGACGGGTTTTCACTCCTGTACGTCGCGGGAAGGGGGACTTATCAATTGAATCTAGTTCGCTTTTATTCTGATTATCCAAAACCTCGACTTGTCAAGTCGATTGATAATCAGCTATTATCAAAGTAATAATTATGATGATAATCATAATTACCAGACATTTAGTTATTTTTTGACCGGTCAATAACTGATAAATTTTAGTCACCAGGTTCCCCTTGATTTGTATTTAAATTTATCTGGGAATACAACTGCAAATTATAAATTCTTTTACAAATGAAAAGAAACAACCAAACATTGGCTCAGGCTGGCACAATTGGCTCTGCGTTTGGCACTCTCGCCATTGTCTGTCGTTGAGCTGAAAAAGAGAACGGGACTGTTAGAATTGTCAATCAACAGCACAAATTTAATAAACCTTTCACTGTGCCCAGATTCTCACTAATCATTCCAACTTTTAATTATGCATACTATAATATATAGGCTTCAATGGGGTCTCCTTATAACTTTCTTGCCTATCACCTTGAATATAATCATAACGTCCTGCCCACCCCCCTTTACTTTCTCCATTTAAAAATATCAAAATATTGAAAGTTACAAATTAGCGTGGTCATATCTGATAATCATAATCATTGACCTTGATTTCGAACGCGATTATGTGATAAGGCGACCCTTATCACATTGTAACAAAACGACATTTCGTAGGGGCAGCAACATTTTTTTTTTTTTTTGACGTGACGACGCCGCGTTTTCGAGAACGGCCCAACTGGACAGAGCAAGGGAAAAGAAAAAATGACGGGGTCAAATATAAAATCACGTTTGGATTTATTTAATTTATCTCTTGCAAGATTTAGTGATCGATTAATAGCATTTTTTATTGGATCGGATATGTCAAAAGAACCCGATAATGAAAGTGACCACTATCTTCGTTCAATCGGATCCCTCACCAATTACCAAACAACTAAAGATAATTGAATAAAATAAAATAAATAAAATAAATAATTATTTAAAATATTAAAAGAGAAAAAGAAAGCAAAATTTAGTTGTAATAGTTTGTTTGTGCGCGGGTCAGCCCTTCGGTGGATGTGATTCCAAACCGTCAAGCTGGTAGTGGTCCCCCCGACTTTTCTCTCTTTACGTCTCTCCAAATTCACATCACACGGTCCAAATTGCAACCATTCTTATCCTGATATATTGACCGTCGAAATTTGTAGTTTCTAACAAGATATATTTCTTAAAAATATATTTAGACATTATTAAGAAACGTGATATTCCGGTGCTCTGAATAGACGGATTAACCACGTTCAAATCCGCGTTATTCTACTTTTTAGATCGTGTTTTTACGGGTAGTTTTGAGATTTTAACAAAGGTCACAACTGTTTTAGATCATGGTGTTTTGATTTGCGTGTATGACTTGACGGCGTCGTCGAGGACCAGAGGGACCAATGAGTGGCTCGTGCGGCGCACGTGATCGAAAGAAAACTTCGATATTCAATCTGAACAACGACACGCACACACACGTGTACAAACGTTTGCAAAGACATCGCTCTAGGTAAGCGTGCCACGTGTCGGAGAACGTGGGCAGCTCTTACTGGAGGAGCGCGTCAATCTTTTTTTTGAAAAAAAAAACCCTTACTTACTTATTATTATTTTTTTTCCCCAGTATTTGTTTATTATTTTTTTACGGCCGCCTCTACACTTGGCTATAATATCGATTAAGCCCACAAATTAAAAAGAGCAGTACACATGGGAGAATGTGGGAGAATGTCCATCTGTGCCGGCTTTTGCTTCCATTGAATTGATAATTTAATACAAGATGATAATGATGACGATGATTCATATGCTTGTTAAATATATATTTTGCTTTTAATTGTTAGCATTAATTCGATAGTGGATGGGTGTGAATTAAATACTAATGATATTTTTGGATGATTTTGTGGACAGAAGAAATGAATCAATGGTCTTGATTTAGGATCAAGATTCTCTCATGATCTGATCTACTCCTGATCAAAAATACATGTGGTGATTGGTTGTTAATAAATAAAGAAAATAAAGAAGTTAAATCCTATCCATACACTACCACTTAAATACACATGGCACAAGATCTTTAAAAGCTCATGAGAGCTCAGATCAGGAGAGGATCCTTTTCCCTTGATTTATTCATGTATGCAAGCCAAGTGGGCAATCATTTTCCTATTAAGTGATTATATGCCGGTAAAGTTTTGGGATTTACGGAGTGATGAGTAATTTGAGTGGACTATCTTTGAATTGGGTGTTTGTTCTCATTTCATTTTCTCAGTAATTAGACTAATGTTGACTTTTGCAGTTGTGCCCCTTATATTTTCCTTATTTATAATTTTTTCCTTATTGATATTGTAATTTTTGTTGTTCAACTTACTAACAAGTTTTTTTTTTTTTTTTTTAAAGGAGGGTGGTTAGGTGATATTTTAGCTTAAAATGAGCCAAGAGCAAGGCGAAATTTCTGTCTTCCCGACCCTCCCAATAATGGCAGAGACAACTTACTAACAAGTTGTTAGTTCTTCAATTCAATCTAAACTTAGATTGCTACAATTTAAAGGGTTATACTTTGTATTAAAAAAAGTTAAGAATAGTATATTTATTTATTATTGTGTTCAATTGTTACATTGTACCTTACTCTTTTCTACTTTTTAAAATAAATAAATCATCTTAAATTTAGATTATTGACTTTTTTATTCTCTATAAAAGACCAACCAACTTAACTATCATTTAAATGTATGTTGTAGCGGGTTATATAATTTTTATTGTGTGTATATACAGCTTTTCTTATTTTCACTTGTACATATTTTATTAGAAATATACGAGACATGTTATAGAAGTTGACAAACTATAAATATGTCTATTGAGTTTTTTTTTTGTAACTAGAATTACTTATATTTTTACTTTCTAATTATTGTTTAAAACCGTGTGCAAATTCTTATCATTGATTGTAATATGCCTCAATATATTTTATAAGTTAAATTGCCCTAGTGATTTTGCTAGTTTATATTAATAGTCATTCAAAAAATAATTATCACCTGATTAAAATTTATTATTTTGTTATTTTCCATTAATAATTTTTTGTTTTGTAAAAAAATCACATTATTGTATTAGTGAAGTTCTATTTGTGAATAATTAAAAAAACTCTATGGGTTTTAGAACACAAAATTAATGAGTAAATATATCAAGGGGAAGTTGGAAAATTGCCTTTTAAGGAGGGCTCAGAAGAAAAAAAAAAAAAAAAAAAGGGCTTTTGAAAATAGTTTAAAGGTTGATCTGAAAAATGAGAAAACATAAAACATGGCCACGTGCAAACATCATCTTTATCGACTTAAAAAGGAAATAATAAATCATAATTGAACACATAAAAATATGTAAACATACACAAACGCAGTATATTTATATGTATTTATTAATAAATAAAACAAACTTCAAAACCAAGCAAGCAACTCCCACTACACAAAAAAGATTCTGGCGTGCACTAACCACTTATAATAATCCCATCCCTCATCAACCGAGGCGGCCTCTCCTCCAATGCCGTCGGGACACGTGTCCCTCACTTGTGTAAAGACGTGTGGTCATGTGAAGCATTATTGGACGGTGAGAAAGTTGTTAATTGCTAATTACGACTTCACAAAACGCACGCACATTCTGATTTAGCAAAAGATTCGTACAAAAGTAACGGAAAACGCCTTCGCTCGCCCTCCATTTGACTTGTAATCTCGCCGTATTTGGGCACCAGTAACTACCGTATTGCTTTTATTTCAAATTCGATTCACAAGGGTTGCAGATTTAAAAGAACGTACATTAAATTTTTAACTAATGAAATAGGGTGTGTTTGGTGTGTAAAAGGATGCACACAATGTGTGGTGATGACTGATGATAATGAATGAAATGTGCGTGTTCTGTATATCTGAGTTGTGGGGTAATTGGTTTTGCTTTTAAACTTTTTTAAGTAAGTGTATATTCGTGGGATTATTGGTGGTTGTTATCTTAATGCTGCTTGATTTTTGGTGTGTAAGAGAAGCGAAATACAAGAGTGAGCGGGGCGGGGCTACCCATGTGGCATGTATGGCTGTTTACTTGACACAGATTGCATTTTAGTTTTGTGGTTTACGTGGCAAGGGCCCATGTAGTGGGTTTGAACCAACGCATCCGCGTCAATTTTCCATTATTATTATTACCATACATTATTATTTTCGACAATTGCTTATAATAATATAACAAATAATTTTGGGTCTTTTAGAATTTTCTAAATTGATTTGTTTAAAAAAAAAAAAAACTCATACTTTTGCATCAATGAAACTAAATGTCTACTCTATTTATGTGAGTATCTGCTAAGAGATTTTATCATGTGAATCAATCAACGCCTACAAACTCGTAAGATGCTGCATATATTAATTAGCCAGAGTTTGTTTGGTTGTCATACACACACTTTGTTAGTCAAAATTTAACGGTCTTATCAATGAAATGAGAATATATTGACAAATCAAACATGCATTGTATGTCAATGTTATGCATATTGGTTTGTTTATTTTGTTTATATGAATGTGTACATACGGAAAAGAAGTATGTACATATCTCAAACATAAAGTTGTTAGATACAAAGTTTTTTTTATATGTATTAAAAAGAGAAAAACAAGAAGGAAGGATCACTCTGATTGGAGCAGCTAAGTCAATAAAAAAGGCAGAAAAAGCCAAGTGGAAAGGGTCATCAAAGGAGACGTATCCCTTGTGGAATTGCCTTCCCCCTCTCCTATTTCCACAAGAAAGAAATACAATAATATTATGCGTAAAATACGTTGTTAGGCAAACGTCACCTTCAATTGATTAATTTGATACACACACACATATAATCTTCTCTCTTAACAGCTTGGTAGATGATGATATGTAGCTTTATGTCGTCTTCATAAATAATAAAGAGGGGAACAACAAATCCGTGAATTTCGCCTAGCCAAAGCAACCGACTTTCATTAGTTAAAAAAAAAAAAAAAAAAAAAAAAAAAAAAACTATTACTCACTTATATTCATTGAAAATGACTTTGGTCTACTAATAGATGCGAGAGCAAAAATGGATTAGTGAAAAAGCATCTTTTAATTTTCAAGATTAGCTTGCGTGCCATGAGTTTCATTCCTCCTCTGTTCATTGGCCCATGACTTCCGAAAAGCCAAATATTAGATGCTTTTCCCGCTATTAATGATGTGACTCGGACACAGATAGGTCTCTCAAACTCAAATTCCGATACCCCCATATCATCACCTATCAATTTCGCTAAACATTTATGTTGTGTCTCTTAATACTTATGACTTTTATATTTTCAATATATTGTAATTTAATAATTAATTAGTATTTAATATATATATATATATATATATATATATATATATATATATGAAAGACTAATGCTCAGATTACTACTCATATTATATAAGACTATTATTAATGTATTTACAAAGTCCTTTTTAATATTAGAGTGACGTCTACTCTACTCTGGTTTCCTCGACATCTACTCTACTCTCATTTTAAAAGAGAAAAAATTATCTTCATCCAATTATTATTCATAATCGGGAAGGATTTAATTGCAGGGGCTAGAACCGTGAGTGCGGTGGCTCTATAATACATTCTAAAGTTTGAGTTGTATGAAAAGTTTATCCTAAGTTCCTAACCTACCTTAACATAGTTCATATAAAACCCAGCTCAAGCACATATGTTAATAGAGGAGAGTTGATTTACAAGGAAAGAAGACCTATGCTCTCACAGCACATATACAATAATTTCTCTAACTTAATTAGTTATGAGACATGGCGGAGACAATCACGAGACGAATAAGTAATTGATTAAATTTGTGCTCGTTCTATCATATTTGTTAAAACTAAATAATTTAAAATTTTTAAAGTTTGTAAAATATCTCATAACGAGTTTAAAAAACTCGCTTTTACCATATTTAATTGTGTAGACAAAAGTTATTTTTGAAAACACAAAGAACAAGCACATGGAGGGATTATTGTCAATGATTTAACAATGGGAAGGATATAAATTATATATTAGAAAAAATCTTTAAATCATTTTAAAACATTTTTTTAATCGTAAAGTTTGACTTAATGATATTGTAGTCTTGGTTTGATTGATGGCCTCGGATCAGATAAGGATAGATACAATTGGAGATCTTAATTCATACAATGTTAGTACAATCCAAGAGTGTATTAAATGAACATGGCTGAAAATTTTTGACAATGTAATAAATATGAGATTTACGCTTTTTTTTTTTTTTTTTTTAAGAAGAAGAATAATCTGCTGTCGTTGAAAAGTTGTAAAATTATGTACCGAGGGGATTCCAGTCTTAAAGTCGTAAGTCATAATATTCACCCGTTCACTTGTTAAAAAGGGCAAAAAAGAAAAAGAAAAAGAAAAAAAAAAGAGAGAGAGAGAGAGAGAGAGAGAGAATCTCTTAGGTGTGCGACGCCGACTTGGAATTGGTTCAATTTCCATATGCATGATTAATTGCGATGCATTTGCATTATTCCGCTGATGGGAGGCCTAGTGCTTTCAGAATAACGCATGTTCTGCTGTTCAATCCGAGCAATTTGTCAACAGAAATTCGTTAATTTTAAAAAGCGTTTTCTAACGCGTGGAGCATTCGTAGACGTACAAGATTAGTTTTGGTTGTTATCTAACGTGGGGCCCTTTTTTTGAACGGTTTTATTACATCACGGTCACGGCAGCATAAAAGGCATTATTTCAAAAAAAAAAAATAAATCAGCGACAAATGCCTAATTCTAAAATGGCCATTAGAATTTCAGAATTTTATTGTCTAATGTAGCGTTTGTTTTTTTATCTGAAATCTAAATAGACATGAATTAGTCAATTAAATAATTTGAATATCGAATATAAATAAGCGTGTTTGTTTTTTATCAAATCGTTACAAATAAGTATTAAGTTGTTTGTTTTTTAAACTTAAAAAAATTTGAAATCCGATATTTTTACATCTATGCCCTTATAAATTATCATATTAAACAATTAATAATAAATAAAATAATATATTTTTATAAGATAACCATACTCAATTGAGTACAACCCTTTAATATTCTAAATTAGTATATTCTAATCAATTTTATCATTGTCTAAGATGTTTTATACGAAAAATATTCATTAAAAATTATAAAGAAAAATAATACTAATTTGAAGAGAGAAAAAAAAAAGTTTACAACTATATTATCACAAGTTATAGAGATGGATAATAATGCTAATTATTAAACTTAATTAGTTATGGATGAAATTTAATTAATTAGATGGGGAGATTTTGGAGAATATTTTTTAATGATGTCATTCAGACTTTTTAGATTAAGTAAAAAGCTAAAAAAATTAGCTTAATAACTTAATGACTTAATGACTGAAATTTTTGATTAAGTTGAAAAAACAAACAAACTTAATGACTTAACTAATTACAATTAAGTCAATTAAGTCATTAAGTTAAAAAAACAAACAGCCCCTAACTCCCAAAATGAGTTCACTGAATTTTTTTCGTTTCGGCAACAACCAGCCTAGCCGACAGATTAGTTTTAATATATTGAAACTCCATGTTACTTGATCCATTAAAGTCGATAAGTTAAAAAAAAATAATCTTAATTTTAATATAGTCAAAAATCGTGATTAGAATCTTACTGTGTATATATGTGTGTGTTAATTATATATATATATATATATAATCATAATTATATATATAATTTTAGTTTAGTGGAGAGTAGTGCTCAATTTATGGTAAGTGATAATATAACGTAATGATGTCTAATGAATACACAATTTCAATACTATTAATAAAATTACTAAATTCTGTTAAATATTTAGTTGTCAAGCACATTGTGTGCATTAGTAATCACTAGATCATTTTGTTATGTGTAGTCATGCTCAATGGAAATACACACCATTATAAACGTTGTGAATAGATTTTAACAAGATATTTATAATGGGTAAACTAAAACAATAGTTAAAAGATTGTGTCCACATAAAATTTTTATGGGAACATTCCCATCTAAGCTTAATATATATTGGGTTGTGTTTAGGCGTAAAAGTTCACATTTAACAATCATTCAGACGGTTATTAGAATCTTTATTTCTCTTATTTTTAAACTCTGTCTGTATTTTAAATTTATCAAGAGGCTGGTAGCTAAACAGAACTCTTGCCCCCCTGACACCGTGGAGATACAGAGTTCTTAATGGTAACTGATGCGTTTGCTCCATCGTGATAAGTTTTAGCTTTGCTCTAACCTCTAATCACGGAGCTATGGATAGAGCCCTCTCATAGGCTTATAGCTACAATATTTTTTTTTTTTTCAAAGGGTAAGGATTTTGTTTTTATTAATATGAGTAATGGTTAGCAAACTGCCACAAAAATACAAAGCTTAAAATTAAAAACAGCAGGCTCGTCGAAATTTTGGGCTGCTTATACGCCACCGGCGGTAGGCTTCTGTTAACAAGTGCTTAATTACAAGCCAAGCTGCCTGTAAATAAATTCACGGTAGTTGAATGCACGTTTATTCAATAATTGTTTCTTGTCAATTTTGCCAGCAAGCCAATGACATGATTGACAATGAGACATTTTATATAGCATTAGATTTATTATCATTATTTTTTTTTTTTTTTTTGGGTACCAAAAAGATTGTTGAATTTTTCAAAAGTTACACGAGCTAAAAAAAAATGTCAAAATTTATCGACTAATGAAAAGAATTAAACAACCAAAGAACAGATGACAAGACTTATACCGAGGGAAAAAAGTGGGAGGCAAAAAAGTTAACGTTTAAGCTTTTAATGTCGGTCTGATTAGATGGATAAGCTCGTGTTTTAATCAAATATGTGTACTTTGTTGAACATGTGTGCCCGTTTTCATCCTGTGGCCAGTTGAATATTTGATAAATTTTCTTTCATTCTTCTTTTTGGGCTAACGAATGTTTTTTACCCCCCACTATCTCCCCTTCTAGAATAAAGATGATAGGAATGCAATTTATTACGACAGAATAAAAGTTTAGTGAATAATGTTAATAGATTGACTTTAGATGCTGACAGGCCAACAATACAGACCATTATGCACCAAAAGCAACCTAACATTCGCCAGAAATTTTCCAACTGCACTTATTGTTCTTAGCCATCAACATGTCCAGTTCGAATCTGTAATGCCCGCCAAGTGTTTGATATTTTTATTATCAGCGGTTGTTTATACATATGTCATACACTTTTCAAACTATCTTTCATTTCGTTATAAGTTCGGAGTTTCATGTTCGCTCTACGGTGCTGACATTCTTGAGTCTTCTCTCGATTAGAAACGTGAGGAAAGAAGGGAAAAGGGCAAAAAAAAAGAAACCAACGCTCTAAAATTTGTTAAAGATGGTAGACTTTATAATACATAACGCCCTTACAGTTGGGTATATTAGTCTAGTATGACAAACTTTTTAGATTCATGGTATGGGTATCTTTTCCACGAGTAAATCTCATTGAAGTTTTTAGATAATGTATGCGAATATCGTGTGTGGCCAAAATCTTCAGCTAAGGGAGATATGCTCAGCTGTATGTGGAGAAGATCGATTATCTCGATGTAACTATTACACTCCTATTATACAAGGGAATAAGTAGAGATCTGATGGTAATATATCAGTATATAAAAAAAAAAATATCCACGAGATTTAAGCTAAGAGGCAAAATAGAGAGAGATGCCATGATTTAGCCGCAGGCCCAGAACAAGAATCAGATTCTTTATGGAGTACAAAAAGTGCAGGTTCTGCTTACAGTTACAGTGGGCAACTGCGCATGGAATAAATTCACACAACTTTGTTTTTGTAAACGTGCCTTCGTAATTTGATATTCTCTGATAAGCTATCTGTGGTGGCTAAAAATGGAAGGCTGGCTCTTATGTGGCAGAATTTGAGCCATAACAAATGAAAGTTAACGCGTAAAATTAATTAATTACTCTCGATCTCGTTACTTTGAAAATGTACTTAGACGTACATGGGATTAATTTTGGAACCTCTTAGAAAATGCGAGCATAATTGATGGTTTGATGCCATTACGGCAATTGGCTCCCGGTGTTAATTAATTGCTTATGCAATTCCACCTCCACTTGAAAATTAATATATGTTATTCCTTGCTGCTATTCCTTTATGGATGTGAGCGAGGCAGTTGATAATGATTGAAGATTTATGTTTTAATTTTGATTTTGCACTAAATACAAAAATAAGAAAGTTGTTCACACATAAAAATAGTGCATGTCAAAACTGAGTTTTTATTGAATACTAAATTTAAAACCAGTATGTATTTTATAATTTTCAATTTCTTTTACCAAATAGCCCTTAATCCATGGCTCAGTAAAAGTTAAGTTCGGCATCAAAGTCTTATCCAAAAATAACTCGTAGATTTTACTGAGTAATTTAGAAAATTCATATGATAATGGAGATGACTGTTGGCAAGTCTACTATGTCCTTATCCACAGTGCTAATCACTGTACCTCTTAGTATACCCCCTTAGTTCTCATTTTCGACTCCCAAATTATTGCAAAAGAATGGACGCCGCTGTACTCGACGTTGTTGTATTGTAGATATGGTAATGAGTGTTATTTGTGAGCCGGGTTGGGAGTCGGAACAAAGAATGGGTGGGTCACCAGAAAGGGCCTATGAATATTATGCTAGAGTAGGCACTAGGCAGAGTGACTCTTCAACCACCTCGTGTGATGAGGAGGTCCATGTCCATCCCTTCCTTTCAATACATGAAAGTGGGGCGGACAGTATCTAAGAAATGGAAAGGGGCCTCTTAGATAAATAGACTAAACAAGTCAAATAAGAGCCCATTTAGCCCATGGGAGAGGCCCAGACATCTCCAAAGAGTAAGGCAATTTTCGCCATTTCCGCTTATTTCTGCGCTATTGTGCTAACTAATGTTGGTGTCATTTCAGATTAGTCTAAAAGCTTTGACGAATTTTAGGTTATCATCGGAAGCCATAACATAAAAGGTAAAATGTTGAATGTGATTAGGATCTTTTTGACGTTAATAGCTCTTATTGGTACCGCCTCGTCCCAGGATCCCCAGCTCAGCTCAGCTCGCGTTGTCTTTCAGGTTTTTATTTCATCTCCTTGGTTCTTTTTTCTGCACTGGTCTGAGTCTGACTGACCCGTCCGCATGATCAATATTGTAAAATTTTGATGCGATGCAGACAAATTATGGAGATATTGAATTCGGATTCTATCCGAGTGTTGCTCCTCAAACAGTTGATCACATATTCAAACTTGTTCGTCTCGGTTGTTATAACACCAATCACTTTTTCCGGGTACTAATGCTTGAATTTTGATTTTTAAAAAAGAAAAGTCCAATTTTGTAATGTGGGTTGTGGTTAATTTTTTTATCACTTCAATGAAGGTTGATAAAGGGTTTGTTGCGCAAGTAGCTGATGTTGTGGGCGGACGGTCAGCTCCTATGAATGAAGTGCAACGCGTAGAGGCTGAAAAAACTGTTATCGGTGAATTTAGTGATGTTAAACATGTTAGAGGCATTCTTTCAATGGGAAGGTGATGTCCTCCTTTTTCTTTTTCCCCCATTTCTCTGAAGGATGTTTGGGATGGAGTTGCTGTGAATTTTAATGTACGGTTGTTATTGGTGAATTTAGTGATGTTAAACATGTTAGTAGCCCAATTATGAGTGTGTCTATTCACTATTGAAGTACACAAGTCCCTAACATTCCCTTCATTGAGTTGTTTTGGATAGCCGTCCTTGTTTTCAAATTTCATATGCTATGGAAATACGTGCAATGGGAGGTTTAGCCACTGTGTTTTTGCTTCCCTAACTGTTATGGTTACTTTTCAATTGAATATTTCCTTGACCTCCAGCAAATATTTGAATCTGATATGATATTCGAGCATCACATTTTGCATTGATTTTTAGGTATTCTGATCCAAACAGTGCGTCATCCTCATTTTCAATACTTCTTGGAGATGCTCCCCATCTTGATGGTCAGGTATGCTTGAAAAATCATTTCCAAAGGATGTTCCCATATGTTATCTTTGCTGTTGGATTGATTGCATTGATGCTGTCCAGTACGCAGTATTTGGTAAAGTTACTAAAGGCGATGAGACTTTGAGAAAACTTGAGGGACTCCCTACACGTAAAGAGGGGATCTTTGTGATGGTATGCTTCTAAATATACTTCCACTATAATCATGCAATCATGCTTAACATAATGGTGGACCATCCTCTAGACTTAAATTTTTAACACAAAGATGAATGGCAGAAATCTAATATCTGGTTGCATCTGTTACTAAGTTTGTCACTGTGGAAATTTTCTGTTTCTAGCTTCAGATGCTGCTATTTTCTTCTAATTAACAAAGAAGAGAAATAGTGAGGTCATGTGGATTTGGTTGGAATAGGCAGCTGCATTATTGTTGTTCCTTGAACTTGAAGTCCTAATTTATGAGACTTCTAGGTCACTGTGGTGCATAAGGGTGTTCAGAATCCAATCAGATCCACTCAATCCATCTGATCCATAAAAACCTGATCCGTGGATTGGATTAAATTGAAATTTTGATAATCCATAATCGGTGGATTGAATATGAATCTATTTTTATAAATCGGCAAAAATCCGTGAATCCGTAAAAAAATAAAAACTATTTATTTAATTAAAAAATAAAACTTCTAAATATGACATTAGTATTTACTAGTAAATAAATAAGTTAAAATATAGTTATACTAACACTATATTATGTCTTATCCAATAAGAATATGAAATAAAAAATAATTAAATAAACAAATATAGCTTCTTAAATAGTTAATTTTGATGTATTGACCTAAACGAATGAGATTTTTATCGTTTTGATGTGTTATATTTTGAAACAATTAATAAATCTTATTTAATTTTAAATTTGATATGTAGTAAAATTACTTTTATATTAAATTTTTTTATTTAGTTAGTTGGTGGATTGGACATAATTAAAAATTTTCAATCCTCAAAATGGTGGATTGGCTATAGATTGGGTCAAATTTGCGTCCGATCCGCAGATGTATGGATTGGATTTGAATTAAATTTCACCAATCTGTAGATTGGATTGGATTGAAAATTTATAATCCGCAAAATCGTGATCGGTATGGATTGATGTCCAATCCGTAAAATCTGATCTGTGAACATCCTTAATGGTGCATGATTACGTGTTTCGTTCCTTACCATTATGCCGTCGTCGGACTGAAATTGACTAGCAAGGTGAATTCCTCTTACCTTACAATTTGCAAACAGCTAGAGGTAGAATGAAGAAATTGTCTGTTGTCTCCAACTTGAGTGTGTTTTAACAAACATAATGAGTTGTGTATGATAAATCAGGCTTGCTCTTTACTCTAATCTTATTTGAGTATTATTCTACTTTTGATGGTTATACCAATTCATTATTGTCTACTTTGCTTCACTGCTTCCTTATCACTGAGCTAAATATTCTTTCTTTTTTTTGCTTCCAGCCGACTGAGCGCATCACAATCCATTCATCATATTATTATGGTAAGATATAAGCATTCTGTTTCTAGTTTAGTTTGTTGTATCTTATTCTAATGAGCCAAAATTGGATAAATTCATAATATTATTATGGTGAGAATTAATCAAGAGTACAAATTAGTGGTAAACTAAGAAAATGATATTTAATCATTGCAAGTATAACTGTGGCTGCTACTTGTTTCAGATACAGAGATGGAGATCTGTGAAAAAGAGAGGTCAATTTTGAAACGAAGGCTAACTGCATCTGCCATTGAAATTGAAAGACAGGTGATTCGGAGTTCCATTAAACTTAAATTGATTCCATGATATGTGTTCTTGAGTAAATATGAACCAGGTCCCCTCTTTTTGCAGAGAATGAAATGCTTCCCATGATTTAACAAAGCAAGAGGTTGATCGGCAAGAAAATGAAATTCCATCATTGGAGTAAGCTATTAAGCTCGCTTGTTTTAAACACAACATTTGAGTTGGGTCATTCAGCGCTGGAAGAAAAGAAATCCATATCCCCTGATATGGTATGGAACTATGAAGCTCATTGTTTTCTTTAGAAACTTTACATATTTTTTCTTTGAGAGCTTCAATTTGAAGCCAAAATTGTTTTAGATTTTTTATTTATTTATCAGGAAATGGACCGTAAGCCATGTCCCTACGTATGGGAACAATAATCACATGCATAATCAGGCAAAGAAAGCAATCATTTTCAGACAGTGACTGTGACTTTATTTAACTAAGCGTTTCATTTGTCTGTACTATTCTTTTTGCACCGTCATACTATGGACACAATCTGAACATTGAGTGAAATTTCAATTCCCAGAAACATAACATGTGCTGCCTGGCGTAAATGGTAACAAACTACATTTTCACTGGACTGACCAAATTTGGATCTTGTCTCCTCTTGTTGGCTTGTTGTAGCCACAGCAAGCTGAAGCCTGAAGGACTTTCCTCTGACTTCTGTTTTACCTTTGTGGGATGGGGACTGATTGAATTGTCGGCTATTCAGAACAATCATTTCCCATCTGAGAAGCAACTTCATTAACACAAAATTACAGCACTAGAATGTTACTTTGATGAAGTTATAAGCTATATAAATAACCCATCTGAGAAGCAACTTCATTAACAAATCACAACACTATGATGCCACGTAGATTAAGTTATTAGCTAAGAACACACATTAGTCTTTTATAATAGCTTCATTAGAGGCGAAGAAATTGTTTCAAACAATGTGCTTGATGGAGTTTATTATCTTACCATAGGCTATAGCAAACAATTGGTAAGCGATGAGAACATGCACCATATATTATATTCATATGGTTAAAATGCTTCTGCGAACAATTTAATCAACATTTTTGGGCACCACCTGATGTTGAGTCCCATATGTGGATGAAAGTTATGCTGACCCTTTTTTTTTGGGGGTGTGTGTCGATGAAAAAGGTTTTTTCTTCAACTTAATTTTTAACCACGTAGTTCTGTCTTCTTGTCTTTCTAGGTTTCTTGTTGGGTCAGCTCAGCGAATTGACCGCTAAATTGCAAATAGATGACATACAACAAGAAGACAAAAATCCGAACAATTGCATGATGAGCATAAAGCGAATGTTCATGGGCCACGGCTGCTGTTCCATCTTAATACAGATTCATTTCTGGAACCTTAGCTAGGCTCCCTGTTACCATATAATGAAAGAAAAATTATGAATAACAAAAATAATTTCATATATCGGACATTACAGAATTAAATGGTACAGTAATGTTTCGCATTGACGCATTTAAACAGCGAATTTAACATACAGTTAGACATTACTATCTAATTATAACTTAATACTGAATTGTAATTAGATGATGCATGGTGTAACCTTACATTTGCATTTTAAAACGTGATGTTTGCACTAAATATTGACTCAAAGTTCACTTTTCTTTTACATTTCTTGAGGTCAGAAGGTGGTCACTACTCACTCGGACTGAAGGTCTAATTATTGCAATGCATGAGGATCTTTGGTTGAAAATTTATTTGCAATTTTAAGTGACGGCGAAGGCGAATTGCATGGAAAGGACACGTAAATTAATATTGCGGAGGCATGTCACGGTTTTGAACTACAGAAATTGGTGAGCCAATGGAATGCAAATGACCCCTTACGGCTAGCTGATGCCTTGTTCTTACAATAATTGGCATTGACCAATGCCATAAATTTTCATGTGAGCGTTTTGGCATGATTGATGATCCAAGGATCATGTTTGGATTTTGTGACATATTAGTATATATAGAGCCCTCATAAGCCATAAGAGCAAAGCACGTATGCAGTTTTTTCTGATTATAAGACATTAAAAAGAAAAAATGATATGAGCTATTCTAGTAGTCTAGGGCAACTACAGCTAATTAGTTGCCAATTGGTCCAATTCCGTACGCTGATTATCAATTATTAGGATAATTGAAGCGTATCTATACGAATTTATTAACTGGCATATTGAACGGTATCTGTATATGAGCTAGGCAGGGCCAGACCATTTTCCTAGGACCCCAAAGTATTTTTCCTTTCCATTTCACAAAACAAGTATTAGAAATTTAGAATAACAATTTTTTTTAAAAAAAAAATTTCTTCGAGATAGTATGAGAATAACAATTAATGAAACTTGATAGTTATATATTTTTATATATTCAAAGAAGAAATAAAATTCTCTGGGTCGGAAGCTGTATTGGTTAGTGTTACACATGTTCCTAGCCAATTTTCGGTACTTATTGATCTCCAAAACCTTAAATTTTATTGAGGAATGTTTATGTATAAAAGTTGATGCGCTGGTATCGTGGGTTTAATTTCATGAACGGCCAACTATTGTCACGTGCTTGGTGGCTGGGCAAATTCAATTAGGATGAGGCCATCAGAGGTGAGTATTGAAAGAGATCTCCCGTCAACCGCTCAATTTTTTTTTTCTTTTATGAAGATATATTATTAAACCATATGGTTTTAATAGAATTAGTGTAGATATATTTTTAAATCATGTGACTTAACAACATCTCCACGTAAGAAAAATTTGAGGACACCTATATCTGAGAATATATATATATATATAATGCAAACACGTCCTTAGGTCTTGCAACAGATGTGAGGGTCGGCAGAGCTAAAATTTATCATGAATTATGAATGAATCTTGACGTTTGAGGTCAAATCACCGAGCAACAATGACGGGGAAGACCATAACGTCAAAATAATGTATCTTCCGTTTTCTCAAAGGCAATGGTGCAAGTAGTTCTTTGACAAACAAACCTAAATACGCCATATCCGGCACTTTGAACCATGCATCTAGACATCATCAGATCGAGCAAATTAATGCTGTTTACAGTTCATGTCGCGGCGCAAGTGCCGGCTTATTTCTTCTAGCTGTTCTGTTTATATATATGGATTGCACATGCGAATGACAACCCAGATGCATGATTCACATGAGAGCTCTACCCATACAAGTGAAGCGACCAAAGCATGCACACACTAGACGCCCGCACACACGCAGTGAGAACTAATTACCATTGAATTTGGCCGAATCTATCGTGTTGTTGACTTGTAGCTACGTCCCGGAGACATTGATCGGCTGTTTGGCATCCAAACGATACATGCTGAATTTGTTTTTATTGAAGTTTAATTAAGGATAGTTTCCAAATAATAATCCATAAATGAAATCTTTGGACGAGTCAATGAAGTGGTCAGACCAATTCTACATAATATAGCAGCGCGTGTCGACTCCACACACACATGTACATATTCCTAATTTCTTCAAGTTTAAGTAATGGGCTGTAGTCAGAGTTCTTAATCACCTGATCCAGTAATTGCGAAACATGATAGTGGTAGAATAATAATTTTGTTCCTTTTACTTGCAACTTTAAAAGAGAGATTCATTTTATCTTTTTTTTTTTTTAATGGTAAAACATAAATTAATATTTTAATCTTTTATCTTCTTATTATTCAGACTTAAGTGACCAGTTATGCTTGAAAATCAGTCAGCCATCTGTAAAAGGGAAATGGGGTTGCTGTTGAACAAATGATACAAAATCCAAATGTTTGTTCCAAGTGCTTCAATTTACATCGACAAGCCGACTTATGCCGGGAATCTCGCCGGAAAAAGTTGCTAAATATCTCAGTCACGTGCTTACATGTAATGCTCAACATTTACCCCTGCGCAAGTTACCTAGACGTAACAGGCTTTACATGAAAACAGAAACAGACACAATTTCTATAATCAAAAGAAAACAAAACACACCCAAGATCCGATTAATTATTAATAAATCTCCATCTAAGTGTGATGAGGTGATCACATTTAGGAAGTGAGATTCTATGCCCCAAAAAGGTGCCGTTTTAGGGTTTTATAGATAATATTAATATCTACTATTGAATGTAAGTAATAACATATGCAAAGGAAATCAGGCCGAAGAATCCGGTTCCGTGTAATGTAAAGCAGAGATTACGAGACGACACGTGTTATGTCTGTAACTCAAAATTATGGAAGAGCATGGAGATAGATATCTGACTGGTCAACAATTTCACCCCCATAATTCTCAAGTTCTACACAAATATGGCTCGCAGATATGCGGCCTGAGTAATCAACTTTGGTTAAATGAAAATTATTTTTTTCTTAAAAAAAGAAAATAATAATAATAATAATAATAATAATAACCATGTATACGTATGAATGAGAATTGAATAATTAAAAAGGGATCAAAATGACAGAGAGTAACTAGATAACGTGCGCTTGTGTGCTGATAGAGGCACAGAGAGGGCCGGGTCGCTGGCGGATAAAGAAGCAGTTTTTTATTAACCCACTTGAACTCTAACCCCAGTTTTGAGACAAACAGAGAAGGACAGTATGGTGTATTTCTCATTTATTACTTGGGATTCCTCTCTCTCTCTCTCTCTCTCTCTCGTAGTCTCTTTCTTTCCCAATAACCCTATTTAATAACAAGCCCTCATCCACTTCTTTCTCCCATCCCATGCATTACTCTCTTCACTTTTCTTCTTCATCTATCCAAATCCTCCTCTGCAACTTGTCTCAAAACACCCACCAAATAAATTAAAAAAATTACCACTCTACCTCCTTAATTAATTCAGTCAGCTTGTCATTTGTTTTTGACACTTGTTATATATTTATATTTTAACTAACAATGTCTAGCAGAAGATCGAGGTCTGGGCAGTCGTCAGGTGTTTCGAGGATCAGTGATGATCAGATTAGCGATCTTGTTTCCAAGTTGCAACAACTTATTCCTGAGCTTCGCAGCAGGCGTTCCGACAAGGTAATTACCTAGCCAGCTTCCTGCTTTTAGTTTGGTCTTTTTCTTTTTCTTTTCATTTTCCTCTTTAATCTTAGTTAATTTCCTCTCTTTCTATCTGCTTATCTGTGCATGATGAATTCAAATTTTGTTGTGGTTTTTATTTGGTTTTTGATTTGGAGACAATATTCTCATAGCCTCATTTATTTAATATCTAGTGGTGCAACAAGTTGATGCGGTGTGGCACTAATATATGTTCCCCTATATATTAGAATTTCATTTTTACGTATCTCCACATATTTTGGCTTTCAAATTTGAAATTATCCATAATCTTTTTTATATATGAAACCTAAATGGACATGCTGCAGGTATCTGCTTCTAAGATATTACAGGAAACTTGCGATTATATTAGAAGCTTACACAGAGAAGTTGACGATCTGAGCGACAGGCTATCCGAGCTGTTGGCTTCAATAGACAGCAGCAGTGCCGAGGCAGCAATCATTAGGAGTTTGCTTATGTAGTTTTATTTAGTTATTAGAGCGTTTTTAATTAATTTTCTCTACTCTTTATTTGTTATATATAATTCTCTCTTCTGCTCTATATATGTATCTCTATAGGGTTTATCTTCATGCTATATAAACCCTTTTCAAGTTGAATCAACTATCAATTAAAGTAATGATGATTCTGTAATAAAAGTAAAAAGGTCTCCAGTGTTGTCGACCAATTAATTTTGGGCTGATGTACTCACTCCCTGACGATGGCCATGGCTTCTACTTTTAAATTGAGGAAAAGATCATTATATTAGATGTAGCTGATAATGATACTTTGAGCACAATAAAATAAAAGACGCATTATCAGGGCCAAAATTTCAAAACTCGGGGGCTGAAATTGTGATGTCTGTCGATCTTCTGTCAGTTTCTTTTAAACCAGAAACTGAGGAAGTGGACCCGCAAACTGGTCAAACCTTGGAGCAAATAGCCTCTGGCACGTGACCGATTTGCCCCACACCAATATAATCATGAGTAGTGCTAGAGAGAAAACCACGAGAGAAAGACAGACGAGAGAATTTTGTCATTTCTCTCTCTACCCACTCATTCTCTCTCTATCATTTTTTTTATTGTTTCTCTCGTCTTTCTCTCGTCATTCTCTATACAAAGCATTTTCCTATAATTATTTGACAATGCAGTTCGCTTCAGGATGCGCATAAAGTTGCTGCGGTAGCCCCATGAAAATATTGCTAACTTTTTTTTTTTCAAATATTATTATTATTAGTGCTGAGCATTTTAACAAGTTTTTGACTATGTTGAATTTGTTCTCGAGACTTAATAAACTCATGCTGCTGCTGTTTGCATCGTTATTAAGTAAACTGTCGAGAGGCTGATCGAGAAAGAGAGATTTGCACGTTGTGGTTGTGCGATTCTATCTTGATATTTCAGCCAGGGTTTAAATCGAATCTCAAGTATCAAGATTAATAAATTGTCGACGTTTGTAGAGATTTTCTTGTTAACTAACTAAATAATTCTCAGTTAGGTCAATCTTCAACAATTTAATCATCTTGATTAATCTGATAGGACTGCTGATATATCCCTGCACGATTACAAAATGTATATGCATGCGTGACGTGTATAATCAATTGTATTTCAAAGAATAAACCATTTTAGCAGTGCGAATAATCTCATCATTTTTAAAGAATAAGAAGGACCTGATATTGTTGAAATAATTTGCCAAATTAAATGGGGGAAGTGAGGAGTCAAGGGCATGCAAAGGATCACAAACATATGTCCCTACAGGTCACATTGTATGGGTATGATATTCAACAAAGCCATTGTAGTTTAATAAAAACACTAATTAAAATAAATTATCTTACCACATGAAGTCAACATGATTCTGCCCCCTAAATAGCTTATCAAAATTTATCTGTGTCAGTCGCTCAAAATTTAATGAGATAAGGCCTCCTTAGAACCTCATAATTTGGCTTATACCATGTGTATGTTTTTGAAAATTTTGATATTTTTGAAACACTCTTTTTAACTGTGAAAAGTGTGTGTGTGTGTGTGTTTTTTTTTTTTTGGTGGAGTTTGATTTAAATTATTGAAGAAAGGAATTTGTTTAGACTAAAAAAAAAAAAAAATCACCTATAGTATAGTTTAGTAAAATCATCTCCCGACACTTCAAAGTTAATAAATATGTTCCGTATTGCTTTACTTAAAGATTCCATAATTAGCAGAAACAATTATGGAATGAAAATTATGAGTCTGAACTTCATACTGCAACAATTTTTAGAATAATTTTCAAGTAGTTCATTTATTGAAAGTTCAGACATTATTTGCTCTCTCTCTCTCTAATTTTATTACTCGTGTTTCACATTATCTATAAAGAGATAAAAGAAGAAAACAGTGGCTCTCGAAGCCGGTACTGTAATTTTCTGGACTCTCAACTGTGTAGCTTCATGGACATTTAACTCTATTGCTTCTTGGAATGGGGTACTAAGATACCTGATAAACCTTCTAACTACACCCGCACTTTATTTTTTTATAATTTATTTAATAACCAGACGGGAGAAACTTGTATAACCCAATCCTACCTCCTCACACTCTCAGCCGCCACTAAGGTTGGTAGGAGCAGCCATGGAACACTATTATTAAATATATTACATTTTTATTCTTATTTTTTTAATTTTTATAATAATATTCTAGCTGTTTTTGGAATATTAATAAAATTTAAAAAAATAATTTATCAAATTAACTATAAAATCAATATAAAAATTTGCTCAAACTTTATATTATTATTTTAATTTTAAGATTAGTTTGGTAAATTAATTCTTTATTAAAATAATTATTGGTAAGATTGTTATAAGGATATTAAACATTGCCTTAAATTAGTTGATATTAACTTTTTTTATAAATAATTATTAATAAGATTGTTACACATGTATATAAAAAATAATAGTTCTTTTACATTGATATTTATTGGTAATTTATTAATAAATGATATGGGTCAATTTGCTTATTAACTTTTTTACATGTAAATTAATTAATCTTAATAATATTGTTGGAAGAATATTATAGTAAAAGGAAAAAAAAAATGTAAGTATTAGAGTTGGGGTGTTTAAGATATTTATTAAAATATAAAAATTAAATGAGTATTTACTCTTTTATGAACAATGCCATTTAAATATTAGCAAGATACTGAAGATACAAAATTGGATATTGTTCATGTTACCCTATAGTATATAAAATGAGACTCACTTGCGGTCACACTAAATTTTTGGATAATTTTTAGGGACCTCCCCTGAGCTTTAGCATATTGACAGTATGAGAAAATATAGGATCATAATTACATAAATTTTCCTTGACGTTAGTGTTTCATTATGCTGATAGCTAGCAGACTGCTAAAATTTCCAAAATACCCTTGTCACCAAAATATTTTATGACCAAATATAGATGATGAATTGATGGTAATAAAATTGTTGCCAATATCACAAAACACAAAAAGACCAAAATAGCCATTGGAGTAAAAAAAGTTGATATCACATAATAATAAATAAAAAATATATAAAAAATGAATATAGTTGCTAATATTGCGAAGAGTCAAAACCACATGCTCCTACTGATAAATATAAGCATTAATAGCCAATTAAAATGATAATACTATGCACTCCAGTAGCCGATACACACACACACAAACACACATTACAACCAATTGAAATAATAATTTTATGTGTTCCACAACAACTAGTATCAACAACAATTATCAATGGCTGATATTCACTGAACCTATACAAATCAACAGTAGCCCATATTTACATATATACAATTGCACTAAGAATTTATAATGGTTGCCCTCTCTCTAATGTGAGTTTGTAAGTATCAGACTTCTAAAAATGCATAGGACACTCAAACTTATAAATATGACTAAATAATAAATGATCATACAACATATATTCATTTTCAGGTTTATATAAGAAATTTGATATTTAATGTGATCTCTCAAACAAATGTGTTATATGTGATTAGCTTGGATTTTGTTGCCTTTCATATGCTGTTGGATGCATTAGCTCACAAGTATCACTCGTGAGTTACTTGCCCTTCATATTAAAAATGTCTAATTTAGTATTTAAACTTATAGTGTTCAAGATTATTAAAAATTTTATTAGCACTGGAGCCCATAAATGAAGTGCAATGAAGCATTTAATACATAATAAAAAAACTTCAAAACACGCTCTATATAAATGCAAACACGTATCAATATCCAGTGAATACAACAATATCAACACAAACATTTTCACATTTTTTGACAATAAAATGGCAATAACAAGAATTTATTGCCTTTCAATCTCTAGATCAACAAATATAAGCTCATTTGCAACAAGCCTTTTGAGCTATTTCAAAACAACACAAAAAATCCCACTATTTTCAACATATCAACCGGTTTCTAACATCAATTAGTTTATTTATCTCAACCAAATTTTAAGGAGATCAATTTTTAAGGAGATCAATGAGGCACAAATAACTTCTACTTTTTGAAATCGATAACATAAAACAATTTCGTAAAGCACAGAACTAACATAAAGATCACACTTTATTACTTCATATGGATTGTTTAGCTCACAACTTGTCCCAATCATATGGTGAAAATAATAATATTAACATGCAGTAGCCCCATACCAAATTTTACTTTTATGAAACATCACAACACCACTAGCTTCTTCAAGATAAGATTTTTCAATCTTAGAAATCTAAAGAATTAAAATCACTAATCTAATGTGCAATGGAGTTTTTCAAAGACTAACCTTCTTCTCGCATCGATGCAAGCAGTCTCTAATGTCAGTTGCCAAAGAATCTCATTTGACGACACCCTTGTGCCACCACTTAGGTTTTTCTCATTCATATATTTGATTAAATGATTGCAAGATCGTTTGATTAGTTAGAGCAACTTCATTAGAGCATTTGGTGTTGGAGATTGGTTGTTGTTTGGCTCAACGAAAAAGAAATTATAAAGTTCATGAAAGAGAAATTGAAGCTAATTCCGTGGGGTGTTAATGTGTAACACTGAGCAAAAGTAAAATATTGGGTTTTGTTTTATCTCAAATTTTTTTAAGTTTATTTTGAAATTACAAATTTATCCTGAAATATTAAAGACATACAAAACTTTATGCTAACACGTGGGAAGGTCTCTGTAATTACAATCATACGCTTCTCTTAGACTGTCAATACGCTAAATTTCAGGGGCGGTCCCTAAAAATTAGCCCTGAATTTCTGCCAGGTGACGTAGCTGGCTCAATTCTGCATAAATCCAAGTGTACAAAGTTCCAAAATAAATTCCAATCCGAAATATTCAATGGGCCCCAGTAAGAATTTTGTAACAGGCGTTCCCTTCAGCTCGACGTCGAAGTCTTGAAGATCCAATTCCCTCTTTGGATCCTAAACAAAATAGAGATTAGAGAAGCACGCGCATCTTCTTTCCTTTCTGCAGTTTCCTGAGTCTGATTAAGAAAATTCCCAACAGGTTTTTAAGTTTATTAATTACCTCGCTATCAAATTTAATTACTTCTTTTTATTTATTTACTCTCCTTCTTTCCGTTTCCAAATAGTAATTTGTTATTATCCATTGTTAATCGTTGTTCCACCATGTTGAAATTTGGTCAACTCTAGGGTTTTAAACGAAATGAGTCAAGGAGAATTTGCAATAGAAGTCACAGGTCTTTCTCCAACGGCTACAGAGAAAGATTTGTTCGAATTTTTCTCTTTTTGTGGTTCAATCGATCATCTTGAAATTGTTAGGTAGTCACTGTCTTTTCACGAGCTTCTAATTGCGTTTTTGTTTTCGACTAATTGGTCCTCAAATTTTCAAGTCTATATGCAGAGTAAGATTATTGTTTAGATTGTGTAATCATGCTAGTGTCTTTCCTAGTGATATGTTTACTTTGAGTGTCTTTCTGATAATTGTTTGAAAGAGACAGATCTGGTGATTACGCGTGTACTGCCTATGTGACGTTCAAAGATGCTTATTCTCAAGAAACGGCTGTCTTACTCAGTGTGAGTATTCGATTTTACTTGGGACATTATTTTATTGTTAGCTTATTGTGTTATGGTAGTCAAATAGCTTTCTTTCATGCATTCCTTAACTCGGTCATTATATTGCATCGAAATCTTAATCCGTGAACTAATTGTGAAACTAACAGCGTCAATCCGTTATTATAATCATTGTTTCTTTGGTACAGATGAATTAAGCAACAACGGTATGGTGATGACATTGAGACATTTCATACAATCATTGCTTCCCTTTCATTTGCTAAATAAATTACCTGTTGCTTCTGCACTTCATTTTAAGTGGCAGTTCTCTGTCACGTAATTTGCTATTTGATAAGGATCATGTTTAGTTTTCGTTCACTCATTCAATATCAATGGTTCCAACTTTCCAACTTTGACAGTTTTATTTGTGCTTTGCAAATTATTTTCTCCCAGTAATTTGACTCTCACCACCTATCTTGGTTTGCATATAGCTCATTCATGTTTGGGATAACTAAATTTACATGAAATGATGATTACTCAAGTTTTTGCTACCAATTAGTTTGTGAGCTTCATTATAAAATATTTTCATCTTAGGGTGCCACGATTTTGGATCAACGTGTATGCATAACACGCTGGGGACATTATGAAGATGAATTTGATCTTTGGAACAGGCCTTCGCACAGGCAGGAAGATGAAAGAGAGTCAAATGTATGAAATCTTTGCTTTTTGTTATCCTTGCTTTGGTCATAGTGTTGTTGAGGTTCTTCGATCTCTTATTCTATCCCTCTAGTAATTCAATACAATCATTGCATGACAGCCTCAACATAGAAGCAACCTTGTTTCTGACGCTGGAGAAGCTTATGCAATGGCTCAGGAGGTTGTCAAAACCATGCTGGCAAAAGGATTTGTTCTGGGCAAAGATGCCTTAAGCCAGGCAAAAGCCTTTGATGAGTCTCATGGAGTTTCGGCATCTGCTGCAGCTAAAGTTTCTGAATTGAATCAGAAAATTGGGCTAACTGATAAGATTGGTTTAGGGGTTGAAGCTGTTAAATCTGTGGACGAAAAGTATCATATCTCAATGACCACTAAATCAGCAGTATCAGCCACTGGACAAGCTGCAGCAGCAGCTGCAACCTCTGTTGTCAATAGTAGCTACTTTGCTAAGGGGGCTCTGTGGGTATCTGATGCTCTGAACCGAGCAGCTAAAGCTGCAGCTGATTTAGGTAATCGTGGGGCTAACCATTGAGGCATATTGACAACTCTTGGGTACTGCCTTTGATCTGTATATCAGCATCTTAAAATCTGTTGCTACTTTCTAGGGTAGTCTTATACTTGAGTAGTCTACAGTACACACACAGTCTGGTTAAAACAATAGGGGGAAAAACATTTTTATGTATGAACTTGTATTTCTGTATCTTAGTGCTTCTTTTTCCATGTCACCATTGTAGCAGTAAATTATAGTTTCGGCATTGCCTTTGTAAGTTAAAAAATCAGCGGCAACTTGAGGGAAGATCTTCTCCCCTTGCACAGAGAGATATTATGCCCACCATTGGGCTTACCCAGTGAGTTTTTATCCTAATTTCTTGTTTCTGGTTTTAGTTAATGGGCAAATATCATCTATTGAGGAGGAGGTTGTAGGTTCTGTGTTTCTGTCAGTTACTCTGATTGCAGAATCATGCGTTACCCACCGAAGGAAACCAGACGTGCTTATAGATGTGTGCTTCCGCAATCATTTATAACCAAATTTGATAATGGGTGGTCTCGTGGCAATCTCTTTCTCAACAGTAATGATGCCATCCCATGGATCCACGTAAGGCATTTCGCCGAAAGGACAAGCAAAGTCTTAATCCGCGAATTTCCAAGCAGCCGACGAATGAGCCGGACATTTCAACTAAAGAAAACACCTTAAAGCTTATGGTCAAATACTCAAAGTGATCATCAGCAAGCAATTTTTAATTCAACAAATCAAACGTATGATCATCGACTTGTGGGCTGTCTGTCCCATCGTTAAAACTGGTATTCAGGGCAGCAGATTAAAAAATGCGTGTAATGTAGACTACGTGAAATCGGCTCTACCCTTCCCGCGTCTGCAGTGGTCAGCCGCCATTGTTCACATTTCCTTGAAGATTTTTTTTTTTTTTCATTTCTCTCCCTAACCGACGATCCAGATTCCCTCCTCCCCGGCAAATCAACGTCCCCGATTCGATAGTCCTTTTTTTTATATATAAATCTGAAAATGTATTAATAAAAAAGAGAAAGAGTTACAAAATTCTCGTATACAAGAGAGTTCAATAGTCGTTGGTGGAGTAGACATCCCTCGAATATTAGAGAGGGTCAAAATCTGGGTGTGCTTCATAAAAATTGATGTAAATTAGTCCCAGTAATATTCTGATTTATAAATATTAATTGTAATCTCATGTAATATGAGTTGTACTCTTGAACAATAGTATCATGTAATAAAAAATAAAAAAAATAGTCGTTGGTGTAACTTTACACGTTAAATGAAAATAATAATCAATTTAAAAGTCAGGATCAATCACGTCTGATGGACCCACACATTTCAGGTGTCAATCAATTGTAGATGGACACCGCAGCATGAGACTTCATGCTGTTGCAACGCACCAAGGACTGATCGAAACCCCCGAGTTCTCTCGTCAGCCGACTCCACCCCGCCCATATTTGGTCTCATTCGTTAAGACACTCACTCTCTCTAGCCCTGGAATCAGATCTGACTCGCCCGCTTTAATGTAAAGGCAATTTTGGCTTCATATTCATAACATCCGAATCAGCTCAAGCGAGAAACGAGCAAGTGATGTCGGAGACGAGGTCGTTTAAGGTTCCGTACAGGAACCTTAAGAAGGGGACAGCAGCAGAGGTTGAAATGATCGAAGCTGATGAGTTTCACCATCGGATCGATCTTAATTCTAATGCCTCTTCGCCTCCTTCTTCTTCGTCTCATTCACCAATTCCCAACGGAACGTCCAATTTTGCTGTCGAATCGAAGCAGTGTAGCTTGATTACCCTCGTCCTCAGTTGTACGGTCGCCGCCGGTGTTCAGTTCGGTTGGGCCTTGCAGCTTTCTCTATTGACTCCTTACATTCAGGTCTTCTTTTTCGCTCTTATCTCTCGCGATCTGAAATTTTAGATTTGATAGACCAATTGGAGATATATACTCTTTTTCTGTTTTTGGAACCATAGAGGAAGAAAATCGCTTTTATGAACTTTTGCAATTATATGAAATTTGATATGTTTGTACCGCCAACATGCAATTTTATTGCCATTGATGCTGGGCACGGCTGCTGTGTTTCTCTACTGTCAATGTCCTTTTAACCTGCAATTTCTACAAGTGATCTTATCAATTTAAGAGAGTATGTATGTTCCACAGTTTTTTACTACTACAACTTGTAATGTGTGTAAGCATATTTAGGTAATTCAGTGTGACTGTAATGATGTTTTCATTTCTCAGATTTTGGAACATTTCAAAAAAAAAAAAAAAAAGGAAAGAAAATTATGATCTACGTTTTTTCATAATCACTACATACTGAGTTCATTTTAGCATACAGCCATATGTAACATTTTCTTTCCTAACCATGCTCTTGATGGCTGATTGCGGCAGACACTTGGAATACAACATGCATTTTCTTCATTCATTTGGCTCTGTGGCCCTATTACAGGCCTTGTGGTAGGTGATGGCAATCTTTTTCCCTTATTTTTGTCTCAATTGTTTGACTAAATATTTGGATTTTTAGCACTTCAATGTAACTTACTGCTTATAAGTCTACTGCCTTTTATTGTTAGAACTTGCCATCATGTCTTGCTATATTTTATTGCAATCTCAATGGGGTGTGAATATGATATAATCATATATTTCATTTAAATGGATAAACTTCTTTTTCATGGGTGCCTACCTGCTTCTCCCCTCTTATAATTTATTAATCCAGTTTTCAATATATGTGCTTAAAATAATAATGATAATAATAATTCTTAACAAAAAGGTTTATGTTACTTTGTAAACCATGCCTCTTTTTTTTTTTTTTTTTTCCTGGTTTTGGTGTCCTTGGAATTTAAATGGTAGTTCAGATCCTGCTATCGGTAATTTATAATATCTGACTACTGCTCCGTATTTTTCTATTTATTGTGATCTTCCTGTAGTTTGTAGATGTGATGTGGGTGCCACATTGTTGAGATGGTAAAAACTCGTGTTGAATATAAGAGGTCTGAAGTTCGAACCCTGAAAGGGAATTAGGTTACTAAAGTTGAATAATTATATAATGTCATTTGTAGATGTGATAGTACAATGCTGCTTGTAATTGCATAAATAAATGCAAAAAGTTTACATATCTACTCCTAAATGGTCCTGTTTGATTTGGATTTGGATTTCCTGTGTCATTTGCTCTTCTGATATTAGGTTCAACCTTGTGTTGGTATCTGGAGTGATAAATGCACATCAAAGTACGGAAGAAGACGGCCATTTATTCTTGCAGGATGTCTGATGATTTCTGCTGCTGTAAGCACAGATGCATTTCTAGTTTATATTTTAAATTGTTTATACCTCACTTTATACCAGCTGAACTAAGTCTTGCAATTTAGGTGATAATTATCGGGTTTTCTGCAGACATTGGTTATATATTAGGTGATACGAAGGAGCACTGCAGGTTCATCCATGCTTTTGATTCCTTTTTTTTTTTTTTTAATTCTACAAATATAAATATAAATTCAACGGTGACATATCAGTTATGCAAATGCAGCAAATTCAGAGGTACTCGAACAAAGGCAGCTTTTGTCTTTATTATAGGGTTCTGGTTGCTGGATCTTGCAAACAATACAGTGCAAGTAAGTTTTTTTTAACATTTATTTGTTCCTTGCCATCACTGCTGCATGAAAAATAATGGTGTTAACTGTCTTTTATGTTTAATAAGTTATGGTCTTTTTCCTCTACAGGGACCAGCTCGTGCCCTTTTGGCTGATCTATCAGGTGACTTTTCTTTTTGTTTCAGTTTTTATCCATATGTTCTTGAATAGAACCAGTTTTATGGTGGAATCTTAAAGTTTATTTTAGTTCAAGTATTTAATGTTGCGTACATTTTGGTACAAATCATGATGTAGAATATTCATGTCTTAGGTCCTGATCAACGGAATTCAGCAAATGCTATATTCTGCTCGTGGATGGCTGTTGGAAACATACTAGGGTTTTCTGCTGGTGCTAGTGGAAGTTGGCACAGGTGAAACCTTTTGGATGTAGTTTTGTGGCTAAGTAATATTTCAATAGATGGACATGCTCGAACACATTATTATGGGCTTTTAGAAAATTTGAAATTCATTGTAGATTTTGAGATTTTATTAAATGTGTGGAAAATTCTTTCTCATGATTGATGGTTGAATGTAAGGACACGCTGCATTTTCGCATGATAGAGTTGCTAAATTATCTCAACAAATATGTATTTTTTGCTTCTTTTTTTGTGATTTTATTTCAGCTGATAGACTTAGTGATTGATCTATCGAACAATTGTCTGAGCAGATGGTTTCCTTTCCTCACCAGTAGGGCATGTTGTGCAGCTTGTGGGAATCTCAAGGCAGCATTTCTTGTGGCAGTGGTTAGTAATAGTATAATAGAAGTTAAAATTTTTACATTTTCTTTCATCGTAAAGATCATTTCATCATGTATCTATCATTGTGAGAATTTAATGCTTTTATTGAAGACGAGCATGTAATCTAGATTATGCTGGAAATAATTAATCTTAAATGCCTTAATTGTTACCCACTTCATTTGACATTTGCAATCAGTATTAAGCTATGGATATCTCCTCTTTGTGATCGTATATTGCTAATTATGAGACAATATGTTGATTCTGCTGTTAAAGCAACGATGAATAGTAAATTGGTTGACCTTGTATATTCACCTTTTACTACATGCATGTGATATGTTTTTTGCATAATACATGATAAATTTAGATATGGGGAGGCTGTGGTTGATAAAGATAAAAAGTCAACATCTATATATGATGCTTATTTTTAACACATCGTTTTATTAAATTTCTAATGGATTTATCTTTATTCTCTCATTGAATGAGAAATTCCAGTTAGGCTTGTTCTGTCTATGCATAAATTTATTATTGAAAATGTATTTATACATTGCTTCTATTTACATTTTCTTTTGTCCTCTATCTAAAAATTTGTTTGGCACATGTGCAGGTGTTCCTGACGCTATGCGCTCTTGTAACTATATATTTTGCTGATGAGGTTCCACTGACTGTAAATCAGCCCAATCATTTGTCAGATTCTGCTCCTTTGTTGGATGATCCTCAACGAACTGCCATTTCCAAATCAAAACATGATATGCCAGCTGCTCCTAATGCCAATGGCAATAAAGTTGAGAGTGGCCATGAACATGATGCCAATCTAAAGCATATCAGCACAAAGGCTGAGGATCCAAATGGGAGCTTCAATGATGGACCTGGAGCTGTATTAGTCAATTTATTAACCAGTTTAAGGCATTTACCCCCTGCAATGCATGTAGTGCTTATTGTTATGGCTCTTACATGGGTAGGTGCTTAAGTAATTATGGACAACCTTGGGTCAGCTGTATTTGATAGTATTTATTAATGATAATAACTATATATCTTTTACATTGTTTGCTGTTACAAGTTTTCTGAGTCCATTTCGTTTTGTCCCTTGTCTTCTTTTTCTTTTTCTTTTAGTTTTCACAATGATCTTGTGTTTACCTGCAGTTGTCCTGGTTCCCCTTCTTTCTTTTTGATACAGATTGGATGGGAAGAGAGGTTTATCATGGGAATCCAAAGGGGAATGATCATGAAGTAAAGTTGTACGATCAAGGTGTCAGAGAAGGTGCATTTGGTTTGCTATTGAATTCAGTAAGAACTCAGAATTTAGCATCAGCATTTTGACTTTTCCTAAATATTGTCATGGTCAGTTTAAATTAAAGGAGCTTTTTTAGTCAACTTGTGGCTGGAGATGGTTATATCATGTGAGCTGTTATCTTTTCCCTTTTCAGCGATTGTTAATTTGACGTTCCTTTTTGGTATAGGTTGTTCTTGGCGTCAGTTCTTTCTTAATTGAACCTATGTGTCGGTGGATAGGTTCAAGGCTTGTATGGGCAATCAGCAACTTTATTGTGTTTGCCTGTATGGCAACCACGGCTATCATTAGTGTGATATCTGTCAGAGAATATTCTGGAGGGATTGAACATGTAATTGGAGCGAATCAAGCAATCAAGGTGGCTTCCTTGGTTGTATTTACCCTGCTTGGTTTCCCTCTTGCTGTATGTATCTGCTTTCTTGGAGTATATCACTTTACCTTCAATTTCTGTCAGCAGAAATTCATTTTTCCTTGCATAATTATTTCTCTTGTAGATTACCTATAGTGTTCCCTTTGCCATCACGGCGGAGTTAACTGCTGATTCGGGCGGTGGCCAAGGTTTGTGTGCTTAGTTTTTATCCACCATCTCCTTCTACTTTATATGGTTTCCAAATGTGGCAAAACTTATTTTGGCAAACTTATATGGGTCTGCAGGATTGGCAATAGGAGTTCTGAATCTCGCAATTGTTATTCCACAGGTTAGTTAAATATGTTTTTTGCCTTTTCTTTCTTCTATGTTTAATTTCAAGGTTGCAATTGTTACTTTTGCCTTATCAGTGTGAAGATATTATCCTTCAACAATGATCTGGTTATTGCTTTTGTTTTTATTTGACAATTTAGTTGGATATCCATATTTCTGTCACACCTAAAAGGGTGAAATTGCATATTTAATTTTATTTAAAAAATATTCCCTTATCATCTCTTGGCTGAGGTTGCTAGGTTTCTGCATTAACACATATAAAAATATTAATCATATTGTAAATTTTACATTTTCTCATCATGTGGCCATGTGGGTGATGAGTATACGCTTTTTGTTAGCCAGTAAAAATGATTTCATTCATTCATGGCTTGTTTAGATGATTGTATCCCTTGGTGCGGGTCCATGGGATGCTCTATTTGGTGGAGGTAATATACCTGCATTCATTTTGGCATCCTTATCTGCTCTCGCCGGTGGTGTTGTTGCAACTCTCAAGCTGCCACATCTTTCAAGCAATTCGTTCACGTCATCTGGTTTTCATTTTGGCTAATGACCACTGAGACATTGTTTTGGTGATAAGCCAATCCGTATATCATTAAACCATAGGAGCATTACTTGGTGATTTTCTTCCAGAGCCCATCAGCCATCCCATAAGGGACGACTAAGATACGATCTTTGGCTTAACACCCTGCGGAAATCAATGCTTAACACCCTGCAGAAATCAATGGTTCTACCATTATAAATATGTATATTTTTACATATAAAAATTATTGAGTTGCTTATTCAAATTTATTCATTTTTCTCCCCGTCTGTGGGCACCTGTATCTTATGTAGAGTGTAAATCATCTCTTCAAAAGCTATTATAGGAACCGCATAATGCCATTCCTTCTCAAGCTTAAAAGTTCCTTTTTGTGTCACATCTCATATTCTGAGATCTTGCTTTCTTACATAGATGATATTTACTTGTGTAGACTGTAGCTGAATGTGGCTTATGTTGATCTTGCCACTGAGTTGGAGCTTGTACGATGCTAAATTTTCTGCATTGTTCAATTGCCTAGGCTCAAATATGATTGAGATTTTTCTGTTGATTCAAATGAATAGCCATCCTGGGGATGTAGGTTAGCGTTACTCTGCGAGACAGGGAGTGGCAATATGGCATGCACATACTGAGTAAGTTGGGTCCTCTGGATAAGTGGAGATCTTTGAGGAAACTAAAAATAGTTGCGACATTTAAACTTGATTTTGTGAAAAATGGTAGGCGTGTCTTCCGGGTTCGAAAAATTGTTTATGAAAAACTGAAGGGAAGTGTTAGTTTCCTCCTTTTAGCACAACGTACATTGTAAGCATCACCTATCTCAAGTTCAACATGACTGTTGTCGCTTACCTGTGCTTAGCCTGGCCAAGTTAGCTCCTTGATTCTCGAACTGTGCGCAGCTGCTTGTGCTTTCTTGAATCAGGCGAACATAATGTTTCGAGTGCACGTTTCTCATTGGAAGATGGTTTTTAGTTCATTGGATCAGAGACTCGGGCCGATCTCGATGGTCAGCGGCCCATATCAGGTTAAGTCCGAACTTGCTTTATTATTATCATGAAAACATGTTTCGACCCCAACGTATTATGTATGTTTTGTTTCTTTTTTCTTTTCCAGAGACGTTTAACGTGAACCTAATTCCACTTTAAAGCGTTGTTTTCCTTCGAATTTTATTCTGCGGAAATTATTCTGGTTAATTAAGGAAATAAAAAACGCAGAAAAGTGAAACTTTTTGGTAAATGTTTGAAGTAAGTGTATTTCCTTGTTATTAAAAAAAAAAAAAAAAAAAAAAAACTATGTTCCCTTGTCAAGCTGTGGGGCTGTGTTGGAGCCTAAAGTCGTTAAAGCTGTCTTTTAGCACGTAATTAGTCAGGAATCGCTTGGTTTAGATTTCGCAATCATTGTTCTTACTTTCCAAAGCAAATTTTAAAGTGATTACCATTCTTAAGCCCAAGCGCATGTATGGCTTGGAGGGTGTAAGCCAACAAAGTCTCACATACACACATGACACATGCATATGTACTGATACTCCCTTCACTTCTGAGAAAATTTTGTCTTCAAAGTTTAAGCATTGAGGTAGGATTATCTATTGCTTGTCTTTGTCTAGACATCAATCGAAAAGCCAGAAACTGCTTTTAGTACAAAATTAAAGATTTGCTAGAAACGTCTCTAGTGCATGGTTGGTGGGTCAATTGTTTTAGGACAAACCATAAAAGTTCAGCATGCAAGTTGATGATAATGTATAAGTAAGATTAGATATCATAAACCGCGAACTCTTCAAACTAATTGTTAAACGAAGGATTGATTTACTTTATTTTCCCCTTTTCAGATCGTTACGTAATACCATTGAGCTGTGGCTAATCTTAGTGTACATGTAGATGAATGGACGGTTCTGATTAATGGGGCCATTACTTTGGAGAAAAGTTAAGCATGGACACGAGGATTGAATTAAATAATTAAAACATCACTGGACCGGCGGTTGACAAATCACTATCAAAATGCATGTCTTCAAGTTTCTAATTGCCCACAAATATGAATAAAATCACCAAATGAGAAACAAGGAAAGAAAGAAAGAAAGGGTATGACATGAAGCTAAGAAGTAAGAATGGCACATGGGATCAGAGAACGCTGAGCACAGCAGAGAAACAAGAGGGCATGTGGATGGGTAATTCAGGTCTCTTCTTTTTTATATATTAATTTTCGCATACTTGCTCGATATTATTATTAGTATTATTATTTTAAAGAAAATGCAATAACAATAAAGAAACGGGGGGAAAAAAAAAGAGGTTCAGCAGGCTAAGAACATGGAGCCACCACATTCCAATGGGGTAGCCACCTTCCACCAAATAAAGTCATGTGATGCACTGAGAGTTGCTTTGTCCTTTGGGCAATTTAAAAGCAGTATTTTTGTGGGTCCCTTTCAAACCCATCAATCAGCAATATGCAGATCGATGGGTCCTACCATTCCTTTCAGATACATCCCCGCTGTGGAGTAGAGACATGCATGCTAATGATTTTTCTTTATCATAAGATTCATCCACTTGACAACATAAGTTTTTATTTTTTATTTTTTTTAAAAAAAGCCAACTCCCCTAGAAACCTCTCCCATGCATGCACTGCTTCAATCACTAGAATTTATGAGCCAACTATTGCATGCATCGATCCATGCACACAGCATGTATATGCCGTAATTAGGGTTTCTGATGAATATTGTTTATGTTTTTATGGGCATTAACTACAAGTTTGTCATATATTAGATAACAGAGGAATTACAAGCTAGATAGATGAATGATGGGGTTCTCTTTCTCTCCATGTTTACATCTGAATATCAGTTAAAACACTACAAATCAAAAAATTGAATTCCATTTTAGATCATTTATATCCGAATTTGCGGGTTTGTATGTCCGTGGCTAAATGAGCTATTCTGAGGACCAGAGGTTGGAGACTTAATTCTTTTCATGGGACCAATGTGTCTCCCTTCTTTCCATGCTGTTGCAACATGACAAATTGATAAAGCGAGAAAAAGAAAAGGAAATTGTGGAAAAAATAGTGGAACTTTAACGTGAATTGCTTTCACTATTACTTGTACGTGATTTATCCATGTGCAAAAGAACAAAGCGACATTGTAAGTACTAAGGTAATTTTTGCACAACTCCTTTAATTTTAGTGGTTGATAGATAATAGATTCTTTCCCCTCTTTTCCTTAGTAGAATTAATAAAGCTGAAAATGTATTAGGCTCTGAACTTGTTAAAGTTATTTTTGTAGCAGCGAATACAGCTAGCAGTGCACGTCTATGACATTTCTATCTTGTATTATCGAGACGAATAAATACTATTTCAATATTAAAACTTCAGCCTTGATAGATTAGCATGATATCCAAACTCTTTTATAACAATCCTGAATACGGTTCAAACTTCAATTGTAAAAAATGTAAAATATCTCTATAGTTATAATGATTGGACTAAATATTATTATGAGAAGGTAATAATTTGGTCCAAGTATAGTCTCGAAAATTATTGGTTTGACTTACTTATCATTAGTCTCACTGACATAGAGATGCATTACATGAATCTTAATACAATTAGCAGCATACAAAGTCATTTTAAAAATCTAAGCCTTTACATTTTCTTTAATTTTTTTCTCTCAATATAATTTTTATAAATATTATATAATGATTTGGTAACTAACTCTAGAAAATGGTCACTGCCCCGAGCAGCTTTAGAAAAATATTTATTTCATCTTAAACCTTTAATGTAAATAACACATATTTTTTGCAACATACAAATAATTATTATTATTATATGGAGATAAGTTTATAAAGACGAGATCTAGAAAAATTAAAACTTGTTATAATATAGAATAAATTCTTATTTGTAACTGGTCCAAATTGGAACTATTATTTTTTCTGACTATATAGGGATTATTCCTATTACGGAGTATTGCTATAGAGAAGCTTTACTTTCTCTCTCTCTCTCTACTTCCCTCCTTCTCCCTCTCTTTTTGTGTGTGTATATATATGTCAGTTCTTCTCTAGTACGGATATTTTCATCTCTTTTTATGTGGACTCGCTATTAAACTATATGATATAATAAAATCATTTTAATTAACCATTGAATCGCATAATCTAATAATGTCTTCATGTGAAAACAAAATAAGAATATCCTCGCCTAAGAATGATTTTATATTTTATATATTTGTATATATTAGTTGTGATCGATTCGTTACATAAGATTTGGAAGTGAGATCAATTTTGCTAATGAGGCCAACTGGGTTGATCAGCTATGACCACACGCGTTGTGCCATGTGTATTGGAGTGTGATTCGGGGTAACTTAAACAAAACAATTTAATTATATGATGCTTCTTATCTATTAGGCGATTATTATATATTTATTATATCTGACAATCTTGTTTGTTTATTATTATATTTAAGCGGCCCCATCTTCATTTCTTTTTTACCAAAAATAACATACACACGACAATGAGTCGGGAAACTGAGGCATACAAATGAAAGAAAGTTTAAGGATCGATATATGTTTCGTACCTTCAATATTGCACTATCAGTATTATTTTCTAACACTGTAAAGTGGAACCAGGTATGCGAAATTTTAGAAGATGAGCCAGAAGACTCGATATAATAAAATATTAATGAAAGGTAAGTAATGGGACATCTTGTGATTGCCCATTTGAAAGCAACGCATATAATATTTGACTTTCAAAGCTAAGTGTAAAGGTGAAGATGAAAAGGCCAGCAGTGTGGCAGATTTGTGAAACCAACTCAACCAAAAATACGAATCCACAGTTCAGAGATGTACGATTGAATGGACGGATGATCATGATGGAGGCGTCTGTCTATTAGCAGTCAGAATTTTGTTAAGTTGAGGGTGCGGCGAATTTACTTTTTTCTCCCATTGCTGTGTTCTCTATTACATTTATGGTATCTACGGACCACCTTTTGATTTGATCTTATGACTTCTCCGTCCTAGTTTTGAAACAAACTCAAAAATATTATGCAACTATTTCACTAAACATGCTCGTCTGAGATTAATTTTTTTTTTTTTTTAAAATTCCTCTGCAGTTAATTCTAATACATATGAATAGACTTTGAAATATAACTGCTTTTATAATACCACTGCAAAAAAATTTACTAATTAATTAAACCAACTAACAAAACTAATATAATAATGAGTTTAGTCAGAGTTATTTTTTTTAATTTAATTTAATTTTTTCAAAGATTGGGAGGTGGGTAAAATCCAAAGATCAATTTTTATTTTTTTTTAATCTTATCTCCCTAATAATTCAAACTCGGATATCATTTATTTGAAAATGAGTTAGTAAAAATATAACAATGAGTTATTAGAGAGTCTTTAAATAGCAACATTATAATAGATTAATAGTTATGCAAGGGGAAACTGGATTGGACATGAGGAGGGCCACAAGTTGGCGAGGATGTGGCAGAACACAGGGAGAGAAACTACTAGAAGCAGTGAGATTTATGATCGATCGGCAGAGATGGAAATTTATTAAGTAATAAAATTTCAAATAAAATAAGGCACGTATACGCGTGTATAGCAATAGTATGCAGTGACAAAAAAAAGACCAGGTCTTGTAGGGTAATTTGATTAGGGCTTCTCAAAGCCCCTCATCTCTCTCTTTCAGTATCTCTCTGATCAATAACAAAACAACAAGGGCCATTTGCATGCATTGCGAATACGCGGAGTCAGGAGAAGAAGGCGCTAAGCATTAAGCAATAAGAAAAACAAAAACGCTGCTAGCTGCTGAGTGCTGAGCAGTGGTGATGACTGATGAACGAAAGGATAATGAATTTGAAAGAGTTTCGTCTTAATGCACGATACCTGTTGGTGGGTTAGGTAGCAAACCCTGCCCCTCTTCTTGGACCCATCTCCTCGATTCTCTCCCCCTCTCTCTCTCTCTCTCTCTATTTAAACCTAAATATCCATAAAACCAGCTCATTTCTCTTTTGTCCTAAGTAATCTCTTTTCTTCGCTAACACATCACAACATAAAACTATCACTTGCAATGTTGTTACTCTCTTTTAGATTACTTTTACAAACATTATATACGAACCCATTTGAAATTCTTTCCGGGTATATTTATTGTTATTGATGCCACTTGGCCTCGTATTCTCGTGGCAACTCATTTGAGGGCATGAGTTCGAATGTTCATTGGAGCTCATTTAGATCTCTTAGCTCAATTGTGAATTGCGTAAATTTTTCTCCGAATATCAATGGGTGTAAATTTTTTAGCTATACACTAACATGCACAGGCATTTGATCCTAGTAAATGTCAAATTGTATCTATCCATAGATGGTAAGGATTTCAGAAAAGAAAATTGTTGTTCTTGATGAGATGAATGGTGAACAAAAGAGAATCAGCTAGTAGTCAATAAAACACTCATGTGTACATTGTGTGAGAATTAATTTTTCAATTTTTTCGATGGAGATCATGCCTATCATGAACCCACACATTTGAAACTGTTGTAACAGAGTATCTAAATAGAATTGCTACAGATTTTTCAATATAACAGTACATTTGAAAACTTTCCAAAACAATATAAAAAAGATAAATTTTATTATGATTTATTCACAAGTACGAATACTCAAATTATATAAACTAAGATTGCAAATATGAAAATGAAGTATTACAATTGTAATAATTGGAAATTTGATTGATTCAATCACTCTTAATGCTGATTTACATTCAACCTTTGAAATGATTGGTAAAAACTGAGAAAATCATTTCTAGATTAATTGCCTCTGTCCTCGTCTTCGCATCGATTCTTATATTGGAGAGCTTTGATTCTTATATCGATGAGAGTGACTTGTGAACAAAAGAAAACCACTTAATAGTTAGTGAAATACTTCTTTTATACACAGAGTTCAAGACTTCAAGTCACATGTGTGCATGCATTATGTGAGATTTTTTTAAAAAAAATTATGTGAACAAAGAGTAAGAATATTTTGAACTCAAGATTAAGTATATTTTGAACTCAGATATTGGACGGTGTTGTACACATAACATCTAAACTATGTCGCAACAAATTTGAAAATATGACATTACAATGTATTAAAAAAAAAAAATATATATATATATATATATATATTGAACGATAACGAGCATTTTATGGGGATTTTTGTTTCTTCGGCTTTCAAGTCATATGCACCAACTTCACATAAAAGTGGCATTTCAAATGAGGCCCATTTTCTCCCTTTAACAATGGAATCAAAGTGCTTTGCCTCTTATTTCAAAGTTTGTTATATATGTTCTCCTCAAACAAAATAAAAAAAAAAAGTTTATTATATATGTTGAAAGACAACTGTCTTTATTGAGATAACAGCACTACTTGTCTCTTAAGACTGAGGGCGGGGCGCGCAAGAAAACAAAAATATTATTTATATTTATATAAATCACCACAAGTTTTCAACCTTGCAATAATTACCTAGTTACATCGTTTTCATTTCAACACATGGTCATTTGGCTTATGTCATTGCCATATTAAGTGGGGTTTGCAGGGGAAATATAATAATTTTTAAGTTTCTTTATCCTCAGGGTATAAAGAGGATTGAATAACATAACGTTCTCCAATATTTACCAAAATTACACTAAAAAGAAAAAGAAAAACATATCTTATAATTCCATTTTATAAAAAGAGAACATAAACTATAGAAGTTTTTCTCCCATACCCTTCCTCAGCCCCCTCAACATCCCCCCATCCCTCCCTTTCTTTCTTTCATATAAAATGTAATAATTTGTTCACATCAAATAAAATGATCTCTTCCCAGCTTCAAGGTATATAAGCAATCTCTCCCACCAGTATTTGCATCTCCTTCCTATATATAAATTGACGAAGCTTTAATTTACTTTAGGATTCGTCAAGAGCTTATATTTGCACTTTTTTAAGTCCAGCTCTATTAATCCCTCATCCTTCTTTCTCAAGTTTGAACATGACAGTAAGATCATTACCACAGTTCTTCAGCATATTGGTGGCACAAGTTTAGCTTAAGCTAGAGCTAGCTAAGGTCATGTCTTGCAATGGGATGGCTTTCTTCCCAACAAATTTCATGCTTCAAACTCCCCATGAAGATGAACATCAAACCCCCACTTCTCTCAATCCAATTCTTCCCTCTTGTGCTCCCCAAGACTTTCATGGTACCCTCTATTTAACTCATTGATATACATATATAACATATACATAGCTTTTGTCTTATAACCGCAGGTTTGAAATAAAATCAATTATGTTTCTGTCCAGGGGTTGCATCTTTCTTAGGGAAGCGATCAATGTCATTTTCAGGGATTGATGCGGGAGAAGAAGCAAATGGGGAGGATGATTTTTCTGATGATGGATCACAAGCAGGAGAGAAGAAGAGGAGGCTTAATATGGAACAAGTGAAGACTCTTGAGAAGAACTTTGAATTGGGTAACAAGCTTGAGCCAGAGAGAAAAATGCAGTTGGCTAGGGCTCTTGGGCTGCAACCAAGACAGATTGCTATTTGGTTCCAAAACAGGAGAGCCAGATGGAAGACCAAGCAGCTTGAGAAAGACTATGATCTTCTCAAGAGACAGTATGAAGCAGTCAAAGCTGATCACGAAGCACTCCAAGCTCAAAACCAGAAGCTTCACGCAGAGGTTTGTCTTGAACTTGAGTGATTTATTTTTGAAATATTACTAGCTTGTTGGTTTGTGGGGTGCAGAGTGTTGAATTAGTGTATGTTCTTCTAATAATTATATGCATGTTTTTGCATTGAATCTGTAGAATAAAGTTGGAAATCATGTCCTTTTTTTAATGGTTTCATAATTTTTGACCTTTTCATGTATCATGATATTCAGAACCTTTTAATAACCAGTGGAGGCTTTTCCATAAAGCTTTCTTTTCTCCATCATCATTTCTTTAACTTTTTGATATGTTGATTGGGTAACTGTTTAAAGGTAAATTACGGGTAATCATGGCTAAAACTTTTCTCTTGCATAATTGTCATAGTTTAAATTTCTTATATATTATGTCTATTGGGAAAATTAGAATTATCTCTGGTCACACACACTTTGAATGGTTAATTTTATGTTGGCAGATAATGGCTCTGAAAAGCAGGGAGGTGACTGAATCTATAAACCTCAATAAAGAAACTGAGGGGTCTTGCAGCAATAGAAGTGAGAACAGTTCAGATATCAAGTTGGATATTTCAAGGGCACCAGCCATTGACAGCCCTATGTCCACTCATCCAACAAGCAGAAACTTGTTTCCAACAACATCAACATCGTCGGTGAGGCCAACAGTAGCAGCACAACTTTTCCATAACTCATCATCGTCAAGGCCTGATCTTCAATGCCAGAAGATTGAACAGAATATGCAGGGTACTAAAGATCAAGAAAGCCTTAGCAGCATGTTCTGCGGCATGGATGATCAATCTGGATTTTGGCCATGGTTGGAGCAACACAATTTCAGTTGAAATTAATCATCATCGACTCCAAATAAGCTAAGTGTCAAATTGTAATATACCCATTTCCCTGCACTGCTACGGCAATTTGCTTACCCTAGTTTTTCCGTATTGAGTTTCTAGTCCATGTTTTGGTACTTGTTAGAGTGGCTTATCAAGTAGAATATAATCAAGTTGAGTACTTTCCATGAGGGCTGAAGATCTTTGTTATGAAGAAATAAAAGGGTATGTGTTTTTGAGTTAAATATTATGTTTTGCCAGTTATTTGGATCACGGGCACCGAAAATAAAATCAAAGCGACAATTACATTTTGGTAGTCCTCGTGGCAGCTCTAGCATCTTGCTACTTGCTATTAGCTAGCATGGGCCATGAAATACAAGGATGCTTCTCTATCTCTTTACATATTTTTATTAATCTTTCATTGTTTATCCACCCTTTCGGTTGGTTTGGAAACATGTATACATATGTTCATGGCTTGTTTTTATTTTCTTTTTACTGTTGAAGAAAATTGAATGGTCGCGGTCTGCAGGGAAATCTTTTGTAATGATGGGTGCTGATTTCATCATCTGGGGCTACACGGTAACCCAGATGGTGAGCAAAATCTACTAGAAGTTATTAAAGTATTAAAAGCATATAAATGAAAAAAGCGTATAACGTAAAGGAGGTATCAGACACACATTCCAAGAGAAGAAGACGACAAACAGATATGTGAAAGTGTAGAAGAAACCAAGGAGAGTTGGAAATGGTCGTTCTCGTGAAGGTGACATTGGGCGTGGCATTAACAGAAATTTTTTTTATTTTTCTTTTTTGTTAAAAAAGGAAATGAAAATGAAAGTGGAAATGTGAATTGAATGGCTTCAATCCAATTCAAAAGCTATCTAAACTATTCATTCTACCCAACCCAACTTATGGCGATCAGAGTCAGTACTCAGTCGATTGTCAGTCTACACTGCTCTCTCTTTTTTCCTTTAAAATTTTCTTTCATGTGACCCACTGCCACCCACTCCCTTGCGTCCCACGTTCACTCCCCTCTATTTCAGTTTTCAACCCCACTTTCATACTCATATTATCATGTCATTCAGTCTCTTTTGACAAACTCCATTCCCTTGTTTCCCCCTGAGAGTGGTTACAATTTCGTGTTTCATACTGTAAAAAATGCACATACACTCGCTTAAAATTCTACGTTAAGCTGTTGCTTTTACATATAATATACATAATATTCAGAGGGAATGGATTCATTCATTTACACAAGCGTTATAATGGAAGATGCAAATCAAAGAAAACATTACAACTACATTATCATGACACAAATCTTGGGATTCTAAAATCATAACCTTGAGGATTAACTGTTTCCTTGACATGGCATTTTTTTTTTTTTTTTCTCAAAGTTTCCTTAACTTGATACCATATTCAAATAAACTAATGTTTTGCCCACCAGGAATCAATCTGCACACATGATGAGCATGGAGATTTCACAAATTGCAAATCTAATCCATCACTGCAGAATGGAGGCTAAAAGCGCTTGTGTGATGCCTTTCGCTTTCAGATTTTACCGTTGTGGGCACTAACTGTCATAACAGATGATAACTAGACTCTGCCACTCAACAGACGTGTAACCTTGATTATAAGCATGTGACAGAATCTTCAAATCCCTCTCAATATCTTGATATTGAGATATTGAAAAACGAAGATCAAGCAGGTAAGCTCAGCCGTTATATACGCGCATTGTTTATTCTAAATCATGTGACGCTGCAGGTTGATATAATCTTTCGCAACATTGCTGCAAAGCTTTGGCAATTGATGCTAGTTTTAGTGGCCGTATTAAAATTTGTTGTCTGAGAAGACTTTGCTAAGCGGCCACATGCATGGCGGTGTCAATTCCTTTAGGTAAGCATGTAGAAGACTATATTAATATTAACAATGGAATAAAAATAGCCTGGAATTAGTGAGACAGTTCGGTTCCCAGCATGTTTGAGATATATAATTGCTACTTTTAAACTAAGCTTACATGTGAATGCCAATAACATATAAACTGGGTTATTTTTATTTTTGGGGTGGTGTCAACGGCTAACAGAATATAATAACAAGCAACTTTTATTAATTTGCTGAAGTGACCACTTCAGCTGAATCAAACAAATATTTGAAAATGGATCTTACTCATCCATGCACTAACATAATAATAAAATCAAAGCATTATTCTTCTATTATTATTATTATTATTATTATTATTATTGTTATTAATATATATACCAAAGTTCGAGGTTGATGCTGATGAATTATTGATGTCCAGGCTGGGGCTCAAAAGTGGTCCTTGTTTACATCGGGAAATTTATGAAAATGGTCTAAAATTAGTATTAATTTGCGTAATAACTCATTTACCATTTTTCTTATTTTCGATTTTCCTTGGAGACAAATCAGAATTATAGATAATAACACCTGTAAGTAAGACTGTATTGATACATATTTTTTTCTACTAGAGTTACAAAAAAAAAATTGATTTATTTTTGTAAATCAATCCTAATTTTGGGTAATTACTGTAAATTTCCGAGGTTACTTGAATAGTATCACACTAAATTCCCTTGTTTATTTCTTTTTATTTATTTATTTTTGGGGTACACAAACAATAAGCCTTCTGACTTCAGATGTTACGTGCTGGTGGGCTTGGCTAAAACTTCCATCAACACGAGAGCGCTTTTCAGAGCTGTGCTATTAGCACCCCTCTTGTATCCTAATGAATCCCCTTCCAAGAAATTACAGTTCTATCCATGATTAAAGCTACGTATAACGCGACAGAATTTTGTTGCTCTGAACTTCTAAGAACACCCACGAACTGCTGACTCTTTTTACGAACTCTTAAGCACCCACAAATAGCATATCCCCTCTCTCTATTTTTTTAAAAGTGATGAGACAGTCACAAACTCTTATATAAAATTATCTTCCACAAATTAATGTAATATTAATTTATTGATTGAATAAAAATATAAAATAATAGAAATAAATTATGTGGGTCAAGAGATATTTAATTCAACCAATGAATTAATACCACATCAGTTTATATAAAATAAATTTATACAAGAACTTGTAACTATATTATTATTCTTTTTTTAATTGATTTCAAAATAATGGAGACAGTGCGTAGTAACAAATTCTTTTATCATTTGTTTTTGTATTCGTAATTTGCTTTCGTTTGATGAGTGACGAATAGTTGTCCATTGACTTTTTTTAATGAAATTATTACTTATGATATTTATAATCATATAATTACTGAGACCAGTTTACATCATATCTTATATAGTACCGCTCAAATTTAATTCTCTCAAATATTCAAGGGATGTCAAACTCCACTTATGGGAGAAAGATTACCTTCACTCTAGTTTGAAAGATGAAAATTTAATTAAACCCCCTACAATACATTTGTGAGAGTTTGAACCACTTTCCTTACTAGTGGCTTTAGCCATTAGGCTAAGTCGTAATGGTTAGTTGTCCATTGACTTACTCCTTCAAAATTACCAGAACATTATTCTATTCATCATTTATGCCACTCCTTGTTTTTTAAATTTAATTTAACGCCACTATTGGGTCAATATAATTTAGTAGGTTTGATAAGAAAAGGGGTGGTGAAAGGCTTCTTGAGGGGTGTTAATAGCGTAACCATTTTGAGTTTAGGGTAACGCTTCTACTGATCAGCCCATGGGGTCGCTCAATAAAAATGGGTTGTTTTTGACTTGCCACGTGTCAAACACTCGCCCACCGAAACTTTGCATGCAATCTTTCTTCACAAATCAACCGACGAGGAGGCCTTTACTCTCTGTTTGATTAACGGATAAAGTAAGGCGCCCACCATGGCCGCCACCAGAATTCTCTCCCCAGCAGCCGCCGCCGCCGGTATCACCCACAAGTCTCTCTATCTCTTCTCCAAACTCCCTTCCCCATCCTCATTCCCCACTTTCACGGTCACACACAACAGACCAATCACCAAGTTAAACGTGTCCTCTCCTCCCAACAAAACCCCAATCACCACCAGCACCAGCACCACAACCACCAATAAAGAAACCGTCTTCTTCGATGGCGGGGCACACTACGGCGACCTCTTAGCCAACCTGGTTCTGGGTTTCACTCTTTTTTGGCTACCCTTGACTCTAGCGGCAGTTTCAAGAGCTTTTAACTTGAGATACAGGTTTACAAACCTGCGGGTGACGGTTATTTCAGGATGGACGGGGGAGGATAGGAGTGACTTCTCTTACAAAGTGATCAAGGACGTGCAAGTCGTGCCGAGGTTTATTGGTGAGTGGGGTGATATTATCATTACATTAAAAGATGGTACTAAGGTTGATCTCAGAAGTGTGCCTAAGTTTAGAGAGATTGCTAAGTATTGTGTCTCCATGGCTGAGCAGCCTGTCGTTTTCAAAGAAACTGGTCCTAAAGGGTTCTGACTTCGGAGGATTAAAAGTTTGGTTTAAAAAAAAAAATTAATTTCATTTTTTTTCCTTTGCCCTTTGAAGATGCGTAAATTTTGTTTACGGTAAATTGGTTGAATGTTGGAATCCATGTTTTATAGTACTTTTCATTGTAACGATCGTTCAAGTTCACTTATTTTATCATGAATTCATTTCATTTCATTTACATTACATGATAGTTCCAAGCAAGACCAGTTAAAGAGAAGGGGCCATCTTCTGAATTTCGTAAATAATGTTCAATTTTTATCAGATTCAAACTTTCTTTTTTGAATTATTATCAGGTTATAAATTGAATGTACGTCTTCCAGTCTGAGTGTTGTATTCCGAGGTTGAGGGGTGGAAAATTAATAATTTAATAAGTAAATTTCAAGTTCAGTTAGAATATATCAATCCTTGAGGCAGAGCCAACAGATTTTGAACTGGTTGATTGGGAAGATTGTGACCATCTGGTAAGACAGTACATGGGAGATTAAGAATTAGTTTGGATATTGCTGCAAGGTTGCAATCTTGGTGTGGAGCGAACTATGGTTAAACAGATGTATATCGGTGTATTAAGAAAGACAAATGATACTTATCGTTATGTGTCTCTGCTTATTTGTTTTCCATTGCAACTTCACACACTTGGAACAAACAGTCATAGACTCACTGTGCCCTCATGTCTATGATGTGTGTGTATATTTTGTCTTACAGATTTTATCTATCATTCATAAAAATGAGCACCAGGAAATGAGAAACAATGTAGGGGAGAGAATGTGTTGTAATTTTGTACACATGAAGAGTATGTATGCACAATAATGGAACATACTTTGTAGTTTGCTCAATATTGGACAGAATGTGCTCTGCTTCCTGCTTCGCTCTGTTTCCCTTTTACTTCATTTTCTTCATTTCTTGGAACCATGTTCTCTTCTGTTGGATGTGGGCTTCAATGGGGATTGATGACTGAATATGGTCCATATTTAGACACAAGAACCCCCTGGAATGTCCAATGTCCAATGTACAGAATTTGGGTTAGGAAGAAGGAAGAGCCTGATGGTTTTAGGAGTCCAGTATCTTCACTCTTCAGAAACCAACTGTACTCCATGATCTTTTCATGCAGCTTTTAATATCAGAAGCTGCTTCAGACATCACTAATCAGAACTCTTCTTGACGAATCGGAAATTGAAAGATACACGAAACAAAAGTTTCTGAATAATGAAGTTTATTCAATAAAAATGAATTAACAAATTAGGTTTTTAGGTCCCTTACGTGGTAAATGTGACAATTACAACTGACGAATTTGTTCATTATCTTTCTCCCAAAATGTCTAGTTTCTGCCTTTCAGTTATTTACCAGCATGATCCTTCTGCAACAAATTAAGATTGAATATTCGAGGACTAGGATGCTTTGGAATGTTGAAAGGAATTATAAAAACACAATCGGGAATTCATTTTGCATACCACATCGGCTCAAGATTAATGTGAAGTGAGGAAACATGGTCTAACAAAAGCATCATTGTATTTTAAACCCAAATATGAAAAGAAATGAGATACTTCTGAGTGTCTTTCTTTATGTTTGAGGAATCTAGCTAGACGTTTCGGTCGAAGTATTTATGGTGAAAATAAAACTAAAGAAACTTCATAAATGTCGATCCTTGTTGCCCATTTTCTGTAGATTAGCTCAGAAGCTGCTGATCCCAATTCTTTATCGTTTCCCAAATTAAAGTATTTGATGGGTCACCCTAGGTCCGTAGCCTAATCACATTAATGTCATTCTCATTCTTTTTTCCAAATTAAAGCCTGATTTCTGTCACTCTCATTTGTTTGAATCTGCCTCTTCAGTGTGCATTCATGTCTCTTTTGTAAGCTTTCATCTTCAGTAGGGTCGATGAGTTCTGTTCCTCTTCTAATCTTCGTCAGAGGTTATCATGAAAATTTACCCGTATATTTTAAGGGTTGATCTGGGGGGGAAATTAACATTTAACTATTAAAATTCCCAGAAATTTCTATAAAGAAAAGTACCATTGAAGAATGGTGACACCTGGAGTTGTTCTTGTCCCTTTGGCTCCATTCAAGTTGTGGCGGAAACCAACCAACAAAACTTTCCAAGTAGTGGTAAAGAAAAAAAGTAAGCATAAGACATAAGCTCCCTACTTGTATTTGTAATTGATGCTAAATGGGGTCCCATATAATGGGGCTTTGAAACTGAACCATTGCATTTATTTGACAGGCATGAACTTCAGTTAAACAGCTTAGCTGCTTCAATGATGCATATATGTATGGAACTATGAGCTTTTTACTCATTAGAATCTGACAAAAATGTTAAAACTGTTAAAAAAAAGTGAGCAATCATAGAAAAAAAAAAAAAAAAACAGTTAATCTTCTCACTCTTTGTGAGTCCTACTCCAGCCTCATTTCTTTGAGCATGCCTGCGCTGGCATCTCAAAAGTGTACAAAATCTCCTCCTTTAAAAGGGGGAAAAAAATAAATCAAACTTCACGAAAAAAATTTGTACTGTTAGTGGGACAGAGAAACTTTGATCAACTGTTCTTGGCGAGACTTCGCAGAAGTTTCCGAATATTGTTAAGGGCTGTATTTCTACTTAATGTGCATGATAAAAGTAATCGTTAAACAAAAAGTTTAAGCAGGACGAAAAAATAATTGAAAGAGACCATGGATTAAAGAAATCGACAAGAGTGACTATCTGTGTATGATTAATTACATAATTGTAATTACGGTTTCACCATAATCCACCTAACTAAGGAGGAGATCAATTCTGTAACTATCATTGATTGACATATTGAGAAAGAACTTAGAGGCGGGCCATGAAGATTATTGCTTGAATATCACATCAGTGCCTGGTGTGATGGATATTGATGGGTTCAAATGGTATAATAGGAGCTGACACATTGAGTTGAGTCCCATAAGTACTCCCATGCTCAATGCTTTGCTACCAAAATTTAGTCTTGTGATCCCTACACAACAGAATACAGATTTTGGGCAGAGAGTTAAAGAGAGGGAAGAAAAAAAAAAGCAGAAAAATGGACCAAACTAGTCACAAAAGGAAACTGAAAACTGGGGTTACTAATTCAATTTCATAAGGACTTTTGACCAGGCTTTGTTTATTTATATGGTTTCCTTAGAAAAAGCAAAGACCTATAATTAAGCAGCTTAGCCTGCAGCCTGCTTGGTGTCATGTCATGGTTCTTGATATATGGCTGCAGGGTCACTGGTAACATTAGGTGAGCTCTTTCATAAACACATCGTCTTTATTGAAAGCTGCTAAAGATGCAGACCCATTTTAGAATGACAGATTGTAAATTCATCCTTAACTTCCCTTTGTCAGTTGCCACTCTGCAGATGCTGCTATCGTAAAAGTCACTCTTTAGCGTTTGTAAATTTTTCTTTTTTTGGTACGCCATTACGTGGGTGTTAAAATTACACTGCTTCTGTTCATTAATTCATTTACTAGCTATTAATTTCCTCTCAAGACTCGTAATAAATAAACAATTCCAACTCCAAACTCATTTACAACATCTCTAGCTTATATAAATCCAAAATCTTTTTTTTTTTTATGACTCATTTATTGCTTCTCCAACAATTCAGAGTTACGGGTGACTAAATTTGAGCAGCTGCCTATTCATCTTATTCCACAATCAATTTGCAGCAATTAAAAATTTACTTTTTTTTTGTTTTAATTTAATTGTCAAGAAAGTTCCCTCAAACATTTTTTTTTTTTTTTGTTTTCTTACCTGAAAAATCAAAACGGCTGTAGTTAAAAATCTTCCAAATTTTCAATTTGCTAATTTGTAAATATTTGTTCAACTTATTATAGTTAAGATGTTGGAAATAAAAGTTTTAGAACTAGATAGGACAACCGTATGTATGCAGTATGTTAAATGAGTGTGTTAGATGAGTATTTAAAATAACTGTAATATATTTGATCACAATAGAGATGGTCGTTATAAAAAAAAAAATCATATTATCTATATTTTAATTAAAATAAAAGTGTTCAAATTAATTTTACTACGTAAATAATCTCATCTTTTTAATAATAGATAAAGTTTCTTTTACTTTAAATTTTTTATTTATTAGTGTGACTTGATTTTGCATATTCACTTATCCAATAGTAAAATTTTAAATTGTGCTCGTACATTTAACTGCAGCTTAAAAATGACATCAAACTCAAACATTATACTACATAAAAGTGGGTTTACTTTTTTTCTCTGTGAAATCACGTTTGAGAAATAGAGTAAACAATGAATATGATTGTTAAACTGGCGGGAAAAACTGACAGAGAAGGAAGGCTCCATCTTAAGACATGATTTGAATCGCCTTTCAATCCTTGATTAAGAAATGAGAATTCTTAATCTTTTGATAATATCTCTATGGGACCATTTACTTATTTATTAATTATCTTTGATAATATATTTGTCGTATATTATTAGCATTTGAGCATCGAAGTGGGTCAGTATCACTAGCAAAACAATTTATTAGTTTATTTTTACTGGTTAGTTGAACACATCAACATAAAACATATGCAATAATTTCCAAGGGACATCCCACATAAATCATGTTCCTACAAAAATAATTAATCAAGTCAAATGGTATGTTCTTGACTCCCCTTAATTTAAGAAGCTAGGATTTCAATTACTAGCCACAAGCACAAATTTTTTTTCTAACAAAAGAATTTTCAAACAGACAGTTAAAATCATAGCAATGATTTTAACAGTTCATCATTGAACTGTCCGTTTCAATTATTTTACTACAGTAGGCTCCAATATCTTTATGAATAATAAAAATGATAAAGGTATAGGCTACAGATATCAGAAAGAAAATACATGAAAGTTATGATAACAAATTGAAAAAGGTAAATAGCAATAAAACTAAACACAAGCGACGGGGAATATTTGTAAGAGGAGGCATAGGATTCCCAAAAAAAAGAGAAAAAAATTCTCTTTAACAAGAGAGCGTGCTTTGTAGAAAAGATAATTAACAAGGGAAAGCGATTGAATTGTGAAGTGAAGATCAGCCCTAGACCTTGAAAAGTTGGCTCAAATATCAAAAGGGCGAGCCCACAGGGACGTAGGAATCCCAGGCAAAATGAACCCCAACATTCATATATAAAGCTAAATTGGGACTGATGTAAATATTTTTTTTTTAAAGGAAAAAACTTTGTTAAGTATGCTCCAAATTTTGTTCCACACGTGGGTCCTTTAATTACTATCCTCTCCTTCTTTTTGACATGGGATCGACAGAATATTTTTCCCACTTAGATTTATAAACATGAATGATTGAATATCTACGAGATTTTGTCATTTCACAAAGAATAATGAAAAAGGAAAACTTATGTAGAGAACAAAAGAACAAGATTTTCTTGTACCTTAAATATATTATGATCTTGAACAAAGTTGATATTGACCCCATGATTTTAAGATTGAAATGGGTTTTTAATGTTGGTGAATAAAAAAAAGGGACTGCAATGACTCCAAATGTAAGCTATATGCGAATGATTAATTAAGGAGGTGAATTGTTTGAAATTGGATTCCGCATTCTTGTCTAATTAATTTCTGCTGAGTTTTTAGAGATTTATGTATATTCAAATGTAATTTATAACAATATTAGACTGTTAAAATTTGATTACTTTTCATTCTTATAGATAACTGCTAGCCATAATTAGCCTTGTAATATTTTTTTTTTTTAAATTTATGATCCGAAAATGATTTTTACAAGGCTAAGATATGAAGTGGAATTCTAAAATACATTACTAATACAATCTTTAAATAGGAATTAGATATTTGCTTCTGTATTGCTATTATAAAGTTTTACAATTTTCTGTTTTTATTTAAAAAAAATAAAAAAGATAAGAAAAATGTAGAAAGTTGCATGTACTCTGCACTTTGAGTTTTTTGATTAATTATTCAACACGGAACTTTATTTGTAGGGTAAAAACACAAAAACTTTTTTCTTTGCCTTCTTTTTGGACCTTCTTGTGCTCTTTTTGATAAATTAATTCCACTTTGATTTAGTTGAAAGCATATAATTAGGGAGCCTAAACAAGCCTCCTAAATTGGGACCCTTGGTAAGAAAAGTAAGGATTAGTTTTTGTAAATAGCTTGTCAATATATAGGCAGATTATGGGACAATGCACAAACAACAAGACAAAATAAACATGAAGTACTTAAGCAATGAATTGCATTGTATTCTATTGAAAAGGCAGTTCGCCTAATAAAGTTGTCCCAGACAATTTGATTATCTCTTTCCGGAAAAATAGTGAGATCCAAGGAGAAAATATTGCATAATTTTTTTTAATTACTTTTGTTCATCATCAAATGATAAGTTTAAAGTATGCTTTAGTGAATGCAAGTTATTTCATGCGCTGTATATACACTATACATACAAACTAAAAATATTGGTTAAAGTTAAGTGGTTCTAGACGATCCTTTTCTTTACTTTTCTTATTCTTTTTTTTTTTTTTGATTTTATCTATTTTAGAATTGAGATGATAAAGGAAACATAATTAGCAAGAAGATAATAAAATGGTATATGTATAAAGCATACCTTTTCAACTATGGAGGGAAATAGATTAATCACAAACATGGCCCAAAGTCCTTTTAATTTCTGAAATTATGGTTACAAAATTGATTTAACACCATAATGGTACAATTGAAAGAATCAAGGCCATCATTAAAGATAATCTAGAAATTAAACGAGAGCCAAATATTCATGATAACTAAAGCATATTAAAACAGCACAGGGCGATTAATAAATTATTACAAAAATAGTTTGAAGTGGAATGGCCTAGAGCCCCAACATATTTAAGCAGTCAAATAGTCAGATTGGATTAGAGCAAAGCAAAAGCAAGTTATCATAAGCTCATTGAATACTTAGTACTTGAATCATTTTTCACATTCTCCTTTTTGTAGTGGATGGTTGCCCTAGAAAAGGCCCACGTGTTTTTTCCCTGTTATTTTGACAGGAAAAAAAAAAAAAAAAATTCTGAACGAGCGGAGCCACATGGCGCGTTGTAATTGATTAAATGGCCGCTCTAGTAGGTATGATGAAAGAGTTCTATTTATAAAAAGGAGACGAATAACGAATAAGTTCAATATATAAGCCCCACCCGCATCTCATGAAAGATCAATAATCTCTTTGGGAACTTGGGCCTCTCCTCCAATCTCATCATCATGCATCGTATTTTGGTTAAGATTTTTTTCATTAATGGAGCGCGTTTGCTATTATTGCATGTTCTCTTTTTCATTACTTTCTTAATCTCCACTTAATAAATATTGCATGGTTTTGGTTGCTTTTTCTCAAGTGACAAGTATTTTCCAGTAAAAGTGCTCCTATATATCTATTTCCTCAGTCGCCCACAATGGGAAGGACAAAAAAAAAAAAAAAAGAGTACGTAATCAAGAGGATAATATCAATATATTTAGGTTTATGAAGTTACATCAAGTAGAAAAATAATCAACAATGATCATTAATGCATATCTCTTTCTTTTGTTTCATTGTGGAGGTGGGGGAAAGCTAATACAGATCGATAACGCGTTCAATTTTTTCTCCAAAGTCTAAGAGGCTGGCCATAGCCTGAGAAAATTTATCAATCAGTCCCTTTTGTTAGGGACCCCTGTAAATACTGACTTTTATTAATTTGGTATTGACAAGTGCAGTTAATATCTCTATTTTTAAAATAAAATTTCACCAAGGCCAAGATTTTTTAAATAAAAAAATATTTAAAGATATATATGTATATATATATAATGGACAGTGCTACAAGAAAACGTAGCAGCGGGATGTTTTCATATGTACATTAAAAAAGGATCCTCTTGGCCATATTTGTTAATTGATTGTTTCGAGTCAACATGAAATCCATTTGTATTACAGTATTACTCATGAACAAGAACTTGATTGCCTAAGGTACAAAAACTATGGCCAATATATGGGATCGTCTTGAGAATTGAGATTGATAGGTTTGAAAAAAATTAAAATTAAAATCATGCGACTGTTGTTTTTCTTTTTATTACATTTAAAAATTATTTACCATTTTCTCGATGATCTGCTTCACAACGTTGAATGTAGGAACGAAAAAAGAAAAAGCAAAGTAGGTATATAGGTAGTCGTCGAGCCGGGATAAGAGAGATGACCAAAGACTATTAACGTTAATATATATAAATATATACGCTCACTGTCAATCAAGAGCAGAAAAATGACAAAATTAAGGCATAATGGTAGGGATTTTTTCTTTTTGAAAAATGGTGATGGGGTGAAAGCTTTTTATGGGATTTTTTTTTTTTTTTTTGGTTTTTGGGAGAGCTTTTAAAAGAAAAAGAGTTTTATATGGCAATAGGAAATTGGGGTAGCTTTTGCATAGGGTTCCACCGCGTCGGACTTTTGCTCTTTGAGAGCTGCTTGTGGGACAAACGTCACCGACTTCTTCTAGTGTCGTCTACCATTCACTCAATTCTCATCACTTTTAACCCCCTTTCGCATGTACATGCATCAACATTTTTCAGATAATCACGAGATTCCTCTCTCCACAAAGCTTATGTTAAATTTTGCACAGCGCATTACCTTTTCTCATACCCAATATATTGCACAAATAAATCAATCTCTTTTGATACGAATGAGCATATATAGCGACACTGTGATGATCAAGTTAAAAGTTCTATAACCAGTAATGATAAAATTGAATTAATAATGCAAATCGTTCCAAATTTTAAATTAATGGCAAACTTGCTCCGATAATTTAGCTTGCACAACATGGCAGCATGAGAGCTCTTCATCTATAACTGTACGTGCGCAAGAGGAGGTTCTCAGTGCACACACGTGGCGCACCAAGGAGCTGCATTGCCAAGCACTGAACTGATATTTCTCGCGGCCCATAAGCTGCACGTGGGAATAGTCCCAAAGCCGAAGGACGTGGCTGAAAAATGAAACGGCAACCATATTACATTTTACATGTACATTTTTGGGTACATGGTATCATTTGAAAAAAGAACAAAGAAAAAAAAAAAAAAACACAAGATAATGATCATTGATCAACTGTATTTATTTTACGAAAGTGTTGCTTTGTTACTTGAATTGAATAAAGGCATCCCTTTTGGCGGGAGTTTTGTTTTGTCAAGACTCAAAAGAAAGAGACCAATGAGAATGAGATGGCCCTATTTGTAGTTTTATGGAGTTGGCAAGTTAAGGCTAAATAAATGGCTCCACCATTTCCAGATAAAAGATTCTAAAAGCTAAACAAGTCTGATCTTTCCCCACAATGAAACCCTTGTGTCATCAAGTTTTAAGCAAATTAAGATAACAGTGTTAAGTGGAGAGAATGTTAAATATGACAGCCCCCTTCTTTTTTAATTATATGCCTTCAACCGTAAGAGAAGATTAGGGTTCATTAGGCTAATTTTATCCTAGGAGAAGAAATTGTTTTTTCAAAAGTATGATGCTATTAGGTTTATCGATTTCTTTAACTTTAATACAAGTGGCCGGCTAGAGAGTGAGACCCACATGACTAACTGAGGATTATTTCAAATTGGAATTAATTATAATAATACAGTCTTTAATTCAACAATGTTAATTATTAATAGATAATGTTAGGTCTGAGTCACTTCATTGAGTGTTTTAGGGAACTTTGATATAGAGAAAGATATGCAGTTGCTGGTCCTGATTAATTAAATTATATACTACTAAATATTTCCTTCCCCCACTCCCAAATTGCGTATATGATAACCAACCTACTAATTAATACTAACTACTAAACGAAAACATCGACAAATTTAAAGGCTGCAATTTTCTGCAATCAAATCGCCTCAGCCAGTAAGAAATTTTGACTTTAGTGAACTTTGAATTTGATATGATTGCATGTATACCTTTTCGAAATCCTGCAAAAGCAGATGGTTCGCACACTAATTAAATTATATCTATTAAAACATTGCAATTTGAATAAGAGCCAGCATAGAATGATCATGTTTGTAAGAAAATATAGTTAATTAATATCTTAAGCTTATATAAAAAAGTGAAAAACAGATGGTTAATAGAGTTAGGCAATTTTAGATAATCATGTTTGTTTTTATTCATGATTTCATATAGTTTGTATTTTAAGTATATATTTTCTTCAAATGACATTTTAATAATAGTAGAATACTTTAGAGAGATATAATATTGTTAATTGATATAAAGGGATCATGCAATGAGAGAACAGCCCTCAAGCTGAGAATAGGAAACGTTGAAACAGAACAAAAATGTGAGGCTCTGTTGAAATTGGCAAAAACTCTTTTTGAAAAAACCAAGCAAGGAAAAATCTTGTGGTTAGAAATTAAGGATTGTTATTAACTTTAAACAATTAGATCACTCCATTTTGTGTAAGCAACAATCAACAAAGGGAGAAGTCGGAATTTAACCGACCATTGATATTTAATTTCCGAGGAGCTATAAAAATAATAATTCTGTTTTTTTTATAAAAAAAAATATTATGTATTCTCTGTTAACATTAGTGATAACTTGATAGATTAGATCAAACATTCAAATCAATGAAACTCATGCAAAATTTTTGAAAAAAAAAATTGATGGTTAAAATTTAATAAACAATGATATCTAACTAACTGATGTTAAATATTACGCTCTACTATTAGTTGTTCGCCAATAAGTATTTTTCGACAAATAAGCTTATTCGAATCAAACATCATAAAATTATTTGGAGATTCTTTTTATCTTAAATAATATCGATATAATATGATGCTTGACATGAAAATCACGAGGGGAAAAAAATTGAAAAATTAGTTGAAGCAAAGAGCAGAGCGAATAAAACCATTAATGCACCAATAAAGTGTTGGCTCCACTGGCAATGAAATCTCCTTAAGTGGTTTGATTGAGTTTCTTTCCTCGATTAAGTCATGAAATCGCGCTGTTGGGAGAGCATGTCTTCTCGGTTTGATGAGGATTTGTCTGGATTATAGTGCAGGTTTAAAGTCATGGCTTGATTGAGGTATATAAAATAAAATAAAACCATTAATGCCAATACAAATAAAAACTTTCAATTTTTCAAAAAATGATCTCAACTCTCACATTTACATTTCACACGCACTAATTAAGAAAGCTGAACTGGGCCTTTGTCAGAAAATGACTGGAGCCTCATGACAAAAATCTACAATCCACCTCAATTCACGTCACCGTCACTGGCCAATCAAATTCAAGTAAAGACCACCCGTTAGACATCCTAGCCAATAGAAAAACGACCGTTCATTCCACTTGCTAAGATGCGCGTGGCTTTACGCTTGTCTAAATTTTGAAGTCGCTCAAATTGCATGATTGGCCAAGAAGAAAAATTGAAAAAATAACCAAAAATTAAAATGGAAATAATGAATTGTGAAGGTTAGGTCACGGATTTCGTCATGCAACATTTAAAAACAGTAACATTTGAAATCAAAACAATTTGAAAATAAAAAGCATAGAAAATGCAAAATGTTGTAAACTTGCGATAATGGCATTAAGACGTTCTCCTAATCAGAATCTCTCTTAAACAAAAATTCATATATTGATAGATGGTTAATAAATAAAAAAATAAAGAAATTAAATTCTATGCATGACATGTATCATAATATCTTTAAAAGTTTAGATCAAAAAAGAATTCTTACACTTGATTATGAGCAACACTACTTGTTAGTTTTTTATTTTTTATCCCCACAATCACGAGAGACTTAATCTTCTATCTTATAAAATAATCACGTCATACTCATTTGATATAATTATAAATTATATCAAATGTAAGTTAGCCGTGAAGCCATTTAATGTATAAAATCACTAATAATTACAGTTGGCTAGAAACTATCTTCGATTAACTCTGTGACAATTCAAATTGGAACATTAAACTTAAAAACAAGTCAAATTTATTTCTGCATGTGAGAAAAAATAAATTGACTTTTTTTTTTCTTTTTCTTGTTGGAAAATAAGGTTGTTATTAGGGTTTTAATTTGGTAGGGCGTGGTATAGTGGAAGTGTTGAATGTGGTGGTGAGAGTCCACGCCACCATTCATTCATTAAAAGCCATGTCATGGAATTCAGCGTTATTTTCAAACTGCCCTTCATACCCGCGCACTAAAGCAAGAATCCGTTGATTTAAATTAATATTTTTATCCCCCCGCATATTTAAATTATTAAAACAACCCAAAATATGAAGTAAAATATTGTAATCTTGCAAGAAAGATGGTGCATTTCAAAAAGGTTCCACAGAGAGAGAGAGAAACAAATGAACCAAAACAATACAGCATCATTCATTCAGACACACATCAACATCTAACAAGTTCCAATCTCTACAGTCTCATCATTTCTTCACTTCTTTCTTCTTCTCTCCAACTTTTCCTGAATCCCATTTTATTATGATGTATGTAGATGCAGCGTCAAGTTTCAATGTACTTTAGTTTTAGATCATATACTCTTACGTATTCGAAGCCATTACTCGAATATCGAGATCAAGAATAGGAATCAAAGCATCGCCGTTTATAGTCTCCATTCTGAATCATTTTCATTTTCTTGGAGTCACTTTTTAGAATCCGAGGCATAGCAACCATAGAGTTCTTGAGAGCTGCTTACGATTCCGTTTGAACTAAACAGTTTTTCTTTTTTTTCCCCCTTTTTTTCCCTGTAAAGACCCGTCCAAGGAAAAGGAGAATTTTTATTATAAAGACTTTGGCTTTAGCATGCGTGTGTTGGTTTTGACAAAGGGGAGGAGCGTCCAAGATAAAAAAGAGCCACCAAGAGAGTGAATAATTAAGTGAGTAAACAATGCAAGTACCCAAGAAGAAGATTGGCTCCAATGAAGAATCCAAGAAGAAAGAAAGACATATTGTCACTTGGACTCAGCAGGTTCTGTCTCTTCTGTTTTATTAGTCTCGTTTTTTTATTTATTCAGAATGGGATTCTTTTATGGAAAAATTGAAGTTTGCTACTTCTTGTGAGTTTCTTGGCGGGTCGTCTTATCTGGGTTCGTGTGAATTTGCAGGAAGATGATATATTGCGTGAACAAATCAGTATACATGGAACTGAGAAGTAAGGATTTCGTTTATTTTTATTTTTATTTTTTAATTTTTTAATGGAAGTGCTCTGGTGTTTGATCACTTACTCGGATAATTTGAAATTGAGGGTTTTGGTTTTGATATTGGTACAGTTGGTCAATTATTGCGTCCAAATTCAAGGATAAAACAACCAGACAGTGTAGAAGAAGGTTGGTGAAGTTAGATCATTTTGACATTGAATCAATGATCCTCTGTTTTGTTCTTTGACAATTTTCATGCTATTTGTTACACAATTTTGAATTTTTGTTTTCAGTTTTAATCTGATGTGGTGACTGATATTGAAATGGCAGATGGTACACATACTTGAATTCAGATTTCAAGAAAGGGGGATGGTCGCCGGAGGAAGATATGCTATTATGTGAGGTATTTGATGCTCTTATTTGCACATTCAATACCATAGGATAAGGTTAGTTCAATAATAATAACAGCAAAAACTTTTCAAAACTTTCATCTCTTAGATTTTACTTTTGGTCATTACACGTCCTTGTTCTTGTTAGTAGTAGTTGTGTTTTTGAAGCAGAAAAATTAATGAAAGTAGGCCAGACTTATAACTAATTGCTATGTTCCCTGTCTCTCAAAAGTTAAGCCAAAAAGAACACGATGCATTTCTGTTTAAATGAGTATTATTCAATCATTGAATGTGTTTATAATATGATGACCTAACTGATCTGCAGGCTCAGAAGATATTTGGTAATAGATGGACAGAAATAGCTAAGGTGGTTTCAGGCAGGTATACAATTTTTATATTTTTCGAAAAAAAAAAAAGAAAAAAATTATATAAGGAAACTGTTCTTTTACCCATGTTTGTGCACTCAGCTTTATCTTTGAGATTTTATGATCAATACTGTTTATATTTCTGTTATGCAGAACGGATAATGCTGTCAAGAACAGATTCTCCACGTTGTGCAAGAAGAGAGCAAAATATGAAGCCTTAGCAAAAGAGAATAACAATGCATATATAAACCCAAACAACAAAAGAATTTTATTCCAAAATGGGTTCAGTACAGATGCGACTCCAGAAAATGCAGCACCTGCTAAGAAAGTGAGGTAAAGATTGAATGCCAAACTACAATTACCAATAATAATAGCATTTCACAAATTCATTCCTGTTAATTCACCAAGTAAAACTTGTTCTTTTTCTAATTCAGGAGGGCACACATCCCTGATCTCACAGAAAATTGCAACTTTGAGAACAGATCACATAGGCAATCTGGAACAGCTGCAAATCAGCATCTAAGATCTCCTTTTACTGTGTTACCTCAGAACTTCCCCAGCATCACCCATTTGCCAGCAAAGTACCATGATGCTAAGGAGGTCTCAAATGATGGTGAGCCCCTATTGCAAGGTTTCTGGAACTGTAAGTCTACTAAATTTCGGTAGCTAAGCCTGAAAGGCACCTTAAGGTAAAAAAAGTCTTGTATTAGAACCTTTGAAATCCGAAGGTTAATCTATTTTGCTGATCTGGTAGCAGCTCAGAACAATAAAACTCAAGGAACATTTCTTAAGAAGGATGATCCAAAGATAACTGCTTTGATGCAACAAGCTGAACTTCTCAGCTCACTTGCTCAGAAAGTTAATACAGAGAACACGGAACAGAGTTTGGAAAATGCTTGGAAGGTAATTTTTTTTTTATTTCACTCTTTTCTTTTAGCTATCTACAACTGTTATTCGTAAGTGCATCATCTACCAATACATGTATGGGGATTAGATGTTACTCCAATGATTAACTAATACAGATAATCCCAGAATTCCACTTTGGAACAATTTATGGTGATGCTGCATGGATTCTAATATTTTATTGAATATCAATTCAGGTTCTCCAAGATTTCCTGAACCGAAGCAAAGAAAATGATATTCTACGATGCAAAATCTCTGATATTGATTTACAATTGGAAGATTTTAAAGATTTGATAGAGGACTTGAGGAGTAGCAATGATGAAAGTAGATCATCTTGGAGGTAAACATCTAGATCGAGGAATGTTTCGCTCACCTTAACATGTGTGATTGATGATTGACACATTGCAGGCATCCTGATCTGTTTGAGGACTCTCCAGCTAGTTCTGAATATAGTACGGGATCAACTCTGATCCCTCGTCCAGCTGGTGACACAACAGATAAAATTGAAGCTGAGTTAAGTGCATTGCATCAGGATATTGGGACAAAATTGCAATCAATTGATATTGCTAAGCAACATTGCTTAGTGGAACAGGATAAAGGTAGTGCAGACTCAAAGCAAGGTAATTAAATCTTATATACGATTGTTTCATATTCTATTATTGAAGATAAATTCTACGTAACTACATTTTCCTATGAAATACCTAATTTTCTTACACTAGGGTTATTTACTTCTGGTGGTGAGGACACGAACAATGATGGAGCTGCCTCCGCCTCATCAAGTACAGAGTTTAGTTCCCCACTCCACGTTACCCCGCTGTTCAGATCCTTAGCAGCAGGAATCCCTAGCCCAAAATTTTCAGAAAGTGTAAGTCATCTTTAATCTTTGAGTTCCAGATATGAATTCATTAGTAGAAGTATCAAGGCTGACAATTATCAGCCTAAAGTGGAATTAGTCGCAGCAGTGCTAGTAGAAAGCTTGTGAAGCCCTGATATGTACTGTCAGCGAGTTGTAGTGGTGAAAACTGTGACAACGGTGGTGGTGATGGTTATGACTCCATCCCTGCTATTTATCAATCGATTCATAGGACTCTAGGGTCTTAGACACTGGAACCATCTAGTAATTATCAAGACATTGTTTCATTCAAATTTAAAACCTTAATTTAGACCCATTATGCTACAATATTACTGAATCCAATGTAAACTCGGGAGTCCAAAGCTTTAGGAATAAGTTTTATATTCTAGTTCCAGAATTCAGTCAACTCCTATAAGCTTCATTTAAACTAGGTCAAATTTAATCTGTCTTTCAGAGAGTTAAAGAAACTGATTTTTCATCTCTATCTAATAAAACCTTATAGCATACATACCGATCATATAATGTCAAACTTCAAATAATTGATCAAACAAAGGGAACTTCTGTCTAGTTGTAAAACTAATTCATACCAGATTTCAATCCCTCTTTTTTCTTCCACAAACCTCAGTTTCAAAGTGTTTGTCTTCTCACCAATCTTCTTCTTTTTTTTTTTTTTCCCTTCCCATCAGGCCATATATTCAATTTTACTTTCATTAATTAATAAATAACCCAATGACTCATCCCATATGCCTATTTGCAAATCATTAGGAGCCAAAAGATCTGGTAAAGATGGTTATGAAACAATAAACCAAGTACTCACAATTTAACAACTAGAAAATTGTTGTGGGTGTTAGTATTTGGATGTCCTTTCTACAAACTAGGCAATCACTCCACTCTCATGGCCTGTGGATCCTAGAAGTTGCTTAGCTAGCTGTGATCCGACTGCTTCTCGATGATCCAAAACTAAAGGTTGCTTCGAAGTTTAACTAAAGATTATTTCTGCTTGTGTCAAATAATAAGATCCCATGATATTTTGTTAAATGAAATGAAATAGATTGTCTGACTATCATTTTTCAATGTTGTTTTCTACTTTCATGCACTCATAAATTTCCACGAATCTTCTTCTGCACTTCTCATACTGTTTCTATTTTCCTCTTCTCTTTGCCTCAAGATGTGGGCATGTGAAGCGAACACAAGAGTACAATCAAAGTTCACACCGCATGTTGTTGTGATTTATGATTATTTGTTTCAATTTTTCACATGGGGGTGACTAATGTTTTCATTTTTGTTGCATATTTTCAGGAGCGGAATTTCTTATTAAGAACACTTGGCATTGAGTCTCCTATGACTAATCCAAGTCCCAACCCTTCACAACCACCTCCCTGCAAAAGAGCCCTACTCCAAAGTCTATAATCAACTTCTCTGATCCATCTCACATTGTCACTTACAAAAACCCACTAGTCTGAAAGCCATTATATCTCAACTTCCATTCCCCGGGGGAATGTAGCATTTATTGAGTTTCTTTTTTTCTTCTCTTGTTTGAGTTCTGTTTCCTAGGATTGCGGCCATCTCTGCCTAAAATTTTACAAATAGGGCATCTATAAGATCTGCATTCCAAAACCACTGATCTAGAATGTTGGGCATTCTAGAACCTCAGAAACATCTAACAATATGTTCTGAGCTCCTTTTCTTCTTTTAAACATTTTTTTTCTTCTTTCTTTTCCCTTCTAGGAGAGTACTATCTTAATACTCACTGAACTCATGTGTGTTTAGTATTAACGTGTGTCATTCTTTTGTTTGCCTTTTCGTGGGATTGATTCCAGGCATACTTTCTTCTTCCAACCCAGTTTTTAGCCTTGATTTCTTATTTGTACAGAACCTGCTATATAAAACCCCCCAGTCAGAGTGTAATTATACATCGGCAGCTCGCCAATATATGATTAAAGAAACAGAAAAAAATTAAAGAGGATCAACCAGGTGATTGGATTCCCATTTTGTTGTTTTTGGGTGTGAAAAGGGTATAGAATAAGTTTTTCTGCCTTATAATTTTTCCTCTGATCTCTAATGTAATTTAACCTATATGCTATTTGAGTGGAAATGTGTTCTGGTTTTGGTGTGCATATATTTGTCTCCTTAGCTACTCCTTCTTGCTTTGAATCGATGCATTATCGAAAGTTACTAAAGCAAAGTAATGACACTTTAGAGAAGATGAAAAAATGAAGGATTTAAAGAACAAAATAATTTACTTACAGAAGTCTCCAAAGAATTTGGCTCAGTGGAAACCCCTCTGCTCTGCTCTTTCAATTCTTTGACTGAGGACAATATTGTGAGGGAAGAAGGATCAGAACTCAGCTATTTAGGAAGGTCAAGGTGGTGGTGGAAGACAAGTGTAATTATGAGCTAAGCATAAAGCTAATGGTAAAAGGAGGGAGGGAACCCCTTACAAATTAAAGTGTCTCTTATTGCATATAACTTTCTCGAGGGAAGGTATTGACCGTTTTGAACCATTATTACCATGCAAAATGAATCTGAGTTGACATTGCAGCAACCTTTTGGTGTGATTTGGCCCATAATATCAACCAGTAATTAGTGGTAATTCAACTAATTGGGCTTAGCTCTCACACAAGTGTGAGGGAAGTGGTTCGAGCCCTCGCAGATGTATTGCATGAGTTTAATTTATATTTCTTTCTTTGGAGTCTTAAAGTTTGAGTGAAGACAGTCTTTCTCTTAATATGAGAGTTTGACGTTTCTCGAATATTTGAGAAGGTTTAAAATCTGAGCGGTGTCATATCAGAATTAATGTAAACATGTCTCAATATTTGTACGATTGTAAATATCATGAGAAATAATCTCCTCAAAAAATAAATTAATGGTAATTAAATCAGAAAGTGTATATCAGGGGCAGCACTCGTATCATATTCGCGGGTTATTGTCATATGGCCCATAATATCAAAAAGTAATGCTGGCAACTAAACCAGAACGCGTATGGCAGAACTCGCATCATCTTTGCGGTTTAATCCAATTAAGAAAGCTGCTTTTTAAACATGGAGTATGTCCCAGTCATCCAGTAGATTGTCAATAAATTATTGTGAACTTTTTTCACATTGAAACACAGCCACATCCACTGAGTCACTTGGCACAGAATAAATTTGAAAATCATTGTACACAACCAAAATCCAATTCTCACTAACTTTCAATTTGCTTCTTAAAATATCTACCAAAATACAGTCAGTAATTTCTAAGTATCATCCAGATATGGAACCACTGAACCTTATGGTTACAGTGAAGATTTAACAAGGAAAAGAAAAGGAAAAATAAAGTCAAATGTGAGGTTCAAAATGATCCATTCCCTCTTCACATGGGCTTCCTCTTCTTCTGTAGTCTTTGCAGCTTCCTCCATTTCAGATAGATCTGGTATGACAGCCCAGAGAAGACCATGAGAACGCATCCCCATTGCTTTGATGACAGGGGATTGCCACTCAGCACAGAAGACACCACAATGCTGACAAACTTGCGTGTGGTGGTGATGGTGGTGTTAGTGAGGGAGCCGAATCGGCTAATAGTTAGAAAGATGAAATTCTGACCCACAGCACCACATAAGCAATAGAAAAAAATATCCCAGGCAGCCTCTGGATGCTGCTTGCAGAACTGGATAGCCTCGAATCCACTTCCATGTGGCCAGCCAAACATGTAGAACAAGTTGTATATGGTTCCCCATAAATTCATTCCCAACATTATATCCCAAGCGCTTGTCTTTGGATACCTAAGCAAGACCAATCAAAGCAATTAGAAAAGAAATAAATAAAAAATAAAAAACAAAGATCGTCCAAAAGGCAACATTCAACAAAATTAGATGGAACGTAAAGTGAAAAAGTATAAACAAGCAAAACAAATCATATGTTGTTCTTATTCCGAACAAAGTGATGCACGTGGGCACAGCTTAATTTAATTATACCATGCCTTCACAGATTCATGTCTCGTTCACTGAACAATGTAAAGGGTATAAACAGAAAGCAAAATCGGGGAAGATAATGAAGACGATTTAAGGAGATCTTGAGAATTTTGTGTATTGCATTTGTAGACAAACCGTGCAGTAATTGAATCCTGAGTAGCATTTGTAAATCCATCAAAAGCAAGGTTCAGAAAACAAAGCCCATATCCAAGAGGCGCATTTGGATGTGCCAGCTTGCTGATAGTCTTTGAGCTAGTCTGAAATCAATTCACACGTGCATACAAAAAACGTGAGCTGAAATATTATAGATCCTAACATTAAGAACATAAATGCATTCCTATATGCTTAAAATAAGTCATGCATGCTAAGAAAGAAAACAAAACTACTATTTCCCTCCGCCAATTATTTCTCACCTTCATGAGTGCAAAGGAAGATACTCCTCCAGCAACAAGGAGAGTACAAATATACTCTGGCAAAGTGTATCGTATACCATAAACTAGGGTACCCATCAGCATTACTGCATAAAGGTAAAAAAAATATAATCAGCAATCATGAAAACCATCAAAATCATAAATTTCTTGGCCTAAATGTGCATAATAATTTCTAACAGCAGAGGCACATTTTTACAGTGACACAATGAAAACATAAAACTTCTGATTAGAATTTGTGCTGCAAAAAATCATGTTTAAAACGATGTATTCTAACTCACCTGGAATCATTTTTGAGGATTTTGCCAGAACCTGCAAGTAAGGGAACAGAAAAAATGTTTAAAACCAATTAGCTGATTCTTTATAAGTTGTTACAGAAAACCAAGGATACCGATTAAATATTTGGACCAAGAAAGTCATTTACATTTGCAAGATATGGACAAATGGATAGGAAAAATCATGGTTAAGCAAAATCAACTGAGCCTCTATTCTACTCCTTTAATCGATCATACAACAATACTAACCCATGAGTTCAATTGAGCAGTCAGGCAAGAACAACTAAAACACTCTGCAACAGTTAATTTTCCAGAATAATAGAAGAAAAATGTCTTGCACAGAGAAGGTTCAACTTGCCTGAGCTGGGTAACTAATATACTTCAAAGCCTCAATACCCATTGCAGGGCCAATTGTATTTGTAATGCCAGCACTCCAGTAGGTCCACCATGGAGCACCGCCAGCACTACTAGACCAAAGCTTAAGCACTGCCCATTCATTTAACCCATAAAAAGCTCAATATTAAACTCCATCTTTTTTACAATGAGTCAAAAAGAAGATACAACTGGTAACAAGAAGACTCACTTATATAAGACCAAATTAAACAGACCACATTCTGAGCCAAGTTTAGAAATGCCAGATGCTGAAACCTCTTCCCATCTGGACCGAATCGCTTTGTCGACCTAAATATTTTTTTTAAAATAAAGGAAACAATGCCCATGTAAGAAACAATGCTACATGTAAACATTCAAATAACAGTAGTATTGTACTTGCAGAAGAATAAAATTAAAGATTTGTCAATGTTTATCCTAAGATCAATTAACTAAATCCAGCAAATAATCAAATCAATTCAGTAGCTACAAAACAGTTCCTATTCGAGTAATTGTAAACCAACAATGATAATAACTGCTAATAAATAACCCAAAAATTATTATATTTCTGCGATAATCTAATTGCACATTCAGATCCGAAATCAAAGCAACAACAAAAGGATGGAATTAAGCGATCGAAACTTAGATCAAAATAAAAATCGATTAGATTTAACTTAAAAGAAAAAAAGAAACTTACAGAGTTTCTTGAAGAACGCCTTGGTAAATGTAAGCGGACCAAATACCGGCAACGCAAAATGCCAAGAGTAACACACGCCGGAAACCACTGCCGTGGTTTTCCATTTCACGTCGCCGGCGAAAATATTAAAATTTCGCGGCTGAATTTTTTTTATTAATTTTTAATTGATATTGGTTTGGAACCAACGGGAATTTTTAACGGCCAAAGCCAAAACTGTGAATTTTCTGAAGGGACCCCAAAACGAAAATGCTGGTGGCTTATATATAGACGGACGGAGCGCGAAGCTACGTGGGTTTTCCACGTGGTTATTTCTTATTGGTTCTACTCAATCCATCCTGCCATTCTGATTGGCTGCACATACGCGGACGCGCTCTTTTCTTTTCATTATTTTTTTTGTAAGTTAAAAACATGAACAAGTAAACAGATATTGACTAAATTCAACAATTGGAGCCTATTTACCAATTAGGCCACTACCACTTTGCTCTTAGGCTCATATGGTGCATGAATCGTATCGGCAACAGTGCCTAGTGACTCCTATACGGCGATCGTCTTGATATGAGATATAATTTGAACTCTCTGTGAATAGTACTGAAATTTATAAATTAATCATATGGTGTCTCTTGCCATAAGGCAAGTATCGACATCACTCACTACTATTTATAAATAGGTACTAAGCACATTATCTTAATGATACTGCCAATTTAAATCAATAGGTAATATTTTGATTTTTTTTTCTTTTCTTTTTTAAGTAGGGTTGACAAAACTCAAATTTATTTTTTAGCCTGAATTTATATTAGAATTCAAACAATGTGAAAAAAAAAAACTTAAAGCAACTCAGCTAGACCTCAATTGTAATTTATTCGTTCTAAAAGACGTAGCAAAGCATAAAGGAAATGTTACCTTATCTATGAAATAAGATTTTTTTTTTTTAATGACATGACATTTGACGTATTATTAATTTATGAATATTGTGAAATTATAAAATCGTAATTACTGACTACATAATTGGTGCTGCAGTATTTAGATATAAATTTTGTAACTTGTAACCATGTCAAACTTATATTACGAACTTAACAAAAAAAATAAAAAATAAAAAAATAACACTAATGTGAATGACAGGAGCTCAGAAGTTGAATTGTCGGCATTAATTGGATATATGCTTTCTGCCGTGATTGTGGGTATTGGGCCAGGTTGAGTCAACGAGACATCTTGACTTCAGAAAGCAACCCAAGAATCATAATTTCTGGCCCATCAATTTTTCGAACGCACCGAGAAAATTTCTCGGGATTCTTGTTTCGTAAATCTTGGGCAGAGTCATTATCATGGACCGGGACCGGGACCCAGACCCAACAGCCACGGCAGAACATTTGCTGTAACCGGGCCGCCGTCGCCGCGTGCTGCCAAATCGATTCAAGAACCATAATTTCTGGCCCATCATTCCATCAATTTTTCGAACGCGCGTAGAAAAATTCTCGGGATTCTTGTTTCGTAAATCTTCAGGAGAGTCATTATCACGGACCGGGACCCGGACCCAGACCCAACAGCCACGGCAGAACATTTGCTGTAACCGGGCCGCCGTCGCCGCGTGCTGCCAAATCGATTTTTGGCACCTGTCCGTCCCTGATGACTATTAGAACCAGTAATCGCAGCTAAGGACTGATTCTAATCTATCATAACACTGCATGTTCGTCTCAATTATTTATAGTTTATTTGAAGAGTTGTAATGACTATTAAATAAAAGATGAGTGAATACATAAACAAATATCGCGAGAGCTGTTTTGATTTTAAACATTTTGTAAGCCAGCACAATTCCTAAGTCCCGTATTTACGAGACAGGTCTCCAAAATTTACCCACTAATTTGGCCCCATTACTCTGTTAATTATTTGTTTTTATGCTGAAATATCTGGTTGAAATGGTCTTGCACTTGCGTAGAGCCTAGCAGTCTCCACTTCGAAATATTTTCTGTCGAAGACTTGAAGAATATGATTCTTTATGCGTCAATTACCATGTCTCCGATGGACTTTATTATATTATATTGTATTATATACTGTAATGAATGAGATAAATTGTGTATTTATTGCTCACCGATCATAACTATTAAAGTCGAGAAAATCGAGTTTGATTCGGTTTAATAGTTTATGAAATTTTGAAATGATCGAATCCAACTTTTAGAAATGAATTGAATTTTTTTTTTTCCCTAACAATTCCTATTTATTCATTAATAGGAGGAGAACTAAAGCTTTAAGCCTTTAATTTCTAACACAAATTTTTTATTGATGATAGAATTCGAATCTACGCCCTTTAACTTTAAGGTGCAAGTTGTAATAAAGTGATATATTTATCAAATTTCTGTAAAATTTTATCTTTTCTTGTATAAGTAAAATATTTTGATTAATGATACACATTCTAAATCTTCTTTCATCTTAATTGATATGTCATATGTCATTTGATAAGTAGTCGATAATTCTTTATAAAATTTAAAATTACTTATATTATCTTATATAATTAATTGATGAATTTTACATCATATAAGATAATTTTTAAGATAAAAAAAATTTAAAAAATATAACACTACTCAAATATCTTTACAAACTTTTTTTTTTATTAGGAATTCTTCAAAATTCAATACTTATAAAGGTAAATTTCACCATTTAGATGATTGTGACCTTATTTTATGTAGACGTGTTTCAAATAAGAATACCCAGTGCTTCTCACTTTTAGACCAAGTCCATTCCACTGCGAGACTTAAAGCGCCATGATCCCACTGCATGCACATAAAAAACGGCTCATCAAAATATCAACTCCAAAACGATCACTTTCTTGGACTGAATTTGTTCATATCACATCCTAACAATAAAATATTATTGTTAATTACTAGGTTTTGCTAAGTTTTAACTTTGCCTTTATAATAACTTACAGTCAGTCAAATCATTACAAATATGAATTAACTCACTGGGATAATCGATGGAGTCTCCCTTGAATCTAATTGATATGTAAATTATTGTGAATGTAACCCAGCACGAGTGCAGGACCCTAATTATTATAACATGACGTGGCTTTATAAGAAACGTTCGGCCCAGAAACTAGGGGACTTTTGTCGGATCTATCATTCGCGCGGTGGGTCCAAATGTGAAAACGGATCGAGGGTTGCCAAGAATTGGAGCTTGTGGTCAACACATTATAATAAAATATTCTGTGTTGATATTTTTTAAATTGAGTGACCTTTATATCCGAAGCAAGATGCTTCTAATCGCTCGGTTGATGTAGGTGCTTAGCTGAACATGACGTAGCAATTTCCATTCCGAAATTATCCCTAGACGATTAATAGTTATGGGTTTCAATTATTCTTGCTAGCTGCCATCATTAGTTAAGGTCCCGTTAAGTCATATAAATTTTGATTGGGATTAAGATGTCGTAATCTAAAAGTTATAATTATTATGAAAAAAAATTATTATTATAAGATAAAAATGAATAATATATAATAAATATAAAATTTAAATATTAATTTAATAAAATTATTAAAGATATAATAGATTTTTATCATATAAGTAAAAAATTATATCAACATAACTTTGAAGTTATAGAATTAATGTTTATCAAATACTTTAACGTTGTAGTTTAAAAATTACAGATGTTCAACCTCAATCCCAAATACACTAATAATTTATTAACTTACATCAACTTAAAATCAATCATTTAGTGTGGTTTAATTGTTAATTGTTAAACAATTGAGAAGTTATTAGAGATAATACTTAGCTACTGGCCGATGATTATAATTTACAAATCCAAGTCAAATGAATAGATCAAGGGAATAGTAAAACACGTGCATAATATTTCATTGCTTTGTCTGCCAGATCATTGCGTAAATAATTTGGCAAGCAAAGGTGCATTCAAAGTAAAGCAAACTCATTAAGAAGAAAAAAAAAAAAGGAATGCCCATGTTCATTCTATATATATTTTAATGGATATTGTCATTGTTAATATGACATATTTTTTTTCTTCTTATATCTGGAGGAAAAATATAAAATATGTATATAAAATACATCAAGATATTACAACGAATTAGTGATAAGTTAACATTTTATCTTAAAGAAATTGTATTTGAATTTGATTTAAATAAAATAAAACAAATAAAAAAGAATAACTACTATTTATCCTATTTTAAAATTAAAATAACATTTAAGATTCTATCTAAAAAAGAATAACTACTATTTATCCTATTTTAAAATTAAAATAACATTTAAGATTCTATCTAAAAATAATGAATTGGAAAAAAATTGAGCCAATTACGTTTTCTCTTAACTTTCATCCTCATTTTAAAAACCACAAAATCATATCTAAATCTCAAAGGGAAGAAAAAAAAATTAGAAAGTATTTTCCATTGGACCATTACCACGACTAATGAGTCGCGTGCCTTAGATTAGTCAAACCGCAAAGCAATCAATCATAAATATAATAAATAAAAAATAAAAAGACGCAGAGGGGTATCGGAGTGAATTCACTTGCAGTCAAGAAAAATCGCACACGTCAGAAGCGGGGCCCGACTGCCAAAGTCTCATTTCTCAACGCGTCAGTGGAAGCAAATTAACAACCAACGATTTTTGTTTTGTTTTCTCCACTGCGTTTCCCATTTCTCTTCTTCTTCTTCGTTGGTTTTGTTTCCTGGCGTTCACAGGCTTCTGCTTCTTCCTCTTCGCTTCCTTAGCGCCAGTTATTACTTTTATCTGCCTAATCTTATCTTATCATCATCGATTGGCCCACTTGACTAACCAAACTGCACGTTGTGAAAACCCAACTTCAAAACCAAAGACACTCGAAAGTTTCTGGTTAGTTTCCTCTTACTTAGAATCGTTTTAGTCGGTGCGACATTTATTTAAAAATTACAACCAGCTGAAAGAAGAAAAGGAAGATTTTTTTTTTTTTTTTTGGTTTTTCAAAGAAGACAACACATATTTTAAGTACGAAGAAATATGGGAAACTGTTTACGGCATTCTTCAGCTAGAGTGGATTCCACCCAGAGCCCCCGCGCTACTTCTGGTAAGTGAATTAATCATTGCTTCAACTTTTTATATAAGGAAGGGCTTTTGTATTTCTGAATTTTCTGCTAGTTTTGTTGTATTTCTCCCGTTTTTTTGGGATTTTACTAGATAAGTCCTCTTCTTTGTTGATATTCAGATTAAGATGCTTGGAATTATTCTCACCGTCTCTCACTTTGAATGTTTGCTCAATTAGTTTATTCATAACTTTATGCTCCATGCCCAGTATTTGATCCATCTCTGTTTGTATCGTGTTATAATTAAATTATTTATATGTATATTATTTTCCCTTCTTCTTTTTTCTAATCAGCTCAGCTCTGCTTACAAAAATTAAGTTTGTTTGACTCGAAATACTTAACTTAATTCATTTATAAATTTGGTTTATGGGTTTCTTTTGTATTAACAAATGGGATTTCACGTGTGTGAAAGCATTAAAAGATAATTTGAATTGACAGAACTCGGCCAGTGAATGAGTTAGTTATTGTATGGAGTTTTCACATCATGCGTAATAATAGGCCGGCAGAAAGAGAGGAATACAGGACCTGCCTTTTACCAGTTTTGATTGACAGCATATTTGCATGCAAGTTTTGCACGGCAATAATAAATTACAAGTTACAGTAGAACCGGGGAGCAACGACTTGTTTGTCTGCGTTTTTAACTTAATTAGAGGGGAGCGCATTTGTATACTAATATGTACATAGGGGCATTATTATGATTTTTCTAGGAAGATGAACTAAAGAATGATGAGAACATGAAAATAATGGAGTAGAGTCTAAGTGGGTTGTAGCTTGGAAGATGTTGCTAGTAGTGCAATAAATGAAATTCCGGAACTCATTTTTCTCTTCTGACATCAGGAGCCTCAAGAATTTCCAGTAGATCTAGTCGTTCTTCTGCTCCTTCCACCCTTCCCATTCCACCTTCAAAAGAAAAAGGCAATTCTGAAAGTCTTCCAACTCCAAAGTCTGAGGGTGAAATATTGTCGTCCTCAAATTTGAAAGCCTTCACATTCAATGAGCTCAAGACTGCCACCAGAAACTTCCGTCCTGACAGTCTTCTCGGCGAAGGTGGATTTGGTTTTGTTTACAAAGGATGGATTGATCAACACTCACTTTCACCTGCTAAGCCTGGATCAGGAATGGTCGTTGCTGTCAAGAAGCTTAAACCTGAAGGTTTCCAAGGACACAAGGAGTGGTTGGTATGTTTCTTTTTAGCTTTTTGCATTCTCACTTAGAACTTCATGCTAGGTCTCTTTTACTGATAACTAATTGGTTTCAGACAGAAGTTAATTATCTTGGCCAGCTTCATCATCCAAATCTGGTTAAGCTAATTGGGTATTGCTTGGAAGGAGAGAATCGGCTTCTGGTCTATGAGTTCATGCCCAAAGGGAGCCTAGAGAATCATTTGTTTAGAAGTAAGTAATGCATTCTTAGAATTTGATTAGGAAGCATTACTGCAGTCCATATAGCTGTATTAGTACGTTTCCTGGATAATGTTCCTCAAGCTCACGTAATTGCCAGAAACTAGATTATGGTTAGCTAGTGACCTTCCTCATTTGCAGTACATGTTGCTGGAAAATTAAAATACTCTTATCCGAAACATTTTGGCGACTAAATCTGAGTTTTTGGATTCCCTATGTATGGTTTCAGGAGGACCACAGCCACTTTCTTGGGCAGTGAGAATGAAAGTGGCTATAGGTGCTGCTAAAGGGCTCACTTTCCTTCACGATGCAGAATCACAAGTTATATATCGTGATTTCAAGGCTTCTAATATTCTACTAGATGCGGTAGGCTGTTACTTAGTAAAAATTTTTGTTACTTTTATCATTAAATTCACACATATTACCAGCACTCATAATGTATTGTGGATGTAGGAATTTAATGCCAAACTTTCTGATTTTGGTTTGGCTAAGGCTGGGCCCACTGGTGATAGGACTCATGTTTCCACCCAGGTTGTGGGTACTCATGGCTATGCAGCACCTGAATATGTTGCTACAGGTCTGTTAAATTCCCATGTCTTTTACCTTGCTAGTTACTACTTCTGAATCAAGTTTGTGAATTCTCCGTCGATGTCAATCTGCTATCATTAGTTCTGTGATGTTCAATGTAAATCAATCATTTTCTAGCAATCAGAAAATGTGTAGTCTATTCTGTGTTTTCTTATATTGGATTAAAATTGAACTGAGGTGGAATCTAATGATGATGAACATTTGATTAATGAAATTTTGACCATTTGATTTATTATTGGGGTTAAATAGAGTGAAAAATGCATGTGTAGCACATTCATACTGGAGGATCTCATTCTTTAAATTGTTTCTAATCGGTAAGCTATCTAGTAATGTGAAGGCCGTGTACTATTGGCTTCTTCTATAGACAATACATTTATTAAAAAAGAAACTAGGATTATTCCTCTTGATCGAGCAGTTTCTTTCTATATCTTTTGTTCTTAAAGTTAAATGTGTAATTAAGCTTTTATTGGTAAACAGGTCGGCTTACAACTAAAAGTGATGTCTACAGCTTCGGAGTTGTATTGCTTGAACTATTGTCTGGGCGATGTGCTGTAGATAAAACAAAAGCTGGTATTGAGCAGAGTCTAGTAGATTGGGCAAAACCATATTTGTCTGACAAAAGGAAATTATTTCGCATCATGGACACCAAGTTGGGAGGCCAGTACCCCCAGAAAGCAGCCCATACAGCTGCTACCCTTGCCTTACAGTGCTTAAATAGCGAACCCAAACTTAGGCCTCGGATGTCTGAGGTTTTAGCAATACTAGAGCGACTTGAAGCCCCCAAAAATTCAGCCAAACTCTCCCAGTCTGAACTGCATAGGCAGACTGGCCCAGTTACAGTACGCAAGTCACCAATGAGGCATCAGCGTTCTCCCCTGAATATGACACCAAGTGCATCGCCATTGCCATCACACCGGCAATCTCCACGAGTAAGATGAACTGAGAGGCATCTTTTTTGTAAATTTGTTAAATGCCTTCTTACCAGTTGTCAAAATAAATATTGTATGGATGTGTCTTCTGATGCAGTTTTGAGTGAATCGTACTGAAAATTGTCATAGGCCTTTTTGTTTCTTGATGATATGTTGTTTCTCTGCTGCGTATGTATCAATAGCCCAGATATAAATGTTTCTTTTTGATGTCGTTACACATCCTTTCATTTTGAATGAGCAAATGATTTTTCTGCTTGTGGTGCTAAACCATTAGATGGCCTAACTCTTCAATTCAATTGTGTTCTAGAATACAAGCTATTTTGTTTGTCAGAAAGCAAAGTTTCATGTGCTCTTATTTGCCTTCTACACTAGGAAGCTATCACTCCTAAGAACTTGTTGGACGCATATACGATACATCATGATGCTTGGTTTTGTTTTCACTTGACCAGAATAACTGTGGAATGTACGTGAAGTGAATTAGAACTTGATTTCAAATAGCAAAATTAGATTACAAGATTTGACATTCTTTGCTTTAGTGGAAGCTGTTCAAAAGAGAGGGTCCTTGTTGTGTGTGTAGATGTTCTAAGTGAGGTCTGATAGCAGCTACCCATGTTTAGCTGTAGCTGCTCCAGAGCAGCTACAACTTTACTCATTGTTGGCCGATTCTTGGGGTCTGAATTAAGGCATCTGAGTATGATTTCAGAAAACTCTTGAGCTTCTTCCATCTGGATGTTCCTTCCTAGTTTCTCGTCGATAATTTGATGTAGTGCCAGCTTGTTGCTAAGATAAGGCTTTGCCCAATTTCCTGCCAACCCATTTGTATATCTCATGGCTGCAGTTTTACCTGAGAGTATCTCTAGGAGAACAACTCCAAAACTGTATACATCAGTTTTTAGGGTCAAATGCCCTGTTAAGAAGACAAGTATCAGCTTATTAGTGCTATTGTGGTCCTAGCAATATGATGAGAGGTGCTATTATCGAATATTATACCTGTTGCGATGTATTCAGGAGCGAAATACCCTCTGGTGCCAAGGACCCTTGTGGAGATGTGGGACTTGTCACCTAGAGGTCCAAACTTAGCCAGTCCAAAGTCTGAAATTTTGGCATTGAAATCCTGCAATATTTACTCTTATTGCGGATGATAGTTACAAAAAGAACACCTTGTTACATGGAGGATTTAAGTACAGTGTCAATAGAATGCACATGGCTTTCAAAAGCATTTTAACAAGTAAGAAAAGTTCAGAAACTCACGTCATCTAGCAGGATATTCGAAGCTTTGACATCACGATGAATGACCGGCCTCCAGTAAGTATGAAGGTGTTCTAAGCCCCTTGCTGCTCCTAAGGCTATTTTGATCCTTCTATCCCAGTTTAGCTCTGTATCATCTTCTGTAAGGCCAAAATTTAGTTTGGATATATCAGTCCTCTCACTGAAAACATATTCTCAGAACTTCATGCATGCAGCTTGTGCTTTACCATTCAAGAGATGATCTTCCAAGCTCCCTCTAGTCACGTACTCGTAAACCAACAATCTGTGTTGATCGTCACAGCAGTATCCCATCAGCTTCACTACATTAGGATGATTTAATCTGCTCAAAAATCTCAATTCATTCTGCAGGCATAATGTAATCTTAGATAGAGCGGGAATTCATGGAGGCAGCAAAGTGAACAAAGATTGAGAGTTAAAAAAAAATAACACCACCTCCCATTCGTCCTGGCCCTGAAATCCTTTTCTTCTGAGTCTCTTGACAGCAACAGCAAAATCAGCATTTTTTCTTTTTGCAGCAGTCATTGTACAGGAATTGATATATCCTATATAAACATCACCGAAACCGCCCTGACCAATCAAATTTTTTTCACTAAATTTACGGGTGGCAGCCTCCAACAGTCCGTGGCAAAAGTACTTAAGCTTGTAAGCGTGAAAAACTTCATCCCGGTGTAACGGCACAGCGGGGAGATCTCTTGCAGCAACGGGCAAACTCTCCGGCATGGTACGCTCTCTGTACTTCTTACTATGCTTTTCTATGCAAAGAAATTAAACAATCAACAAGAATTACATTATTAGGAAGCCAAACCAATGTTATTTTATTTCGTTGAAAAATCAATTAAAACATTATATATACCTTTCAGTGAACTTGAGAAGACAGATGTTCTCCACTCTCGGAGTCGGTAGTCACGTGTACGATGTTTACGACGATTTTCTGCAACAATGAGTTTATGTTGAGTAACATAAACTCCATGGAAGGCTGGAAGCCGAAACATAGTCATATACAGCTTATACGGATACCTTGTACAGCTTTTGATGAAACAGCAGGAGTCTTTTTCTCTTCGACCGTAGATGTTCGATTCTGACGAGGAATTCGAGTCACTCCTATAATAAAATTAAAAAAAAAAAAGAAAAAAGAAGAAACTCTAATAAATTTCAGCACTAAGAAATTCATGCGCGCACATGCACATGCACATGCACGTGCATGTGCTCATGCTTAGTAACAGAGATGAAGAAATTGATGCAATGGAGATAAACCAGCAGGAGGTCGAGCAATGTCAAGCTGTCGATTGGGGTCTTGAGGATTTTTCCTTAGACAATTTCCCATTACCAATTGTATAACAAACACATTAACAATGAATGTGAAACAATAACAAAAAGTACAACAATTATTTCAAGCCCTTGGGGCATTTTTAAAGACGATGAGGTGAAGCCAACTATGTAAAGTGTTCGGAGAGAAACAAGGCATTAAATGACGACTACTAGACCACCTTTGACGGTGCTTCCAAAGCGTCAAGATTAGAGTACTTTTAACCAAAAGTGATGCATATTCACTTGAAAAAAAAAAAATGTATTGATCCTATCCATCCAATGAAACATGCACATTGAAACTAGATGTAAGAAGGAGAACATTTCAATGTCTAGAAGACAGTTGTAAGACGTTGATGGATGCAAATTCGTAGAATGAATGAATCTTTGCTTAGACAAAATAAATTCGCGTGCCCTTTCGCGACTTTTGGAGCCATAATTGTGTTTATGCTAATTACATTAAGATAAAATAAATGTATCACGTGTGCTATTGTTTGCCACGTTAACATTTGCTTTTATTTGTGCTCGATTATATCTTACAAACTCCCAGGCTCTTTTGAGCATAGACTTTGATGCATTTATTTAATTATGCTATGTTAAATCGAAGATGTTTGAATTACCAACTTGTTTTGGATTCATTATATTATTTTTATCACTTTATTAAATATCTGATTGGTCACTACTGAATGCTTAACTAGTAAAACAATTTAAAAGAATTATAAAATGAATGTGGATAATTTTTTTCTCATAAAAGGACATAATTAATTTGTTGTATCAAATAGGTCCATAACATTACTTGGTCTAGTGCCTGTCATATCCTCACCTATTATTTATTTATTTTTTTTTAAAAGGAAATATCCTCAACTATTATTGAGATGCAAGTTGCAAATATTTTTATAAGCGCAGTATTAAAAATAAAAATCTCGAATAGGAACGTATTTACTACTACAAATGGAAAAACAATTTTTGCTTATAGAAATTATAATAAATTTAGGGTCACCGATGTATTACACCAGTCAACAATTCCAGATAAGAGTAGAATCAGAATATTACACAGAGCTTATTTATTCCCCATTGGGAATTATATTGGTCCAGTACCCAAACACCCGGCTTATTAAATCAATGGCGAAACAACCGAACGCCCGGTTTCTGACTTTCTGACATCGCGTTTAGTTAAGTCGAAACGTTTGGCGCTATGATCTACGAACTTAACTAAGAAGCCTTGCATCCTTACTTCGGCCGTTTGCTACAGATCAACTGATCTTGTTCCTTAAACTAATCAGACAAGAACAGGTAACTGAATTTGTCAAATCACAATCTTGTTAATCAATTTAATCTTTTCGTTTAGGGTTCTTATGGGGGTGGAGTGGACCTCGTAATTTCCATACACATCTTTGCATGTCTGATTCGTTTATGATCTGTGTAATCTTGGGTTTTGATTAAAATGCTAAATGTGATCTGGGTTTATGCAGATTATGGTGATGGGTCAATATTAAGAGAGAGATTGCTTATTTTGTTGAAGATGGTGTTAGTATTAGCAATCGGAGACCTTCACATTCCTCACCGTGCATCTGACCTGCCCCAAAAGTTCAAATCTATGCTCGTTCCTGGCAAAATTCAGCACATCATTTGCACTGGCAACCTCTCTATCAAAGTAAATCTCTCTCTTGTCTTTTGGGTTTAGTTATGGTATGTGATATAATTGATTGGGGTTGTTCTCTTGGTAGTGTTTATCAGAATGTTGAAATTGCTTTTGACATGCATTCTTAATTTCTCTTGAAAAAATTGAAGAAAAAAAGCTTATTTTTATTAGAATTTGCATCCTGAGACTATTATTTGTTCTTGTTATGAGTAGCATTAGAAACCTTAGATTGGAAACATTTGAATAACTAATAATTTGCTGATATTGTACCACTTTCTTTAAAATTTACTATGATGTTGTTGCCGCCTGCTGGTTGATAGATAATTGTAACTGTATAATACATTCTGCATAATGGCTTCTTACTTAGACTGGACGATCCAGATGTTACCTGTTGATCTGGATGGCCTACTGGTGGACCAAAAAAATGGATAACTAAAGTCATGGTTCATAACTTACGGCAGCCCCCTTGGAATTCAAATGAAAGCATTGAAACAAATTTGGTTATTCTTATTGTTTTACTTTGGCATTGACTTGTACCTTATTCTGATATTGATGAGCCAGATTATCATTATCTTCATTACTTTTTTGGTTGTGATAAACTGATATTCACACCCTGAAGAGAACTTCTCTTGAGCTGTTAATTCCCTGCCCTAGATTTATATGTATTATTGATACTTTGATAAATGTGTTGTAGAAACAGTTGAAGTTCCTTGGCTTCATTGCTTTTCTCACTCTCCTACATATTTGCTTCAAGAATATCTTGTTAAATTTACTCTTATGAATGCTATCAATGGGCAGGAAGTCCATGATTATTTGAAGAGTCTTTGTCCTGATTTGCATGTCACTCGAGGTGAATATGATGAAGATTCACGTTATCCAGAAACTAAGACACTCGCTATCGGGCAATTCAAGCTTGGAATTTGCCATGGTCACCAGGTTTGGTTTTTCCTTGTCTTTGCGGTGGTGTGTTAACGTAATCATATTGTCTAATGTGAAAATGTCTGCCTCTAGTCCTCTACCTTGAATTGCAGGCATTCCATCTGAATTCTCTAACGCTTTTAGCTTATGGAAATGAATTATTCTAGTAATTCTTCATCGACAAGTAGAGGGACAATCCTATGCCCATACCTGCTTTTTGGCATGTTGGAGCTGGTAAACTGCATAGGGGCCTAGGGCAAGGGCTTATGTATGGTGTGATAGTGCTCACCTTATTCCTTGGTTTGCCCTTTGTGTCCGCAGAGCGTGTGCATAAGAATCATTGATCTTAGTCTTTTTTTTTTTCTTTACCCCTGGGTCACAAGTATGTTATGTTCTCTCCAGCTGAAGGGAAATCTTAGGTGTGGGGATTTAATGGGATTGATAGTTGTGGAAACTTGTGCAATCAACAGACACACTCAAGTCCCTTTTGGTTAATTCGGGCTCCAAGTTGGTTTCTCATAGTGGTAGCCAAAGTTAGTTGGCACAATAAAACTTAAGGAAGATTTTGCTTTGATAGCAATAGAAATTGCATTGTTTAACTTGATAGTGTTTGCACTAATTATCCTTTGTGTCCACTATCTGAAGGTTATTCCATGGGGGGACTTGGATTCACTGGCAATGCTGCAAAGGCAGTTGGATGTGGACATCCTTGTGACTGGTCATACCCATCAGTTCAAAGCCTACAAACATGAAGGTGGTGTTGTTATAAATCCTGGCTCTGCAACTGGTGCCTACAGTAGCTTTACATTTGATGTAAACCCAAGCTTTGTACTCATGGACATTGATGGTCTGCGGGTCGTGGTTTATGTATACGAACTAATTGACGGTGAAGTAAAGGTTGACAAAATTGATTTTAAGAAGACTGCTACTACTCGATTAGCACACTGATTCAGCACACTGCATCCTAGACTTTGTTGGACTAATTGGTGAGAACTTTTATGTAATGCCAATAAGTTGTTCGTGTGTAAATTCTCCCTAACAGTTTTGCTTTGCTGGATTCTGGAGAAAATGTATTGAAAGGAATAATCTAATATTTATTTGGGCTCATTCCTAACTTACCAGAATTTTCTTTGGTGTTAACCGTTAAGCGGCTGCTGCGGGATTGCGCTTTTTTTTTTTTTTTAATACTCCTTTTTTGGGTGATTTCATTTTTCTCTTTTAATGTAGCGTCCGTTATAGCTATGTTCATGGGGCATTGAAATTGGAAAATTGTAAAGGTAATGAATCACACAGTAGAGATTGAAAGCTACAAGATTCTGTTCCAAAGCTATAATGATTAACATGTGATTGTGTTTCCAAAACAAATTAAAAGGGTAAGTTTCAGTGAGAGAGAGAAGCAGTAGTTCCTTTTACGTGACTTCCTTTTCAAAGTTGATTCATTTTTACGTTATTAGAATCGGTTTCCAGCTATTGCAAGGAAATCCGAGTACAAAGCAACGGTAACAAGACCTATAAATAAAAACTGCGGAATTAAGCACTTATTTGGAAACTACTCAAAGGCAACAAAATATTCAGCAGGTGTTTGTTGCTGAATCTTGAAGATGGCTATAGTTTACGGTGATTTTATATATTATGTTAAACTAAAGCAACCCATCGTAGACAGAGAGGAGTAGTGTTACCGCTTCTGTACAAATATTTCACCAAGTGGAGTACAAGCTAATAGATTGTTTACACGACGGAAGCAGAACAGACTTGGGCTCTTTTCCTAACTCAGAGTCTCACGAAAGAAGTTGTAAATTTGTTATTGGTGATTCGACCGACTTCTTTACAGCAGTACATGGTCTTTCAGAGAATTTATCATCTTTGGGTAGGGGTGGGCAAATCGGGTTTCGGTTCGGGTTGTTCGGGTTTCGGTTTGGGTTTCAACCCATTCGGGTTGGAGAATTGAACCCAATCGGGTTGAAAACGCCAACCCAAACCGAACCGAACCGAATTTAATTCGGTTTGGTTCGGTTTGTGTTAGTAATTCGGATTGGATTGGGTTGGATTAATTCAATTAATCAATTAATCAAAGATTTAAAAGAAGTTAAGAACAGCACAAAATAATCAATTAAACAATTAATTAATTAAGTAATTAACAATCTCTCATTTAATTAATAATAACAGCAACAAAGCCACTCCAATTTAACTAATAACAATCTCCAATTATCCAATTAACAATCAATTAATTAAAAATATACAATTTATCCAGAGTAAAATGTTGTCAAACAATTGTTCTTCAATTCGGTTGCCATTGCCAACTGAGCAGTGAGAGGAACGAAGAAATTTGGTTGCCATTGCCAAATATCAGTAATTTAAGTGACAAACCTTAGATCTTGGAGCGACTACGATGTCGTGAGCGGTGTTAAATGAGTGGGAACCGAAAGGGTGGTGAGCAGGTACTTTGGTGAGTGGCCAGTCACGGTGAGTAAGCGCAAGGTCGGCGGGAGAAAGGAAAACACGACACGCTGCAGTGATGTAGTCATGGCCTTGATTGTGGGCGGGCATGCTTGCGCAATAGTGAGCTGAAGAGTGGTGTGTCTGGTGGACGCTGGATGATGAGGCTGCTGTGTCTGGAGGAGGAGCGAAGAAATTTGTGTCTTGAGAGTGAGAGTAACTAGTGAGAGGCTGAGAGCTGAGAGCTGTTTAGGCGTTAGGGATTTCTAATTTTTTAGTTTAATGTTTATATTTTTCTATTTTTTAAAAGTTAAATAAATAAAAAAAAAAAGCTTTCAACCCGAATGGGTTGAAATTTTGAACCCGTTCGGATTTCACCAGTTAACCCGAACCGAACGCCCACCCCTATCTTTGGGAGTCGATGGAACAGTGTTCCGTAACATTGTTAATGCGATTATCGACTATGGTCACCATAGATGCAAGCATGTGGCAAATAGGGGCCGCAAAGTATTGCCATTGCATGTCAGCATCAGAATCAACAGCTCAACGTACAGACTACTGCATGGTTCCTGCAAGTATGCCAGCCTTGGGGAAGCTGCTTAAGAGGGTTAGAATGGACGAGGGTGAAAGTGAAAATCCTTCAAGAAGGACCACAACTACTGAAAGTGACGATGAAAAAGGCCTGAAGCAGAAATATTGCTGCACCCTATGTTTGGGGGATTTTGGATCATCGGCCATAACCATGCCTTGTTCCCATTTGTTTCATGGGGGTTGCTTTTTCAGGTGGCTGTCAATGAGTCATTACTGCCCAGCTTGTGGATATCAAGTGCCCACTTCTGATCGGAATCTGTTACATGTTTAAGATTTTGCTTTTGATTATTTGTAGGATTTTCTACTTGAAACTCTCATGTAATTGCTGCATGTCTGATTCTTGATACACAGTTGATGCTTTTACTTTGATAATTAATCACACATCATTGCATATATATTGAATCTCTAATTATCATCATCTGAAACTTCTTTCCTCAAGAGGTGCCAAACAGGCACAAACAATTCTTATTAATATCATTGGAGTATTGACCGTGAGATATCTGCTGCTGGTGCCCTGCCGTTGTCGAAATCTGATGGGCCTCTAGGCCTATATCGCAGTCGCCCATGGGAGCACTAATACAGCCATTTTTTGTAATGGGCTTGGAGCCCAATCTTTATTACAATGTTTGCCCTTTTTAAAATTTCCCACATTTATGAGGATGGATTAGTACCCCTCTTGATAAGACAAACAGGTGATTTTCATATGTCCCGCCTCTTGCCAGAACTCGCTGTTTCTCGAGCCCAAAGGGATCCTTTTGCGGCTTCAGTGGAAGGGATTAATTGGGCCTGGAGCTAAACTTCCTATACAACCATCCTTTTTAGATAAGTGGGCTGGAGCCCAATTATCATTCTTTTCCCCTATTACCCCTCATGTTATTTTTTTTTTTAATTACATAATACTAATGCTGAGATTACAATTCATATTATATAAGATTTATAACTGATATTTACAATCAGACAATTATTGAAATTAGTTTATATTAATTCTTATATAGTCTTCTTTCAGTTTTCGTACCGAATATTCGAGGGGTGTCTCCACGTATTTTAAAAGGAAGATTTCGCCCGTTTAATTATAGGGTCCGCCTAAGTTACATTTCGTGTAACTTACGGCTTGGCCACAAAATTTTGTCTAGCCCCCTATATTCTATGTTATTTATAATTTATTTGTAAATATTATAAAATTTTTTAAATTGTAAAATTTTATTTAACCCTTTATATTCAATTTTATTTTATTGAAACCCTAAAGTACAAATCTGTCCCCCCATAATTTTAAAATTTTAAAATAACTTCTATTTAATTAAAAATATAATAATTATTAAATCAATTATAATCATAATTATTATTTTATTATAATCATAAATATAACTATATTTTTTAAATAGATGATTATTGTTAAAAAATATAATCATCTATTTAAAAATTGATGATTTGACGTATTCACATTATGCAATTAATTTGTTTAAAGTTCTCCAATAATGCACCACTTTCTCCAATGACTTCCATTAATTGCAATTAATTTTCTCTTGATCACAAAACTTTTGGTACTTTTTTGGTTTGAATGTTCTATTAATGGTGCTAGTCCAAAAATATTTAGACAACACCAAAAGTGGCAATGGAAATTGGTGTGAGCTTCATTTGCAAAAATGTTGGTACTGTTGCATATCAATTAAAAGCGAAGTCATTGAACTTTTGGCGGGTGGTGAGCTCGAGGGCCTCATGATTGTGAGGTCTGAGTTCAACACATGACGCATTGTGGGGGTTTAAATTTCCTTCCTCAATTTGAGTGAAGGTAGTCTTCTCCCTTTCGAAATGTGAGTGGAGTAGGCATCCCTCGAATATTAGAGAGGGTTAAAATCTGGGCGTGCTTCATAAGAATTGATATAAACTAGTCTCAGTAATATTCTGATTTGTAAATATCAGTTGTAATCTCATGAAATATGAGTTGTACTCTTGAGCAATAGTCTCATGTAATCAAAAAAAAAATTAAAAAGCAAGTCATTGGGGGAGTTACTCTTAATGCACCCACTGAAACTCTTAGCATCATGGTACTTTTTTTGCAACCGTTAATTGGTTCCATAAATTCTATTACATAAAAGAAATAGTAGGGACTTGTGACTCTAATTGCTCCCTCAAAGTCATTTCCTTATGATTTGTAATTCACAAAAAGAATGTAATAAATAAATAAATATTTAACTTACATATACATATAAATAATGTGAATACGTTAAATTGTTTAAAGTTCTCCATCAATTTTTTTTATATTGTTAAAATTTAAATAATATAATCATATTTATAATTATAATAAAATAGTAATTATAATTATAATTCATTTAATAATTATTATATTTTTAATTAAATTGAGATTATTTTAGAAATTTAAAATTATAGAGGGACGGATTTGTACTTTAGGATTTCAATAAAATAAAATTGAGTATAAAGGACTAAATAAAATTTTACAATTTAAAAATTTTTATAATATTTAAAAATAAATTATAAATAACATAAAATATAGGGGGCTAGATAAAATTTTGTGGCCAAGCCGTAAGTTACACGAAATGTAACTTAGGCGGACCCTTAATTATATATTATAATTAAAAAAGAAAATAAGTCATTACATGCGTTGCGAGGACTCGAATCACTACACTCATAACTGTGAGTGCGGGATCTGGCCACTGGGCCAAAACCCAGTGGTTCCCCTCACGTTATTTAATAACATTAATCATGGCCCATTTATTTTTTTCCTCAATTTACACAAAAGATCCCACTGGGAAAAAAAAAATCTTCAAACAAAACAAGCATTATATAAAATTTTCTTTTTCTTTCAATTAACAATGGATTTAATTGATTTGCATAAACTTATTATCATCTATTTTTCTTCCTACTTGCAAAATTACATTATTTCAATACATATGAGGTTTTAAACTATGATTTTTTTAAAATATTTTTAAACTTTAATATAAAATATGTTTATTTAAATTAACTGGGGATAGAGTTCAACTCCCCATAGAACCATCCTTTTTCAGTTTAATGGGCTGGAGCCGAATTACCCTTCCTTTTCAATTAACGTTATCTAACAACATTAATAATGATCAATTCCTTTTTTCCTCAATTTACTCAAAGATAACTTAAAAAAAAAAAAATGCGTTATATAGTTCTTTTTTTTTTTTTTTAAATCAACAATGGATTTAATTGATTTGTACAAACTTGTAATTCATCGATTTTTCTTCCTCCTTGCATAATTTCAATATTCTAATGCATGAAAGGTGTTAAACTACAGTTTTTTTTTTGTTATTTTAAATTTGAACATAAAATATGTTTATTTAAATGAATTAAGGGCATCTGAATCTCTGTCACTCAAAAATTAGAATATGAATTGAGAAAAGTAGTACAGTTAGACTTATTTATCCTTAAATATAATTAATCATCTATTTTTCTTCCTCTTTGCAAAATTACATTATTTCAATGCACAAAGGATTTTAACCTATAAATTTTTTTTTCGATAATCTTAAACTATAATATAAAATATGCTTATTTAAGTTCACTAGGGGCATTCAAATCCATCTCACTTAGATGTTTGAATATGAATAGAAGAACTGGGGGGATGTCGGGGTCTATTTGAACCCAATAAATTTTTCTCTATAAAAAAATATTAATTATTAAAATTAAGAATTTCAAAATTTTAAAATTATTCTTCACTCTTTTTCTCTTTCTATTTTAATGTCTATATTTTCTCTCTCGATATTATCACATGCATCCTAAAGTTTCATTATTTTTGTCATTGGTTCTTTTCTTTTCTTAGTAGATCAAACTCTATTTATTTACATCCTATCACTATTCTTTTCCTTTTTGTTCATCTTAAAGTTGTTGTTTCAAGTACAAATATGAAACTCAAAGAGAGTTTATGCTTTTCATGGCTAGTAAAAAAATTATTGATATATTTTTTTTCTTATGGTAGGTTCTCTATCTTAAAATTTGAAAAAATCATTGTGAAACTTATTTTGAGACGTTGAAAAGTAAGTTCAATGTTTATTTGAAATTGAAAGAAAACAAAATTTGAATTATCAATCGTAAAAGTGAGAAACTGGGAACAAAAAGAGAGGTGTGATTAATTAAATAATTTTATTTAAAATTATTTCAAAAATAAAAGTTTAATTTAAATAGAGAGTTTAGAGAGAAAATTAATGGATTCAAATAGGCCCATCCACAAAAAAAGATAGTATAATTAAACTTATTTACTTTAAATATAATTTCATGGAAAATGAGTTTATCAAAATATTGAAGGGAGTGTTAGAAGCATTGTTCTTAGGGATCCTCTATCTTACAGTTAATGTAAGATACATCCCTTACATGAACAGTGCATAAAACCCACACATGCACTGTTTATGTGAGAGGGTGTATCTTACATTAATTGTAAGATAGAGATTGCCTTATTTTTAATCCAAATCCTCAATTACCAGCCCAATTGCCCCTTTTTCTTAATTAAAGCTTTTTTTTAATAACATTATTCATGACTCAAATTTTATTTTTGAATTTACTCAAAATCCTTAAGATTAGTTAATGCTTTAATGCACAATAAAAATAGAAAATTGTCAAACTTATAGAATTTACTCTCCCGGTCCACATCACTTCGAGGTGGCATAACGTGTCATTAACTAATGGTTATGTTTTGCATGCTAGTCCAATACTAATTTACATTTACACTCAAGTGACTCAACAATCAATGTTAACAAATAGCCTCCTGCTGTGGCATCACGTATTTCATGCACCAATAATTAAACAAAATCATAAAAATGAGTTATTATGAAGGATGTATAGATTTGTAGTGCAGTTAATTTATTTCATGCACCAAGAATTATTATTATTATTATTATTACAATCTACTTGTGTATATATTACAATTTAAATCTTATCATCATCATCATCATCATCTACTTGTGTATATATTACAATTTAAATCTTATCATCATCATCATCTACTTGTGTATATATTACAATTGAAATCTTATTAAATGTTTAGATACATAAACTTGTAGTCAATCTAAAAATCTATAGAATCCATTGATGTACACTATCAAAATTTTTGAATAACTAAAGTGAGACCTTAGTGGGGATTCATTACATATTGGGATTCTATCTTGATTGATTAATACTAAATAAACAAAGTAAATTTATAGAAAAATTAGTTATTGTGAAGGATATAGAAAGAGCAATGTCAATTAAAGATTAAATCATGAACAATAAGTTGGCAAATTGTCGGCTCAGGCCTCAGAGTAAGGCTTGAAAATATTATTATTAAAAAGCTCATGTACTTTAAAAGTCCATCCAAAGGGCTTGGGCCTTGGGCTTTCCGTTAATTATAAAATAAATTTTTAACAAAGTAAAAAAATTAAAATTAAAAATGATTATCCAATACATAATAGAATAATAATCTAATACACAAATATTAGTAATACAATATAATAAATCACAAATATTAATATAAAAATATAAATTTTTTATTTTAAATTTTAAATTTTATAAAAATTTATTTTATTTTTTATTTATGAATTAAAAAAACTGGACCAAGTCGGGGCTTTTTTTTTAAGGCCCCTAACTAGGTACAATTTATACAAATTTTGTATTTTTCGCCCATTATCCAGGCCCAAGTTTTGCCAACCCAAAGTAATAATATGTAGGTCTATAAAATTTAATATTTTCATGAGGAATATTACCATTTTATCACCTAATATTTTTTTGATATGTTACTTTATTATCAAAGTTTTCTAATTATTAATTTTTCATACTTAATGTGTAACACCTGTAGAAAAAAAAAATGAAATGAGGCAGTTAAAGATTTCAAAAACAAATAAAAGCTGGAAACAAGAGAGAAAAGCCACACATGTGAGTGGGAGAGGCGAAAACTCGACCCGACCCGCGAACGTGACCCGGCCATATTTCACGATTCCGACCACCACTTCGAGCAAGCCTAGTATCAATTTGAAGCTTGAGAGACGAGCAATGTAACCATGTCGTCCTTATCGCCGAAAAACGTCCAAAAAGTCGTCGATTGAACTCGCGAAAGCCGTGGCAACCGCTGCCTTGATTCGCCGTGATTTCACCGGTTTTGAGTGACACCGCCGATTAGGATTTGTTCCCCACGACTTCCTCTTAAATTCTCGACCATCCATAGCCACCGGGAGCCGCTGATTCGCCACCGGTTGGTTGTTGGAGTTCACGGCTGCCGAGCTAGATTCTGGCATCGTTGCCGCGCGTGGAAGCTCAACGCTGGCACCACTAGACTCAGCGTGATTGAAACTTCTAGATTTGGGCTTCCCGGCAAGTGTTGACTAATTCCGGCCACCGTTGACTGGCAAGGGCAAATTGATAATTTCACGTTTTGAGGGCGATTTTGTAATTTCAGAACTTGTGGATATTTTAGTAATTCCTAAAATTGAGAATTTGATATAATTACGGTTCCAAGGGTAATTCGGTGATTTACGATTTCGGAATGTTTTAATGATTTACGGACTCGATGGTATTTTAGTAATTTTAATGATACGGGAGTTGTAAATTATGGATATATGTTCTTTTTCGAGTTTATTGTATAAATTTAGTCGCAATTTCGATTTACGGAAATAATTATGTCGTTCCCTTGATTTAGGAGGATCCGCGAGCGAGAACCAGTCCGCGGATGTAAAATATAGCCGAGCGTGAACACTGTCACGATGAGTGGAATATACAAAATCTATTTTCATAGTTAATTATGATAGTAAAGCATGTTTACGAAATCAGTATGTTAAATGTTTGATTTAATGATTTCCTTGAAATGAATTTTTTTCACATATTGATATTATATTAAAATGTTTGATTAATAGATTTCTGTATCGGTTTTGAATAAAATATCATAGTATTTTAAAGATGAGAAAAATGGATTTAGTTGTGATGATGAAAAGAAATGTATAATTTAAAGTATGGTTAGAATATAAATGAATATGAGTATAAAGTTTTTTTTTAAAATCATTGGACAATACCCTCCCCTCCAGATACAGTGATACATATGAAATGAGATTAGATGAGATGAGATGAGAGGCCTTTAGGGCCCATCTGAACACACATAGAGGCTTTGGGTCGTGTGTTTGGGCACTTTTGCCTTTTGGGGGCATATGTATGCAGTATGATGATTACAAATGAGATATGATGGTACAGATGTGATACAGGCCTTTGGGGCCCGTCTGAGTACACACAGAGGCTTTGGGCTATGTGCTTGAGCGTTTTTGTCTTTGGAAACTAGATTATACATGTACAGATATGATGAGATATGAGATAGTATTTTCCTATTTATCCGTGTAGCTCTGGGGCGTGACAGTACCCAGATAACACGTCATTGCCCATCCGTTAAGGTCCGGATATGATGAGATTATTCCCCTGGGTACTTGTTTGGTGATGATTTTTATATTTGAGTATTCTATATGTTATTGTGATATGATTTCCATGAATTATTGGGTACGATATTATATATGATTTTCATGGTTAGTACTATGATTTCAATGTTAAATGATTTATTACTGATTTCTCACATGTGGTTTGATGAAATCTTGTTTGGAAGTTGATATGACTATTTCTTTTAAAGTAAAATTAAATTAATTTATTTTCAAAAACTACTATTCACTCACTGATCTCACTGAGTTTTATACTCGGCCCGTTTTATTTATATTTTCTCCCCCCCTCACCAGGAGGTTGCAGGTACACCAGACCGACCCAGTGACTGTAGATATATTTTTTAGTCTTGGCCACATGATGGTGTTAGAGAATATAAATGATTTTTGTTAAGATATCCTGATCATCTTGTTCTTTTAGGATTGTAAAATTTTGTTATATTATCCTTTTGGGATTAAGAATTAACCGATGTATATTAATATTAGTTGTTATATTATCTTTTGAGACTCTGGAGATATTTTGAGTAAAACTCAGCATTTTGGTTGAGAATGTTGATCACTGGAGTTTGTGGTATATTATGCTATTTTGGAAGTGCTTGTTTATATATTTTCATATTGGGAGTGTTATATTTATAATGAGACTCTGCCAAATTTTCGGCAGAATTCTTACTAATTAGATTATTATCTACCTAAATTGAGGTGACATGATAGATTTGCCCTTAGGGTTTGGGGCGGATCGTTTCATAATGTTCAAGTTTTTATCATTTTACTACCATACCAGTAAAGTTAACAGAATTTTTAATAGAAATTAGTATAGTGAAAATCTATTTTACCCTAAACCCTTTAAGTGTAATTTAACCCTCTGCGTTAAAAAGAATATAACTAATTATATACAAAGAAATAATATTTTTAGCAATTGATAATTTTATATACCTAAAATAATTAATTTATAAAATTATAAATATTATATCTTGAGAAATTTCTAAAATATTGAATATATTAAAATTCTTAAAGTACCCCCAACAATTTATTTTTTTTTTATCTAGGTCCTTAGGTATTGGCATTGGGTCCATTGGGATTCGGATCGGCGAATGATCCTCCTCACGGTAGAATTTCTGCCTCGAGCGGGAGCAACTCGGTCAGCCACTTAAGGGGTTCGATTGTAGTTGAGCAGGGCATGGGTCCCCCAACAATTTATTGATGAAGTTAACGATTTTGTGGTAAAATGATGAAAATTAAAACATTAAGTAAGAAAAAGTAAGTATAAAAAAAAATTTAGAGGTAAAGTGATATGACTGAAATATTAAGTGGTAAAATGATTTTATCCCTTTCTATAAATAAGGTTTTTCAAACTATATCAACTACATCCCTTCCTTAGTAACTTTATTGAAATGAAAGATTGAAGAAAACTAATTAAGTCATTTGTTAATTACCTATTTGATATTAAAGTGTAAACTACGACTTGTCTGAAAATGTACAAATTTAGGGATCTTACTTAGTGTAATTAATCTAAAATATACACAAATTTAATTAATATCGGTTTTCATATTGTCTATGAAATCCAATGCACATTTATCGACTTTAGAAGATGGACGCTTTCTTGGTCTTGGCAATTTAAGCAGGGAAATTTACAATATTAACCAAAAAACTTTCTCAATTTTCACAATTAACCATTTAACTTTTTTCTATCAACATTAGCCAAATCAACTCACTCCTACCGAAAATACCCCTCTCATTTCTCCTCACCCTTGTCCCTCTCCTTCCTCTCTTCCTCTCTCTCTCTCTCTCTCTCTCTCTCTCTCTCTCTCTCTCTCTCTCTCTCTCGGTTTCTCTCACCCGTGACGGGATCCGTCTCATAACTCTCATAAGCGGTAGCGTGGAGTTATTCTATGAATTTCCAATCAAGCGCTCAAATTAAAGGTTAGGGCAAAAATCCTTAAATTTTGATTCTGTATTTTTTTTTCATGGTTTTTTGTTGTGTTTGTGTATTGTTGAAGCTGTTGGTGTTGTGAAATTGGTGGTGTGTATGATGTGGTGGAATAATTGTGAAGGGTTTGGGGAGCCGGCGTCGCGATGGCCTCGCGCGGCCTGTGGGCTGGCGTGCGACGGAGGCGGGGGGCGCCTGTCGCACGCCCCTGTCGCAGGGCGGTCGACGAGCTGTGTTAAAAGCAAATTTTTCTATGAGTATTTACAAGTTTTTAAGCTGGAAAAACTCTGCAAAAATGTCTGAAATTAAATAACCGTGACTTAAATGCTAGCAGATAATTTCGAGAGACATGTTATTAAGCCTTAAGTTTAGTGTTAAAGGTTAAGCTTTTGTTTTAAAAGGCTCTGAAATAACCGACCGTTAACTAATAACGGCTAAGATAATTTCGAGAGACATGTTGTTAAGCATAGTTTAGTGTTAAAGGTTAAGCTTTTTGTTTTAAAACTCTTTGAAATAATCGGCAAACCGTTAACTTTCATAACGATAATATCGAGAGAGCATAATTGTTAAGCCTTAGCGTTTAGTATCAAGGATAGCTGAAATGGTTTATACAAGCTTACGGAATTAAGCCGTGACCGTTAACATGTAAGCAATGACCGATAATTTCGGTTGTTATTTTTGACTAAGCCTTAGTTTAGCAAGAAACGGATGGAAGTCTTGTGTTGTGCAGTCCTTTGGATTTTAACGGCTAAAGGTAGCGACTAACGGTCAGCAGATAATTGAAAACCAACTGGCGATAACATTGACCCGGTAGCGGTGACATTGACCAGCGCATGAGCGGTGAGCGTTAACGATGCAGCGATCCGTTCTGCAGAAAAAACTATAACGACTAGTTTTCGGCTCCGACTTTAAATAAGCTCATTGAATCATTTGAATTGATCACAACCTATCATTGAGCTTATACACGTTTATACAATCTTGAAGAGTTTTAAATAGCGACTTACAATATAATATCATCCACTAAATAAGTCAACGTGATCTTTTTCTAAAATAATCTCCATAACTTCGTTAAACTCTAATTTAAGACCAAACATTAAATACATCGTAAACATCAATAAAAAAACACCACAATCACCGGTTCCAGGCTCTTGTTGTGGCACACTCTTAACTGCTGTAACTTTCCAGGGGATGTCACTCCGCAACTCAGGTCGAATGTTGTAAAATCCATTGTATTCTAACCATCGAGGGAATATCACTTCAAGTGGCTTGAATTTCAACCTGTATTTTTTATCGCCTCGAAATGTCAGTAATGAGTCGTAAATCCAGATTTTGTTCTTGCGGAAGTCAACTCGAGCTACAACCCAATGCTCGCGGTCCAAGTTAACAGGGATGAATAACTACATAAAATCATTTATTATTAATTTATTATATATGAAATTAAAAAACAAACAACAAAATGAGCACTTCGAAATTTGATGATAGTTGTTCATAAAATACCATAAAATACACACCATATCAACATCCGTCATTGGTTTGGACATAGTGTGCTGTCGCCCACCGAGATAGGTGTTTAGCATCGCTATATACTAATGAATCAACACAATCCCGTTATTCCATGATTGATTCAGAACACCTAGTACATAGATAATTAAGACATGATAAATAACTCATGTATGAAATTGCGATAACAAACAAATATAATATTGTCATTATAAGTTATATATGCAAGTTACCCGAAAAAGCGTGTATGTGTAACACGTTGAGCTAAAGCGTTCAATGCTGGTTGTTTTCACTAATCAAGCGAAAATACTCGTGAATATCTTTGTGAAAAATAGAAACATAATAAATTATAAGTAAAAATTATACACTATCAAATTATAAACCCACGGTCCAAGAAAATTAGGAAAAAATTTACCTCATCACCTAGCCATCCCATGGAAATCGCCCAAAATAACTTGAAAGAATGACGTGGGTGTTGGACTCTCAAATCAACGATCGTATCACCAATGAACCATCGGTCAAACTCAATGAACAAACTTGGATCCTCTAATCCTCTAAGTGGATTTATATCAACATTCGTACTATCAATTGCATGGTGCATGATTTGGGGTAGAGGTAGAGGTCGTGCGTTACGTCCCGTCGAATGGAGGAATGATGTCAGATTGTTAAAGATATATGATGGTTTGTATGCTCTGCGAACTTACTAATGCACGGAGGGACCTCGGTGAATACATGCTCTACTAACATCCCATGAAAACTATATAATGAAGTGGGAGTAGAAAAATTTTGAACACCATGTCGTTATCGCTCCATAGTCATCTGGAGCACATCAATTCGGCAAGATAAATGTATTAAACACTATCGGATCTCAAAACTAATCAAATTTAATTGTTGAAATGTCATTTTACTCACCGCGTGCGACCGTGCGGAGAATCTTTATTTGACGTGTAGACATTGAATTGATAAATCCTACCACGGTTTCTTTAAAATCTTTAAGCTCTGACTTCAGGTCATAAACGTTACGGTCAATTTTGTCCAACCGTCTTAGGACAAAATCATTAAACTGCTTTGTCCTTGTCTATTAAAAAAATATAAGTTATTAATAATAACATATTATTTTAATAACTCCCTCATATATATGAGTTATAAATTATTTATAACCTCAGAATCATGTGTGCCATCAGACTGATCAGTATGCTCTTGATGATCATCCACATGCACTTCGTCCTCCTCAAATTGATCGTGGCATTGCTCTGGTATAGGGTTTGGTATATCATCATGCTCGTCTGATTGCGTTGTAACAGTCGGTGGCGCGTTGATTGAAGGTTGGTGCTGAAAAAAATAATTTCTAAAATAAGTAACTAAAAAATCTTAAGTTATTTCGTATCCTATAAATTAAATTACTTATACTATACCGACCTTATGAACCCAAATTGGAATTTCTGGTATGTAATCTTTCACCCTGAGCCAATAATCTTTCGACTCTCTGTTTCATCGAGCTCGAGTTTGTAAAACATTTCCACCATGAATGCAACCCAAAATTTTAAATAAGTTTAGAGAACTCGAATTTAGTAATATAAAAAATAGTATTATACATAACCCAATATATATTACTTACAAGACAAGATTCCTCATTCAAGAATGAATAAACCTCAGTAAAGTTTATCTGAGAAGACACCATGGGCTTCCATTGCAGATTACGGGGAATCTTCCTCTTCGTTTTCACGACCCATGCTGGTGGCAGACCTCCGATCACTTAAAATCCAAGCCTACAACAATCAAGGTAGAAATTTATTAAAACTATCATTAAATATTTAATATTACAAAACTTATGAATAAATAAACTACTTTTTGAACTCCAGCCGTAAAACCATAAACATTGTACTTCTCTATGTTGTGATTAGGATTTTTCAACCGCGCCATCTTAAATTTCTCACCTTTCTCATACAGTGCATTATCAAGACTATCGGATAACGTTTCCCATGATATAAGACCCCATGGACGATTTTTGAAATAATTAATATCATCAACTTCATTAAGCCATGAGAAATTAATTTGACAGTGGCCCTTTTTTGCATTTAGAACTCTATCCGCAAAATAAAAGAGCGCAATCTTTAATGCGTCCATATCGTCCATACCCTTGAAGTCCAACTCCTCAAATAATGCATCAAATTGGTTCAAAGTAATATCCCGAAGTGCACCCGAAAAATATGTTTTCAGCAACCTATGCACCGTTTTCATATTTGAGGCTCGCCATATTTCAGTCCAGTAACTAAGCACCATTCTCCTATTGACAAACGTACCAAATGCTCACCAATTTGAAACCATAAATGATCATCTTCTCTCTACTGTCCATGGTCCACTTGCCTAAGCAAAATATTGTGCAATAATACACCACTGAACGGAAAGCTTCGACAATCTAAAAAATGTCCAAATATACTTTTCTTAAACATATTCAGCTGTCGTTTTGTTAATTTTCTCTCAATGAGTTTATAAGCGCAAGTAAATTACACATGCTCGATATTAGTCCGGGAAAATGATGCTGAATAAGCTAACATCATCTTCCACGGTCCATTTTTCGATTGTTACGATTCCGTCATATTCTACATTATTACAAAACATTAATATTCATGTATACAGGAAAAAAACAATTAGAATGCATTATCGGAGGCCTGTCGCACCACATTTGGTGCGGCGAAACTGTCGCTGGTGCGGCGGCGTCTTGACAGCTGCTGTCGCACGCCAACCAGCGAGGCTTGTCGCGCACCGGGCCGGTGCGACAGGCGCTGTCGCCGCCGACCAGTAGCGAGGCCTAGCGAGGCTTGTCGCACGCGAGCCGGTCGGCAGGCGCCATCGCTGGCTGTCGCACCACATTTGGTGCGACAGGGGCCTGTCGCGCAGAATTTGGTCTGACGGTAGCGACTGCCTGTCGCCCGCCATGTGCCTAAGCGCCGCCTGGCCGCAGCTGGCGAGGCTTGTCGCACCGGGCCGGTGCGCAGTCGCACCTGGCACAGTGCGGCGCAGGCGTCGACGAGCTCCCGCCTCCGTCATCGCCGACCCAGCGGCGCGAGGCCGTGACCATGCCGGCTCCCCAAACCCTTCACAATTATTCCACCACATCGCACACCACAATTTCACAACACCAACAACTTGACAATACAAACCACGGCAAAACCATGAAAAAAAAAAATCTGAGAATCAAAATTTAAGGTTTTGCCTAACGCTTTAATTTGAGCGCTTGATTGGAAATTTGATGAAGTCGTGTTAGAATAACTCCGTTACATTATCGAGTTATGAGAGTTATGAAACGGATCCCGTCACGGGTGAGAGAAACCGAGAGAGAGAGAGAGAGAGAGGAAGAGAGGAAGGAGAGGGAAATGGTGAGGAGAAAGGAGATGGGTATTTTCGGTAGGAGTGAGTTGATTTGGCTAATGTTGATAGAAAAAAGTTAAATGGTTAATTGTGAAAATTGAGAAAGTTTTTTGGTTAATATTGTAAATTTCCCATTTAAGCAGGGCAGTGGGAGAAACAATATGTACGTCCTTTTGCTGGCCGTACGTCACTACAAGAATTTCCTGTATTTGCAGCATCTTATATACGGCGTTTCATAAAGAAACGCTATGGTAATAGTATAGATAGCGTTTTATTTTGAAACGCTATTATAGATTATTAATTTTAAAATGCTAGAGAAGTTATTTGTTACGCGCCACCCCGCCTTTATTCCCTATACTCTCCCATTAAATTTAACACTTGCTTTTTGCTAAAGGCATTTTTTTAAGCACTTAAAACAAACTCACGCTAAACTCACGCGTCACAAGCTTATCCTCACAAGCTTATCCTCACAGTCCCAAATAAAAAAAAAAAAAAGAAATAATCGTTGAAAAAAAAAAAAGCACTCACAAGCTTATCCTCACGATCTTCAATTTCAAAAGAAAAAAAAGCACTCACAAGCTTCACTTTCATTCTTCACTAACAATCTTCAAAATACTCTTTCGATTAAAATACTCTTCATAATACATTTTCATTTAATAGAACCAGGAAGATATTGCAAGGATTGTTTAGATCAACAAAATCTTATCGTTGAAATTGTAATAATCGCTAGAATTTCAGGTAAGTTTCTTCATTATCTCATTATATGTATTGATCGGGCAATTTTTCTCGATTCTTTACAATTTCAAGTAATTTCAGTTTGGATGTTGATTTAAGAGAAACAAAAATTGTCCATGACTTCACTCTCTGGTAACTTCTTGAGCTCGATTTTGTTCCTTTTAATTTAGTTAAAATTTCACCGTGTATTAATTATGTTTATTTTCTCAATTTCTTAAAATTTCAAGCAATTTCAGTTTGGGCATTGAAAAGAAAAGTTGTCTTTGGCTTTCCTGATCTAGTAATTGCTTAATCTCTTTGTTTATTCATTTAAATTTTGGCTACATTTTCAGCCATATGTGTTCATTCAAGTACTTGGTTTCTCGTCATCTTCTCGCTATATATTTTTAGTTGGAGTTAAAATTAAATATATGTTTGGGATGTGATTTTGGTACTTATTTGGCTGAATTTTGTAATTTATTTTCTATGTATTGTTTAGTGCAGGTTATTTGGCTGAATTTTTTATTCCTTTAAATTGTAGTAGCAGGTTATATACTAACAAGTGAAGGACTTATAATGGATAAAACATGGGTGAATCTTCCAAGGTTTTTAACATGACCTGGTGTTATAAAGAAATTACATCAAGTAAAATTGTAATCAAATAATTAAAGTGTAAAATTAATTTTGATCTGTAGATTTTCTAAGCAGTATAAGGATGGTGCTCGAAAGTTTGTCAACATGGCTCAAGCAAGTGCAGGATGGTGATTATATCACTTGCCCTTGTGCTAAATGTCGAAATCTTCGTTCTCACATGTTGACATTGTTTATGAGCATTTGGTTATAAGCGGAATGAATCCAATTACACTACTTGGGTTCTCCATGGGGAAAGTCCAAGTGTGCATTTACAAAATACAGATTTGGAAATGTTAGATGCTTATGAGATTTATAGGGATACTTATGATGAGCTTAGTGAGGATGCTGATCAACCTAGTGATGCTTATGAGAACCCCAATGATCATGAAAGAGTATCTCATGAGAGAAAATTTCATGTTTCTCTTCAAAAGGATGATGTTGAAGCTCCTCTTTATCCTGGTTGTACAAAGTATACAAGGTTATCAGCAGCTACAGTTTTATTTAAACATAAGGTTGATAATGGTCTATCCAATAAAAGCTTTACGGAGTTACTTCAAATCTTTAAAGATATTCTTCCTCTAGAGAATACTATTCCAGATTCTATGTATTCAATAAAAAAGTTACTGAAGGAATTTGACTTAGGATATGAAAAGATAGATGCATGCATTAATGACTTAGGGTTTAGTCTTGCGTTATAACTTGGATGTAATGCATGTGGAAAAAAATGTGTGCGATAGCATTATTAGTACACTGTTAGATTTGAAAGGAAAATCAAAAGATGGGTTGAAATCTCGTAAAGATTTAGAAGAAGCGAAATTAGACTGATTTGCATCCAAAGCTAGAAGAGAATAAATCGTTTGCGGTGACCATGCATACGCTTTCTAAACTAGAGAAGCAAACATTTTGTAAGAGATTATTTGATTTGAAGTTGCCATACGGATACGGTTCTAACATTGGAAAGTGCATTTCAGTTGAAGAAAGTAAAATCATAGGTCTTAAATCTCATGATTATCACATTTTAATGCAACAATTGTTATCAGTAGCAATTAGAGGGCTTTTACCAAAGGGACCATGGCAATATTTCGACTTTCCACGTTCTTGATGAATTATGCCAAAGAGTGATTGATGGAACTAAGTTGGAAGAGATGGGAAACGATTTTTACGAGACTTTATGTATGTTCGAGATGTATTTTCCGCGCCTTTTTCGACATCATGGTTAACTTGACAATTCACTTGGGACGTGAAGCGATGTGGTCGATTGCAATATCATTTGGATGTATCCTTTTGAGAGGTATTAACTATAATTTCTCTTTTACATTATATTTCATTTTACTTTATGCTAAATACTTAACTATAATTGATTTTTAATCTAATTTTTTTAGATTTATGAAAAATTAAAGGATATATTAGAAATCGTGCACACGAAGGATGCATAGTTGAATGTTATCTTCTTTGAAGAGGCCATGAGGTTTCGAGCAAGTGAATGCGATGGGTACTAAGCGTGATAGCTATGAACAATTAGTAGGGCGTCCACTCATGGGTGGAAAGCCAACTATATTATCGATGAATTATTACATATTGCACATCGTTATGTGTTATATAATCTGCGAAGTGGAACCATATATCGAGTAAGTATAATAAAATTCAACCTTACATTATTTACAATTATTATTAGTCTTAACTTTTCTTTTATTTTCTATATAGAATGCACAAAATGGAGTTGAAATCTTTAGATGAGCGATTGTGCAAACCAAAAGTAAAGCTTTACTTGAAAAAGGCACGAAACATTTTGCACTTGGTATCGAGACAAGGTTGTATGTAACTTTAATTAACTATAAAATATATTCACTTTTATATGCTAATAGAAATTTAATTGAAACAGTTAAGTTCCAAGAAAGTGGGGTCAATGAGACATTGAAATGGCTTGCATATGGACGAAGACACGTGATGTCATATCCACGGATACATTATTAATGGAATTCGTTTCCACACAAAGAAAGTGAAAGTCTACACAAAATAGTGGTGTCTCTATTGAAGCAGAAACAATATGCAGATCGAGTGCAAGAGACAACAACCAAGTTCTGGAAAAGATCATTTACTATGGAATAATAAAGGACATCATTTTATTGGATTACCATACATTTCGGGTTCCTTTGTTCAAGTGTGATTGGACGAACATTACTAATGGCATTAAAATTGAAGATGGGTTTACCATAGTGAATCTTCGGAAAGGACAAAAACAATTTGAAAAGGATCCATTTATTTTTGCTTCACAAGCAAAACAAGTGTTCTATTCTAGGACATATGATACATCATCATATTACATTGTGTTGAAAGCACCATCACGACGATCCTATGACATGGAGATGTACAAAGATTTGGATTTTACTTCTTATACAACATTAGATGCATCAGTACTTAACTTACCTTATAATACGAATGAGGATATACAACATGTTAGAAAGGATTGTGAGGACATTTTTGTATAATTTGTGTATGTTTTTTTTGTTTTATGCTTTTTTTTTTGTTCCTTTTTGGTGCTTGTTATAACTTGATACAATTTGAATTCAGCTAACATTTTTTTTTTTTGGTTCATTTGACAGGATCTTGGCATATGTGATCAATTGGAAAGAAATACAACCCTAGCTAAAAGCTTTCTTTTTTCATAGTTCAGTGTAAGCTTTTTTAAGTACTGTTTATTGTTATCATATATATCTTTTCCACGCATTGCTTTTGCTTTATTTCTCTTTTATATTTTTTTTAAGTAAACATGCCCATTAACTAATTCAATGTAGGACAGCATCAACTTGTTTACAAAATGCAAAATGTTTTTGGAGAAGTAAGTTCTTATTTAGATATCAACAGTTATTAAAAATGTTTTGTTGATTTATTCTAATTTGAATAACATACATGCAGTCTTCTAAACAAGCTGGAAAAAGACATAAGAAAGAACTTGCAGCTATAATCACAGCTCTTAGAGATAATAATAAAGATATAGAGATTGCAGATTTTGATTTAGATAATTCAACCCATCCCCCTTTATGTACGAAAAAGAAGAAAAAGAGAAGAAAAGGTCTTACAAATATTCATTTGGCTGCACCTTTTAATGTAAGTCATGATTCAATATTATCAGCTTAGATTTTGTTATTTTGATTATTTTAATTTTGACTATGTTTATATTGTGCTCTGCACAGGCAGAAAAAAAAACAAAGAGAAAACATGTAGCTATCTTAGATGAACTTGAAGAGATTGAGTTTAGTGAATCTGATTCTGATTGTCCAAAAAAGAATAAGAAGAATGGTCCTGGCCTTATTGATGTAAGTTATAATTCAATACTGTTAACTTATATTTTTCTATTTTGATTATTTACTGTAATTTTAATAATGATTACATATAGTCCTCTAAACAGGCAGCAAAAAGAGCAAAGGGAAAACATATAACTGCTAGAGATGAACCGGAAGATAGTGAGTTTAGTGACTCTGATTCTCATAATTCAGCATCTCTTCCAAAAGTGAATAAAAGGAAAAGGGGTCTTGCAAAGATTGATGTTGTTGCATCTATTGATGGCAAACGTATGGATGTTTTGTTTAATGAGATTGGGCAGGCTGTTGGTGATAATTCCATTAAATTGTCTTCTTATATTGGTAGCTTAGTAAAACAAATGGTGCCTATAACATTGAATAGTTGGCATAAAGTTGATGAAGATTTAAGAAAAAGACTTTGGATTTGTGTCCAGGTAGTGTATGATATGTGTTGATTTATGATAAAATGTGTATCTTCTAGTATTTCCTTAACTAATAAACATATTTTGCTATTGCAGCAACAATTCGTCATTGATGATTGTTATAGAGACTATATTCTTATGATGATGGGAAAAATTTGGAGAACGTACAAGTCAGAGTTGTCAAGAAAAATAAGAGTTGTGATGGAAAATAAATGTGTGATCAATCACCTTTACGTATTGAGAGATGAAACCTCAAAACATCAAATCGAGCAACAATGGAACAAATTCATTTTAGATAGAAGTTCTATGGAGTTTCGGTCGATTATGATTCTTAAATTGTGTAAGGAAATTTTTATGTAATAATTCATTCACTTTTCCGGTTTGTCTGGTGAAAAGCAAATATTTCCAAGCTTTGAGGGCAAAGCAAAAAGAGTTCATCGTCTGGTAGTAAAGGACTTCCTCGTTTGAGAAATGAAATGGTAATTTTTCTTGTTAAGTTTTTTATTCTTATGCATTACTAGTAGTTTAGTAATCAACTAATGATTTGTATATTTTGTAGATAAAAGAAAACCCAAATTCATCGATAACTCGAGTTGACGTTTGGTCTCGTGCTTATTCAAAGAAAGATGGAACTCCAATTGATGAAGAAATTGCCGATAACTTGGTGATTAAAACTTTTTTATTTATAACTATTTTATTTACATTAATTGGTTTGCTAATAGAATTTAAAACACATGCTTCAGGAAAAAATTAAAGAATATAGGAGGACACATCGACTTAGGTAAATGTCTTGTCAAAAGTGATGCTTTAACTCATGTATTGGGAAAAGAAACGTCACAGACGAGTGCGAGGATTTGGATTCGCAGCCACACCTTCTAAATTGGCTTTACAAAGCAATTACCCACTCAAATGTTTCTCGACGAGAGCGAGACTAAATGATCTTCATGCCAAATATAATGAACTTCAAGCATCATTCATCAATTACATGAGGACACATGAGGTAATGTAAATGTCTTTTTATATATGTTTACATTTGCTTAGTTGTATATTGAACTTCAAGTCTCATTCGTTAATTACTAAAAGTTAGTATTAATGAATTTAATTTTATTATATGAGTTATGACACTTTCTGAAAGTTGGAAGCCATATTGTTGTTTGGTATTGCTCCGTTTTACTTTTTGAAATTATTTATTTGCTTTTAATGCTAGTTTTCAACTTTGGTTATAGCTAGAAGTAATCATAAGACATTTTATGAACTTGTAGGTTCAAAATTATGGAAATGAGAAAATGCCTGATTTTGAAGATAATTCACAAGTAAGTTTTAGATAATTTTAAGACGTCAATAATTATATTCTAAGACTAATACTTTATGGATCATTTTAAAAAGTCAATAATTATTTAATACCTTTGTTTCATTGGTCCTATTTGTGATAGATACAAAGCACCAACAGACAAGGATTTAATGAATCTAATGTGGAGAATACACAATGCAAATTGTTGGATTGGAGAGGCTCAAGAAAAGTTGTCGGAGAAGGAACAGTTGCATCAACAAATCCACTTTCAAAGGTACATCACATGGATCTTGGACAGATTCTTTGGAAAGTTTGGGTTACAATAGCAATAATAGGAAAAACTCCTCTATATCGTATGACATCTGATTTTCATGTTCTTGATGATGTAATTGGAAGCACCATTGCTTGGCCGAAGAACTATGTAGCCTTAAACTAAATGGTTTGTTGATGTATTGATATTATTGACTTGATGTGTACAATCTATATTTGGATATTCAATTTTGATGTTTGTATGGACGTGTCGTAACTTTTTAAATCTGTGTATTTGTATGGACATTTAATTTTGAAATTTAGATATTTAATTTTGATAAATTGTATGAATATTTAATTTTGATACTTGAAGGAATGGGTAAATGTTGGATTTTGGCTGGACAGTTTTTACGGCGTTTACCAAATGTTATTTTCTCTTCTGGCGGTTTTATTATACTTTTTACAGCATAAACATTCGACCTTTTGCAGCATCGTCCAAAACAGCGTTGGACAAAATGCTACATAAGACTTAATGCAGCGTTCATCAAATGCTGCAAAAAGCAAGCTTTCTTATAGTGCGTGTGAGTCCATGAGAGAAAAAATTAATAGGCTATGATTCGAATTATGGTTGAACATGCACGCAATAGGTCTTGGAATCAAACGATCAACAATTTGTTGATGAATTGAATACTGAAGAACTCAAGGAATGAACGCGGGACCACTTATCGGGTAACGATTGGACTAAGTGGATTCGGGTGAGAAACAGGCAATTTATGTGAATGTGAATGGCGACAAGGTTTTCATGATGAATATTGAATAGCTGCTGTGTGTGAATCCATGGCTGCATTAGAGAGAAGAAACTATGGCATGGTGCCTGCCGGTGAGTAGTCGATCGAGAGCATGCTGAAGGAGCTGAAATCGAGGTCATGAAAAATCAGAAATGCGCCATAAGTTTGGAGGACTGTACAAGACAAGCATGCCTTATAATTATCACAGTTTCTTGGTGAGTGTATTGTGAGAGGGGGTGGAGAGCCATTAGTGATCAGTTTACCGCTGCGGCCTACGAAATGGCTACTGTTAAATTAGAGCAGTCCTGTAGGTTTTTTATTGATGGGTTTTTTTAATTGTAAGAAGATTTATAAAATGTGTCATGCGTGTGCTTGATCTTTGATAAGCGCACTACCTATTAGGTCAAGCTAGCTAGCACGGCTCTCAGTGTATAAATATTATGGTCAACTGCTAACTTTTAGTTTGATTCTATTATGCATAATTGCATATACAATTTTGTTCTGTCCAGTGCAGTTCAGTATTTCTCTTTTTTTTTTTTTTTTTTTTTTTTTTAAACAATGTTCGTTCATATATTAACGTTTACCAAAGATGAATGAACCCGCACATGCATTTAATTACAAAGGTGCATATTCAAACACAAGAAAAAGCCAAGGCTAGCTGGGTAGATATTAATCTGATAAGATCGAGTTGTGAAAAGGCAAAAACCATTACAAGTAAAGATGATTTAATCAATTACTTGCCGGCAATTTTAGTTAAAATATATCATAATTAACAAGTCTACCTCTTCAAACTCCGTGCCTGGTATAAACAACAAGTGTTCTTGGAATTGGGACGCCTTAATTTCATCCAAGTGCAGCTGCAAACCAGCAGATCTCATTAGTCGAAAAATAATGTGAGAGACTAATAAATTTAGTTGCACGACACTCCGACAAAGCTAGGATTAAAATCCAAGCATGTCGAACCAGATATTGTACGTTATCCATATATATGTGCAAATTACAATATATAAATTATAATCTCAACTGCATGCTTTTAACTAGTAATGAATACAATGAAAAATATACATGTATATATATACAGTGTTTAAACCCAATAAGGAGCTAATGCTTAAGTATTAGATCGACATCGATCAACCTCGCGACCCTCATGAGTAATATCAAATTACTCCAGGAGTTCCCCCAAACACTTCAGTAGGGTTAAAAGGAGTCCCCAATGAAGTGTTCAGGGGAACTCTAGGGGACACCTGATGCACGTGCAACCATTTCTTTTATCTGATTTGCTTGTGTTGCTTGGCATGTTAATTAATTGCCGCGCACCAACCCAGTATTTATAGTGAGAACTGAGAAATTCGGTTTTTGTAATGTGGCTTCGTAGGGTTTGTTCCGCTCACGGAAGAGAAATCTAGGGCATAAATCTTTTGGCAGTGAACATAGACGCAACTTTGGGCGATATGGAGACAAGAAAATGATGGCGGAGGGAGGTGTGTGGCCGTATTGAATTCGACCTTTTTGTTACCTTTGAATCTTCACCAAGCATCTAGATCACTTTCAGCTTTAAATATTGCTTGAGAGATGAAAGAAAACCAAATCATCTTACAATGTTGCAAGGTAGTGGAGTATATATGATGAATTGATCAATAACTGGGCCACACCTATCTTTCTACCATCCACTGATATCTCTGTATTTAAACTTTATTTTAGAAAAATCTGCCTCTAATTAATAATCAAGATTGATATATTATCACAAAAAATAAGCACTCAAATTGATGCATTTGCACATGTACGTACATGCGTGATTCTATTAATTAATTACATTAATAGTAGTTAGAGTCCACCTAAATTAGAAAGGAATGGGAACAAAAGGGTGTGAGACTGTTGCAGTGACTCCTCAACATGCACGTACATTCGCACGAATATAATGTTTGGCGTTTAACTAATATGATCTTGGCCGTAATTGTGACCTGGTACAGCTTTGGCAACTTATGAAGCGAAACGTGAACTTCTCACTCGAATCTCTGCATGCGAGTTGGTCCTGTCACCCCAGGCAAAGGCCACCATTATGAACTAACATCGCATAAAGCCATAAATAGGTTTACTCCTCGCTGCGTTCTCTTACCGATATATGTTCAGTGAACTATTCAGAACATTGTTTCGGCTGGGGGCACATTCAACTTATGGTATAGATCATGAATGTGGCTTAGCTGACCAGCAAATTTTTTCCTCAGTTCAAATAATAATAGAGCAAGGATTGATGTTTAGCGGGTGAGATTTCTTATCCCTATTCAAAACTCTTATTTTTTTAAAAAAAAATATTGACATAATATAATTTCAAAATATTCAAATGAAATATAGGACATTATAATTGTATTTTACTATTATTTGTTGATGGATTTTCATGTGTACATAACTAAGAAGAAGAAGAAGAAAATGAGAGGAAAAAAATAAAGAAACTTACTATTCATATAGTTTCATGTTTTTAAATTATTACCTAACTTTTTAAATTTCTTTTGTCTTCATTTTTAGATGTGGCTAATTCATGTTTGTAGAATCAAAACAACTAACAAATTTTGATTTTTTTTTTTAAAGAGGTTAAATTTGGAATTGTTCAAAATTATCTAGGAATTTTTAATAATTTTAATACTGAACTGGAACATTATCATAAAATCAAAGCAATTATGGACTGATTAAATTACTCTTCAAGTTTTTTCAAAGCCAATTGGGGCACGGCGCCAGATGGTCTTATACTAGCTCAGCTATTGTATATGTTATGCATGCAGAGACACAGAGGGAACAAGAGGAAGAGTTCAAATAGAGCTACTTTGCCTACTGCTCTAGCTATTCCCTGAGACCACTTATGTTCTTTTGGACCTTGTTTAGCACCAAAAATGTATCGTAAATAACTATTGTTGGTTCACCTTAATATCTTATATTATTTTAATGAAATTATTATTTAAAATCATATCTACCATTTATTATTAACACTTATTTTAGAGCTATAATTATTTGTTTTACAAAAATTATGGTTCACCTTAATACCAAACCAAGTGTTGTTAAATTGATTAACTGTTAAATTATCAAATATAAAAGTATTGCCAAAAGACTTTTCAAATAAGATTTTATCACTTATTTGAAGAACTACATCAACATTTAAAATTCCAAAATACACTATAATTAAAATTCTTTAAATTAGAAATGATCCTCTCTTTTCAAATTTGGAGAGTTGCTTTCTCACCCTTCAATTTATATTTTATTACTTTTTATTTAAAAAAAAAGAGAAAGGTGCGAATTGAGCTAGTATCTGTTTCTGTTTTACAGAAGCTAGATCGAGAGGCGCTCTGATCAACTTAGCTGCTAAATTTGGCTAAGGAGATAAAACTAAGCTGACTTGGGCATGCACTGGTCAAGACCAAAAAAGATACCAGCTGGCAGCTGCCATGCAGCACTTTGACTAACAAATTTGGTTTATTATTTCACCCCAGGCCAAGGTTGTTTTAAAGCAGCGCAAATGTAGGTGCTCCAAACAAAATTTTGGCCAAGCCAATTAAGTTTTTTAAAGGCAAAGAGAGTAATATTAAGTACATAAAAATTAAGCTACACTTAAAGTAGATTCTCAAACATGCGAGGAAACCTACATTAGTTAATATTTGTATACAATGGATTGGCTATATATATCTTAGATACTTGAAATAATTATAAGTCCTCTAATGAAATAATGCTTGATTTAAACACAAAAGAAAAAGGAAAAAAAGTTAATCCCTCCTGTTAATGTTTTAAAAAAAAGTTTAATAATAAGAAAATAATCAAGCATTCTCTTCTAAGATGAAACTTATTAGTCTCCTAGAATGAAAAGGCAAAAATTAAGTTGTATCTCAGAAATGAAAAAGTAGAAAAGATCAGAAGAGCCTTTCGGCCACTGACCACAAGCATTATTCTCTCCGTGTCTCTTTGTATAAAGCAATAACCCATCTTCATCTCGCCTGCAATCCTGACTAGGTTCAGTGCGTACTTGGGTTGTTGCCTCATAGTCATATTATCCTCTATATTTGCCGGCGAGAAAGAAGAGAACTTTAGTTAAAAGCTAATTGAGCTAGTCTCCAAATAACGTAAAACTAATCCTTTGCATAATGCACTAACTAATTAATTAAATGAGGCCGGGATTTGATAATACGAGAGAGAAAGCTAAAGGGATCGTCATCTGTCCCCTGGAGTTCCCCTAACCACTTCACTAATCACTAGAGTGGGGATCTTTGCTACCGGGCCTCTACATCTATTGAAGTGTTTGGAGGAACTCTGGGTGCCACTTGACAATTATACCTTCACGAGAAATGATTGGCCGCTTCTAGCTAGCTGGTAACTGTTCGGTTCCGAGGTCTCTTTCCTCTTGAATTCGTCTTGCTTCAACCACTAACTTTCTAACTTATCTTTTATTATTTGTGTTTCTTGGAAGGAATGAGAATGGGAATTGAGAATGAGGAATCAGCATACATTATCTTGTGAGTGTGTTGGGATGAGAATAAATTGGTGTGGTCAGCGTAATTTGGGAATAAGAATAGAATTTGGGGGGATGGGAATGAAGAATGGGAATGAGATGACATGAACTACTTCATTCTTATATATATATTCATAAAGTCCTTTGAATCTGATATTTTCGAATGTGAATAATTTTGTTATTTTAAATGTCATTTATTATTATTATTATTATTATTATTATTATTATTATTATTATTATTATTATTAAATTTTATTAACTTTATTATTTTAGTTATTATTAATTATTATTTTTATTTTTATTAATATTATCATTATTAACAATAAAAATAATGATAATTATAATAATTAATAGCAATAATTAATTTATCATTATTAAAAATAATAATAATAATTAATAATAACTAAAATAATAAAGTTAATAAATTTAATAATTATAGTAATAATGTAATTTCATTATCTAGATACATGTATAAATATTATTATAAAATGATATTAATTAAAATAATAATAAATGTTAATAATGATAATATTAATAAAATAATAAAGTTAATAAAATTTAATAATAATAATAATTATTATTATTATTAAATTTATTAACTTTACTATTTTATTAATATTATCATTATTAACAATAAAAATAATGATAAAATAATAATTAATAACAATAATTAATTTAACATTATTAAAAATAATAATAACAATAATTAATAATAACTAAATTAATAAAGTTAATAAATTAATAATTATAGTAATAATGTAATTTCATTATCTAGATACATGTATAAATATTATTATAAAATGATATTAAATAATAATAATAATAATAATAAAATGTTAATAATGATAATATTAATAAAATAATATTAAAAGTAATTAATAATAACTAAAATAATAAAGTTAATAAAATATAATAATAATAAATGTTAATAATGATAATATTAATAAAATAATATTAACAATAATTAATAATAACTAAAATAATAAAGTTAATAAAATTTAATAATAATAAATGTTAATAATGTTAATAATGATAATAATGTTAATAAAATTAATATTAATAAAAATTAATTTTTATTTTTATTTTTATTAATATTATCATTATTAACATTTATTATTATTAAATTTTATTAATGTTTTTATTTTAGTTATTATTAATTATTAATATTATCAATATTAACATTTATAATTATTATGATTAATTTTATTTTTAATTAATATCATTTTATAATAATATTTATACATATCTAGTTCATGAAAATCACATTATTTAACATCTGGATATTTTAAGTAAATTGATTCTCATTACCATTCCTCATTCCCATTTATTTTACCAAGAACACATCACGTGATGGCGTTAAGACATTCCCATTCTATTTATTTTCTGACCAAGTAAGCATTAGAATCTCGTTCATTCCCTTCCTTAAAATTCAGTGATTCTCATTTAAAATTCGTTAAATTCTGTTCATTCCCATTCCTTATCGTAAATAACTATTGTTAGTTCACCTTCATTCCCATTTCTTCTACCCCAACAAACAATCCGTATCTTTATTGCATTTATTGCATTAATGCTCATTCTCAGTTACCTACAATTAATGAGTCTTTTGGAATTAAAAGATACATTGATCTTCTCTTAAGAAATGAAAAAGAAAGAAAGATACATTGATGATTATAGAATCAATAAATATGAAGCAGCTTCATGGTATCATCACCATTTTTCTCATGTCCATATGCTTGTTTGAAGCTATACATGGATTATGCTGAAGCAGTTCAGTTGTAAGTGCCATTGAAATTTCCTTTCAACCTAGAAGCCGAGTGCTTTGTTAAATTTATGCTAACTGGTTTTCTGTTAATAGTTTCAGTGGCTAAATCATGTGGGAGATTCAAATAACAGGATATATGCTTAAGAGAAGTGCTGATCAACCGGTGACAGACAGAAACTTGCTGCTAAGATGAAGTTTTATTGCAGGCAAAGACATATCGTATCACCAACGGTAACCAATGGTGATCTTGTATGGGAGCAAAATCTCAGTAAATTGACAGGAATTGTGAAAGCTACCGTTTCAAGATAAACATCAACAATTGCTGGTGATCTTTTGATTGTTGGAATATATGGCCCTGCTGTTGTGATTGCTGTTTCCACATTGAGTGGGGGACTTGTTTGGTCTACTCGGCTTCATCTTTCTCCGTGGCAAAAGAATTAAAATAAAAGAGAACGGGAAAAATTAAGGGAGGCAATGAGTTGGTGGAAATTGAAAATGAACTTAATAAACACATTTAAAGCTAAGTCAAGAGGCCATAAGAGATAACAGTGAAGGGAACTCAAAATAACATACAAGAATCTGCTTTCAGCTCATAACTTTAATATCATAATCAGAAATATTAACATAGCAGTATCTGCAGCTTCTAGATGGCAAATGGAACAGAAGCATTTCTGTCTTGTTTCCATAGCATGCTAGCTAACTTACTCATCAACCTATGGATGCATAAACCTTTCATTTATGTAAGGAGTTGAGAAGAATCTATTTTAAAAAGTGCTAAAAGCAACATAGCATCATCCACATACCACAAATTAAAGCTCACCAGATAATATGAAAGGCAATCCAAACCAAATAACCATCCAAAGTAAAATTTTTAAAAACTTTAACAGTGCAAGGAATCACAAAACTAATGTAGACAAATAATGCCATGCTTCTAGTGTGAAATAAAAGTTCAGTCCTTACACTTTCACAACGGAGTATCTGCCAGGTATTGATAGGCCAAGAACACTAGGTAGAAGAATAGATGGTCCAGCATTTGGAAGCAGTTGGGCAACAGAAATAGGACTTGGCGTTGAAGCTAACGCCTTGGAGGTGGAGGCAGCAGCAATAGTTGCGATCTTAGTAATGGAATCTTGATGTGAGATGTCACCACCTGACTTCCGGGTTCCTTCATCAACATCCTCAGAATCTGACTTGTCTTCCCCAAAGCCATATTCTTTAGCCTGAGCTTTTCTTAGCTATTTTCCTCTTCTAATCAGCAACAACTTTTAGGTCATCACGAACAACTGGCTCAGATAGTTCGAATGCCTTTACTAGGTCTGTTGCATATATTGCAGCCTCCTCAGAGATACACCTAAAGGCAGAGCTTTTCAGCCAGCTCTGGCAGCACTAGCAACATTGTGAACATAGTCTTTATAGTCATTTGGAGCATCAAAGTTGAGCTAGTTCAAGCTCCTCCTCATCTCAACATCTCACTCTAACACTATTGGCTATCGAAAAATTCCAGACATTGGTCTTGAAATCATAAATGGATGGCTCATGAAGTAAAAGGGATGGGTGACTATGCTTAAGCTGATCCCTGAACAAAACATCACTCTTTTCCTGACTGTTGACAAATATCAAAGCTTTCCCCTTCTCACGCCATTCACCTATAAGTTGCAAAAAGTCTCAACTCTGAAGAACCTGTCACTTTCCGGCCTCACCTCAACCAAGTTATATCTTAGTTTACAACACTTGTCCCACCAACCAACCTATATCTTGACAGGTTTGTTCAACACCTTACGAGCAAAAATTTCAACCCCGAGGAGGAAAAGTTGCAGAAAAGAGTACGGCTTGGCGATCTGGCCTAATATGTTGAACAATTCGAGTATCTGAGGTTCAAAGCCCATGTCAAACATTTAATCGGCTTCATCCATGACCAAATAGGTGACTCTTGTCAAATTTGTAATTTTCCCTCCATTCTTGCAAAGTAAGTCAATCATTCGACCTGGAGTACACAACAATATCAGTACCACGTTTTAGTTAAGTAATTTGTTGGGCAACACCAGGACCGCCATAGACAGGCACACATCTGAGACCCATTACCTCTGCGAACTTGTCGGTGAGCAAGTTCCCCAGTTGGTGCTATTACAAGCCCAACAGAACTATCATCCCGAGGTACCACAGACGGTTGGTCCTAGATATGCCTGAACATTGGGAGCAGAAATGCAAGGGTTTTCCCAGCGCCAGTTTCTGCAATGGCGATGCAGTCTAGACCACTTATAATACGTGGTGACGCAGGCGCTTGGATAGGCATGGGGTTTTCATGGTTAAGCTTGCAAGATATCTCTAAAATTTTGGTTGTAAGACCAGTTAGGTGCCAGGTTTTAATTGGTTTGGGCGCACATTTCTCACGTATCTTCAAATCAAGTTGTTTCCTGTGCGCAAGAGACATTCTTGTTATCTCCCTCGCTTGAGTATAAAAATTCTTCCAGAATTGCTGATAATCAATCTTTATCTTTTGACTTTATAATTTCTCGGTTTTTGTCTATATTTTTTTTCATGCACCCTCTTCAAGAATAATTCATAATCAGAAGCAGAATGAGAATCTTCAGCGGGAAGTATTCTCCCAAGGCGAAGACAATTGTTGGAGGTGTTCAGCGAAGGAACATTCCTCTTCCATGGCAATGGTTGTTTTTGTTTAGCTTCTCAAGTTGAGGTAACACCATATCATTCATAAAAGCATCAAGTGGATCAATCTCAATCTGGACTACTGGTGGTTGCTTTGTCATCGTCTCCGGCAACCCCGCGCTCCGATTCCACCTTCTTCCTTTTCAACTCTCATTCTCTTCAATTCGGTTTCCATCTCATCCTCCAACTTCAATTTTATTTTATTTTATTTTTTATGGGCATTTTACTTTTTTGTTGGAAAGCCTAACAAATAGCAATTTTCTTTTTTGTTTGCTCAACCAAAAAAACGGCTTGTCGTCTTTTGCTTGAAAAGCTCGTATCATGTCGTCCGTGTGTTTATAAAATGGATGTCATGCCGTTCTTTAAAGGAAAATGCTTGGGAGCGAGATTGATGAGAGAAGCACGAGAGAAACGGGGGCTTTGGCTGCCGTTTTGCTTCTCTCGTTTCTCTCGCTAAAAAAATAAAAAAAATGAGAGAGTCACGTGGGCTTTGATTGAAATAAAGAAAAAAAATGGCGCGTGCTTCTATTATTGTCACAAAAACAAAAAAAATTAAAATGAAATCCAAAAAGATAAAAATGTCAGAGGAAATCTTATCTCCGTTCCTCCTTCTCAAGCAAAATCTCTCACTCAATATCACCGGCAACGTCTGCTCTCTCACTCAATCCCAGCCATCACCGTTTTCCCTCATTCCGTATCATGGCATCGCTGTTTTCCCACGTGGCCGTTCACGATCGGACCATCACCGGCGGGTTCCTCTTCCAACGGTCACGGTCTCTCAAGCTTCTTCTCTTCTGTCACGCACGCACCAGCAAAACCGTTCCTCATCCCAGCCATCACCAGCAGCGGCAGCGGTTCCGGTTCCTCTTCCACCGGTCACGGTCTCTCACGCTTCCTCTCCTCTGTCACACACCAACAGCTGTTCCTCATCCCAGTCATTACCAGCAGCGGCAGCGGTTCCTCTTCCACCGGTCACGGCAGCATCTAATTAACTCCTCCTCACGGTAAAGAATTGTCTTTTACGATTTTTTTTTCCATGATATTAAAGAATTTAATAAATGATCGGATAATTTTAAAAATTTTATTATTAGCGTGTGATCTGCGAAATTAATTTAATTTCTGCATTGTGATGCAACGATATTCAATTATTAACTGTAAGTATTCATAATGTTTGAAATTACTTATTTAATTATTTTATCATTCATTAAATGGATATTATATCACTTTTCAGTCTAAATGGTACTGTATGGTATGATATGAATGAAATTTGTGATGGGGCTAATTCTTGTGGCAATGGTATTTGCATTGATTTCAAGGGCTGAAAATTAATCCTTGGGGAGGACTGAATGAGTTTCATCAACTACTTGGCTCTCTAGAATCAGGCCGGCATTGTAGAGCTGTGTGAATTATATTATAAAAAGAAACTGAGCTTAAGAAAATTCAGTTTAAGCCGGCATTACACTTTATGTTTGGCAGTTTAAGTTGTTTATATTGTTAACGCAATTATATTGTTAATCATCAATCTTGTGAGTGTTAATACTTTATTTTTTTTGTATTTTGGCAGTTTAAGTTGCTTATTAATGACAATGTCATCTAGTTCATATGAAACTCGAAATTCATTGCAAATATGTAATGAATGCGGTGAGGAAATGGAGTTGTTAACGTCACGTACTACAAAGAATCCAAATCGAAAATTTTGGAAGTGTAGAGGATGTAAGAACTTTCAATGGGCAGAAGACCGTAAATCCGTTGAAGAGAAAATTGATTTGTTAGTGGAGGAAGTTAGAAAGTTGACATTGGAGATTGAATGCTTGTCTGTTAAGATTCAATTATGTGTTTAATTATGATTTCATCAGAATACTTGTGATTATTTTACTATGTTGTATATTTAAGAATTTTTTTTAAGTTATTTTAATTTGTATTGTGTACTGAACAAATTAGTAGACAAATATAATGAAATTTTTTTTCCAAATTTAAAGGGCCCGTTTGGTACCGTTTTCAAACTTCTATTTTCATTTTTGTTTTATAAATACAGTTGAAAAACACGTTTGGTGGCCTCAACTAAAAATAAATTAGAAAATAAAGAATTCAGATTCCGTTACGCAGTTGTAAAATTGAAAACGTGTTGAAGGTGTTTTCGATTGAATCACGGTTTAAAATAAAGAACAAATTGTGGATCAAATCTCAAACATTTTCCAGTCTCGTTACTCTTCATCTACAGCACCCACATCTTCCCGATCTCACTCTCACCTCTCGTTACAGAGACCTGCCACACACATTTGGCTTAACCGTTCTAAGTAAACGGTCCAGGGTTAGCAAACTGGACATTATCGGCTCGCCGTTTTCAGTAAACGGTTAACCGTTAATTTCCAGAGACCTGCCACACAAATTTGGCTTAACCGTTCTAAGTAAACGGTTCAGGGTTAGCAAACTGGACATTATCGGCTCGTCGTCGATGGTTCATCATTTTAACAAAACTTTGTACATAGGTTCTTTCTGGACATTATCGGTTAGCCGTTTTAAACAATATCAAACGGGCCCTAAGCTTTATTAAGTTTGCAATTAGATTCAAATACCTTAATAAAATTAACAACAATAAATTAGGTTTTCTTGCTGGAATGTCCAGTTTGATAAAATGAAAATCAAACCAGACATGAAACAAATCAATTCAGTTTGATAGTTAAAATAATAGAAACAAATACAAGTCAAACATCAATTGCGGCGATTGTTGTCTTCATTGCAGTGATTGTTGTCTTCATTACATTGTTGATGTAACAATTGTTGAAAATTCCCATTTCCGGATCCTTCATACATCATCGAAGGAGAAGAATAATGCGACTGCATAGCATACAGTGGGACTAGTTGCTATAACATATAAGAAATTAAAATATCATTATTCATTTTAAAAATTTGACACAAAAGTTGACATTATGAAATTTAAAAATATAAGTATACTAACTGTCTGCCAGCTATAAGGAAATGGCCGGATCATATTATTTGCACCAACTTGAACTTGATACATCGGTACTTAAAAAAAAAAAGATATGTAAATTCATATTAAATTTCTATAATTAAAATTTACTCGTGAATTTATTTCTTACATTGTAATAGCCTAAACTCCCGTACTGATTGATATTTCCATTAACAGTACTTCCTTCCTGAAACGTCTACATATACTCAACGACATACTTAGTTACATATGTTTAAAATAGTTGAACTAACATTAATAATAAAAACTCAAAAAATTATACCATGGCAATGTTGCTCTGTTGTGTGGAGATTTCAGTAGGCAATTCAGCAGATGCTGAAACATTTTCTTGCAAATGCTGCAAAATTATAATGTACAATAAACTTTACATAAAATTAAAATGAAATTAGAAAACATATATTGGAATATAAACAAACCTTATTTTTTTTGACAGTCTTGTTCTTTTGGGCAGGCTTTTTTCGGAGTGATGACTGTTTCCTTAAACAAGGAGGGCGCCCTTTACGACGTGCTGCTACTGGATCATTAATTACATGTTCAATAGTGTTGCTGCTACAACTCACTTCCCCAGTAGCAGTTGTTTCAGCAGCTGCACACTGAATTTGCTTGGGCAGATCCTTCATTGTTTTATTAATCCAATCCAACACAAATTTGTAACTACTCTCATCATCAGCAGCTATGTTTGCAACCTCAGTGAAATCAGTACACATTTTATCATATCTCTGCTGCAGAATGGATAAATTCTGCACACCATAACTAACTTTCACCTTACTATAACATCTCCTTACATCTTTCCTCCACCTTGATAAAATGTACATCTCCGGAAGAACTTCAACACCGTAACGTATTAGCACTGAAAGGGCATGTCGACAAATTTTTCCCCTGAACTGAAACTTTGAGCGAATCTGACTCACTTCACATTCGGTTCATCAAAACAACCTCAAGCTTTTTTCTTTCCTTGCCCATACGATTCACGATTTCGTATATTGACCACAGAATCTCTTGTATCGCGATACATACATCGTCTTTGTCAATTCTTGCTGGAATTCTTTGAACTTAGAAATGGTGTACATCTTCTCAACTTGCTTCTCCATCTCATATCTTGTTATACATGGAGTATTTTCTTGAAACACTTGGCATCGCTTGCCATTCAATTCATTTCCTTTAGCGCATTTTCATATTAGCCATGGCTTTAAATTTGTTTTTGAGTTAACAAACCCATCAAAAAATGCATTCATACTTTCACTTCGCTGAGTTGTTGACATTCCCGCCCAAAAAGTGTCTTTCAGATAACATGGAACCCAACGATACCTCTCATCATATAACCCATTTAACCAATCATTATCCCATAAATCATATGTTTTAATCATGTCATGCCAATCTTCCTCAAATGCAGCAGGACTCAACGAATCATAAACAGCAGAAAGTAAGGAAGAAATAATACCTTCACGTTCTTTAAAAGCCCCTAACTTCTCAGGCACCTTCTTCATTATATGCCACAAACACCATCGATGCCTAGTCGTAGGAAAAACATGCTCAATTGCCTTCTGCATTGCTTTATCCTGGTCTGTAATAATACCAATGGGAGGGGAACCAGACATGCATGATAGTCATGCCTCGAATAGCCACGTAAATGTCTCCGTATCCTCATGAGAAATCAATCCACATCCTAACAAAATCGACTGCCCATGATGATTAACTCCAACAAAAGGGGCAAACGGCATGTCATACTTATTCGTAAGATACGTGGTATCAAATGTGACAACATCTCCAAAATATTTATAAGCTGCCCTACTCCTCGCATCTGCCCAAAATACATTCTTCAATCGATCATGCTCATCCAAGTCAATGCTAAAAAAAAATTCATTGCATTCTGCTTGTTTTTTCTCAAAGTCCTTTAAAATTGCCATAGCATCTCCTTCTCCAAGCTGTAATCGTCTTGATTTATCAACAAAATTTCTACAATCTTTTTCTAAAAATGACACATTTTCATGCCCACCAGCTTCGACAACAATAGAATTAAAATTTTGAGCAATGTTAATTCCCGCAGAATCATTCATTTCAATACGCTTTTTTACACTTGCACTAATTCTACGGTTACAAGGAAAATATCGTGCTTTGTCTGGACTCAACCCATGATTATGCTATAGGTTTAAAACTCGGAGAATCCATTTTCCCTCTTCATTTACACAACCTCTGATTTTTAGCTTCACAACCAGTTTTCACAACTGGTTTCAGTTTCAACAACTGGTTTCAGTTTCAACAACTGGTTTCAGTTTCAACATATTAGTAGATCTATTATCTGCTTTGCCACTTCGACCATATGCAAAGGTCGCATATTTTACAGTCCCGTCGTTCCCTTTCTTACTGGTTAGTTTCTTCACCGGAAACCCTTCTTGTTTACCATATGCCTTGTAAAACTCAAACATCTCCTCATGACTGTCGAACAACATACCAAGAGTTGGCTCATATTTTTCCGGTTGAACATCTTCAATTGCATGCTCATTTTCATAAATTTCCATTTCTACAAAATAAATAATTAACATTTGTATTCAGTTTCAACAAATTTAAAATTAAAACAATTTTAAACCAAATAAAATTCAAATAAAACTAAATTCATTATCATTTATCAATAACCAAGCAGAATTTAAATTAATTCATTCGTTTTATGCTTTTAATGTCACAACATAAACCACAACAGCTCAATAAGCACACAACTAAATTCAAAATTATAAAAAGCCATAATTCATATAAGTTTCTCAAAACCCATTAATCGTACATCACAGTAAGCCCAAAGTTTCTCAAAATCCCATTAATCGTACATCACAGTAAGCCCAAATTCAACCATTTTCATACAATTAAACTACTTTTAAATTCTGTATAAAAATTACATTTTTCACAGAAATGTGAAAACATAAATTCATACATCAAACCAATAATTTTTCAATTTGTTTCGAACCTGCAAAAGAAATGTAAAAAAAAAAAAAATCCACAAACTAATTTCACAAAATCACATAATCTTAACATTTCTTGCCTTATGTTATTTCATTTATTTATTGTTTGCCGAGCAAATACAAGAAAATTAAAAGAAAATTTACAAGTTGAAAGCACCAGTCCGCTTAGGTGAACAACGATCACCTTGGGTGAACAATGATGGTATTTGGTTCTTTGGAAGGCGTTCAGATCGTGACCGGTTCCTTGCTGCCGCGACCGCTTGCTGGAGGTGTTCAGATCGTCATAGTTCTTTGGAAGAGTTTCGGATCGTGACCGGTTCGCTCCGCCGTAGTGTGACTTTTTTTTTTAGTGATTTGTGTGAGGTGAGACAAGAGTGGAAGAGAATGGTTGCTGGCCGTGATGAGCCGTGATTAGTTGCCGGCGATTTGTGTGAGGTGAGAGAAATTGAGAGAAATGAAAATGAAAGAGCAGAGCAAGAGTTTTGTTGAGAGATTTGTTTCTAGAGAGAGAAACGAGAGAAAGGAGAGAAAAAAATGAAAGCGCCATTTTTTTTTCTTTATTTCAATCAAAGCCCACGTGACTCTCTCATTTTTTTTGTTTTTTTAGCGAGAGAAACGAGAGAAGCAAAACGGCAGCACGTTCTTCGTCTTTAAATAAAAGGCTGCAGTCCAAGAATTGAACGCGTCTTGCGTTGATCGACTCTATTCAATCTCCAAACCAAATCAAAACGAGACATCAACAGAACTATGCCTTTTCAAATTCGTCGATCCTTTGTAATTTATTAATCTTTTTAGGTGGGCGGGTACTGAGTACAAATTTTGCAATAATTATGAGAAATTTAATTATAATCCGTAAATCCGAAGTACCTCGTCATTTGTACAAGCATTCAACAACGTATGTATAAATAGTAATTGTAATTCAATCATAGACTTTGGTTCATTCGCGGATTCGTTGATTTCTTTTAAAACGGAAGGTTTAAAAATAAATTGTCAGTAACTGATGTAAAATTGATATGTATGATGAAATCGCAATATAATTAATCATACTTTATAAATTTGTTATCCGCTGATTCGGGTAACTTTTTCACGTTATATTAGATTTAACTACCCAATTTTATTTCGGGTAACTTTTTCACTTTAGCTTTTCTTTTTAATTTTCTAATTCTTTTTCTCTCTCTTTCCATTTAATAGCCTTGGTAACATGTTATGATTATAAATATGGACGTTTATGTGTTATATGATTAACTGAGTTACGGAATATGATTGTGAGTCACTAAATACATATTTTTTCTCGTTAGGTGCTCTGCATATGTGTATTGATAATTAGATTGCTCTGCCCATGTGATAATATTAATCCTAATGGGAATGATAAGTTTTTCCTTATTTTGCTTACCGCACGATGATGATCCTGAGGAGAATGACACACACACACACCCTAAGTATTGTTTGGTACAATTTTATCATATATTTTAATATAATTTCATAATTGCTCATGAATTATGTTGAGCACAGAGTAAAACTTTATTTTTATTTATAAATTATATCTACTTAGCCTTGAGTTCATAATTTTCCCATTTATCACATTTCTCTCAAGTTTCTATAGGATTTCATGTAGTTTAATTTATGATAAGTTAAGTCACGCATTATTGTATGCTTTCCACTTTGAACATGCTTTTGTAAATATGTATCTATTTAAAATGTATGCATGCATAATGAGATGTGATGCATGCAGGGGCGGCGCCATATTAGAGCTAGGGGGGGCTGCAGCCCCCCCTAGACTTTTGAAAATTTACAAAATTAATTAAATATGTTTCATTTTAAATTTAATTTATTAAGAAAGTTTTTGTTAAAATTTAAAAATAAACAATATATTAAGGATTTATTTTTACACTTCCAGCTCACAAAGAAATATTGTGTTTTGAAATTTTTTCAGCCCTAACTCTACTCACACACAAAAAAAAAAAAAAAAAAACTATTTCACCCCATTGAGTTTATTCAAACTATTTTTCTTTAATGAGTCTTATAACACTTAAAATTCAACTTAGTATTTATATTATAGAAGTGAGTTCTGAAAACAAATTTTCAAAATTTGAAAAGATTTGATAAGCTAATAAGAAAAATAGTCGATACTAAAAAGGATAAATTATATTAATTAATTAATTTATTATTTTTACTAGTTCTCATCATCATAGTCAAAAAAAAGTATTTTTGGCAATGAATTTTATGAAAAATCATCTATGAAATCAGATAAGAGATTAATAATTGAGTGATATTATTGTTGTATATATAAAAAAAGATTTCTTTTGTATTCTTGATTATAAGGTTATTCTTCAATTTTTTTAACATATAAAAACAAGTCAAAGTTAGTTATAAATGTATTGAATTAAATATATTAATAAATTTTTATTTTGATATTTATTATTTATTGATTATTTTTAAATTATATTATTATTTAAATTTAGCCCCCCCTAGATTAACTTTCTGGCACCGCCACTGGATGCATGCACTGTTTAGCGAAAAGGTTCCGGATGAGGCATAGAGTTTGTTTATATGTTTATAGTATAGGCTTGAGGCCAATTTTATATATTCATGAATTATACTTTTAGGAGCCTTAAAGATGAACATAATACATTAAGTTTCTCACGATTCACCATGGATCCGACAAAGGGTTATTTTCGCCAAATTAAATGAAAATCTCAAGTTCTATCCTTCCCTTCTACAAATATAATAATTTTCGTGTGTATATATATACAGTTGTCAAAATCAGATTGTATGAATAACAAATGCAAAGCGTTTTCACGAACAATTTCTATTCATAACATCATCATTTAGACAACTGATGAATACATAATATAATTAAGTTTAACTAATAAATAATTAAACAAATTAATGTTCATCAGTCAGTCACTAATAATGTTAACGATAAGCCATGACCAGAGCGATAATCGCAGCCAATATCCCAGCGTAAAACTGATAAGTGGTGGTTTTTACACCCTTTGAAGAATAATTAAGGCGTTGACGGGAGAGGAAAAGGTTCAATACTTGGAGCTGGTTGCACTGTTATAACAAACTTTTGGCCACCATTCTCACAGTGTTTGCCAACGCCATAAATGTACCATTTTCTTCCAGGAGTTGCCAAAACAATTGTATCACTTCCAGAAACGCAAGGTCTCACTTTGTGATGGCACTATGCACTCCTGAAAAGCCAGTTTCAGTCACTGTAAACACGATGTGAGCGCCAACTGGGTATCAGAAAGATACTAATTCCAAAAATACACTATTTCAACATGGATCTTACTAAACCACAACGTACAGTGAGCTACTAAAATCACCATCATGTAAAAATGCGTTCACAATCATTAACCACCTCCTTAAGTAATATTGAATGTATTTAAGGTTACTTTTTAGAAAATAAAAAGTAATTTTGAAAAGTTAAAACTTAATTTTGGTATTTAATAAAATTTTTAAAAATTTCGTTTGACAAAATCTGTGATAGATTTTGAAAAGTACATAAAGAATAGCTTTTTAAAATCTCATTTTGAAATTCAATTTTATACTTAATATAATTCTATATTTATGCTCGCATATATTATAAAAATTCAAAATTATCCTTATTCAATTAGAAAATAAAATCATTAAATTTAAAGAGTTGTTATTATTAACAATTATATTGAGATAACAAAATAAACAATGAAACAAATAAAAAAATACTTATTAGCTATCAATTATTGATATATCCTTAAAGGCAATATTGTTAAGATAGAGATGGGCTATTTTAGTATAATATTCCTATGCGTTACGCATTTGTTACGTAATATTTCAAATTTTTACCCACACGCGGTTCATTGAATCCAGTTGTTATAACAGTTAGCTTTGAATTAGAAAAAATTATAAAATACATCTATTGTACCATGTCACCCATACAACAAGCAAATAATGTCATAACATCTGTACATTTATTTTGTAAACTATCATGTAGGTGGTGGTTATATTAAACTCAATTATACATATCATGCATGCATTAATTAATTATAATACAACAGATATATATAATACAAGCGTAGGAGGTCGCATAATGGGCCGCTTTTACTAATGGGCCTTGAAGAGATGCCTAACCCCACTACGATGGATAATTTAGACGCTCCAAAAAATGGACCAGCGGTGGGACCTGTGAATCAGGCCCACCGAGATCAATGAGTTGCTTAAGCTGGAACTGTCGTGGTTTAGGCCATCCACGCACAGTTCAGGTTCTTGTAGATTTGGCCAAAGAGAAAAAACCTGCATTTATTTTTTTAATGGAAACCTTATGACATAGAGATAAGCTAGAAGAACTTAAAATCAAATTGGGTTATGGTGGCTTGTTTGTAGTGGAACGGATTGGCCGGAGTGGTGGGCTTGCTTTATTTTGGAAGCCCAACTACCAGGTTCACTTACTGAAGTTTGGTAAGAATTTTATTGATGTGGTATTGGCTGAGAGGGACCAGAATGGCGAATTACTGAGGCTTTTACGGCTTCCTAATCCGTCATTAGTGAATCTTGGAACTTGCTACGCTATCTCGCTTCGATTTCTTCCTTGCCATGGATTTGCCTTGGCGATTTTAATGATCTCCTTCACCCAAGTGAAAAGCACGGGAAACATGTACATCCAGCCTGGAAATTGCACGGGTTTCAGGCAGCTGTTTTGGACTCGGGCCTTTTTGATTTGGGAATGGTTGGCTACCAATTCACATGGGAACGCTCAAGGGGTACTGAGAATTGGGTTGAAGAGCGGCTCGATCGTGTTCTAGCTTCTAATTCCTGGTGTCATCTCTTTCCGCGAGCCAAGGTTACCAGTCTGGAAGCCTCTTGCTCTGACCACCTCCCAATCTATCTTGATCCTGCCCCCGTGGTGAGAACTACAAGAGTTAATCGATTTCGTTTCGAGAATGTTTGGCTTCGTGAATCTGACTGTGTAGAGATTGTGAAGGAAAGCTGGGCTTTGTCTAGTGGTAACTCCATCCAGCATAAGCTTGCTTCCTGTGGGTTTGACCTGCAGCGTTGGGGTAGCCACCTTACCCGTGATTTTCGAGCTCGTACTTTGGAGTGCAAGACAAAGATGAACTCGTTACGGGGCCTGCGCGATTCTATCAGTGTTGATGGTTTTATTGAAGCTAGGAGGCGTTATAATGAGCTGCTGAATAGTCATGAGATATTTTGGAAGCAGAGGGCTAAATCCGTTTGGCTTAAAGAAGGTGACATGAATTCCAGGTATTTCCATGCTATGGCTTCAGCACGGAAAAAGCAAAATGTGATTGAGAAGATTCGAAATACCCATGGGCAGTGGTGTACTGATCCCCACGAAATCCAGGAGGTAATTTTTGGGTACTTCACTAATATTTTCTCATCTGAAGGTGGTTCCTGTATCGAGGTCCTCCAATGTGTAGAGCAGAGGATTACGGCAGAACAGAATCACTCTCTTATGGAACCCTTTCATCCGGTAGATGTTCGTGATGCTATTTTCAGCATGCACCCAGATAAATCCCCAGGGCCAGATGGTATGAATCCCGCTTTCTTTCAAAAGTTTTGGTCTATAGTTGGTAATGATGTCTCTACTGAGTGTTTGGAGTTTATTCGGCATTGTGCTTTCCCTGTCGGTTTGAATGAGACCTCTGTTATCTTGATTCCTAAAAAGCCCAACCCTGAATATATCACTGATTTCAGACCGATTGCTTTGTGTAATGTCCTGTACAAAATTGTTTCCAAAATGTTAGCTAATCGGCTTAAGTTAGTTCTGGGATCTATTATTTCGGACTCTCAGAGTGCTTTTGTCCCGAATAGAGCAATCACTGATAATATCATGATTTCGGCTGAGGTTATGGATTATCTAAAGCGGAAAAGACGAGGTAAGGTGGGGGCAGCCGCTCTTAAAATTGATATGGCTAAAGCATATGATAGAATTGAGTGGAGGTTTCTCATTTATTATACTTTCAAGATGGGGTTTGATTACGATTTTGTTAATCTAATTATGCTTTGTGTGACTCTGTAACCTATAAGTTCTCTCACGATGGGATGGATATAAACGATTGTGCTGGCCGTGAGGCTTAAGGCGACCCATTATCACCTTATCTTTTTATTATTTGTGCTGAAGGCTTAAGCTCCCTTATTCACCATTATGAGCGAGCAGGGCTGCTTCATGGGATTCGGATAGCGAGGCGTGCTCCTTGTCTCACGCATCTTTTGTTTGCTGATGACTGTTTTTTGTTCTTCAAAGCTAGCATCCAGGAGGCTCATTTGATGAAGGCTATCTTAGCTATGTATGGGGCTGCCTCAGGTCAGAAGGTGAATTACAACAAATCATCTATTTCTTTTAGTGCAAATATCAAAGAGGATGTTGCTCACCCGATTTGTAGTCTCTTTGGGGTTCAAGCAACTGCTGATCATGGCCTTTATTTAGGCATCCCCTCATCTATTAGCCGAAGCAAAACAGCTGTGTTCAGTTACATTCGTGACCGAGTTTGGCAGCGTCTTCAAGGGTGGAACCAAAAGTTGTTATCAAGAGCAGGGAAAGAAATTTTACTTAAGACAGTAGCACAAGCAATGCCCAACTATGCCATGAATATCTATCTCTTTCCTCTTGAGCTGTGTAGAGAACTAGAGAGGATGATGAACTCCTTTTGGTGGGGCAGAAAAGGGAATGGTCGCGGGGGTATTCTCTGGATGAATTGGGGAAGGATGTGCAAGCCTAAGTCTTTTGGAGGTATTGGGTTTAAACGGCTCCATTTATTTAATGTTGCAATGCTTGGCAAACAAGGCTGGCGGCTCCTAACTAATCCGAATAGTCTTGTGGCTAGGCTGTTCAAGGCAAGATACTACCCTACCACTTCTTTTGCTGAGGCTCTGCTGGGCAGTAATCCTAGTTATGTTTGGAGATCGGTCTTGGCTGCACAACCAGCTATTCTACGAGGCAGCCGTATTCAAATTGGAGGAGGACAGCAAACGCTTATTGGCAATGCCCCTTGGCTGCCTGACCAGGATAATGGATTCATCACCTCGGCATTACCAGGACATCTCAACACTGCTACGGTTGTGACAAATGGTGCCTAATTACCGTCAGTGGGACTATGATGTTGTTAATGATATTTTTAATAGCAGGGACCGAGAGCTTATTCTCCAGATTCCTCTTGGATCTCGACTTGACACAGATACTTGGTTTTGGCTACCAGACTCCACAGGGCTGTACACGGTCCGCAGCTGCTACAGGATGCTGGACACTATACACTCTCCTCCTAGTAGTAGTGCTTGGCGTAGGTTATGGCATCTTCATGTTCCCGCAAAAGTTAAAAATTTCCTCTGGAGAGCAATGGCTAATGTTGTTCCCACTGCGGACAACCTTTTACAGCGTAAAGTAGAGGTACATGCTTTCTGCCCTATTTGTCATACTTCCCCAGAAACTGTGTATCATATTTTGGTTGCTTGCCCTTTTACTAAAGCCTGTTGGACTTCCTCTGTGCTTGGGTTTAATGGGAGTTGTTTGAGTTTTGCTAATTGGTTGGAGAATTTGTTTTCTCATTGATAAGGATGATTGTAGTTTTGCTATGGTTTCTTTGGGGCTGTGGTTGAATAGAAATAATAAAATGGAAAAATGTCAATGGGAGGGTCCAATCATCTTTGAATCTTCTTGGGCGGAATTTGTTTGTTGGCGACAAGCTCGCAAAACTATTTATTTTCCCCAATGTCGATTATTGCTCATGGCTCAGTTTGTTGGCAAAAGCCTTGTGCAGGATGGTATAAATGTAATGTTGATGCAGCTATCATCCGATCTAGAGGCATGATTAGCTATGGGGCTGTAATCCGATCATCTGAGGGTGCTTTTATTGCGGCGGTAGCGTCCTCCACGGTAGATATCTGACTCGTGAAGGCAAGCAATTGGAGTTAGAGAAGCTCTTAGTTGGCTTAAGGAATTTTCTTCCCTGCCTATTATTTTAGAGATGGATAGCTTACAAGTTTTTGATGCTTTACATGATAAAGTTGTTTATCCTAATGGGTTTGGAACTATTATTGCAGATTGTAGAGCTTCGGCTCAATCTCTAGGAGAAGTGGCTTTCTCTTTTGTTCATGCGTCTGCGAACTCCACTGCCCACTCTGTTGCTCGGGTAGGGGGTTCTATGTCAGGTCCGGGTGAGTGGCGATATGTGCCACCTCCCTGGTTAGTTGATGCTTTGTCTTCTTAATGCAATTTATATTTTCATCAAAAAAAAAAAATATTCTAAAATTTCTCCTGAATTAGAGATGCTTCAACTTAGTTGGACCTTTTTCATAATGTTTGCGGGAAGTTTGTAAACCTAGTGAGCCCTTCCAACCAAAAGGGGCCATTGCTGTTTTAAATGCATCTACATTTTTATTCAAGGGTCCTTTCGCTGAGGAGAGGGTGCAATCAGACATTGAGAAAGGTGCTTCCAGTGATGCAGGATAAAGAATTGCTTAAAATCTGTGGAGTTGGCCCAGTCAAATGAGCAACTGACTCATGTGCATCCAAGCCCAATCTACATCCAACATTTGAAGGGGCTATAAAATATAATAATTTAATTGTTTTAATTAACCGAATGTTATACTTTTGAGTTTAGATATCCTCGGCTCCTAATTGCATCCAACAAGCTGGTAGGTATGGTTGATTATTTGTTTTACACCCAAAAGTTGTGTTGGCAAAATGAATTGACTTTTAAAATTTAAAGTATCATTTCATGCGTTCATTCAATTTTTGCTATATTTCTAAATTTTGTGTTATACTTTCTAAGTTAATAGACAGGTTCTTATTATAATACAATTTGTTATAATTTTGCTAAATAATACTCTTTATTTATACCGATTTGAAAGTTTGTACTTAAGATAGATTAAATGGATATATAGTTTGTATCTTAAGTGATATGATACATGACTTTACATTATCGAGAGGGAGTGTAAGTTTATCTCATCAATAATGAAATATAAAATTCCAACGAGAGTTAATATGTAACAAATTTTAATTATTAACACATTACTTATGATTCAAATTATGAATCTCAAATATTTAAGTATGGCATTATTATTAGTTTAGCACTCTTACGAGCTCTAATGTAATTTAAAAACAACTCTTATAAATGCATCAAGCATGTGTTAAGCCTCCTAATGCGTCGTTAGAAGATTACAAAATGTGTACCCACTTGTTGCTTAATATGTTAAAAACTAATTACAAGCATACATGGATCCACCAAACACGATGACTCTACTCAAGAAGGCATTCTTTCCAAGGCATAACATGTGCATGCCATACTAAACAAAGTCATCTTGCTAGTTGCTAGATATATGATCACTTTTTCAAACTCTCTGTATATTAATTCAATCATTTATTTATAGAAAAATAATAATGTAATTGATTGATATTTATTTTTCTTGTCCCTATCTATGGCTATTCTTGCACCTGTTTGGAACGATTAAAACAAGATTAGGTAGAATTAACTTATCATTAATATTATGAACATAACCACCTTTGTACGCACTCACTTTAAGGGACGCCTTTCACCGACAACATGTCACGTGCTCCAGATTATTCCGCCATGCTTGTCATGTCACCCTATAAATAATTTCGGGACCATCATCATATATTTTTGGACATTAACGGGGGTCATTTCTGTCATTTTGCGTACGGGAACGACTCGTGACTTCGGTTTTCATGACTCAATTCTAGTTCACGAACCCCACGAGCCCGGGCGCGTGCTTCACTTCTGATATAGTGGCGAGTGTACCATAATCAGCGTGGTCAACAGCGAAGCGAAGTGCTCGAATTGCTGCGTTTGAGAATCCGCAGTCTCGTTGATTTTCTACGTACTAGAGTATGCGATTCGGGAGAATCAAGAAACCCGCTTGCAATTTAATATGATGGTTTGCGTAACCTGTAACCAGGATTGCTTTTGACTTTTTTTGGATCGAGGTTGAGATGTTATAAGTTATTTATTTCATAAGTTTTGATAAAATTTTTTAATTATTACATAAATTTTACAGTTTTGATAACAACTTAGATCTATTTTAATCTTTATATGATAAAATAATATTTTTATAATAAAAAATTTCAAACGTATGTATTCTGTTTTTTAAATTTTCAACTACCACAACAACACAACTTACTAAATACTAAATCACATTTTTAATCACTAATTTTTTCATCCACATAACATAAGTAGCTTATTTCATTAGTTATCTCGTTCCTCAAAGCCGATCCTTACTATTTAGACTGGAAGGTAGGGCTGGGTAAAAAAACCATATATTAGTGAAAACCGAACCGAACCGATCCGAATCATACCGTTTGGAGCGGTTTTAATTTTAAAAAAAATCGAAATATATAATTGGTAAAAAAACCGAAATCTTAGTTATTTATTTATTTTATTTTGAAAAATAATTATTTTTTATTTAAATCGACATGTGTTAAATTTTAATTGGTTGCGTCTGATAACTAAAATAAATACACAATTACAGGTATATATATATTACAATTACTCACCTAAAACAAACCCTAATTCCGTACAGCTAACATTATGTTGTTATTTTTATTTGTCTTTATAACATTATGTTTATGTAGATGGAGTATTGGAGTTTGATTATCTATTTTAAAATCTTAATATTTCATATTTTGTGAGTAGTGAGTACCTTATTAGTAGTTAGTAAAATATTAGTAATGAAATGTATTTTAAATACTTTGTATTTATTGTTAATATTTGTAATGAAATTAGGATGAATTAATTATTGAAAAAAATATTACATTCATGAGATAAATTTAAAAATTTAGAAATTAAAAATAGTACGATAGGCAAAAAATCGAGATCGAATAAACTAAAAATCCGTTTAGGTTCGTTTTTTTTAGTTTTTCTTGTTGGTTCTTTTATAAAATAACGGATTTAAATTGGTTCACAATTTCGATCCGAATCGAATAAAGTCACCCCTACTGGAAGGTAATAAATTAGGATCCCTAAGTTTTTATGTTTTCTCAAATAAGGACATAGGGTTTGAATTTGCCTCAAATAAGTCTGTAATTTATATGAAATGACCAAGTTACCGTTATAAGATAGGATTTTCACCGAGTTTGTCAGGACTAATAAAGGTATTTCAAACGTTCAATAAAGGATTATTAAATTTTAAACTGCAGACATACTCTAATTAGAGTGGTGATATTTGATTTTCTAAATTTCTCTCACCACCTCCGCTATTCAATTAACGTCACTTATTTCTAAAATTATCCTTATAAATTAGAAAAATATAATTGAAAAAAAATAATTTCAAAAACCCTGACCACCTTCAATCACCATTGTCACTATCTCAATCCACTATTCTTTATCATTCATTTCAATCTTAGTCACTTCATTGCTAGCTGATATTCATTATTTATCATTCATTCGAATTAATTTATAATTTCCTAATTCCTATACTAAAATTATTTTTGCCTCTTTTCATTTGATATTATTTTGATTTTGATGCTATCATATTAATTTCACAAAAATCAATTCAATTAAATGAGGGGTTTAGATCGGCAACTGTTGGGAAATTGTTAGTAGGGTCAATAAGCAACTACGAGCTAGTGATATGGTGGCTTGAGGGAGTGATAATAATGTGGAACGCTATTAGAGATGGCAAAAACACCCGGACCTAGTCCGAATATGTTTTTAAACACTCAGGTTGGGGTTTTTAATTGGGGCTATTTAAGCATGGATATAATATTTTATAATATTATATGTGTGTGTATATATATATATATTATTTTTAAATTTATTTTAATAAAATTAGACATGAAAATGTGAACTTTGAATTATTAAAATTTTAAATATATATATATGGGTCAAATAAATATAATTATTTAAAACAATATATATATATATATATTTTATAAAATGTAGGTTCTAGGTTGGACCCTCCAATATTTTTGACATCCCTTAATGTTGTTAGGCTTTCTAGAATTGTATTTATTTTGGTTTTAGTTTTTTTATTGTTTAATAAAAAAAATTGTTCAAATAAATAAGATTAATTACAACATAAGGGCTCGCGAGAAAAATATAAAGGATCAAATATATTCACTCCTCCAAATTAAGGGCTTTCACCTCAGCGTATTGGAGACCCTCACAATGTTAGCATATCAAGCACTATAGTTACACTAGTTCAAGGACTTATTGACATAAACGGAAAAACTATGTCGATAATTGAATATTTGAAAAAAAAAAAATTGTGACCCAGATGTCATTATGTCTGCAGATTATACACTATGATTGTCTCATATGCCATTTGAGCCTTCCTGAGTTGTGAATTCCTTGACCCTTCACATCCATGTATCGTCACTCTCTCTTTGGATCTCTCACTCACTCCACATAAATGGTCTCTACATTTTCTCAATTTTGTTTTTCTTTCACTTTCCGAGGAAAATCAGAGTTCCTACTTTTTAGTTGCTTATTTTATATAACCAAAGTTTCTACAATCTATGTTTCCACTTGATCATTCCTTAGATGTTCATGAAATCTTCTGAAAGATTATCAAGTGTGTAGGTTTAACTCTTGGGGATAGCCAATTTCCTTAAAATCAAAAAATGGAAAAATTCAGGGTGGTTTCTTTATGTTTCAAGCTTTTTCTAGTCATTTTTATGATGCTTGTTCCAGTTTCAATTGGGCAGCTGACTCCAAGCGAAACTAGAATCTTGTTCCAAGTTCAGAAGCTTCTTGAGTATCCTGAAGTTCTTCAGGGATGGACAAATTGGACTAACTTCTGCTATCTTCCTTCTTCATCTTCTCTCAAGATTGTCTGCTCAAATAGCCGAGTAACTGAATTAACCGTCATTGGAAACAAGAGCTCCCCAGCTCATAGCCCGAAACCAACTTTTGGGAAACTTTCAGTTTCTCAACAATCCCTGTCTGCTAACTTCAATATTGATGGTTTTTTTACTACACTAACTAAGCTTTCAAACTTGAAAGTGTTGTCACTTGTGTCCTTGGGGTTATGGGGTCCATTACCTTCCAAAATCAATAGATTTTGGTCACTTGAAGTGCTAAACATCAGCGCAAATTTCATTTATGGGGAGATTCCAAAGGAGATTACATCATTGAAGAATCTTAAGAGTATTGTTTTGGCTGACAATTTGTTAAATGGGAGTGTTCCAGATCTCCAAAGGTTAGTGCTTCTTGAAGAGCTGAATTTGGGTGGTAATGCTTTTGGTCCTAAGTTTCCTTCACTGAACAAAAATATTGTAAGTGTCATACTAAGAAATAATTCTCTGAGATCTGAGATTCCTTCAGGACTCAAGAACTTTGATCGGCTAAAACAATTTGACATTTCTTCCAATAAGTTTGTTGGACCAACCCAATCTTTCCTTTTCTCTCTTCCTTCAATTCTGTATCTTAATTTGGCTGGAAATCAATTGAGTGGAGCTCTTCCAGTGAACATATCATGCAGTGCTAAGCTTAATTTCGTGGACATTTCTCGCAACTTGTTGATAGGAAAACTGCCTTCTTGTATTGGATCAAATTCGTTGAATAGAACAGTTGTCAGTGCGTGGAATTGTTTGTCCGGGGTGAACACAAAATATCAGCACCCATATTCATTTTGTCGTAAAGAAGCATTGGCAGTTAAGCCTCCTGTTAATGTTACGAGTGATGACGAGCAGAGCACCAGTGTCAAAGCAGGCTTAATACTTGGTATCATTGGCGGCGTTGTGGGGTTTGTTGTGGTTTTTGGGCTGTTAGTTTTGGTTGTAATCAGAAGATCAAAAACAACAGGAGCTGGAGATGACAAATATGAGAGATCAGTTGCTGATAAAATGTCTGTTCGTGGCTCTCCGAAACCAGCAATTGATTCAAGTAAGGCTCTGGTAACCGATGATAATAAATTGCTTTACTTGGTAAGTTGCTAGAATTTTCTTTAAAGTTCATATAATTGCAGGGCGTGTGCCTCAGACAATGAGATCAGCAGCAATAGGGCTTCCACCATGTCGCGGTTTCAGCTTGGAGGAAATTGAAGAGGCAACAAACAACTTTGACCCAACGAATTTGATAGGTGAAGGATCTCAAGGACAGGTGCGTAAGTCATTTGCTTGGATAGTTGTATTGTATTTGTAAGGTCAAAATAAAGATTGATTTTCGGGTAAAACTATCAACAATAATGATTCTCTCTCACTTCTTCCGACATTGGCATTGCAGCTGTATAAAGGCTTCCTCACAGATGGTTCAATAGTCTCGGTGAAATGCCTGAAACTAAAGCAGAGGCATCTGCCACAAAGCTTAAGGCAGCACATGGAATTACTATCAAAGCTTAGGCATCGGCATCTGGTCAGCATTCTTGGATATTGCATACTTACTTATCAGGATCATCCCAACACGGGAAGCACCGTATTCCTTGTGCTTGAACACATTTCTAATGGATCGTTACGGGACTACCTTACTGGTAAAGCAGATGAGTTATGTACTTTAAAAACAAGTTTTATACCTTTTGCAAACACATAATTAATAATTTATTTGTGGCTTGGCAGACTGGAAAAAGGAGCTGCTGAAATGGCCACAGAGAATGGCGATTATTATTGGTGCTACAAGGGGAATTCAATTCTTGCACAGAGGAGTTGCCCCTGGCATTTTCGGTAACAATTTGAAGATTGAGAACATTTTGTTGGATGAGACTCTCACAGCAAAACTCAGCGGCTATAACATTCCCTTGCCATCTAAGGTGAGAACAAACTATTCTTCCACACAGATCGATCATCTCTCTACAAAATTATATTTAATTATTTGTGTGATTACTCTTTGTTGTTAATCACCGCTCTTTGAATATTCCCAGAAGGGATCGGAAAGCCCTCTCAGGGGACAATATGTCTCCAATCAACCTGAAGACGGGGAGAAGGAAGATGTTTATCAGCTAGGTGTTATTCTTCTTCAAGTTATTACTGGTAAGCTGGTCAAATCCACCAGTGAAGTCGATGGGTTGAAGCTTCAGGTATTTATGCAATTTTACTTGTAATTATTTGGTAGTAAAGTTCATCACCCCGTTTTGGATTAAACTGAGATTATCTCACTCTGTTCACAGCTGGAGACGTGCTCAGCAGAAGCCCCATCAAAATTAAATGCTGAAGCCGATCCTTCCGTACGAGGCACTTATGCATATGATTCATTAAGAACTACCGTTGAAATCACCATCAATTGTCTCAGCAAGGATGCAGCCAGGCGACCTTCGATAGAAGATGTTCTATGGAATCTGCAGTATTCAATTCAACTCCAGGAAGGATGGACGAGTAGCGGAAATCTCAGTACAATGTAATGACTTCATCATACTCATTGTAATATATTTTCATGAGTTTGTACCTAATTAATAGTTCCTAAAGTAATTGGAAGTTTCTACCATTTTTTCACCACAAACAACTTTACGCACACAGCCTGCATACTTCATATTGGTCCCATCGAGACCCAAGCTCAAGTAAATAACGTGTACACAATCTGGGTGGAATTCAATGTACCCAAATACAAGAGAAATTAGCAATGAGAGGCCAACCATCCATCCTCATAAGCCGAAACAAACATAAAACAAGCCAAGAGTTCACACCACCAATCTTTTGAATCTAAATGTCATATAGAAACAAGCCATTGGACTATTTTTGAAGTTCCCTACATTCCAACAAGTTGCCACTAGTCAGCAGTCCAACTTTGCTCAACAATTTCCCGTACTCTCCTATTGTATTCACGCTTGTTCTCGCTAAACATCCGTGCTGCCTCCGAATTTGCAGGAGAGTTTGGATTTGGGTCACAAAGCAATGACTGCAACCAAAAGATGAAAATGAATCAGAACTTTAAAGGTACGGAAACCATTTATAAAGTCATCTAAAAAGATACAAGGGGTCATCAACTCTAAGTTAAAGAAGACTTTTTAGACCCTTTAGTTTCAAATGTGAAGATTCTAAAAAGTCATAACCAGACTATTCACCGCCAATTAAATTCAAGCTTACATCCTGTTTCAAACTCAGAACATATTAAGCATAACTGGAAAGTTAACTATGGTTGAGAACCCCCATGCATAATCTAGTTAATGACACCTTAAAAATAAAATTTCACTGATGTTAACTAATTGATCAGAGAAAGAAGTGGATCAGAGAAGGAAGAGGAATTCTAGGGATGGCAAAATAACCCGGACCCGGATGAACCCGGATAATCCGGGCCGGGTTGAACCCGTACCGGATTGAAAAAAAATCCGGATCCGGTATGGATTTTAATAACCCGGATGAAATCCGGGTCGGGTCCGGGTTTGGGATAACCCGTATATCCGGAACCCGGACCCGGATCCTTTTTTCTTATATTATTTTTAATTATATTTATCCGTTAATATAAATACAAACGTTACAAAAAAAAAACCCTAAATCTATTTCTATCTTTCGTTCTTTCTAGTTTCTTCTCACGAATCACGAACTCACATTCACGATCTAGCAACCAGCATCCACGAATCGCGATTTGTGACACAATAGTTGTGTCGCGGCTGCCGCCTTTCACTGTCTCACAAGCAAGTCAAACAACCATCGGCTGGGACGCTGGGTTCGCCACTGGATCCACCGAAATCAGAACGGCGCCGTTTATTTTCTTCCTACATCGGGATAGAAAGGAGGAGAGTAATTGAAGATTAAACGGACGATTGAGACTCGAGATCGGGGGAGCTGTTTGGATTGGAGAAAAATTAGCGGCGATCATGCGGGAGGAATTGGAGGGAGAATCCGTAGAAAAATAACTGTGAACAGAGAGCTTGGTTTTGTTTTTATTCGAAATAGATAAAGGCCGGGTTCGAGGGTGTGTGTGACGTTTTGTTCTTTTGTTTTAGAGGTTGAGGAGGAAACAATTGAGTAGCCACCGATAGGAAACAATTTTGTTCTTTTGTTTTAGAGGTTGAGGAGGAAACATTTTTGTTCTTTTGCCATCCAGAATCTGGAGTTGGCTTTTGGCAAACATTGCATGTGATCTGGCAATTTAGCATTCTGGAATTGTGTTTCACCACTTGCAATTTTTTTAGTATTGATCCGGGTTCAAAACCAGAATCAGGAACCGGATTATTAAAGGTTTAACGGGACCGATGACAAAAAGCCGGGTTTTAATCCGGGTCCGGGAAAAAGAAATTGGCATCCGGGTCCGGAACCGGAAAGACTAAACCCGGACCCGGACCCGGATTTTGCCATCCCTAAGGAATTCTGATGGCCTCACGTGCAAGGAGTAAAATGGACAATTAAACATTTCTCTGACTATGGGAAAATATGGAGGTCAAAGTAGTGAGCAAACACCCACATGCACTTACAATGAGGTAAGGAAGAATGAAAACACAATGTTATATTATGCAAAAGCAGATTTATAATTAGTATTGATCATCAATGGCCTGTGGACACTAATGTTCACATGGAAACAACAAAAATATTGGTTTTTGAAAAGTAGTAAACAAGGTGATGGACTGTTGTTCTGGGGACCATTCTCAGCTTTATGCACAATAAGGCTGAGTGCAAGGTTCAATGAACCTTTCTTCTCTCTCACTTAAAGTATCTATAGGTCTTCACATAACTAGAAAGGAAGAAATCAGGGTAAAAAGAAATCAAATACCTGAATTGACGTGAGTATTGCTGCAACATCGTAAATTGGACTCCACTGATTTTGTAGAATGTCCAAGCAAATGCTTCCATCCGCATAAACTGTAGCGAGCACAAGGCAAAATTGAAACTTAAAATCAGTCAAGATAAAAGCACAAGGGATTAAAAAAATAAAAATAAAGCAAGCACTACAACAATGGTGAGATTACAGAGATCAAGTCACGGTGAAAGTGAAAAGTCAATATAAGTAGGTGTTCTCATGTTCTATGAATGAGATGGTGGACAATTTTCTGTTTCACTGCTCTGCTGCTTGTGAGGACTATTCTTGTTGAGGACTATTCTTGTTGTTTGGAAGATATTGTTGGTTAGTAGGAAAAGGAGGTACGAACGAATAAAGATTAAAAGCCTAGTGATGTGGTATTCCACATAATCTTATATGGTGTCTAATTGGAAGTGAAGATGAACGTAAAGTTTAAAGGAAGTAAGAAGTTCTTGCATCTAACTTACTATTTGGATGGAACATTCGAGAAACAAAGCGCACTGTTGGTGGCTTATTTGGATAATCCTCTGTGAACTGAAGTGTCAATTTAAATGTACCTGAAGGAGTCAAAAGGATAGAAAACATGAATCAGATTAAATACAGACCATGTTATTACAACTCGCTACATGGCAATAAACACTCATAAAAGTAATTGATACAAAACTAGATTTAAAACAAAAATAAACAGTTCTATACAGCCCCATACCATTTTGCTCAATTTTAGCCATCAGTAAAGGCACTCAGAGAAATTAAATCTCAGAATGTGGAATTTATCACTAAAAAACCATTCAAGTACAGAAATAATGGCATCAGTTATCATCATTAAAAAAAAAAAAATTGAAAGCACATATCCACCTTTTTTTCATCATATTTAATTCGAAAGGATAAATATATGGCATAAAATGGGTATCTCTCTCTACACTAAACCACCCCCCCCAAAACAGAAAATTCAAAGATGAAACCGAGGGATGAAGAGGTTTCCTCTAATATAACACGAGATGGTTTAACATATTCCAGAGTAACGTTCACATTAATGAGGAAAAGAAACTACAAGTAACTAAAGCACGAACAAAATATTGAAAATCAACCACTCTTCCTATAACAATCACCACAAAAATTTCCTATAACAATCACCACAAAAATTAGGGGCAGATCCAGGAAATTTGATCAGGTCAGGCTAATTATAAATTTATTGTATATGTTTGTGTGAATGTTAGTGTAAATAAAAAGATTTAAAAAAAAGGATAACACATACATCAATTAATGCAACATCAAAAACCTTGCTCATATTTAAAATAAGTCTCTAACTTTGACTAAAATGACAAATTACTCTTCTAATATTGAATTTGAAAGGTTCTAATGCAAGAGTAACTTAGCTATAAAGGGTATTTCAGTTATTTTGGTAAAGATTAATTTACCATTCAAAAAAATGTAGAAATTAATTTAGGGACATACTTGACATGAAGGTGAAAACTCTACTTTTATCTTTAAAATCATAAAAATTTAGGGATTTTATTTATTTATTATTATTTATATTTTTTTGGGGGTGGGGGATAGTTTAGACTATGCTAATTTGTTGTGATAGTGATAACTGAAATACGAAAGAACTTCATGTAATAGAAGAAGAAATCCAGTGTAATTATTAACCACCAATTAGGGTTCCCTGACCATATTAAAGTAAAAAATAAAGTAAAAAACCAAAAACACAGATATCAATATACTACAAGATGAAATAAATATTGGAGTCTATTTTTCTTTGTCTTTTAGGTCATCATTGACTCTAATATGGTCAGGGATCATTGATTGGAAAATTATATATATATAATACTGATTAAACATTAGGTTACTGTATTACACAGATATTTGCAACAACTGCTATTATAGCAGACATTACATACTCTGATATTTACAATCAGATATACATACCTAGGACTTATATTAAATTCTATGAAGTACATGCCCCGACAAATAACCCCTCATAGGGGAGAGATGTCTCTACTCCACTTGCATTTCGCAAGGGAGAAGATTTTTTAAATATTTAGCCCCCACAATGCTTTTGTGGGGGCTTGAACTGCCACCCTCACACTTGTGAGGGCAGCAGCCCACCACTTCGGCCAAGGCCGAAGTGGCATATGTAGTAGCCTTACTATATATATAGTGAAGCAATCCCTTCCCCGCCCAAAAAGAGAGGAAAAAAGGAGCAACTTTTTTAAGCCAAATTAAGTACAATAAATGAGTTTACCTCCATCCCATGGGGTGTCATCAGGCCTGCAATTCAATCAGTAAAAGATATTAGTACAACCAACCCTATCAAAACCTTAAGTAGAACCAATGAACCATGAAAATGAAAAATTTCTACAAAAAGTAAGAATTGAAAGTTGATTCCTCCATTCACATACCCGAATATAACAGCATTCCAAAGCATTATACTGTTGTCCTGAGGAGCACCACTAATGCCAGCCGGAGGATCTTGTTGTAACCTCTTAAAATCCCTCATCAATCTCTTCCTTGCAGGAGTTGACATTCTCACTGCCTACAAATTCAATAAAAGGCCAACCCAAAATCAACAATACTCAGTGTCATCAATTATAATACGAATAATGAACCAGTGACAGTTACTCAAACGTAATCAGCAAAAAGGATACAACAACATAAAGTTTGATTTTTGCAAAAATCAACAACTAGAGATTCTCCGGTAATTATTACCACAGAGCTTAAATTGAGCCTAGATTAAAGACAAATCTCAGGAAACTTCCTTTAAGCAGTTCCAACTAAAAATCATATCAGAAATTGCAATCTGAATGCGCTTTCAATACAAACCCCAATTCATATTACATGACTTAGGTCACAGGTACAATACCGATTCAGTATATGAAAGTAAAAAATCCATGATAATAATATTCAGACGGAAAAAATTAAACAGTAACCAAAATATTACAGCTCATCGTCCATTCATTCAATTAAAGACTCATTTATATTGCAAAATTGAGTCATTTAAATCGAGAAAAAAAACCTAATATTAGCCAGAAAGAAAGAACTGAAGAAAAAAACCAAGTAAATCAAAGATACAGCATAGATTTGAAATAAAAGGCTATGATATAATAAATTTTAAAAAATAACTTTTTAAAGAAAAAATCAAACCTATGAGCTGACACGGCAAGTAGCGTTGATTGCACTAAAAGCTTCAGAATCGCAGCAAGATTTTCTCGGGAAACAGACGGATAGCAGGCGGTATCAGAGAAAGAATTCCATGGCACTCAATTTGATCAGAGAAACGAGAGAGAGAGAGAGAGAGAGAGAGAGAGAGAGGTTCAGGTCAGCGGTCCCAATTTTGTTTTGTTTTCTTATTGGTCCCAAAAAATGTGCTTGATTGTTTCGGTGCATGAACTTCTTAAGACGATGTCGTATTCTTCACGTAATCAGTAATTCTTATTGGACGTAGATATTTCCCTCATGTTTTTTTTCTCTCTTTAAATCTCTCTCAGTGAAATAAAAATAAAAGGCGAAAATTAAATTTTAAATTTTAATATTAATAATTAAGTTGTTCTTTTATTTTATTTGTAATTAAATTTTCTTTTATTAAATTTAAAAGAATAGAAGAGATTAAAAAAATATATATTAAAAAATAAAAAAATGATTAGTCATACTTCTTGGTCCGTCTTCCGCAGCCCGGGCTACAAACAGTTGCGTATACTAAATTTTTCATTATTGGTCTCATAAACTTTTTATTATATTTGACAATTGTAACGTATAGCTATACTTGCAACAAATCCGTGATATTTATAACATGAAATTAATGTTATGGAGTTAATTGTAATACTTTTGGTTTTAGCTCACAGCTAAATTTTAAAACGTTATTTTTGGATTAAAAAAATATTTGTACAGATAAGTTAATATTTTGTTTTTCTTTATTGTCAAATTCATATTGTGCTTCTTTGATACCTAAAAAATGATTGGTGATATATTATTTTGCATACAATTTATTTATCACAATGTAAGGTACGACATTATTGTTTATAGAGATATAAAAAGAATGTGAAATATAGCAATTGTAATGTTAATTAGAGTTTTTTTTTTAAGGTAATTGTTAGTGCTATAATTTAATATTAAATTAAAGAATAATTTTTAATAGCTATTACCAGAATTAAGTACAATTAAGCCCGCTAATAACTCCATAATTCAGTTAGTTGGTACCTCTCTATTTGTGGGTTTTAATCAGATATTTATGTTATGTTGGAATTGGTTGTATTGTATGAAAACTATATTCAAAACCAAGTAAATACGAATATTATCATTATTTTATATAATAAATAAACAACAATAATTTTTTTAATTGATATTTGTATCAAATATTTATGGGAACCTTCCTATACGGTTGGGGTGTAGGGCAACCGCCTGCGTTGCACAAGGAGGCGGCGGGCAGTACTAATTGGATGAAGAGTAGTAGTTATTAATTTAACAGTTTCATCTATCACCAATTTATCCATACAACAAGGTTTTAAGTTCATCATTGCTGATAATTAGCCACCGGCTAAGTTAACGGTTCATCTTTCTTCTTGCTCTAAACCTAAAAAAAACATTTTGCTTATAATGAATTTTTTTTTTTTGTTTTTCATTCTTAATTTAATGATTTTTGTTACTCCATTATTTTAAATTAATAAAATACTCAGGCTGCGTTTACTTGTCGGATTTAGGAATGAGAATCTAAAATCATAATAATACTCGCGTTTATTTGGTAAAATAAAGTGGAGAATGTGAATTATTTTAGTAGGTCCTATAACAATTTAGGAATCAAGATTGGAAATATGATTCCCAAGGAGAGACTTGGGAATCAGGCTCTCATTCTCAACATTTCTCATCTGTCTCCATTAATTTTTTATTATTTTGAAAATACCCTTACTGCAGATAAAAAATACAAATAGAGAAAAATAAAAAAAATCCATAAAAACCTAAACTCTTTATCACACGAGCCTCCTAATTGAATGCAATCAGAACTACTTCCATCACCGTCGCGGCCAAACTCATCCAGCATCTTTATCGTCATGGTCCATCGACTGTGGACAATAACTAGTTGCCGATTTCGTCTCATGGGCCGTGTCGGTTTCGTCGCCATCTCATTTTGTTTCTAATTTCGCCTTTGATGGCTAGGGTTCCGATCTGATGCTGTTGCTATTGCTAATGATGATGATTTGTTGTTGTCGTTGTTGTCGTGACGATGACGATTTCGATTTTGAATTTTGATTATTGCTGTTAATTTTTTTTTTTTTGGGAAATGGATTATTTTGCTGAGGATGATTATTTGGGAAATGGATTAATAAGTGGATTTTTTTTAAATGGATTATTTTGTTGATGATGATGAATCCAATTATGATTATTATTATTTTTTAAATGGATTATTATTTTGCAAATGATGACTTTTTATTTTCATTATTATTATTAATGATAAATTATAATTAATTAATACACTAACAATATATGAATATAATTAAGTAATATATTAACAGCTGCAACAACAGTAGTAGTAGTAGTAGTAATAATAATAATAATAATAGTTATTATTATAATTAATTTAATGGTATTTTAGTAATTTAAAATAATTTAGCTTGTTCTGATTCCGATTTCAAGATAAAATAGACACATTAATGGTATTTCTATCTATTCCCATTCCAATTCCTACAGCTTAAATAAACAATTTATTCTAATTCTCATTCATCATTCTCATTCCAACCCATTCTGATTACTGACAAGTAAACACAACATTACTTTCTTTTACAAATATAATGACTTTGTGATTGATAATATTTATGAGTTTCCCCTATTTAGAGTGTAAAAAATATTGATCGACTTGATGGCTTCTATCAATTTTTTTATATATGAAAAAAAAATTTACTCTTTTTTCCCTATGTCATATAGAGTCTAATGAGAAAGAAGAGTTCAAGAACATTTATGGAATCAATTTTTATGTTAATAGCAGAAAAATATTTCAATTGATCTTTTTTTTTCATTTTGGATGTAATTTATAAGAGGAACAAGGGATGTTAATAGCTCCACCCTTATTATTATGATGTGTTTACTTATTGTGAATGCGAATGAGAATAAGATAATGAGAACGAATAATGTGTTTACTTGGTTAAATGAGAGGTGGAATAAAAATTAAAATGGTGAACCCCACCTAAATTTGAGAATGATTACTAGAGTTCTCATACTCATAGGGGAGGTGAGAATGCGAAGCTTGTTCTTTAAAACGACTATATTATCTCTACTTAAATCTTAAAATACTTATTTTATCTTTACTTAATTATTATTATTATTATTATTACTACTACTACTACTATTATTATTATTAGAAACAACAACAACAACAACAACAACGACAACAGACAACAACAACATCAATAATAATTACTATTATTAATATAATGATGATGATGATGATGATGATAAATAAATAAATAAATAATTATTGTTGTTGTTGCTGTTGTTATTATGAAAATAATTAACCAAGGTCATTTTAGTAATTTGTAACAATCTATTTCGATTCCAAGATTAAGCAAATACATCGATGGGAATACAATTCATTCCGATTTAGATTCTCATGACTAAAGTAAACAATTTATTCTGATTTTCATTCCTCGTTCTGATTCCAGCCCATTCTGATTCTACTCAATTTCGATTTCACACAATTCCAATTACTGATTAGTAAGGGTGGGAATCGAATCGGATTTGGATCAATTTGATCCGATCCGAGGATTCGAATTGACCTCTAAATCCAATTGAATGAAAACTTTGCAATCCGCTCAGATTTGATTCGGATCGGCTCAAATCCAGGTCAATTCAATCAATCTAATTGGATTGCACTTGCAATTAACAAATATATATAACTGAATTATAAATAAAAAATAAAAATTGAAAGGCAGCCCTATATCCTTAAAAACCCAAATAAAAATAAAAAGAATCGAAGAAGCACTTGCAGGCCGCAGTTGCACTAACCAAGCCAAAGAGTCAAAGAAGCACTTGCAGGTTGCAGCCACACGAACTCAGCCGAAGAATAAGAGAAGCACTTGTAGCCGCACAAATTCAGCCAATCTCTTTGAGAAAAAGCCGGCTAGCTGTCAAGTCTCAAGTCGTCGATGAGCTGCACGGGTTTCAATTTCATTGTTGCTGGGTTCGAACTCAAGATGAGGTTTCAATTTCACAATGACTCTTATCTTTTATTCTAGTTTACTGTTAAGAGAGAGTTGCTGGGGAGAACTTGATGATGACGCTTGTATATTGAATGTGAAGCGGTGGGGTTTTGATTTTGTTGTGGATAAGGAAAACGCCGAGAAGAAGGGAAAAGAAAAAGTGACATTGGCTTCGTTTGGTTAGATTCAATATGATGTTTTGGTTTGGGCTTAAGATGAGATTTCAATTTCACTGTGGTACTAGCCGCAAGCAAAAGTTGAAGTCCCAAACCCAGCCACTGCATTTATTTATTTATTGCATGGGTTTCCAATGGAGTCGGATCCATCAAAGCTTGTGAGGAGCAGAGTTTTTAAGAATAGACACTTAAGACTTTCAAAAAACTTGCAGAGGTTTGAGTCTTTTGACTGTCATTTTTTGTATTTCTTTTTCGCATTTGCTGGCTTGCTGCATTTTTTCTTATTTGTGTGATTTCAATTTTGTATTTCAACTTGAAAGTGACGTGAATTAATCTGATTTATTTAAGCAAATTCGAATCTAATTTCAATATGATATTACTGAACTGAATCTGAATTAATCCGAATATGTTCGGATCGGATTCGGATTGCATTCGGATAACTGTTTTTACCAATCTAAACAACGGGAAATTCGATCAGATTGATCCGAATCCGATTCGTATATGAATTTGTCCACTCTTATCGGTAAACACACAATTAATGTTGCCAGGCCTATCCAATTTTTTAATTGCCAAATTTATTATTATTTTGAATATTGAAATTTAATTTATTTTTAAAGCTTATTACACCGCAACAAAAACAAATACATTCCGTTTTTGCAATTGGACCAAAAATCTACAAGAATAATCTCTTATTGGGTCCAATGTCGAAGCCAAAAACACTTGGAAAGTCAAATTTAAAGTTTTAACACCAAATCAAGTTAGTGACTCAGAGCTCTTAACAGAAGCCGCCGGTGCCCCAGTAACACGTAGAGATGGTCAATCGGGTGGTGACACGGCGTGGAGCAACGACAGCGTTTTGGTGGGCCATCTGTTGTGACGTCCGTGAACTTGGTAGGGTTTGAATTTTAAGCGCGGGAGCTTAAAAAGTAAGTCATGATTAGAGATGAAATTTAGCGTAATGGCTTCGTAATAAGCACGTTTCACTTTTTAATAAAAATAAACTTAAAATTTTAAAATTTTATAAGTAATTTGAAATTGAATCTTTTAATATTTTTTATTAGAGCAAGTTTTAAATTTTATTTAATTCTTAGTTTCAAAAACATATATTATGATTGATTTATGTTTATAATTTATTAAATAAATAATTGATATGATGATTTTAATAAATAAAATTATAAACGTGTATTAATATTATTATGAACTATGATTTATGACTCTATATAATTCCAAGTTAACAATTAAATTAATCGTTAAGAAAAATTTATTATTATTATTGTTGTTAAGTATTAAAAAATAATTCTAATATCATATGGTCAAATTTAATAATTAGTATTACGTTTTTTTATATTATTAATTTATTATTATTGAATATAAACTTGAATTTTAAATTTTTTATTCTATTAAATTTAAATAAAAATACGTAGACATAAAAAAATACATAGATTTAAAAAAATATATCAATAACTTAGCATGTTCTTAAAAAAAATTTAATAATTTTTTTTTTAAACACGATACGGCACAATTTACGATACAATACATGTGCCGGAAGAAATCTAAACAAAAAAATTAGACACGGTACAAAGTATATATTGTGAAGACACTATGACACGAGAATGAGCACGTATGAACCTTATTTTTTATTGTTGGCCATGTTTAGTAGTACCAGCCTCAGCCGCCCGGGTTTAAATGACAAAGCTGATCATTGGGTTCCTCCATTCCATCTCATGAAACCTCAAGCCCAAATTCCAAAACTAATAGCAAATGGCTTCTACAAAGAAGCACTTTCTTTATACTCAGAACAGCAGTCTGCTTCTTTGCCTCCTCACAAATACACTTTCCCTCCTCTGTTCAAGGTGTGCGCCAATTTCAAATCATCGATTCAAGGCCAAATCCTACATACCCATCTCATCAAAACTGGGTTTTCATCAGAGATTCACGCCTCCACAGCTCTCACCGACATGTACATGAAACTTAATTTAGTTAGTGACGCTCTCAAAGTGTTCAATGAAATGCCTGATCGGAACTTGGTGTCACTGAACGCAGCAATATCCGGGTTTTCTCAAAATGGCTATGTTCGAGAAGCTTTGAGGGTGTTTAAAGAAGCGGTGGTTGAATTGTTTAGGCCCAATTCTGTAACCGTTGCTAGCGTGTTGTCTGCCTGTGAGAGCCTTGATCATGGCTTGCAAATGCATTGTTTGGCGATAAAGTTGGGCGTCGAGATGGATGTTTATGTGGCAACTTCATTGGTGACAATCTATTCGAATTTTAAAGAAATATCTGTTGCTACTAGAGTGTTTGGAGAGACACCGGGGAAGAATATAGTGAGTTATAATGCCTTCTTTACCGGACTTTTGAATAATGGAGTTCCTTTAGTGGTATTAAAAGTGTTCAAGGACATGGAGTGTTTAAGTGACGAACCCACTTCGGTTACGTTCATTTCTGTTATTTCTGCATGTGCAAGTCTGTTATATCTTCAGTTTGGCAGACAGGTGCATGGGCTTACACTGAAAATTGAGAAGCAATCTGATACTATGGTTGGTACTGCACTTGTTGATATGTATTTAAAATGTGGCTGTTTACCTTGTGCTCACAATGTATTCCAAGAATTGAAGGGGAGCAGAAATATTCTGACATGGAATACGATGATAGCTGGAATGATGTTAAATGGTCGTAGTGAGAAGGCCATGGAGTTGTTTGAAGGGTTAGCACATGAAGGATTTAAACCTGATCCAGCAACTTGGAATTCAATGATTAGTGGGTTTTCTCAGCTTGGGATGAGATTTGAAGCTTTTAAGTTCTTTGAAAAAATGCAGTCAACTGGAATGGTCCCAAGTTTAAAATGCATCACAAGTGTTTTATCAGCTTGTGCAAACTTATCTGCTCTGAAGCTTGGGAAAGAGACTCATGGGCGTGTTATTAGAGCTGATTTAAACAAGGATGAGTCCATGGCTACAGCTCTTATTTCGATGTATATGAAATGTGGGCAGCCTTCTTGGGCACGAAGATTTTTTGACCAATTCGTGATAAAACCTGATGATCCTGCATTTTGGAATGCAATGATATCTGGATATGGAAGGAATGGAGAGTATGAGTCTGCTGTTGAAATTTTTGACCTAATGCAGAAAGAGAAGGTAAAACCAAATTCAGCATCTTTTGTTGCTGTCCTGTCTGCCTACCGTCATGCTGGCCAGGTTAACAAAGCATTGCAAATTTTCACGATGATGGATGATGACTTCGGCTTGAAACCAAAGCAAGAGCATTTTGGTTGCATGGTTGATCTTTTAGGTCGATCTGGAAGGCTAGATGAAGCTCGAGAATTAATAAGAGAACTACCAGAGCCTACTGCTTCCGTCTACCATTCTCTTCTTGGTGCTTGTTGGTGTCACTTGAATTCTGATTTGGGAGAAGAAATGGCCATGAAGCTTCAAGAGATGGAGCCAGAAAACCCTACTCCTTTTGTGATTTTGTCCAACATATATGCTGGATTGGGAAGGTGGGAGGATGTAGGAAGGATTAGGCAGATGATAAATGATAGACAGTTGACAAAACTCCCCGGTATTTCAGCTGAAGTTACATGAAAAAAACAGTACATGTATTGTTAATAACTGATAGAGTAATACGATTCTACTTTGTTTGCAGCCAAATTGATTACACCGCCAGTTTATTCAAGCTGTCAGAGATCTTTTATAACAAAAATCTCACTGGGTCAACAAATCTTTGACCGAAAACCCAAAGTAGTTGTCCAAATGGTTAGGGGGTTCGAAGATGAAGCAAGAGATTACATCTCTGAGTGTAATTACACCAACAACTTCAGCTTCCTCGCCAGCTACCACATAGATTCTGTGAACAGACTTGGAAGCAAGACTGTGGATCACACTACCGAGAGTTGACTCCAGCTTGCATGTTATTGGTGGGATGACTTTACCAGAATCTGGGGTTGTTGCTACCACAGCATTCATGAAATCTCTGGCTGTGAGCTGCCTGAAAGTGAAACAAAAAAGATGATAGGAACTTGATTGCACCATCAGGTCTTCAATGGCATATGTTCTACAAAAATGGCATAGGTAATGATCAATTAAAATGCTTTGATTCATGCTTCTCAATAATTTGCTGTATGTAATAATTCGTTAGATTTCAGTCTCGTTGATCGTTTAATCTCATTGTTCTCATTTTTACTTCACTTCAGTAATTCATTCTTGTTCTATTTGGACAAGGCAGTTTATAATCGCTCATAGACAGAGACTGATCGTAATTCAGTTTGGATGTTTGCATACAGGTTTGAACATTGCATCCTACCTGAAATTGGAGAAGAGTTCTGGTTTGAGCAGCAAGTGTCTGATATCTCTTATGCTTACATTTCCCACAATTTTCTTTTGTTGTCCCTCTACGACTGGAATGCCACCAATATTGTTATCTTTCATCCGTTTGAAAGCTTCCAGAATCAGTTCATTGCTCTGTATGGTAATAACCTGGCCAAAAAGACAACATGAGTGAAATTCTAGAATCAAATGGTAAGCTAGGAAATATTATATTATGAGGTATCCATGATATTTTTACCTCATCAGAAGACATGAACGGAAGCCCTAGATCAGAAATAGGTTGTGAAGCAATAATGTCAAACCAGTCCCTTCCTTTGCATCCTTCCAGACCCTGAACAACTGCTGATTGAGTAATGTAGTTCTTAATATCAGGTGTGCCTGGTTCAATGATAGGTACATTTCTCAACCTATATTTTGAGAGCAGCAGTAAGACGCTCAGCATAGAACCGTCTGTTGCAACTGGAAGGAAAGGTGCCCAGCGATAGGACTTAATTATTGACCTCACCTGAAAGAAACGATGTAATATCAATTTAACATGGGTAAAAGATGGAGAGCACTTTCTATTGTCCATTTTACAGTGGGAATTTTTAATCTCGCACATGAAATATTGGACTGCCTGTATCAAGAGTCCTATAAGCTGATTAGCTGAGTACGAGGTTATGCTACAGAGGAGGAAGAACTAAATTATTCAAAATTGACTAAAATGCATCAATGGAGACCAAGCGAACTGGACCCTGTATATGACCTCTTTACTGAACTAACTTACAGTAGTCGACTTGAAAGGTTCTTCTTGTAGGATAACTTTGTAAAAATCCTCGTGTAGTCTATCAGCAGCCGTGGGAGCGTCTTTTCCCGCCCCTTTTTCTGCAGCTACACCACCAGCCACAGCAGCCCCTGCTGCAGCAACAGTTAGTCCAGCAACTGCAGCAGGACCTGTCATGCCCAATGCTATTGCTCCAAGAGCACCAACTGTTCCAGCACCTACACTAGCAGCTGTTGCAGTGCCCACTGAGAAGGCAGCAGCAGCAAGTTCTGCAGTCTCTAACACCCAAAGAACGATTGCTGAGTAATCTACAATCCCTAGGTACCTTTCCTTCCAATCCGAACTAGATGGTGCATCTGGGATTTTCACAGGAGCAGACAAAATGTTGCATTCTGATAGAATCTTGACAGCATCGGGAGTGGTTGTGTCTGCCATAATTTCAATCACTACAAAAGTCGGGTACAAAACATCTTTTTGTAAGTTAGGGACTCCCGTAGGTATAAAAAGTGCATGAACCAGTGAGGAAATAGGAAGCAATGAAGTGGTGAGGAAATAGTAAGCAATGAAGTAACTGCTATCACCTCTGCCTCCTGGAACATTTGGGAAAGATAGAACTGGAATCCTCGCAAATGCAGCTGTTAAAGTCTCCTGTAATGAATGCGGTAATTTTTTCCTCAACTGTACGGCCTCAAAATAAGCATCGCAGTTAGAAAGTTTTGAAACTTCCTTGGCCTCTTCTGCTTGAGCCATGCCTTCACTCAATGGGTTGATAAAATTCTTATTACTCACTCAATGGGTTGATAAAATTCATGTTACTCACTCAATGGGTTGATAAAATTCTTATTACCCTCTACTTAATTGAATGTTTCTTTCTCGACAACATGATAATCACTGCACTAAAATACACTTAAATTGAATATTTCTTTCTCAAGAACAAGATATTTGCTGTGCTAAATATACTTAAATTGTTGGGTACATTCTTTGAGTAATTGAGTTGATATGTAAGTCTCCAAGTTCGTTGTATGTGCATCATTTAGATCAAGGTTCAGAAGTGTATGATTGTGTTTATGGCATAAAATGCATGTTTAAAGGCTTGACTACACAGTGAAAAAAAAACAACTCAACGCTTTCATCCCAAATAAAAATATATGTTAACATAAGAATTCAATGAATAACATCTGAAATAGAACCATGCTTAATAAGAACAAACGTTTTTGCATTTTGATAACCAGAGAAAATATTCATTTGAATCCAATGCTAAAATCTATTGACACTGGCTTCATCGTAAATCAAGATCATGATTCATATTAATGGCGAATGACATATCACTACAACGCACTTCAGATCGAATCTAAACATACCTGTTTGTAGAAACTTGTGTTAAGAATCTTGATTGGGTCCCCTTGCTGCAACCACCACGCATTCAGTTTAGCTGTTTCCATATATCCATGGGGCGTGGCTTTGCCACGTGCAGGCAGCGGACGCGTTTCAGGTGTATTGATAACCAAGTGTAAAGACTAAAGAGCGAACTAGGTAGTTTGGTCAAGTCCAGGAAGCAGTCCCGTTGGGCCCAATCACTACGCAATTCACACGGGCCTATTCTTCTTTGGAAGTCCAAGCCCATCACTATCCTTATTCAATCTTGCGTGCTATGAAAAAATAAAAATTAATATTTTTATTTTTTACTAATTAAAAAAACAAAATTAATGTTCAATAGGAAATCTAAATCGAAACGGAAATACGGCTTGTATAATTTAGATTTGAATCTAGCTAAATCAAACTTTATACTAGTTTTTATATAAAAGAGAAACTTTCCTAGGTATTTTCATCAGTATCGCAATGGCTACGTCTTTTCTCCAAGCTGCCGCATCAACAGAAAAGGTTAATGCTCCATCCGCTCTCCAAGTTGTTCAGATTGAGGGACTCGTTTTACTCAAAATAATCAAACACTGCAAGGACTTGTCACCCTCTTTGGTTACGGGTCAACTTCTTGGACTAGACATTGGTACCGTTCTTGAAGTCACCAACTGCTTCCCTTTCCCAAATCATGAGCAGGAGAATGATATCAATCAAGAGACTGATGATATCGGTGCTAATTACCAGCTTGATATGATGAGGTGCCTGAGAGATGCTAATGTGGACAGCAACGTTGTTGGGTGGTACCAATCAACGCCGCCTGGAGACTGTTTCCAATCGGTGGAATTTATAGAGACTTTTGTGAACTACAAGGAGAATATTGGAAAATGTGTGGGCATAATTTACGACCCTTCAAGGTCGAGTATCCAAGGCGGCTTGGCGGGTCTCAAGGCTTTGAAGGTTTCCGATACTTTCTTGGAACTTTACCGCAATGGGAATTTTAGTGGGGAGAATTTGAGGGATAAAAATATATCATGGGCTGATGTTTTTGAGGAAATTACGATAAGAGTCTCAAATTCTGCACTCGTTAGCGCCTTTATGAGTACGCTGGAACCTGATAGAGTCACTGATCAGAGTGATTATGACCGCTTGCAAATATCAAGCAAGCCGCTTTTGGAGAGGAATGTGGAGTTTTTGATTCGATGCATGGATGATTTGTCAACGGAACAAAAGAAGTTGAAATTTTACTACAAGGACGTGACTCGTCAGCAAGCGTGGGTTCAAGAGAGAAGGGATGAGAACGAGGCACGTAAAGCTGCTGGAGAAGATCCTTTGCCGGAGGACGATTCTTCAAATCCTTTCTTTAAGCCAATTCCCGAGCCTTCCAGATTGGAAAGCTTGCTCATAACTAATCGAATTGCCGACTATTGCAACCAGATTCATCGGGTTGCCGGACATAGCTTCAGCAGATTGTCTTTGATCAAGGCTTTGCATGATGATTGATCATGTAATTAGACCTTTTTACATATATTGCGGTACTTATTCCAAGTTTAATTGTTCTACTTTTAATTATTTTATTTGATGTGTGTATAATTAACTTTATTTGGTTTGACAATGAGAATATATATATATATATATATTTTAATTAGAGATGTTTGTTATGATGATTATATCTAGAGCAGTTCAATTGATATTTAGAGGGCAAATTTAGAAATTTTTGGTCTTCAAGTCGTTCATCCAGCGACGTCGCTACTGACCTCTTTAGTAGGGGAATATTAATCGATTGCCCAGTGCCAATTTTATCGAATAACGGTCAATTTTGGTTGAAGTGACCCTTTATTTGTTGCAATCAATTACAGTACAGCATGCGGAAGACAAAGGCCCATGGTTAGTTATTTACCAAGGTTATGTGCTTTTTCATCTTGCTAATTGATTTCAAAGATTTCTAAGCATTTAGGATTAATTATAGGAAGCGAACAAAAGGTACGTGTATTATGCACGACTAAAACTAAGATGCAAGGTATATAAAGAGGTGCACTTGCAATCCATAAATACATTAATGAAAACATATATAAGTAAGATATTCTTAATTTTGTTTAAATTAATTTAATCTTATCTACGATCATCCTCTTTTATCCACACGCACTACATACTGACTTTTTCTTATTTGACCTATGAGTTTTTAGCACGATCCTCTTATAAACATTTTTACTACATAACGACTTTCTCACTTGTTTTTTTTCTTTTTTTTTTTTTTCAGTTTTTTCGTTTTAAGCAAAATATAATTAGATAAGAAAGTGAAAATAACTTAATCAAGAACAAATTAATTTTGGGTGATATAATGTATACTCTTCATTTGTTAGAAATATATCTTTCAACGCTATCTGACAAGAAATACAACAAACATGAGAGTTTACATATATTAAATAAAATCGGAAAAAAAATTAAATCTTAACCTACACTCTGTTGAACACAAACTATATAGTACAAAATTTCATGAGAGTGCAAATTACCAGAAACATGAACTAGCCAGCTTGGTCCTAATTAAACAAGATGGGTCCACACTGGTTAGTTTTCCTTTGTTCTGTCTCGATCGGCAGGGCTAGTTATATCTTAACATGGTCTTTGACTTCAACTGGAGACCCTAAAGCAGTCTTAGACGCAGAAAATGGCAGTGAATTGAGTGGGAAAATAGACACAGCAGGTTGCTGATGAGCAGATGAGGGCAAGTACTTGTCCAAAAGGCTAGATGCAAACCGTAGAGTACCATTCTGGGCTGATGAGTCGGCAGCCGATTTTATTGAAAGATTAGGTTTACCCCACTTCATATCCAAGCCAGAACTCTCAACTGGGCCTCCAACATTCTGCTGACCGATGTATGACGAGATCACAGCTGCTAATGCCGATTGGAAATTAGGGTTTGAAGTGATAATTTCCGTTGTAGCAGCTATAGTACTTTCTGTGAGAGACTGTCCTTGAGGAATAGGAGGAGGAGTACGCGGGTTGTTCGTCATTTGCATATATGGCTGGTAAATATGTTCTTGAGCTGGTTGCTTTCCAAGATAATTCGCATAATTATTGGAATAGCCACTGCTCCAAGAAGTTTGTAGAGAGTTTGTAGAAAATGGAGAGGAAAAGTTGAGAGACGTCAATGAAGAATTATATCTTGGAGCTGAAGTAGAAAGCCTATTGAAATGAGAGAAAGTGGCTGGTGCTGTGAGATCAAGAACGACAGTTGGGTGAGAATTGGTGTTTGAGATAGAAGAGCTAGAGAAATTAAGTTGATCATGTGGTCTTGCATTTTCGGAGAAAGTGAAGTTCAATCCGTGGAGGTTGGGTGGAGTAGACGCGGAAACTGAGGTTCCAAGTTGTGAGGTTGATGAACGGCATTGTAGCATGGAAGCAGCGGCAGATGTGGTGGAAGCCATGGCTGTGGCCGAAATTGGAAGTGGGTGGTTATGTGTACCTTCGTAGGTAGTGATCAAGATGGACATGTCCTCATGCCATCTTTGTACCTGAAACATACATACGCGCACACACACACACACACATATATATATATTAGATAAGGTTAACTAAAAAATCAGTATAACGGTAATGAACGATAGAATCACATTATATATATTGAGAAATTCTTTTTTTTTTTTTTTCCGTAGAGATGATATTTGTTTCATATATATTTCAAAAATTTTAATATAATTATTAAATAATAGTAATAATGAGTTTCTTAAATTATTTCATATATAATTAGTTTCGTCAATAATTATTATTATCAGATTCATGAGCTTCTAAAAATAAATTCTCATGTAAATGAATAAATGATAACACATTGATTTTTTTTTTTTTTGGGGTTAAATGGTAGGTAAGCATGCATGTAGTTTTATAATATCTAAGAAACCAAGTGAAGTGAAGGGGCATGCTGATAGAAATTCATTATATCAAGAGTTTCAACTAAAGTGGGCAGCAAACAATTAATGTACCTGCTTTCTGACAGGGCAAGTTGGAGAGATTGTGCAACGGTAGTATGCCCGAGGGCAGGGATTCCCTTTAGCTATTTTTTGTCCATATTTTCTCCATTGGCATCCATCATTCATCTATACAGATAAAAATCCATGTAGGCAAAATAATGATATTAATATTATTTAATTTGTCACTTAATGGAACATCTTTAATTTGTTCCATGTCAATATTGTGTAATTGTAAGATGTAACATCTTAATTTAATCTTGAAGTATTTTCTTTGTGGAACTAAGAGGTTTAATATATATACTTACTGTTGTGGTGTCGCATCTAGCTCTAACAGAAACCCTAGCTTTCTTTAGCTGGGCCTTTTGGAAGACCTCTTCATCTTGATCACCACTTCTCTTACTCTTGAGATTAATTTTGCTTAGCGACCATATCTCAGTTGGCTCCTCTTCCTTCAATTGTTCACAAGTAGTTTTTGCAGGGCTCGGAGGATTCTCAGATTCTCTTGAGTTACTGCTAAACTCAAATCTGCTGCAGTCCAACCCAAGTGCAAGCCCTTGTTTATTGTTCTTTTCATGCCCATCACTCAAATTATTGCAAATCTTTTTCTCATCCTTCGTAGGCTGAGATGATGATCTCCCAAGGGTAAGCGAAACTAGTTCATCAAGTTCTTCATTTTCCTGATCATGATGTGTAGAAATTTTATCTTTAGACTTTTTAGCTTCTTCTTGCTGAAGAATGTCTAAGAAATGCGATTGTAAAGACTGATAATCCTTCGCCATTTTTGCTAACAACAGCTTTAACTTTTCGTTTTCTTCTCTAATCTCTCCAACTTTGGCTTTAACTGATTTCAGCTTCTCCTCCTATATTGATCGGCAACAACAAATTAAAGGCTCACTAAAACTTTGTGTACATATATAGTTCAGGTTAACTATAATCAAGAAATTAATTAAAAGGTAGTCCAATTTCCACTTGTTTCGATTCCAGTTGACTTAGTCAGCCTTCTGGAAAGGCTTTATAATATACCTAGTCCTAAGTGATCAGATATATGAGTTATCTTTACTACAAGGTTTAGATTTAATCATGCTAATATTATTAGCTGCCAATTTGGAATTAGAAAGTTGCTTATTCATTGGACGGTATATGTACGCTAGCCTTCAAATGTTCGTTTTTCTTAAAAACTTAATTAATTTATAACAAAGTTAACGTATAAGTTTAATTTCCTTTGACAAACAAGTTTTGTATTAAATATACCAAGAGAAACTTTAGTTCGGTTTACACACAAGCTCTCGATCAGCAACGGCACATACAATTAAATTCGCCACTAATATCACTATTTTGAGATATGATTTTTGAAAAATTATAATTTTCTTGTTTTACATATAAAATGCTAAAACCCTAGTATCAGCTAAAATTAAATATGCAGCATTATATCCAGAAAAAAAATTAATGGGGATCTAAGGTTCAAGATTCATGATTATATGACAGTTTTATGGACTAAAACCATAGCTAAAAACATCTAAGAAAGAAAATAATTAAAAGATGCAGGGGAAAGAAGAATTATTTGATGATAAAACACAAAATTAATCGATTTGTTGACGAAAGAACTGCTTCTGTTGAGAAGTATTTGCTTCAAAAAAAAAAAAAACATGAATAGCTAGCTACCTAGGTTAAAGTAGATGATCACCTTTTGAATTTTGGCATGAATATGAACATGAACATCATCTTCTTCTTCTTCTTTACCAATGCTTTTCTTTGTTTCCTCCTCTTCACAAGCTTTTGCAAAAAGAGACTTTTCCTTCCTATTCTCCATTGCCTTTCTTGACTTTCTTTTATTTCTAACACTCTTTGCCAATATATCTCTAATTCATTATGGAAACCTGGCTTCTTATATATAAAGAATAAAGGCCTCAAGATTTTGACTTTCTATATAAAAATTCCGAACACCAGCCGTGCTTACATTTTTTTTTTTTTTTTAATTGTCAAACAGCCCATATGCACACCCGAAGAAGCAACATTAATTCAAATTTTCACGTTTAATATTCAATACATTAATTTTGAAAAAAAAAAGGAAATATTTTCAACTTTCCATGTTCATGAAATACGATGTGAATTACGGTCAAAGTTCATCTGCCCTCAATTTGACTCCAGTGACGATTTGGGTAGGGGTCCTTCCATTGCAGTACAGTTCTTAAACGACTGTGAGATAGCAGTCCAATTCCGGGAGCCACGTCAGCTGATGAAGCGAAAGTTGCGCTTCCTTTGACCACAGACACTCTAGACGCCGCTGATGTGGCGTTTTTTCATGCATGGAAATTAGAATCTGCATATTGATATATTTTTTAGTTGAGTTTAGGGCACTATACGTGTTCACATGATTATATTATTATAATTTTTTTTTTTCTGAAGGGACATGATTATATTAAGTTGAAATAGCTGTTTAGACAAGAAAAACTAATCCTCTTTGATCGAGTTCATTTAGACAAGAAAAATTAATCCTCTTTGAGTTCAAATTACGAAATTTTCATGATTCTGGAGATGTCAAAACTACTTTAGTTTTATGCATAGAATACTCTAAAAAGGAGAAGCCCCAGCTGCTGAACAAGTGAACTTTAAAACCTTCTTTTGCTAGAAGTTTACTTGAACCTATATAAATCAGATCGTGACATTTTTTTTTGGGGTTCTCAATTTCGGGAAATATTTGTCATTAAGAATTCTAATTAACTTGTGTTTTCAAGTAAAATCTGATAAAAGGAAAGACATTAGTGAATGAAAGAAAATTACTTGTAGTTGGTGTGGGGGTCAGAAAGGTTGTCAAAGCCATAGGAAATGATCGATCAATTGAAATACAATTTGTATCATACAAATCGCACGGCGTTTGAGCTTTGAAAAAGCTCTTAAATGGCGTGTTTGGCACTGTTCAAACTTCAAATCACTTATATTTAATTATTTCCCGGTTCTTTGATTATGATTGAAAAATTGAAAATTACCTCAACTGTAGGACCGGTTCCAAACGATTAATTATAATGGGTTGCACAACTAATAATTGACCTTCCATTAGTAAATTGAAATATAAAAAGTAATTTTCTTTTCTGTTTTTAAAGTCTGAATAGGGATGAGAAATTCTATCCACTAAATATCAACCCTTGTCTCTTATTATTCACAAATCGCTTTATCACGACCTGCTGAACTATATCTAAAAGACTTAAAATTTTGAAGAGCTCAGTCAGCACTTCCAATTAATTATTTGTTGAACTATAAAAATGATTTCCATTAGATAAAGATATAAATAGAAAGGCAAACAAATATAAGGAGAATTTAAGGGGAAAAAAAAGGAGAAAAAGGAAATTCCTGATCCATCGCGGCATCATGATAAGCTAGTGAGTTATCTCAACTAATAGAGCTATTGCCATTCCAATCTTTTAAAAGCCAAAATCAATGAATCCATCCACGTTCCGTCCCAAATTTTTTTAAGGTTTTTTTTGCCCCATAATTTTAGAATCAGAGTTTGCAACTTGCATAAATTGTTTCAATTTAATATATGGCAATTAATGTTATTGTAAGAATGTTGCACGTCTACAATTATACACACACACACATACATGTACATACATGTATGTGTGTGTGTATATGTATGTATGCATGCAGGTATGTATGTATGTATGTTAAAATTATGTATAAAAGATGTCAATTGATAATTAGAGAGCGTTATGTTATAAAATGGACGGTGAAAAACTATAGGAAAAGTGGCTGAGAGCTAGTTCTTCTATTGGTTTCATTATCTTATATTAATTTGTCAATATCAGGGATGCGGTAAGTCTACGAGGACTTATTATTAGATACATAGGTCATAAGATGTTTAGTGAATATTAGATACATAGGTCATAAGATGTTTAGTTGAGAATTTGGAAAAGGAAAAAAATTAACAGTAGCTTTCAACGCAAAAAAACAAAAGTACATAAGAGTCCTCAAAATAAAGAAATGGAGAACTGACACATTGAAAGATTCAGCAGGTCTTTACATGGATTTTAAATATACATTTTTAGCAATCAGCTCTCTTGACCAAAAGTTGTCTTCATGTACATGTAATACTTTTCCTGTTGCTTCTTATTTCGATATATCGTTGCTAGTTTCAATTTCTATGCGATGCGCACATAGACACACACACACACGAAGCAAGCATAATATCAAGATCAAACACACAATGATCTTCTGAATTTTGATACATCACCTAAATATCATATATATACAGCTAAAAGCTAGCATCTCTAGTCCTTACAGTTAAGACATGCATTGAAACTTGAAAGCTATTATGGTTTCACATTCACGATATATTTAGTGATTATAATCTCTCTCCTGATTTATTAATGTTTTTCTCTGACCTTTTGAAGATGTTATTCTGCCATGTAGTTCTTAATTAATAATAGTTTATGGTTGATCTTGGTCCTAAGGGTGCCTAGAAACATGCCATGAAATGGGTTCCGAGCAATGGAAACCTGCAAAAGCATAAGCAAGAAAGCTCCTTGATTTAACTTCATCTTCGTCTTAAGTCAATGATGTATGCTCGATTATAGCTAGCTATCTTGTTACACTTCATTTAATCATTTTCATATTCTTTTTAATATAATTCTTAGCTCATCCAATCTAAAAGATCAACTGTCATTAATAAATAAATCATATACGCTGCTGGAGCCTGTCGACAGCTAAATACATCAACACTATTTTGAAGGTCCACATGCGATTCCAATAACCGGAAACTCATAGATCTCAATTGTAAACAAAAGCAAGTGATTATTATTTAAACTTTAATTCAGTGATGCCGATCTAAGTTGTTGAAAGTAAGTGTCCTCATCTTCGCTCAGAGTTTAACTAAAACTTCATCAGCATATTAAATTAAAAGTTAATTGCATCTTAATGAACTGATTGGATCTATTATTATCATCATGTCACCCGCTACAAATCTGCACGGTACCCTTCTGTTTGTTTTCGTTAAGTCTATATAACATATGTCATAACAGCTGACATATATATTCATAGAGGTCCATATATTCCTTTTCAGTGTTCAAACTATTATCATAGAGGTCCATATCACTATTAGAGTGTGTGCTGAGTGTGTAATTTGATACTAACATTAATAAAGATAGAAAAATTTTTATTCATTTTTAAAAACACGAGGACCAACAAACAAATTGATGCCTAGCTATGCGGACTAAGTGACAACTTATCCCAATAAACAGTACATTTTGTCTAAGGAGTTGCATCAATTCTCTCCATGCTCTCATAACTCCAATGAACATATGGCTCAAAATATGTAAACTAGCAGCTCACACGTCAGTTGGAAAAGGCACCAACATTCAACATAGGTAGGTTTACCAAACTAACGTAAGTCATTTATTAATTTAGAGTCGATATAATACAATATTCTCATGACGTTTCCTGAATTAAAATGTAATTAACGAGTCTATAATTCAATAAGTGAGATCAGTACAGCCAATAAGCAAATGATTAGGAATCAGTTATACAACTATTATTAACTCAATAACTAGAGCTCTGCATCCCCAATCGGCCACTTCAAACTACAATATATAAGTCGTAAATGTCAACTAGCTCAGTTTATCCATTTGATCGACTGCCGCCCTGCCACTGATCATCTTTGCTTCAAGTACTACCGTCCATAACAACCTTTTTCTTTTTTCTTTTTGACGAGAAAAAAAGAAGAAGCATTTTTCAAGTACTACCGTCCATAACTACTTTGAAATTGTCAAAAAAGCAATTTTCAAATTGCTAAATCATTTGCAATTTCGTCTTGCTTTTACATTGTAAAATAAGCAAACAACACAGGATTTATCTAAGATACGCTTAAAATGCATTATGGGAACATGTTATTGTTGTCTACAAGGAGGGCCAGTATTATCAATTGTGCAGATGGTCTAGGAGTTTCAAAAGATCTGTTGTTGAATTTCCACTCCACATAGTGATATGAAGTACCAACACAGACCACAACATCAATCCTGCTTCAGAATAAAACAATTCAATCCTATTTCAGAATAAAACAAATCTTAACTTCTTACACAAGGTTGCTTCTAACCAGCTAACTTGTAAGTAGTTGTCAAACATACAACATCTTTACAAACAACAAATGATTGGCCCGTCATCCTCCCATTACAGCTGTAAAAACATGGAAACACTGGACGTAAACAAAACTTTTGGGAGGATTTCTACCATAAAAATGCACATCATGAAATGGCTTAATCAGATCAAAAACCCATCATTGCACCTTGATTTCAGGAATGCCTCCCCTGCCACTACCTGCTCCATTCATAGTCTCCTCCATATCTGGGATTGGCATTATTTGTTCGGGCTGTATCATCGGCTCTTATGGTGCTTGCATAGGCATGCCAACCTAAGAGGTATGGCAAGATAAACTGCAGAGAATAAGAGTCAAAATGCATTATAAACAACTAATAAAAGTTAAAAACAACGTGCCACAACTCTAAACTCTTACTCTACACTGCGTCACTGTCAATAAGAACTTGCTAGTGTTGGTCTTTCTATTCACAATCTCAAGAAACCTTGTCAGTTTGACCCCATTTTGATAAGCTTATATACTCTCTGTTAGCCCTGTAGAACCCCACCTATAGTGGATTATCTCATGACAATTTCTTGTAAGCTGAGTTATAAGCAACATCAAGCAAAAACATATTAGAAATGAAGTTTAATTGATCTCTAATCCATCAATCTTTCCAGGGAAATTACATGTTAAAATGGCTGCCAAAGACTACAAAGTTCTTCATTTGACAGAAAACTCATTTACCCGACCAAATATTGGTCGCACATGTCAAATCACTTCAGTTAGAAGTTAGGACCAACCGGCAAGTTTTCTCTACTTCCTCATTTCTCTGCTCCGGTACCAAATTATCAATCAATTATAGAGGTTACTGGATGTAGTTGATTAGATGGTGATGAATCTAAACTGATAGAAATCTCTCTTATGTATGGTTTTTGAAGTACTATGATTTTCAAAAGCATCCTAAGATCATAGGCAAATCCATATCTTTCTTTGCCATTAAATACACTCAGAGAGACAGAGAGGAGCACATCATACGTTAAAAGCTGAGACCAGGACTGTGTACTCTGCTCTGGTAACTGGAATGTAAATGCTCTCATCCAAATTGATAAGCTTGTTTTGAACACCTTCAAATAGAGGCCATAACACAAATCAGAAAGAAGGAAAACTTACATATATATATATTGATCAACTTTTCAGCATATATTCAAGTTATAACTTCAGAAATGTTAATTTATCACCTTCTGACTGCTGGGTAGAAATGCAATTTAGTAGACAAAGGTATTAACAATTTTGTTCAGGTATGACAAACAATTGGACCAGATTTGGAGAGGAGAACAAGAACCATTCAACAGTGAAAATAAGCCAACCACAAACAACTTATAGCTATATAGGACATATTTATTCTTTGACAAGTGTGACATATCTTTACAGCATAACACTTCAGATAATTCAAATTTTATGATGTCTAGAACAGGAAAAATTTTGCCAGGCAAGGATCTGCAAATTCCATAAATCATAAATGATCATATATCTTATCATCAAAGAGCGGATGGTCTTCCAAATTCACTGCCAAGAGTTCAAGGAAAAGAGCACTACTGAGGTTAAAGAAGTGGCCAGAACCATCTGGAAGTGGCTCCACCTTCAACACCTTCCTGACCTTGCCTTCCTCACTACATAGTATGAAACTTCAATTAGAATCTATATTGAAATAACACAACAATTATAGTATGCAAGAGAGCTCATCTCTACTCCTGATGTTACCTTTTTCCCTTAAAAGGATCATGGAAAAATTCACATGATTCTCTAGCACCAAGGGCAACTAAACTTCCAATCTCTGTCACTGACAGTGAGAATACCTAGAGACATGCAAAAACATACATTCACACAAATGAGAAATTGGTTTCACCAAATTCAATAGCACGTTTGATCATGAATCTAGGAGGGGGACAAAAAAAAAATCGCTTTTTGGTTATATTTCTAAAGATGACATGGAATATTCACTTAAGAAAACAAAAAAAGTACCCAGTTTATTCCCATGCTTAAAAGTTAGAAGCACAAATAGTGACCAAACATCAAGTAACTGCTTCAACCATTAATCAAGTTTAGATCTGAAGCAATTATGTCTGAGTCTGACCCAATTGTGAAACTGTCAATGCTGATCCATCAAATTAAATGCTAAATCTGAAAACCCAGAGCGGTCTAAATCAACAGTTCTAAAGCAAAGCTTTTCATTCGTTGCTTCATAAAACTTCAAGTAATCACTTACAAGTTAACAATAAAAGCCTGGTGCTTCAGACAAAATATCAGCCAGCATCACATTCTCTAAACAACCAGTAAATTCTATTTCTTGAATAAAAATCCAGTAAATTCTATCCTTAAAGATTCCAGTAAACTCTAACATGTAAAAATATTGAAATTTCCAGAACAGTCATTTCTTGTACTATTTTTATCCTCCTTCCCCCAACTTCAGAGTGATTACCTGCTTTCTGCTCCAATCATATTGTCGAACACCAGCAGCAGGAGCAAACTGTAGCATCACGAAACCTTCTCTGGATAGTTTAAATGCCCCTGACTGCAACTCAACAGTCACAAGCAAGCAATCAAAATTCTTAACCAACGACAAAATAAAATAAAATTCAATCACCATAAACATATATGGCATAACTTAACAAACACATTCTTAAAATGAAAAAATAATTTATCCTTTTGTAAAGGCAAACTTGAAGGTAGGCATTACATCTAAAGACACAAATTCCGGTGCTCTAGGCTCCACCGTAAGAGCTGCCTTCCCTTTGTAAATCGAATGACCCACATAAACCCTCGTCGGCAACGTTCCAACTGTACACATGAGACAAACATCCATACACGCACTTAAAGTTTAAAAATTTACAGTTCATTTTGTTACTGAAACATTTGGGGAACAGAGAAAAGTACCAAAACGTTTTTTTTTTTTTTGCCACAATCACTCACCAGTAACGTCTGTTGGAGCATATGAGGAGTTGCTAGGGCTGGCGCTGTAACTCTTTTGTTCATAGTACTCTGACTGGCGGCATTTAACATAAAGTTTCTTCTTTTTGATTGAGATACTTTCAGTTACAGAAATGGAACCAAAGCCGTTGCCTTTTGAATTGGATAAAGAATGAAAAGGGCATAGTTTAGGGTTGAGGGTTTGCGAAGATAGACACTGAAGCTGCAACATTGTTCCAATTTTTGCGAGTGTCGAAATACCGGGATTAGAAGTTCAGGAACTTAAAGGATGAGAGATGATTTCCTGGTCCACGGTCCATGCTAATGACACTGTACTGTGTTAAAAAGAGACGCCACGTCGGCGATATTTATTTGCTGACGTGGACTACGTCTGTGCTAATCCGCCTTTGTCTATCATCACACAAGTCACACAACCGAAATGAAAATTATAAAAGCAGGCTCACTTGTCCATTTTACAACCACATATATTAGAAATCCCATGGTTTCACAACCTTCCGTCTGTTGAATTGAAGGATTCATGAAAGATGTCGTCAATTTGTTGTTCTTTTGGAGTCATTGTGGCTCCTTTGAGGCACAAAGACAAACGTTTCTTGGTTTTATATCACTCCAAGAGAAGAGTCAGCTTCAGTCCTTGCTCTATGAGTTCAACTAATGATGATTCAGTTGCAGCGCCCAAACAAAACCAGGCAAGGAAATCACCTAATATGTTCTGTTTCTGAATTTAACACTTCATGTTTTGTTTCCGCATCTATTTCTTTAGTGCTTACTAATTCTTCTGTTTCCTCTGATTGGCAGTTGGGTTATGATCCTTCAGAGGAGCTACTTGGGCTCGGGGTTGATTTAAAGCCAAGGTTTATGCTCTTGTTCTTAAATAGCTTCATTTCTTTCATCTCATCAAAATGTGAACTTAGTCTTGCATGTGGGGCATCCTTGTTGTAAATACATAATTTGTTTACTAACAATTGTTTGGCGTAGTTCATACTCATTTTATTTTAGTTTACTGGTGTTTCAAATCAAGAGTAAGTTCCAAAATTTTACCTTCTTTTTCCATTGTCTCTTGGAAGCACATGATAAGGATTGTGTGTCATTCAGGTTTATGGTTCTGCCTTATTTCATCAAGGGTATTAAAACAAGATTTTTTTACTTCTGCTTAAATAATCATTTCTATCATCTTGTTATTTTAGACTTTCCAGTAGCTTATAAATTGACATATCTGCGCATTGTAGCATTTCTTGGTTTTTCTGGTCTTTGTACCGATAGAAATGGGTATGTTGTCTAATATAAGAATATGTATCAGGAATGCAGCACCTAGCACACCAAAACCAAGGTCCTGGTTTGGTCCAAATGGTCAGTATATCAGAGAGCTTCCTTGCCCTAGTTGTAGGGGAAGAGGCTATACTCCATGTGTGGAGTGTGGAATAGAAAGAACCCGCTCAGACTGCTCTTTATGTAATGGAAAGGTACATGCTTATGCAACCTCAGTGTTGGTCCCTTGTGAGTTCCCATTTTCTTGTCTTGTTTCTGTGGTATTCTCAAGGGAGTTCTAAATCAAATTATTATATTGATTAGGAAACATATAATTATTCATCTTTACTTGTAAGAATTTTTTAAAATTATTTTTACTGTTATTGCTGCCAATATTTTTTGCTCATGACAGGGTATAATGACATGTCGTCAATGCTCAGGGGATTGCGTCATATGGGAAGAGTCAATTGATGAGCAACCATGGGAGAATGCTCACTCAGTGTAACTTCTTAATATCCTGCTTTTTCATACTTCTTGGTCATCTAATTCAAAATTTTCACTCTCTTTGCTCTTAGTAGCCTCCGCCTTTATTACGTCAAATTTTCTCTTCCTCATGTCATCACCAAACAAATGATCATCCATCTACAATCTTGTATTCAGTTTGAATTCTTTTAATGGTTTATGTGGTGTAAAACCCTGTAATTTCACTAGCTTATTGAAGACTTGAAGTCTTCATATCATAGTCCATTCATTTTTTGAGTGTATGTTACTTCTGAAAAGAAATATCTTTCTTCCTCTCCATCTTATTTATTTATGACCCTGTCCTTTTGTCCAGTTCTCCCCTCAAAGTGAAGGAAGATGATGAAGTAGACAACTTAGAGATTAAAGTGGGTGTGAAGAAAAAATCAAAGCGTGTCTACCATTCACCACCTCCTGAAGTTGGACTGAAGATCAGTCGATCTCTAAAAGTTAGTTGGCTGCTCTAATTGTATTTATTAAGTCATGTAGTAAACATCACATGATATCTTTTGCATATAAATGCATGCCTTTACTGTACAACGTCAAAATCCTGTTATTGTTACACTTGTGCTAGTGCTAAGTTTTGTACATACATATGCTTTACATATGTTTACTCTTGAATGTTATCTTTATAGAGTGGTAAGGACTTCTGTATATTGTCCATTGAATTTAATCTTCCTTATTTAGTTGGATGATTGCAGAGTCTTAATGCCAAAACTGGACTATTTACTAAGAGAATGAAAATTATCCATCGTGATCCTAAGCTGCATGCACAGAGAGTGGCTGCAATTAAGGTATGGAATGTTATGATTTGCATTTCTAGAATTTTATGGTTGTGTGAGAATGAATAACTTCATTTGTCTTGATATCTTAAACTATGAACATATGCCATTTGGATAAATAATCGCAAAAATAACTTCCATCAATTTCTTTGCCTGTCATATTCTAACAGAGACTTAGTAAACAGCATGTTGTTTTGCAGTAAGTTTATTTTGAATGAAAACTACTAATGTCTTCAATAAGAGTAGTTTTAGTGTTCAATTATACCTCTTTTTTCTGGTGATGGTTTCTTTTTGGGGTTTTAGGAGAAATAAAGATAATTTCAATGGTCTTTGTCTGGGATGATATCTTCCCTAACACATTGAGATGATAAAGAAGATATCATGGCTCAACATCAGGAATGGCTAGATATCAAGGAAATTTGTGAATCTTCAAAATTCATTTCAACATCTGAGTTTTGAATCTAAGAGTTGGGGGATATACAAGGAAATGGATTGTCTTTGTATTAATGATTTGAATACTTAGATTTCTGCTTCCGTGATGGCTCTCAATTTATATGTATTTCTCTGTTGAAATGTAAAGTCTGTGATTATGCAAAAACTTCTAGTATAAGTATGGTACCTGAAACTAAAAATGTATTCAATTTCTGACATAATTGAAACAAAGAATGTCCTAACTCCTACTTGTCGCCTTTCATCTAGAAAGCTAAAGGTACTGCTGCAGCAAGAAAACATGCTTCTGAAACTCTGAAAGCTTTCTTTAGTGACCCCGAGAATCGCCAGAAGCGGAGTATTGCCATGAAAGGTGAGCTCATGCGCTCCTTAAATTGTCAGAAGTAGACTGTTGTCCTCTGCTTCCTGAGCTTATGCAAGTATCATCCTTTGGCGGTTTTGCTGCATTTTATTTTACCTTTTTCATTTGGATATCAACTGACTTTCATCTTGATGATGCAGGGGTAAGGTTTTACTGCAAGCACTGTGGACGAGAGGGGCATAGGAAATTCTACTGTCCAGAACTTAAGGATGGCTTGACAGATAGAGGATTCAAATGTCGGTTGTGTGGAGAACGAGGGCATAACAGAAGAACCTGTCCGAAATCAAGGTTGAGCTATCACAATGGTACAGTTAGGAGGCATCATCGATGCCAAATATGCCGTCAAAGTGGCCATAATCGGAGGACATGCCCTCAGGTAACTGGGGAAAAGCGGCATGATAGTAATGGCCAGAAACACATTCCGACTTCTGCAAGTAAAACATGCACTTGCCGGCTTTGTGGTGAACAAGGACATAATATAAGGACATGTCCCCGTAGAAATATGGAGCAGCTGAAGTCTGAAGAAGCTAGCCAACAAGCTTCTTCATTTACGTAGATTGTACTAGGAACGGTTGATTGAACTATGAAATCTTATTCTTGTGCAGTCTCAATATTGGAGTGTGAACTTTATATAGTGCATGGTTCAAGTATCAAAACGAGAATTCCATTTTTTTTTTCGATTGATAGACACTAATGGTTATAATTAAATAAAAAATTAGCCTAATTACACCATAAACTATTAATTTCTTCGTTATTTATTGCTAGACAATTAACTGGTCGGATAAATTTTGAAGCAATTTAATGTGTAAAATTGTGAAGAGTGGTAATTGATGCAATAACATTGGCGGAGCGATTGTCAAAACAACAAATAAGAAGTGATGACGTGGCAAATGATGATCTAACAAATGGCCGCTAAGAAACGACACGTGTATTACCGCCAAGTTAAGCTATAAAACTCAGCTGCGCTGCTAGACCAGAAAGTAAAACCAGCCAGCAGGTCGTGAAGCCCAGACATCACTTTCTCGTTATCATCCAATTCGAGTTAGGGTTTTCTGACTTTCTCCAACCAAACAGAGCCATGGCTATGCAAGCAGGAATGAGCTTCCAAAAGATACTGATGTTAGCTGGTTTAGGTAATTGCTTAATCTCTCTCTCCTGCTGCCGGTATTTTAACTTTAATGACAAAGTAAGTTTTTTTTTTTTTTTTTGTTTTTAGGGTACACTGGTACGATCTTGATAAAGGATGGTAAATTACCAGAATTATTACGGGAGCTCCAGGTATTGGTCCAAGTTTATTTATTTGTTTTGATTTTTTTACTGTAATTTTAATTTTTTTTTAATGATGTCGATTTATAGTGGTTTTCCTTTTTTTCTTAACAAAATTGGGTATTGTTTGGTTGGATCGGTTTGTTGGGGGGCATGCTATTTTTGGCCATTGAAAGCATTGGTTCTGTTTTGTGTATTTTATTAGCAATCAGAACTCAGAAGGAAATTCATAATTGTTGTCAATTATGTAATTGGTGGCTGTTAATTTGTATTTTTTTGAACAGTCATTGGTAGAGCGATTGTCAAAATCTGGAGAGCAAGATAATTTTACTGATGCTATCAAAGAGCAGGTAATAAGGGAGATATTGATGACTAAATCTTGAAATAGATTTACTTTTCCTATGTTCTGTAGGCTATTTTTTTATGTGCAAACTGAGTAATTTTTTTTTTTTTTGGTTCTTTTGGCACTCCCTACAGTTGAACCGGCTGAAATTTGAGTGTCAGCGGGCATCATCCGGACAGATATTTGTGCGTAATGAGAATTCGGGTGGTATAGTCTGTTTTTCTTTCTTCACTTTTTCTCTTGAAGAAAAAGTACAAATTAATATCTTACAAGTTTAATTGCTTTATTCTTACGACCAGTGAGATTATGTACTGTGATCCATAGATGGCAATGCAGCCTTTTGTAATTTATTATAAAGCAAATACTGATAAACATAGTTCAGTCTGATTTTCATAACACAATCTACCTTTGTTCTTTGGTTTTAACTTTCTTGTTTATTTGATATGATTCTTTTCCCCCTTGTGTTTTGCCAGGCAATGCAACCTCTCTCATGATTCCAGCTGCTACTTTGGGGGCATTAGGTTATGGTTACATGTGGTGGAAGGTACCTATTTAAGCAGACACCGATATATTTACATTAGCTAACATGGTTCTTAGTGCCTTTGGGAATTTCCCATTTCTTTAAAAGCTTTTGAAATTTTTCATTTTGTTGAATTTTTGATCAATTATGTGCTTTCTGGAGACTGATTTCTCTGGCTTGTGTTTAGGGTCTTTCATTTGCTGATCTCATGTATGTTACCAGAAAAAGTATGGCTACTGCTGTTTCAAACTTGAATAAACATCTGGAGAGTGTAACAGAAGCCCTTACAGTAAGTTCAGTTTCAAATCATGTGTGTTCATATATTGTATTTTCTGTTTTAGGACTTTCTGCTCGAACTACTTTGCTTTGAAGAGCATTATCTGATAACCCTAATAAGTAATTAGGGAAAGAAAATACTGGTTTTGATGTATTGATAATCAGCCTGTTCAGTGCTTGTTAAATGCATCATAATATTCAAACAATGTTTAGTTTTCCTGAAACTACTCTATTTTATGTGCTTTAACGATATGTGATGTAATGAATTCAACTGTGTTATGTTTTTGCATAAAAGGCTTAAGTAATAGTGCCCTTATCAAAGATGATTGTAAATAACTAATGGAAAATATCCTAAGTATTTCTAATGTTCTTATGGGAGTGCCATTTTTCGTTTGAGAGGGAAGTGGCATTTTGTGCAATGAACTTGGCTACCCCCTTTTCAGCATAATTGTGGAATACATTCCAACGTTTTTCATCATTTTTTTTTTGGTTGACCAGGTAGCAAAGAAGCATTTGACGCAGCGTATTCAGAACCTTAATGATAAAGTGGAAAAGCAGAATGAGATCTCAAAGGATATTAGAAAAAATGTAAGCAAATATGTTTGATTTGACCTTTTTTAAGTTTTTTGGAAGGAAGGGGAGCAGTGTAGTGTGAAACCCACATAGAGTGGCACAGACTTTATGCCCTTATCATGACATGGAAATGTAATGACAGTAATACATCATTTTCATCTTGTAAAACAGGTTGAGGAGGCTTGTGATGACCTTTTTAAAGTTGAACATAACTTGAAGGACTTGCAGAACATGATTTATTGTTTGGTAAGTTCTATTTTGTAAAATTCTTGAACTTAATGTGCTATCGGCGAGCGGCTATCTGTTGGTGTAAAACTGGCATTTTTAGAGTCATGTTACGTCTTGCCATTTAAGATAGAGAGATAGAGAGGGAGTGTATCACAGACCCTGTTCTTTCACTAGATATAAGCCAACAATATATGGTGGCCCCTAAACGATTTCTTAGACAAGATGTAGCTATGTATCAACATTTTTTAGTAATTTTTAAATTTTTTCTTGATTACAGGATGGGAAGATTGATTCATTGGGTGATAAGCAGGTGAAACTTATATTTTTCCTTTTCTTATTTGGATATAAAAAATCCATATCTTAAATTATTATGATATTCAGTTGGTTGTGCTATTTACATAATTGATGTAATGAATTGTCTCCTGTGTGTTCTATTGTGAGTACAAGTCTCCAGTTTCGTAAATCTGTAAGTTGTACTTACACAGATATTCTGATGACAGGATATGACAAATATTGGCATGTACCTCCTCTGTAACTTTGTTGATGGGAAAAAAGGGAGAACAACTGAAAGTATGCAGGTGGGAATTGTGGGTTACTTTCTTTATGACTCGAACGAAATCCCAGTTACGATTATTCTACATTGATGCTTTCAATTTTACTGTTTGGTATTTTTATTGCAGGAACAATTAAAACTGGGTGAGAAGGCTCGTCGTTTACTCAAAGCTCCAAGCCCAATGGTATCTTACTGAAATTTATTTAAAAATAATTAATTTCAACTTTCATTTGTATTAAAGAATCTGATTATGACTTCAAGAAGTGGAATATTGATGTTGCTTTCTATATTCAGGGTCTTAAAGAGATTACGGATTCTTTATCTGGAACCATCAGTCAGCCAGCGACAGATGCCATTAAGCCAGCGAGTATCAATAATTTGGATGACCGGCAAAGATTACTCCTGAGGTTTGAATCTTGAATCTTTCCATATCAGGATATGCCCGTTCATATCTCATGTATTCATACAAGGACATGGGCAGAGAGCATATACATTTATCTGATTGCACGGGTGTCACCAATGATTATAGTTGTATATTCATTCATACACATACTGTCTGATTAAGCTTTTGGTAAAAGTCATCTTGCGCGCACTTGTTGTCAATTACATGAGAAGTCTTTGTACAATGCTTAGTTGCTGAGAAAATTGAGGAAAAAAGAAAGAACAGTACATCAGATGTTCTTTTGTTATGTTATAATAACTAGGGAGGAAATGCAATTATCAGCTGCGAGGTTTTTGGAACCCCAAGTGTTGGTTGAGTGGTTAAGACCCTTGGATTCAACCAAGAGGTTGGGGTCTATGCCCTTTTTTGTATATTTTTTTCAGCATGATATTTTTTATGCCTGCTAGATGGACATGGCCTGATGGTGTTTAAATTTGTTGATGCTTTACCCTTTTAAAGTTGATAAAGGTTGTGCCGGTCATTTTAATTTGTCAATGCGTCGCTCTTGTTAAAGTCCATAGAGATTGTGCCAGTCATTTTATTTACCCCATTTAATTATATGCAGGGCCTCTTCAGCATGGTATTGATGAAGAAAATTGAAATGAAGAGGGTGCTTAAGACTTTCATTTTAGTTTTAGCAGTCTATGGGCATGTTTTTGTATAATAAAGTGGAGTTGCAAATACAAAAAGTGTTGAAGGCCAATTGAATTGTATTTTTCTTGTTGGCTTATTTATTTATTCAAGCAGTTTGGTCTGCCGCGTGTCGGTATTGCTAATGCCAATGTGCACCCATATATATAGAAAATATTGGATCATTTAGGTCTGAGGGAAGCTATATTTTTTTATTTTGTTTTTCCAAAGATAGAAGCTTAAAATGAAGGACTTTTCAATTTAGAGATCTGAATTATTTATTTATTTTCGATGTTGGTTTTACTTTTATGTTTTTGGTGGAGTTGTGGGAGTATATTAGTTATGTATCAATTCTACTCCAGAAGAAAGACATGTATGATACAGTATAGTAGATTTGTGAGAAAGAAATTTGCGGCTAAATTAGAATGACTCTCTGAGCTCTCATGCATCTTCTATAAGGATTTACTGTCACCAAAACGAGTAGAAACAAGATTAGTGTGCCTTTTTCATTGCAATTACAGTGTGCAAAGCTTGATAAGAATTTTTTTTTTCTTTTTATGGTTTACTTATTTTCTGAAGAAAAATAGTGCACAATAATGTATTGCTTTGCTGGGAATATATGTAAGTGCAAAAAGTTTCTGCTGACCAGTGAACGTAAAGGGTTAGTTTTAACTTAAATGTAAGGTTGGTTTGTTCTTAACAAATTTTAGACATTGAAATTTTGTTATGGATGTATGATGGATCGTAAACAAATAAAACGTACTAACAAACACAATATTCATTCTCCGAATTTGGACTAATGGTTCATTATTCTTCATAAAGATTCAACTGCCCTATTCTGAATTATTTGCTCGCAGACTTTAACCTTATTGCGTACATCCACACAGAAAACATTCATGGTACAAAACTATGGAGCATTTGAAATCCAGTGCTTCTGTTCTTCCCAAAGACAAAAGGGCAACGCAGCTGGGTTTTAATGAAACAGTTGTTTGTTTTCCTAGGCTTCTTTGAGGCACCATTTCTGGCCTTTAATCATGTCGTCTTATTTGTGTGTCTGTGTGTGTACGTCTTCTTCTTTTGGGATAATACTTACTCTAAGCCATAAAATGCATCTTGGAAGAGGGACATATGTATTGAACAGGATTATTGATGACAAATTCATCATACAATGTCTGTTCAACTTCATTTTTGCTGCCTATTTTCGGACCATTCTTCGTGTCATTCTCTTCAGTATTTACTTCAGCACTGTTATTTGGATTCTTCTCCACCAGCTCTTTAAAGACCGAAGACCTGAGGAGGAGGCTGAGAGCTGTTGGTGAAGATGACGACGCTGACGACTTGGTGCATGGACTAAATGGCAGTGATGACTTGATATTTGCTTGGAAACTGTCTTGTTTCTTTGGGATGTCCCGGTCTTGCAGTGGAAAAGGGTTGGAATCGTTGAAGATTGATAGATCAGTTATCTGGTGTCCTTCCGTTAGAATGTGATTAGAGAGAAGGCTTGTCATCGGCGGCGAATATTCCATAATTGGTTTTGGTTCTTGAAAAGCTGGGTTATGAGAGTTGCCTTCTGCTGCAGGTTTTAGCCATCTTATGTATGTGCTTAAATCGAAGTTGGTTACTGCATTGATCCCTCTGTGTTCAATTGCTGCGATATCATAGGCATGAGCAGCCTCCTCTTGTGTGCCTTCTTGTAAACGAATAATCACTTGGCTCAGTTGCTTAATTAATCAATTTGTCAACGCTACAATTTAATCTCAGATGATGTTCGGAGAGGGAACTAAATTAAATTAAGTAATTAAAATTAGCTTACCATAAGTCCCAAGGTAAAGATACTTGTTTCCGAAAACTCTCCCTATTCTTGCTTCCCATCTCCTATTGTGGTGGTGCCTGCAGTGCAATTAAAATTTAAAATGCAATCTCAGTGCATGTTTATTCACTCCCTATTAGCATGAAAAAGTTGTTATGAAGGAAGGTGACATGAGCAGCTTGCCTTGCAACTCCTCTGTACTTGGATACACCCCTGGAGAAACCACTGCTTCTCCTGTTAAATTAACCAAGACAAATTAAGCTAAATTATCAACATCTTATATTTATGTTATATACTACAACCATCAAGCATGCTGAGAAATAATTATCAGGGGGCGGGGTGCTGTATTAGTTACCTCCTTAATATGGCCAAGTATTCCTCTCTCGTCACAGTTTTCATTATTTCAATTTCTTTTTCATATTCAGATACCGGAAAATTTGTAAAGGTTGATGTCCCCCAGTACTTTAAGGCAGCCAAATCGTAAGCCCTCGCGGCAGATTCTTCTTCATCATAGGCTCCTGATCATGAATTAATTAATTAACAATCACAATACAAATATTGTTTAGTATCATATCTCTCCCTCTTCATCAAGTTAATTAATTAAATTTTGAGAAGCTAGCTTTCAAAGAAAGGGGATTAAAGTACCCACCAAGATAAACTGCTCCATGTCCGTTGCATCGGCAATGAATCCACGATCATTTCCAATGCACAAATTACAACAGATTAGAGAACTCTAGTAATAAATTAATCAGCAAGAAAAATAAACAAACATAACATTCATGTATGTATATGCAATCATCAAAAGCTGGTTATAACATTAACAAATCAAGTTTCAAAAACTACCTTGTTTTCCCTTCTTTCTTTGCGTCCGATTCCAGGACCCTTTATCCCACAAATGAGCTTCATATCGCCCTGTCCATCGGTGCCTGTTGTTTATTTTGCATGCATGCACGTACAAGTACATTCTTAATTAATTAACTAGTTTCAACATAACTATGTATATCTCAACAAAAACAACACACAAGATATCAGATTAATTTGATTAATGAAGTAACCTGCTAACTCCCCGATATTTGGAACTTCTTTTCACAGTGGTGGCTGAAGCAGCAGTAGTAGCAGCTGCAGCTTTATCTGCCTGCTGTTCAACTTGTTGATTAATATTGTTACAGCCTATGCCTAATGAAGGGTCACGCTCACGCCGCCTTCTCTTACTAATAATACATGCAGGCACAGGCACAGCCTCCATATCCCCACCTCGACCACCACTCTTTACTGCCCTATTTTCCATGCTTTTTATATATGTGTAATTAATCTTCTTTCTTGTTCTCAGGAAGTATTAGCTACTTAAATTAGACTTATTGCTTGATGTCTACAAACTCATCAAGCTATACATCAAGCAATATATATATATATATATAAACACACGTTTCGATCATATACCTTTTTTTTTTCTTACTGTTTTATATTTAGTCTTCTTGTTGCTACAACTGCTTCATCGTCGATGAGACAAATCCTTGTCGATGATTACGGTATCATTTGAGACAAATTTGGGAGTTTCAGTACTCCGCTAGCCACTGGGTATAATTAGAAGCTGCGGATCAGTAATAATTAAAGCATCACACAGAATTAACTAAAAAGTTTTATCGGTATTTTCTAGGCACCAAACGTCAATATGTATTTTCAATAATTAACCTTAAGTACTCACTATGATAATCAGACCCCGTTTGATCCATTTGACCTGCAACTCAAGACACCACCGGCACTGCACCTTACACTCACCATATTTATTCCAATAATACAACCACACATACATCTCAAACTCAAAGGTAACTAGTTTCTACTTGTCACTCAGTAGGGTGGACTTTACTATGATTTTTAAAAAGATGAGGGGTTTGACTGAAATCTACTACAACTGACAATCTTGAGTAAATTTACTGTTTGACCGCTTTCCTTAAATGAGTTTTATAATATGACCCCTCAAAGTTTATTGTTTCAAAATTATAGTCCACGTCGATTGTCGAATAAAATAAATAAATAAATCATGGTTCTGGGTTGTGCCACTTGATGCCCTGCACGGTGCAGCAAGTCTCCGAGTCTCAGCTTAACAGCTTTCGCTAGATGGACAAAAAGACAAAAGAAAAAAAATGGATTATGCTCTCTGACATTAGAGTAACCAACACTGAACAGATTATGTGTAAATACAAAACCAAATTTGGCTTTTATCTAGAAGGATTTTTGTTTTCTGGGATAAGCGATAAGTAAACGAACCTAACAATAGTCCCACGTGTGCACACGTTGACGTATAATTTGTGCCGTCGACATTATCCGGCTTTAGCTTTTACTTGGGATTCTTCATCAAATTAGAGTTCAAATTTGACGCTCACTGATGGGTAATTTGTCGTGTTCCCATTGACTAGCAGTTGAGAATTATATAATCAGTTGGTAAAGAACGAGTTTGCTTGCTCTCGACGATTTTTCCTATAGGATCATACATAACTTAAAATATTCAATCAAAATATTTACATCATATATGCAACAATAAATATAATGTTAATAATATTATTATATGATGACACCAGTAAAATGCACAAATCCTGCTGAACGGATGCTCTGGACTTGCAATATCAAGTGATTTAAACATAAAGGCAAAGAGATAGAATTCTTCTCATATTCCAAATCATATATTTTCTACAAAGTTCTATAACAACAATGAAACGTATAATGCCACTCTGGGTGTTCTTTTAAATATAGACCGCCTTCCACCAGCTAGTCGTAAAATCCAAATACTGTAAATGAGCACTATCTGTGGCTGCAGCAATACTCAATTTCCAAAGCTGCATTGCCCTTAATCAAGTCGCTCTTAACCCTTCTATAAATGACATGTAAAATAATGTTGGTATATGGTACACTAACTTCTATTTCAGGTATGGAGCACACCACCTCCAAGGAAAACTAAACTATCCCCTTCTGGTATTCGCCACCTTGCTCTCTAGAAATAGAAGCTACTTCACAGTGAATACTTATCTAATCAATTGTACGATATTAACAATACTGCTGTGATTATCTATTAAGCTGCTTCCCAGACCTTGTAATCTCTCCCCTCTGTTACAAAAGACCAATTTTGGGACCCACTTGGAGGTTCAAAATGACCTGGTCCAAGCTTCATTGCAACTTTTTCATCGATGATGGCTGCATATACATCTCTCTCTGCCTTCACAATTTTAACCTGAAATGTGGAAATTGAGTCAGATGTCTCGACACATCAACGCTTTAAATTGTAATTACCATCTACTTGAGTTTACCAACTTGCCAATATTGAACAGCTATCCCTTAGCTTATTGAAGGGAAGCATAAACAGTAATAGTTTTATAGAAAGAATATGGTTACAGAAATACATATTCTGGTCTAATTGTGCACTAGTGTATAGTTCGCCTGTATTATGTGCTATTAAAAAGTTGAATGATAACAAATTATTTTACCTTCCGCATGTCCTAATGCTAAATGCATTTAGTCAACATCCTGATACTTACTCTACTACGGCAGTGGATTTTATTCCTTTTTCTCACAGAGAGAAGAGCTTCAATGTCCTGTCGATGATGAGAAAATATATGATCATAGAACACTGATGGTGTTCCTGGATGAGTTAGGATGTAAGCATATCCTTGCATTTCCCTTCCACCTGGAAATCTCCAATGACCCTTCAGGAAGGGAGTAACATAAAAAGTATACTGTTAGATGACAAAACCACAACATTAAAATGTTGACAGTCATAACAGAATCTTTCTTTTCAATGCTGAACCTCTAGCCTCTGATGATTACATAAATTCTCTTACATGAGGGGAACATTTTAGACAACTAGTGATTCATAGTAATGCTTCCACAGGTTGGTGGAGATTGAGAGATTTCTTCAGTATTAAAGTGGTGAGAACAGAAGCTAAATTTATTTAAAAAAGAAAAAAACACATGAGAAAATGTTCTCAAATAAAAGCACGCATATCGGTAAGTAAAATCTTGAGAAATGGTAGAACATAATGAACTTTGAACCTGAGTAGAACCAGTGTCATGATTCTCTATAAAGGTAACAGCACGAGATGGCCACCACCCGACAACCCCAGGGGGCTTTCCCTTCTCATCTGATAATCGCCAGTATTCACATCTATCCAGGGCCTATAAGGCATAAGAAATTTTATCAGTATAATGTCCTCTAACTTGCAGCTAAAAAGAAAATAATACGTTCTAGGAGGGGCAGTTCAGAAAAAGTGTCAAAATGCTGCTGTGACAGACAGAGCTTCCCAAATATCACACGTACCAGAATGACTAGCTGAACTAATTATTCATAGGAAACAATTAAGCAAAGTTGACATTCCAGCCATATGTATGAGCTGGTAAAATGGCCGAGAAGGTTCTTAGTTTGAAAGTGAAGGCAGAGGCTTCATAAGAAGCTCAGGCAAGCAGGTCCTTAAGAGTCATTCAACCGAACGTTATATGTTACTGTTTCATAACCAATTAGTACTGTAGGAACAACCGTGAAGTGAAGTACATGCACTCCACTTACAACAATAGTCAACAAGAACTTTAGAAATGGAAAAATAAAACTGACTAATTAACTTCTCAATTTGTAAGACATGGAATTGTGTAGTATCCTCGGTAGTCTAAACATGCAATATAGAAATGCTTACCGAATGAAGAATCCCTTTAGTGGTGACATCAAAAGCACCAGCAGTGCCATTGGTGGCATTGATCCAGTCAATAATTCTCTGCCGATGTACATCTTGATTGTGATCCATTTCGCCATATGTATAACTGAGAGAATCCCAGTACTCTCCTACAGCAAAGGAAGGTTCAGTTGCTTCCAAATAGTCCTTGACATAACCACCCCAGAATCCTCTAACAAAATCAAGTCTCCATCCATCGTACCCAATTTCTTTTCTGCAGATCAAATAGCTTTACAATTAAACCTCACACAAACAGATAATCAATCAAATAGGACGCAAAGCTCTGCCCATAATAGGATTGATATCATAAAATGTGGAGGTAAAACAAATGTATAAAATATCCATGACACAATCATGCGATGCTGCTATATTCAGCTCCGCCTCCTCAACAGCTAGTAAAAGAACAGAGGCAGCACAGATTCACACAAAAAAGGGGAAAAAAACATTTCCAGGAATAAGCAGTTTCGAAGACGAGGAAATTAGAGTTTGATGTAAGTACAAACCTCAGCCAGCATAACCATTCTTTGATATCCTTCCTAACAAAATCTTGTGAATGGTCTATGTTTGGAGCAGCATGAAAATTATCTCCACTACTTTTGTTACCCTGGCCCTGTATTAAAGAGAGAACATATATTATCTTCCCTTGAGCTTAAATGCCTCTTAGATCCATAAGGTAAATCATGGACGCTTTCAGGAGGAAGGCATTCCTAAGAGATTTTAGGTAGTTTATTTTTTTCTTAAATCAATCAAAAGTGAACAGATAAGCCCATTGCAAAGCCTGAGTGATTCCAAGAGTAGCAACAGTAGAATTTTTTATAATATAATGTATGCATGCTAATGGTCATTTATGTGATACCGATAGCTATGATATCTTCTAAAACTACTTAATTCTGACAATAGGAAATTTATGTTAATTTTCATCCTTCGAGGAATGCATAATTTTCAAATTTGACAAAGCACAAAATACTTAAATACTTACATACCTGAAAATGTGGATCATCTGCAACAACTGCACGATCATCCCAATTCAAACGACCACCAAAAATATTCCAGACACCATTTTGATTCTGATAGTGTGCACAGCGGTGATTCAAGACAACATCTCCCAGAATTTTCATGCCAACGTCATGAAATTTGTTCACAACATCCTTCAGCTCATCAATATTTCCATATCTGGTATACAAACACATCAAAATCATACATAATAGAAAATTCTCAATAAGATGATATTACCTACCATCATTCATACGACGAAGTAGAATATATATATATATTTTTTTGGGTGGGGGCAATGAAAATAGACAGAAATTATGGAAGATCCAACACCATTTATAAACAAAGAAACAATACAGTTTAACGTTTGATTTTGTGTCAATCGTGTAATTTCTTTATGGCGGGACAGGTAGGTTTAGTTCCAACAATGAATGGGGATAGGCATGCTACTAGTATTAAATTATTCAATTTGCCCATTTTTCTCAAGAAAGAATGTTGATCATATAAATTATTCTACAAATTCCAAGATTAATATATACCTGGAACTTAAATTATATAAATCCCTGGGCATGTACCCTTCAGGAGACACAGATTCTGTAGGCGGTGGTAACCAAATCACCGAGAATCCAAGTGAAGACAATTCTGTGGCTTTTTCTTTGAGCTCCATGTACCATCTCCCAGATTTATGTGATTCCCAATTAAAACCTTGGCACAATATTTCAAATCCTGTGCCTGTTCCAGAAGATATCTTAGCAGGAGGTTTTGATTCCTCAAGTTCGACAGCAGCTTCCTCGGAGAAAGTTGGAGCAGTAGTTCTGAAGATACTGTAGGCTTCTGCAGCCAGTTTTTCAATTTCGAGAAGAATGCTTTTTTGTGCTTCTTTACTTTTGGTCTTCCGACTTATATCAGAGGAAAAGTCACTCACCAAGTTTCTTATCTCCTTGATGATTCCAGAAGTGTACGCAGTCTGAGAAACTTCTTGGGTTGCTTCTTGAGCCTTTCCAGGCATTAGCATTTCTTGCACAGATTCAGCAGGCAAGCAACTTGAACTTGTGAGTGGAATGTAGAAATCATTTTCCATACATTTCAACCAAGTATTTTCATTCAGCTTGAGAACAAAAAGAAATCCAGCAAATTCTTCATCTAAGGTGAACAATCTCGAACATCCGTTTCCACCCTCTTTCGGCTGAAAACAAGGCATCCCAGTAACAGAAAAATAGATAAGCCCAAAAGTTAAGGTGAAAAACATGTTATATGTAATTGAATCTACAGTTAAAAGCCTGTTCATTAAATGTGGGCACGCACAAGGAAATATGTATTTCACAGATCCTTTCAATAAGATCAAGATTCTGAATTAATAATTATTCAACACTATACATGTAGATACACGAAGCCCCACAATAAGCATATGTTCAAACACAACTGGCTTAAACCTGCATTCATCTTAAGAATAGGAACCATATAGAAAATACAACACAGTCTATACTACACCATTTTCAAAAAACAATTATTTGAAACCATTTAAACAACGTTATCCAATCGTGAATTAGAAAACATAATATAACACTCCTTAAGTTAATAAATCCTGGTCCCTTAATTAATATGTCGTAACTATTTTAGAAATTGTCATTGGCAAGATTTATATTGTTTTCCAATTATAAAACATAACTCAACTGCAAAGGCTACAAAAACTAATTTTTAACAGTCATAGATTCTATAACATAAAAGCAAAGAGGAAAAAAAGGCACGATACATTGATAACCATTTTTAACAGAATTTTTTGTAATAAAAAACGAAAATCATTGTTGTTATCTTAAAAAAATCAAGATAAATTATTACCAGCAAGAACTGGAATAGGGCAGATTCAATAAGAACTCTGTATTACTTTTACTAAAACTCATAGCAAGAGAATATAATTCAATACTAACCAGTAATAGAGTTCGCAAAGCCTTATTCTTAAATACAATTGTTTCAGGTGGGTATGGTTCAGCTGGAATTTCCCAATTTTTAGAGTCATCTCTGCAAACCCCCCAGTGAACAACAACATCTCCAGTGAGATCAGTTTCCAAATTCAGAAGTGTCTTAGCTGTCTCAGGACACTTCCTAACAGAAACGCTCACTGTGTTCTCAATAACGATTTCCTTTACAATAGGCAGTTCTTCATAAAACCCTTCCAGATGCTTATTTTCTTGTTTAAGCTCACTGGATTCGCTGCTGCTATCTTGAATTCCTGATTGTGATGTGTCTGCCTTGAGAATCATCTTAGATAGCTGGCCCAGGGCTCCTAGATTAAAGGATCAAGCAACAAAATAAGTCAGAGAACGCTACAACATAAAAGCAAACAGGCAGAGTAGAATATTGGTAAACACATCCAAAAAAGAAATTATTATGAGGTCAAAAGACAAGTAATTGACATTGAAAATAATGTTTCAAAAAGGACAGATCCATAGCATCAAACGTAAAAGTAATGTAAATGGAATCCTATATTCGTAGTGATTTCCACAACCTGGCCATAATCCAAAGGTACTTTTAGTACCAATAACATTGCCGTCGTGTTGAAGGTAATCCACAAGAGGCACCTTAAAATCTCTCCCCCTGTGTTGATACCAAGCTCCAGTTTCTTCGTCCTGCACAACCACAGACATGTGTCCAGCAGTCCCCCAGAAAAGAAACCATAAGATCAGCGAAAAATATCTTTACATAATCACAGTAATCTAATCACATCTAAAACATTTGAAGAAAAAAAAGACCTTCAAAACAAAATTTATAGCTGCAATATATCTTCTGGTGTCAAAACCAATCTTCACTTGATCAAAGACATCTCCTTCAGCTAATTTCTTCAACGGCGTCTCAATTGCATAATCCTAATGAAAATAAAATTAAAAAGATAAGATGACATGAAAACTAACGTGATATAAATACCCACAAGGTAATTACTACCTTAATAGAAACAGAACCAGGAGGTCTCATCTTCTTTGGAGGTTGATCCCACTCGCTGCCAAAACAAAATTAAAAATTAAAAAAAAAAGAAAGAGAAAAAGATTAAAAGAAGAAAAAAAGAATCTAACCTGCCATTATCACCAACAAAAGAAACACCCCAATGAAGAATCCATTTGCCTGGAATATTACATCCCACACTTAACTCCCAATTCTTTTCATCTTTTCCTTTCTGTAGCCTCACAAATATCTTTCCCTCCACCTATCCACGACCAAAACAAACACACACACACACATTTAATATAACGACATATTGGCGAGACGATAGGAGATAAGGATATAACAAACCGTGTGAATTCGCTTGAGCGGAAATGTCTCTTTGAAGAAAACGTCCCCGCGTCGAACAGGAGCGGTATCCGTAGAAGTAGCCGGGGAGGTGGAGGTGGAGGTGGAGCTACTCGCTGTGATTCTGTGAAGCTTCTTGAAGCTGCAGAATCTTCTTGCATTCGGAGCTGACTTGATGGAGTAATTTATATAATTTGGTTTCAACAATATTTTTGTTCTGTCACGAAAATTCAGATTCTCTCTCCGGTAGCTGGGGAGGAGCGGCCTTATTGTAACGGCCGACATGGCCTTAGCTTTGATGGTCGATCTGAATTTGATCGGAATAATGAAGCGAGCTGGGCCCGGTTAGATGATTAACGATAACAAAATGATGATCCAACTCTATAATATGATCTTATATTTTCCGGAATTCGGATATATGTAAGAGTTCATTTACTACTACCCATTGGTTTGGTTTGATTTGATTTGATTTGATTTTTCTTCTTTTTGGAATTTGGACTTTTTGTGCCTTTTTTATTCATTTTAATTATTAGTTGAATTTTTGTTTCCCGAAATTACAGTCGCCTCACATGACTGGATTGGATATTATTTATAAAATAGAAAAAAAATCATTAAATTGTTTATATTTTACAATATGCATGTCTGAAAATCATATGCATTAGGGAAAAAAAAGGGAAAATGGACAACTTTTTACAAAATAATAAAAAGTAGATAATTGATTCTGTCCACAAATGTGTACTTTTCTGGACCTTTTTCGATTTTCTTAATTGAAACTGTATAGTACTTACCAGTTCCATGGACGGCGCGGAATCGGATCGCCATCTTTGCATGAATATCACAGGAATCGATGTTTATCTAACCGAGATTATTTATTATTAAAAGATTCAAAAACAGTGGACCCAAAAAAAATAAAAATCTTATCTGCTTAAGCTTTCTTTGTTTTATTTAATTAATCAACGCTTGATTCATTTGCATTTACCAAAACCACGTGAACATCTACTTGTGCCAAGTTCATCGAATTTTAATTTGCTCGTGCAAACACAAAATGTTCATTAGTTCTGAACTTTCTACACCATGCTTTTTCTTTTACGGCAATTGTTTTGTCCACGTGTTATAGTAATTATGCATTTCATTTAATATGTATGCATTTAATTTTTTAAACATACTTTAAATTCGAGAACGCCCCCTTTTCTTTGATTTTAAAAAAAAAAGTTAAATAAATAAATAAATTGAAAACAGCTCACTCACAGAGTAATCCGTTTTAAATTATCTTCAAAAGGATGGACGGTTGGCAGCATTGGTTCCTCTCCAGTCTAAAAATTGCTCTTTACTCCATGGCTTCGATGCTTAGAACATTGGCCACGCAAATACACTTAGCTAACTGGCACAAAAGTTTATGTGCGCACTATACTTGTACTTATCTTCAAAAGGATGGACGGTTGGACCTGGACCTCTTGCCATTGCTTTACGGCTTTGGCTGATGGGTTGCTTGTGATATTAGGATTTGATAGCGATCTCTGAGTTGTTCTCATTATTTTAAAAATGAAAGATTTTTCATTCTAGGTTATATTGTATTCTTTGAAAATTTTGAGGACATGATTTATCATATTTTTCATTAAAAAAAAAAGCTTAAAATAAATTTTAGAAATTAAAAGTTTTTTTAAAATTTTAAAATTATTAAAGTAAATCATTAATTAACTTTTATCCGCTTATCATTGAAATTAAAATTTCAAGTCTTTCGAGTCTTTTTATATGTATTGGGGATGTAATTATTCTTTTAATTTGTATTATCCTCATGCTATATATATATATATATATATATAACTTATTTTAAATTTTATAAAATATATTATGCAAAATTGGGCGGAAACTATGCCATGAGGAAATTCTTAATACAAAATGATTAAAACATGTTAAAAATATGCCTCCAACCCCAAACTGCCTTTCTTTGTTTTTGAATTTTTTTTTTTTTTAAGCGACGAATCGTGTAAGCACGACAAGTTGCCACTTAGAGCAATGGAAGAAAAGAACACGTCATAACGTAACCGAATGGTCGAGCGCGAACTCGAATATGCCCAAATACCCTTTGTCCCGGTTCTTCTCATGGGCACAACAACCTCGCAACCCCATCTTAATCATATATATGATGTATCAACGGTTCTAATTCAATACTTGTACCCCACACCAAATCCAACGCTCCAAAATAAACGATTCCCGCTCGATAAGCGAACAACCAAACGAGTAGCATAGGGTTTTGATTTCATATCTTCCTCCAGGTGAAAGAATCAAAACTAATATTTCTCAGCGTTTCCTTTCCATTTTCTCTGGAGAATCATGGTGAAAGGCCCCGGGCTCTACTCTGATATCGGCAAGAAAGCCCGAGGTAACCCATTATAATATCAATTTAATTTTATTAACAATAAAATCATTTGCTTTTCATTTACTCCATCGTTTTGCTTTATTGAAGTTTTAAATTTTTATTTTCTTATCTATTCGTTTTCGTTTTTCGTAGATCTTCTCTACAAGGACTACCAGAGCGACCACAAGTTCACTGTCACTACTTATACGTCAGCGGGAGTTGTGAGTTCTTATTTTTGTTTCAATTATATAATTTTGTAGGAAAGAATAAAAAAATTCTAATGAATATTTTTATAGTTAAAATGAGGTTGTTGTTATTATCTTTTTTAATGATAAATGCTTTGCTTGTAATGCACTTGCAGGCGATAACTTCGACTGGTGTTAAGAAAGGTGAGCTTTTTCTGGCTGATGTCAGCACTCAGTTGAAGAACAAGAACATCACTACTGATGTTAAAGTTGATACTAACTCTAATGTAAGTCTTTGCCTGTTGTTTTTTTCATATTCGTGCCCTGTATTTAACCGTGAGCTATGTTTTAATTTTGTGTCTCAGCTGCATGTTACAGTTTGTACCAATTTATCAAACCAGCACTTATTTTCCAAAATTGGAATGATTTAGTGTAAGAAGTGTTATCTATCAAAATGTGTGTGTGTGTGTGCATTCGCTAGAATTAGGCTGAGATTGTTGTTATCTGGCGGCCTTGCTGCCAAAGCAAAGTTGCCAAAGTGTATAGTAAACACTTATCTCCTGGTTTTGAAGCGTGGGCAATGAATTATTTTATGATTTTCTAAGTTGGATATATTAACTATTCGGTATAACTTTGAAATGAAATCTATCAAACTAAAAAGTCATGTTTACCAGTAGCTATCAACTTTCACTTTGCAGTTAGGGTTTCCATTCCATGAGCCATCACCACCAGAATACCAAAAGAAGGCCTAATTTGGTGAGAGAGAAATGAGCTGAATGATTAGGTTTGGTTATATTCTCTATGGAGCTGGGGTTCTTTGATATTGAGTGATGGAACCTAGTATAAGTTTAACTGAAAGCAGTGCTCCCATGTGGATGGATTTATGCTTGGTTCTTTCCCTCATTTCTGAAAGATGATTTTCCTCATTGCATTTTGTGCGTATGTAAAATAATATCCTTGTTTTCCACAAGCAATTGTGTTTCATTCCTAATCATATGATATCTTTTTCTTTTCTTACCATTGGTGATGTGTAGCTTTTTACAACCATCACTGTTGATGAGCCTGCTCCTGGACTCAAGTCAATCTTTAGCTTTATTGTTCCTGATCAGAGATCTGGCAAGGTAAGAGGCTAATTAAGTCCATGTTCCTCCTGATGTTGTCCTTTGACATTCTGTTTTGAGGTACGACTGGTGTGGAAGTACATGCAGTGTTTTGATTGTGTGCATTTATTTGCTCTGTCAATAGGGCTTGGTTGTTCATTATCAGCTTATGATCTCATTTGTGGTGATTGTGGTGGCAGGTGGAACTCCAATATCAGCATGAATATGCTGGAATAAGTACTGGCATTGGATTGACTGCAAATCCCATTGTTAACTTTTCTGGTGTGGTTGGAAACAATTCTGTTGCTCTTGGGACTGATCTTTCATTTGATACTGCCACTGGGAACTTCACCAAGTGCAATGCGGGGCTGAGCTGTACACATACTGACCTCATTGCTTCCCTGACATTGTGAGTTGTTTTCTCTTTAAAAAGCAAATCCTTTTTTCCTAGATCATATTGTCAAATACAAGAATTAATTGGCTGAAGATGAATATTTTAACAAATTTTTGTACTCTAATCAACCATGAACTCAAGGGTGGGTTTGGTGGATTGCATTACACTTTATTGCATTGCATTAAAACATTGTTCTTATGCCAACTTATGTTTGGCTGCAACCTCATTGCACTGAATTACCGATAGGTGTATTAAAAAAATTCCATAGGGGTAGATTTAGGCTTGTATTGCATTAATATATTGTTCATATTTTAAATATAATTATTTAAGTTTTGTTATTTAATAAATTATAATAAATTTAAATTCTATAAAATATTAATTTATATTTATATTTAAATAAAAAAAAATTTAATTAAATAATAATGTAAGATAGTAATATACTTAAATATTTAATAAATAAATGATAATATATTATTTCACGTTCATTACATAAAACTATTTTAATTATTTTATTTTAAATACTAAGAAAATGTAAATTTTATTTAATTATTTATTATTTACAAAAATATTGAATTAAACAATTATATTTGACATTAATAAATAGAAAATTTATTACATTCTTTTATAAAATTATATAATACATATTATATAATTATGTAGTATTATATTTTTACAATATTATATTAAATTATATTGTATTATAATATACAATTTTACTATATTATAATAACTAATATGTAGAAATAAACAATATAATAGTATAATATTAGTAATAACTAATACTATAATAACTAATATTAGTAATAACTAATTTTAGTAATAATAATATAACATAATATTGTATAATTTTATTATTTAATCATAGTATAATATAAAAAATAATTATTTAATACTTTGTTTCAAAAATTAATAATAAAACCTTCAAATACTAGTAAACTTTAATAATATTAATGTAATTTTTACATTAATATAAAATTAATATTATTTTATTTAATACAGTCCATCCCACCCTAAACATTGTATTGTATTACAACTTATGCAACGTAGTGTTGTACCCTAATGGAATACAGTTAAAATGGTGTTGCCTATCGCGCCCCGAATTTTTTGGTTAGGATCACACATTGATTGGATCATTTTTGTTTGTAGCATTTTTTTGAAGTTTTAGCGGAATGGTTGTAATAGGCAAAACAGGTTATAGTTATCTTTAGTGTGTAAAGATTGAAATCTGAAATGTATAATTTTTTGTCCTTTAATGTCTGGAAAGTTTTGCTGTACTGTTTCTCTGTTTTTGATGATTTGTTTTGTATTGAGTACAGGAATGACAAAGGTGACACCCTTAATGCTTCCTACTACCACATTGTAAGCCCACTGACCAATACCGCTGTTGGGGCGGAGCTGACCCATAGCTTTTCAAGCAATGAGAACACTCTGACAATTGGAACTCAGCATGCTCTTGATCCTTTGACCTCGGTGAAGGCCCGTGTGAACAACTATGGCAGGGCAAGTGCTCTTATCCAGCATGAGTGGCGTCCGAAATCTCTATTTACTATTTCAGGAGAGGTAGACACCAGAGCCATTGAAAAGAGCGCTAAAATTGGGCTGGCATTAGCGCTCAAACCATAGGCTAAGCAATGAATCTTGGCGTCGGGGGAAGGAGAGAAACCATGTTTTTGAGTGGAGTACAATAATTATTAGGAAAAATGATGTGAAACCTATATTCTTTCTTTTTTTTTTTCCCTAGAACTTGTCATTTCACCATGGGGTGCTTTTGGGTTTCACGAATGTTGTGGCTGGGGGTTGTAAAAATAATTCTGGCTGATGTCCTAAATCAACATTGGCTGTTTCCTCTTTAGATTTCCGTCCATTCATCCCCAATAAGGGCATACTTGTTTTCAGCGATATAATAATTTAAATGTGGAGATCTTTATTTAGTGTTTGATCTTTGAGCAGAGGAAGCTTCTTTTCCTATATCTCAAGGACTGCTTTCTGTCTGATCAGCATTATTAGTCACCCGATTACACGAGACCGCATAAAAGAGCTGCATGAAGATCAGAATGATTTGTTTGGGAGCAAGTTCTCTCGACTTTTCATGTGTCTGGATCTGATCCAAGGGTGAATTGTATTTCAACAATAAAAAAATGAATGGAATTATCAGAACCCACTAAATTTCTTCTTGTACTTAATCAAAAATAAATTCATTATTAAAAATTTTAAATTTAGAAATCTGAAAATTACATACTCTCTTTATTTTCACATTTTTAGTTACTTAATCAAAAATAAATTCATTATTAAAAATTTTAAATTTAGAAATCTGAAAATTACATACTCTCTTTATTTTCACATTTTATAAACTAAAAACTTAAGTTCACTCTCTTTTAAATTCCTTTTTTAGATATTTTTTATATATAAAAATTTTTTTCTTGATATTTATTAATTTTTATATTTAGTGAAAATTAATTTTTTAATACTTATTAACATTCATGATTGACACAAATTTGTTAATATTTAATTTTAAATAGTAAAAATTGCTCATTTTTAGTTTGTGATATCAATTTATTTTTTGCAACTAAAAGAATATATTTGAATAAACTAATGAGAATATAAATTTGAAATGAAAAAGAAAAGAAAATGTCAACTAATGAGAAAGAAAAGAAAATGTTAATTAAATAATTAAAAATTATTTAAATAATAAAATTTTTAATTAAAAAGAGTGTAACGAAAAAATTAATAGGTTCAAATAATTTCATTTCAAAAAAGTTCTCACTTTTTCCCCCCCCTTTTTGACAATTCTGCCCCCTTCTCTTTGCTGAAAAATACTTGAATGATGTTTCATCTTTCACACATCTGGGCCTCTGCCAAAACAGCTCTAAACTGAGAAATTTTCAAAATTTTCTTATAATATGTTTCAAAGAAGCCCATTCCTGCTAAAACATAAGCAGAGTAGCATGAAAGCATGCTACAGCTAACTACCAGCAAACCAATGTTACATCAGTTTATACAAACATGCAGTTGTTCATCGCTCTAGAATTAGTCTATTTACATAGATTTCCTCTACCATTATTATGGGTGTTCTCAATCATTCAAATCTAAATAAATAAATACATGCATCAAAATCAGAATTGACACAATATTCACCAATCATACAGCACACTTCAAGTTTCACATTTGCACGCACAACCAAAGTATATTACATTACCACTCTTTATCTACCATTATTTAGCATTCTTTATTTACCTGATGACACAAACTTCTTTCCCGTAATATGCTAGAAGGTACTACAGGCAATTACGAAACTTCTTCACAACTTCAAGCTAAATAAAAACATATCCAAACTGGAAGACTAGCCCCCACTTCATATGGGATGAAACAGAGTTTGACTTTGAGGTGGCACGGAATCACTACGTTGTAGCATTGGCCTGAAGGAGACCTTCCCTGATCTGCGACGCAATGTCTTTGACAGCACCAGGTCCATGGGGGATAAACACAGAGTTAGTCTTTGAGGAAGCACCAATTTCCTTCATGGTATCAAAATACTGGGTGACCAGAACCATGTCCATGACATCCTTTGAAGATGTTCCAGGTACATTCTCAGAGAAGGCTAGCACGCTATCCCTCAGGCCATCAACAATGGCCTGACGCTGACGTGCAATACCAAGGCCTGACAAATACTTTGATTCTGCTTCTCCTTCAGCACGCTTGATCTGCAATATTTTCTCTGCTTCTGCTTTCTCATTTGCAGCCACCCTCAATCTGGCCGCTGTTATCATGATTAAAGAATTATAACATTCATTCCAAACTTTTTGTTAGAAAACTATAATTCAAAGGTATTGCACAGGTTATGGTTAAACATGCTAAGTTGAACACCATTTCTTATTTGGGACATTTTCCATACGTAACAAAGGAGGGAACACCATAACAGATACTGTTCAGCCCCACTTAGTTTAGCTGGTAAGATCTCTTGGAGCAGTATAAGAGGCCTTGGACACATAAGGGTAATGCCTAAAATGGTGACCGCTCAGCCATGAGAACAATAAAGGCTAACATGTAAACTGAGAACAGTTTAACCTTTTGATAGACTACTGTAATATCTAAATTATAGTGAAAGAGCCAACACAATCTAGATGACAGATGTCAAATAGATAGATGGATACATAGTGAGATGAGAGAAATATACTATAATTCCAAAAGATGCGCACATCATACCTGCATTGATCTCATTCATTGCTCTCTTCACATGTTCATCTGGTTCAATATCTACGATGAGAGTCTGAACTATCTCATAACCATAATGAGACATGGCCTATAAATACATTCCAAATTATAAAAAATATATATTTTGAGATTATGAGACTTGGTAAATCCTAAACAATATAAAGAATAACAGGAAGTACCTTTTCGAGTTCCTCTTCCACAGCTTTGGCTATGTCGTTCTTCTGCTCAAAGCTTGCATCCAGGTCCAGCTTTGGTACACTTGCCCTAATAACTAAACCCAAACATGAGGTTGTTAATATCTCCTGCAAACTCTGATGAAATAAGACAGAATAAAACTTCCCCCAAGGTGTAATGAAAGCTGTCAAAGAGAAGATCAAATCAAGCGTAGTACCAACTCAAAGTATGACCTCAACCTTCGATGTATCAAGGAAAATAAGTGAAATTCTTATCCTATTACATTTTATGCTTGTAGCAACATTGTGCTTTATAGAAACTTATAGGAAGTCGAACTGTGTCTAAGCATCCACCTATCCATCATTATCTTGGAACACAAGTCCAAAGAAGAACAAAGGATCTACTATCCTACAAGCATTTCTTTAGTTTCTAACATATTTGAAGTCCAGGAATCCAAGGCACCATATTATAAGAAACACAAGAATTATGAAATATTCATGCTTTTAAGTCTACCAGTAAACCTAGTAAAATTTTAAATTCCTAGCATACTAAACCAATTTTATCCAAACCTGTAAGTCTGCAACATTCCAATTATTTGAACATGGACAACGTAATATTTGAGAAGAAGAACAAACTGCTCAAGAAAATTGCAAATGAACTCCATGAAGGAAACTGTAGAGAATACAAAAGAACACAAGAATCTGAACCATATTGCAAAGTTTCAGGAAACAACTAAAGACAGCGAAGATGGATACCCAGCTGTACAGCATGTGAAGAGTTGGCTCCAAACCACATTATGCATACATACCATCAAAGACATACGCTTGGATCTGCGATCTAGTATTGCTGAGCTTATAAAAGGCATCTGAAGCCTTATCTGCCAAGGCTCGGTATTGAATGGAAGCAACCACGTTAACAAACACATTGTCCTGAAGAAATACCATATACCAGATTATGATGACAATTGAACCATGAAGCACGTGTGTCTCAAACTAATGATCAATAGTACAACAGACAAACAAATATGTAGGTTCTCACAGCAGCAATTACGTGGGTTTACTGCAAAATTGAACTTTGGACATTGTAAAATCAAGCCGAAATTCTCTCTCTCTAAGTACAAAGAAATTAAAGTTGCATATGCTATCATCTTTATAGTAGATGGTTCTCATGCGATAGTGCATCCCTTCCCAACCTCCAGCTAAATAGAATAATCTAGAAAGTGATCATAATGAAATTGGGAAAAAACATAATCAAAAAATTATATCCTCGATCAGGCAACGGTTAATTATGCAACAAACCTTGGTTTTTGTTTCACATCGAACATCCAATTGCTGAACACGTAATGAGAGTTGACCTGCTACTTGGCTCCCCAAACACCAAGGCAAACAGTGACAGCCAGGTTCAAGCACATCATCAAACTTCCCAAAGGTTTCCTTGATGGCGACAGTTGACTGATCCACCTGAATACAACCTAATGCTTGTCCCATTTTCTGATTCTACCTAATTCAGAACAGCTATGAAAATCCATGATAATCTATTGACCAATTAAAGGAAGCAAAAGCAATAGAAATTCAGCGAATTGGCCCCTGTAAGAACTAGAATAGAGGGCCTTCTTGAAAAAGCTGTCATTATCCGTCAAATGCAACCAGAACATCACGAATCCAGTTAAACACAAACTATCGTAAGTCAGAATAGCATTGAGATGGTATAATGAAACTTGACAGCTGTGAATTATATCTGTAACCTATTAAGCAGTCATGCAAAAACAGTAAAAAGCAACATTAGAACAAAAACACACATAATTTTTGTCCTAAGTTTTATGACCATGAAATCAAATTCATGTGATCATGCAATTTCCCTACCAAGCATTTCTTTCTCTTTCTGAAATTGAAACAAAGGCTTGTCTATCATAAAAAAATCTAAAGCTTTATAGCCAAAGCAATACTAAATAAAATTCACTACGTACTAGAAATAAATAAAAAAGAAGGGCTAACAAACAGAAATTGACACAGTTCTTCACAGCAGAATGGAAAGACCAGCTTCAAAGCAAACTTCTCTATACCAGATGTCTGTAAATGGAATATTACAAGAACAAGGTGAACCCACAGCAGTGATTAAACCAGTCCCTGTATGAAATCTCAATTACATCAGAGAAGCTATCCCAAATAATACCTACCTCCTATCAACTACCTATGTAATAGCCTAGCAATACGGTTGCTTTAAAATTGTTTCTTCTTCTACAAGAAAATTCGCAGAATATTTCAAAACCATTGACCTAATCTAATAGTGTGGCAATGCATGAATTTAACAACTTGCAAAAGAGACCCGTACAGCTCATTAGAAGAATCATCAAACAAACCACCACAATTTCTAGATTTCATCCGAAAGGTACCAACTGGCCGGGTATAAAAACAAAAGTTGACTCTTTAAAAATAAATAAAGAATAATAAATATAAAAGAAATAATTTATTTCATTCTATTGGGTGCCAGACACAAGAGAATTCAAACCATGCATAAACTAATCAATTCAGTAGATAAGATAAATAAATGAGCTTTTTTTTTTAATACAAATAAACGAGCACTAAAAAGAAGTGAAAAACTATTTTTCAACAAGGCAGTGGAAATGTTCTAAATACAAAGTCCTATTTGCTATTTAAAAATACAACACAGAAGTTAATTAATTCACGCAGCTCATGTCATACTAATTACTTTATTTAAATTCCAAACATATTATATGATTATTTATATCTAAACGAAAATTAAGAAAATTATATCACAGATCAAAGTGACAAATTAACAAGGCATCAATGCAAACTGGATTAGCAAAGAAAATAACCTATTTAATTTTCGACTATAAGCGAAATTGGAATTAAGCAAAGCATCAAAACCAAAATAAGACAGCTTATGATTTACAAGACAACTTCAGAAAGCGATCTCGATGCAACAATTTAAAATCCGCACACCGAAATTCAACTCTGAGCTCGTCTTCTAAAACTCCAATTGATTCATGCAGTACCTAATTTTTACTCTCGTTTCATACAGAATCATAACAGCATTAAATTACCAAAAATACAAAATTAGAAATAAATAAACGTAGAAACCGCAGAAACCGTGTAATTTATTTAATATTTAACAGTTTCGCAAAACAAAATCGCGAAAGAAATATCTTCGCTCACCCAAAGCTTTTAACTAAACAAGCCTACGTCACAAGTTTTGCGAAAGTGATGAGGTAAAGATGAGAGATCAATTTTAAAATACACATAATATTTGAATTATGAAAGAGTGAGGAATGTGTGCGTGTGTATTTAATATTTATAACTGTGGGTACCCGCGTTAAATTGAAAACTTAACAGTGGAGGCCGGAGCGGAGAGTATTTTCCACGAAATTGAGACAGCCGAGAAATTGCGAGGAGATGGGACAAACGTCCTGTTCTTATCGGATTGTGTGTCACTTCCAACCTTAAAACAAATATCTTTTCGCTGCTACCTATCCTATTAGAAAGTCAATTATTTTATCATTTGGGAGCCCTTAAGTTCACGTAACTTAAACGCATACACATGAATAATATGTGAAACTCACACCATATGTTGTTTATATGTGTAAATGTATAACTTATTATTTGTTTATTTAAAAAAAAAAATTTAGTGTTTATTTTATTATTTTAATTTATTATAAGAGCGGGTGCTACATAGTTACATGTTGTTTTAGGAAAATAATTCTTTCCTCATCTGAGTACTATTGATTTTTTAAAAACATTTTATTATGTGTCTCTTAGTATTATTGTATGGGTGAAATTTAACTTCTTTTACTTTTTTATTTATTAATAACCAATCAATAATTAATTTATTTACTCATAATATTATCATAAAAGAATCTTGATCATTGGTTAATTACGTTATTGCAGACGTATTTATCCTTTTTTTTTCCTATTTTTGAATGAATAAATTTGACAGGTTCACTTTTATATTTTTCAATAAAAAATTTTGCTATAAAAAAAAAAATCAGGAAAAAAATCTTACATAACAATAGCATGATGCCAATGAGAATAGGACAAGGTGGATATGGATTGATTTAGAGCGTTGGTGGTCCATTATGTGGAGACTCTTTTTCTTCGAAGTGGCGGATCCAATGATTTAATTTTAAGAGAATAAAGTGGATTGGCAATTTGGAATTTTCAATTATACACACAATTGACTCAAGCTGATTTTTAAATAATTTTATTTAACTGATCATTCGTTTTGTTTATTTAAAAAAAAAAAAAAGGGAAACTTAGATCAAACCTCAATAGTCTCCTACAGTTCCATTGAGCGGAGATTCTAACCTCTCAAAACGGGTTAAAAGTAAGTAAAACTTCCCAAAAGCTCTCTTTTGAATAGTTTTCTTTTTCTTTATTTTGTTGTTATATTATTAAAATTTTCTTCTTTCACAACAACTATATATTTTTTTATGAAATTTAAAATCCAACTTGAGTGTCTGAGGATTAACATTAAAAATAATTCAAAATACCTCACAACGCGTTTTTAAATTTCATATTATTATTCTTTTCATACTTTAGGTGAAAAGTTTAATTGTATTCTTAAAGATTAGTTAGTCTATTTTTTCATAATACAAATATAAGTATTAGTGCTGAGATTTGATCTCTAACCACTAATCGACTTGACCATATTTTAACATCAATATGTAATCCATTGGGTAATGCAGGAAAAGAAAATATTAATTATTCTATTTATTGCTAGTGAGGCATGTCATCTATGAATCGATGACCAGTAAATTTTACCCTTCAAGGTCAATTCAATTTAATTATAGTTCAAGGAGGTTTATTTCTAGTGTATTTTCTTTTCTTATCTGTAACTCTATTATAGTGTTTTTATTTTTTTTCCCTGTTTTCAAAAATAAATGTTACAATTTCTTTATTGTTTTATTATTGTAAATTATATTTAATTATGGTAGAGTTGTTCAATCAAAGAGCCCATTTTTGGGTCACCTCAGCCCCCACCCCCATGCGGACTGGCCCAATAGGGCAGTACTAGTGGAGAAAGGAAGGCCATTGAGTTATTTAGGGCTGGGCAAAAAAATCGTATACTAGTGAAAATTGAACCGAACCGATCCAAACCGTACCGTTTGGAGAGATTTTAATTTTAAAAAAAATTGAAATATATAATTGGTAAAAAAAATCGAAATACCGATTTGGTTTATTTAGCTGAACCGAAAAACTGGATTATTTTTGAAATTTTATTTAAATTGACGCGTGTAAGTAAGTTTTCTTTTTTTAAATAAAAAAGTAGTATCTTATTTATATAGATTGTTTATTTAATTATTTATTGTTTTAATTTTTTTTATAGATCCAAATATTAAGTTGAAAAATGCCTAAAGTTGATGCTGATATTGAAGAAGAAGGGAAAATGTTGTTGGCATTTTGTTTGTTTGTTTGTTTTTTTTTTTTTTTTGTGAAGATTGGAGAATATTGTTGGTGTTTGTTTCTAATTTTTTTTTTATTTTGTGTTGTAAGTTGTAACTGTTGTTATTTTTATTTGTCTTTATAACATTATATTTGTGAGTAGTGAGTACCTTATTAGTAGTTAGTAAAATATTAGTGATGAAATGTATTTTAAATATTTTGTATTTATTGTTAATATTTGTAATGAAATTAGGATGAATTAATTATTGAAAAAATTATTACATTCATGAGGTTCAATGGGCTAAAAATTTAGAAATTCAAAATAGGCCCAATAAGCCAAGAACCGAAAAAACTGAATGAACCGAACCGAACTAAAAAAATTCGTTTATATTCGGTTTTTATTGAGTTTGGTTCTTATTTGGTTCTTTTTATAAAAAAACCGATTTAAATTGGTTCTGCTTAATTTCGATCCGAACCGAACCGGACCAAACCGTGCCCACCCCTAGAGTTATTGACTTCAGCAAGATCTCGAATCCAATGCGAAACAATCTCTCTAGTCTTTATTATTGTTTCTTTTTTCTTTTCTCCTAAAAAAACACTTATTATTATTATTATTATTATTGGATATTATATATATAAATATTATGGTTCGAGTGTTACGGATAGAAAGAGAGTGTTGTTACTCTATACAAATTATTATAGCCAAGGATAAATAACCCATCGGCTCGAATTTTTGAATAATAAATATCAAATCAGAAGTCACTTTAAATTATAATTTGTAGTATTTTTGTGGTGTACCACCAAAATTAGTTGCTTATACTATACAAGTCTTCAAGTACTCTCATATGAGTACTTACTATAAATATAAATACAATGTGGCAGTAAATGTATTTTCTCGTTCGCATCTTACGCCTAACTGTGTTTTTGTTAAATTTTATGTGATCTTATTTCATGTGTCATAATCTAGATGTTTTTTTAAGTATAGAAAGCTGTATTTTTATTTGGTAATGATAGTATGATTGGCTGAAACTTTCCCAATCTCATCAAACTCTTGCCCTTCTCCTTGTTAGATTTCGTTCTTTTCCTTTCCTTAAAAAAAAAAAAAATTATCGGCAGCTAATTCCTTTCTTCTTCTTCTTTCAATCTCATGATCATTGGGCATATGACCATTACAAAACCTTGATTTATTTAGAGAAAATAAAAGCTAAAAATTCTCCTAATAACCCAAAAAAAAAAAAGAGAAAAGAGAAGAAAATAGAAAACTAAATCAAGTTCGCTATAAAAATCGAAATAAGATTCCTTGCATATATATGCAATTTAATATCCCCATGAATTGGTTCCAGGAGTTGAAACTACAAATTTATTTGTATATCCACAATTTGTTTTTATTTCTTTTATATCCACCATTATTGTTGAATCTTTGAATGGGAGAATATCATTTTCACCCTTATGATTTGATGTAATAACTTATTTAATTCTTATTATTTAAATAATAACTAATTTCATCATTACTTTTTAAATAATAGTAATTTTATCATTACTTTTTAAATAATAATCCAAAACACACTTTCATTAATTTATTATTAGTACATTATATAATTCATTAAAGGCAAAATAGGATCTTCAAATAATAATAAATTATTTGAAAATAAACTTTCAAATACTATTTAAAAAAAATCTGTCTTTCTATATAAATTTAAAATTTAAGAATAACTTAATAACTAAATAATAATGACACTAATAATATATTATTAGAAAAATCTAAATCAAGTTTCACTATAAAAATCTAAATAAGATTCCTTGCATATATATGTAATTTAATATCCTCATGAATCGGTTCCAGGAGTTGAAACAAAAAATTTATTTGTATATCCACAATTTGTTTTTATTTCTTTTATATCCACCATTATTGTTGAATCTTTGAATGGAAAAATGCCCTTTTCACCTTTATGATTTGATGTAATAACTAATTTCATCATTACTTTTTAAACAATAGTCCAAAACACACTTTCATTAATTTATTATTAGTTCATTATATAATTCATTAAAAGCAAAATAAGATTTCTAAATAATAATAAATTATTTAAGAACAAACTTTCAAACACTATTTTTAAAAAACTGCCTTTCTATATAAATTTAAAATTTAAGAATAACTTAATAACTAAATAATAATGACACAAATAATATGTAAAATATATTTTTAGGACAAAAAAAAAAATTCACATTCCCTAACATGATTTTCTTTTTATTCTTTAGTTTGTCCTTATATTTAATATGGTCAAAATAAATAAATAATCAATAATATTTTTGTATCAAAAGCAAACACAAGTTCCTTCATTTACCTAAAAAAAATGCACACATTAAAGACAAAAAAAACACATATTTAAAAATGCTACAGAATAAAATACACTAAATTAAGGTGTATTTTTTAATCTATTATTATTATTATTAGTATTAAAAAATTTAGTTGACTTCATTAAAAAGAATAAAATAAATACAAGTGTTAATTTTGTTTCACTAAGTTATTTTTAAATTTTAAATTTATGTAGAAAGTCAAATATTATTTATTTGTTTTTAAAATTTTTATTTTAAAATGATTTGCGTTTATTTAACTAAAAATTTTGTCCTCAACGAATTATAGAGTGAATTAATTATAAATTTATGGGAAGGTATTTTGGGCTATTAATTAAAAAAAAAGGATAAAATTGACTATTTTTTAAAAGTAATGATGAAATGTGATGTGGTATTAAAATCTAAGGGCGAAAAGGGTTTTTTGCTACCTTGAGCTTTGAATAGCGTTATTGTGAATTTGTGAAAATGAGCGAGAAAGGGAAAAGAAAGAAAGGAAAACACAAAGAAAGCGACATGGATGAAAAAAAAAAAGGGGGAAAAGGTCAGTCAATCAAACCTGATCCATTGAAGCAAAAACTCAATTGAACACAGGATTCAAATCTATTTCCTCATATATATATACAGACACACACATAAATGTAAGAAATTGTGAAACTCATATAGTTAAAGATTATAAATTTTTTATATTAAAAATAAGAAATTTAGAATTTAAACCCTCCTTATATGAGTGGAGAGAAAATTTTAATTATTATTAAGCTTAAAAAAGATAAGAGATTGGAGCTCGTAGTTTGCTCGTGACTGCAAATAATATAAATTCAGACATAAAATAAATATGTCATAATAATATGTAATTTTTTTATTAAAAAAAATCTAATGTTCCTCAATTGTGGAATTAGAGGTAAAAGACAAGGGAAGGGGGGACGTGTCGAAAAGCTTGGTCAATGCAAAGACGTGGCGGTGATTGTTTCTGTTCTATATTCCGCGTCGTTCACTTTGTGATTTTTATTTTTTTTAACTTTTTATTTCTAGAAAAAGAAATTAACGGACGGCGTGAAGTCGCCAATCCAAAATTAAATTGAGAAAGATGCCATTCCCACAATGGATGACGTGGCACAAACGGACAGGCTACAGACATACGCAACTGACTACTAAAGTTGCGGAACCTTGGGCGCGTTAGTGATTCTCTATTATAAGTAAAATTAATTTAGTTTTTGTTTTGCATTCGTATCTGATGAACGCAGCATGAAACTAAAGCAGTTAACGATGATTTCCTCGCACTCATCGTCAATAATCAAAAGCGCTTCTGCTTCATCAACTTTCCCATCTTCGCATCACTCTCTTGCACCTTCATCATCATCGTCATCATCTTTGCCTCTGCAACCAAAATCCAGGAATTTCATCTCCCTCAAGCCATCATCACCATTTCATGGCAACTCATCAGTCCCCCTTCAGAAACCAAATCTCAGCGTCGTCTCTGCCTCCAAATCAGATGATCGAGATCCCACTTCCTCTTTTCAGGTAATCACAATTAACTCTTTTATTACTCTGAATGGATGATTTACTTACTTATTAATTAATTGAAATTTAATTTCTTTGTTGGTTGCAGGGAGGTGAATCTTTTTTCAGAACTGTGCTTCATCATATGGAAGCCGTGTATTTGAATAGGAACCCAACTGCAAAAGCTGTTCTGGAGCTTGTCCAGTCATCTGGCAACAATCAGATATGCTATGATCATATTGCATTCAGGACTTTTGGGGTATACTCAATCTCCCCACTCATTTGGAGATTTTTTCTTTCCTTTATTTTAATGTTGATTTCCGTTTGATCTGGGATGTAAGTTGAAGCGGCTGGCTCTATTGGAAGGATTAGTTGATTTATATTTACTTTCCATTTGTGATGTTACGTTTAGGTAAATGGTCACGGGATTGATTCCATTGCAAGCTTCTTTATGGATTATGGCTATACAAAACAGGACGAGCTTAGATTTCCTGCTAAAAAACTTAAGGCATTCTGGTTTTCTCCTCCCAGTTTTCATTATCCTGATGGTGGCAGTGGTGTCAATGGGCCTTTGCCTAGAGTATTCATATCCGAGCTTCTTGTTGATCAGATGAGTCCACAAATTCAGGTGTGTTTTGGTATTTATACATTTTGAGATTATACTGATCTGTTGTACTCCTTGCTTTTTAATACATTTTGATAATTTTTTTGCGGGAATTATGCAGTCTTTTCTTGGCCTGGTTTTGTTCCCTTCCCAAGATAATTTCATACTGCGAAACTTCCATAGCATGAATTAGTTGTGTGAACCTTTTATTCAGCTTCTGAATTCTTGTTGTCCTGTCTTACCCCTGCTTTTCTAGGAATGCCATTGGAGTATGTTGACGAAACAGGCAAATAGTTTGTGGATTAAGCAATTTAAGGATTTCATTTGCTTAACTTTAGATGACACTTCAGATTGAAACGAGGATGTAAGAGAGTCACATCCAGCATAGATATGGTCTAATTGGCCACGCATTATAACTTCTGACTGCTGGAAATTTCTTTGACATCTCCCTCTTTGTCGATTCTCCTACAGGTTTACTGTTGTTCCTGTTCGTTATATTGAACTGTTGTTTTTTACATTCAGGAAATAATTAGAAAATACACGGAAACATCAGGCAGTGGAAAGAAACACACAGCTCTTGCAAGTGCTCTGGGATCTTTAACATGGGGGAAGCCTTTATATTCTGAATTTCAACAATTGGCAAGGTAAGATTCTCTGTCTCTCATTTTTATATTTGCATTTTTATTGCTAATATGGGAAAGGATAAACTTCAATTAACCTCCTACTTAGAATGACAATCTTCCATTTTCCTGTTAAGAAGACAAAAATTTAAAAAAAATAAAAAATAAAAAATCAACATGCGCTCAGTTTGCCCTCATTGTTTGAACGAAAATGGGGGAAGATTGAGGTTTTCACACTTTTTGGGGGGTAAATTGAAGATTATCAACCTACCTGGGTAAATTGAAGTTTTAAACCTGAATATGGAAAAAAAACTAATATTTGTGTTGACCCAAGCAAGTAAATTGCAGGTATGGTTGTACAAATTAATGAATATCAGTATTGCAGTTTTAATGGTTAGAAGCGATTAAATTTATCGACAATATTAGGCACATTCATCATTGGATGCTCATGCGTAATTTGCCACACTTAGGGAAAGTGAATATGCTGCTTGGACCCTCGTCAATGGCTATGCAGTGAACCATGTTACTATTTCCATCCATCGCCTGAAATTACAATTGAATAACATCAAGAGCCTCAATCAGTTCATTGAAGATAATGGATTCAGGTTGAACTCTGAAGGGGGAGTTCTGAAAGGTATGTTAACTAATTCTGTGAACTCTTTATTCTTTTGTTTTGCTCTTCTGTAAACTCTTTATTCAATTTCATAATCTCCTTATTTTAATTAGAAAGTAATATTTTACATACAGTTGTCCTCATCAACCTGTAGGAACAGGAGATTCTCAGAACTTGCCTTGGCAATTATTTACTCAAACAAACAATAGGAACGACTAGCTGTAGTTTAGAGGCAGAGATTATTTTACTTAAAATCTGAGAAAGATGTGTCGACGTCATTGTCCTATCCATCTTTTGAATAGATGCAAGGAGCATGCATAGCAAGTTTTTGGGTGTAACTTGCTAACTCTCCTGTTGGCTTGTAACTTTTTTTCGTTTGAGTGGCTTGGCTTTTTTATCTCCTTGTTTCTTTGTACTCTTCTCTTAATTTTAAATTTAAGATTTTTCTCGGCTTTTGTCAAGGTTTTAAGGAAAAAAAAGTTTTGAATGTGTGCAGATGATTATATTAAACTTTACATGGTTTTTTTAATTCCTCCAGACTTTTTTTTGGCATGTAAATATCATTGATTCAGATGGATAGCCATAGTTTATTGAAAGTGGAATTGATGATTGAACAATTTTATCTCTTTCATTTCAGTGAGTCCTGATGGTCTTTTGCTGCAAAGTTCAACAGTAGCAGATTCATTCCCTTTCTGTTTTTCTGATGGTGTCACCGAATCAGTCCCCTGCTCATACATCGAATTTGCTGAACGACTTGTGTTGCCTCAATATAACAATCTTCCTGAAGCAGAGGTAACCACAGCTTTGTACTTGTCGGTTTGAGTCTGAGCTGGATGGTTTGGCCATTATTTTTGTTCTATTCATGTATGGGAAAAATTACCTGATGCATGATGCAGTTACTGACCATTTATGTTACTGGAACAGGTTAAGGAGTTTCACAGGCGAGATGGATTTGAAGTCGGAAATGCGGACAAGATCTTTGAGAGCACGTCTAAGGAGCAGTTTACAAGGAGAGCTGCTTGACTAGAAAACCGCGTCTTGTTGAAGCCAGCAGAATGACGTAATAATCAATCCTTTTAAGGAATAAAATTGGACTTGGAGCGAGGTTCCAAAGTCTTGGCATATTGCTGTAAATAACCAAGTGCGGCAACGAAACATATAAACTAATTTGCTTCTTCTAATAAAAGGAAAGAATTATTGGAATGAGTGGTTTGCTGGATGGGGAATCAAGAGCCTGTGCAGATAAGGATATACAATTAATAAATAAAAATGGTCAAATCTGAACGACTGAACCCCACATCCCTTGCCACCCACGTCAAGAAAGAAAAGAGCACAAGATACTAATTTCTTTAATATTTCCAAATAGATTAAAGCAACATATCGTTGACAGAAGACATTTTGCTCCATAAACTTCACATGTGCTGATAGCCTTCCCCCTGGGGGGCCAATTCTAACATTAAAAGCATGTTCCTCTGTTGCTTTTTCAGTTGTCCAAGAACAAATGCTTTGACAGAAATTTCCATCTATACTCAGTGAAAAAGGGCGAAAAGAAAAAAAAATTGAAGAGGGGTCAGAGTGAAAGACAATTAACCCAATGTTATGTTATGGTTTACCATTGGGTTTTGGCGATGGATGGGGAAACTGATGGTGATATGGAGAAGCATAAGAACCATTTGGAATTGAAAGGCTCCTCTGTCCATTCCTCGTAAGTGATCCTGCCTGTGCTCGGATACCATTTCTTGTATTTGGGCTTGACCCTATTCGTTCAGCTTGCATTGTCTGGAAATAATATGATGAGCTCGCCATGTCCTTTAGGTTAGGCAGAGGCTTTAAGGCTTCAACGACTTCACTCATGAGTGGTCTGGCTTTTGGATCCCGGTTAAGGCAATGAGCAGCCAATTGTGCAGCTTTCTGCGCACCTTTGATTGAAAAGTGACCTTCAAGCCGAGGGTCAATCAATCTATAGAACCTTCTTCTCTCTCCTAGATGTGGCCGAGCCCATTCAACAAGATTATGTTCTCCATTGGGTCGGTTTTTGTCCATAGATCTTCTGCCAGTCAGCATTTCAAGCAGAACAACTCCAAAGCTGTAGACATCACTCCTTGATGTAAGATGTCCTGAGACAGAAAAACATAAATCTAATCAAAACAAATGAAAGCATCAAAAGAGTCCCATTTAAGATAAGCTCTAATAGAACCACAAAGTTCCTTAAAAATCTGTATTCTACTAAGTTGCAAACCATAAGCATGCGATGAATGCAGGCTGTGAAAGGCAGACAGATTGCAACCGAGGCTTCCTTTTTCTCATTAACATTTTGGTTTGAAATTAAATTGAAAATGGGAAGAAAAAGGAGAAGAGACAGAATTCAAATGAGTTTTCCTTTAATTACACCTACCTGTCATTACATATTCTGGGGCTGCATAGCCATAAGTCCCCATTACACGGGTTGATACATGGGTTTTATCCCCCTCAGGACCATCTTTTGCAAGTCCAAAGTCAGAGAGCTTAGCATTATAATCCTGAAACAGCATATTATTAAAAAATAGACCATAATAGAAGAAAAAACCAAAATTTCCATAGTTTTTGGCACGTACTGCATCTAATAGAATGTTGGAGGTTTTGAAATCACGATAAATCACTGGCCTTTCGGCTTCCTCATGAAGAAAAGCAAGACCCTTTGCAGCACCTAGTGCAATTTTCATTCTTATGGACCATGGAAGAGGCAAGGACCCTGCATACGACAACATATCAAGTAATCATCAAACAACTGTGATGAACAAGCGGAGACCACTGAAATCAAACCAGCTTCTAGCCATAGTAAAGTTACCATGATCCAACAACAAGAGAAATGACATGTAAACTAAAACTGCACAGTTATTAGTTAATCACAGAAATACAGCTACTTACTTCGGAAAAGGTGGTTCTCCAAACTTCCTCGAGGCATAAACTCATAGACAAGCAGCCTTTGATCATCTTCAATGCAATAGCCGATTAATTTAACCAAGTTAGGATGAACAAGATCACCAAGAAAATTCACTTCCGCCTGCCACATAGATTAGACAAAATTCAGAGAACTTTTAAGACGTAAAGAAAACAATACAAACTAATGACATCCATACAGAGAGGAAAAGGTAGGGAAGTCATCTACCAGCCATTCCTTGTGACCCTGAAGACCATCATGGTTAAGGGTTTTTACTGCAACAGTAAGTCCCGTGCCAGGTTTAACTGGAGCAGTTCCATTTTCTTCTATCCAGCCCTTGAAAACACAACCAAAACCACCTTCTCCAAGAAGACTCTCAGGCCTAAAATTTCGTGTTGCCAACTTAAGATCATTAAATGTGAATTTCCGCAGCCGAGAAGCAACTTTTAGCTCTTCTTCAAGCTTAGAAGTGGAGGAATTACTTTCTGCATTACTAGTGGTCGTAGATGAGACAACAGCAGCTGCCGGTTGGTCTCTACTTGTATCATTTGTAGATTTACTTTCTGCTGATCCACAAAACAGGTATAAAAATTTAGAATGCAAGTCATGCGAATTCATTATCCATTGATTAATTACAATCTTCAAGTTGAGAAAGGAAGAAGTATCCAAAAGCATCCTTAAAAATCAATTTGCCGTACATTACACCATTTGGCAAGTAGGTTTACAAACAACTATCAACAAAATTGATTTCAATAATTGTTTCCTCCTACTAGGTCCGAGGTTTAATCCTCACAGGAACCTACATGGCAAATAGCCACATATTTATTATGTTCCCAGATTGTAGGGTTAGCCAGGAGCACCAAATCCCTAGACCAGACTTAAGCGAATTCAAAGGTCATCAAAAATTCAAAAAGAACGAAAAAGATGAGTGAATAGAGACATGAATTCCAAGCGTTAACGCATACCTTAACCCAAATCATGTTCAACAATGAAAACTCAACCTGATTATCACTCTTCCACTCAAACCTCTCAAGGATTTTTCAAACGAAAGAAAATATCTATCACAATTTCTAGAAATAATTGACACTCACACAGAACCAGTTTTGAGATAAAAGCCCCATATTTTCACAAAAATCAGAAACTTGTAATAAATTTGATGGTGTTAATCCAATTACTATTTGGTAACAACTCGAAAACAATGACGACGCGCCAATTGAGATCATAACACACAGCAAAATTTGACAAGCTACTTGTGCAAAACAGCATCCGAAAAAATTAAGATTAACAATAACAGTGATGTTAATATCCTCAAAGAAAATTCCAAGTAAATTACAAGTCAACATGGAAAAAAACACTGAAAACAAAAAGGAAGTTCCAAGTAAGCGGAGAGATATTACCATAATGGGTACTTGTGCCACTCACGGAGCTATCAACTTTGGATCTTGAAGAAATGCAGCTTCCAAAAAATCGCAACTTGACCCAACACCCAGATTCTTCTTCTTCTTCTTCAACTTCAACTTCAACTTCATCTTCAACTTTCTTCTTCTTCTTCTTTGCCTTTGATTTGCTCGAATCCCAAGAAGCCTTCTTCACTTTCCCATTTTCACCATCAAACCCCATTCTTTTATCTCTCAACAAACCCTAGAACTCATCAACCTCCCCTCAAAATCACTTCTTTACTCTCACCTCACACTTAAGAGCCACCAAAAAGTTTCAAAATTTAAGCTTTTCTTTCACTTCAAACCCCACCACAAGACAAAACCAAGTGAAAAAATATGGAAAAGAGCCAAAAAAAAAAAAGAAAGAAAAAATAACCCTGTTGAGGTAAGAGCTGGATCACATGAACTAGATAAAAAAGGATGTAACTTGAGATTGATCAAGTCTTTGTCTGAACTCAAAACTGAAGTACTTTGGTATCAACAAACAAGCTTGATCTCGCAACAACAAAAATAAAATAGAACAACAACAGAAACAAACAAATCTCAGTTAAACCCACGAAATGTATTGCTACAAAGACACAAGAAATGAGCTTACAGCGAACAAAAATAATAATGAAAAGAAATGGGAAATACCATATAATAACAATAATAATAATAACATTATGTAATTAAAAAAAAACTTTATAATATCGATTCTCTTCCTTTTTTATTTATTTTAATGGAATCGAAGACTAGAAAAAGCGAAATGAGCTGCCCGGAGAAAACGGGCAGTCGGAGGGGTGTTTGGCTACTCGGCACGCCCGAGAGTATTTTGGCTGCCCGGTGCGCCCGATAGTGCTGACCGTCCAGGATTCTGTAGCGAAAGGCTGTTGGGATTGAACATTGAAAAGGACGAAAAGCGGAAGGGAATGGGGCGGGCAACTCGGGCAGATGGGAGAGTGGAAAATTGGGCAGTTCGGGCAAGAGAGATGGATACCAGGGACCCCTTGGATGGTGACGTGTCTTTCTTCTGTGGGCGGACGCCAACGCGCGCGTCATATTGAGCTCATGTTGCTGTGCATGCATCTTCCCCTTCTTTCATTTTATTTTTAAAATTTAAAACTTTATTTTTTCATTTTTTTCAAAAAGGACTTTTTATTTGTTTATGTGAATTTTATTTCATAGATTTATAGAGTCTACATTAAATAACTAATAGGTGCCTCTCTTTTAGGTTTTCAGCATACACCATTGACCACCTCCATTAAGGCACGTTTAAACAATTAAAATCAATAATTGCAATTCGTTTACTTCTAATTCCACATTCATTGCCTTATAGTTTTCATTTAGGGAGGTCATGGTATAAAATGAAATATTTTAAGGGTGCGTTTGGCACACTGTATTGTATTATATTGTATTACATTATTTTAATGCTGGTGTATTGTATTATGCTGTATTGTATTAGCATTGTATTATAATAATGTTGTCTGATGTTTGATCTTCTTGTCATCTTGTATTAATTTTAATTATATTATATTTAGTATTATATTAATTTTTTGTAATTAATGTAAATTATATATTTAGAAATAATATTTATTAGTACTTAAAAATTAGTAAATATAAAATTAATTAATTTAAATTAAAAAATTAAATTAATTTATTATTATTATTACAAAGTAAAAACCTATTAAATTAAAAATATAATATAATATTAAATTAAAAAATTAAATTAATTTATTATTATTATTATTACAAAGTAAAAACCTATTAAATTAAAAATTAAATTAATTTATTATTATTATTATTACAAAGTAAAAACCTATTAAATTAAAAATATAATATAATATTAAGTATAAAATTGTATTGTAAATATAAATATAAAAAATATAATATAATATTAAATTAAAAAATTAAATTAATTTATTATTATTATTATTATTAGAAAGTAAAAAAACCTATTAAATTAAAAATATAATATAATATTAAATATAAAATTGTATTGTAAATATAAATATAAAAAATATAATATAATATTAAATTAAAAAATTAAATTAAATTATTATTATTATTATTACAAAGTAAAAACCTATTAAATTAAAAATATAATATAATATTAAATATAAAACTGTATTGTAAATATAAATATAAAAAATATAATATAATATTAAATTAAAAAATTAAATTAATTTATTATTATTATTACAAAGTAAAAAAAATAAAACCTAATGCGGCAGTGCATTAAGCTAAACCAACTAAATGTTGGGTTTAGCTTTCTTTACGATAGGGTGCATTATAATAATGCACCCTAATGCAATACCCAAACATGGGGTTGCATTGCTAATACTGATCCCATGTAATATAATGCAAAAACATGCCCTAAGGGAATAGCCAATTGTTAAAAGATGACATTGAAAATATGAACACGGAATAAATTATTATTTTGGGAAGAATGCTCAGTTTTTATGTTTATTTTTTTAATATCTTTTTAAAAGATAGAAAAATATGTGAATTAAATTAATTTTTTAACCTCAACTTCTCAAAGATTAAAACTTAAGTGTCAAATTAAATAATACTATTTAAAATTCACTCGGCAATCCTTAAGGGCGGGGACTTATATTCAATGTAACCCAAAAAATTTAAATTATATTTTAAAAAATAATTGAGCTTCTTTTTCTTACCAAAAATCCACTACAAGTCTACAATTGATGAAATACAAGCTGCATTTGAATGTAATCATTTTTATTTTACAAAGATAATTCTCGTTTCCAAATGATGCAATTATTATCATATTTACAAAACAAAAAAATTCCGCACTTTCTTAATTTGGGGAGGTTAATTTAACTTAAGTTTTTGACTTAAAATGTTGATATAAAGATTCTGAACTATTGATTTCAGGATCCGCCTACTATACAACAGTTGCAACGTTACCACCCTTTTTGTTTTTTATGCCAGCAAAATTGTAAATTTTCATAGAACCCCTTTTATTAATTTTTATTTAAACTTTACTTCAAAAATATTAAGTTATATTCTCCCAAACCCGTGAATCCTTCAACGGCCGATCAACGGCTCTTCCGGTGGCTGTAGTTGGTCGGAAAATACAGAGAAAATTATGGGGAACAAAACCAAAGTAGTGGGGTCACCGGAAACCGGTGAAATCGCGGCAAATTGAAGCTTCTATTCCGCGGCTTTTCACGGTTTCGATCCGCGGCTTTCCGAACTCTTTCCGGCGATAAGGATGGCATGGGCATGACCGGTGTCGCACGAGCTTCCGAACGGTTCCAACCTTGGCCGGTGAAGTGGTCGGAAACGAGCTAAAGCCGGGTCGGGTTTGAGGTCGGATCTTGGCTTTCGAAAGCTTACTGGCGGCAGCGATGGCATGGATATGACCGGCTTCTCACGAGATTCTGATTGGTACCAACCTTTGCCGGTGGAGTGGCGGGAAACGGAAATAAAATCAGGGTCGGTTTCGCGGGTTCGGGTTGATCCGGTTAACTCAAAGTTATAAAGAGAGGGATTATTGTGATACATATGCAATATAGAATAAAAATTTATAAATAATAAATAGTATAAGGTGCTAACTAAAATATTTATATGGATGCATTAGAAATTAATTTAATAATTTTGAAGTAAAGTTTAAATAAAAATTAATAAAAGGGGTTCTATGAAAATTTACAGTTTTGCTGGCATAAAAAATAAAAAGGGTGGTACCGTGCAACTGTTGTATAGTAGGCGGATCCTTGATTTCATGCAATCAAATGATAAATATTGAAAGTTAAAATATCATAAAATGGTGCTAGTTCATCCGCCATTAAATTGCATGAGATCAATAACCCAAAATTTGTGTAAAAAATTCAAGTAAAAATAACTGGATTCAATTATTTTGTGTATAAAATTATATGATATTTGATGTATTATTTATTGATAAATTGGTAAGAAAATCACTTTAATAATAGAAAATAAAGTCAACTGTCATCTAATATTAGTACTACATACCTTGCGATAATTATAATATGATAAAAAAAGGTGAAAATTTTGCAAGACTCTGTTTCCTAGCGTGGGAGGAGACTCTCAACAATTATAATAAGGGTATTTGCAATGTAGTACTTAAAAGAAAGGTCACACTGTCAATGTAGAAATAAAAATCATTGCCTCAGATATATATTATTGTAACGTGTTCATATCTTAAGTATTGGTGCATGATAGAATTAGCCCAAAAAAAGAAAAAAGGAAAAAAATGGAAGTGTGCTAATGGAACTAAGGCAATTAGGATGTATGATATTATCATTTGATGTATTAAATTCCTCGGAATTATCGTACAATTGGATGCCAATTGATGGTTTTTTTTTGTTTTTTTGGCCTTCTGGCACTTCGATAACATTTGACAGTGACATCTTGGCTTTTTAACTTTGGAATTATCATCTAATTGTTATTTTTAAAAAAAAATCTTAATAATAGGAGAAGCATGTAATTAGAAATCATAAATAGAAGACTGGTTCATTGGAGAGAGACAAAGCTTTTATGGAAAATAAAATCGAATGTAATTGTTTAAGAGATTGTCCGCTAGTTCAAGGAATCGGCCTTGACTTTTGGACATTAGCATGCAACATCAAGCCTGACTTTTCATGCTAACTAATCGCTTTTTGCTAAAAATTTTAATTAATTATAATTTCTGGTACCTATCGGAAGATTTTCGGATTTTTACAAGTTTTTCTCAGTGAAGGCCGGTGGAGAGGGAAATGCTTCATTGTCGGAATAAATATTAAATAACAAAATCGATCCAAAATAAATTAAAAAATGATTTATAACGAAATCTGTTTTACTCAAGTTTGGAAAGGTCACGTACTAGATCAATGCATCAACTGATAGTATTTAATTTAGGGGTCAATAGACATTAATTTATTATAGAAATGATTAGATATTAATTGTTACGGGCAAATGTCAAAATCATCCAACCAAAATTCACCGATCATGTTTTCCACCCTCTTCAAATTTCATTAATCCACACTCTCTCTCTCTTGCCGTGTCATTTTTGACCAAATTTTGATTAATAAAAGGAAAATGAGACAAAAAAATCGACATTGAACTGATTACATTCGAACCGCAATTCAGCTAAAATTTAACAATCATGCACAAATTCTCTTCAATCTATAAGAAGCATATTTTTTTTCCGTTCAAGTTCAAGGGCATATGACAAATGTGGATTGCATCCGAAGATCGTTGATGCGATCATGATAGCAGGGGTATATATTGCTGAAACAAACGAACACGACCACTCTCGCTAAACTGAAGAGACCATACACTCGGATGCTACATGTCTGAAAACAATCTGCCAGAAGCTCAAATCTTGATGACCAATTGAATTTACTCTCGGCGATTTGTGTACAAAATGTGGTAAGATATCAAGAATCTGAATAATTACATCCTAAATTATCCCTGTGGAAATACTGGTAGTTGCGTTTATCTTCAACGAATGCTCTGGGACATAAGTAGCACCTGTTATATAAAAAATGGAAGGAGTTCCACATAAGAACGTCAGAGCAATAAACCATTACATTCCAAAATGATGATGCTCAAACTAAATGCTGGAATTTTTTCAAGGAATGAACCAAACACTACACAATAATGATGAGCACCAATTATCATCATTAAGTAAATGCATCAATCCAAATGTGAAACACTAACATACTACACGATCACAAAACCGCAGAACACGTTGTGTGTGTCTTTGTGTGAACCAAGACCCATGCAGGGATTGAACTTGAATGTCGGATCAGAAAAGCAATAATTCATCTCTCAACATGAATGCAGCCGTAATTGTTAAAGTCAAAAGAACCATGTTGCAGATTGCACTAGGGAAAAAAACTTGTAGTAGTACGTTGTCCAGAACAAACAGAAAAAAATAAGCAGATGGATACCTTTCTCTTTAACATCAATATGCAGAGTATCAAGGGTGATTATGCCATCAGTCAATGGAAGCAACTCAAGCTTGATGGTAGCCGTCGATTGAGCAGGAACACATCTGATGCAACCACAATAAATTGTAATTGCCTGAGAAATTACAAATCAAGGAGAAAGGAGAGGAAAATTACCCTAATGGAACTCTACTCTGCAGCCACAGATGTGTACAACCCAATCCAGAACTTGGAACTACATCGGATTTAGTAGATGGCTTGTTAAGTGACATAGACCGAGTTGCACTATCGCCATTATGCTTCTCAGACTCTGATACAAGAGGTGCCGTGCTCACTCTATGCAATGGAGTACCACATCGCTCATCATTTAACCTTCCTGAAAACTCTGAAAAACCAATGAATGGGCTCATCGGTGATGTTGGAGAAGAATTCAAGGATACCACTGAAGGAGGATAAGTAAATGAGGTCGGAGCAAGAACTGTCAAAGTTAGATCTTGGGATGTCAAATTTGATGCCTGAAGAGTTAAGACCTGACATTTTGAACCAGTTAGATGAGAAACAAACCAAGCGAGGGTGATATATAGAGACTAAAATTAGTTTAAAAAAAAAAAAAAAAACCTGAACTGGAAGCTGAGTGACTCTTTCGTTGGCTTCAGAAGACTGTCCTGATATTTCAGATGCAACAGATATCATGAGATCTCTTGATATCCGTGGTCGCCAAGATGTGGGTTGCTTGAAAAACAATCTCGACTCTTCAAGATAAAATAAAATAAAAGAGTAAGGAAACATTAACTTGTTAAAATATATCAGCAGATCAGGTAAATTAAAAGCATCAGGATACCAGTGTAATTGCACCGACACGATAACATAACTGCATACTGATCAGCAGCTGAAGAACTCCCATTTCCTTCGAAAGTCTTAGAAGGAAGACGCAAACTTGATGATCGGGAACTTTTTTCCCCATAAGCTTTGAGATTCTTCAACAACGAAGGCACCGGTTTTAGAATAAATGAGTGCTCTTCACCCCTCCTGAGATGGAAATACCCTCAAATAAGTTATAAAATAAATAACATAAGTGAAACAAAAATAAACAACAAATCTTTCCCCTAGCATAATATTCTTACATACGAGTAAATATCCTTCTTGCTTTATCAATATATACATCTGTGTACTCAAGTACTTTCAGTTCAACTAACATGACCATATCAACTGAACTACACGTGATTCACAATTGATAGCCATTGGCAAGCTAAACCTCACAAGTTATATAATTTCATAGCAGCAAAAACCTGATAACCAGTCAAGCAATTTCTAATAGCATGGGGCTCATTTTGGTTGGTTTTAACCATCCTGCTACCTATCTGTGATTAACCTATCAAGATTTTGGCGTAACTACCTGACACAGGGATAACCAATTACAAGCTAGATGCAACATGGAAGTCCGACCTTCACTGTGGTCCAAGAATTCATCAGGAAATAAACCCACCATGCAGAAACTCACCATCATTCTGTAAATAACTAGAAACAATATGGAAGACTAAAATTCATCATTGTTCATGCATGCAACTAATGCATTATCCCCATATATAAACAAACAGAAGTTAGCGATCTAAAACTTATCCTCACTAGCTGGGATTACCAATGCAAATATTGTATTATTTCTACATTTGTTGTCAACCACCAACAGATATTACAATGCTAAGAGCAGCAGAATAAAATCCAGAGTAGCAGCATGAAATTGAAAAGTAACTTAAGACACCTGGAGTGAAATACAACCTGAGGGCTAAGTTTGGCAAACTGTGGTCATTGCCAGCTTCAATACATGCAATTGGCAATGGTGAAGATGGTCCACCTTTTGATACCTCCTCAAAGACAATTGTTATAGCATCTATATATAACACAATATCTGGGGCGTGTACTGGGGAAACATTCTGCATGATATAACTTGGTAAAAATTAGACCAAAACTAAAGGCAGGACCCAAAAAGCAATTCAAGATTGTAATTATTTTACAGAATTTCTATATAAATAAGAGGAGTAATTATTATGTGTTCTGTAAAGATCATGATATGTACCTTTATCTGGACGCAAAGAAGGTCATCTGTATTGCAGTCAGCAGCAAAAGAATGAATTTCAACAGGTTGAATTATTTCAAGCTTCCTCCTCCACCTTCTTCCTGGAACATAGATGCCTTCCAGTCCACAACGAACAGAAAATCTTTCTCTCTCCAATGAAACACCTCGAAAAGATAAAAGTCCTTCATTTCCAGTTCTTTGACCCTTAAACAGTTTTTGAGAGGTGTACTGATCCCAATCTTCAAGGTCAAATGTTGGCTTAGAACTTTGGGCTTTAGGCGGTGCAGAAGGAGGTGCAGGACTTTGAGGAAGTGAGGACATAGAGTAGCTTCTAAAATGGCCAAAAGAGAAAAGTTGAGAGCCAGAAGATGCGGACTTCTGATGAGTACTGCCAATTCCAGAACCAGAATTTAAGCGAGGAGGAGATAATGTACGAGCTGGAGGAGGAACAGTGTTATCCAAGGGAAGCAACCATTTTAACAATTCTCCACATGGGTCTGGATTTGTAATGACTGAGTTATCCCGATTCTCCGAAAACAGACTTGTTTCCCTATATTTCTCAAATTGAAGAATTTCAATAACAGGGTCTCTCAAAAAATCAACACCGACATTCACTTGTAAAAGCACCTGCATCCTTCCAAACAAAGAAGCAGAATGAGAATCAATACTCCGAACAACAGCTTAACCAGGAACGGCCATCACAAATATAAAGATTCATCAATGAAAAATTTTAAGAGCTAAATTTGGTCGAGCAACAATCCTTCTAGGATTACCCTTCTGGGGATTGAAATATTGAACAACCAAATTACTGTCCCTGAGCCTGAGCCAGCTAACAAGATCAAAAATAATAATCATGGCAACTTGTACAATATGCTAATCGAGAGAGTTTTCTAACCCAAGGTGGCGACTTCAAAATGCAGGGAGAACTAAACTGAATGAACTTGTTTTAAGATCAGAAACTTGCATGTCTAGGTGGTAAAACAAAAACTTGCAACAAATGCATAAGAGATTCAACATACTCATCTGAACTATCATTAAAAGAGTAAGCAGACAAACCAACAATCAAAAGACAATTCAGAGTGCTCTTTTTCACATACCACTATGTCTCCATTAGAAAGAGAACAGCACTTTACAATATTTCTTGCCACTCCACCAGAGAGGTTAGCATTAAAATCTCCTTTATCAATGACTGCAGCAACGCCAGACATGTTCTTTGCAGTTTTTTTGCCACTTGTAATGGACTTTTGACTCTCTGCCTCAGTAGATTCCAAAGACATCTCAGGATCACTTTTCTTTGACCACAATGGCTCAGCTGACTCTGCAATCCTAACAAAAAAGTGGGAATTCTTGAATCTGTGCAATAATATTTCGGTTTGTTTTTTATGGTCTTCCATTCTGAGCAAAGATTCACTAACAGAAATATCCTTTCGTAAATCAATCTTCTCTTCTGACAAGTATTCACCGTTTTGATGTATAACTTGAACATCATGACTCAATTGTCCCTCTCCAGCCTCTGAATTAACCTTGTACTCCATGTTTTCATTTTTTTCCTCAGGGCTTTGAGCTCTACTAGTTCTACTCATTACGGCAGCAACTTTAAATGGTGTAATAACTCCTGTATCCTGCTTGCACGCTGACAAGCATGCCAGGACATGTATTTGTTCACCTGGAATAACAAAAGAGTTAAGGTCTCATGATAGAAAGAACGAGTCCAAAATGAGGAAACAAGCGATGAATTCCAACACTGAAAGAAGCAACAGATTCAAGAATGATTAATGTACCAGGAAAAACAAAGGGGCGGTCCAGTGAGCATAAAGATTGGATATCCGGCGCATCACACCAATTATCAGGGAGTTCCTCTACAAAAATACATCAAGCATTAAACATACTAAAAGAGAAACTCAAATCATATCTATAGAAAAACTCAGTTCAATGCATGATGTTTATATTACTAAAGGAAAAAATTTTCAAGGAAATGTTTTCAGCTGTTCTTCAGATTAATTTTGAAAGAACAACAGCAAAGCATTTGCTACACACCAACTTTCACTCGGCAGCTAATGTTTAGCAACCACTCACCCACCAATAAATGACAACTAGAGATTCCACCCTACAGCAGCTATGACTTAAAAGCCTAAACACCTCATCCCAAACGTAGCTAAACCTTGAATGCAATTTGAAAGATAAATTCAGTAATACAATAAAAGTTATGGTAAATTCAGCAAGTTTCCACTCAAACAAATCCAATCTAATAAAAATATCAAAGTAGACTGTGATTAAGAGAATGTACCGTAAGGAATTGTAATCCATCCTTCTTCTTCAGAAACATCAGTGTGATTTTCTACGACATAAGTGTCATTCATGCCGCTGGAACTTGCAATGCCGCTAGCTTCTGCTCCAACGCCATCACTCTCTCCATCGCGATCATCAGACAATGAATACAGCGGAAACGGATCCTCGGCTATAAGACCTTCCAAGGTCGATGAAGGTTTTGGCACAAAACTCGTGTCCGCGGGAGATTCCTGCTGCACACTAACCTGTTCTGCCGCCACGTGTTGCGCAGTAGTAGAACGCAGCAGAAAATTCATCCTCCTAACCGAACTAAACTAGCCTCTGAAAAACTAATCGAAAATTTATTATCAAACGTCTTACGATCCAAACGGCGGCTAACGGACTCAACTAACGAAATTAAAATTGAATGACGCAAACTCTACCGTCAGAATTTGAAATGAAGACTAAAAGTAACCTGATTGAGGACCAAAACCGAACTTTTTGTGCCTTTGGGAAATCGGAGATCTAACTTGGAAGAGCAGAAGCCAGTGCGCCTTGAGTTCCTTGGTTTCGATCTGCTTCTGGCAATCCGAATTTTATTTTTCCTCCTTTTTTTTAATTTATTTCTAAAAGTTTAAACGCAGCGTCTTGATAAGTTCCCCAAGTAGGGCTAAGATTGTAATTACATCGTTCTATTGACTCTTGCGCTCACTTGTGGCCGAAAGCATTGAAGTAAAACCCACTACATACAAAGCTGACTCATCATAGGACACGTGGAAACGCGGCGATGCGCCGCTACGACACGCCAAATCTCATTGGGTTGATCCCGGAGCCGACCTTGCTTATTATTATGTGGTTCAGTAAAGCCCCGTGGCAATCAGTCTTACAAAGTAAACGACACCCACTGCTGACGCGGACTGGATAAGTATGTGGTTCACTTTGTGTGTGTGTCCAGGCCGTTTCCTCAATCTCATCTCCATCGTTTATTAGCCCTTGATATGCCTGATCAACGGCAAAACTAAAATCCTTCCAAGTCGATCATGAATCATGATCAATAATTAAGAAGTATTTGGGGTCCACTGATTCTTGTGGGAGCAACAAAACCAAATTGGTACAGCAATCGAGGTCATGAATTTTCCTTTTGCTTACAAAACAACAACTAAAAAATCTCTCTTTATTCTTTTTATTTTTTTTCCCTTAATTATTTTTTCCTCATTCATTTAATTTTCAATTTTTTTTTTTTTTGTGACTGGGAAGTTGTGTGCTTGCCTTGCTTCGAAGAAACTCTATCATCACTGGGTTAGAAATTTCTTCTCAGGTTCATGGAAAAACGATTGATGGGTATCGCTCCTCCATCATTGTTCATTCGATTTCAAAACTCTTACGAGATATTTTAAAGTTCTCATCCTTAAGAAAAGATAACGAAGAAGAAACAAAATGTGTCGGCGTTCTTCTTCACTCTAATCTTACTCTCTCGCCAGATGCAGCTGTTTTGTTCATTTATTTATCTCGTTTTCTATTTTATCAAAAAGAGGATTTTTGTTAATGCGTGCTCTGTTTACAGTTTCCTCTGTTTTTGGATTTGGTTTCTTTTTTAATTGAAGCTGGTTAGCACAAAGTGCCACATGGGATTGGGACTAATATTATCAAAGGGGAAGAGAAATGGACTCACAGTTGGGTCTAATTGAGCAATCTTTTAATAATCGTTACACCTTGTGGGTGCATCAAGCACTTGATGAATTACCAGACAGTTTTACGATAACCGATCCTTCAATTTCAGGCCACCCAATCGTGTTTGCGAGTCGAGGATTCCTGAAAATGTCTGGTTTTTCAAGGGAAGAAATAATTGGCAGAAATGGCAGAATGTTTCAAGGTCCAAGGACTAATAGAAGAACAATTATGGAAATTCGAGAGGCAATTCGTGAAGAGAGGCCAATTGAGGTTAATTTGTTGAATTATAAGAAAGATGGGACACCCTTTTGGATGTTGTTTAAAATGAGTCCGGTTTTTGGTAAAGAAGATGGGCGGGTGACTCATTTTGTGGCTGTTCAAGTGCCTATAGTTTCTAGAAAACATATGAGAAATAGTGGAATGAGTTATAGTGAAGATTGTGGAGGGTCCGGATTGAGAGAGATTGTGTTTGGCTCGTGTAGAAGGGAGGTCTGCTCGGATTCTTTGTTGGATTTGGATCGCGTTTTGGCTCTTGATTCGGATGATACAGGTTTGCTATTGATACTTTTAACATGCTTATGTCATTTTATTGAGTGCAGAGCAGCTTTTAATGATATCACAGTTTCTTATTAGTTATAGGATAGTTAGCTCTTACATATATCTATTAGTGGTTAAGTTTTAGTTGGTAATGAATCTGATGAAATGTGTTGGTCTGAGGTTATTATCTTTAGGGTTGTCAAGTCGTGTAATTGAGCCGTATTCTTGTTGTGTCAAATTGAAGCAAACAACCATTACGATCCATTTAGAATCCTGTGAAAACACCAAAACATCGATAGGACTCGCTCATTAATCGTGTTTGACCCGTTTGATATATTTAATGCAAAAAAAAGAGCTAAAAATAACAAATGTCAATATTATTCTTAAAAATAGATCATAAATAAGTTAACATGACATAAATATGACATGAATAAGTTTATAGCACAATTTGGATATGACACAAATAATTAATTTAGTGTTCGGTATATATCTTAGTTAATTTTTCAATAATATTACCACATACTAATTAATATTCGTGTCATAAACATGTAATCGTGTTGAGGTGGTCGAACACAGATACGACACGGTTATTTATCATTTGTGTCAATCATTTATTAATTGTCGTGATCACAAATATGGAATATTCCTGTCATATCCGAGTCGTGTAATTGTGTCATAACCCATTTTCCAGCTCTAATTATCTTATACTACCTGTTTCTTCTTGAGTGATTCACGGTTCTAGTGTTATCAATGATTCAATGTTTTCTCTTCCTACATTGAGATTCTTACATGCAGAGAGTCAGTAGATTAATATTGGATGATTGTAATTGAGAAATTTTTGCTTTGTTTCTTCATTTTTTACCTAAGTTTGGCTTGTTGTTAACCTTTACTGTGCTACTGCATTATTGCAACTAGTTTGGCTTTGTAGTCTATCAATTTATTTTCCATTATGCATAGTGTCCATAAGAATCTGGTTGATGTTCTCGCACAGTGGTTATACTATGGTGAACACTGCATATTTGTAGGTTTTATTACTTGCAATAATGCTGTTTAGATGGACTGTGTATTGGCACCAGTATTTTCTGAGTTCTGCATCGCATTGCGTTTCCTCAATTTTTATAAACTTATGAAATCTGCATGTTTGATAAATGATACAATGCCATTATATAATAGTTTGTTCATAAGTTACATCTTTATAATTAGCCTTGGTGGATGTTCCTGAATGATCTATTCAGGTTGTTTATGTTTCCTTTTTCGTTTGAATTTTTCCAACTAATTCTTCCAGGAGCAACTTTTGTTTTGGTGGAGTTCTTTTGATGAGTTTCTATCTTGCAGGATTAGATATTGAAGATTCATGTGAGGCAAGTGATTTAGAGAAACGAAAAGCTGCTACCGCCATCGACAACATCTTGTCTGTGCTAACACATTATAGTCAGTTGACAGGCAGATTGGTGTGCAGAAAGAGATGCAGCTTACCTGGGATGGGCTTCATCGGTTCTTCATTATATATATCTCTTGGTAGAATCAAACAAAGCTTTGTATTGTGAGTTGTTGCAAATTCCTAATTTTCTACTTTAAAGTAGGCTTTTAGCATTTTGAAGATATCTAATGTTTTTGTTCTGTGTTTTGTTCAACATGTTCTTCTCGCGTTGAAGAATTGATCCACACTTACCTGACATGCCTATGGTTTACGCAAGCGATGCCTTCTTGAAGTTAACAGGTGCTCAAATATTTACCAAAATTACAAAAATAGCATAATATATTTATATCAAAATGTAGCAAATTTTAGAACATGCTGTTTATCCAGCTTCTTATTTCACCACCCAACTTCTGTAGGTTATGATAGAAATGAAGTGGTGGGGCAAAATTGTAGGTTCTTGAATGGGGTGGATACGGATACCACAGTACTAGATCAGGTATCTATTGCTATTTCCCCAAGTGGGTTTTTCGTTGGATGGATGTTTTATTTATCCCTAGTCTTCCACAGATAAAGGAAAGCATTCGAACCGAGCAAGCATGCACAGTACGTATCTTAAACTACAGGTTGATACTTGACGATACTTTCAGCATTTTTTGAAACTGCTCTATGTTCTTCAAACCTTAATAAAATCTTGCTGCATTCATAGCAGAAAGGATGAAAGCTCATTTTGGAATCTTCTTCACATATCACCCATTCGTAATGCTTCTGGCAAGGTATTGTAGATTTATGGTATCCATAAGTCTTTCATGGTTGCAGCTGAACTTTGTGATGTTTGGCATCAGCATTCCAATCTTGTGATTAATGTTAAGAACTTGTGGTTAGTACAATATTCCTTTGGCGTGCTGTGAGATGAAGGATAATGTTGCATTTCATTAAACCTTACACTGTAAAACTGCATAGCAGTATGTAGATAGCCCAAAGAGTTTTGTTTGCCTATGAAATTGAACCCTCGTTCTAGTTATTGATTTCATGTGTCTTTTGCCGGAGATTAATGGATTAGGTACTTAATTGTTGTGAAATTGGTCAGCAACTGCTTGGTAAAGCATAAATCATAAAATGTTGCCAAAACCTTACAAACCCAAAAAAAAAAAAAAAAAAAAGTTTTGAGAATTCGACATTTGTGTTGGTAGTAAATTTGTGCATACTCTCGTTGTATTGTTTATATTCTATCAAATGGTTTTACCTGTTTATATTCTATCAAATAGTTTTACCGCAACTAAGGGTTAACCTGAAGCATTTATTACATTTTCTTGAGTTCAATGCCATGAAATCTCCACATCAATAGTTGGATGCTAGGGTAATGTTGAAGATAAGGGAGGTCTCTGGTCTGGTCTCTACGACCCTTGTCTATTTTATTAACTGTTTCCAATGGATATCATTATGTTGATTATGGCTTACAATGCGGAGGAGGAGTGGATGGCTGAATGATTTCTTCTATATTTCCTCGTACTTGTGTCTGAGTTTATAACATGGTTATTAATCTCCTGTTGAGTTTATTTCGAAGCTCTCTTTCTAGTGCAAATAATGCACTTGAATAATGATTATTATTCTGCTATTAGAGCCCTGTATATCTTCTGATGCAAGTTAATGATCATATTTTCTTTCCTTATCTACTTTCTAGCAACTAGCATGCACATTCAACTCTACATCTTTCACTATCTGTCCGGTTGAGGTATCAGATCATATCATTACCTCCAGGGGACAGCCTGTGGTTTCAGCATTCCACTTACTACGATGAAGGAATAGTACTAAACACTTTTTGGTGCATTAAAACTCATCATTTTCCATAGCAAGCATTCAATAATTACATATGAAGGCATCCCAAGGCATTTTCCTTTATGATACATTGAAATGATATCATAGAAGCTGCTAAATAAGTTTGTCAGTTGATTTATGGTTAATGCTCTTGTTCTTTATTCTAAAACATTCTTTGTTTTGCATCACAATGTCCATTACATTGTTGCAATTTAGTTATGCTTGTCAGAATAAATATAGGAAACTAAGTTGAAGGAACTGATAAAACCGTGTGACGTCAGCAATGATACTCCATATGTGCCTTAATGATAATGAAAACAGTGTGTTTTGTGGGTCTTGCTCATGGATTGCAATAAAGATGAATGCCTTCCATGATTAATTGTCTATCATGGAGCACTGAGGTCCATCTATATATGCCTTATCAAATGTCTTGACACCCTTATGTTTTTGTCCAGTGCAGAGAGAATTGCAGCAGTAGTACTTGCTATTTTTGTTATTATGTGATTCTGTCAATTACCCCATTGATGGTTGATGATGGTGGTTTTATATGAATGGTTCAGCTGCTTGTTGGAACTGGTGAAGAACATCGAACACTTGCACTCCTGAACATGGCATCTAGAAGTTGCTCTGCTTGTTACCTTCTGTATTCATAAACCTTATATAGGCACGAGTGCCTACTGAATCATGCATGGTTTAGAGAATTGATGAGTTTCCATTAATCAAATGTCTCTTATTGCATGTTTTTGGCCATTCAGATAGCATACTTTGCTGCCGTTCATACAGAAGAAGGATGTAGGAACAAGGACAGACATGGGCTGAGCCTGGAGATGAGGCAGCTTAGTGCCATTGGTGCGATCAAGGTTGCCGTGAGGAGTTTATCAATGGGTGCTGGTCCTTCAAAATCGTAAATAGCTTTCAAATTCTTTGTTTCTGGTCTGATTGCTGGTTTCAGAAATAATCTCACATTCTTCAAAACTGTGAATCCGCATATCATTGTAATGTCAATCAACTGGTGGCTGAAAAGCATTATGATTTGGCACAAAAAGAAAAGGAAAGAGTGATTGCCACGCCATGGAATATGGATTCCTCTTAAATGTAAATGGATCATAAATGAAAATGTTTCAATTCGGTCAAAGGGCAAAATTTGGATGGTCATAGTTATAAAGTCGAAAAAGCATTAAATAAAAATATCAGCTGATGCGAACGATACTTGCTACAACAGCACTAATAAGTAACGTAATCTTGAACCTCATGTTTATTATAATCCTCTTAATAACATAATATACATTCATTAATACAATAATCTTATAATTAGAAACTTTGGACTGTATTAAAATTTTGTCTTTTTACATAATCCAAGATATTAAGTCTGCATCCTATTCGAACCGAGAGAGACAAGTGTTCTCCCAACAAATGCGATTTTCCTGCTACTCAAACTGGGGAGCAAACACAGTCAAGATACTTAAGGAGACTCCATTGTCAGTGGAGCCAACACTTTGTTGGTAAATTTTGTCTTTTTTTTTTAATTCATTCCTAATCATATTTCCTAATTCAAAGGTCACTCTTGTTTAATATAAATGTATCTCTATGTGTGTGTAATTAAAATAGTACTGGCAACCAAATAATAATAATAATGAGCATTGAGTAAGGATTTTCATAAGTCATTGCAGAACCTGATAGTGAGGATGCTCTTTTATTTTTTAGAGTGTAAATTCAACTATTTGCAATGTTTTAAAACACTTTTAGAAAGAGTTAGAGAGTGAATAGACTCAATAAAATAAAATAATTAAACATCTAAAATTGTTAATAAATTAAAAAAAATCAGTCAAAGGAAATAGTTGTTATTATTGTAATTATTATTATTAATAAGAAGGGGAATAGTCATTTAAACATATATTTGGGTTGAGTAGAATGAAAATCTACACGTCTCGACCAGCAATTCCTTCTCAATAGAAATTCTAGAATACCTCTCATGTGTTATAACTAATTGATGCATGCATGACATATGTAATTGAATTTAATATAACCACCACTTGGTTGTATTAAATTCAAATATATATTATATTAAATTCAATTATACATGTCATACATGTATCAATTGGTTATAATACATATAATGTATTTTAGAATTTCTCCCTTCTTAGGAGTAGTTGAAATCTAAAAGATATGTATGATTCTTAAATAGAGACTTAATTTTTTGGGAAAAAAGGGAAAAAAATTGCAATATACTACCGTACAAAAGCTATGGTAAACTAAAGGGAGTTAATGAAAATAATAAATAATGAAAACAAAGAAATATCCAATTAAATTAAGTGGAGTGATTCAATTAAGGGAAATTATCATTGGCTCACCTTTGTTTTACTTTATGTTCAACCAACCACTAAAAAATTATAACATGTTTTCTGCACCACCTTTCTTTTCACATTTGTATTAACTAGTCACTTTTACACTAACACTATTAAATAATTTAAATAAATGATAAATTTACCCCCATATAAATTAAAATACTATTTTATTTTTAAAAAACTTTAAAAAATTAAAAATAATAATGATAAAAATATCCCTAAATTTAATAAAATTAAATCCCAAAATTAGAATTTTTATTTTTAATCAAAATTATTTTAATATAAAATTTTAATTATAAAAATAATTGTAAAATTTTGGGATTTAAAAAAAATCCCCCAAATTATTAAAATTTTAGGATTTATTCTTTTAAGAAATAAATTCAGTTATTTTAATAAAATTTTACAAAATTATAAATTTTTAATAAATAAATTCAGTTATTTTTATTAAATTTTTTTAAAATTATAATTTTTAATAAAAATAATTATTAAAATTTTGTAAAATCTAAATTTAGTAAAATTCAGTTGACCATCTCTATTTGGGATTTTTTAAATTAAATTTAGGGATATTTTTATGATTATAATTTTTATTTTTCAAAGTTTTTATAAAATAAAATAATTTTTTAATTTATTTGGGGTTAAAATTATCATTTTATTAAAATTATCTAAGGGTATTAGTGCAAAAGTAGTTAGTTGATATAAATATATAAAAAAAATGTGGTGTAAATAACATGTTAAAATTTTATGGTGGTTAAATGAACATAAAATAAAATAAATGTGGTGCAATGATAATTTCCCTTTAATAAATAAATACCGAAAATGCAGAAATATTCAATTAAATTAGCTGGCCCCTTTTGGGACAGGAGTAGGAATATGGCATCGTGCAATTAAATTAAGTGTAGTGATTCAAGTGATGAAGGGTATAACTAGCCAACCAAATGCAAACGGAGTACACTTCCCAAGGAAACTGCAGCGAAGAGCTGCAAAACCGAAGCGTTCAACTGACGAAGATCCATGAGTTATCTCAAAATAGATGACTTAATTCGTTTGCGAGAAAAATCACGACCACGAACTTCTCCTTTCTTCTCTTTCTCAAGCCATATATATATATATACATATAAGTTCTGCAGCATACGCAGTTAACATTCAAGAAATAATCTTCTTAGAAACTAAAACGCACCCTTCTCTTTAATTTCTTGACGAAAACCCTAGCTGGCCAGCTACTACGGTCTTTGCTGAAGAACGTAGCAATAATTATCAATGACGATCAAGTTCAAGAACCAATCTTTCTTCACTTTTCTCACTCTTTTTTTCTCCTTCTCCACACTTTCTCTATCAGTATCCGATCACTTCGATGGCGACTACAGTCCTAATAATGATAATAATATGCCCAGCAAATCAGGTGGGCAGTGGGTTCTTCTTCAATCAAGCATAGGCATCTCTGCCATGCACATGCAAGTCCTCAACAACGACAAGGTCATAATCTTTGACCGCACCGATATGGGCCCCTCCAACCTCTCCCTCCCCATTGACAAGTGCCGCAAGAAAGGCGACGTCCGACAACTCGACTGCACTGCTCACTCCGTCTTGTACGACATCGCTTCCAACACATTCCGCCCCCTCCTCCTCCAAACAGACACCTGGTGCTCCTCCGGAGCCGTTCTCAGCGACGGCACCCTCGTCCAGACCGGCGGCTACAACGTTGGCGACCGTGTTATCCGCTTGTTCACTCCATGCAACGATGAAGGCTGTGACTGGGTTGAGTTATCCAAAAATCTCTGGGACAGAAGATGGTACGCTTCCAATCAGATTTTGCCGGACAATCGGATCATTGTCGTCGGGGGTAGAAGAGTTTTCACCTACGAGTTTTACCCCAAGATTGATTCTTTATCCTCGAGCTCGTACCTTCGTTTCTTGATTGAAACAAGAGACCCTGGTGAAGAGAACAATCTTTATCCTTTCTTGCATCTTTTACCCGACGGCAACCTTTTCATTTTTGCCAATAGAAGATCAATCTTGTTCGACTACGTTAACAATAAGCTTGTTAAAGAGTTTCCCGTTATTCCTGGTAATGACAAACGGAATTATCCCAGTACCGGCTCTTCCCTTTTGCTCCCGCTAAAGTTATCGGCACGGACTGACGGCAATGGGACAGCTGTCTTGCCTGATGCGGAGGTGATGGTTTGCGGAGGAGCACCTGCGGGTGCGTTTATCAAGTCCGATAAGGAGAATGTTTACGTTGAAGCGTCGAGGACTTGTGGCAGATTAAAAGTGACCGAAGAGAATCCCGTTTGGTCAATGGAGTTCATGCCAATGCCACGTGTCATGTCTGATATGCTTCTGTTACCCTCTGGAGATGTGATTATCATTAATGGCGCGAGTAATGGTACTGCAGGGTGGGAGGACGCTGTGGGTCCGAATTTGAACCCGGTCCTGTATTCGCCTGATGAGGAGGAACCAGACCGGAGATTTGTGGTCTTGAACCCGTCCAAGATTCCAAGGATGTATCATTCGTCGGCAGTGGTGTTGCCAGATGGCAGGATATTAGTGGGTGGGAGTAATCCGCACCGAAGGTACAACTTCACGGCCTACCCGTACCCGACTGACTTGAGTTTGGAGGCTTTCCATCCCCACTACTTAGACCCAGAGAACGCATATATGCGGCCGTCCATCTTATCCTTGGAATCTATAGACAGAACGGTGTCGTACAATGAAGTTTTCTCCGTTACGTATGAGTTGTCCTCGTACAGTCCAAGTGGAGAAATCTCGGTGTCGCTAATGACGCCGTCGTTTACAACGCACTCCTTTGCTATGAATCAACGCTCGGTCGTTTTGAACGTTGTCAGCGTGTCCCAGTTGTCCATGTATGCTTATAAGGTTGTGGTGAATGGGCCTCCCGCTGCCACGGTGGCGCCACCCGGATATTACATGATGTTTGTCGTCCACGCTGGCATTCCAAGTCATGCTGTTTGGGTCAAAGTGACGTGAATTAAGGTGGTGATTTGGTTGAAACATTATTCTGCTGTTAGTGCTGTGCATGTATAAGATCAGAGGTTAAGTGTCATGTTTAGGATCGACGGTTGCTGCCGGTGCAATGCGTTAGTCAGTATATTTCTGTTTTACTTCACAATTATGTACGTAATTCCGCGGTATTCATATCGAAGCAAGTCGAGTTATATTTTGATGTGTTTATCATTTGTTTACTACTAATTTCAGAAAGATTTATCATGTATTATACAATGCTGAAGAAATTTAAGGGGAAAAAGAAAATCGAAAATTGGAGATGCGGGGTATCGATCCCCGTACCTCTCGCATGCTAAGCGAGCGCTCTACCATCTGAGCTACATCCCCATTTGATTTGTTGTTCAAACTAGATTTTCTTAGCTGTCATGTGAACCCGAGGATTGAGGGATTACAAAGTGGAGAAACTTTGCTGCTCTGTAAGCAAGTATAGCTGATGCCTATTGGTAGCTCAAACCTGATGAGGGTTTCTCACTCTCACAACTCGTTTTTCAAACATGAATTTACATAACCCAAGGCTTTAAGTTCACTTTGTAACAACGTTAACTCCTCAGTGTACCGTCTTCTATCAATTTGTGTAATTGCGCGCTGTTTCACTCAGGCTGTGGCCTGATTTTCAAAAAGAGGAGTGCTAGCGACAGTCGCCCTTATGGGCGACTGATTCAGTCGCTAGCTTCTTCCGCCGACACGTGTCTGATATCTTGGATTTTGTGCAATTTTCAATCAATGTTAAAATATTAATATCTTTAAGTTTTGTTTAAATATTATTATTATTATGTATAACGAATTTACAACAATATACTTATCCCATCTCCCTCTCGCTAGGCTTTATCTCCCTCCTTGTCTGTTTGCCACTGCAACTTCCTTCTCTTCTTTAATTTCTTTTCTTTCTCTCTCTCTCTACTGAAAGCTTGGAGAAAAGAGAAAAAAATAAAGTTCCGTTTTTACCTAAAACAAAATTTGAAAAAAAAATTATTTTAGAAAATAAATAACAAAAATTATCCAAACCATGTAGATCCGATTACACACCCAAAACAAGATATCATATCAAATCTGAAGTCGGAGAAGTGGAGAAATAGTTATCTTTCAAGCAAGGAGAATAAGAAGAGAAAATTAAAGGAGAAAAGAAAGGAGAAAGGAGAAAATTAAAGGAGAAAAAAAATTTTCCTCTTGTTTTTTTTTTATTTTTTTATCCAAGCTTTCATTAAAGGAGAAAAGAAAGAAAAAAAATTGATGAAGAAGAGGACGAAGTTGCAGTGGCAGGAGGAACAATAAAGAAGAGAAAACTTGGCAAGAGGGAGAGAGAATATTACAATAAGGATATTGTGGTAAATTTATTATACATATATATAATAATATTAAAATAAAATTAAAAGATATTAATATTTTAACATTAATTTAAAATTACACAAAACCCAAAATATCATACACGTGTCGGCAGAGGAAAGGGCGACTGTCGCTAGCACTCCTCTTTGAAAAATGGTGCTCTGACACGTAATACTACAGTGAATGCCTATTGGTGGTTGCTTCAACTGCAATTGTGATTTCTTGCTCTATAAGTGCGATTGGTTCTTTAGTTGCTTTTTGCTGGTATTGGTTTGATGAACTCAACAGAATCTACAGTCTACAAATTGATTGTTAGGACTTTATTATATTTAATTTCTTTATACATTATAAACTTCTCAACGTGCCTGCTCAAATAGAACTGAACATTGAACAACTTTGAGCTGAGAACCTTCCCCGCCGTCATTGTGTACATTCAATTCAAATTTCAAAATGCATTTCTTTTTTCTCCCTTGCTCTTGTTTCTTTTCTGGTTAAGTAATGTCCGTCGTAATTGCTTTGGCAGACAAAAACGTGTATGTTGCTTCTAGTAAAATTTCAAGTCATCTTAAAACAATAAAACGGACAAAATGGTACATTGGTCAAGTCGGTTTGAACTACAGGAACAGTTTCTACTCTCAAGAGACCCGGCAATTACTGGTAGAAAGACCCTTTCGGTGCTAAATCGCTTAATCTGTGCTATCTCCCCAGCAGTTGCCTCACCTCATGTATACAACTCAAGCAGCTTTCTGGGATATTCAAATGATCATGGTGTGACATAATCTGATGACTTTTTCTACATGCCTGAGCCTGAAGGCCGATGCATCCATTACTTGTGTTACTCATTAGCTCTTGTTGATCTATATTTGTACGGAATGGCCCAGAAAAGGTAGTGCAAGAAATTCAATGCACTAAGCACACACAATAGCCAGTAGAATTTCTCTAGGTGATAGTGATTTATCGTGCTCCCGGAAAGCCATGGTTTGTTCCCCGAATGGTCTGTGACGTCGTTAACTATTGATACAATCACTGTGCTGAGGTAGTATCCCATGGCCAAAGAGGCAAAGGAAAGAGATGTAGCCAAAGATCTCATGCTTGTCGGTGCCTCTGTGAAGAAGAATTCCAACAATCCAGCTAAGGTAAAAAGGTCAGCTGACCCAAGGAACAGGTACTGCAATGCAATCCAAAAGAATGTTATGGGCAATGGACTGGCCGAGTCTAGAAGGCCCGAGTCTGTTGCCACTCTCTTTCGCTTGATCTCAACAAGAGCTGCCACCGCCATTGCTATAATGGAAAGTACTAGACCAATTCCGACTCTTTGCAGGTGTGTAATGCCCATTTCGGATTTGGTAACTTTCCGCACAAATGGAGTGATGGCATGATCGTAAACTGGTGCAAGGATCATGATGAAGAGCACAGGAAAAACAGGGAGGGAAGCTGGCGGAACTTTCAATGACCCGACCTTGGTGTTCATAGTAGCAGCTTGCTGGACAGACAATGTGGAGAGTTGAGCCAGACAGCAGTTGAGCATGATGGTGCAACCAAATATAGGAAGGATTTTTATCACAATCTTGACTTCTTCTACTTGCTGAACCGTGCATTCTAGTACCGGGTGAACTGGCTTGTTTACAAGCGCTCTGTTAAGGAATTTGAGGCTTTCTGTCAGGGGTTGAGGATTAAACTCGGTTGCTTTATCCGTTCCCTCTTCCACTTCCTTGCCAGTTTCTGCTGGATAAGAAGGACTCGTGGACATGTTCACAATGGCATTACCTGGACTTTTACATGTGCAAGCATTGATCAGTGCAGCAACCAAAACCTGCAGGAAGTACACATAAACTTTTCAGTCCACGGTATATAAAATAGTGAAAGAACGATACTCTTGATGCCTGTTGAGGCGCCACTACTTGCAATTATGTATGGTCAGGACTTTATAAGCTTAATTACCTTGCAAATGGTAGTAAGTGGACTACCAGAAGGTATCTTGTTCCTGTAAAAAGATGAGCCAGCAAGAAAGATCGGTATTGACAACAATATTGCAATAGTAGAGATTCCAAAACCCCATTCCCATCCTTTATTGTCGTCAATCCACACCACTAATGTCACTGCAATAAGGGCACCGCACGATAGACAAAACACAAAGTAGTTGAAAAACGTTGATCTTTGCTTCCTTCCCAGAGGGCTTGCCTCATTGAATTGCTCGGCGCCATGAGGCGGTAGTGACCCTTTAATCCCTCCAACACCAAGTGCCACTAGATACAGGCCTAAGAACAACATAGCTGCTTTGCCTCCATCAACTTCTTGGCAGGGAATGTTTGGAGGATTACATTCCGGTGGCCTTAGAGAAGCTGAGCGGGCTTGCACTGTGAGTATAATCAAGCCCTGTTTCAATTGACCAAACTTGGATGAGTAAAATGTTTCAAGAAGCATATATTTTACCATATGGACCAAACTGAATTATGGACCTTGTGGTTGGCCACTTGAGGCCCTGGGCGAAGTCCCAACAATACAACCATAATTACTAAAAAAATTAATGATGATAACAAACTCCAATGCAAGTAAGCAACGTGCAAGAGAGTAATCCAGTTTTGGTGTCTAATTCACAGAACAGAGCACCATACTTTGTGGGTCCCCAGACCATGTGCTAATCCCCATTTAAATTTTTGGACTGTATAGGCCCATAAATAGACTTCTTATATCGTAGTAACAATGTAACGTCGTTCTTTCAAAGGAGGAGACCAGAAAAGAAAGAAGTGACGAGTTGTTTTAAAGATGTTGGCTCCTTATACTCAAAAACAGAAGATGTCTGCTCCTTGCATCAAAGGGGAAGCTAGTAAATTGCTTTTAATTTGTACAGACTCATATTACGCACTGTAGAAACCATACACGTGGTTCATGAACCTGCGTAAAACATGAACCCTTGCCATCTATGGTTATCTTGCTTTCAAAAAAAACATAATAACAATACTATAAGAAGAAATGTCCATAAAAATTCCCCATCACTTTTTGTCATTGGCGGATCGAAATAACCATATACCCCAAACCATAGAATATGCACGCGCTCACACGTGTCTTCTATAGACTTTTGTGTGACGATCAGACGCTGAAGTACCATGTGGCATTTGCAAAAGCAAAAGCACATCTGCCACGGTGGTCGCATTTTACTGGGATATTTCAGAGAGGTGTTATCTTTCACGACCAGAGACAAAATTGTTAAGCAAGAAAGACAAATGTTAAATATTTGCTTTCAAGTTTGAAACTAAACGACAAAAAAAGTTTGAAACTAAACGACAACGACGTATCCCTTGTCCTAACACTACGCAAATATTTAACACGGGATACCCCTCAACTCGGGTTGGATACGGTAGCATGAGTGGTGTGTGTGGGACCCCATGGACCCCACAATTTAATTTTATGTGTTCATCGTGATTAAATTGTCATCGGTCGTCTCTCTCAAAAAAAAAATCATGGAAAATAGTCATCAATATGTAATGTCAACGATATTCAGACTAATGAAGAGTAAAAATGACAATTAATAGAGAATTAATACTATCTAAAAAGTAAAAGTGCATAGCGCAATTCAATAACCCTTCGATATATCGATGACTCTAAAAGCCCAAAACCAAAATTGCCCAATTGAAAAAGTGTAAAACCTCGTGTAAATTTCTCTTTGAAAAAGAAAGAACATACAATTACGTGTTGCAAAGAAAGAGGAAAAATATTTGGGTCCATTGTAAATGGTGCATCGATCATTCATGCATTCATTCGTTGCTGCTTAAGCGGCCTCGTTAGTCGTACCTAGACAGCGTTACCCAATTCGACGTATAAAGTAGGAGACTCATCACAGGGCAACTTTATTACAGCTACAGCTAGCCCTAATGCTTTTGATGCTTTCACTTGGTTTTTAGTTCATATTAATTTCGTGCGAAAAAATGTCTGCTTTCGCATTTCTGAATGCGGATTCAGACGCAACCGAAAAGATAGCATTGTGTCATGAGTTTTTTCAGTTTCAAAATGAAAATATAGAAGGAAGAAGAATTAATTGCAAGTAAAAATTAGAAAAACAAACAAACAAACAAGAAATATTATAAGACAATCAGACTTGATGAGCATTCGATTTTTTTTAAAAAAAGAAAAAAAAAGAAAGGTAAAATCAAAAGAGAAATGTACCAGAAATTCGACAACTGCACTTATCAGGTAGATGTGATAAGTGGTGAGAAAGGCATCTGACAAGAAGCCACCGAGGAGAGCCAAAAGGAAGGCAGTTCCCATGAAATTTGTGACATTGTTAGCAGATTTGGAGGGAGATAAGTGCATATATTCGGATAAATAAAGCACCAAGTTGCTTGCATTTGCCAGATATGCCAGGTTCTCCAATATCTCTACAACTGCACATACAAAATTAATTAATTTACTTACTAATTTTAACAAATTAAATGAACAAGTTATTCCATCAGTAGTACTTTCACCACCGCACTTCATATTAATTTAAAAAATATACATAAAAAAAGATTAAAATTTTGTATGAATGTACATGTACATGTACTTGTACATATACTGACCCAAAACAAAGGAGGCAGCAAGCATGCCACCATGGCGGCCCTTGAGGGCAGGCCTATTCTTCCAATCCACATAGCCTTCCCATCTGGTGAGCTGCTGCACTTCTTCCTATAAGCAGCAAAAAATGATCTGATTCATGAGCTAGGAGTCGTGAATGGTACTAATTAAGTGTCAGCACATGCAAATTGAAATTATGTTTTTGGGGTTTCTCAGAAAGGAACTAATTAAAAAGGAGAATTAAGAGGAACCCACCATCTCGAGAACAGTCTTGTTTCTTTTATTTTAACTTGGATAAGTTGGGAATTATTGGATCTCTACTGATGAGAAAGTTTATTGGATTAGAAAAGAAGAGTGATGAGTGGTGAGGAGATTTAAAGAGTTCAGAAGGGTGGGAGAAGAAAGCTGAAATCTATAAGGGTCAAAACTTGGGGAGAGAATTGTCTAGAGACCATTCAGAAAATGACCTTTGAATCTCCTTTTTCACCCTCTCCTCCCTGTGTTTGAAAGAATAAAATTTTTAATTTCTAATCATGACAATCTTTGTTTAGCCACTCAATATCCCTAATATAAAGAACAGGGTGAAACAAAATATATTGGTAGGTTTTCAACTCATCTAAGATTGCTTGTAACAGCTTGCTGGTTAGAAAAAGATGAATAAATTTCCCAAAAAGCAGGGAAGAGCGAGAGAGAGAGAGAGAGAGAGGGGCCTTGCTGAAGCATCAAATCCTTCCACGGTTCCACCCAAAAAAATAACAATAATAAAATGAAAAAAAAAAAGGGTACTCTTTGTCTTTGTCTGACCACAAAACTAATATTAAATGTAAAGTGAAAGTGATGATACCTCCCTCTCCTAAAGTGGCATGTTATGTTGTCTTTTGCAGTGTGGCTATGTTTAAAGAAGAAGATCTTTTTATTTTTCTTTCCTTTATTAGGCTAGCCTTCTTCTTTCCTTACTGTTACATTGCAATTAAATATTTGATTAAGATAAGGGAATAAATTCTTTAATCCTCTGTACACGCGTAGCAACTTGGTCCTTTAGAAACCAGCTTGACTTATTAACTAGGGAATTCTTTAAGATAATATATATAAATATGTCCTAACCTGAATTTTAAAGTGTAAAATTTTTTTTTAAAAATGGTATAAATTATATAATTTAAATGATTTAAACTTTAAGTCTTTTAAATCTCATGATTTTAAAATTTTTGTAGATTTTTTTCGCATTTTAAGATATAAAAGACATACACATATATAAGATGATCTAATATCAGTATCAGTAAAATACATACAATTGTGACCACTGTCTAATTAATAGATTGGATTTCATCAATCATTGCACGCTCAAAGTACAAATGGTTGACGATTGATCACATGGCGGATTCCTAAGTTGCATGAAAGAGTGACTCATATATTTGATCGATTTGGTATTGGGTGTTAAAAGATTAAAGGTTCATGAAGAATGAAGAATGGTCGTGAAGAGATGAAAAGGGAGTCAAATTTTAACTTTTTTAAGGCTATACCCACCTTCCTCCACTCCCTTTTGCTAGTGGTACGACCGCGGACTGCCCTAGAGTTAAAAGGCCTTAGAATAGAACACGAAACTCAAATCAAATCAAACCTTTACGTTAGTATTTGATGTTTTGATATTTTTTAATTTTATAACATAACTTCCCTGAGATGATTGAATCAATTAAGAAAAATATTTTATTGTTGAGTCCTTTACGGTTAGTCCGTGAGGACCGTGACATGTTAATTTAATTAATTAATTCGTTCTGGTATTAACAGTTGTGTGTCCAGATCTCGATTGGACGTGATATGGCTTGCACACGTACGGTTAGGAATAATTAGCAATTTCAAATCCAGTTATCAAGTTCATGTATTTAAAACACATTGAGCAAATGGGTATGCAACAGAGCATTTTATGGCGTGGACGGTTGCACCATTTACAGAACTCCTTAATGCCCACGACTGCAATTCCTTCAACTAAGGATTTTCACAGAAAGAAAATATGAAAAATTCAAAGTGCGGTGATATTGGTGATATTTTACTCCTTATTTTATCTCATCACCTTTCATTAGTCATTTTTATGTTAACATGCACTTAGATTATCCTTATGTAAGAAAGTTTCCTTCCTTTTAATTTTTGTAATATGTTTAATTATCTTTAACACCCAAATTATCCCTTGAATGATCGGTATTGATGGTATCATAATCCTTTGGTGGTAAAAAATAGATATGAGTGGAAGAGCTTTGATAATAATAGATCAATATTAGTAATGATTTGAATCATAAACAATAAATTATCGTGCTTTTGGCATGAGTGGTGATAATAATATGATTATTATGGTATGTTCAATGTTGATAAGAAAGAGAGAGATTATCATATATTTTTTCTCTTTGAAATCTGATTTTTTAAATTTTATGCAATGGGATGTATATATGGAAAAAGGATAAAGTGGGGATTAAATGGGGTATATTTAACAATTAATATTATTTTAAATTTTTTAATGGTGTTAACTGAAATGTGGGAATTGGTGAGGTCAAATGAGAGGGTGATCTGATATGCCAACTTGACCAATAAAAACTTGCCACAAAACACAGCATTAGACCCGCTAACCTCTCCTCTCTAAAAAGAGACAAACCGGTGATTAGCATGAGCAACACGGGGTTTCCCTCGTCTGCAAAAGACTTTCCATATAAAGGTGTAGCCCATCAGAACATGCCACGTAACAGACTTTAGGAAATTAAATGTCACTGCTCCGATCCAAGACCAAAACTATTGAATTGAAAGATTTTCTAAATATAATTTTATATAAAATAGGGAGTGTATTTCATTTGATTATGCTACTTCATTGGAAATTTAATTCGTGGAAATTCAGTAAAGATACTAATTGGGTGCAGGTGCAACGTGACTATGTCCCAGCATATATTTTCGATCACGAAGTCAACTCAAAAATATTTTAAGAAAAAGGACATATAAATGGCAATTATATAACTATATATGAGTTGAAGCGTGTAATTAAGGTAAAAGTCGGCAATAAAGGATGTGATTTGCGGCTTCTGGTGGCTTTGAGTGCGTTTCGACACACACATATACATACGTACGCATGGAAGAAGTTTGCGCATGGTACAAAGGTTGGTGGTTTAAAACGACTGCCTAGAATAAAGCTTAGTTAGGCATGTTTCATATTCATCTCTAATTTCCAAGAATTACTAATATATATGTCGTTTTAGGTTAGGTCTATTGACCATGTCGTGAAATTTTAAGATGAATGGAAGCAAATAAAAGTTATTCGATAAGATGAAGGTAGCGTTTATTTTTTTATGTGTAATCTAAATGAATTTGAATTTTTTTAAAGTCTAAATGAGTTTGATTACGAAAATTTAAGTGATATATTTATTTTTTTTTAAATATATGAATATAAGTAGTATCTTGTTTGTTTTTATAATAAAAAATTTTAACTTGGTTATTTGATATTTGTGTCATCGTAAATTAAAATAAAAAAATGATTAGATTTTATAATTTAGTAAATAAATTATTTTACAGAGATATTTTTATAATATAATATTTACCTGTTATTAAGAATTTTTTCTATTCAAATAAAAATTACAAAAATTTATTTTTTTTAATTCAAATGTAAATGTATGAAAATCAAACATAAATTCAAAAAAATAAACAAAAATATTTGAAATTAATAAATTTTCAAATTTCAATATTTATCGAACATCCTCGAAGTTAGGGTCTTCTTTAAATTCGATTATCTTCACCTTTTAAGGGCCTAATGCTAAATTATAATTGCACACTATAAATATTGAGGTTTTTCGTGATTAATTATTGAAACAGGGCCCATATAATTATGAAGCACAACACAAAAATATAAGTCAGGTAAAAAGGAGGATTCAAGTGAAATGAATTAAATTAATAGGGTTTAATATCGTGTCAATAATTTTTTTACGTGATTTATTTATTATTTATTAAATAATTAAAGAGTCATGAGAAATTACTTCTGTTGGAATATGATGACGACGGCGATGATATTTTAGTGCATTGAGATCAAGGGCAACGCGACAGCTTCGATTGGCAAAGTAGGTGATACCCCCCAATAAATATAAAATAAAAAAATAAAAAAAAAGTCTACTCTTTTTGTGCGGGTGACACTTGACAGTGACAGTGACTGTGAGGGGTTCCAATCTTTATTCACGCATCACGTACCTCACGTAGACAGCGACATGCATATATATATATATATATTATGACAAATATTAAATTACATGTATTGTATCTTACACTCACGTATATAAATAATATATGGTATGAGACCTACACACTATTTATATATGTGGATGTAAAATATAATACATGTAAATTAAACTTTTTATATATATATATAAAATTATTTAAGTTACATGAAATATTACTTATTGTTAATTTCTCATCCTTACTTTTCAATTATTGAATATGTATATTACATTAAATGTAACTAACAAGCTCACATATATATATATATATATATATATATATATATAAAAACTCAGATTTATTAATGAAATTGTCTCGAGCTTGATCGATGTGGTTATGATTGATGCACAGTGCGGCCAATCCCAGTGCCAGTGGCCTCACGCATTTGTTTATAAGGGAATCGTTTTGTCTTTTGTATTTTTGTTTTTTGTTGGTCCCCAAGTCACGGCTGACGGCTGACGGCTGACGGCTGAAGGCTGAAGGCTGAAAGCTGAAAGCTGAAAGCTGAAAGCTGCAGTCGTCCCTTAAACCAATTTCTGTTGTGTCTCATTAGACAAAATAAATAAACAAATAGAAGTCGGTTGTGCTGAAAGTTGTAAATTGAAGCCTAGTTTTAGCTTCAAGATGTGTTATTCACAAATTTAGATTTTGAGTTCAAGATAAAATGAGTGCTTGTAGGGCTACCGATAGTAATAATAATAATACTAACTATACATATCTTTCAAAATATTATAAATTTATATTATTAAAATTTTAAATTTATATATTTTTTGAAACATTATGTATATGTTTGTCCTTCCTCTCCTGCCCTCTAAAAAAAATTATATTCAATATTTAAATTTTGTAATGAGAATTTATGAATTGATTTAAAATAGAAAATAAAATCATATCATTAATCAAGTAAATAAATTAAAAACTTAAATACTAATCTAACATGAATAAAAAAAAAATTGATTCAAATCCGACCAATTTTATAATTGTGTTAAGTTTAATAACTCGTGTCTATTTATTTGTATGGCACTTATGTTGCTTAATTAGGTCGCAATAAATTTTAGGACTCTTTTAAGATTCATTAGGTGAGTAGTTTATAATTAAAAAGGAAAAGCTGTAAATAAAGATATGGAAATTGGAAAGATATGAAGGAGGCATGTGATCACTGAATGGCTATTGGTCAAGCGGGTGATTGTCAAACTTAAGAGAGTCCACTTGTCCGCTATCTTAATAATATACAGAGTTTTACGATAATAATTATAATAATAACAATAATAATAACAATAACAACAACAACAAGAGTAACATACGGGTTTTATTTACCTTACAATTGATTCAAATTACGCGTTCTGTTATAGCGGCCCCTACTCACCAATCGCTACCTCTTTTTTTTTTTTTTCGCTTTTACACTACAAAAAATTAGGGATGTAATAAAAAAATGAGGTGTTCCAATAAATAATTGGAGAGACTTGCACAGCATAGTGTTGACTTGTAAAAAAAAAAGAGGTATTCCAATATATAATTGGAGAGACTTTCACAACGTAGTGTTGACTTATATTCGTATATTTGTGTTTATTATTTATACCGAAAATTTTTTTTTTACCTCTAGATTTTATTCAATAACTCATTTCATCCTTTTTATTTAAATAATAATTCCTTTTATTTTTATTATTTAGATAGTAATCCATTTCATCTCTACTTAATTTTTAAACAATGGCCCAAAATACCTTTATGTTTTATAGTTGGTTTACTATATAATTCATTGAGCGCAAAATTAATTTAAAGTTAGTTGATTGTATAATTCATTGAGCGCAAAATTAATTTAAAGTTAGTTGATTGTATAATTCATTGAGGCCAAAGTAAGATTTTCAATAAAGGATATACAAAAAAAATTTCAATAAGACTCCTAAACACAATTAAATAACATTTGACTTTCTATATAAATTTAAAATTTAAGGATGCAATGTATATATATGTGAGCGCGTGTGTTCATTAAATTATTCTTTATTGTTTTTTTTTAAAAAGTAAATGAAGGAGTTTTCATTTACTTTTGGTAAAATAGTACTGATCGATCATTTATTTTATTTATCTCGACTATTTTAAAGTCAGAACAATTTAAATGACCAAAAAAGAAGAAGAAAAAATTCACTCTAGTGCCCGTGAAATCTATTTTTTTTTTATTTTGTTCAAAATATATATTTTAAATATTATTTAGTGTTATTATTGTTTATTCATCAAGTTATCCTTAAATTTTAAATTTATGTAGAAAGTAAGATGTTATTTAATTATGCTTGAGAGTTTTACTTTAAAATAGTTTATATATCCCTAATTTAAAATTCTTTTTTTTTCCCTCAATGAATTACATAGTAAATTAATGATAAATTTACAGAATTGTATTTTAGACTATTGTTTGAAAAACAAGGATGAAATTGGCTGTTATTTAAAAAATAATTATGGAATAGACTATTGCATTCAACCTTAAAGGTGAAAAGGACTTTTTCCCTTATTTATATAGAGGGTTTGTTCCCTTGATTTAATATTATGACTTAATTTCTATCCATTCAATTTAATAGTGTGTTCGGTGATAAAAATGACTTGTAAGAAGAATGCAGGGTAGGGTGAAGACCAAATGTCCATCAATTTAATTAGAATGTAGTTTTACCATCTAAGGAAGTAGGAGCATATCTAAGGTGGATCAGAGCTAAGAAATATTAATTAAATCAAGATATATACGTAATTTTTTTAAAAAATCTTTGAAATTAAGATTACAAGACTTTACGCCTGCATTCACGCCGAACCGAGACAGATTCTCCCAACAAAGCGCGATTGCGACTAACCTGAAAGAAACCCAAGCACTTCATGACTCCATCACAATGAGCCAACACTTCATGTTAGAAATTAAGATTTTATTTGGTATTGAGATATTATAACTTTTAAGTTGTAACTATTGTAAGAAAAAAGCTATAACTATAAAATAAAAGTTAATAGTGTGCAGTTAACATACCTTTTAAATTAAAGATATTATAAGTGTTTCATCATAAAGGTAATTGATTAAATCAACTTAATTTTTAAGTCACATTTACCAAATACTTTAGTAGTATAACTTTTAAATTAAAGATAATAGTGTGCAATTAACATAACTTTTAAATTAAGCATATTATAAGTTTTTCATCATAAAGATAATTGATTAAATCAACTTAACTTTTAAGTCACATCCGTTAGTATTGACTAAATACTTTAGTGATATAATTTTTAAGTTACAACTACCAAACTTTAATACAAAATAGGGCTATATAGTCATATAAACAAGCTAGTATTAAAGCTAGAAAAAGATACTCAGTATCTTTTATTGCAAAAGACGTGAGATGCCAAAAGGTGAGGCTAGGAAGTTAATGGAAAAGAATTAAGAGAAGATATCCTTAGCCAGATAATAAGCGAACAAGCAGAATGCGAAGAATCAATGCAAAATAAAGCTCTCATAAGTACTAGACAAAGGAAATCGAACCGCTCGTATATAGATTCTTTGTGCGCGGCTAATACCAAATATGATCGCACATCTAAATTCTATGAAGTTACAAGTGAAAGCATGCACACTAAAGATCATCACAATTCATGATCTCTGGAGAAAAAAAGGATTCTCATTCTCAAGAAAAGTAAAAGAAACGGCATCTTCTTTACTTGTGGGGATTTCAGAATCTTTGATTTTAGCAGCCTTCTATTACTTATAGTTATATATCCGATTCAGCATCGGTCCTTCTTATTGATGTGTGCACGACCGTTACTTCATTAATCTTCAATTCATATTATCATATATATAGTTAAGTCGGATACTATATTAATTAAAAAAATTGTTTGACGTACCATCCACAAACTTAAGCGGATAGGAAACTAAAATTAAAGACCCAATTGAGTTGTTACACTCACAACAAGCAAAATTCCCAAGCCGCAAAGCTGGCTGCCCATCACATTTGAGGCTTCACTTTCACATCTTTGTTATTAATTAATTGATTCAAGCTGATGAAGCCATGAAGGGACTGATATTAGACTTAGAGACTGCGAGTTGATAAGTTTTGAGTTAAGGACTTGGTTTATTTTCCTTCCTTTCGCACTAGGGTTTTTCTTTGGCAGGACGTGATCCACGTTATTATTATTTTTTTAACCCCGAAAAGTGGAATGTGATCCACGTTAACGTAAGATTTCTGAAATTGTCAGAATTCAAAAGGCAAAATGAATTGAACATACAACTGAAAACGGCTACTAATTGAATTGTCATTATAATGACTTGTTTAGTAGTCTTAACAATAATTCAAAGATGCTAAATATCGGATTTAAGAAAGGATAATTTTTTTTTTTTAATTAAGAAAAGTTGGATTGTTCTAATATTATCTGTATTTAGGGTATATTTTTCATTTTAGAACCGAAATCAAGAAAGAATCGCTTTTCGTTTGTGACGATGAAGCTAGTTATATGTACCATGCGACTTGCTTTAGAAACTGTAAAAGTGATGCATTCAAAATGCAGATACCATTTAGACTTAGATATCAAAAGGAAAATGGAACCATCCTATAATTTAGGATTAAAAGAATATTATAGAGCCTACGAAAAATTTTATCAAAAATTCTTTCGTAGCGTTAGTCTCACAGTAATAGTGTAATTCGTACTTAAAATATTTTTGTAACCTTTAAGAATCACATACATCTCTTATTTATAATGTTCAAGAGTCAAAACCATTAAATACATGTAAATTTGGAAGTTAGAATCTCTCATTTATAATATTTGATTAGTTTAATTTTATAATATATATTATCCCATAATAAAGGTAGTGTGAATTTACTCATGTATAATTTAGGTATGATTTCATATAGAAATTTATGAGCATAATTCATGTAAAAAACCAACTTAAAAATTCAAGGGTTGCCTAAAATTATATAGTTACTTAAGATTTATTCTCTACTGATATGGGACGACATCTCTATAGTCCTGTCATTTATTCGTCTATCACATTATCCCACTCGTAAACAAGTTTGACTTTGATTCTAACTTATATTCACGAGCTAGCAGAATATGAGGTATGTATGTGAACTTCTTATATTCGAGTATGATTCAGCTTGCATTCATGACGAAGCAAAGGGAATGAAACGACCGGGTACCTAACAGTCTGAAGTCAGCAAAGGGCTCCGCGTTATAGATTCAGCTCATTAAACTAATAGTAAGGCTACTTCACACATGTTAATTTGTTCAAATCAGCAAAAGTAAACGCCCAATCCAGCACGCTTTATATAAACAATTGGTTCTTAAGTAAGTAAATTATCTAGGGAAATTTACAAAAGTAACCTAAAAACTTTTGCTATTTTCACAATTAACCCTCTAAATTTTTTCCTATCAACATTAGCCAAACACAAGGTATTCTCCCCAAATTACCCTTATCAGACAAGTCGACCGCGTCGCAAAATGCGCACCTGTCGCACCAAACTTCGTGCGAGAGGCACCTGTCGCACCAAAATACAAGTGCAACAGGCGCCTGTCGCACCAAACTTCGTGCAACAGGCACCTGTCGCACCAAAATGTAAGTGCGACAGGTGCTTGTCGCACCAAAATGTTCGTGCGACGGGCACCTGTCGCACGAAGTTTTGTGCGACAATGCCTGTCGCACCTGATCGCAGATCGTGCGCGGAAACAACTTTTAAGCATCATTCTCCATACCCACGGCAACTTCCTTACTCATGCACCACACCAACAATTTCATCCATACACTCAACATCATAAATCCTTCAATCTTCACTCACCATCACCGACACAACACAAAAACCTCATCATAGAAGAAAAATAGAAACCTAGGTTTTTGACCTAACTTTTAATTTCAACTCTTGATCGGAATTTTGGTGATGTTCGTTGCTAAGAATGACTCCGGAAAGCTGCCGACAACGAGTGAACAGGTTGGGAGAGAATTCGGCGGTGAGAGAAAGCGAGAGAGAGAGAGAGAGAGAGAGAGAGAGAGGAAGGAGAGGGAGGAGTTACGGGAGGGGTATTTCCGTTAAAGGGGGAGAGTTTTGGCCAATGTTGATAGGAAAATCTTTAGGGGGTTAGTTGTGAAAATAGCAAATTTTTTTTGACTATTTTTGTAAATTTCCCAATTATCTATCGACAAAGGATACTCAAATTTCTTTAGTTCTTTGGCTCAATTGACGTGCAAGGATTAATCTTTTATTCAAATTTAATTGGAGTCAACTGTCAACTTAATTAGGATTAATGGAAGCGATGAGATTTATTTTAATTAATTAAGATTAGACAATTAATTGAGTCTCAAAGATTATCTTGGGTCTACCAACAAAGTTTGGGTTATTCAAGCCAAAATTGAACATCCATGTGAGTGAATGCATATGTTAGTTGTCCATACTCTTAATTATATATTATACATAAGTAGATTTTTAAGCTCATGTCATGCAAGAATCCTTAGTAAATTTTTTATATTTAAGTACTGACCTGGCGAAAGTTGCGTGTGTATAATTTGAATTTAGATCAATGTAGTGCTTTAACATTTAGGTTAAATGACGTTTTTAAAACTGGAAAAAAAAGGGAAGGGACAAAAAAAGATCACATTGAAGCATAAGGCAAGACATCAAGTTTCAAAAGTCTGCTTTGTCCTTGATGATCACTTTCAAGATAACTAACAAGCATCAATATTATTATTTGCAGACCAAATGAACTGGATTCCCATTGGATTGCGTATGATATCTGGTGTGGTGCAGTTTCGGAATCTGTCAATCTGGTATTAATTGGGTGACCACTCTTACGTAATAGTTGATAATTAGCAGATTCATCCTGCTGTACACGTTGTACGTGTTATCTTAATGCATTGAACACAAACGTATTCCGAAAGAAAGCGTTTGTCAAGCTGAAACCTATCGAACACCTATCTAAATCCTCGTTTTGTTAGGCATCTGCAAATTTGCATGGAGTCATTTTCACACTGTTAAGTGTTAACCCGTCTAAGTTCACTTCACTTTTGCAAGTTACTTTCAGATTGGGCGTGTTTTTCGTTTCTTTCCCTAGGAGAAGAAGCAAAAGCCGACTAGTTACCTAATTGACCTCGGAATTTAATTAACTAAATGTGCGACACGCTTAATTGACAATTAAACGAAGATTTTGGTGAAATGAAAGCTCCACTTATGGTCCTTAAGAACCTGCAGATTTTAGAAAATCTTACCGCTCAAAGCGAACGGTTTGATTTGGAAAATCCTTGTTTGATATGTACATTTCTCTCGCTTTCTTCACAAAGATAATGCCCATTTATTTGGTAAAGTCAATGCGGCCACATTAAACAACAAATTTCAACATTGAATATGCTGCCTCACTGAGCTACCTAATCTTGTGAAATGGAAATTGGGAAGAGCCAGCATTAATTTATGGGCTCATCACCGGCCACTACACAACAATATTTTCGGTGCAGCTGCACTATCTTTATATATATATATATGTGTGTGTGTGTGTGTGTGTGTGTGTGTGTGTGTATGTATGTATGTATGTATGTATGAGTATTTCGATTTTTGAGGTAGCGGTGTTGTCGTCTTGCTTCAGAAGCCACACATACACAGCAATTTGTAAGCTTGAATGCTAAGAATTCCCATGTGCACACATCAGTATTCTGTTAAAGTTTCAACAGGAAATTTTACCCGTCTTGGAATATGCAGGACAATTTGGGCACTAACCTCCAGTTCGCTTCGCTTGCGGTTCATAATTCTTCAACAAGTCATTTCTTCTTTCCAACATGAGCGGACCTAACAGGAGGGGTTTCACTGAATTTGGGCACATTTTATATTTAACAAAATACTTATAATTTAGTGGTAAGAGTATTATTTAGCGGTTATGAAGATTTGGTTCAAAATTCAAATTTCAGTAACTATATAGTTTTACATTTTTAGATATTTGGTGGATATTATTTAGAAAATTGGTATTTCACAAGTGTGACACATTGAGCTCTAACATTTAAAATAAATAATCTATTTTTTTAAAAAAAAATTTAAAAGAATAATAGAATTTGTGTTGTTGGGACTTTAAATATATTCAAGTGAATTGTAAAAGTAAAAAAATAAATAAAGCACCCAAATTAAATTAAAATTTTTGAACTAAACCCCCCTTAATTTAAATGCGTGGGCCACTGTGAGGACACAAGACATTTATTAACGACATGTCATGATTACTAGTAATTTTGAAGTGTCATTCTTAGAGAAATTGTTCAATATATTAAATGTAATACAACTAATTAATGCATAACATGTGTAATTGAATTTAATATAACCATATCCTTATTTACAATTATGACTAACATGTTACCTCTAATATATTATATTATTGCTCCTATTCTTGAGCATAAACTGCAAGTGAAAGCGTTAAATCTTGTTTCCATTACATGCGAAAGTCGAATGGTTTAATTTGGTAGAATCGTACTTGCAATGACTCAAAATGGATGCCGGTGACTTCGCATATTAATTAAAAACCTGAGAGTAGCCAAAAATAACTACAGAAAAGCACTTGAGTTGAATCATTGCAGCAGATTGATTGATTATTATTTCACCAATAGCCTTTACATGAGCACTCACCATCCTTGAAATGGTGAAACCTATTCCTGTCCCTCACAATGATCTCTCTGTTAAACACTTTAGATATCATCTTTGTTACATCATGACAGTCCCAGCAAACTCTTAGGTTCTTCACAATTCTAATGGGAACGCCTTCCTTCAAGCTGATCAAACCAAAAGCAATTGCAACCTTCTCACTATGTTTACACAAAGCGTCCTCTTTCTCCTCTTCTTCAATATCATACATCACGGGGTTAGTGTTGGCCACATATCCGGCCAATTTTAACCTCCTAGAGATCTCTCCCAACATAACTTCAATTTCATTGTATCTAGGGTGTGTTTCATCCCCGGCAAAAAACTCATGAACTTCTCCGTCAGCCTCAATTACACTACAACCAGGAAGCTTTTTCACACCTCTAGTCTTCATTATTTGCCGCACATTAATAACTCTATCCCAATTTTTGGATTCAGCATAGATATTTGATAAGAGCACATACGCACCGTGATTTTTGGTCTCGAGCTCCACTAACTTCCTTGATGCAAGCTCCCCCATTTCCCTATTCTTATACATTCTACAAGCGTTGAGCAATGCTCCCCATGCACCTGCATGGGCCTTCATTGGCATTTTATTAATCACATCCAAGGCCTCGTCTAAGCGTCCAGCCCGACCATATAGATCAACCAAACAACCATAATGCTCAAGCCAAGGCTCAATCCCATACTCTCGTCTCATGGAATCAAAATGCTCCCGACCTTCCTCAACTAATCCAACAACACAACAACCTCTTAAGACCGAAACAAAAGTAACCTCATTGGGACGAACCCCTGCTTGTTTCATCAGTGAAAACAGCTCAAGAGACCTCTCTCCAGCTCCATTCATGGCTAGCCCGCCTATTACACTAGTCCACGTATACACATTCCTTTCCTTCATACCCCAAAAAAGGTCCATGGCCTTATTCATATTGCCACATTTTGCATACATGTCAATGAGCGCGGTCCCTAATGTCACCGTCATTTTAAGCCTATTTCTTTCGATATAGACATGAGCCCATCTGCCTTGATCAAGTGCACCTAAATGAGTACATGCAGATAAGACTGATACCATAGACACTTCATTAAGCTTAACATCATGAATTTGCATCAAATGAAACAGGTGCAATGCCTCTCTCGACTTCCCACGCTGCGCATACCCCGCAAGCATGGCATTCCAGGCAATGGGGTCCCTCTCGAGCATCTCATCAAACATCCTCCTGGCAAGATCAACATCACCGCACTTTGCACAAGCACTTATCATCGCCGTTTGACAAACCACATCTGGTTCGTGAATTTCATCGAACACCTTCTGACTGTAACCCAGGCAACCCAATTCGGCGTACATAAAAATCAGGCCGCTCTGCACATGAGGGTCATTGTGAAACCCACGTCTTAGAACAGAAGCATGAACAAGCAGGGCAGTGCCGGGTGACAAAATCTGCGCACAAGCGCGGACAAGGAAATTAAAAGTGTAATTATCAGGCGACAGATGGGGAGTAGAATGTTGAATTTGCTTATAGAAAAGGAAGCACTGATGTGGGGTTGGGCTTCTGGAGTAGGCTCTGATCAAGGTGTTTAAGGCAAAGAGAGTTGGGTTGCGGCACTGGTGAAGCACTTGAGCGGAATAAGTGAGATTGCTGGGGTTGCACAAGGCAATTGCCGCAACAAATTGGCCTAAAAGGTGAGGGTCGTTGAGACTCCCGTTAACGACAAGTTTGGTGTGGATTTGTTTTACCTCTTTCAGAGTTGTTGCCGAATTTAACAGAGATGTGAAGGGTAATGGGTGCTTTGCCACGCTTCTCAAGGAGCAGCTGCTCATGATTATTCATTCATTCCTAAATCTATCTTTGGCGGTAACGGAAGCAAGCATGCACGGACACTGTTTGATTTATTTTTCCCGCGTTTTAGATAGCCGTCGATGTGATCTGTTTTTTGTTGGGATGGATTCAATTCAATTCGGCCCATAACTAGATGGTGGGCTCTACTTGAGGATTATATTTCACAAGAAGATGACTATTCTCCCCTGCAATTGTTTTTGCACACGTACGCATACATATACATCACAATACGAAAATAACAACAAATCTGGAGAGGCCCTAAAAGGAAACTAGAATTAATAGACGCGTCGGCAGGACGACGGAGGGGCCTGGGCCTCATTTAGAGTGAATATGACACGTGGTTGCTAAAAGATCATTGCCTTCTGAGTCGTTCGGGGGACTAAAGTTGAACCAAAATTTACCAGTTGGCCATTAATATATATATATATATATATATATATATTTTTTTTTTTTTTTTTTTTTTGGTGTCTGCCCCAAAAAACTCAAAACAGATATTTAAATAAGAAAAATTATAAACAATAAAAAATGTTGAATGATACACGATATTTAAATTTTTTTTATTTTAATGAAATAAAAGAATAATGGTAATCACAACCGTTGGTTATTTCTTGTACAATAACTTTAATGATCAATCAGCGATATCGTTGACTCGCTCTTACCAATATGACTCACATCTAGCATATGATAAGCCGCGATAATGTGTTATCAGTAGAATTTTAATTGTAATATATACGTTAAAAAAAATAGTAAAATGAATTGTGAAAAAACTATATAATAATCATATTTCTATATTTTTAGTTAAATACCAATACGTTAGGTAGTTATTACAAGTTAATTTCATTCGTTTATGATCCCCAATCTTTTTTTTTTTTTAATCTTCCTTTAAACTACAGTAAGTGTTTTTCTAAACAACATGAAAATACAACTTCCGATAAATCTTTATAAAATATTTATTGTCATCTAAAGGAAGATGAAAAAGATTTGGGGATCATCACAACCATATTAAAACTTATATTTTCACGTCGGTAAAAAAAAATAAATAAATAAATAAGTTATTTTCATGTAAAGTTGAGGGAGTCATTGGTGGTTTTTTAGTTTAAATTGATTAATTAGTTTGCTGTTAGCCTAAAATGAGGGTAGCTGTATGATAACGACCTATAATATTTGCCTGGTTAAACAATTGATTTGGTGGCCGGTTCTATACTCCATTAAAATAAAAATAAAAGCTACTGTATCTCACACATTATAACAGTGGCAGTATATTAACTATTAAGGGGACCCCCAAAAGAAGCAGTGCATGTGCCATGTGAGATGTGGCCAGATATTCTTCATTCACGTCCGCGATCGCACAACGGTACACATTCGAGTTTGCTGCAGGAAGTAGGCCTCCGATCTTCCGCCTCATAGTCATCAAAGTCGTTAGTCGTACAATTGATAAGCAGTATAAGCGGGAAAAACTATTACTATTTACTAATAACTAAAATATCATTGTCAATAACCCAAAACAAAAAAAAAAAAATTTGTCGATACATGGCGTAACTGATGCAGCGTAGTGACGCCCCATAATTATATATGCTTCATACTAATATTTCTAGTTACTCCACCAATGCTACAAGCAATCAGAAATCATGTTCCAATGGATAATTCATTTTCTTTTTCTTCTTTTTAATATAATCTGTTGCATTAAGGGTGACTACATCTTGACAACTTAACTTCTATGACCAAATATGAAAATATAATTTGTAAAATAAATGTGTGTGCACATACTTGTGGATGCACTCATTTTTTTTTTTTTTCATACGGACACGTTTTTAAATCATAAAATTTATAAAAATTAGTTTTTTTTTATTCTTTTAAACTACACCATTTAAGATCACATCCACACTATACATGCACACACACATATATTTATACATATCTCTTAAACCATGTAATTTGATTATAAATTTGTAGGATTGTACCAAAGATTTAAATTCAATACAAAGCTGATATGATTGTTAACTTTTTAGAAATATACAATAAGTAGTTATTAGATAATAATAGAAAAATTAAGTAAATCTTAATCGTATATTGTTGTACATGTACATATAGTAGAAGATTATAAACATTAAATATAAATTAGTTTAGCACGAAATTTAAATTCTTGTACGAAATCCCTTATCAAGGATAGACCCAATCTTACGAGAAATTTTAAAATACATTATAGATACCATATTAGTCATACAACAAGCAAATGGTGCTATGATATGAGTGTATTTATTTTTAAAAACTATCATACAAGTAATAATTATATTAAATTTAATTACACACGTCATATATGCATTAATTGATTGTAATATATCAGAGATATTATAAAATTTCTCCAACCTTACATGAAAAAGCTTTAAGGCATTAATTTTTCTTTCAATATTGTTCACATTATGCCTGGAACTGAGGCTTTCAAGTATTAGAAAATCGAGCATTAGTAGTTAGTAAATTGTAAAGCACACGCAATTCAAGCAAATGTGTAACCACGCGGCCGTAAATGTCAAAACTCAAAACACCTTGCATCTACCTGCATTGACTTTAGCTTTTCTACGCGCGTGCTTTCCCAAAACAAAATTAAGGGTAAAAAAAAAAACATTTTTAAACATGAAAACGAAAAGCACTTCTCAATTTATTTTTAGATATTATCATTTTATTACTGTTATTCTGACATATTATATCAGTACTATAGTTTGGTGAAAAATATATTTTACTACTAAAAATTTACGCTGTTATCAATCTGCGACCATTTTGTTAAAAATGTTAAAAATTTACGGATGTCATAAAGGTATCAAAGATATTTCTTGTTAAAGCCAAAATATTACATTGCAAATGTAAAATAAATAATAAAAAAAGTAGAAAATTTTAAGGAAAATAATTAAAGAATTAGGAAATTAATAACCCTAAAATCAACCCCTCTACCCCTCTCTCATTAATTTTTTCTTAATTAAATTATTATTATTTTTAATTGTGATTAATACTTGTATTTCATAAATTATAATATTAATTCTGAAACATAATTTTTTATTAATTGTTTTCTTTGTCATTTGTCATAATTCTGCATATTGTTCATAATTTTTTATTAATTACAATTTTCAATTGTTTTCTAAATCTTATTTTTGTTCATTGTTTCTTTCTTTTCAAAAGGTAAAATTTTCTTTTATTCTTTTAGGGCAAACTTGACTTTTAACTCATTTTCAGTTAATCAATAATTTTTTTTAACGGAAGGGTGGTAAATTGATAAGAGCGCATATATTTAATAGTAAAATGTATTTTTCACCAACTACATTACTGATATAATATGTCAGAATAACTTTGATAATAAACTAATAATATTCCTTTGTTTTTCCTTAACTTTCCAAGCACTCTATATATAATAATTATTTTTTTAATTTTCACATCTTGTTGTAATGGTATATTATTAAATTAATTAACCATAAAATATATTTAGATGTAATGCCACAACTCCTGGTGATTTGCACTTGCTTATGGATCATATTTTTAGGATAGAGATGTTGTCAATTTTTCTTCTACTGACATAAACATATACTATTTACTCTTTATTATTTTTATGGTAGTCAATAACCTCCTTAATAATACAATTTTATATTACTACTTTTATTCATATTTATAATAAATTAAATAAATTATACGAATGAAATTAAAACAAAAAAATTAAGTATTAAAAATAATAAATATATGTTTTGATCTGAATAAATAATAATAAAAAAAATAATTTTCCTATATTTTTGTAATTATATATATGTAATAACAAAAAGTAAATCAAAAAAATCTTATTAGTAATTTTTTTGCTCACATCAAAATATGTATTTCTTTTTTTTAATACTTAAATTTTTATTTATTTGATTTATTTAATTGACAATAACATGAATAAAACTGCATTTCAAAATAAGGGTAAAATTATAAAATTATGTTATCAAGAAGTTGTTGGCTATTATAAAAACAGTACGAGATAGATGGTATATGTTATTTTCAACAAAGAAGAAATCAGCAATCTCCCTGTGGGATATGATGTTGAGATCGAGAATCACGAGGTCTTAGCATGCATGCAATTTTTTTCTTCTTTTCCTACTAAAAATGCCATCATAATGATAATAATAGTAATAATAATAGTAATAATAATAATAATAATAATTTATACTATCAGCGGTTGTTGGCTCTTTCAAGTTCCATACATATGGAAAGAGCTTCCCGAAGTGACTTGCAAATGCCATTAAAAAATTAAGTTTGATTAGCAAAATTTTAGTGGTCTAATCATGTAATTTAGATTTTTTTTCCCCTTCAATTTTAAAGCAGAATTAAGGGCATTGAACTAGAAAGCTTCGTCTTTACAAAAATAATGTCTTTAAAATTCACCAAATACAAAAATTAATTTCAATAAAAATAAATAATTTTTTACTTCGTCAATTTGTAGAATTTCACATATGAAAATATAATAAATTTGATCATTCAGGCTGTAAATTTTATATAAATTGATTTGAATTTTGTCCACCCATTATATTTAAAAATAAATAAATATTTTTTTTTTATGGAAAGAACAATTTCATAAAAAATAAAACCAGTAATTACAGCACTGAGATTAACCAAGAAGGTGGTACAGAATGCCACTCTTCACTGACAAAGAATTCCCCGCTCTAGTAACAAAGTGAGCAGCAGAATTCGCAGATCTTCTGACGAAAGGAAACTAATGTCACCTATACAATCAGCAATACATTTACAGTCCAAAACCAATTAGCCAAAGCTATTTAGAGGACTCTTTTGATCGACTAGAGCATTGAACGCTTGAAGGCAATCAGTTTCAATGATAACCTTTGACAACTTCATAGACTTCAGCCAAGAGAGAGCTTTACGAATGCTAAGGACCTCAACATCACGAGGAGAATAGTTTCCCCTGATATTACAACAACGAGCAGCAACAAATTTCGCAGAATCATCACGGATAACACTGCCCAGCCCAACCCTTCCCTCATCAGCAAACACTGCAGCATCAGTGTTACATTTAAGCCAGCCCACTCGAGGAGGAAACCAAGCAATAGCACCAGCACCTGGATCACTTGAGACTTGATTCAACATCACAGAGGATTTAGCTGACTGGCATTGAAACAACAAATTACTTGCTGCATTAACAATCTGTCTAGCTGAGTCACATTTCCCCTGCCAAACCATATTATTCCTATTGCTCCACAGCTTCCAGTAGACCATAACAGCAATCCAGCACTGCTCTTTAGTACAGTTTCTAAACAAAGCTTGAAGCCAATCCTTGAATGATGAATAGATACCAAAGACGCCTACTTTTGATTCAATCCAATAGGTTCTTGCAAAGGGACAATCAACCAGCAGGTGAATAACAGTTTCTTTATCAGAGTTACAAACCAGGCAAAGATCATCTAAGCTTACATGTTTGGAGTGAAGATTAATTGCAATTGGTAGGACGTTGTTAGCTGCTCTCCAAACGAAATTTCTGACTTTAGCAGAAACCTCAAGCTTCCAGATGTGCCTCCACATATTGCTGGCATCATCAGTTACTTCACCAAGCAACAATCTATATGCACTTTTAATCGAGTAAACTCCACTAGTATCCGCAAGCCAATACCATGTATCTTCCTCATTTCGCTGACTTAGCGGGATATTAAGAATTAAATATATACACATAGGCGGGGTGCATGTGTATGTATTTATTTAGGAAAATATATATAGTTATTTTATGCACGATTTGATTTGATTGGACGATTGCAAGTTTATATTTTTGACAAGATTAAAATATTTTGTGAAACACTAATCATTGTGAACTTAAAAACCATAATTTATACGATTTTTATCAGATGATTTAAAAATTCTGCTATATCTTTAATAATTTTGTTAAAATTATTATTTAAAATTTATATTTACTAAAATATTATTAATTTATATTTTATAATTATAATTTTTTTTATAATAATTATAACTTATAATTTTTAAATTATAACATTTAAATCTCAAATGCACTCTTAATTGAGCGGATAAGCCTAGTGAAGGGAGCGGTTGCAACAAGGATACAAATTTAGAGACGTGGCGGGACGGGGAACAAGGTGGGCCGATGGAGGGCGTTTAGGGGCCGCTCCATGGAAAAGAGAGAGGGGACTTTTGAGTTGATTTTTTTAAAAATAAATACGAAGATAATAATTCCAAAATTCAAAAAATAGATGGTGATGGTGAGAGTGAGCGAGAGGGAAAGTTCGGGTTAGGAGCGGTGGCACCGAGTGGAATTATGGAATAGAATAGAAGATAGAGGCATAAGCGTACGAGTGAAGTGTGACATCGGGTGTCCCTAAAATTAGAAAAGGCTTGGGCTTTCCTCTTTTGTCCGATTACTTCTGGACATTGATTGATTGGACAGCTTTGTATTGTCCATCCCCACGCCATTTCCTCATTTCTCCATTTTACCCCTCTATACCATTTCCCTCCACTTTTCTTTTCTTTTCTGTTCTTTTTAGCTTAGGTAAATCATAAATGATATTAAATTTTGAGTAATTTTGAATTATCAGCTTGTGAAATTAATCTATAACTATCAGTGTGAAAGAACTAATATTTTTTTATGATTGTATAAGAATTTTATTAATAATTATTTTATTTTATGAAAGATTAGTTTACCAAATTAATCTTAAAAGTAAAATAATAAAATAAAATCGATGTAAATTTTAATGTTACTTTTAATGTTAATTTGATAAAATTTTATTTTTCATTAACATCCGTTGAATAGTATTGTAAGGGTATTATTATAAAAGAAAATAAAAAGTAAAGGTAAGAGTGTAACATATTTAACAGTAAGATATCTTGAGAATTTTTTTTTTTTAAAAAAAAAAAAGACTAATCAAGCACTTAACTCAAAATATAAAGATTACAATTTGAGGGATATTTCAAAAATTGTCATTTCATGATAGAGACAATTTCTACCCACTATTTTTTATAAATTCAACATGCTTCTAAAAAATAATTATAATGAGTTTATAATATTTTAAAAAAATACAAATTAATAAAAGGTTTTTGCAGTTAATCAATTAAATTCTCAACTAATTTTTTATTTAGGTTTCTTTGAACTTCTTTGATCATAAATTTTAATATAAGTTTCATTTTACTAATTTATTATTATGATATAAAAGTTGTTTTATCTAATAGTTTAAGTGAAGCTTTCAAAGATGTTACATCACGTAACATACACGATGACGAATATTAAGCCGATTTAAATCCAAATCTGGCCGTAAAAATACGGTACGCAAATAATTAATATTTTACAAACTGGGCCGGATTAACCAAAACAAGATCATCACGACGTTATACGAATGAATCTCTAACAAAAAGTTCTGGGGCTAAGTATTTAATTACGTGACCTATAAACTAATATTTTTAAGTGAAATTTAATTATTATTTTCACCATCCTTATGTGTAAATGTCAGAAGATTGACAACCTAATAATTTATATGAGTATTGTGCTATAAAGACACTATGTTAGTTTAATTAAAGTTTAATAATCATACTAATAAATTAGTATTAGAAACAATAAATTTAGTATAAAATTATAAAAATATTCAAGTTAAAGTAAATTCTTTGTAGCTTTATTTCATTATGGGTAAAATAGTCAATTTAAACTTATGCCAAAGTAATTTTTATAATCAAATATAATTAAAAGAATTTGAGTTACAAAAAGTAAATTAAGATATATGTAATTAATTAATTCTTCAAAGTTCTTTTTTATTTGATTTTTTTTAAATAATGTACACTTTTTAAATAATTTTCTAAAAAATAAGGTGAACTTACAAAAAAAAAATATGGGGTGAAAATATCATCACCCTAAAATTTTGTTATATAAGTAGCTTGATTAATAGTAGACATATTCCTTGACAATTATAACTATAAATTCAAACAAAATTGTCACATCTCATATGTAGGTAGAGTTTGAACATCAGAGTTTCAATATCATCTCAACATATTTTACTAATTGAGGCATGATATAATAACAATATGATTATGATTACTCATTTAACAATAGAGTCGTATTGCAAAGCAACAATGTTTATTCACACTTAATTTGTTATTAGATGACAGTGAAATTTGGACAAAGTCTTGATATGTTTAGTTGTAGGAAAAATATCCTCTCCTGATCTAAGCTCTCATGAATTTTTAAAGATCTTGTGCCACGTGTATTTAATTGGTAGTGTATGGATATGATTTAACTTTTTTATGTTCTTTATTTAATAACTACCAATCACCACATATATTTTTACTGAGAAAGAGATCAGATCACGAGAGAATCCTGATTTCAGTCGTGAGGATATTTCTTCACTTTTAGATGTTCTTTTTTCGATTATTGTGATTGATATAAAAAGGTGAACACATCATAATCCCAGAGCTAATTCAAGCAAATTAAAGGGATATTCTCTTGATTTAGTTTTCCGAAAATTTCAGTGATCCAATCCGGGCGTAAACTGCCTCCTCGATGAACTACATCGTAACCCACCACACAAATGATCTCATTAAATTGGAGATATTCTTCTTGGAACTTTTCTCTAGTTCAATGGACCTCTCACTAATAGTAATAGCTTCCTTTCCTTAATCCATTTGTCTTTGCATTTACAGAGAGATAAAGGGTGAATGGCCATAAATGTACTTGTTCCTCTCGTAGCAAACACAGTTTAAAACAAGTAATCAGAAAAATCTGTGGCCCTCTTGCCACACTTGTAAAGTTGTAATAGGAAAATCACATTGCTTTTGCTTTTATTTCAACTTTTTACTTTTAGCAAGTGCTTAGACTTCACTAGGTGGGTCATTATTGGAAAGTGAGAAAATGATCGATACCAGTTTGTGAAGAAAGTTAAGTACACTTAAACGATACAGGTACTATATCGCGGCAAACAATTCAAAACCTTTTTGAAACGCATGCATTAATTTTAAATATTTCCACATAAGATTGATGGCTAAAATAAATAAAACATGAATGTGTTTTCTAATATCACTAAATGATTGCACCTAAATAGATTCTATATTTTTTCTAATTTATGTTGTAAATAAAATAAGGAGAAAAACCCAATCATAAACTTTTTTATGATACAAAAACATGTTCAGACCAAAACGTTTCTTTATGTATTAACAGTTCATTCGAAGTTGGTGATTTATGTTTTTTCAGAATTCATACCTAATTTTTCCACCATTACTACTCTTATATATTTTATTTATTTGATTTATGATATTTTTCCTTTTTTGGGTTATATCATACAAATACAATATGGAAAAATAATAATAATAAACTAAATGGAAGGACATTATGGTAATTTCAGATTCTGCCTGTATAAGCGTATCACCATCCCAAGAATGAAAGCAACATCCGCTGTTTGTAGAATTTAGGTCCCTTCACCGAAGCTTGTTCTAACCTCCGTGAAACATCATGTGCCCTTCGTTTCATCTAATTTCTATAGAAGATTCTCTGTTTGGCTTCCCCAGGCCCAAGTTTTCAATTCCGAAGCTCTCCCCTCTCTCATTATTAGTATTTTCTTTTCTTTTTTTGGGTAGATTAAACAAAAATCAGAACTTGGTTCTCTCTCTCTCTTTCTGTCTCTCTCAATATGTCTAAACTTTGAAGGATAGCGTCTTCCTTGCTTGCCCTTGAGACTTGAGTCTTGAGTGATGGCTGTGAGCTTTTGTAACTCGCATCGCCAGCTTTTACAATATGACAACAAGTCATTGATATTAGATTAGAGAGATCAAAATCCAACCCCAACACCAAACTACAAGTACATGACCAATATTGCTGCTTCTGGTTTGTACAAAATATAACCTTTTAAACCTCTCTGCCTCACTAAGAAAAACATAAATGAAGCAAAAAGCTATGGCAGCATGTGGGAATAGTATCTGTGGCAGCCAAAACGTCGCCACTTTACTTAGAAACGAAAAGCTACCCTTTTATTCTGAGCTTCTTGACTCGTTCTGCTTATCCAAATCTCCTACTTCGCTTCAGGGTAATTCCCTGCTTTTCTTCTTCCTCTGTTTGCACTCCCCTTATTATTTTTGGTAGATTTGTCATTGTTCATGTTAATGCATGCAAAATTTCCCTTTGGCGGGTTTGTGTTTCTTTTATGATCTTGCTTATCTTCTTTTCCGAATGAATGAACAAAATGTTTTTGGAGGAGATAAGCAATTAGTCATTTATTTCACTAGAAAAGCAAATGAAAAAAAAAAAAAAAAGGGTTGTTAGCGTTTGATTGATTCGATGTTTTGAGAACAGAGTACCTCTGTTTTTATTGTATTCATTAAACGGAAAAAAGGTTGAATCATTTATGCATAAAAATTGTTACTTTTACGGAGTACCTGCTCCTTGTATATGATATTCTCCTGCTTTGATCTTGTTTTTGGAAGAAAGCCTGAGATAGCATATTTATTTGGTCAGTCATATCAAATTAGCACAGGAAGAAAATGATAATCTAATGTTTTATGTGCCTTTCTTTCATTTAGGTCCACAATCTAAGGCTAATTTTGAGAATGTTGGTGAAGGAGGCGCAGCAAGGGCTCTGCCATTTCAATCGCTTGACAATGAAGACAATGCTTATGTGGATTTCGATGGGTGGTTAGGTCAACCGGCAAAGAAAAGGCGGCTGACGGCGACTCAAGTTCAGTTTCTTGAGAAGAATTTTGAGGTTGAGAACAAGCTGGAACCAGAGAGAAAGGTCCAACTTGCAAAGGAGCTTGGGTTGCAGCCTCGGCAAGTTGCAATTTGGTTTCAAAACCGGCGTGCTCGGTCCAAGAACCAACGACTTGAAAAGGAGTACGATTCTTTGAAAGCAGTTTATGATAAGCTCAAGGACGACTATGACGACCTCCTCAAGGAGCAGCAAGTTTTGCAAAATGAGGTAGTAATTAATCTTTACGCAGCATCTCTCAGCTCTCCTCTTTCAATCACTGCTGCGAAAGCCGCAATATCACCTATATAAAATAACGGTTCAATTGTGCTATTAAATTAATTAAACAGGTTCTTTCGCTAAGGGATAAGTTGCTTCTCAAAGAAAAAGGGAAGGAAATTTTGGAAACATTTGATGCCGTCAAGTTATTAGTGGCAGAACCTCAAAAACCAGTCACAATCGCTGAGACTAAAACTTTGTTCTCCTCTGTCCCGGTGGTGACCTGGAAGCAGGAAGATGCAAATTCAGCCAAGAGTGACGTTTTCGACTCGGACAGCCCACACTACACAGATGGGAACCATTCATCTTTGATCGATCCTCCTGATTCTTCGCACGATGAAGGTGACAATCTGAGCAGAGGCCTTTTGCCCCAACACTACTTATTAAAACTGGAAGATTCCTGCTGTTATGACGACCCACCAACCAATTCTAGTAATTTTGGATTCTCTATGGAAGATCAGCCCTTCTGGTCCTGGCCTTACTAAGTAATTTATGTATCTGCACTTTAGTGCATGGTCATTGGCCAGCCTCACCTGAAGCTCTATCACGTGGCACATGTGCTTCTATATCTTTCTCAGTAGTGCAAAGTTTGCTGATTCTCACTTGTAATTATGGTTACTATCAATGGTGCCATGTCAATAATGCATTTCTTGTGGTAATGGGACATTTATGCTTCATTGTTAATGCAATGGCTTCATACGTACATACATCTTATATATATATATATATATAGAGTACCCGCTCCCCGTTGAAAACTTTTTATAGATTAAGTTTTTACCAAGTTTTATAATATTGGACAATAATAAAATGATGGGGAACATAATCGAAACTTTAGGGTTTAGCAATCTACCTGACAACACCATTCTCGGATTCATGTAGTCAAAGTCCCCCCCCCCCCCCCCCTCCAAAAAAAAAAAAGAAAGAAAGAAATTCCTCCGTGAAAATGAAATTGGAAACATTTTAAACTTTAAATATAACTTTTCAAATGAGCTGAAGTTAAAATCATATTTGAGAATGTGGAAAACAAGAAACAGCCAACCAAATAAGAAGCAAAATGTTGGCCAAACTCAAGGGAATATATTGTAAAAAGCACTTGAATAATCTAGTTAATGTAGTAAAATCCATGAGGACATATCTTCATGTTTATTATTATTTTTTGAAATTTTTTTATATAACAGCGTAACCAATCGGTTTGAAACTCTTAACAATGAAATATTTGGAAAAAAGAATTAATGATGCTGAAAGTCAAGATTTTGGTATGGTTCATTGATCTCCGATATAATTCTTCAATTGCCCTAAAACTTTTTAGCAGTTACATGAGACACGGCCTATCATTGATGTTGACGTTTTCTTGATGTTAATTTGAATGCAAATGCTAACTTAAATGTGACTTATAGTCCATTTAAAACAAGTAAACAGTAGTGAACAGACCGTGAGATTTACATGAGTTTTGTATTGACTGTAAGTTATACAAGTTGTAACTTAACAGGACCCTAATTTAAATATTAAACAGATGGGTATTGTTTAGTATTTCAAAACTCTTTTGCCATGAATTGCCTTGCTTAATTATGTAAAAGGGTTTGCTATGAGAAAGTACCATCTTTTAAATATATGATCTGAACCATTTCATTAATCTGATTGACTATGCGCTGCATTGCATCACTTGTTTTGAATATATCAGCATTATTGAGAAGGTTCTTAATGCTTGTTTAGCTAACGGGGTTATAGAGAAGTTGGCGGCAATAGTACAAGAGTACCACGGGACAAGCATGCGGCCAATCTCCAAATTTTGAAACTTTTGATTTCAAGGTCAATAAAACCTGCTGCATGTTGAGGTGTAGTTTGTTATGAATTCACTGTTTTGATTGCTTTCTTAAATGGGTCAAGTGATGGGTTGTTTTACTATTCATGCTCCAAAATGCTGCTGCATTTTGGCATTTGATTTACGTAGTATCACAACACGAGCTTGCTGTTACAACACGCGTACTTCAAATTCGGAGGCTGTAGCGTACCCAACAAAAGGTTTTTTTTTTTGTCTTTTAAAGAGAAAAAAATAAAGTAGTGTACGCAACAAATTATTTATTTATTGAACTCATAAAATAACATTGCAATCCGTTGATGTTATGAAATATATGGTATCATAAATCCGGTCGAGGCTGGTCTCAATCAGCATCGCAACGATAAGCATAGACCGAAAGCGGCGGCGAAGCTAATCAATTGTATTTGATTATATGGGTCCAACCACCGTGCAACTGTTGCGGCGGTGGCAAAGCTAATAAAGTGCATTTGATTATATACAATAAATGAATAAATTTATATTTTTAGCCTTTAATATAACGATTTTTATAACTTGACGCCTTTTAGCTTATACTTCTTCTTTTTGGCCCTTAATAAGTTTACCTAGATAACATTTAGCCCCCACATTTCTAATAGTCCACTCTGAGAGGAAGAAAACTACTTCAATCAATAACACTGTACTCCTCACCCAAAATCTGTCAGGGCATTACACAAGTTATATTGCTACTTGCTTGCTAGGAATTTTTTTTTTTTTAATAATAACAGAAATCAGTTTAATGGAGGATGGTTTGATCTCTATATACATTAATATCTTTTATTTAAGGAAATGATAGAATGAGCATCTACAATAAAACAAATTAGTCTAACTAATTAGATGAGTGAAAAAAAGGGAAATCTTAAAAAAAAAAAAAAAAAAAAAAAAACGAACGAACCAAATAAAAACTAAAAGGAAAGTGAGAGACCCGAGTTTGTTGTGGATCCGCTCCTCCTCAGACATTTACAATGCCCACGAATACGATCACAATCGTATCATAAGACGGACAGCGGTTGGCGCCACGTGTTCGGTTCTGATGGAAAGGGGTTAAAATCCACCATCCACTTGTCCATATCAAGGCTGTAACGCAAACCCAACGTCGACGGATAATGGGCCATGGACCCACGCGAGTGGATCTTTGAGATGCAGCGTGGCAGCAAACGTATGGTAGCCTCAGAAATAGAAAGCTTCGGTGCGAGGGTCCAAGACTGTAACATGTTTCACTTTCAGTCATCGTCTCAGGGATCAAGGGGGAGGTGCAGATAAGAATGAAACGGGAAACGGGGCCCAAGACCAAGAGAAAGAGAAAGGCCGAAAGGGAATAGGGGCTTTGTTGGCTCTGTTACAGTACGCACCTGTCCATTCCTGATGTTACTTTCGTGGGTCTCACTTCCCACGTGCACATCACGTCTCCTTGTCAGCGCAAATTCGTCAGATTACGAGTACGAGATCTTCGTTGCTCAATCTTCTTCTTCTTCTTCTTCTTTTTCTTCCCTTTTTTTTTTTTTTTTTTAAATTTGTTTTTGGCATTCTAATTGGATGAAGACATAGTTACGCAGTCAATTGTTCCACTAAAATCAATGAACTGGATTTGAAACTCTATTGGACATGGTATTACTCTCCTTGTAGATTTTTTTTTTCTTTTAGAGAATTAAAAAAGTCCAATTCGATTTCGATTTTCTTTTCTTTTTAGATATTGTACTTTTATTTTAATTTGTTCTTTCAACCATACCTTTGGAGTAATTGTCAAATTTTATATCTTTCTATTCAAGTCTAAATATCAAGAATTTTTTTTTTATCTTTTTTTTTTTAATACAAATGTTGGATCCTTTATTTAACAACTTAAGCTGTATGGTCTAATGATTTAGTAACATAAAATTAGAGATACATCTTATAATTTCTCCCGCGCTCATTTTATCTCAATTAATTAATTAATTTTTGAGTTCCTACCTGATCTCTTTGAATTATATGAAAAAATTTATACATATTTATACATATTGATAATAATATCATATCCTTACCTAACGACTTAAACTTATTTTTTCAATTAGTGTGAATATTCTAAATCTCTCATCTACAATTTAAAAAAAAAAAATCCACTTGTAAGTTTTGAATTTTCTCAATTAAGTAGAAGTAGTAAACTATAAATATGTTTAGGGATTAACCATGGGTGATTGTACCTTAAAAGTATTTAATATATATTAATTACTACAATTTAAAAATTAAATTGATTTAATTTTATGAGTAAAATTGAAATCATAAAATTTTTATTATATTTTTATTAATTTATTAAAATTATTATTTAAGTATTTTATTAATTTTTATCTCATATTATAATTTTTTTCACAATAATTATAATTGAAAAATTACTGTATCTGACTGAATACCAACCAGATCTTTATAAAGCATTCTAAACTTTATGCTTTGGTTTGTTATACTAGCCAGTGTTGGTCATATTTTAAAGTAATTATGAATTGAAAGTGCGCGTTAATAAGTTCAAAAAGTCACGTAATCACAACTCTTAATGGACCGTTATCATGGACCACGGCTAAGTTACATGTGATGTAACTATTGGACAGACAAAAATGAGAAACACGGGTGGGACTATCGGCTGAATTTGAGCTGACTTTAGAGAAAAAATGCAAAACAGCCAAAATGAAGAAAGAAAGGCGATAGCAACGGCAACTTTGTAACTTGACGGATGAATTGCATTAACTTGTGCACTTATCTTTTCCTATAACATATTCTTTTCGTGACTCCGTAGGAATTTTATTGAACTCTCAAAATCATCAGTTCGACTTGGATCCAGGGAGATTGCAACGGAAAGAGCAAAGTTTGGGCATGAAATATGAGATAAGAAAAATGGAAATACAGCTTCACGAAACGTGTGGACAGCTCTGAAGCCTTGCGAAGAAGCTCCATTTTAGTCAGTACCCGTCTGCCCTTTAACTAAAGTATATCCAAATCAAAATTAATTTCAAGAAGCGAGTTAAGGAACCGATGGCAAGCATGAAATGATCGTGAACAGTTCAATGTTACTCTCGTTAGTGTGCATGACCTATATAAGGGATATTTTATGTATGTCAGTATCGATAAGATGTTGACTGATGAACTATAGAACTGTTGTGGAAACACGAGTTGAGCAATTACTAATATTACAGTAAGACAAATGCTAAGTGTAACTTAGGCTCTCCCTTACAGTAATTGTGACTTCTAGAGAAATATAAATGTGATAAATAAATGCAAAAAAAAAAAAAAAGAACACAATAATTTATATTGTTCGGTGTAAAGCCTACGCCCACAGATAGACTCAAAGATAATTTTACTAACAAATGAAAATTTACAAAAGTGAAAAAAGATCTCAAAACTCACAACCCTAATACACTCAATTAGATTCTCACTAGAACGCTCAAGTGGAAATTTGTCTCATATCTCTCAAATTACTTCACTTATAATTGCTCTTAACTCTCACAATTGGAATGCTACAAGCTCTAACCTATCCTCTCTATTTATAGGCATTGCTCACCTACCATTGCATTCAATTTGACCAATTTGTCAAATTGTCAAATTGAATTTCAAAACAAAAAATCAACTTTGGTAGGCATTGAATTTGGTACCCACAAAGCAAAGTTTGATTTTTGTTGTTTGATTTTTTTAACAATTCTCCATCTCGGCGATTTTTTTTTTTTAAATTCCAAACGACTATCAACAAACCATCCTCTAGTCTCTGTCTTCTCCGATTACTTTTAAAACTGTAGAATATTGATCAAATTTAGACAATGCTAAAACTTAATCGTCGCCACCTTAGTCAACATATTTGTGGGATTATCTAAAGTCTTGATTTTCTGTAAAAGAATGTTTCCCTCATCAACAACTTTAAACACAAAGTGAAATCGTACATTAATATGTTTTGTATGTGCATGATAAACTTGGTTCTTTATTAAGTGAATAGCACTTTGATTGTCGCAATACACATTAATGTGCTCCAGTACTAGTCCCAAAGTTTTCAAGCAAATCTTATAACCATATAGCTTCTTTAACAGCCTTTGTAATTGTCATATACTTGGCCTCTGTGGTCGACAGTGTAACTGTAGATTGTAGTGTAGATTTCTAACTGATTGGCCCTCTAGCAAAAGTAAATACATATTCGGTGGTTGGTCGTCGTTTGTCCAAATCACCAGCATAATCAAAATCGACGTACCTGATCACAGCTTGTCTAAGATGGTCACAGCGATCAAGTTTGAGCATTGTCTAAACTTGATCAATATCCTACAAGTTTGAAAGCAATAAAAAAATGCAGAAACTGGAGGATGATTTGTTGATAGTCAGCTAGAATTTAAAAAAATTTTCGCCAAGGTAGAAAATTATTAAAAAATCAAACTTTACTTTGTGGACACCGAATTCAATGCCCATCAAAGTTGATTTTTTTGTTTCAAAATTTAATTTGCCAATTTGACAAATTGATCAAATTAAATGTAATAGTAAGTGAACAATGCCTATAAATAGAGATGAGAGATTAGAGCTTGTAGCATCTCAAAATGTGAGAGCTTAAGTGAGTTAGCTCTCTTGGAGAAAGTATAGAGAATTGTAGAGCATTCGCAAGTGAGCTCTTAAAAGCTTTGGGAGAGCATTTCCTTGGGTGCTCAGTGCAGTTCTGTACTATTTATAAAGATGTGAGAGAATGTGTGTCTTGAGAAATTTGTTTTCTTCAAGAGTGTCTGAGAGTACTGGGTGTATTTAAATATTTAAGAAGTGAGATTTCTTTACTCAAATTTGTACTCTATTAATTGTTAGTAAAATAATTATTCTCTCTTACCTCCATAGATGTAGGTATTATTACCGAATCACGTTAAATCTTGTGTCTTTTATTTCATGTGAATATTTGGTGCATATTGATTTTGCATTTACCTACAAGTGGTATCAAACCACAACAATTGTCACTTCCGCAGCACAACAAGAATCTAGTATTACTGTAGGCTACACAACAAGAATCTATTATTACTGTAGGCTGTTCTTTTGGTAAAAGAGTGTGAGTTTCATTTGGAGGAAATTTAATTCCGTTTCCACTCGAAACTAATAAGTAAGAGACGCTTTACACTGTTCACTCGAATCATGCGAGAGAGGGAGATTGACTGGCCCTAAGATCAAAGGCGACTAATGTTCAACAACGGTAGCCTGGGCCCATAGAACAATTATTGATTAGCCACCAAGCATAAAACTAGCCCACGAGACTTTACTGCCCCAGTCCAGTTACTAGCTACCACTCAGATCGGATGAAATTTTAATTGAAACTCACTTAAACCTTCATTGTTCAAGTTCGTAATGCAATATGCCTTAGAACTTAGTCTGTGAGCTCCCTTGGAACATCGCCTAAATGAAAGTCCCCCAAATCAGGTCTAACAGATAGTCTCATCCAGCATGCCTTTTCAGAATTCAAAGTCCACCAACTAATGACGGGGAGTTGGTGAGGTGCATGTTACTAGATAATACGGACATAAGATCCAGAACCTAAACCAGCAATCAAGGAAGAGCATACTTCAGAGGTTTGGCCCGATAATAAAAAGCAAGTAGGTTCCCCTTAAAGAATGAAGATTTCTCCAAAAGTACATGACGCGGAATAAGGTTGCAGAATTCACACACAGGCATAAAATTTTAAATCTCAGATTAAAACTACAGATCGGGTTTTGGAAGGCAAAGAAATTCACCACTCTTTTGTCATTTGATACCTAATATATGTTACGCAAGACAAGTTTGAAACCAAGCTTCCACTCTCACCCCATATACGGAAGTGAGATTGTCCCAAAGGACTAAAGGTAAGGACTGCATGTGGTAACTACATTTCCAATTCTCATCCCCACCACAAAATCCTTGGAAAAAACAAGAAGCAATAAGCCCCATTTGTGGATAATATGCCTCCACATTCCTGTAAATGATGGGATCAGGGGCCCCATGCTCAACTACAAGAGAAACAAAGATACACTGCAAAATAATAGTTGGTGCCGTGGAGGAAGAAGGCTTGTATCTCTCGCAAAGTACAAGTGCCATCTAGGATCTTTAGCTTCTAAGTAAAAACTTGTGGTTTCCTGGAAAGTTTATGCAGCTACATTCCAAATTCCACATAATGTAATTTATGAATATCAACTCGGTCAATTTTTCCCCTCTTCGAAGAAATTATATGACGCAATTGTTTTTCGTTAAGAAAAGCAACATGTCTTTAAGTAGGACATACTGGCCATTTCTACTAGATTACGTATTAGTTCAAGAGCGTAGTAGGACTGCCTTAGAGACATTGCTTCCAATCAGAATCAAATTTATCATACTTAAAACAATCTGCTAATGTGATAAATGGTCATATAACCCATGGTACACAAGGTTTCTAAATAACAATCTGGTAATGTGATAAACAGTCGTATAAACCATGGTACACAAGGTTTCTAAATATGCTGTCTTGTCCAGTACTTTTCTAACCAGAAGAATAGGTTTAATTATTTATGCACATGTCTATTTGTGCTGGGGAAAAAAGAAAAGTGTAAGCATCGACTTCTATTCATGATCTCATTGAACTACCACGAGGGGGAAAAAATTTTTTATCTTCTCAAATCCCTGTCTCATATTTTTTAATAATAACTCGACCTCAAGATGCATAGATTATGTTCTCAATTATTAAAGAGAACCAATGTAGATAGAATCATCAAAGTAAGCAAGTAAGGCAGAGAAGCCAATGGTGACTACGGATAAAATTCAAACAAACTCAAAAATTGCGATTATGGATGAAAAGATAAGTTCAATCATCGAATTAACATCAACTTGATGAACTTAAAGACTTCCTGATACTTCGAAGAATACTCCACATAAAAGTGGATATAATGAAAAGAATAGCACCTGTGACAATGGCGTATTTGAGACCAAGGTTGACAAGCAAGTTCACCAGAAGCCCAGCAATCACAACGCCAAAGAAATTTGCTGATAAAGCAGACCAAAATGGCATGTCAAGAATGGCAGCAACAAAGGCTCCTGTCCAAGCTCCTGTTCCAGGAAATGGCACAGCCACAAAAAGCATAAGGCCAAGCCACTGAAACTCCTCTACTGGGCCAGCTTTCTCTTTGGCCTTCTGAAATAGCATATCAAGGAACTGAGATGCAGACCGGTTTTTCCCAGCAAGGAATGAAGCAAACTTCTTGAGATAAAGTATAATGAATGGCACAGGAACCATGTTCCTACAGTTAAAACCCCAAAATTTTGATAAGTGCAACCTGATCACTAGCCTCAACAATTGTACATTAATAATCATACACACAACACAATCCTCAAGCTCTAGCTCTATGAGTTCTTCAAGACAAGGAAAGAAAATATTTAAGAAATTGGGATAAAGAGAATGAATGAAGACTAACCCAAGAACAGATAAGACGGTTAGCAACACAGGCTTGAGTTGCATCCAATAACCAACAGGAATTGCCCCACGAAGCTCAAGTACTGGGAGCGTAGCGAGTGCAAACACCACGGCCTCATCGGGCCAGCCAGATCTCCTCAAAGCAGTGGCGATTTTGAGGCCAAAAGCGGAAGCTCTAATGGAGTCAACAGCAGCATTAGCATCACCAGAAGTGGCGAACCAAACAAGGGACAAAGAAGCCCAAAATACAACCCACAAGAGAAATTTCAGCGGAGTTTCCTCAGTGACAGGAAGGGTTCTTTCCTCTTCAGTTATGTTATCAAGAAAGATATCCGAAGAAAAAGAAGCTCTTGTGGGGAAGCACGATGAAACAAGAGGACCCAAATGGCCTCGGCCTTGGAACGTGGAGAAAGGCTTTGACTTCAAGAAAACGAAGAGAGATTGTTTCTGATTGTTAGTGGCGATGAGGGGATTATTGACATTATTTTTTGAGATTTTGAAATGTGGTTTTGAGTTAAAGAACGGAAAGGTTAGTGATGAAACAGAGGCAGCCATCGAACTTTATCTTCAGCTCTCCATCAAAATTGAAAATACAAAATGCGATTTATCGGAAAATTGGTTTGGGATTTTGAGAGAGAAGAGCGTGAGAGACCGTTCGATATTTTGTTTGCATTTATTGCTGAATGACAACTCCACATTTGGAGACTGCAGTATGAGTAAACTACACAGAAATGGAGCTGGCACCTGGCAGCTGGGCCTGCGCACTTGGATACTAATTAGCGCTGACGTTTATTAAGATTAATTAAGACGAGGAGGATAAATTTGGAAGGACGAGTGGAAGGAAGGATGGAGCCTAATCCGGCAAATGCAAACAAAACAAAGCGGGAGGATTTACCAATGTCGTCGGATTTAAGGGGTAAAGTTAGGTGATTGGGAAGCGACAATTAGGGAATGTGTTTATGGATCGATTCATTTTACTCGGTTTTATGTATTATTAATGGAATTTTTTTTATTTTTTTTTTAGCCACGAGCTATCTTGGGAAGGGCCCCGACTGTGGGAGGCATCTTTAAGTCCGTCTGTGATTTAAATTAAGTCATTTCGAATCAGTCTGATTCTAAGTTCCTAAAGCGCAGCTTTCACAAATGGAAGATGATATTTTCTAAAAAAGGTTAGAAAGAGGTATATAATAAAATAATAAATAACGTTTCTGGCACTATCAGGATGAAATTAAATAATTAATTAATTAAGTTTTTTTTTTAAAAAAGTAGATGAAATTTTAGAAGGTGAAGAATTTATACGAAAATGTACAGCACGTGCGGAATGGCACAGAGCTAAGCCCACTCAAACTCCTGCGCATTACGACGTAGAAAAGATCCACTCGAATATCTACGCGGTGCATATCACGCACTCATTCATCGTTACTCAATTTTCTAACATGAGTCGCAAGCGAGACAAGCCCTACCTCTCCCGCCACGACGCTAATTCAGCCCCAAAACGACGGCGTCCTCTCCCTCCTCCCGCCACCGACGATGATAAGCCATACGCCAAGCCGTTGCCGCCTCCAGCCGTGGTGGTGATGGGCCTGCCACCGAACTGCTCGGTGCTTGATTTGAAGTCGAGGTTTGAGATCTACGGTGCCATCTCCCGCATCCGCATTGATCGCAATCGTCTCGGATACATTACCTACCGGACAAAAGATTCTGCTGAAGCTGCCATTGCTGCTGCCCTTGATGCCTCCTTCGGCATCACAGTTGATTCACAAAAGGTATAAATAAATTCATGTTGTTTGGTAAAATTGATTATTATTATTATTGTTATTATTATTATTTCGGAGTCAAATTTTGATGCTTCTCATTTTTACGTTTGGTTATAGTGACTGAATTGGACTCAATTCAAGTTGATTTTCTGGTTCAATTGATTGCAGGAATTTCTTTTTTTTTTTTTTTTTTTGTCCCATGAGTTATTTATTTTCAAATTAGCAAAATAAATAAAGAAAGCTTTTCAATACAACTCTTTGCCTTTTCATACACGGCTTGAAGCTTGATCTTTACTTACGAATTTGACCTCGGCTCTTCCAAGTGCCGATATTTTCTTAATTCAGTATTCTAAAGCTCTTGCGAGCGCTTAGACCGTTTGAGCTCTTCTTCTCTTTGGTACCGTTTGGTTTTAAAATTCCAATCAGATACCGACATTGGTGTTCTTGTTGCAGGTCCAGGTTTTATGGGCAACAGATCCTCTAGCCCAATGGAAGGAAGCAGTGAAGAGTGGTGCCAATAAGGACGTTGGTTCATCTTCCAAGCTTTTGCGTGCTGAGGTGCCTCTCAGCAGACATGGAAGAGGCATTAAGCTTGCTTCAGCTATTGTTAACCCCAAAACTAGCAGTGATGGTTCTTCAGCTTTAGAGGTGCCTTTCAGAGGCAGAGAGATCGTCGCTTATGATGACATCCTGTAACTTCAGAACTGATATTTGTGAGGACTTATCCTCCTTTGTAATATTAGATTTGAGTTTAGTTTTAGTTATAGTAGGTGGGTATGAAGTATGTGTAGCTAAATGTTGGAAGGGCGGCAGAGTTGGTGAAAATTGTTTGTTGCGGCTTTGGTTTCTGGTTTTTTCATTTAAACTGGTGGCCAAAGCTGTCTAGCATAGATTTGATTTCTGGTTCTTTGTTGTGTAATTGTTCTATTTAATGAGAATTCAAGTGTTTCCTTGATATGAATGTATACTTGTGATTAGCTTAAGTCAGAATTGTATAGTTGGGACTCGGAATGAATTTCTCTTCTGAATCCTCTTTTGAAATGGTTTGAATTAGTGTTGACAGGCTACGTATGAAATTAGAAGTCTGTTACTGTCCAGAATGTAAAAGTTCTTTCGATACTGTAGATGCAGTTTACAGTTTGCTATATTGGCATTTCTTAAGCTGTTAAAAGTGAATAGATTTTGCAGTTCCAAGTGTATTAATTAATTCAAAAGTCTTGACATCTTGGTTTAATATTAACTGAATAAGCTAATCATTGCTTCCTGAGAATTTGAGGACAGAACCTTTTTTTTAAGGTTTATTGTTTGTTTGTTTGCAATTTTTATTTTTATTTTTTTTTGGGTCACAGAACCTCTAGAGGGATAACTACTTACAAAAATGATCAAAATGCCATTCTATATCCATGTCCGATATTGCACATTCTTATGGCAGCATTGCTCCTGGTAAGCTGCGTTTTGACTTCTTTTTGTTCGGTAACTTCACTATTTCTTGAGTTTCTGAGGGCTAAATAATTTTTGGGTCTTAAATGATGCTGAATGATGCTATCATATTTATTCCAAGTCCATATTATATTAAACGAAATCTTGAAAAAGTCTCAAACAGCCGCTAGATACGTATCGTATCGAGTCATGCTATATGTAAGTTACATTAATCCATGAGTTGTATAGTTACACCCAATAGTTTAAGTGTTGTTTGACTAAATTTATATCTTGAATCATTGGGTGTAAATATAAGTTACACATAATGCAACTTAGCCATACCCATATCAATATACAAACTTTTGGAGAAAGTAATTATGTGTGCGTTTGGGATTGAGTTTGGAATTTGTAACTTAAGTGCAATGACTAAAGTGTTGGTAAATCTTAATGGTGTGTTCTTACAGGAATGAGAATGAGCGAGAATGTGAATGGTGGGAATAGAATGATTTGGAATGAGAATAAGGAATGGGAACGAGATTCTAATGTTTACTTGGTAAAAATAAATGGGAATGGGAATGTGTTGGAATGCCATTGATGTGTTTACTTGGTAAAATAAATGGGAATGAGGAATGGTAATGAGAATCAATTTACTAAAATATCCATAGTGTTAAATAATGTGATTTTCATGAACTAGATATGTATAAATATTATTATAAAAATGATATTAATTAAAAAATAAAACTAATCATAATAATTATAAATGTTAATAGTGATAATATGAATAAAAATAAAAATAAAAATTAATAATAACTAAAATAAAAAAATTAATAATAATAAATAATAATAAATGTTAATAATGATAATATTAATAAAAATAAAAATAAAAATTAATTTTTATTAATATTAATTTTTATTAACATTATTATCATTATTAACATTTATTATTATTAAATTTTATTTTAGTTATTATTAATTATTGTTAATATTATTTTTATTAATATTATCATTATTAACATTTATTATTATTATATTTTATTAACTTTATTATTTTAGTTATTATTAATTACTTTTAATATTATTTTATTAATATTATCATTATTAACATTTTATTATTATTATTATTATTATTATTATTATTATTATTATTTCATTTTTATAATAATATTTATACATGTATCTAGATAATGAAATTACATTATTACTATAATTATTAAATTTATTAACTTTATTATTTTAGTTATTATTAATTATTGTTATTATTATTTTTAATAATGATAAATTAATTATTGTTATTAATTATTATTTTATCATTATTTTTATTAATGATAATATTAATAAAAATAGTAAAGTTAATAAAATTTAATTATAATCATTATTATTATTATTATTATTATTAAATTTTATTAACTTTATTATATTTATTAATATTATCATTATTAACATTTATTATTATTATTATTATTATTTTAATTAATATCATTTTATAATAATATTTATACATGTATCTAGATAATGAAATTACATTATTACTATAATTATTAAATTTATTAACTTTATTATTTTAGTTATTATTAATTATTGTTATTATTATTTTTAATAATGATAAATTAATTATTGCTATTAATTATTATAATTATCATTATTTTTATTGTTAATAATGATAATATTAATAAAAATAAAATTAATAATTAATAATAACTAAAATAATAAAGTTAATAAAATTTAATAATAATAATAATAATAATAATTATTATTATTATTATTATTATTATTATTATTAATGACATTTAAAATAATAAAATTATTTGTGATTTGAACAAGGGTAATTTAGTAAATATAAAAAAATTAGAAGGATAGAAAAGTAAATTTATGTTTCATTCCCATTCTCATATTTTCATTCCCATTCTCATATTTTCATTCCCAACCCCCCCCCCATGGGTTTCAAATTCCCATTCTTTATTCCCAAATTGTGTGGGACCCACATAATTTATTAAATTCCAAATCTGATTTTCTTAGAAATGCTGATTTTGATTAAGATTCATAATTCATTCCGTTCCAAGTAAACACAAATATATTAGTGATTTTTCACTTATATCATGAAAAATCTTTTATATCTTTAATAATTTTGTTAAAATTGTTATTTAAAATTTATATCTATTATGTATTACTAATTTTTGTTTCATAGTTATAGCTTTTTTTCCATAGCAACTAAAGTGTTTGGTAAACACTAACTACTGTGGCTTTGAAGTTATGTTAATGTGATTTTTCACTTATATCATGAAAAATCTTTTATATCTTTAATAATTTTGTTAAAATTGTTATTTAAAATTTATATTTATTATGTATTACTAATTTTTGTTTCATAGTTATAGCTTTTTTCCATAGCAACTGTAGCTTAAAAGCTCCAGCACCTCAATCTCAAACGTATCCTATTTCAGTAGTACTTTATGGCAATTATTCTGAAAGAACTTCACAAGGCGATTCTACTCGTGTTAGATATATAATTAAGGGTTTCAATTTAGTGTGTGACTGCACATATGACGGGTATTTATTAGCGGAGCTGTGAGTCCCATGCACCAATGATAAATCGCCACACACACGCACAGTCGCGCACTACAAGGTGTACGAGTACATGCATCTGATTGAAAATCCATATAACTAAATTAAAATAGACAATAAGCTCTCAATTATCAACCACCACGCCTTGCTGCACTAGTTTAGCTTTCTTGAACGACCTGTTCGCATTAAAGCAAATCAGAGCCAAGCCACGTATCCTTACACATACTATGAAAATATGGAAGCATAATTATATGTTTGTAACATGTATCCTAAGCTAATTGATGATGGGTAATCAGTAAAAATAATGTTGTTAGCGCACCTTTTGAATAAGTAAGCTCAATGTCACGGGTTTAAGTTGGTAATGGCAATCCAAATGCCGACACTTGGGCAATATAAGTGGTAGTTGCCGTTAAGCCTGAATGCTTCTCCAACTAGCAAGACACCAACACTTGCTGAAAATACTAAGAGAAGCAAGAAGAAAATGGTCAAAGGGGTGTTTATTATTCACACTTTGAAAAGATTACAAGAGTACTTTACAAGAGAGCTTTGAGAGCTAGAGTGTTTGTATGTATGTGTGGTGGGGAAAATGAGGGGGCTCACCCATATTTATAGGGGTGTGTTTGCCTAAGTCTAGAGAATTCTATTACATGTGGCAATTGTCTATGGACACAAGTTGAGAAACCTAGAAAGTTCTAGTATGTACACAATTATCACATGGACCTAATGCCTAATTCTAGAATACTCTAGTGCATGGGCTATTATACAAAACTCTACACTTGGGCCTTGGTGGGGAAATTACTTAGCGCACCACAATTGCTTAGTTGTGTTGATGGCCCGGTTTCTAAGTGCAACCCTGCTGCTAAGCGCAACCCGCCTTGAGTGCTGAGCGCATCCCGCTTCTAAGTGCACTCTCGATTGAGACGGACTTTTACTGAGCGGGCCCGTGGGCGCGGAATTTTCCCCCGATCACGGGAGATTCGCACGGGGTGTGACATCAAGCTTTCTACTTGAGCTCCCTCTTGTTGATTGTAACGAGAGCAGCAACGGATTTTGTTACCAATAGAAAAGCCATTAAGCTGGGCATTGCTATCTATGCTGTCGCACCAGGAATTGCATGTGGATAAACTAGCTAGCAACGAGTTACATGATTCATGCAAAGAAATTAATATTCTATGAGAATTATATATATCGCCCGACTGACATATATATATATATATATATATCTGAGAGGTCGTTTATATTCTGCGATTGTTGTAAGTCAATGATTCTTGACCGTTGATCCAGTGAGTGTAATTGTGCAACTGTAGATCTAATGGCTGAAAATAACTGTTGTATCGAACAACATTTGCAACATAGTTTTGTCCTATATATATATATATGGCAATTCTTAAGTTCTGCTTGAGTGTAACATCGTCTGACGTAGAAACATTTGTGTGCATGATTTATGTGGCTCAACAAAATCCACATATTTGTAATAAATATAACATACGTATATATATATATATATATAGAGAGAGAGAGAGAGGGAGAAAGGAGAAAATTTTATACGGAAATTTACGATGAGTAAGTATGATAGACGTTTCATTATTATTATATTTGAGTAAGAATTTAAGCCTGTTCATTTGCTATAATCAATTACAGTTGAAAACATATGATTAAATGAACCATCTAAATTAATAATAGAAGGTGAAAGGATGAGTCTGTTCATTTAAAAAAAATTTCTATTATTAGGAGTAATATTAATAATAATAAAGGACGGAACCGTTTTTCTGGGTCTGGGTTCAGTCTCGGGCCCGTAATCATTCAGCTAAATCTGTTACCAACATATAGTTTGACTCCATTATTATTGGGCCTAAAATCGTAGCAGAAGTCGAAAGGTACTTGAGCAGAGTGATTCATGTACTCTGGAGTCTGGCGAGAGGAGCGTAGAAACTAGAAAATACCATAGATAGTGGCGCCACGGATGGAGCAAACTGAAAAAGGCGAATCAGCACCAATAAATAATGCGAAGCCAAAAATAGAAGACGAAGAAGAAGAAGGGCAACAAGTAGTGAAAGTGTGGAGCTGGGGAGCAGGCACGGACGGGCAGCTGGGCACGGGCAGGCTACATGACGAGCTCTCTCCTCAACTCCTTAATCTCAGTTCCCTCTCCTCAGTCTCTATGCTCGCCTGCGGGGGGGCTCACGTTTTAGCCTTGACCTCCCCTTCCTCTGTTAGTGGTATCTAATTTACTGTACTGGTTTTATGTTCTATGATCATGATTTGATCTCTGTAAATTGCTGCTCTACAGCATATTAACTGATCAGTTTCACAGGCGGGAAAGTGTTTTCATGGGGCAAAGGCACTTCTGGTCAGTTAGGCCACGGAGAGATGGTCGATGCCTTGTATCCAAAGCCTGTAACTTTCTTTGACGCGCACGGCTATACCATCACTCACATTTCTGCTGGATGGAATCACTCTGGTTTTGTTTCAGGTTACTTATATCTTTTCCTTTCTTTTCGCCCTTGTTGCACAATCTGATTCCTTTTATTGGGGTATTCTATGCTCTTTATTTTTCTCGTTAATGATTAATCTTTCTTGTGTGCATTCTGTATTGGTTTATTTATTTTTCCTTCCTGTGGGGTTGGTCCTTCTTTCCAGATTCAGGATGTCTTTTTACTTGTGGGAATGGCACATTTGGTCAGCTTGGGCATGGTGATTACAGGTCACATTGCTCTCCTGTTAAGGTCTCATCCTTTGTTAATAAGAATGTTCATCAGATAGCATGTGGCATGCGCCATTCACTTGTTTTGCTGAAAGGTAAATGCATTTGTATAATCTGCTTTGTTACTGGCTGTCAATATTATCCCCACTATACTTGAAGAAGATGTTTGAATGGGATGCTTTTATATCCTTTATATGCCTTATGTGATATCATTCTTTCTCAAACTAGAAAAACATGGTTCAAACATTACCAAAAAATAGAGAATAAAAAATGAAAAAGAGTAATTTCTTGCTCATATTTGAAAGTTGATAATTTGAAGGCATAAGGGACATTCTACCTTTGTTTTTCATTTTGAACTAAAATCTCTTAAACATAAGTGATGATCGTAAATGGCTTAGGAGTTTATTTTTCACTACTGGGTGCTTACTGGTGTGCAAAAGAACAGAATGTTATTGTCAAAACTTGGACCTTATGATTTCCTCCACCTCAAGCTTTAATAAGTATGATAAGCCTGATGCAGATTGTTTGGGAAATCAAGTTTATGGATTTGGATCAGGAAAGCGAGGTCAATTGGGTGTCTCAAAGGACCGGATTAGATCAGTTAGTCTTCCTCAAGTTACGACTGGACTTGACAACATTGAAATTGTTGGCATTAGTGCCAATGGAGATCGTAGTGCAGCATTATCTGGTGAGTCCACTCAAATATTCTCTTTCTTTTTCCCTCTGGTACAAAAGTGGGAATTGCATCATGAGTTTGAGCAAAGCAGATCATCACATTGGCACATAAATTTTAGAGGGGAATTGATCCAAGTTTATAGATAAAGGGACATATGGTGAAGGTCATAAAAAGAGTTGTTCCAACACAATTTAACGTCAATTAACATGAATTGTATGACTGAAATGGAGTAATATATTTCCCTGTTTTGTTGTATTGTTTCTGTTTCATCAGTTGAAGGGCATCTATACACTTGGGGAAGAGGGTTCAATAGTACTTCGGATGTAAACTGTCCCCAGTCTTTACCTTCGTCGTTATCACTCTCCCAAGCTGCTCTTGGATGGAATCATGTATTATTATTAACTGGTATGTTTGTGTGCTTCCTTCTTATGCTATCTACTCCTCGTCCAGTTTGGAAGTGGTCCATGACTATCACACTATTTCATAGCAGACTTGGTTATCTATCACAGGAGATGGGGAAGTTTTTATGCTTGGTGGCTCCCACCATGGCATGCTAAGTGATCCTGAGAGAGCGAGCTCAACAAGGCCTTTGTCTGGTAATACATCTAGATATCAAAAACTGTCATGAAACTCAAATCATTTCAAATTCTTTAAAAGGAAAACTGATGATAAAATTTCATATGCATTCTCTTTTCTAGTTTAATATTGTGGGTGAGCAACTTCAGTTTTAAGTTAGAATTACTAAATTTAAATAACCAAACCGCCAAAAATGATCCATGGAAGATTATATTGTAACTGCTTCTTGATCATGATAAATCTAATATTATATCTATTTCTTTGTAATCCAACAAATTCAACTGAAGCTGCTTTGGAGAAAGTGTCAAATCTGGATGGTGTAAAAGTTATTCAGATCGCTGCTGGAGCTGAGCACTCTGCTGTAGTAACAGGTAAATTTCATTGGGTTCGTTTATTCATAATTTCCTATACACCTTTCTTCCCTGACTACATCGTTTTGTTTTCTTATTAATATGATTGCAGAAAATAGAGCAATAATGACATGGGGTTGGGGCGAACATGGTCAACTTGGCTTGGGAAATACTTGTGATCAAATTCACCCAAAAGTAGTGAATCTTGGTGATGAATTTCAAAACGGAGACACCCAGTTGGAAGTTTTCTGTGGGAGTGGGTTCACATATGCCATAAGCAGACACTGCCTTCCTTCCCAGACTTAATGATAGTGTGGATGTTCATCCTTCATAATTCTTTATGTACTTTGTTATTCCAATATCCCAAACATCTACCGTGGCTCATAATCGAAAGAAATTTTTCAACAACTTGACATCGAAAAGAGATGAAGAAGTTACAAATTAGAAAGCATGGGAAGCACGGAAGATCACTCGCAATCCGAAAAGAACAAGTTGAGTGGCACGTTAGTGCCAAAGCTTCTTCAGTTAAAGTTGTAATTTGTAAAGGCATTGTTTTGATGTTAATTCTGTAGTGTGGGCTGTTTTGCATTATATAGACAGTTTTCGTACAATAAAAGAACGAAGAAAAATGACTTAAGAATTCTACAAATTGTTTCTCTACATGTTTAAGCCTTTAAGGCAAGAGCATGTTCGGCGCCATGAAAAGGCCTCGGTACTCAGTAGCTTACTAGCTACTAGCTGATGGTGCTCTTTCATTAGATGACGTGGCAGCAGTCAGTTACCACAAATATCCGTCGAAAAGTAAACCCCGTCTGCCTTCTCTTTGTTGCTTCTGAAAACAAACTCGTCTCTTTCCGACTCTGAGAAAAGATGAACGCGGCAATATCCATGAGAAGTAGAAAAGGTTTGACCGGAACGGTCGCCGCTGACGCCGGAGAACTAAAGCTCCGAGCTTATGTTATCGCCGGGCCCGCTTTAAACGCCAGTGACCTTTCTTTCTCTGTCGAGAAGCCTGGCTCTTTTTTAGTTGATTTAGACGTCCCTCAAAAGGTAGTACAGTCCTTTTTTTCTTTTTTTGGAAAAAAGAATTGAATTCTTTATGCATATCAAATTTTTAGTGCTACTGAAGATAGTGGGATAGTGGGATGAAGTTATTATGCAATTCAATTCAGTTTGCATAGTTTAGTTGCTGTAGGAAATATCAGAACTTGAAGCTATTGTCTCTCAAAAATTTCACTTTGAAACATTATTTGTAGCTTATTGAAGTAATTTTATCAAATATGAGTAATGGGGTCAAAAGGGTTCACTATAATTGCAAAGTTTATGTGGTATGCTTGCAGAATGTTCAATTCCAGTTCATGAACACAGCAAGGATACTAGAGAAGCAGCTGTACATGACTTATACTCACATGACCGGTGAAAACAGGACAATCTTGGATGCGACACTTTTACTTGATCCAACTAACAAAATATCTGCAAATTATGCGCTTGATTCCAGAAACTTGAAGTTGAGGTATAGCTATGTGCACAGAGGGATGGCCACATTTGAGCCCTGCTATGATTTCGGAAAGAACTCATGGGAATTGGCTGTTTCAAAGACTATTTTTGATGGTGATGTTGTAAGAGCTTCTTATGATACGTCAAGGAAGGTTTTGGACCTCGGGTGGTTGTGGAAATCGTCATTCAACAGAGATGGAAAATGCAAGGTATGCAACAACCTCATATGATTTACAGTTCAAAGCAGGTACTTTTCTCTTTGATGGCATTGCGGAAAAAATCTTGAGACTTTCTGTAATTTGGGATCAACAGGAGATGTTTTCTCAATTTATCAGCATTCATCTAGGAGCAGCTACTTCATAGCCTGGGCCTCAGCTTTATATAGCTCATATCATTTGGAATGACTTAGGAAAGGCTTTAAGGTATCTAGAGAAACAGGATATTTGTATGTTTGATTTTGATCTATTCTGCCTCCTCAGAGTTAATTCAATTACCTGCATGCCAGCCTTAGTGTAGTTATACACTGCATTGCAGTGTGGGGTATTTAACCTGGATGTGTACCATACCAAAATGCAGTGTGCATTATAATGTCTATATTCTGGCTAATCTAGATTAGTGCCAAGTTCAATACAAGTAGATACCTTTACTTTTATCGGTGAAGTTAACATTTCTTCCACTTTCACATTGAAGCTAAATTGACCTAGCTAGTGTTGTTCAATGAAGCTGCTCTAGTGCCGTGCGATTAATGTGAACTCGCTCATTTTTTGCGGATCTTCTACCTTGAATAGCTTATAAGGAAGCAGTTTCTTTTACTGATATTAACCCTGCTGAATTCCTTAGATTTCTATTGAAGACCCTCAGCTAGAGCAAAAAGTTATTTAAAAAACTCTTTGTTTCACTAGGGAGATTTTTATGGTTTGCTTGTACTTTAATTTATGTGCTATAACTTTTCACATTTGTCATTTATTGTAGGTTTCAGCTTCTTTTAGACTGGGAGAAGGATTATACATGCCAACACTAACCGCTGAGAGTTCATGGGACTTTGAGATGTAATCTTGCATCTTGTTGGCAGTTTTACAAGGACCAAGCCAACCCAAATTTTATACCTCAGAGAAGTGTAGTTCTCTTTGGCCATTACATGCACCAGAAACAAGCTCTAGCAAATCATTGGTTGCAGCTCCATTTATTCTCTGTTAATATTGATTTCTTAATGAAATAGTGAACTTGCAATCTCATGTTTATGTATGTGACTGCAGTATTTATTAGTATCTTTCATTTACCATTTTTATTGTTCGTTTGGAAAACATGGCAAGAATTGATGGCATTGTCTCGAACATAATTCTTTTTTAAAAAAATTATTGTAGTGTAACAGTTGGTGTTAATAATAAACCCAGCAGCTAGGAAAGCGAATGAATCTAATCTTTATTTTTATGTTAATACTTGATAGTGTCATTTGCCGCCGACCGCTTTTATTCGACTGATTAAGAGCCTGTGAGCTTCACGTTATAGAGCCCTTGGGGAATAACATACATCAAATAAATTTAATAATTTCGCTTGTTTAAAACCGAAATGAAATTGAAAAATCATCTAATATAAGGCTAGAATCTGCTAAAAATAAGTACATGAAATAAGCTTGTATTACAGAGCTTTCTGAAAAAGAAAAAAAAGCGAGAGAGAGGGAGGAAGCATCTACATGTCCAATATACAAATCATCCCTTGTCAGCTAAACACTGTTTACAAAAATAATAAGAGAAAGATGAGGAGACACTTGCAGTATGCACTCTCTTCGTCCTGGTATGAAAGAAAAAAATTTGTCTTGCTCACTATTACAAGCTTAAGTGTTTCTTACGTGACGACTAGTAGATTATTCTCATATCCGTTATTGTAAACAATAGGGCGTAAGGGATCAATCTTCCATTCACCATCGACAATGAACTTGATCTGTAGCAAAAGCTAAATTAGAACTCTTGACTGAAGGAGCACTAACTGTTGCACATGAAATCATCATAATTTGAGATAAAGATCTACCTCGTATCTACCCGGATACAACTTCAGGGACAGAGAAAAAATACCAGTACTTGACTTCTCCATCTTTCTCTGCAAAGCAGAAAATAAAAATAAAGCCATCTTATAAAGACCTATGCTAAACCCTCTTGAAAGAAAGGTTTCAAATGACAAAAGAATATTGTCATTCACAATCCTTACACAAATATTGTTATCCAAAAAGCGCGGATAATCAGTCTATATATCACTGCATGTCATTAATACTGACAAAAGAATCCATCCTTGTATTGATTATGCAAAAACCAAGTTCAGTGATCTTGAAGCATGCTCTCTGTAATCTTCTTGCTTTCATAATTGACTTCCATTTTGATCAGTGTTTTCTAAACAGGAATTCAGTTATCTCAATTCAAACAATCAGATAATTAATCCACTCTTTCATAAGAATCACAGAAGAAGCTGTCTTAACTACTTCAATGGCATAAGTCAGTAGGTTTAAAGGAGAATGACAATTCAATGCCAAAAGCCCCCAAAAAAGAAAAGAAAAAGAAAAAAGGTCGTTTGTGGTCTCTAGCTAGCAGGCTTGAAATTCAACACCAAGGAATCTTAGAAGCAAGAAGAAATTACATCAAAATCAAAATTTTAGAATGAGGTCAAACCTGGGAAGCCCAACCATCAAATGATCCTGCTAAAAGCACCTCTGAAGCCAAATTAGGCCAAACTATACAGACCGTGCGAATAATCATTAAGGTTCTACGAGCATCATCGATCCTTTTCTGTTTTTCTTCAACCATTTTTTGTGCATCACTGCAGAATGTAAGAACTTTGCATCATCAATGGTAACCTAAAATAAGCATGACATTGAATGAACAGAAATTGTGCATACATTATTGCCAATGCCATCTTTCCTTCTAACACTGCTAACTTTGCACGTATTGACCGTAATCTACCTTTAGCATTCATGATCTCATTTTCTTGGAACTCCCAAGCATCAGAAAGCTTATGCAAATCATCAGAAAAGCCTTCAAAACCCTGTTGAAGAATGCAGAGCAAAATTAATAATTTATTTGAATCTTCTAATAAGAGAATGCAAAAAGTTATCACAGGATAGAAACATTGCTACAAAAGCTGCATACAATAATGAATCTTCTGAATTTTGATACTAAATATCTGTGGAAACAAAACAAGAAACATTACTCTTTTTTTGGCGAGAAAAATAACATCAGTTGCAGGCAATAATTGATTAGGTTAAGTTAACATGCAACAAATAGGTCAAATAGCAGGACCTCAACACATGCCAAATTCATGATCACAATTGATAAGACATTCATGAAATTCTTAAGTGATTCACATTTTTATGAACTAAACAATGTTGCATTCAGTAAGAACCTTTTAGCAATCAAAATGAAGAAACAACCTGTTTAACATGTTTCTTTAACAAAAATTTATATTTGAACATTTCTAGGAGTACTTTCCCAAGTTTGTGTACAAAAAGATCAGATCACTCACCTTCCGTGACAGAAGTTCACCCGAGTTAGACCTTAATTTGTGAAGTACAGATGAAAGCTCCAGCTCCAAGTGCTGAAGGCGACTTCGTATGTCATTATGATTATTCTCTGTGGGATAAGAGTTCAATTCTTCCGGCCTATTCAAATGTTCACAACCAATGTCTCTTACTTCAAGTATTTCATCCCCTGGCACATCCATTGCTCCTTCATTGGAAGCAATTTCAGCAGCTGAACAGTGTATCAGCAAACAGAGGTCAGTTGATCTGAAGTGTCAAGCCACTATGGAACCAGAAACTAGCTAATGGACTACCTTCAAATTCCTTGTCTGAAAACCCTGCCCTTTGAATGCTCCACGTTCTCCACATTTCAGGCTTAGGTGACTTTTGGTTTGAAGGAGATGTTTTTTGAGTGATCTTGCCCCCTGAATTATTGATTATGCCTCCACCAGGGTCTGATGATGCAAGCTTGTTGCTTCTTCCAAGGCCAGCAACTGTCTTTTACAGTAAACAAGAACACGAAAGTTATGTCTTAGAAAGACCTTGCAACAATACATTATTTATATGATATAGCTGGTTATTGTTATAGATTCATCCAACAATTCTAAGATGACAAGAAATATAGTAATCCTCGATATATTCAAATACAAAGTTGAAAAACCTACCAAATTATTCACAAGCATGCTCATTTTTACAAATAGATAAGGTGAATGATAAATAAAACTAATTTACCTCCTCTTTTGAGGTTTCAGCATGCCGGTCGTCTTTACGATCATCACTTTGGACACAAGCAGTGCTCCCTTTCTCTCTCAAATCAAACCCAAAATTTATATTCCTTTCTTTCTCCAACCGATTTAGTATACCCTCAATCCCAGAATCATCCTCAATGGTCTGTTCCCTGACCAAACAGAATATGCAGAATATATGTGTGAAAGGACCTTCCAAGAAATTTACCAATCTATTTGGTAGCTTAAGAAAAATTGAAGAATTATAAACTTGGAAATTACAATGGCTTCAAATGGAAATGGGCTTTTTCTTTTCTGCTGAATTCATTAGGTGCTTAACATTTTTTTATATCAAATTAAGGAAAATGAATTAATTAAAAATGTTTGAGCCAAAGGATTTAAAACTAGTTTCTAGTTAATCTATCTGCGGCACTAGTGACAGCAAACATATTAACAAAAGCACGTCTTTCAACATCAAGATGCTTTCAAATCACGTCTTAACACTCAAGGTTGATTTCTCAGCAATACTTTTGATTTTAATCTTATAGTTTCAAGGGTCTGAACTGTTTAATCAACAAAACAATGAAATTTTGGCAGTAAAAATAGAAAACTAAAAATTAGAAACCTCACAATGATCTACCAGAAGAGGAAGCCGAACAAGAAGAATTAACAGGAAAGGAAGAAACACCGTATTTTCTAACTTCGTTGCACTCCAAAGCACTGCTTTTTTCACCACTTTCAAAACTCCCTTGAAGAGCCCCATTTTTGTATCCCTTCACCGCTGTCAAACCCCAATCCTTAACACCATTTTCTTGAAACCCTTCTAGTTGTTGTTGTTGTTTATCATCATCATCCAAATCCCAACCAAATGCAAGCCACCCACCTTGCCTCGCAATAGCCTCAACAAGATCCAATCTTCCAGCATCCATGAACTGTTTCTTAGTTGGAAACGCCTTTGGATTTTCTGAGTTCCTCATGAACTCCAAAATCTCAGCTTCCAAAGCCAAATCTCCTTCACTATCCAAATCCTTCTTACACCTCCTCACAAACCCAACACACATATTACAAGAGCCCCTATAATTCCTCTTTTCCACCTCAAGAAACCCTGAAAATGAACCAGCTTTTTCTGTCTCTTTCGCAGCTGCAACAAGACTCAATGAAACAACTGGTTCTTGCTTTCTTGCTCCTCTTCTTGGGTTAAAAGCAAAAGCCCACGAAGGAGAAGGAAACGTATTCAAATCTAGGTGCGAATAGGGCGAGGCAAAGAAGCAATATGAAGCGGCAGTGAGTGAGACCATGATGGTTCAGGCATTTCTTCGAACACTTGTCGCTCAATATGCTGTTATAGAATCAGGTGAGCCGGGCAAGCAACGAACAATACCAGTACCGCTGAAAAGCGTAGCCCGCTTTTAATTAACCGTATCGACTTCCTTCGAAAACCATATTTGTTTGTTTATTATTTATTATTATTATCGGATTTTTTTAATATATTTTCTTTGTTCTTTGGTACGTTAAGGCCATCTTCAATGGGTATCTTATTTTGGTATGTAGCCAAAAATATCGTTTTTTAAATTATTATTTTATCTCATTTCGTTTCTGTAATTTTCTGTAAAAAGAATATTAACTTCTTTTTTTCTTAATCGATTAACACAATAAATATAATTATTAATATAGATAATTAAGTAATAATTAATTTTCTATCGATTAAAAAAATATAAAAAATTATTAAATTTATATTTAATTAACTAAATTACTACATTATGAAATTAAACATTACATTAAGATAGAAAAATGCAATAGCAATAATAATACTCTAGTTATTCGAATTACTAAATTCATAATTAAACATTACATTAATATAGAAAAATACAATAACAATAATAATACTCTAATTATTTAAATTGCTAAATTCATAATTAAACATTACATTAATATAGAAAAATACAATAACAATAATAATACTCTAGTTATTCGAATTACTAAATTCATAATTAAACATTACATTAATATAGAAAAATACAATAACAATAATAATACTCTAATTATTTAAATTACTAAATTCATAATTAAACATTACATTAATATAGAAAAATACAATAACAATAATAATACTCTAGTTATTCGAATTACTAAATTCATCCCATAAATGATCAATTAGTACATTTCGGAGTGTAATGTGAGCCTCTTTATCCTTGATTTGTTTGTGTCGAGCAAGAAATTCTCGAAATCTAGTATTCACTAGTTATTGATACTATTAAAGAAGACAATCAACGACTTTATGAAATTCTTAAAAAAGGCAGTGAAGATAGGCAACAAAATTATCAAATTCAAATGATACGAGCCCAAAATGAGAAAAAAAAATTAGAGTTGGTCACATATCGTGAAGAAAATAAAATTTTACTTAAAGATTTAAATTCGATAAGTGATCCTAACTTACGTCAATATTTTCAAGATGAACAAATTAAGATTTTCTTTGAGAAGATCTCGGTAAAACGTCTCAAAATCTTACAATAATTTTGGTAATATTTTGATGATATTGGAGGATCTAATAATGATCTCCAAGATTATTAAATAATTATTCTAATTTATGCTAGTAGTAGTAGTTGCTTTTTTAATTTGTGTTAATTTATTTTTGTATTTTTAATTTTGTAATATGTAATCTAGTAATTAATGTTATTGGCATTTAATTTTGTTAATTACTATTATTATTAATTTTTGTGTTGAATTTTTCTATTTAAAATATTATTATAATATTCAAAAATTAAAAAATAATAATAATAACAAAAATAATAATAATAATTTAAAAGATGATATAAAATAGGACATATATGTAAATAAGAAAAAATAATAAGGATATTTGAGATTTTTTTTTCTGTAGAATGAATAGTGTTGCGTATTTGGTGCAATCTGTCATATAGCCATTGTCTAATTATAATGTCAAAATTTGGAATGTTTTATCACAAAATAATATAAAAAATGATTTGATGCAAATTATGGTGTTCTATTGGAGATGGCCTAAAGGGCGCTTGGGAGTGTGATGGATAAGGTTGGGATTATAAAATCAAAATGGCTTTAATCGCCTTGTCTGGAGCAGACAATGCCTCATCACCGTTGGATCCAGATGTAATTAATTAAATTGTACGGAGATGATTATATTCTTAAATTTATTGTTTCAAGCTAATGCACACGTGATCCCCGACGATAACGCTTTAAAAAATTAAGTCGTTTACTTGTCCTAGGATTTTGAGACACATGAAAGCTGAATATCTCATACACCATTGACCTATTTATTAATTTACGTTTTTTTTTTTTTGGTAATTGTACGATTCCTTGCCTGGGTAACTCTATTTTGTTTAGGAACTCCTATGCTACATTTCATATAATATACATAATTTATAAAAATCACATAAATTATAAGTCTAATATATTGTGTGATTATTGTGAATTGTATATATTATATGAAATATAACATAACATTTGACTTTTTTTAATTATGGGAGATCTTTACTCTCAAGCCTCCGCTTCAAATCTTCAATGTTGTTTAAAACAGTAAAAAATCTTTTCTTAAATTAGGAGAACACTAATTTAGAAAATAATATTAATTTTGTCATTAAACATTATTTATATCATGCTAACACAAGGAAAAAGAAAAAGAGAAGTCCCCAGAAACAATCAATGAATGAGGCAATGGCTGCCCTTATCAATTAATATTATCATGTTCATGATGGTACACCACCGAACCGTCCTTTTGAATTAGCCTCTTCTTTTTCCTGTTCTGGTGATGAATTTGATGTTGATACTTTGATATTGACATTGGCTGTACTAACTAATTAAGAAAGTGAGAGGCCGAGATCGGGTGGGGTTGGGCTATGATTCTGAACGTGATTGAGGTTCCAACTGGGTAGGTTCACAAGATAGAAGGCTCTTGATATTTCAAAGGAATACTAGTCTAAACTATCATTTATAAATTCTTCAATGCAAATGGTATATCAAAAAAATTTATAACTCGTATGACATCGTTTATAATCTTAGCACCTTTATAAAGAGTATATTTAGAATTGAGGTTAGACAGCTGTAACTTAAAAACTACATTAATAAAGTATTTGATAAATATTAATTGTTGTAATTTAAAAATTATGTTGATATAATTTTTACTTATATAATAAAGAATATATTATATTTTAGTAATTTTGTCAAAATTATTATTTATAATTTATATTTACTATATATTATTAACTTTTATTTTATAGTTACAATTTTTTTTTTACAGTAGCTGTAGTTTAAAAGTTACAACACTTCAATCTTAAACGCACTCGAAATATTGTATTATTAATTGAATTGAATTGAATTATTCACTTTAAGTTATTTTAATTTTGTTAAATATTTAAATTACTAGCTAAATAACAAAAATATAATTTTATTTGTGTTTCATTCGGATCAACACAAGATCAAGATACTACAAATGCATGATGATACAATGTTAAAATATATTTCATGTCAGTTCGGCAATTGTTTGCATATTTAAATTATTTAAGGGGAGCAAGACCAAGTTAGCTCTTGGGTCGAAGCATGGGCCTCCAAGCCCATTCGGTGGGTAGCGAAGGCCCGATACAAATCCATTGAGTTGGGGAGTGGGGACTCCACAAAATCCACCTTTGGTTCATTGACACAAGAAAACGCCACTCGGTTCAAATCTATTTGCACATGAATCGTGAAGCCGCTTGACTGACAAGTAAGCATGCATTATAAGCACTTTGTTGTCAGTAACGTTCACTTAACTTTTTGTTCGTTTAACCACTTGTGCTTAGCCTCACTCTATTACAAGTATGAGAGAAGTGGTTCGAGTCTTGCAGACATATTGTAGGAGTTTAATTTATATTTTTTCCCTTAGATTCCTAGAACTTGAATGAATGTAGTTTTTCTCCCAACATGAGAGTTTGACGTCTCTCGAATATTTGAAAGGGTTTAAAATCTAAGCAGTATCATATCAAAATTAATGTAAACAAATCTCTAATATTTGTATGATTGTAAATATTATGAGAAATAGTCTCTTAAAAAAAAAAAAAAAACTTTTTGTTCGTTTCTCTTGCTCTTTATTTCGATCATTGCCAAATGATCGTTATTTCACTTTGTTCAACATTAATCAAACTTAGCCTCGCCAGTTGAACTTGAATATGAGAAGAGGGGAAAATAGAGGTTGATAATCACAGCAAAAATATCTCCACTCGCAAAAGCCTAATCATCACCTGTCGTAGAAGAGGAAAACAATATCGTTTCATCAGGTTCAGATACAAAGCAAATGAAGCCCTTAGGATGGAAAGCCGTGCCCTTCATCTTGGGTCTTTTATTTCTCTCTCCTTAATATCTCTTTGCACAAATTATACGTAGAGTAAAAGCAATGTGTTTTATTACTTAAGATAATATGATATAATATTTCTTGAAATGAGATGTTTGAGAGATTGGGGTCATTCGGGATAATGGCAAACTTTACGGTGTATCAATTGAATGAATATAACGGGTCGCAGGTGTATGTTGCTGCCAAGTTTGGCGCCTGGAATGGTGTGGCCTATTTCCTCACTGTGATTTTTGCTTTTCTAGCTGATGCTTATATTTCGGAAAATTGTTGTCACCATTGTTTTAGGATCTTTCGTAACACTGCTGGTAAGCCGTACTAATTTTTATTATATTATTGGTGTTCTAATATATATATATTCCATTATCGTTGTTTTTAAAAAGGATAAATGAATGTAATTTAACGTTTATTAGTTACTTATAAACGTGCTGTCGAGTATGATGTACTTGCGGTATCCCTTCGTTGAATCTTATCCATCATAGTCATATATTTTACCTAATTAAATTGCACCGATAATCACTAACGGCAGGTATGCCGAAACTTTTTTAATTAGTTTTGCTTGATTATCATTATCATTTTTACGAAAGTATCACTCATCCTCCCAATTGAGATCGTGTTGAAGTGACAACCAATTTAATATACTTGCCACCTTTTATTATCTATTAACGAATTAGCTAGATTATAAATCTAATATTAAATTTCCGAGACATTTGATTGTATCGCTCACTAATTGAAAGCATAAATTGAGCATTTTTAATGAATTAATAATATCCCAAAAAAAATATATACTTGGACAGGGAATGTTATTGGTGACATTGACGGCGATTGTGCCGCAGCTGCGGCCTCCCCATTGCACCAACGAAGAGCGTATCCATGGCCAATGTATAGCTTCCAGCAGAAACCAACTAGCCTTCCTTCATGTAGCAATGTTCTGGTTAGCCGTACGCGGCGGTGAAATCAGGCCGTGTAGTATTCCTTTTGCTGTTGATCAATTTGATTCAAGAACTGAAAAGGGAAGGAAAGGAATCAACAGCTTCTTTAACTGGTATTACACCTCGTTTACATTAGTTCTTTTGATTACTTCAACCGTTGTCGCTACCGTTAGCTGGGCTTGGGGCTTTACAAGGACGACGGTTTGCTTGTTCAGTGGACTTGTTCTTCTCTTCGCTGGAATGAGAATTTATGTAGTTGTGATACCGGAGGGCAGTGTGTTTTCTAGCATTGTTCAAGTGTTCGTTGTGGCTTACAAGAAGCGGCGCCACCAGCTTCAGTCCGTTGGAGATGGAATTTTCTGTGATCCTCCACTGAAGAAAACTCCAGGCTCCAAACTCCCTGTAACACCATCTCAGTTCAGGTTTGTTTAATTAATGAGTCATTTGGTAGTTTTTTTTAGCTAGTCTCAGTTCGATTTCGTATTTTAAAAATATGCGTGTATGGTGACATTATTTATTTGATGAACTTAACGCATGCATGTTTGGGTTCTTTAATTAATAATTATGTTTTTCAATAAAGCTGCCATAATAGATAACAATGATGAAATAAAGCAAGATGGAATGTGTTTGAATCCATGGAGGATATGCAGCATACAACAAGCTGAAGAGGTGGAGTGCCTGATGAATATCGTTCCAATATGGGCATCTGCCATCATTAGCGTCTTTCCCATGCAAATAGGAACATTTGTAGTGGGACAAGCCATAAGAATGGACTGACACCTCGGACGCAAATTTGAGATCCCCCATTCCTTCAATTTTTGTCATGTCTTTGATTGTAATGGTAATACTCGTCCAAGTTCTACTTCATTCAATTTATTCCCCATTCCTTCAATTTTTAATTGACGCTGATAGTAATACTGCAATTCTACTTCATTCGTTTCTTGTATTTCTTGTTAAATATTATTGTCTTATTCCGGTTTGAAAAGAACTCCGCCCGTTGCTGCGCCTTTAGCAGTTTTAGCCATGATGCTGCAATTCGACCAATCATTTTGCGTTGTGGTGTCTGATTCAGATTGCACATTATAGCTAATTTGTGTCCTGTATTATTTTAATTGATAATGAAAATGGTAGGATTGCAGTATCAATAATTGACTTGCGATTTTTTTTTTTTAATTTATACTTAAACCTCAGCCAAATTTGAATAAAAATAAATGGTCAATTAAATAATTTATTGTGAAAAAGGAAAAAGTATTTTAAACTAAGATATAAAAGTTTAAAAAAGCAGTAGCTTAACTATAATTAACAAGTTTTATGAATTGAAATGCATATACCGTTTTGCCAGCTAATGTTTTTTGACATATCGCTTTACAGCTAAAGTTTCATGATGATTTTTTTTTTCAATTTAACTTTTCAGCTTTTATCATTTTAACACTAAATCTTTAACTCTATTAATAAATTATTGATGTCACATGAATATTTTAGGAATTTCATGAAGTATAATATTTATAATTTTATTAATTAATTATTTTAGATATATAACATAACCAATTAATAAAAGTATTATTTCTTTATATATAATTGATTTTGAATTTTTTTTAATTTAGAGTATTGAATGAGGCTTAAAAGTTTATGAGTAAAATAAATTTTTATTATAATTTTGGTTAAAATTTTGTTAACTCCAACTATTTGGTAGTAAAATGATTAAAAAAAAAATATTAACTAAAAAAAGTAGCTGTCAGAGAATTTTAACAATAAAACAATATGTTAGAAAAGATTGTGTGGTAAAGATTCAAAAGATTTCGTATCATCGTATCCAAAAGTTTGGCCACAAGATTAAGGACGCCATTCACACCATACACTCACTATCAAAGAAATTTGTTCTAAAAAATTACAGTTTTGATTGAAAAAAAAAATTGCGATTGTTGGTAAAAATATCTTTTAATTCCTACATGTAAATCAGTAAATGAAAATGTAACAGACTAATGTTGATTAGAATCTTTTTCTCTTATCCATAAAGCGGAAAGTTCAAGTTCTCAATAGTCAATATTCCGAGAGACAATTAAAGAGATTTGAGCAAAAAAGAAAATCTAGGTTAGCCCTTCTTAAATAAAAACAAACAAATAACAAGAACACACTTGTATATAAAAAAAAAAAAAAAAAAAAACCCACCAAAGTAATAATAATTTATCAAAACAAGAGTAAAAATTAATTAAAAGAATATAGAAAATAAAATTAACCAGAAATTTTGAGTTTGGAATGATAATAAGGATTTTTGAAATTTGTCTTAGAGAAGAATAGCGACCATGAAAACGTTTTTCACGGTCTGCGCTCTGAAATTTTAACTATGATCGATATCAAATACAATTTCAAATGTTCGTTCAAGATAAAATAGATAAATTGGAATCAATTATAATCCTTAATTAAAATAGCATTGTTAAATGCAGACGTGGGCACATTCACAATTATAGCCAACTAGCCAAGAGTAGAGCAAGACCAAAACAGGGAAAAGGAGAACCTAATTAACAATGGACATTAATTAAAGAGAAACTTAAATAACGATATCCAATTCAATCAATTAGAGAAACCTAAAAATTTGGTAGTTCCCACTTTCCCACTACCAAAATGGACAGAAGATTTGTCCTTGAGGCTTGACCAATGTGAACACGCATATTTGGTTCGGCAAATTTTGTTTAATTTGTGCATCAGTGCATGCATGTGTTATGCCTTGGAATCTTTTGGTATACGAAGCCCAATTTACCGAGCAAAATAGATATTGTGATTGTTGCGTACTTAATTAAATCTTAATTATGTAATTTTGTAATTAACTATATTTTTTAAAATAACCACACATGAGATGGACCAAATAGCATGATTTTTTTTTTTTTTCGAGTTAAATCTACTCCCATTTTAAGTTAACAAATAGATAAATAGACATATCCTATTAGACAAGTATTTGTATTTACTAAAATTTGCGTTTTTTTTAATCTTCTTACTTTATCCTTAATATATTAAGGATTTCTTACCATATAACTTTATTTTTTATTTTTGAAAAAATGTTGCGTCAGCTATTTGATCATCGCTCTGTGACCACTGTCCAGTGTCCACACGCTCTTGTTTGTTTTTACTTGTGGTGGTGGTGGGTAGAGGGTAAAAATACACACGACCTGGACTTGTATAAATATATGTAAGAGTCCTGAGCAGACACTCGTAACTCCACTTCACCGAACCACACATGCCTTGAGAAAACAAATATAGCATAGAGAAGCTAATTCAAAGTCCAGAGAGATAGAGAGATGGTGGGGGATCAAATGCAAAAAGAGCGAAGCAGCTCATTTCAGTGGTACTGTGGTGCAAGATGCTTTCAAAAACCATCATCCCCAGAAAGGGAAGACGTAATTTTATCAGATTCAAAGCGGCATCTGCCAGCCCAGAAGAAACCCGGAGGATGGAAGGCCATGCCTTACATATTAGGTTTCTCTATATATACATATATATTTTTTCTTTTAAGCTCGCAAACTAGATAGCCTGCTGCTATGGCTTTAGGATCCGTTTGGGACAGCTGCGCTGTCTCCCACCTTATATTCTGAGGGAATATCCCCTAAAATACAGGCGGGGCTCCCAAACGGATGCTCAAACTTGTTAGTTTAATTTTGTTGGTGTGAATTGTTGATTAAATTTATGCATGTACGTATCCGTAGGAAATGAGACATTCGAGAGACTGGCAACGATAGGTTTGTTGGCCAACTTTATGGTGTATTTGGTGAAAGAATATCACGTGAATCAGGCGTCTGCTGCGAACATTCTCAATATCTGGGGTGGCGTTACAAATTTTGCACCTTTGCTTGGTGCCTTCATCTCCGATACCTATACCGGCAGGTTTAAGACCATTACTTTTGGTTCCTTTGCAGCTATCCTGGTACGTTTATTTTCTTTTCTTCCTTCTCATTTTTATTTATTTGTTTTTTCCCCCTGATTTCAACGACTCATAGAATATTGTAATTTGCCCTGTATAATCCCGACTTTTTCTTTTCTTTTTTTTTTTTCTTTTTTTGGGTAAAAAAATACTTAGCTGGCGGAGCACTTTGTAACAAGATATCAAGGAGAGGTGGTTCTTGTGGCATATAAAGTTATTTCGTTTAAATACTCACTACCACCCATTTGTTTTCACTTTCTCATTTTTTGTTTAATTTTTGTTATGCCATCTCTTCACTTTCCTCTATAGCATAAAAAGAAAAACAGTTAATTATATTTTTTATTCTGCATTAATGCTATTGGACGTAACTCTCCCTGCTGTGACCTCATTCTCATTTATATCTTTTGGCCTTTTATTATCAATTGCTTTTGTTAGAGGCTTAAAGCGCGTGTGGGCCCCATTTGACTGGAAACATTTAATTACATTTAATTAATTTGTATATATTTATTTATTTGGCGAGATGTGCATGCTCCGAATGAATGGCAGGGCATGTTAACGGTGACTTTAACGGCGTGGTTACCGCAGCTGCATCCTCCGAAATGCGACGTGGCAAAGCCACTTTTTGGTCAGTGCAAACGTGCAAACGGCATGCAACTGGGTGTTCTGGTGCTGGGTCTGGGCTTCTTATCTATCGGCACCGGCGGAATTAGGCCATGCAGCATTCCGTTTGGGGTCGATCAATTTGATCCAACTACTGATGAAGGAGTCAAAGGAATCAACAGCTTCTTCAACTGGTATTACACCACATTTACGGTGGTCATATTGATCACTCAAACTGTGCTGGTTTATATACAAGACTCAGTGAGCTGGGTGATCGGATTTGGGATTCCAACGGTGTTGATGATAGGTGCAATTATTTTATTTCTTGTTGGGAAAAAACTTTATGTGCTGGTTGAACCGGAAGGCAGTATCTTTTCTGGGATTGGCCAAGTGCTCGTTGCAGCTTACAAGAAACGCCGGCTTACGCTTCCACAAGGACAAATGGATCACCATGGGATTTTCTACGATCCTCCCCCAAAGCTACCTCTCACCCACCAGTTCAGGTGACCATATCTCCTTCGCCCAACTTTTTCTTTATTAATTATTTATGATAAAATAATTAAAACTTTTGAGTCATCCATACTGGACTTCCCTCGTCAGTTAGATTTTTAATTATATTAAAGTTATAAATAGCTTCAAAGACAGAAAATTGATACAAATTATAATATAATATATGATAAAAAAATATTTTATTAAAACGGGTGTGTTTTTTTTTTTTTTTTGGGGTTAATTTTTCAACTTTTTCCTAACTATAACACGATAAAATGATAAACAATTTAAGAGGTTTACATTTCTGCAGATAAGTCTTCCACTGCATGCAAACTGGAGAAACCATGATGTTGATTGATTTGATATTTTAATGTTTTTGGTCATTACCACATTATTTTCGTTTCTTTATGATATTAATTAGTGCCCACATGTACACGTGGCAATCTAAAATAATGAAGAGACATATTTTTCAAAATTGGGAGGAGCACGATTTAAATTTTTTGAAGTAGTTGTTGAGATGATGTCAGTTGTATTTTGTTTGCAATGATTGATGCAAAACCTCAGTCGTTGTTGAATTTTTTTTCCCCCTCAGATTCCTAAACAAAGCCGCAATGATAGTGGACAATAATGAGCTTAAGCCTGATGGAACTCCCGTCAACCAGTGGAGGCTCTGTAGCATCCAACACGTGGAAGAGGTTAAGTGCCTGATCAAAATGATCCCAATATGGGCAGCTGGAATCATCAGCTTCACTTCCATGTCGCAACAAGGAACATTCACAATTTCACAAGCCATGAAAATGAACAGACACCTCGGGCCTAAGTTTCAAATCCCTCCAGGTTCAGTGGGGGTCATATCAATGATCACAATAGGACTCTGGCTCCCATTTTATGACACAGTTTTTGTCCCAGCTCTTCGCAAAATCACTAAACATGAGGGAGGGATCACACTTCTTCAGAGAATTGGAATTGGGATGATTTTTTCAATACTGTCCATGATAGTTGCTGGTCTAGTTGAAAGAGGGAGAAGGGCTTCTGCCCATTTGCACCCTATGTCACCAGTGTCAGTCTTCTGGCTAGCTCCTCAACTTATCCTGATGGGGTTTTGTGAGGCATTCAACATAATTGGACAGATCGAATTTTTTAACAAGCAGTTTCCTGACCACATGAAAAGTATTGCTAATTCTCTCCTCTTTTGCTCCTTTGGACTTGCAAGTTACTTGAGCAGTTTGCTTATCACCATTGTACGTGGAGTCACAGCAAGGCATGGCCACCCCGACTGGCTGACTAATGATATCGATGCTGGAAGATTAGATTATTTCTACTTCCTTATTGCAGGATTAGGAGGCCTTAACATGATCTATTTTCTGCACTGTGCAAGTCGTTATCGTTACAAGAGTGGTATCCAATCATTAGAAGATCAAAAACCCTATCTTGATCTTGAGCTTGTTGATCCAACCAAACGATGAATAGTAGATAGCTAGAAATAAATAAATTATAAATGCTCAATAGTATTGAATAAAATATCCATGTATCAGAAACAGTATTTTTTTGAGTTATTATCTTTATTTGCTCTGTGGTTACCACGGAGATATAAAAGCATGGTCATGCTTTCTATGCCAATTTTCTTGAAACAGCATTGCATGGGTTGTCTTGAAAATTTAAACATATTAATCGATCAACATGCATTGCAGTGTCACTATATCTGATCTGTCTCTGCCCCCATGGTTGATGAGTTAATCTGGATCCAGTTCTGATCCGATTGATGTGTTGATTTTTTTAAGAATATTTTGGACCATTTATATATTAACTTAGTGAACTAAGTGTCAATTGCACACATAGTTGTATTTGCTCAAATAAAAATATTCTTCTTCTTCATCATGTTTGAAAATGGCAGCCATAATAGCTAAGACGATAAATGAAAATTTGAGACAGAAAGAGCAAAAGAATATGATTGAGTTACTTAAGTGGGAGGAAGAAAATTTAATGTTTTGTCTCTTACGTTTGAAAATCTTGGAGAGATAATGAAAAGAGATAACACATGATTTGATGCTATTAGTCGGTGGTAATTTCATATTAGATTATAATGTAGTACTTCTGATATACTATATAATATTTTTATTATTAAAGGGTGTGTTTGGTGTATGGTATTGCACAGCATTAAGTGTGGACACAACATTAATTTAAAACACATGTTTAGGAGTAATTGAGACTCATTGGGATTGGTATTGGGGGCGTGCTAATGCGGGTAAAATGATTAATTTAAATCAATCAAATGTCTCTTTTTTTTTTCTTTTTTTTTTACTTTTACTTAATAATAAAAAATGAATAAATATATAATTTATAATTTATAATATAATATTTTTTATTTTGACATTATAATTTATTAATAAATTTATAATTTAATATGATTAATAACAAATACTTAAATAGTATATAAAATATAATATAATATTAAACTATTTAACTATTGTAATATAATTGATATATAAAAATTAATTATTTTTAAATAATTTAATATAACAAATAATAACTATTTACATACGAATGAATTTCAATAATATTAATATAAAATTAATAATAACATAAGCAATAATACAAAATATTACATAACTCTTACATGGATTATGGATTATGGATTATGTAGAGAGTTCATTTTGCTATTAAATATGTTATAACAATTTTGTCACTTTATCATTTTGTGATTATTTTGTAGTGTATATGAACAGATGTCTTAAGATGACTTTTGAACTAATCTTGTAGGTTTTAACTATTTATTTTTCTTGTTATATTATTTCAAGATTATTTGATTAAATTATTTGCTTCGATCTTTAACAAGTTATATATTTAGAAAAATACAGAAAATAAATGTTATGCTTTCGAAAATTAAATAATATAATACAATGTATCAAACGCACCCAAACCCAAAAAGTATTATATTGTATGATTGAGATTTTGTTTGGTATACATTCTTACATAATAAAAACACCAATAAATAGTAGTCCGGTGAGAAAATCAATGCAACATCAAATTGTGCACTGGATCGATCACAAACGCGATGAGATCGGCTGGTACATATTCCAAACCAACTAGATATTTGTGTCAAATTAAATTTGTTATTATTATTATTTTTTTTAATGGAAAGGTGATCCCAGAAATGCGAGAAGGTTCCTGCTAGGAAATGATACACACGCCGGAGGTGGACGCAACTGATCATCTTGGCATGATGATGTGAGAAGAGATCAGTCGGCAGACCCACGTCCACACACACGTTCCAAAAAGCACTAAAACTACTTGAGATCATAATAATAGGTGGTTGTGGCAGGGACGTTGACTTTGTGGTGCATGCTGATCATGAACCGACTGGTCCTCCCTTGTTTTGGAGCCTTCCATTTGTATTAATTTGCACCAGGCCCGCATGCAAATAAAAAAGGCTTTAATATGTAGATGCCAATCTCTTGATGATCATCTTTTTGCTTTTCGGCTTGCTGTTTGAATATTCTCAGCCACTACTTGCAAATTAACATCAATTGCATGTTCTAGAACGAAAATTTTTTGACTGCAATATTTTAATTTTTCTCATTTACATTTACATACGCACACTACTCGCCTTTCACACCTTCGAGAATGACCAGAATCATTTGTATGAACTGCCAATGGCGATTTGTTCCATTAATGTGTGAATATCAAGTTCGCTTAATTAAAACTGTACTACTTTTAATACACACATCATTGTTGATTTTTGTTATTGAAACAATTGTGTTATTATCACACTAATTGTTAGTTCCCACCTAATGCAATGCATGTGTGCCCATAATTTTATTATGTGATGTGTAATTTCTCTCTCTTTCAATCTTCTTTTCATTTTTTTTTCCTTTCAATATTGTATTTAAATTGATTCAAGCTGAATTTGCAGGTGTTTTTTTTTCCTTTTCCAACTTATATTCAACGTTAATCCTTTTTGTCTTTAACTCTGTCTAATCTTTCACCATGCATGGTATTTATAACATTGTCTAAGTAAGATTTAATTAACTATATTCTCTTAATAAGTACCAATCAAAATTTTTTAAAAATTGAACACGAAATCTAGATCTGCATTGAATCTAAATTCGTTTTCCTCTATTTTTGAGAAAACATTTGTCAGGTGCTTCTTCACAAAATGCTCAATATCATTTGCCTACAGCGATTTGTTCCATTAACTAATTATAAAAAGAGTGCTGTTAAGAAGATGTGCTTTAGACTCAAAATCCTGCAGATAGAAGAATATCATTAGCGAGCAAGAATCAAACAACTGTACAGCAAAGCATATTCGTGGACATGAAGAGTGTTGTTTGAATATTTTTTTTTTTCTTGAGGATAACAAATTTGAAACGTAAGTAGCTAGATGCGCTTTCACTGTCAAATAATCATCAATCAGATTCATCGTAGCGGGGCCAGCTAGCCGATAAATAATATGCACATCATTGTCAGTGTCCATAGATGCGAAGTTATGTAATTAATTAAGGGAACCTCCCTCTTTTGCCCCTTCTTATTTGATCTATTACCCACTTTCTTCCTTCATAGTTAGTGAAATACCCATATACCCTCCTCAAATACAACTTTTATGCGCAATTTTTATTTTTTTTATTGTTTACCCGTGAAACAACATATTCTTAAAAAAATGAATAAGATATAACTAAACAATTTTCTATATTAAATTTATTTCAATAAAATTTGTGACAATTCGTTATATTTGGTAACTCTAAAATAAAATTAATAAACTAAAGGGGAAAAAAAAAAAGCTTCTCAATATTATTCTAGTAAAGTTTGTTCAGAGTTTACTCAATTGAGTTGAAAATTTGAAATAATATTGTAGGGATTTTCTTTCTTCTTTTTTAAAATTTATTGTGTTGAAAAGTTACTAAATATTTAATGAAGTCGGAACTCTACAGTTTTTATTGAAAGATGTTAAATTTTTTAATGTTAAGAATTACTTACTTTTTTTAAAATAAGAATATGCTGTTTTAGGGGTAAAATAGTGAAAAAGATAAAAATTATACTCGAGAGGGTTACATATATATTTTTTCAAATACGGAAGGAAAAAGTGGGTAATGGATCAAATATGAGGGGCGAAGAGGGAGGTTTCCCATTAATTAACAAGCTTATAGAATTTGATTTTCATTCCAATTTTATGCGTGAAAGGAATAGAGACAAGCACATAAGTCACAACCCAAACAGAAATATCTCTTGTAATTAGTTACATTGTCATTGCATCAATTAAGAGTCAGCACTATAGTGACAACTGTTGTTGTTTTTCAAAGAATGCGAATATTTATAATTTCATTCATAATTAGTAATCATTCTCTTTAGTTAGCTAGTTGGGCGATACATATCTTGATCAAAAGTGCCTTCAAAGATAATTCCCATGTATAAACGACAACAAATTAACGAAATCGATCGAAAATCTCCATCCAAAACTATAGCGGATAAATGGAGCTACTATTATTTATGGGTTGACTTGATTGAATGGAAATCCTCGTTTGACTTGGCTCCAAAGTGATGAATGACTAATTAAGAACGCCATAAATATATTTCTTGCTCCGTGATTATTCGTTACACAGATCGTAGCTTAGCTTATTAGCAAGATTGACGTGCATAAATGGTAATTCAAACAAGATTTCTACGCGACAGTGAGATTCGTTTTAAGGGTTTGGTAAAACAAATTATAGGCTTGTCGAAACTTGGAAGTTTATGAAAGGGTCTTCATAAGTTACAGCTACCCACTTCTGAAGGTATCCCATCTTGTTATTTTATATTTAGACAAATTGTAAATCTATAACTTAGGCTTTGCCTCAATGGAATTAAAGAAATTAAATTTCTTTCTCGTGGGTATTCCTTCTTAGAACCACTGGCTAGAGCATTGAAAAAGAAAGAAAAAAAACACAAGCTATGCCTCTAGTTAGCTCCGCCGAGTATCAAAGCAATTATAAGCCTAGCAAAAATGTTGGGTAGACCTGAAAAGAGTCCACTTTTGACTACACAAAATCGTAGGCAACTTCTAAATTACATTTTAACGTAACGTGGGGGTGGCCAAAGGATAGCATATTGTTTCCTGTCGCTTTACAATATCCCACTGTGATACCTGTCTTTTAGTTCTAATTTCAAAATCGCGTGGGTTACTTTTTAGCATTTTATGTAAGTTTCCAAAACAACAGGTTGAACCATGGCCAGCAAGTAATTGAACATGATCCAAAGATGTAAAGAAGATGTCACGTCACTGTTAATTTCAACAAATTCAATCTATCATTTGTTCTTACATGTCACATGCAATGCCACTGAGAGTGAGTAAACGAGTGGAAAACATCTTCCAAAAGCTGAAACTAATTTAATAATAAACGAAGCAGCCCGGCTCTCCTTGTTCCTTTCAGACCACTGGAGCAAAGGGTTCGTTGTAATTGATGAACCTATTCGTAACATATTTTATAAAGTTAATTAGTTGGTTAGATACCTAGATAGGTCCTTTTTGTATGAAACGATTAATAAATCGTAAGTAAACATGGTTATTTAGCTAGTTTGGGGAAGATTTGCTCTACAAATTATACATACGCATATACACACACATATATACATGTGTATATATATATATGTGTGTGTATATTTGTATATATGTATGTGTGTGTATGCATCTATACATATGTGTGTGTGTGCGTGTGTATGTATGTATATGTACACAGACGCGAGAGTAATGCTCTTAGTTGGGTTTGTTATCTCAATTGATTAGCATTTATGTGACTCTCAAATAATTTATTATAGGATAAACTTTGGATTAACTCATTCCCTCGTAAATTTATGATCTTTAAACTACTCATTTATTTTTTAAAACTTAAGTTACTTCATTCTTTTTGTTCCCAGAAAATGAGGAAAAAGTGAAGTTGTTATTTAAATACAATCAATCATGGGAGAATAATCTAAACTTAACCCTGTATTATATAATAGTGAAATGATAATAATTCAACACATAACATTTTATAATTAATGTGAACCGGATACAACTTTGTATCCAAATTTTATCAATGTGACATTATTGTTCATATATTCAAGGAAAAAAAAAGTTAGTATAATATTCGTCTTAAAAGAGCATATTTAAACTGTTTCAATTATATTAGCAATACCTGGATCAGAAGAGGAGAAGGATGCCAAGTTGATTTTGGACTAATATTAATAGCTAACATTCGCAAATATGGAACTACTCAATATTCTTGTAATCCCACATTCCCACTTGTGATATAGCTCTTATGACCATGAATACATAATTACTAATAACGATATGGGTAGAAGCAGTTAGCACCAATAAGTGTATACAAAGCAATATAGCATAAAAAGATCAGTTGGATAAAAAACATCGTAGAACCCACACAAATATTTTCAATGGATCAATTCATGCCACATCACTTTCTATACACGCACACACACCGTATGTGCACGCATAAAATGTTTTGCGGCTCTGTAATTTTATTTTTATAAAAACATTTTTTTTCCTGACCTCATATGTCAATGGGAGATCGAAGCCCAAACATGATAATAATTAGGAAAAATGACTGTTAGATCCCAATATTTAGGGAAAAGAACATAAAATTTCCTAGTGTTTTAAAAAAAGGTAAATGAGTTTTTTTCGTTAATAATTTCATTTATTTTAACCAAAAAGGGTAGTGTTATACATTTTCAACAAAATACATGTAAAATAACTGTTAGCCCCCCAATGTTTGGGAAAAGAAACATAGAACTCCATAATATTTTTAAAAAGACATATAATCCCATTTCCATTAATAAATTTCATTTATTTTAGTTGAGAAAAGTGTAGAAACAACAACAACAACAATAATAAAATAATAAAAATAATAAAATTTAATATATTATTATTAGTATAATAATAATGACATTAATAAATAATAATAATGATGATCATTATAATGATGACGGCGACAATGATGATAATATTACCTTTTCTTAATTAAACTAAATGAAATTTATCAATGAAAATGAGGTTATATATCTTTCTTTTTTTTCTTCATATTAGGGAGTTTTATGTCCATTTCCCAAATGTTGGGGGGTTAACAGTCCTTTTTATTCTTATATTTTGATGTAAATGTGCAAAATTATACTTTTTTAAAATAAATGGAATTATTAACGGAAAAGTGACTTATATGTTTTTTTTAAATAAATGCAGTCATTTTCCTTAATAATTATAATATCCAATTCCAAACAGAAACTCCTTATACTCTTATCTACGTTATAGGACCCTCCCAATTATTTTTTAATAGATCAATTCATGACACATCACTTTATGCATGCATTGTATGTATAAAAAGTATTTTGTGGCTGCATAATTTTATTTTTGTAAATATATTTTTTTCCTCGACCTCATACGTCTATGGAAGATCGAAACCCAAATAGGATAATAATTATAATATCCAATTCTGAATAGAACTCCCCCATACTCTTGGTTACGTATTCTAAATACGACATGAACTCTATTAGCACTTCAATAAAAGAACTCTTGCCCACAAGATAAAGTATTCTGATTCGCAAACAAAAAGAAAACTATAGCTTTTTGTCTCCCTTGACTCTGTTTTTGTTTAATTGTTATCGATGATGCTATAGATTTATGACTTAATCATCGGAAGGTCTTTGGCAATATTAACATTGTTACCCTTACAATTTTCTTGATTTGCATATTAAGGCACCTAGATTCTAAAGTCATACATTTTAAATCAATTTTCTTGATTTAAAGTCAGACAGTATTATTACCCTTACAATATTAACCAGATCGCTTCGTTGAGCTAAATTTGGTATATACACATATCACTCATGTACCATCAAATAGTATTTGATTCTCAACAGATTTATTTTTGAATTTGATATTATTTTATCATCACTGAAACATATTTTAAACTAGAGTGATGATAATCTGTAAACTCTGAATTTATTTTATACGCGTCAATTCATTGGTTGAATAAAAATACAAAATAATGAAAATAAATCATGTGGGCCAATAGATATTTAATTTAACCAATTTTATCATGTCACATCAATTTGTATAAGATTAATTTGTACAAGAGTTTGTGGCTATATCATTACTCTTTAAACTATTAGACATTGTCGAAGGAAAAGGAAAACAACACAACGAAGTACGAATTCAAAACTTAGTACGAGAGAGTAGCCGAAACGGTGTAGAACAGTAGGAGCATTTTATCACTTGATAGTTGCGGATATTCGTAGTTAAAAATTTAAAATTTAAGTATTTTCATATTGAAATGAAAAATTATTGGATTTCAAAATGGACTTCTCAATTTCATAGCCCAAATATCTGAAACTGGACCGAACCCTGTCTGGTGCGTCAGTTTCACGCAATCAATCACCACCCATAGTTGACAGTCCTTAGAGACTGCGTACTTTTCATTTCGTTTATGCAACGGCAGCACAAAAGGACATACGTGGAAAAAATGGAAAATTATGTACTCATTTGGAAAATTACAAAAAGTAACAGTCCACATGTTATCACGACGGGCCGAGAACATTGCCACCTAATCACCAATCAGTAAGGGAAAACGATATTCGCGTGAATATGACGTCATCATTCCTAATAGTCTCCAAGGCCCAAGGACCAAGGCCAACCCCAGAACCAGAAGGTTGCACAATAGCGATTCCACGTGTACAACAGAAAAAGCCGCTAAAAATGTCGTCGACTTTTTTAAAACTGAAAAACGAATCAGGTCACTGTTCACTCCCTCCAACAGAACACTCGCATATAAAACCCCAAACAGAAAGAAGCTAGGGTTTCATTTTCACGCTAATGGCAATGGATCCGTCTTCAACGTCATCTCTACAGCTTGCCATGGCCGCCCTCGTCGGGGCCTCGTTGATGGCCATTTCCGCTTTCTACATTCACAAGCGCGCCGTCGACCAAGTCCTCGATCGCCTCATCGAGATTCGCCGCAAACACCCGCAAAAATCTGACGCTCACTTCGAAGGAGAAGAAGAAGACGGTGACACTGAAGAAGGAGATTTCGAGGAAGATTTTGGTTCTGATGGCGATGCGATTATGCGGCAGCAGAGCCAGAGTCGTTTGTCGAGGTCGTTGGAGGATAGCACGCTTCGGCGGTACGGGATTTCATCTTCGTTGCCGAATGTTTCTCTGAGAAATGATTGGCTGGAAGAGGATGCGAAATTTGATGAAGCCATTAGGGTTAGGGCGCAGAATTGTTCCGCTTCTTCACTTGATAAGCTCAATTTCATTCCCACTGGACTTCCATCTCTTCAAACGCCACGAAGACTTGGTATTTTACTTGTTATATGTATTATCACTCTGCGGAGTTATATTTTCTAAAGTTATCTGAAGTTTGTAATTGCATGATGAACTCGGATAACTTAGTCTCTGATTGACTGTTGCAAGTTAGTTGTTCATTTTGGGAGTGGAAACACTACAACTCAAGTAACTTCATATTTTTGAAAGGAAAAGGAGAGAAAGACAAATCTTGTGGAGTTTAATGCCATATGTTTTCCCCTATCAGGTTTCTTGGGATTTCTGGCTGAAACGTTCCTTTAGGTGAATTGTGATGGCAGTACCGTAGTGCTGGGATAATTATGGGCTTTGAGCGCCAGAACTGAATTTCTTGTAGGGATTTGTTAGGGAGATTCTTTCATCGATTGAGTTGTGTTCTTTCTTTTCATTATGAAAGTTTTATTGCATTTTGTATGTGGAGGCTTTTTGGCGGATAATATTGCTGTTTTCTGTTTTTCAGAAGAGGGTCAATCTGTTAATCGCAGTGGTTCTAGTTCAAGACTAGCGTCTCTTGGTAGAATTCCAAGGACCCCTGTTGGCAATGCCTTTGAAAGTGCTGAGGATTCTGATGAGGATGGAACAGAGCATGCAAATGAAGATGACATCACTTATAGCAATGAGAATGTAGATGCTTTTGCTTATATGATAAGTGTATGTTTATACGTAGTTTCAGCTTCTTTTTTCAAGATGAGTGCGCTCTTAGTTTGTTCTGGTACATTTGGGATGCAGAATGTGTAGGCCTCTGATGTGGTGTGGAGTTTTGGATTCTCTTTTGGTTTTTCTTGTATGAGTGGTGATAATACAGGGAGATATGATGTAGTTTAATTTCTGCTTTAGTATTAAATGAGATAGTAATACAGACGGATTAGTACCACAATAATTATTTTATTTGTTACATGGCTAACTGATGTTAATACATCTTACTAGTGTTTGAGAGCATTAGTTTACTGGCTATTTAATACCTTGTGATGGATTCGCAGGATGCTGACTCTAAAGTTCAATCTTCTTCTGCTCTTCCATTTAGAGGTGATGGTATGAACTATGTTCAAGATAAAAATTATAGGGCTACAATAAATGATGCAAAACCTTCTCTTGATCTGCATGACAATGGGAAGGTGGATAAAGCTTCGAGAAATGCAGTGGGGACTGAAACTATTTTGCACAACACTATATCACAACTGAGAACCACTGTGTGTGGTATACCTATCCTTCTAATCCTGAAGAGTTTCTGTGGAGAACTCTGTCTAGTCTTTATTCCTTTCAAATTTTCTTGACACTGAGTTGCTGAATTTGATTCGAAGGAAAGAAATTTTACATGATTCTTTTTATCTTTTTATTTTTATAAAATATTACTTTCAGAGCCAACAAATATAGAAGAGGAAGAAGTTTGGAAGATGATTCAGGAATGTTTGGATTTGCGAAAAAGATATGTTTTTACTGAAAAGGTTGCCCCATGGATGAAGGATGCTGAGCCGGAGACTAATGTATCAGAGATGAGATCTGATCCTTTTCACTTCGTACCCGTTGAAGCAAGTAAAGTGAGTTATTTCCCACTTATTAATTGTACATAGAAATGAGAAGTGATTTATTCTGTTTTGAACATGATACTGTGGGACCAATGGCTTGTTTCACTTTCATTTCCTAATATACCCTTGGAAACTAATTTTCTTTATGTGCAGCACCACTTTAGGATGGAGGATGGAGTTGTACATGTTTATGCAAGTGAAAGTGGTATGCAGTGCCCAGTAATTTGTCTTGCTCTATTTAGAAGTTTCTTATTTTTTATAAACTAAGACCAGGTTATGCATTCACTGGTGCACAATTTGATATGTTTTTCACTTTTCGCAGAGCCCTATTACATCATGTTTAATTTAATCAACTGAAAATTATAGAAATATATTCATTAATGTTAGGCATGGAGACAATCAGGTATAAAAAATGTTGTTTTGCCTGATTGTATAAAATGGCATTCCCTTTATGTCATTTTTAAAATATCTTAGACTCTCGCTGGAGCTGATTCTATAACAAAGTATTATTGACTCATGTAAAAAATTTGTTTCTTCAGAATCCTAATCTTACTGAAGTGGCATAAGGGTAAGTGCTGGTAAATAGTTTAACATTATTTTATTTGTTTTTATTTTTATTTCTTTTGTGCCAAATATACATCGTTGATCCTGAGATCAGTAAATCTCTCTGTGTTCCATTCAGACACAACAGAACTTTTTCCTGTTGCCAGTGCAACTGAATTTTTTACCGATATGCATCACATTCTGAGGATTATGTCTATTGGAAATGTTCGTACTGCTTGCCATCACAGACTACGATTCCTTGAGGAGGTATTTCCTCTCTATCTTTTTTTTTTTTTTTTTAAACCTTTCCCCACTGGACTGTTCTCATAACACATACCTGAAAACTATACAGAAGTTTCGCCTTCATCTGTTAGTAAATGCTGATGGGGAGTTTCTGGCTCAAAAGAGTGCACCTCATCGTGATTTCTACAATATTAGAAAAGTGGATACACACGTGCATCATTCTGCTTGCATGAACCAGAAGCATCTTCTGCGTTTCATCAAGTCAAAACTAAGAAAAGAACCTGATGAGGTACGTTTCAAATTCTTTTAGACCAGTACACACGTTAAGTTTTTTAGCTTAGAAAATGAAAGGCTCTTCTGTTGGTTGGTACTTCTCCTTGATTGATGAAAAACATAATTGACATATTTGCAGGTTGTTATATTTAGAGATGGAAAGTATATGACACTGAAGGAAGTTTTTGAGAGTTTGGACTTGACTGGGTATGGGTTTTGTTATGCTTATCGATTCCTATTTACAGAAATTGCATAGCTTCTGCTTTCTTATTCTATTAGTTGTTTTAATCTGTTGGGAGTTTTTTAGGTATGATCTGAATGTGGATTTGTTGGACGTTCATGCTGACAAGAGTACCTTTCATCGATTCGACAAATTCAATCTCAAATACAATCCCTGTGGGCAGAGCAGACTCAGGGAAATTTTCTTAAAGCAGGACAATCTTATTCAAGGTTTGACTCAACTGTGATCTTATTACTCTATTTTTCAGTAGGTTGTAAACTCATCCCATTATTTTTTTTCACTAATTTCTTTGGTTTGTGATCTCTAGCAATTAGTTTCTTCCTACTGTTGTATTTTTGGCTTTTCGAGTGCAGTTCAAAGAGCATACTGAAAAAGTTTTTCAGAATGTTTTATTTAACTGAATTAGCAAACAATTTACACATGTTGACTGTTAAGTTTGAATATTATAGGAAGGTTTTTGGCGGAAGTAACAAAGCAAGTTTTATTGGATCTTGAAGCTAGCAAATACCAGGTACCCGACCACACTGAAGAGAGAGAGAGATATGGTAGATTTGAATTCTTGGTCATGTTTGTGTCTAAAATTCCAGTAATTTTGAAAGCTATTTTTTTTTTCAAATTTTTTGGGTACTAAATGATCTTAATGTACATAGTCCACCAGTTTTTCATTATTAAAGGATGCATCTCAGATTACATTTTTGATCATTTCAGATGGCAGAATACAGGGTGTCTATATATGGTAGGAAACAAAGTGAATGGGACCAGCTGGCAAGCTGGTTCATCAACAATGAAATTTACAGTGAGAATGCTATTTGGTTAATCCAGGTATCTATAATGCTGATGCTTTCTTCTTTCCAGTGGCCTCTATAGTTTGTGCAGTTAACTTACTTTCTGACTGATTTTGACAGCATGCTTTTTTAAAAGATTGTGTGGGGTAATATCTGTACATCTGTTGTGCCACTTTGGTATCTGCTTAATTAGATTTTTCACTTACATTAATTGGAGGAGCTGTAGGTACAAGAAAGCTCCTTGGTTGCGAGAGAGAGGCAGGGAATTCCAATTAGAATCTAAGAATAGCTTCCCTTGGGATGTCCCAAAAACAAAAAAACTTTTCTCCTTTTGCCCATATTTTGTGTGGAATGCTGAGACTACTACGTGTTAATGTTGTGTTTCTAACACATGCCTTTTATTTCGAATTCAATTTGCAGCTACCGCGACTATACAATGTATACAAGCAAATGGGCATTGTTAAATCTTTTCAAAATATTATTGATAATGTGTTCATTCCCCTATTTGAAGTCACGATTGATCCAAGCTCCCATCCTCAACTTCATGTGTTCCTGTTGATGGTAAGTATTGTCTGTCTTCAATTCCGCACATATCGTCCAAATAATGAATGTTTGATCGTGTCATTCAGAACTGAGATGATCCGCGTGCTTTGTCACTGTCAATGTTATCGTGGTGTTGTGTTTACTTGTGTAAACTTTCCTTGGTTTCTTCTTCTTCTTTATTTCTATTTGTTGCGTGGTCATGCTTTTGTTTGACAATGTCAATATTGCATTTGTTTATTGCATGCATTTCTGCTTGTCTACAGTGGTCGTGTTCAAACGCCAGATTATTTGTGTAACTATATAAAGAATTGTGGCTGTAATTATTGCTATTTTCAAATGTTTAATATGTGGCTTTTCATATGGTAATTTTGAGTTTGACTACATTCTGGCAGAAGTGGTTTTCATTTTTGCCCTTTTTACAATTGACTTGTGAACATTATGGTGTTGACTCTCGGCTTTTCCTGCCACATTAGTCATAAAGGTGGCGGCTTTAGAAGACTAAAAGAATGTTCTTATTTTATTTAAATTGGATTTGATCTTGCAACATTTTTGTTGTCGAATAAACAATCTAAGTCTGGTAAGTTCATGTGGTGGCACTTGCTAGTGGAATTTTAGCATGTTATTTTAACAATATTGTTAGTGTGAAGTTTACATACTTTTAGCCATGTGATATTTGCTGAATTTGAGTCATATTACAGCCAAAGGCACTGTGACTATATAACTTGAGTATAATCAATAATGCTTGAGTTTGAGCACTTGGGTTGGTTATTTCATTAATTTTCACCATTTGCTCTGTCTTTTGCTCTAACTTTTGTCATTTCCTTGGCAGTGATATCATTTCTCCACAAACATCTTTTTGCCTTCTTTACTTGTTAATGTCATTAGTCAATGTAGAGTGTACCCTTGTATTGATGCACATTCATGGGCCTTTGTTGACTGCGGGCAAACTATCTTGATAGCTTCTGTCTATTTGATCATCCATTACCTTTGATTACTGCAACCTCTCATTATTGAACCTTTTTCCTTGTACTTTTTTCCTCATCGATTCTCAGTCTTTTTGTTCTGTGACTGATACTGATAATTGAAATTATGAGCAGAGTCACCTGTCTGTTGTATGTGCAAATCCTTAGTTGCTTATTTTCCCAATGTCTGAACATTGAGCATCTAGGTTTCTGTTATAGGCTTATATGCTTAGCGGAAGTTGCCTGAAGTGGTTATTTAGTTCCTCTCTTTGTCTGCTGAAAGTTAAAACTAAATCGACAATTGAAGCAGCAAGTGATACTATCGTTTCATTGTCAACACAGGTTGTGGGTTTTGACCTTGTAGATGATGAAAGTAAACCAGAAAGACGTCCAACAAAGCACATGCCCAAACCAGCTGAATGGACCAATGAGTTCAATCCGGCTTACTCATATTATACTTATTACTTCTATGCAAACTTGTATACTCTCAACAAGGTTTGTATCGTATTTGTTTCTTACATGAAAATGCTGCATATAGTTTTTGACTGCTCGACCAATTGTTTACTATTGTTGGTGTTATGTTGGAAACAGTATACAAATGATGACTAATGGTAAATAATTTTCATGACACCAAGATGCTTATCAAGTGTCTCTTGCAGTAAATCTGTTTCTTAGTAAAATTTGAAATTCTGTCTGATGGTCATTTGAAAATGTGATGAGTTGAAATTAAGTAAAAGAAAGTGATGTTGAAACTGGGCAGCTTTAATCTGTTAAAGACTGACAATGTAACTTAAAACTTTGATTTGAAACAGTACACAAGGTTTCAACTGGTAATGTGTCTTGAACTTGTGGTTTAGAGTGTGGATTAATTGAAGAAACTATACGTTATTTATTTCTCGAACTCAGGAACTCCTTAAACTAACAGGTTGTAATATAGTGTGGTTACAAGTTTTTGTTTGTAAGTGAAAGATTCGATCGAGCACTTGGAGGAATATGAGAGATACTGTCTTAATCTGGATCATGTTGGTATTAATTCTTTGCATTTCATTTTTCTTTTTTCAGCTTCGTGAATCAAAGGGAATGCCAACAATTAAACTGCGGCCTCATTGTGGGGAGGTTATTGTCTCTGTCTTAAGTTTCTCTTTCTCTCTCTTTATCTTGCTTTCTGTTTTTCCGGTTGTGAAAATGGTTAAGATATTAATGTCATGTGCAGGCTGGTGAAATTGACCATTTGGCTGCTGCATTCCTTTTATGCAATAACATATCACATGGTATTAATTTGCGGAAATCCCCAGTTTTGCAGTACTTGTATTACCTCGCTCAGGTTGGCTACACTTGCACTGGCTTGTTCCTTTTTGAGGATTTGGCTTTGGTTCTGTAGGCTATATAACTCCTAGTGTATCATTCATGACATTGGAAATTAGGCGTGTACATAGAAATTGCATTGAGAAATATTTTTATCTTACACTTCCACTTGGAAACTGCTTCTAAGCTTGCATATATTATTATTTGGTAATTCTTGGTTGATGGGTGGGAACCAATGCTTATGTCTCAAAATTAAATCAACCATGGGCTTTTGGATTATCTTTAATCAAGTGAATTTTGGAATGAGGTCCCATTTTGTTGGAAATTGTAGGGTAGAATCCATTACCCGAATTAGGTTGGCAGTAAGCTTATTTTTCTAAAACTGTTTCATCATCTGTTGGCAGCTGAAAAGTTTTGCAATTTGTTCTATTATTTATTTATTTGTTTGCTTGTTTCCTCTTTTGGTGGTATCAGATTGGATTGGCAATGTCACCACTGAGCAATAATTCTCTTTTCCTGGATTATCATCGAAATCCGTTTCCTATGTTCTTCCAGCGCGGCCTGAATGTTTCACTCTCGTCTGATGATCCTTTGCAAATCCACTTAACAAAAGAAGCACTTGTGGAAGAGTATAGTGTTGCGGCAAAGGTATACTTGTTTCTACATATTGCTCTTGGTCATAGCTATATAGCTTATGGAAGTTATAATTTGCAGGTGTGGAAGCTCAGTTCTTGTGACCTATGTGAGATAGCAAGAAATTCTGTTTATCAATCAGGATTTTCGCATTTGGCAAAGGTAGGGGCTTTGCTTTTAAAAACCATGCACTTATTCTCTTAAAAGGTTGGGGTGAAGAGATTCCATCCTTCATTGTTAGGAAATGTGATTTCCATTGAAACAAAAGATTTCTTATGTAGAAAGTTAATGAAACCAATATGTGCCTGGATGTAAATTTTTGGTTCTTCTAATTTTGAGTTGATAGAGTTCAGAATTGGGCCACAGCGCAAAGTCTATATGCTTATTGTGTGTTTTTCTCCCTTTTTTTTCCCTTCCCTTGTTTTTCCGGTCCTCCTTACAGTCACACTGGCTTGGTAATAAATACTTCATGAGAGGCCCAGAAGGAAATGATATTCATAAGACGAATGTACCGAATATAAGAATTGAGTTTCGACATCAGGTAAGTTTCAGTTTCTTCCGTGCACTTGCCTTAAATTGTCTGTTCTTCTGTTGCCATCTAATAGAGAGTTTTTTGGCAGACATGGAAGGAAGAGATGCAGTATGTCTACTTGGGAAGGGCCATTATTCCTGTAGAAATAGACACCTGATGGAATTGAAATGGGAGAATAAAACATTTTTGAGCTTAGCGGGGACTTACTCCTACTGAATGGTCTAAAATACTAAACAGCTGGCACGGTTAACCCTTGATAATTTAGTAACTTCAATCAGTGGGTAGAGGTCATTAGGAACCGGCAGTATGCTTTTCAGTAGCACATGAGGGAAGAACTAACCCTTTTAGATTTGTTTTGTGTATTTTAATTCCAATTATGGTCGAACTCACTCCTACTGAATGGTTCAGGTTTTCATTGGGTATTAGTATATTTTCTTTTGGAAATTGGAATATAAGCTCTTTGTAGTGCAGATAGCACTGTGCTAGTATTTATTAATAGTCTAAATTTTTATACAATTAGTATGCGATCTGGCTTGTAACCCTGCTGTACCTCCTGCCGTTTTTGATATCGGTTTGTCAAAGAATTATGAAAGGTGGCAAGGCTCTTTCATGCTTGGCCCTTCTACGCGTGGATGGGGGCGGTAATTCTGCTTTTTCTAATTGTCATTGTCCGGTTCACAAGTTGGGTAACTCATGAAACTGTTAAATTTCACTATGAAAATCTCCAAATTGAACGGTTTGATCGAAATCCTTGGAAGTATACGGCAAATGTAGTACATTATTCAGTCCCTCATGCTTTCACTGCAGGACTAAATTCTTTAACCGTTTTGACTTTTTTTTCGACAGCAGATCACATTGTTTTGTTTTCAGTGCGGATAAACTTATTTTACAGAAACGGTGTTGTTTAGTTTAGAAAATTATTTTTTCAAATGAATTATAGAAATAACCAGAGGATTTTAAACGGCTAAACCAACAGATTATTAGGTATCATTATCACATGTGATGGGATAATAATAATAATAATAATGCCCGAGACCGAGTTAAGTTGATTTTTTGATTCGAGCTAACAGCAGGTGAAAACCAACTCCTGAGTCTACCCTTAGGAGGTGTTTGGTTTTAAGAAAGGAAGGGAGAGGAGAGTAGAGGAAAGTGGAAGAAAGGAGAGGAGAGTAGAGGAAAGTGGAAGAAAGGAGAGGAGAGTATATTGAAATTATTTTTTAATGTTTGATTTGTTCTAAAATTATACAAAGAAATGAAATGTCCTAATTTTTATTTGGACATTTTCACCCTTTAGTGTTAAACTTTTAATATTTAGCATAAATATAATTAAAAAATTAAACAATAAATTTATATTTAATATATTATATAAATACCTAATAAAAATTTATTTTAGATAATATCATTATATTTATAATTAAACTCCATTTAAAAAGTTTATTAACATAATTTTATTTTAAAATTAGTTTAATTTAATTTATTTCTAAATAAATTATGACATAATACAAATAATTTCTTAATTAATATATTATAATTTTAAAATTTTATTTGAAAAACAAAAAAATTGAGTTCTTGCATGACCACTCCATAGTATCGTTTCAATTCAATTATATGAAAATCTTCGAGCTTGACGATCTATGGATTGAAACAACTTATTTGGCCAAAATCTTGATGTTTGTCAGGATGCGAGATTGTTAGAAAGTTTTCCAATTTCTTTTAACCGGATTTAAGGAAGATAGATTAATTTTTCACTTGTGTTATGGTATAACGGCGTTTAACGTCGGTGACAATGATGCAGACGGTGGCGTCCTGCCAATTCCGGCGGAGGTGGCGGTCCGTGGCAATGAAATGTGGTCGGGTGTGTGTTTAAATTTGTATTTTTATTTTTTTACAGTTAAATAAATAAATAAAGTGATTTTATTAAATTATTTAAACCATTACTTTAACTTTTACTAATATAAAATTAATTATCTATAATATTAAATTAATAAAATAAAATTATAAATAATAATTATTTGATAATATTAAACAAGTTAATAAAAATTGAAAGGGTAATTTTGGATGTTTTGGCTTCCAATAGAAGAGGAATTCAAATTCATCACTCTTTGGTGTGGAATCTAAATTCCACATTATGATATATATTAAATTCTTATGGAAATTAAATTCCTATAAATTATAGTAAATCAAACAAAAGAAATAAATAAGGAATTTAAATTACTTCTCTTTCTCCCTTCCCCACCTTCCAACCAAACACCTCCTTAAAGTTTATCCCCATTTAAAAATCCTTGTAAAATAATCAAAATTATGAATTATGGAATCCATTCATCAGTTTCACACGGTACACAACAAAAATGAAAACAAAAATAGAAAATCCAAAACGGCCCAAATGAAACAAGTGTCTCTAGATGACAACATAATAAGCACGAGTTATAAAGGCAGAGCTTAAACCCCGAAACGCATCACAAATTTTACACAGTCGGTCCAGACCTTCTCGAGTGCAGTCTGAGGGTAGTCTTTTCGCTATAACAATACGCAATCCAATCCCTCAAACCCAAAGCCCAGCACAGCGCCCGCCGCACCAAATCCAGTCCCAACCCCGAATCCCGTTCCACCGTCGTATCCGGCGGTGCTTCACTTCTCCAATCAAACCCTAAACCGACATACAATAATGGCGTTCAACACAGCCACTGCTGCTCCTGCATCCGACATGTCGGACGGCCCCGTCCTCAGCGTCATCAACAAACGCCTCCGCGCCCTCCGCAAAAAATACAACCGAATCGTCCAGATGGAAGAGTCAGTCTCTCAGGGAAAAACCCTAAACAAGGAACAAGAAGAGGTCCTGCGCTCTAAGCCCATCGTCACAGCGCTTATCGATGAACTCGACAAGCTCCGCAGCCCCCTCTGCTCCGCTCTCTCCGAGGAACTCTCCCTCCACGAACGCCAATCAGCTCCCCCCACCTCAGACAACCAACCTAATCACGTAGCCAACAGCACCAAAGACGATAACGACGACGACGACGACGACTCGTCTTCCGTATCGGATCTGTTGAATTTGTTGTATTTCGGGTCGTTGTTTGACGTCAAGTCTCAGAGTGATTTCACTGCCACCATGCTGACCCGGACCCACGAGAGAGGCTGTTGCCTCACCTACGATTATGTCACCGACGACGCTACTGATCTGCTCGGCGAGAAAGATTTGGATTTGATTTCCATGCTCAGTGGATTGTTGATTTCCCGACCCATTGATTCCAGTTTATCTCATAAGAACGCCTTGCACCGATGTATTGAGCGTGCCAAGCTCTGGCTTGCAAATTCCGACCAACCTATTGATCCTAATGCTAACGTTACTTGTAAAGTTTTTTAAGCCCCCTCTTTTCTTTTTTTTTTTGTTTAATTTCTTTTCATCAATTTTGTCGGTTTAACTGAATTTTTTTTTTTTTTTTGTTTTCTACTAGATGCTGGATTGAGAGAGAGGCTGAACAAGATTATGAGTTCCGATTATTTTACGACCACACCGGAGATGAAAGCTCCTGTGGAAATGGCTGCTGCAGCCAGTTATGGTTCTTTTCAGGTACCTGTACATGGTTCTGTTCCGGTGCAGGTGGAAGCTGTAGCAATACAGTATCGGGAAAAGGTATAACTCAAGCATCATTTCATTTTCATTTAATATAATAATTAAAGTTTAGATTTGTTTTTTGCCTTGTGAAAGATAGTAACTTTGTTTTGTTTACTGTTGTGGCTATGCAATGTTTAATTTTTTTGTTCAGTTCTATATGTTCTTGTGATTGGAAGAGGTGTACTCTTTTTCCGGCGGATTCTGTCCTGTCCTTAGTGGATGAAATTTTTATTCCAAAATTATATTTAGGCCTACAACAGTCATCACTCAAGGCACGAAGTGACAGTACATTCTGGGGGCCTTGTGAATAGAATCCTAAAGAGATTTTATGCCGGTATTAGATGAATACTTGCATCACGTTTTATACTAAAAAGTCAGATCAATATGTAATGAAGTATAGATGAAGGATAGTGTTAGGTTTTTGGAGTAAATGGCAATTTACTTAACAAATTTTGCAGTAAGAACATTTAGGGATTTAGAGAGAGTGAGCTTGAGAACCTTCAACTATTTAAGAGGGCTTCTTATTCTTGTTTTAGAAACTCCCATCTTTGTTTTGTTAGGGACCATGTAATGAATTGATGTGAAAAGGTAGGCCCATCCTCTGTTTTCTATGGGAATTGGGACAATAAGGTTGATTATGGGACAATAAATAATTTTCTTTTTCTTGTTCTGTTAGCCTGTTCTTCATTTTGTTACTTCAAGAACCTATTGGTAGAGGTTTCAAAAAGAGGAAGAAGGGGGGGCGGGGGGAACACTATTGGTAGGTTGTAATTTGGTTTCCTTGGTCCGGTCAGACATTAAGATCATCACTCTCTTCCTTTTAGTGCTCTTGGGCTATTTGTCTAGGTGTTGAAGCTAAGCTAGTTTATAAGTTAGTAGTGGTGTCATTCATGGTGCTGAATATTTGAAGTTATTTATGGCATCACATTAGTTGAATGCTTTTCTAATAAAACCACAGATACTGATTTTAAAATACTGCCACCATTCTTTTCTTTCATAGGATTTTATTTCAATGGATAAATTTTGATTAATGGTTGATAAGTTTTGAGATAGAACAGTCGTTGTTTCTGAATATCTGCTGGATGGTTCCTGGTGGAGACCTTTTTACTCGAGAAGATGCGTGTTTGTCTGTGTGCTAAATAATCTCAGCTGTCACTTGTTTTTACTCGATTGATTAATGTTACTTTTTCCAGGACGAAGATACTGTGAATTTTCAAGAACACGAAACTGGGGATAACCAATTTACTCCTGCACATGAACATCAGCAGGTGCTTCCATTTAGCTCTGACATAACACTTATTCCTTCTGAAATTTTCTTTTACTCTTGTTTTGAATTTGTTTGAATTTGGAGGATTGTGCTTCCCAGGATGAATTAGAGACAGAAAATCCCGCAGAAGGTGTCTCAGTTCAGGCTGAGCAAGTCAACTCGCATGCAGAATTGGAGCATAATCATGGAGATGTGGAGTCCAAGGAACAACAGTACATTCCCCGAAGACCGTATCAAAATCAAAGAGGTGGTCGCGGTGGTGGTGGAGGCCGCAGGGGTTATTCCAATGGTCGTGGAGGTCGTGGCAGCGGCAGGGGAGGTGGAGCCTACCAAAATGGTCGCAACCAATACTATGATCAACCTGGGAACTACTACCCAAGGAACTACTATAACAATAGAGGAAGAGGAGGTAGGGGCGGTGGGCACCCTTATAATAATAACAATGGTTCGGCAGTTCAAGGTGGTTATGCCCCAGCTGATGTTGGGGTGAAGTCATAACATTTTATAAGGCATTGATGGGGTGCCTGATTGGTAGCTTTTCTGGTGGGTGGTGAAGTGTTTTTCCGCCTTGCATGAAACATGAAACATGGTTTTAATGTGAGTTGATGTTGTTAAAAGCGCCATCCAGTGCACCCCTTTTACTTTTTTAATATTTTCTTTAGCTCAGTCAATGAAGGATTTATTTTTTATTTTTTAGATTAAAAAAAATGGAATGAGTTTAGTAACTTTTCTTTTAGCATGAAGTTCCTGGAGGCAGACGTGCACCCATAGATAGCCTCTCTTGTTTCGTAATTCTGTTGCTTGCTAATCATTTTCAGATGGAACTTCCATCTAACACCTCTTGCTGATGACCAACCGTGCGTTTGGGACAATTGTGCTGTTCCCATCTTTTATTATAGGGGAATATTTCCTAAAATATGGGGTGCGGAGCAGCTGCGGCAGCGCAGCTGCCCCAAACCCACCCCAAGTCCCCAAGTCAAGTGCTTTTAGAGCGGGATAAGCTATGAGCTGTTTTCATGCTAGCGCATATTTTTACCTGTTTGGGTATTACCTTTTCTTCCCTAAGTAAGATTCCTGTTGGTTGTGTTAATTGTCAATCATGTAGCTGTCTTAGGTCTGCTTTTAGCTTTGAGAATGAGATGCTTAAATGAGTTTTATAAATGAAATTAAATATTAAATTGGCTGCTAGGATGCTGTTTGCTTAGCGTTCAACTCTCCTGTGGAACAGAATGTCAAAAATGCAATTTTGTTGCTGACCTTCAAAAAGGAGAGGGGGAAAAATGCAAAATAATAATTGGGCTGTAGTAGATTTATTTAATTAGTCATCCCAACTTGAATTTGATGAAGGTTGAAAAGGGAGGGGATGCAAAAATGAATTTGATGTTTCCCCATCCTTGTCCTACCCTGTTGAAAAATAAAATACGAGCCTGGACCATTTTGCTTTCAAGTCACGTTATTAAAGAACGGGTTAATTTGGGCTTCTCATCTCGTGAAGTAATAATTTTTAATTTTTTTTTTAATTATTGAAAACATCAAGTTATTTTTTAAAATTTGTTATTTCTTTGTTAATTTTAACAGCTAAAAGAATAAAATAGTATTTGTATGTTTGCCTAACAGTCAATTAATAGAAAAATGTTAAGTTTAGGTAGACTAATTTTTATGGGGTCGAAATTTTTTAAAATTTTTCAAAATACATATAAATATTTTAAAGATTTATGGTATGCTCTCTAATGCTTTAAAATATTTTTTATTTTGTGCCTATATGACTTTTTTTTTTTAACGGATTAAATTTTACCTTTTCGTATTTAAAAATTTTATTTAAAAAAATATAAAAATTAATTAAAAGCTACGAATGGAAAAAAGAATAATATTTTTCATATTTTTTATTATTATCATTATTATTCTTTTTCATTTTGTAAAGGTACTTAAAGAAATATAAATATAAAAAAAGGAAAATCAAAGAACAAAAGAAAATTGTTACCGGAGTTTCGCCAAACAAATGAAAGGAGAAAGAATGAGAAAAATGAAATGAAATAAAATAAAAAATGCTACTGGAGTCATGTACATAAAAGAAAAAAATAAAGAAAAAGACAAAGAAGGGTAAGGATGAGAAAAAAAAAAACAAACGAAAGGAACAGAGGAAGAAGTAAGGATGAGAAAAATAAAAGAAAAGAAAAAAAAAATTACTGGAGTCATTTATATGAAAGAAAAGAAAAAGAGAAGAATAAGGAAGGCTGAGGAAAAAACAAATGAAAGGAAAAGACGAAGAGTAAGGATGAGAAAAAAAAAATGAAAGAAAAGATGAAGAGAAATGAAAGAAAAAGATGAAGATGGCATTATTGTAATTTACGTACGATGGCATGTGTTGTAATTTGTTTAACTAAGATGTATAATTTAGAAAAATTATCAATTTATTTTAACTCATTAAGTTATTTAAACACTTTATTTTAAAGTTATTTTTCAATAATTAGTTATACATAAATTTTTTTTAACTTTACAATGTCATAACAAAAATATTCCGTTAAGGTAGGAATATTTTCGTATTTTTACGAATCAACGACAGTCAATAATTAATTATAATAAAATTTGAGGGTAACTTAATATTTCTAATAGTAAGAAGGACAATTTGAAAATCGTTACTTTAACGGGGTACGCCGAAATTAACCCTTAAAAGAACCGTTTATGTTTCTCAAATTTTTATTTTTTTTTTATTAGAAGAGTTAGGAGGCTGAGCGAGGAACAACGAGGTTGAAAGTAGCACATATCATGTAAAAGAATTGAATGAATACCCACAGGTGGGCTAGAAATAAATGCACTCCCGGAGAAATTGAATGGGCCATATTCGCCATAAAATCGGCCGCTGAATTCGCTTCACGGAATATGTGTGTGAGAACGGTGAGTTTGGCTTTGGGTTGCGGAAAAAGCACGTGCCTTTTCGGAGAGCATCTCTTTTCTCCAGTAAACTTCTAGAATGAATGTGATATTAGACGGCCTTTTTTTCCCACTAATTTTCAAAATCTCGCCGAAATTCTCCCGTTGAAAGAGAGAAAAGAGAAAGAAGAAAAAAAGAAAAAAAGAAAATGGTCCAATTATGGCCTTTATGTTTGTTCATTTAACATAAACTAATTCAGCAATAAATCCTAGAGAAACCACCAATCAATGTTTTGAAACCATTGTTCTTCATTCTTAAATAAATGAATGAGTCACCTATAATTTTCACTGTGGATAAGAAAGTATAATATTTAAAAAACGGAGAAATTAGAAACAGAATAGCTAGATCATGTCACTAAGAAGAAGATTATCTTGCCTTTTTATTTATTTATTTTCCTCCTTTAATATGTAATTGCATTTACTGTAGTAACAGTCAATATTCTTCTTCTTCTTCCTCCCGTACTTGAAAGGAATTTAATGGCGCAAGTGGTGATGTAATTGTTTAGGAAGTGGAACTTCATATTTGGATTAAGGACCATTTGGAAAGAAAGATGCTCTCAAGCTGAGCCGCAATTAAATGTATGGCTCTAGCATCTCACCACTACAAAATGCTCAAATCAGTTATAAAATAATCGTCAACTAAATCGTTAGATATGCTTTCAGAGATTGTTAGTTCCTTTTGAAGTATTATTTTACTTCTTAAATGCTCACTAGTTTTGTTACATGAGGGCATGTTGCTTCGCATTCTATTCCTGAATTTATTTTTATCTTATAGTTCTCCTCCCCCAGGCCCCAACCCCTTGCATTACACAGCTCTGAGAATCACGAATTAGTTCACTTCTTAATCAATATTAATTTCGAGACCAATAAAAATGCTTTGACTTGCAACGGATGTGATGGCCAGCTAAAACAGAATCCTTTTGGTTTCTTTTTCATCCCATTTAACTCAAGATAAATTCAAGTTCTGTTGGTTATTTAATTCTGCGGCCTGAAATGTGTGTAGGCCATGTCGAAACAAAGGGAATAGAATCATATACCATACCATTTTATTTATTTTTTCCCCCCTCAAAAAGAAAAATCCGTCGTTAATATTGGTACCACATTGTATCGAACCTTATATAAAGAGGTTAGTAGGTACCACTGGATGGTGAAAAAACAAGGCAAAAACCATTCCTCTTCTATTTTAAGCATTTGTTTCTTCAGATATCTTCAACTTATTGTGTAATTAGCAAACTCTGAAACATGGGAGCAAACGTGTCCAGTTTAGAAAATCCTCACGGATTCATTCGTGCGAAGTCGCCTCTGGTCATGGAATTGCAATCCAAGCATCAGTGGAGATCGCACTATGAAGCCTCCAAACAGTCCGACAGATTGGTAATGACTAATGAAACAGGTTTTAGTTTAATATACTGTATAAATGGTTTTCATTATTAACGATGACGGTAAATGTTGTGTTTTGGGTGCTGAAGGTGGTGATCTATTACACGGCTGCATGGTGCGGGCCTTGCAAATTTATTGAACCGTATGTTAAAGACTTTGCTGCCATGTACACAGATGTCCAATTCATCAAGATTGATGTTGATTGGTTGCCGGTATTCCCCTGATTCATTCATCATCTTCTCTTCTCTTCTCTCCGAAGCCTGATTCATTCGAGTTTTCTTATGCTTTTAACTAAAACATATGAATGAACACAGGAAGCAGCTAAAGCATTTGATCTGATTGATGTGCTCCCAACGTTCGTTCTGGTTAAAAGAGGCAAAGAAATTGATAGGGTGGTGGGAGCCAAGAAGGATGAACTACAGATGAAGACTGAGAAGCGCCGCAACTGACAGGAATATTGAAGCATCACGGTGTCCTGATCAAGATTCTTGACATCATTAAGATTTAAGACGCACAATCACCAGCGTGTTGCTAAATAAGATTGCTATCTCGATGTCAAGCAATTGTTACGTTATTTTTCCCCCTGTTTTTTGTGAATCATTTCGTTCTGCTTCTTGTTCTTACGCCTTACCTCGGGTTGAGGATTCTGTATCAGCGCTTTATTTGCAATTTCAATATGGTCAATAGATCATGGTTCACTATTTGCCAGATGAATGATAATAACACAAAAGTTTTTTTTCACCTTAAAACTTGATCAGAGAACTAATACTGCACAATTAGTATACATGGTAGAGTTTTAAAGCCAACAAAAACTTGCGTCGTATAGGGAGATGCAGAAGATTTACCCGCGTCCCACCGCACTATACTACAAAGAATGCATTGATTTGAACCGTTAAAGCTCGTCTTTCCCACTAGCAGCGTACGCACAATCTTCCACTCCAAGAGCAGACAATTTAACGTATTTACATCTAATTAACTCTGGTATCAGTATCAATCCAGCTTGAACTTTCAAACTACATATCGACTCCGCCCAGTACTCTCTTCAAGTCAGATTTCTGTTCTGCAGTGAGCCTTGACGGAAACATAATATCAAACTTGAGAGTAAGTTTCCCTTTCTTGCTGGGGTCTTTTGAAATGGGCATTCCTTCGTTTGGGATCACCACTTGACTGCCTGGTTTGATTATGTCAGTCACTGGGAGTGTAAGATTCCTGCCATCTAAGGCTGTCAAGTTAAGAGACATCCCGGTCAGGGCCTCCAGCAGTGAGATTTTGTGATTGACCACCAGATCGTTCCCGTCCCTCTGGAAAACAGCATGAGGTTTCTCTTCCACCACAAAGACAAGATCAGCCGGAGGGAGACCAGGTTCCTGATTTCCTTTCCCGGGGAAAGTGATCTTGGTTCCTCTCTTCCAGCCAGGTTTAATGTCAATTTTCAGGATCTCCTGGACAGTAACTGGCTTGCTGCAACACAATTAAATCGAAGTCATTGAAACATAAATCTACTTCACGTTGATGCTGCGTTTGTACAAGATTATTTGCAAAAACCATTTTAAACAAATTTAAAATCCAGCGATCTACACATATTATGATCATAAAAGCCCTTGTGAGCAGCAAAACTGTACGAAGAAACGGGTCATCAAGCGGCAAATGTAAGATTCGTCTGCCAAATTCAAAATATTTACAGTACTTATAATTAGTTGAGCGCCTACGTTACATATATTAACACTATTCTGTCTATTCATCATCAATGATTTCCACACAGGCAGACAATTATACAAAATACCAAAAAAAAAAAAAAAATCAAAGACAGAAAAATGAAAAAGGAAATAGATTTTGAGCAAGATCAATAATAACAATAAAAAGAAAGAAAGAGAGAGAGAACAGGGCAATACCCAAAATGATCGGGAAGAACGCGAGAGATCTTCATCTTTTTTCTAGCACCTTTGTAAAGCTCCTCCAAAGAACACAGCAATTGGGTCTCAATGGGCGTCGGGGTGGGCTTGGGCCCAGCTCCCTCAGCTCTATGATTGTTGTTATTATGGTTGCGAGTAGTACAGGGCTTGATATCATGGGGATGATGATAGGAGGGCGTACCGAAGTCGGAGGCCTTCAAACCGTCGGGGCCGTAGAGATCATAGATCTGGCGCTTTCGGGGATCACTCAAGACGTCGTAGGCCTCGGAGATCAGTTTAAACTTGGCTTCGGCCTGTTGATTGGTGGCGGGATTCTTGTCGGGGTGCCACTTCATGGCAAGTCTTTTGTAGGACTTTTTCAAGTCATCTTCAGTAGCGCCGCGGCTCACTTTCAGTATTTTGTAATAATCCACTCCCATTCTATTCTAACTCTACCGTGTCGGTGTCGGCGTGAATGGCTGAATCAGAATCAATCATGAGATGTACATACGAGAGACAGGGACCTCGAGTAATAATAAGGAAGGTGTTTGTTATAAGAACTGAACCATCAAAGTATTATTATTATTATTATTGTATTGTAGGAGGAGTGGAGACTGGAGAGGGAGGTTAGTTAATCGTTATTCGTTACGATGAATGAGTGAATATGTAGAGCGTAGAGACGGACGGAGGAAGCTAAAGAGTTGAATTTGACGGTTATTATATTATGAAGAGAGAGTGAGTAACGGCGAGTCGGCCGTTATTTGTTTGTTTGTTCATTGATTTTGATTTCGATCTTGCTCTTGATCGCACTCGCTGCACGCCTCCTATGCTGTGCCGCATCTGGTTACGTACGGCTACGGCGTTCCTCTGTAGTTTTTATTTAAAAAAAAAAAAAAGGAAAAATTATTACTACAAGAGGTTCTTGCAGGCACAGCTGTCGCTCTTCATAAGGTCGTGAAGCCAGCACGTTTCGTTTTTCTTTTTTTCTTTTTGTCATTTTTCTTTATTAAGCTAGCTTTTATTTACTTGGTTCGTTTCAACTAAACTAAACTGCTTTTCAATTTTTAATTAATTTGTTATTTCATTTAATTTATTTTTAATATTAGCATAAGTTCCTCTGATGTTTTTTTTAAAAAAAAAAAAAAAGAACAATAAATCCTCTTCTAACATGATTGACTAGATTTTGAGTTTGAATGTATTTCACAAACGGTGGCGGCCAAGTTACATTAACCCTCAAGTAATTTCCTATAATTTTTTCAGTTGTTTGATTGGCTACAATTGAGCCATACAAAAAAATAATTTACGGATTGATGCAAGTAACTTAACAATACGCTTCACTAAGCTCCCAAGATGAGTTCTCCCCACTCAGCTCTATAGATGAGCTCCCCCAAAGCGCACCTCAATTGTATTGTTGAACCGTTCGATAACTCACTTATACCATTACCATTCCTCCACCAAACAAACAAAACAAATCTTTCATTGTCGATTAATTTTTTTTAATCGAGTTAATTTTTATTTTATTTTATTTTACTGTAGGATCATGAATTTAGTGAATTTGATCATAATTAAAGTTGTAATATATGTATCAAAGTTTTGTGCATGCGACAAGTGTTGTGATCAATAGCGGCAAAAGTCGACATTAATTCTTAAATAATAATTAATCATACTTCCTTTCAGAAGTTAACGGTAACAGGCACGTTCGGCTAGCAAAAATGACATTAAAAAGAGAACGTGCGGCCGAGTAGTAGGAATTAGGAAAGGAGAGGAGTAGTAGCATTAAATTTAAGGGAAAATATCCACTGTCTATCCGTTTTTTTTAACTTTTTTAAAAATACATGATTCTTTTTTTTTTTTTTTGGAATTCACCTGAAGTTACATTTTGTTTCACTTTTCCACTTCCGTTTGGATGCTGTTAGGAAAACTAACGGAAATATTTTCAAATGACTATTTTGCCCTCCAACTATAATAAACAATAATAATCACATTTAATAAACAATGATAAACATTAAATTTATTATAATAATAAATAATAATTAATAATTAGTAGATTAATACTATTAAATTACTTTTAATATTTAAAATAATTTTAAAATTTTAAACTATTATATTTATTTTAATAATATATTTATATTTATTTTAATAATATATTTATATTTATTTTAATAATATATTTACATTTATTTTAATAATATATTTACATTTATTTTAATAATATATTTATATTTATTTTAATAATATATTTATATTTATTATAAAGATTTTAAATAAAATTTTGGATTAAATAGATTTTACAATTAACAAAATATCTCCATATTAGTAATATTAAAATTGACTTTTACAAAATATTTAAAATAATTTTCTTTTTTATTTATTTGTTATTTATTAAATGTGACTATTATTATTTATTATTGTTGGGGGGCAAAATAGTCATTTGAAAATATTTTCGTTAGTTTTCCTAACGGCATCCAAACGGAAGTGGAAAAGTGAAACAAAATGTAACTTCAGGTAGATTCCAGCAAAAAAAAAAAAAAAGAATTGTGTATTTTTAAAAAAGTTGGAAAAAATAAATAGACGGTGGATATTTTCCCTAAATTTAATTATTAGCTAGAATGCCCCTGCATGCACTGTCACGCAGTATCTATGAAGTTGGAAGATTGAAGTTCCATTGTTTTCTGATAACAATATCTTCCCAATAATTAATAAGATAGCATTATTCATTTGGTCAGTCCTTACCAATAAGAATATAACAGGAGGATATCCCACCAGTCTCACTTCCGCCTAGAGGTGGCCAATGGAAAGCGGCACGCAGACGCAACACGGCACGTTTGGACGCCTGACGCAGAGCATGGGTTTGTAGCGCTTAAATTAAAAGAAACACTTGATTTAAAAAAAAAGCGATTTTTTTAAAAAGTGTAATAAAATTTTATGATTTTATAAATAACTTGAAATTGAATCTTTTAATATATTTTATTGGCTCAAGTTTTTTAAATTTATTTAATTCTTAGTTTCAAAAAAATTATAATTAATTTATGTTTTTAATTTATTAAATAAATAAAAGTATAAATATCATGATTTTATAAATATGTATTAATATTATTATAAACTATAATATATGACTTTACGTAATTCCAAGTTAACAATTAAGTTAACCCTTAAAAAAAATTATTATTATTATTACTTTTAAGTACTAAAAAAGAATTCTAATATCATAGAGTCAAACTTAACAACTAATATCACATTCTCTTATTATTATTAATTTATTATCATTAAATATGAACTTGAGTTTTTAATTTTTTATTCTATTAAATTTAAATAAAGGTATGTGGATCTTAAAAAAATATATAAACTTAAAAAAATAAGACAACAATTTAGTATGTGCTCTTAAAAAAATAATTTAATTTTATTTTTACAGCGCGGCGTGTGGGCGCAGTGGGCGTGAGAGCAGTGCGTGTGGGCGCGGCGTGAGTGGGCGCGATGCGAGCGTGTGGGCACGAATACGAACACGTGTGGGCACGTCAAGTTTGTCAGGTTTTCACCATCTCTACTTCCGCCGATGATTTAATCATGATAATGACAAATAAAGTGATTATTATTTGCTTTTGAATAATTAATTCTCAATCACTGCGCTCGGTCGGGGTGGGTGTGTGAAATAAATAATATAAAAAGCTCAGCGGCAGTTGGGTGTTTGTAGGGAATGCCCGGCAGCAGCAGCAGCAGCAGCAGCAGGCAGCGGGCATAACTAAGAAAATGGTTGTGGCAATTGTACAAGGGGGCCCACCAACTCCTCATACACACTCGCACTCTATCTTCACCCACAACAGAAATGAGGGTTCATTTAACAATCATAGCCATCTTCTCGCTTCCTTAACCGAATGTAAAAGCATGTCACAGCTTAAACAAATTCACGCTCAAGCTCTCCGTACCACGTTGCCTCAGCAACACGAAACGCTGCTTATTTACAGTAGAATCATTCACTTTGCATCCTTTGCTGACCTTGACTATGCATTTCGTGTTTTTTATCAAATCGAGAACCCCAATTCCTTTATGTGGAACACTCTCATCAGAGCTTGCGCGCGAAGCGTTGTTGCCAAGCCACAGGCTATCATGCTTTTTCAAAGAATGATAGAGCGGGGAAACGTTTTACCCGATAAACATACCTTCCCTTTTGCTTTAAAAGCTTGCGCTTACTTGTTTGCTTTCTCTCAGGGAAAACAAGCGCATGCCCACATTTTTAAAGGTGGGTTGGTCTCGGATGTGTATATAAATAACAGCTTGATTCATTTTTATGCTTCCTGTGGGCACTTGGACTTAGCGAACAAAGTGTTCGACAATATGCTCGAGAGAAGCTTGGTTTCGTGGAATGTTATGATTGATGCCTTTGTTCAGTTTGGTGAGTTTGATTCTGCGTTGAACCTGTTCCGTCGAATGCAGATTTTGTTTGAGCCTGATGGATATACATTTCAGAGCATCACAAGTGCTTGTGCTGGTTTGGCTACTTTGTCTCTTGGTATGTGGGCACATGCTTATATTTTGAGACACTGTGACCACAGTTTAGTAACCGACGTTTTGGTTAACAATTCTTTAATTGATATGTATTGCAAATGTGGGTCGTTAGATATAGCTCGACAGGTCTTTGAGAGCATGCCTAAACGTGATTTAACTTCATGGAATTCGATAATTCTGGGATTTGCCTTGCACGGGCAAGCAGAGGCAGCTTTGAAATATTTTGATCGCTTGGTCGTAGAGGAGAGTTTTTCGCCCAATTCCATCACGTTTGTCGGTGTTTTAAGTGCTTGTAATCATAGGGGCATGGCGAGTGAGGGCCGGGATTATTTTGATGTGATGATAAACGAGTACAATATTACACCTGTACTAGAGCACTACGGCTGTCTGGTTGATCTTCTTGCTCGTTCTGGGAACATCGATGAAGCTCTTCATCTTGTGTCAAACATGCCAATGAAGCCCGATGCGGTAATATGGAGGAGTCTTCTCGATGCTTGTTGCAAGAAACATGCAAGTGTTGTACTAAGTGAAGAAGTGGCTAAGCAGATAATCGAATCCGAAGGAGGCATTTCCAGCGGTGCTTATGTGCTTCTGTCAAGAGTCTATGCATCAGCTCGGAGGTGGAATGATGTTGGGTTGGTTAGGAAACTGATGACGGATAAAGGCGTAACAAAAGAGCCTGGCTGTAGTTCAATAGAGATAGATGGTATTGCTCATGAATTTTTTGCGGGGGATACCTCTCATCCTCAAACTAAACAAATATATGGGGTTCTGGATTTAATTGATGAAAAACTGAAATCTAGAGGGTATACACCAGATTATTCACAGGCAGCCATGGTTGATGAGCTTGACGATGGCAAACAACGCTCACTCAGGCTGCACAGTGAGAGACTTGCCATTGCTTTGGGAATCTTAAACTTGAAACCAGGCGTGCCTATTCGTGTTTTTAAGAATCTTCGGGTATGCAAGGACTGTCACGAAGTAACTAAATTGATATCCACAATCTTCAATGTTGAGATTATTGTGAGAGATCGTGCCAGATTTCATCACTTCAAAGATGGTTCATGCTCGTGCATGGATTATTGGTAATTTGGTGATATGACAGTTGGGTAAAAGAATTCATTATTCATAATCATGCTAGGCAAGGTATGGTTAATTAATTTAGTATCGTAGAGTTAAACAGCTTGTCTACCATCACCTCGAAATCCTACCTGTAAATGCTTCGATAAGCAAACTCAAAGTAAGCGAAGACAACCTCTATACCTATATTTGCAAATTGCTCTCACAAATTGGCAGAATGGATGGGATCTGTTGTAACTAAATAAGCTCGAGTAATGCTCACTTCACTTGCACATCAAGCAACTACTCCTATTATTAAGAGTTGAATGAAACATAGGCTCCAATTTCTGGCCTACAGGCATTAGGTATCCTTGGGATTTTCCCGTGTGCAATGGTTGCTCCTTCCACATGATGAAAAGACCCTGAATTGAATATCAATCCATACATGAACATTTACCGGGGGCCAACGACCACTATTTATAATTTCTTAATGCTAACAAGTCAATCAATTTGGAATCTTGATCTGCCAATCCAGCCTGTAAAGCGTCCAAAGTTGTATATCATTCTCCTTTAATTATTTATGTTGTTTATAAATATTACATTTTCAATCAAATCATTAGCTCCTTTAGTTACTCTCACATGATCCCCTGTTCCAACTCATCTTCTCATTTGGAAAATGCATTGTTCCCCACAGCCGCATTGCTATATCACCAACAGCATTGATTGCTTTTCCTGGTCGTTATGCCTTGTAAATATTCTATTCTGATTGAGTTCTATTCTATCTGCCTTTTCTATTTCCCACAGAATCGACATAACTCAGCAAACTACCATGCCTGTGATAATTGTGATGCAGGTATTTGCTCCACGCATGCATTCACTGCAATGGCGGTTATATGGGTAAGAAGAAGACAAGCGAGATATGTCCAACAATTCATTTATTTACAAGACTGCATGCACCCGGCAACATATATTTTCAAACATCAAAAAGGTCTGACAAAAAAAAAAAATTTACAACAAAAATTGATTAATGAACCAACAAAGACATGAAATAATTCTTCCAAGCAGAATAAAGTTGTGGATATCACAAGGGGCAAAATAGTACTGTAGTGATCCTCGGCCGCCGCAAGAAAACTTCATTCACATATGCTTTTCCCTCCACTGGACCACTGAAATTCTGGCTCTATAATCACACCATTTGCTAAGGTAACTCCTTTATACTTCATCAACTCTTGAATACTTTCAAATACAAATAGCATGATTTGGAATATACAGAATTGTGAGTTGTGACAGTGACTCGATGCTTCTTACTATGCACTTGCAGTCCGTTCTTTCAAAAATTCTCTTGCCACTGATACAACAACAAAACAAAAGTAAAAGGTAAGGCATAAGGACAAAGGGAACAATAGAGAATGATAAATGAAAGGATATCCAAGTGTATAAGAGTTTAATCAGTGAACTAATGCTTCAAGTAAAATTATCAATGATTGCAGCATTATCTTATTGTCACCAGCAAACTTTTACGGAAAAGCGACAACTATCATATGCTTAGCATGCATATAATACCAATGCACCAGATTTAATAAGCTCAAACCAGGGATACAACATCAATTGCATCCCAGACGAAAAGGGTGAAATACCAAATAAAAAATTATTAAGATCAACTTTTGCAGAAGTGAACAATGGGAGCAACCTTCCTTACAAGGGGGAAACATACCAACTACATAGAAAGAATCTTATACATGCTCATCTAAGTGACATCTTCTATTAAAAAACGTGTCAGATTTTGGCCCGATGCATAAAACATACATTTCCACCATAGCAACAAGAAACTAAATCCTAAAGCTGTTGGAGAGGATTGAAGGAACAAATATTTAGGCCTATTTTTGTTCTTCTAGTTTTGTTCTATGAGCTTTTCCACAATCTTAAATGCTTTCTGAGAATGTAGACCCAGCACTCTATCATGAGTAAATTGCTGGTACAAAACCAACAACTTATAAACTTGATACACAATACTAGTCGCAGGTACCCACAAATGCACAGCATTCCAACTCCTTCCTAGACCAATTACACATCTAAGAGCCCATAGCCACTTACGTTCATGGCTTTTGAAACACCCACATTATCTACACTTATCTGTAAATCAAATATATTGGCTGGAAAAAAGAAGGCTCACCAAATGAAATTTAAATGCTTTTACAGGCTTATTACCGCAGTGAATTGATTATATTATAACTTAAGAACTTTTACCGTCTTACATGTGTTTCTCCCAAGTTACTGAACCTATATTAGGCCGTAGGCATCATTTGAATTAAAGGAGGCCAAAGGAAGAATGAAAATGGCAGCTAACTCAGATGAAGTAAAAATGAAAAAATAAAAAATAATAATGTCTAAAAGCTAGAAACATTTTCAATGAACTACCTCATACACCATAATATAAACAAAGTTTCTCATGATGAAGTATTGAAACAAGCAAATATAGGACGATACAACTAGCATTTCAATAAGAAAGAAACTACTGAAATCTCAAAAGTTTTGTTTTGAACCAAAACGGAACACAAAATCAACAATCAACAAAAGTTGTTAACGTAAGCATCAGAGTAAGTATACCATGCACCCAGATGGACACATGTAACATTGACAAAATTAAACTATTAAAAACATAACTTCCAGAGAGTTTAGAACATGCAATTTGTAAATAAACTGGATTAATAGAGAGTATCAAAAGACAATCAAATTTGAATGAAAACGGGGGAAAAAAATTTACCGTTTGAAGATTGTGGAACTACAATAACATGCATATCCGAATTGTTAGGAGGAAGCTGCAGTCGCAGAGGATAAAGCTTGCCATTCAATGGACTACGAGTACACACGACAATATCGTGTATACCCAACTCTTCTCTCAATTTTTGAGTCAACTCATCAACTCCATTTCCTTTAAAGGTCAAAGCAAAGCCCTGCAATGAATCATCATCAACCTCTCCAGTCTCATCCGCGACATGGTAATATATGGTCCTCCCTTCAGACTTTGGAGGCGAACCAACATAAGAATCATTCGACTGAAAAACAAAAAATCACAAACAAATTAAACAGAATGAAAAGAAAAAATAAAATTAATTAGACTATAATATGTATACAAAAAAGAGAAAAGGAAAAAGAAAAAAAAATACGAGGTAAAAATAAAAGATGTCAATTCTCAGACCTCTTGTCTTGAAAATTTTCCCGGAACAGAGGAAGGCGAGGAGGAGTGAGAATCTAAAGAATCGGAATGGGAAATAGAGGGTGGAGGCGGAGCTTGTTGTTGACCGGTTGGAGATGGAGATGGAGATGGAGAGTGAACTTGAATCTCAACAACATGGACATCCCACAAAATCCAATCTTGAGTAGCAGTCCTATGAGGGATATCATGAGTGACAGAGTTTCTCCAAGGTGGCAATCCCCCGTTGGCTCTCAGGAAATGACCGTATCTCGTCTTAAGCTTCACTTGATTGGCTTCCCTGACGGGTTCCCACTCAACAGAGGAATCAAGCCTCCTGGGCAGTGACTGAATCACTTTCCGACCAGTCATCCCCAGCAGGAACGGCTGGTTCGAAGCCGTTAAGTACTTCCCGTAACAGCTCTTGAGGCGGATTATGTTCTGAGATCCGGGAACGGGCTCCACGGTCCATTTAGCGTTTTTGGAAGATCCGTTACGGTCTTGGGTAACGGACTCTTCATCTTCCTCGGCGATGAGAAACTTGTCGTGGTGGCTACGTAGTCGCACGGCTTTTGCGTTGTGAAAGAAGTCCATCCCGCCTTGGATTCCGTTGGATTTAGGCTTGGGCACTGTCTGAAAAATTATATACCAAAAGATAATAAAAATCCCGTTAAGACAAAAAGCGTTGAAAACACACTTGAGATTTGAGAAGTGGTCTTCTATCCAAAAATCTATAAATAGATATTATTAATTAATTAAGAAGGATTTACGATGTGTGTTTATTATAGTTTTCTCTTTCTTTCACATGCGCAAGCAACCAGCTGTTGAGTTGTTGTAAATTGTAATTAATATGAAGACATTTTATTTATATCTGCCATCCTAAGATTGCTTCTACTTCTAGAGGCGGTCTTGGTCAGAAAGAGCCAGCCAGCCAGCCAGCCAGCCAGCCAGCCGTCCGTTAGCCCTCTAATCTATAGACTTGAAAAGCTTGAAAACAGGAGGGGAGGCACGCGGTTAAATGAAAATATGGACACCGGCCAGTCACCACTCACCAGTGCCAGTAACGTGTGGCTACATTATTGAATTATTTTATTGACTGCCGCGTCGGCGTTAATTAGTTTCGTGTGCGTTGAGTTTTCTCACTTTTGTCACACACGGGTTTAATGCAATGCTCCGGGAGATTTCGTGTAGCTTGATAGAAGCTGGGGGGTACTTTCGGACATTCAAGCCCAAACTTATTACGGCGTTGAACTGGTCAACGTTTTGACGATATGAAATAAATTTTACAGGCTACAGGATAACGACTTCACTTCACAGACTTCTCTTCTTCATATATTATCGCCTACGTTAGCGCGTACCCATTTTTCGATTTTTTTTTTTATTACACTAGAAACATGGGTTTGGTAAAAGTTTGGTTACCTTTTCATTATTACGTAAATTAATTATTGAATTCTGGAGATACTTACTCAAAGTGGCAGCAAAACAAATCTAACTTAATTTGGAGATGAGAAAGGCTAGGATTGTACTTGCTTTATTAGATAGATACAACCCTTGAACTGGTTAAGGAGATACCCAATTTAGAAATTTTGAACCTAAGTTAGCAACAACACACTCACAAGCAAAAGGTTGTGTATCTTATTGTTTCTTTTCGTGTTGGTTATATTTTTCCTGGCCTACATAAAGTTAATAGAGAAATATGTGGAGAGGGTGCAGGTGGTTCATGATAAAGACAAATACCTTCTACTGCTAACAAAGTGATGACATGATTGGCATGGCACGCATAATGGGATATACAGGAGTAAAAGTTGTTTGAGTAGTGCGGTTTTGTGCTTTCTTATATTTGTTTAGATTCGCTTTACTCCTTGTAGTGGAGGGTGAATGGGTGATCCACATAACTCAGAAGTGTCATTTCATAAATGACACACAGTATCTACTGGTAAAACATTTTAATTAATCGTGTTAATATATATGATTTATGACATGCCAAATTAAGTTTCATAACAGATTTTAAAACAAAGGCATGGCCATATACATGCATTGTCACGCGTATGTCAATGCACCATACATGCATACATACGTATATATTATTCAGCACTTGTCCTATCATCATACGATATAATTAACCTTATTAGATGAAAATGACCAGCCAAACTATTATTATATTTCTGTGCCTATCATATATAGCAATAGCAGCAATAATTTAGTCAATTACTGTATGCGACACTGACTATATGATCATCGTCTAGACAAGAAAAAGAATGAAGTAATGACGAAGAAGATTAAGCAAATTAATAAATTATCTAACAAGTAAAGAAAAAGAAATGAAGAACATACCTTGTTTGGGGATAAAAGTGAGAACCTGGAACGCTTAATCGGAGACACAACTGACAAGGGAGACCCAGGGGCGGAAGCCAGAGCCCCGTCGGACAAGACGTCCAAAACATCATCAGAAACCGAGCTAGAGCTCGAAACGGACGACAAATACTCCAAAAAAGAGCCCGTTTCGGGGAGTTCGACGGACTCAACGTCCCACAAAATCCAATTCTTGGTGGACCCAGTATGAGGCTCGTCATGGGTCAACGAGTTTCTCCACGGTGGCGTGCCGCCGTTTGCACGTAAAAACTTACCGCACCAACTTTTGAGCTTGAATTGAAAGCCGTCTCTGATGGGCTCCCACTGAAATATCCAGTCCATGTTCTTTTCTTCAGGAACAGCTTGGACAACTTTGTTCCCAGTCATGCCGAGCAGAAACGGAATATGAGAAGCCGTCAAGTACTTGCCGTAGCAGCTCCTGAGACGAATAACGTTGCCTTTGTTCTCAACTAACTCGACTAACCATGTTGCTTTTTTGCCAGATGATGCTCCGTTTCTGCTCTGACGCACCGTGCCCTGATCGTCGTCGGCGACTAAGTACTTGTCCAGATGGCTACGTAGCTTGACTGCTTTGCTTTTGGCGAAGACCTCCATGCAATCAAAAGTACTGCTACTTACGTTTGGGCGATCCAGGACGAGTAGGAGAAGGAGAGAGTGCAAATCTTATTAATATAATTTATTTTTTCAATTAATATTTCACAGTGTAAATTTATGAAAAGGCGAATTTGTTTGATATATTTGTTGTTGGTAATTTCTGATTTCTTAATGGACTAGAATACATTATAATATTATATTATGGAAGCTTCAGAAAGCGAGGAAGATGCCAATGAAATTACTACTTATGAGGCGAAGACCCAAGACTTCACACTTGGGGACCGGGTTGACCGTGAAAGTTCTGGGACCTGGGGCTGGGCTGGGCCGTGATTGACGATTTATTGGACTTTCAGGGAGCAAAGTGTTATGTTCACACGCTGCAGGAGCGTTGGCAACTGTGTCTTCAAAGCCGAGTGCGTGCGATGAGAACCCAATTGGTTGGATAGGGGGATTGGTGGTTGCGCACTTGCGCTTGCTGACCTGCACCTGCACCTGCACAGCAGTTTTGGACACGACGCGTGGGTTATTTGTGTCCTTGTTCTTGTTGGTTGTTTGGTTTACAAATTTCTTATCGTCTTCCTCTAGAATCAGAGATTTAAGACTGAGTCCGACTCGTGGATACAAATGAAATCCGAAGCTCGGCAGGATAATAGAAGTCATCAAATTATGTGATTCACGCCAGATAATAAAAGTCATCATATTCACTCTATATATATATATGTTTCTCATGAATTTTTATTTTAGAGTAATTATAACTTTTTTCTTATGAGAGATTGATGTAATTTAAAAGTCATAATATCTTAATACCAAAAATACTTTCAAAAAATAACTCAATTTCTATTACTATATATTTTCCTTTTAAATTTTTTTTTATTAAATAATTTCTTTATTAAGCCACGGTAAGCTCCGTAAACGGAAGAACTTTTTGTACAAATATGAGAACTTCTTAACTGAATCAAGAATCAAAAACTTGATAATTTCGTTTTGATTATCAAAGATGCTGTGAATTCTGAATCGCTTACGAGAGTGAGCATATCTACGCACTGGGCTAGCAATTGCAATTGGGCTAAAACTATTGGGCCTTGAAAAAGACAATAAGCTCACTGTTACATGGACCCTCTACTAATGCCCAAAATTATTTGAACCTACAAACGCCCAAGAATAATCATGAACCAATGACTGCTTAACATAAACAGGAAGGACACTGGCTTTTATTTTATTTATTTAAATATGGCCCCAATCCATTTTGACACTAACAATATACCCAACAAAATCCTGCTCAATGAATATTTCTCAAGGAGGTGAAAAAAATAAAAATAAAAATAAGAGTACTTGGGACATTGATCTTCTTACGATGAATCCTTATGTGAGAATATAGACATTAATGATATTAAAAATATGGATGAATTTTTGTCAATAAAAGTCAGATTTACTTCTATTTATATTTGAATCAAGTGTAAATCCATATGATGGAAGCGGAGTATGAAAGAAAATATGCACTATTTTGGGGGGAAATTTGGTGTTGATATGAACTAGCGAGCTCATGACACGTGGCCAAGAGAAATCAATAGCGTCTAATCAGATACCAGGATAGCTCAAACAAATCAAAAGATAAGCTTCTTAGAGAATGACGAGCTTGATTAATGAATGCAATACAAATGGGCATTCTTAAAATCAAAATTTGATGGATTGAGTTAACACATAAAAATATAAGCATGCCATCATGAAAAAGGAATAAAATATCTTTCTTGTAGCTTAGGGGGAAGAAGCCAATGAGAGTATTAGATTCCTTAAGCAAAACAATAAGGAGAAGCACATTAACTATCCTCTGTTGCTTCCTGAAAAGAGCAAGACCGAGTTTGCCATGTGGCTAATTATAGAGGCAAAAAAGGCATTTAGAGCTTTGTTGCACTCTAAGCTCATGGATGTTACCATCAAAGGAGAGACAAATGAAAGTACTAAAATAACCTCATCTGAGGAAGGTCAACCAATGAATATCTGTCAAATGTCTAAATAGACTAAAATCGCTATCGCTAACTTCACCTTTAATCTCATATATGCGGCTTTTAAAATTCTTTAAGAGCTTGTGAATTTCATGTGCATTTTTATCCAATTTCACCCTCTTTCAAAATCCAAACTTGTCTAATAATCTTTTCTCATCTTGTAAGAACACACCTCAAATTTAATAAGGCACCTTCGCTCCCTTTAAAATAAATATACTTGTCTTAATTAGATCCACAAAAAATTGGTTAAAACATGCACAAATAAACACCACTGCCCACAAATGTTATGATGCTTTTTGTTATGTTTTATGTTTAAATTTCGAAACAACTTGTAAGTTGTAACGAAACGCACATGCCACACACACACACCTAAAAAAAAATAAGAGAGAAAATGTGAATAAAACGTAGATGTTATAAATCCCAGTTTCTAGAACCGAAGCCCAGCAAAGCAAAGATGTGAGATAGTGGGCGTGGTGCTCTAGCCTATCTCTTAATCAATTTTGAATATAGTTTTCTCGAAGCCAAAGCAGCACAGTCCACTCCTCGGCGACAGCAAGACCTAATCTTAATGGAATTAAAATACAATTTTCTTTTGTTGGTTTCTGAACAACAGAAATAAACAATCAATTGAAATTAAGACTCCGCAGCCAAGGGCGCGGCCAAGAGAAATAATAGCGTCTAATCAGACACAGGATAGCTCAAACAAATCAAAAGATAAGCTTCTTAAAGAATGACGAGTTTGATTAATGAATGCAATACAAATGGGCATTCTTAAAATCAAAATTTGATGGATTGAGTTAACACATAAAAATATAGGCACGCCATCATGAAAAAGGAATAAAATATCTTTCTTGTAGCTTAGGAGGAAGAAGCCTATGAGAGTATTAGATTGCTTAAGCAAAACAATAAGGAGAAGCACATTAACTATCCTCTGTTGCTTTCTGAAAAGAGCAAGACCGAGTTTGCCATGTGGCTAATTATGGAGTCCTTTTAAGCCCATGGATGTTACCATCAAAGGAGAGACAAATGAAAGTACTAAAATAACCTCACCTGAAGAAGGTCGACCAATGAATATCTGCCAAGTGTCCAAATAGACCAAAATGGCTATCGCTAACTTCACCTCTAATCTCAACTTATTTCGTGTATGCGAATTTTAAAATTCTTTAAGAAGGTGTTTGGTTGGAAGGAGAGGAAGGGGGAAAGGGAAGTAATTTAAATTCTTTATTTATTTCCTTTGTTTGATTTACCATAATTTATAGGAATTTAATTTCCATAAGAATTTAATATACATCATAATGTGGAATTTAGATTCCACACCAAAGAGTGATGAATTTGAATTCCACCTCTATTGGAAGCCAAAACATCCAAAAGTACCCTTTCAATTTTTATTAACTTGTTTAATATTATCAAATAATTATTATTTATAATTTTATTTTATCAATTTAATATTACAGATAATTAATTTTATATTAGTAAAAGTTAAAGTAATGGTTTAAATAATTTAATAAAATCACTTTATTTATTTTTTTTACTTTAAAAAATAAAAATAAAAATTTAAACAATGCCGTGACCGCCACATTGCTACGGACCGCCACGGAATCGCGTGGGACGACACGTCTGCATCATTGCCGCCGTACGACAATCAACCCGGTTATATCATAACACAAGTGAAAAAATGAATCTATCTTCTTCAAATCAGGTTAAAGAATTGGAAAACTTTCTAACTATCTCGATCCGGACAAACATCAAGATTTTACCAAATAAGTTTGCTTCAATCCATAGATCGTCAAGCTCGAAAGATTTTCATATAATTCTTGAAATTGAAACGACATTGCGTGGCGGCGCAAGTCGTGCAACTCAATTTTTGTTGTTGTTCAAATAAAATTTTAAAATTATAATATATTAATTAAGAAATTATTTGTATTATGTCATAATTTATTTAAAAATAAATTAAATTAAACTAATTTTAAAATAAAATTATGTTAATAAACTTTTTAAATGGAGTTTAATTATAAATATAATGATATTATCTAAAATAAATTTGTATTAGTTATTTATATAATATATTAAATATAAATTTATTGTTTAATTTTTAAATTATATTTATGCTAAATATTAAAAGTTTAACACTAAAGAGTGAAAGTGTCCAAATAAAAATTAAGACATTTCCTTTCTTTGTATAATTTTAAAACAAATTAAACATTAGAAAATAATTTCAATATACTCTCCTCTCATTTCTTTGACTTTCCTATACTCTCTTCTCTTTCCCTTTCTTAAAACCAAATACCTCCTAAGAGCTTGTGAATTTCATGTGCATTTTTATCTAATTTCACCCTCTTTCAAAATTCAAACTTGTCTAATCATCTTTTCTCATCTTGTAAGAACACACCTCAAATTTAATAAGACACCTTCGCTCCCTTTAAAATAAATATACTTGTCTTAATTAGATCCACCAAAAATTGGTTAAAACATACACAAATAAACACCACTGCCCACAAACGTTATAATGCTTCTCGTTATGTTTTATGTTTAAATTTCGCACAACTTGGAAGTTGTTACGAAACGCACACGTCACACACACACACACACCCAAAAAAAAAAAAAAAAATTGAGAAAATGTGAATAAAACGTGGATGTTATAAATCCCAGTTTCTAGAACCGAATGCCCAGCAAAGCAAAGATGTGAGATAGTGGGCGTGGCGCTCTAGCCTATCTCTTAATCAATTTTGAATATAGTTTTCTCGAAGCCACTCCTCGGCGGCGACAGCAAGACCTAATCTTAATGGAATTAAAATACAATTTTCTTTTATTGGTTTCTGAACAACAGAAATAAACAATCAATTGAAATTAGGACTCTGCAGCCAATGGCGCCAACTTTAAATTAAAAAAAAAAAAAAAAACTCTCTTTGATATTATCCATACGCTCGAAAACAAAACGACTTCAAATAGTGATATAAACACAGTTAAGTTAGCTCAAGAATATTAAAAAAAAAAAAGGGGGGGATTTATATATAATTCAATATGAACATGATGGATCTTTGAACTTTAAAATTGAAATTATTATGCATTAAAAAAAAAAAAAGATATTAAAAGATTCTACTAATATGGACACATGCAGCAGTAAATAGTTTGCAAAAGAAAATTAATGACAAAAGAAACTAAAATTGCTAGAAGCAAAGTAAACGCGATTCCAAAATAAAAGCAGACAAGGCATCATTAAAAGGAGGACCTTAAGAAGAAAGGTTGCTGACATTAATCCGAAAAAGACGGCTGTTGAAGTGGAAGGTCACCTTCACGTACCGTGGCCTTCTCCGCTTTCAGACTCGCAAAGGGGCAGAGCCAGCCGAGCCGAGGGATGCAAATTCAAAAAGAAAAGAAAAGCAAAGCATTTTCAATATTGAAAAGATAAAAAAAAAAAAAAAAAAAAAAAAAAAGCAAGCCAATAAGAAGATTTTTCCACACACCACAAGTCCACAACCACAAAGCGGGTCTCTCTCCAGCCTCCACAAACACCCACCCTGCGGCTGGCCCCATGATCTGTTTTCGAGTATTTTTCTTGTCTTCGCTAACTCCACCTCATTTCACGTGACCCCCTCCCTCCTCACCTTCTTCTCTTCACTCCAAGAACCTAGGCGAGGCAACGGAAACAACACTTGACGATTCAGCTCAGATTTCTCCTTAGCTTTATTTTTTATGTCAACTTGTTGTATTCCATCTCTTTCTCCCCATGCCTTCATCATCGAGAAACTTGCGTTTTCCTCTCGTTTCATTCACGTTACCAATATTTATCTGTGTTCTAACAGGAGGTCACTCGTGTTCTACTTCAACAACTGCAGCTAGATCTTCTTCTTCTTCATGTCCGCCCTTCACTACAGCGGTACCTCCATTTCCTTTCTCATCGTCACCAGGATGCGGCCACCCTTCTTTTCAAATCAGATGCTCTTCGCCGCACTCTATCATCTCAATCAACCACCTCAATTTCTCTATCCTTCACTTCGAACCCAACTCCACCTCCCTCATTCTCTCTCCCCATTACCCCAACTCCATCCCCAACCCTAACTGCTCCTCCTCATCTGATCTTTCAACTCTTCCGAATCACTCAATCAACTTCTCCGGCACGCCCTTTCGGGCCTCCGACAGCTCCTGCTCCCGTCTCTCCCTTCTCCGCCCCTGCTCCCCTCCGAATCTCCCTAACTGTAGCCGCTGTCCCTGGGAATGCAGGCTCATCAAGAACCCAGCTCAGCTCGTCCAAGACTGTGAATCTTCTCACGGCCTTTTGTCATCCGAGCAAGGCTGCCAAACGGACGTTTTAGGGTTTCTCGACAGTTTCTTGAAGCTGGGTATGCAAGTCGAGTACGATCAAGTTCAGGACTCTTACTTCACTGGGTGCAAAGATTGTGAAGCCAACAACGGTGGTGTTTGCGGATTCAACTCATCCGACCCTAACAGGCCTTTCCTTTGTTTCCATTCCAAATCTAGCTTGTCACCTCCCTGGATTCACCCAACCAACATCAACCGCATTGCAATCTTAAGCACCATCTTTGCGTTAACATGTTTGCTGCTTGCGTTTTCAATTGGCATAGCTATTTTCAGGTCCAAAAGATTCAGGTCGTCGTCAGCTACAGAATTAGAAGATCCAACAACTCTGTTTCTTCATCGCCACCGTTCAGCAAGTCTTCTCCCTCCAGTATTCACCTACGAAGAGCTCGAATCTTCCACTAATAGGTTCGACCCGAAGCGCAAAATCGGCGACGGAGGCTTTGGATCTGTTTACTTGGGCCAACTATTTGACGGCCGAATCGTCGCTGTTAAATACCTTCATAGTAAACACCACAGTTGCAACAAATCCTTCTCCACTAAATCCTTCTGTAACGAAATCTTGATTCTGTCCTCTATTGATCACCCAAATCTTGTTAAGCTTCACGGGTACTGCAGCGATCCTAGAGGTTTGCTTTTGGTCTATGATTACGTTCCCAACGGCACACTTGCCGACCATCTCCACGGCTCAAAGAGCCTGTACCGCGAAGGGTCGTTGACGTGGCAGGTCAGGCTTGATATCGCTTTGCAAACAGCTTTAGCCATGGAGTACTTGCATTCCTCTGTCGTGCCTCCGATTGTTCACAGAGATATTACTTCGTCTAACATTTTTGTCGAGAAAGATATGAGGATTAAAGTTGGAGATTTTGGATTGTCCAGGCTCTTGGTTCTTCCCGAAACGTCGTCGTCCGGTTCCGAGTATGTGTGCACTGGGCCTCAGGGTACCCCCGGGTACTTAGACCCGGATTATCATCGCTCGTTTCGGTTGACTGAAAAGAGTGACGTGTACAGTTTTGGTGTGGTGTTGTTGGAGTTGGTTTCTGGGTTGAAAGCAGTGGACCAAAGCAGGGAGAAGAGAGAGATGGCATTGGCTGATTTGGTTGTGTCTAAAATCCAGATGGGGTTGTTGCATCAAGTTGTGGACCCCGTTTTGGCGCTTGATGAAAAGGCGATGAACGGTGTTGATGCTCTTGCTGAACTGGCGTTCAGATGCGTCGCCGCTGATAAGGATGATCGTCCGGATGCCAAGGAAATCGTCGAGGAGCTGAAAAGGATCGGGAGCAGCGTACGTGGTGGCGGCGACATCCGTGGCTCTAATTTCAATGACACTGACGTGGCACCGCGCTGACTCACTTTAATTAATTTTTGTTGGGTGAGATCGGGACCCACCTGCACGTGTGTGGGGTTTGACTGACTGCAACAAGCAATGGGATATTTATTTATCGCTTACGTCAGAGGAGGGTTTGGTAAGAAAAGTATTTGAATGCAACAGTGTCGCCCATTGCTGTAATAGCTTAGCTTCGCCTTCAATCAATTGTGTTATTTGAATTTGTACAGTGAATAAGTAATATTACAACCAAATAATATATTGATAATTTGAGGCCCCATCTCCAATTCTCCATCTTTTATTGGCATTGATGAACACTTGTTTATATTGTTAGGTTATTGTACATGATGAAAAATGGATAGTAAACACTACATGCATTCAAGCTCGCTGTTATTAATTTCTTTAGGGGACTTACGGGAAGCACATTTCACCCCCTTGTGTTAGGGCTGGATGATACAGGCTATTTCAATATGCCCGGCCTTCTCACCTACAACAGCTGCTTCTTTTTTGCCTGCTTGTCATGGGATAAGCTCTCTGCTGATCCCAATTAATGCATCAGATATTGTTTGTTAAATGGCATGCAAGTCAAGTTTTATATCAAATTGGCAAACCCAAAAAAAGGCAAATTTTGCGAGGCAGAGCTGTACCTGCGGGGGTCACATGAAAGGAAGTCCGTCTCTCCTCTTGGTCGATCCGCTTCCCCATTACTTCAATTGTAGTGCAGTGGGTTAAAAATCCTACCTTTGGCAGCTTGTCCCGCATGCAGCAACGGACTGCACCGTACTTCATTGAATACATCTAGCTGTTCATCAGACGCCCTGATCATCTAGCAATTTGCAAGTAAAATACATATTTTCCAGTCTTTCTAAATGATTTTGGTTCCAAACCTTGCCACTTCCATGTCTTATATTGTTAGGTACTTGAGGCAAAGGGACACAACAACAGAAAGAACCACTTCCGTTCTTGCTCAAGAAACAATAGCAGAACACCAAAGTGTGCAGACAAATTTGTTTTATCGTATGTTTGTTGTTTGATGGCAACTTTAATCAGTGTTGACGAATCCAATCCAATGAAACACACATAGTTGTTAAACAACTAGCTTTGATTCGTTTAGGTGTGTGGAAATCTTGCACCTGGAAATTTCTCCATCACAACCAGAGATTTTTTTTTTTTCAACAGAAGAAAGACCGGAGGGGTTAGACTTCAAAGAGTTTTAAGTGGAACGAAGGAGTCAAGGTTCTACAACTCCACTAACCTTATCAGAGCCTCTTCGGAATCTCACATCCCCATACCTGACACTAAACTCCGCTCATCTAAAATTCACTGGCCATCTTCGTCGTGGACTACAACTCACGAGCTTCAATGACGTTCCCCGACCATCTTAAACAAATCTTTATTATTTTAGCTTGATTAGTGAAAATCTCGGCTAAAACGCCAAAGCAGACTATATAAATCTGCCCAAACTCTACTCCTGAGACAGTGACACTTAAGAGTAAATTTTCAATACTTGCAAATCTAGTAACTCTTAAAAATTAAAATTTGTCGCTAAGGAAAGTAAATCTACAACTTAATGTATGCTTCTTATCCCTTGCTCATTCGTTAAAAGGAAAGGGTTGAAATGGCTCGATTACCCTATGCTTCTCGCTTTCAGGGAAGATGAATGGGTCATCTCTGAGCTCGAAAGTGAGACACATTACATTTAGAAAGAAATCATAAAAGATATTTTGCCTTGAACGTGGCATGGTGACTATCAAGAATCACATACACAACCGTGAAATGAGGCAAGCGCACTAACAGGTTCATGAATAGAATTATTCATCAACATTTTTCAAAATCTCGCCTCTCATCACATGCCTATACATACATAGCAAAGAAAATTCCTCAATTACTTCAACCTACAAAGCACACATTCCCTTTTAAGGAAATAAATCCTGAATATCAAGGATGTCAGCGAGCACACCAGCTGCTGTTGTATCATTTCCTGCTCCAGCTCCTTGAATAACTAATGGCTGCTCACTATAACATCGACTATATATTTCCAACTGCATGACAGAAGAAATAGAGTCATTTTTCTATGTAGTCTATTTTACACCCCCACACTCCCCACAACCCCACCCAACCTCCCCCTCACAATCACCACACTACCCCCCCCCCCCCCGGCACAATAAGAAAAGAACTTAAGAACGGAGGTCATTGGTCATGTCAACAGACAGAGAGATATTGATGAGTGTGTACTGTTCATGAACATATAAACATTCACAATATCTATGATGTTTGGAACTGTATTTTTCAAATGTTGCAACAGTTTACATGTTTCACTAATTAGTTAATTACTAGAGGCTCGTGAAATGAAAGGAAATTTAATCACTGTTTGTATGCTCCTGTCACATGAGGGTGAGAGCATAGGTTTATGGCCCTCTATATTGACCAAAAAGGGTCAATACATCAAATAGGCATAGGGTTGCTTGGCATAATATTATTAAGACAAAAATTTTTACTCATATGCTCTTTGGCATTATCTCAAAAGACAAAGAGCAGGATGCAGATGGGGTACAAGGCAACATTTTGATATTTACTACTAAAATGATAATTCTAAAACGAAAGAGGAAAAAATGAAATCTTATCCTCATTTCTTCCTACTTGACTCATTTAATTTGTCAGTCCTTCTAGTTTATATGAGACAATTAAGCCATCACTTCTCACAAACTTGTAGCTCGTCAGAAGCATTCTTTTCAGATCAAGTTTTACGAAGCACTTACATGTTACATTTTCAATCTCTTTGAGTAAGAGAAGTGCTTACCACATTGTCACTTCCCCTCAATCTTCCCAAAGGAGAATTCTTGGGAAGTTCTTGAATGCCAACAGAACACCTGCCAAGAATGCAACAAGTTAATATCCCAGAAAAAGAATGAGAGTTCGAAAAATTTAACACATATTCTTAAGCTATTTAGTGGAGAGTCCAATTACAGGTTTACTAATGACATGAAATTCTATGTATTACCAATGTGGAATACATATAAACTGGCACCCAAATGGAAGCTTAATACAGCACTTAACCAAATGGTTCTTGCGCGACATAGAAACTAAACCCAATAGGATTGACTAAGAACTAGATTTAAACACCATCTTAGACGAATCCAACCGCAAAAGCTTGCAGGTACGGAAATAATAAAATTTAGCACAGATCAAAGATGAAGCCATTATATTCTAGTGAAGAACAATGCACAATGCAAGTGGAGACACTCTTGAACGTAAGAGTCCACGCGATCATAGCTGATTAGATCAAATTCTAACCTAAAATAAATTTCTGTTGTCATGATAAGGAATAATGAAATTATCTGTAATTATTGCCTTCCATATTGATTTTTTTATCAACCATCTAATTGAGAAATAAGATCTCAAGCTAGAACTAGAAAAGAAGTTGTCGTATGGACAGATCAAATGACCGACCAATTCAATTACTCCTCTTGAACCTTCAATAGAAAGGAAGTTATCACATAATCACTTGGCGAACTGAAGGGTAAGGCCCCGGTCTACTGAACCAGAGATTCTAGGTTCAAAACCCAGTTAGGTTGATTTTCCTCTTCTGCTCTAATAATGCTGCTTTGGTTGTCGGTGATTCAAACCCAAAAAATTGTAAATAAAATTTTTAAAATTGCTGTTATATCAAATCTCAACAGCGCTTAAGACTTCTTGAAAAAAAAAATCAATATGCTTAAGAATTAACAAATTGTTATATAACTTCCTACTTACTGAAGGAAAAAGAAAGCAGTTAGAAGCTCAATTTATTGTACAAATGTTTGAAGTGGTGCAGTGTTGTTATAGAGATACTTTGCGGACTTTATGAGTGTCTTGATATGTATTTGATAAAACTGTGTAAAGAATGGTTAGAATACCTTGAGCCCTCGAGCACACAGACATAACGGAGCACGTTCCCATTAAGAGAAGCCTTTCTGACTCTTTCCCCAATGTCATTATCAAGCAATGGAAGCCCAGTGCTCAAGAAGTGTTCCACAGACATTATGTTAGGTCCCATATCTTCAGGGTACAAACTCTCAATCTGTCAAACAGAAATAAGCGCTACATAAGAAATTCAAAAGCAGATGTAGGACTAGGTCACGAATAACTTAGCATTTTATTAGCCCATAAAGAGAAGAAAGGTTGAATTAGGCATAGTTGAATTTGAGCATAAAGCATATTCATTGGTCCATCAAACATTCATTAATAAAGGAGAATTAAACAACCAACTGCACCTACTTTGATACTGTCAATGTTGATTCGCATTCCAAGGAGTCGAGCAAGGATCAAAGCCTGTTTTAACATCAACAAAAAATGAATAATGCCATGAAAGCATAGTGCATGAATTTATGTTTAGCCAATTTATCTGATATTCTATGTACTGATTAATAAAATGAATAGCTTGACAACCCTGACTCAGTAAATTGATAAGACTATAAGATGACTATCTTGTCACATCAAAATCAGTTATCCATGAATGTTTTTAATCCAACCTATATAATAGTCTTAGCAAAAATCAAAAAACAAAAAAAAGTTCTTGATTTGATTACTTGAACTAATTATGCTTATTCTGTGAAATAAACTCTTTTGCTCGTTACAATGCTACATATATTTATGATATATATGACATTTAATTTTATTCAAAGAAAGAAGGATATGCAAAGGGTAGTGGAGCAGTATTCCATGAAAAGGTAATCAACATGGCATGAAAAACCAAAAAGGGAATAAATAATAACACTCATCTACCAACACCTTCCATTTTTCCTCATAAAAAAGAATGGAATATCATTCAACTCAATTGAAACCTCACCTAAAAGGCATGATTCATAAAGGAAATAAAACTAATAGCAGGGATCATATAAGTTGCACATAATATATTACCATAATACACTGGTGATCATACGATTCATCTGACAGGCGGTAAGTATTTAAGAAATAGTAAAATTAGAGCTTAAAGCATGGGGGCTTAAAATAACAGAAACATAACAAATTAATAAAATTGGGAATACAAAGATCCAAACCTTCCTGGCAACATCCATCCCACTGAGGTCATCGCGTGGATCTGCATTAATAACCTTAATTAGAAAAAATTATAAAAAACATACTTGTAAATATAAGAGTAACAAAATGCTAAAATTAAACCCATTAAATAACAAGATATCACTTGTATGACCAATATCTAGTAGAAATGAGCATACTCATTTTCTCTTATATATGGAAATCTATCATGTGTGAGTATAAAGGTGTGAGCAGTCTATCAAAGTTCTTGCTTGGGTTCCATTGTCATCAGTCTGTCACTTTACCAAATTCATAAAGTATTATTAATGATAAAAGAATCTTGTTGTGATGTTTATTTCTTCTTTTTCATTATGTTAAGAAACGAAATTTTTCTAATGCATGAAAAATACAAAGGCGAAACAAATGTTGACCGGAGTGGCAAAAGCAACTTCAAAGGCTGAAAAAAACCTATAAAATATGCTGTAGACTCATCTAAACTAGCCACCAACAAAGATTCCAGCCCCTCACAACTAAAATAGCTGTATAAACCTGACAAAGAAAGTAACCAAAGCAAACCAGGCTATTCCTGTGTTTTAATAATCAACCAAATTGAAGAAACTTTTGCTTTAAGTTTCCAAAGCACCGGTCAATGGTAAACAATGCTTAAGGCATGAGTATTTGGAAAAACAATATTACAGCCAAAAAAAAGTCCATAAACGAAAAATAATAAGAATTTAAATTGTGTAAATATTTGAATATAAATTTGGAAGCATGAATAAACAAAATTAGATGATGCAACTGAATATACTTATAAAAAGGATATGATCTACTGCAATATAGAAATTTAAAATCGCAATTAAACCTGGTTCAGTGTATCCCAGGCTTTTAGCAGCCTTAACAACTTGACTAAGTGGCTTTCCATCCTCAACCTCGCTCATTACATACCCCAATGTACCTAATACAAAATATATTATGAAAATGATAGCCAATATCCATATATGAAAGATGGTTGCACGAAAATACAAGTAGGCACAGGAAAAGCAAGAACTTCATATGTAAAGGAAGAATAAATGTCCCAAAAAAAAAAAAAAGAAGAAAAGAAAACCAATACCACTCAGACTTCCAACAATACGATGGACAGGGTCTCCTGAAGAAAGAATACGATTTAAGGATGCTATGACAGGAAGGCCAGCACCAACCTATGGAGAAACAGACATCAAATAAGACACTTCACCCACGATTTCCATTTATATGACAAAAGCAGGAAACTTCACTTACAGTTGACTCATACCGAATACGGCGTGGACGTGAGACCAACTTGTCATAATCATCCTACATTACAGAATAGCATGAGGTTTGTAAAAATATTCACATGCAATAGCAACAACTTGTTAGGCATGAATAGTGGACAAAACAGTTTGGAAAATAAAGGGACAACAAAAAGTTATCATTTTCCTTCAATAGATTTATATATGCTCTGCTCTTCCAATTCCAAATGGTAGTTACGAGTAATTTGCAGAGGAATTTTCATTATCTTCTCTAGATGAAATTCAAAAACATTAATATTGCACTTAATTGCTCCATGAAAATTTGCCATTTTTAATTTTAAAAGAATTAAACACCAAATGTAATTCGTCTTAAATGGTAAAAATATAGAATGTTCGAACTGGCCGCAAAAGAAATGGCATGGCAGCATTTAGTGACGGCAGGAAGTGTTGCCATCTCTAGAATTAAGTCTGTTAGTGGTTGATCACAGAATAGCCATAGGATGATTATACATGTCCAACTAAGTCCAGTTACTACCTAATAAGGAAGCCTTGTAGAGTTATTACCATTGTAGACGTAAGAGGCTTCTTGTTTGCCAAGACAATGCAACAACCCAAATCAACTGCTTGAGTTAATATTTCAACAGTCTCAGAACTGGCAGAGCAATCAACAAAGGCCAAACCTGTTACAAGGTTAAGCAAGAGACCAAGCTTGAAATGACCTTACTTGACGTGAATGAAACATAAAAAATCTCTAAACTCTAAAAACAAACATGAAACTTCCATTGATTGAACAAATAATCAGTGTTTCAAAAGAAGTAAAAAGGCTGGTAAGATAGTACTTGTCATGAAGACGAACCTGTTGATTTACACAGAAGAGATGCAATTTCTGATAACTTTCCTCTCAAATCAGAATCGAGAAACACTTGGCATTCACCTTTGATAAAGAATCAAAAGAAAAGCAAAAGCATGAGAAATAAACAAAATAAGTAATCTATCATATCCTCAACAATACAATACAAGAGGATTACCTCCGAAACCACCAATAAGAGTTGAGAGAGAAGAGTGGTCCGCCTTGAGGCGACAAATTTCTGATAAGAGGTTATCGTTGAACTCCTTTGTGAAAACATCCGACGCAACAACCAATGACTTGCTGTCACCTACTCCTACCACTCGCAAATGCACTCCCTGCCGCGCCGACCAATCATCAATCATGAAATGTTACAGTTAAAACAAATTTACCAGTCTTCTATAGAAACAGAATCATCGACGAGTTTATTAGAAGGCAGGCGCATGCATATCAAAAGAATACATCTCCGTCATGTAATAATTAATGAATATATAGCTACTAAATAATTAATTAATTAGTTAATTTGTAGGGCGGGCGCTAACGAACTTCGGAAAGTAGAGAAGAAGTACCAGATGGGCATGAAGTGATCGGCAGGAAACAATGTGCTGGAGGAGCTGGCGTCCAACGCCTCCGCATCCCATCAGAACCAAAGGGATTTTCTTCAGTGTTGCCATTTTTTTTTCTCTCTTTTTATTTTTATTTTTTATTTTTGCCCTTTTAAATGGGGACTGGCGCTGCAGTCTCAGACTCTCGATGGCTCAGAGCAGCTCCTTTGTTTGATGACTTTAGTTAGGTCCGACGAAGTCAGGACGAATTGGGCCTCAGGGTAGGCCCGGGTATACAGACCGTATTTTACCGGCCGTTTCGGTTGACTGAAACTAGTGAAATGTATACAGTTCTGGTGCGGTGGCGGTGTTAAGAGTTGATTTCTGGGAAAGAGAATAACAGAATATCAAATTCTGCACACAATTTATTCAATCAACACATGTTTGATGGTCATTTTAATCAGTTTTCATATGATTATTAACAACCATTTTGTCTGGCAATGTGCTCGTCGCCAAAGATTGCGAATTGATTTTAGCCATATGCCAAAATAGACTTCAATATTTAAGTTCTAACTTAAATTTTAATAACATATATTGCTCATCTATGGAATGATAAATGTAAGATTATTTTATTACTTTATTATACTATTCAATTGATATAAGTGGATTAGAATTCAGATTACAACTCAAATATTTAAGATTCTAGTGGCCAAAAAGAAGCCTTCTGAGTTTGAAAATCGTTAATTCTTGCAAAATGCCATGCAGGAATTTCACCGTTACATAATACGATAACTTTCATAACACCAAATATGGCACGTAGCCCAGATATGTACTGCATGTGGGGAAAATGTCTGCAGAGAAAAACAACAAAATAACCTTTATACCTTCACTTGGTATTATGGTATACATGAATATAGATAATAAGCTCTTTGCGGCAAATGACACACAGGAATTTCAAATTTTAGTAGACACGAGACAGGCTGCTGCCTAGTCCGATAACAGATCCCAAATGATACAGGCTTTACCGTTCCAAACGAAAACCAAAAACGAAACTAGTAACTTTATGATCGCCATTAATTCTTATTCGAATTTATTTCTGAAAACAACTTTTTTTTTTTTTTTTTTTGTCCCTTCAAGCACAGAATTAAGCTTCTTAATTCCATTGCTAGACTAATGTCCAGTATTTAGCTTAAATCAGCTGGGAGGAGGAGCAGAAGCTCTGAATTTGGCAAGAACCTTAGCAAACTCGGCAAGCTTATCAGTCTCAGGCATAACATCTTTGACAGCAGCATCAGCACAGAATCTCTCAGCCCATTTGAACAGTCCAGGAGTTTTGACTTCATCAAGAAGCTTCACCTCATTCATTTTCTCTGTCACTCTCAGCCATCCCAAGTAGCAACCAAATGCAACGTCAAGAAATCCAATTTGGCTTCCACCAAAGAAAGGCTTCCCTTTGCTACACTTAACAAAAGCATCCTCCAGCAAAACCAAGCCTTCAATCAATTGCTCAATCGCAGCTTTCTTAGCTTCCTCTCCATTTGCACTACCGATGCCTCTCAAGGCAGGGAACCACTGCAAATCATAATGGATATATCATAATTTAATCAATCAAGGCAAGATTTCAATCAGCACCAATTGATTCTTATATGCTTTTCGTCAAGTTGAAGATTCATTTTTGCTATCTCTCTAATCTCTATTAGTATCATCTCTTAAGATTCATTTATATTTATTTCCTTAGATGTGTGAGAATATGTCACTCCTCCAGATTCAGTTCTAGATTCTATTGATTGTTTTCCTTTTGGGGCCTGCTTTCTTAATCTTCCTTTTGTTTTCGTTTCAAGTTCCTATTTCCACCGGAAATAATTCCAATCACGCACTTTACCTCCTTGATATACCAAGAGAAACTATTAATTTCCAAAAACAGATTTCAAAACTGAAAAAGATTAAAAATTTTTAGATGCACATAATTCGAATAAAAAGCATTGACTTAAAACATCTTCTACAAAACAAAGAAAGGAATCTGTACCTTCTCATCAACATAAGCGGCCCAGAAACGAGCAACGGCACGGTCATAAGGATCAGAAGGAAGAATAGAGGGACCTGAAGAGGACCAAGCCTCATCCACGTACTCGACAATAACGAGAGATTCGCAAACAGGCTTATCATTGTGAATCAGAACCGGGATTTTCTTGTGAACAGGGTTTGATTTAAGCAGAAGCTCGCTTTTGGATCCCAAATTCTCCTCCAGAAACTCATACTCCACAGACTTGATATTAAGTGCGATTCTTGCCCTCATCACAAATGGGCTCGGCCACGCACCCAAAACCTTCACGTCGCTTTTTGCCATTTTCTTTTTTTCTCTAAGCTCTGCTCTCGCAACTGAAATGAAATGACTTTTGCTTCGTGGGGTATGTATTTATAGTTAGATCCAGATGAATGTAGGGGATGGGAACTAGGTCCTTAATGTGAAAGTTTGACTGTTTCAGGGGTAGGAAATGGGCTGTTCGGAATCATTTATGAATATTTATTGGTCTTTCCGATGTGTGTCAGCGGGTGTTCACACATTGAAATGACCGCAAACAAACAATGACATAGTTTGCCCTTTCGTCTTTTGAGTTTTGACCAAGCAAGTTGTTGTTATTATAAGCAGGCTGCCAGGCTGGTTGTTGGAATTGGATTGGAAGGCTTCAGGGTGGTAACTGGTAAGAGCAACGAAGTAAGTGCGTGGGAGATGCGATTGGTCTGAATAGTTATGCATGCCTTGGATCTGGAGACAGTCCAAGAGTTTTATGAATTAAAAATGTTGGTGGCTTGCGTGGTCCAAAACGAAGGCACGTGGAGTTAGCATCTTTTGTCAAATGCCCCAAAACGCAACAAAAATATTTGCACCTGCCGGGAATCGAACCCGGGTCTGCACCGTGGCAGGGTAGTCTTTAGTTGTTCAGGTTTTCTTCTTAAAAGATGAATAATGGAATTTCATAAGCATAGACTCAGGAATTCCACCGTAATTACACGTGCCGATGAGTTGCACAACATTTTATCTTACTGCCAGCTTAAGTCAGTTTCTAATTCTAGTCGTGGTTTCAATGAAATAATATTCTTTTGTACTGGCCTACTGGGAATAGGGTCTCACTAAGCCGCGAAAAAACCATTACAACTAAACCGTAAGTTCATACCCAACAATTACCCATCATCTTGTTGCAATTATTATATTTGTTTATCTTACATGAAGCATGATGAACACTAAATGTTAAAAGCTCCCAGTGTTTATTTCCCACCCCTCATGCTAATTTTTGCGGGGATCTTGGTTGAACCACGATTCAACCTGTTTCTTAAAGGCCAGATGAAGGGAGAATACTAGTGTCTATGTGGTTTGGTGCTGGGTGCAGGCTTATTTGAAATATGCAGCTTCTAATGTCCTGGCCTTTTCACTTACAGCCGCCGCTTCTTGCCTGCCCACCATGGAATAAGCTCTCTCCTGAACCAAGTAGTGCAAGAAATATTGTCACTTGGCATCGAAGCTGTACAAACAAAGAACTGGCATATGCAAGGCAGAGCCATACCAGCAGGCGCCACAAGAAAGGAGCTCCTTCCCTCTTCTTGATCCGCTTCTCAATTACTTCAATTGCTGCGGTTCAAACAAAAATCAGAAAAAGAACCACTGTGAAGATAGAATTCCATGTTTATGAATCATACCCTTGGCAGCTCGTCCAGTATTCAGCAACATACTGTACCAAACTTCATTGAATACGTCTAACTGCTCATCAGATGCCCCTATCATCTGGCATTAAGAAGTAAAAAGTTATATTTTCTGTCTTAAAAATCCGAAAATGCAGCCAGACTACAAAGGCTAATTATTGCTCATCATTATACCTTACAAGCATTGGCATCAAAATCTGGACCAAGCAATTCCAATGCTTTCTCATCATTACCCCTTCCGTATGCATAGAGAGCTTCTGCAAGCTGAAATGACAACAAAATAAGATAAGAGAACGCAAAGATTTTTCAAGTAAAGAATCCACCTTTTCGAGGACAAAGCAAACTGCAAATGCAGTCTAGGAAAATTTAAGGTATAAACATTGGCAATACTCAAAATAAGAGTGGCATGATGCTGTTAGAGTTTAAATACAGAGCCTCTGGATGTTTTGCAGCATAAACATCAACAAAAATGGCCTAGTTGCTTCACCAGTAAGGTGAACAGTCTTGACCTCTCTACCCCATGTAAAGAGAAACGAGTGTCTACTGACCAAGGTGGCTTTATAAATAGGAAAATTTATCACTGAATTGGTAAGACAAGTTCATGATAAATGGCAAATAAAGCAGATATCAGAAGAAACCTGTACTCCCGTCTGCATAAGTTGCTGCTTCTTCTTGATCATCTTGGAGTGTCTAGAAAAGAAAAATAATTGCAATGAACTAAATGCCATTCCCTAGAAATATGCAAGGGAAGATAATTCTTCAAACCTTAACTTCAGGCCCTTAAGTAGATCTTCTGCTTTAGAAACTTCTCCAGTATTCGCTAGTGCCCATAATATCAACAAATCAAGATGGCATTCTAAATACCAGTTGGCCTGAACATCGTCATGCACACATAGATAAGCCGAAACAGTAAGAAAATGCAAACCATAGATGGGAAAAGGCAAACACAGATGATTGAGTCTGTGAAAACATGTGATAAACATTACTTCAACAGGTCCACATAGGAAGTAAGTGCCTTCAGATAATAGAAATCTAGCACACTGCCGAAAGTTATATGAATATTGTTCACATGTCACTACCATTTGAAATTTTGGTTGACAGGAACAGACATAAAAAGCATTAATTTTCCAAATTCTTTGGTCTATATAAGGAGGCAACTGTAACAAGAAAAAATCAACACAAGCAGCTGGATGACAAAACAAGCTGACAGATTAATGTCACCTCGTCTGCAAACTTCTTGACTAGGCGAACTCCAGCAAGTCATACACGGACTGAAAACAGAGAATTTCACACACTTTGAAGCCACACTAAAAATGTGAATCAAGCTACATGTACCTTGATTTTAAATGCAAATTAACAAAGCAACATGCATTAATATTCATGCTTCACACTGTTTCTCGGAATGTGTGTTCCGTTCATGCTGTCATTACCTACTTCCCAGAGCAAATGAAATCTGAAAGTCACACATGCTTAGAAATAAGGTTTCATAGTGAACTAACCATGCGGGGAAACAGACAACAGTAGAGATCTAAACACAACAATTTTTCAAAAGAAACACCTGCCATTCTCCATTAATACATAAAAAACACATAAATTTCAGAAAGATCTCACAGCGCCCATTAGGGTGACAGTCTACTATTATAGACAGAAACAAATCCAAAACATATGTTCTGAAAACAGCATCCTACAAAATCTGTGACTGAAAAGATTTCAAATTCTTACCAAAAACAGCTTACTGAAATTTTTGACGGGAAAGAATATGGATATCATACTCACCTGATCTGCAACGCAATCTGCTAAGACCTTCAGACGGTTACCAAAGACGTCAAGTTCACCCCGTACATAAACTCGCAACAACAAGCCCAGAGCATTCAGGTACACCTAAATGCAAGTGGACTTAAGACATGCAATAAAAAAAAATCCAGTCATCCGAAAAGTTTACAAAATGGCACACCTCTGGATGCACAGCATCGGGTTTTTCTAACTCCTTCCAGATATGATTATCGTAAATCTCCAGGACCTTTCTCATTGGAGAATGACCTTCCAAGTAACAAAGTGCCACATGCCACCAATAGTGTGTATACCTGGACATTTAAAGTCATGCTCATCTAAAAAATAATAAAAGAAAAGAAAATGAAATTGGAAACCTCTTGAATAGCTTAATATGCATACATGAATGATGAACAAGAACTCCATGTGGACGAGCATTCTTCCATGAACTGTACTGCTTCTTTAAAACGACACTCATGCTGGAGAACATGGCACAGCTGCATAAACATCCAAACACTAAGAATATCCCTCAAGTTCAAGGGGTATAGATGAAAAAATTCAGGGTATGCTGAAGTTATCTTTTGACAAAAAATTGTGATTTGTACTATATAACTAGGCTAGGTCCATAATTGAATTTGAGCGTATTCATGTTTCTTTCCACGTTATTTTTCAAACTGACATGACCAGGAATACTAAGATAGCTAACACTAACTTCAAACATTCTAAGAGAAAAGGGATGATGGATTCAAAATCTAGATATATAGACAAAAAAAATTTACAAATAATTCCATCAAGTATAGACCTAAAGTGGATAATGTTTCTTAAAGCAGACCAAAATAGATGCAACTCACAGCATGTTGAGACCAGCAGTCTTGTTTGTTGATTTTAAGTCCCTTTTCAGCAGCTTCCTCAGCATCTGACATTCGTCCAAGCTCTAGCAACGAAAACGCAAGAATGCCAAATATAAAATCTTCTTGTTGATTATAGGGCAGAACCTATAAAATATTCAAATCATTATAGCAGCCAGGAGAGAGAGCACCACTGAAGGTCATTCTCATGAAAAACTGAAGTTTCTGAGCTACACATATGTAAACTGTCAAATCACTGTGTCTCTGTTCCTTAATCAGTACTTACACAAAATAGCATGCCAGAAGTTTTCTAATTTATTTAAAGAACCATAAGTGACATTTCATTGAATGCATGACATCAAACCTGATGAATAACATCGAAACACAGATCAGGGCGGCCCATGTAGAAGCAGAGTATTTGGGTCCTTTTCAGAGAAAGCAGATCTCTTGGAAACTCTTTCAGAAGCTGGAAAAGAAACAAATGTCATATGCAATTAACAAAACTTGTATAAATGCTAAGAACTAAACTGAAAGCGAAATAAAGATCGATGTTAAAGATTAACTGAAATGTTTCCACAACACATGTAATATTCACAATTCAGATATAAAATAAATAGAACGTTAACACCGGACATAGCAGTCAAATTTATAAGCCTTCAAATCAGACATGCTCCGTATTGTTTAAAGTTTATAGGTCACTTTGTTGCGACACAAGCACGATAGCTCTTAACTCCAGAAACATTAAATAGTTTGGAAAAGTTATGGTCACAAGACCTGATCAGATGGATGTTTTGAGGAGAAACAAATTTACAGCATGGGCTTGTGACAAGAAATACAAGCTGAACAGTTACTAGTAGATACAAGGAATTAAACTAAAATTCAACTAGTTTCTAAAATTACATTTAGAAATGGGAACTCCCTGTGGTCAAGTGCAACCTCAACATGAAAGACAATCAACAAACAGCATGATAGGCTAAAATTCATAGTAAATCCATTAGATTAAGATAAAGGGAAAGTTTAATCAAAGTATTGACTGTCTTGGTAATGTATTTCAGGGCAGGGAATTAAGATGAACGATGAACTAATGAATTCGAAAGAAGATATGATTTTAAGTCTTAATAAGAAACTGAATTTAAAACTTTGCCATCTTAGAGAGTGACTCAACGAAATATGTTTTCAAGTCTTAATAAGAAAGTCAATTAAAAAATTTCCCACCTTAGAGTGTGACTCAACGGCCACTTCATCGTCTCTGTCATCAGAAATCAAATAACAGACAGCATAGAAAACTGCCTTCTCGTATGTGGTAGCTTCATCCTATTTCAAACAAAATCCTATCTTCATTGATTAATCTTTTATGGTAATTTTGGAAGTTTTGCAAAAATGGACCCACAAAAAAAAAATACGAGAAAAAAGACTTACCAGACGAGACTTAGCTGCCCGAATATGCAAAGAAGCTTTAAAAGAATCACTGGATGATAGGAAATGAGCAGCCAAAATATTAGCCAAAACGCAATCTTTGTCATGCTCAGCCGCTTCTAATATCACACGCCTCTTTCTCCCATAACTAAGCACCTTCATTCATTCATTGTAAAACAAGCCTTAATTACTCATATGAATCAAGTTTCAGATACCCAATAATTTTTTTTTTAAAAAAAGGAAAAATACCTGGTGATAGTAGGCGTTGATGGCAGAGATGCAAGAATCAGAGGATGTCTTAACTTCGTAACCCCATCTCTCTAATTTCACTCCTTCCATTTTTCTCTGAGTTTTTGCCTCTCCCTCGCTCTATGCAAATGTAACACTAGTCGGGGGCGGCTTCGGCATGAGATAATAACATCTGGGTTATACAGGGTTTCCATTAACTCACAAACAAGGACACTATTTCTAGTCTTCTTCGGTCGAGTACATTTACTAGTAAAAGCTCTATTTAAAAAAAATTAACATAAATAAAGAATATTTTGAAGAATTATTTTTTACTTAAAAAATTTAATTGAATTTGATTGAACATTTGAATAAATTTTGTTTTGGTCTTTATATCTATAGGTTTTTTTTTTTTTTAAGTTTAATTTTCTTACACAAATTATTAAAATATTTTTATTTAAAACTTCTATTCCTTAAACGTTAATATTATTAATTTATTTGTCAACTTAAGCTTTACATTCTTGAACTCTTACTATCTAATCAGGAAAATATTGCTTTTCGGGGGAAAAAGAAATTAAAAAAAAAAAAACCGTGAATAGACGCTGCAATGGCACTATGAAAAATGAATGTTGTGGATGCAAAACAATTCCGTTAACGATAACGCCTATTGATAAACAAAATATTACGGCGCTACGATGAGGATGTGTATGAAATTGTTTATCAAATTATACCTATTCATATAATTTTCGGAAAAATTAAAGGAACTGAATGTTATTTGGTATAAAAAGTTGAATCAAATGCGGGAATGATCGGACAGTGTTGATGTGGTCCCTGTGAGTCGTACATCAATTGTCGTCGAGTTACTGTCATACTCTCTTCATTAAAGATCGCTCTCGCACCAGATCAATGTTTGATGGTCCTTGTCTTCCTCTTGGGTTAGAGAGTTAAAAAGACTGTGTCATGAAGGCTGGCCCTTTTAAGTGACTCTTTCGGAAGTATGAACGGGATTTATTGTTGCCACCTACTTGTTAGTTCCTACATCTGAGGGAAGATGGGTGGTTGTCTTTATATTTTCCTTTTGTTTTGCAATTGCCATACTGCTTTTCAACAGAGACTTCATTAAGCTCCTTTTTTCTATCTTCATCTTTACTTGTTTATGCTTTTAGATTACCATGTTTATTTTCCGCGGTACAGAGCGACCTTTCACCCCGGAGAAGCCTATAACCTTTTGCTCTCATTATAATGGGAGTGGCTATTGCGACCACCAAAGATTTGCAGCTGCATCAACAGTTTCAAGCCATGCACGTATCTGATCCTGTCGGTGCTTCTCTTATGAAGTTAATCCTCTATGCGGTGAAACCTTGTCGACTTGCCATAGCACTGAAAAAATTGCTGTTTTATTCATACAATAAGAAATTCTGCCCTTAAAGAAGGGTAGCAACAATTGAATCTCATACTAATATATATTTGTTATTGCTATTAATAAAAGTGTTTCATATTTCTCTCTGCTATAACACATTAACATCTTTTGGAAATGAATGTGTCCACCGCGTTTATTGCAATATGACCTCATCAATAAGCCAGGTAAATATCCAAAACAGGAGAACCCATATGATTAAGATGAAACTCAGGTAACACCTCTATAACAAAGTAAAAAATCCTCAGGTGCTAATATGATATTCGATGCACTTGAATAAAAAATCTGTAATTGTTCATCTAAGGTGGTTTTCACTGCCAATGCAGTCCCGATCAACTTTCAATATAATATTCATTCTTGCCATGGCTGGACAGCAATTTTACTTCAGCAGTATGCCAATCATTGTATCTTCATCTTGCTTGGCACCAAGCTCTTCCAACTTTACCAGAAAATTTGACACCTAGCATTTAAATTGCTGCATCAGTTCAAGTTACTCCATAGTTGAGATTTAGAAACAATTTCAAATTCTTCTTCAATAGCAGCAAATTTTCTTAATATATGAGATACCTATGTCTTTACTTTTGACGGCGATGAGCATACTAGGATACCAATAAAGAAACCACAGTGTCGGCTAGTTCTGTCAGCCTCGTATGTCCAGCAAAGCATCCACAAATGCCGACAGCTGAGTATCACTTCCGTGTTGGTGACCTGGATAGTTGTAGGCATTGATAGCCATGGAAAAAACCAAGCAATAGATATGGTATTTTTGCACACTTTCAGATACATCACCTGGCTGATGTCTATCCATGCATCTGCGCATTGTTAGTCAAATTTCACTTCGGGATCCATTTCCCATTTCCTAGCACATGAGGCTTGAGTCAACTCAAGTGCAGGTTTTGGTCTTCTGGCCCATGCATTTGTAAAAACAAATTATTCCTTTTATGAATACATTAGTTGCTCAAGAAAATCATAGCAATCACAACCTCAAGCTCACAAATTAACCACAATATTCAGAAAGCTCCCTCACGAACATAGCTTGCACATCATAAATTCTCTACAAAACAATCGATAAACCCATTGCAGACAATAGAAGATAAAAAGAAACGTTACCATGATTCTCAGAAGATGTTGCAAATGTTATATCCAACGACCAGAAGCCTTTTTGAATTCACAAGACACCAAATCTCCACTGTTATCCTCATCATGGAGGAAATATCCCAGCTATTTGTTCTCATCTGTCGCCTTTTCCACTAGATAATGCTCTATTGCTGCATCACAAAGCTCAAGAGTGGTTTCTGTGTTCCCTTCTTCAAAATTGATATCAACAAAGAAGTAGTAAATTTCTCTATCAGCTACCAGACCCCTTCTTCTCATTTCTTCAAATAGTTCCCTTGCCTCCAAATATTTTTTTCTTTTAAGGAAGCCCTTGATTAAAGCATTGTAGGAAGAAGTTGTGAGGTTAAATCCCTTCTGGACCATTTCTTTATGCAAAAACCAGGCTTCTTTCATATTCCTTGCTTTACAATGCCCTTGTAGTAAAATGTTATAGGTGTTACCATCAGGGGTGACTCCTTGAGCACACATGCCCTTATAAATTGCAGCTGTGGCACGCATATTATTTCTAAGGCAGTGCTGTTTTATCAGAGGATTATAGGTGGCAGCATTGGGCTTTAGACCTTTCTCTAACATCCATTTTAGAAGCTTCTCACCATCTTCAATCATTCCAGACATACAAAACCCGTTCATAAGCACGTTGAATGTGACAACCGAGGGTTGAAGCCCTTTATCCAGCATATCCCTCAGAAGTTCATGAGCCTTAACCATCTCCCCAGATTTACAATAAGCATCCATTATGGTGGTGTAAGTAAAAGTATCAGGGTGAAACCCTGCCACCTTCATATCTTCCATTAGTTTTACAGCTTGCAGAATATTTCCTGCTTTACAAAGACCATTGACAATTGAGTTGTAAGTGTAAATGTTAAGCTGAAGGCCCTTTCCGCACATCTCATGAAGAAGCTCATTTGCAGTTTCTATCTCCCCACTTTTACAAAGTCCATCAGCCAGTGCAGTGTATGTGACAACATTTGGGGTAAGCCTCATCTGAACCATATTGTTGTGTAGAGAAAATGCCTTTTTCATATCACCTGCCTTGCAATAACCATCAATAAGTGCCGTATACACAATTTCATCTGGCTCCAACCCTCTACCAAGCATTTCATGGAAGAGTTTTTCAGCTTCCACCATCTTTCCAGTTAGACAAAACCCACAGATAATAGCAGTATATGTTAGCAAATCAGGAATAATATTAAGACCCCGCATCTCATCAAACAACCTATAGGCAGCTGCAACATTGCCCATCTTACAAAACCCATCAATGAGAGTCGTGTAAATCACATTATCAGGAACTATTCCCTGGTTCATCATCTCTCTCAAGATAGTCTCAGCTTCCACAACTTTACTAGTCTTACAAAGAAGACGAACTATGCTATTGTATGTATATGGGTTTGGTTTCAATCCTTTTATTTGCATCTCTCCTATGAGCTTCAAAACCCTCTGTAGTTCCCCATGATGACAGTACCCATTGATTATAGTACTAAAACTTACAACATCAGGAGAACAGCCCCGCAACTCCATTTGAAGGAGTAAAAGATGTGCTTCTTTTATTTTTCCGGAATGGCAAAGACAGTGAATCATAATATTGTAAGATGCAGTATTCCAACAGATACCCAGTTCAGGAAATTCAATAAAACTCTTCACTACCATTCGAAGACCATCACAGGTGTTTGATAGACGACTAAGATATAAGTTACAAGAATCAACGGAGATAACCAACCCATAATTCAACAATTTTTCAAAAAGGTTTCTGGCTTCATTGAGCTTTCTAGCTTCAACAAGAACCTGGAAGAAAATGTCAAACACATGCGGATCTGAACCCCAGTCCTTGTAAGTGTAAATTAACCGCTCAACAAAATGAGTAAATGCAATGCTGGCATCCAAATTTGGTTTTGCCCAAAAGTCACGAATAAGCCCTTGAGCGGTTTTTAGGTCTTTTGCAGCGACAGAGATTTGAACTACAATACAACGGGCTTCCAGATTTGGCTCCCTGAGCCAGCATGCCCAGTCAAAGAAATCCAAAACCAGCCTGTAGTCATTCCTAATGTTCATAAGAACCCAAATTAGATGGTCTGGTCTGAATTTGGATTCAAACGGCTTCAAAGTGTGTTGAAGAGGCTCAGAGCAGCGTAACTTTATCGCAGTCGAAATTTGATGGACGATTTCCGAGTCTCTAATGGTAGGTCTCTTTGGAGAATAATCAGGGAAAGGCCTGGTATTTGTTGACCCCAAGTCAAATGATCTTTGGCTCAAATATCCTCTGATGAAGAAGAACTGCAAACAACGTGGAAAAATACCCACTTTGGAATGATGAGAATTTGGTTGTAAACAATGGTAAAAAGTAAAGATGATACACCTCTTCATGCTTGTGAGAGTAATCCATCATAAGAGATTGTAAGACCCTGTACTCAGAGATGCAGTGGCTCCCCTCCGTATAGAAGAGCTGAAGGAAAGAGACTTCTCCATCACTCCATCACCTGTGAAGTAGTACTGATTGTGTCATATCCCAAATCTGCTAGAGTGAAAAGGCAATAGCTTGTATCTTGACACAGCAGACATGATGGATGAGTGAACTGCCTCTCCAACTTATTTTCATTCCCTGTTTCATTGAAACAACCTAATGTTAGCACAAGATATGCTTGCTACATTTCAATTCACGAGATCAAAATGTTTCAGTTCGCAAAATAATTCAATATGGTCTAGAATAATTATCAAAGCATTAAAAGAATTATGATTTACAAGGGTCACACAAGTTCTATGTGAATCAAAGTTTCATCTTCAAGTTTGGTTCCAAAAACAAGAAATAAAACTTCAACCTAAAGAGAAATTTCAATAAGTTTTCGAGGTTTTGTATGGAGAATCTCATGACCTCTATAGGATCATGATCACCCTTGGGTTTATCACATATGAAAAGCAATTAAAAACTTCCTTACAAGCTTTTTGTCAAACGCCTGACACTCCAATATTATTTCTCAGAGGCAATTTATCAAAAAGTAGAGAAAGAGACGTAAGCATTTACACTGTGCATTCCACTTTACAGAAGAAAAATGGACACGCAATATCATGGCAAGCGAAACAATCTTTCTGCTATTTATTCTACGTCTAAATCAATAGAGAAACTAAATTTTTTATTTTTCAGAGACCAGTTTATTATTTTTAAACGGAAACCAAACTTCATGTGCCAGAATTAGATGAGAGAAAACAGAAAACAAACCATTGATATTGACAAAAAAATAATTGCACCTCTAGCTAGATAGTGGTTGGAAGTCCCTTTCTTTTACTTCAGAACAAAATGATACGCAATAGTGATGCCAAATTACCAAAATCAAGCTGAAACCTCTTTCTCAGCTCTAAACTTAACTGTTTGATAAATTGTCTCTGAGAAATAATAGCAAGGGTTGTTAATTGCTGAACGTGTGCCGTGCGTACGTTGTCCCTGTGGTCTCTGCTCGACCCAACTTCAATTTCAGCCCATTTTGACCTATCAATGGGTAACAGAGTCTTGGGCCATGGATTTTCGATCATGGGCTATAATATCTATGATGGGCTTTGACTGCTGAAATTCGGATGCAGCGCAATAATATTTAATATTCATATTTTTTATTTTTTGAAAATTTTTTGAGGGCCCGAGAGGGAATTGCTCATTTCCCATTGCTACCGTTTAAAGGTGCCATTGCTACCGTTTAAAGGTGCTTGCCAGTTCCTGGGGTGTGTGTCAAAAAAAAGGAAAAAGAAAACAGAAAAAAGGAGGATTAGCGGTAAAAGTTTGATTTCTTGAATTAATAATCCCCTGAACAATTAAGGGATCCTTGACCTTGAGTATCAGTGCCTAATCTTAAAAACCATTTTCTGCGAATGGATGGTGCTGAAACCGTTTCGAAGCGAAGTAAAGTTGAAAAAGTAGCTAACAGCAGCCACATAGAGCTGCCCTACAACAGCAAAAAATACGAATCACTAGTGAATTTTATTTGGAAAGATTGTCTCCACTACAAGAAAATATTATATTTTCTATTGATAGTAATGCAAGATGCCTCCAGCTGTACTTAATTAAACACACAGCCGGTCCCTGCTAAACCACCACATGAATCCCAGCTTCTTTAAATTTGCTGAAATCTTGGGAGAATATGAATTGATTCTCTTAAACTGAAGAAGACGTGGAAAAGCACGTATATTTATATATATGCACTTTGATCTGATATTGATCCAAGTCTCTTTTGCCTTTCTTGAGGGCCTTGCAATAATGATGCACTTATTATCACTCAAATGATGAACCTTCAATGGCTACCCTTGTTTCCAGGGTGGACAAGTAGACGTGTACCATATGTTATATTTCGAATACAATATAATAAACAAGTCCATTTAAAAGACATTGTTCAATTTACATTTACCGTTCGAAACACTAGAGAATTTTTCAATTTGTTAATTCATACACTGACACTTGGGTATATCCACTGTCTGGTAGTAATACTTTTAAAAAATTAACTGAAGTAAATGAAACACTTGGTACGCTACCAGTGTCAGATCAATCCTAGACATTCAAGCTTGTTAATTGAACGCGAAGACATAAAAATAAAACCAGGATTAATTAGATCATCAGTCCAATATGCATGCATAAATAAGTCATTCATATCTAAATCAAATATCGCGAAGAACCGAACTGCGATTCACATATATGTAGCATATTGAAACATGTCATATGAACTTACTAGAAACCAAACGAACATTGATGTTGAGATTCTCGTATCGTTTATTTAGTTTAATCATTAATTGCTCTCTCTTTATATTAAATAATTTGACTGCCATCCATCAATCTTACATTCTTACTTGTGGGTGTATTGTATTGTTCACATGTTGTTTCTGTAAGGCGGGGAGAGAGAGACAGAGTGTGTGTGTGTGTGTTCTGTTTACAAGTTGGATTTTGAGATTTGAGCTATTTTGGGCATTCAACTCATGTGCTAAAGTTTTAATTGATCTTAGCAAGAGTAGTGTCTTGGAACTTACAAGGGACTGAATTTGTTTCTTGTTAAATTTTTTATAGATTATTTTTTTGATAATTAAAAAAAAAAATTTTGATCTATTTAATTATGCACGAATAAAGAAGCGAAACTGAAAAACCGGAATTAATTTCTCTACCTTTTCATCACTTCTTAGATCACCAAATGAAATTTATTATTATTATTATTATTTTAGCACGGAAGTCATATGCTTCACAAGCTAGCCAAAAAAAATGACGAAAACAAGGCATCTAATAATAGAGAAATTTAAAGCATCCAAAAAAAAGCTAGCCACCTCGACACCGAAAGTGATAAAGTCAATCCCTTTAAGACTTGTTTGGTAAGGAGGAAAACAAGAGATAAAAAAAGAAAAGAGGAGACAATATATTCTGATTCGTCCAAATAAATCCTTTTATAAAAATGTACGAAATAAAATTATGAGTAATTTGTACAACTAATCATATATATGTAGATATTAAAAAAATAATTCTATACAATTAATCTCTTCAAGAGTCATTAGTCTGTATAAGATGATTATGGTTCTATCATTACTCTTAAAAAAAAAACTCACACATTTATCATCTAATTAAAGAGTTTGACTAATTGATTTCTACATAATTTTATTTGCTTAGACACCTGAATATTAGACATTTTTACCTAACCTTCTACATAAAAAAATAATAATAATAATAAATAATGAGGGGAAACAACTTCAACCCCACACAATAACAGACAAAAGTTAAAATAGTTAAAATATTTTGATAAAAATCTTTAAAATTTGAATTAATAATAAAGTTGATCAAAAAATTTACCTAAATAAGAATGAGTTGGGTTAATCAATAGGGTGCATATTATTTTTTCTAAATAAATGACTGAATACTAGTAATAGCGAAGAACTTTCTCCATTCACTTCTATTTTCTTTCTTTCTACAATATTACTTCCCCGCTTACTCCTGCTTAATTTCTTATTAATTTCCTTTCACCTTAAGCAACAAGCTTAGCTATCTTCTTTCACAATGTAATGTATATAAATATACAAAAACCCATACACAAAAAAAAGTCGCAGTGTAGTACACATGCACTATTGATCATCAATCTCTCTTCACATCTCAATTCTGTCTCCCTTTCTCCATATCCACAACATGAAGCCAACACGTTATTGTATAACTCTATTCCTCTGCGTCTCTTCAATCTCTGTTCCCCTTCTGGTGTCATCTCAAGTTTGCCAAAGAACCTGCGGCAAAATACCCCTCAAATACCCATTTGGCTCCGGCCCCGGCTGTGGAGATGCCCGTTTCCAAAAATACATAACATGCAACGACCAAAAGCTCACCTTCATCACGCACACCGGTTGCTATCCTGTCACCAACATAGACTATTCAAATCAAGTGATATACATCACAGATACTTCCATGTCAACATGTGCATACACTCAGCCAAGCAAAGGCTTCGGCCTTGACTGGGACGGCCCCTTCTCTTTTCATGACGATGATGTCTTCACGCTACTCGACTGTTCAATCAACTCGTCGCCTATTTATAAATCAAACAATAATGCTTATGACACCAACACCAGTGCAGTCCCTTTATGTGACAAAAAAGGTGCATCCATATGCAGCTTTTTGTATTCATGCAGAGCAATTAGTATGTTGAACCTCCCGATTTCTACGTGCTGTGTTTACACTCCTGTGGATCTGGGGCCATCGTTTGAGATGGATTTGCAGAAGTTGCAATGCTCCTCGTACTCTGCGTTCTATAGCTTCGGTGGGCAGGATTATAATCCTGAAAACTGGAAGTATGGGATAGCGCTTAAATACAAGTTTAATGTGTACAACGACTATCCAAGCTCCTGTGCCAACTGTGAGAAGAGCAACGGAGCTTGTGGGTATTCAGCTGTAGCTTACAATTCCTTTATTTGCAACTGTCCCAGTGGAGTCAACACAACAACAGATTGTTACTTTGAAGCAGGTTTCAATAATGCTCTCCCACGGCAGACGGGTGCGTACCTTATTCATTCTATATCTTGATTATTTGTTTCCATGGTTTGATTATTAATGCTGTAACTTTTATGGATCAATTTGATCTTGCAGTGACATGGTCGGTCTATCCGTTGGCTTGGGTTCTGGTTTTGTTCTTGTTCTTGTTGTAGATTGTAATTTGCGACAGACGGCAAATGTAAAATTACATAATGGAAGAACTGTATTAAAATGTTCCGAAGTTTTTAGTTTACGTTTCTTTTTCGCCTCTTTCATTAAAAAAGAAAAAAAAAATGGTTTGCTAGTTTATTATACACAATTTTATTTCTTATTTATTTTTAATATTACAATTAAAAATTTGTCTAAATTCTATTTTATAAATATAAATTAAGATTCAGTATTGAACATTTGAGTTAAATAAATTAATGGTCTCCATCCACATTAACCGGGAATGTGGCCGTCCACCGAGATAGTTGCTGATGACCTAACTTTCTCGTGAATTATATGGACGCCACATAAGAACTAATTTAAGGTGAAGGTGATGCGAGGCCCATCTTTGTAAAGAAGGCATCGACAGCCTCCGTGCGCGTGGGAAAAACGGGATCAAGGAATTGGGTTCCTCCACCATGTCCACAGAGAGAATCGTTTGTTCTTTCGTCTCTAATAAAGGTTGCATCTTTATTCCTACTTTCCTCGGCGAGCGACGTGGAATAAAATGCTTTATATATATATACACATATATATTGAGTTTTATTCTCTTATCTTCAAATATACCCACCCGCACTCCGATGCAGCAGACTCAACCTTTATCCCCGAACCTTCGTAAAAATTGACATGAGAAACTTGGAAGTAGTGGTCACGGATAGTGACCGTCGCTAAAAATATATTACGGTTTGGAACGCTCAAGTTGGAGCTGCTAGAAAAGACAAATCAAAGAGGTCAGCAGAATAACCCAAGCGGGTCAAACGAGCTGTAAATTAATTTAGGATTTTGATTCAAGAAACGGTAATGCAAAAGCAAAACGTCTTGGCTACCAGAACCAGTGGTGTTGGTACCGCCGACCGAGAGAAATAGGGCAGGGCAGTGACCAGACTGAACGACTGAATGCCTGGACCCTCGTCTTTCGCACGCATACGCACAAATTTCTAGTTCTATTATCAGAAAGTGACGACTGAAATAAAATTATGGTTTCTTTAATCATTCTACCACCATTCTCTATTCTTTTCGATTACAATCCACGAGTCATCTACAACTGCACCTTTTACAAAAGTCCAATTCATCTGGGTAAATACATCTTGCTCCTATGCTTCACTACTCTTTTGATTACAGTCCATATGTTCTCTGTAATTAATCTAACCTGCATCCCTCTGGCAGCCCTGTTCTTTTGGCATTATGAAGCCATTTGAGTAACAAGAAGAGAACTACATAGCAAAATTGCCAAATAATGAAATGAATTCCAAAAGAGGGCATAAGCAGCCCCGGTAGAACTAGTTTGAACGGCCCACTAAATATATACAGAGATATACCATCGACTGCAAAATTGTTTCTCTGTACTTTCTCAAGTTTAACCTACTTGATTGAAACTGGATAACATCTTCATTATCATCTCATGTTGCAGCACTGGGGCTTTCCTTGATTTTGCAATTTGTCCCACATACACATCATCTGTCTCGGAGATTGGTAATGAGCAGTGTAATAATCTTCAATGCACCCAAACTGGCAAAACTTCAAGCTATGTACATACTCCACTGGTTTTGAACTGTTGAACTTTTCCACCCACATTCCCATGCTCACGTCTTCCATCTTGAACAACTGTACAGACACATTTGTTTAAATGAATCAATAATCCTACACAGACACCTGCTTCAAAAATAATGCACAGAAAGAAAAGGCAGATATTAATCATTGCCGTAAGTTGATCAATGACTCACTCTCAACTTGTGTTTTTCAAAGTCAGCTACTATAAACTGTGCAATGTCAGAAGACACAACGTATCCTGGACCATTAGCGTATGGTGGATATTCTTCCTCTGGCCACTCCTGCAACGCAGCAGAAAAGAATGATGTAAGCATATGTTCATGTCTTGGGCAAAATAATGTTCAGTCAGAGTGAACAAGAGACCATAGTTTAATAACGGTCATTCACTATGAAAATTCATTGGTGTTTTGTTTCCATTCTCCAGTACATATCAAGACAAAAACAGGACAGCAGCATGAAGCATTCGTGAAAGACAGAATTCCTTTCAATTCTACAAGCTATAGGCAAGGGAAAAATCTAAAAATAACAGCAAAAATATTCCAACTTTCCACAGGTAAAATTGTTTATCACACCTTTATATGCTACATACTAAAAAAGCAATAGTAGATGGGTGAATAATAAAACCAAGAGGAGAGCATTTTCCTCAAGGCTTAAACTCAGGAAGAGAATCATAAGAATCAAACCAGTATTGTAAGCAGATAGAGGTCAACATGTAATGGCAATAGTTATTCCCTCATCTTAACACGAACTAAATGTACTGTCCGTGCAAGAGAAGGAGACCTCAATACTGTGTCAATCTAAAGCATGGATATTCATTTGAGTGATGATACAGCTACAAACTCTTGTACAAACTTATCTTGTACAAAATTATGTGGCATTAATTCATTGGTTGAATGAAAATATAAAATAACATAAATAAATCATGTGGGCCATGAGATATTTAATTCAACCAATTTTATCATGGCACATCAGTTTGTACAAAATAAGTTTATAAAAGAGTTTGTGGCTATATCATTACTCTATTCATTTTGACAGAGATGCCTTTTTTTTTTTTTGGGTTGTTTTTTTTGTGGGGGGTGAAGAGAATTTAGATTTTTTGGTATGACCCCCCCCCCCCCCAACCCCTCTCTTTTATATATATATATATATATATAGAGTATCAAATACCCCACCAGAAGTTTCCTGACATGTTAATTCACTACCAAGGTTTTTTGGTAACTACATTTTGTCTTTTCGGCTATTATCATTTTACTACAAACACCTTAATACTATATCAAAATTACTTAAGTCACAAGGCCATTTAAAGAAATTCAAGCTGAAGTTATTTTCTTATTTTCATTTTTTTTATAGTTTTTTATCTTTATCTCTAGACATCTGATTTATGAGTGTTTTTCTTTTCATCTTCTTTATTTTAGTTATTAAAATTTTATTACATTAAAATATCCCCAAATTTTTTACGAATCCATAAACAAACTAATTCGTGATATTATTTTCACATGTACATACAAATTTCATCATATTAAGCTTAATTATAATTAAATCAATTGAGGGTGCTTTTGGGAGTGAGATGTTGTAACTTTTAAATTACAACTGCTGTGGAGTAAAAACCATAGCTATAGAGTAAAATTGAGAAAAAATAGCTCTTAAGCTGTCAAAAATCCAACTATAAGATGTTACTGAACACCTTGACAACTAGGCTTTGGCAACCCAGCTGCTACACATCACTCCCAAACGTACCCTAAATATAATAATATAAAATTCTAGTATGAGAATATTTTAATACAATAAAATTCTAAGAACAGAAATAAACAAAACAAAAAAAGGGGTTCGTAAATCAAATATCAAGAGAAAATAATAAAAATCCGAAAAGTAACTAGGAAAATAACTCCTGCTTAGAATTCCTCAAATACCCTTGTGAACTCAACAATTTTTAACAAAATTAAGACTTTGGTAATTAAATATAACAGCCAAAAATTAGGTGGTAAAACGTAGTTTTTAGAAAACCTTGGTGGTTAATTAATACGTCAGCAAACTTTTGGTCGGTATTTGATAATATACCCCAAAAAAGTCAAATAACTCAATATAGAGAATATCAAAATTAATTTATGTAGAAGCAACTAAACTTAAATCAAGTCAATGCACAAAAATGAAACCTATGCAAGAAAAATAAATTAAGAAAATGGAACCTCTCAAATTTGCAAAACTTAACAAGAATTAGTACCTCGTATGTCACTGCCCATTTACCATGGCGGAGAGGCTTGTGGTAGTAGTTCATGTTCCCAATATACATGCTCTTGTCTTCACGGATTTTCCTTGCTTCCTTCATTACAGCATCCACCCTAATAAATGTATCATCGTCACACTTCATGATATAATCTGCAGCCACTGTACGAACCTGTAAGCAAAAATAAACATTGAGGAAATTATGAATTTTATTTTTTCCTTAAGGCAAGGAAGAAAACCACTCAAGGAAAAATTACAATTGTTCACATTTGATAAATACAGCAGCCATGTGTTATATGTACCCAAAAAAAAAAAGGAGTTTGGTTTTGTGCCACCACTCACCCCATATTCACAGATTGCAACAGTCTTCAGTACAACAAGGTCATAAGCATCCATGTAAGGAACAATGACAATATCACCAAAATACTCTGCTTCTTTCTTTAGATCCAAATTTACTTCCTTTCTTCCATGCTGAAAAAGGAAAAAAAAATTGCAAGTGCTTTCAGCTTATACCATACATGGGAAAGATCAATTTTGATGCAAGATATGTAGCTAGTATCTACCCTTACCAGTGCAACGAAAAACCGAGCCACTACTTTGGAAGATGTTATTAACTTGTGTTGCATCCATGACTTCCTGACAGCCATCCGCTCAGCAAAATGGTTGCCAGCAGAAAGGATGCCAATAAAAAGCTCCACATGTCCATCAGGAAGAGATGGCGCACGCCACTTAGGTAACATCTCAAGATGCTTTTGTGGAGCAAAACTTGGATGTGAAGTTGGTAGAGAAGCAGCAAACACAAAGTGCAAATCAACATTCCCATTCACAGACAACCCAGTAGCATCCTCAAGAGCAAATCCCTATAAGCACGCATTAAAATTTTTAAAATGTCCCACATTCATCATAGAAAAAGGAGATATGGTAAGGATGCTCACAGTTCGATAGGGAAATGACGTAACATGTCTCCCATCAACAGTGATATGGTAGCCTTCCAGGCCAGCTGCTATGGTAAGAACAAATAAATTGCCCTCTGAAAATGGGTATGGCCACTCAACTGTAACCTTCTTTGTTCGCCCTATCAGCCTGTTCAACCACCACGCTGCCTTTGATTCCTCTGAGTGGTCATCATCATCTCGTATCCATTTCTCACATTTCACTTTCCCATCAACTGCCCAGAGCACAACATCATTAATGAAAATAAATAGAAAAATTTAGAATCATTTAACAAACACTCCAATTTATCAAAACTGAGCTAAGCCTAGCATCCAACAAGAAGTTAGATAAATGACAATACTGAAAAAGAATAAACACAGACTACTTTGTACCTCCAGACCATCTACATTAGGACATGTTCTCCAAAGCCCTTGATAAATTATGATTTAAATTTAAATATTACCACAATTCAGCACAGATATCAGGGAGCCTTATACACGCATAATCCATTTCTTAGCCACAGCCTCTATTCACTTAAACTACATTCAGTTCAATTCAGTCACATTAATTAACAAGAACAACAACAAAAAACAAGAAAAGCACATGCATTAGGAGAAACCAATTTACCAGTTTCCTCATCAGCTCTAGACCTCCAACCTTCACACCTAAGAGCAGAACCCCACTGCATCCTGTAACACGTGTTCATCTCAATCACAGGCCTCCCGCTCCAATCACCCTTCAATCTAGGATTAAAATGCAGAATCCTTGGTGGGTCCTCCCCATCAACGGTCTTTAAACCTTGCAACTCCATCATAAACTGCGACACCATCACAGCCTCCTCCCCTTCTTTCAACGAAGCAATCTTCGGATCATCCTCCGAGTGGGCCCAGTGCGGCTTACCAACGACAGTAACATGTGACCCCAATGTCAATCCACACGGCAAAACCATGAGATGGCTCCGGTTCACAAAATCCGACCCGGATAATGAAATCGAATGTGGGCAAGACTCGAACTTTGTCTTGTTGGGTTCGATTTGGGTTTTGCTTATAGTCTCCGCCGATTCGAGCTCATCCCAGACTTTCTTGCCGACAGACCACGCGTCCTTCGCGGTCTTGTGAAGAACCGAGAACTCGTCTTTGTTACTTTCGCTGTCATCGAGCGCACTCTCGTTAAAGAACAAACCGGAGACTCTCTTGAACTCGCGCATTCGCCGCTCAGGCGCACGAGAAAATGTCTGATAGGTGGAGGCTGACGTGTCCTTTGAAGGTCGACTCGCTGCGTACAGCTCTTCCGCTTCGCTTTCGAGCAGCACATGCTTGGGCAAAGTGTCGGTGAAGAACTCAACAGACCCGGGCTCGGATTTAAATACAAAAGGGATTTCAAAGCTCATGAAGAGAAGGTAAAGAAACAGGATACCCATCAAGAATTGAATCAGTCTGAGTCGACTCAGTGGCAACACCGACTCCAGCTTCGCTCGCTTCATTGTAAAACCAAATAACAGAAAACAAAATTCTAACTTGATCTTTGTATTTGGTTTATTTTGAGAAGCTAGCACTCAGAACCAAGGGGCGTTCACAATCACAATAGCAGCAAGAGACACTAACTTAACCCAGAGAAAGGGGGAAAGATGTTTTGAATTAATTATGAACAAATTCTATAAAATCACTAGAACAAAAACTTTAAAGGGACAAACAAAGCAAAATCTCATACTGAATGAGAAACAATTTCTGTTCTCGATCTTTGGCTGTCGCGTAGCTGGTAGCTGCCTGAAAAGGAAAAGTTGTTTATGCTTGAAAGTTGAAAACGGCAACGTTTCCTAGTTTGTCGGTGATTGATTAATTTAGTTTCCAACATTGCATTGCATGGAAGATTCCAAATAGGTGTGATTAATAAAATGAAACAAACTTCAAATTTAATTAATTGAGTTGTGGGGAGAGATTTGGGTTTAGGAAAAAATATTCGTCACCACTTTCCACAACGGTGGTCGCTGGTCAACTTTAAATTCCTTCCTCGCGACTCAGGCCGTCGTGCGTTTATATTTGTTGACATTTCTCATCTGATTATTATTAATATTATTTATTAGAACCCATCTGCTTTATAATGGTACAATAGTTACTTTCAGTCATTGGATTCAATTAGTATAATTATACAATTATAGATTTAATGACTGAAAACAACTGTTATACTATATAATAGTTGCAATATAATCTTATCCTATTTATTAATAATAATAAATAATATTATTATTTCTTTCTATTGTTTATACGAAGCTTCTAGTTCTATAAATGATTATAGATTTAGAAAATCTTTTATATTTACAAATTTACAGAAAAATGTACCCTACGGCTCTACACCAGTCTCCTTAAGGCCAATTTGATAGGTCTATAGATTCTAATTTAATCACAGTAAGATGTATTGTAAAAATAATTAGTTGTAAAAAGAATTAATAAAATTTATTTTTAAAAATGTTGTAAGTTCATATGTGTTTAACAAATTTTATTGTTAAACTGTAAGAATATAAATAATTAAATTAAATATAATATTAAATATAATTTATTTATACATTATAAATAAATATAAATATATATATATATATATATATGTGTATAATTTTTTTATTGTGTAAATATAAGAATTGATAATTAAAATAAATATTTTATATTATCAATTTTTTATTTCAATATCTCAATATGATTAATAGTAATAACAATCTCTTTAAAGTTAATGATTTTATTTTCTAATTGATAAGGATAATTTTTATTTTATATATATATATATATATATATATATATATATGACTCAACTACAGTACCAAAGTGGTACCGTAACACTTCTTTTATTTTTTATGGCTGCATTATTGCAAATTGTCATATAACCCCTTTCACTTATTTTTATTTAAACTTTGTTTCATAAATATTCAGTTAATTTCTTCCAAAACCGTGAATCCTTCAATGGCCTATCAATGGCAAATCGACTCCCCGAGTGGCTATGGTTGGTCAAAAAAGATAGAGGAATTGTGGGGAATAAAACTCAAGTGGTGGCATTACTAGAAACTAGCAAAATCACAGCGAATTAAAGCAGCGATTCCGCAGCTTTTCACTGCTTCGGTCGGTAGTTTTTCAAACGCTTTCCAGTGACAAGGATGGCATGGAGATGACCGATGTTGCATGAACTTTCGATCGGTACCAACCTTGGGCGGTGGAGTGGCAAAAAATGGAAACATAATCCAGATCGGGTTTGTGGGTTCGGGTCGATCCGGTTCTTTTCCTTATCAATTATTTAATCTCAAAATTATAAAGAGAGGGGTATTGTGATACATGTATAACATAGAATAAAAATTTATAAATAATCAATAGTATAAGGTGCTAACTAAAATGTTCATATGGATCCAGTAGAAATTAACTTAATATTTGTGAAACAAAGTTTAAATAAAAATGAATGAAAGGGATTATATGAAAATTTATAATAATACAACCATAAAAGACAAAAGAAGTGGTACCGTGCCCGGATCCATATATAGATAATTATTCTCAAAATCAAATTTTAAAAATTAATTAAAACCTCCATATCACTACGTATGATTAGATTTTATTTTATATTAGTCGAGTTCGAAAAATAGACGATATGAATAATGTGATAATAATTACTATTATGGAACAAAAAAATTTTTTCCCTTGTGTAATACAAGTAGAGCAGGGGTATCCCTCCTCTACGATGGTCATTTGTTTGGACATATATTTTAATGAATTTAAATATAACAATATATAAATCTCAGTATATAAATTTGATTATAAATATCAGTGTAATATCTGCTACATTAACAATTATAAATATCTACCTAATATAATATTTGGTGCGTAACCAATATTAAAAAATAAAAATTATTATTATTTGAATTTTGCACCAACAATTGACGGCATTACATGAAGGGGCCGGGGTGGGGACTTGGACGAAAAGGCTCTTGCTTTGTTGGTTGTTGGAGTTTTTAATGGCCGAAGTTGTCAGTTTCTGTAGTTTTTGAATTTTGAAAGTGCTGGTTGTGCATAACATACTTTTTTCTTTTTCTTTTTATTTTTTTTGGTGATAAATTGCATAACGTACTCGGGAGAATGTGACTTGCAACGATGAATTTGAAAGGGACTGGCCACCAATTGGAATTTTTACAGTGCCTAATGATTGGCCACTCAGCCCATTTGTGTTGTTGCCACGAACTTTTATAATCCCTTCTGGCGAGAACGTGACTGTGTGAGTAGGATTTGCAAGTTCGTTGTCACTTATGTCACATGAGAATAAAGCGCCACCGCGCCGGACGGCACGATAAGACGGCGACGCACGACGCGTTTGCATAAACATCAAGACGGCTACCTATGACGCTTTAAGAAAGCTGACGCGACCAAGACTCAAGACGCACGCCATCAGACTTCAGATTTAAAAGACGCTACTTAAAAGACTAAGACGATTGTAGCATTTTACCAAAGACTCAAGACGAAAAGACTTAACAAAGACGCTTCATTTTTTAACGAAAAGAACTTAAAAATTTTATAATTTTATAAATAACTCAAATTAAATATTTTAATATATTTTATTATTTCAGCTTTTTAATTTATTTAATTCTTAGTTTCAAAAAAATTATAATTGATTTATATTTATAATTTATTAAATAAATAATTGATATCATGATTTTAATAAATAAAATTATAAATATGATGATTTTATAAATACGTATTAATATTATTATAAACTATAATATATGACTCTATGTAATTCCAAGTTAACAATTAAGTTAACTCTTAAAAAAATTATTATTGTTGTTGTTAAGTACTAAAAAGGAATTCTAATACCATAGAGTCAAACTTAACAACTAATATTACATTCTCTTATTATTATTAATTTATTATTATTGAATATGAACTTGAGTTTTAAATTTTTTACTCTATTAAATTAAAATAAATGCACATGGATTTAAAAAAAAGTATATAAGCTTAAAAAAAAAATAAGACAACAACTTATTATGCACTCTTAAAAAAAAAAAAAAAAAAAACTTAGTTTTTTCCTAAGACGGCACGAAAGACGCGAAAGACAGATTTAAATAAATAAGAACACTAAGACTAAGACGAAAGACGCATGACTTCCTTGACACCAAGACGCACTCATTTACCATCTTTACATGAGAATACAGGAAGGTCTGGAAAAATTTTATGTGAAGCGGGTCACCACCTCAACAGAGAGTAATGATATCGAAATTACAATGTTTTGATCTAAAAATGGAAGAATAATAAGATGTGGAACGATTGGGATTTGATTTGTAAAATTATGGCCCAGTTTAATATTAAAGTATCGCAGCTTTAAGTCGTAATTTTTGTAAAAGAAATTGTTAAAAATTGAAAATTATAATAAATATAATTTTCAGATGAAATCTTTGGCAAAATTTATAAAAATATTATAAATTCTTTTATGAAAAACATATAGAATGAAATCAACTTAATTTTAGATTCATACAGTAAATATTTATTAAATATTTTAATAATATAATTTTGAGATACTGTTGCTACCCTTAATTCCTAACTGTGCTTAAAATGCTGCAGTGACGGAAGTGGTGGGGCACTATTTTCCCCCTCAAATTTCAAATAATCCATAACTCATATTTTTAAATTTTGCGGGCTTACACTACTAATTTGTTGATCTCATCTTTGGGCCCACAAAAAACCGCCGAACGACAGGTCTCGATTCTCGATGGGAATTTTAATGATCCACGTGAGCGGGTGATAAACGAACTCGATAAGAAACGAAAAGTATTGTGGCTCCATGTTATTGGAACGATGCATTTTTTTGTTTTGGGACCAAATATTATTATATTATTAACAACGGATTTATACACCAGGATGAAATTAGCTGTGCGATATTAATGCATATTGAATTGATTAATACTGCTTTCAGGAGTCGAATTTATCATAAAAACACATATTTAAAATATTACAGAACAAAATATATTATGTTAAAATATAATTTTTTATTTTTTTATTTATCTCTGATTTTATTATGGGTGTCATCCCCATTATAAAATTATCGTTATTATCATTATCATTACCATCATCATCATCATCATTATTATTATTACAAAATTTTAGTTGATTTATTAAAAAGAATTTAATGAACACAAACACAATATTGTATATTCTTTAGTATTATATTTGTTTGAATAAGTTATCCATAAATTTTAAATTTATGCAAAAAAATAAGATGTGGTTTAATTGTTCTTGAGAATTTTATTTTAAAATGCTTTCCATTTATTTTATTGAAAATCCAACTCTACCCTTAATGAATTATACATTAATTATGCAATAAACTAACTGTAAATTTGCAGAAGAATATTTTGAGCTATTATTTAAAAAATATAGATGAAATGGAATATTGTATCAAACTTTAAGGGTAAAAAGAACTTCTTAACTATTTTAAGTACAAATTTGTGGATCAATTAAAATTTTAATTGAGTAATATAAACATAACATATTTTTGTACAAATAATGTTACAAATAGATGTTGCATATTATTAATAATTGAATTAAAAATATGTTAGGATCCATATGATTTATGCTTATCAACCAATCATATTTTATAATATTAGTTTGTACAATCTTTTGAGTGGGTCTTTATATTATTTATAAGAATATTTTAATTGAAAAATTAAAACTTTGGTAGTCTTATATATATATATAATAGTTTTCTAATCAGTGATTCCTAACTTTAATAAAGTCAGAGATTATCTAAAAGACAAAAAAATTTAGATTTTAATACACTACATGACAAAATACAGTGAATTAGAGTCTGTGTTTATTTTATTTTTTAGCTAATCCTTAATTTCATTGAAGTCAGAAATCCTTAATTGGAAAACTATTATATATATTTTTTGTTTTTTTACTTTAAATACCAATTGTTTTATGTTATTAGACACGTGACAATGATTTTATATTAATAAACTATCATATTAGTTTGTATGAAAAAAATTTGGAATAAAATTGATTTAGTCAATATATGTGAAATTAATTTGAGATTATAGAAACCATTCCTTATATTAGAAAAATCTTGGGTGAAATTGTTGTATATACTCGTTCTGAGTATATTTACTCTCATAATTGGTTGAGAGGGACATATAGTAAAAATCTAACCAATAAAATGAAAATAAATTATTCAAAAATTTTATAAGCGTACTTGGTTCTGCTTCTTGATCATAGCAATAATAACGTTTTGAAAATATATACTAATGAATAATCATTTGATTTCTGGGCTAATATTCATTATTCGGCACATACTAATGAATAAATCATTGTCTCGAAACACATATTGACCAAAATGAGTCATTCGATTCCAAGAGATCACTTAAAAGCATTACCACATATCACAAGAGATAAGACAGAGACTAAGGTTAATTATGAAGCAATTTTGCCTAATGAGTTGGTGCTTTTCTCACTCTCTTTTCCTCCCAATGTGTGTCATGTCACTCGACTCTAAAATATAAATTGTAATTAATTATTTCTGTGTATCGTTGTGATATTGGCGTATATAAATTACGTACCTATCAAGTTTCGCACAGAATGCATGCAGATGTGATTATTACGCCTTAGCAGGAGTTACCATATATAAGCAGCTTAATTTTTTAGAGAGAGAATGCATATTTCATTGTTCATATATACTATTTGTAATCTTATTAGATTTTTAATTACTTATTTTATTTCTCCTATTAAGAGATAACATATAAAGTTAACAATTTTTTAATTTACTATTCCATCTCTCTTTAGATGATTTTATGACATTTCTAAGTAGGTCGACGTCAAAATTGAAGAGAAGTTAAAAAGTTCTCGTGGTATGTAATTATCAAAAGAGCGCTTACATTTTTTTTTTTCCTAGTCCTAATGTTACAATGACTTGCCCATGTTGTAATTTAAATTTTAATATATCACACTGTTGAAGAGGTGAAGCTCAAATCTAGATTCTGGAATATGTATGATATGTCAGATACTTGGTAAAGAAAGTGATGACACGTCGGTTATTGTGGTTTAGAAGAGCTGTATGACAGAAATGCAATGTCGGATGGATGAATTAGTTACGCACATGATTCATCACGTGCTTCACTAATCCAAATGGCAGCCTTATTTGCGTTTTGAGTAGCAGATCTTATGAGCTTCTTACAAGTGTCCCTGGGCAAGTTTAAGAAGCTGTTAAAGCTGTTAAATCACGCAGGAGGCAGCTGAGGTTGGTTTTTGGCTGGGAACCTAGAAGCGTGAGCTGACTACTTGGGGTCCTTCCAGATAGTTCTGAGGGGGGTATAAAAGATCATGTAATCTGTTACCAGGGGAGTCATTCTGTTACATTGGCTCTTCATCTTTGTATCTTGAATCTTGGAAATCAGTAAATGCTTGCTTCTCTTTTCACAATGGATGTAGGCAAGAAAATGGCCGAACCACTATAAACCATGTTGTATTGTGTGATTTGGCTTTTTATCTTTCTCTGGTCTTATTCTAGATCAAGTTTCTTAGAGTGGATCTTGGGGGTTCCAAATTGATTTTGGTGATTAATTTAGTTCCAACAAACTTTGAATGATTAATTATTTTGCCTTTATTTTCACAATTAATTATATTGTCTCTTAACAGGAGAAATAAATTAGATAATTGAAAATTTAGTAGGGATGCAAGTCATAAATATGATATCTATTAAGCATGAAACATACTTTCTCTTGGTTTGAAACAACAAAATGTTCAGTTTTTAAGTAAGCTGGTGCAGGGTGAGGCTAGGAGAGAAAGACAAAGCAAACATGACAAGCTATGGCCGATGTCAACAAGGCCACTAAATTGCGCAAACCAAACATTTCATTTTCCTCTAATAACAAGAGCCCCCAGCCCTCGGTTATACCATATATCTGTCATCGATCCCATAGTTCTTCTCATAATTCATATATAAACCAAACATTAATCTTGTCCCTTAATCCTCTCTTTTGTTACGTAGCTCACCATGCATTTTTTGTCTCGCCTTATACAGAGCAATAAACATTAATAGTTATTTCGAGTCAACTCTATATATAGAGCAATAAACACTAACACTTATTTCAAATCAACAAATAGGCACATTAATTTCTCTCTCTCAAGCTAGAATAGTATAAGAAATATATTAAAGCATAGGCCTAGGCGCCTAGCTAATATTAGCGACCCACCATGGCCGTAAATGAATTCCCAAGTAGTGTTGAGAAATGCTCATCGATAGGCCGGGAAAAGCACACGGTGGTTGCTGACATGGATGGAACTTTGCTTAGAGGCCGTAGCTCTTTCCCGTACTTTGCCCTAGTTGCCTTCGAAGCTGGTGGGATTTTGAGGCTGCTGTTCTTGCTCTTAGCCTCGCCAATCGCGGGACTTTTGTATTACTTGGTCTCGGAATCAGCTGGAATCCAAGTGCTTATCTTTGCATCATTTGTTGGTTTGCGAGTGACTGCTATTGAATCAGTGGCACGCGCCGTGCTGCCGAAATTTTACGCAAGTGATCTCCACCCAGAGTCGTGGCGCGTGTTTTCTTCGTGTGGGAAGCGATGTGTTCTTACTGCGAATCCCAGGATTATGGTAGAAGCATTTTTGAAGGATTTTTTGGCAGCTGATTTGGTTGTGGCCACCGAGATTGCGACTTACAAAGGTAGAGCAACTGGGTTAGTACGTGACCCTGGAGTGCTTGTAGGCAATAAAAAGGCAGATGCCCTTCTAAAGTCTTTCGGTGAGACACTACCAGAGATTGGACTTGGTGATCGCCAAACAGATATTCCTTTCATGGCTCTGTGCAAGGTACGTAATTAGCAGTTAGTTAACTAATTATTATATATTATTGAACTAATTAACTGCATTGCATCTAATTCGCATTCATCATCATCATCAGGAGGGTTACTTGGTTCCATCAAAGCCAGAAGTAAAAGCAGCAACATGTGACAAGCTCCCAAAACCCATCATTTTCCACGACGGAAGGCTTGTCCAAAAGCCAACACCTCTCATGGCACTGCTCATTATTCTCTGGACTCCCATCGGCTTTTTCTTGGCTTGCTTACGCGTTGCTGCCGGCGCCCTGCTCCCAATGTCGACGGTCTATTACGCTTTCCGGGCACTCGGCGTTCGTGTTATAGTTAAAGGCACTCCACCGCCCGCAGCCAAAAAGTCAACTGGTCAAACTGGGGTCCTCTTTGTTTGCTCACACAGAACTCTACTCGACGCAATTTTCCTCTCAGTCGCTCTTGGCCGTCCGATTCCTACAGTAACCTACTCTGTCTCTCGACTCTCGGAAATCATCTCACCCATTAAAACTGTTAGACTCAGCCGAGACCGAGCCACTGATGCATCCACGATCAAGAAGCTGCTCGAAGAAGGTGACTTAGCTATATGCCCTGAGGGGACTACTTGCAGGGAACCATTTCTTTTGAGATTTTCAGCATTGTTTGCTGAATTAACGGACGAGCTTGTGCCAGTAGCAATGGTGAATCGCATGAGCATGTTTCATGGAACCACGGCTAGAGGATGGAAAGGGATGGACCCATTTTACTTCTTCATGAACCCTAGCCCGGCATATGAGGTTAATTTCTTGAACAAGTTGCCAATGGAGCTGACATGCGGTTCAGGGAAGTCCAGCCACGAGGTGGCAAATTACATACAAAGAGTGATTGCCGCAACTCTTTCCTATGAGTCCACCGGCTTTACCAGGAAAGACAAATACCGGGCTCTTGCTGGAAATGACGGCACTGTGGTTGAGAAGCCTTTTCTCAAACCAAACAAAGTTATGGGATGTTAATTCTTTTTTTCCCAAAATTAACTGCTATAAATATCTCAGTTTTATCAACAAATAGAAATTAGGGATCATTTGGCTAAAGTGTGCCAAGTTTCTGCACTTCTGAGACACAGGAAAGTGATCGACATTTTCTTGTAACCCATGTTTTATTTGCTAGAATTTATTGAATTAATGAAGCGAAATAACCAACATTTATGTTTTGAAAATGATAGAGTTGCACTCACTTTAATATGTACAAGCATATTCATGTACAAAATCATGTGACACAAAACAAATAATTAGAAGGTGTTACAATTTACAAATCCCATACAATTACTTTCACTATTTGCATTGTTTTCTCATTCAATTATTACACGTGATACATGCAGTACTTGCCCATGTTTATTTGTACTTCTATCATTAATATTATGTTTTACCCATTTTTATGTTTTACTTAAATGGGTAAAGCATTACATCTTTAATTATATTCCAAATATTACATATGAGGCCTTTAGATTTTGCTGTCTAATAAAATATTTAAAAGAAAGAACATAATACAATAAAATGAGAAGTTAATATGAGTTTTCTATCCTAAATTCTTTTATCACAAAATTTATCTCAAATGATGTGTCATTCATTAAATAGTTGATACTTCTTTGTAATATCTAAGAGAATTAATTATATTATTTCATCAAACAATTGATAAATGCAACATCATTTGGGATGGTTTTTTAGGATGAAAATTTTGGGTTATGTAACATTACTCTTCTACGACAATACATACAAAATAAACAAGTTTCCCATCCCTTGCAGTAACTTCTTATGGTGTTTTGGGCGTATGTATATAGTTGTATAAGAATGTAACATGTGATACACACATTTTAAAACTTATTATAAATTTATAACAATAATCTATTGAAATTATGATATAAAAGCGAGGCTAATAAGAATAAGGGTAGCTCTGTTTGCACTCTAAATATTACTCTGAACACCCTATTATCTTGTACACTCATATTTAATTTAAATAATTGAGTTTTACCCCATACACTCTTTAATTAAAATAGCAAAAATGTCTCCATTTAATCTTTAATTTAACTATCTTTATTTACACTGCACACAAATAAAAATATTCAAAACATCCTTAAATATACTTTGAAAAGACCCTAATTTGAATCATATTTTGCTTAGCAAAAATGTCTCCATCAACGTTGTTCTGCCTTTTATTTATTTTTGTTCCTATAACTGTTTTTTTTCCCCACTATTCTTTTTGCACTACAAAAATTGAACCTAATTTTTTTTTTTCACTCATAAATGCAACCTGAATAATTTCCAATCCAAGCAAATGATTTCTTTTATATATATATATATATATATATATATATATATATAGACATAGAAAAGAAGCAATTTTCAGGGTTTAAAATAAAGAATAATCACAAATAAATGAGTGTGTTTGTGGGTGTCCAAAATAGTAATTTTATGTTTGTCCTTAAATGTAATATACATTATAAGTACTTTTATAATTAAGAAAATTTTAAAATATGAGTGCAAAAAGCCCTAAGAATAAATTGAAAAAGCATTTTTTTAAAAACAACATGAAATAAAGGAAAATATGTTGGAAATAATCAGTTACGCGGTATGGTGAGAGGCATGTCGTGTTTGATGATGATTCGGGCTTAAAACGAAACAAACCAAGCGAGTCGTACTCGTACATGTTGTTCATTGCGATCGAGCAAGAAGCAGCTGAATTATCAATCAAATCTGTCCCTGAACCAGCTCCTTTAATTTCTTCTTTCGTTTTCTTGTCATCCGTAACAGTTATACCAAATTCTACCAAAACTAATACGTACAGTTCTTTGCGATTGATTTGTTGTTAATTCGTAATAGTTCATATAATTTCCGCTGTTTTTCCATTTTAATTAATTTGCTAATAGGAGAACAAACGCAGCTCGTAGAAAATGTCTATCACGTCAATGGTGACAACTGCACAGCCGAGGACGTCAGTTTCATCAAGTATAGGAGACTCCGCAGAACTCGAAGGCAATCTAACGCTTAGTGATCGCTTGAAGGCTTTCAAAAGCTCTCAATTTGACCCTGACGCCTACGTCACCTCCAAATCCCAGCACATGAATGAGAAGGTCTCTCTTTTCACTTTAACATCTCATAAATTAAATTTTTCCATTTGTTTGTTTGCAAGAACATTCTCCATTAATCCAGAACAAATAAAAATCATTTGAAGGTTAATTCAAAAATGAAAGTTTGGATCAACGGCCGTGAATCATGATGTGGCAAAACGTAAAGCCGTCTTGTGTGTGATTGTGATTGACAGGAGATAAGGCACTTGTGCTCTTACCTTGTTGAATTGAAGAAGGCTTCAGCTGAGGAAATGAGTAGATGTGTTTATGCCAATTATGGAGCTTTCATTCGGTGAGCAAATTTACTACTTTTAATTTAATTATGTCATCAAGAACAGAATGTACACCGAATTTGTTCCTTAATTTCAGTTATTAGGAGAATGTTTGTACTAAACAATTAAGCTGTGGAAATTTATTCAACAATCCTGATAAAAAAAATATCAAGAATACTTTGTTTGCAGCACGTCGAAAGAGATTTCAGTTCTTGAGGGTCAGCTTCTTTCCATGAGAAATCTCCTGGCCACGCAGTCGGCTCTAGTTCAAGGTCTAGCTGAAGGTGCTCGAATTGATTCCTTGTTTGCTGTTACCGAAGATTCAGATGATGAGGACATTTCTAGCTTAAAAAATGAGGGGCTTTCCAATATGGAAAATTGGTCAGTCGAGTTCTTAGACACACTTGAAGTTTTGTTGGCCGAGAGGAGAGTCGATGAAGCCCTCGCTGCACTCGAAGAAGGACAAAATACAGTGAGAGAAGCTAAGCACAAGTGTACATTGAGCCGAAGCGCAATCTTCTCATTGCAGAGTGCTATCTCCGAGCAGAGGCAAAAACTAGCTGATCAACTTGCAGGGACTATTTGCCAACCGTCTACTCGTGGTGTTGAGCTTCGTTCAGCTGTTTTAGCTCTGAAAAAACTTGGAGACGGTCCAAGATCCCATACATTGTTGCTTAAATCTCATCACCAGCGGCTGCAGAGCTATGTACAGAGTCTTCGCTCATCAAGCAGTTTGAGTGGAGGGGCATTAACCGCTACCGTCTCACAGCTTGTCTTCTCAACAATTGCACAAGCAGCAAGGGATTCCTTGGCAGTTTTCGGTGAGGAGCCTGCATATTCATCTGAGCTTGTCACTTGGGCTGTCAAAGAGACTGAGGATTTTGCTCTGCTCCTCAAGAGGCATATTTTGGCCTCGGCAGCAGCTGCAGGTGGCCTCAGAGTAGTCACCGAAACCATTCAGATATGCTTGGGTCACTGTTCTTTGTTAGAAGCTCGCGGATTGGCTCTGTCTCCCGTCATATTGAGATCCTTTAGGCCTAGTGTTGAACATGCCTTAAGTGCTTACTTGAAAAGAATTGAAAAAAGCAGTGCTGCACTAGCCGCTGCAGATGACTGGTTGCTCGCTTATCCTCCAGCCGGTGCACGACCTTTTTCTTCTACTAATTCGCTTAATACTGCAGTGGGATCGCAGCCTAAGCTTTCAAGCAGTGCTCACAAATTTAATGCGCTGGTTCAGGTAATTAGATTTTGTTCTCAGATTCCTTTCTTCACAACAGTGATGCCAATTTTGTCTTTTCTCTATTAAGCAAAGTGCTGTAAGATTTTGGAATTTGAGGCTTATTTTTTTGGCTTCTTTGTCTAATAAAATCATTACACCTTCGTTCAGGAGTTACTGGAGGATATTGGGCCCCTTGAAAACCTGAAGTTGGATGGTCCTGCACTGGATGGTGTTTTTCAAGCATTTAACTCTTATGTCAGTTTGTTGATAAATGCACTGCCAGGTTCAACTGAGAATGAAGAAAACTCGGAGGGTTTCTCTAACAAAATTGTAAGCACGGCAGAGACTGAATCCCAACAGGTAGCTTTGCTAGCTAATGCTTCGCTGTTAGCAGATGAGCTGCTACCACGTGCTGCATTAAAGCTTTTGCCATTAAGCTCAAATAGAATGGAAATGACTCCAAGAAGAGCTTCAGACAGGCAAAATCGTTTTCCGGAGCAAAGGGAATGGAAAAGGAAGCTTCAACGCTTGGTTGATCGCTTGCGAGATAGCTTCTGCAGAACACACGCCCTTGATATCATCTTCACGGAAGATGGTGAAATCCGTCTGAATGCAGAAATCTACACATGTATGGATGAGAGCATGGAAGAGCCTGAATGGTTTCCATCTCCAATTTTTCAGGTAACTGGCGTCTATTTTTCCCAATAGGGCCTCTTTTTATCTGATTGCAGCAAAGTGGCTGAACTTAGAACAAGCAATTCCATCATCATTGATAAGATGCTTTTGTCACAGCATACATATGCTATACTGTGAAATCTTGTGTTTGTCAAAATCCTTTGATTGTTGACCACTAAATTCCATTCAGGAACTTTTTATCAAATTGACCCGTATGGCAAGCATTGCATCTGATATGTTTGTGGGTAGGGAAAGGTTTGCAACTATTCTACTAATGAGACTGACGGAGACAGTGATCCTGTGGCTAGCTGATGATCAAAGCTTTTGGGCTGAGATAGAGGAGGGGCCAAAGCCTTTGGGTCCTCTTGGACTGCAACAGGTACATTTTGAAATAAAAAATGTCCTTTTTACGTTTACTCTGCTTTTCAACTAATTTGTTGAAAATGACTGAAATTTTGTACAATAATTTTGTTGATCATGCAGTTTTATTTGGATATGGAGTTTGTGATGCTTTTCTCATCCCAAGGCCGTTATTTATCTCGCAACTTGCAACAAGTTATTAAAAATATCATTGCTAGAGCTATTGAAGTTGTAGCTGCAACTGGAATTGATCCTTACAGGTAAATCCTGTAACAATAAAAGATTATAAACTAAAAAATGTGAAGTTGGTTCTCTTGCTTAGCTATCTTTTTTCTTTTTTTTTTTAATGGACCATTGGCAGTGTATTGCCAGAGGATGACTGGTTTGCAGAAATTGCTCAAATAGCAATAAAGATGTTAAGCGGGAAAGCCACCTTTGGAGATGATGAAGAAGATGTTATCAGCCCAACTGCATCTGTATAAGCAAAATCTCTGTCATCGCTCGTATCCCATGGGAGTTAATGAAACACAGCCCTTTGTTACTTTGACCTTGTTACATAGAAGAATGAATAGCTACTTGACTAACCAGCTGGCTCTAATCGCGTACTAGACTTCTTCTGAGGCTGTGTCATAGAAGTTACCTTTTGTCAATTGAGATAGAGAGTTCCAGTCTCTAACGTCCCATGTCAACTGTTAAAAAAAAAAAAAATTAATGGCCGTCAATCAATGAGACCAATTGATTGTGTTTCTTCTTTACAACATGTAAATGGGGGGTCCTTTTTTCTTTCTTTCTTTTCATTTTAATCCTTCTAGACTTCTTGCTCTTGGTTTAGATGGAAACTTTACATGATACACAGTTTCATTACATATTTAATTTATTTGATTTGTTCGTTTTGTTTGTAAAGCTACCTAGCTGTTCACAGCCTGGTCAGACATAGTAGTTTTATTTTTTATTTTGTATTTTTTTCTCTCTTCTTTGACAAAAGACAAACGAGCTTATTCCATTTAGAACAGAATTTGTTTCTATTGGTTTTCTACTCAAGCTGTGTGTTATACATTCAACTTTGTACGACTAATTTTCTGCAATTGATTGATTAGAAACTTATTTTCTCTTTGCTTAACACTGGTAGAAATAACTGAATAAGAGACTAGATCAACGTGTATAATGTGCTTATAAATCAAAGTGTTACAAAGCAAAAGATGTCAAATTTAAGTGAATAGCAATTATCAGGTTCCTAGGGCTAAGAAGCATCTTCGACAGTTCAAGTTTCTCGCCTATCACGCCGTTAATATCTTAATCAATTTTGTCTTAAACAATTCTTCGGACAGTTAGAGCCTTCTTGAAGTACCAAATTGTAGATTACGGTCGGTTCTTGGATTGCATAAACAAGGGCAGGAACATGGAAGTTCTAAAAATATACTAGGACCATATAGGAATCCAAGAACAAGGAAGTTGTCAAACTTTACCTGCTGACATGAGAGAAGCATCTCTAGGTAAGATGTCAGCAAATAGTCACCAATATCAAAGAGAGTATCAAGACATATGATTTTCTATTCGTTTCTGCCACACGATTAACCAAAAGCGGCAAGTGGATTAGTTACCCCCAGTTTGCCACTACACCAATATCATTGAACCTTCTCAGCGAAGCTGTCTTGTATCTTTTGAACAACAACTGAAAGTGCAGAGGATTCGTATACTTTAATCATTTTGAAACTATTGGGTGAAGAGATATTTTCAATTACCTGCAATATTGTAGTGCCAAAAAGTTGTTCTTCATTGACTTGTTTAACCAAGACCCTGGGTCATCATGATTGGACACGCTAATGCTTTTCAGCAAGACATGCTGTAAAGGGAAAAGAAAACCTGAAAAATAAAAAGCAAAAACAATGTCTTTAATCAAATTCCAGTTTATCTTCATTTCAGCCCGCAAAACTCGTTGTTAATTTGACACAACCACCACATTTCTATTTCAATTTCCTAATTTCCTATTGACATCTCAGCACACAGCAATACTAGTTTATGGGTTGTCAGTTGCGATTAATTGTTGCAGTATTCACCATCATAACGGTTGTGAAGGGAAATGCGAGTGTTGTTGAAGCATGCAACTCCAATGATCTGAAAGCTTTAAAAAGCTTCAAGGCTGGAATTCACATTGACACATCTGGCCGGCTAGCGAATTGGTTTGGGCGGAGTTGTTGCAGATGGGAAGGCATTTCCTGCCATAGCACAACTGGCAGAGTGACGGAAATTCATCTCCCAGGATTCATCTCCACGGAAGATTCGGTGTTTCAGTCGCGGATGAAAGGATCGCTGTCTCCTTCTGTATCACTTCTGACCTCCCTTGAAGTTCTTGATCTTGGTGGACTCATTGATCTCACTGGAATAATCCCACCATCGATTGGTTGCCTTCAAAATCTAAAGAAGCTCTATCTTTATGGCAACAAGCTAAGTGGCCCGGTACCAGACAGCATCAGCAAGCTGTTGAAACTTGAAGAACTTCACTTGCATGAGAACAGATTATCTGGGACTCTCCCTTCAAGTCTTGGCAATCTCAAAAATATCAATCAACTGCTGATGCACACCAATCAGTTCACTGGTGTGATACCTGACTCGTTCACAAACTTGACAAATCTGGTACGTTTGGATCTCCATAGCAATTATCTGAATGGTTACATTCCAGAAAAGATTGGTGAATTTCAGCTATTGGAACAACTTGATTTCTCAAACAATCTCTTAAGAGGAAAACTCCCACCTTCATTGTGTAATTTAACTGTCATTTCAGACCTATACTTGGATAATAACAAGCTTGAAGGAGCAATACCATTTCCATCTAGTCCTGGTCAAATGTCTTCTCTTGGCTTCCTAAGATTGCAGAACAACAATCTCATTGGAAAGATACCTCCAACATTAGGGTATCTGGCGTCCCTTAAAAGAGTCTCCTTAGCAGACAACAAGCTTGAGGGAGCAATTCCTACAAGTTTAGGCAATCTGCAAGATTTGGCAGAGCTATATCTTAATGGCAACCAGTTATCTGGCAAAATACCTAAATCAATTAGTCAACTTTCTCGACTCATTTTCCTAAGCATTTCCAGAAACCAGATTGAGGGACCCTTGCCTTCTGGGATGTTTTCGCTCCAAAATCTTCAAACTCTTGATCTATCATTTAACCTGTTAAATCTCTCCTCCATACCAATGTGGATAGCAGAATTGCCATCTCTTTCTCGAGTATACTTGGCAGGATGTGGAATCAAAGGCAAAATTCCAGAATCCTTTCGAACAACTCCAAGTCCATTACAGGAACTGGACTTATCAGTCAATCATCTCTCTGGAAGCATACCAGCATGGATAGGAAGCCTCACTCAGCTCTACTCTTTGAATCTCTCAAGGAATTCACTAGTTTCAAGCATCCCCGAGACAATAACAAACTTACAGGACTTGGGTGTGCTTGATCTTCACTCAAATAAGCTAACAGGCTCCATAAGCCAGGTTTTCAAGATAGGGCAAAGGTTTCCTGATGGTTCACTTACATATATTGATCTTTCAGACAATGGCTTCTCCAGTGGAATAGAGCTAACAGGTGGAGGAGGACAAACTGGGATCCTGTTTCTCAACTTATCACGTAATGTTCTTGAAGGTCAAATACCGGTTTCTGTGGGAAGACTGAGATCACTAAGAAGTCTAGATTTGAGCTACAATAAGCTAGGTTACGTCTTGCCAGGCTCTCTTGCAAATGAAAGCTCGTTGGAAACACTGAAGCTGCAGAACAACCGGTTTACTGGTAGAATACCAAGTGAATTTTTGAAATTGAAGAAGCTGAAGGAATTGGATCTATCACATAATCTCCTAGTTGGGGAGATTCCTGCAGGAAAGCCTCTGAGTGACTTCCCCGAGAGCTCTTTCTCTGGAAACAGAGGTTTATGCGGCAAGCCGCTCACTGCTTGTAGCCGTAGGGCTTAATGCTTGGATTGCGTATGCCATGAAACTTAGCAGTCCGGCAAATTGATGTAATAGCTTCCCATATTATGTATGAGTTACACTATTTTCTAATTGTTTTTTGCACGCATATCCTGTTATCATCTACAAAACCATCGGTGCCATACAGAAAAATGCATTCATCCTGAGTCATGAGACAAGTACTGGGCTTAATACTGTTGAGAACACAAAACCAATACAAGAAAGAAGAAACCCAGTACAGTAGAAATATTACCAGCAACAGATTAATTAATCTTTTTGCTAATAACCCCAATTTACAAGCAACGAAAGCCATATAAGAATACAAGAAAATGAAAATAGCATTCATTTACCGAGACAGACGGCAAATATTGGGCCTTTACATTATTCATGACCGCTGCATATAATTACCAAAATTTGAAACCGTTTTCTTTCAAAACGTTATATTCCAAACATCCTCTCCCGCCCCCCCCACCACCACCACCACCACTTACAATTTCATTACACCAGCATTTATGTTGCTGCAATCCTGGACTATTTTTGTTACCGTAATGTAACAATTTTTCACTTTTAGTTTTTGAAAACAGTAAATCCCCAAAATCATTTAACAATTTGATTAGGCAAAAGTTGTTTAATGCTGTGAGCATGTGGCCGGCGCACTCATACTCGTCTCTGGTTACAGCAAGGAAACGACCAGAACCATACAACACGGGAAATAAATTTCTTTTAAACATTAGGCTTTTACTAAAACACCGACTTTTGGGCCTTTTACATTGTTTTGAAAACTTATAATCAAAGGGCCTCCTCCTTGTGACCCAGTTGATGATAATTCATGTAGTCAATGCCATTTATCCGTATACAACACAAGATCTGCTCTGGTAACTCGTCAACTTTGTTTCCCTGGTTTAAAATTCAAATATCAGATAACATTTACAAACCAGAAAATAGAAATAAATCAAGCTCAAGTATAAAATGTATAAATCTTGCCTGAATTGTGAGGCCAACATCCAAGATGCAGATCTTCAGTCTGTCCAGGAATGCTTCAAAACCTTTTCTAGAAATGTAACTAAATCTGTGCATATCTATGTCAATCTCAAAGTAGTTTTCTCCCTGTACAAATTCAGGGAGGTAAGTTAAGCCTAAGAAGGAATAAGTCATCAAACAATTGATTCACTCTGAACAGGTAAATTGAGTTAGAGATAAACTTACCAAGTAAAATTCATGCTGCGGACGCGAAAGAACAGGCTTTTCATTGTAAGCCTGCATAAGTTTTCTCTCTGCAGCACTCAAATGAAGATCTTCTACATTTACGACACGACCCAATATTTTCAACCTTTCCCGAAAGGGTACAATCGTATCTACAGGAAACCCTTTGACCTTTTCAACTTCATCATCAATTATCCTCTGTTCCAGAACAAGTTGGATTCACAATAATTAGATACCTTGTAAAATCAGCTAAATTGAGAGACATAAATATGAAAGGATCTTTAATAATTAACAATCAAGAACAATTAACCATAGCAAGACTACGTCAGAGTGATATTCTTATTGGTGACTAACGGGATCAGTATCCAGCAGCAGCATTGCAGAAGATTACGTTGCGCTTAATAGCAATATGAAGCAATGAGACAGAAAAGTACAACTAGAGAGATTCCAACTTACTCTGATGCTTTCTTGAAAATGAAGGGGAAGTTCTTTAGCATAACTCTCATTAAGCTTAAAGTACAAAACAATACTAATTCCTTCACCATCAGTTTCGCTCTGAAATATTGCCGTAGGATACAAAGGAATCTGTGGAACCCACAAATATATTTTATATCAAAGAACATTATGGTTAAAATAAACTCATGACAAAGAGAAAAGGGGAAAAGGAGCAGGAGAATTCTTTAGTTTCAAATCATTGTGAGGCTCACTGCTGCTGTGGCTGAAGAGAAATTTCATGATACAGCTACTGTAAGAGGCCAACCCCAAAACAAAATAGACAGGCACAAACCAAATTTATGTATGCATTAAGCAAATTGCAAACATGAAAAGGACATCATTTTTTGCAACAAGATGATGGGAAAGTCAAGGATGATTTAAGATGGTTAGATCAAATTGTATGAGAACTTTTGGTTGTACCAATTAAAACAAGAAAAAGCTCAAATTCAAGGCAATTTAAGGACTTCCCCAGCACTCCCTTCTACAAAAGATCAATAAAAAGAAGAGAAAAAGCTCCAACAAGGATACCTGAACATTTACAACAAGCATTGGTGGAAGCTTTGCATGAGAACTAATGACAGGAAGTTCCACAAACCGAGCTATGTGATCTATTTTTCGCTGACTTAAGAATACATCGACACCGAAAGGATAATATGCAGCACAATTAGGTGCAAACTCCTTCTTCTTGTCCCTGCAATATAGAAATTTATCACCACGTAAACGAGAAAACAACTATCGTGATAGGAGAAATCCACCTATATAATGATTCAAATAAAAATTTCCAAAAAATTCCTATAAGTTCATGCTAATGCATCAATATGATCATTAGTCTGGCATAAATGGTAGATGCATGTACATCAGCAGAAAGTATATACCAATCCATTTACATTGGGAAATCAATTGAGTACTCTTCTCTTACAGTCTCACCTGAAGTAATTTACCCCTCGAACTTTAAAAGTATTTGGCTCAATTTGTGACCAACTATCAAGCATCTTCTTTTCAATTGGGCAAAAGGGTACTTGAGCACCTGCTATTGGCCTTGACAGAAGCATCTTTGAAGAAACTGAAATACAGTAGGATTAAGTTAAAAGCAAAATACAGGAAATCACAGAATCAAATCTCAAGCAAAGTAAATATTATCAATACTCACCCAGAGTAGCATTAGCATGTCCTTCCTTCCATTTAAAGGAAAGTTTTGAGGCAGTCTTTTTAAACAGCCTTGGTGGACTAGAGCTCCCTGATCTTCTCTTTTCAACTGAGGGGACAGTAGAAGCAAGACAAGGCAAACAGTTGCTAGGAATAATCCCACAATTGTCCAACAATCCTTCATCCTTGCCAGAGCCTTCATCCACGGAGGAGGAGATCTCATCAAGGAACACAGGTTGCTTTCCTTCATAAGAAGGCCCATCAGATTTTGATTGGGAATGAACATTCTCTGAATTTGCAACTCGACTACTTGAATTTTTGCCAACTTCACTGACAGAACTGTGAGCAGAATTTCCAGCAGATAAACCCACTGGTCTCTGCAACTGATCAGTCAGGGAGGTACATTGGATATTGACATTGTGGCCTCGATGATTAGCATCTCTTAGAGATACATTACTAGTTCTGGACACTCCATCAGAGCCATTTAGAGATACCACATCTGCAGATCTCAAAAGTAAAACAAATTTTGAAGATATATGTGATGCAGTTATCAGTGAGGCAGGAAACTAAAATCATCTACTCAGAAGGTGCAATCTATCTGCAAATTTCTTACCATCCTGAACGCTCACGAAATCATCATCATCTTCACCATCAGACTCAAATATTGCAACTGAATCAAACCATGAGTCATCAATGCTTCCTGCTGAAGCCATCAAACAGTAACAGAATAAATCATACAGTCATAAGTAAAACAAAAGAAATGAGCTGAACAAGCAGCAGTGTTCGTGTTGTGTGCAGTGTCAAAAACAAGAATAATAATCAAGACAGCATCAAATAAGTTAAACACCTATATCAAGCAGAACGGTTTGGTGCGAAAAACATATGTTTCACTAGAACGTAGAACCTAGAACAAATAATATAACAGTTCATAGACGAAGAGTTATTTCTAATTGAAGATTGTAAGGGGAAAAATTAAGAAAAAAGGACAGAGTAAAATAATTCACAGAAAGGCAAATCACAAGATACTTCAAAAATTGAAAGATAACAGAATTTTCTGTGGTACCACAGTAGCAGTTCCAACAAGTTAAAAAATAAACTGAAGCAAAAAACTCAAAGCAGCAGTGGATAATTCCTGATGATGGTTACTCATCAATAATCTAAAGGAGGTAATTTCATGAGGCAGGACAATGCAATAACATAACAAACTAAAAGTTCTAATAAGTGATTCTCCCCATAAGTATCCAATATAAACATTTTTATGGTCCCACCAATGACTCATCAATAGAGATGCCATCACCATAATATAGTTACAATACATTTCTAAAGCCAGGCTAGCCATTTCTCTTTGAAAATGGAAAAAATTCAATAGTAGAAATACAGTTTCTCATGGCCAAACTATGACTAAACATAATGAAGACATACAATAATGCCAGTCAAGGACATTTGAAATGAACTTCTGCAATTAGGAAAACAGCTTGGTTTCAGTCACCAACATGTAACAACTCAGCTAAGCAGCTGTATCCCAAAACAAACTGCAAACTTACTAATTTCCATCTGCTAAAGATCCGTCCCCATTCTTTAATCATCCCACAAATAAAAATTATATACAAATAATTAAAGACTCTTTAAAATGTCCTGAAAAGAAACAGCAGAAAAGTCCTCTGGTGATTATACTGAAATACAGTCCACCCTCCTTTCATCAACTACATTCTCTTTCATCACCAGCAAAAATGAAAAATTCAATTTTCAGCTCATATTATCTACACTATAAAAATTTTAACCACACAGAAAAACCCTACATAAACAAAAACTGCTTTGCACACTGATCAGCTAGAACATTCCAATCAACCAATAAAAGATATCAACCACGTTACTTCAAATGAAGAGTTCCCCTTTAAGATCACATTAGCCAAAGACAGACTCATTTAAAATATATGTATGTATAATATGAAAGGGCAGTTTCCCAAACACTCTCCTCGTTTCTATGCCACAAGCTTATATTTTCACAAAACCTCTACAACCCAGAATCCAAATCGAAATGACACACACACAAAAATAATAATAATAAATAAATAAACATGCGAAGAACAAAGAATCATCAACACCCACCAAACAAATCAATCGAACAATACAATTGCGTAATCACATTTCAAAACCCCCGGGGGGGGGGGGGTAAGGAAGAAGAACTTTCATTTGAAAACCAATAAACAAAGAAGGAAAAAGATCAAATAAAGGACCTTGAAGAGCAGAATTTGTGAAAGATGAATGACGATCAACCGGTGGAGGCCTATCAACTTTATCCAATGATCCATCGGTGGACAAACGAGATGCTACTCTTTTGAAGCTTTTCTTCTTCTTCTTCTTTGAAGAGCTCAATCTCCCACCAACGCACCCCCTTGGCGTTGACACACAAGCTCCCATAATTGTCCCTTCTCTCTCTCTCTTTCTGTTTTTAAAGATCAATCATCAAATCACCATCTTCTTCTTCTTCATAAAAGATGTATTTCGTTTCTTCTTTTGTTTTTTCAAAAGACAGAAAGCGAACAAAAACAAGAACTCTGTAGGCACAGATAAAAATGAAGACAGATTTAATGCCAAAAAACTACCATTACTTCACTTCCCTAGTTGTTCTAATAGGTTTTATACTTTATTATTATTTTTATTAACAACTCTTCAAGCAAAAGTTTTCTTCTTTTTTTTTTTTTCAAATTTAATTCTATTATTGTATGCGATGTGTGTATAATTAGTTTTTTTCCCATAAGTACAAAAAAACAACAATGAAGAAAGACACAAAGTGACGGCAGTTTGGTTGTTTATTGCCCGCGTAGAGGTAAGGCATCTGATCTCTAATTATCTTACAGAAACTGATAGTGGGACCCCACTTGATGAAAGTGAAACTGCCACTTGTCGGAACGTGGTTACCCCCAAATCGTGCCCTCAGTTTCGTGGACCAGTTTCTGCTCCACGGCACACGTGAATCAGTCGCGACACCGTGTGTATGAATTTGATGAATATAAGATGAGAATGCGACGAGTCCAGTTGCAAAAAAGGACTCTGTCCAAATTTGTGGGTACGATTTTCCCATTAGAGCGAATCCACAATGAGCATGAGATGAGGTCGGCCAACTCTGCTCTTACGATGTGATTGGTCAGCAAACAGCTGATGCTGACGTACGATATATATATATGTACGTATGTATGTATGTATACTATCATTATTAATGTATTATAGAAGAGCTCAAAATGCGATATAAAATAACTAAAAGATTTTTTAAGTTGATGATGGGAGAAGAGAAAAGTGCAGTGATTGCGGGAAACGATATTTTACCTAATATTACCTAAAATGCGAAGAATGTATATTATATTTGTCAAATTTTAGGCCACTGATAAACTTTTTAGCGCTTTTGAAACTTTGGTTGATAATTGTTTTTTTTTTTTTTCCCCAACATTCAAGCACCAATCCCCAAAAGTAATTTTGGCCTTCGAGAAAGAAACAAAACAAGATCTGGGATTTTCTTTTTCATACTTGTGTTCAATAGAGTACTTTTCTTTTCTTTTTCTTTTTTTTTGGGTGCGAAAATAATTTTACGAACGTTATCTGAACTTTTCATATGTCCCCATCACAGAAAATAATTCTTTGGTAAGAAGTGCCAAAAATGATTGGAAAACATAGGCCAACTGGCACCAGACACACACTCACGGGTGAAGAAGATGAGCTAAAAAGGATGCTCATGTAATGGTGACAAAAATACATTTTAAATCATTTATAATTTATCATAAAATCAACGAAATCTTGTAATTTGAAAATAATCAGATTCTCTCCCAAATTTCAGTTTCATTCTTGATGAATCAAAAGAACAAATTTTACAAAGAGGTAGCATTTGAAAGAGGTATCGTTTCATTTCTCTTACTCAAAATTACAGGACAAAATGTGAGGAAAAGAAAATGTGGTTGAAGCCTTGAAGCTGTAAATCTTGCTTTAAGGATCGGACAGGCCATGAATATCAAGACAAGGAATCAAACATGAACCCACTGTTCATTCACAACTGATGGACAATAAATGTGAGACAGAAGACAGAACAATAACTACGAATTCGTTGTGCGTGAATTGGCATGGGACCCTGTTTTGCTACAATATGGCATTCAATTTAGCGAAAGATCAGATCGAAATTCAGACCCCTTTTGTACAGCTGCGGCTGCAATGGAGGCATAAATGCGACGTATATAAGACGCGTTTCAACGTTAAAGCGCGCGCGCGCGCGCTGTGCGTCAGAAACTAAATTAAAATGCTGATCTTTAAAGTGCGATTAGAGATGGTAAAAGTGACGCGTAGAAAAGTAATAAGCTTTATTGGTAGATTGAATGGTACGGTGGTTGAAAAAATATATCAAAGTAAATTTTTTTAATAAAAAGTAAATATAAAATATTATGAAATTAAAATAAAATATCTTGAAATTAAAATTTTAATATATTTTTTACCATATACTTTTAAAAATTAATTTAAATCTTAGTTTAAATAAATATTCTAATTTTTTGTTATTTATTATATGAGTAATTTTATTTATGATATTTATTTAATTAATTTTTTATGTTTATAATTTATTAAATGAATAAGTAAATATCATGATTCTAATAATTTTATTTATGATATTTATTATATGAATAATTTTATTTATGATATTTAATTTTATTTATGATATTTATTTAATTAATTTTTTATGTTTATAATTTATTAAATTAATAAATAAATATCATGATTTTAATAAATAAAATTATAAACATCATAAATTTATAAGTGATAAATAAAAACTTTTAAAACTTTAATAATAAAAAATTATTTATATGAAATATGTTTCATATTAATATTTAATAGAGATAATGGTTTGCATCGTCCGTACAAACGGATGATTTTGACGTGCAACTATTGTCATCGAGAAGTTATTTATTCGCAATGTAATGGCACCTTGGGTTTACGTCGACATGTGTCAAATTGTTTACCTCGCCACCTTAGCCAAGATGGAATTAACCGTGATCGTTTACCGTATCCATAGTTGTGATTAATAAATGTTATTTCGTGTTCGTTATTCGTCATTTGATCGTAGCTCGTGTTTCGTAGTTTTAATTTGTAAGTTGTGAGTTGTGATCTGTGATTTGTTAAATTAGTATCTCATAGTTATCACTTATTATAATTGTTATTTGAGGATTGTATTTTTAATTTAAATTAAGATCTATGGAATTAAATTTAATTAAATTTATGTATTGTTGTCTTATAAATTATTAATTATTTTGAAATTAAATATATAGTTGTGAAATTGTGATAAACTAATAATAAAATGTTAATATTAATATGATTATGAATTTATTATAATTATTGTTATTGTTGTTGTTATTGTTGTTATTATTATTATTATTATTATTATTATTTTAGTAGGTTGGGTATTTAAAAGCACAAAAGACACGCAATAATAAAGACAAGACGCTAAGTTTTCAAAGCATCGCCAGACGCGAGGAAAATTAGCGGCCAAGATTTAAGAAGATTTTCCAGACGAGTACCATATTCACCTAAAAATCGAAGACGGTGACCAAGATTTCCGGCTCATCATTGACCGTCATGTTGCCAAATTAAGACGACGCAAATCAGATAAATACGACGCCCATCTACCATACTCTCTAACCAACCATCGATCAAATTTTTATGTGTTCCCAATTCCATACAAATCAGTGAATGATTCCAATGAGAATAAGATACACACATAACACACAGCCGTTGATAGATTCTATTGACGGTAAGGCTTTAACAACCAGCAAAAAATGTGACAGTAAAATAATTCATTTTCATTTTCAAGGTGGCCTACATTTTTAAGGTCAGGGAGTGAGGGGACTCCCCGAATCTAACGGGTTGCGTGTCCAATTAATGTCATTTTGCTGGTACATTAATGTCAAATTGTCAGTATCTTTGTAGCAGGTGACATTATTTAGCCCCCTACTTTGAAAACTGATACGCACTCTACCATAACAAATCTCCGAGTTAAATATTTAGGACAATTTTGTTAGTAATTTAAATTCTAGTGAAATATTATTTATTCTTAAGAGGAATTAACGTGAGGTTGAAGTGAATTCTCTGTCATTATTTTTCTTTATTATGCATCTGTAGCTTTTTTTTTAATGCATCTCCCGCCTTCTTCCGTATTTTCTCATATGAAAAATATAATTTCATTGAAATGAGAATAATGAACGTGTCATGAATTGGTTGAGTGTTTTATCAACTACACTATTTGTGATAACGCTCAAGCTAAGTTGTAGTTGTAGCAAAAACTAAGAGGTAGCCACCCTTGGCCCCATGATGTTTCTTTTTGGTTAGGCTGTAAGTTACAACAATATTTACCAAAGTAGTAATAATAGCATTAATATCTTTCTTTCAACTAAGATTGCACTTTTTTTTTTTTTTTTTTTGGCTAAAATCTACTAAATACATATATCTAAATCAAATGTTTATTTTTATTCTTTTGACATTTAATTGCAAGTGGTGAGTTGTTTATTTTTAAAAAAAATATTATTGTTATATTGTTGTACCTTTAAGTATTACCCGTATTATATGTTTTACAAGTTAAATAATTTCATAATTTTTTTGACATTTAAAATACAAGGTTATGAAACTTTTAAGTAACCAATTCGCAAAAGACAAAGGCTATGGTAAGATACAACAGTAGTGACATAGCCAAACCCTAATACACATATGATCTCAAATTATTTAAAGTTAATTTAAAAAATAAAAATAGACATATATTCACCATAATACAAAACAAAACTAATATAAGTAGGAAATAAATAAATTGTATAGAGGCATATTTAAGAATATAAACTTACATAATCTATTAAAAACCAAAAATCCTAAATTTTTTCTATTGAGATAACATGTCTTTAAAATTAAAAAAAAAAAAACCAACAAAATGCAATTGTCACAGTCACACTTGAATGAGAAATAAACAACCTCTAATTGTCACAATTTACCAATTTGGAATCTACTTGAAGAAGGCTAGTAGTTAAATATATATAAACTTTTATTTTGATTTTTTGAAAGTGCCAAAAGACAGTCATTTGCCTAGCAAAGTAAAAAGTAGACGACATTTCTTTGAAGGATCTTGATCTCTTATATAATGTAGTAAGTTACATTAATCATAAACTAACACCAAATAAATTAAGTACAATAAACCTGATCCAACTTAGCATTTATTTTATATAATTCACATCATTACGTGAGGGATCTCTTGCCATTTTTAATATCCATTAGTGTAAGCGCTGTCGTTTTCAATATAGGATTCCGCGGATCTTTAGCGTTATTCTGCCGAGTCTTTAGCGAACTAATAAATGATTATTGCTTTCTTATGTGGCCACATTAAATCAATTAATAATAAGATGAGCATTGAATGAGCTGTGTGGCGACCAGAGCCGAAGCAGCATTTGGTGGGTGTGGGTCTACACACCATCGATTGCTGCACGAGCTGGGTTTCTTAATTTTCTTCTCGCCCTTGTTTGTTTTATCATACGCTTCTTCGGCTAATCCTATTTGTCGTATTATTTTGTCAGTACTATATACACATTAGCTAAACCGCATTCTTAATTTTACATGACTTAGACTACAAGCATGAAAAATTGCATATTTAGGGATTTCTGAAATCGTGTTTGATGTTGTCTTCATTTATCATTTTCTTGAACGCATCGTGGCCACCATGTTACTTGCTGCTCGGCGTCGTTTAATGTATTTTGCTATTGATTTACCCAAAAAGATAAGAAAATCAAGACTGCACGGATCAAGGAAGAAGACTTCTCAAATTGAATGCATATAAAACTGTACGTAGATGATGGTCTAGGAACCATTCCATTAATTGATGTTGGAGGATTGGCCACATTCACAATAGCGTGCCGTTCATGTTAAGCTGACAAATGAATAATACTATTAGGCCCAAAACCAATTGCCAGCCGCAATTTGCTTCTATTGGCCGACCTTGCACGGCTTTCCATCGTATTGAAAATTGTAGACGATATAAGACTCGTATAAATACATTTTGAATATAGCCAAGGAAAACAATTCGTATGTTTTTGATTTTATAGAAAAGTATTGTTAAGTGTCCCACCAACTGGTTTCTAATTCATACAACATTCATCTATTAAATAATAAAATATTATCTAGAAAATAAAAAATCTTCTCATAAAATTATTCTTACGCACAATAGGATCCATCAAAATTGAATTTAAGTCATAGGCTTGTGCCAAAAAAATCCACTATGAACCGAAATAAAAAGCAGGGGCAAAAGAAAAAACACACCAACGTCCCTCAGCAGAAGTTGGAAGTTTTTTCTTCGTAGGGTGTGACTTTAATGAGTAATAACAGGCATTTTAGAACCCGCCGTTGATTCCTTTCCCAAAATTGACTAGATTGATATAATCGACTGTTCACCTAATAATTTTATACACGTCCGCTTGACTTTTACACCATTCGTTCAAATTGCAATAAGGACACTGTCGGCTAGGATTGTAAATTAGCTTCAAAAGAAAAATTAAGTTTTATGTGCCTACCCCCGGCTAAGAAATAAGAATCGATCAGGATGGTTCAAGCGTTGAAACTACTCCAAGAAAAAACTCTCTTCATTTTCTGTTCTAGTCTATCTCTTAGAACACTGAAGTAAATTAAAAAAAAAAAAAATTATTGGTCTCCAGCTCAACTTTCACTGTTGTGGAATTGGAATTTAATTCTAGAGGTGAGAAGGATACTTGCTGCTACCGAAATATGCTTAGTGGTAACTTTGACATATATTTAAAAAAAGGGCATAAAAAACATTCTTTCAGAAAAAAATAAGGGTGCCAAATAGAATTTACACAATCAGCTCAAATCCAATAGGAATATGTTGCTATCAAAGGTAGCATTCAAAAATGAAATTGAAATGCTGCATTAGAATTTAACCTGGATTCTTTGAGGTTTCTGCTTTGGTCATTGCGCACTCCGAATCTGGGTGGTGCGCTGAAACTGCACAGGTGTCCTATACATAAAAGAAAATACATAGTTGGCAAATTGCTTAACAGGAATTATTATGCTATCGGCAGATTACATCAACATTATCTTTGAAGCAATTTCTTGATGTTACGCAACTACCTGGGAGCAACTTGGCAGGTCAATCATTTCCAGCATCAAAGTGACAAAAAGGATTTCACCCCAACGAATTACCAAACATCTGGTTTAGCAAACAGATGGCAGTATCTCATACCTTCACATCTTTTGCAGAGATGCTCATCAATATATTAGAGGAGGATTGTTGTTCTGAAGAATCTGACTCTGGGTCTTGGGGGGAACCAGCTAACTGTAAATGAAACATTTAGAAAACAATCATTACGTTTGTCTTTCAGCACGTAACCAATTAAATGTGCAATTAATAAGAATACAATCTACTTACTTCTGGCTCACAAGAACTGAAATTATTGTTCTCCCGAAACAGGCTGCCAACAGCTATATGCTTCTGACATAGAGGTGAAGCTGAATTTCAAATTCAAGCAACGCCCCCCGAAAAAAGAGACCGTAAAGGAAATGTATCACAAATTTCGAATCCATACTTGGTATAAAAATGAGAAATATAAAGAAGCCTGTGTGTGCTTATGTATTTTTCTTCATTCAAGCATCCAAAGTCTTGGATTCTATTGGCTATATCACCCTGGAAGCTACCTCAATCCTAAAGAATATAGATTATGGTGTTTGCTTAGTTACAGGTGTTAACCCTAGCAAATGGAACAGGATTCATTGTACAAAGAGAAAAAATGAGACAAAATGACATTAACCAATGCTTCCCCCGGATAACTACATAAACTCGTTTTACTGCTATGACATCAGCAAGCTCATGTTGTCTTTTCCACAATTTCCTTTCTCTTTCAAGTTGCAAATATGCCATGCACATACAGGTCTATGATTAAGTACCAGAGATGAACTGTTTGTAAGTTATTCCCTTATGACTAAGCCCCATCACAGTAAAACAACACATGAAGGAAAGGCAAACCTCTATTTTCTGGAGCTGTTAAACTGGATGCCTTACTTGGTGATCTTTCTCCACCATTATGATTTGCACCTTTAACCCTGTCAAGCCATCTATAACATGAATTGCATTACAACAAAAAAAAATACACAAAGGAGAAGTGACATTATTTTGGCATCTCTAACTGGAATTCACTTGTGACACTACAGTTTATGCAACACTACAAATGCAAAAATGCGAAAACTATATTCCAGCATGATTCTGGAAAATCCAACAGGCATACTCTTCCTTAACTAGAAAACATTTAAGTTCATAACGTAATGGAAATTTGGGAAATACAATGCAAGCAACTAAATATGAGCACGGGCATAATTGCACACACAAGAACAGTCTCATATGGATGAAAATGATAGTAATGGTCATGACTGTTTAAAGTCTGGCACTCTGCTCATCAGACAACTATCTAAGACATACAATAATGGTTTTCTGTAGGAATAATGTCAAGTTCCATCAAACACATTCAAAAACTTCTATTGGAAAGTATTCCATCACTTGAACTACACATATCAATTAATTGCATATTTGTCTACCTGTTATCTTCATTTACTGTACCCATGTCATTGCAATTTTCTTTAAGCATTAGTGCTGTGTGGAATGCATTTTTATCCTGTTAGAAACCATTGGTATTTCACAAAAGCAAGCAAATGAGTAACAGAGAAATTTATTGCAAAGATAAAGTTTTTAAAAATATAAGGTGCTTCAATAGGAGACAATATCAAGAATATATTAATGAAATGTCAAAGGCATAAAGGCAAAAACTCATTTTTAGGATGTTAAACCAGAAATAACTTGCATCAGCTGTTAATTTAAAGACCATAATACTGAATATCATAATTTAAATCTCTGACCTCTTGATTCATAGTAGCAATAGCATCCTGAATTCTCTGCAAGATAATTCCAAACTTCCCCACTTCCAAATACAATGCCTGTTTATGAAGTATTTTGAGAGAAATTTGTAAATCAATAAACATAAACATTCTGAAATCCAACAAAGAGATGGTGATTTTAAAGCTAGACCTCTTTCTCAGATAGTAGATTCTGTATAACCACATCCTTTGCTGATAGAGTTTTCTGAAGGTAAGGCTTGTTAAGATAGCAAGGTAATAAGAAAGATCCTATCTGAAATTGCAACTTGATTTTAGAAATGAAAAACATATAGACTTGTCTGGATATCTCTTCAATTTGAGTTTGATGGTAATTAATAAATTTTGTTGCCTCCAGCTGTGCTTCTAATTCTGAAATAATTTTATCTTTTCTTCTAAACTCGTCCTCATCATTTTTCAGCTTACTTTCCAGGAGACGAATCTTTTCTGTAGGAAATAGAGCAAATCCCACGTCAATAATTCATAAAAGTAGTATGGCAATGGCATATTTTGGAATTTTGTATTATGAAAATGATCACTTATTTACAGTACTTATGTTTATATTTGAATTATTGATGCTTTGCTGTCCCTAATTCCCTACTAATTCATGTTTAATGTCAATAAATTTAAGTGAAACCAATGCTCTGGTGTGGCATGACAAAAGATTATGAGCAATCAAAAATCATGGTCTGCAAGCTCACATTCCATCCAATAACGATATGAATGACCGATAAGCATCAGTGCGTCACTGCAGAGTCCCATAAGAGATTAACTATAAATACAGAAGAGCAGAAGTAACAGCTAAACATTTTTATTAGAAGAAATGCTAACCACAGAAGGTGATGGGATTTATGAATTACCAATAAAAACTCTTTCAAATGCAGAGATAGTGTCCATTTTGCTCCTTAAGCTAGCAACTGAAATAGTAAAGAGCACAAAACATACGTTTTACTGGCATTTTCGTGGAATAAAACAGTCTATGATAAATATACATGAGCGTACACCTTAAATCAGTAATAGTTAAAAAGCTACATGCCTAGTTCTTCTTTATCACTTACAACGCATTCCACATTATCCACAACTTGCTTGATGGAGAATGCCTCCTTTTCTATTGAATCAAATAACGTCAAATGACAGTTTATCTTCTCATGTAGTACAGTGAGCTTTCTATCCCTGGTTTCAATCGCACGTTTCATATCACAAGTAGATTCCTGCTCAAAACATTTACATCAGAATACACTTAAGATGAATCCTCTGGATAATGAAATCAGAAGAACAGAAAATACTTAAATCATTGCTAGCACCTACCGCTTACATGCTTGGCATATCACAAAACCAAAATCGAATTACTTCCCAAACATTTGGGCAGACACAAGTACCAACATCCAAAAGTAGTACTCACAAAGATACACGCAAGTGAAAGCAGTTAATTTAGATGATCAATCAACATCTCTAGACCCTGGATCATCAAACTCGATCAGAGTCATGCCGTAAAGGATATTTTAAAACCTCACACAATATGATTTCTTAGCGGCCATAAATTCATATAATTCAGCCGTTCCACCGGAACATGCATTTCAAGTTCTCCAGTATGTATAAACATGACAATTAAATTAATATAATTATTATTAAGCACAAACCTCGTAAGCACTTAGGAAATTTTCCCTATATTGAAGCAGCGTATTTATAGTTTCCTTCAACTCCTTTTGCTTGTTTTCGAGCAAAGCGTTGTCGTTTTGAAGGTAACTCACCTACAGCAAGAAAATCAAATGACTGCATTTCCAAACATCTCTGTCTATTATTTTCACAAACGGGTTGAGCGCCCAATTGACAGACCTTCCTTTCGAGTTTTTGGCACAGTTCATTAGTCGAAGCTAATTCGGATTGCAATTCCTTTAAGTTTCTAGAATATTCTTCTTCATTACGCTTTTGTTTCTGCATTCAAACACTGGAGTCAACTTTCCACGAAACGAAATCAAACAAGTAAGAAAAATCTCGACACGTAACCTGGACTAAAAGATGAATTTCTTCGGTTGCTGAGTTTTCTTTCTCCTAAGATTTCAAAGAAAACAGTTTAAAAGGACGTAATGATGATAATAATAATAATAACATAGATGATTACGGTCGCAACTGTGATGCGAAAGCTTACTTTGAGATGACGAGTTTCGGCTATTAGGGCTTGAAGTTGGAACTTGAATTTGGACAATCTCAGCAGCTCCATTTTTTTCTTTTTCTTACTGTGAATTATTCAGTGAATTCTATTTGTTACTTGTTGAAGATTAATTCCATTTTACTAGTTCAATTCACTATCATTATTTAAACTTTCATGTATCCTCCGGTGGTGCCCGAAATATAATTTTGGAAACAGATTTTCCCGCCATGTGGGGCTTGGTAAACTTACAACAGTATCCAGTGTACGTGGCTTTTCTTTTTTTAAAATGAAATCGGGGTTTAGCTAACGGTGTATGAGTGTATCATACGACTTCTTTTGTCGTTTGTCTTTTGTGGCAGCACAACTGTAAATTTGTATAAAACCTCTTTTCTACTCATTTTTATTTAAATTTTTAAGCTAATCTCCATCTGCATCTATAGGCACAGTTCAATTAGCAGCATCTTATACTATTTAATATTATTTTTAGGCGCTTGTTACTTTACATGATGAGGTAATAAACATAATTATCCAATAACTGTTTGATGAAAATCTAACGACCGTATAAATATAAGATAATAGAATCCTTTTATTTTCACAGCCGTTAGATTTTCATCAAACGATTATAGAACAGTTATGTACCTTACATATTTATGTAAGACAATAAGAGCCTTATTTTTTTATTCTATGTTGCAACGGTATCATAATACTCTCTTTTCTATTTTGAGATTGAGTAATTACTATGTTTGATTTAGAACCTTAAACTCTTTTTATTTTAATATTAGGTTTTTTTTTAAAAAAAAAATCTACTATCAAATTTCATTCAACACTTTATATTCTTTTTATTATGAATTTTTAATAAATATTATATATAATACTTTTTTACTTACATGTATAACAGATATGTAATCCCAAGAGCTTTATTACAAAATGTATTATAATTTTTCTTACTCTTATTTTTATCGCGTTATTTATTTCAAGTATTATTATTTTATGTGCATTTGGTTCATCATTATTTGTTGCATTAGGTTGTATTGCATTATTTTTTTTATCAAATTAGGCTGTATTAAACTATAATTTAGTAAATTTTTTTAATCCTTCATATATAGTAATAAAAATTTTAATAATATAATGTCAGTTCATACTACATAAAATTAATTCAGCACCCATTTGGAGATGATGAATTATTATTTACAAAGAAAATTAAAGGATTAAATAACATAATAAAAATAAAGAATGAAAAATTAAAATATTTTTTGTAATGAACCTATTAAGGTTACATAAATTTTTGTGAATGTAAGAAAAAAAAAATACCACAATATTTGTAAAAAATTTGAAATAAAAAGAGTGTAAAAGTGTTAAATGAAATTTGATAGTGGATGTATTAAAAAAACTTATAAAAAAATAAAAAAGGAGTGTAATGTTTTAAATTAAACATGCCAATGATTTAATTTCAAAATAGTAAAGAGGTCTATCAAGATAAATAAATAAATAAATAAGGAGACGTATTGCGATAGAAATACAATATTGGAATAAAATATATAAATATGATTTAGTATAAAGTGCTAACTGATATGTACCTATGAATGTGGGTAGAAATAAGTTTAATACTTATCAAACAAATGTTAAATAAAAGTGAGTGGAGGGGTTATATGGAAATTTGTCACAAAAGACAAAAGTAGTTGAATGGTGGACTGTTGTAAGTTGTAACGCAGCTGGACCCATGAAATCGTCATTTTTCTTCCAAGAAAACAGCGGACGTGGCTCTTCCCCTTCCCCCGGACACCCCCCAACTCCTCTCTCGAAAGAAAAACGTGTTTGTGCTGTTGCAGTGTTGAAGTCCTGGAAAAAAATTTTACCCCTAAAGATTTTATAATTTTTAATAATGGAAGAGATTTTTTTTTTCAGGTATGTCAGAGAGTGTCTTATCACATAAAATGATTCAATCATACATTTATTGAATAAATTAAAATGATTCAAAAATACATTTTTTAATGTATTATAAAAAAAATACTATGATTTGATTCAATTAAAACAAATGTATGTCAATATATTATAACATTGTTATTTGAGTAATTTTATAAGAGGGGAATCACCCACTGTAACTAAAGTAATAATGCTAAAAATCTCAATATTTGAGCCATAAATTGAGTGTGAATATTATGTGCCTCTTATCTATTAGAGGATAAATGTAAAATTACTCATTACTTGATACTATTATTCAATTGATTAATGTCACATCAGTTGTAACTCAAATTACAACTAAAGTATTGGGCAATAATATAATAATAATTAACAACATTTTTCATAATTTCATGGTTTATTTCCCTCATAGTCATATTTGTTATTTTTCTTTTTATTAAATAAAACTATTCAAATATATCACATTCTCTATAGCTAAAATAAAAAAATTGATAAATAATTTTTTAATGTACAGTTATGATAATTTATATTATAAGCATATTTTTTGTATTGTTATCATTCTTTTATTAAATATATGTATTTTATTAAGAGTTTTGATGTGCCATTACTTGATATGAATATATATATATATACCCGTTTGCATGAATCAATTTTTGCAAAAATAATTACCATAATCCATTAATTAGGTTGAAATAATACAAAGTTTTAGTTTATCCTTGCATTCACTACTTACCACATTTATTTGTAAATTATAATGATTGATTAGAATATATATGTGGCAAACAGTGAATGAAAAAAGAATAATGCTTTAGGAAACTTAAGATTTTTCCTGGAAGTAGAAAAGAGTGTAAAGGCCCATTTGGTTATAATTAAAACTCATGGAATTAGATAGTTTTTTTTTTTTTTTAATAAATGAAATTAGATAGTTTTAATATAAGATAATCCTTATCTCAAGTTTGATGTAAAAAAGCAAAGATGATGGGTCAATCATTTAATTCAAAGGCAATATTCAATCCCAAAGGACGTCTTGGAATTATGTTTTTTAAGCTAAAATTGTATCCTACAACTATTTATGAGATTAATAGATAAAATCTATGGAGCCTCTCTATTGCTCTTCATTCTTAGCCAAAATCAGTTGTAAAATATTAGAGTTTCAATGTTATACACGTTGTTGGATTGATCTTCATACTATTTATCATTATGACGATTGAAATAGAAGATAGAAATCATTTTTAAAAATTTTTGGTGCAGTAATTAATTTAAGATAAATAAAGTAATTATTAATTAACTTAATTTTTCTTGAGGTTTTTCTAATATATAATGTCCTTCTATTTTATATTTTTCTCAAGATAAATCAAATAAAAGAAATCTAACGAACACGGTGTGAACTAAAAAAAAAAGAAAGAAAAAGAAAAAAAGGCCTAAATGCTTTTTTTGTTTTTTGTTTTATTTTTTCAAAATCTATAGAACACTTGAATTTTATTACAACCTGTTGAGCAGCACTTGTGTTTATTTGAATAAAAAGGCAAGAAGAACGCTCCTCTGAAAATAAATAAGGTAAACACCGAGGACATTGATGAAAATAGTGAGACAGTGATAGCTTGAGCGGTGCCTCAAGACAAATACATTATGGCTCTGGTCCTCCCCTGCCTAATTCTAAACTGTACCGATTGTTCTGCATTAACTCACAGAAAGCACAAACTTGAGAAAGAAAAAAGCAGTACTTTTTTGGAGTCATGTTCCAAATTTCTTATCCTTCGTACCCTCACCATTCACAGCCAGCCAAGCAAATCAAAGCAAGGTATATGTCCTCACATTTTGCCATTGGTCAATAGACAAGGATGATAGCTCTTGCTCAACAAAACCGTGTTGAAGGATCCAGAATTTTGATCGATAATACCCCAAAAAGCCATCACTATCTTCAAATAATGGGTTTACGGGGTCCATTAAATGGGGCACTGTCTTCCAATAAGTTCGGTTTGTGGGTCATGTTATTCTGCTCGTATGGCTAAAGTTGCATCCAGCTTAGTTCCTTGAGTTCATTCTTTATCTTCTTCGCCATTATTGCAGTTGGCAGCCTGTCTCTACAAATATTTATTTCCATTCTTTCATCACTTCAAAGTTTAGATTTTTTTCTCTAGTGATTTGAAAGCAAAGACACTGGGGACTTTCACTGTTCACAAACTAATTACTACTTTTACATAAATGGATTAGCTAGCTTTGTAAAATTTTCGGTTGATTTGTCAGAAACCCAACTAAAACTGAACTAACTAAATTATTCATAGTTGAAAGTCTCAGCAAGGTACGTTTAGTGACCCAAAAGCTTATAAACTTAACAGTTAGCAGTTGCCTGGACCTAACCTTTCTTATTGCGGATCAGAGTTCGATTTCTATCATTTAATTTGAATCTATCTCATTCACTTAATATCACTGAAAATCGATGAGTCACTGCTTACTAAAGTGAACTTATTTTTCTCAGTAGAATTTTAACTGCAGAAGCATCTGGTGCTGCCGGCATGCAATAGCAGGCCATATCTATACTTCTGTGAAGCCAATCCAACTTGAAGCTTAGACAGAGCGTAAGGATTGCTCCTTGGAGTAAATTAGCACATGACATGTTAAAACGTGATGAAATTCTCACAAGCTATGCATTTCCCACATGGGGTTTTGCAGGAATCAAAGAATTCCTACTGCAGATAGCAGCCTTATCGGCACATGTCTAAAGCAAAACAACAATCTTTATCATCTAAAAATAGGAGTTTGGCACCAAGCACACGGCTATGAAACAAAGCTCCGGTTGCTGATATAGTTACTATTTATTTCACTGGATACGGCACATCAAAACCGATTAAAGTTGCCGTCTAACATGTGATGCAATAAATTGTCTGCACGATTTGATCTTCTGCTATTGTTTTTGAGCAAGAATGAATCTGTTCTTTATGATGTCGTTCTTCTATGCCTAACTATATATGACATGAAAATGGCACTGTTTGGCACCACACACTTTGACAAGAAAATACATGCTTTTTTCAATGGTACCAAAGTAGGTCAGGCCAATAGAGCAAGGTGAAATCATATTGATTAAGAGCTTAATTAGTTGGTTGTATTATTTCGCCTGCAAACATTTCAACGCATTTTATTAAAGAATATTAGTACAATCACGAATGTATAGCCCACGTATGCATAAAAGGATTTTGGCTACTTCAGCTAGTTGATTTGATTAGGCAGTCGGCTGGTAATGTTAATCCCAACCCAAGCTAAGCTAAGTGACACCTAAACCTTAGTTAGTGTCAATTACAATTTGCATCTACAGTCAAATTCCGAATGTGATGTACAAGTAAAAACAAAAAAATTGATGACAGCTGCTAAGCCATTTTCATACGCGTGAGAAAAGGGAAGTTTCAATCAAATAGTGCTGCTGATATGGCATACTTTTGGGGGTAAATGCTCATTTGAAATTCCGAGTTTAAAATTATGGAACGTGGAATTACCAATTATGGCGTTGATGAGATATGCCAACAAATGTTACCTGTTCCAAAAATGTATTATATTTTGCAAGTTGCATGCGATGACTTTTCTAGAATGCTTTATACTTCCTTTCTCAAATTTGTTTCCCTGGCAAACTGTAGTAAGAAGGAAAGATAAAAGAGAGTGCCTTTTTCTTCACTTCATACTGAGCCACAGAGTAGGTACAAAGTAAATCATAATCGAAATTCGAGACCGAGGCAAAAAATTGAATTTGGTTTGATTAATTTACTCTCACCAGCTTTTATCCTAACAATGAAAGTTCACTGAATATAAATCTTCCCTACATGGTGGTTAATATTATTAATATTAATGCAGTTGGGTGAAACTTGCTCATTAAAGAAATTGCATGGCTAATACGGAATTTGCAGGAGATCTTTGGTTTATGACCAAGTATAGTCGAAACATATGCCAAAATATAAGCATCATTATTCATAACTTTACAATAAATCGATACCTGAAGAGGTATCACAATCAGAACAATCATTATTAATGTCGAAACTTTATAGTATTAATCACAATCACAAATCATTACAAAGACTAATCACTTTCTGTTTTCCGTTAATCACAATATAGAAACCCGACCCCACCTTTTAAATTTTGACATTGTATGTGTGCTTGCGCTCGCTAAGGAGGTACGTGACCGGTGACCCCACTGAAACTTCCCGCACTTCACTGTCGAGTCCCTGTTCCTCGTCTTCAACAACCGTTGATGAATTGTGATCTGTCATTGACGAGAGGATGAGCAAATCGGACGGTGGGAGAGCATGCACGTGATTGAGACGTGTACTGCTGGAACCCCAGGACAAAAACCTCACTGGAAGTGACTTTGTTCGCAGCTCCCGAGGTGTCCCTGCAAGGAAAGCTTAAGGCTGCACAGTGCGCACCAAACTCCACTGTCTAAGGAGATCAAAATCACACACAAGCACGAACACAAACTAAAACTCGAACTCAAGTCTCATTCTCAAACACACCTCTCTTTATTTACTTAACTCTCTAGATTGGACTTAACTCAAAAGACTCTCTGTCTTGTACTTTCTTTATCTTTTTTTATTTATCTATTACCCTATTTGTCGTCATTGCTAAGCTTATTTTAAAAGATTTGCTCTTTCTGTTATTTCTTTCATCGTAAAGCAATTCTTGAAAGTTTAAGCATATCCAGACAAAAAAAATTGAGCCTTTTGAATCAGAGCTAGTGTTTCTTGAATCTTCTCAAATAAATGCCAGGACCTGGTTTGATGAATGCTTGAGCTCGAGTGTTGTCTGTGAGATTATTGTAGATGGATCAGGGTTCCTATAATTTTACAGAGATCTGGCAGTTTTCGGTTCCCGGGAGTGGCAGTATGAGTGAATCTGGAGGTGGGTTGGGGCAGAAAGGAGCTCACTTTGGGCAGCATTTGAGTCAATTTGAGACTAATCGAGAGGTTTCTGGTGATGATCCAGTGAACATGGAGCATAAAATGGCCCATGGGAATGGAGTAAGGAAGCGGCGTGATGTGGAGGATGAGTCAGCCAAGCATGTATCTACGAGCAGTGGCAACGGCAATGGCAATCGAGTGGTATTTGTTTGTTTAGTTGTTTATTTATTTGTTGAATCTGATCAAATTTATAGTTTTGGTTCTTATGTTTATTTGGATGGCTGATTCTTATTACCTGAATTCTTCATTAGAAAAGTTTTTACCTTGGTTTTGATAGAATATGCATTTCTATCTTGTCTATTGAGGAATATTGAACAAGTGCAGGATTGAATAATGATGATAATAATTGATCTAATTTGGTGGCTAAGGCAGTGAATTGACTTGTACCTAAGCCACCGTTCTGATTTTGCTAAGTTACTGGGTTTACATATGAATGACATCTAGGGGTTTGACAATGAAACTGTATATTGACCTGGGTTGTGGTCTTGGTGGTGAAATTAAGCTCTATGGATTCAAATTTTAGGGAACTGGTACTGATTTCATGACAATGTTGTGTTTTTAATTGGGCAGAATGATTCTGATGGAAAACGGATTAAAACATCAGGAAGTAGAGATGACAATCACAATTCCAAAGCTGAAGCAGACCCCAGTTCAGTCAAGCCTGCTGAACAAAATAGTCAACCACCGGAGCCTCCTAAACAGGATTACATCCATGTACGAGCAAGAAGGGGCCAAGCTACTGATAGCCACAGTTTAGCAGAAAGAGTAATCTTCACAGCCCTCTGAAACTCATAATAAGCAAAGCTTATGAAAAATCTTTTATGTGTTTGATGTGTGTTAAAATTTCTAGAAACTAGTGATATATGGAGCTATTCAAAAGGTTTTCTTATTTTAACCATTTGGTGCACAGGCTAGGAGAGAAAAGATAAGCGAAAGGATGAAAATTCTCCAGGATTTGGTTCCTGGTTGTAACAAGGTATGGATTTGACATTTCCCTGAATTTGTTGGCACCAAGTAAGCTTATTTCATTCAAAAAATTTCTCAACAGAACAAATTGGTGGATTCAATTCCTATCTATGCTTCTTAATCATTTGATAACTTGCCTGTAACGAGTTTGGCAGCTGCTGGTGTACATCATAAACTGGTGGTGACAGGACTGCTCTTCAGTTTTGATTATACATCCTGTTTACTATGGTAGATTTTCTTAATTCAGGTCATTGGCAAAGCATTGGTCCTGGATGAGATAATTAACTACATCCAATCGCTACAGCGGCAGGTTGAGGTGTGAAATTTTTACCTTTGATTTATAGCTTTTGATCATAGATTTTCTTTCTATTTTTCTTGAACTTGAGCCTCCACATTTACTGGACATTGCAGTTTCTGTCAATGAAGCTTGAAGCAGTCAATACAAGAATGAACCCTGGCATTGAGGTATTTCCTCCTAAAGATGTAAGTCCTGACATAGGAACTCTAGACAGTGTTGATTTTGATTCTCTCTCTTTCTCTCTCTCTCATCTTTCATGCTATCTGTATTGCACTTACTGTTTCAATGTTTCAAGGATGGTTCACATGAACTTAGGGGTACATGTCCCAAAGCTCAATATATTCATCATCCTTGTCTGTTTGTTGGATGGACCTACTTGAAAATTGTCAACCTAGGGGGGATTGTTTATCTGAAGACACTGAATATTACCCTATTATAGGAGATGGTTGGTGGATTTGGTTTTGTAATTAATAAGGCAAACTATGCATGGGATGCGATAAGGTTTGTTGAATAAACAGGGACCACTATTTCGTTCTCATGAACCTTATTTATATCAGCCCACCTCCTTCCTTCGCGTTAATTCCGCCTCCCCAAGAGTATGACTTCTTGCCTTTTTGTGGGTTGTGGCTGCCAATTATTTTTTCTTTTTTCACTTGGTAGTTGGGACAAGAACCTAGTTGTCAATTTCATGGTAAATCATGTTTTCATGATATGTTTGCAGAATTTTTGTACCTTGTGCTCCTTTTTTCACTTTTCTTTTTATTTTTTTATTTATTTCTCTGAAGAATTAAAGAGCACAGATAGGATAAAACATGTATTTCTATATGAACCTCACACTACCAAGTGAGCTAATGGGCATGTATGTTACTGTTTTTCTGTTAGTTTCTGTTTTCCACTGACATGAAATATTTATAACCTTTTTTAACTTTTATTCAGCATTTTATTGTTTTAAGCACTTAGTTATCATAACATCATGTTTATTATGGCTAATGCATGGAGAACAGAGCAAGACTTACTGGTGAGCCCCTGAAATAGGACTAAGCTTATGTTAGATTAAGAAAATGAAACTGTTCTACAAATAGGCCAAGCTTATTTTTGTTTTTTACTTTTATTTTTTTAAATCATAATTTATCTGACAATGCAATGTTGCATTTCACAATTTCAGTTTGCTCAACAAACATTTGAGACTGCGGGCATGCCATTTGGTTCTCAAGCTACAAGAGAATACAGCCGTGGTACATCACCCGACTGGTTGCATATGCAGGTTGGAGGTGGTTTTGAAAGAATGACATAAAAAGATAGAATAATCCTTGTCAGGTAATAACAAATTAATGCATTAAGTGGCGATGCTTCCTCCTTCAATGTTGTCAAAATCATACATTTAAGAGACCAAGTTCCCAATTTCACAAATCAAGCATGGAGCATGTGATTGATGTCTAAAGACTTCTTGCTTCTGTATTGGACAATGAATTCTTTACTCCATATATTATATAGTAGGCTTCACACTGTACTAAGAACAGAACATTGAAGAATCTGAATCATGATCATTGCTCTTGTAAAAGAATGTTTTCTTATTAAATATCTCCAATGATTAACATTTGGTATCTGGATTCGTTATAAAACTGAAGGTGTGTTTAATTAATAAATGAAGCTGCTTAGTGCCATGTGTAATGTGGATTATCCTGATACTTTGATATTGTTTTTATCAGTTGTCTGACAACTTCTGCCTTGCTTGTTGATCTTGGGCACTTTAAATTCTTTGTAAAATGTTCTTAGGTTGTTTCAGTTTGTTTTATCATCTTGGATATGATCCTAGATGACATTTATGTCAAGAAAAAAAATGCCTCAACAGAGTTGTAATGAACTAGTCTGCAGAAAGAAAACTTTTCATATTTACATTCACATTTGTGATCTCATACAATCAGCACAATATTGAAGTAACATTCTGATAGTACCGTGAGGAAATCCAAAAGAGAGAAATAACCTAACATCAGGATTATTATGTTGCGGCAAAGGAGCTTCCTCCCTGGTTGAAGCTGTTTCCACTTGATTGGAAATAGGAAATGGCTGCCCAGACGAAGCGTAAAAGCAAAATCAGGACAAACACAGTGCCCCCAATAGAGCAGACCACCTGTAAACAAATTTGACACCATATATATCAGTTGTGTCTCTTATTACACTTATCCTATTGTCAACCAAATTTGACGAAAAGTAGTATCTGCGACTCTGCCTGTCTCGAAAGCAACTTATTGTGCGTTTCTTTAATTTGCAGAAGCAAAAGCAAAAGCAAAATAATGTCACTTCAGGATGCCCTCTTGTTTCTTTGCAAATTAAAATGTTCTCACAGAATGATGTCAAGTGATTTCAGAACGTTGAACAATTGCCTAATCTAACTTATGATGATAGCCTAAAATATTCTTTTTGATCAAGCATGCACGTGTAATGCCGTAGAGGCTTGACTTCTCAGAAACAAGCTATTATACCTCAAGAAGCGCTTTGAGGATGGAAAGTGAAGCCAAGAGCAAAATCCCATCAACTGCAAAAGACACCTGAATGCTCCCTCAAAAAGGAAGACAAGTCACAAGACTAGGAGCAAATTAGTAACAAGAAACGTAATTCTTGTGCATTGGATGCAAACGAAAAATGTTTGCTGTAAGATCATTATTAACAAATATACCAATTTGGGCGATATAGCAGCGGGTAAGATGGAGCGAGAGGCTTTCTTGGCGCGCTTCGAGACTTTCTTGAACGTGGCCTGTAAGAATCTAATCAACAAGTCCACGCTGCTGTCGATGTCATCTTCACCATCACTTACATCATCCATGATTACAGCACCATGAATACCTTCATCGAAAAATGCTTCGCCAATCTCATCAGGGTCTTCACCAGCTGAACCATAATTCAGCTGAATGATTACAACAAGCATGTTATCCACGCACACTTGAGTAGTCTGCATAAGAGCCCTATTGTCTATATATGCAGCAATGAACTAGTTTCATTAACGAAAAGAGAGAGATGCAGACCTGGGCATGACAAATGGAGAGTTCGCTGAGGGTTTTGTTACAGTTGGTGTGGCGATTGTGGTGAAATGAGAGATTTGCCGTTGGCGATGGTGAGGAGTGATCAAGCTTGGCTGATGAGAGGTTGGTGATGATCAATGGGGATAAGGTTGTGGCACTTGTCATTTCAATTGTAGCTGTAAAGCCAGAATTGAGAAGACTATCTTGTTTAATTAAAAAAAAAAAAAATGGGACTTGGGAGGAGGAAAAAAAGCAATTTTGCCGATGTTGTTTCTGATTGCGGTTGAAATGATATAAAAAGTTTGTTTTATATGTTTGGCTAAAAATAATGTTTAGTAAATTTTTTTAAAAATTATTTATTTCATAGATTTTTTATTTTAATAATAATTTTTAAAAGTTAAATAGTGAATGAAGGTTATTTTTTTATGAGTAATTTATTAATAAGCTGTTGAAAGTTTTTATTATAATTTTAATATTTGAATAAAAAGATAATTTTTTTTTTCATAAGTCTATATACAAATAAAAGACAATTTAATTTTAACAATTTAATCTTGCTTTTTAAATTTGTAGGAATTGCAACAATACAATTTACTAAATATTAATTATTTTTTTAAATAATTAATTATTTTATTTGAATAATAAAATAATTTATTTCATCAGCCGCTGCATAACATTACTAAATAAATTTATGTTTTTGTGTGTTTTTTATAAAATTATTTTGATTGTATGATAATTTTTTCTTTTTTTTTAAAAAAAGATTCAAATTATTTTTATGCTTTAGGTTACACTCGGGTATCCGTCTTTTATCCTTATATTTTTATTCTTAATATAGGTTCAAGCCTATCAAAAAACTCTATTTCTAATTTGAAAGTAATCATCTCTTGTAAACTCATCATCCGCATCCTTATCAAGGGACATAAAACTGTCACATATACTCACCATCAAATTTTCAATGTGTACTTCTAGAAGAAGATCTAGACAAGTAATGCTATTTACACAGAACATTGCAAAAGGTTACAGAAGACAGAGAAACATTTGACTAAAACCAAATTCGTTCACTTTTTAATTTTTTTTTCTTTATTTTACAAGTATCTTAATTCCATCTGTCGTGCATAATTGTATGTGTAAATAGCTTCACTTACTTACACGACAATACATTTTATGATTGTTTTTACGTAAAAACTGTATGATAAAGACATTTCTATAACAACATTTTAACGGTATACATAATTTTTTAAAAAGATTAACGGTGCAGTTAGATCATTTGAGGGCGGTGGCTAACAATGACGATCGGTGACGGAAACCAGCGCCAACGCCAGTCCTAGAGAGTCTATGAGTAAACGGACTTGTGGCCTGTTTGGGATTGTTTTTGAGAGACTTAAAAATGATTTTAAAAGTCTAAAAGTTAATTTTAGTGTTTGTTAAATAAAAATTAAAATCACTTTTGTCAAAATCAGCCACTCCTACAAGTGATTTTGAAAAACAGGGAATGAATAGTTTTTAGATTTTAATTTTGAGAATCAATTTTATCCTTTAATACAACTCTATAAATATCCTTAAAATTATTACCTAAACCAAAAATTATTCTTATTCAAATTGAAAAAAATTAATATTTTAATAAATTTTTGTTATAATTCATCAATATAAATTTATTAATATTAATTGTTAGTTGAATTATTATTAAATTCTTTCACTATGTTATAAATTTAATCATCAATTGTTTTAAAACAAAAAAATTAAAATCAATATATTATATATTTTATTTTTAGTTAAAATTAGTTTAATATACAATTAAAAATATCGTATGTAAATATTTTTATATGTATAAGTAAATTTTTTCCTACATTATGTATATTTTAGTCATTTATTTTCTCTCAACAGTTTAACAGTAAAATTTACCAAACGTCTATAATTATTTGTAAAATTTATAATACTTCTAAAAATAAAATTTACTAAATACTTAACTAATTATTTTTATAACTGATTATTTTTGCAGTATTTAAAAAATTAGAGCATTACTAAAGTGGCCTCGGTCACATTTGCATATCTCCTATCGCAACGTATACACGTTCTAAAAATTTGCTACGTGGCGCGCACGCTAGCAGTGGAACCAACGAGGTAAAATATTATAGAAATGACGTCGTTCAACTTTTATAGGGAACGAGTCCTCCTTGGCGCTTTAGCCAATTTTCCCCTGACCTCTACTCGTCAACGTCCACGTTTATCGATTCCCCCCAATCACAGAGAAGTCGCTCCCAAAATATGTAAACGTGAAATCACGCGCTAGGTTTTCGCGTTGTTGAAAGAAGAGAGCATTTGAAGTTGGTAAATTATATAATTTGTAAAGGGCAAATAACGCGTTCATAAAATTTTCTGGTTGGTTGATTTTAAAATCCAAACAAACCGAAATAGAGAAGGCAGGCAGTTGGAGAAAAATCGAAAAAGCAATTAAACGAGGACGTAACTGCCAGAGGAAGAAAAAAATAAAAGGGGAAGAAGCAGAGGTCCTCTCTGTTTCTTGGTCCGTACAAGGAGGTTCTGTCTTTTAACGAACGTAATTTGAATCGATAAGTGTCAAGGCGAGGTGTTGGGAAACTAAGTCGATCGAATTGAGAAACATTCGTTGGAACTCGATTTTGATTTTGCTGGTGTTTGGATCGGCAAGAAGATGAGGGGATGGGATAGGGTTAGGGCTTCTCGGTCGAGATTGGGGCAACCACCTTCGAGCCGTCACCGGCGAATACCTTCGCGTACTGTTACACTCGGCCGTGTCCAGCCTCAGGCGCCTAATTTTCGCACCATTTACTGTAATGACCGCGAAGCCAATCAACCGCTCCGATTCAAGGTCTGTCTCTGAGTTTCTTTCTTGTTCTCTACCCGTACACTCTTATTATTTATATGCTATGAATAATTAAGGGATGACGAATTTTCATGTGATTGAAAATTTAGACATTTATTTAGTTCCTCACTATATGTGCTTGTACTTTTTCCTTTTTCTTCTAGTTTCTTGCCTCCTAAGTTTAAGGTTTATCGCCATTAGCTTATCTCAAGAAACTGAGTATCAGATCGATGTTGACCAGATTTGAGATGTTTAAATAAACTGAGATTATATTTTATTTAATCTCTGGTGGTTAGAGGTTAAGTACCATGTTAGAATTGATCTTGTCTTCTTATTTTCTCTTGGATGGAAGTGAGAAGAAAGGAACAATGGAAGAAAGATAACTGTGGAAGAGATAACGTTTCTCTTTTTTTGTTCGAAAAAAATTGAGGGGAAGAAAGGAGGATTTTCCTCCAATTCCTGTTATTCAAGTCTTCTATAAATGGTCAGAAGAAAAAGAAGAAGGAAAACCAATAGAGAGAAGAAAATCAAACTTTGTTTTTTAATATTATACATTGGTGACAAATGAAAAAAAAATATTAACTTAGAATGGACAAATTAATGTATAACATTTCTCCTCTCTTGTCATTTCAAGATGATCCCTTGGAGTAGTGGTGATCTACTTCTTTCTCTCTTCTTTTTATCATTTCGTCCAAACAAGTAGATCGAATGATGAGATGCTTGCCCTTCTATCGGTCCTTAATCAAGCTTTCCTCTCCTCTAAACATAGTGTTAATGGACATAAATTTGAATTAGTTTAACAATTCAAATGCTGAATCAAGCACTGGACATATTGTCTCTTGTTTGGTAGGTTTTTGGCTTGGGCTTTAATGTAAGGAAAAAAATAATAACAAAGCATGTTTTCTTAAGTATTACAAGTGTACATGACTTAATCAACCCAATTTATCACCAAATATTTCAATGTAAGAAAAATTGGAGTGCCTCAGTTATGGGATTGAGTCGTATTGGTAAGATTGTGTGGTTCAGTGGGAGCATGAGTTTTGGACATTGAATTTTACGGAGTGTTTATGGGAATCTATTAAAAAGAATGAATTACAGTTGTAATTGGTGGGCTATGTTTGTTTTCGGTTCAAATTTGTGAGTAAAGCAGAAGATAGTTGTTCAAGGATAAGGGTATAGTCTCTCTATGGAAGTTTTTGTCATAATTTTATCTTTTCATGAGCTATACAGGGGTGCCAAAGCAAGTCTGCTAGATACTTGAGGCACAATATATCCCATAATCACTGTGTGTGCTCAAAGTGCTTTTTTTCCCTCCTTTTTGTTTCTTTTTCCTTCTCGACCACACTAATCCAAACATGGAGTTGTTTCCATAAGTTTTGGCGACAGTCATTCCAAGTTCATGTTACCCTGCTCATAATTCTGTTGGTAGTTTAGGCTTCATCAGTGCAACTTTGCAGTCTCCCAACAGCTTGCCTGCATAAAAGAGTGGATTGACAATAAATAATAGTGATTTCTCAATCTAGTTATGCTGCATTGATTCAAATAATAAATAGGATTTTTTGTTTATGTAATGAAGTTTCTGTTGATAAGAAAATTTAATTGTTAAATGAAAAAATAAATTGAATGCTGTTTTGAATATTAAAATAGTCTGCTAGATATTTTTTATATCCTCCATCAACATGCAATATTACACCAAAGCCTCTATCAGGATGAGGAACCTACATGAGGTATATATAACTCATGCACCCATTGAAGCTCAAACCCAGGATTTGAGCCCTAGGAAGGCAGCTCCTTACCACGGGAGCTAGACCTTGGCATCCTACCAGAGGTATATTCGTTGGTTGAGATTTAGTTCATCATAAACGTACGTTTATATATGCTGGGTCTATATGGTAACCTTGTCTATACATTTGAACTGATCCGGTGATGTTCATTTGGGTATGGATTAAACTAATGGAAAGTTGTAAACCAAACAGATATTGGTTTTGATCAGTTCGGTTTATTTGTGCTCAGTCCCCATGTATACTGAGTAATGATTTGATTTGTTAACTGGTTTGATATCTAGAAATTTGTGGCATTTTTACACTCTTGGTGAATATATGTGCTTTTGTTCTTGGTTTGTATCAATTGATTGATCTTGGTTTTGATTGTTATTTTATGAATTGATTCAGGGGAACTCTATAGCAACTACGAAGTACAATGTTCTTACCTTTCTACCAAAAGGGTTGTTTGAACAGGTAATCTTGTTCTAAAAAGTTGTGTTACTCTGTGCATTCCTGCATTTATTTTTGTAGCCAAACCAAGACTTGTTTGCTTAAACCATTTAAGGAGCCATGGAGGAAATACATAAAGGATTCTGTTTGTCTTGACACCCCACCTTCTACTTTCCTGGCCCAGCACTGAATAAATGAATGACAATGGACTATTTTGACTAAGAAATTTTTCATTTTCTATGAATTGGAGATTACAAGAAATCTAGGGCGCATTTGGTACTATTTTTCAATTGGTATTTTCTTAAAACAAAAATGAAAATGAGAATGGCATTTTGCTGTGATTGTATTTTAAATTTAAATGTGCATCTTGTATTATTTTCTGTATTTTGTATCCAAAAAATGAAAACTGTAATACATGTTCAGTAGACGTAATTAAAACGATAAAAACAATCAGTATCTGTTCAATAATACTATTTTTAAAAATAAAATTTACAACATACAAGTCCATACTTATAGTTAAAAGCTACAAAATTAATAAAATTGATTTATTTAATCTCTCTTAATTACTAAACTAATTATTAGATTACACACACACACACAAACACACACAGAGATAAATATTACCAACAACACACATATGCTTAATAAAAAATAACAATTATCAAATTATTGGATTGAAAAATTATCAAATTACAAGACCGTCACCTGAACTCTAATATAAAGTTGCGAACATAGCCGGTTCTTTTTTGATTTTGTGCAAGAAAACAGGGGAAGTGACTAGTGGCTCCACATGGGAGTGGTGTCATTTTTATAGTTCTTTAGAACTTTATTCTAATTTGCAGGGGCATAACAAAGACGTTAAGATCTTGAGTGAGAATTACAGTAAAATTTTACTGAAATTGCATTTGGAAAAACATAAAAAAGGCTAATAATGCTTCTCCATTTAAGTGCAAACAACAAACCTAGGGATGACAATTTTACATGGCTTGAATTTTGGTTCGATTGACCCGACTCGAATTTTTCGGGCTTTGGCCTGAATGTTCAGGTTTTGGGTCGGGCTCGGGCTAAAAAATTAGGGTCCATAAGTTGAAAAAAAATTATGACCTTTTAATTTTATAAATTTATGACTTTTTAGTTTTGTGGAGGATATGCACACACACACACACACACACACACGCACGCACACGTGTGTATATATATATATATATATATATATATATATATATATATATAAGAGTAATTTTGGGTGCAAGGCATTTGAGAAAAATTCTGTTTTTTTTTTTTTTTAATGTTTGAGTTGTCGAATTGAATTGTGGAATTGTGTTTTTTTATTTGTATAAGACATTAGTTTTTTTTCTTCTTTTTTTTTTTTTAACTTTTTTATAAAAAATTATGGACATAAAATATATAATGGTTCTAGAACAAAGCAATTCTGTTTTACATGATTGACAAACAAAGCAAAATTGGACAAAGCAAAGCAAAATTGGACAAAACAAAGCCAAATATTTAAGGTGAGAGTGAAAGCACCGTGCAGGCTTGAAAAAAGCCCGACCCGACCTTGACTTGAATCAGGTCGGGCCCGACCTGACCCGAAATATAAGTAATCGGGCTTTTTTGGGGTCAAGCCTTCAATTTTAATAGCGCGATCCCGGCCCAACCAATTGCCATCCCTAAACCAACCAATCGAGTCCGGTAACATCGATATCTACATAACATGACTTCTAACTATTAGTCTGTTATCAGAGACATGAATTTTTCCTCACCCATTGTCCTAAACTCTGCAACTCATTTCTTTCCAGTGAGTTGATTAAATTGAAGAAAAGCACAAAGAATTAAAATAAAATGATAAAAAAAGGAAAGAGTAGTAACGTGTATAAACTAGTAAGGGAGAGAGAGGAAGAAGATGAGAGTTAGAGATAAGATTTGATGGCAAGGGAGAGAAAGGAAGAGGATGAGAGACAAAAATTATATTTTAATTATACTTTGGAAAACGTGTTAAATATTGTTTCTTAATTTATTTTATGGTTCGTTTTGAAGACTGAAGGAAACATGTACAACCTGTTTTGGGTTTTATTACTGTGAACCAGATTTTGTTTTATATGCTTTGCAATTAATGTTTAAAATATGATTGACTGAACAGCTTCTGCACTTAAATTTTAAAAAAAAAATGAAAATGGGGGCCATAAAGCCATACCGAACAGGCCTTCTGGAAGAAATTCTTTGGTTTAATGCACTTTGGGATTTTCTTATTCTTTATGTGTGTGTTTTCATTCAATGCAAACTTATAATAAAGCCACTAGGAAGTATGTTTGGCGTTGTCATTTGTTGCCTCACAGTTTTCAGATGTCATTTGCTTTTTGGTGTGTGTTTGCTTGTACATCAAAACATAATAATATCTTAATGAGGCTTTGTCAACCATTATCGATCATTTGATATAGGATTATGCTGTTTCATCTTCAGGTAGAGTTAGAAGTGCCATAAATGTGTTTGACTGGTTCTATATAAACTTTTATTTGATTATGGACTTATGGTAGTTGTATGAAGTACTAGCACCTATAAAAAAGGTGCTCCATCTAGAACTAGATTGTCCCAAGTGTTTGCATAGACAGGATTATTGCTTCTCGCTCTCACCCTTCTTTGTTAAACCATGTCCATGCAAGTAGGTGTATAACTGACCTCGAGCTATGTACCTTATGGTTAGGTGGCATATACCTTAGACAAAGTATCTTGCCTGCTGATCCTTTAGATTTTTTTTTTTTTCGTGGTTTAGAAATTTGACTTAACCAACATGCATAGATTGACTAAATTGTGCTTGTAACCGTAAAGTTTAGGAAAAATGTATTTCCTTGATTTTTAAGGTGGTTACTCTGATCCTGGAAAATTCTGTGCCCTCTTGACAGTTCAGGCGGGTGGCTAATTGCTACTTTCTGATGATCTCTATTCTATCGACAACGCCAATGAGGTATGTTTATAAACTTGAAGTGAAGTTAGTTGTTTATAATCAGTTATAGGGTGGTACTGACATTATTGTCTTACTTAGGTTGCATTTGTTTTTTTTTTTTTTTGTCCGAAATCTTAACAGATCTGAATTTTTCTATAGTCTGAATAGGTCTGAATACAAAAATTTGAATGATATTTTTCTTTTTCTTTTTTAATATCTTAATATAAGTGGCATCTTATTTGTTTTTACAATAAAAAACATCTTAGACATGATTCTTTGATATTTATATCCTTATAAATCAAAACAAAAGAAGGGATTAGATTTTATAATTTAGTGAATAAGTTATTTTATAGAGATATTTTTGGGATATAATATTTACTTTTCATTTATACCTTTTCCCATTTCGATAAAAGTCACAAAAGTTTATTTTCACTATTAAGATGTAAATGTCTGAAAATCATACGTAATTTACAAAAAACGAACAAGCAAATTGTAAAAAAGGTCTCAAGTTAATAAAATTTTAGACTTCAGATGTTTAACAAACAATCTCTTAGTTCATTGGCCTGTTATTGATATTTGGTTTACTGGTTATTAATGTCTACTTGAATGATATTTTTTGAATCGCAGCCCTGTAAATCCTGTGACGAATGTGGTTCCCCTTAGTCTGGTGCTTTTGGTCTCTCTAATTAAAGAGGCATGGGAGGACTGGGTGAGTACTGCATTTTACACTAATTGTGGCTTGTCTTAATTTTTTTTTTTTTGGGTTGCATGGGGTATTTTCTCTTGTTTTCTGCACCCCCACGCTCCTCTTGCTTTTCTTTATCCATTCTCTTTTTTGGTGTTAGACTCTGCCATGTGATATTTGTCTTGATATATAATAGTAGGTACACCTGACTCCTCCGGTTTTGTCTATTAAATTTTTTCCTAATAATGTCCAACAGAAGCGTTTTCAGAATGATATGGCAATAAATAGTACTCCTGTAGAAGTATTGCAAGGTCAGAGATGGGTGTCTATACCTTGGAGAAAGCTGCAGGTTGGAGACATTGTCATGGTGAGTTTGATGCATTTTTGTAGTATGGGGAATGCTAATTATCTAATGATGAGACATGGTTCATTAAACCTGATGATATTATAGGATTGCCATTATGTTGCACTTTTGTAGTATGGCGAATGCTAATTATCTGATGATGAGCCATGGTTCAGCAAACCTCATGATATTAGAGTATTGTCATTGTGAATTGCTGTAGTTTGTTGGTTCTTGCCTCTATGTATGGATTATTGCTTTTCCATGTGTGTCTCTGTCAATTGGCTTTCGATTTTTTTCTTTCAGGGCTACATTTGCAGCTGTCTAGTGTCAACCTGTTTCTCTGTTTCACCTTCTAGATGAAAATTGGACATTCTATTGCCATTGTGAATGTTGTAATATCAACTTATATGTTACTAATTGGCCAAATACTTATTATTCACCTTGTTAAAGCTTATAACTTACTTTATCCTATAAAACATCCCATTTACAACTATTTATACGCTTTGATTACCCAATTTTATTCATTTATTTATTTTCAAATGATCATGTGCGTGTAGTTTTATGCCCACTAGCTACTCTAGTGCTGAGAGGGATTTGAGAAAAAAGTGTTTTGATGTGGCCTTTTTTGGCATATTTAGTTAGGATGAAATTGCTTCGGCTAGGTTGGATTTTAATGGTGCTTTATTGTTTTATTTGTTATTGGGTTGAGAAGTGCCAAACTGGGATTTGAGAAATTTGCTTTTGCATTAAAGTTTTGGAGTTGCCACCATGAGTAGAGCAAAACTTCAGTTTGCATATGCCCTTTCCAGTTCAACTGAAGGTTTTGTCTCTGACTTCTGATCCTCTGATCCTGACGGTTAACATTATGATTATCGAGGAATATTGATAGATCTATGATGTGTGAACCTTCAATCCCAAGTGTAAGAGATGTGGCGAAAACTGATTTATTTTCCATTGACTTTGTTCTTTTTTTTTTCTTTTGTCCCAAGTCATATATTATTCATTTGGGCCATATGGACTTGCAAATTGAAGCAAGCTGACTTCTTTTATTAGTTTAATGTTAAGACTTTTGAGTAAAATGTTGCATCGTATGTCCTAGGGGCTATATACCTAGACTATTGTATTCCGAGTTTCCTAACTATTAAATGTTGTTGCTTCAGTCAGTAGCCCCATTTTGAACTTGGTGCACACTCCTAGGGTTTCTTGTTTTCTTTTGTGTTTGTTCTGTTTCTTGGGGTGGCATATAGTTTCCTGAAATCTTTGTTAAATACATAAAAGATATCATTTTTATCAAGTAGTACATCAGGGATTTGTGGATTTTTGTGCTTGTTGCAGGTTAAGCAAGATGGATTTTTTCCTGCAGATCTCTTGTTCCTGGCTAGTACAAATGCTGATGGTGTTTGCTATATTGAGGTCGCTATCTCCTTGTTATATCAAACGCTTTTATTATCTTTTTTTAGTTTATTTCAAAAAATTAATTGGCCTGTTGATGTTTTGTTTGATTCAGTACTTGCATTTTCTTGTACGAATTTTTCACTTTTTATTGCAGACCGCAAATTTGGATGGGGAAACAAATTTGAAGATCAGAAAGGCGTTAGAAAGGACATGGGATTACTTGACTCCTGAAAAAGCATCTGAATTTAAAGGTTTAAGCTTTTCTTGTACTCCTATGTTTTGAGTTTCTAAAAGGCAAGATTTTATGTCCTTTGAAATATGTTAGTTTTCAGACTTCTTGCAATTATGGAGTAGTTGGAAGATTTTTCTGTCAGTTTTGGAACTTAGATGCAAAATCAAGTTGTGTTTGAGTCTTTATTGATACTAAGAAAGAAAGTGATGTAAAACATGTTGGGCAGCATGATTAGGGGGTAATAGCTTGCAAGTACTGAGTTGTATTGTATTGATTGCAGACTGCTATATACATTCTAGTTTTCGTTTTTGTCTTTCTATTTGGGGTGCAATTTCCGTTCTATTGAGCTCTCTTCTATTTGAATTGACATGCTGCCATCTTATTTTCTGCAAGTCAGATATGAATCAAGCTTTACTTGGATTACATTGGACACCTTTGATGATTATTGCTGTCCTCACTGATGTCTTTGTTTGTGTTCAATTGTTTTATGTTATATGCTTAGTTATCATCTCTTGATTCAAATTATTTATTCTAAAGGACAGTCCAGTTGATTGGCCTCTTACCATAGAAGCAACAGGTCAAGCGTTCAAATGTAAGGGGATACATTCAATTTGGGATGGCTTGGGTTTGGGTGGGGTACACTTCGTAAAGAAATAATATATATATATATATAAGAAACCTCTTTTTCTATTTCCTTTCATGTGTGGAGTCAGCACGTAACTGCATTTTTGAGTTCAACGGTGTTGATTCTCTTGATTCTTGCAACTTCAATTTGCTTTGTTGCTTGGGTCATTAATTAGTATCTGATTAACAATCTTTTTGCTAATGGCAGGTGAAGTGCAGTGTGAGCAACCGAACAATTCTTTGTACACTTTCACTGGCAATCTTATAGTGCAAAAGCAAACATTGCCTCTCAATCCAAACCAAATTTTATTGAGAGTATGCTGCAAATTTTCTTTCATCATCTGTGTCTATTTATTTAGCTATTTCTTATAATAATCTTCTCGAAGTCATGTTGTTGTTCTTATCTCAGAATTCATGAATCTCATAATAATCTTCTCTTTTGACCATTAAATCTATTAGGAATTTAGTTAAATATCTCTCAAGTGTACTTTTCTGCTCTTGAATTCCGTTTATCTGGTCGCATGAATGAGCCATCTGTTCCTTCTGGATTACCATAGAATATGCATTTTCTGTAATTCCTTTTATCCTCAGTCTTTTCTTGCTTATGTTCCTTGTTGATTTTGATATTCTCCCTCCATTGGTGAAATCTGGAACTGCAAGTACTCATTAGCTCCAGCACTTTGATCTCAGGGATGCAGTCTCAGGAACACGGAGTACATTATTGGGGCTGTAATTTTTGCTGGCCATGAAACAAAGGTTTGTCATCATGATGTGCACTGCAACAAATGACGACCATTTTCCTTGTTTATTCCCTTTTCATATTCAGATGTGCAACGGCATTAAATCAATTTGTGACTGGATTTCCTGCCTTTAGGGTAGTGATGCCTTTGCTAAATGCTGTGAGCACAGAGAAAATTTTCAGTAAATTAGCTGCTCAGATCAATCTTGAATCCTGGCTTTTAAAGTTGTTTCTGTTTATTAATTGGTCGACAGCGTTAGGTTTTCAGAAGTTTTATTTGTGTGTGCCCACTAAGAAAAGTTGCATTGTTCTATGATTTTCTGATACTTTGTCTCCCAGCTACCAGTAAGTCCACTGTTAAAATTTGAACTATTTCTCTCTGATTTCAGTTGCATTTCGTAGGTCATGATGAATTCCATGAACATTCCCTCCAAAAGAAGTACATTGGAGCGGAAGCTTGACAAGCTAATTCTTGCTCTTTTTGCAACTCTTACAGTTATGTGTCTGATATGTGCCATAGGAAGGTTTGACTATTCTTTACTTCCTAATTGTATGTTATTTATTTATTTATTTATTTTCGTAATTTTTCATGTGACTGCTTTTTTACTTCATAATATTCTGCAGTGCTATATTCATAGATAAGAAGCATTACTACTTAGGTCTTCATAATATGGGTAATTCTGTGGAGGATGATCAATTCAACCCGGACAAACGATTTCTGGTACTGTATGCTTGTTATTGTTTTTGGATTTTTTCCTGATTTTCATTTGCTTAGTTTCTTATGTTTGTTGGTATTGCAGGTTTTTTTGCTGAATATGTTTACTTTAATCACTCTATACTCGCCGATTATCCCTATTTCCCTCTATGTTTCTATCGAGGTAGACTGCATTGCCTGTTATAATTTTTTTATGCTCTAGCCATGCATTTGTTGAAAGGTTTCTCTCTATTATAATTTCAGACAATAAAGTTTTTCCAATCCACTCAATATATCAACAAGGACTTGCATATGTACCATGCTGAAAGCAATACTCCTGCATCAGCTCGGACTTCCAATTTGAATGAGGAACTTGGACAGGTAAAAGTTATACTAAATTGACTTTCTTAAATGTGGAGCATTGAGTGGGCTTTAATATTTCTGTTGAATCATTTGTGGTGTTGCATTTGTATGTTCTTTCAATCATGTAATTACTCTCGTTTGTGCTGTGCTTTGGGTAGGTGGAATATATATTTTCTGATAAAACCGGAACTTTGACTAGAAACTTAATGGAGTTCTTTAAGTGTTCAATTGGAGGAGAAATCTATGGAACTGGTATCACTGAAATAGAAAGAGGAGTTGCTCGGCAGACTGGCATGAAAATTCAGGAGGTATGCTTTATTTTATTTTATTGTTTTTTTTTTCTCAGAAAAGAACATTTGATGCCAAGATCATGATATGTCAATGTCATTATTCCTTGCACAGGTGGAAAGGTCTGTCAAGGCAGTGCATGAAAAAGGGTTTAATTTTGATGATCCTAGGCTTCTGCGAGGTGCTTGGAGGAATGAGCCTAATCCTGATGCTTGCAAGGTAGTTTGCTTTGTTTTATGTGAACGAATGCTATGTCTGTTCTGCCTGTGTTGTTTTTTTTTTAAAAAGGAATTTCATCTCACTGTACAATAAATATTGTTGATTTGATGGGCTTTTACCCTTTTATCCTGAGGTTCTTTTTATTTTCTGTATGAAACTTAATTTTCATAGGACATTCCTAACAAATTAACCTCATTGTTACTTAAACATAAATGTTCATTTAGGAAGAATATGTATATTTTCTCTTGTTAGTTAATACAAGGAGCATTTCCAGCTTTTGCACGGGCTTTTAAGCAAGTTGGAACAATATTTGATGTTACCGAATAATGAAAATGTTGCTTGATTCTTAAATTATGCAATTGCCAGAGCAGGGATGGTCTTGAATTCCAATTTGCTAATTATTATTTTTGAATGATAGTTTTTGCTTATTGTGTAGGAATTTTTCAGATGCCTTGCTATTTGTCATACTGTACTTCCTGAAGGCGATGAGTCTCCAGAAAGAATTAAGTATCAAGCCGCATCCCCTGATGAGGCTGCATTGGTTACTGCTGCAAAGAACTTTGGTTTTTTCTTTTACAGGTTTGTAATTCTCATTTCCGTTCGATGGCATGTTAAGAAACATGACTTGTTTCTTTTATTTTTCTTTTCTGGAGCTTCTCCTTTCTTATTTTATTCTATTTAATTTTTTATCTTTTACTTTTTAGTTTTACAGAGGTGACAAAATATGGTATGTTTACAAAGTTGGTTCAGTGAATTCTGTGTGTATTCATTAGCCTTGCCTACTAATTGTTTTCAGATATAGCTTTCTCCTGCTGCCAAAATGACCCTGAGGAAATTTGGCATCTGATTTTGGTTTAAATGCAACTATGAGGCTTTTGCTGCTCAAAGTTTATTCACTTTTATTTGAGGTTAATTTTGGGATTTTTCTCAGGCGTACACCTACTATGATTTATGTTCGTGAATCTCATGTGGAGAAGATGGGTAAAATGCAAGATGTGTGCTATGAGATTTTGAATGTTCTTGAGTTTAATAGGTGGGCATATGTTCTTACATGTATATCTTCATTCATTTGCTGCTGGTTACCAGAACTAAAATAATTTCTAATCCTTGCTGCATAAATAGTACGAGGAAGCGCCAGTCTGTTGTATGTCGATATGCTGATGGTAGGCTTGTATTATACTGCAAGGTAATTGTCTCTTGTTAATTCTCACATAAGAATATAAGATCAATATTGCTATATTGCAGTTGGTAAAGAAAATGACCCTTGGCCAGAAATATGCTTTTCACAGGGTGCTGATTCTGTAATTTATGAGAGATTGGCAGATGGAAATGAAGATTTAAAGAAAGTGACTAGGGAATACTTGGAACAATTTGGTTCTTCTGGTTTACGCACTCTTTGTCTGGCTTATAGGGATTTAAGTCCTGATATGTATGAAAGATGGAATGAGAAGTTCATTCAGGCAAAATCGTCTCTACGAGATCGTGAACAGAAGCTGGATGAGGTACATATTCTGTACGATATAGTGATTGAGAGAGGATTGAGAGCCCTCTAAAATTACACAAGCTTTTACATCAGCTTTAGATACAGATCGCTATTATTGCTTTTTTTTCCCTTCTCTCTCACAGTTCTCTCATGTTCCACATTGTTTACCCGTCTCCAGTCTCCACTGCTCTCTATAACTTATTGTTTCCTCTATACAGCCTTCTCTCTTTCTTTTATTTTTGAAAGCCATCTCTATTAAAATTAGGTACATCACAATTTGTATTGATTTACACCAAGATTTAGTTTTCTTAAGTTTAGCTTATTGATGCCGTTTAATTGGAATTGCCTCTCTAAAATTTTGATAGACTTAGATAACAGTTGTGTCGTACATTCCTATGCGACTGTTGATTTGTGGAGGAATTGCTGTTTTGCTAGGATTAAAAACCTTTTCCTTTACAATTTGGAATGAGAGGAATTTGAATAAATTGGATGGAGATGGTAATAGATAAAGAGTGGACATTGAAGAGGAAGAGAATGTGCAGAGTAGAGAGGAAAGAAGGCATGAAAGGCAGAGAGCTGAGAGGAGAGAGAAAAAGCATTAATGGTACCATTAGTTCATCTCAACCATTGATAGGATGTTAAAGGTCTAAAACTAGTGTAAAATGAAGGGGTTACAAATCCTTACCCACATATTTAGGCTTAAAGAAGTATTTTAAATTAGTTATTCTCCATATGGTTGAATTTATAAATGGCAGTTTTGGATTACCTTTGTTTATGTGATTATGAATGAACCATTGTGAGAGGACTGTAGCCAGAATGTCTTTGAGGGTGCATCTGCATCTGTAAGGGCGCATTTTCATTAAATCATTTATGGTTCTTTGATGGCAGATGGTTTATCTTGACCAGCTTTTAATGCGATTTTAAGTTATTATCACATAGAAAATGGTGAAACTTAAAAATGCAGGTGGCAGAACTCATAGAAAAGGATCTTACACTGATTGGATGCACTGCTATAGAAGATAAGCTTCAAGAAGGAGTACCGGCTTGTATAGAGACTCTTGCTAGAGCTGGAATTAAGATTTGGGTGCTTACGGGAGACAAAATGGAAACAGCTATAAATATAGCTTATGGTGAGTTGGTATTAAGACTAGCTGGTTTTTCCAGAGCAAGAGGGAGCCAAGCCAGCTACTGTGGTGTCAGACTTTTTACTTGTGGTATGTGTTATTCCATAATTTTTGTTATTGACTTCTTAATATTTCTCTTTTTTCTTTATTGGTTGCAGCATGCAACTTAATCAACAATGAAATGAAGCAGTTTATCATTACTTCAGAAACTAATGCTATTAGGGAGGTAGAAGAGAGGGTAAGTACCATTGCTTGGGTAGCAATTCTTTAGTTGATAATGAAGAAAGAATTTACTATATTTTAAGCTGTCTAAGCTAGCAATTAAGTGTTGAGTGAATTCCTGTCATCAGGGGGATCCAGTGGAGATTGCACGCTTTATGAGGGAAGAAGTAAAAAGGGAGCTGAATAGGTGCATTGACGAAGCACAACAGTACATACACTCTATATCTGGAGAAAAATTGGCGCTTATTATTGATGGAAAGTGTTTGATGTACGCATTAGACCCAAGTTTGCGAGTAATACTGCTTAATCTGAGCTTGAATTGTAGTTCTGTTGTTTGCTGCCGAGTATCTCCTTTACAGAAAGCACAGGTATGGTTCCTCATGGAATCTTTACTTGATCAGAGCTTTTATGAAGTTCTTTCATTGTTCAGGGATAAGCCTGCTTGGCTTATCAGTATAATTCTGATATTTTAATAGTGGCTTGAGCCGTGTTTGTAACCAAAGTGCTGTAGATCACTGAAAATGTTTGGACGAAATTTCTTGTGAGAAATAAGAATGCCAGAATAATCTTGTTGCATTTGAATTTACTTGATATATGACATTGTAATCATTATGGAAATGCTGTCTGGTTATGTCTTGAGTCAAAAAATAATATCTTATGCTATTGTCACTGGCTTCAGGTGACAAGCCTGGTTAAGAAAGGTGCACGGAAGATAACACTTAGTATTGGTGATGGTGCCAATGATGTTAGTATGATTCAAGCTGCTCACATTGGCGTTGGAATAAGTGGGCAGGAAGGGATGCAAGCAGTGATGGCTAGTGACTTTGCAATTGCCCAGTTCCGCTTTCTGACAGATTTACTTCTTGTGCACGGACGTTGGTCATACCTTAGAATATGCAAGGTTTGACTTCCCTTGGCCTTCTAAACTTTGTTAAATCTATTTGGTCGATGATGATGCTTGATATTTTTTTGATTGCAGGTTGTTTTATACTTCTTCTACAAGAATCTTACGTTTACTTTGACTCAATTTTGGTTTACCTTTCAAACCGGATTTTCTGGTCAAAGATTTTATGATGATTGGTTTCAGTCGCTATATAATGTCATATTCACCTCCATGCCTGTGATCATGCTTGGACTTTTTGAGAAGGTACTACCTTTATTAATTACCCTTTTAGCTAGATCTTTTTATTGTAGCTAATCGAAACCCATGTCATGTTTGCAAAACTTTTAACATTCAGTTGCCTTTTTTCATTTATTCTTTGAATCGGTGGGGGAATGTCCTGAATTTAAGTGTTTTTTTTGCCAGGATGTCAGTGCCTCCCTTTCAAAGAAGTATCCTCAACTATACCAGGAGGGAATCAAAAATGTCTTTTTCACATGGAGAGTTGTGGCAATATGGGCTTTCTTTTCTGTCTACCAATCTCTGGTCCTTTATAACTGTGTGACCACTTCCAGTGCTACTGGGCAAAATTCATCTGGCAAAATTTTTGGTATCTGGGATGTCAGCACAATGGCTTTCACTTGTGTTGTAGTAACTGTCAATTTGCGTCTTCTTATGATGTGTAACACAATTACAAGATTTCATTACATAACTGTTGGAGGAAGCATTTTAGCATGGTTCTTATTTGTCTTTTTATATACTGGTATTATGACGCCAAATGATCGACAGGTGAGTACTGATTGTTGATATGAACATCCGTCATTGTTGATATGAACATCCGTCGCCATTACTATCATTGAATTGTTTTATGGGCTGACTTGCTTACTTTGAATATTCAATGCAGGAGAATGTTTTCTTTGTCATATTTGTCTTAATGAGTACATTCTATTTCTACTTCACACTTATTCTTGTTCCTGTTCTAGCACTTCTCGGTGACTTCATTTTCCAAGGGTAAGGTTCTAAACCACATCATCTTGAAATGCCATGTGTATTTTTTATAGAGTTAGGATAGTCCGTGCATATCATATCACCATTGAACTGTTTTGTAATACATTTTTTAACTTCGTTTCCATGCAGTGTGCAAAGATGGTTTTCTCCCTATGATTACCAGATTGTTCAGGAAATGCACAGGCATGATCCTGAAGATCGGAGAATGGCAGATTTGGTAGAAATTGGTAACCAACTTACACCAGAAGAGGCAAGAAGCTATGCCATAGCTCAACTCCCACGAGAATTATCAAAACATACAGGGTTTGCATTCGATTCACCTGGGTACGAGTCATTTTTTGCTTCACAGCTGGGTATATATGCACCACAGAAGCCATGGGATGTTGCTCGGAGAGCGAGCATGAAGTCACGGCCAAGGATACCTAAAAAGAACTAAAATTCAGCACAAAACTTTTTTATTAGTTGACTAGAGAAATTTGTAAAACTAGCTGTGTATATTTGATGTTTGATTTTTTTTCTTTTTCAATTTTGTTCCTCCACTTTTTGGCGTTTTAGAAACACTAGTTATCAGGCTGGTCATCGATGTACAGCAATTCAGAAATCAGAGCTACGAGGGTAATGATAATATTTCTTTTTTGCAGTTTACTAACAATGCATTTCCTTAGGGAAGGATTTTTTTTTTTTTTAGTGTCTTTTAAGTCTCTCCTAAATTAATGAGCCGAAAAGATTGAGTTTTGAGCTTTGATATTAATAATTAAGTTATTTTTTTAATTTATTTGTAATTTAGTTTTTTTTTCCACTAAATTTAAAAAATTATGGAAGGATCTTAATCCTTCTTTTACACCCATATTCTTGTTCGTTAATGTAATATTCAGCTACTAACTGAAGGAAGAAAGCAATAATTTCTCAAAATTCCAAACACAACATTATGAGCATTGAAGACCATAAGAATATCTCTTAGTTGGCTTCAGGACCGAGGATGCTCTCTAGCCACTACATTGTGCACAATGCTTCTTGGATGTGTTTGGTGTATGTGATTATGGTGTATTATAATATTGTTTACATTAACTTGATATGTACGTGATTATGGTGTATTATAATATTGTTTACATTAACTTAATATCAAGGATATGTTTGAAAAAGAATTGTATTGGAATAAAGGAATAAAGGGGACTTTTGACTTTTCCTTGACGCATGAACTTTGCTTTTGCTTTTTTTTTTTTTTTTGTCTTTTGTTTCCTTTGTTTTATTATAATAAAAAAAATAAATAAAAAAAATAAAATTTTTAATATAATATAATATTTTTATTTTTTTGTTTTTACATTATAATTATTAATATAAATTAATAAATAAATAATTTATTATTCAATAATATTATTTTGTTTTTTTCAATAAATTTTTTTTTTAATTTTTACATTATAATTTATTAATAAATTTATAACTTATTATAACTAATAATAAATATTTAAATATGAATAAATTTCAATAATATTAATTTCAAATAAATAATAATATAAAATATTAATACAATTTAAATATATTAATATAATATAATATTTAATTTAAATTAATTAAAAATATAATATAATACAGTGTAACACCAAATATTGTATAGTATTATTATAATATTATGTTAATACAATACAATATAATATAATACACCAATATTAAAATAACACAATACAATATAATACAATATAATATGCCAAACGCACCCTACCTAAAAGATCCAACAAAGGTCTTTTCCGGTTTTCGGTAACAATGGGGAAATTATAGAGGATCAATCACCAACTGCTCAATTTTATGCGTGGTACAGCCCAGAACAAAAGAGAAAAATAAATTACCTTCAAATTTTTTATGAACTTTTCTTCCTCTGATCGCTAACACTTTTTATTCATCTTCTTGAAAAGAGCTGAAAAATCTTGCCAGTTTCTCTGACACAGATTGTTGGCTTACGTCTAAAGATTCCTCATCTCCCTCGTAATCATCCTCATTTTCATAAACCAGATAAATCCCACATTGCTTCACCTCAATTCCCTTTACAATTGGTGGGTTTCGTTTTGTCACTTGTATCGTATAACCATCTTTCAACATAAAAACCAAAGGGCGAAACACCGGATATCGACACAAGTAAACTTGACACTCGTCTGTCTTAGGTACCCCCTGTAAATCCAATGGGGTGGTGTGCGATGTTGTATTCGGCGTGATGATTTTTGCTTCAATGTCCACTATTGAAGGGAATTCGTCTCTCATATCATCCGGTACCTGATGGTTAAGGGAGACAACTACGCCGATTATCACACCTTCTATTTTGTGGTTCCTACGTTCTGTAAATCTAACCATGTCTGGCGAAAACCAATCTGGAATTTGTGTTCCCGGCATACTTAGACTGAGTAAATTTTTGAAATGAACCTGCAAAAATAACTGTCAAATGGAGAGAAAACTTTCTTTTCCAACTTCTACAAAAAAAGGCACAGATGTTATTGTTACGTTACCGCTTGAATTCTATTGAGAGTTTAGGTAGATATATTTTTATGGTACAGCCTGAAGTTTAAGGTGCATTATTTCGTAAATCTACCTGAGAAGATACCTCATTCTATTAATATGGAAAGATATCTATTCTTACTAAAATTTTAGAAAAATTCCATAGGTGCTTAAATCCATGCTCTCAACAAATATTAAGAGACATGTGTTACTATTGGGCTACAAACTTTGTAACTGGAATAGACACTATTAGATACAAATAATAAACTCATATATGAAATAATGCGGCATGAAAGTAGTGAATAACCTTTCATAAGCAAATGTAAATACTAAATTAAAGTAGTTTAAAAAATGATGTGGAGTGATATAATGATGACGCACCACTTTGTATATGTGAAGAGTTTGACATGTCATAATATACACTAGTTTATGAAGTTGGCAGTTAACGCATCAATAACAATAATGCAAGCAACCTCGACATTTAAGTTCTATCAATGTGACAACTTATGTGTAAAAATACAAACATTGGGATCCTAGAATTATTGATTTCCTACACCAGCACCTATCACTGATCAGCAAGAGAAAGGGAGATAGAGATAGAACCTTGGAAAGTCTTCTCTTTACCGCAGCAGAGCAAGCACTGCAGCCACTCATGTACAACCATTTCAAAGACTTCAAGCTCTCCAGGCCTGAAATATCTACCAGTTTCTCACAGTTTGCAAGATTCAGTCTTTTTAAGCTCTTCAAGTTTGAAAGGTCACATATACTTTCGAGTGCAAAACAGTTTGCAACATTGACTTCTTCCAGACTTGAAGGAAGAGGAGGGAGTGACTTGAGTTCCTGGCAGTAGGGCAAGAGAAGGTTTTTAAGGTGGGAGAGACCCCTCAGGCTAGATGGAAGGTAGCAAAAATTATTGTTGCCTAATTTCAAGATTTTTAAAGATGACAATTTCTCAAAATCATCTGGAATTTTGCCACCTATTCGCCAACCTTGAGCATCCAGTTCTTCTAGCGAAGAGAGATTACAGAAAGATGGGGGAAGTACTGTGATCTTTTGTTTCTCCCGTGCACTTGAATTTCTGGCCTCCACTGATGGTTTCTTCATTTTCAATACCATTAAGCTTGAAAGCATGCCGAAGCTTTCCGGTAACTCAGTCACAGCGGTTTCCTCCATCAGCAAATGGACCAAGGATTTCATTTTCCCTATTGAAGCTGGAAGTTTCTGGAGCTGTTTGCATTTGTTCAACCTTAAAATGACAAGATTTTCCAACATTCCAATGGATTCTGGCATGCTGGTAATACTGGCATTAACTATGTTAAGAGTGGTTAGCGTCAATATGCTTCCAATTGAATCTGGTAAAGTTTGAAGAGAGAGACAATTCCTCATCACAAGCTTGTCAAGCATTTTCAATCCCTGAATCTGATCTGGCAGGTGCCTAATAGGTGTCCCATCTAATTGAAGCTCAACAAGAGAAGCTAATCCTCCAATTGAGTCAGGCAATTCGCTCAGGAATTGGCATTTTCTAACAGAAAAGGCCTTCAAGTATGACAATGAACCAATAGAAGCAGGCAGGTTTTTAACTGCAGTTCCATCAATTAAGAATTCTATCAAGGACTTCAGATGGCCTATAGAACCAGGAATCGTGGTTATTGATCCACATCCTATTAAACTTAGTTTCTCAAGGTTTCCCATATGTCCCACAGAATCTGGTAGTTCTTCTATGGCGGAATAATTAAAAGAGAGTTCTTTCAGAGCAACCAGCTTTTCTATCCGGTTGGGTAGTAGTTTCAGAAGTTTACATTTACTTAGATTTAGCTTCTCAAGTTTTACAAGGTGGAATATGGATTGAGGCAGCTTTTCAATTGCAGTTCCATCAACAAGAAGTTCCTTCAAGGATCTCATGCTACCTATGTCCTCCGGTAATTCCTTCAAGTTAGAACAATCAGAGAGGATAAGGTTCTCAAGATGTTTCAGTCCTGAGACATCACTTGGAAGTTTAATGAGGCTTCTGCAATCCCTCAGGTTCAAGTGAAGTAGAGAGCTGAGATTACCAACCGATTCATGAATCTTAGTCAATCTACGGCAACGCTCAAGTACAAGCTTTTCCAGCTTCTGATGCTCTGACAGATCAGGAATAGCAGCTAGGTTCCAGCAACCACGCAGATTCAGGACCATCAAGTTCTTTGCCACCTTGCAAACAACAACAAAAAATCTTCTGCGATAAAAGAAAAACTTATAATGAATTAAATACAAGCAGACGAAACCAATCATTTTAGTGGCTTTGTTAAATTTGACTAAATGAAAGCAGGAAAAATATGGAGAGGCCTGCTGGACACAGAATAAATTTCCCAGCTTACCAAAATCTCATTCCAGCAGTCATAGCCAAGATTATAAGGACAATGAGTGAAGAGCATACCTTGTTAGTAAATGAACCCCACAAGTATTCAATTCCACTCTCTGAGAGATCAAGAACAGCAAGTTGAAAAGGACGAAAATCAGAAGGAAGTGTTTTCATTCTACAATCTTTCCACTGGAGCCACTTCAGTTCACGAGGAAGAAATTTAAAACTCCCTTCCAATTTTATGTAGTTGATTTGAAGCAATCGTAGACTAACCATTGATTCAAAGGGTTTAGTACGGAGTATCACCTCTCTCTCACTTCTTGTCCTATGTTGAAGACATTTCTTATATCTTCCTTTCAAGTATGTAATGGCAGAGGTGAGATCTGACCTTTGAAGATTATCCCTAGAACTTGTTTCAGCACTTGATTCCTTCACCATTTCTTTTTTGAAGTCTAAGACGATCCCTTGTATGCTTCTTGTTCCCTATGGTCAAATTAAATTGATATTACTTTCAAAGCTAGAGTGGAACCAAGCAGAAGAGAGAACAATTAATTCCACTTTTTAGTCTATGCATACTGATATACAACTTGAAGTGTTTTATACCTGTTATTTGTATTCAGGAAGTGAGACTTTACTAGTTAAATAGAATGTCCGTTTGTTCAATTTTTATTTACCATTATTTTTTGGAGTGATTTATTCTAGTGTTTTCTAAAGAAAATTTAGGGATAGTAATAAGAGTTCTATCGAACCTTGAACACACACCTCTCTTGAGCAAGTGCGAATTCATGCTATGCATGTACCTATGGAATGTAACTTGCTATACTAGCACAAGAGACAGGTTTAATATGGCTATTTAATTATGGCGCCTGGTTTAGCTAGGCAGGCACAAGAAACTTGACACCAAGTTTTCAAATCTTGAAGAGTAAAACAGGAACATAAAAGCTTGTTGTTTTTTCATTCGATACCTTCCGGTGCTTTAACATAGTCATGATTTCATCACGATCCCACAGTCTACTACGGTTTCCAGGATCAAGAAGGCTCTCTTGCTGAACAATTTGTCTTCCCATGTCTCTGAGCTGATCATGCATCCATAGAGTATCATCCTCAGTAATCCTTATGAGAGATTTTTTCATGAGGACTGTGACTGCTATCTCAGCCCTAAAACCACAGCCTTTCAATATGTCAATTGCATCCTCTTTCTTCATACCCATTTTAACAAACAGACATGCAATATCAAGGAATATACACTTATCTTGTTGATCTAGCCCATCAAAGCTTATCTTCAACACTTCTTGAAGATTATTAGGACGGATATTTCTCAACTTTTCCAGAGCATCTTCCCATTCTGCGATCCTCCTCTTATCAAACAAAAATGCACCGAATACTTCAAGAGCCAAAGGCAATCCTCCAGTAAGTGATACAATTTGCTCAGAAATTTTGAAAAACTTGTCTGTAGGTTTCTCCCTTCCAAGAGCATGGTAACTGAAAAGTTGCAGTGCCTGTGAGGAATCCAATTTCTGGACCTCATATAACTGATTTACATAATGTTCGGGCAAAGCACCTCTATCTCTTGTGGTAATAATAATTCGGCTTCCTTCATAGAACCATTCTTTATCACCACATAGTGCATTAAGTTGGCTCGGATCATCAACATCATCTAATACCACAAAAACTTTTCTCTCTTGAACCACATTTTTTATTGCTGCTATATTAGCTGTAACCTCATTTTCTTTATTACCAGAGGAAAGGTCAAAAATAAGCTTGTTTTGAAGAGATACTAAACCATCATTTTGACCTGAAATTTCTCTAACATTTGAAATGAAACTACGGCGCTCAAATCGATCAATAAGTTTATTGTAAACAGCCTTGGCAAGTGTTGTCTTACCAATCCCACCTATCCCCAATAGCCCCAAAACTAGAACATCACTGGAGTTTACATCTAACAGCCGAACAACTTCTTTAATCCGAAAATCAAGTCCCACGGTATAAGCAGCGACCTTCATTGGAGTATTACTCAGTTCAGCCAAAACCCTTTTGACTAGAAGCTGAACAAGTTGCTCTTCCTCACTGCCAAAAAGATACGATCACAAACATTTGTTAACATGAAACCTATAGGCATCACACAAGAGAAGATTTGGATGCTATCTTTTAACCCTATTACGAAGAGAAAAGTTCAGGAGGAGCAGAAAAAGTTAGGTTTATCACAGAAACAACAACGAACCATCAATAACAAACTTATTAAAATAAATATAAAACAGAGACAACCTTTCCCTCATTTTAGTATCTACAAAACAAAAAAAAAAAAGGTATTTATATGGACAAAGATGGTTTGAAGAATTGCATGAAATTTCTCATTAGATTAAAATATTCCCTTAAATTGTATTCAACAAGTGTGCAGTTATTACTAAACAATAAAATATTCCCTTTAATTGCATGCAACAGCGTGCAATTATCGCTAAACAGTTCGTGAACTGCAAATGGGGCCTTTCCCCACCAAATAATTGTCTAATAAAACAAACAAAGTGAAGTGACAAATAGATCTAAGCATACATAAAAATAAATATATATAATACCTGTTATTGAAAACCCAACCAGAAATACCACCAACTTTCTCCATAGCTTTTCTCCATTTGGACACCTTATCCTCTCCAAACCTGTCCTGATGGTGCTTAAAATCTTGTTTAAAAGGTCCTTGCTGTCGCCTAACATCTGAAGGATCAACTTTATAGAACACAGGGAGGATCAGCCTGTTTAGCTCGCAAATCTTGGCCAGTTCTTCGAGGCACCATCTTGAATTGCCATACTTTGGCGACAAAATGATGATGGAAGCAGCAGAGTCGTAAATGGCGTCAATGAGACTCGGTGCTATCTCGTCCCCTTGAGCCAAACCGTAGTCGTCCTTAAAGACTCTGACGCCATGTTCGTGAAGGGAATCGTAGAGGTTCCGGGTAATCGTGTGCCGCGTGTCTTCGCCTCTGAAACTTAAGAAAACGTCCCAACGAAGCCTGAAAGACGCTGGAGTTGTTGCATCATTTTCCATTTGTTAATTTGTAAAGTATTTGTTTGTTTTCAGAGAAAAGCAGACCAGAAATAACAAGAGAAGTGATTGGGATCTTTACATAATTAGCCATATAATTTTTACGAATTTCAGATTTAATTATAGTAATTTTTTTCTATCATCTTTAGTCAATTTATAGGTGTTTGGACTAAAATATTCTTGATTATTTTAATATTATTTTTGAAAATATGGATTTAATTTCGTTGTAGTCCCTATATTAGTTTATATTATCTTTATGGTTGATCATTTCTCCTACCATCGTATCTACATCTATTTTTCATTTTTTCAAATATCTTTTTTATTTCTTTGTATAAATATATATGTTGATCTAATGCATATAGATCAATAAATCCTTCATATATATGTTCTTCCATATTAATTAGATTGGCTCTATCATGCTCTATCTGATCTATTAAAAATTCCTGATGATTCATAATGTCTATAAAGATTTTTTATTTTATTATAATCTTTTTTTTGGCTCTGATACCATTATACTTGCGGCGTAGCCTTTTAACAAATTTAAACAAATATTACATTATACTTGCGGCGTAGCCTTTTAACAAATTTAAACAAATATTATCACTAAAAATTAAGAATTTTATAAATTTAAGTTAGCATTTAGATGTTGACTATTTTCATCTTGAAATATACTAAAGTCTTCATATATATTTATAATGTTTTCTATTTCTCTTTCTACAAAACTTTGAATTATTAGACTTTTTAAATTATCCCACTCTATTATTTGTATAATTTTTCTTTTTATTTCAGATGGTAAGTTTGTATTTATAATTGCTTTTAATTCATCTTTACTTGCTAAATTTTTTGTTTCGAATAATATACTGTTATATGAATAGGTTCCACATTTGAATCCTACCATTAAATCTTTATCATTATAAATAATTTTTGTTTCATTATTTAACCATTTTAATTTTGTCATACCCATCTGTTTACATAATTTTTCATGATATTCTTCCATGATTGATCAAGTACGTGAATTGTTTACCGTAAGACTCGAGGCATCATCTCCATTCTAATCGCCCACCCAATTTACGCCATCCATCGATATACTTTGATCAATCAACATCTGATATATATATATTAAATTCTAAAATCTGTTTTATTTGACTTAGGATTCTTTTTTCCATTATCAGTTGTACCTGGTTGACAAATTTTTGATCTATGTTTGTTGGATCTAGGAACCAACATGTAGTCTATTTATCATCAAGTCTATTTACAATTTCTCTTAATTGATTTGTATTTTCAAAATTTATATTTTCTACAGATTTAATAATATCATTTGCTTTCTCCATATAAAATTTCTCCTCCTCAGTAAAACAATAATCGCCAACAAACTCCCACCAAAAGATATAGATTAGGAATTATTACCCTCAAATCTTCTGGAACTTTTCCAGATCTAGCTCCTTATCTTGTTGATTGGTCACCTTTTCTCAGAAGTGCCCCGCCGCCCACGCCTTCCCTACTCAACGCTTTAATGCTGCAATTGGGATCACTGTGTGTCACTAAGATCTTAGAGTTTTGATCTTTTAAAGTTCTGGTTGATTCTTTAGGTTTCCTTTTCTATTCTTATGGTTGAGCTGTTTTTGATCTTTGTTTTACGATTTGGAGAGAAGTGTTTTAGTTATACAGACACATACAGAGAGTTGTTTGAAAGATAGGGCTCTCAGAAGTTTTTCTTAAAGAGTTATTCTGAATAAAGCTCTCAGAGATTCTGAGTCTTTCTTCTTTTCTCTTTCATTTATATAGAAAATTTACATCCTCTTCAGAGGTTTACACGCGTCTAACCTGATAAGGTTACATGATAAGTTTTCAGACTGATGCCCGACAGATGGCCAACATACTTTTGACTTTTGAAAAAGTAAAGTTTACATTATTATTGCTATTGACGTAAGTGCTTACGCAATTGAGGCTTCTGACGTAAGTGCTTACGAAAGACATGCCAAGTGTTCCATTTTCTCACATGCTATACGTCTTGTCGGGTCTATGGAATGTGATGTCCGCCTATGTCATCACGGTGCAAGTACTCGATCTGCACGACACCAGCGTACTGCAGGATGAAATTGTCTTGTTGTATAAGAACTTTATATCCTCGTTCAGATAAGTTGGATGCAATTGACTTGATGACAGTGACTCCAGCTGCTCTCCTATAGCTGGCCCAATCTCTCCTGAAGATGGGTTCTTTAAGTCTACTTTGGCCTACTTCCGTCAAGTTCGTTGTGACAATATCGAGGTGATGAGGTGTATGGCTTCATATTCGACTTCATCATCATACTCAGGACTGATAGTGTAAAATTTAAGGCATACATTTTTCTTTTGACCATACTGACTTATTTTGCTTACAAGGGCTGGATCAAAGTTAAATAATTCACCGAGGCTGACATCAGGATATATTAGGTCAAGATACCCATAATCTGCTAATCTTTTGACAAATTCGGGATCTGATCCTTTGATACATACGACTCTTGGGTATCTGATTTACCAGGTTTAAAAGCTTTTCCTAATATTCAGCCTACTATAGATATATTCAGAAAACTCCTATATTCTTTTTCTTTGGTGAAAGATTTACCATTTCAACTCCACCAATGTTTACTCTTTTTACCGCAGACCACGACATGATCTTTTGTGGGCATTTGCTAGGGTTTACTGTGACCACTTTTTTATGAGATGAGATTTCTACATAATCCTCATCACAGATAGATTTACCGTGTGGTTTTGGTCCACCACTGCTTCCACTTAAGGAATTTACATCAGGATTTACTGGATTCCCACTTAAGGGATTTACTTTTTTATTTTCTTCGAATTCCTCTCTCAAATGTTTTATAGAGAGTCGAAGATTGTTGACAAAATTGCCAAGGATGTTGACAACTTCTTCAAGGTCTACGAGATCCGTTTCCAGATCTGCAATCCTTTTCTCCATGCTTTATTCTGCGAAATCTACGTTTCTACTGAGAAAGTCAGCTAGAAAATTGTTAGCTCCTTTTATATGAATAATTTTGAAATTATAATGAGATAAATATGCTTGTCATCTATGCAATCGTCTATACTGTGGTTCATTAGGTAAATTTTTACAAATTAAAGAACTAACTGGAATATTGTCCGTTTCTATTATAAATTTCTTTTGTAATAAAAATAAAGAAAATTTCTTTATCCCTTTGTAAATGGCTAATAATTCCTTTTCATGGACTGGATAATTTATTTGAGCTTTATTAAATGTTCCACTAGTGTATTTACATATTTCATTAATATCAGTTTTAAGTATTGCTCCCCAATGTAAATCGTGGCATCAGTTTGTAAAACTAAATTATCAGTTTCATTTGGTAATCTTAATTCTGGTAAATTTTTACAATGTTCTTTAAGTTCTATTACAGCTTGTGTATGTTCTTTACTCCATCCTTTTGTATTATTTTTTCGTAATAATTTTTGGAGTATACTTCTTTTCTTAGATAAGTTTTCTATAAATCCTTCTGCATAATTTAAACATCCTAAAAATTTTTGGATTTGTTGTTTATTTTCTAATTTATCTGGAAAATCTACTATTTTTCTTCCTATATGGCTTTGTAATTTTATTCCATTTTTATCTAGAATCATTCCTAAAAATTCTATTTTCTTATGTTCTATTATTGCTTTCTTTTCTGATAAAACTATTTCTTCTTTTATACATTTGTTGACAAAGTCTTTTAAGTGTATTCTATGTTTTTCTAATGTTTCAGAAGCTATTAATATATCGTCTACATATACTATGATATGATTATTTTCTTTGAATATGTTATCCATTTTTCTTTGAAATATTTGTGGTGCATTTTTTAAACCAAATGGCATTACTAACCATTCATACTGTCCTTGAGGTGTACTAAAGGCTGTATATTGTATACTGTCTTTTTCCATTTTTATTTGCCAAAATCCTGATTTACAATCAAATTTGGAGTAATAATTTTTTCCTTTTACCAAATTTATTAATACTTCTTTATTTGGCAAAAAGTATCCATCGAATTTTGTATATTTGTTTAATTCTTTATAATTTATTACCATTCTAGCTTTACCTCTTACTTGTTCAGCTCTTTTTCTAACCATAAAAGCTGGACTATTATGGGGGCTATTACTATGTTGAATAAGATTCAAACCTAATAATTCTTTTATTTGGATTTTAAATTCCTCTTTATCTTCCATTGTGTACATCATTGGTTTTACCCTGATTATTTTATTTTCTAATAATTCTATTTTGGCTTTAGGGTGGTCTGGTTTCCATAAAGCTAAGGGATTTTCACTATATACTTGTTTTAATTGTTGTTTTATTGTTTCTAATTTTATGTTGTATATTTTTCCCTTTTGTATTAAATAATATTTTTCATATAATAGAATATCACCACGCTGGGCTGGTTGTACTCTGAAAGGTCGAAATTCTCTAGGAATTCTAAGAATATTATTGCATGGAGTTTTTAGAGTGATTAAAAACATAGTTTGTTGATAATATTGAAATTGTTGAAGGAAGTCATTTCCTAATAGTATGTCACAATCCATGTTATTGTACTGATATATGTATTTTACAGAGATATTTTTACTTCCTAATAATAGTTCATAATCTGTAACTAGATTATTAACTTGATGTTTATCTCCTGTAATGCCAGTAATTTTTATATTTCCATCTGGCTTCCATTTATGAGATAAGAATGTTTTCATTATTGTAATTTCACTTCCAGTATCTATTAAAGCACATGTATGTATGTCTTTTTCTATAGTGTGTACTTGAATATATACCGATAAAGGGTATTTAAGGTATGCTTTATTTAACATTTTTGACAGAATATTTCATGCTCATTTACTTGCATAGTTATTCCATGTTTTTCTATTTTATAATACTCTAATCCTTCTAGAAAACTATTACCTAAGAGGATATGATTATTGTTATTCATATTAGAATCTATAAAACAAGTTACTATAATCCTGGTACTTTCAATTATAATTGGTACTTTTATTTCTTGTTTACATATATGTTTGTTCCCATTAAAATCTATATATTCATATGGTGGATCTTTTTCTTTTATTATTAATCCATTATTTTTTATTGGGTTTATATGATTATGGGATGCTCCTGTGTCTATGGTTATATAAGGTCCTTTTACATAATCTAATCCATTAAAGTATTGTCCTATTATTTTCATTACTTTAGCTGTTGGTTTAGTTATTAATTGATTATTTTCTGAATAACTTTTCCTTGATGAATTTCCTAAGTAAGGTTTTTACCCGAAAACTAATTGGAATAATTGATGTTTCTTGGGTTTCAATTTATTATTTCTTTCTTGTCATCTATACTTAATCAGAATTTCTTTGGTATCTTAATTTCAGGTTTAATGGGTTCTATTAATGTAGTTATCTCTTCACATTCTTTGTTTATTTCTATTAATGGTTTATTATTATATATTTCTCCATAATTTGAATTACAGAAACTATATAAAGCTGAGTAATGGAAGGTCATTAATCTATTTCCTTCTTTCATTAAGTTATTTTTTAATAGCTTAAAATGTAAGCTTAATGTTTCATTAATATTTTTATCTTTTATATGTACACAATATCTGGGATAACATGTAAATATTAATTTTGTATAACATAGATTTCCTTCTATTGTTCCCAAATGTCCTATCATAGGATCGTTAAATCTTTGATCATGTAAGGATAGTATTATTGGACTATCTATTCCTTCTTTAAATAAGGATTTTACTAGGACTTGTATTTCTGCTAGATAGACATACTGTATTTTTTCTCTTATTGTTTCATTTTTTATTTTTCTAAGAGCTAAGTCTATAGTTCTTTTGTTCATTAATCCTAATCTTATATTTCCTTCAGCTTGAGTAATTTCTATGGCTTTTTCTTGTTCATAATATTCATGTAATATTACCTTTTTTCTTTTAAAGATATCTCTTAATCTATGTAAAATTCCATAATCTGGTTTTTCCAATTTTGCTTTTAAGAGTTTATTATATTTATTTCTATTAAATGTTGCTACTAAACTATATCCATGAACATTTTCTTCTTTTTCTACTTCATAGATTTTTTCTTTATTTACTTCTTCCGAATCTATTTCTTTATTCTGACTCATTGTCTATAAGTTCTTCATACATATATATTTCTTCCCCTTCATAATCAGATGGATTACTTACTAATTCTAGTTCCTCTTCTATGTCCTTAAATTCGCTTTTAAGAATTCTAACTTTCTTTTTGGTACATTCTGTACTTATATGTCCTATTTCTCCACAATTCCAACATTTGCATTTATTTTTATCAAAATTTCTCTGTTTTTTGTGTGTTCTCTTATAATATTTTCTATAGGGTTTGATATATTTTTTCTTAAAATGATTATATTTTTTATATTTTCCTTTTCCTAATTTTTTATGACTTCTGTGTTTTTTATATGGTAATTGACATCCCCACTGGGTTGGCATTTCTGTTTTATTACAACATATATCTCCAATTGTCCTACTTCTTTTTATTAAATTACGTTGCATACATATTTCACTTAATCTATCATTTAAGAATCTTATCCTAGATCCTAATGTTTCAGGTACTGTATTAGTTATTTTATACTTTTCGTATTCATTAACAAAATATGTACTCCATGGTATTGGTAACTTAGAGTAGTATAAGTTAAGATATATATTTTGATCTTCATTACTAAAGAATTGTGAATAATAATATTTACTAAATTCACAAGTGTACTCTTTGACATAACACATATTGCATATGCTTAAGTTAATTAACTTCATTCTGTTGTTTAACTTTTCATTTTTTATTTCTTGATCTCGGTTTAATCTCCAATCTTCTCCTAGAAATTCATTTGAGATGTATTCTACCATTGTTTCTATTCCTAATTCTTTATTTCTTAGGAATCCTGCTTTTATATTATTAGTTATTAATTCTTTTACATTATCTGTTAATCCTCTCCACCAGCTAAATACATTTCCTATAAAGCTTGCTATTAAGATTTCTGTGTATACTCCTGCTTTTTGGTCTTCTGTTTCTACATTCCAGTCTTCTTTTGATCCATTATACATAAAAAATAAACGCATTTGTAATGCCCATTCTACTAAGGTTTTATGTGGATTTGTCCTACAGTCTAAATCTAAAAATACTCCCGCATTACTTATTATTTTTAGTTCACTTTCTTGAGGAATATATTCATTTTTCCAAGGTTGACTTCTGATTGGTGGTTTATATTCATAAAAGTGTCTTTTTCTTCTATTTTGTCTACCAAAGTTACTAGGTTCTTCAACGTGGGGTTTCATTTCTGGTCCTCCACTTGTATTCATATTTACTTTGTATTCTTTCTCAATATCTTCTAAATCACTTAGATTTATTTCACTGAATATTTCAGTAAGTTTTTTAATTTCTTCTTCCATTAATCTGATTCACTACTTTCTTTTTCTTCACTTATTTCTATTTTTTCTTTACCTTTGTCTTTTATTTTTTCTTCTTCATTTTCTAATTCTTTTACTAAGTTTTCAGTATCTTTTATAATTTTAGGATATTTATTTTTCATAAACCACTCATCAAAGCTTCCTGGTTGTGGTTTTTGGGTTAAATTTACATTAGATTTCTTTATTGTTTCCGATTTTAGAGTTTTATATTTTTCTAACTTCTTATTTTTCTTTTTACCAGCATGTATTAATGTTAATTCTATTTTTAACTTTTCTATTTCCTGTTTTATTTCTTTGATTTCTTCTTTTAAATGTATTAGTAATTCTTTTACTTCTATTAAGGTTGTTTCCATATTATTAAACTCTATAGGGGCCTTAATGTATATTTTACAGTTAGGGTATTTTAGGAATGACAGCCTTTATTTGGCTAATCTTGATAGAAAAACTTAAAGCTGTTATTTTTGGAAATCTAAAAATTTTTAAGGTTATTTACGCACATTTTCCCGAAGTAAAACTGTATTATTGAATTATTCGAATGATTTACAAGAGTGAATTTATACGTGCATCTCGAATCTTCTACACGCTGACTGTGTTGAGATAAGAGCATAACTAAATTCCTCCAGCTCAGCTGCCAAGTCAGCATTCATAACAAACTTACTGAATCAAGCTAACTACGCTAATAACTAAGCTTAATTAACTAAACTATCTTAACTAATTTTATTATCTTAACAGCCCCTCTCAAGCTCAAGGTCTGGGAAGAACATTGAGCTTGGACGTAGATATTGAAATTAATCAAATGCTAATGGTTTAGTAAGAATATCTGCTACTTGATCACAACTTGGACCATGACTGATTTGCAGTTGCAGCTCTTTTCTAGATACATGCTCTTGAATAAAATGTAAATCAAGCTCAATGTGTTTAGTCTTAGAATGATACTTAGGATTGCTAGCCAAAGCTTCTGCACTTTTGTTATCACAGTAAAGAACTGGAGGCTACAGCAAAGACACCTTCAATTCTTAAAAAAGATAAGTGATCCACAAAACCTCTGATGTTGTTAAAGCAAGGGCTGTGTATTCAGATTCAGCTGTGCTTCTAGAAACTATATGTTGTTTCTTTGAAGACCATGATATCAAGTTATTACCTAAGTAAACACAATATCCCCCTACTGACTTCCTGTCATCCAGATCCGATCCCCAATCAGCATCTGAGAAAGTTGTAAGAGTGAGTGATCCATATGAGTAGAATTGTAAACCATAATCTGCTGTATGCTGCAAATACCTCAGCACCCTTTTGCAAGCTTGCCAATGAAACACTGATGGATTAGAAATAAATTGGCTGAGTTTATTCACTGTAAAGGCAATTTCAGGCCTTGTTAGTGTAACATATTATAATGAACCAACCAAACTTCTATATAAGGAAGAGTTTTCATAAGCTGCACCCTTATCTTTGACTAACTTTTCTGTCGAGCTCATTGGAGTTGGACATCCCTTATGGTTCACCATTTGAGCATTTTTTAGCAGATCACCAATGTACTTAGTTTGTGATAGATGCAGTCCTTCAACAGTTGGAGTTACCTCAAGACCAAGAAAATAATTGAACCCCTAGATCTTTCAAGGCAAACTCTGCACTCAATTGATTAATAACCTTCTCTACAAAATGAGAATTTGAGCCAGTGACTAAGATATCATCTATATAAATGAGTGCTACAATGATTTCTCCTGCCACATGATGAATAAACAATGAGGTATCAGATTTGGATGTCATAAAACCCCACTGAATTAAGGAAGCTTTCAGCCTGTTATACCAGGCTCTTGGTGCCTGTTTAAGGCCATAAAGAGCCTTAGTGAGCTTGCAGACATAAGTTGGAAACTGAGGATGAATAAAACCCTCAAGTTGATGCATAAAAACATCTTATGTAAGAATACCATTAAGGAAGGCATTATTGACATCCAGCTGCCTAATTGTCCAATGATTCATAACAGCAAGACTCAAAACTATTCTGATTGTGCAGGGCTTCACAACTGGACTAAAAGTTTCAAAAAAACCACACCTTGTGTCTGATGGAACCCCTTTACAACTAATCTTGCTTTGTACTTTGATATACTACCATCAGGATTATACTTAACCCTGAATACCCATTTGTTTCCAACAATCTTTCCAGCTGTTTCTGGAGGTATAAGAACCCATGTTTCATTCTTTTGCAGTGCATCAAATTCTTCTTGCATAGGTTGTTGCCATTTGGGATTTGTTAGAGCTGCTTTAACAGATGAAGGTTCAAGATCATGAGCCACAGTTAAGTATATCTTGGGCTTAAACACACCAGCTTTTGATCTGGTTGTCATGGGATGAATATTCTGAACTGGTGGTGCCTGTACTAGTTGATGATTTTGTAAGGGTGATGATGAATATTGGAATGAATTTTCTGGAGATTGATGTGATGAGGGTGTATGGAAGTGACTAGAATCAGATCCTGCATCTAGAAATGAAGGAATGACAGAGGTTTGTGTATTGTTGCTGTATTGAATGACTTCTGTGATTGAAATATTTGAAAAAGAAACTTGATTTGGTTGGACTAAGGACATTTGTGAATCAGACTTTGTAGAAGGAAAAAGTTCAGAATAAGGGAACTCTGATTCATTGAACTGAACATGTCTAACAATGTATGTTTTACCAGTGGAAGCAAGACATTTGTAGCCCTTGCGAATAGGATTGTAACCAATCATTAGGCATTTTTGTGTATGAAAATTGAGTTTACGTTTATTGTAAGGTTTGAGGAGAGGAAAACAAGAACAACAAAATGTTCTTAAAAATTTGTAATCTGGTAATCTGCCATGAAGTTTTGCATAAGGTGAAGTATTGTTCAACACAGGTGTTGGCATTCTGTTGATGAGAAAAGAAGCTTGTTAACATATATGTTTACATATTGTTGATTTTGATGATAACAAATAAGATTAAGAATGATTAAGTTTTAAAAAGCTTAAATTATTTTTTATACATTTTAGATAAATCATTATTTTCACATTTTAAATGTTTTATATTTAATGGAAAAATGATTTTATGAAATTAATTGTTTTTCAAGTTTATGGTTTAATTGAAAGTGTTTTGAAAACTTGAAAATCAATAAGTATTGTTTGAAATTATGGAGAAGGACTTATTTAAAAAGTATTATAGTATTTTGGACCATTTCATAATTTCAGAAAGTTTTGAGATTCACAAAGTATTATTTAGAAATTCTGAATTTGGACCTTTTGTAAAGTTTTATAACGTTTTTGGGTCATAGTACAATTATATAAAGTTTTGGGGCAAAGCTGCAATTTTGGTAAATAGTTCACTATAGCAGTCTCTGAAATTACCCTTCACCGTTTTACGGAACACGGTTCACCGTTTATTTCAGATTGTTAACCTTGAACCGCTTAGTAAAACGGTTAAATTTATTTTTGCAGGTCTGAAATTACCCTTCACTGCTTATGGAAAGCGGTTCACCGCTTATTTCAGATTGCTAACCTTGAACCGTTTAGTAAAACGGTTAAGCCAAATTTATTTTGCGGTCTCGAAATTACCCTTCACTGTTTAGGGAAAAGCGGTTCACCGTTAATTTCAGTTAACCTTGAACCGCTTAGTAAGAACGGTTAAACCAAATTTATTTTGCGGGTCTCTGAAATTACCCTTCACCGTTTGAAAACGGCGAACCGTTTATTTGAAATTCAGCTCAAACGGTAACTTTGACTAGCATAAACGGTTAACCGTTAACGGTTAACCGATCCGCTTTCAAGAATTATGCATAACGGCTAGTTTTTGAGCTCCAACTATAAAAACTCAAATCCAACTCATTTTCAAGCTCTCTATGCACGCAACAAAAGGCATACAACATATCTTGAGCCTCAATTTGTGAATCATAAATCTTTGAGTAAGCTTTGTTCTTAAATTTGTTCATCTACTCTTGAGAGTTTTTATTGTAATTTTCAATTCCTCATCAAATTTGTGAGTGATTAAGTGTGTGATACACTTGAGTGAAGAGATTGAGAGATAATCTCTTTGTTGTAAAGGTTCATTGACACCTTGAAGTCAATTGTAAACATTTGAAGCCTTGTAAAGGCTTGGATGATGAAATCCTCAAGCCGGTGTGCTTGGGCGTGGGCGTGGCGGGGATAGCAGAACCACGAAAAAATCCTTGAGTTTGCTTTCTCTCTTACTCATTTATTATTGTGCTTTTATTAAACTTATTGTTTTCGAATTTGTTAAGGCATTAGATTTTGATTGTTGTGGATTGTTTTGTGATTTGATTAGGATAATTTTTAAAACACCAATTCACCCCCCCTCTTGGGTTGCACACTTGTATTTCAATTGGTATCAGAGCAAGGTGCTCTTGTGTAGACTTAACCGTCTAGAGCTAAAGATCAATCGCAACCCAAAATTAGATCAACATTCATGGAAGGCCAATCCACCACTAGACCTCCATATTTTGATGGAAACAATTACCCGTATTGGAAAACTAGGATGAGAGTATTTTTACAAGCTTTAGATTATGAAATATGGAAAATAGTTTGTGATGGTTCATTCATTCCTAGGAATAATGCTTTAAGTGAGTCGGATAGGAAAATGATGTCTTTAAATTCCAAAGCTATGAATGCTTTATTTTGTGCATTAGATAAAAAGGAATTTCATAAAGTTTCAAATTGTTCTAATGCTTATGAAATTTGGAGAAAATTTGAAGTTTTGTATGAGGAGACTAGAAATGAGGAGGAATCTCATGAAGTGTCAAATGTGGCATTTATGGCAATTGGAGATGAATCGGATGATGAGCTTGATGAGGTAAGTGATCCTACCTATGATGAATTGCATGATGCTTTTAAAGAATTGCATGATGAGTTAATGAAAATTGGTAAAAAGAATGCATGTCTTAAAAGAAAAATTATCGAGCTCACAAATAAAAATGAATCTTTAAGTGCAAAGATTACATGCTTAGAATTAGAGAATAAAGCATTGCATGATAGAGTTGCACTATCAAATGAGAAATCTAGCACTTCATACAAGCATCTAGAATCACATGTAGATGACTTGAAAAATGAAAATGATGGTTTACAAAAATGCAATGTTTCATTAAATGAAAAGATCAAAGAATTGAAATACAAGTGTGCAACCCAAGAGGGGGGGTGAATTGGTGTTTTAAAAATTATCCTAATCAAATCACAAAACAATCCACAACAATCAAAATCTAATGCCTTAACAAATTCGAAAACAATAAGTTTAATAAAAGCACAATAATAAATGAGTAAGAGAGGAGAAAGCAAACTCAAGGATTTTTACGTGGTTCGGCTATCCCCGCCTACGTCCACGCCTCCAAGCACACCGGGCTTGAGGATTTCACTATCCAAGCCTTTCCAAGGCTTCAAATACTTACAATTGACTTCAAGGTGTCAATGAACCTTTACAACAAAGAGATTATCTCCCAATCTCTTCACTCAAGTGTATCACACACTTAATCACTCACAAATTTGATGAGAAATTGAAAAGTACAACAAAAACTCTCTCAAAGAGTAGATATACAAAATGAAGAACAAAGATGGCTCAAGGATTTGTGATTCACGAATTGAGAGCTCAAGATATGTTGTATGCCCTTTGTTAATTTACCTAAATTGTAAGAGGAGCTTACATTTAGGGGGAGTAATTTATGCAATCATTCTTTAAATACATGAAATGTTTGTCATCATCAAAAAGGGGGAGAATGTTAACATTTATGTTTTCATAATATTGATTTTGATGATAACAAACAAGATTAATTTTTGAATCATTCTTTAAAACCATGAAAGATTTGTCATCATCAAAAAGGGGGAGATTGTTAACATATATGTTTACATATTGTTGATTTTGATGATAACAAATAAGATTAAGAATGATTAAGTTTTAAAAAGCTTAAATTATTTTTTATACATTTTAGATAAATCATTATTTTCACATTTTAAATGTTTTATATTTAATGGAAAAATGATTTTATGAAATTAATTGTTTTTCAAGTTTATGGTTTAATTGAAAGTGTTTTGAAAACTTGAAAATCAATAAGTATTGTTTGAAATTATGGAGAAGGACTTATTTAAAAAGTATTATAGTATTTTGGACCATTTCATAATTTCAGAAAGTTTTGAGATTCACAAAGTATTATTTAGAAATTCTGAATTTGGACCTTTTTGTAAAGTTTTATAACGTTTTGGGTCATAGTACAATTATATAAAGTTTTGGGGCAAAGCTGCAATTTTTGGTAAATAGTTCACTATAGCAGTCTCTGGAAATTACCCCTTCACCGTTTACGGAACACGGTTCACCGTTTATTTCCAGATTGTTAACCTTGAACCGTTTACTAAAAACGGTTAAGCCAAATTTATTTTGCAGGTCTCTGGAAATTACCCCTTCACCGTTTATGGAAAACGGTTCACCGTTTATTTCCAGATTGCTAACCTTGAACCGTTTAGTAAAAACGGTTAAGCCAAATTTATTTTGCAGGTCTCTGGAAATTACCCCTTCACTGCTTAGGAAAAGCGGTTCACCGTTAATTTCCAGTTTAACCTTGAACCGTTTAGTAAGAACGGTTAAACCAAATTTATTTTGCAGGTCTCGAAATTACCCTTCACGCTTATCGAAAACGGCGAACCGCTTATTTGAAATTCAGCTCAAACGGTAACTTTGACTAGCAAACGGTTAACCGTTAACTTAATGATCCGTTTTCTGAAGAATTATGCATAACGGCTAGTTTTTGAGCTCCAACTATAAAAACTCAAATCCAACTCATTTTCAAGCTCTCTAGCACGCACCAACAAAAGGCATACAACATATCTTGAGCTCTCAATTTGTGAATCATAAATCTTTGAGTAAGCTTTGTTCTTAAATTTGTTCATCTACTCTTCAAGAGAGTTTTTATTGTAATTTTCAATTCCTCATCAAATTTGTGAGTGATTAAGTGTGTGATACACTTGAGTGAAGAGATTGAGAGATAATCTCTTTGTTGTAAAGGTTCATTGACACCTTGAAGTCAATTGTAAACATTTGAAGCCTTGGAAAGGCTTGGATAGTGAAATCCTCAAGCCCGGTGTGCTTGGAGGCGTGGACGTAGGCGGGGATAGCCGAACCACGTAAAAATCCTTGAGTTTGCTTTCTCCTCTCTTACTCATTTATTATTGTGCTTTTATTAAACTTATTGTTTTCGAATTTGTTAAGGCATTAGATTTTGATTGTTGTGGATTGTTTTGTGATTTGATTAGGATAATTTTTAAAACACCAATTCACCCCCCCTCTTGGGTTGCACACTTGTATTTCAATTGGTATCAGAGCAAGGTGCTCTTGTGTAGACTTAACCGTCTAGAGCTAAAGATCAATCGCAACCCAAAATTAGATCAACATTCATGGAAGGCCAATCCACCACTAGACCTCCATATTTTGATGGAAACAATTACCCGTATTGGAAAACTAGGATGAGAGTATTTTTACAAGCTTTAGATTATGAAATATGGAAAATAGTTTGTGATGGTTCATTCATTCCTAGGAATAATGCTTTAAGTGAGGAAAATGATGTCTTTAAATTCCAAAGCTATGAATGCTTTATTTTGTGCATTAGATAAAAAGGAATTTCATAAAGTTTCAAATTGTTCTAATGCTTATGAAATTTGGAGAAAATTTGAAGTTTTGTATGAGGAGACTAGAAATGAGGAGGAATCTCATGAAGTGTCAAATGTGGCATTTATGGCAATTGGAGATGAATCGGATGATGAGCTTGATGAGGTAAGTGATCCTACCTATGATGAATTGCATGATGCTTTTAAAGAATTGCATGATGAGTTAATGAAAATTGGTAAAAAGAATGCATGTCTTAAAAGAAAAATTATCGAGCTCACAAATAAAAATGAATCTTTAAGTGCAAAGATTACATGCTTAGAATTAGAGAATAAAGCATTGCATGATAGAGTTGCACTATCAAATGAGAAATCTAGCACTTCATACAAGCATCTAGAATCACATGTAGATGACTTGAAAAATGAAAATGATGGTTTACAAAAATGCAATGTTTCATTAAATGAAAAGATCAAAGAATTGAAATACAAGTGTGCAACCCAAGAGGGGGGGTGAATTGGTGTTTTAAAAATTATCCTAATCAAATCACAAAACAATCCACAACAATCAAAATCTAATGCCTTAACAAATTCGAAAACAATAAGTTTAATAAAAGCACAATAATAAATGAGTAAGAGAGGAGAAAGCAAACTCAAGGATTTTTACGTGGTTCGGCTATCCCCGCCTACGTCCACGCCTCCAAGCACACCGGGCTTGAGGATTTCACTATCCAAGCCTTTCCAAGGCTTCAAATACTTACAATTGACTTCAAGGTGTCAATGAACCTTTACAACAAAGAGATTATCTCCCAATCTCTTCACTCAAGTGTATCACACACTTAATCACTCACAAATTTGATGAGAAATTGAAAAGTACAACAAAACTCTCTCAAAGAGTAGATATACAAAATGAAGAACAAAGATGGCTCAAGGATTTGTGATTCAATTGAGAGCTCAAGATATGTTGTATGCCCTTTGTTAATTTACCTAAATTGTAAGAGCTTACATTTAGGGGAGTAATTTATGCAATCATTCTTTAAATACATGAAATGTTTGTCATCATCAAAAGGGGAGAATGTTAACATTTATGTTTTCATAATATTGATTTTGATGATAACAAACAAGATTAATTTTGAATCATTCTTTAAAACCATGAAAGATTTGTCATCATCAAAAGGGAGATTGTTAACATATATGTTTACATATTGTTGATTTGATGATAACAAATAAGATTAAGAATGATTAAGTTTTAAAAGCTTAAATTATTTTTATACATTTTAGATAAATCATTATTTTCACATTTTAAATGTTTTATATTTAATGGAAAATGATTTTATGAAATTAATTGTTTTTCAAGTTTATGGTTTAATTGAAAGTGTTTTGAAAACTTGAAAATCAATAAGTATTGTTTGAAATTATGAGAAGGACTTATTTAAAAAGTATTATAGTATTTTGGACCATTTCATAATTTCAGAAAGTTTTGAGATTCACAAAGTATTATTTAGAAATTCTGAATTTGGACCTTTTGTAAAGTTTTATAACGTTTTGGGTCATAGTACAATTATATAAAGTTTTGGGGCAAAGCTGCAATTTTTGGTAAATAGTTCACTATAGCAGTCTCTGGAAATTACCCTTCACCGTTACGGAACACGGTTCACCGTTTATTTCAGATTGTTAACCTTGAACCGCTTCTTAAAAGCGGTTAAGCCAAATTTATTTTGCGGTCTCAAATTACCCTTCACTGCTTATGGAAAGCGGTTCACCGCTTATTTCAGATTGCTAACCTTGAACCGTTTAGTAAAAGCGGTTAAGCCAAATTTATTTTGCGGTCTCGAAATTACCCCTTCACGTTTAGGAAAAGCGGTTCACCGTTAATTTCAGATTATAACCTTGAACCGCTTAGTAAGAAACGGTTAAACCAAATTTATTTTGCAGGTCTCGAAATTACCCTTCACCGTTTGAAAGCGGCGAACCGTTTATTTGAAATTCAGCTCAAACGGTAACTTTGACTAGCTGAACTGTTAATTGCGGTTAACGGCGATCCGTTTTACGAAGAATTATGCATAACGGCTAGTTTTGAGCTCCAACTATAAAAACTCAAATCCAACTCATTTTCAAGCTCTCAAAGACGCACCAACAAAAGGCATACAACATATCTTGAGCTCTCAATTTGTGAATCATAAATCTTTGAGTGAGCTTTTGTTCTTAAATTTGTTCATCTACTCTTCAAGAGAGTTTTTATTGTAATTTTCAATTCCTCATCAAATTTGTGAGTGATTAAGGTGATACACTGAGTGAAGAGATTGAGAGATAACTTTGTTGTAAAGGTTCATTGACACCAAGTCAATTGTAAATATTGAAGCCTTGGAAAGGCTTGATAGTGAAACTCAAGCCCGTGTGCTTGAGGCGTGGACGAAAGTGATAAATTAACCACGAAAATCCTCGAGTTTGCTTTCTCCTCTCTTACTCATTTATTATTGTGCTTTATTAAACTTATTGTTTTCGAATTTGTTAAGGCATTAGATTTTGATTGTTGTGGATTGTTTTGTGATTTGATTAGGATAATTTTTAAAACACCAATTCACCCCCCCTCTTGGGTTGCACACTTGTATTTCAATTGGTATCAGAGCAAGGTGCTCTTGTGTAGACTTAACCGTCTAGAGCTAAAGATCAATCGCAACCCAAAATTAGATCAACATTCATGGAAGGCCAATCCACCACTAGACCTCCATATTTTGATGGAAACAATTACCCGTATTGGAAAACTAGGATGAGAGTATTTTTACAAGCTTTAGATTATGAAATATGGAAAATAGTTTGTGATGGTTCATTCATTCCTAGGAATAATGCTTTAAGTGAGTCGGATAGGAAAATGATGTCTTTAAATTCCAAAGCTATGAATGCTTTATTTTGTGCATTAGATAAAAAGGAATTTCATAAAGTTTCAAATTGTTCTAATGCTTATGAAATTTGGAGAAAATTTGAAGTTTTGTAGGAGACTAGAAATGAGGAGGAATCTCATGAAGTGTCAAATGTGGCATTTATGGCAATTGGAGATGAATCGGATGATGAGCTTGATGAGGTAAGTGATCCTACCTATGATGAATTGCATGATGCTTTTAAAGAATTGCATGATGAGTTAATGAAAATTGGTAAAAAGAATGCATGTCTTAAAAGAAAAATTATCGAGCTCACAATAAAATGAATCTTTAAGTGCAAAGATTACATGCTTAGAATTAGAGAATAAAGCATTGCATGATAGTTGCACTATCAAATGAGAAATCTAGCACTTCATACAAGCATCTAGAATCACATGTAGATGACTTGAAAATGAAAATGATGGTTTACAAAATGCAATGTTTCATTAAATGAAAAGATCAAAGAATTGAAATACAAGTGTGCAACCCAAGAGGGGGTGAATTGGTGTTTTAAAATTATCCTAATCAAATCACAAAACAATCCACAACAATCAAAATCTAATGCCTTAACAAATTCGAAAACAATAAGTTTAATAAAAGCACAATAATAAATGAGTAAGAGAGAAAGCAAACTCAAGGATTTTTACGTGGTTCGCTATCCCCGCCACGCCCACGCCTCAAGCACACCGGGCTTGAGGATTACTATCCAAGCCTTTCCAAGGCTTCAAATACTTACAATTGACTTCAAGGTGTCAATGAACCTTTACAACAAAGAGATTATCTCCAAATCTCTTCACTCAAGTGTATCACACACTTAATCACTCACAAATTTGATGAGAAATTGAAAAGTACAACAAAAACTCTCTCAAAGAGTAGATATACAAAATGAAGAACAAAGATGGCTCAAGGATTTGTGATTCACGAATTGAGAGCTCAAGATATGTTGTATGCCCTTTGTTAATTTACCTAAATTGTAAGAGGAGCTTACATTTAGGGGGAGTAATTTATGCAATCATTCTTTAAATACATGAAATGTTTGTCATCATCAAAAAGGGGGAGAATGTTAACATTTATGTTTTCATAATATTGATTTTGATGATAACAAACAAGATTAATTTTTGAATCATTCTTTAAAACCATGAAAGATTTGTCATCATCGAGATTGTTAACATATATGTTTACATATTGTTGATTTTGATGATAACAAATAAGATTAAGAATGATTAAGTTTTAAAAGCTTAAATTATTTTTATACATTTTAGATAAATCATTATTTTCACATTTTAAATGTTTTATATTTAATGGAAAAATGATTTTATGAAATTAATTGTTTTTCAAGTTTATGGTTTAATTGAAAGTGTTTTGAAAACTTGAAAATCAATAAGTATTGTTTGAAATTATGGAGAAGGACTTATTTAAAAAGTATTATAGTATTTTGGACCATTTCATAATTTCAGAAAGTTTTGAGATTCACAAAGTATTATTTAGAAATTCTGAATTTGGACCTTTTGTAAAGTTTTATAACGTTTTGGGTCATAGTACAATTATATAAAGTTTTGGGGCAAAGCTGCAATTTTTGGTAAATAGTTCACTATAGCAGTCTCCTGAAATTACCCTTCACGTTTACGAACACGGTTCACCGCTTTATTTCCAGATTGTTAACCTTGAACCGCTTACTAAAAGCGGTTAAGCCAAATTTATTTGCAGTCTGAAATTACCCTTCACTGCTTTATGGAAAGCAGTTCACCGTTTATTTCAGATTGCTAACCTTGAACCGCTTTAGTAAAAACGGTTAAGCCAAATTTATTTTGCGGTCTCGAAATTACCCTTCACTGCTTAGGAAAGCAGTTCACCGTTAATTTCAGATTGCTAACCTGAACCGTTTAGTAGTAAGAACGGTTAAACCAAATTTATTTTGCAGGTCTCGAAATTACCCTTCACCGCTTATCGAAACGGCGAACCGCTTATTTGAAATTCAGCTCAACGGTAACTTTGATTTAGCATAAACGGTTAACCGTTAACGGTTAACAGCGATCCGTTTCGAAGAATTATGCATAACGCTAGTTTTGAGCTCCAACTATAAAAACTCAAATCCAACTCATTTTCAAGCTCTGCACGCAACAAAAGGCATACAACATATCTTGAGCTCTCGATTTGTGAATCATAAATCTTTGAGTAAGCTTTGTTCTTAAATTTGTTCATCTACTCTTCAAGAGAGTTTTATTGTAATTTTCAATTCCTCATCAAATTTGTGAGTGATTAAGTGTGATACACTTGAGTGAAGAGATTGAGAGATAATCTTTGTTGTAAAGGTTCATTGACACCTTGAAGTCAATTGTAAACATTTGAAGCCTTGGAAAGGCTTGGATAGAAATCCTCAAGCCCGGTGTGCTTGGAGGCGTGGGCGAAGGGGATAGCGAACCACGTAAAAATCCTTGAGTTTGCTTTCTCCTCTCTTACTCATTTATTATTGTGCTTTTATTAAACTTATTGTTTTCGAATTTGTTAAGGCATTAGATTTTGATTGTTGTGGATTGTTTTGTGATTTGATTAGGATAATTTTTAAAACACCAATTCACCCCCCCTCTTGGGTTGCACACTTGTATTTCAAAGCTGTATGAAAAGATTCCCACCAAAAGGATAAAGGCATTTTAGCTTGAGCAAGAAGGGTTAACCAAGTTTCTACTATATGCCTATGATTTCTCTCAACTACACCATTTTGGTGATGTGTGTGAGGACAACTGTGTCTAAAATGTACCCCTTTTGCCTCAAGAAATTGTTCAAATTTTCTATACTCTCCTCCCCAGTCAGACTGTAAAGACTTCAAAGAAAGACCAAGTTGTTTTTCAACCAAGGTTTTGAAATATTTGAATGTGTCTAAAGCTTTTGACTTAAGGGTTAAAGGAAAAATCCAACAGTAACTGCTGTAATCATTTACAAAACTAATGTAGTATCTATATCCATATAGTGAAGGTATAGATACTGGACCCCAAAGATCAGTATGCACAAGTTCTAAAGGTGTTTTTGTTTTAATGTCTGTAGAGTATAAAGGAATTTGATGCATTTTACCATATTGGCAAGCATCACAAAAATCAGAAACTGATATAGGATAATGAAGTGCAAGAGAAGATAATATGCTTTTCAATACATGTTTATTAGGATGACCAAACCTTTGGTTAAAATATTTACAGACAGCACTGTGTTGACAACATTTATATGACTCTCAAGATTACTTGTTTGAGTACAAGCTTTATTCAAAGACAAACCAGAAAGTTTACAAGATGACTGGTTTAAAACAGAAAGCATAGAACTAGGATTATTGTCGATGACACATGAACTTGAGAGAAAATCATCCTTGGACAGCAACTTATACAATCCTCCTCTAGCAATCCCTTGAGCCAGATGCACTCCCTTCCTCTTGTCCTTAATAAAACACATAGTGGCAACAAACTCAATGACTAAATTGTTATCTTTAAGCAATTTGGAAATACTTATGAGATTTTTAGTAAGGTGACGGACACACAAAATATCTTGTAAATGCAGAAATGAATCACATGATGTGGGAAGGCAAGTATATCCAATATGTGTAATATGCAATCCTTGACCATTACCAACATGCAGTAACTGGTTACCTGAGTATTCCCTTCTAAGGTTCAGGTTCTGTAGATTGTTGGTGAGATGATGTGTTGCCCCACTGTCAATATACCAGCCTTGGTCAGCCATATTACCTTCAGAAGTTGTCAAGAAAGCAGCTTTTGGTGCTGAATTTGGATAGGAACCTCTTGGTCTAGAATTCTGGTATGAATTATAGCCTGAGTATGGATTATAATAAGGCACAAATTCTTTGTTGAACATGTTCCTACATTTAGCTGCAGTATGTTTTGGCTTAAAACAGATTTGACAAATCACAGCAGCTCCATTTAGATCCAAAACACTTTTTTTCCATTGGTAAATCCATTATTACCACCAAAATTACCATTGTTAGCACCAAAGCTGTTGACATTATTAACACCATATCCACCTCTGCCTTGATAATTTCCAGATTGTGCATTGTTCCAGATGCCATTCCAATTTCCTCTTCCTCGGCCTTGAGAAAAACCTCTGCCAAAAGCTCCTCCGCCACCATTATTGTTATTCACATTATTGTTCCAGTTAGCATTATATTGTCCTCCCATTTTAGTATTGTTCCAATTTGAGCAATATTAGCTGCATAGTTCAGCTTAGTTTCCTTACTAGCACTTAACTGATGTGCTTCTAATCTAGCTTCATGAGTCAGAAGCATAGAGTAAGCTTCATTAATAGTCATTTTTGCAAGATTTGCTTTAATGTACACAACCATTGGATAGTATAGTTGACCTAAGCCAGAGATCAGATGTGTGATAAAATCCAGAGAGCTAAAAGGACTTCCAACAATGGCTAAATCATCAGTTATTGTTTTCAGTTTTTCAAAAAATTCAGTCATAGACATTGAACCTTTTCTAAGATTATTAAGCATCATCTTGAGGTGAACCTTTTTAGCAAAAGTTTCAGAACCAAATTGTTGTTCAAGACTAGTCCAGAGATTGAGTGAAGTCTCAGAATTTACCACAAGACTGAGAATCTCAAGATTTATGAAGGACAGCATCCAGCTCAGCAACATTTGATCCTTCTTTTTCCAAGTAGTGAACGCTGGATTTGTTTGAGCTTCAGCTTCAGAGTTTTCTGATTCATTTTGAAGAAATTGATCTGGACATGATTTGGAGCTATCAAGATGATCTTCAAGACCATTTGCACGTACGGAGGAGAGAATCTGAGATTTCCAGATAGTGTAGTTCGATCGATCGAGCTTAATAAGTGAAGTGAAGGTAAATGAAGAGATCGAGACTGCTGTGTTTGGATTTGAGCTTAGAGACGCCATTTTTGCTTTTAATCAAGCTCTGATACCATGTTAATTTGTAAAGTATTTGTTTGTTTTCAGAGAAAATTACAGAGAAAAGCAGAGCAGAAATAACAAGAGAAGTAAAACTGTATTATTGAATTATTCGAATGATTTACAAGAGTGAATTTATACATGTATCTCGAATCTTCTACATGCTGACTGTGTTGAGCTAATAATAGCTAACAGCATAACTAACTTCCTCCAGCTCAGCTGCCAAGTCAGCATTCATAACAAACTTACTGAATCAAGCTAACTAAGCTAATAACTAAGCTTAATTAACTAAACCATCTTAACTATTTTTATTATCTTAACACCATTTGGGTTTCTTTTTTGGCAGATAAGATGACAAGAGAAGCAACTGGAAGAATAATTTTACTTGTTTTTATCATGTGTTTCTTCACTACGCAGCAAGCTTTTTATGCTGTAGTACAGTATGTGTACGTATATAGTATATACACAAACCAACCACGCCCTCATGGTAATTGCAGTGTATGCATCAATAGTTCTCGTGCATAGTAAATATTCATTGACGACTAATCATCCGCTTTAACGTTGAGAAATGCGTGCGTAAGAAGAGTCGTTTGAGTTTTTATACTACAAATAAATTTATGAAGAGGACCATTTCGTTTGAAGTCTCGTCTCACTTGGAGTATTACGACGTAAATTTTTTACACACTTGACCGATTTATCATCCAATAGGTTGTGGTTTAGGTAACATTATATCTGACATACATTCAACTCAAGAGTTGTATCCAATAATTTAAGACATGTATCTAATTTAACATAAATTATATATAATGTAACATAAAATGACCCTTATCTATAATTTAATATTAAACTAGCATAAAACTTTATTCAAATTTAATGAAGTTCATTGCCAAGAGTTTCACTTTCGAAAAATAAAAATAATATACCAATTCATTTTTCTTTTTTCTAGAAATGCTTTTATCAGTTTTTATTTTGTGTTGATTGGTTGTAATTTAAGCAATATTATGATTGAAAGTTTTCAAATTTTAAATTTTTAGAATAAAAAATGGTAGAACTTTTTTTAAGATTTAAATTATTTAAAATTACCTTTATTTTTTTTATAAAAAAAAAGATTTTTTTTATTTCATAATTTTATTTCATTCTTGTCATAATGAAAATTCCAAAAACTTTTAAAGTTACAACTTTTAATAAAAACTCTATTTAATATTCAAACAATATTTTTTTGGGATAACTATTATGTAGAAACCCTAATTCCAGAAGCTATGTTGAAAAAATTATACCAAATCGAGCCTACTTATTCGGCAACTTTTAAGCTTTTCTCTTCTTGCAAGCTATCCTGATTATGATTGAGCCCAAGTACCAATAAAGACCAAACCCCGCAGTATAATATTGGTGAGGAAGCTTGAATATTCATTGATACAGAGAAATCCACAACTTTTGTCACCAAGTATGTATGTGTGTGTGTGTGTACTCGGCAATAATTTTGATAGGACCCCCACTTTCGCACTTTACATGGTCAGAAAAGAAGTAATTCATCGCCGACAATTCTTCATGCAGCTTCAACGTCACAATCTTGTTGTTGATCAGAAATTACACTGGAAGGTAGTTGCATCCCTCCACCATGCACCAACTGACCAGATTTCATAAATTACATGTGAAGCAAATATGCAAATACTTCCAAATTCAAGCACTATTCAATAAAATTCACGACCAAGCCCAATAATTTTAAAGAAAAAGTGTATTTATAAACCATAACCGATGCTCCACTGAAGAAAAAATCATATCTAGCAGAAAGGAGACACCTCGGTTCAATCACACCTCTCTATAGCAACTGGGCTTATAGGAATAAAACCCCTAGGGGACACAAGTGCATCCACTAGAACATCATGGGGAGTGACAGGTATGGACTCTTCGTCCACAACCTGCAGAGAGTACGACAGAGCAACTGCAACCATATAACCGACAAGCAAGCATTGAAATAAAGATATAAAACTGAAATTTTGAAGAAAAAACCTCTGCAGGTGCAATTTTATACAACAATGAGAATTTACCAAGGAGAGGCTGCTTCCATTTCCGCTCCTCTGCAAGCTTTTGATACTTCTTAAGGAACACATCATAGTAACTTTCATATTACGCCATGTATCGAAATAGCAATTTGAAAATGAGCCAATATCTCGGAGTAATAATTGGGGAAAAAATGCAACCAAAAAAAAAAAATTAATAATAAAGTTTCATTGACTCACCCCCCACCACGACCCAAACGTCCTCCAGATCTGTCAAATGCAAGCCCTGGGTGAACAAGAAAAGAAGAGACTTAATGTAAGCCTATGCTATAGTAGGTCTCCCAAAGAACACATTCTGCAATTCGCGACTAATTAAGTTTAATGATAAAGAAAATTACCAGGTAAGATAAACAAATCAACTGGCTCGCTTGCCTGCATAACTGCACACAATAGGTCCCTCAGATAAATTACTGCCTGATTAATCTCGCCAAAAAAAATCAAGCTTCAAAATTATTATGGAAAAGGTACAAGACAGGAAGAGCAGGCTTGAGATACCTACTTCAGGCTTTATTTAAATATGCTTTTCTGTAAAGAACATTCATAATTTATAAACCATAAAAGCAAGACCCAAAATGTTCCCCAGCTGAATTCAAACAGATAGTTTTAGACAATACACTAGATTAGCATTATCATAACAGAATCACTAAATGACATACTACAAACACTTTTCCTGTACCTTATTTTGGTTTTACGACAAACTACCATGGCCATATGGCTCTGAAGAGCTATCAGACAACACGGGATTAAGATGTAAAACCACAACAAATATAATTGAAACTCAAAAAGAATTTCAAATATAATTCAAACTCAAAAAGAATTTCAAATATAATTCAAACTCAAAAAGAATTTTAAAAACCCATACCGTCTTCACATTGATTTCCATCAGAATCTAATAGGGAAGGTTCCAAAATGTTCATTGAGTTTGCTACAAGGTCTTTCCCAGCTGATATCTTGAGCATTCTCATATTGCTATTCTTGTCCTCCACCCGTGGAAGATAAAGCTTTTTCCTCATTTTTCTATTACCTTCTTGAATTGAAAACGAGCTGTAAGAATCTCCAGAAGTATAGCAAAGTGCACAACAGGCAATTACTCAGGGATGAAAATGTTTTCTACATGGAAATGTTAAGACAATCATAAATAACCACGTTGTCAATTTCAACAAGAGCCTAGTCTACTATCACTTATCCATAAGTCTTATACAGTTGGGCTGAGGATTTTGGATTTGCAAGAAAGAGAAAGCACAATATCACCCAAGACGGCAATTATATCGCAATATGCAACTAATCTTGCAGTTTCGCTCATATTATCTTTTCCCTTTCATTGATCATCTATGTTCACAGATAAGAAAGGGATTGCTATCCTTCAACATTCATGGCCAAGATGAAGTAACACAAGAATATTCTAGAAAGAAAATAATGTGATATATCCTAAGCTAGATCGATGAAAGAGAAAATGTGAAAATTCTAGCAATGAAAACATATCATGCCAACGTTTCTGACAAACCATCAGTTTGGTTGGACAAAATTTCCGAGACAATTCTTGACGTGTCCACCTCTCGTAAAGATGCACAGCTTATATAAGCACATAAGTTCCTGCTAGCTTTGAACCATGAGGATTCTAAAACAATATCCTGAATTGCATTATCTGTAACGAAACGTCAAAAAAAATCAAGATAAATTTCCAATTCGTATAGTTTTACATTATATTTAGTCTTATCCACTTAGCCAATCATACACAACCATCCATGGACATGGGCATTTTCATTTGAAGAAAACCCAGCCGGAATTTTCAATTAGACAAATAAACAAACATCTGAGGTGCAATTAAAGAAGAATCAATAGCGAAAATGCGACCTTCTTGAGATCTTTGAATAGGATCCATGTTTTTAAGCTCTTTGTGAATCTTGGACCTAAGGGAACGCTTCTTCTGAAATATGGCTTCAAGCTGATGGGGATCTACGACGTCGTTGTTCATGGCAATGTTGGTGCGTACGTTAGAAGAGACAGCTGAGAGTGGTGTTGGGGGAAGGTGGGTCACTGGCGCTATCTCTTTAGCGTTTCTTATTAACCTTGCAGTCGTTTTACAGTGACGAAACATGCTTTGGCCAGAGCAGTTCTGATAAGAAGCGATGGCGCTCATTTGTTTTTGTTTCGTTTAGTTGTTGCGACTTGCGAGTGAGACACAGCCCCCTCTACCGACAGGTGAAAAGTTAACAAAGTAGTACAAAAAAAGAAAAGAAAAAATAAAATAAAATATTGTGTAGGAAGATATCGATTAAAATATATGAGAAATTATAATATTTTAGTCAATAATATTTAGTATTTTATTACGAATTTGTAACTCTCGTTTAATTAGTATTTTATATTATTTTATATTTAAGAAAGATTATGATTAAGTTAATTAATAGAATATAGAAGCCTTTTAATAATAGTTTATCAAGCAATACTTTCATATTTTTTATAAATAATATTTTAGAATATTTCATTTTAATTTCTTTTTATTGTTAATTCGACGAAATCTATTCTCATTTTCCTATAGTGTATAATAATAAATTTTTTTTTCACTCTATGACATCTGTTATGTCTTTCACAATGCATCAAATATTGATTAATTAATATATTAAAAACATTTTTTTAATTAAATGAATATTAATAAATAAATAGATAAATACAGTCTTTAATATATTAAAATCTGTATATTTTTATATTTTACTAACTTCCTCTCTCTCTCTCTCTCTCTCTCTCTCTCTCTCTCTCTCTCTCTCTCACACACACACATATATATATATTTCAAAGAATTGTTTTGCACCCGAAATAATACTCGACATTCATTGTTTGCAGAATCTGGAGTCTTGGAAAGATTTATTACACACACACACACACACACACACACACACACACACATATATATATATATATATATATATTTCAAAGAATAGTTTTGCACCCGAAATAATACTCGACATTCATTGTTTGCAGAATCTGGAGTCTTGGAAAGATTTATTGATGTGGATGTTTATATTGTTAATTTTATTTTTGTTTACTTATCTCTGGCTTTGTTTGGATTATAAAGGGAACAAGAGGGTTGGCAATGGGACGGGATGGGATGGGATTGGTAAATTTTAATCCCGTCCTGTATATGTAAGTGGGATGAAAAAATGTCTTACTCCCGTCCCTATATTTTTTTTTGGGATAAAAATGTGCGATAAAATCCGAGATATGGGATCCGTGGGATCATCCGATTGAAAAAATTACCGTTTTAGTAAGCGATGAGATGAGATGGAGCAATTTGTGATTCCACTCCCGTCCCGTATATGCAAATGGGATGAGAAAATGTCTCATTCCCGTCCTTAAATTTTTTTATGGGATAACAATATGTCTCAATCCCGTTCCAAATGGGATGGAATCCCGCAAGATCTCATCCTATTGGAAAAAATTGCCAACCCTAGAACAAGTGAACAAACCTTTGCGTTGGTTTATTTTCTTGACCATATTTATTGGCATTATTGCAAGTGTTTCCGACATTATGAATTGGAAACGTGTCCTCATTATCTATTGGAATTGTTTCTTTCCCACAATTAGATGATTATCATTTGAAATTTTTTGTTTTAAAATATTTGTTGCAAATAACACCATCCTTACACAAATTCTGGGACAAATTAAAATAGAAAAAAATTATGCTCGCATGCGTTAAAAAAAAAAAAAGTTACTTAAACCCAAAAAGTGATTACCACCCTGTTACTCTGTTAATATATATATATATATTCACTGTGTACTTGCTTATTTTAAAAATAAACGTAACTCTTGGCTATGGCCATACTAGCTAAAAAAATATTATTTGCATATAAAATTACACAAAACAAATAATATGAGGACACTTCTATAAAAAGATAAAATTAATAAAGTGAATAAATTTATTTTTAGTGAAATGTTTATTGTGGTTTTCTACAATTTTGTGTGCAATTTTATATACAATTGTATGTGGATACAGCATTACTCGAGTAAGAAATAACTATTTGAGGTTCAAGTGAGCCACGTAAACATAGTATGTTAGGAGGAACCAAGATTACATCCTTAGATGGCTTTTGAGTTAAAAATATATATATAATATTTTGAGCCTTAAACCCAGTTCAATGATAATATAAAATACCGATACTATATTTTTCGTATTTCAAAATTTTAATGATGAAGAAAAATACTAAACTAGCTCTTAGCCTTTCATTAATGATTATTGTAAAGAAACTTATACGAGAAAATGTCTCAATATGACCCCACTGGCTCTCAAAAATTAATGCTCATCCAGTGACGGTGAGTGCAAAAGCATGATTAGGCATAAAAGCGCACCTAAAATCGATTGGTTTTGAGGGCATATTTACCTCGGTAGGGCCTCCACTCTCCAGTGTCCAGAGCACCAGCTTAGAGTTATTCGAGTCTCTCAATACAAAATCATATTGATCTTGTTGGGGAACATTGCACAAAGTTGTCGTGTACGAATCCATAAAAGAAGGTGAGATTTTCCTACTTTTTGTTGCCTTTATTTTTAGTTTCATTTGATATATGAAATAACAAAGCATGGTTATACTGTCATGTCCACTCGCTTGATTTTTGTAAGCTTCAAGGAAGAGTATTACCCCCGAGTCCTCAGGATTTCAAGAAAATTGTGTTTGTGGAGCTAAAATCCACAAGAACACGTAATAATAAGAAATACATAAACGAATAATTAAAAATTTTCTGAATTTAAGATTTAAAGCTTTTTAAATTTAATTTACACAAACCTAAATTAAAATTTTTTATTTTTTATTGCAAAATTGGTGTAAGAGGAGATCGATCATTTTATTAATCTTTTACTTTCATCCCAATAAAGGAAATTAATTTAGTGCACATATTTATAGCATGCAGAGTGACTTATGTGCAGTGAATACAGAATAAAGATAGCTTCGCAAGACAACCATCGGTTAAATTAATTAAACACTAAGCATTTCTTCCATTAATTAATCTTCTCTCTGAGTTCACAAAGCAATAGTAACTTATTTGCTTTGGTTCCAATATGAGCCGTTCTAGCTACAAGATCAAAGCTTTTTTTTTTTTAAATAAAAAAAAAAAATCCTCCAAGATATGGAATTAAAATCCAACGGACAAAATGACGACACTGCTCTAATTACACTTGTGAGAATGAAGCCTTTTTTTAATAGCTTTGATTCGAAATCAAACTTTCCATGGAAGCTACAAATCAAAGTGCTTTAATGCGATATCCAGATGTGGGTCTGCAGTCGGCTGGGGTTTATGAATGATTAACAAATTACAAGGTAATATCCTTTTCAGGTAAGTTGAACCAGCAAAAGAGATTTCAATATAGAAATCATAGGAAAGAAGATTACAGACAGAACAAATTATACAAACATATTCAAATACAGCACTTTGATACCATACTTTGGTTTTCAGTCTTGTATTCTTTTCGGTCAAAGGGATTTTGAATTCCAGAACTATAAAGATTATTTATGCTCTCCATTTTGACGTAAATATAATTATTTATACATCGTACATACACATTTCCAAATGTTCGGATCAAAGAAATTAAAGGCGGCGCAGCCATCGACTATGGACTACATATTGCTTAATGTACTTTAATTGTCAAGAGACATCAAAATCACCATCACTAGAATATGAGGAACAATAACATGTGCACTACTTAGCCCGCATAGAGGGTAAAATTCTATAATGGATTGCTTGCTTTTCCTTCATCGATAAGCTATTACAGCCAGAAGCATTGGATTCTCCAACATAAAACTTTGGAATGTTTTTACTGTTAGATTCAAATGGAATGGATAAGACAAAATGTGCCATATGCTTTAATTTGCAATATGGAGTAGTAATTGCATGCGATGTGATATTCCCTTGATTAAAGGCTCCTTCGAAAGCAACCAGCTTCTATATCTTATTCTATTCTAGCTCATATTCATTATTCATATACATCTATATGTTATACAATCTTCATAATTTAATATTCTTGAGATTATATCACGGCTCAAATAGATGGAGTTATTAAACTAAGCTTCCAGTCTCAACAAAGCGTGCTTCAAGTGATAAGGGTATAAATGCGGACCATGGCTGGCAGCCAATGTAAAGTATAATATAGGATCGATGTTGACATTAATTAATTGGATCCAGTATGTATATAATGTTTTGGCTCACAGTGAAATACGGTGGAATCAGGCGACTCTTGCATGTTTTAATTACATTGAGAGATGGGCAGCTGCACCTTTGCACTCGTTGGAAGGTTCACAGAGAACTCGTTTTAGAACCTAATTTAGACTGGTCAAAAAGAAAAAAGGAAAAGGGGAGGAAAAAAAAAACAGATAGATCATACTTGCCAAAGCATCAGAAACTAATAGCGAATACTCCAAAAACACATCATCTTATACTAACAAGTACGTTAATATATATATATATATATTAATATATATATTGATAAGGCAGCTTAAGTTGTTGGTGTAGCTCTATAAAGGCCGGTAACCTCAGCCTTGGACCATTAATCTTGCACATTACGTATCGATTCCAACCTCCCAATTCTTGAGGGTAGAAGATTCCATGCCACTTTGGGTCGTCTAAATACTTTGGCTTTCATTCTCTTGTACGTAAGAGATGATATAGTTAAGGGTCTTTTGGTATCGTCAAGTGCATGAAAATACACAAAGCAAAGCAAAAGATGTGTCGTATTGGCAGTATAAAGCAAAGGGTTCCCTCCATGTCACGTTCGAAACCAGCTAAGCCCTCTCTCTCTCTCTTGTTTCGAGAAAGGTGCAAACAGACTCGCTTCTATCTATAAAGAATACCAACCATGCACCCCTAAACCCACAAAGTTAAAAGAAATAAATTAAAACAGCGCTATTTGCAGAAAAAAAATACTACTTGCCTTAACCTAGCTCCCTCCCCTTCACTTCTTTTTGGTTCTTTCCTTTCTAATTTCCCTCATAATCATCCACAGGCCCGTTATCATCATGCAATGATTATAATAATCTTCTTCTGAGTACTCCTTCAAAAACATTTATGTTCTTGATACATACATATTAATTAGTTATTGTAATTAATAAAAGAAAATTATGGGCAGTAGTTTGTCCTTTAAGGCCCTGTTTGGAGCACTTGCAGTGGGGTGGCTTATTTGTCTTTTGTTAATTGGGAACCTGGAAAGTGCGGGAAACTCGACGTCAACATTAACAACGACTCAGTCCACGGCAAATCTCAAGCGTGCGGAGGCTTTAGGCAGAGAGAAATTCATTGATCATCCAGAGTTGGATCTCAACTACATGAGCAAACGAAGAGTTCCTAACGGGCCAGATCCTATTCATAACAGGTGCGTATCATTTAATATTAGTATTAGTAGTATACATGCATGCATATTTCCGCATGTGTATGTTTCTTATATTTTCAGTGTTCATTAATTATCATGCATCATGCATCATGCATCATGCATCATGCATCATGCATGGGCTGTGTGGTGAGTGTGTGCGCGCATGTTTTTATCATGGAAAATATTTAACCAATTGACATAGAGGCCGAGTGGAGTACAGGAAAGTATTACGAAACGTCAAACCAACCCAAGTAATTAACTTTTCAATAATATATTTGCTAATTAACTAACATATTATATTTGGAAGATTTCTTTTCTGATTAATTTGCAAATCCATCACTTCTGTATATGGTTTCAATTCTGTTTCTGCAAACAACTTGATTGAATTCTATGAAAATTGGCTGGGGGAAAACCTCTTATTTCTTGCTTTTTGACTATTTCTTTTCAATCTTAATTTCCAGCTTAACAAAGCCACAGCCACTATATTTGATTTCATGTTTCTGCAAACAATTTGATTCAAATTAGTCACTTTTAACGTCAGTGGTGGAAGTTTCTTTTGTTTCTGTGGTATTAGTACTCTTTTCTTACCCTAGAAATTCTTTCAGAAGCTACTAATTGATATTTAAGCCACTGTTTGAACAAGAAAAATTTTTTCCCCCTCTTCCCCCCTTTTCTTTTTGCACCAGCGCTGCCTGCTTTGGTTACCCCAACTGTGCTTTGGTTTAATTTATTGATCTATGATAATATATTATCAAGTTGAGGGCTTTACTGTTACATTAATTGTGTACTTGTACTCAAGGTTTGTCTCCATAGATTATTATATTAGTTACAGTATAATTAATAATGTTTTAATAAATTAAACCCCCACTAAACCCTACGAAGGAAAGGGGAATAAAGTCTTTGTCTCCACTTTACTCCTTTCCTGCCTGTTTAATTATGTTTCTTCAAAGTTAATTAACATTTTATTTTGTTCTCTGCATTTATGAGCCCTTTACAACCTTTTCCCGGTGTTGTTGCCTTTATCTTTCTTTATCTTCTTTAGCCCTCTTTATCAGTACTAGACGTGAGAGTGCAGCTACTGCAGGCTTTAAGTTATTACTTGCCGAGTCCCCTAGGCATAAGTCATTTTTGTATCTTTTGTAGTTCAACTCAATTTTGAAAGCATAACTCTTGGTATTTGATGAATAGACATACTTAATTAGCTATTGTACTTGGAATCTGATATTTTCTATCCATTCATCATTTATATGTGATTGTTGTTAATTTTTTTCGACATGATTAAAGACAAAACCAACTAATTAATTAGCGTATTTTTACTTTTTATCAACATAAAATATACCTCTAAAATAGGAAAACACATAAATGCATGCATATTTTTAATTTTTTTAATTTTTGAATTTAAAAAAAAAAAAATCATTGATTCCAGGAGAGCTGGGAATTCTGGACGACCTCCTGGACAGTCGTAGGTATCAAGGTTTGTGAAGCGCCAACAAAAGTGCAGAAACGACACAATTTCTGCAGCCATCTTGCTGTAATTTATTCAAAGTATAATGGGGCCAAAAAATAGCACATGGTCACAGACATTTCAGTCGCAGCATGCTCAGTTTTTTTTTGCTTTTTTTTTCCTGACTTGAATACAATTTGTTTTGGGAGATTTAAATGGGAGAAGTGAAGAAATAGAAGCTTGTCTTGCACAAAATCCGCTTGATGGGAAGAATCGTCAGGGACATATATTATTATGAACATTAATCAATCCTCTGGAGAAATTCTGCTTTCATGTTTAATAAATATATATTTATTAAATTTGTGTGAGAGTAGTGGATAGAGAGATTGATCTACATCTAGTAAACCTTGCATATAATTTAAGGAGTAGATGTAATATAAAACTGTCAAGAATATGAATATGTATAGCAACCCTGCATGTGAATGGAAGGAGTACATGTACCAATCTCTATCTATAAATCAATCAACTTTGGCTTTTGGCTTTTGGCTTTGGCCTGTTCAAACTTTATAATTATCAGTATACGTTTAACGTTTTGTATTGAACCTTTTTTTTGGGGGGGGGAAGGTGGCATGAGTTCACAAATTAATTAAAGTGAATCCACCAATTAAAAATATAAAGGTGCATGATGTGTCACTAGGAGAGAAACAGAAATGTGTTTGCATCTTGTGTTAGTCTTTTTCTCTGGATTTTTTGGAACTATTTTGGTCTTTGGTCCAATCAAACTTGTAAAAACTGTAAGAGATTCTTCTAGTTCTAGTTCTAGTCCTCTGGCAATCCAAATAAAAAGAAGCATAACCATTACATATGATCCCCATTTTGTTCAAAGTGAAAATTCAAAAGAGGGCTCTCTGACGATCTCTCTCCAATGCTTTTCTTTCTGTCTCATCTCTCTTTCTTTTGGTTTTTGTTTTCTTTTGATTGAGCTGAGAAGCAAACACTGGGACTAAAGTAAGATTAGTTCAGAATGAGGCAATTACCGAAAAAGGAAAAAGTTTCAAAGAGACTCAAACTACTGCTCCTCCCCCTCTCTCTCTCTCTCTTCAAAGGGTGGCATTTGAGCTGGCATATCGTTTTCTTGGGGGTCATCTAGGGACGCGTACTGCAAACTGAACCAACCAACGACAGGTTTGGGCCGAAATTTTGGGTTTGAGGTCCGGAAATCTAGAGCCCATTTGTTGTCAACCATACCAAAGTTAACTATGAGGAAGAAGAAATGAAGATTTTGCACTTAAGGAACGGCATGGAGTGGAGCGGGGTGTGAAACTTGACAGTCCATGCTCTCTACACTAGGGATGGGAGAAAATTCCGGATCCGGCCCGTATCTGTAAGAATTCGAAAAATTCGGATTCGAAAAAATTCGAAAAAATGCGGATCCCGATTTAAATTTTTTAAATTCGTACGGATCCGGATGCGGATCCGGATGCACTTACATCCGGAAACCCGGATATCCGGATCCGGACTTTTTTTTGTTTTAAATCCAAAAATATATAAGCTTAGATTTTTTTTTTAAAAAAAACCTAATTTCTAGTCATCCATCCTCATCCAGTGGCAGCACCGCAGCAGTAATCCCTAAATTGGTAACCCGTAACCCCCATCTTTCTCTCCTCTTGTTCGCGCGCCTCGCATCTCGCCGTGACTCAAATGCCTCGCTCGCGGCCGCGCGCGATTGATCTCTGGCTCGCCCGGCGAGTCCGGATCTGTCATCATCATCCAAGCTTCCCCATCCGACCTTCGTCAATCAAGCTTCACCAAAGCGAGCACAGGCCTGGGTAAACTCAAAGACTCATTCCTGATTTCCTTTGTCGCACTAAATTTTTCAACTTTAATGTCATACTAGGTTCATCGGATTTATGGAGTAAATTCTAGATGTTCAACAAATTTTTCTTTGCAAAATGTATAACTTAGTAATCAAAGTCCTGTTATGATGATTTGACGCTGACTGAAAATATTCTGTTGATAATTTATTTGTACTTTTCTTGGTTGAATTATTTGCTGGCTCCACGCGATTAATACTACTTAGTGGAATAGTGGTGCTCCGTGGGTTTTGATCATCCATGGCACTATTAATATGTAAAGGATGAATTGATTGTTTTGGCCTGTATTTTTATGATTAATCGATGGAAAGGTCTTCACATTATTCTAACACCTTGAGTTGTGAGGTTAGTTCTTCTGTAGATTTAAGCATTTTTTTTTTGTTGGGGCCTTTGGTTGTTTTGAAGTTTTATCTTTGGGAGTGGTTTTACATCTCTTACTTTGTGAATTTGATTTATTCAGTAAAAAGTTTCAGCATTTGAGATTGATTGTTATTAGCTTGTTGATATTCATTGTAGTGTTCCCTGACACAATATAATTAGGCTTGGTATTGATCCACAACTTGTTGAACAGAAATCTGATCATAGTTTTGTTATATTCATTAGTTGCCGGATAATGCCTTGTTTCTGATCACTTCGTGCATATTTTGTTGAGAGAAATTTGGTGCTGGAATCAAAGCAATGAGTTTTTTCTTTTTTTTTTAATTATATTTTGTTGATCCGGATATCCGGAAAATTCGTTCGGATACGGTGCGGATTTTACCCGCATCCGGATCCGCAAATATCAATCCGGATCCGGATTTTGCCAACCCTACTCTACACTGAGACCCCACTGAAACCGTTTAAAACATGCAAGAGAAAAAATCATCATCAACATCAACAGAGATGGTGAACAAAATCCCTAAGAAGGCCAATCTATTGGATCACCACTCCATCAAACACATCCTCGACGAGTCTGTCTCCGAGGTACCAAATAATCAAACCCTAGATCCATTAGTTAAATCAATCAATCAATTGATTATTTTTATTGATTGTGATTTTTTTTTTTTTTTGGTGATGTGATTGTTACGAGTCGCGGGTACGTTGAAGATGTGAGAATGAGCAATGTGAGGTTGTTGCTTGGAACGATTATTATTGCTATTGCTTTGGTTGCTCAATTTTACAAAAAGAAGTTCCCTGAGAATCGTGACTTTTTGATAGGTTGCATCGCGTTATATCCTTTTTATTTTTGTTGTTTTATGTCGTTAAATTTAGCGAATTCTTGTTGGATTCTGTTTGGTTGATAAGTCAATGGTGGAAATGGAAGAGATTATGGGTCTGATTTGTGATTTGAGATTGTTTAGGTATTGGAGATGTTATGGGATTTTATAAATTTATTTTTGTTATTGGAACTAGACATACTGAAATTTCACAATTTGGTACTTGATTAAACAAACTTCTAGCCATTTTATTCCATAATGTGGCTATTGGATTAGCTGGAGTGTTCTTTTACTGGAGAATTAAACGATTTAGCACACATTATCTGTATATAGCTTTATACTGTATTTTATTTAGTTGTTATCTTTGCAACCAAATGGAAATGGATTTATATTTTGCGGGAATTGATTTTTTTCTATTTTTCTATTTATCTAATGATTTTATTTGCACGTGAGTTTGATCCTTGACTCTGGCAAGTATATAGTTTTCAATGGGATATTGCAGCTAATCATACACACTAAGGAAAAGAACGCAATCTTGTTTACCTATCCTCCTGAGGTAAGTTCCTCATTTCAAATGTAATATCTTTTTTTATGGTAGATACTTTGTTCGATAACATGTTTATACTTTTGGATTCATGTAGTGTTGCAGTGCCTATATTGTGCAATGAGATGAAGTTTTGAGTTAAATCTTTGGACATGAGTCATGTGATGGAACTAAAATGTCAATGTATTCATAAAGCTTATTTTGAATTTCTCTTAAAGATCCTGCTAAACCTACTGGTACTGCATATTTGCATTGCATAGAGGTCTTAAATTGTATGTCTATCTTAATGCTTAATTCACTACTGACTGATGGCTACATAATAAAACGAAATAAAAAAATAAAATGTGACAACCCTGTAACTCCCTTAATTTATATGGAGGCAAATTGATATAATCTTGTGTATTTTGAGAATGTAATATTAGACTTCAATAATCAACTTTGCTAGTGTGTGTATATATAATGGAATGTGTTGTGTAGGAATTATTACAGTTGTACATACTTTTTAGGGGAGACAAAAATTGAATTGCTTTGTAACTTTACTTGTGATGTCAAATATGGATGACATTGCAAACATTCTGCAGAAGTTGTCTAGGAGTCATGCATGCTAATTTGATTAAATTATTTTGTTAGGATGGTAGTGGGGCCATAGGTATGTTGCCTAATAGTGGTTGACTTGGCTAGTTGATGTTTATGTAATTCTTGATTGGTGTTGTATGTGTAAATCGAAGTCTCACTGCAGCATTTCTCTAATGCTATCTCTACATTAGCGAGTAATTTTCCAATGACAGATAAAGTAAGGGATAAACTGAAAGACAAGAAAAGCACACACTCAAATGCAGTGTATTTTGACCTGGGAATTGTCTTTTTTCTGTCTTTTAGTCTGGCCCTTAGGTTAATATTGTAAGGATCCGTTGTTAGATAATGACTCTGCTTTAGTTGGTTTAGATTTGGTTTATGAAGGTTACACCAAGTTTTGGGACCAATCCTCTGTATGGTTTTAGGATAAACCTAGTAACAAGGACAGATGGTGCCGTTTTGCCGTGTTTGGAAGGCAATTGAGGATACCAGTTGAGAATAGGGACTTATTTCTGAAGGCCCTCAGGTGTCATTCAGATTGCTGCTTATTTGGTGGAGCTCTTTAGACCCACCCCATAAAAAGATGGAAAGAGTGCGCCTCCAACATCTACGTGACTTGGGCTTTTCCTATTTCATTTTCTTGATCTTTATTCGTCTTAGTTTTGCTGGGTTAGGTGCTGCTAGTCTTATTTGTATCTTTGGAATTCTGCTTGTCCATGCTAATTGTGTTAGTGTGTGCACAAGATTCAGGTTTTACATACTGTGCTATGTCTTGCTTCACAATTAATTAACCTTTGCTCCTCAAGTGCATCTTTTGAGTGGAATTAATATATACTTTTGATTTAGTTTTCAATTGGCATCCCAGTTTATGAATGCCCTGGAATCTGTTTTGGATATTTTTCACTTCTACTTCAGCTGTAACGTTGTGAGAATTCATTTAGTTCTCGAGTCTCTTTGGATTGCCTTGATGAGTTGATGGTATTCAAGTTCATTTCATTCTAGCGGGAAGAACTGGCTGAAAATGTTGCTTGTAGGCTTATTAGTGAACTTTTAAGTTATAAACCTTAGCGTGTTTTCTTATGTGCTCGGATTGGTTTGTAGGCCCTCCCCCTCTCTTTTTCTGGTAATGGATGTAAAAGTCTTTCATATTATTCACATGGACAATGCTCTGATATTTGAAAGACATTTGGCGTAACACTGCATTATTTCCATTCACCAAGTGGTAAATTTTTTGGCCAGGGCTCCTTCACTAGCACTGGTTTGGTGGTTTCTTCTAAATTGCCAAGGTTTTCTGATCTCTACACGCTGACAATAGCGAGCGCGGATCCAAAATCAATTTCTGCTGGGCAACCAGTAGAGTTTACTAAAAGCGTCACCCAGTGGTCTCTAACTCTCATACATACTTCATGGATTTTCTATATTACGGATTATCACTGCTATATGGAACTGTAAATTCATGCTCGTTTATATTTTTTGCAGGTTCGCCAAAGATGGAGCTATGGTGGAGGGCTTATTCTGGAAAGATGTTCTCGCACTCCTTGATGAATATGCCATAGAACCAAAGAAGAAAAAGTGATCCATAAAGCTTAAGATCTCCTATCATAGGTTATCCATTAGAGATATCCAGTAACATTATGATTTGATATGGATGTTATTCATAAACAGGATTCTCGTATTGGAAAATTTTGAACCAAACCAATGAATGGAATTTTCATTAATTTATATTTGTTTTAACTTTGTTTGATATCCTTGAATCTTGGTGGGTATTTCCTATAGGTATTTATATATATGATACCTCCCAACTCTCATGAAAGTTTTGCCTAAAAGTTTACGCAATTCATTTGAAAATCATAGGGGTAGTCAATTAGGAACTCAATTTTATGGTGGTGCCCCACTTGTAGCGTCTCGCTCCCATCTCTCACTGTCAAACCCCATCATTGTCACATCAAGTAACTTGCATTTTCCAATTAAAAAATCATTAGCTTTTTTCACAATCACAAGACATCGTCATGGTCGGTCTTTCATTGCGCATTATAGGAAACCTTCCATAGAGCCACTGGGCTTTAGCCCAGTGGTGACAACGCATTGTGGGGGTTTAATTTCTTTCCTCAATTTGAGTGAAGATAGTTTTCTCCCTTTCGAAATGTGAGTGGAGTAGACATCCCTCGAATATTAGAGATGGTCAAAATTTGGGCGTGCTTCATAAGAATTGATGTAAACTAGTCCCAGTAATATTCTGATTTGTAAATATCAGTTCTAATCTCATGTAATATGAGTTGTACTCTTGAGCAATAGTCTCATGTAATCAAAAAAAAAAAAAAAGGAAACCTTCCATAGGATTTTTCATGCGAGAAGACCAAAGAAATGCATTTTACGTTACGCATCAATAGAATGACTTTAATAAGGTTAGAATACGCCCCATGGTTGATCGAAGGTCCGCCTTTCATTGCGTACAACATATGTTGATTAAGATTGGACAATAATTTAATGTTGATTAAGATTACAAAGCAGCAAACAATGAAAAATGATATTTAACCAGAAAGTGGATATATTAAGTTAGAGATGATGGCATTGAGGTATAAGCAATATTACTGTGGTGTGAATAGTGTGAGTATATTATATAAACAGTAATCTCATTTCTATTTTTGTTGGTGTCTTGTTGTTGTTCAAATATTAGTACTTATTAGATATTTCCTTATGAGTTACTTATTATAAAGATACATTGAGGGACTTGGCTATGTTGTAGCGTGATCAGGTGATTGCAACCACGGATCCACGAATTTCATACCTCCATCAGTGGATCCGGTTAGGTGGTGTGACGGCAGACACGTGGCACAATTGTACCTCTGTGAGACTCATCTAACTTTTTACCCTACCAAAATATAAATAAATAAATAGTTGTTTATAGATAGCAAATCTTAATCACATATAGGTGATCATGTACCTATGATACATAATTTTTAAAAGGTGAGAGCTTAGATTAGCGAAAATTTATTTATTCATTTATTTTGACAGCAGATCCACACATTTCGTTAACTTTTTCATTATCCCTCAAAAACTTTTTGTTACGTACAGTTAATGTTGTACATCCATATCGCAAAGGAATGGTCCAGTTAGCTTATTGTAATCGCGATAGATGAAACATTAAAATTCAATGAAATATATAAATTATCACTTCACTACTTTCACAATTATATAATATATCAAATGATTATAAAAATGATTATGGCCTATTATTTTATAGTGGAGTTATTAAGTATTAACACCCTTCCAAAGTTCTCATCGAAACCCTTTCCTTACCTCAACCCATCAAATAACTAGACAATTTAATATATTTATTTTAATTCCATAAACACCCTTAACAACATAATCCCTAAACAAGAGAAAAAAGAAAAAGGAAAAAAAAGTAAGCAACAATATCCAGTAAAAACTGATCCTTTTTCTGCATAAATGACAAATTCTTCCTTGTCCATGCAGTTTAAGAGTTAAATCATGACAATATTCACTATCAACACCAAAAAATTTGCATGAGATTGCATTTTAAAGAATCCAACAAAAATAAAAATTATTTAAATGAAAATGCCTAACATTAATTAATAATACAATTTCTTTTTACATATAGGAATTTAAGTGTCTGTTCTTCACTCAGAACAATAATTAGAAATATAAGATCTTTCATTGATAATGGGTTTGATCGATATGCTACAATTTTATCTTAGAGATGAGAATAAAAGAGAACAAACTTTACAATTTAGTATTTGATTGTTATTTGTGTTTTTAAATATCAAATCACCATAATTTTTATCTAATAAAAAATCAGTTGGAAACAAAAAATACATATTTGTGCATGATGGAAAGAGATTGTTCAATCGTGGAGTTTAATTTTAGAAGAGCAAAGGTATGTATGAAATAAAGTATATGCAGAAATAAAGTATGTGAAGGTAAAATATTAAAATTATTTAATGGGTTTTTATGAGAAAAGAGGTTTTGTGTGAGTTTTGAAGGAGTTCTAATAACGTCACTCATCATTTTATTATAATACTTGTTATAACCATTTGAAATTGTAACACTCGTGCTTGTGATTATAAGGTCAAACGTGGCTTATTGTTTTACAAGCGCTCAACTGCCTACTTCATTCGAGTGCACCTGCTAGCTTTACTAATTTACTCGTTAGAAAGAAAATTAATTAATTTAAAAAGGATTATCATTATTGATGAAAAATACAAGAATAATAATGAAATTTAATATCTATTCGTTTGAAAGAAAATTTTTTAATGCTAAATACACGCTTTTGGTTTTAGACTTTGAGAGGCATATTTTGGTCCTAATAAACTACTCGTTAGTTTTGAGAGGCACATCTTGATGGATTTGCATCCCTGTGTATGGGCACGCATAAGAGAGAGTCTCTATACTTATATTATATTTATATATCCATGAGTAATTAGGTACAAACCTTTTATATCTTAGCTCTCTTTCCTACGTAGGAATAGTGTATTTTTCTTTGATTTTTTTCAACTTCATGGGTATAGTTTGACTAAAATTTTATTTATTTATTTTAGTATTATTTTGAGAATATAAATATATCATTTTGAAGTTTTTGTGGAGTAGTACCTTAAACAGCTTCGACTTTTCACTTATACTAAGTAAGTTGCACTCAAAATTATGCCTCAAAATAACTACTTGTGCTCTATTTTTCTAGCTTTAAATTGATGGGCTTTCTCTTTTTCTTTAATATCCTTGACGGGTATTTCCTATATGTTATTTATATGATGCATCAAAATAAGGTGGCTTAAGTTTATGCAATCCATCTTGATTTGGATGTGTGAAAATCATAAGCAGACTCAATTGGGAACTCAATTCATTGTTATCGGAAGAATATTCCCAATTTTGTGCCCCACTGGCCATTTGTAGCCTCTGATTCCCGTCTCTCACCTGAAGCCCTATTGTCACATCCAAGTAACTTGCATTTTTCCGATGAAAAGATAAGCGTAACTTTCACTAACCTCATGGTCGGTCCATTTCGTACAAAATATATAATATAATATTGACAATATTTAATATTAATATAAGTGATATTACAAAAAATTAAATATCTCGGTACGAGTTGTACATACATATAGGTAGGTTTGGGTTCTTTCTCTCATAATCTAATTCTTTACGTTAGTAAAATATAAATTAAAAATTAGTCACGATCAAAGTAATAATAAAAGAAGATAAATCCTAACTCACATTACCAATTATATAAACAGTAAATGGACTCTATACCACTTATTATTTATGTAATTAGTTATAACTCATATTAAATGTAAATTAGAAGAATTAAAAAAAAATATTAATCGTATTTAAAATGCCGTCATGATGTACAAATGATAAATTCTTGACAGACATGACAACCTCATGTTAGAGAGGATTTCATTTTTCCATTTTACTACAATCATCAAATTTCAGAAATTTTCCATCGTACCTAAAAAATTTCTATTATCCTAAATCTTTTACTGCATGACAAGTTCTGGATAGTAAAGAGCCGGATGCTAATTGGGAACGAGATGTAAAACAGTAAAAGGGCAAAAGGAGAAAAAAGGAGCCCGTCCACTAAAAACAGATTTTATGTTTTCATTGGTGGTCCAAATTTCACTCGCCCGTGCCGTGATCGGCATGTGGTTACTGTGCATATTATTTTTGTTACAGTTAAGTCCAGCTGGGTATGACAATCAATGGTGAATTATTGATGTGGGATCCACTTAGAAAGGAGCATTTGTCACACAGGTTTGAGTCAGCGGGTCAAACTCCAGAAAAGAAGAAGTCTAAATTAGTAAAGTAAATTAATCAAAACCTCTTTCGCTCCACATAATTGGCCAATTAACAAACCTAGTATAAGGACTAATTAAAATAATACACCCGTTACGAACACGGCGCACGTCACTTTGTAGTTCCTCCTCGTTGGCGTTATTCTCTCCCTCGGGCCTCGGCTCCGCCGCCTCCGCTAACCGAACTAAAAGATTGAACAAACAACCCAAACACACAAAACCTTCGGATGACGTGGCACCCCGTTAAACAATAAAATTGTTGTCCACCTCACGTACCCAACCGCTGATGTCACGGATCTCAAACCAATAACCAAACTAAATTTAATAAATCGTAACCGCCCTTACGAATCCGCCTGGCATCGTTCGTTCTGTTATATATAATAACACGCTCAGAAAGCGCGACTGCCTTATCTCTGCGTTTGTTGCAGGAACTAGCCAAGCATCACAAACAAACGGAGATATTTTTTTCCTCTCTCTCTTTCTAAAGACTTTCTCTCTCAGTAAAGTTTTGTTGTTTAATTCGATAATTTTGATAGCATTTCAATTCCCGACTTGATCGAAATCTAGGGCTTTGAATTCTTGACAAATTGGTCATGACGAACACTAAGAAGCAAGAAACGACTGACGATCGTGCAGATCAATCGAACGGCGGCGATTGCACGGACGCGTCGTCGGTATCTTCGGTGGGCGTCGAGACCTGAACCTCTACTGTTGGATCGCGTGAGATCGGACTGGCTGCGCGATTGACGGACATATTCGTCGATGAAGGAGACGGAGATTTGTTTTGTTTTTTTCAAAAGGGTTTTGTAGTAATATAGCAACTAAGCACTTATGCAGAAAATGGAAAAGGGGAACAGGTGTTTGAGCACTGATCATCTAAATGAGAAAGTGTTTCGTTAATTTTCTCAATAAAATGAGTGGAATGGATCGGAGTTCGGAGATGCTCCAAGTTCATAAAGCCGAGTAATCATCATTCACTAATTTTTATATAATATTCTAAAAGCAGGGGTGGTGGCCCTGGTGGGGGGAAAAGAGAAGGGCGAAGGGTGGCATTTGAGCTGGCATATCGTTTTCTTGGGGGTCATCTAGGGACGCGTACTGCAAACTGAACCAACCAACGACAGGTTTGGGCCGAAATTTTGGGTTTGAGGTCCGGAAATCTAGAGCCCATTTGTTGTCAACCATACCAAAGTTAACTACGAGGAAGAAGAAATAAAGATTTTGCACTTAAGGAACGGCATGGAGTGGAGCGGTATGGGAAATTGACAGTCGATCCTCTCTACACTGAGACCCCATCGAGCATGAATTAAGATGACGACAAGCAACGAAGAAAACGCTGTGAACAGAAGCTTTTTCGGTTCGGTTCATTCGAGTGTTATATAAATATATACAATAGCCGTTTTGGTGACATCGACAATAATGGACATGAGATGAGTAATATAAATGAATTATTGTTGTAATTAGGGGTAGGTAAATTGGGTTTCGGTTCATATTGTTTAGATTTTGACAAGCAACAAACAGAAGTTTTTTGGTTCGATTTATTCGAGTGCTCTTCTTATATTAGTATATAAAATAGTTATTTTGGTGATATTGACAACAATGGACATGGGATGAGTAATATAAATCAATCGTTCTTGTAATTAGAGACAAGTAAAATGAGTTTCAATTCAGGCTGTTTAGATTTTGGTTTGGGTTACAATTCAATCTGCTTGGGAAATTGAACTCAATTGAGTTAAAAATGCATTAGGATTCATAAATCAAATTAGATCACATTGACAATTTAGGTTTAAGGGTTAACGTAATGGCTCAAAAATAAATTAAAAAAAGTCAATAACCCAAATCATATAACAGAACAAATCATTTTACACTATTTTAAGACGTGAACAGCTATTTAATTAAAGCATTTTCTACCATCAAGGAGGCTGAGCTTCTCCAAAATGAATGCTAAGTAATCAAATTGATTTTACAGCATAAATATTATAACACAAAAATCACAAAATGACTTGTGTTGAAAGACAAAATTAATTACAGCAAGCCCGTGTCAAATATTCAGTGGACTCGGATGCTCTAGCCGACACGAATCCTATTCCAGCACAGACTTATGATTTTACCGCAAAAAATGACTGCCTATTACAAACACGAATTTCATAATACTACATATCCTAAATTGAAGAATCATCACAATTTAACCCCTCACACCTCAAGGGAACTGAAACTGATTTATAATCCTAAACCGTTCACTGCCAAAGGAAACCCAAAATTGTGTGATAAGAAAGCTGGACGTACGAAGTTTAGGTTATAATATTATTATTAATTTATTATAATAATAAAACAATAAGTAGCCTACAGAGTACTGACCTTGATGGATCGGAAGCGATGGCAGAGCCAAAATAATCGATCGCTGGATCAAAGGCGAACGAGTGTCGGTGGGACGAAACTGACAGCGTTGGGCATCGGCAGAATGTGGCTGTAGGCGTGTGTGAGTGAGACTCTGAGTCTGTGACTGTGGAAGTCAGTGAGCCGTGAGGTGAGTGAGATGGAGCGTGGGCATCGGCTGGATGACTGTGGGCTGTGGCAGTGCCGCTGGGGTGAGAGGGTTGTGCTTGTGCCGTTGTTGGTTGGAGTTAGGGCGTTAGGGAATTCAAATTTGGTTTGAGCGTGCTCATGATGTGAGGACTGAGGCATGACTGCAAAAATGATCTTTTCTCTCTGTGTGTGTGTGTGTTTGTTCCTTTTTAAGGCCTAACCTAATCGTGCTCTAATTTCAGTCCTGAACTGAAATTAAAATTGATCGTGTTGCAATTTTCAACCTATTCGAATTTTAACAGGTTAAATTTTAATCTGAACTAAAACGACTACCTGTAGTTTCAATAAGTGGAACAAAAATATTGTTGGTTCTGGTACATTCGGTAATGGATGACGAACGTGGTTTATTGTTAATACTTCATGAATGTATTATTTTTGTACATAACAGCATTAATTTTTTACTATTTGAATCCATTAGCACTCACAAATTTATTACTCTAACGAGAGCTTTGTAGTTCTATTGAATTCAACTAGCAACAATAAGTCTCCTAAGCAAAAATAAGGCTAATTTTGGTCTTGGACAGAATTTCCCATGGTATATATATTTTCAAAAACTGAATCAAATTTGTTGTGCTCTCTTTGACCGAAGAAATAAATGTTCGTCGCTTTGACTAATTTGGTGGTGACAAAGGCAGGGACCATTGCGCAGACAACAAAGAAATTACGCTAAAACCAAAATTAGATACCATTTAATTTTGTGTCTAAAAAACCTGAAAAAAGTGAAGCTAATGCGAACACACGTGTCACACTCTATTGTGATTTTGACTCGGCGGAGCCACCGGAGCGAGAAAACTCTCGTTCCCTGCGATATTGACGAACACAAACAAAATAAAATTAATATAAAACATTAAATTAACCAACTAAAAAACTATTAAAAATAATAATAATAATAATAAAAGAAAAAGAGAGAAAAACACAAACATCATCGTCATTGTCGAATCATCATTTCATTTGCATTTGCGTTTCATTTAGCTCTCTCCATCCCCTTCCATTTCTCTTTTCATTTCTCAAAACAAATAATTGATACAACATTACCCCCCAAAAAAAAAAATATATCGTAAAAAGAATAGCAGAAAAATAGTTACCAAGTAATGAGTCAATGATAGAGAGAACAAATTCACTTCGACCATCTAAGGGCTTCGTTTTAGTAATCCGCAACCCTAATTGTAAGCAGTCTATCGATTTTCTAACTATCTAGGATTTCAATCGATCGATCTGTGGATCTGCTGCGATCTAAACTTAGAGTGAAACGATGCCGTCGCACGGGGATCTGGACAGGCAGATCGAGCACTTGATGGAGTGCAAGCCGTTACCGGAGGCGGAGGTGAAGACACTGTGCGATCAAGCAAGAGCGATTTTGGTGGAGGAGTGGAACGTGCAGCCGGTCAAGTGTCCGGTCACCGTTTGCGGCGATATTCACGGTCAATTTTATGATCTAATCGAGCTCTTTCGCATAGGTGGCAATGCTCCTGACACTAATTATCTCTTTATGGGTGATTACGTAGGTAAGTGGACTTCCTCGTCAATTTTTTTTAGTTCTGATTATGATATTGAAAAATTCATGTTTTATGTTGATTATTTTTGAAAATTCATCTGAAATTAAGGCTAAAATGTTGTACCAATTTTTGTTATATTGGACTTAGGCGAGGCTTACGTATGTGTGCAATATTTACTTGGGTGTGATATAGATCATCTTCGTTTTAATAACCAGATTATGTGTGGTTTGAGATTTGGGGCTGGGGCTTTTGTTTCTTTTGTTTTTGTTTTTGTTTTTTTATAAAAAAAAGTTTCCTATAAAGTGCAGTAGCACATTTTTATCGGCTATTTATATGCAGATCGGGGTTACTATTCAGTGGAAACTGTCACACTATTGGTGGCACTGAAAGTTCGATACAGAGATAGAATTACAATCCTAAGAGGGAATCATGAGAGTCGGCAAATTACACAAGTGTATGATCTTTTCTCATCCATTTGATTTTTTTAATCATGCTTGAAGTGTAAATTTTGTGCTGTTGTCAAGTACCAAGATATTTGTTTGTAGTGGTAATGAAATCCTGCAAATCTTTTACTCTTTACGTGGAATTTTGTTGATCATGGCGCTAAGACATTTAAATGTTATATGAAGAAAAAATATAGTTATGTGTTTATCGGGTGATTCTTCAATGATAATTTGTTTTGATTAAGATCTTGACACTGTCTATGCCACCTCTGTTTTGATATTTGTACACTGAATCTCGGTATGAGCAAGGATTTCGCAAGCCAAACTGCATGTAAGTGCTACCTATGTGGATTAAAGGGTTCCATCTTTGTTGGGCAAGAATGTGAAGATTTGGACTTCATCGAAGTAATTAAATAAATGAATGGCTGACACAGATTTGCAAACAGCTGTGTGTGCATAAGTTACTAATGTTGGTATTAGATCAGAGTATTAGTAACTTTTATTTTCAGATAAAATAACTTCTAGTTCATGTGATACACATGACTGTGATCGTCTTGGACTTCCATGAATTATGCAAACTGGTATGGAATCAGTGAAAATAGTGGAAGGAGTTTTTGTAGCAGTAACTATGTTAGAAATTGCAACATTTGTAGTAGTCATTGTCTGAGTCTTGTATGCTCAAGCATTTATGGAGCATTGATTTCATGGATTCTTAAGATAACTATATAACATTTTTTACTTTGTTTGCCTGAAAAGATTGTGTTACGAGTTCTGGCTCTAATAAATTTGTAAGAGATTTTCCACTTAGTATGCTTATTTGATGGGCAAGATTATAGAGTGGAAGGAAAAGTTGGTTAGAGGGAGAGCTTTGTCTTAGTTACAGGGCATGAGGAAAGGAAAAGAATAGTACGTGGATTCATCGCCTAATACAATTGTATTAGCTTATAACATACAAAAATGTTTAGAAACAGCATAATCTGATGGGTAAGAAATGTCATCCTTCTTATGTGTTTATGTTAGCTTACATGTAGGAACAAAAAAATATTGCTTGTGATAAAATTTTAAAACAATGTCATCTCTATGGGCTTCATCATCACAATCCTCTCTCTCTCTCACACGCATAAACACCATGAGAAACTGATATGCATAGTTGTACCGGAGCTTTTATTTTTTATTTTTAAATTGGATACATGCACAAAAATGAGGCTTGAAACTAAGACATGAGTCCTAGGGAGGCTCTCCTTACCACTGGAGCTGGACCTTGGCCTAACTTGTAATGGAGTGGTTTCTTTCGCATGCTGTAAAGGTTTATGTGTTTCCATTTTGTTCCATTTTCAGGTATGGCTTTTATGATGAATGCTTGCGAAAATATGGAAATGCCAATGTCTGGAAGTACTTTACTGACCTTTTTGATTATTTACCCCTCACAGCCCTTATTGAGAGTCAGGTTTGAGCCGTTCACTTTATGGACTGTTTACATTGTTTAGTTAATGTCTCATTAGTCTTTTGACGACATATTTTTTTATATTTCAGATCTTCTGTTTGCATGGAGGACTTTCACCATCTTTGGATACACTAGATAACATTAGGGCCCTGGACCGAATACAGGAGGTATGAAATAAACACTAGGCTGATTTTTTTTTTTTTTAAATTGAAACTCAATCGAGATAATGAAATCTCAAGTTTTATTAAAGCAAGAGTTTGATTCTGCTTTATGAATTTCATTTTTCTTTACTTATTGATAATGTAACAACGCGTCTCATTTGTGTACAAGTAGGTTCCACATGAAGGACCCATGTGCGATCTCTTGTGGTCTGATCCAGATGACCGCTGTGGGTGGGGAATATCTCCCCGTGGTGCAGGCTATACATTTGGGCAGGATATAGCATCTCAGTTCAACCACACCAATGGACTTAGTCTTATTTCAAGAGCCCACCAGCTTGTCATGGAAGGATACAATTGGTGTCAGGTTTGGAACTTAATGGACCATGCTAGCTTTTGTTTTTTTTTTTTTTCCACATTTTCATTTTTTTATTCAACAATAGCTAACAATTAATTCCTCTTCTAGGATAAGAATGTGGTGACTGTATTTAGTGCTCCTAACTATTGTTACCGATGTGGGAATATGGCTGCAATTTTAGAGATTGGGGAGAATATGGAGCAGAATTTTCTCCAATTTGATCCAGCACCACGGCAGATAGAGCCTGACACCACACGCAAGACGCCTGATTATTTTTTGTAATTTCAATATTTCCACCATCTATTTGTAATTCATGTTTGTTTACCTACCAGGTAGATGTGTCCTTAAAAAGGAGGAGCTTTTGTTGTTTAAGTTGAGGTTACAACATCATTCTTTTGTTTGGAGTTTTGTCCTACTACTGCTTTGTTGATGTGCTGAAGGAGTCCATAGGAGTACTGACTGAAGGCATCAATGGCCTGTTGTCTTGTATATTGTCTAAGTGGGCGGCAATAACATGTTATATCTTGTCCTGTAATTTTATGAATTTTGAGGTAGAAAGGAGATTTTGGAGCAGCTTTCAGTTGCATGCTGATGGGAGCTGGCTCAAGATTGTCGGATGTGCATGGGTTTCGGCTGTTTCAGTGTTGCTTCTGAGAAAGGAAATTCGAATTAAGCGGCAGTCTAGGTAACGTAGGTTTCAATATCTCTCCTGCCAATTGGCTCTTAACGCATTCTTATTCTGTTTCGTAATTGAAGGTTTTGGTTGAGTCTAGGAGTATTGTGGAGTCCAGGATGTAAAAGAGATTTTACAGAAAATGTCAAGTGAAGGCCATTACGTTTAACCAAATTTTTTAGAATCCGTGGTAAATTGTCAATGGAGACTAGGAATGGAATGTAATTAGCTAACTCAGCGCCATCGAGGACCATTCTGCTAGTTATCCCTTACCATGTTAACGTGAGGTAGTTAGATGTCATTCAATGTCAATAGTCCAGCATCGTAATGAAATTCATCATATTGAAGTGAAATATCATTCGAGTCCAGGATCTTAGTGAAATTTACCCGAACAAGTAAAATTTTATTTGGCCAGAATCTTATTGAAATTTACTAGGTGAAGTGAATTTCTTTCCAGTCCATATATGGATAACTGGATATATGTAACCGAATTTATCATTGCAGTCCATGATCATTATGTCTATTGTCTAATGCCTCAGAATTTGCCAGATCAGATCATATGTCGTCGCCGTCCGGGATGTTGGACAAATTTGTTCTCACATAAATGTCTTAGAAAGTTAAAAGCAATTTTAGATCAGATCATTTGTCGTCGCTGTTCGGGATGTTAGACAAATTTGCTCTCACATAAATGTCTTTGAAAGTTAAAAGCAATTATTTTTAAGGATAATTTGGTCCTGGTAAAATAATCTAATAATTATTATTTTTTTTAGAAGAACAAATAAATTTATGTTGAATCAACTTTATTGGTCAGGTATAATAAACAAATAAATAAAATTGGATATAAATGATCAACTTTCAAACTTTTTTATTTGAATTTTCTTACAATAATAGTTTTAATTATTTTTTGGATGTGGGGTGAATTTTACAAAAACAGTGGCTCAGAATGAAAAATTACCCTGTATATGAAATATCGTACGTGTCCGGGATCCGGTAAACCAAACTACGGTAATGTTAGTTTAGCAGATCATTAATGAATCCTTCAAGACCATTAGCCATGATTGTTGCACGAACCTGTGCTTTACAAACCAGATAATTGTAACGATCAAGCTTAATTGGTTGAACAAAATTGATAGAAAGTGATGATGAAGCTGTTTTAATTTGATTTGCCATATTAGTTGGCTCTGATACCATATTAGAATCGAAGAACTTGTTTGGTTAAAGAAAAAATGAGAGATAAATTGATTCTGATTCTAGAAAACTCTTATTAGTTGATGAACAATTCCAGAATATACAACTGAGCTTGCACTGCTCTATTTATACAGATTACAAGACGAGTGATACATCATTTTCATGGATCCACCTATGTTTATCACAGTTTTTGTCCTTATTCAGCTGAGTCGTTGGATGCTTTACTGATCAATCTAATGGCTGAAATTAATTATTAGATAATGGATGCGGCAACCAGCAACCGTTGGAACCGATTGCGTTTTAAAGTAATATCATTTGCGAGCTTGTGGTGAGAAAGTTTGTTGGTACTGCATCAATGGAACTGATTTCATCTCAAATTGATATGGAGACAACAAAATAAGACAAAAAATTGGAATTAGGGTTTAGCTATGTTTGTCGCAATTAAAAATTTCTAATGACTCGTAATGTGAATATGGCGTGTGTCTTGTAGGCAATTGACGACGAAATTATAATCAACAGGGCAAGAGGCAATCAGAAGTTAGCGGTGCTGAATTTTTAGGCATATATGACATCAGAGAAGTGAGATTGATAACGAGGAGTCGTTGGTTAACTTAATTGCAACAAGCATTGGATTTAAGGAGGAAGATGCAATAAAATTCTTGCAGAATAAATGAAGAATGGCCCTGCATACGGAAATGGAGAAACAATGAGAGGCATGAAGGGACAAATGATAAGGGCATAAGCTAGTGCAACTGTCCAAGCAATATATGTTATTTTCATTTTTTCTTTCGTCTTCGTGAATTATGAAAGTGTGGATGAACTTTTCAGTGAACAAAAGTACAAAACTTCAAGCCAACGAGGAAGATACGAAGAAACCCAGCATATATACGTCACTGCAACAATAATTCAATTTGATTTTCAAAATAAAATAACAAATTAAATTGCAGCATGAGATAAATTAAAGTTGCACAAGACTTTAGAGAAATGAACAAATTAAAGAACTTCACCATGAAATGATTTGAGATATCTTTTGATGTTTGATGAGAGAGAAAATTTGGTCAGGGTTTATGGATACGGAGAGAATAGTGTTAGAAAAGAGAACGGCTCAGAAGATTCTCCCTTCATCCATTTGGCCTCTGGCTGGGGCTTTCTTCAATTTTCACCTGGCCGACTTCATAAATTGCTCAAATTTCCTTCTTAATAACAGTCATCGTGCGTTCGGAGAGAGGTTTCGTCACCGTGTTTCGTCACATCTACATTTATTTTTTCTTAACCGATTTCTCGGGTCTTATCCAACACAGACGTGGTCATCTCTTCTCCATTCGATTGGCTGCTATTAGATCCAATGGTTATATTAGATGAGGATAAAAATTGTGGTATAATACCACTGTTGTAACATAAGTAGATCCCATTTTCATATTAAAACCAGGTTTTGTCTGAAAATATATTCAGACAGACGATAATTCAGACCTAGAATAATATTGATATTCCTCCACGTAAAGAACTTCATGTTTGCAACCATGCTGTCACGCCCCGCGCGAATCTCCCGTGATAGGGGGAAAATTCCACGCACACGGCCTCACTTAGTAAAAGTCCGCCTCGATCGCAAGTGCGCTTAGAACCAGAATGCACTCAGCACTCAAGACGGGATGTACTTAGCAGCGGGATTGCGCTTAGAAATTGGGTCATCCACACAACTAACCAACTGTGGTGCACTTAGTAATTTTCCCACTAAGGCCCAAAGTCTAGACTTTTCTCCAATTACCCATAGGTTAAAACTTTCTAGATTTCTCCACATAAGCCTATAGATATTTATGTAATTATTTAAAATTCTCTAGACTTGGCATGACCACCCCTATAAATATGAGTGGACACTCTCATTTTATGCAACCACTCACCACACCACACAAGCACACACACAACACACTTAGCATACAAGCACTTAGGCTATCTTGTATAAACACTCTTGTAATATTTCTAATTATGTATAATAAAAGATATATTGGTAATTCTGTTACTTATTCTCTCTACTTTTTCCATGACGTCCTAACTTTCTTTAGATTGTGGAGCGCATTAGAACTTAACAGAAACTACGTCTTGAAAGTCGTCTATCTCTCAATACGCTATCAATACATGGTCAAAACTCAATTACACTTTACAGAAAGAATTTAATGCAAAGTCAAGGAGAGAGAAAGAAAAACTTATTTTATTACAAAGACAAGAATGCCGTCAAGGAGACGGCAGGTTGCATAACTGCATAAGGTACATGCTATATAGTTGGCCCGCAAGTCTTTATACCATTTGGCACTAAATGATTACAAGAAATTAGTTTTAGTGGAAGAACTAGCATGAAATACCAAAGGTTTCCAAATTAGAATCTGGAGTTAGCCTGGATTCTCCCTGTTCCTATTCCTGACATTGTAACAGTATGCTTTCTTCTCAAGTACACAGCTGAACCGCTAATGAGCAGCAAACAGAATACAATCCCCTGTCCAGAGCAGTTCAGACTATTGCATCAATAATGACATATAATCACTATATTCAAGCAACAATTAGAGTTAAAGAATTCAAATAAGCTGAATTTAAGGAGTACTGGTGTTTGATAGTTATGCACTCACCTACTACAAAACAGGGGAAAAAAGGCACAGTTAAGGATATATTATGAGACTAACAAAAAGAGCCAGATATTGTATGGTACCATGCTCACGACTATCTAATAGTGGAGTCTTCCATTTATGCAACAAGGAATCTTAAATTCACCATAAACATTTTATGCCCACTCTTTTCTTATTGGTAAATTGCTCATCAAGTCAAGGCAATTGTCAAACCCCAAAGCCATCCCTGTCAGGACTCAATTTTAAAGACAATGATAAATACAATTATGGTAAAGTGCTTTTGCTTCAGTGCAATTTTCTAGAAACTGCTAAACGTTTTAAACCTCAAGCATTAATATCTTAGGTTTGCATCTGAGAAGGGAAATACATAAGATCAGTTTGTCTATAAGAAGCTGAAGAAATATGGCAGGAGAATAAATGAGTTCACTGGCATTCCCATTGCATGCTGACACTTAAATCGCATGGTAGAAGCAGAATCTATGATTTATATTTTAACAAATATCGTGAAAAAGAAAAGAAAAAAAGTATAAGCTTCAAAAAGGAAGCAAAACCCATAATAACAGGAATACTTCAAGAAAGATATTCAATTCTCTCTATGCAATTATAAATTCACATTTTTTTTGCAGTCAGAAGATGAGAATAAAAAGAGAGCTACTAAGTAACTAAAAGATATTTCAAAGTTCCAGAATGAACATAATAGTCATGTACAATCTTAGTCAAAAGTAATGAAGCTCATGAAGAACTACTAAGAAATGTCAATCAAAGAGAGAAGTTTAAAGACACTACCTCGAAACCAAGTACTGACAGCTTCTCTTCATTAACCGCTGGTATACAGCTTCTATAAGTAATGTAAGCCTGAGACTTACTCTTAGATGTAGATGAATCTTCCAGTAAGCTTCTATGTTTTATTGATGTTATGAGCTCTACTGCATCATACAACATCACATGTGGTTTCGGACTGTCAATGGACATCTCAAGAGCAGCACGAGTCTTTTTCTCATTCCCCACATTGGAAACATCTTCACTTTCTACACATTTCAATGGAATACGATAACCAGTCTCACTGCATCGATACTTTTCATCAATCTACAGGGGGGGAAAATTAATAATAGTGCTAAAACTGAGTTGACCGGACATATAAGAAATTCACATAATGACCAACGAAATAAGAAATAACAGATCACATCCTATAAGGTTCAATATACAATACAAAATCACCGAAGGAAAAGTAACATAAAATTTAAAAATGCTGCTGCGTGCAGCCAATCGGCAAAATTAAGAAAATGATTTGAATCATAGACCGTTTAACTGAAATAGCAACAGAAATATGGTAAAAACCTAAAAATGGCAGACTGTCAACACAGATATTCATCAAATTCCAAATAGTAAGGTTCAAAATTTTCCAGCCTACAACAAATTCTTCAATAGAATTTGCAATCTACGTTGATACTCATAAACTCAAAATATAAACACAATCAGCCTATAAACATTTACGCGGCCAGGTCATCAATTGCCAAATCTCTAACGCAATCGAATTGTCAAAAAAAAAAAAAACAGGGGACATAATTCAAGTATGTACTAAAAGGTAATTGAAAACCTTTTCGGAGTAAAGACAGCGAACGCAGGGACCGGAAGGAGAGCATTCGAAAGTACGGTTGCTTCCACTAGGCGTTTCTTTGAAACTCAAAAAATGTCTTTGCCCGACGCTTCTATCCGCCGATTTGCTTTCACTTAAAAGCAAACACACAGAGATCAAGCTTAATTCAACTTAACTTTATATCAGTTCCGATAAATTTAAAAAAACAGATCAAAAAGCACAAACGAGGAGGAATTATTATTTTATTATATATAAATGGAGAGAGAAGGAGAGAGGTTGATCCATACGGTTGGTAAGTTGATGCTTGATGAGGAGAAGAGAGCAGAGTTATTATAAATAAAAGGAAAATAAATAGAGGAGAAGCCATTTGAATTGAATTGAATTGATTGTTTCTATCTTCTATGCCTCTCTTTTACTCGATCGGGATATTTTCTTGCTAAATTTCAATCTTCAATGCTTCCATTTTCACTTGCAAAAAATTTCTTTTTCTTCTAAACAATTTGTGTTCACCCGTAAAAGATTTTAGTTTAATGGGCTGTGAACCCGCCTACCTGGTGAGAGCCCAAACTCTCTTAAGCAAGTTTCAAAAACGGGCTCCCATTATTATACTTCAATGGACTCCAAAGCCCACAATGCCAATTTACTAATTTGCCTCGCTTTACGTCAAAGAGTTGGACCATTGGCTCTCCTCTTTGTACCTCCCAAAACTCCTTTACGTAATTTGCAACTATATATCCTTCAATAAAATTATCAACAGCACAATCTGAGTTAAACTCACACCGCAAAGACAAACCCCTTTTTTTGGGTTAAATACTCTTTACGCCTACAATTTTAATTTTGACAACCAAGTATCATAAACCCTATTTTCGTTTTTAAACCCTAATTTATGGTTTTTAAATTGAGGTAAAAATAATCATACAACTGGAGGGAGATGTTCATTAAAAAATTTTTTTTTATTGTTATTTAACCATTGAAATGGGCATAAAGTTTTTTAATTTTTTTCACAATCATGGGTGTTTAAACAATTATTAGGAAAAAAAAGGAGAAATGATGAGATTTATGAAGAATAAGGTTCTTTACTATTACTTTTGTCATTAACTGAGGTGTTAAAATAATTTTATATCTTTCCTTAAAGGGGTGAATAAAAAGAGGCAAATGTTATGTTACATTTCATGTAGGAATGACAAAATCCTCCACGAGTTTGAGGCTCTACCCCAAATAAATAAAATTTTGAATAATTTATGGGGAATGAGGGGGGGGGGCGTGGGGAAAAATAATCCCCAAAATCTTAATGAGATGGGGTTTGGTTTTGCACTCCCCACCCCATCCACACCCCAATCCCCATTATATATAAATATGTTTTTAATTCTTATTTAATAATTTTTATTTTATCAACTATAATGTCAATTAATAATTTTTTTTAATTTTTATGTAATATAAACAGGATATGAATAAAAGAAAATCCTAAAATATTTTTTAGCTCTAAAACATTGTTATGTTTTCTTTTATCTTTTAAGGTGCTGCTCTCTTTAAATATTTTTCACTTTTAATATCATTTTAAGATATTGTTTCAAACTTTTAGAGATTTTTTTTAAAATAATTTAAATACTTTATAATATGGTGATGATTTTATTTTAAGTCTCTAATTTTTAATCTACTGAAATCATGTATCTATACATATTATAAAATAGGTAAATAGGGAATGAGATGGGGATGTGGAAATCATTACCAACATAGGGATTCCCCATCCCCACCCCACTAAATTTTTTGGGAAATATAGTGGGGAATGGAGGCAAAAAATTTTGATGGGGTGGGGAATGGGGTAGGCCTCCTCACCCCCACCCAATCCCATCCTATTGTCATCCCTAATTTCATGTGACATACACAACCCATAAGAACTACACAATTATATGGGTCTCATAATTTATGTGGTTTTTGTGGGTTGTGTATGTCACATGAAATGTAACATAGGGTCCCCCATAAAAAGAAAGTATTTTACATTATTCATTAAATTAAAAAAAATAAAGAACAAAAACCCACGTTTTCTTCTCCAAAAATGTTTCCCATGGGGAAGCCAATAATATTGGCAAATTACTTGGATGTACAATTACTAAAGACCTTGGAAAGCACCTTAGTATGCCTCTTATTCACTCTCGACTTTCTAAGCACACTTATTATGAAATCATTTAAAAGTGGAGAGATACCTATCTGGTTGGGTAGCCTCTCATCTCTCTTTGGTTGGTCGGATCACTCTTGCTCAATCAGTTCTTAAAGTTATCCCTGCATATGCCATGCAAACAACGAATCTTCCTTCGGCATTTAGGACCAAAATTGACCAAGCATGTAAGAATTTTATCTGGAGTGGTTCTTCCACTTCACAGAAGATGAGTCTGATTAAGTGGGAGACGGTTTGCCAACCAAAAGTTTGTTGTGGGTTAGTTTAAAAAATCTTGAGATGAAGAACAGGGCACTTTTAATGAAAAGGGGGTGGGGTCTCATTGCTTCGCCAACAAGTCTTTGGCCTGGAGTTCTATGTTCAAAGTTTAGGATCTCACTTTCTAACCTTCCTTTTGTTTTGCCAACTAGATATGGCTCTCACTTATGGAAGGCTATTAGCAAAGTCTGGACAGAGACTCTCATGGGAATTCGATCGTCTATCGCTAACGGAAGGCGGGGCCTGCTTTTGGTGGGAATGCGAGGCAACGCATGAAAAACCTTCGTATTTTTATGCTGTTTCTGCTATTCTTGAGGATGTTTTGGATAAAGTTGGGGCAGAGTTTACAGATGGAAACGACAATTGACGGTTGGAGTGTTTTAGATACTTGCTTCCTCATAGCACAATTCTTACAATTGCTACTTCTCAACCGCCTGGGGAAGAGAGAGAGAATGATCTTATTTTATGGGCCAACTCTCAGCCGGGTTATTTCACTATTAAATCAGCCGACCATGCTATAGCTAAGGTTCGCAGCAGCGATCATGATCCAGTTGAGAACTTAGCTTGGAAATGGAATAGGCGCCAATGTATTCGTACTTTTATTTGGTTAGTATTTCATGACAAACTAAAAACCAAAGCAGAATTAATTAGAAGGCATATTCCGATCGATTGCAAGTGTGATCGTTGTGGGGCAAGCTCAGAATCGACGTTGCATGTTCTCCGTGATTGTGCCGCTGCCAAAAGGATATGGAATCATTTTATCCCGGTGATAGATCGATAATGTTTTCATTCCTTAAATCTCAGGGATTGGATGTTACAAAATCTGCACAATAGCTGGAGACACACTAACAACTTGGATTAGAGTAGAGTGATTGGAATTACTATTTGGCATTTGTGGTACTGCCGAAATCAGTTCCAACTTAAACCAATCCTCTATTGATAGTGTGAGCATGATTAAAGATATTACTCTAAGGGCAGAAGAAATTCACCACATTAGTAATTCCCCTCTGAATAAGGAAGCTAACAAAACGATCTGGCCTTGGTATGAACTCAACACCGATGGTGGTTGTAAAAGTACGAGTATTTCTAGTGCTGGTGGGCTCCTTCGCGATCATAACAGCAGATGGATTGGAGGATTTGGAATGAACATTGAATGTTGCTCTGTTACTGTCGCCAAGCTCTGGGGGATGCATCAGGGGTTCATCATGGCTTGGAATCATGGTGTTTGCTGGTTGAATGTCGAGATTGATAGCTTATGTGTAAAGCAACTGGTGGACAATCCCGTGGTAATGGTAAATGAGTTGTATCCACTGGTTTCTTCCATTATGAAGCTTACCACTTGTGACTGGAATATCACCATTACTTGTACACCGAGAAGCCAATTTTGATGCTGATTTCCTTGCCAATTATGCATCTTCTCTTCCCCTAGGTCTTCATATGCTTTCGGAATCTCCCTTTTAAGGCTTTTCAAGTAATTTTCTACGATATGTATGGAGTTATTTATCATCATTTATTTTTACCTTAATTCTTCTTTAAGAGTCCTTTTGTACAAAATAAATAAATAAATAAGGAGTAACACGATAATTTCTTAGGAAGTCAACTATTTTCTTACTACGATTATCTATAAATTTTTAATGATATCCATCTAGTGAATTAGTACTGATATGAAGACATTCAAACTATTTGTTACACCTTATTATTTTTCTTGTTTAATTAAGATATCATTTTTAATGAAATGTGGGTTGTTACTAGTTGTTACACAAATCATGGAGATTAACTGAGTCTGATTGTAAAACCAAAAAATAAAAAGAGTTGCTTCACACCATGGAAAGAGTACAATATAAATTATATTATTTCAATCGACTAGAACTGTAATGTTAAATAAAGTAGGCATAAGTTCGGCAATGGTAAAGTACTTCCTTTTTTGAGGCAGCATGCACGAGTAATAAATAGAATTTGATCGCACTACATACATGACACACGATACATATTCATCATGTATATCGTACAATGCTTCCACAGCCACAGGTATTCTGAGCATCAAAACTTCCCATCCCAGATTTAATTCGGAACTATGTGATCTGGATCACTTGCATTCTAAGGCCAAAAGCTTTGCCCCTAAATCAGGCATAGAAAAGCCATAGATGAAGGATATTCATTTCATTTTTGTTCAAACCCCACATGCCCTTGCTCGTTTGGGTTCATAAAGCAGCATCTAAGGTCATGGTCCTCGCGGACCTAACTCAAATGACAGATGAAACAACCTGCACTCTATTAAGTATATTCACGAGGATACTGAGTGCATTGAGCTACTGAAACAATACTTTCATCATTCATCTTCCAGTGTAAATAGTTTATCGGTCATACGAGCAGAGCAAAAGAATTACAAGCAAAAGAAAATATCCAGTCGATAGTGTGGAAATCATTTTAGCGGTTAAAATGAACATCATCGTAGCAAGGGTTTACAAGGCATCATGTCAACTATTTCTGTCCATTATATGCTATGGTGATTATGAAAGGACGGCGAATGTAGCTCAGTATTACTTTGATTGATAACTTTGCTTTTTGTTTAATGATACAGGATTTCGACACAACAAAAACATTGCGGTTTTTCAACTCTTCTTTTCCTTTCTTCCTCTCGCTCATTTCATCTGATAACAGAATGCATAAAAGAACATTAATCTTACCCTTCAAATATCTCAAAATTTCATTGCAGTTATAATTCTGACAAAATAATGATAATAACAATAGTAATTGGACCTTCTCTTGTTCGTGCGCGCCAAGCAATGCAAACATCCCCAAGCTTAAAAGGATGGAAAAAAGGTTAAAAAGTTTGTGGTTGGTAGCTTTTAGCTTTTTACAATCATGATATCATATGACCAAAAAAGAGGGGTCAAGGCATGACTAGATTAAGTGTCATACGAAACACTCAGGTAATCCAAGGTGCTTTAGAGATTGGAGTTGAACAATGGTATCTTAAAAATTATATTATTAAAATATTTAATAAATATTAATTATTATATTTTAAAAGATATATTAATATAATTTTTTATTTATATATTAAAAAATTTATTATATCTTTAATAATTTTATCAAAATTATTATTTAAAGTTTATATTTACTATATATTATTAATTTTCATTTAATAATTACAACTTTTTTTACAAAAAATTCAGCACTACAATACTAAACAGAATCGTAATTTGATAACAAAGTTGAAAAAGAAAATAAATTTATCACCTTCACCGACTCACAAAATACTATTTGTTTATCTACATTAACTTATGGATAGTCTGGCCCACTACAAGTGTTTGTTTGATACAACTTCAAGCTAGCCACAACAAAACCACTCGCCCTTTGGCCAAGTGGTTAGCGCTACTGCCCTCCAACTTGGAGGACTACAGTTCAAACCATCACAAGCACAATGTAAGAATATTTTCTTCTTTAATTATAGGGAGAGCCTATGTTACATTTAATGTAACATATACAAAGATAGCCACATAAATCGGCACAATATGCGATTCTACGTTGCGTGACGTTACACTCAAGTAATCTTAAGAATTGCCTTAATTATATTCTATAATTAAGTAAAAATAATATTTTAGATATCCCTCGAATATTAGTGAGGGTTAAAATTTATCCAAGCGTGAGTACAGTAGACATCCTCAAATATTAGTGAGGGTTAAAATCTGAACATAATTCCATTAGCATTAATATAAATTGATCCCAATAATAATCTGATTTATAAATATCAATTATAATCTCATGTAATATGAGTTGTAATATGAACAATAGTCTTATGTAATAAAAAAAAAAAGCTAGCCACAACAAGCTTTCGCATTATTTACACAGATGCACGGTTAAACAGAAACAGATATTCATGCAAGTTAAATTATAGTAGTGTTTTAAAAATCAGCATTGATCGGTTGAAAGCTAGCAAATGAAAGTAAACAGAGGAAACATAACTACATTCACGTAAGAACAAATCCAAATAACGAGTTCCCCCTTGCAAGACATCAAGAAGGCACAAGAATTTAGAAATATGAATGAAGTTTTCAAGAAGAAACAGCATGGCAAAAACAAATATTCAGAACTAACAACCATCTTTTCGCATGATGATAATAGAAATTTCCGTAACTTCAATTAAAGTACAGAGCTTAATGCTTCAGTTAATATACAGAATTATAAAACAAATGAGCATTAGACCAGGAAATCCTGTTCAAGTGGAAAACACACCAACTGCTAAAAGCATTTCAGAACATAGGATACAATACAGAAATGCCCTACTGCTGCAATACACAGAGAATACACCTTTTATGCTTCTCAACTTTTCCCACCGAGGCTAATCTTTACAGTCAGGATCTTGCTTACCAAAGATCATTGGAAACTCATCATACGGTTCAGAGAAACCATGTTTCTCAGCCATGCTCTTCAATGACTCGTAAATCTGGTACATAGAAGGCCTATCCTTGGGCCTTGAAACCACACAACTACAAGCAATCCTCAGAAACTGCATAATCTCATCATCATTACCCCTCCCATACAGAGACTTATCAACAACATCTCTGCTTCGACCAGCGATCACCAAATGGTTAACCCAATCCACCAAATTTCCCTTGAATCCTTCTTCTGCACCAGTCACGTCAAGAGGCTTTTGCCCTGTGAGCAACTCTAAAAGAACAATCCCAAAACCATAAACGTCCCCTTTCAAAGAAGCAACCATGGTGCTTGAGTACTCAGGAGCAACATAACCAAATTCCCCCAGATCCCCATGCACAAAAGAACTATCATTCGGATCACGAGAACCCACAAGCCTAGCCAATCCAAAATCCGTTATCCTAGCATCAAAATCATCGTCAATAAGAATCACATTTGAACTAATATACTGATGCATATATGGAGGCTGGCATCCATGATGAAGCCAAGCAAGCCCTCTCGATGCACCCATGCCAATCCTAAGCCTAGTAGACCAATCCAGGACACCAGACGGAGTATTATCAACACCATTTCCGTGCAACAGTGAGTACAAGGTCCCATTAGGCATATGCTTGTACACCAAAAGCCTTTCCTCTTCCACAACACAAAACCCCAACAACGGCACCAAATTTGGATGCCTAAGCTGTCCCAACCTATTCATCTCCGACCTAAACTGTTTCTCACTAAGTTTACAAGCACTGAGCCTCTTAATAGCCAAGGCAGAAGCATCCGGCAGCACTGCCTTGTACGAAACACCAGTTCTTGTGGAAATAATAATGTTCTCAACAGCAAAACTATTAGTAGCAGCCAACAAATCCGCTAATTTAACCTTCACAATTGGTTTCTGAAACAACGAAACCTGAACAAGCTTATGCGACCTCAATACTTGAATCCAACTACTGTCATCTTTACCGCTATCAGCGCCATACCCTCTTTTCTTCTTACTAACTCTAACAAAAAACCACCACCAAATCAAAAATCCTAAGATTATAGAACCTAAAGCACCAAGAACACCAGCAGCAATAATAATACCAAGATTCTTACCACTCAAGCCCCCGCATTTACCCAACGGCTTACCGCAAAGTCCGCTATTTCCATCAAAACTTTCTTCCAGAAACCTCGCCAGATCAGACGGTATTGTTCCCGACAAATCATTTCCAGCAACGGAAAATTCTTTCAAACGATCTAACCGGCTGACTTCGAAGGGAATTGAACCGGACAATTTATTATTACTTAAAATAAGTTTGTTAAGGAACTTACACTCCACGATCTGCGACGGGATTGGACCGGAGAAATGGTTGTTGGAGAGATCGAGTTGAACGACGTACGGAAGCCACTTGCAGAGGTCGACCGGGATCGAACCGGAGAGAGAGTTGCCGGACAGATCTAGAGTTTGCAAACTGTGACAGAGCTGTAGAGATTGAGGGAGTTGACCCGAGAGTTGCATTGAACTTAAAGTGAGACTGATGATTCGGTTCTCTTTCTCGTTCCAACAAGCAACGCCGTTTAGCCTGCAGATTGCACCGACGGTCGTGTTGGTAAATGACCAGGAAAGCCGGCCATCTGGATCCTTTATAGAGTTTTGGATTCCTTCTAAACATTTGACATCGTCTTCGATTGAAACAGTAAGTAATGAGTAGCTTAAGAGCAGAAGTGAAGCTAAGGTAAAGCGGATCTTCATGGTTTGATGGTATTAACTCAGAATCAGGGATGGTTAGGGTTTGAGATGGTGGTGGCTCAAGCGCAAAGAAATGCTGGTGAATGAGAAAAAAGAGCGGCCATTGACCGAGACTGAGTTTTGGAGACAGGAAGAGATTGATATCCTCTTCTTTTGACTGCCAGTAGCATGGTTGATTGATAATCTTGCTTGCTTGCTTGGATTGTTTTTTTTTTTTTTTTAATTAATTTATTTGAAATTGATTGTAACAATTAAAATATATATTACATAATATTATTACTGATATTCATAATTAGATTATTATTTATATTTAGATAAAATTATAATTAAAATTAATTTTATATTTATTCTCATAAAATATTACTTAAATTTTTATTCCTTTTAATATTTGAAGACGTCCATTCTACCTGCATCAATTAAAAAAAATTAACTTTTACTTAATAATTAATAAAGATTTAAGTTCTTATAATATTTTTATGAGATTTTTTTTTTTGGGACTTAAACTGCTGCACGAAGGCAGCAGCCTAGCCGAGTGGTTGCTAGGATAATTTTGGTTTGCGCTGAAACGACGACGTTTTAGTATGAGCGCGTGTATGCAGTGGTATGAAATACCCTCGGATTAATTAATTTGGTGATTACTCGAGGCTTAGAACAGCTGAGTGGGTACCAAATTCCCTGTTAACTAATAGTTTAATTAGTTGAACTACGACTTCTGACCGTCGTTTGTGGAAACTTTGCTTCGTTATTACTGGTTGAACGCGAAATTTCGTTTACTGTCTTTATTTATTTATATATTAAAAGAAAAATGGAAATTATCTTTCGGGTCAAGCACGAGATACGGTCGCTTTCGGGTATCAGCTGTTGGGGTAGGCGGTCAATCATTCACCTCTCCTTCAGTTTCTAATTGGGCTACACATGGCATTCAAAATTTGGGGCCCATACTTGGGGCGCAGGACAGTCTGTTCCGATTCTAATGCGGGCTGAATTTCCAGTCCAATGGCACGGTTAATATTTGTGGCTTGTAAGAACATTCAAGTGGGAGCATTTACTCTTCAAAACAAAAAAGTTGGGAGCATTTAAAATACGTAACCGCATTGCATTTCTCAACCATATTAACGTACGTATTGTGACTCTACAGTGGAGATATATGTATTTACAAGGATGATTAGTCTTTGTTATAAGTAGTTTGCAGATTTGGTAATCAACAAAGTCTTGTACAGACAGTATAGTGTGTCTTTTGGTCGACCACAAAAGTGGAACAGCACGAGATAAAAGATTTAATTAGCAACGCCACATCACGCACTGATTAGATTATCAAATGAAGCACTACTTGGAACCATGCCACTGAGTGAGAAAGAGAGATTCTTGGGGAAAAAAACGAAAAGGAAAACAAAAACTCATAAAAGCTAACTTTAGGGGGGAATAGAACTTGTTCATTAGCATCGGAGAGAAGGCTAGACAAAGGAGGGAGGGGAGAAAAAAAAAAAAGAAAAGAAAAGAGCATGAGGGAAGAATCCTCTGCGAGGTTTCTTTTGATCAATCTGCATTTTTATATGCTATAAAACAAGCAAGTTAAGAACTGTCTGTTACGCAATTAATTGATTGGGAATAGGAAAAAAGGACATGGGTCAAGTAGCTCACCAGCGATTGTGAGTGAAGAATCAATTCAGTGCTCTACGCTTTACGTTGGATAGATATTCATATACCAAGTGTGGCATAAAGTTGACATTGAAGTCCACATGCATATATGTTCTATTTGACGAAATAGAATTTGAAAATTACGGAATTTCGACGTAACTATTTACATCAACAGGTGCAAGGATTTATCCATATTGTATAGAGCAAAATGAACTTTATAACACGAAATACGCAGCCCTTGATTTTTGGGATTAATGATTACTGGTAGGCAGCTCAAAATTGCCAGTTTATGAAGAAGCTCTCAGAAGCAAGGATCCAGTGGCGGAACCTTCTGTTATTGAGCCATGAGTCGACATTGCATTAACATTGGTGGTCCCGGTGGATGATACTAGATATTGAATATTGATCTCACCATTTCACGATTCCACGATTCCAAGTCAATACCCATGATTACGCAATCCAAAGTAATTTATGGACCACACAGTAGTTGAAAAAAATATCACATTAGAGAGGAACAATATTTTTTTTGGGTTGTTGGGGGGGTGCGGGTGTTGAAAGATTAGAAAGGAATGGTCAGATTGGGATGAGGGTTGATTTCTGACTTCTGTAATCATTTTCTTCGGGTTTTTTTTTTTTTTTTTTCCGTTTTTCGTTTTTCTGTTCACTTCATTGACTAGTCCATTTTGCGATTGAAGGACTCGATTTGCAGCATTATTTATTGAGGGACCCCGGAATAGATGGCCGTTGATCTGTTTTGTTCTATATATAATAATTAATAATATAGTCCAACAACTTAATTATCTGGAACCCCACCGCATAATATAATTTTATCTCAACTGATCTATTTTCAAAAGCGATGTTCAATTATCCACTTCAAAATTTTCAACTATATAATATCTCATTTATTACCCTAAGAAGTGGCTCGAGCTCGAGCTACTGATTTGCAATGACCAATAAGGACAAACGCAAGAAGAAATCACTTTGCGAGAGATCCATGGAGTTGGTGGTAAGTATTATTAAACTATTATCCCTCTCTTTCGCAACTTTGAGTTTAAGAACACCAAACCTCGTGCCTACGGCTCCGAGTGGTCATAAAGCTGCTGAAATGGAAGTTTCAGCGATGCCCCAACTTCGTGGAAGACAAGTTTCTCCCCCGGCAATTGGCTCCAAGCCCCCAGAGCAACTTATCTCAGAGCTTGATCATGATATTGATATAAAAGCTTCAGATTATATTGCAAGAATTCGTGAGAAGAACAGAAATGTTTTGAACAATGCATCAAAAAGCTTCACTCCTTTGTAATGCCTCCACCTCCTCCACTCGTTAACAAATGATATAATAATATATTGATACCAATCAGTACTCTCTGCTCATTATTATAAACCAGTTTGTTTTTCCGTCAGAGATACACCCAGAAAAATTAACAAATAAAGAATCAAATTTATATTGCTATTTCCATTTCATTTCAGATTTTGACAAATACTCTGTTGATCTTTCCTTTTACTTGACTTTTAAGAAGATATCAAGGAAGTTGAAGGCTGCCGGGACACTCTTGGTTGGTGTTAAATTAAAAATAAAAGAAAAAAGTAAGCAAAGAAATCATAACCTCGCAATTTTATAAATTCCTTGAGCATATTTAATCATCAAGATTGACTTTTAATGGAGGATTAACTTAATTATTTTATAAATTAGACACGAACACGAGGAAAAGAAATCTTTCCTAAACCCATAAAAGATATGTTATTGAAATCTATAGTCATGGAATGCAAAACATTCTACAAAAAGAGTTTGGTGTAGAATTTTTTTTTTCTTTAATGAGATATAATACGATTGGCACAGTTATAATCACAATTCAATGGAGTGTAGAATTTAACCATCTTGAAAAATTACTCACAAATTTCTTTAAAAAAATAGAAGAATAATAGCTTCACACACAAAATATGGGAGGAAAGCTCCCATCTAAATATTTATTTAAAATAAGAAAAGTGTATAAAAGCTCCCAAGTGACCAGTGGGGCTAAGTGGAAACTATCAGTTTGTTTGAATCTTAGGCACATATTTAGACGTTGTTTTAATAATCGGGTTGTGAATTTTCAAACTGCATGGTGCAGAGAGCCGGGAGGTGTCCGCACCCAGTCTAGCTCTAACCTAAATAAGGGTAATATGCAACCCAAAATAATGTGGTGAAGGCCCAAAACCAAAATTAAATGAAGTCTAAATGTCATATTGTTTATTTTCACTTGCTCAAATGATTGTTCCCATTCTGATGTTATTTTTGGCCAAGTGATTTCTTTTCCTACCCAGCACTTTGTTCTGCAAGCGAAATACTCAGTGGAGTTTACTGGTAATGCTTTGTTCTATCATATTTACTTTTTTACTTGGTCATCTCTTTCCTGAATGGTTGTTAAAATTTTTCTTCAGTTCTGTGGTATTTGATAATTTTTTTACTCCTATTTTGCAATTATTACTGGTAAATTCATATGCCTGAGCATGAATTACTTGGTGTGACAAATTTAGGCTAGTTTACAAAGAAATTGAGTTCATTCGATATTCTGATAATTTTTTGTTTCCCTTTTGTAATATTGTGTTTAGGCGTCATATTTTTTACTTGAATTATATACTAACGTGAATATTAATTATAACACAATTGATGCCATGGATCGAACACGAAAGCTGCCTAGTTTTATAATTCGTTATATAATGTCCAATTTGTCTGCAAAAGAGGTTGCACAAACTATCATTTTGTCAAAGAGATAGAATTAGTTACATATGCCATTCCTATTGTGGATTTCAAAATGAATTACTTCGTTGGGGGTCAAGTCGGTTGAATGGTGGAAATTGTTGGTCAAGAAAGGAAGATGAAAAATTCATGGAATTTGTGGACACATCCCTGCTTCAGTTCTGCAAGCGTAAGGTTTGTTTGCCGAAATTGAGAGTATTCCTAACTCTTCCGGATGTTAAAGTATCAGCTCGTATGGCTGGTGAATGGATTGGGATTGGCCATTGAGAAGATGGTAACAGATTTTGGTTTTGAAGTCAGAAGTGAAAATACTGTGTATACTGTGTGTAAATGGTCAGATGGTCTAATGGCTTACTGGTGAATGCCCTTTGCTTGAAGATTTATTTTGTTCTGACTGTTGGGACTTGAAGCATTTGCGTGTCTCCAGGGCTGTCAAACTCAAGGTTGTAGGGGATAGATTATCTATTGAGGAAATTGAAATTCCAGAAATTGTTGTTCTAAGTTTTCAGCAGTTAACATTTCTTTTTCTTGGGGGGAGCTGAAGAATTTGTAAATCTTAAACAATGTATTGCTGTTTGGCAACTAAGAAAGTGAAAAGGAAAATTTTATTATTGTTCTTGATGAACTTCATTCTTATTAATGAACAATCCAGAATGTGTAGCTATTTATACATGTATTACATATACTGACTAATTGATAACTAACTTCCGTTCAGCACACACTCAACACTTAAAACAGAGTATGTATGATAGAATTAGTTAGGCTGTTAGCTGCTACTGATTTGGATTCTCTGACGTGGCACAGAGGACAGCTGGTAACTTAGCATTCCTGATATTAGGCTTGACACCAGACTGATTCTTTTTCTTCACCTCTGCATAATGAACTATCTTTACAGCCCCCCTCAAACTCAAGGGACATTGATAGACATTGAGTTTGGCTCTTAAGTAGTTGAATTGAGAAGATGATAAAGGCTTAGTGAGAATGTCTGCAATCTGTTCTTCAGTTGGCACATAACAGATGTTGAGGTCACCAGCTAACACTTTGTCTCTGATAAAATGAACATCAATTTCTATGTGTTTAGTCCTTGAGTGAAAAATTGGATTCTTAGCAAGTTCTGTTGCACTTATATTATCACACCATATTGTTGGTCTTTCAACACAACATACTCCCATTTCCAGAAACAAAGATTTTAACCAGGCTATCTCTGAAGCTGCTGCTGCAAGTGCTCTATATTCACTTTCAGCTGAGGACTTGGTGACTACTGACTGTTTCTTTGATGACCATGAAATTAGGTTGTTTCCAATATACACACAATAAGCTCCAATTGACTTCCTATCATCTAGATCACTTCCCCAATCTGCATCAGTAAATGAAGTAATTTTCAGATCACCATCCTTTACAAACTTTAAGCCATAATCTTATGTTTCCTTTAGATATTTAAGTACTCTCTTGCAAGCCATAAGATGTTGAAGTGTTGGAGCAGAAACATATTGACTTAGCTTATTAACAGAGTAAGCAATTTCTGGTCTCGTTAAGATCAAGTATTGGAGACCACCTACTATACTTCTATAGTGAGTGGGATCTTCAATATAATAACCCATTTTTCCCTCAGCTGTTTTCTGCAATTTTAAGTCCTTGCCACTGCCCATTGGTGTTGTCACTCCTTTACAGTCAAGCATATTTACTTTAGTAAGCAGATTTCTGATATACTTTTTTCTGAGACAAATAGATGCAGTCCTGATCATAGAGTACTTCTATACCCAAAAAATAAGACAATTTGCCTAAGTCTTTTAATGAAAATACAGAGCTGAATTGTTGAATGAAGCCTTCCAGCTCTGCACCATTAGGTCCTGTGACAAGTATATCATCAACATAGATCAATACTATAATGAGTGACAGTTTAGTTTTTCTCAAGAATAATAAAGAATCAAATTTGGAGTTTCTGAATCCTCATTGCAGAAGACATCCTCTCAGCTTTTCAAACTAAGCTCTGGGAGCTTGCTTGAGACCATATAATGCTTTGTGTAACTTACAAACATAGCTAGATTTGCTCTCATCAACAAAGCCTTCTGGTTGTTTCATAAACACTTCTTCTGACAATTCACCATTTAGGAATGCATTATTAATATCCACCTGCCTAATAGTCCATTGATTCATCATTGCAAGACTAAGAACTGCTCTAACTGTTGCTGGCTTCATTACTGGACTAAAAGTCTCAAAATAGTTTACCCCCTCTATTTGTTGAAAGCCTTTTGCCACCAATCGAGCTTTATACTTGGCTACACTACCATCAGCATTGTACTTTATTCTATATACCCACTTATTCCCAACAATTTTCTGATTTTATGTCTTTGGTACTAAAGACCAAGTATAATTTTTGATTAGTGCATCATACTCACTCTTCATAGCTGCAAACCAGTTTGTATCTTGTAGAGCTTCACCAACTGAATCTGGCTCTTTATGCACTAACACTGCAGTATACACCTTTTGTTTAAAGATACCTGCTTTTCCTTTTGTTATCATGGGGTGTTTGTTTTGTAAAGGTGGAATGTTGTTTGATGTTGTTGAAGGTTGAGATGAGTTTGGTTCTGTTTGTAGTTGAGATGGTAATGGAATTGGAGAGGGACCAGAAGTGTTTGGTGAATTTTGATCATGAGTGGATTCAAAAACAAAATTTGTATCTGGAGCTTGAAGTTGTGTAGTCTCATTTGCTTGTAAGGGATCTGTTGATGGAAGTGGTTCTGTGCTGTTGGAGCATGCTGGAAGACAAGAATCAAAACTGCTATCACAAGAATTTGACACAATTGGAAGAGTGGACAAATTGAACACTTGATAAGGAGACAAAGTATGACTGGATATTGGTTGTGTTTTGTTATCAGAATTAAAAATGGAATCTGAAGAGAAAGGAAATGAGTTTTCATCAAATATGACATGTCTTGCTATATATATATGTCCAGAATGGTGTAGACATTTATATCCTTTGTGAGTGGGACTGTAACCAATGAAAATACATTTGCTTGTGTGATAATCAAATTTGTGCTTATTGTAATCTCTCAAATATGGATAGCAAGCACAACCAAAACATTTCAGCATCTTGTAATCAGCTTTATGTTTGTAAAGTTTTTCATATGGTGTCATCATTTTAAGAGCTGAAGTGGGTAATCGATTGATATGGTAAACTGAAGTATGAAAAGAATCCCACCAAAAATTCAAAGGTAATTTAGCTTGAGCTAACAATGTAAAACCCAATTCTACCACTTGTCTATGTTTTCTTTCAACTAAACCATTTTGATGATGAGTATATGGACAAGAGTATCTAAATAAGATGCCACATTGGTTTAGAAATCCAGTGAATGATCTATATTCTCCCCCTCAGTCAGATTGCAGCACTTTGATGGTTGTTTGAAACTGATTTTCAACTTGTAACTTGTATAGCTTAAAGACTTCTAAAGCTTCAGATTTCAGTTTCAATGGATAGATCCAAGTGTATCTCGTGAAGTCATCAACAAAGCTAATATAATATCTAAACCCTTCCCTTGAAAGTACTAGTGAGGGACCCCAAAGATCTGTGTGAATAAGCTTAAGAGCTGATTTGGTTTTGATGTCTGTAATGGGAAAATGGAGTTTGTGTATTTTACCCAACTGACATGCTTCACAGAAATGTTGTGTTGCTTGTTTAACCATATTTGTAGAGATTTTATCAGCATGATGGCTTTTGAGCAAATGTAATAAACTTTGAGAGTTAGGATGACCAAATCTTCTGTGAAGAAGAGGTATTTTATTAGACTTATCAGAACATGTATTAATGCCAGTTTGTAAACAAATATTTTGAGTGTTTATGAAATCTACAGATGGCATATGAGAAACAAGATGACAAAATGATAACATTGACAAAGGTTTATTCATTTGACAAAATTTTGAACAAATATTCTGAGCAAAGACCACGCATAATTGAGTAGTTAGGTCTGCACATTGTAAAAGTTAAGTTAAATTCGATATAGTTTATTAATGAAGAGTTTTATCACCTTATCTCGAGCTTACGCTTTGTCGATGATCTCTTGTTAAGTTTTTGTTGTTTGCCTGAAAGGATTAAGACTTCTAGCAATGAGCTAAAGAATTTACAATTTTATACCTGTGAAAATTTAAAGCTAATTGATGCTGATATACTTTCCTTTACTTACAAGTTCAATCCAATTATACTATTATACCAATGAATGCCCAGTGTCCGTGGAAGGTCAATTTTGTATGTAGAGGTGATCTTCATACTTGTTGATACCTTGAACTAAAGAAATTTCTCGGAGTCTCCAATCAGATTGAAACCTGCAGCTATCTTTGTATTAGAGCGACGTAAGTGTATAAATGTAATATAGTAGATTATTAACATTTCACAACGAGTTTTGTGACTGTTGTCTATTGTTCCAAAATTTTAATTTTCTCCTTTACTTGTTTTGCCGTCATTTATCAAGTTTTCATTTAATTTTGAACGAACTCAGGGAATGTTCCCCTTCACTCTTTCTGTAAATTGGGAATTTGGAACTATGCATGAATGAGCCACTATCTACTATGAAACTTTGTTGGATGCTATCTTTTTTAATTTTTTCTCCAAATACTTTGCCAGTGGCTATGATGTTTGAGGAAGATCGAAACTGTATTGACTATTGAGGTGTCAAATGAAGTCATTCAATCTTATCATATCTATGTTATAGTCTACATATTATCATTGATGGTTTTAGTGCAAGTACCGTACAAGTACAGTAAACTCAAAATATTTCCATCTTGGTTTGCTTAAACTTTTATCACGAAAAGGTCAGAGTATAATACGATGAGTAATAAAAAGAGTAATTACAACGACCTAAGCCAATTTATATTACTGGTTCAAAAGTCGAGGAAGTTTTGAACTCCCGCTATGCGTTTAATAAACAAATGCAAGTAAAAATATATGATAATGCCCTGCTCCAAATTTCTCTCATATGTAGCCTTTGTTTATCATCGTATTGTCGATGAGGTGAAATCCGACATTTTAATTTCTGACGTATGGTTGGACTACAGTGGCTTCCGGAGCAGCTATGGAATGATGATGTGAAGCGTTGCAATTTCGTCAGGTCAAGTGTTGGCGGCATTAATTACTTCAAAGATATAATAATTGAGAGCTTCTTACAAATTTCAGATCAGATATTTATCGATACGGATAATTTGATAGGCTGATGGTATTTGCTTAAACAAGGAGTATCAGAATTTCATGTTGATTGGTGTTCTTTTACTTAAACGACAAGTCCAACTCCTGAACGTTTATATAAATTTTTTCAGTCATAGAACTTGCCGAAAAAGCGTTTGATCTTGCTTTATTCGCCCTCTCAACACTATGGGACGATCTAACGATATTATTGAGTTCTTCATTGTTATAATTTTCGCATTTAGGATATGGAACATCGTAGCAGTGAGTTGGCTTAGACTATAGAGGTTTTGGACTTTGAACAAGTAATTTTGGCTAGATGGGTTTGAAAATCTTCTACAAAATCAATGTTGGGTGCTCCGTCGCTTGTTCCTCTAGATGCCTTTTTCTGCGTCTTCTGGCCATCTGATTCTCAGCTTAGCATTGAAGGACTTTATTTGATCCAATAACAAATGTTCTTATGCTTGGCTTCCTATGATTGAATGATCTCATCAAAAAGGTGAGCTCAGTTCAGGTCGATACTGGATTTTTGTTTCTTAAAAGAATGGTGGACTATATATATATATATATATAATTCAAGTAGCTCTCTTGCGCTCACGACTTCTACCGGAGGCGTGAACGATGTCATCGGAGGCATAGCCCGCATCAGCATTAGAATCTTGAGGCTGATCGAATTGGGAAAGATTGTCCATGCTAATACTTTTCCTAAAGGCCGAGCTACCCTCAGTGACTCGCACGCCAAACAGCATGATTCCATTCTCTTCAGACCCTGCGCCACTGCTTCCACCACCACCAGCCTCGGCGCATGTGCGCGAGTTGTGGCCGTTGTTCCCACACTGTGAGCAACTGCGAGACATTTTTGTTTTTCTTTGGTTGCTTCCAAAAGAAAAAAGAAAATAATTAGAGAGACCAGATGTATTATCTCTCTCTTAGTTCATGCAAAGAAGATAAAAATTGGCTCCAAGTGAGGCTAGGAAATGATATATAGGAAAAAGTTGGTGACGGTAGTTTCAGTTAATACAGTAATCAGCGTAGGATTTTGTTATTTTGATTAAAATAAATAAATAAATAAAATATCTTTGTTACAATACTTCGAACGAGCATTGACTCCTATATATTATGCCAGTGATGAAGGCATATCCTCTCCAGTCTCCAGACCCATTTCCACATCATGAATCAGGACCGTCGAAAAATGCGTCCACCTCATTACGATACGACGGAGGCAACTTATTCTCGCAACGTCCCATAACGGGCAGCATTAATTGAAGGCAATTTACTGGGTGTACAAAGCACTGTGATTAAAAACTTGGCCACCGTCCAATAATCGTACTTCTTTCGTGACAATATTTTAATTATAAATATTTTGGTATATTCTAGCTTCCACCAATCCTGGCTGGCCGATGATTTGAACTCATGTGCGACTGGTGCAGAGGCCTCCAATGGCTACACGACATATTCTTATGTATAAATAATTGTGGTAAAGATATGCCTATTTTTTATTTATCAACGATGTTGAAAGTTATATAACCGGAATGAAATGTCTGGATATTAGTGGAAACTAACGTAGAGATTTGGAGAAAATAGTTAATTATTACTATTAGAAAATAAGAAAGAGATGGTGGAGGAGCTGGGGTGTGGCTCCACCGTCAACTTGGCATATTCGCTGCTTGCTCCTGCTTGGGCTTGAGATAGATTTTCATTGTCTCTACTTAATGTCCTCTCTCGATTTCTTTGTTTTAATTTAATTTTTGCATATTGTGGTGGATGTATCTCAGCAAGAAGGAGAACGTGGACCCCACAAATCACACCACATGATCTTTTGATCAGCCCTTTCTCTACCGGTCCCAGCCTTTTTTCGCCTCCACCATTATGTGTGGCCGTGGGGATGCTTTGTAGCTTTCCTTTTTTTTTTTTTTTTTTTGTTACTAGTTTCAATAATTGCAATATATATATATATATATATATATATATAGACACACACATATTCATATGAGGACTACACTCCACTAAAGTCTTAGGACCATATACATTTATAATACAACCGATTTTTTAGATTAGCTTTGATTTTTATTCTTATTAATAAAATTGTAAAAAGTTTATTATCATTCTATATTTTCTTATGAAAGAAGACTTAAAAAGAATATCCTAAACTGATAATTGATTGAGGCTTTATTTTCTTTATTTAGTTTTCTCACACATCATTTCTTGAAAGCAAGGCCGGCTTTAGGATTTTAGGTGTTTTAGGCTATTTTTTAATAAGACATCTTTTTATTATGCAATTTCAACACTCAAAGAAACATAAAATATCTAATAATTCATTCCATATTTAGTTCTTGAATTTCAACAATCATGCATTAAGAAAATTTTAAAATTTTTTTAAAAATTAAAAAATAGTAAAATAGATATCTTTTTTACTTCTATTAGAACAACTATAAAAATAAACAAACAAATTAATTAAAAGATTATTTAAATATAGAATATTTAGAATTGTAGCATATAGAAAGTTGAGAAGATATATTGATTATCAGATAATAGATGTGGACTTTATATTTAAAGAAAATAATTTTTTTTCTTTTTAAATGAACTAATGAATGTAATGAAACTAGTATTATCTACATCAAGAATTGTTTTCATCTATTAATTTTTTTAATTATAAGATTTTTAATAGAAATTAAAAAGAAAGAGCTAGCTAACTTACAGATCCAGCTTTAGTCAACTTTCATACACACTCATTTGCATGCTTTTTGTCTCTCCTCAAGACATCTGTGCTCTTTCCATTGGGAGTGTACGTTACAAATTCTGTAACATAATAACCTCTTAAAAAGAATACTAAGAATCAAAACTTTTAATGATAAATAATTAAATTTTCTTTATATTTTTAATTTTTTTTAGAAAAGACGAATTAATAGTTAGATAATATTATTAATTATATCTCTTTAACACTTAAATTAATAAATATAGTTAGGTTTTCCTACAATATGTAATTAATAAAAATTTATTAATTAAAGAATTATTCATAAATACTTTAAAAAAAAGGAACTTTTCTAAAATGTGAGATCTTAAACAATTGTTTTTTTCGCCCACCGCTACTTGGAAGTTGGAAGCGTCCACTTAAGTAAACATTTTTAGCAACGGTGGCTTTCAAACTTATTAAAACCTTATCAGCGTCGTCATTTTTCCTTTTTTTTTTTTTTTTTCTGAATACCACCAATGCGGCAATGCCCATAAATAAAGCGATACGTGCCATTATTCGTGGAGCCATGCAAGCCATTATTGGTACCATTATTCCTTCAGCCATGCAAGCCATTATTTGTGCCGTTATCCATGGAGCCTGACTGCACGTGTTACATTTAGTTGTTATTTTAAATTTATTAGTTTGTGGGTTTGTTAAATAAATCTATGATGGCTGATTTTCAGCTAAGTGGAAAGTTAGTTTCCTAACTTTTGGCTTTGTTTGTTATTTTTTAGTATTGTATAGATTATTATATATAGTCGGAAGTGTCATGAATAAAGGGGAGGAAAATTAAAAACCAAACCACCTTTTCTTTCTCTTCTCTTCTGCCTTATAAATTCAAACGTATCATAAAGCACTTCCAAGAGTGATTGTTTTATTTAGTATTACGTTTCTGCGTGCTATTTGGTCTGTTACGTACCCCTCTTTTCTTCTTTGGTCTGTTAAAGGAAAATGCAAGTTACAAGTTAGCGCCATACTCTCTTTTCTTCTTACTAACTCTTAACAAAAAACCACCACCAAATCAAAAATCCCAAGATTATAGAACCTAAAGCACCAAGAACACCAGCACCAATAATAACACCAATATCCTTACCACTGAAGCCACCGCTTTTACCCAGCGGCTTACCGCAAAGTCCGCTATTTCCAGCAAAACTTTCTTCCGGAAACCTCGCCAGATCAGACGGTATTGTTCCCGACAAATCATTTCCAGCAACGGAAAATTCTTTCAAACGATCTAACCGGCTGACTTCGAAGGGAATTGAACCGGACAATTTATTATTACTTAAAATAAGTTTGTCAAGGAACCTACACTCCACGATCTGCGACGGGATTGGACCGGAGAAATGGTTGTTGGAGAGATCGAGTTGAACGACGTACGGAAGCCACTTGCAGAGGTCGACCGGGATCGAACCGGAGAGAGAGTTGCCGGACAGATCTAGAGTTTGCAAGCTGTGACAGAGCTGTAGAGAGTCGGGGAGTTGACCGGAGAGTTGCATTGAACTTAAAGTGAGACTGATGATTCGGTTCTCTTTCTCGTTCCAACAAGCAACGCCGTTTAGCCTGCAGATTGCACCGACGGTCGTGTTGGTAAATGTCCAGGAAAGCCGGCCATCTGGATCCTTTATAGAGTTTTGGATTCCTTCCAAACATTTGACATCGTCTTCGATTGAAACAGTAAGTAATGAGTAGCTTAGGAGCAGAAGTGAAGCTAAGATAAAGCGGATCTTCATGGTTTGATTGTATTAACTCAGAATCAGGGATGGTTAGGGTTTGAGATGGTGGTGGCTCAAGCGTAAAGAAATGCTGGTGAATGAGAAAAAAGGGCGGCCATTGACCGAGACTGAGTTTTGGAGACAGGAAGACTATTCTTTATATTTACATAAAATTATTATTGACATTAATTTTACAAACGTTCTCATAAAGTATTATTTAAATTTTTATTCTTAATATTCAAGATTTGTTTATTTCACTCATATTATTAAGAAAAAAAAATTAACTTTTACCTAATAATTGAGCAAGAATTTAAACTCCTATAATATTTTCGTAGAGGCTTAAAACGCTGCAGCGAGGGCAGCAGCCTAGCCGAGTGCTTGCTCGGATTGTTTTGATTTGCGCCGAAACGCCGACATTTTAGTATGAGTGTGTGTGTGCAGTGGCATGAAATACCCTCGGATTAATTAATATGGTGATTACTCGAGGCTTAGAACAGCTGAGTGGGTACCAAATTCCTTGTTAACTAATAGTTTAATTAGTTGAACTTCAACTTCTGACCGTCGTTTGTGGAACCTCTGCTTCTTTATTACTGGTTGAACGCGAAATTTCGTTTACTGCCTTTATTTATTAAAAGAAAAATGGGAATTATCTTTCGGGTCAAGCACGGTATTCGGTCGCTTTCAGGCGTCAACTGTTGTGGTACTTGGTCAATCATTCACCTGTCCTTCAGTTTCTAATTGGGCTACGGAGGGCATTCAAAATATGGGGCCCATACTTGGGGCGCAGGACAGTCTCTTCCAATTCAAATTCGGGCTGAATTCTCGGTCCAATGGTTTGGTTAATATTTGCAGCTTGTAACAACATTCAAGTGGGAGCGTTAGTAAGCCACTGGGCTTTTGGTGAGGTGAGGCTCATGATTGAGGTCACGAGTTCAACACATGACGTATTGTGGGATTTAATTTCCTTCACCGATTTGGTGAAGGTAGTCTTCTCACTTCGAAATGTGGTGGAGTGGGCGTCGCCGAATATTAGAGAGGTGAAATCTGAGGCGTCTTGTAAAATTGATGTAAACTAGTCGCAGTAATATTCTGATTTGTAAATATCAGTTGTAATCTCATGTAATATGAGTTGTACTCTTGAACAATAGTCTCATGTAATAAAAAAAAAAAAATGGGAGCGTTAGTCTTTGTTATAAATAGTTGGCAGATTTAGCAATCAACAAAATCCTGTACAGACAGTATAGTATGTGTTTGGTCGACCACAAAATTGGAACAGCACGAGATAAAAGATTTAATTAGCAGCGTCACATCACGCACTGATAGATTATCAAATGAAGCACTACTTGGAAGTTGGAACCATGCCACTGAGTGAGAGAGAGAGATTCTTGGGAAAGGGAAAACAAAAAAAAACAAATACAAAAACTCATAAAAGCTAACTTTACGGTGGAATAGAACTTGTGCCTGCTGAAATGGCTCCAAGCCCCCAGAGCAACTTATCTTAGAGCTTGATCGTGATATTGCTATAAAAGCTTCAGATTATATTACAAGAATTCGTGAGAAGAACAGAAATGTTTTGAACAATGCATCAAAAAGCTTCTCCTTTGTAATGCCTCCCCCTCCTCTGCTCGTTAACAAATGATATAATAATATATTGGTACCAATCAGTACTCTGTACTCATTATTATGATTTATGAACCAGTGAGTGTTTCCGTCAGTGATACATCCAGAAAAATTAACAAATAAAGAACCAAATTTATATTGCTATTTCCATTTCACTTCAGATTTTGATAAATTCTCTGTTGATCTTCCCTTTTACTTGACTTTTAAGGAGATATCAAGGAAGTTGAAGGCTGCCGGCCGGGACACTCCTAGCTGGTGTTAAATTAAAAATAAAAATAAAGAAAAATAAAAGTAAGCAAAGAAATCATAACCACGCAATTTTATAAATTCCTTGAGCATATTTAATCATTAAGATTGACTTTTGATGGAAGATTAACTGAATTATTTTATTAATTAGACGCAAACACGCAAAAAAGAAATCATATAATTCTTAAACCCATAAAAGAAATGTAATATGTTACTGAAATCAATAGTCATGGAATGCAAAACATTCTACAAAAAGAATTTAGAAAGGACATAAATGATTTTTTTTTTCTTTTAACGAGATATAATACGATTGGCATAGTTATATTCACAATTCAATGGAGTGTAGAATTTAACCATCTTAAAAAAATTATTCACAAATTTCTTAAAAAATTAGAAGAATAATAGCTTCACACATAAATATGGGGGACTTAAATAAAAGCTCCCAAGTGACCAGTGAGGCTAGGTGGAAACTATGAGTTTGTTCGAATCAACGGCAAAGTTTCGGACGTTGTTCTAATGGCCGGGTTGTGAATACGCAAACCGCACGGTGCGGCTCTCCGCACCAAGTGTAGCTCTGACCCAAATAAGGGTAATATGAAGCCCCAAAATAATGTAGTCCAGGCCCAAAACCGAAATTAAAAGAAGTCTAAATATCATATTGTTTATTTTTCACTTGCTCAAACGACTGTTCTGTTCCCATTCTGATGTTATTTTTGGAAAAGTGAGTTCTTTTCTACTCGGCAGTTTGGTCTGCAAGCGAAATACTCAGTGGAGTTTATTGGTAATGATTTGTTCTATCATATTTAATTTTTTACTTGGTCATCTTTTTCCTGAATAGTTGTTAAAATTTTTCTTCAGTTCCACCGTATTTGATAATTTTTTTCTCCTATTTTGCAATTATTACTGGTAAATTCATATGCCTGAGCAGAAATTACTTGGTGTGACAAATTTAGGGCTAGTTTATAAAGAAACTGAGTTCATTCGATATTCAGATAATTTTTTGTTTCCCTTTTGTAAGATTGTGTTTAGGCATCATTTTTTCTGCTTGAATTATATACTAACGTGAATATTAATTATAACACAGTTGATGCCATGGATCGAACATCAGAGCTGCCTAGTTTTATAATTCGTCATATAATGTCCAATTTGTTTGCAATGTTGAGCGAACTATCATTTTGTCAAAAAGATGGAATTAGTTACATATGCCAATTACTTTACTGGGGGACAAGTAGGTTGAATGGTGGAAATTATTGGTCAACAAAGGAAGATGAAAAATTCATGGAATTTGTGGACGCTTCCCTGCTTCAGTTCTGCAAGCTTAAGGTTTGTTTGCCGAAATTGAGAGTATTCCTGACTCTTCTGGATGTTAAAGTATGATAAGCTCCTATGGTTGGTGAATGGAATGGGATTGGCCATTGACAAAACGGTAAAAGAGTTAGGTTTTAATGTCAGAAGTGAAAATACTGTGTTTACTGTTTGTAAATGATCAGATGGTCCAATGGCTTACTGGTTAATGCTCATTGCTTGAAGATTGTTTTGTTCTGATTGTTGGGACTTGAAGTATTTGCGTGTCTCCGGGGCTGTCAAACTCGAGGTTGTAGGGATTAGATTATCTGTTGAGGAAATTGAAATTTCAGAAATTGTTGTTCCAAGTTTTCAGCGGTTAACATTTCTCTTTCTTGGGGAGAGCAAAGACCACGCCTAATTGAGTAGTTAGGTCTGCACATTTTAAAAGTTAAGTTATATTCGGTGTAGTTTATTGATGAAGAGTTTTATCACCTTATCTCGAGCTTATGCTTTCTCGATGATCTCTTGTTAAGTTTTTGTTGTTTGCCTGAAAGGATTAAGACTTCTAGCAATGAGCTAAAGAATTTACAATTTTATACCTGTGAAAATTTGAAGCTAATTGATGCTGATATACTTTCCTTTACTTACTAGTTCAATCCAATTATACTATTATATCAATGAATGCCCAGTGTCCGTGGAAGGTCGGCTTTGAATCCAATTTAATTCTCTCCTTTACTTGTTTGCCGTCATTTATCAAGTTTTCATTTAATTTCAACGAATTCAGAGAATGTTCCCCTTCACACTTTTGCAAATTAGGAACTTGGAGTTATGCATGAATGAGCCACTATCTATTATGAAACTTTGTTGGATGCTATCTTTTTCAATTTATTCTCCAAATACTTTGCCAGTGGCTATGATGTTTGAGGAAGATCGAAACTGTATTGACTATTGAGTTGTCAAATGAAGTCATTTAATCTTATCATATCTGTGTTATAGTCTACATATTATCATTGATGGTTTTAGCGCAAGTAATGTATAAGTACGGTAAACTCGAAATATTTCCATCCTTGGTCTGCTTAAACTTTTATCACGAAAAGGTCATATTATAATGTGATGAGTTATAAAAAGAGTAATTACAACGACTTAATGCAATTTATATTACTGGATCAAAAGTCGAGGAAGTTTTGAACTCCTGCTATGCATTTAATTTACAAATGCAAGTAAAAATATATGATAATGCCCTGCTCCAAATTTTCTCTCCTATGTAGCCTTTGTTATCACTGTATTATAGTTGAGGTGAAATCCTACATTTTAATTTCTGATGTATGGTTGGACTAATGGCTTCCTGAGCAGCTATGGAATGGAGATGTAAAGCCTTGCAATTCTTGTCAGATCAAGTGTTGGCGGCATTAATTACTTCAAAGATATAATAATTGAGAGCTTCCTACAAGTTGCAAATCAGATATTTAACGATATTGATTATTTGATATGTCGATGGTATCTGCTTGCACAGGGAGTTTCAGAATTTAATGTTGATTAGTGTTGTTTTACTTCAATGACAAGTCCAACTCTTGAACGTTTATGTAAACTTTTTCAGTGTCACAGAACTTGTTGAAAAAGCGTTTGATCTTGCTTTATTCACCCTCTTTACACTATGGGACGATCTGGTGATGCTATTCAGTTTTTCATAGTTTATAATTGTCGCATTTAGAACATGGAACACCGTAGCAGTGAGTTGGCTTAGACTATAGAGGTTTTGGACTTTGAACAAATAATTTTAGCCAGATGGGTTTGAAAATCTTCTACAAAACCAATGTTGGCTGCTCCGTCGCTCGTTCTTTTAGCTACCTTTTTCTGCATCTTCTGGCCATCTGATTCTGAGCTTAGGATTGAAGGACTTCATTTGATCCAATAAAGATGTTCATTTGCTTGGCTTCTTATGATTGAATGATCTCATCAAAAAGGTGAGCTCAGCTCAGGTCGATACTAGATTTTAATTCTTAAAATAATGGTGTACCTAGTCTATCAAATCAACTTTTCAGACTGATTGATAAATCTAACCTAAAGCATATCCCATGTCTGACTGCATAAACCAGAATCCCAAGATCTCCCGACTGCCAAGGCCACATAAAAAACCCACTAATCACCCTGACCTGGGACATTGTCTTGTTCATACTATCAGAGATGCTAATAATTAGTTAATTACAAATAATATGACCACTTTCATTGAACTTTTGTATGACCCGATTGCAAGTAAGTTTATCATTTTGATGAATTGATTGCTTTTTGTGAAAAACGAATCTCATGGAAGCTTTACAACTGTTAGTGAACCTGATTAAATGAGAAAGAACAGATGAGTCGTGTACATGCTGTTACTGTGATCTTGGTAGCAGATAATTAGCTCTCATTTAGGCTAATGTGGATTAGTTAGTTATTTGTGTTAGCTCTCACGTGTGTGTAACTAATTAGCTAACAAACTATAACAAGCTCAGTTGAGCTATTATATAAAGAAATGTAAAAGTTGTACTCAACAAGTTAACGTGAATATTTCTGTAAGCTTTTATAATGAGATTCTCTTTCATTTTCTTTAACTTTCTCGACTGCCAAACATAAACACTTGAGTTTCTATCTTGGTATCAGAGCCAAGAATGGAAAATATTACTTAATCTAATTCGTCTTTAAACTTTGTTACACTTGTAAAATTGGATAAAAACAATTTCATTCTGTAGAGGACTCAAGGCTTGGCATCAATTAAAGGAAATGGTTTAGAAGGTTACATCAATGGTAATCTGAAATGTCCAGAGCAATTTCTTTCACTTATCAACACCAGTGAAGCTTCAACATTGGATACAAGTGAGTTAAGATCTGTAAATCCAGAATTTATTACTTGGATGAAAACATATCAACTTCTCTTAAGCTGGATGATGTCTTATATTCAGCAAAGCTTACTGTCAACCGTGATTGATTGTGTAACTTCAAAACAGCTTTGGGAATCACTTAACAGTATGTTCATTTCTCAATCTCAAGCTAGAATTCAAACTCTTAGAATGCAAATCCAAACTATTAAAAAAGGATCTATGAGTACGGCTGATTACTTTGGTAAAATCACACGTATAGCAGATACATTAGCCCTAGCAGGGAAACCAGTTAAGTTGAATGATTTTGTTATACATGTGTTGACTAGTCTTGACTCCTCTGATTATGAATTTTTGATAACTATTGTTCTAGCCAGAGAATGAACCATTACCTTAGATGATTTGTACTCACTACTTCTTAATCATGAAAATAGAATTGAACAAAAGAAAAGAAAAATAGCTAGTGAAGTCATGCATAATATGTCTGCAAATATAGCTCAGAAAGGTCAATACTCTGGCAAAAATAATAATGGTTTTCAGAGAAACACCGGAGAAAATTTTGGAAATGATAATAGTAGTTTTCAGAACAACAATACATCTCAATTTGCTGGTGCAAGGAATTTTTCAGACATTATCTGTCAGATTTGCTTTATTCTTAGATATGGAACAAACAAGTGCAGGAACATGTTTAATCCTTCATTTGTTCCTCAGAAGAATTTTGGTAGAGGAAATTTCAGAGGTCAATATGGCAGAGGCAGGTCATTCAATGGTTTTGGTAGAGGTTCAATTTTTCCTGGACCTAATTTTGGAAATCCCTATATGCCTAGAGGGGCAGTATTTCAAGCTAATATGGCTTATTCAGACCCTGCTTTCATGTCTGGTTATACACCTCTTAATTACTCTTCTGGCTATAATGCTCTCACTCTTGGTTTTTCTTATGGATTCTCTCTATATTTTCCTGGAAATATCACAAGTAGAATGCCTAGTACCTTTGCACCATCAAGCTTAAGCACCTTATGTTGCAAATCCTGAGATTGTTGAACATCCCTCCTTGCTTTCTCAGTGGCATTTTCAGAATTCTAAATAAGATAATTCTCTCTTTTACAAAAGAGAAAATGGTCATTTACTTTTGGTGTTGGTATATGTCGATGACATTATCATCACTGGTTCTAGCTCAACTAAAGTTCAACAAGTTATTCAAGATATGCAGCATACTTTTGCCTTGAAAGACCTTGAAGTACTCAATTATTTCTTAGGTCTTGAAGTCTCAAAATTGCAGAATGGAATTCATCTATCTTAAGCCAAATACATTGCTGATATATTGGCAAAACATGACTTGATTAGTTGCAGTCCAATTCCCACACCCATGTTTACAGGTTAGTATCTCACCAAAACCTCAGGTACTGACATTACAAATGTTTCTCAATATAAAAGTCTTATTGGGGCATTATAATATGTTACTCTTACTAGATCAGAAATAGTTTTCACTGTTAACAAGCTCAGTTAGTTTTTATCTAATCCTAAGACTTCTCACTGGGAAGCTTGCAAAAGATTATTAAGATATCTCAAAGGCACAATTCATTTTGGACTTCAGTTTTATAATTGTGGAGCCATGCAAACAAACTATTTTTCAGACTCAGATTAGGCTTGTGATCGAGATGATAGGAGGTCAGTGACTGGTTATGCTGTGTATCTTGGTCCCAATTTGGTTTCATGGTCTTCCAAGAAACAGTCAACTGTCTCACGATCAAGTACAGAAGCTGAGTATAGAGCTCTGGCTCATGCTGCATATGAGGTTATTTGGATCCAATCTTTACTTGCTGAGTTTCAAATCAAGCTGAGCACAACTTTACTTATGTGGTGTGATAACTAAGGTGCAATTGCCTTAGCCTAGAACCCAGTTTATCATGCAAAAACAAAGCATGTGGAACTGGATATTTATTTCATCAGAGACAGGGTTGCCTCAAAAGAAATTGTAGTTTGTTTTATTCCAAGTGAAGATCAAATAGCAGATGTGTTAACCAAGGCTCTCACTTTCACTCAATTTCATTACTTGCGCAGTAAGCTAAATGTGCATCCTAGATACTCAACTTCTATAGGGGATGATAGTTAGACTGATGAAATAAGTCGAGCAGAGGAAAGAAGTAATGGAACTCCAGTTAAAGAGGGGATGTAAGTGAAGTTGATAAAATAAGAAGAGCAGAGGAAAGAAGTAATAAGAGAAGAAAGAACTTCAGTTCAAGGAGGGATGTTAGTGAAGCTAATTAAATGAGAAAGAACAGAGGAGTCGTGTACATGCTGTTACTGTGATCTTGGTAGCAGATAATTAGCTCACTTAAGCTGACATGGATTAGTTAGTTATTTGTGTTAGCTCTCACGTGTGTGTAACTAATTAGCTGACAAACTATAACAAGCTCAGCTGAGCTACTATATAAAGAAGTGTAAAAGATGTACTCAGCAAGTTAACGTGAATATTTATGTAAGCTTCTATAATGAGATTCTCTTTCATTTTCTTTCATTTTCTTTAACTTCCTCGACTGCCAAACATAAACACTTGAGTTTCTATCAACAACAAATGCTAGAACAAAATTTAAAAATTTCATGAAATTTTAAACCCAGTCTTATTCATCAATATCTATCTCCATTATTTTAAGAAAAAGTAGTGGTCTCACATTGATTATTGTAAATACTAAAATAGAGGTCCAATTCTGTTTGGTATTAAGATATCGTAACTTTTTAATCTAATTATTTAAAAAAATTAATAATATGTAATAAATATAATTATCAAATAATAATTATAACAAAATTAATAAATATAAAATCAAATCAATTTAATTTAAAAAAAAAACAAATAATATTTAGTTGTTGGGTCGTAACTTAAAAGTTACGACTATCTATCTTCAAAACTAAAAAGATTCTCGCTTTAATGATATTATAATAAAAATCTATGGTGCTGCATTTATTTTAGTGATGCAAAACAGCTAAATTATTCTCCACCTCAATAGCACAAAATCAGAGCATCGAAACAGAAATGACATAAACAGCATTTTCAATTTTCAGATATTTTACCCACTTGTTCGCGTTTGTAACTTCGAGTTAGACCAACCAAACCACATGCAACAATATAGAAGTACCCGGTTCTCTACATCATCTCACAACAGAAGCAACAAGAGTCTAGAGAAATAAACAAGAATCCCCCACAAATGAAAACGACACCCCATCTCTGTCTCTCTAACCTGTACAAACTACAAACAAGGTATCACCTAATAGCCTAAAATAATTGTTTTCTTGATTAAACCAATATTAATATATCTTATATAACCCCAATTTAATTCCAACTCCAACCTTTACTGCGCCCTAAATTTCATGCATGATATTACCATATCATATAATAAATTCTTCAAGCAACACTGATGATGCTATTGCTGTCACCACTGGACATGGCCTGAAAAGCTGCTGACGAGTGTGGTGTTTGTGACGACTGCTCGTCGGAGGATGATGACGGCGTAGAGAGCTTCAGCGAGAGAGGCAAAGTGTCCATGGCCACGTCCACTTGGGTGGTTTTCTCATTCAAATTAAGACCACCCAGTTTTGAAGACGGAGGAACCGGATGAATCGGTATTGGACGAATGAGCTTTGGTGATGTTCTGGGCTTGTTGCTTGGTCCTATTGTGAGATTCTCCATGGACTTCTCGCCGCTGACCGGTAACACTACTGCAGAATGCTTTACAGGATAAGCTGAGACCGGAAATCCTCCAGGATGTCGATTTAACTGCGGCTGCGGCACTGTTATTTTTTCCTGATGACGAGTCTGTTCTTCTTCCATTGACGAACCCATGAACTGTAAATTGATATAAATAGAATGACGTTGTAGTTAAAGAAATATGTAATAAGCTTATTTTACTATTAAAATGAATGATTATAATTAATTTAATAATTACATATAGTAATGGATTATGCTTAACTAATTTACCGTATCAGTCGAACTGGTGGTGATATCAAAGAGACTAGATCTGCGGCGTCTTTTATTCTGGTTAAAGCGACGGAGGAAGTACTTCTGAGCATGGCTAGCAACTTGCGTCGGTGTGCGCGTCTTCACAAAGTTTCTTGAGATTCCCCTCCAATCTCCTTTCCCAACTTTCTGTAACCCTAACAGGAACAGCCTGTGTTCTTCCTCCGTCCATGGAACACCTGCACGTGTGTGTCGATATATAAACTAAGATTATTGATTTCATTTAATCTGGTCAGAATATGATTTTATTAACTAATAAATAAATATTTTCGCAATAAAAATGGGAAATTAAGTGGACTACATATATATATATATATATACAATTCAAGTACCTCTCTTGCGCTCACGGCTGCTACCGGAGGCGTGAACGATGTCATCGGAGGCATAGCCCGCATCAGCATTAGAATCTTGAGGCTGATCGAATTGGGAAAGATTGTCCATGCTAATACTTTTCCTAAAGGCCGAGCTACCCTCAGTGACTCGCACGCCAAACAGCATGATTCCATTCTCTTCAGACCCTGCGCCACTGCTTCCACCACCACCAGCCTCGGCGCATGTGCGCGAGTTGTGGCCGTTGTTCCCACACTGTGAGCAACTGCGAGACATTTTTGTTTTTCTTTGGTTGCTTCCAAAAGAAAAAAGAAAATAATTAGAGAGACCAGATGTATTATCTCTCTCGTAGTTCATGCAAAGAAGATAAAAATTGGCTCCAAGTGAGGCTAGGAAATGATATATAGGAAAAAGTTAGTGACGGTAGTTTCAGTTAATACAGTAATCAGCGTAGGATTTTGTTATTTTGATTAAAATAAATAAATAAATAAAATATCTTTGTTACAATACTTCGAACGAGCATTGACTCCTATATATTATGCCAGTGATGAAGGCATATCCTCTCCAGTCTCCAGACCCATTTCCACATCATGAATCAGGACCGTCGAAAAATGCGTCCACCTCATTACGATACGACCGAGGCAACTTATTCTCGTAATATCCCATAACGGGCAGCATTAATTGAAGGCAATTTGCTGGGTGTACAAAGCACACTGATTAAAAATTTGGCCACCGTCCAATAATCGTACTTCTTTCGTGATAATATTTTAATTATAAATATTTTGGTATATTCTAGCTTCCACCAATCCTGGCTGGCCGATGATTTGAACTCGTGTGCGACTGGTGCAGAGGCCTCCAATGGCTACACGACATATTCTTATGTATAAATAATTGTGGTAAAGATATGCTTATTTTTTATTTATCAACGATGTTGAAAGTTATATAACCGGAATGAAATGTCTGGATATTAGTGGAAACTAACGTAGAGATTTGGAGAAAATAGTTAATTATTATAATTAGAAAATAAGAAAGAGATGGTGGAGGAGCTGGGTGTGGCTCCACCGTCAACTTGGCATATTCGCTGCCTGCTCCTGCTTGGGCTTGAGATAGATTTTCATTGTCTCTACTTAATGTCCTCTCTCGATTTCTTTGTTTTAATTTAATTTTTGCATATTGTGGTGGATGTAGCTCAGCAAGAAAGGAGAACATGGACCCCACAAATCACACCACATGATCTTTTGATCAGCCCTTTCTCTACCGGTCCCAGCCTTTTTTCACCTCTACCATTGTCTGTGGCCGTGGACTGTGTGGTAGTGGGGATGCTTTGTAGCTTTTCTTTTTGTTTTCTTTTTTTTTTTTAAACATCAATAATTACAATCTATACACACACATATTCATACGCGGCCTACAGTCCACTAAAGTCTTAGGACGATATACATTTATAACACAACCGATTTTTTAGATTAATTTTGATTTTTATTCTTATTAATAAAATTGTAAAAAATTTATTACTATTCTATATTTTCTTATGAAAAAAGACTTAGAACAAATATCCTAAACTTTTAAATTTTTAATTTGATAATTGATTGAAGCCCTATTTTCTTTATTTAGTTATCTCGCACATAATTTCTTGAAAACAAGGCCAGGTTTAGAATTTTGGAGACCTTAGGCGATTTTTTTATGAAGCCTCTTTTTATTATGAAATTTCAATACTCAAAGAAATATAAAATATCTCAAAATTTGTTTCATATTTAGTTCTTGAATTTCAACAATCATTAAAAAAATCTTAAAAATTATTTAAAAAACTAAAAGAAAAGTAAAATAGATATATTTTTTACTTCCATTAGAACCATTACGAAAATAAATAAAAAAATAAAGAAGAAAAACACTAGTTTAATATAGAATATTTAGAATCGTAAGACATAAAAAGCTGAGAAGATGAATTGATGATAAGATAATGGATATAAATTTTATATTTCAAGAAAATATTTTTTTTCTTTTTCAATGAAGTAATGAATGTCATGAAACTAATATTATCTACATCAAGAAATTGTTTTCATCCATTTATTTCTGACATTATAAGATTTTTAATAGAAATTAAAAAAGAATACTAAAAATTAAAAAATTTAATGTCAAACACTTTACATTTTTAATTTTTTTTTCTTGAAAAGACTAATAATGAATGAATTAATAATGAGATAATGTTATTAATTATATTTTTTAACACTAAAGTTAATAAATATAATTTAAGCTTTCCAACCAAACATAATTAAAAAAAATTATTAAATGAATACTAAAAAAAATATTTTTCAAAATGTGAGATGTTAAATACTTAAAACACTCATCGCTTGGCCGAGTGGTTGGCCTTCTCATGAATGTGAGGGTAAAGTTCACATGAAAGTATTGTGAGGCGAATATTAGTGGCTCGCCATGAAATGCAGTGGAGTAGATATATCACTCTGCTGGAGGGGTTCGTCTGAGCGTGTCTTGATAGCGTGAAAATGTAATAATATAAGTCAAAGTATATATCTGATTGTAAATATCAGTATATAGATCTACTGTAATAGCGATTATAAGCATGTAATTAATCTTAAAATAAACCGAGAGAGCGTCCACTTGACTAGTTGAGTAAACATTTTTTGCGGCGGTGTCTTTCAAAATTATTAGAACCTTATCAGCCTCGTCATTTTTTCTTTTCTTTCTTTTTTTTTTTGGGAACACCACCAATGCTCATAAATTACGTTTCTGTGTGCTACTTGGTCCCTTGCGTAAAATCAAAAAGCTGATTAGCAGCAAGCACGTGTTGTTATTTGCTCCGCTTGCTTGTCAAACTTTTTCTTTCCAAATAAAATTGAATTTTAAATTTATAATGACGGTCGCAGCTGGGCCCCCACTCAGCACCTTTGTTTCCTTTTGTCTTGTTGCGCCTTTGTCTTCATGCGTACTATTTTCAATTTAAAAACATTGACATCGTAATTTGTATGGCCAGCTTGACATACACGGTATGTGTGGCGGCTAATATTCCAGGGCTACAATTTTCATTGTTATTCTATTTCATGTTCCATCCAAATTTTCATTAATGGAGATAAAAGAAGCACTTTATTCTTGTTCATTTCTCTCGGACTTCGTCAACAATCGTAAGCATTCATAGTGATAAAACAACATCACATCTATGCATCCCATTAATGGGCAAGAGTTGACAATTTGAATAACGATTCGTGCAAATATATATGACGCGTGTTCGTGAAGATTTATAGGTGACAACAAATTATTAGATTGCCTTTGTCAAATGAATCCCAGTACCACCATTATTAAGGACATTGACTGAAACCAACCATTGAAAAGGAGTTAAAGAAATTAAAAAAAATGTGATTTATTACCAATCCTAACAATTAATTGTGCCTGGTTTGCGGACTGGGTCACTGAAAGCAAAAGGCCACCTACGTGTCACGTATTTCACATGTTTGGATGAGGAATAAAAAAATCTTGATTTACTCCTGTCGTGGCCAAACACTGGAAATAACTTAGCCGCGCCCCAATCGTTAACATCTCCATGCCAAATTGCCAATATTAGAGTGATTTTAGAATAAGCTGAAGCTGACTTGAGTTTTTTCATCGAACTTGGTTCTGCCACGTGTTTTGAGATTTGTCATAACAAGAAAATTACTTGGATTCCTCGTTACAATAGGATGGGTTGAGTTCGTCAAATAATAATAATAAGTTGAGGACCCTATCTATAAGGATTATTAGCCGCTCAATCAAAAATTTCATAAACCTTATTTTGTGAAAGTCAAAATTTCTAATGGAACAGTGTCTAGTAAGGAAGATGAAAAAAAAACTCTGGGTAGATCTCACGTATGGCAATGCCAAGATCTATTTCGGGTAATTTTTTTTATTCGGATTTAAAAATTTAGATTTTATGTTTTATGATTTTTAAATTTTAGTTTAATGAAATTGAATTTAAAATTATAGACTTTAAATGTTTAAAATTTAAAATATATATGTAATAAGAGGGCCAAATAAATATAATTATTTAAATGAATATATATATATATATATATATATATATATATATATTATTTAATTTTTTTTCCCTATAATTTGGGCTCTTGGTCAAACTCCAGGCTTATTAAGCGAAACTTATGTTTGGTCCTAACCTCATTCCTAAACTGAATATTACGTGGCCGGCATCACCTATGTTCTGACCGGACAAGTATTTTCGACATACTTATTGTATAGGCATTGACAAATAAGTGGAGCACAGGGACATCATTATCTCAAAGCTGTCCAAATAGATTGTCGTGATGAAAAATGAATATAAAACATAAAATACTCCCAGTCATTGGATCACAATTATATATGTTTGACTTTCGCTTTCTAGTCTAAATTGTTAACTAATTAACGGTCATGATGCGTTATTTTTTTTTTATGGCATCAATAATGTGGTGAATGCATATCATGGATTTTAATAAATGATGTAAAAAAAAATTATATTAATAAAAAGATATAAGACCTCTAAAGTATTTTGATTAGTTAACAACTTGGTTAAAGAGATTATTTACAAATTAAAAGAAGAAAAAAGAGTTATTATAAATCACTACCTCTCTTTTTTGCATTGAATTCATAAATCTCTCTATTTAATTTGAGTTTATCAACTTACTTTTAAAGGTTACCTCTTGCTTACTAGTTAGCTAACTACTTATCCACTAAATATTTAATCTTTACATAATGATAAAGATTAAATATTTTAAATTCAAGGGTCTGAAACAACGCTTTTTTCAATGATGTGAAAAAATCATACAGCACCATAAAAAATCAGTAAAATTATACAAGTTTTAAAAAAAACAAAAAACAAAAATACAGTCACAAATTTAAACTCATTATGAAATTTAGAACCTTTATTTTAAAGAATATTAATCTGACCCTCCAATTATATTGAGTTTTTAATAAAAACTTATGCCGTGTATTTTTTTCATAGATTAAGATTTAATTAATTATTTATTTGTATTTGTTAACTAGACATCTAATTTTCTATGATTTAAAAGTAAGTATTTTTTCCCCCCTTAAATCCGACTCTACCTATACTTGTTTCATGTATGAGCTCTTTTCTTTTTTTTCTTTTTTTTTTTTCCTTTTTTTAAGGATGTATGATTTTGAACTGTAGATGTATGATATTTTTGACAACTTTATCTAAAATTATGCATCTTTGCCTTATTTTATGAATTATATTACATGATTTTGTATTGCGCCAAATTATGAGATAGTGCCATATAGTACCGTATTTTATTAGCACGAATTATATTTTAGACAATGAGATTTGATATTATTCATTATAATGAACTTTCTTAGTTTATTTTATAAATAAAATAAAATAAAATAATACAACGGTGGCCGCTGCAGCGCCACCAGCAACCGCCGATCACTACATTCCAATTTCTTTGACTTCATTGTTAGTATCATTAAAATCAACATTGTTGGTGCTACATAAATTGGATACCAATTATTACCAAGGATACTGAAATAGACTTGAACCGTTGAACAGCTGCATAAATTCAACTGCCAGTGGCGCTGATGAAGATTGGCGTGGGCAAGTGTGGTGATTAGGAGGTGGCTGCTCTTGAGGATTAATTTTTAATTTTGATAAATGATACAAATAACTTAATTGAAAAAAGTAGTGTAATATAAATCGAAGGTTAATGCAATGCCACTTATACCAGCGGCGATGGGAGTGCGAGTTTATCCAATGAAGCAAAACCTGCACAAATCTAAAACTTAATGCTATGGAATCCCTTTGTTTTGTTCCAAATATGAGATTACGTTAAATTTATGACTATTTTAACGTTGTGCGGTGGAATGTTCCAATTTCCAATCATGCCTAAGCTTCCTTATTGTTTGAGAGGTTTCTTATTACGGGGCATGAAGCGGACCCTCCATAAAATCCGAACTCAAGCAGACCTCTCGGTCTCAGAAGTCAGAAGAGTAAAACTTTATACACCCCGCTTAAACCCTGATATCACCCTTACGAATTTTATTTCTTCAAATACTTCAATTTAATATATAACATACAAACTCATAAATTAACATCTTTCCATAAAATTTAGCTCTAAAAAAATATTTCTTTAAGATTTTTATTTATAAGATATGTACAAATCATAAATTCTTAAATTATTTTCCTATAATGTCGGGATCATACAAAACCTACTAATTTAAAGAGGTATTAATTAATTAATTAATAGATTATTAATTTATAGAGTGTTTGTACAAATCAATGAACATACATTTAATCGACTAAAATTTATTGTATCCTACCAATCTAATAATTAAAATTGAATTAATCTACTAAATACAAATTAAATTAACAAAAAAATTTGAATTCTTATAATTTCAGAATTCAAGCCTATAACTTCTAACTTTAAGCAGTAATAGGCAAAATTAGAGATGAGATCTAACTCTATTTAAATTTCAATATAAAAGATAAGTAACAATAGAGAGTCATATTATTTAATAAAGGAAAAATTATCATGGCACCACTTTTGTTTTCATGTATATTACGTCATCTAATTAACATATTTTCTAATGTCTTTCTTTTCGCGTTTGTATCAATATTCTTTTCACACTTTTAAATAATTTAAATAAAATTACAATTTTACTCCCAAATAAATTAAAAGACTAACGTTTTAAAAAAAGACATTTATACCCCGATTCACTAACGGAAACAGTAAATTTTAACAGAAATTATCGTTATACCCTTCTAACATATAAAAAAAAAATACATACAAGTTTAACTTATGGTATTAATACCATAAAATTTTATTGAAATTTTAAACTTGTAAATTTAATAATTTTCCACATGTTATCATTTAAACTTGTATATTTATAACTAATTTTTATGTTATTTATTATGGTATTAATTGAAATACAAGTTAACATTAATAACTATTTTTTTTTATTCTGAAGTAATGAATTAAATTTATTTGGCTTGAAGAGGGAATTTGATAAAAATTAAAATAGAGAAATTAGGCAACGATAGTATATTTATAATTTTATTAATAATATATGGACAAATTGAATAATCAACAAATTTTATATGCTAAAAGGATATAACGATAATTTCTGTTAAAAGTTACTGTTTCAGTTAGTGAATGAGGGGTGTAAATGTCTTTTTTGAAACGTAATGGGGTTTTTGTCTCTTTACCTAAACGTTGGGGGTATATTTATCTTTTCTTATTTTTCTTTAATAAAATATCATAACAATTAAATTTGTAATTAAAATAAATTATTAATATATGATATGATTGGGACCACATGATTGTATAAGGATTCCTAGAAAACCTATTAATTACCAATTATAAATTAAATTAAGAAAAAAAACTGAATTCTCATAATTTCATAATTCAAGCCCAGAACTTCTAGCCTCCAGAAGCAATAAGCAAAATTAGAGATGACATCTAATTACATTTAAATTTCAATAAAAAAAGATAAGTAACAATAGAGTCATATTATCTAATAAAATATTGTAAAATTTATATTTGTAATTTTAATAAATTATTAATATATGACATGATTGGGACCACATAATTGTATAAGGAATTTTAGAAAAAGAATTATCTTATTAATTTAACCCTTTGAGCTTATAATAGAGGTTATTAATTTATCAATAATTTATTAACATAATAGAGGTTATTAATTTATCAATTATTAAATTATAAAGGTTTTATTGTAAAATATAGATAATTTTATAATTTTTTTTAAATAAATATTTTTAGTTAAAATTATAAAATATAGATACAAATTATAAAATGGGATAAGTGTAAAAATTTTGTTAAAAAATTGATTTATTATTTAATTTTGAATTTTCTTTTAAAATATCATTGGTTATTCACGGAATTTTAAAGGACTTTTTGAGGGACGTTAAGAGTACTCCTACGCCTTATCTACGGACTACGGTGATTCAGGTATCATCAAATCAGAGTTCAGAGGATGAAGCAATACAATCCGACGCCCGGAACTAAAGATTCCATGCGGCTATCATGTATCAAACCACATGTAATTCCTGCCATTCAAATATCGAAGGGTTTTATCTATACACACTAATTTTTAAGTCTTAATAAACGCAGAGCGGAGAAAAAACACAACTGAATGCCAAATTCATTTCAATGGAAGCGGGAACTATCTTCTACAGCGCCATTCCATGGAAACCCAAACAACCATTCCCTCGTAATCCTTCCAGTTTTCCGCGCTTCATTAGGGCTTCCGCAAGTTCACAATCTCAGGTTTCCATAATTCTTCATATTTATTTTCTGTCCCTATGTGTTGTTGAAATTGAATTCTCAATACAATTTTTCATTTTTCATTTTTTTCATGGGACAAAAAGAGAGGTTACAGAGGACCGAATCCGAGTAAAGACTTGGTGGCCGACTGGGTAATGAACAACGACGATGCCGTTCGGAGCTTGCCCATTTATGTTGGAGGTGCGTCGCTGTTGGCTGTGCTCTTTAACCGCGCCGTTTCGGGCATAGCTCCAGTTGCCGATGCCAGTAGGTAACATTGTTACTAAATTCAGCTTGTTGTTTTATGCTAATCTTATACTGTGCAGGAAAATATTATTTGAATAACGTTGTTAACTTTTTGGCGTTCAATTTCCATGCAGGAGATTTATCTAGAGTACTTTTGAGCTTATTCATTTGATTGAACTTAAATAAAGTTTGTGTTGTCTGCAGTTCACAATCCAGAGCTGATCTATTGGCCATTTCGTTAGCCGTGACCAATATATTAACTGGTTTAGTATGGTTATCCATTCGGCCAAAGTCCATCACTGTGGTGAGAGCGTCACTTATGGTTTTCAGTCTTTCCCTAGCACACACGCACATTGTAGCACATATAGAGACATTAAGTAGATAACTTCAGGGGGTTTGGTTTTTTCCACCTAGAAATTACTGCAATGAACGTGGAAATCTTTTCGTTTATTTCAGGTGAATCCCAAGGGTGTGGAATGTCGGATGATATGCTCTTATCTTCCTGACTCTGTAGTTTCTGAGTTATTATGGTACTACAATCCGTTTTTAGTTTCTATTTCGACCATCTTGATTAATAGTTTCCAATGTTGCATTATAAGCTGCATACATTCATATGAAAATGACATAATCGTTATCTTGATAGTAGTTTTGACTTAGAATGATTTGCCCCTCAATTGGATTTTTATAAACTTACATTTTTCTTCAAAACATTTCAACAAGACATTTTAGTACTAGAATATAGATATGCAGGAGGTGCCTGTTGCTGGAATTGGTAAGAAAATCAGAAATATAAATTTGGAAGTCTTTATTTATTTAATTACATAGTAATGTTTTCAATGATCTGGGAGTTGTTTTGCTCCATTGTTTTACATTAGCCATTAATTGTTGCTTCTCTTCTTATTCTCAGGGCTTGGGAATCCCTGTTAGCCGTGACATGCTGCAGGTCACTGGTCGTTGTTTATGATGGCGTTTGCGTCCTCCAAATTGGCATGGCAGCTGAATCTGACAACGGTGGTGAAGCGGTGATGGTGGATGCTAGTAAATTGACACAAGGATCAGTCTATCTGGGTGTTATGAGATCTAAAGCACGTAAGTAACTTCATAGGAAGAGTCAATATCTTCTTGTTTTCAAATATTTTGCTATGTTATGATTTTTAGAAGATGCATAATGGAGAAGTTAACCCATTGATTTGGACATCTTTGCAAATCTCTTGCAGAGAGGTACTTAGCCAACTTATTACTTTATCCTGGGAGGTCAGAGCTACCTTTTCTGCCTTCAAATACACAGGTACATACTGGAGAATTAATATTCTTAACATGCAGCTTCATAACTTGGTCATACTGTTAGTTAATCTTTTAATTGAAAAAAATTGAAGGAAAAGTATAATGGAAAGCATATCAGAAAATTCAAAATGTGACTTCTGTGCGTACCCTTTTGACCAAAATTTCCATGAAAAGCTATCAAGGTTGTTCTTCCTTCTATAAATTGGAAATGTCATGGCTTTTTCCCCAAATGAGCTACAACTGAATTTTGATGCCCTAATTTCTTAGCGATGACCTACAACTAGAATCCTTAACTCTTTTAAAGTAAATAGGTACTAGGTCAAGGTTTGATGCCAACTCTTGGATTTCTTGTGTCCTTTTTAAGTAAATACAGATTTCAACAATTCGAACCAAAGAATCTTTCCTTTTTTATTATTGATTTATAGCTTTCTGACCATTTAAATGAGTTTGGTTAGATGCATAGAAATTATTAGTGCAGCCTCAAATTTTCTTTAGTTTTTGTTTTGTATGTTTCCATTTTCCTGGACAGGCTAGCCTTGAATATCATGGATTAGAAATGAGCTTATTAGAATTCTAATGTCTCTTTGATGAGTAAATGCAATACAAAATCCTTCTTTGTCGTTTTGCGTTTAAAAAAAAGAAATCTTTTATATTTGTGTTATCTTCTCGAGTATGACTTTCATTTATTGCTATGCAACTCAAAGATAAAATTGCTCACCTTCTGAAGTATGATTTTCCTTTGTAGCTATGCAACTCAAAGATAAAGTTGCTCCCTGTAGCAAACAGTTGTAGATATATAAAAGGGATAAACTAAAGATATTGGAAAAAAAATGAAATAAAGTAACTATTACTGAAGCAATATTTGCTTTGTTAGGCAGTGATCCTGCAGCCACTTGGAGACAAAGGAATTGCAGTAATTGGTGGAGACACCATCAGGGGTTTCACAACCTCTGACCAGGTGCTTACTAATCTAACTCTAAATTTTCAGTGGTACCACCTCATCAAGTCAGATTACTTTCATGAAATATGCATACACATACATACATATATACATACAAACAAACATACATATATATGTAAATATATGTATGTATAGATATGTATGTATGTATGTGTATGTATATATATGTATGTATATAAATTTCATTTTCATCTTTTTTGTTCATGAGTTGTTGAAGCATGATCTTTAGCATGCATCGTGGCTAAGTTATTCTTTTTCATGTTTATAGAACCAACATTTTTAATTTTATTTTTTTATAATTTATTTTCATGCTTTTGAGAGATTGCAGCCTTTACATGTTTTAAATTTTCTTGTATGATGTCAATCCTCATGCCCTACCTGTGAATCAACCTTATTGTGGTATCCTGCCTTTTTGCCTTTGATACATGAGGTAACCATCTCTAACTAACATTTTTATGTTGGGTGGAAGAATCATTCATTGTTGTTTAGCTATCATTGTTGATCAAACAATTTTTACAATTAACTGGGCACAGGATCTGTTTCTTTCTTCCTTTTTTTTTTTTTGGGTTATTAGGGTCAATGGATAATTGCTCATTCTTTGCCCCATATTCTTATATTTGATCTTCTACTTTCAGTCTTGGATTGCATTTATTGGAGAGAAGCTGGATGCCACACTTGCAAAATACTCAAATATAGTCCCTTCGATGGTGCAAGAAGGCATTTGAAACCAATCAGAATAAAATGAGTCACATTTGTAAAACATTTGTTGAAGCTTAATGACAGGTATTTTCCATTCTCTTGAATTATAATATTCTTGATGTTCAGTTCTCAAGTATCATCCCTCCTCCCTCTCCTTTCCTTTTCTTAATGTTATTGGATCTCAAATCTTTGAAAGCATTATCAGTTCATATTGGGAGCAATAAACCCAACGAAAAATGTCTTTTCTTTACATCTCTCCTCTTCTAGATGATTCTGATTATCTGGTGTGCAATGTCATCTTATGATTGCCTCTGGTTTATATTTTTCCACTCAAGTTCCTATCTGCTAATCTGATTATTATTAGTGCTTCATTTTCTGGCCCATGAATTTGTTATTGTAGCTTTCTAGCCATCTTCTGGAGCTGTTTGTCATTGCATCTAAGGTTCTCTCTCTGTAAATTTTAAAATTTTGTGCTTGTTTTTATCTGTAATCTAGGTTTCTCAGCAGTCATTCCTTCAATTGGAGAAGAAAGGGTACAAAGATCAAGATAATTTACTGCTAGACCTGATTATTAGTCATGTAATTGCTGTTCAAATAAGTTGTTTCATTGGTTCTAATGTTATCCACTGACTGCATTCTTGTAGAGTTGTATTAATTCAATGGACTTTCAGTCCTAATGATAACTTATGAAAATATGGTTGCCCAAGGGAATTTTTTTTTTTTTTTTTTTTGGGGAAATGATTCTAAATGTATTATTATGCTATAAGCTGTTCTAAGCTTCTCTGTTAACAGCACCTAACCCCTATATTGGTTTCTTGTTTTCAATAGTTTTTATAGTTTGACTGGCGATCCATCAGAAAACCAGGAGGGCAAATAGGGATATCTGATTTAATCTGTGGGTGAGAGAATGTACCTTAACGTTTGTTTCTGGCTTTCATTTTCAGAGTTGCATCTACCATGCTTTGCTGCATTTTAATTTGCTAAATGATCTGTGTTGGTTATTCCTTGGTGTTCTGTCATAAGATTTGCAGAAACTAGATTGATAGAATATTGGAGCCCATAAATAATCCTCAATATGTTTACAGAAATCACAACCACGGGGGGTAAAAAATCATTTCTTGCTGTCACAAAATTTACAGGCGTGTAAGAGGAACTGTATATTCAAATACACCTAATTCCGTAGAACCCCAAACATGAGATTGAGATACAAATTGTTACAAAAGAAATTAAAAAAAAAATGAAAGAATGAATAGCTGCTTATGTGATTACATGGGCGCAAATCTGCAAGGAACCCAACTGTAATTCATGCACGTAGATGCCTTTCCCAGGGCAACGATTCAGTGGCAGGATCAGCAAAGGTAGACAAAACAAAGTCCCTGAGGCCAGTGTCCCAAACCTCACAGAACTGCAATCGCCAATTTGGCGGCTCAACGGCCTCGGTCCCTAGCCCAGGTGCTCTGTCCTTTGACCCTGTGTTTTGGTTCTCTTGCCAGTCAACAACGTAGGTAGCGACCCTTCTAAAGAACTTGGCTCTAAATGTTTCCCACACCTGGTATTTGTAGTGGTTTATTACGGCAATGTTTTCAGGCATATTCAGGTATCTACATCCTGCCTTAAGCCGAAAATGATGGACCACATTAAGCAGCGAAGCGTTCAGCAAGTCTGGTCGCACAATAGACTTGTGCCGTTCAGGGCTTTGAAGCCGGCAAGTGTAACCCACGGTCACCCCTTGTGCTGGATGTGAGCTCAACCCAGACGGACCGAAGCTATGACAAGAAGTCCTAATCTCTGCAACTGTCTTCGAAGATGAGAAATTAGCAACCAGAAAGCGCAGAGAATTTTCACCAAGAAGACCCAGTCGATGGTCACGAGGGAAGTAGAAGAACTCATCCACATCAAAGAATCCTACCCACTTGCATTCGTTTCTTGCTGTTAAAGCACAGTGTGAAAAACCTGCTTCCTGGGTTTTAATCCACGGCCAATTGTGTGTACTAATATTGTAGTTCTCCAAGTTGAGCTCTTCAATTACTTTTTGAATCCCGTCATCACTATTGTTATCATAGATGAACCAGCGTTCAACTCCAAGCCAGGCATGATACATAATCCATTCTCTTATTGAAGACGCCTGATTCCACAGCATGGTACACACGCAAAGCTCATATTTCCCTCCACCCTTTCTCTGCTTATGGGACTTGGAACTGTGAATTCTAGCCACAGAAGGCATAGGCACATAATCTTTAGACAATCTCTGGTTCTTCCCTTGGATATAGTATCTGGAATTGTGAATTCCAGCCACAGAAGTAACAGGCCTTCGATCACCTAGAGCTTTATCATTAACATTAACGACTGCAACTCCAATCCCCTTAGCCTTATTGGGATTTTTACTTATACTCCTGGGCAACAAGCACCTAACAACTTCTTGTGCTGCGGCAACTGCTTCTGTAACAAATGCAGAACCTTCATCTTTCTCCCAACGTCCTAATCCAAACTGGCATCGGAAAAGGGTATGATCAGATTCCCTATGAGGACGAAGATTCAATCCTTTGACAAAAACAACCGCTGTTTTGCCATCCAATACAGCTGCATAAGCCATTTTGTCCCAAGAATGAACCGTCTCCGTCTGATTATTGTTCATCAAAGACAAATAATTCTCAGCAGGAGCATACCCACGCAACCGCAAGTCGACGACGGCTGAATAATTCACAGGCGGAAGTGGGCACTTCGCAATCCATCTAAACTCATCGTATTCATCAACAGAGAACACAGGCTGTACACGCACGTCAGCCGCCTCTTCAATTCTCGTAGCAGAATCATTCAAGAGCTTGTAGTAAACACAATCCAAAGACTCGGTTAGGTCAACTTTATTAGAGACCATTAACAACAAATGGTCAGGGAACAAGACTCGCTCCTCAATCTTTAAAGTAAAAGACTTGAATCTAAGCTTAAAGGAATCTTGAATTGAGTTACTCGACAAGAGCGAGAGACTTGAGACACTCAAAACCGGCTTAAACGACACGGGACGAATAGGTAACCGATCTGAAGACAAGAAGAGCAAAAAAACAAGGAAACACAGGCACAAGATTACAGACCTTCCAGACAAGTACTGTGCGCGTGAGTATGGTCTATACACACGCTTTCGCTTCCGCCTCTGCTCGGAATCCATCGCGGCACAGAAAGTGTGAGCTTGGGATTTGGTTAGATCTGGTGTGAGGAGAAATGAGCACAGATCTGGTACCCCCAATGTTTTTTTATGAGCTAAAACGAGCTTCTCTCAATTTTGAGTGACTTTATTTTTTTTTTATTTTTTATTTTTATTTTTGGCCTGAAGAAGAATAAACTTGGAAAGGCATCGAACCGCGCTTGTGGCTGCCGTCAATGGGCTGACCAGTGACCACTGAGTCTGGGAGAGGTAGTATTAGCAGCTACCGTTGGTTCTTATTCCATTATGTTGATTAATTATCATCAATAATAACAATTAAAAAAATAAAAAAGAATTAGGTAGGATGAATGAATTACTAGACAAATTAATTAAAAAAAAAAAAAAAAAGTCAGCTGATGAGGCTCTGAGTACATTGTTTTTTTTTTATTTTTTTATTTTAAGAGTATGGTTATGGAAGGCGACGTGAGGTGGACTTTTGATTGATAGGGTAATTGCGCTCGCGTTGCGTCAGCGAGACACTTGGAATTATTTTTGTAGAGCTTATTGGAAAGTCACGTCCATGGTTGGCTGGCCTTTCTTTTTTATTATCACGGTATAAAGATAATGTCGATGCCGTTTGGAGAGATTAACAAAGACATTTTATCTCGTCCTTTTGAGAATTGAGATTATCATAAATCCTGGTGATGGGATGAGCAATCCACTTTGATTTTTGCTCCTTTCATGATTTTGCTCTCGCTTTTGCTTTTGCTTTTGCTTTAGCTTTTACTTCTTTTTCTTTTTTCCTTAATTCTATTTTTGAAGGGTATTACAATTGAATAATTAATATTTCATTAAAAAAATTTATAATCTAATAATATGACGTTTGATGTTCATTCATCAATTAGTTTGATAGTTATTAATATCTTTCATCTCAAATTTAAAGATTTATAATTATTCACTTTGTTATATATAGAAAGGAAGTTGTAATGATAACTTGTTCATTTCAAATGGAGACATATATCTCGAAGTGAGGTTGGAGGCTTAACTTTCACTCAAAGAATGAGGCTTAATTAATTTATATGGAGCCAAGGGTTTTTTTTATGCATTTACGATGGAAGTTTAGTTAGAAAAGTCAACAAACATTAAAATGCACATAAAGACTATGCAACTTCTAGTTCCCGTTTCTTTATATGACTTATTGTCTTATAATAATTCACCTATAGCAACCAAGTCAATAAAATTCTTTAGGTCATGCCCACTGACTCCACTTGCCGTTTTATAGTAAAGTAACAATACTAATGATTATAATAATAAAACTAAAACAAGGAGCTTTAAGAGGCAGCAGGGATAAGGTGGGTTTCCGTTTTGTTTTGTTCCCCCCCTCCTCTTACTGCTTTAATAAAATTGGCAGCCTGATAAGGCGATAACATTTTTCTGTTTTTTTTTTAATTATGATTAAAAACAATTTTTTATTTGTCAATTGTTGTTTGCATGCATGCATGCATACATACAAAACATTGATGTAAACCGATGCTTCAATACGGCAATCTATCTTATCTGCAAGTGTTGTGATATCAAAATATCATTGAATTTGTGAAAATGATAAGAAAGAGGGAGAAGACATAAGCAATGTAGCTCAAGCAAGACTTGACCAATAAATTCTTTCCAGGTGTACACAGAACAACTCATCCTATATTTAAGGACAGAATATTTTGCGTGCATGAGAATTATTGATTGATTTTTTTTTTTTTTTGGTTATTTTATTGTGGAGGCGACAAATGGCTAGCATTTTACAGTTTGAATTATAGCGACCAATACCGTGTAAAGTACGCATTAAGCTCTCTCTTTTGTTTCTTTCAAAGAAAAAAAAAAGGGAAAGAAAATGCCTCGGATAAACAATTATACATGTGCTCTCAACAATAAGGAATCTAACAGGCTTTTTTTTTTTTTTGTCTTTTTTAATTATTATTATCTATCTTTTAAAAAAAATTGGCCTCATCATACGTCTTACGTGTATGTATTGAAGTTCCAATAATGCATAATTTAAAATTATAAGGATTATTTAAAGTTGGAAAAAAGTCAAAACATATAAGATAAATGAGATATAAAGTTTGCATCCCAAATATTGCAACACTTGACAATTCATTCATTAGTAGTATTATAAAATTATTTCATTAATATAAATTTTTTTTATCATAACTTTGTAAGGATATTAATGTATTCTTATTCCTGTAAACACATATTATTTACCCATTAAAAAATGGTATTGTAATTTTGGAATACTGTAGACTATATTTAATTAGAGGTTGGAAACATAACTACCTGAGAACTTATTATCTCCCAGTAATTTTGAAGCATAAGACTTAGAGGTTGTTTGTTAAATGTCTAAAGTCTGAAATTTTATTAATTTCAGATATTTTCTAAAATTTACTTGTTTGTTTTTTGAAACTTATGTCTGATTTTCAGACATTTACATCTGAATAGAAAAAGTAAACTTTTGTGACTTTTATCTGAATGAGAAAATGTCTGAATGACAAGTAAATATTATATTCCAAAAATATCTCTGTAAAATAACTTATTTCCTAAACTATAAAATCTAATCATCTTTTTTGTTTTAATTTACAAGGATATAAATGTCAAATAACTAAGTTTAAGATGTTTTTTATTGTAAAAACAAACAAGATGTCACTTATATTCAGATATTAAAAAAAGAAAAACAAACGTGTCATTTAGATTTTTCGTATTCGAAATTCACTTTAGAAAAATTGAATTTTAGATTTGACGAAAAAAGCAAACGATACCTTAGAGTCTGTAATTAAGCCTAGATTACAGTTTATGGCTGATAATAATATAATTTAAATCTTTTGCATGATTTATTTTTAAAGATCAATGGTGGTGTTGGTGTCATACTGAAGTATAGTGTGATGAACGCGGTTGTATGACTTGTCTATTTATGCGTAAGATGAAACAGAAGCATTGAAATTGAAAAGATAGAGAAAAATAAATTGATGAATAGTCTAAAATTTTATTAATGAAAAGTCTAACGAAATTAAGATTTTCGACCTCTTTTAAAATAATTCTAAATATTATGAACTTATCAAAATAGGCAGACTCTAAATTTATTATATAATAAAATTCTCCTAATTGAAATAAGAAAAAAATAAATGGAACTTAAATCCGATTTTTAAAGAAAAAAAAATAAAAATCCTAAAAATAGTAAGTAAAATAAGAAAAAAATCTTATATTTACAAAATAAACTTGAAAGAAAAAAAAAATTCGACCGAGCCACGAGGCACTACACATAAAGCATTATTGGGTTACGTTTATCAAGTCACATACTCTAAAGTGGTATATTATAAATTCAAATGAACACATATAGCTCAAATTATACCTAAAACAAGAAATATTCTGTTCATCTTACACCATCATCCTAAACCAGGATATGTCCCCGTCAAATTTTTAAACACGAAGAGGAGGAATTTCGACACCACTAGTGACGGCCTTTTGTTAACCAAGAAGACATGATGCAGTGTGTCCAAGCCCTACAATTTCGCATGTTCCGTTCAAGAATCAAATGCAAGCTTCCTTTCCCTTATTGGTGTAGTTTTGGGTCTGGCCCAATAGACTGGATTTTGAGCAAAATTAACCACCTACGGGCCACAGGTTTTTGTTTTGCTGCAAGAGCAAGGCCAAATATAGCATCTCATGTTTATTCTTTTATATTTATATGTCCTCTTCACAGCTGGAGTTCAGTTTTTGACCAAGCATTAAGCAGGCAAAGTGTTTGCCAAACCCTCCACCATTTTTAAGTCGACGTCACTCCGGATAGGGATAGCAATGATACCGGTAAATCCGCCTAAACTCTCCCGTTATAGCTAATTTTGCAAGTTGCGGTTGGGGTTTGTTATCACAAATCAAAACTTGCATTAGGTTATGGGTGGGTTTGGTATTTGTAAAATATCCGGTGGATACTAGTATCGGTATCCGCCAAACTTGTAATTTTTTTAAAAATATTTTTAAAGTTTTAATGTAAAAATATTTAAACCTAATCACCTAAAAATGTAAACACATACCGTGTGCCTAACCGCCTAAGTCCTAAATGGTAAAGTCCTAACCTAAACCGATCTCTCATCTCTATGATTTCACTCCTATCAACAGTAAAGCCCTTCCGTTGCTGTTGCGGCAGTCATATTTTATGTCGCCTCTTATTTTTATGCATTGTGGTCACGGAAGGTATTGCTATCATTATGTGTTGCTATTAATCTATTATTTTCGTCAAATTTTTGGTATTTGATTACATTTGAAAATTGTGTGATTGATATATACATAGTTATAGATTCAGCTTGTCTAAAATCAACATGCATAATTTTGTATTTTCCGCTAGCTTAATAATATGTTAATTTGATATGATTTAAAATCAGTTATAAATTAAAATGTTAATTTTGATATGATTTAATTCGCTTGTTTCAAATGTGGGAACGCGTAAAAAAATCAATTGGGTACCATTGTGGGTTTGATAATTATCTAAACACACAGCAGGCAGGTTTTCTTAAAAAATTACAGCGCACAACGGGCTGCGAGTAAGGTTTAGTAATTTAAATTTTACGCGGGTGCGGGTTTGGTAATGGCAAACCCTTGGCAAGCAGTGTCCATTGTCATCCCTACTCAGAAATGGTAAAGAGGAAGTAGTAGCAGCTTAATCTTAACCTATTATTCCTATATATACCTACTAGAGCGGTAGTAAAGAGTGTGAATTCCTCAAATTCTAGTATTTACTTATATATATTTATAGAAGGAATGGGAGTGGATACCCTTATTTTATTAATTTTAATATAATTATATTTAATAAAAAATAAAGAATATCATATTTATTTACATAAAATTATTATATTATTTTATGAATTACATTTATTAAAAATAATAATATTAAACTTATTTTAAAATAATAGTATTGTATTATTAATAATAATAATAATAATAATAATAATAAAGAGTTTATTCTAAGAAAATATTAATCTTGTAATATATTATTAATAATAATGTTTATTTGTGTTGCTCTTGTCAATAATTTTTAATTTACATAATTAAAATTAAAATTAATAAAAAATTATGATTTACTTAGTTAAGAGTACTAATAATTATTATTGATTTAAAAATATAATAAAATAAATATTTTATTTTTAAATATATTTTTACTAATTTTTGTAATTAAAAACTGCAATTCTTTAAATAAGGATAAAAATATAATTTAAAACCATTTAATTCCAATTCAAGACAAAGTAAATACATAAATTATATTCTAATTATGATTTCATGCTCATATTTCAGTGTAAGGGGATGTTTGTTTTTTGGTTGAAGTTTGAATCTTAATTATTTTCAAACATTTATAGTTTTTATTTTGTTTGTTTTTTATCACTTATATCTGGTTATAGGATACTTAGATCTGAATGGAAAAGTTAAATATTTGACTTTTATCTTATGGCAAAACATCTAAACAAAACTTTAATATTCTTTCCCATTAATAACAATACCCCTATTAAATAAATTTTTTTTCTATTATATAAAATATCCTTTTATTATTTTCTATGTATCCCATTTTTTGTACGTGTATTCAACTATTATTGTTTTTTTTTTTGTGAATGAGAATTTTAAACATAATAGAACTTTAGGTGGATATATTTTGTAATAGATCCATCTTTTTGTATTTATATTTATTATTTTTATAATAGATTTTGAATTTTATTTAATAAATTAATTTTAATTCCAATGATTAAACAATTATTGATTGACTAATATGATTAACAAGAAAAGTATCAATATAATATACTAAAAATAACATTATAAGTATCATCTATCAATGTAAAAAATTATGTGTTTGATATATATTTTACTTTTCATGTTTGTTAAAGTAAAAATTAACTTTTTTTAAAAAACTAATTATGTAATTTATTTATAACTTGTCATGTGTTTAATTAATAAATATAAGTATTGTTAATATTTACGAGGTTATATATATCAAAGTATAATATTTTAAATGTTTTCTTTTTGAAAAACAAAAGTTAACACTTATATTCAAATATTGAAAAAAAAAAAAAATCATTTAGATATATATAGTTAGACCTATTTAAATTTCAACAAAATTCAAACTCATTTAGATTTCAGACAAGAAAAACAAATATTACATAAGTAAACAATCTACTCCCAGTCCCATTATATACTCTTAATTCCAGGATTCCCAATCCAATTTTCTCACTCCCACTCTATACTCCCAATTCTAAGATTCTCAATCCAATCTAAAAGATATACGCTACCTATATGTATTTGTAAGGAGTGCTACAACTTACATCTCAATAGTGTCTTATTTTGACACATTATCGCGGTGGCTTGGCTTACTGGCAATCTGTTCCTAATAAGATGTAGCATGAGAGCAAAACAACAAAAGGAAAAAGAAAATCTTACAGTATCTCTGTGCAATCGGCATTATGACAAAATGGCCATGACCATGAGATAAGAAGTGTAAATTTTTTTAGCCGTAAAAAGCAAACCAAGAAAGAGATGGTCAAAGTCTGGCAATGACAAGCCAGAAACGATAAGCAAAATTCTCTCTCTGTACAGAAGGGTTGGCTCCGCAAGTAATCTACTCAAAACAAATCATATATATAGAGAATAGCTCCACTATTTCACTTCAAAGACATTGCCGCACATGGAGTAAGGATCTTAAATTAAAAATCCTAGCTGTATAAATAACTGAATGGCTGCTTCCCATGAGGCAACTTTACATATGAACACCTCAAATGCAGGCTTAAATACACATTCACCTGCCACATCACATCCTTTTTCCAGTTTCGCTGCTTCTTTTTTATGCCATTTTTTCAATTCTTCACAAGCCCAATTCCTGAGATGCTTACATCTCTGCTAAACAGATGTTTGAAACATATTATATTTCCACTCCATTTAAGGAGACAATCTGATCAACAAAACGGAAAACTATCACAATTTTGATCCACCATATTCTAGAGGAAAACTGAATAATCCACAAAATTAAGATTAGGGCAGAGCATCATGAGGCTATGATGGTAGTAAAATATACAATCCAAATGCATAACCACACTCTTATATAGCAACAAGGCTGCGTGATGAAATTATTGGTATGAACTCATGAAATTGAGGTCACCTAACAATCAAGAATTACCTTAAAAAAAGATAAATTTGTATGTTTGATGGCCGGAAAATCACACCAAGTCAGTTATGAAACTTTCTAATTAGCAATTTGCATCTTATTAATAAATTTCCGCAAATATTGTAAATTGCTGTCGGTTAGAACAGCCTACCCTGAGAATTTTGCTGACTAAAATTCAAGGATAGAATGGTGCATAGAATACACAAGGTGCTATTATCATAAGTTTTCCAGTTACCTGCTATTTATAACTGCTGGGGCCACACAAGCAGCAGGTGAAGAAGCACCATCAAGCCGACCGGCATTGCATAATTGTAACCTCTCAACATCTTGGTTGAGGTTCTTCACCTTCCGATATTGATGAAATCCAGAATTCCCCCTCAGGTCACGAACATCTGCCAAAGGGTTCAGAATAATTTCACCATTACTTGGGTGCTGTAATTTTTGGTTGTCTGTCTTGTATGTTTCAGCATAGACATCTTTATCAAGTGTGTTAGATCCAGAATGGAGGGGTAGGATATTCCCAGAAGAAGAGAACCTTGAAGTAGTAAACCGACCTTCTGCTCTCCTCCAGAACTTGGAACTCAAGAATTCTGCACCGGGTAGCTTGCAGCATGTGTTTTCTGCAGCATTGTTGTTTAGGATCCTTCCATTTGATAATGCCAAATCATATGAGATTTCATCCAGAGCCATCTCTAGGCCATGAACACGTGTCTCAAGAGAGTTCATTCCACTTTGGGAGCTCCCAATGAATCTCTACATTCAAGTAAAGAAAAAAGAGAGCATGAGTGAGAGGATCATCTTAAACTTTCATGCACCATTATATCAACAATAAAGCATACTGTAAATCTTAAGGCACATAGCCAAAACAGTACAAATGGAACTGTATGAGCATGAAAAATACTAACAAAATATACCGTGAGAATTACTGAGGGAAACTTTCCAGTTTCACAAACTCAATAGGCTAAGAAATTTACCGATGACTACATGACCAAGCTGATTTCACAACCTCTGACTTGAAATTATATTACAGAAAAGTTATGCACGGGAGAACTATGCAGCCCTAACTACAATGCTATGGTCTTATTTTGCAGTTATCACAGTCTTACTCTTAAAGAAAAAATGAAAAAAGAAAACAAAACTCCCAAGTCATACCTGAAGAAGGTCGAATAGACTGGACTGCTGGTTTTCAATCTGAAGAAGTTGTTCATGGATCAAAGAAAGATCCTCAGGGTCTTTTGGGTAGTCAAAATCTTCATCGATACCATTGTGGGGAACAAAATCTGACTTCTCATCATCACTGTACGGAACCACCTTCGACCCAGATTTAAAGCCACCACATTTATACATTTTGTCATCATGGATTTTGCTGTAGATTACCATTTTTTTTTCTGGCTGGCAATTTACGTTATTCTCCACCTCTCCTAGTTTTGCATCCTTTGAGTCGCTTGTTCTATTATGAACTTCACAAGTCCCAATAGAAGAGGGAGTGCGTGGTACTGCAATTTCAACTATCCAATCAGATGATTTCCCGTCCGCTGATTTACATAATATTGAGGCACCAGATTTCCTGTTATTACTCTTGAAAGAAATTTCACTTTTTGATGCGGTCCCATATGAACTATCAGCTGCAGGGGACCTGCTAGTGGGAACCATTTTCTTTGGTTGAGGAGTTCCTAAACCAACATTTTGGGAACTTTTGGTGATTGAAGGAAAACATCCAGCGCTACCATTATCTGGCTCAGAAAAGAATAAATAAATAAAGGGGAGAGAAAGAGTAAATAATCAAGTAATGTAGCACCGTCAACGTACATTTAGAGTGAAAGCTAAAGCTAGAAGAACAAAAACATCAGAAAGACAAAGGATGCAAACCCCCAACTCTTAATAAAAAATGGAGCAAATTAATTCCAAGACAAAGATAAAAAATTTCCCTTGTGCAAAACATAATTCTCTTTAGCTCTGTTATTAACCAAAATGATCAATTATAACACAACTACAAAAGCATCATTTAGTTTACCAAATATGTAATTAACCTCTCAATGGAGAGAGACAACAAAGAAGAAAGTTTTACCAATTGAAAAAGATTTCGATGGGGATGGAGACTTTGATGGGGACGGAGATGAGACCTCCTCACAAACACCAGGAACCTCCTTCCACATCTCCAAGGCACGATTCATAGTCTCTCTAACAATCTTTACCTGTATCACAGAATCTAATCAGATCCATGTTTCTTTTCAGAAGGAAATATATATATGATACAATTTCTTGGAAATTGAACTGAAAGAATGAAATAAAAACACTAATTAAAAAATCCCTAATTCGCAATCAAACTCCCAATCATTCTCATTCCCTACCATTTTCCTATAAAATTTCCGCTTTCACTTACTCTTCTACCATTCTATCAACAAGCAAACAGATTCCAACTCAATCTATTGCATTTTTCTTTTTAATCTTTACTTATTTTGCTTTTTACCTTGTCAAATCTTCTAGTCTTCAGCGCGGCCAAACAAGACCGTTTATACTCAGTTGCCAAGTCCTTGTCGGCGACAGCCACCTTCCCCAACACTTCAGCAGCGGCCTTTCTGGTGGCCCAATCATCGCAACACAAAAACTCAACCAAACACGGCACAAGCCAATCCAAAACTCCCTTACTTCTGGCTCCACCAACTCGAACAACACTCCCAATAACACCCAACACCGCCGCTTTCGCCTTAAACCCCTCGATCCTCACTGCCTTCCCAAGCCTCGGCAACAACTTCCGCAACTGCTCCACCTCCGGATTTGGCGCCGCATCTATCGCCGCCGCCAAACACATCGCCCCGCCGACCTGCGAGTTCACATCTTGCTCAACTAGAATCAACTCAATCAACGGTTTCGACAGCACCGAAAACGAAGGCTTCGTTATGTTCAATGACATGGCAGTGGTGGCTGCAACGCACGCGGATCTAACGGATGAGTCTGGATCGCGTAAACGGCAGCTGACGGTGGAGATCATTTTGGATAAGTGAGGAGAGAGAGAGTTTCCGTGTGACTGAGAAAGTAGAGTTAAGAGGTTCACACATTGCTTGCGAACAGGCGATTTTGAAGAGGAGTCGGTGGTTTGTAGGCAGTTAAGGAACGAAGAGAAAGAGTCTTGAGTTAGAGTCCTAGCAATGGACTCGAGCTCGGCCGTGGCTACGGAAAGAGTGTCGCGGTCTGCGAGTTTGTTGAGGCACGTGATGACTCGCTGCTTGAGGTCGTTAGTTGATGGCGGAGGTGAACCTGGAGAGGATCGCTTTTGAGGAGACATTTTGATTATCTTTATTATTATTATTATTAATTTTTGGGCTCAGGATTTTGGCATTGAAATGAGCCGTTTTTGTTGAAGACTGAAGAGTGAAGAGAGGAGGAAAGGAGGTATGAGGGTGTTAGTTAAGCCTGCGCATCCAGATCGAGGTTTCGGGTTGGTCTCTTAAATGTTAGAGAGAGGAGGCAACGAGTGTGGAGGCACCAATTCGGAAATTTCAACTGCCAAACCGGTTTTTTCGTCTTAGTGTAAAAAGCGCGGTTAAATCGTTGGTTTTTGAAAAAAAAAAATTGATGAATTATTTTTAATTGCCAGAAAAAATATATATATAATGAGGAACTTATGTGAAGAAGTGTCTACTAACCCGGCCAATGCAGAGTGCAGACTACATATATGTGTGCGTGTGGTGCATGTAATTCTTACCATACAATTACAGTACACTGACCGGTTATTCCCGGTTATTGGCAACTTGCCTAAGACAGACATTGCTAGAATTGTTATATTCTGCCATGATCCATTTGTGATCCTTTCTGGATTCTGGTTATCTAACACGCTTTGCACATCCACATACAAATTCATAACATGGGCGACCACATGCTATCAGGACAATTGTTATTACGTCGTTACTTATTTGTTACACAAAACCAAAAAAAAAAAAACTAACATTATTTCATTAGCAAAAAGGGCAAATTATTTGTTACACATAATAGCCAACAGCGAGTAAATCTAGCACTAGGAGGAGGGAAGAGATGGCTACAGAGTAGAGAGCATGTGAGGGATAGATATGAAAGCAGAATTGTTAAAACTTGTTTGAAAGGTGCTTTTGGAATGGGCAATCACGTGACACTGAGTGTGTATAGTGTTAATGAACTGAATTCAAGTTTCTAAGTAAAAGCACCACATCATTGCACTTGGAAAGTGTAGAAGATGCTCTGCTTTTCAATTTAACTTCCTGCAGTCGCCGGAGAAAATAGTTACCCCAACTTAATTTCTTTTGATTTATTTCTTTTTTCATGTTTTGCAGTACTTAACGCAATATTCCATGCATTATCCATAAAAAAAAAATTAATTAGGTCTACTGTCAACACAGATGAGGTGGAGCCAACTGCCTAATTAATCATTGATTGAACCAAATCTCACCTTCCAATGCTTAATTTTTTAATTTCTCTGTAAGATTTAGCTAAACTTGGCTAGAAGATGGAAGGTGTAGGATGGCTGTGTGGTTGAGCAGGGTACCTTTCAGCCCTTATATTTTGGATTATGGGCATTAGTTTTCAGCGAATTATTATTATTATTATTATTATTATAAATTCATAATATTTAGAGTTGTTATAAAGAGATTTCAAAATTCATACTTATCTCATAAATTTTTCATTATCCAGAAACTTAATTTCTTTTATTAATCAATCTTTAAAGTTCTTGTACGATCAAAATGTGATGCATGTGATCATGATTGATGATCATCGTGATAAACTGATAATTGAGTTTTTTTTTTTTTTTTTTGGGAACTCGGACCCACAAAAGACGTCGGGTTGCAGCAAATAGTCTATCCAATCTACACCTACCAACCTACGCTTTTTACAACTGAAAGATTGGCAAAGTAAAAAAAGGAAGTGGAAGAAGGTTGATGTTAAAGAAGAAAGATGTCCGTGAAATTAGGTTTTATTGTGATAATGATTTGAAGCAATAGCAATTCTTATGCACGAAGATTGTGACCAAAGAGAGAAAATGAAGCGTTGGATTCTAAAAAATATCCCTAATTTGAAGGGATGAAGAAGGTGCCACTAAATAAGTTAGAATCCATGTGACACTCTTTTTGAAGCGGTTTGGCATTTTTTGAGCTTGTGCTGTTGTTATCACATTGCGCCACCGCTGGCCTGTTCATTACATCCAAACAAAGACTCTATTAGCTATTATGATGATATCAAGAATTTGATCTCTTGTATTACGAACTGATGAGGAAAAATGATAAGCTTCTGAATTTTTGTTGTTCAAGTTTTTCCATTCCCTCTAGAGAATTGTTGCACTAGATGCTTATTTTACTTGTGAATACTGAATATAAACTGGCATGCACACTCTGAACCAACAGTTTAACATTGTACCGGAATCGTGGTTTATTTTTTTTTTTTTTCCTACTTTTATATGGAGGAATTATTGTTTAGAAAATAAGTAAATTAACTTTTAGAAGACAGTCTTGATTTGAGTGGTCACAAGTCACAACTCGTAGATTCGACTTTATTTCCTGCTGGATTATTGCCGAGAAGATTGAGGATTACCGTTAAATTCGCATCTAATGACTCTATGCACCAATCAAATCAAAGTTGTTATTATCTCATTCTGGTTAATTTGTGAAATAGCAACAATTAAATCATTTTTAGATGAATGCCAACCAATAACAACTATTCGCATACGTAAACATAAAAGAAAATAAAATTTGGGTTTCTACCTAACCATGCATTATTATGCTAACAACTAAATATAGAATACACATCCAACCTAGCATTAACTTATTTGAGATCAATCTGCTAGATATGCATATGTTGTCGAAATCATGAGCGTGTCCAAATTAGCAAATTTATGGAGGAAAATGAAAATTTTATTTTAAGCTAATAAAATATTTTAACGAAGAAGAAAAGCCGCACAATGGGGATAAACGAGATTCATGACTCAGAAAAGGAGAAATTTTTGAAAAGATCAGTTTGCTTCTGTTCGGCTTGTGTAAAAAGTGAAAATGCCTAGACATCGGTTTAAGCGGATCAAGATAAGTTCACGTGAGAACAGTGAAACTGATAATACGGGCAATCAAATATATTAAATTAAACTAAAGGGTACTTGAAAGAATATGCAGTGTTTGCTTTGCTTTTAAACAGTCCCTAACTATATTGTATCTTTCATTTGTTTATTTAGCTGGGTTTCTGACTTTAGTGTCCGGGCAGCATTCCTCCGCTATTCGGCTGTCAGAATAATTACAGGGTTCACTCCGCCAAAACTGTTTGCTGACAAAATCTGGCAAAACAATTCCATTAGTAAAATACTAAGTGAAATAGCAGATTTAAATAATGTAAACAAATTCTGATTGTATCTAAATACATAATCTTTTTAAGAATAAGTTAATTTCTTGCCAAAGAATTTGGGGGGACAAATTAATCCAATATATGTGCGTCTTCTTCCTTATCTCCAATGGCTAGGATTGAATGAATAAGGGACTGGGTAAGCTAAGGAGAAGGAAGCAGTTGTTGGAAATGGATGCGGATAAATCTGGGGGCCTAAGGTCTTTTTCTATGTTGCTTGACTGATGAGAAACCGAGTAGCAGACCCCATATGATAATTAAACTTTTGCTTTGATATACTCTCGTATGTATTAGGCGGGCACATGGGGATGATGTCGAATTGTGACCAAAATCATCGAATTTCTTCGATTTTTGTAGCATCTCTTCCATGTGTGCTTTCCTTGTAAGCCGACAAAAGCACATGTTTGGGTTCAGTGTTGTAAGAGCAGAAAGCCCAGTGAGTGTGGGCATCTGTAATTTATTTATCTTGGCTTCATGAGCTAGGGATAATTGATCAAAGCTATTGAAGGCAATGCATCAAACAATAAAAACATTCTGTTTATGTATGCCCACTGCCACGTGACGGGGGGCGTTTGGTCCTCTGGCGTGTATTTGTTATGTGATTCCATTGGTTGCGTATCTGAGGCTTTGTCTAGGAGGTCTAGCGATGGGAGCTTTCAGCTTTGCGTATGCGTATTGCATGTTCCTGGATCTTAGATTCTATCTTTGTTACTAAACGAGGACGTGAAGACAATGGGAGCCGTCGTGGTTTATGAATAGTCAATATGTTAGCGTCACTCATCAAAGGGGAGATTAAGACGGATCATGTTGATTTTTGGGTATAACGAATCTTACTGAAAAGTTAAAAGTTGCTTATCTTTTTGTTTTAAATAACGTTTATTTTGTTGACAATAAAATAACTTTTTTTATTTTATTTTTTATTTTTTTTGGTTTGGTTTGGTGTTTTTGAATTCATTTTAAAAAATGAAAAACTTTAATAAAAACTAAAGACCGAGAAAAACTTTATATAAAGAGAGAAATGTGAGAGGCAAAAAGTAAAAAAATAGTGAAACAACATGTTAATTTATGTTTCATGTTTTATTAATCATTTTTACAGCATGGATTGTTCAATATATATTTTGTCCCCTCTCCCTCTCCCCCCCCCCCCCAAAAAAAACACCTCACTCAATGTACGAATACAAATTAATTAAGTTATTCTTTCAAAATTTGCGTGAGTGAGAGAACCAATTATCTAACTTTTTACTATCACGAAATAAGAAAGATAGTTCAAAGGAATGATTTGTTTGGTTAATCTATGTACAAGTTCTTGTTACTCATTTTCAAAATTTTCCATTAGAAAAATTGCTTATCTCTACTTGTAAATTACGTTTGGTTGAAATTCAAAAAGGATCAAGGAATTCTGTGAAACTAAAAGTCTAAAGAAAATATTGGATGAGTTTTAAAATTGATTTATGGAGAGCATTCTTTCAAATTTATATTATTAGTAGAAAAATCTCTTCAAATTTTCGGAAACACCAAACTCACTTGATTTCCAGCCAAAGCAAAAGAAAATATTTTATATTTGATCTAAGTCGGTCTTCTTACAGAAGTGAGGAGTTTAGTCAATTGTGGTCTTCAAAATTATTTGGATGGTTGGGGCTGTTTCTCAATTGGACGGTGCGTCCTTATTATTGGAGACGGCTCTGTCTTCTTCCTGCCATAAATCATGTTACACAATCATGTTACACATAAATGTCAGCTAGCTCTTAGCACTAACCCTTGTCATACATAAATGAGCCCTCATACTTCCACATGGGAAGCTGCAACCCCTTCATATTATGGCTTTTGGCTTCATCCATATTGTGGGAAGATTTTAAATCCAAAAACCCGAAAAAAAGAATTGGGTTTCTGCTGATCTGCCAGCTTTGACTATGTTATTTAAAGACGAATCATATACCAACTATTGGAGCTAAAAGTGCTGGCATGAGAGTGGGTGGAAAAGCATTATTTTATTTAGGTGTTTTTATGATTATCAGACGGAGACGATGCTAGATTTATAATCCTATGAATATCTCGAATATGGAAGCTCAGATGTCAACTAATTTTGATTTAGATTGTAATGAAACGAAGATAAGACGCTAATTGAACTGCGGTCAGTTTTTAGTTCTGGTAGTCAGTACCTGGGGAAAGCTTGACACGCCAGCTTGTTGAGCGGTTGAGTCCAGTTCTATAAGGATGCGTTTGGTTGGAGGATTAAAAGGAGATTAGATTATTTTTAAAAATATTATCCTAATCTCATATTCGGTGCTCTTAAGAAATTTAAATTCAATGTTGAACTAATTTTTTTATTATTTAAAAAAAAAAACACAATTGATAGTTATGAAGAATATAAAACTAATTAAATATTTATGTATATTGTCATATATACATATATGCACATATGGCAGAAGATAATAAAGAGTAGAGCATAGATATATGCTAGTATTAGATTCAATCCGCTTCTAAGAGTGTATTGGGATTACCATATCTTGCACCCACAAAATTATCTCAATTTTGTAAATGAAGTTATTGGGGAGGGGGGGGGGGGTTACCGGATTAGTTAGGTTAGAATTATATTGTTGACTCAATCAAACATAATAATTTATAAATATTAAGGTTAATAATCTAAATAATAAACTATAATAAATATCATTCCTAATTTTACATTAAATTATAATTCTATTTTAATTTGTATATCTATTAAATATTTTTCTATTTTCAAAATTATATTTTAATTAATTATTAAATTAATATTCAAAATATAAATTTTTAGTATGATTTATATTTAATTAATATAAATGTTGATCGGTATGGTTTAAAATACAAAATTTTTACTTTATAGTTTATAACAATTGTTATAACTTGAAATTTTTAATATTATATATAATTTATTACAAATAAAAACATTTTTTAATATTATATTAAATGAATTTTTAATTGTATTAATTCAATAAAACTTTGATTAACTAAATAATTATTTATTTTTAATTAGTTTAATAACAATAATAAAAAAATTATTGTTACAATCCAATCTAATCCTGAACTATATCAAATAGAAAAACGTAATATAATATTAAATATAATATTATCTTATATCGTCCCATTCCATTCCATCATATCTTATCATATTTCTATCATATCTATCCGTTGGAACAAAGGCACCCTAATGACTAGAAAGATAAAACCCTAATGACTAAAAAGATAAAGCGGCACACACGCTCAAATATTAAATAAATTATTCTACTTAAAATGTTAATGCTTTAAGTTGAAAATTTAAAAGAGCTTTTTAAAAAAAAAACTTATTTTATAAAAAGAAAAATGGCTTGTTTATAATCAATGGTGAAACCCAGAATTCATCCTGGAAAACGTATCTTTGATAAGACATTTAATTGAAATTATATTTTGATTAAATTATAATTATATATTACTTTAAAAAAATATATAATCACTATATATTCTCTGAGTTTTCGTTAAAAATAACAAAGTCCTAAAGAACTTCCATGTCATAAATATTAAAAATGAAAAGACACTCATGAGACCCACTAGTATGAAAGTTGGAGAAGCCAAAAATACGTCCTACACTTTCCTTTGTTAATTATGAAAACCAAGAACATCTTTTTCTCTTAAAAAAATGAAAACTCAACAGCAAGTGCTGCTACCGAACATGTTTTTATCCTTTTTTTTTTCTTTTTTTCTTTTTTGCAAAAACAAAAACACCAGACCATATATAATATCAAAGGGCAAAAGTACTCTTAATATGTTAGATCTATCTCTTTAATAAAGTAATATTAACGTTAAACTTTAATTAACCATCGGATGAATTAATCGCATATTACATGAGATTTAAGATCAAGATTCAATTCTTAATAAGATTACCTACTAACTAGTAGAATCAGACTTTGGTCTAATTGAGTTAAGCAGTTAAATTGTATCCTATTTAGATTAGGAAAAGGATAATACAAGAACTTAAATATAAGATAAATCATCTCACCTAATGTCGTTTGAGTTGAATACTTGAATATCTTTGCTCATCTCCGAACAAAACTCGTCAAGATACAGCGTATTTTTCTCTAATGTTTTGATAAATACGGGGTGGATATGTAGCATGAAGGGCAACATACACGATGCGTTGCTTTACATTTAGCTCGTTCAATTCTTCAATTGCTGAATAACTTGAAATTTTCAACTATACTAATAGAAAATTGGTCTCAAGCTATAGTAATCCCACGTGGTCCCGTAGCGTGAATAACGTTGCAAGCTTTAAGATTTTGGTGAAAGCTTTGCTAAAATGAGATTTTTATACTAAATATGCTAATTGGTAATTATTCTTAGGAGTTAGGTAATTTCTAATTTTACCCTTTCAGATTCTCTCACACAGAAATCTCTCAGTGAAAAATGTTTAGTGGCGACATCCTTAACGGATTAATCACTATGAATGAGGATTCTGGAAAAGCATTTAGCCATTTAAAATGTTCCTTATCTCACTAATTTTTATTTTTCTGCAAATAATTACCTGTCACACATAATAATAATAATAATAATAATAAGATAGATATATAATTACCTATTTGATACAGAACCCCTACATCTTTGCATTTAATTGGTCCGAAGACCTTTCGTCAGCGACTTGATCTTCTCTGTGTAGTAATCTTTTCTAGAATGTGAGACCAATAAACTAAAATGAGAATGTGACTCGACGGACGCAGCTGGATCATGCCCAATAAACTAAAATGAGACCATGAAGTGACCAGCAGCCCAAAACTTTATGAAGCCAAGAATTAGAACCCACGTTTCCTTGAGCCGAGACGGGGGAAAGCTAGACGAAGATTGGACCTTTGAAGTTAAACCTTGAGAGGATCCAAATGACTAACAGCGGCTAAAATAGTAACGGTATTCAACCCCTTAATATTTCTCAAGAGCCCCCAGCTTCTCAATCATCCCCTATTAATTTCCAAAAAGTAATCTTAATTCATTTAGTTTAACTGGAGTTCCAAACTCATTTCAAGCCTTCATGTTAGTAGAACACCATAGAAACTTCACTGACTTTATCATAAACCTTGATTTCGCTACGCTCAATAAGAACCCGGAATAGCGGAAATCGGTTCGTGTTCCGCTTCCAAAGTCAGTCGTCTTTGCCCAAGTGTGAACTGCAGACGACTCTCCGGTGGTTCCATTCCTTCTTACTTGACTTCTGGGGCAACCCAAGCCGAATGGGAAGAAAGGGGGCATTAACTCATTAATATAAGTAAATGAGATCATTACAAATTGCAACAAAGTACCCAAAAAAAAAAAAAAGAAATATAAATCCCATAAAATGTTAGAAACCTAGGAAGAAGATTGCTCAGTTGTCGGATTGTTGGTGTCGGTGTTGTCATTAGCAAGAAAAGTGTGTTAATATTCAATCTATGATTTTTAAAATCTATTGCTATGGTGGGTGTTTGGCGAAGGGGGAAATGAAGGAAAGTCGGGGGAGAATGAGAGACAAAAAAGAAAAAAAAGAGAAAAATTAAAAATTCAAGTTATTTTAGTACGTATTTTAGTTTAAAAATGACATAATTTAAAGGAGTTAAATATCACTAATCTTGCTAAAACTTCTCACCCATTTAAAAGGTTTTAATCTAATTTTTTTCTTCTCTCCTCTTATAGAGTTGAGAGTTAAGTTCAATTGTTCAAATATATGAGGAATAAAACCATCAACGCCCCTAAACTTTTCTTACAAAACCCTTGTTACATTTACATTTTGAGTGGTGATTTTTTATTTCCTGAATTTATTTTACCATCCCTTACTTCTCAGTAAATTTCACTAAAAATTTTAAAAATAAATATTTTATTTAGAGATTCCTAACTATATTAAAGTCAGACACAAATTAAAAGTAAAAAAATATACACTATTATGCAATATATTTTATCACGTAAATATATTAAAATTTGTGTATTTTTTTGTCCGTCTTTTATCCTATCCTTAATTTTAACATGGCCTACGATTCCTGACTAGAGACCCTCTTTATAGATATCTGTGCGTTTGGAATTTGCAACTCGTTCAAAAATAAACTTGTATTGTTTGATCCGAGTTCTTATATACATATATATCGTTGTAGAAGAAGATGTACAAATGGAATTATAAGACTCAATGAGCTACGAGATTGAGCATACAAGAGTGACCGAGGAGGAAATAAAGATAGATTCAGAAATGAGAGATGGAGATTTTTTGAATCATTACAAGATTTTAGATTTCAAAGTAAAGCATGGAAGCGGAGATAATTTAACGGTAGGAGAAGGAGAGAGTAGAAAATAAAGTGTTGCTGCTGAGGAAGAAGAAGATTGAGAAGATGATTTCAAAAAGAAAAGAGTAGCCCGTGTTATATCTCACAAGTCCCAACACCTCTTTATTACCTTCTTTTGTATCAAACATATTACGAATTGTTTTAAAATTTCCGTGAAATTAATATTATAAAGCCAAAACAATGGTATAATAATAATAATAATTTACCACCAAAAATTTTATTTAAGAAATTCGTGGGATAGAAAATGAATGAATTTGCACAGAAAGTGAGCCGATAAGGTAGACGAGAGCAGTCGTAAATCCTGAAAATTTGTCATTTGATAAAAGTTATGTACACCTTTAGAGGAGAAAGGTAAAGGAGAAGATGGTAAAATCCTTGTATTTGTATACAAATCTTATTTCCTTAGCTAACCAAATAGCAAAAGTGTCAATTTAGAAGGTGCCAGTAGCACCGCTCATTTTCCAACGGTACGAGCATTGCCGTGCCTCACGCAGACCGAAATCGAAGACCACAATAGCATCCGAGATCAGGATTCACCCAATAGCACAGTAATGCTTTTAACACCCCTTCGATATCTCATGACAGCCCTGCCCTTATGCAAATATATGAATACTCATATAATTCTAATGGAACCTGTTAATACCAAAAATTTGGCCCGACTATCAAACCGATAATTTCGGAGGGAACGGGCTCAAAAATCCTCGAGACCAAGAGAGAGACAGAAGTGGCTTGGCTGCCCACGAGTGGTTTGCCGCCTCGCCTCATTGACGGCGAAAACTTCTCACAAAAGCGAAATATTCTATACGCGCGAAACGCGGTGAGATACATCCTCCTACATGGAGGCCATTCGTCTACGACTTTAATAGAACGAAATGTAATAATATAAATTATGTATATATCCGATTGTAAATATCGGTGTATTACGCTATAATAATAGCTTGTAAATATCTCACAGAATGCAAGATCTCACAGATAACCGCCTAAAAAAAAAAAAAAAAAGAGATAGAGATCCGGTCTTTGATCTACAAGATAATAAAACAGCGTAAGGTTTGGGGTTGTTATTAGTAATTTAAATGTTTGGTTGAGAGCGCCTCGAAAAAAAAAAAAGTTTTTCTGGGAGGAGAGAATAAAGGAGAAGAAATTAATTTAATTTTTATTTTTATTTTTATTATTTAGTTGGATAAAATATATAAGAATTTAATATTAATTATAATGTAGAATTTAAATTTGAATTTGAGTTCCTCTTATAATGGAAATCAAAACTTCAAAAATTATCTTTCAACTTTTAAACTTGTTTAATGCCATTAATAATAATTATTTATAATTTTATTTTATCAATTTAATATTATAAATAATTTTATATTAATTAAATTTAATGAATGATTTAAGAAACTTCACAAAATAAATAAATTATTTATTTATTTATTCAATTTAAAAATATAGAAATATAAATTAATCGTCACCCGAACTCGGCCAAACTACCGCCGACCGCCACGGAATTGTCTTCTATATATATATATATTATAATTATGATAAATCATGAATCGTTTTAGGACTTTTTGATATTAAAAAAAGTTTGGTATTGATATTAAATTATATTTCATTACTAATATAGATAGTTCAGTATTTAAAGAAAATGATAAATTTGTCCAAAGAAAAAAAAATTCCTTTTTCTATCAAATTTTATGTCAAATCAAATTGCAAGAGAGTTATTTGGTGTAGATGATGGACAACAAGATTGCAAGAGAATTAAGAATCCATTTTATTTTATTTTAGAAGTGAGAAAACTGACCCCCAACAAAAAAAGAAAGAAAAGGAAGGAAAAAAAAAGCACATATGGGGTTGAAGAAGAAAAGGGTGTTTTTGATATCAAAACAAGTACAATTAAAAGTCGAGTTTTATTTCAGAAAGTGCTAGAAGCCCCAACTCCCAATAGTTTATACATTAAAATGGTAGTCGTGACGTAGGCCCAAAACCAGGAGTCCATTCGATCCGGCTATGGTTTTGAAGCGATTAGTTGAGCAAGGCCCGGCTCAGCTCAGCCCATCTCACTTGGACATCCAATTACAGGCGCAAAATCTGACAATTATTCAACTCTTTGCGAAGTTAAAAAGTGATTTCAAATTTATTTACTCCTACTGCCGGCTGGGTAAATATGCCTTAGCTAATGGAAAATGTCTTAATTTTCAATTTAGCTGTTAATTTACAATAATGCCTGACATTGGGATACCTAATTTATCAAAAAGAAACCCAACTGAAATTACCAACAGCCACTCTCATCTCATACCAAACCAAACAGCAAGATCAACATCTAAAAACTAAAATCTATCTATATACTTGCCCTAACCCCAAACCAATCAAAAGTATCACATAACAGAATATCACAACACATTAATTATTATTATTATTATCCAAAAACTCTTACCATAAAATACGCAATTACATTATTTTTCAAATATGCCCTCTCGATTTCACTTAATTGCTAATGCTACTGCTACACCTGGCTCTCTTTTTAATTTACAGGAACAGTGATCGTGCTTAGTACGCTTACGCTCCCAAAGGCCAAATCTGGAATTGAGCTCAACAAACCCTAACATTGCCCTAATTTTTCCACACAAGGGACTTGGTTAACCGCCTATAACCAGTAACTCAACCAGAAAGCAACCGGTTACCGGCTGTATCATTTTACTCTTTCCAGACCCCGCACTCTCCAAAATTTTCCCTTGCGTTGCGTAGCCATAATATCTCCCATATATACCACATTCTAAACTCTCTCGCTTCTCTTCTTTTTTAACATTGTGTTGTGTATCCTCTGTTTTAATTATCATATTCCCTCTCTCAAACCATTGTTAAAAATTCACAAAATCCTCAAAAAAATTTGAAGGGAAAAATAAAAAACGAAAGCCTTTGTTTTTCTGTAATTAACTCACGAAACAAGAAGCGTCTTTGTGAAGACTTTTTCTCATTTTTGCGTTGTTGCTAATTCGCCGACGAAACGATCTTCTTATCTTCATTGTAATTTTCGCTTTCGATAATATTTCCATTTTGCTCTGCTAATCTATACTTTTGACCGTTGCTTTATCTTCAAGTAATGCTAATTACTTGTAATTTAGGTGATCTGTTAAGAGATTAGGATAAAATTCTGCGCTCTGTCCTGTGTTAGATCTACGACATCGTTTGTTGGTTCTTTTTTTTTGAGTGAGTTAAGTTTTTGATTGCAGGATTTTCGTGTTTAATTGAAGTTGAAAGCATGATTTGAGAAAGACAGAGAGTTATTGTTTTCGTTTTACGAGATGAAGAGGTCCAGAGACGACGTTTACATGAACTCTCAAATTAAACGGCCGATGATTTCTTCACGAGGAGAACCGTGAGTTTATATATTTATTTTTACGCTTTGAATTTTGAATTTTTTGATTATTGCAGTTCATTTGGTAAATCATGAGATTAAGCTCTGTAATCAAAATATTAGTCTCTTCCTGCTAGAATACTTCGGCTGTTGCATGAATTTGATGAGTGTTTGTGTTGAATTTACTTGGTGGAATTTTTAGGCTTTAATTTTTAATTTATTTTTTTCTTTTAATGTTTGACTTGTTAAGAAGATCAGGCTTTTCTTCGATTAGATTCCTCACAGAAAGAGAGACATCAACAGTATTAATTGTTCTTTTGTGTTTGGTTACATCAATAATCTATCTCTTTGCAGGAATATACTTTGCTAATATGAGATATTGTGCTGATTTTTGTTTGGAAATCTATAATTTGACATTGATCTAGGTTTAACCATGCTTTATGAATTTTAAAAATTTCTTAACTAATCTATTATGCATTTTTTGATAATGAAGCTCTGGGCAGACCCAAGTGGTGGGAGGAGGAGGAGGTGCACAGAAGTTAACAACAAATGATGCCCTAGCATATCTCAAGGCTGTTAAGGACATATTTCAAGACAAAAGGGAGAAATATGATGACTTTCTTGAAGTTATGAAAGACTTCAAAGCTCAAAGGTTTGACCCTAATATGTCCCTGTAGCTTTTTATTACTGGTTTTTTAGTGCAAATGGTTTTCTGATAAGTGCTTATGTTATCTTGTCTGTAGAATTGACACCGCAGGTGTCATAGCGAGGGTAAAGGAGCTGTTTAAAGGGCATAGAGACCTAATTTTGGGTTTCAATACCTTCCTGCCAAAGGGATATGAGATCACCCTTCCACTTGAGGATGAACAACCTCCACCCAAGAAGCCTGTTGAATTTGAAGAAGCTATTAATTTTGTAAACAAGATTAAGGTAAACGTAACGTGACATAGCTAATCTTAGGTCTATCTTCTTATTGTGAAGTTTACGATCTGACGAATTGTATTCCTGCAGACAAGATTTCAAGGTGACGATCATGTTTATAAATCATTTTTAGACATTTTGAACATGTACAGAAAGGAAAACAAGTCCATCACTGAAGTCTACCAGGAGGTATATTCCCTGCATTTACTAGTCATTTTTTCCCCGTGTTTTAGTTTCACGCCTTCACATAAAGTTTTAGTTTGTAATTTTAGTGATATAATTATATTACTGCATAGGTTGCTGCACTTTTCCAAGATCATCCAGATCTGCTTGAGGAGTTTACACATTTTCTGCCAGATTCTTCAGGAGCAGCATCAATTCATTATGTTCCATCTGGAAGGAATTCTATACTCCGGGACAGGAGCTCGGCCATGCCCACAGCACGGCAAGTGCATGTTGACAAGGTTTTTGTCTTTATTACCTTTGTGTTGTGCTATCACTCATGGGTTGACAACTAAGCTAATATATGGTTTTTGAGCATTGTTGCCAGAAAGAAAGGGCTATGGCTTCACATGCTGACCGGGACCTTAGTGTGGACCGTCCTGATCCTGATCATGATAGGGTCCTGCTGAAGTCAGACAAAGACCAAAGGAGGCGTGGGGAAAAAGAAAGGGAAAGGAGAGATGACCATAGAAGAGAACGAGAACGAGATGATAGAGATTTTGAGAATGATGTAAATAGAGACTTCAGCATGCAACGGTTTCCCCACAAGAGGAAATCTGCTCGTAAAATTGAAGACTCAACTGCTGAACCGTTGCATCAAGGTGGGGAAGGTGATGAGAACTTTGGAATGCATCCTGTTTCATCCTCTTATGATGATAAAAATGCCATGAAAAGTGAGTTCTTAGTTATGGAATTTGTTGTTTTACACTCACAAGTGTTGTCCATCACGGTTTGGATTGGTTACTCCTCCCACCATATAAAAAAAGAAGTAAAAGAGAAAGTAGGAAAATTTTGCAATCGTCATATTCATCAAGCATTTGAAGGCCCTACCTTTACAACTTTTGAGATGCATACGGCCTTTTACCCGTTTCCATTTTGTGTTTATTTCGTATGTGTGCACCTAACTGCAGGTGCTGATTCTTCTTAGTGAATTAAAGTTTTGGGATTGAGGCATTTCTTTCTCCAGAATGTCCCTTGCACTTTGCAATTATAAGCTCTTGAGCAAGCAAAAGACTCTCTATCATCTACTTAAACATACATAACTTGCCTGCCAACAAGAATTTGATTCCTTTCACAAATGTTCTATTTCCTTAACTTATTTCATGTTATACAGGTATGTTCAGCCAGGAGCTCTCTTTCTGTGAGAAAGTCAAGGATAAGTTACATGATGATTACCAGGAGTTTCTGAGGTGCCTTCATCTCTATACCAAGGAAATTATCACACGATCAGAATTGCAATCTTTGGTATGGCTGATAAATGTGTTCTGTAAATGACATAACTATATTTATTTTATCATCTCTCATATACATAGTTGATTGTTTTTAGAACTTTCCTGAATAAAGAAATAAGATTGATGTGGTGTGTTGCTTGCTGGCCATCTTTGGGAATTTGATTTATCTCTTTATTCTTCTTTTTCTTTTATTTATTGTTATTATTTTTTTTGGAATTCTCTTTTTTTTTTTGGAGGGGGGGTGGCGTTGGGGCGTTGGCATTTGGAATCTGTCAACATGCTGCCACAAATAGATTGATCAAGATAATAGAAATGATCTAAAGTTGATCGACAAAAGAATTATGTTGATGCAGCAGATGGACATTTCAAATTTGCATATAAAGTTTTGAGAACTTTTAATGGCGAAATAGCATTCCAGCTTCTTTTTAGATGTTTCCAGATGGGAAAAGGACAATGTTCTTGTCTGTTTCTGCATAATAGTCAAGTTCTGCTCTGTAATGTATTTGACAAGGCATTTTATAATTCTGATACTCTCTCATGATTCACATTTATTTCATTTACAATCTTGAGAAACATAAAATTTGACAAATATGGCTCTTTATAGCTCTTGCCTAATACTAAGAGAATTTCTGTAATCCAATTTTTAATTGTGGAATTTGTATGTATAAGGTGGGTGACTTGCTTGGGAGATATCCAGATCTAATGGATGGGTTCAATGGATTTTTGGCACGTTGCGAGAAAAGTGGTAGCTGCTTAAAAACTGATCCTTTTGTATTATTTTCTGTAGATGTGTACTATCAACACTGTATCTAATTTAAGTCCTTTTCTGCAGAGGAATTACTTGCTGATGTTATGAGCAAAAGTAAGTAAAATGATCTGTTTCTTTCTTTTGTGTTTTGGCGGGATATGTTCAACAATTAAGCTCATTATTCGTTGGGATCTGTAATTAATGTGTTACATACGAATGCTGCTGTGTTCTGAAATTCTTCTTTTTAGTAATTGTCATTAAAATGAATAGTAAATTATATATGTTGCATGACCAAGGAACCAACTTTAATCAGTTGCACCTTCAACTTCATGCTCAGTTTGTTCTTTGTGCCTTACTGTTAACTTGTTGAAGTTTGTTAGTTTAATAGTTCTTCTCTTCTATTAATTTACTGGAGTTTGTTAGTCTTCTGATTGTTAATTTATTGCAGAATCATTGTGGAATGAAGGACGTTTACCCAGATCTGTTAAGGTAGAGGACAAGGATAGAGATCGAGATCGTGAAAGAGATGATGGGGTTAAAGATAGGGACCGTGAGGCCAGAGAAAAAGATAGACTTGACAAAAGTGTAGCCTTTGTCAACAAAGATGTAGGTCCAAAGATGTCTATGTACTCCAGCAAGGATAAGTATCTTGCAAAACCCATTCAAGAACTTGACCTCTCTAACTGTGAACGCTGCACTCCCAGTTATCGACTACTGCCAAAAAACGTAAGAATACCATTTTGTTTTTTGACTTCTTTACATTATTCTTGTTAATTTTATTTTTGTGCAGGTAATGGTACCCTTTACTAAATTCTGCATCTTAATATACTTGTATCATGCAGTATCCAATTCCTTCAGCAAGCCAGAGAACAGAGCTTGGTGCTGAAGTACTGAATGATCATTGGGTATCTGTCACTTCAGGAAGTGAAGATTACTCTTTCAAACACATGCGTAAGAACCAGTATGAAGAAAGCCTGTTTCGGTGCGAAGATGACAGGTTGGAACTTCCTGAGATTGTAATGATTATCAATATTCTTGAATATGTTTTGAGTATAGATATGGGTGACACAAAAGTCGTACCAATTCTTTCTCCCCTTAAAGAGAATTCTAGCTGTCTCCATGAATGTTCTGTGTGGAAGTTAAAACTTCTGCTGCAGAATTATTATTTCTTTCTGGATCTGAGAGCTATCTGAATAATAATTAACAATTCTCTATCTCTCTCTTGTCTTTTAATATTTATCGTTATGGCAAAACCAATTTTTGTAAAACATTCCAATCTTGAACTATTTTCGCTTTGGAAATTGATAATGTTTTGTATAAATGCTGACAGGTTTGAGCTGGATATGTTGTTAGAGTCTGTTAATGTAACTACCAAACGTGTAGAAGAACTGTTAGAAACGATCAAAACAGATGGCCCTATTCGTGTTGAAGATCACTTCACAGGTAACTGTTCGTTGATGGCTGATATACTTAAGAATATTTGTTGTGGTATTTGAGCTCTTTTGCTGACTGCCTTCCGTTTTTTGATGGGATCCTTCCTTGCCTCTCTTTCTAGCTCTAAATCTAAGGTGTATTGAGCGGTTATATGGTGATCACGGACTTGATGTGATGGACGTACTGCGGAAGAATGCTTCTCTAGCTCTGCCAGTTATATTGACACGTTTGAAGCAGAAACAAGAAGAGTGGGCCAGATGCCGTTCTGATTTTAACAAAGTTTGGGCTGAAATTTACTCCAAGAATTATCATAAATCTCTTGATCATCGTAGCTTCTATTTCAAACAGCAGGACTCAAAGAGCTTGGGTGCAAAAGGTGATTTACAGCTTGATGCTCTGCTGTACTGGTATATATGTTTCAGAATACACCATGTTCTGATATTGTAGTCTGCAAGATGATCTTGATTTGTGAATTATTACTGAACTTTTAACTTTTATTAAGTAAGAACGTAATTTTTATTATGTAGCAATTGCTATTATATAAGATCATGTTTGACACTACCACTTAAAAGCAAGCATGGAGTTTGAAAGTTTTGTAAAATTAGTTTCATTCATGTTCCAATTGCTCTTCCTCTTGTTGATTTGGGACTAGAATATAATGTATGACACGTCTTGGGAATTCCCTGAATATCGTTCTGGGCCTATTTTTCTCTTTCCTATAAATGATTTTGAGATATTTTCTTGTTAAAAGTATCTAGTCAAAGTTCATGATTGTGAAAAACCCATGGACTCCCCAGTTTCCATGGGACATCAATTTCCCTGTAAGTGCAGTCCTGATTGCTCATTTGCCTTGTGTTGGCAGCATTGTTGGCGGAGATCAAAGAAATCAGTGAGAAGAAGCGCAAGGAAGATGACGTGCTTCTTGCCATTGCTGCTGGAAACAGGCGGTCTATTGTTCCACATTTGGAATTTGAGTATTCAGATCCTGACATCCATGAAGATTTGTATCAGCTTATTAAATATTCATGTGGGGAAATGTGTACAACTGAACAGTTGGACAAAGTAATGAAGATTTGGACAACCTTCTTGGAACCAATGCTTGGAGTTCCTTCTCGACCTCAGGGTGCAGAGGACACTGAAGATGTTGTAAAGGCCAAGAGTCATACTGTCAAAAGTCGTGCTGCTAGTGTTGGAGATAGCGATGGCAGTCCTGATGGTGGTGCTGCTGCTGCCATGACTTCCAAACATTCAAATCCTTCCCGAAATGGAGATGAAAGTATTCCTCCTGAGCAGTCAAGTTCTTCTAGGGCATGGCTGCCAAATGGAGATCATGGAATAAAAGAAGACGTTTCTGTGGAGGCAGACCATAACGCTCGTAAGAGTGATAATTTCTGTGATAGTTCTGAGCAAGACAAAGTGCAGAATAATGCAGCTATGGCTGATGAAACTTCGGGGATCAGCAAACAGGCTAGTACCAATGAACGATTGACCGGTACAAATGCTTCAATTACAGCTGCAGCAGATCAAAGCAATGGAAGAACTAACATAGAAAACACTTCAGGTTTGTGGATTGCTTCCACAGTATATAACTTTCCTTTGTTTCCAAAAATTCTTTGGAAGCTTACTGCTGGATCATTGATTTTTCATAATTTCTTATAATGATGGGGTCTAGACTACTGAAATACCTTGTTTTTTTCTTTTTCAAGGGCTTAGTGTGGCACATTCTAGACCTGGTAATCACATTGTTGAGGGTGGGCTTGAGTTGAGGTCCAGTAATGAAATTCTACCTTCTTCAGAGGTATGACTAACAGTATTAACTCTATTGGTTTTTATTCACTTCTAAGTTAGAGAATGTGATTCTTTGGTCTTAACTATGCGTTTTCTCCAGAATAAGATGCTGCTACCTGATGCATGCTTATGTGGATGAATGTATATTAATTAAAGCATATAATTACTTTCATATGTTTGGGTTTCTACGCATTTCAGGATAACAGCTCTGCTTTTTGATGGATATTTAGTAGCAAACCAATCTGATGACCTCGGTGCCAGATGGTTAGGTTCTTGACGGAAATAAAAGTCATTTTGAAATAACATTGTTCCAACCTTTGAATACTCGGGGGTTTACATCCAACCCTCCTCTCATTCTTTCAAGATGAATCTTTTGTCCACTCTATCAATAGAGAGCCAATTTGACTTTCTGTTAATAGAGTCAAATTTTTGAAAGGTGGAATTATTTAGTTGGAAGAAACATTACAGTTTGCTTTGCAAGTGCTGTACCAAAAATACTTTAAGGCACTCACAAATTTCAGTGAATTTTTTTAATGATTGAATATCTGGGCTTCTCAGGCTTTATCTGTAAAATTTACAGCTGATTGATCAACTGAATGTTAGGCTTTAGATCACATTTGTTATCTTGAGGTGATTTTACGTTGAACGGCAATTTTATGTCCACTGTCAATGCCACAGGGTGGAGACTGCTCGAGGCAGAATATATCCACAAACGGAGGGATGACAGAAGGAGCCAAGATTCTCAGATATAATGCAGAGTCTGTCAAGCAATTCAAAATTGAAAGAGAAGAGGGTGAATTATCTCCAAATGGAGATTTTGAGGAGGATAATTTTGCAGTTTATGGAGAATCTGGTTTGGAGGCTGTGCATAAAGCAAAGGATGGTGCTGTTAGCAGACAATATCAAACCAGACATGGAGAAGAAGTATGCTGTGGGGAGGCTGGTGGAGAAAATGAGGCTGATGCTGATGATGAAGGTGAGGAGAGCGCTCACAGGTCTTCAGAGGACACCGAGAATGCTTCTGAGAATGGTGATGTATCTGGAAGTGAGTCTGGTGATGGCGAGGGTAGCTCTCGGGAAGAGCATGAGGAAGATGGAGACCGGGATGAGCATGATAACAAGGCAGAGAGTGAAGGAGAAGCTGAAGGGATGGCTGATGCTCATGATGTTGAAGGAGATGGAACATCATTGCCCTTTTCAGAACGTTTTCTACTATCTGTGAAGCCTCTAGCAAAGCATGTCTCCCCATCGGTACATGACAAGGAGAAAGGCTCTAGAGTTTTCTATGGCAATGATTCCTTCTATGTGCTTTTTAGGCTTCACCAAGTAAGGCTTTACTTTTCTCCTCTTTTTCCTTTTTTTTTTTTTGGGTTAATATGTGAGAGAATATTATATATTTTGGTAATCCCTCTGGATTAATTTTGATGTTACTTAGATTGACTTTATTTTCCTTACTTCACTGGTTGTGGCAGACATTGTATGAGAGAATACAATCAGCGAAGATTAATTCATCATCTGCAGAGAGGAAATGGAAGACTTCAAATGATTCAAGCCCTACTGATCTATATGCCAGGTAGTTTAGCCTTGGAGGCTTTAGTTTCATGGAATTTGTTGAGTGATAGGTGCTGATTAATTTTTCATATCTGGTGCAGGTTCATGAATGCACTTTACAATTTACTTGACGGTTCTTCTGATAATACAAAATTTGAGGATGATTGCCGAGCAATTATTGGCACTCAATCCTATGTTTTATTTACATTGGACAAGCTGCTATATAAACTTGTCAAACATGTAAGATGCCTTTATTTAATTCCTTTTCTTTCCTCTCCTCTTATCTCTTTTTTCCTCTCCTCTTATCTCTTCTTTTGCTAATTTGGTACAATTGTGTACCTTTTTCAGCTCCAAGCAGTTGCAACTGATGAGATGGACAACAAGCTTCTCCAACTATATGCATATGAGAAATCAAGAAAGCCTGGAAGATTTGTTGATGTGGTTTATCATGAAAATGCTCGCGTGCTACTTCATGATGAGAATATATATCGTATTGAATGTGTAGGTGTTATTTTTCATTTTTTTTTTCAAAATAAACTTTCTGCCTTGTTCTTTTCTTGGATGCAATGCTTATTTGACTTTAAATTGGAAATATTTTAAATGTCTGTATTCTATTCTCTGTGCAGTCATCCATACCCACCCGTCTATCTATTCAGCTTATGGACAATGGACACGATAAGCCTGAAGTGACAGCTGTTTCCATGGATCCTAATTTTGCAGCCTACCTGTACCATGACTTCCTTTCAGTTCCTGACAAGAAAGAGAAGCCTGGAATATTCTTGAAGAGGTGTGGATATGGAGATACCTGTTCTCTTTATTTGTGATTGAAAAATGATTGCTAATTATGTTTGCTGTTTGCAGGAATAAACGCAAATTTGTAGGCAATGATGAGTTTTTGGCAACATGCTGGGCCATGGAAGGGCTTCAAGTTGTCAATGGTTTGGAGTGTAAGATAACTTGCAATTCATCCAAGGTATTTTTATCTTCACGTTTGTTTAAGCTGATCACAACTAGAATGGGGTCTTAGTTGGGTGGAGTTGTGTTTTGTCAATTTTCATACTATCATGCTGATCTTTTGCAACTCTGTACACGGCAGGTCTCATATGTTTTGGATACTGAAGATTTTTTGTTTCGTAAAAAGAAAAGAACTTTCCATCAGAATGGCCTGTGCCACAACCAGGCAAGGGCTTCAAATGGTTATCCAATTAGAAGATTACAACGGTTTCAAAGATGGCTTTCTGGCTCGTAATATGCCCTGCAGTAGATATGGTATTTACTAATCTTTTGCTGCAGTTTTTGACTTTGCCTAGATTGAACTTGTCGTTCACAATTTTGAGCAGATAGTAAGACTAATTGCAATGATTTGTGCATAGCCTTTAGCGCACATTAGGTACACTGGTGCTGGAACTGGAAGGTTTGACAGCGCTGCAAGCGGAAAAGCTTTTGCCGGATTCATCTTGTATTCTCTCGTATTTCTGTCTCACAAATCCAATAAAGAATCTGAGGGGAGGAAATATGGCTCGGAGGATTGTAGCATAATGTAAGTTTGTGGCATTTTGAGCCACCCATGTAAATAGAGGTAATATGTGATGTAAAACCTGAGATATATGTTCATTCCATTCATCTATATTTTTTTTTTCCCTAACTTTTCACTTGCACAAGTTAGGTCCCGCACAAAATTGCTATTATTTAATTTATTTTGCTTTTCATTGGACATATGGAGCCTCCCTTTGAAATATTAACTTCTCATCCGTCAATCAGTCTCGAATGTCATAAAATCATATTCGCTTTTCCTAGCGAAAGAAAACAAAAGTAGACTAGAGTGTAGTGCTTCGACAATTTGACACTTGGTGGTCAAATTGCTGCAGTATGTTAGTAGCATTTTTATTATATGTTCGAGGCGACAGTGTTATTTCGTGCGGCTGATCTTATTGCTGATCAGACCATTGAGAATCAACGAGGTTATCTTGCGATTTTGCCATATTGGGTTGTAGCTCGGGCGATTAGGTGGCTAATGTGGTTCATTGGTTTGATTAATTGCCACCAATCTTGCTTAGTTTGGAGGTTTGAACATTTTAGTATAAGGATCAAGGGAAAAATTGCATATGAACATTGGCCTCCGCATTTATCGGTTGACGAATGACCAGTTAACATAAACTAGATTAGTTTTCAAAGTCCCTTTTTTTTTTTTACATATTTAGATCGAGACATATATTACACATACGTAGTCAAAATATATAATTTTATAATTTATGAAAGACTTGTCTTTTTTTTCCTTTAATAAGAGAAACTCGAATTAGAATTAATTATTATAGGAATAGTATTATTTTCTTGCCTAATTGTTTTTCTCTTATTTTCTCACCAAATTTTTTTTGGCAATTTTTTTCATTTAATGTTCAAATTTTCTTCATTTCATTGCCAAGCCGTTAGCTCTGTTAAAGGCATTTTACAAAAATATTCTAAGAATTTCAATATATTAAGCAAAAAAAATATTATAATACAATTTCATCAATTGATATATAAAATAATCAATTGATAAAAGTATTATCTCCTTATGCATAATTAATTTTGTTTCCTTTTAAGTTTAGAGAATTAAAGAATACTCACATTATTTAAGGGTATTATAGACTTACTATAATTTTCACTAAAAATTATGTTGTTTTAGTTGTTTGATGGTAAAATTAAAAAAAAAAAATTTAAAACAGTTGGTGAGAAAAACTCATTGAAAAAATTTGGGTGACAAAGTAGAATATAATTCTTTATTAATATGAAGCCTCTTTATCTTTCACAGATTTTGTATCACTTGTATTTTAATACTAGTGATTAAGATTTAATTACTTTTATTTTTTTTTAAAATTTATTAACTATCATTCACGTTAATAAAATTTATTTAAAAAAAAATCAAATTAAGAGAAGAATCTTATCCCATAGTTTTATATTTAAGAAAATAATAAATAATATTTCTCATCATTATATAACGGCCAAGGCCAAGTTAAAGATAACATCTTCGAAGTTGCTAATATTATTTTTATTTTCCCAATTTTAAAATGTTTCGTCTTAGAAGCAGATGGCGCAGAGATCATGGCCCATTCTCTGGAGTTGGGGACACAGACAACACTATCATCCGGGCCACGGCAGCCATCTGGTTGACTCACTAGTTAAATGTTAGGTTTCTAGTTATTCATATGCTGAATAAATGACGAGTCAAATTTCCACCATAACATTCTCCAGCATTCAGACACACAGTCACTGATTAATCAGAGACTATTTTGATTAGAGAAAAAATGATAGAAGAAATGACAAACGAAGTTCCGTGTGATTTCATGGCATGAGATTAACTACGTTGCTTTCCGTTGGCTTACGGTGAATTGGCGGTATCGCAATGCCAGGACTGAGCAACGAATTTTTCACCTTCACAGGGGGAACGTTGACTTGGAGACGGACTAATGAGTAAATGCAACATACACCATATGGCAATATCCCAGCCCATTTAAAATTTGCAAGCTCGTACCATTTTTAACGACTTGAGGCAATAATTACAGAAACGTGCCCAATACAAAGACCAAGCAAAACGGACAGCATCTGCCTCCCCATCCGAACATTTCCCCTCGACCATAGAAGGTGCACCGGTTAATGCTGGATTTTGAAAATGTGTTTACTGAGACAAGTATGGACATTTGAAGACGAGAGGACTTTGCTATGTGCCCAATGCTATAATGCCCCATGCAAAAAGTCATTCATAAATTGGTAAGCTGGCTTACAAAATTTAGGTGTTCCTATTGCTGGCATTGGCTAGGATTCTGCCAAATTGTGAATTGTAGATTTGAACTTGTAGCCAACCCCAACTTGAACATAAGTTGGCTCAGTTGAATGTTTGATCCAAGACCAGACAAAGATATATGACTCCGGCCGTAGAAAAAATTTCACTTCACCATGTAGGAGTCAATTTTCAGAATTCCTCTTCAGTGGCAAGATTATTTTATCCAGCTAGCTCACTTATTGGAGGTCGATCCATCACATTAGAGGCATCCACAGCATTCTTTTGCAGCCTTTGGTCAACATCAGGCAATTTAGGAATCTGAGCCAATAGGTCAATTGTTCGTCTTAAGAGGCGAGCTAGATCCCCATCATCCAGGGCACAATCCATCATCATTTCCCTCCAAGTCAGACCAGAAGCCCAGGCTTCCACCATGCCAGAAAATTGGCTATCCAAACAGCATGGTATCTCTACCCCATGCTTCTCTTGAAGTTCCAAGAATGAGCTTCTATGCTCATCCAAAACGTTAATGACATTGATAACAGTAGTGGAAGGTTCATATATATAGCTGTTATTCTTCCATAATCGAACCTTGATTCCTTCAGAAACTAAACTTGCACAAACAGCAGCCAGTTGTGCAGGCTTTAAATCTAGCAAGATTTTGTTTCTAAGAACCATTGCGAGCCAGAGTTCATTTTCTCCTCGAATTGCAGCTGCAGTTTCACCCAATGGAAAAATTACTTGTGTGTTAATATCCAACGCCCTAGTTTCATGTATGACATTGCTAATCCTCAAAAACTCTTTCCAACCAGATGGTTCAATTTGCTCTATTCTTTTGGTCAAACGTTTTGATCTAGCCTTCAAACGTTTGATCTTCTCCTCAGTGAACTTGACTGTGTCTACAATTTTCTTGTATTCTTTGAAGCCTTCTGTACGTGCTATCTCTTTCTTTAAACGAGCTACTTTTGTTCGTTGTTTCTTGTAATTTTCTACAGCATCATGGTATTCAAATGACATGTGCAGCACCTCATCACTTTCAGAAAGACTACTTAAAACTGGCACATTTAAGCTCCATGACCATGTTTCTAGAGATCCTTCCATACACCATAAACCACCAAATTCAGAATCAGCAAGCTTTTCCCACAGAATTTCCCCATTATCCAGAAGGAGCCTCATTGTTTCCCGTGGCAAAGCATCTCCTTGAGCTAAACCAACATTAGGGAAGCCTGTCCTATATACAGTTTTGATCCACTTTTCTGTAAATATGTACCAAGTATTATCTGAACCAAGAGCCACATAGTAAGATGGTTTGACATCTTGAGTATCATAGTCATCCCCATTTGACTGAGCTAATCTATTTAGTGCAAAAAGATCATTGATTGAGGCCATGTTCTTAAGTTTTGAACTATCAAGTGAGTCAAACTTCCCCAAATAAACAGCAGGGACTGAGTGTTCAACTCCTTCAGAATCTTTGTACTGCAAACACACAAAAGGTAAGTGTCCATTTTCAGAATCCTTTAAAATATCTTTCAGGGCAGAGAATCTCTTCAGTTCCATCCTTCTTCGCAGCTCAGTCCGAAAGCGTTTTTCTGCCTTCAACTCTTCCTGTAGATTGGCCATCTCCTTATATGCCACCTCCGACAAAAGTCTCCTGCTTTTCCTGTCTATAGCATCATCACTAATTTCTGAAGTCAGCACATCAATCTCTTTCTGTATTTTACAAAGCTCATCTTTCGCTGCAAGCATTACATTGCTCCCAACATAGTTTCCAAAACTCTGCTCCACTAATTTCCTAGCTTCTTCCAAACTTCTACCTGCTTGTAAAGCTTTCATGTCATCAGATTCATTTGATAAATGCGTAACTTTTGCACCAGCAAGGAGATTCAGCACCATTCCATAAGAAGCAGTGAATTGTGATACAAGAGGTTCAACTCCAGCAAATAAAAGCTTACAACACTCTTCTGCACCTTCATAAGGGGTCTGAACCAACACCACATGACCCCTATTATCAATGCCTCTACGTCCAGCACGACCTGCCATTTGAAACAGTTCATTTGATGTTAACTGGATGCGTCCACTAGCAGTCCTTTTGCTGAGAGATGAGATGACAGCTGTCCTAGCAGGCATGTTAATTCCAGCAGCAAGTGTTTCAGTAGCAAAGACAACCTTAACAAGTCCTCGTTGAAAAAGCTCTTCAATGAATGATTTCCATATAGGAAGACAGCCAGCATGATGTGCTGCAACCCCTTTAAGAAGTCCTTTTATGGCAGGCTCCCTGACAGCATCAGGATACAGAACCCGGAACCTCTTCAAGGCCAGTTCAACTTTGCTCATCTCACATTCACCCAGTAGATTACAATCTTCAAGGTACTGGACGGCTGCATCACATCCTCTTCTGTTAAAAATAAACCAAATTGCTGGTAGCATATCCCTTGACCTGAGGTGCCATAATGTATCAATTATTTGAGGAACCTGAAAATTAAATATCCATCAATAATTACATCAAATTTTGTTATTAGCTCTGAACAGCCTTAAGTCGGCTAAAAAATAACCATAATTGATTGTTCTTATTCAAAAAGAAAACATAGTCCATGATAACCAGAGGATTTATGCAATACATCCAGACCTGTGACCGACGAATTGCATTAATGCTATTCTTGGAAAGTTGATGTCTCCCAAAGCTGGTAACAATATTATTAGAGTTCATGTCAGGATGTTTTCTTGAATTCCTTCGTCTAGACCCACCATCCTTGTATGGTTTAACTTCCGAGGTAGAAAGTTGTAAATAATTGAGTGAGAGCTTCCTGTTTCAAATTTCACAGGTAAAATAGGGACTTGTTATTTACTACATGTACAACTGCTGTCTTCCTGGGAGATTGTTTAAAAAAAAAAATCAAAGAGAATAAAATAAACTTTGTGATTGCTATCTAGTTGAGAAGGTAAAATCTCTTGTGTTGAAAATAAAAGGTTTGTGGTTCGAACCCCGCTCACATGGGTGAGAAGAGAATTGGGTTCCCATCAAGCTAAATAAAAAACAAATAAAATGAACTATAGAATGACCAGATATACCTGTTCATATGTTTTCCCTTTTCATCAAGAAGAGGTAGTAATGCATTCTTTGTCGAGAAGTACCAAGTCAGCGGAACTGGACGTCTGGATGATGTTATTAACTCTGTTTTACCATGAATCTAGAATATGATATAAGATAAAAGAGTTAACAGTCTCAAAAGTCCAGCCAGCCTGTTGCAAAGGTCAGAAACTATAGAAACAGAAAGACATTACCTGACCAATCCAGCCAGCTAGCTCATCTGCATTTGCAACAGTCGCTGACAGGCATATAATTTGAACTTCTTTTGGGCAATAAATTATCTGAAAACAATTTAACCTCATAAGAATGTATAAAGCTCATGAAAAACAGAGTTATGAATTAAAAATGTACTTACTATCTCCTCCCATACTGTGCCCCGAGATATATCACTTAAATAATGAACTTCATCCAAAACAATCACGTCAACATCAAAAAGACCACTCTCAGAAGAAACCATCCCAACACTGCATGAGAAAACCACCATCCTTAGCTGCATAAATCAACTTAAGTAATTCTTAATAAAAAAAATGCAGATATCAGATGAAGCCTAAACATAACCCATAATTACTACAGGGAAAATTTCGTTGACCTCCCTTATAGTCGGTCTAAAAAGCACATAAATCCGTTTGGTTTCAAACTTGTCAAATTGAAGCTTACATAAATCTCCTCCTAAATATCAATTAAACTGAAGAGGGTTTATAATAAACTTATTAGAAACATCTGATGTCTACCTATCCCACAAATGATGGGATCGAGGGGTCTACGTGTAATAAGACAAAACGTTGGTTGAGGGAGGTGGATGAAATTTAACTTTATATAAGTTATCATTCCATTTGTCTACTGAAAATTACTGACGATATATACCTCTGATACAACATGTTGCGCAAAATCTCAGTAGTCATTATTAAAATCTGAGCTTCTCTGTTGATGGCAGAATCTCCAGTAAGAAGACCAACATTATTGTCACCAAACGTCTCCCTGAACGCGGAAATGAATCAAAATCAGTAAACAAAACAGCAATTGTGCCACAAATACAAAAGTAATTAATTAATTAAGTAATTACCGAAACTCACGAAACTTCTGGTTAGACAATGCCTTAAGAGGTGTCGTATAGAATATACGACGTTGTTTAGCTACTGTAGCAACTGCCGCAGCTTCAGCAATCAAAGTTTTTCCGCTGCTTGTGGGCGCAGAAACCACCGCTGAAGAACCTCTCAAAAATGCTTCAATAGATGACCGCTAAAAAAGGAAAAAGAAACGAAGAAACTCACAACATATAGTCAATTAAGCATGTAAATTCACGTTGAAAATTTATTAAAATAGGTAAACGTAAACCTGAAATTTATCGATACGAAAGTCGTAAATAGAAGCGAGTTCATCAACATCGATCATTTCATTGCCGAATTCTTTAACTTCATTACGCAACTTCTCCACTCTCTGCCACTTGAACTCTTCGCGCCAAGACGGTGCCTGGGACGAATCCGAAGAAACTTCGAATTCGTCATCACTTTGTTGAATTTCATCCGAGACCTCGCCAGAAACGTCGTCGTACTCGTCGGCGGCTTCTTCATCGTCGTCCTCGTCGATATCATCGTCGTACTCATCTGCTGCTTCGTCGGCGTCGGTGAGCTTGTTCTCTGTGGGGAAGAATGATTTAGGAGACTTGTAGGAGGGTTGAAATTGAATTGAATCAGATGATAGAAGTGATTTGGGGATGCAAAAGCCAAGGGTATGCGAGAGAGTGTGAAACTGATGAAATGAGGACGGTTTCGTATTGGCGAAGACTGGGAATGTGGCTGAACGCGAGAGGATAGAGTTTGTGTACATGGCGGGAGCGATTTTTGCTGGATAATTGAGAGCCCTCCCGGGTCATCGCCTATCGGTTTATTTTGGAATTCAGATATTTTAAGCTTTACTGACCATAATACCCTTTCAATATATTAACTAAAAATTTAATTTTAAAATTTTAATAAATACAAATATTATATAAATAATTTAACCCATCTAATAGATTAAAAATATTTAAATACTTCAGCATTTATATAAATTTAAATAAGTAAATTATTATATTTATTTTAATAATATATTTTATATTTATTGTAGAGACTTTAAATAAATACTTACTTTGAATACATTTTACAATTAAAAAAATTAAAAAAAAATCTCGCATACTAATAAAGTTAAAAATATTATTTTACATAATATTCAAAATAATTTAAGTTTTAATATTTTTATTTTAATATTATGTTTCTATTTATTATTAAATTTATTTTAATATAATAAAATATATTTAATAAATTATAAAATAATAAAATATTTTTAAATATTAAAATAATTTTAAAATATATATATTATTACAGTTATTTTAATATTATATTTCTATTTATTATAAAGAATTGAAGTCAATTTTTTTGAAATAATAGTGGCAATTAATATTATAATAAAAAAATATTGGTGTCTTTTTTAAAAAACTTTGGAAGAATTTGTAACCTTCTTCTCAAATTTTTAGAGCGTAAATATCTTTTTTTTTTATAAACAAATTTAATTTTCATTGTTCTAATATTTGAATACCATATAAATTTATCTTCTATTTAATTAACAATATAAATTTCATAAATTTTATTATCCACTGGTGTCTGAACTCGGCTTCTTATGTCTAACCGATCAAATTAAATTTAATACGACTTTTATAATTTAAAATTAATTAAACCAATTTAGCTATTATGCTTTCAAAATTAACGCAAAATAATTTTACATGGTTATTAAAGCTAGTTTGTAATTGTTTAGAAAATAAAACCTTAAGAAAGAAACCATAAGAAGCAAATATATCGATTCTTTACGAAATAAACCCTGATACACATTTATTTTACGTGTCGTGATGTTTATTAAGTACAGTAGTATGCGATTGTCTAATCAACGCATGCGATTTGAAAATACCATTACGGTTCGAACCGCCCCGTTGACACACACGGCGGCAACAAATTCGCCATCCCAGTCAGACCAAATACAATTCACTTACCCTTCTCTTCTCAGCGTCTCCATCTCCATCTCGACTAAACGTCTAAACCCCGCCCCACTTGCAGGAAAATATCAACGACGAGATGGCTCTATCAAAACTCTCCTCCATATCGTCTCTCTCCACAAATCTCCTCAAACCCCTGACCACCTCCTTTCTCCTTCACCGTCCGATCTCCACCGACACCACAACCCTAACAATTGAAACATCCGTACCTTTCACGTCTCACCAATGCGAAGCGCCTTCACGCTCCGTCGAAACAACTCCAAAAGAACTCCTCTCATTCTTCCGCCAGATGGCTACCATGCGACGGATGGAGATCGCTGCCGATTCTCTCTACAAGGCAAAACTCGTCCGCGGATTCTGCCACCTGTACGACGGACAAGAAGCAGTGGCCATCGGCATGGAAGCCGGAATTACCAAGAAGGACAACATCATAACCGCTTATCGTGATCACTGCACGTTCCTTGGTCGCGGTGGGACCCTCTTGGAGGTATTCGCGGAGCTGATGGGGAGAAAGGACGGTTGTTCTCATGGAAAAGGTGGTTCGATGCATTTTTATAAGAAGGAGTCCGGTTTTTACGGAGGCCACGGGATTGTTGGGGCTCAGATTCCTTTAGGCTGTGGATTGGCTTTCGCGCAGAAGTACTCGAAGGATGAAACGGTGACGTTTGCACTGTATGGAGACGGTGCAGCAAACCAGGGCCAGTTGTTCGAGGCTCTCAATATAGCAGCGCTTTGGGATCTGCCGGCGATTTTGGTCTGCGAGAATAATCACTGTAAAGATTAACGGAACTGAATTGGAGGAGATTGAATTTTTCAAATTTCTCTTTTTTTTTTTCTTTTTTTAAGTATGAGTTATTCTTGTTGCAGATGGAATGGGGACAGCTGAGTGGAGAGCCGCAAAGAGTCCCGCGTACTACAAGCGTGGGGATTATGTTCCCGGTTTGAAGGTGAGATTTCTGTTATTTGAATTATGGTTTATGATTTTCTTTTCCTTGAGTTTTACAATTGATGATTGGAACTGTAATTATGTTCTATTACTATTGAAGTTTTTGGCAATTGATCTTTAATTGACTACTTTGGCATTGTTTGTTAGCATTTTCAGCTGGTTGTTTCTTTTCCTTTAGTTGAAATACTGCTTCTGATTTAAGTGAGAAATGTTTGTTGTAAATTTTACATCCACTTTTGAATTTTTCAACTTATCTCCATGCAAAAAGGTATTAGCTGTGGTTTGAGGCTTTGTCGGTACTCAATAGCTGTAGTTTAGATTTGTTTATAGGAAAACGGTGTCCAGTGGTTTTTTTTTTTTTTTCTTTTTTTCCTGTTAGTGGCAGAGACATCATTTTGTTTTGCTATTGCAGCAATATTTCAAGAATAGATCTTGTTTCTGTTAAACTTAATGTAACCCCAAGACTTTTATAGTAATTTTCTCTCAAGTGCACAGATAGAGTATCGATAGACATAAAATGAACTTTTTGATGAAGATATTTGTTTATGGGTATGGGTGTGATTGCTAATACACATCTAAAAGATTCTCTGAATATTTTAGATGCACAAAGTACTTTGATTACACTGAATTTTTGCCTGCACTTGGAAATTTTGAGTCTAAACTGTTCATAGCTTAATAGTGTTTGTGATTTTTTTGCCCTGTTATAAGGTGGATGGCATGGATGCTCTTGCTGTCAAACAAGCATGCAAGTTTGCTAAGGAGCATGCCTTAAAGAATGGACCTATGGTAAGTCTTACGAACTATTATGATATATAATGGGTTAGGATTCCTTCTGTGGATCACTGTCGATCTCAGTTGGTTGTTACCTAATCATTCATTTACTTAAACTCTCTGAATGAAACATCTGTCTCCTCTTGTCCTTTCTTGCTACTCCTTTCTTCATGCAAGTAGCTCTTTTCAGGCAAATATATCATGTTTCATCATCCGCTGTTTTTTTTTTTCTTTTGTTACTTTCTCTATCCTCTGAATGACAGTCTGATATATAGTGATGTGATTCTTTTGTAAATAACTATGGCATTTACATTAAATTATATTGCAATTTAACCTGAGTGGATTATTTCTATAAATTTATGAATGAAAATAGAAACTAATTATTTTCAAGTAGTAATCCCAATCTCGTAACTATTCAGATTTGGTCCAATGAATCTGAGTTATCAAATCTGATGAAAGTGGTGTTATATTTATAAGATTTGCTGTTTTATTATGGCTTGAAAACCTTTAGACTGAACTTCATGTAAGGGCATATGCAGCCAAATTTGTCAGGATTTAGCCTGAGCATGGGTGATGCTACATTCAATAGATTCATCTTATATTCTTGCGGTATGAAATATATTCAAGTCAGAAAGAAGTATAGATGTGGTTGGCAGTGCTAAGTAATCAAAATATTTTTTGGAGATTTCAACACCTTGAGTCTTTGCTTTTGCTTGATTCCGGTGGGGTTCAACTTGGCAAGACATTCACTTTATGAAGTTTGGTTATGTGTCGGGGGTGGGCACGGTTGAGCCACATTACAATAGGTGCCTGCTGGATACCTTGGTGCATGGAAAATATTCTAACCCAGAAAGTACAACTCGGCTTTGATTGGGAATGGGATATGATTTTTTTCTTTTTTTTGAATTTTCAACTCATTGCAAGTCAGACATATAAGTCTGATTTACATAATATATGTCATATCTGGATTAATTAGGAATCACCTGCGAGATGCATAATATATGGCATATTTAGAGTAACCAGGAATCAACATTGAATGCAAAATATAACTCTTATTTAGGTAATCTGGCCAAGTGATTATTCAACAGGAGTGAGCGTGCCGTCACAATTTAGTTTTGGTTGACCATCTATGAGAAACATACGATCCTTTAGAAGTTAAATTGAAGGATGTTTAATTTTATGAACAATCTAAGATGTAAATAACATGCTTGCATCCTGAAGTAAAATTGATAGTTTCTTGTTTTAAGAACTCACGCTACACTGATTGATTTTAACTTCCAAATGCAGTAAATTTTGCTTTAGGTCCTCTCTCTGGGGTAGTCTGTAAACTTCTTGTCTATCAGGTTTTCTTCATGCTTTTCAATTATTCTGGTCACTTTCAAGGTAACCCAAAATAATAGTTACATGCAGACTTGAAAAGAAGTTAAGCTTTGTATGATGTTCAAATAAAATTATATTCTACTTTATGTTTTGAGCATTGTGATTGTTTCCTGGTGTTGTTTGCTCCATTTCTTCTCCTGTGTCGCTAATGGTTAGGGACCATGTAATGATGTAAAATTTGCATCTATACTGGTTTCTAGATAAAAATTGCTACTTCTGATTTCTGTTTGATTTTTTTCTCCTTTTTTCATTCTATATGAAATTGATATATGTAATTTTTTAAAAATTTTCGATGCTTGTGTCCAGATACTTGAAATGGACACATACAGATATCATGGTCACTCCATGTCTGACCCTGGAAGTACCTACCGTACTCGTGATGAGATCAGTGGTGTGAGACAGGTTATACATGCTTGCCATTTCATTTTGAAAAGACAATTCTTTTTCAATTTAGAGCTTTTTCCATATTCTGACATTGTTTTTGGTTGGACGGTGTTTAGGAGCGTGATCCAATCGAAAGAATAAGAAAGTTAATATTAGCCCATGACCTAGCGACAGAGAAAGAGCTAAAGGTATTTATTCAACTTGTATATGCAGAAAATATTGTATGTACTGGGGATCTTATAATCTGTATTCTGTCAAATGTTATTTTTTGTTCTCTAGTCTGTCTCAGATTTGTGCCTTTGAAGGAATCCTCATTATTCCTCAATCTGAATGAAATTAGAAACCTAATCCTCTGGTTATGGAATATATGTGAAACTGAATTTGTGCATTTCTGTCCTTTTTCAGGATATTGAGAAGGAAGTAAGAAAAGAAGTAGATGATGCCATTGCTAAAGCCAAGGTAAGAAGCATTTATGCAGAAGGGAGATCTCTGCTGTTCGGGGTTTTGAATTCAGCAACATATCTTTGATTTTCTTCACTAATTTCCCTGGGAAGGAAGGCAATGAGACGCTCAGATAAAGCTTTGAAGCTTATGAAAATTCTTGACAACCTTTTTCCCATTAACTTAAGGATTGCCTATATAGGCTATTGATTCTCATACTTTTTAGGAACAAGGAACACAATTCTTAAATGGGAAATGTTTGTTTGACACAAAGGAGTGAATGAACCACATGCATGAAAACTTATAAGTCAGCTAAACCAAAAATAAGAGGCTTTGGCATTCCCATGGCTCATTCCAGAAACTTTGAAATTACAGATTTACTCTTGAATCCTTGAACTTGAGAGCTTTAAAAAAATTGAAACTACAAAAGTACAAAAGGAACCCAGAAAAAAGAGTTTCAAAATGACTCCAAAGACTAGGTAGGGTTCCAAGTAATAACATTGATCATTAAATTATAGCATTGATCATTAAATTGTGTCCTTGCTTGGTATAAATATTACAGACATTGTTCTCATTCCTGAAGCTATTGTTTGTTTCTCATATTTTCAGGAGAGTCCCATGCCAGAGCCTTCTGATCTCTTCACAAATGTGTATGTGAAAGGTTATGGAATTGAGGTAATAGTCAATACCTTGTACCAGTATATTGGTTTTTTCTTTCCTTCTTAATCCATGATCTGTTTTTTGGTTTCTTGTGGAAATGTTGATAAGAACTTCCATTTATATTTTAGTACATGCTAATTTGGCACTTCCACCTCCCCCCCCCCCCCCCAAAAACCCCAAAACCAAAAAAATACATGTACTTTCTACCAGATGAATAGTTCTTGTCAATGTTATGGGCACTGGAATAAATACTTTGTAGCTTATGGATATCTTGAATTGAAAAGAGACAAAAGCAGTGATTAATGTAGCGCTGGTTTAATATTGCGACACAATCCATGCATTGTGTCACCATTCCATTGATAATTGTCAGTCATCTTTTTAGTTGACTTACCCAAATTCCTAATATTGTCCTAATGTCATATATTAGGAAATCACTTGCATTGAAATATTGTTTAGATAGTAAAAGCTAATTTGGGAACACACCGGTCATCATGTGATTCTACATTTTAGACCAACAGAAATTCTCAGGTCTTCTATAATATGAATATTGCATGTTATTATTACCTTAAATGTTGAACACTGTGTACTTATAAATGATAGGTAGATGTCAATAACTAGATGGATGAATCTACAGGATGACACCTGATATTATTCATCTGATGGTGTTGGATTTGTAATTTTCAACTGCAGGCATTTGGAGCAGACAGGAAAGAAGTTAGAGGCGTGCTTCCATAAATTTGAACTTGTCTGAAGAGTGTTGAGACTGAGCAAACCTTACAACCGTAAACCTTGTGAAAAGGTACAAACGAACAAGCAATAAGAATTTGGAGGGAAGATGGTCATCTCTTCCTGGCTATTGATTGTGATTTTCATCCTCTAGTCGTATAGAATTTTGATTCTTCTCAAATTGTGCGGTAGTGTTACATTTTGGTTGTGTAGTGATTTTTGGGAGCCTTCCATTTGATAGTTTCCATTATTAATGGAATAAATTGTTCTTGCCTCTGGAATCTATGGATATTCTTTCTTTTAACAAGCGATTGCAAGGAGTTTATTGTATACTCTCCCACAAAATAATTGGCAATCTGGTGGGTTTGTTTGGAGATCTGAGGCTACGGATGGGCGCCAGTTGTCACACAGCTTCTGAAGCACACTACTAGGGAATAAGGATTGGAATATGCTGTATAAATGAGTCTAGTCCAGCTTTTGCTGTGTATTATGCGCTCGAATTTATGGTCCACAATGATGTAGCTGGCAATTTGTTTGTGTGTTTGCTGACTTAACAGTGCATGCCATTTAAGTTTATTGTTGTTTCCAAAGCTGAGACTTTAAGCGCCCAACGCTGGCACTCATTTTTCGTCTTAACCCTCATCTTCCATTTCTTGTTTAGTTAACACTGGGTCAGATCCAACTTCTATTGTGAAATGTCAACAATGGACTGCCATGCTGTACTGGAAATCGTTCAATATCTTATTCGAGCACAAGGAGTACAGCTTCGTAAAATAATTCGATATAGAAGTTCTAAACTCCATAAACCATACTGAACATAATTTTCATTACGTCTGAACTCTAGGTAAGAACTACAAATTTCATGCAAAGAAAAAGGAAAGAGACGACCAAAATGTAAATTGTAACGTTTGATGCTGATTATAAAATACGTGACATTTACAAATATTACCACTTGCCAAATCGACTCATATAGAATACACACACATATATATATTTAATATACTTGGTTGATTAATCGATATTTTTAGTACTGTATCATATAATTATAATTCGATTTTTAAAATGACAAGCTGCATATATTAAAATAAAAAAAATTTTAAAAAAAGTGACAAGTTGGATTATCCAATAATTTTAATCAAATGCGACTCGTGAAAAGCCACACTGTCACAAGACTTGCTTTGTCGCTTGCTTCACGGGAGATCAGATAAGTAAGCATATGTACCGAAATGAATACTTGAAACCTTCGCGTCAAATTCCAACCGTTAGATATTCCTTAGATTTTCATCCCGTGGGACCAGCTACAAACCAGTTGGCAGTTGGCCATGTGCTGCGCACCAAACTGTGGGCCTGCCCTCTTCCTTAGTTTGATCTTCGGCCTTTTCTATTGCCACGTGGCACAATTAATAAAGTCACATGCGGTCAAACGGCACCGTCTTGTTGTGGCTTCGCTACCAGCCAGTCAGGCGACCTTTAAACTTTGAAGCATCATTCATCAAAACTTAGAGCCTATCAGAGAGCAGAGGATCCTATGTAATACTACTTCCCCCAACATCACACAACTACTTTTCCAACTCCCCATCTTCCCAAAATTGTATTATTCAATTTAATAACACAAAATATCTTACCTTAAGCTGATGAATACCTAGAAAAATCGAAATTTTGACCTGTCTTCCGCCCACACGTGCAGTTAATTTATCCGACACGTATTTGATATTACTACTCTAAAACATCCTGACCGTGTGACTATTGTTAAATTATCTTGCATGTAAAAATAAAAAAAGCTAACAGACATTCCTGATTAGTGATTTAGTTCTATTGCCTATGGCAGAGGGGCAGAGAGTGTCCTAATCTTGTTTTCCTTTTTGGCCAAACTGGAATTAGAAAATATTTTGGCTTTACAGTTTTTAAGTATTAAGCATTCATAACGAGGCATTTTTGTTGGAACTTTAAAAGGCATCACTTGTGCTGTAAAGAACATTAATTGCCTGTCAAACAAGGTCGTGAAGAAATTAACTATATTTTTATTGGCGTATTATTATTTTTTTTCCTTTTTTGTTTTTTTAAATTCCAACTTGGTTGGTCCGCACACTACAGGGAATCTCTTTCCCACCAATATAGAACCAAACTGTTTAGTTCACTTGACTCCTTTTTAAATCAATTCTCTCCACCTTACACTACCTGTTCATTAAAAGTAAGCAAAAAAAGAAAGGTCACGCACCAACCCAAGTGCGAAAGTACCCAACCTCTGTATTTTCTTTTTAACAAAATTTAGATCAATCAACGTTATAGTACTGAGATTTTGTTAAGTAAAAAAGAAAAATTAAAAAAAAAAAAAAAGAACTAGCAGCTTATTGGACGGCACATCGTTTACTCGTTTTACATTTTCCAGGTCGTTGTTCTATGAATGAATCAAAACCTGCCCTGTCGCACAACAGAATCACTGCCTCTTGACACGTATGAACATGATAAAGAAAAGTGATTGACAAATTTTTTTTTTTTTCTTTGATAGAGAAAAGTGATTACAATTGAAATACGTGTTAGGTTGGACGAAACCGAAACATTTTTCAAGAACTTACTACAAATCATTGTTCATGAGGCGGAAAGTCTACTACTTCATACAATCATACTTTAAACAAACACAGGCTAATTCTAAATCTTCACGCGCACTCAATTTACAATTCTTTAATTTCCCAAAACTAAGTCAATTTATCTCCCAAAAAAAAAAAATCAAAGTATAAAATCAAAAGACATAGTGTAATTTATTCAAATAATAGCAATGAATTAATGGAGTATTATCTGTTCAAGTGGGAAAGTTCTTAGTTAATACTAGATTTTATAATTTCAATTAAAAATCTATTAATATTTATAATTAAGGATATACTAAGATTAATTTTAATGAATCTATACAATACAACCTAAATTTTTATTTTCATATATTTAATAATGCCCAGTGATTTCTATAAAAAAAAAACTCAAATTTTTAAATAATTAACATGCGGGCGTGAAGTGCGGTGACTTTGATCGAATTGTACATTTTTGTGTTGTGTTACTCTTTAAATCATGAATATTTTTTTAAATGAGTATTACTATTTGAACAATAATAAGATAACAAAAAGACAAATATAAAAGTGCTATTCATGCTACAGTTATATTGTAAATATATATAAAATAACAGTATTCCTCATATTACAATACTATCATTTCTGTCTTTCTAAAATTTTACCCATGTAATGTTCCATTAACAAATTTATTTCCTTCCTCGACTGGATAATTTTACCAATGTTCCAATAACAAGTAGTTACGGCAGCCCTAGCATGTTCCAATTCCCTTAAAACAGGTACCAAAGAGGAAACAAAAACACATTCGGGAAGCACGTGATCACGTTGGCGAAGAGCCCCAACTAGCCAATCAATGATAGGGTTATGGGGCATGACAGACTTATCTCAGCCGTCAACATCAGTGATCAGTCTCAACAATTGGCATCACCAGCTGGCTGCATTTGAGACGCAGCTGGCAGCCCATAATTGGGGGCAAAGAATATGAGCAGAAAAGGCCAGTGCGTACTGATAACCTCGCCATCTTCGTCGCTCTCCATTGTGTGAACTGGCATTGCACTATTGGCTTCAAGATATCATTATTTTTCCTCTTTCAAAGCGTGGTCTTTGCTTTTGTTTATTTTTCTACTGTGCTCATCAATGCATGCGGCCACACATATTTAGTGCCTTATTAACTTCTGTGGACATTCAAAGTCATTAAATCCCACTGTCAAAAACCAAAATTGACTAATTGATACCGTATTTGAAGAGTTTCATTTATGATGACATTAATTATAATAAATTGTCCATTTTTTTAAGGAATCAAATGGACATTTTTTTTTTAATTTCCGTAATAAAACTATATTCAAAATAAACTGCTGTGATTATCCCCATCCTTGTTTTTTGAAGTCCATATGACCTCGTATTAATTCAAAGAAATATCGTGAAAATTCACCTAAAAATTATCATAATAAAGACAAAAGAAATAATTTGTTATGGAAAAGAGTCATAGAGAAATCCCACACAATCCAATTCCAATATGATGGAAAAAGAAAATAGAAAAAAAAAAAAAAAGCATAAGCATTATTCGTTGAGCACAAACACACAAATTTTCCGTGAGCGGTGCATGAACCCCAAATGGAAAAACGAGAAAACGAACTACCAATTGATCCTTCCTGATGACCATTTTAGTTTAGAGATTAGTTAAGTACCGCGTAAATACGTTACACATGCTAAATTCAAAAACTTTTACATTAACAGATACGGCTTCTCATCTTAGCCAACTCCACGCGCTTCAATGGCGCGTCTTTGCACAACACTAAAAAAAATTAAAATTTTATTATAGTTATTCTTTCCTTCGCCTTCAATTACCCCCAATTTATTTAACGAAGCTAATTCTCCACACACACACACACACACACACAACACGCACAGCACACAGAGGCAGTATCTCCTCTTTCTCGGCACCCAAGGCTCAAATTCAAAGAGAAACAAAACCGCGTTTTGCCTGCAAACCACTTTCAAGAAGCAAGAATTATCAACGCCGTGTTGATTTGTTATCTTTTCATTTTCCAGACCCAACACACAATCTCTAGAACAATCATTTTCCATTTACTGCCTTGCACTTTCCTTATCAGTACAATGCAAATCACTACTATCCAATAACCCCATTCCCCTTTTCTTTATTCCCTTTCAAGGACCCAAGAATCCGTTTCTTGTTCAGAGAGGAGGGGAAAACAGAAGAAAAAAAAAATTAAATAAATAAATGATGGTCGGTTTCCGACAATACGTCGCCGTGTTGCTCGTACTATCCGCACCGTTTTGTCTCGGGATTCGTTCTATACCATCTCGATCAATCGATGGCGGAGATATCTCGGGGTTTGACCGGTTCACCGAGGCACCCGACTACCGCAACGGCAGAGACTGTCCAGTGTCAGCCAATGAGCTAACGTCGTCATGTGACCCGTCTTTAGTCCACGTCGCCATGACTCTAGATTCCGAGTACCTGCGTGGCTCCATCGCAGCCGTCCATTCAGCTCTCAAACACGCCTCTTGCCCGGAGAACATCTTCTTCCATTTCATCTCAGCCGAGTTCGACTCTGCTAGCCCCAGAGTCTTGACTCAGCTCGTCCGATCCACGTTCCCTTCGCTCAACTTCAAAGTATACATTTTCCGCGAAGACACAGTTATAAACTTGATCTCATCTTCAATTCGCGAAGCCTTAGAGAACCCATTAAACTACGCGAGAAACTATCTGGGTGACATCTTAGATCCTTGCGTTGACCGAGTCATTTACCTCGACTCAGACCTCGTTCTCGTCGACGACATTCACAAGCTCTGGGGCATTACTTTAACGAAGACCAAAATCATCGGGGCACCCGAATATTGCCACGCGAACTTCACAAAATACTTCACCGACAACTTCTGGTCCGACCCGCTTCTTTCCCGGGTATTCGGGTCGAGGAAACCTTGTTATTTTAACACGGGCGTGATGGTGATGGATTTGGTTAGGTGGCGTGAGGGAAATTACAGAAAGAGAATTGAGAACTGGATGGAAATACAAAGAAGAAAGAGGATTTATGATTTGGGTTCTCTGCCGCCGTTCTTGCTGGTTTTCGCCGGCAATGTGGAGGCGATCGATCACCGGTGGAATCAGCACGGCTTAGGGGGTGATAATGTGAAGGGAAGTTGCCGGTCGTTGCATCCCGGTCCGGTTAGTTTGTTACATTGGAGTGGAAAGGGGAAGCCTTGGGTGAGACTTGATAATAAGCAGCCATGTCCGCTTGATTACCTTTGGGAGCCGTACGATCTTTTCCAGCGTAGTAACAGAATCAAAGATCATGATCAGTCTTCAGTCTTGTTTCCGCCTTCTTCTTCATTGATTGGTTTTTCCAGTTATTTGTAACAATTCTTTTTTTTTTGTTTCACAAGCCATATTCTTTAATGGATTTGTACAGATTGGTTAGGGATTGATGGTGGGATTTGGGGATTCTTTGTTCATTATTATTCCTTGAATTTTTTTACTCTGTGTTCCTGTGCATGGAACAATTTTGATGGATTGATTTCATTTTATTTGTATGTATTGAGTTACATACATGATTAAGGAGAAGAATAATAGACTGCAGTTGTTCTTTGTTGTTCACTTTTTTTTAGAAGTTTTTCCTTTAATCTTACTGTAAATTCGTTAACAAGTCAACAGGCGATGATCAGTTTGAAGATTGATTACAAGATTCAGCCGGCGTAACGAAGTGATGAATTGGGAAGCAAATGTATTTTGTCCGTCCATGTCTGTATTGCTTAGCTGTGCTTGTGCCTGTGCCTGCATCTGTGTCTGTTTGCGTGAACTGGCCAACTCAGGAAATTCACGGGGGCTCTACCAATTGTGCCTTTATTGACAGGTTTGTTGTTTGTATTTTTCAACCACTCTCCCTCTGGAGCCCACGAAGTTTTGTTTGCTGTGTTGCGTTGGAAATAATTTACACGTTGATAACTAAAATTGTGTTGGTGGTGCCTAGCCTTTTCCATTAAATAATCCAGATGATATTTGACTTGGCCATTTTCTTTTTACACGTGTCCTGGCATTAGTAAAGTGTCTTTGTCAACGACCCCCGTCTAAGCCAAGTCCGTCCTTATGTTTCTAGTTATGAGCATTGAGGGCTGCTCGACTGGTTCAAAGGCTCATTTTTAGTTACGCCACAAAAGCATTTCGTTGACAGCCAACCTCTGCTTTTGGAGTACTTTGACTTGATAACCAATATGGGGTTACATGCCTCATGGTGTATAATGTTGACACACAATCCTGGAAAATTAGATTTGGAAATGATTATTGGAACAAATTTTTATGCTGTGCCGCCAATTCTCAAGTCAACAAAGTCGCTTTTCCGTTCCTGAGAATTTGTTGTTATTGAAACACGAGATTGTGGTAACAATACATAATTAATTCATAAGGGTACATCTTAAGTTAATGTTTGCTCAAACCTATCTTGTACAGTCGTGGCGTCGAAGATATGCGAATTTATACCTTTCCCCCTTATATTTTGTTATCATTGCCTTTCTTGCTCAGGTTAACCAGGGATATGGTGCTTTGATTGCAAGGAACGGGAAAAGCAGCTCCCATGACAATAGCCAAAAAGTTCTAGCCCTTGTGTTGTGCCTCGTCGCTTCTCTCATTTTTTCCATCTGGGTAAACTAAACGACGTCGAATTGCATGACATTAAGTTGTCAACTGGATCCGGACCCAATTGCTTTATCAGGATTCTTTTTCCCTCGATTCACTCAAATATTACTTATTGTTATACGCAACCTTGATTTACCCATTAAATAAGCTTCATGTAATGTGTTATAAACAAAGCCAACTTTCCAGTGGCTAGCAGCACCATACGTACTTCAAGAATATATGCGTACAATAAATATATTAGGACTTAAATGATCCAGTCCACTCAAAAGGATGGTCAGCCACCAAGGTTTTTCCGTATTCTGGAGACATCTTGGCTGGTAATTTGAAAAGCTTTCTTTAAAACGTCATCAGGGATTGGTGGTTTGGAAGCGAATGTAGCCAAAGAAGTTACTTGGGTTCCAGGGTTTTGGCTACCGAGCCCAGACAGGGCTAATGCAGGCTTTGAGGAGTCCAAGTTGTAGAGAAAATGAATCATTCCTTTAGGGAACACGAACGACTCACCGGGCCGCAATTGTTGCGTGAAGAGACGACCCAAGGTATCCACAAAGCCTACAAGTAGTGTTCCCTTAAGGCAAATGGTCACCTCCGAGGCCCGTGGGTGGGAGTGCAGTGGCACGATCCCGTCAGCAGCAATGTCAATACGGACCATGGTAAGGCCCATTGTGTTGACCCCAGGTAAATTTTTAGTGTTGGTGAGGGTGGCATTGAACCCAAATCGGCTACCACTTGTCTTGCCAGGCTTAGCTAGAGCTGATGTGACAAAATGGGAAGAAACTGCCGAGTTGGGATTGATACATGGTACCCCATTGATGTAAAATGGTGAAGGTGATGCCGTGTCTGCAATGCAAAAATCTTGTAGCGGAGGTGGATCTGTTTTTGCTAGGCTTGGTAGAAGAGCTAGGGAATAAAGGAACAATTGGAGCATCTTAGAGCTGATTTCCATAGTTGCCTTTTTGTTGTGAGAAATAACAGTAATATTTTGGTTTGTGGGTATGTGTGAATTTCAATAAGCAAAGAAAAGTTATATATAGTAGGTGTTAGACAACGATATTTTAGATTGGAACTAGAATTTATTCATGTGGAACAGAAGTGATTGAGTAGCTTAAGGTTTTGGGCATTCGAAGATGAAAAAGCAAGGCAAGCAAAAAGGAAATAAAATGAAACCATCACAGTCCCAGATCAGTCAGTGATGTGCTTAAAATTGTGAAAGCCCAGTTACTCTTTTCTGTTTCTGTACGTATGCTAGCCTTAAAAGCAATGGCACTGCTTAGTAGACTCCCACTTGCCTCCCACTGAAAGAGAAAGAAAAATGAAAATGAGTAGAAAAGCAAATATGTACACAGAGACTAAAGTATTAGGCGACGCAATTGATTGAACATAACGTCACGATTGGCTTAGCTGAACTAGTTCAATCCCGAGGGGTGAATTTACAGAAATAATCCTAAAGCTTTGGATTTTTGAAAATTTTGAAATGTCTTAAAAAGATTGGATACCGGATTAAGTAAATATATGGGTCATTCTATAATGTTGTCATTAATCTTACGGCATCAATACATAATTAATTATAAATTATGTAAATAAAATATAAAACTTGCAAATCAACATTCGCTGTAAAATAAAACATAAATTTTAGAAATTAAACATAAAAATTGTAAACGGAAGATAAAACGAGTAAATTAATATAAAATTAATAAATTAATATATTATTAGTAAATAAAAATAAAACTTGCAAATGTAATAAAGAACTCATAAATCAATATTAAGTGCTAAATAAAACATAACTTTTATAGATTAAACATAAGATTTATAAATAGAAGATAAAATTAATAAATTAACATAAAATTAGTAAATTGATGTATTATTAGTAAACAAAACAAAAGCTTACAACTACAAGTATAACTTAAAACTAATAAATCAATATTAATTATAAAATAAAATATAAATTTTAGAAATTGAAACAAAAAACTTGTAAAGAAAAGGTAAAACAAGTAAATTACTATAAAACTGGTAATTTAATGTATTACTGGTAAATAAAGTAAAAACTTATAAATATAATACAAAATTAGTAAATCAACATTAAGTGCAAAATAAAAAATAAATTTTAGAAATCGAACACAAAACTTGTAAATGGAAGGTACAACAAGTAAACTAATATAAAATTAATAAATTAATGTATTAATGGTAACAAAACAAAAACTTGCAAATATAACATAAAAAAAGTAGATTAACACTAACTGTAAAATAAAACATAAATTTTAGAAATAGAACATAAAACTTGTAAAAAAAAGGTAAACAAGTAAATTACTATAAAGCTGGTAAATTGATGCACTACTGATAAATAAAATAAAAACTCATAAATATATCATAAAATAAGCAAAATAACATTAAGTATAAAATAAAATATAAATTTTGCAGATTACACCTAAAACTTATTAATAAAATGAAAAATAAGTAAGTAATATAAGAGTTACTGTAAAAAAAAAATCACAATTGTAAACTAAAAACTCATTATAATGTTTATTATCTTATATATTTATTGATTTTTTATTTAAATTGAATAATGCTAGTTTTGTATTTATGTAATACATGTGATTTTTTAACGGATGAAATTTATTTTTAAAATCAAATTTTGAAAAAAAAAAGAATATTTTTTTTGTTCGATCCATATCAAGATAAATAATTGTGCTTGATTAACTGGTATAATAAATTGATATTATTATAGAAAATGGAAAAAAAAAGTATACAAATATCCTATAATAAGTATAGAATCTATGGTCAAACAAATTTAATAAAACTTATTCTACTTTTTTATTAATTTTTTGTTTAATTAATGAGTAATTTTTTTGTTTAATTAAAGAAAATATATTTTTGTAAATGAATAAAATATTTTTTACTAAAACTTTGTCGAAACAATGTTAATTTTTTAAATAATTAATAATTTTGTATGAATTTATTGATTTTATTTTATATTTATTAATTTTATGTATAATTTATAATATTTATATTTACTACAATATTGATGTCGTAATTTCTTTTTTAGTCTTAACCATTTGGTATTCGACGACTACATTAGACTCCAATTATTTTAAATTCGGACCGAGTGTCAATAAAGTCCTCTTAACGAGGGCGACCCAATTAAATCGGAGTTTAGCCGACTCCAACTGAACCTACACCTTGTTGGTTGATGCCATAATTTCTATTACGGCATTGTAGAATTTTTCGATAAATATTAAAATCGGAGAGCTGTGTCACCTGTCGAGTGTCGCGTGCAGCTCCAACACAGACGCTCTACCTTTCTACTTCACTCTTTTGCTTTTCCAAGTGGGCCTTGCAAGCTTATATTGTCTTTGATCGCTGTTAACTTCTCTCTCTATTGGATCTTAACTTCTCAAGGGGGAAAAAAATGGATCTTGACTCAAAATCTGTTTGTAAGACCATAAATAATTGAAAAGTTGCTTACATTAGTTGCGAATCTTTCTTTAATCAATGCACCCGCTCTTGATTTGTTGAATCTCCAAATTTGATCCAACTAATCTTGAATGATTCATTAAATATTGCAACTATATTTTCTCAGCAATAAAGTTTTTTTTTTAATCCACTGTGAAACGTTACTAGTAAAATAAAAAGCTAAAATCTTCATTGAAAATATAATGTGGTTAGAGAGTTATTTGTACTTTTGAACAACTTTTTTCACTCACTCTCTTTTATCCTTATTTTCCCATTTTTGTTTCTTTTGTTAAAATGATTGAGTTTTAAGCTGGCGGAGTTTCTAGAAGCAATAGAACAGACAAAAGATTTTATTACCGTAAAAAGGTCGAAATGAAGTGATAATAGAAGCATTGAAAAAAGAGTAGAACACAACACAGCAGAGCCCATGTGGGCGCCTAGCTTTCTTCTTTACTAGTCATATATTTTAAAGTTCTAATTCTTTTTGTCTTTATTGTAAGCTGCTCATTCTTGGTCTCCTAGTGTGATCCAGTGGATTGATTTCGTATTCATGCCAGTTAAGTCCATGTAGTACAAAGTTTGTTTCTTTGTGTGGTAATTCAGCTTTGTTTCTGAAAACTAATGGGTGAATCAGTATTGGATGCTTCACCTTCAAGTCCAAATCTTGAAGATAAGGTACATAACCTCTTGTCCTTGTAATGAATTATAACATGGAATGTCCCATTTGCTTGCTTCAATTCCCATTATTCGTTCTTGAATCTGTTTTGTTTGTTTGTATACTGTTGATTTGTTGAACACGTGATTTCTATATCCCCATGCTGTTTTTGTTGTTATGAGTTGTCGCTCTGTTTCTTGCTTAGATCTTGAAAGTATTCTTGGATTTTGGTTTTTGTGTTATGTAAACAGATGGGAAAGGCAGTTCCCTCAAATCCTGTACTCGAAGTGTCGGTTTCTTTTGGTAGATTTGAGAATGATTCACTCTCTTGGGAAAAGTGGTCATCTTTTTCACCTAATAAGTATTTGGAAGAAGTTGAGAAGTGTGCAACACCGGGATCAGTAGCTAAGAAAGCAGCCTACTTTGAAGCTCATTACAAGAAGATTGCTGCAAGAAAGGCTGAGCTGCTGAATCAGGAGAAGCAAATGGACAATGATTCCTCAAGGTTAGATAATCAAACTTGTGGAGATCTGATGGCAGACAATTGCAAGAACAAATCAGAATCTGATATATCTGATCATCAAAGGTCTGATGATATGGTTTACCCAGAAACCAGCTTGGATAATGAAGTGAGGGGAATGCCTGTTGATCAGCCTGGTGGGGATGCTGCAATTAAAGTGGAGTGTCAAAGCTCGCCAGTTGAGAGAGTGAAAGAGGAGAAAAGCAGATTAGAAAGTCCAATGTCAAACAAACCAGAAGAAGCTGTGGTTGTTACAGTGAAAGAAGATGTGGAAAATAGTTCCATGCGGCTGGTCAATGTAAAGGAGTTACAGGAAAAGGAAATGGAACCTGCTACAAATGTTAAAGAAGAAAACGTGAAGTTGGATCATCCAAAGGATTCTCATAAGGTAAACTTTTGTATGTTAATTGGTTGTTTGGTTAAATTGGTGTCTCTTTTTATATATATATATTTTTGTTTGTTTCATAATTCTTAATTTAGATTGCACCGGTGAATAAGGATAGAAACATTTCAAAGATAAAGAAGGAACCAGCATCACCTGCTGCAAAGCCATCACCTATAACTAAGGCACCAAGGATAGCTAAGTCACCGTATCTTTTGACCCCCAAAGTGTCAAAGCCAACCCCTACGTCTACTCTATCTTCATCAAGGTCTTCAACAAAGATAGGAAATGGTTCATCTTTAACAAGAAGCAAGAATCTTTCTGCAGGAGAAAGCAAGAAAGGGGCTCCTAAGTCCTTCCATATGTCTCTGAGTCTGGGCCCATCAAGTTCTGATCCAGTTTCTCTTACCACAACTAGAAAGTCTCTCATTATGGAGAAAATGGGGGATAAGGACATTGTCAAACGAGCTTTTAAGACATTTCAAAACAATTACAATCATTTGAAATCTTCTAAAGAAGAGCGATCGCCAGCACCAAAGCAGGTTTATGATACTATTATATCTCCCATGTAAAAGGCCTGTTCATGTTTCTCTCATTTTTCCCGTGTAATGGTCTTATTGACTTTGTGGATATTTTTTTCCCCCCTGCACAGGTGACTGCAAAGGGAGCCGAACCAAGGGTTCCCTCTTTGACTCCCCGAAAAGAGAATGCAGGGTAATATTTCTAGTTTTACACTTTTCTCTGCTGATGAGTGTAGTTATTGTTTTATGCTTGCATTTGTGTTTGTGTGTGAGAGTTAGGAAATTCATTTACTCAAATCATGGACCTGTCTAAACTAGTTATGACCCAAAACACAGCTTCACTTGGCTCAGTTTGTTATAATCCACTGATGAATGTTCTGAAAATTATTGCTTTGTGCCCCTTAGCTACAGTTCTGTTGTTGTCCAATGTCCAGTAATGCCAATTTTCATTTTGGGAAAATTCAATTTTGCTTTGGTTGGTTTGGATAGGTCTTTCAAAGCAGCTGGTGTGGAGAAAAAATCTGCTAAGGCCGCCCCATCTTCTTTGTCATTGAAAAGTGATGAAAGGGCCGAGAAAAGGAGAGAGGTAATCAATCAACGCTTCCCTTCTTTCTCTGCGAGTCATTTGCTAGTGCTCAGATTCATTTGATTTTGAAAAATTGAAGCCTTTATGGTAATCTCAACTGTTGTATTCTGTTTTCCAAGAACTTGGAGGAAAAATCCAATGCTAGAGAGGCAGAGAGACTTTGCCCCCATACAAAGTGCATTTTATATTTTTCATAGTGAAGACAGTCTTTCCATTCTTGTCATTTGTTAAAAGTCGCTTCATATGCTTGTGGGAATCAATTAAATTCTATGGGAACTGGTGGATTGCCTTTCATTCCCACTTTCACACTATGTGAAAAACTTTTCTATCTGTCGATATCCATTGTATATAAATGTGTGTGCATGTGTAAATTGCTTTCCTGAACTCCACATGCTTGACACAGGAGAATAAAGAAGTGGATATCAAAAAGGTAAGGCAGAACTCAAGTTCCAAAGCCAGATCAGCGCCAAGTTTATATCCTGGACAAAAGATATTGAAAGGCTGTTTAAATAAGGTATGTCATGTCATTTTATCATTACATATGCTGGCAAACTATCCAAATGAGTATCCTCATTCCAAGGGACAGACTGATTACTTCATAGACCTGGTGTCAATGTGAAATCACCTTGGTATAGCTTTGTGATTTGATAAATATTCTCTCTTCCTAACCAGCATTCTTTGTTCCAAACAGGTCTCTACATCTTTTATTATGTTAATCACATTCTGGTTGCAATATCCTTTATTTAAAATTTTCTCTAGACGATTAGAATAAAAATCTTAATTTAAGGTGAAGTTAGTACCCGACTTATTATCCGTGGTGGTAGATGAACTGATTGACTAGATTTTCTGCTTTGCTGTTACCTTGAGTCTAGTGTTTTCCAAGTGGGGGAATACAAAGATTTACATGATTTATCACTTGTGTCGCGTGAGATCTATTGGCTATGTGGACCAGCAAGCACTTTTGGCTCATCAGTCATTAGTATTTGAGTGGATCTGTGAAAGTATTTACTTGGTGGTTTGGCTCTTACGCTTTAATTGAGGTGCCTGTTTAAGCTGCCATATTTATCTGCAATCTTTGTTTAAAACTCAAGTTAATGTACTTTTTATGAGTCACTTTGAAAACTAGTGAGAAATATTTTATATGTCCACTAATGTATCTCCAACTCTTGGAATTTTCAACCCCTTCTTCCAGGAAGTTCCATTTAGTTAGTAGTGCGAAATGTACTACCGTGCCTTGTGAAACCCTATATTGATTATTAGCTTAGTCAGCCTGGAGCAACCAAAGAAGTTGATCAAGGCTATATCCTCTTGTTGGTTGAGTCATCTGAGATCAGCTCACAAAGGTGCCTAGATGTACAACAAAAATAATCAAATCTGTCTTGCCAACTGAGATCTTTGAGTGGAGTCGTGAATCCTCCCATGAAAATTTCGATTTATCTTTGTCTTCTAAGTTTCTATTAATGTAAACTATATTGTGACATGGGTCTATTTTCACAGGAGGGTCTAAAGAACGAGATACATCGGTGAACTGGGTCTCTTTCGTTGGAAATCACGAAGTATCCACCATCAGCAAACACAAATAAGAATACAATTTCAACGGTCTGGTGAAGGAACACAAGATGTGACGATGTGCATATCTACTTTGGAGGGTAATTAAATCTAATGGACAGCAGATAAAATATGAAGTCGTTGCTTCTGTGTAAGGGCCCATGGCCATGTGTCATGATATTATTACTTAGCAGGGAGAAACCAACCAGTCATTGATGAGTCACAGGCTGCGGATATGAAACAACCCATTAATGGTCATCTTCTTTTCTTGTGGGTCTTGTTCATTATTTGTTGAAATAGAGAAGAGAGTGAAGCTGTGATACCTTTCATTGATGAACTACAGTACCCACATATAATATGCATCCTCAATAAAAAAGGGGATGTGGGAGTTCTGTTAGAAGGTTAAGTAGCTTTTGTATTGCATATGAGCTGTAAAAATGTCAGAAGACCATGGACTTCTTGTGCATGTTGCACCCAAATATGAATGTTGACGCTGTTTTTTTTTTTTGGGTTAATGCTAGTCATCCGTCTATTAAATTCGATGCTTCGTTTAAAATGTTTAAAATTTGTGGAAATATATTTACCTTTCTTTTTTTGAAAAAAAAAAAGAGAGAGAGAGAATCATTGAATTAAAGGTTTTTCTCAACTCACAAAAATAAAATTAAAAAAAAAAAAGAAATGAGGAAGGAAATGTTTTCTCTTGGTAAAGAAAGTTACCATGTAAGCCCTTTTGAGGCTGTGTCGTGGAGTGACACGAATCAGTTGAGTCGATTCCAAGAGAAGACATTTGTTATATTAAATTTGTTCTTGTACATTAATTATGTTAAATTTGTTCTTAAAATTAAAATTAAAAAGCTTCCTTACACTTAATTTAATTACAAAAATTAACATGATAAATTTTAGATGAACTTATAATTATAAAGAATTAACATTTAGATTTTGAGATTAATTTGTTGTATTAAATTCAAGAGTATTTTCGTAATTATAATATTATTTATTTTTTAAAATTTTATAGAATCAAATGGTCTTTTAATTCATTTTAAATAAAATGATCATTTGTTAATGTCAAAGTGATTGATTGACACAAGTTTAAAAATAAATATGGTGTAAAAAAAAAAGTCAAAATTTTGTGATGGCTAGATGTAAATATGATAGAACAGAAATGTTATAGAGATAATTTTTTTTATTTCTTTCATTACAAACTCTACGACTTAGTTCAAAATTTTAAAATTTTTAATTTTTTTTAATTTTTTTTAAATTTATATTTAATGTAATTTACAGCTAAATTAAATTTACCCACAGTTTATTTAATGCTATTGATCTATCATTTATTTTTTATTAAATAAACTTGGTTGTAACTTACAATAAAAATAATTTAGAAAAACCTTCTAAAAAGTTAGAAAAAAATGCGATCGGGTTGCTCCCTCAAACTAATTGACACAATGGCGGGATATGATAGGACTTCGTGGGAATCTCTGTCATAATACTAGCAATTTGTTTCTGCTTTCTACACTTGGAATTCGGAAATTAGGCATTCAAACCGGCCGCCAACACCAAGGGGTGCTATTTTCCAATATGCTCATTGTTTTCTTCTACTAATGCTTCCTCAATATATATATATATATTAAATGTTTGCAATTTCTAAGTCAATGGTAGCTTCCGATGACCGTGAACAATTTGGAAGGAATTCCATAATGACAGAAAATTGAAAATTCAACCCCATAATGGTTACAGTCCCACTGCTAAAGGCCTAAAGTAAATAGGTGAAAAATGGCCCTACATTGTCATACTCTGTGAATTAACCAAATGTTGGTTTCAACATAACATATTAGAATCAAAATACAAGAGTAGGAGGAATAGAACCTAGCACACACAACTATAGTTGGAAAGAATAGAATCAATATATCTCAGCAACTCAAAAGTTAACTTCTCTGAAATTTAACAAACAATTTCATGCAATCAAAAAATTCACTCAGTTGTATTTATTTTCAATTTATAATCTTTTTAAAAAAATGTATAAGATCTATATACACAAATCTTCCTTTAGAAGATGAATTATATACTTCGTCAAGAATCAGAATCTGACTCACTAGAATTGCTTCTGGACTTGTCAGTCAAGAAATGTTCTGGCAAATTTGGAAACCTCACAGTCCTTAGTGCTGGCGATTTTGGGGGTGACGATCCAATGCCTGTCAATGGTGACCTCCTCTTTTGCATATTTCGAGCAATTTCAATACAAACTTGATCAACCATGCCCAGGAAATCTTTGATTATTACAAACAGTTGCAGTGGATGTGCTTTGAACTGTTTTGCTTGGTAATACTCTGTAGTTTTCCTCACAAGTTCCATTACCCTAGTTTGCTCTTCTCTTGAAACATTTAATTCTTTTTCAGCTGTTTCAAGAAGCGCTTTCATCTCTTTCACAAACCCTCCTCCTCCATCAGCGGCACATTGGGATACAAGCTCTCGGATTTCAGCTACACGAGCTGAGAGAGCTGACCAGGTTCTTGAAACGCCATCATAATCTATTGTGGCTGCTTTCCTTACATTAGAGAACTCTGCACTGAGGCCTCCTATTACAGGCAAACCCAATCGCATATATTCCTTCTCTTTTTCCTCTTTTGGTGTAGAATTTTCAGAAGTTAGGCTGCCGCCGCTGCTGTTCCTGCTGCTGCCACTACGACTCAGGCTATGATTCCTAGTGATCACACAGCGCCGTCCCTCAGCTCGAACAACTTCTTCTACCACAAAGTGAAGCAAAGTTGTTTTCCCATCGGTGCTTTTAACATCAGAGAGCTTTCTAAGTGCTGCAAGGTTGAAAGCTTGCGCATTCCCTCTAGCAGTTCCCGCATTCATGCGATTGCCAGCCTTGAGGATTGCCTCTAAAAGTTTCAATAAGAGTCCCCGAGTTCGAAGCTCCTTGCAACCCAGTTCAAGGGTTTGTAAAGTTTCTTTAAATTGGGAAATCTCCGAGTCATAGTTTGATCTGAATAGCAGGGCATTAAGACGGGTATAAGCCGAGGGAACAGCTTTCAGAATGTGGTAGTGGAAGGATTCAGCGTCAGCAAGCCTTGTAGGATCGCCATCGAAATCAAGAATCTTGGATTGTTCTTCTTCAGTTGGGGCAACTCTTGTCAGCTTTTCCAGAGTTTCTGGATTTAGCTCTTTACCATCCAAGATTGCACTGAGGAGTTCTCCGCGAGAGAGTGCCAAAGATTTTAGCACAATTGCAGTGTTCTGAGACTTGCGGGCATCAAGAAGGATAACCTGTGAACTGGGACTAGTTGAATTCTTTGAGTTTCTCTCTCTTGTTGGTGGTCTCCTATTAGTGGCAACATATCCAAAGAGTGCTTCCATAAGATCGCCATCAAACCTGGACAAGCATCAATCAAAGGTTACAGAAATCAGTTGGCTTATCCTGTTTACATATAAAAAATTAATACCATCTAAAATTGTGAATCACAATTACCTAAAAGAACCACCATCAATTTTGTCCCACACCATTGAATGTTCAACATTTTTGTTCACTTTGTCCCAATGCAAGGGCTTAAGTTTGACGTGGCCATTCCCATTTCCTGTCTCGGCAGAAGAGTCTTTTACTTGACCCTCGCTTGAACTCCTTTTAGGCACAGAAGGCGGCTTCAAAATTGATGATGGTGGAGGTGGTGGAGCAGGATTTTTCTTTGCTGGCGGAGGCGGAGGTGGAGGTGCTGCAGTGCTTTTATTGTTCTGAATTGGCGGTGGAGGTGGCGGAACGTTTGATTGTTGAATTGGTGGTAGCTTTTCTTGAATAGTCCTGAGAGCCGAGGGCGCGGGGGCAGGAGTTGGAGTTGGCTTAGAAGTTATGGTATGATCCAAATCATCATTTTCTGGTTGAACTTTAACGTGAGAAGATGAAGACTTTCCTCTGAGTAAAGGAACTTCTTGTATAGCCTCAAACTTGTTAACCTTTTCTTCCTCTTGTCTTGGACTACGTATAATCTCCCTGTCAAAGCCCTTGTCACCCTCTTCAAGCTTCCTCCAATAAAGCACATCCAGCCCATTCTCATCAACAATCAACCCCCTGAGATTCCCATCAAATCTTGTAAACTCGTTCGACGGCCGCCGCTCATTGGAATTATTATGATCACCATCACCAACTCTCTGCCTTTTACGTAAAACATATCTTTGAATTGCAAAGAAAAACAACACAGCAATAAATAAAGTACTGGCTGCTGTTGCAGCTACCGCCTTTGCGATGGTTTTATTATCCGATGGCGACTCTGATTGCGGTGCCGATAGTGATGGCGGCGGGGGGACTAGCTGCGGGGATCTTGGCGGAGGCAATGGAGTTATAATCGGAGGATCGCTAGTGATAGTGGGTGAGGGTGCAGGAGAAGAAGAAGGGTCAAATGGAAAAAAAGTTTCAATATTCCGAGGCTGGCAAGATGAAAAGGGAATAACAGAAATGAGAAAATAGAGAAGCAGAAGCCATGGCTGAAACATTACAGCCATGAAATTTTGCAGATGGATTTGAAACTAAAATCTTTTAGTTTATTATTTTTCCTGTGTTCTCGGTTGTCTTCTTCTTTTGGGGGTTTTTGGTTTGCTTGACAGTTTCAAAGAAACACATAACATATGAAGTTAGGTGCTCCCCATTTTGTTCTAATCTAAATCTTAATTGCTTCGCGGCCATTTTTTTTGAAGATTAAATGACAAAAAAGACCTCGTTTCAGATTTAGTTATGGGAAATTTACGTAAATAACCCAAATAATTTTAGCGTTTTTACAACTAACCCTCTCAATTTTATTCTATCAACATTAGCCAAACATGAAGGATGTTACCGAAACTACCCTTCTTTACAAATCAAACGCAGCTTATCTTCTTCGTGTTTGGCTGACAAACCAAAGGCAGCTTTACACTTTTAATCAACGCCGGCAGCAGCAAACAACAACGGCAAACAATAAAAGTGTATTCAGATCAAATACAGGCTAATCTATCCAGATTCAAACACCAATCTACTTTATTTTGTCATCACCGAGATATTTTTTGGTTCTTCGCAAAAATACAAAGAACGTCTTCGTGCGACGTGCTTGCCGGTTTTCAGTGCGATGACAGCAGCCGTACTAAGAAAAGCATTGAATCTGCCTCTTAGTGCGACAGCGTCGTCGCACTAAAAGCATTGAATCAAGAATTGGGCGACGGGTTGCACCGTCCCAATTTTGACGACACAGCGTCGCACTTATAGGCAGATTTATCGCACAAATCCAACTTCAATTTTTTTTTAATATTAAGTAATTGCATTGTGAATCTTCAGATTTCTCCATGTATCTACAAAAATTTTTAACATTATTACATTACATTCATAAAAATATAGAAGTGAATTCATAAAAATTTAGAAGTGAAACTAACTTTAAAAAAAAAACAAACGACAGCGAGTGCGACAGTCATGTCGCGCCGTATCGACGGTGCCGCACCCAAATCAAGCAGTGTGGGGCGCGATGAAGCGCAAGTGGCGCGCGATGTCGTAGCGTCGGCGTCTGCGCGCGCGATATCGCGTGCCTTGGTGCGGCAGGGCGCGATCGCCGCCAAGCGGCGCTGTCGCGCACGGCGCGCCGCACGGGCGCGAGGGCGACTTGGCGTGCGGCAGGAGCCGGTCGCACGCCATGAGCGCGGCCCTCGCCGCTGCGCGCAGAGCGACGGCGCGACGCGCGAGTGCGTCGCGCGCGCGCGAGCCGCGCGACGCGTGCTCGCTCGCGCACGCGCGCGCGCCGCCGCGACGCAGCAGCGCGCGCCGCGCGACGCGCGCCGCGCCGATATCAAGCGAAGTCGCGCTCAGCGCGCTGATTTGGTATGGCTGCCATTTCACAACAAACCACATAATTAACATTACAAACTCCTCAATCTTCACTCCCCATCACCAATACAACAACAAAATAACAACATAAAACTAGAATAAAAAATAATCTCGGTTCAAAGTCTAGGGTTTTTACTTAGATTTTGATATCCAATCTTCACTGCTAGTTTGATGTTATTGGCTGCCGAAAAATGATTCCGGGAACTCGCGGGCTATGATCAAGCTTGTTGGAATGAAAATTTTGGTGAAAAGAGGGATAGAGGAAGGAGAGAGGGAGGAGAGGGAGAGAGCACGCGAAAATTTTTTGGGGTGATTATGGGAGGGGCAGTTTCGGCATTTGGATGGTTCTTTGGCTAATGATGATAGAATAAAATTGAGGGGGTTAGTTGCAAAAAAGTGAAAATTATTTGGGTTATTTACGTAAATTTCCCTTTAGTTAATGATGCACATTGCGGACGATTTCGTATTTTAAATTTGAATTCGGGCTATCTAATTTAGTCTTTTGTGCGCGGCTGGCCAAGTTGTTGAATTGGTGCTCTATGCCTCTGTATCATTCTTGAAGCGGTAATTTGGTAATAATTTTAAATTGAGAAGAAATGAAAAGAAAAAATTTACTGATATAATGCGCGGGTCATCATGACAATAGTGACAAGGATTTTTGTTCCTTACACGTAATAAACAGAGTCAAGAGCGAGACACCATCAAATTCCCAACTTCTAATCATTTGTGTAAAGACATTTCCCTGGTCTTTAGTTTTGACATCAAAATTTTAAAGTGTCTTCCAGAAAATAATAATAGTAACAGGAAAGAGGGTGCCGACTTGTGTCATCAACCTTGCATCAAGTTTTGTTTTTTGGGATCACCCACTAGCGAAGACCTTTTCTAAATGATAAAATAAAAAAATGTATGAAACCAAGTTAAAGGATTTTCAGGGGCCCAATTGCTGCTAAGAAGGGGAAGTGGCTTTGCTCACCAAATTTTTTTTGAATTGTTGGCCGATCCATTGACTTTATCTTCGTATTGTATATATTCAATAGTGGTTGAAAGAGATAAAACTAACGAAATGGTCAGCCTGAGAAGATTTGTCAGAAGTCAAACCTAATACTGTGTCTGTGAATTTGTATCTCTGGAGGGTTTCCTCTTTAAATTTTGCATTTGCGAATCGCGATGTTAGTGGCAAAAATCAGTGTGCATTTGTGCCTCCTGCTTGGCACAAAATTACTAGGGCTACTTTTTTCTATTCAATTTTCACTTTAGGCGTGACATATATTCAAGCAAAATGAGTCCTCCGAGATTTCTATATGACTCATTATATGACAGTAAGATGATGATGATGATGATAATTAATTACTGAACGATTATTATAAGGTCATGTAACTTTGCAAGTTGGATATATATTTTTTTTTTTAAACATAAGTTGTGCTTGGGGGCCTTCAATTGAACTGACCATAAATTGTTTGGGCTTATTGGACCTACAGACCTGGATTCTTTGAAGCCCATCATTTACTCTGGGCTCCAGCTTGGCTTACTCGGCCCTGCTGTAGGTTACTTGGACTGCCTTCAAACTATATCAAAATATTTATTCGATATTTGACCCTCAATTCATCCCACCAGCGCACATAGTTCTCCGTTAGATCTCAGATTTTCTGAGGTAGCAAATATCATAGGTTGCTGCTTCCAGAAAGGGTCCTTCAAGTTGACGATTAGCCAAGGGACCACGATATCCAAGGAACTGCACAAAAACAAAACAAAAATAGCAAGCAACCAGCTAGATCCATTTGATTACAATAAAACCTCAATCGATCATTAAGTTATCAGAAACTAGAATTGTATCTCGCAGCAATTATAAATTCAAATAAAAAAAGGACACGAGAGGCGATTCCAAATAGAACATAACAGATTCCCAAAGTAAAATTAGAGACAATTAACTTCAGAAAATCAGCACGGCTGAACTTGTAAACCTCATTGTCCTGTTGACAATAATCTTTAGATTTCTAGGTTGTACGGGGGCGATGGATTGCTAATGGTGAAGATAGGTGATGGTGTTGATGGCGATAATGGATTTGAGAGTGATGATGATGGTTGAGGGAAGAAAATAAAATGAATTATGATTCTCTTTTTGTGTTTTTCTCTCACAATCTTTTAAATCTAGTGAAAAAATGGTTTAATTGTAAATAAAGTGAACAAAGCTGACTTAATTGTCAATATGAATTTTGACAGCTTATTTTACTAAAACAGAAAAATGATCATTGTCCAAATAAAATACATAATAATTACTATTTTTCAATGAGAATAATTTTAAAAATAAATGAGTTAAACTGAAATATGGGTATGAAGAAAGTGGATTAAGCACATCACTCAATGTCTGTCCGGGCAAAGGCTTCATTAGCGTTCCTGATTAAGGCTTGGTTAGCTTTTTTTTTTTTTTTTCAATTTTTAAGCCTGCATTAATTTTACCTTAGTTAGAGTAGCTAAAGCGTTATCTTATTAGCAGTGAACTTGTTATCTTAATAGAGTTAAGGTTATTTCTCCTCCCACAAATGTGGTGGAGTGAGGATAAAAATTTTTGAGTTGTTATCATTGAGTTGTTTATGTAATTCCTCAAGTTCGAGTGGCGTTATGCGGTAAGGCACCGAGACTGGATGTTTAGCATCATGTTCCAAATCAATCCCGTTATTTATCTCACTCTCGATATATAAAAGGTTCGTATTAAAATATATGTAGTTGGTAACTAATTCAAAAATAAAAAAATTATCCTATTTGATTTTCCATTGATACGAATTTGAAATTTCTTGTATGTGCTGCATGCAGATCAAGTTTAAAAACTGAAAGTTCTTGCCGACTAACGAACGATTGGTGATGGTATCTAATCTCAAAAGAGAAAAAAAAAAAATAAACGATTGGTGATGGTCATGGAAAGAGTTTAAGGTAAACGTGATGGGACAGTGAGCATAAAAAAAGGAGGGGATTTTATTGTTTATTATTTTTCATCTGCAATAGCCAAACTAGGCTTTCATGGCCAACAACTAAAATGCTTTTTAAAAGTCCAATATCTTTCACGAAAGGGAAACCAAATAATCATCGGATCTTTTGCAATATTTTTTAGCCAGCCGCACCAATCACCTCCAAAAAAACTAGTTGCGGCACATCATCAACATCACATATTATAATGTAATGACAAATTAACCGTCCCATTATTAATGCTTAAGCTGACTAAACACAGGGAGATAAAACCAAAATTATAGAAAGTGCTCAAAGAAGGTGCCGGCAGCGGGAGGCTGCCAATCACGCCACTGCAAAAGCAAAGCCGTGAGCTCAGCTGTGGATAATGGCTATATCCAACCAAAATCTCTCTAACTCTGTGGTGTTCGATGCTTTTGCTCGAAACAAAGATGCCCAGGAACTGAAAGGAGATTTTGACAGATCTCAAGGCCCAGTTGAGTGTTAACAGCAGGGCATATCATCACTTGCCACACACAAAAGAGCAACTAGACAATAGACAGAGCACTGAAGCTGAGCCACACCCAGAGCCCCACCTCAGCCATCGGCCAGCCTCTTCATTAGGAGACATCCCAACGCATCTCACATCTATTCACGTTCCTATCCCAAATATTCTCTTTTAGCAGACAACAAGATCTTTGCGTACCCAAAGTCCTAATCCTTTCACATCATGCTATTTCTTTTCTCAAATTCAATCTCGACACACAATTCATAAAATATTCTTTTGGTATTTTCTAACCCATTTTTTTATTTTGCATTTTCTTCACTAAAATAGATATCACCGTAAAATCATTCAGATTCCAATTAACTCCATTTAAATAGACCAATCTTAAGTACATCAATAAACTCTGACGAAATCAATTTCTTTCATTTTCAACACTCCACTTATATAACCAACTCGTTTCGAGTGTGTTTAGAGTGGAGATGTTAACAGTAATTTTATAAATGATAAAATTTATTATCTAATAATAAATTAGTAATGGTAAATTTTATGACAACTGTTTTGGACTACTTAGCGTTATTTAAGATTTTTAATCACACTTACAATTGAAATAAGTACACAGTTTTTTCTTTTTGAAATACGCCAAAAAGTTACCATTTTTTATTTATCAAAATTCTTCAAAATGCAACAATTATTTCTTAAAAATATAAAATAAAAGAGGTTTGAAATCAATATAATTACAGACAGATCTTTACGTCGCTATGAAAAGTCTTCAATTGTAGCAATTACTTCAGATTTTTAGATTCATTGGTTTGCTGAGCCTGACACTTGATGGTTCCATAATTTAATTAGTTAACACTTTTGCCCTTAAAATTGTCGTCATTATCATACAAAAAAAAAAGGAAAAGACCAAATGACGCCAAAAAAAAGAAAAGAAAAAATGCGGTGAAGCAAAAAAAACCGTTAAAACCAACGGAGAATTGCAGCATTTGCATGATTCTCTAATCCGGTAAAATACATGACAAGAGTCTAATCAGAGTTGGTCATTTTGAGACGTCTGGTGGGAGAATCTAACGTCGAAGGAGGAGAACACGGTGCTGATGATGAGTGAATTGACGGTGATCGAAAGGGTGACGACGGTGACGATGGAGAGGATGATGATGTGATAACGGACAGCGGTGATGAAGACAGATCACAACTTTCTCGTGCCTTTCTCTTGTTAACGCCTCTTCCTTCATTTCCCAATTTAACGTCTCTCGTCAAGTAATCTTTAATCCTTTTCACATCTGATAATTTCACCGGTTTCACTATAAAATCCTCTGCTCCGTCCTCTAAACACCTGTCGCAATTTTCAAATTTGAAACATAAATCAATAATATAAATCTGCAAAATAGTTTCAACTTTCAAATTAATTCAGTTTTTTAAATTAATATATATTTACCTGTCTATGCGCGCCAAAATATTTTCTGATGACATAATTACGACTGGTATCTCTCTCAGAGTAGATGACTCCTGCTCAAAAATTATTGGAGGAAAAAAAAAGGAAACTAAAACAGATTGATAAATAAACAAAAACAAATTTTGTAAATTAAAAATAATAATTGTTGAATAAAGAAAGTTAAATGGAGTTGTTACCTTGATTTTCTTAAGTAACTCGTATCCGGTCATTCCGGGCATACAGTAATCTGTGATTATCAAATCCACTTTTAAACCCTGAATTCACCAAACGATTCATTAGAATTCCGGTGGAACTATTATATTTAAAATAATAGAAAATTAAGCCTGATGTTTGAACTTTGAATCAAGTTCAAAATTCACTCACATCAAAGCCATTAACGCTCGGTTCCTCATCTAATCCAAGGAATTGCAGAGCTCTCCTTCCGCTATCAACTGCAGTCACTGCAAAAGGAAACATAAAATTAGGGGGCGAAAAGAAAAAAATATAAAGAAAAACGGTAAGAAAATACAGACCTTTACAAGAAGAGATTGTTAGCAACCTCTCGATGACTTTTCTATCAACAAAGCTATCATCAACTGCCAGGACATGAACTTCTTCAGTATCAGACGGCGATAAATCAAAACCATCGATCTCATCGGACATCAACCTCAACGAAGCAACGCCGTTTGTCGTCGTCATCTCTTCTCTTAGTTCTCACAACAGAAAGGAAGAAGAAAGAGTTCTTAATTAAAACAGAAATGGCGTCAGTTTAGTGGACTCTCTTTGGGGCAAGAGGCAAAAACACGACCCCAGGCCTGCTAAGCCATCTTCTTTTATATGCTGCCTGTAAAGTACTATTATAATACGTCTTATCTGTCCATTTCATTATATTTTTTTCTCTATCAAATCAAATCTTTCTCTGTCTAGGAAATCTCGTTTCTGCACTTCTTCTTTTTTTTTTTTTCTTTAACACCAGCCTCTAATAACGCTCGGATTCTGAAATCCACTTTGGTGAGATCTCCAAATCAAGACATCATTATCTCATCTCCCCATATCTTATCGCGGTGCTATTGATTTTTGTCCAGCGATATTTTGGTCAAATATTTGGATGCGTTAAAAAAAAAAAAAAGGGATGGTGAATGGTCCGGATCGAGGAGATAAACGGGGCAGAGGTCAAACTATGACCACATCATGAATTCGATAACTGACACGTGTTCAGAACTGGCGGCGTTATAATATGGTAAAGTTTTTCACTGTACTGACTTTTGCCGGTGACATTTACAACTATAACTGTACTGTTTTCGTACTTGTACAAGCACAGAAGCCTTTGATTAAATAAAGAAGGGAAATGGCTATGGGGCATCTTCAGTAAATCTCGTGATAGAGGTACGTGAACCCCACCGCTTGGTCATACACGTGCTGCCTCGTGTTTTGTTAGCTTCATTTATTTATTTTACTTTTGGGTGATCCTATTATCTTTAAATGATTCACCCAAAGCTTTTAGCGTATCAAGTTTGCTTCTGTATATGAAAACGAATCTCGCTTCAATGAAAGTTTTGAGGCTGTGTTAATTGCAAGTTTGAATTTCAAAATGGTCTAAGAGAATTACGAGTTTGATCTTGTCTGCGGCAATGTAATCTGCTATTTAATGGGAATAACATTAGTATATACAATACATCGATTATAATTAAAATATTTCGTGCAGATCGGATTAAACGAGATACTGATGGTAATCTCTTCGTATTTGCCGACTTGCGTCTTGCGTGTATCGGATGAAGATGAAAGCGATGTATGTCAGGTGATGATCGATCGTGATTTACTTCAAACTAAAAATAGAGAATTCTACGAAATAGATGGACGCTTCTCTTCGTTACAAATTTGCTATCGCGATTCCAGTGCGACATCGAAATTATAATTATTTAAATTGTTTTTTTCATTTCACACATCCTGACTCCATCACAGCCACGCATGCATAAACAAACAGAAGATTTTCTCCATCCAAAATATAAGGAAAGATCGATCTATTTATATATATATATATATATATATATATATATATATATGTGTGTGTGTGTGTGTATGTATATATCTGTCTCTGTGTGTGTGCGCGCGCGCTGAAGGATAAAATTGTAAAAATAACCATTCAACATATAAATAATCTCTTCTTAATTTGCAATTGAATAATCTATTTGTATTTGGAAATATCATTTTTATCCCTAAATAGTGTGTTTTTCTTATGTTATCTAAACACTAAGAATAAGATGGAGTATTAAAAATGAATAATAATATAATCACAAACTTTTGTATATAATTTATTTTGTACAAACTGATGTGGTATGATAAAATTAGTTAAATTAAATATCTCTTGACTCACATGATTTATTTATATTATTTTATATTTTCCTTCAAATGATAAATTAATGCCACATCAGTTTGTAAAAAATAAATTTGTACAAGACTTTGTGACTGTATCATCACTCATTAAAATTTTTTAGAATAATGATATAGCTACAAACTCTTGTACAAACTTATCTTGTACAAATTGATATAATATGATTAAATTAGTTGAATTAAATATCTCTTGGCGCCACTCGGCCTGAGGGCTGCTGCCCTCCATCTTGGAGGGCAGCAGTTCGAACCCCCACAAACGTATTGTGGGGGTAATTTCTTCCTCAATTATATTGTATGAAGATAATCTTCTCCCTTATCCATGAGTGAGTGGAGTAGACATCTCTCGAACATTAGTGAGGGTCAAAAATCTGGGCAGAGCTCCATTAGCATCAATGTTGTGGTTAGTGCCGATTAAGCCGATGCGATTTGTAAATATCAGTTATAGTCTCATGTAATATGAGTTGTAATCTGAGCAATAGTCTCATGTAATAAAAAAAAAAATCTCTTGGCCCACATAATTTATTTTTATTATTTTTTATTTTCATTCACCCAATGAATTAATGCATCGTCAATTTGTATAAGATGAGTTTGTACAATCCTTTAGAAGAGAAAGCACTTGAAATTTTTCTATTTCTTTGAAAAATGTTAGCAATTGAAATTTGGGGTACATCACATCAATTTTTTTTAATGGCTATCCAACTATGCATGCAAATAGCATAAATGATATGAAGTCAAAAGGAGCTAAATGATAATAAGTAAGTCAATGCGAGAATAATCAACCTAACTTTCTTGACTCGCTCTATATTTAATTTCTCAATCTTTGAATTTTTTTTTTTTTTTCAAAATAGCTATGGCTATATCGAATTATCAATTGATCGTGTATATCTAACAGCACCCTTTGATTCTTAAGATATTGTGTGTATTAAATTTTTTGAATTGATTAGTATGTTTCAAGTATTTTTGCTACATATATCATAAATTATGTAGCTGTTTTTATAATTTATTCCAAAAAATTATAAATGAAAAGTTCATATATCGTAACGGTTAAAGTATATTAGAATTACGTGTAATTTTTCAAAAAGTGCATTGGTATCATACAAATTATAAATACTAAATGGTCAGGTCAATAAGAAATATAAAATTTAGGGCCAGGACATTTGATGTCGCGAGTAAAGTGGGACTATCAGCTTCAACTATGAGTGGGATGGAATGATGTTGTGATCTATCGAAATCCATTTCTAACTTTTTTCATTGTTTTCCTTTTAAAATGGAAATTTATATTTACCACACGCCAAATCAGAAAGATTTGGGAGTCCAAAGAAATCTTGGTGTGGGACCAACGCGCTCTTTTTCAAATTTGGACTTTTGCTATACTTTCTAAACTTTCAGACACTGTACTGGCACACAGCAGATCAAATCTCGGAGATCACCTCGGTTGAATTGCCTTTCCAAAGAAGATTTTATGTTCTCACGTAGATCTAATCAACATATCGCGGCATCTTCTCCTTGAAGAGAGGTGAAAACTAATGTCACGCAACACGATGCTTTGTCGTCACAGCCACCCCTGTCTTTTTTTTTTTGTTGTTTTCTTTCATTCAAACCCCGCGTCAGTGAGCCACGGTTACGCTAACCCTAGGTAATTTCCCGTAACTAACTTGTACGGCCCTTTCTTTTTTCTTTTTCATTTTTCCGTTTTTGTCATCTCCCTTCTAACTGGCAGAGTTGCACTTGCATAGTCGCATTACTTTGGATTTTAACCACCCATTGCTACACAGGACGAAGAGCACTTGCTAATGAGCGCATGAGATCTATTTAGAGTAAGAAGTTGGTTCAAATAGGAAATTCATTAAATACTCTAGATATTTTTTGGGAGATAAGTAAGGAAGATCATATTTATTCCTATTCAGATTCATGGGAATTATAAAAGAAAAGAAATTTTTATTTGGAAAGAATCTAAGTCTTTTATGACTTGCTATTTTAGTGAAATCCTAGTGTCTATATAAAGAGAGACATTTCACAATTGAAGGTGGCACAACACAGAACATAAAGCAAAGAAGCAAAATTCGGCCTCCTCCCCAGAGAATTCGAATTTGGCGCACCATATTGTGTTGATTTGTTTTTCTTATCTTCTTTTCATCTTTACGGAGAGTTTATGTGGATCTTGGATCACTAGACGTTAAAGAATTGAAGAATTGCTATTGATCACTTTGTGAAGTATCTTGAGGATCGTGGATCAAGAGGGGTAGCAATTATTCAAGAGAGGCAGATTCAATCTAAGGTTGCGTAAACTGTATGGTGATAAACTGTAACTGAGAGTCTTAAGTTTGGTAAATACGTAGGTTGTAACATCTCAACATAGTGAATTATTTTTCATCTGGGTGTGGCTTCGTGGATGTAGGATTAATTAATCCGAATCATGTAAAAATCTCTATGTCATTTATTTTTTGCATTTTATTGTGTTTTTAGAAAATTAATATTTTTTATGCGGCTGAACAGTAATCATGAACAGTAACTATAAACAGTAATAGTAAACAGTGACAGTGAACATTTAAAACACATTAACCCCATTCACAATGGCATTAAGTCCTTTTGCATTATATCCAAACGCATCAAGTTCATCATTAGTCCATTCTCTGACTGGCTTGGAAGATTTTATAGTATCTTCATCAATTTTTATAGGTGGAGTATATCCTGTGAGTACGCATTGCCAAACTCTTTCATCAATAGCTATCAGATAAATTTTCATTCTTTACTTCCAATAAGCATAATTCGTCGCATCTAGTACCGGTCGACGAGCCAAAGAGCCTCCCTCTCTTTGCAAACTCATACCTACAAAATAGATTTAGATTCTAAGAATCTCACTAAATAATTAGTGTCCCGCTCTAATACTAATTGAAAAGAATTTAGATTTATCACAAATAAATGTAGGCAATTAAAAATTTAGATTTATGATAAAGCTGTAGGATTAATTCCTTGCTAAGGTGGTTTAATTACATGGTGCTTCTACCGCTATTTTTTTTTTAATTGCTTTGTAACATATGCTATATCCCGTTTTACGGGCCCAATACGTTAGTTTAAAATTTAAATCATGTACGACCATAATTAAAATATTTGACTCTGAGGAGAATTTCATATATCTTGTATATATGTCACCTCGTCAAGTATTCCAAATACGATATATGTTTTATAGGTCACCTCAGTCAAGTATTCCAAATACGATATATGTTCTATAGGTCACCTCAATAGAAAAGGGCATCGCCTATAAGATAAGTTATTCTCATTTTTAAGCAGAAAAAGGATACTAAAACCACTTTCTCTTCTTTAACTCCTTGTACTTCAATTGTTATCCATAAAACTTTTGGTTTTTGACTTAAACATTAGCGGATCTTCGCTAATATCAACAACGACCCCCTTATGGTTTTTTCAATTTGCAGAATTCAGTAGTCATATAGCACTACCTCGATGGAGTTTCATAGGCTGATTTTCATTTAACCTGGCCATATCGTTGAGCCAAATTTTGGTATCAACAACAATTTTTTTTTTTTTGTTAATAGTAATTACATGATCATTAATAATGAAAAAGAATCCTTAGTAATAACAAAAAAAAATGATAACTATGTTAATTATTAAGCAATTACTCGCTCATGCCCCAGGTTTGAGCTTTAATGAGTGTGTGAGTTAATAAAATAAAATAAAAATGTATGCAACTAATGCATCTTAGTGGCACCCAAAAAAATCCTAAGCTTTGTGGTTTATATTTCCATGTTGCTTTAGAATAATAATGATAAGAATGCAATTGCATTCTCAATTAGGATCTAACTCAGGTATCTCAAAAGAGCAAGTGTAGTATTACTAATAAAAAAGATATGTTACATTGATTGCAGTCTTATTAACAAACTAATATAATTACATTCTTAGAAAAATAAAAAGGGTTAGCTCTCATCTAAAGCATTGATATTGAGGTACGTGCACAAATGTTTTGTAAATAATATGGTTTATAATTTTATTTTCGACTTTCTAAATTTTTTATCTAAAATGATGTGATATTCATAAATTAATTAGTGAGATAATATAATTAATTTATTAAGAGTTTGCAAAATTTATTAACCACTCAATAAATAATACACTGTTTAAAATAAAATTTACGTAAGATTATGGTTATAAATTTTAGTTTCCATTAGAAATGTGGCTTGTAATTGAGGCATACTAGTGGAGTACCTAGGTTACACCTATGTCACAAGAAGCTGATCTAGCAATTGGAGTTTTAAATTACACAGATGATGGCTAAATAACTGCTGGAAAAGTTATCTAGGCTTTTGTGACGTAATTGGAATTGCCCATGATGACTAGATAACTACCCATAACACATAACAATTGGACAAATAACTATGACAACAAGTAACTGCTATAGTAGTTATTTAGATGATTATATCATTGACGAAGCTACTCCAGGGGAAGCAGCCCAAAGGGAGGCAAGCTAGAGGGGCAACCATAAGATAGTCAATGGGACAACAAGGAGGCAGACCAAGGTACAACCAGAAGTCGAGGAGGCAGGCAAAGGTGTAACCATGAAAGCCAAAGAGGCGGGAGGCAAAGGTGCAACCACGGAACCAAGTGGTTGGGATTTGGGAAACACTTGAGAGAACTTGGTGAATAGTTTTTAAGTAGAGGGAGAAATAGTAAGCTGAGTAACCTATGAGAATCAATGTATTTTGATTGTAAAAATCTTTATTGATTAATAAATTTGGCAAGTATGTGTTTGTCCGTGGATATAAGCTTAATAAAGTCAAACTATGTAAATCTCATGTGCTATTCTCTTTACTCTCTTTTTGCTCTTATTATTTGCTGTTGTATGAGACTTTTTTCGGTGTCCCTTTATTTGCCTCGCAACCAAATTGATCTAGCGCATCTAAGCTGTGACAAAGAAGAGTTAGGCTATTCAAGGAGCTGTCCTAAACAATTAATCTAGCTTCAATCTTAACAATTGAAAAAAATAAAATATTTATCATCATTCTTTGAAATAAGAAACATAAATTTCAACGGCGCATCTTCCCACTTGGGCCTAGCGTTTGAGGGTAATGGTCCTCTGATCCCATTAACGATAAGCATTTAAAGCGTGCGGTGTATACAGCGACAAGAGACCACGCAGTCGCCAATCGACCGCTACGCTATTCATACAGAATTTCAGAGTACACTACGCCTCAAAAAGAAACATAAATTTCCAACGCTTAACAAGAAATTAAAAGAGCATAAAGCACTGGTTGACTTGGGAATTGAATATGAAAAACAACTCTAATCGGACTGGAGCTTGATAGAAATTTTTTCTCTTTTTTAAGGGCAAACTAATGCCCATTAGTCAAACAGAATCTCGAATTTGGTCCATCATGACCCACTAGTTTATATTTTCCACCCTCAGCTTTCATGATGATTGATGATCAATAAAGTGAAAAAAAATAAATAAATAAAGAAAAACGTGTGGGGTATTCGGAATCTTGATGAGTATGTGCATTTTGTTCTGTTGGCGTGTGAGTATGTGTGTGTGTGTGTCGGAGGCATGGGCTCATGGCCGACCAACTGAACTCTTTTGAATGGATTGGATTTTGGGGATCCGATCTTACATTGAAGGTTCGAAGAGAATCATAGCTCAAATGTACCCAAAATATATAATTATATAATTAAGGTTAATAATATTTTTCATTGCTTCGTAGGGTTAAAAAAAGAGAAAAAGAAAGAAAGCAATGACGGTGCGAAAGTTGAATTTTTATTTAAGATGATATGGGATGGGAATCTGCTTTTTAATATTTCAGTGCGATTTGGGTCTCTTATTTTTCCCTTGGTTTCTTGAACTGGCAACTTGTTTTTTTTTTTTTAAAAATATATTCCTCCTTTTCTGCTTTTACCAAACAGGTAACCAGACTTCTTCCATATTTTCAAACACTATATTATCTTGGACTTGGAGTATATTTAAGGAATCAAGGACATGCTATTACATCACAAGAATTGAAGAACTTTGGTAGTGACATCCAAAATATTCAGTTTTTACTCTAGTCTTACTAAAGAGAAAAGCAACAAAAAATTTAACGCTCACAATTCGGTTGGTAGAAAAATTACTAGCGACAGAACTGCATTGGTTTAGTTGTTTAAAACTTTAAATAACGACCAAGAGACATAAAATTTATTTCTGAAGTCAACTGCATGCAGTCCCAAATTTGATTTGTAAACAGCATTGGGCATATGTTTTTTTTGTTTTTTTTTTGTTTTGATGAAAGGATAAATTTTGGATTATCCTTTTATGAATTTTTTATTTTTAAATTATTCGTCAATTTTTGAAAACTTTAATTAAAGTGGGTTGATGAATTTTTTTTTTTTTTTGGTCTTCTTTACAAAAAATAAAGAGTAAATTGAAGTTTTGAAAATAGAGAGGTAATTTTAAAATAATTAATTCATAAAAAATAATTTTAAATAATTTTAAAAAAGAGCAATCCGAAATTAACTCTAAATCTTGAATCCCAATCTAACCTAACCTATGATGTTGTATGTGGATCAGTGGATGTTTCCAACTTCCAAGTGCATAAACAGTTAAACACATGAAGATGACTCTGTTTGCTTGTCGACTCACCCTCCAATTTAAAAGCAATCTGGGCCTGTTTGCTTGATTGCGTGGGGACAATGGCAGCGGCTGAGCTACAGTCACCACTCTTCAACAGCAAAAAAAAATGTATTTATGTTTAAAAAAAAACAAAAATTGGAATAACCTGGCAGGTAACCATACACACACAGAGCGAGCATTGAGCAACTTCATGCACAAAGACACATCGAAGAAGGGCAATGCTGCTATCCCACTAACAACCAACTTAAATCCAACCTGGCCCAAAAAAATGAAAATATAAAAATCATTGTATTCCTCTAAATATTTCGATATTTATATTTATGCATCTCTTACGGTCTTACTTTAAGATAAATTAAAAAAGAAAAAAAGAAAAATATACATTGTTATATATTATATGATAAAATACATTATATTAGAATATATGTTTTTCTCATATTTTAATTTATTCTTTATTTTAATAAATAAGGGATGTATTATTGGTGGAACGTATCATTTTACATTAATATTGTATAATCACTCTGAATACAAAAAGAGACTAGAGAATGCTTTAATCCTTTATTTTGGGTCAAAATTTAAATTAAGAGTTAATACCCCCAAAATTTTTCATAAAATCCTTTCCTTAAGAATACCATGCTAAAAAAAAAATTTAAATTAATTCTAGTAACACTTTCATAATTCCAAAACAACATTTTATAAACTCTCACTATAAACATAAACTCCAGCCTTCTCACTTTCCAACAGTCTCTCCCTCTCTCCTCTCTTTCTCTCTCTCTAATTTCTAAAGTCAAACTCCCCCCCCCCCCCCCAACAAAATAAAAAGAAGCTCCATAACATATAAGCCAATTCTAGGGGTGGCCATCAACCCGCCAACTCGTGAATCCGACCCAATCCGTGTAATTTGTTGCGGGTTTGATTGGGTTGGATTAATTTATTTTTATTCATTATTTAATTAGACTAGAATAATATATTTTTTAAAAAGCTCAATCCAGTCAAACTAACCTAATCGGTCAACCTGTATGTATATAAAAATTATTATATAAATTTTGATATTTCATATAAAAATTAAAAAATATAATTAAAAAACTTTGAAATGTTGGATTTGTTCTAAAGATTTTGATATTTTCATTTTTTTAGTTTTTTAATTAATCTATTTATTTTTGTTCACTATTTAATTAGACTATAAAAATGAATTTTTTAAAAAGTCCAACCCAATCCGCAAAACTGGAAGTTAGGTCGGGTTGGGTTGAGATATATAATGGATTGAGTTAGATTGAAAAATTTCAACACGTTCTACGTGCGGGCTGGGTCGCATTCCCACCCCTAGCCAATTCTTTCAAATTTTACAATAAGCTAATGTGAATTGGGAGTAACTAATTAGCAGGATTTTTATTGTTGTTTCCTTTTATGGTTTATTAATTCATTTTCTTTCCTCCTCCTCATGGTAAGTAGGTAAAAAGATAGACATGAAGACTTTTAATTTAAGTAAAAATAAAAATAATAATAATAAATAAAAATTTATATGAGATTTATTATTAACAATCCGTCTTAAAAATATTGTAAAGATCGTTGATAACAGGAACTTTTTCTTAAAACTTACGAGGAACTGGGTTAATCCTTTTATTGTTTTGATATAAGAAGATTTGATGCTGTAATACTAAATTACTCATTTAAGTTCAAGAAGAGAGAACTTAAAATTAAAAGGCATGGACAAAAAACAAATTAGGAAAAGAGAGGATATTTTTTTATTGTAATATTGTTTTGGGGTTAAAATTGTAAATTTGAAGGGGTGGGGTTTTTAAGGGCTTTTGAGGGGCGTTGGAACTTGGAAGCAGCCCTCTGAAACTGGCGGTCATGAGCCCATAGTTAATATCTGAGCCCAAACTCATGTTCTCGGTTACAATTTAAGTTGGTTCTGTTTCTTCTACATTAGTGCTTTTCTCTTTTATCAGTTTTTGCGGATAGCTACTGCTTCCTCCATTTGATTGATTGATATTAGATGATCAAAATACCAAGCGTTTGTATTGGATTTCAATTTCATTAAGACAAGTATATAGTATTAGTTTGTCAGATTAACCGGGAACTAGAGGAACCAAAATCAATGGAGTGTGCTGGCAAAGGGCGTGGAACTCGTTGCATCGGCCCAGCTAGAAGACGTTGTGGTCGCTGTGGAGCTGTTGCTTATTGCTCCGTCTCTCACCAGGTGCCCATCAATTTTTACCTCTTTCTTTACATCAACTATATTTTTTTTCAAAAAAATAAGTGAAAGTTATTGTGTAAGATATATATATATATATTTTAACAGATTTCACATTGGAGTGATCATAAAGGAGAGTGTGAAAGGTTAGAACAGCAAATGAAGTGCGTAGATGTATTGAATAATTTTCCTTTTACATTTTCTGAAGAAGCTACTGTTCAGGTAATTTACTGTTGTCTTTGTGGGATACCAAGAGTGGTTGATGTTTGAACTGGTATGCTGTGTGTATCATTTCGTTTGTGCCCTTTTAAGTTTTAACTCAGTTAATGTGCTTCTTTCGGTATAATTTTGCTAGGTGTGTGGAAAGCAGGAAACAAGATGTTCATTTTTAAGCAAGAGGGGAATTCATCGAGTGGGAATGTGGATGTGTGAATGTAGTTGCGGTTTATCCTTATCAGCTGCTTCATTTGAGTGTGCAAGGTTCTTTGTGCATTCTGTTTTCCTACTATCTTTACGTGGTAGTCTGAGTTTTGCATCCTGGATTACATTGAGATTTAATATAATTCCCTTTCAAAATGTTAGAATTAGGATTTGTTCTATTAACCTTACAGAATTTTAATATAATTCTTTTTCAACATGTCATTACAAAGACATCCTTTCAACTTTTGAATGGCAAAAGATGCCCATCTTGCATTTGGAGCTAGGCTTACAAATCACACTTGTCTGGCTGTGCTTTGTTTTAAGTTTGATTACTTTAGTCAATCATACCTTCGTGCCTAATAATCAGTCAAAAGCATATAAATTATCTCCACAGATTAACATTAACATGTTTTTTTCACATTTAAGTCTCACCTATTTAAAACAGTTATAAATTGTACTACAAGATTAGGAGCCATTTACACGACAAGTATAAGAAGGGCTATGGTTTATGTTCTTCTCAATTTCTGGTGATGCTTTTACAATTTGTTAATCCTTGGGTGAGGGAAAAATCATCATTGTGGATACTGGGCCATTAGTAGAGTGGATTGCCTGTAGCATATGTGATTATCATTATCATTATTATTATTATTATTATTATTGTAACTTTTTAATCTCGTTCACTTATGTTACTTTACTGGCAGGTCAAAAGATGATGGTTGGGATCTTCCTAGTATCTTGTGCCCATGTTACGGTATTGTCATTTGCTTCAACTTCCTGCTTCCATGCAACAATTGGCTTTTCTAATTTTGTCTTGTATCATGCAGGGCCTTCGTCTCCAATATCAAATGATTTATGTAGCTGGAAGGATTACTATGAGTGGAGGAGCATCCCGCTGCATTCACCTATTGCTTTGCTTCTGCACTGGGTAAGATATGTATGGTGTTCAAAAATAACTAGTTGAAGCATGTGTTTATATATCCTTTTCAATCATTGTAATTACACAATTCCTAATCAGACTACCTTTAATCTCACATGGCCGAATCTGGAATATATTTGATGAATGGATGCTTACCTGGTTGCTTTACTTTGTTTTACAAGATCTCTCTAATTCAGGAATGCTTTAGATTTTAGGTTATATTTGGATGTTGGAGTTTTAGGACTGAAACACTCTTACCCCAGATGTGCATTAGCATCTAATTGTCAAGACACAATCTTAAGTGAATACTTGTAACTTTTTCCAGCCACCCAAACATATGCAGGTTGTTATTACCACTCTCATCTTTTAGTTTCTAATTGCAGCCACTTACAATATATTATGCTGCTCAAGTTGCTGGATTGAGAAGCTTTAGTTCAGAAATCGGTCGTAAACTTTGCATACACTACCTTGGTATAGTCTTTCCTTCAACTTTTCACTCTATAAGCATTTCTTTTCTGAACTGCTTCGAGTGCGTGGACTTTTAACGGTTTGCAATTTAGAAAATCCCCTTTCAATAACTTCTCCATTATAATTTTATGCCAAGGAAGGACAACATTCAATTTTGGTGTCTGAGAGGTGTTTTTTAGTTCAGGATTGTTAGTGAGCAGGTTATAATAGGTTAAAGAATAGTAGCTATTGGTGGTCAAATTCTGAAGCATACACTTTGGTTTAGGCTATCATAGCATATATACATGATTTAATATTTGTTAATGCTGAATTATTTTCACTGGAGAATACTCTTAATTTTCTTATTGCTCCTTTGAATGCATGTTCTTGGTTCGTCAATCTGGTTAGTATTCAGTGGCAGTACTATTTCTGTGGTTTTACTTCATGATTTGAACTTCTCAGGGCCTGAGCAAGAGCTTCTACAACTTCCTGTCTTTGGGGAGTTGCATACGCTTTTTCCTGGTGTTCAGGTGCATATGGAGATTATTGGACCTGAAATTCCACCAAATAGGTCAGTCGTGAATTGGCTGTGTTGAGTCAAATCCAAGTCTTTAGTGTGCTTAGTAGTTTATATTATACATATAATGGAAAGATAAACATTAATTAATTCAAGCCCTGTTACATGTTTGTATTTCTTACAATATTCATGTTGGCAAGGGTCTGGTTAGGTCTCTTATGCAGTTATGCTTAAATTAGTTTATTCCAAATAGGCCTCATGAATAGTTGGCCAGGTTGTAAGGAAGGACCTCGGCCAATGACCTCGTCCCATCGACAGGGCATGAGGATATAAATTGTGAAGCTGCAAGTCCTTTATTTATTTTATTTTTTTGGATAAGCCTTTGTTGATTTATTTTTTAATCGATGCACTTCTCATGAAGATAAGGCAATTGCTACTTCTGGGTATTCCTTGCTAATCTTCTAGAATCTAGTGAAAAGAATTGATAATACTTGCATCAATTATTTTCTCAATACCTAATTCTTCTTTTCATGCTTGTTTAATGATTAGGGATGGTGAGAAGATTGATCTTTGTACTTATGCTAATTGCACCGACTCTGATTGCATATGCAAATCTCCAAGTGAGGAGCTCGATTGTAGTGTAGGCACAGTTAGATCTTCAGCAGTGACATTGCACCTTCACAAAGGATTTTATCATGATCGTTTTAGAGATATCATACAGGTGTACTCTTCTGGTCAGCCCAGACATTTATATGTGCTTCTTTTTTCTTTCATAAGTAGACCATCCAAAGCCTCCCTCCCATCTTGGAAGTCTTATATCTGCATTGTTTTATGTCTTTTATTTCTCAGGACTTATTTTTTACTGGCAGGATTCATTTCCTCATTTAATCATTGCTCCAAATGCTGGCATTGCTGCTTATTCAAGTTGGTCGTCAACTATTGTACGCTTTAATTGCTTTAACTGGTTTTGCAATGTCCATGTGCTTGCACTTCGTTCATCACTTCTCAATTGCTTGGACGACTGCTTTTCAGGAGCTAATAAAAGGGATTAATGTCCCAGCAGTATTTTCTGATTACTGTGAAGAAGCTTGTCATCTTGCGGCTTCTTGCATAACCACCCTAACTGGTCGTCCTCTTTCAGTTCCTGTATGTCCACATTGCTTCTTTGTATTTTCGATGTTGTTAAAATGGTAATAAACCTATTCTTCTATTTGATCAGATTTTAATTCAAAGCCTATGTCTTGTAGATTCAGTTAAACCCTTTTAGGCAGCCGATGGTGGTTGAAGACAGTGCTCTATTTCTTCCTTGCTATTCAAATTGCTTCCTATTTGGGATGTGAAGTGGCTTGCTTAGCAATCTGCATCTGCTTGAAAATTGTTTGCTGTGTCCTCCAAGCGTACATGTCAGTCCCTTCAATCTGGGGAGCATGTCATTCAGGTAATAACTTTGATGGAGTTATCCAGGTTGATGAGATATGTCTAATGATGTGGTAGCGAAATTTTCAGTTCTGGGGGTTTGTGAAGGTTTGGTGCCATCCCACTGCCTGCCGGCTTGCTATCGAGTGCAGGTTCAGAGTTTGACGCAGTCCTCACTTTTGTGCAATCTGGGATAGATAATGATTTGTAAAGTTGCTGATGCCTAATTTATCATTTATGTGATTGAAGTTTCTTTGGAGGGAAAATAGTGATTCTGTTTCAAATTACTAAAGACGGGTAGCTAATAATGATTTGTTAAGCAGTTACTTAAAAGATTAGTTTCATTTGGACGGCAGGTGTATATGGGAGATAGTACGATTCGGTGTTTGATTTTATTTTTATTTTTTTAAATCATAGAAAAATTATGAATTTTTTAGCTAACGTCACAAATCGTTTGTTAGTATTCTTTATCGTATTTGTTGTTAAATGTCATTGTGCATATATTTACAGTAATTTCGGAAATTATTCTGTAATTGACAAAATTTAACCTCATACATATTGAACTATCATTATTCATTAATAAATAAATAATTTCCTCTCTATCTGAAATTTGAAAAAAAAAAAAAAAAACCGTTAACCGTGGCGGCAATTGCTGAAGTGTAATCAGGTTTAGCTCGAAGAACCGGACACGCGTAGCCAAGCTGATTCGCCACTTAAGCATCTCTCCCCGTCAAAGTACAGAGTTATCATCAAACAAAAGTCAATTAGTAAACGCCACCATCACCAACCCATAATATCCAAATTCAAAGCTAAACGGGCAAAAGAATCCTTCCGCCCTCGCCCTCGCATGCCAACTCAAATCCATGGACCCACCTTAAGATAGCCCGTTCAATTGAGCTAAAAAAATTCTAAAAGCTTTGTAGGGTTTTTTTTTAATCTGCAGACTTTAATTGATGAAATAAAAGGGGGAAAAAGAAACGTTGCCATGTCTCGATATTTATTGGTGTTGTTATTGTGTTTTTTAGGATTAGGTTTTGGTCAAGGCTTCAAGGTTCCGTTTAGAGTGAACGACGTGCTTCCAGTTCTGCCACGTCAGTTATCCTGGCCGGTACTGAATAATTTTCACAGTGCCGTTGATTTGTTGCCTTATTATGTTGGATCGGTCACTCCTGATAATGGGTCAATCGAGTGGAAAGGTGCCTGCTTTTACGGTAACGAAGCTCGCCTCGAGTTTACCGAAGCTGATCGTGAGCCTGCCTTGGGCGGCGGCATCCTTTATCTCAAGGTAACCTTGCTTGTTTATTTTGATTTTTATTATTGCCATTTCGTTTTCTTGTATGATTCTAATTCTGATTATTACCGCTTAATTAGTGATATTACATACAACTCTGGGCATCCATTGAATCCAGTGAATAAATTTATGCTTGCAATTTAGCATATAGATATTTCTGTCAGTCTCTAGTATCTCAGGAAGAGCGTTGATTATGAAAGAAGTTGAATTTGTTTAAATGTCTCAATACACTGAAAATTTGGAATAGTATGACAGGGCTTTGATAGCTCGGTAATTGAAATTTTAGTATTTTCTTGTAATGGCGTGTCGATAATGTTGCTGTTTACTTTCCTGGGAAATTGATTGGTTCTTTTCTTATGGCAGACGTCTGATGCGCACAGCTGGACGTGTATGGATCTGTATGTTTTTGCAACACCCTACAGGGTTACTTGGGACTACTACTTCTCTGCTCGAGAACATTCACTGAAATTTGACTCTTGGGAAGAACCTGCTGAGTTAGATTATGTATGCTGAATTTTCTTGTCTGTTACGTTTTTGCTCATTATTATGTTGTGCAGGAGTGACATTTTCACTGTCCCTTGAGCAGGTGAAGCAGCATGGAGTCTCTGTATTTCTCATGCCATCAGGAATGATGGGGACCTTGCTTTCTCTAATAGATATCTTGCCTCTGTTTTCAAACTCTCACTGGGGTCAGAATGCTAACCTGGCTTTCCTAGAGAAGCACATGGGTGCAACATTTGAAAAACGTCCTCAGCCTTGGCGTGCAACCATTAATCCCGAGGATGTACATTCTGGTGATTTTTTGGCAGTGTCAAAGATCCGTGGTCGGTGGGGTGGATTTGAGACTTTGGAAAAATGGGTGACGGGAGCATTTGCTGGTCATACAGCTGTATGTTTGAAGGACAAAGAGGGTAATCTATGGGTTGGTGAGTCGGGACATGAGAATGAAAAGGTATGCATTGAAGAATTATAGATTTGCCAGACCAGGATAAATGGAATAGGGAAGAAAAGGGTCTGACCTACATGGAAATGAGTTTTGTGGATATAAATGTGCTGTGCTTACAACACATAATTGTTTGAATTTGCAGGGAGAAGAAATCATAGTGGTTATTCCATGGGACGAATGGTGGGAATTAGCACTTAAGGATGATTCTAATCCACAGATAGCCTTACTTCCTTTACATCCTGATGTACGTGCAAAGTTCAACTCTACAGCAGCATGGGAATATGCCCGGAGCATGTCAGGAAAGCCATATGGTTATCATAACATGATATTTAGTTGGATTGACACTATGGCAGACAACTATCCACCACCTCTTGATGCTCACTTGGTATGTGTTAGTTTAATAAGATTTACCTGTTTATTGAACTTGTGTTCTACATGAAAAACATACTGTTGTATTAAGTGGTTGGCGTGCTGCTTGTGAAGTAATTATTAGTTGGTCGGGTGCATGAGAAGCACATGAGTTCTATTTTAGTTCTAGCTATGGCATCGAGTTTCCTGTTTTTAAGTATGGATATCTTTATCAGGGACGTGCTCTGCCATCCCTGATACATGTGTGCAGGCAGTGTTCAAGGGAGTAAACATGAAAATAATGACGTGTATGGTTTACCAGATGTAACAGTCATGGTTGTAGATAGCTGTGCTTCCTAAATCCAAATTTATGGTGGTGTTGGAAGTTGGTCCCTCTGCTTTAGTTTAGTGGTTATTATCACTCTTCTTTCCCAAAAAGAGGAGTAAGAGTCTATATAATCAATATGCATTTGCATTGTATTTGGAAATACAGGATGAGGAGATTCATGATTGTCTGATTCTATTTGCAGGTGGTTTCTGTCATGTCTATGTGGACTAGAGTGCAACCAGCATATGCTGCAAATATGTGGAATGAAGCTCTAAACAAGCGGCTTGGAACTGAGGTACTCTGTGCTTAATCCTCAATTACTTTCTTTCCCTTTTTGTATTTCTTTTTTTTTTTGGTGAACAATTTTAAACTTGTCTGTTGAAATATGGATAATTGGAGATATGCTTTCTAATTTTTGTTTCACTTGTCTGAGATAGTTGAATTAGTTGTTATTATTCCTGTACTATGTTAAATGATACATAAAGAAATTGCTATTTCTCTTTCACCTGTTCTTATCAGGATTTAGATCTCCATGGAATTCTAGATGAGATTGAAAAGCGTGGCATATCCTTTGATCAGTTACTTACCATCCCCGAGCTAGATGAATGGGTATACAGTGATGGGAAATCAACTACATGTGTTGCCTTTATTCTTGAAATGTATAAAGAAGCTGGAGTCTTTGGTCCTATTTCCAACTCTATACAAGTGACTGAATTTACTGTAAGTATTAAATTGTTTGGTCTCCTTTGTTTTACACAAATTGCAAGTTCTATTTCATTTCACATTTTTTCCTGGTAACAGATTCGTGATGCATACATGCTTAAGATTTTTGAAAATAATCAAACACGCCTGCCAAGCTGGTGCAACAATGAGGAAGCCAAGCTCCCCTTTTGCCAGATTCTTGGTGAGTATAGGATGGAACTGCCTCAATACAACACCATAGAGCCATATGCCAACATGAACGAAAACTGCCCATCCTTACCTCCTAGTTATGAACGGCCCCAACGATGCTGAATTTATCATTCTGTTTGTTTATAATTTACGTTCCTAGAAGATCACTGATGCTGGCGTTAAATCTTGTCTAATGCCATTTATCAAAGCTGCAAAGATGAGGTATGGAAATCATAGAAAGAGTGTAAGCTCTAAGCTTTATGACCCTACCTACTTTCTACTAGGGTTGGAGTATGTGTCTGTACTTGTATGTCACTGAAATAGGGGGAATGGTTTTCATTTATGGATTTGGAACTTCCTTGTTTGTTTTCTCTATAAATATGGTTTGAAACTCCGTGGGTGATTCCTGAATAAACGTAAAACGCGTAGCCATGAGCTGTTTAGCCTTGTAATTTGCAAGGAAAAGCTCATTATTCCCCATTCTTCCAAATAAAGTGAGCACTCTTACGCGCCGGTGAAAACGCGGAGATGCAACTTAAGTAGTTGAGTTAATAAATGAGTTGAAATGTGGCACTAGAAACGATTATAATGGCTTCTCGGAGGACTAAGCCTCGTTTCAGATCATATGTTTTTTGCTTTTCTTTTCTGGGTAAAGTTGAAATACAACGCATTGAGAGCGTGGCTTTTTGGCAGCTATAGCAAATGGGCTTGACTAATCCATACATGAACATGTGGGCAGAAGAGTTGAAACTTCAATGGATTCAGGGCCTTTATGATTATCTTGTTCAAGATTATGTAAAAGTTAGTTGAAAGCTCAATTCGGAAAGCTGATCATATTGATGGAAATAACATTTGTCGTTACAAGAATGCGGTGTACCTCTAGCTATGATTAACTTAATAAAGTTAAATTTCTCCATCCCAGAGTTCCTCAATTGTCTTGATGGGTCCATTCGCTGAGATGTAATCTTCTCCAAGGCACCCTCTGCTTTGTGGGATATCACTGATTTTCTTGGTCTCTTCATCGGTTAATTCCCAGTTGAATATGTCAAGGTTCTCTTGCATCCTCTCCTTGTTGAAACTCTTCACCACCACACAGACCCCTTGCTCGTATGCCCATCTTAAACACACCTGTTGTCGAAAATATTTCATCCAAAGTTTCTGAACACATCAAAACTGTGATATAAAATTGAGTGAACAAATGGTTCAAAGTTAAATAAGCACCTGGGCAACGGTCTTCCCTTTGGTTTCTGCAATTTCTTTCAGCACCTCACATTCCATAACTCTATTGCTGCCCCAAATGGTTCCTCTGGCTCCTAGGGGAGCATACGCTGCCAATTGGATATCTTTAGCCTTGCAGAACTGTCTCAGTTTGTTTTGTTGCCATAGCGGGTTCATTTCCACCTTTTGAAATTGCAAAAACTTCAGATCAAATCCACTTAGAAAACTCAAAAATATTTCTTTAAGAAACTCACTTGATTCGCAGCAGGAGGAATCTTCGCTGTGGCAAGGATGTCACCAAGCTTTTTACATGAGAAATTGCTGACACCAATGGACTTGGTATAGCCAAGATTTTGGCATTCTTCCATGGCTTCCCAGACAGACTTGAAGTCCATGGGAAGGAAGTCTTCTTTCTTTATCGGAAACTCGTAGCTCCCCGGCTTCGAGCTCACAGGCCAATGAATGACATAGAGATCAATGTACTCCAACTGAAGATTCCTGCACAAAAGAGGTATAAGCACACACAAAGGGACTTATTGATCAACAAGAATTCGACATAGGGTCATGGACCCAAAATAGATGTGATCATGCAAGAGAAATGCTTTACTCTAAGCTTTTCTGAAGGGCAGGAACAACGAGTTCACGATGAGCGTCGCTGCACCAAAGCTTCGATGCGATAAAAAGTTCATCTCGACTCTTAATTATGCCGGTAGAGAGTGCTTCAGCTATTGCATCACCAAGCGGCTGCTCCGTTTGATAGAGCGTCGCCGTGTCGAAGTGTCTATAACCAAGCTTCATTGCTTCAAGAATTGCCAGTTTAGTCGTTTCTGATCCTGAAAACGGAGAGGCCGCCGTGCCGAGGCCCAAGACCGGCATTTTCCTGTTGCTAGACTTCAGAGGAACATCCGGGATACTGATAGAACCCATCTCTGAACCCTGATCCATTCTTGTTGCGGCAGAGCTCCAGCCAGATTAATTTTTTTCAATATGTTACAGTTACAAGTCTGTGGATTGGAGATGAATGAATAAGCTTCAAGAGAAACTGACGGAGTCAATATAATAATGAACTTTATTTTTAGGTTGTTTACAGTTTACAATTAATGCTCAGCCACTATTATGGAGACACTATTGCCTTAGAACTAGTAACAAACTTTTTAACTGCTTTGAGTGCCCGAGACTCATCTTTAAAAAACGCCGCAGGCACGCACGCGCAAGGGGGGTAATTTTATTTCTAACACTCAACTATCAAGTGATGCTAAGTTGATCTAGATCTCTGAGGAACACGTGACCATTTTTATTACTCCATACCGTAGCTCGAGCCACATTTTTTTTTTTTTCTCTTTTTTGTTTTTATGTTTGTTTTCCTTCCTAGAGAGATCAACGACATATCGCTTACGCAAGAACCACATCGCCTTCCTTACGCTGCTTTACTTACCGGACAGACCTAACCGGAATCTAACGACGACGTTACATTTTAGTAACAGAGTGGACCTAATCTGAATTCATGACCCACCTATTTTGTGGAATCTTTAACTCGATTCCCATTGGGAGGCGAATCAAGCCCCATTCCTCAATCCACCCATTTCGGCCTCCCCCAAAACAAAAATAATTTATTTTTGTCATAATTTATAATTAATTATTATGATTAATTAATATATTATTAACTATAATTGTTAATAATTATAGTTCTTGAATAAATAATCATAATAATTAATATATTATTAATATTATTACAATAATTAATACATTATTATTTTAATTAATTAATTTATATATTATTATAATAATTATTAATATAATTATTATAATTAATATAATTATTATAATTAATTAATATACTGTTATAATAATTACTAATATAATAATTATAATTAATAATATCATATATTATAATTAATTAAATACTTTAATTATTACTATTAAATAATATAATAATATATTATTTAACAACAATATATTAATAATTATAGTTCTCAAGTAAATAATCACAATAATTAATATATTATTATTTTAATTAATTAATTAATATATTATTATAATAATTATTAATATAATTATTATAATTAATTCATATATTATAATTAATTAATATAATTATTACTATTAAATAATATAATAATATATTATTAACAATAATATATTAATAATTATAGTTCTCGATTAAATAATCACAATAATTAATACATTATTATTTTAATTAATTTATTTATATATTATTATAATAATTATTAATATAATTATTATAATTAATATATATATTATAATTAATTAATATAATTATTACTATTAAATAATATAATAATATATTATTAACAATAATATATTAATAATTATAGTTCTCGATTAAATAATCATAATAATTAATACATTGTTATTTTAATTAATTAATTAATATATTATTATAATTATTATTATAATTAATTCATATATTATTATTAATTAAGTAATATAATTATTACTACTAATTAATATATTAATACAATTTTAACAATAATTATTAATAATTATAATTTTTGAATGAATAATCACAATAATTAATATATTATTATAATTAATTAATTAATATTAATATTATTAGTTAATATATTTTTATAATAATTGTTAATATAATTATAATAATTAATTAATAAAATTTTACAATTAATTAATATATTAGTTAATAATAATAATTATGACAATAATCCATTAAGTACTTTTTAGTAATTTTACAATCAAAATTCCGTTCGATTCCGATTTCTACGGTTTAAGTAAACAACTTAATTTGATTCCCATTCCTATTCCGATTAAATTTAATTCATTCAAATTCCATCCGATTCCAGGTTAAGTAGATTCAGGGTTTAGTAACGCATTAAAGTTAAGCATGACTATGAGGGCAATGGTTCGAGTCCTCATGGACTCAACCTCCCTCAATTAAAATTTAATTGTGTGGAGAGTACTTGAAACTTTCTTCTCCCTTGCGAAATGCGAGTGGAGTGGAGACATCCCTCCTCTGTGAGGGATATTCGGCTGGGTATGTACTTCATAAAATAAATATGTAATAATGTAAGTCTCAAGTATATATCTGATTGTAAATATCAGTGTATTGATCTCATTGTCATAGATTGTAAATATCATGTGTCTGAATCGCGATCTTAATCAATTAAAAAAAAAAAAAAATGATACATGACGGGTCACTCAAGATGCCGCAGTATACGGTCCATGTATGAAATGGAACGATAAGATTAGCTAAGATGGATCAATGAATCCAATTTCTAAAGTAAAATAAAATAAAATAAAATAATAAAAAAAAAAGAGAGAAACACCTAAAACTTCTTTTTTTTATAAAAAAAAAAAAAAAACTAACTTCCGACCGAAAAGTCGACTACAAATCAATCACAGAGACTAAAATACAAAGAAAAATTCGAACTCCAACCTCTCCTCCGAAAAATGAATTTCTGCTGACGAAAAAGGTATAAAAAGTCAGGAAGAAACAGATGAAATGATGCTGTCACTGCCACAAATTTAATATTGACGTGGCCCCCGAAGTTTGGTAGAATGGAAGGGTGATTATGTGGACTCATCTAGGGACTGGGAGGAGCGTGATCCCATCCCAAGTCCCGATCCCACCGATGCCAATAATTCATAATGTTTTATATTTTTAAAGACTCACAAGGACAATAAATTATTGGGTGTAGACTACAAATTATTAGGTGCGTATCCCACGTGTTAAAATTAGAATTTGAGCCAAAATGACTTTCTTTGTGATGGTGCACTTAAAAAATTACATGATAAGTATTCAGGATCAGAATATGGTGGAGTGGGGAGCTCAAAAACAGAACTCCACCCGTTAAGAATTTTGAAAACATATTTCTCCTGATCCCCGCTTCATTTGGGGCTCAAGATTTTGCTATCCCTATCTAAAACCCACTCAAACGATCTATAGATAGATATGGAATTTTGGGCTGCCGTGAAAAAGCTTGAAGATAAGGGAATCTCTTATTTCTTGGACATTCCATCACTGGCTTGATTTCAATGAAACTTGCAACAGGTAACAGGTTGTCGTTAGCACTACCGCCATTGTTTGTATGAGACAAGAGTATTTAACTACTACATTTACATTTACATTTACCGGAACCTTACAAAATATCTAACTGATACTCTGATAGAATCAAAGGCACGTTGTTTTGCAAAGGGAAATAAGTACATACATATGGACACGTCATCATTTATCAATTTATCAATAGCCATCCACATGTTGGGTTTTTTTTTGGGGGGTGGGGGTGTTCAAAATTAAACGGAATCCAGAATGAGAGGACTCAATATTAAAATCATTCCAGATCAATTGAACAAGTTACCCCTCACTTTGAAAGAGTCTCATATAAGGGCAGGTTTGCGGCCGAATGAATTTTTTTTCAACGTGAATATTGACCGGTGCCTTAATAATATTGTTTTCTTGGCGAGAAGGACAAGGTATTGACCAGCTTAAAGCTATGAACCAATGACATAATTGCTTACGCTTTGATGAACGAATATGAAATACGAAGAATACCATCCATAAACAAAAGAAACGAAACTAAAATAATAATGGCATCAAAATCAACAGATAAAAAAGCCTCTCAATATATTGCATACGTCCCAATCATAATTCTACACAAACAAAACAAAACAAACTGAAACGCAGAAGAAGGGCACAATCCAATACGTATCCAAATGTTTACATAACAGAAACAGAGTTGTGAAGCAATTTAATTAAAGAAAAAACAGAAATGAAGAAAGATCATTAATTGCAGACATTACAGGGATAATGTCAATACTTATGAGAATTGTTCCTGTTGCACTTGTGCTTGATCCATTTGAAACTGGCAGAGGCCCCAAGCTTAGCCTTCTTCATGCCGGTAATTGCTACCTCTTTAGTTTTGTCAAGACCTTCTCCGACTTTCTTCTTATATTTAGCCTTCTTGTCTTCTGGGGTATAATAATTTGCAGTGGGGTTGACGTTGTGGTGATTGTCCTTGTCCCATTGATCAGCCCATGTGTTTCCATTTCCGTTATGAGAACCCATTTTTGATGATCTGCTCCTCCACCCACCTCGATCGCAATCGCAGAATACAGATTTGGGCGATCAATGGAGTTGTGTTTGTTACGTTAATAGGTTGTTGTTTCTCTCAATATGAGAGGGAGAGAGGATGACTTTGGGTTTATATAATTAGAATTTTTTACCAGTTTCTATCGCTAGCTGTTTACGACGTTTATCCTTTTATACATGGAACTTTACTCTGGTCCCCCCGACCCAAAAGCCGTTGATTCGCAATTACAGCTGTGTATCTTTTAAACCAAACACACGCATACTACTTCTCTAGTGTAGATGTCCTCTTTTTATGCGTACACGTTTCTAAACCATTCGTTTTAATAAAGTTAGATTTTAATGTTATTAAATCGTATGATTTTAAAGTGCATTTAAAAATAATCCTATTATGACGTATTAAAGGACTATTATTTAGATAGTTTATCATACAAGTGAATTAAAGGACCCTCTATTGTTCTTTATTTTCCTTGATCTTAATACCATAATTATAATATCCATTTTCGATGAGAATTCCACATATTCTTATACATGTGTCACCTTAACAAGAATTTCAAATACGAAATAGTTTCTATAAAACACCTCATTAAAAAGGAACATGTCCACAAAGCATTATGATTTTTAAACACAAAAGAATAAACTAGAAGCTCTTTTTCTCTCTTAGCTCTTTTTCCTTCAATTGTTATCGACGAGACTTTTGATTTCTTACTTAAGTATCGGAAGGTCTTTGCTAGCATCAACCAAGCACTCTTACAATTTCTTTGTTTTGTGGATCAAAGCACCCAAATTTAGAAGTCACACAACACTATCTCGAGGAGATTGCATAGTCTGATCCTTACACAACCCAATCACGTTGTTGAGCTAGATTTTCGTATCAACATATGTTTCGCAATGGCATTGCTGAAATCTCAACTTACATTCCACAAGCTTTTTCACGAGGTGATGAGATCACCATGTGAGAAATCATGTTTCAAAAACATAAAAGCAACATATATAGGATTAGAGATGGCAGAAATACTCACAGGGATGAGGTTTCTATTGAAAATGGTACAAAGACGATTTTATACCCAATTACTTTTTCAAGAAAGGGACTGGGTCCCTTTAAGCAATTCTGATATGAAACGAAGGGGACAAGAACATATGCAGAACATCGAGGATGTGTATGGAGATGCTTTCCCTCTCCTCCCCTCTCCATTGCCAACCCTATACAGGATTAATTTATAGATCAAAATATATATTTCAAAGCCAACCCTTATTGAGATACACATTACTTTATACTTAACTTAAATTTCTATATTATAGGAAATTGTTTGTAGTATGGTCACTTAATATTAAGAAAGCACGTTTTTAAGATTAAATTACCCATACTTTTTTTTTTTAGAAGGTAAATAAGCTAATATTTCGAAATTAATTTTATACCGAGATGTGTGCCCTCACATGACATTTAGAGTGTGGTTACTTGGGTTAGAATCAAAATGAAGTGGAATCGAATGAGGAATGAGAATAAAAATAAACTATTTACTTTAACTGTGAGAATTGAAATTGGAATGAACTGTATTGTCATTGATGTGGTTATTTTATTTTGAAATTAAAATAAATAGTTATAAGTTATTAAACTGATCTTAGTTGATGATGATGATGATGATGATGATGATGATAATAATAATTATTATTAATATGATAATTACAAACAATTATAGTTGTTGTTGCTATTATTATTATTATTATCCATTATAATTAATATTAATAGTAATAATTTTTTATCATCATCATCATTATAACAATGATGATGATGATATAAGAAAAGATAAAATAATAATTTTAAATTTTAAAATGAAAATAAAAACTATAATAATTATTCTTAATTTTATGTTAAACCCACTACTTTAAGTCTATTATAAGTGTACACATTATTCATTCCTCCAGACATAAAATTAAAATTGATTTTATGCCTTTTTTTTTTAATAGGGAAATGAGCAGTTTATGAGCGCGAAGACTTTTCCTTTCGAGAAACGTATACGCTCCATGTCCCATCCAATTATAGACTAGCCACTCTGTATTGTGTACAATCTTTATTTATTGTACGTGTGTATAAACCCACACACACACTTTTTCTTTTCCTCTGAGTGTTGCTAGCGTCACAGCCTACCTCAAGAATCCGGATGATTCCAGTTAACCACTGTTGTTTCGTAATTTCCATGTTTTTCAACTGCCGTTACGTCCACGAATACTTCAAGCGAAGTTTCCATGCACAAGAGCGACCGATGCAGCTCAACCCCCGACTTTGACCAGGTTAAGACTTAAGACAAAAAGTCAAAAACTCTGGCATTATCGTCGTTTTCAACCTCAATGTTTTCAATCGACGTCGCAATAATAAATACAGGATGTTTCGCAATACGTAAACTACCGAAAAGGAAGAATTCAAAAGCCTAATAATATTCAACACGATAACTTATATTTCAATCATTCGCTCGACGAAGAGCTCAACCTCAAGGCAATTAACAAATAACAACTGCCGTCCCCGAACATTCTTCTTCTATTATATATAAGCCATATCATCACCTTTCTCCAGAGAAAATCACATTTTCTTCCCAGCCAAACATCACCCCCCACATCGAAAATGAGATACCTGCTTCTTGTGGCGACAGCAATTACAGTTCTATCACTATCACCAACTCAAACATCAGCTCATTTCTTCCCCAACATATCATCAATCCCCCCATGGATACTCTCAAACGCCACCGCCAGCGCGTGGGACGCGTTTCAGAATTTCACCGGATGCCACCCCGGCGACAAGATGGACGGCTTAGCCAAGCTCAAGAAGTACTTTCACTACTTCGGTTACATTCCAGATTTGCCCTCGAATTTCACTGACGACTTCGACCACATGCTCGAATCGGCAGTCAAAACTTATCAAAAGAACTTCAATCTGGAACCCACCGGCCAACTCGACAGCCAAACCATGCAACAGATCCTACGGCCCAGATGCGGTAATCCAGACATAGTCAACGGCACAACAACCATGAACTCAGGGAAACCGAAGTCGTCTAACGCCACTTCTAGTACTAATGGTCACCTCCACACCGTCGGTCACTACAGTTTCTTCCCCGGCATGCCGCGTTGGCCTTCGAATAAGCGCGATCTGACGTACGCGTTCTTGCCCGATAACCAATTGACTGACGAAGTGAAGAACGTATTTGCGACAGCCTTTGACCGCTGGTCGGAAGTGACGTCGTTGACTTTCACTCGGACGGACTTTTACCAGACCGCCGATATCAGGGTCGGGTTCTTTAGTGGCGATCACGGTGACGGCGAGCCGTTTGATGGGGCTCTGGGCACGCTGGCGCACGCCTTCTCGCCACCAAGTGGGCGGTTCCATTTAGATAGCGACGAGAACTGGGTGATCACGAGTGATGCTACAACGTCGATATCGATGTCGGCCATTGATCTTGAGTCAGTTGCTGTTCATGAGATTGGGCACTTGTTAGGGTTGGGGCATTCATCTGTTGAAGATTCGATAATGTACCCTTCAATTTCTTCTGGATCCAGGAAAGTTGAATTGGCCGACGATGATATTCAGGGGATCCAGACCCTGTACGGTACTAACCCAAATTTCAACGGCTCATCTGTGCCGTCCGATCAACAGAGGGACACCAGCGATGCCCATAGGGCTTATTTTTTGGGCTCTTGTTTGGGCCTGAGTTTCTTCATGGTGGCTGCTGTTTTGGGCCTGTAGTTTTTTTTTAATTTATTTATTATTTTATTGAGGGATATATTATTGCTTGAGATATTTGTTTCTGCTTCCATTCCATTTGCTCGTGGAAGCAATTATAATATATCCGGCAATAAGCACTGGTTTCTGAGATATAGTGATACGGTTGATTCATGATTTGTAGTATTTTTTTTTCTTTTATATGTATATATTTATTCTTTTGTTGTATTATTGTTATTTTTATGATGAATATATATTTATTTGATTTTTTTAAAAATAATTTGCACATATAAGGATGGAGCCATTTTTACTTTAAAAAATATTTTGAACATTTTGATTTTAATAAAAATATTTATTATAAAAATACTCATCATGTGAATTACTATTAAGAACAATTTATTATAAGTTAACATTACATAATTACTTTGAATACTTATATAGCACACTCTTATTAATCATTAATCAATTTGTAATTCTCATGCTTTAAATCCTAAAATTTTTATTTCTAAAATCATAATAACTAAAATTGATTGAAGTAAATAAAAAATTAATAACTAAAATTGTGTTAAATAATTTATGTGCAACCTGTTTGATTACATTTTCTATATATATATATATATATAAAGCTGAGACTTGAGGAGGTGATGTGGCATCACCATTTCTTATCTTTGTACATTATCTATTATCTAATAAATAGATAAATTTTCTTTTAGATTTGTCTTTCATCTTCTCATAGTTAATTTGATTGTTATTACACAATAACAATTATTTAAAGGTTTTAATGAGATATATTGTTTGCAATGAACATCCAAGGGGGAGTGTTATGAATTTATTAAAATAAATATAGTTGTCCATAACATATATCTCTTAGTCTCCCCATTATCTCCCATTAGCTTCCATACAACTCCCACTATCTCACAAGAAATTATGATCAATAATTTTTCATTAATTTCATGGAGTGATTATGTAACTATAAAAGGAGAGCTCATCTTTTTGTTTTGTACACACACAATTGGAATGAATAAAATCACTCTATAATATATTCTCTCATTTTATTCTTTATCTTCCGTTACTTCTTTATTTATGTTCTACTAATAGACGCCAGATCACCATTTCTCATCTTTGTATATTTTCTATTATCTAATAAATAGAGAAATTTTCTTTTAGATTTGGCTTTTCATCTTCTCATAATTAATTTGATTGTTAGTACACAATAATAATTATGTAAAGGTTTTAACGAGACATATTCTTTATAATTAACATCCAAGGGGGAGTGTTATGAATTTATTAAAATAAATGTAAATGTTCATAACATATATCTCTTAGTCTCCTCACTATCTCTCATTAGCAATCTTTAGCTTCCATATAACTCCCACTATCTCACAAGGAATTATGATCCATAATTTTTCATTAATTTCATGGAGTGATTATGTAACTATAAAAGGAGAACTCATCTTTTTGTTTTGTACACACACAATTGGAATGAATAAAATCACTCTATAATATATTCTCTTATTTTATTTTTTATCTCATCGCTTTACTCAGATTGCTTTAATAACTTTTTTTGTTTTTTATAAGGCTGGCTCATCTTAAAACAAAAAAATCAATTCATATTTTTTATCAGTTTCATCAAATGTAAAGTAAGAAAAAAAGATAATACTAAATTCTTTTTTCAAAGCCGCGTGAAGCGCGGTTCTATTTTCTAGTTATAAATAAGTGTTAAATCTTTTAAAGTTGAGTGAACTAAAGAGTTTTATTAGTGTTTCAAATAAATAAAGTTATTTAATTTAAATAAGTTTGAGCGAGGATTTTTTTTTAATTCATAAAAGAGTATAAAGTAAAATTTATTTTTTTAAATCAGTAGATAAATATACATAGTGTTCGAGATAATTTTTAAAGTGAAAATAGCCTTACTTTTTATATAAACGTGCCATTAAAATTACAAAATTTATTAATATAAAAAAGAGGAAGAGAAAGAAAATAATTTAAGCAATTTGGGTGTTCTGACTGCAAGTAAGACAAAATTACACCCTTCCTCTTTGCAAATAGACTTGTGAATAAATGTAAACAACATATTTTAATAAGACGGTGATAGATCAATTGATCCTAACATCACACGTTTTTGTTTAAAAAAGAAAGTGGAAAAACTAAAATAGTGGTATATTGTTTTCAAAAGTTGACTTTTAGCAAATAAACATTGTTGTCAATTCTAATTAAAGTTCAAATACAATAGCCTAGTGCCTTACTCGGTGGTCTAAGCCTAAATAATTCAAAAAATCAATGATTAATTTAATTATTTAACAATATCTTAACTGTGAATACGACGCCGTTAAGGTAGTATAGTCATTAGTCACAACTACTAATTCATCTTCATGTGATGCCTAAATTCTCTGCGGACTTGCGATGATCGTATTTCTTTTTAGAATATCTTTTTTCAGTCATTGGAGCGGAGCAGCAGTAGATTATATTGATTGTACACAAGTATTTGTAAATTAAAGACATGAATATGAAGCTGGGCTCTGTTGTAGCCCTTCAAAGTTCAAACTTTCACCACGCCAATTTTTTCATTTTGTCCTTTCTGGTTAATTTTATTTCAGGATTAAATTTTTTATCACAATACAAATATGGGTTTGATGAGAAAAAAAAGTGGGGTCTGAATATCACGAATCAACCATTTCCCATCATTCACTTAGTTCAAATTTTAACCTCCAATTTTATTTCAGCTTGTAATGGCAATTTTGGCTTTTATTTTGTTTTTGTGAAAAAAAAAACAAAAAAAGGAGGCTGAGAAATTATTTTTGTTGTGCTTAGATGGAAAAATAAAACAATTAGTCACAACATTTTAAGGCCAATTAACCTCTAAATGCTATTGGCAAATTACAAAGGAATTTACCAGTTAGCTGATGTTATGCATCCAGGAACGCAGCCACGAATTGAATTGGGCCGTGGCACATTTAAAATATAATATAATATTAAAATTTTATATTTGTTTTATATTTCATTTGTTTTAATTAAATTTTTAATGGATTTCATGTGATAAAAGCGTTTATCTTGTTTTCCTTATTAATTTTCATAAAATTATAATAGTTAATTAAATTATTTAGAATTATATATTTAAGTTAGGGGCATCATGAAATTTATTTTAAAATTATGTGTGACACTTTCAAAATTTTACAAATTATCGGAAACATTTTTATAAATAAGAAATAAAATATATATTTTTAAGATAACCATAAAAAAAAAAAAAATTGTTAAGTTACATTTAATGTAACTTACGCAAGCCATATGAACCACACAAAATTATGAGATCCATAATTTATGTGGTTCATATAACTTACATAAGTTACACTAAATATAACTTAAGAATAGGACTAGGAAAAAAAATCATATACTAGTGAAAACTGAACCGAACCGATGCAAACCGTACCGTTTGGAGCAGTTTTAATTTAAAAAAAAAAAACCGAAATATATAATTGATAAAAAAACCAAAATATTGATTCGGTATTTGGTTTATTTAGTTGAATCGAAAGACTGAACCGAAAAACTGAATTATTTTTAAAATTTTATTTAAATCGACATGTGTTAAATTTTAATTGGTTGCGTTAATAAACATGCACACACACAATTACATGTATATATATATTACAGTTACTCACCTAAAACAAACCCTAATTCCCTACAGCTAACATTGTGTTGTTATTTTTATTTGTCTTTATAACATTATGTTTATGTAGATGGAGTATTAGAGTTTGATTATCTATTTTAAAATCTTAATATTTCATATTTTGTGAGTAGTGAGTACCTTATTAGTAGTTAGTAAAATATTAATGATGAAATGTATTTTAAATACTTTGTATTTATTGTTAATATTTGTAATGAAATTAGGATGAATTAATTATTGAAAAAAATATTATATTCATGAGGCCCAATGGGCTAAAACTTTAGAAATTCGAAATAAATCCAATAGGCTCAGAACTGAAAAAACCGAATCGAACTGAACAAAATTAAAAAAATCTGTTTATGTTCGTTTTTTTTTTTAATTTAGTTCTTATTTGATTCTTTTTATAAAATAACTGATTTAAATTGATTCTGCTTAATTTTGATCCGAATCGAACCGGATCAAACCGTACTCACCCCTACTTAAGAGCTCCCTAAAAAAAAATTTTAAAAGTCAGCTGAGGCCCGTCACTCAGCTGGTCCCATACTAACTACGCCCCTGTAATAATGCATCCGTAGCCATTTTCCCTTTTATACGGAACCATTATAGTAAATATATTAAAGAGCTCTCGATGGGGAAGTTTTCTTACCTCCGCAATTACGCACGATAGCTCTCACCATTCACCAGCGCTACAGCTGCCGCCCACGTGAAACAAGCAGCTTCTTAACACGTGATTCAGGAACAGTGCTAATTAACTTATTAACATCTGCAAATTGATAAGGTAGCATGGCCCACGTAATTAATCATATATGCTTGTACCATTCAAGAGCCAAGGACGTGAAGATGATAAGGTTGCTTTCAATGCTATTGTTTTTAGTAAACCCCAACTCCCGTCTTGCTTTTTAGAATCGCGTCAATTTGTGAATGTTAATTGTGGGTCAGAACTCATAATCATGTCATGTCAAGCCTAGTTAAGTTGTTCATCTGTTCTATCAGAAATGAATAGTCTCAATTATGGACCTCATGAAAATGTTGATCAATGGGACTCCTTAATATTTGCACCACTTATATACAAATAATCTTCTATGAATGAATAGGATAGCTTGTTACATCAAAAATGGAGCCAGCTTTTCCTATGATGTGTTGTCGATGCAGAGATAAGTGAGAAAATAAAGTCGCGTTCCATGTTGTCTCGTTCTATTGTACCTGCTTTCAGTTTATGAGGTTCCTTTATAGTTTATTGGTTTTAACTTAGATGCATGTAGCGCCAGCAGTCACTGCGCACAAGTTGCTGCCAACAGCTTCTGGTGTATTCGTTATCGATTAAACTTTTGGGAAATTTTAATCTTTTGTCATGATTTCTCCTTTTCTTTCCCTTTGAAACCTACACCAATTCACTCCTTAATTTTATAAGCCAAAGCCAATTTGGATACTTTAAACTTTTGTTCAATGTTTTCTTTATTTCTCTTTTTAATTAATATATTAGTTCAGCTGTCGTTTTAAGGCTTTCTAATCAAAGTAACGAATTTCAAACTTCAGTAATTCAAATGTTTTTCACAAGCTATAAAAGAATTATGAATGGTGATGTGTTCCCCACTGTTAATATATCCAACAAGAACATGTTAATTCGTCATATTGCACCTGTGATCTTTCTCTGCAATTCTGGATATTTTTCTTCATCTTAATTCACACCAGTACAAGCTCGGAAGCTGTTACAAAGCTTTTGTCTCCTTTCTAAATGAGAAGAAATCATAGGAATCATAAAATTAGTAGTCAAACTTATTTGAAAAAGATTAGTAAAAGCCATGGTAAAGGAAATTAACCCTGCGTGGTGCTGCATGCACTCGAGTACTCGACGCATCTAGATCAAGTCACCCAAGCTTTAGGATTAGCTGACTAGAAAAATTCCAACTAGAAGCCACTCATGCTCATCTAGAAATTTCCATTATCAATTACATCGAAAGCTATCTGAAAAGCAAATAAATCACACCAGAAACATTATTAACTAATTAATTTCATTTGCTTACATATTTTAATGTTGGTGGTAGAACCCCAATAACTGAGCTGGCGTTCCCATATATCAGCAAATGTGTAGACTGCTGACTGCTCACTCAATCAAGAAGTTTGCCATTATGACTACTAATCTCCAAAGCATATTTAGCACAAAAGAGGTTAAAAAATTTCCTGCAGGTGAGACCCGGCCCTTCAATGGGAATAATGCATATAATGTGCTGGAAAATGTGCCACAAAGAAGGTAAACGGTCTCCATCAAATGTGCTAAATATTTGCAAAACTGCCAAATAGCACCGCAAATTTGTGTACATATACCCACTTGGCGAAGTAGTGATGCAAAAGCCTCTTCCGCGCAATTGACTAATTATTATTCTTAATAGGTCCAAACTCTATATATATTTTTACCTATTTAATATGATAGTTTTTTTTTTGTCGTAATGTATTTAAAAATTTTAAAATTATTATAAGCTTTGTCTGTGCAGACTGCCCCACCAATGACAACAATGATAACACCCTTTATCGTCTTTTTAAACGCTGCTTCTCAACAGATTTCTCAACTACTTAATAGCTAATTCTCTCAGGTCTCATCACATCAGCCTCAGAAGAATGGGGCTTCTTCTTCCTTGTCCTCTGCCTTGCCGAAGAAACAAAGAACCCAAGTCTCAACCAAGCTCGAATCATCTTCAATCAGAATTATCGAACGCATCTCTCTCATCTCAACCAAGTCTCCCATCAGTTCCTTCACTCGGCCCATCATCATCGTTCAGAAAACAAGCCCCAGCAGCAAGTGAACATCAGTGCTCGGCAACTCTCAAAGTAAAAGGCAACTCTTCTTATATATCCTCACTCGCTATAGCTGGAAAGTTGCTCTACAGCGGCTCTTCTAACGGCGAGATCAGAGCTTGGAACCGAGACCCTAATAATTATGTGAATATTACTTCAACAGATGTTGATGATCATGCTAACGTGGTAGCCACTGGTAATGGCGCTGCAGTCAAGTCTCTGGTGGTTTTGGGAGATAAGCTCTTTAGTGCCCACCAAGATCACAAAATCCGTGTCTGGAAAATCGATAACAACACTGGCGGTTATTATTCAACCTCAGGCAAGCTTAAGAATAAATACTACGAACGCATAGCCACTCTCCCCACGCTTAATGACCGTTTTATAAAATGTTTCTTGGCCAACAACTACGTACAAGTGAGGCGGCACAAGAAGTGCACGTGGGTGCATCACGTTGATACTGTGTCAGCACTAGCTTTATCAAGCGATGGATCGCTTCTCTACTCCGCTTCGTGGGATCGGACGTTCAAGATTTGGCGAACCTCCGATTTCAGGTGTCTTGAGTCCGTGAAGAACGCTCACGATGATGCCATCAACGCTATAGTTGTGTCCAAATCCAATGATGGGTTTGTTTACACAGGATCCGCTGACACGAAATTAAAAGTGTGGAAGAAATTACGAGCAGCAGTAAAAGTTAACAAAAAGCATTCACTTGGGCAAACTCTGGAGAAACACAAATCAGCTGTCAATGCATTAGCTCTTAGCACTGACGGGACAGTGCTATATTCCGGTGCGTGTGATCGTTCAATTCTTGTATGGGAGAGAGATCAGAGTAATTATATTGTTGACGGTGATGATGACAGTGGACACATGGTGTTGAAGGGTGCTCTTAGAGGGCACACAAAGGCAATTTTGTGCCTTGCGGTTGTGTCAAATTTGGTGTTCAGTGGATCGGCCGATAATACAATTAGGATTTGGAGAAGATCATCATCAGCAACTGATCATCGGAAGTGTTACTCTTGTTTAGCAGTTCTTGAAGGGCACAGAAGGCCTGTTAAGTGCTTGACTGCGGTCGTTGATTCTGATTATTCCAATGGAAATTCTGATCATTCAAGTACTTCGTTCCTGGTTTATAGTGGCAGTCTAGATTGTGAGATTAAGATCTGGCAAATACGGGTTCCATTTCTTTGATGTTTTTGCTTCCCTTTTTTCTTTCTTTTTTAATTTTTTGTTTCTACATAAACCTACGAGATTAATTGGTATAATTGTAGGAGTCTTAATAGTTAAGAAATGAAATACTTACTTTGGAGCATGCTAAGTTACAGTAGCAGCCCACCCATTTTAAGAAGTACCGGCCATTATTTATAAGGTGTTGGCCCCACTTTTATTATCTGTACTTGTACATACCGGGTTGGTTGAGCCGAATGTGTTGTAATTTTTAAACTGCAGTTGTTATAAAAAAAAAATTATAAAAAAATAATAATAATATATAATAAATATAAATTTTAAATAATAATTTTGATAAAATTATTAAAGATATAATAAATTTTTTATTATATAAGTAAAAAATTATATCAACATATCTTTTAAATTACAATAATTAGTATTTACTAAATATTTTACTGCTATAACTTTTAAGTTACAGCTATCCAACTTCAATCTCAAATTCACCCTTACTTTAAGCTATTCAACTAATAAATTCTGGAAATTGTGTAAATGCGCATAAATTCTGGAAAATGTGTAAATGCGCAGCCTAAGGCTTTTTCATTCCTTGCTTCATAATATATACAAGATGATCTCTTGCTAAACAAGAATGCTTGTACTATCCATTTAATTCTTGCTTAATTCCAACCCCCAACCCCTTAGAAAATAAAAATTCATCCTCGTTTCTACATCAAAAGTATATAATTTATAATTTCGAAATAAAATTTTCTCCTAATATAAGTTCTATTGAGTTTTTAAAGATCCCTTACTATGTGTTTTTTTAGTGGTATTGTTAATTTTTCATTAGAAGTGGTCTGGAATTCAATTATTAGACCCTAAGTTAGGTCAACTCTATATAGATTTTTTTTCCGTGAGTTAATTTGTATCTTCATGATCATAAGCAAATTAAGCGTTATTAATTTATTTAAAGAATGCCTCGTTGATATAACTTATGCACTCAAAATTTGCATGGGTTGGGGTTCCAACAATAATCTAGAATTTAATTCTAAGATAGATTTTGATTGAATTGTAGGGACCAGTGATTATAGATGTAACATACATATTAATTTTAATCAAAATTTTATGTGATAAGGTCTTCAGTCTTCACTACGATCACAATAAAGTTATGACCTAAATCTTATGCACGCCCCTAAGTGCAGTCCACCCATAATTAATAGCTTGGACCTAATAATCATAGAAGCAAAGAGCAATCATAGTGCAAAGGGAGCACTCTTATTTGATTAATTCAAGTCAAAATTTTGTCTTTACACATACAAACATACATGTGTACGTATATGTATTTGTGTAGTTCTTTATTGATAATATTCAATTTATGCTCAGGTTACTGGAAATTATGGCATGAAATTTCATATGTCGAAAGAAAGAAAACGAAGATAGTTTTAAGTTAGTGGTCGATGTAAGTTACATCATAATATAACTTAACAAAATCTTTTAATGTATTGTCATTTTTAGAGAATAACAAAAACCCATGAATTAATGTAATTTTTTTTTCTAATAAAACAAAATTATGTAGAGTGCAGACAAGGAAGTCGAAGTGATGTCTTTTCGGAGCAGGTTGGTAGGATTAATATTCAATTGAATTAAAATCATATAATATTATGAAATATCATCAGTACAACTGAAGGACTGATGACGATATGCTCTTGCTAAAACAACTTTAATTTTGTTTTCTCAATTTACATCGCATGTTTTCATACACACTTGTTTTACATCAATGAAGGCCACGTGAGAATACGCGTCTATAGACTATTTTATTTCTTAGGCTAAAGTAGTATTGTGATTACGGGCCTCAAAGATTTGTTTTTTCCAGTTCATTACAAGTAGGCCGGGAGTTAGATTTAAAGTTATTGATTGGTTCTCGCCTTTAATTATCAAAATAACCCACTTTTGCAGCCTTTGTATGCAATATTTTTTTTTTTTTAATAAAATGTGGAGATCAAGGGATGGAACTTTGGGAGACAGGATCAAAAATCAATTTAATAATCTTTTTTTCGGTGATTATTAAAAATAAGCTCATAGAGTTGAACTCTAGCCAGTTTCACATTCTAGATAAACCTAACTTTGTCCTGATGCGGTGTGCTTTATGTGTTTTTGCCACGTTCAAAAGTGTGATTGTAAAATGGCAACAAACGTCTGGTTTATTCCATTTTAATCTAGTGATTTTTTTTTTTGAAAAATTATATTTTTCATTAGTTTAGTACACATTACAGAGATCTATAATAGTAACCGATTAGAGTAACCCATACAATCCCTGAGGAATAAAAAGAAATACGTGTACTTAGTAAGCAAAAAGTTCCAGTCGAGATTCTCTGCTCTTTTGATATAATTTCCATCAATATAATAGGCCTATCAATTGGTACTAAAATAGATTTATTGTAGAAACTAATCCCACACAGTAATCTTCCTCACAGTCAAAGGAGGAAGAAACTAAAGTAGATCTTCCGTTCTAAGACTCGACGGTAAAGGAGGTCAGAACAAAACTACCATTCTCAATCCAAAAAGATGAGGAAGCTGTAACAAAAAACAAAGAAGTAAGGGAGAGGCCACCGGAGGAGAGAAAGAGCTTCCTCTTCACGATTGAGTACGGAAAAAATGAGGAGTGGCGAGAGGAAATTGTTGTGGAAGGATCCTGAGAGAAAGGGACCTAATCCAGTGATATTGTTGAATCAAAGAATTATTAAAATTTTACTTTATGCACCGCACTAGGATGATAAAATTCTTTAATATAGCTTCTCACCTAAGCTTTATATTGAAGTGATTGGAAAGGAAGGTACATGACTTGCACCATTTCCACATTTGGAACAGTGGAAACCAATTTTGGTGTTAGGATTTGCAAATAAACGAAGAAGCAAGCTAAGCCACTGGGGGTTTAATCCCATCCCAAGTCTACTCCACTTTAATTTTCTTCCTCAATTTGAGTGAATGTAGTCTTTTCCCTTTCGAAATGTGAGTAGAGTAGACATCCCTCGAATATTAGAAAGGGTAAAAATCTGGGCGTGCTTCATACGAATTGATGTAAACTAGTCCCAGTAATATTCTGATTTGTAAATATCAATTGTAATCTCATGTAATATGAGTTGTACTCTTGAGCAATAGTCTCATGTAATAAAAAAAAAAAAAAAAAAACGAAGCAAGCTGTAACTTGATTCCCTTCTTAAATGGGAATTTACCTTTGTCTATGTATTTGGAGTAAAATAAATTTCTTTCCAGTATTAAATTGAAATTATATTTTCCTCTAGTACTAAGTGAGAGTTAATTATACATATCAATTGTACCATGACTGTAATATATTAATATATTAATATATATATATAATTGGCTGTATCAACAATGTGAATTTTTTAGTTAATTAGAGTTTTATCTAGTTAACATGTTGTGTTTATATATAGCAATATCTCCCAGTTTATAACCATGTGGGATGAAAAAAATTTACCTAAGGTTTCAATGTGATTCACACGATTTATTTAACTTGACATTATTGATTTTCCTTTCTTCATAATCAATCGTAAAGTTGCAGGCAACTTTCTTAGGAAAAAAAGGTTTCCATGATTTTAGGGTAGCAAAGTCCCATGTTTAGGGTTGGCAATGTGACGGGATGGGATGAGATTTACCAATTTCAGTCCCGTCCCGTATATGTAAGTGGGATGAAAAAATGTCTCACTCCCGTCCCTATATATTTTTTAGGACAAAAATGTATTCTGGTCCCGTCCCAAAAGAGATGGGATCCCGTGGGATCCCATCCGTCTAAGTAGGGTTGGCAATGGGACGGGATGGGATGGGATTTACCAATTCCAGTCCTGTTCCGTATATGTAAGTGGGATGAAAAAATGTCCCACTCCCGTCCCTATATATTTTTTAGGACAAAAATGTATTCCGGTCCCGTCCCAAAAGAGATGGGATCCCGTGGGATCCCATCCCAATTGACAAAATTTTCATTTTTAGTAGCTAATGAAATGGGATGGGACGGAATTTGACAATCCCACTCCCGTCCCGTATATGCAAATGGGATGAGAAAATGTCTCATTCCCGTCCTTAATTTTTTTTTTTGGGACAACAATATGTCCCAATCCCATTGGGAAAAATTGCCATCCCTACCCATGTTTAATTACTCAGTTGAATAACAAGTCATAAAGATAACTCTTACTCACTTTTCAATATGTTAATCCAGTCAACAAAACAGCATTGTTGTGGAAGCACTCTCACTCTTAACATAATCAATATTACCCTCACCGTTGACCTAATCAATGTTTGATCTTTAATTTTGTAGCTATAACTATTATGCAAGAGAAATTCTAGAATTCCTATAATGTATTATAACCAACTGATGCATGCATGACATGTGTAGTTGAATTTAAAATGCTCGCCACTTGCATGATGGTTCATTTACTTGTTATATGACTGACATGGTATCTTTGATATATTATAAAATTTCTCATTACATAGAAGAGTCAACTGCCGCCATAGAAATTAGTATTTTATTCAGTTGTTTTATAAACCGACAACAATTACTTTGTTTCAAACTAAATGTATCTCTTAAGCTTAGACCTTTTGCGTATTCCTTATATGACAAGTCAATAATAAACTGACGAACTGAACTATTATTTGCCAATGCACTCAATTGATGATATCAGGGACAAATTATTTCTACTGATGAACTAGAGATTTATGCAACTAAGAAAAAACCACTTTAGAAGTTCTATTTCTTTGTAAGAGAATTTTTCCTTGATTAGAGCCAACTTCCACTTCAAAATAAAATTATTTGATATACTCAACTTATTTACTTACTATGGTTCCCTCAAAAACAATTTCAGTAAACAAACAAAAAGATAGAATGATGGGGTTTCCAATTTAATTGGCGCCGTATTCGATCGGTAATCAACAGATGTCATTGCACTCTAAATTGCTTTAGTAAGAGGGCCGAAGCCCAATTTAGGCCCAAATATGGCGTTTGGTTGCTAGTTTTTGACTGTGATCGTGACGCGGCCGTCAGACGCATGGGCAAATTCCGCAGTGCGTGAGATAGGGCTAGGGCAGCCCAATGATGGTAGGTACTTGACTGCTTGCGTTGTGCTCTTACGATGAATTGAATCCCCATTTTCAATTGCTCAATAAAACCTGAGAGGTTTTGTTAAGAACACCTCTAATAATCTCTATTAATTTTACTTTTTAAATATTTATTTACTTATTTATATAATAATAAAAAAAGTGAAAAAAATGTTATTATCTAAAAAGCTCTTTAAATAGAAACAAATTAATATTATTTTGATCAAATAAATATTTTTCAAAGAAAAAATAAACGGTAATTAAAATTCTTATTTCTTTCTAATAAAAAATAATAAAATATAAATTGAAAGAGGAGAAAGCAACTCTACAAAATTAAAGAGAGATAATTATTTTTTATTTAAAGAATTTTAATAAGAGTGTCTTTTAGAGTTTTAAATGCTAATGTGACTTTTCAAATAAGTAATAAAATCTTAACCGAAGAGTATTTTAGAGATGCTATTAAAACCATTTTCATCTTCATCTCCTCTTGTTCGCAAGACCCTAATCACCGCCCAAATTATTGTCTTGTTCTTGGTCATATTTGATTTAGTAGTGTTATTTATGAAGATTTCAAGCTAAATTGACCAAAAGTAACAGTTTATTCCTCTAGCTAAAAGCATAAGCAACGCAGTGGTTAATTGCAAAATTCCTGTCCAGAAAAAGAGTAAACCGAGTAATTTCCAGAGACAAATATGAGAAAAATGACAAAAGAAATCATGATCAGAAGTTCAGAACTGTGTTTACTGTATCTCAAGGTAATAATATTCATTTTAGTTTCATTGCAGAAGCTGTGGCTACTAGCCAATCGATCTGTCACCATTAGACAACTCCCATCAAACCAATCTAACAGCAAAAGATTAAGATATCTAAGCAGGTAGTTGTTGGTATTCTTTTTAGATCTCATCTATGAATCTAGAAGATAATATTTTTACGCTGTCAGTCCTAATCGGAACCCAAGATATCTATCACCACATCTATCGAAGAATCGGATTTCTTTCATTTTCATTTCAGACTTATTTTTTAACCCGCCTGTGGGTATTTATTCAATTATATTGCACGACTTATTTGGGGTTACTCAACCCCGTTTTGTTCCTGTTTAGCTCTTTTATTGAGCCCCCTCTAATCAAAAAAAAAAAATTCTTAACATGATAATTTTTTCATTTCATATGCCGACAAAAAAGAAATGAATGAGGTGCCCAAGTCAACTGTCAATGCTTTGACATTTGTTCCATTTTCTGTTTACGTTAATGCATACTATCGGCTGCCACGCACCAAGTTTCTAACTTTTCTCCTACATTCTCCTTGTCCCTTGCACCGCTGATTGCTCCACATGACGTGACCTTTTGACCCTCAGTCTCAGTAAGCAATACATTATAATTATTAACATCATATTTGAATTTTTTTAAAACTTTTTCAAGTCATTAATAATAATAACAACCCTGTATGAACTTTTAAAATCTAATTATGCATCATTTTTGGGCTTGTCAGCTGGTAGAGCAACGTACGTATCTGCTACAGATCTATAACCATTAATTTTTCATATTTAGAGCACATAGAATTCAGATATAGAAGCACGATACTTATTCAAAAATTAAACCAAAAAAAAGTAAGTAAAATAAATACTCAAAGCATTATATATTAAGAGTATCTCCAAAAGACTCTTTAAATTTTACTCTTCAAATACCTATTTGTTTACCTATGTGATAAATAAAAAAAATATTATTTTCTAAGAGACTCTTCAAATAAAAATGAGTTAATATTATTTTAATTAAATAATTATGTTTTTAAGAAAAAAATTAATAGTAATTAAAACACCTCTCTCTCTTTCTCCAACAAAAAGTAATAAAATATAAATTAAAGAGGGAAAAATCAACTCTCTAATTTTGAAGAGATATGATCATTTCTTATTTGAAGAATTTTAATTAGAGTATCTTTTAGAGCGTTAAATATTTATGTGACTCTTGAAATAAGTAATAAAATTTTATTTGAAGAGTTTTTTTAGTGATATTCTAACATATCAAGATTTAGACAAAAAAGAAGACCTTTATCCAATACCTCGAGAAAGGGGAATTAAAACATGGATCAAATTGAACAAGAAAAGAATTTTCTAATGGAAAGGAGGAAGGGTTCCTTTACCAATTTCAAATTAATTCTGAATTTTGAACTCCTATGTTTAAATATTACTATGGTTTCTTTCATGCCGTTATTTCACGCGCTCCCACAGCAGGTTGCTGCATTACGAGGTGCCTCCCAATGGGAATCTTCACAATACCTTATCGACACCTTTACCGTAACCCAGAATCGCATGTAAAAAATATGAACATTGTCTGGTTTGTATTTAGATAATGTGGGCTATGTCTTGTAATTTATTGATAGTATAAAATTACACAGTAATAATAAACTACACAGTTAACAGTTTTTAATACAAGACAAATTTAATAGAGTGACGCATAAGCCATAACTTAGATAGAAACTATATACCTCAACAATATAATATAATAAAATATCATTAATATTATTTTTCTATTACTTTATCGATAAGTCCTCTATCTTCGTTTAAATATTGGATTCAACCATCTTCTCTTTTTATACATGATGATAGTTGCATTTTTAATTAAACACTTCAAAAAGCAGATAAGTATATATTTTTAAAAATGAAAAAGCAGATAAGTATATATTTTTAAAAATGAAAAAGCAGATAAGTATATATTTTTAAAAATGAAAAAGCAGATAAGTATATATTTTTAAAAATGATTATCGACACCAATTGGCTTTTGGTCCAATGGGAGAACTCTTGCATTTACAATGTTGAGTGTAAGAGTTTGAGCCTCCATAAGAGCATTATGCGGGTTAGTTTCAGTACTCCCTCAATTATTAATTAATTGAATTGAGACAGTCTCTCCTTTATGAAATGTGAGTGGAGTAGACGCCTCTCGAATATTTGTGAGAGTTTAAAGTATCTAGATAAGTGTTTCAGTGTGTCAATGTATGGCGGTGGTTCCAGTTGTATAGTATAATTATAAATATTAATTGTAATGTCTGATATAATATTAATAACAATCTGTGTATGACAGAATTAAAAAAAAATGATTATCGACAATTTCAATCACTATTACTATTACTAAAAGTATTAACTATCTATTTGTTTTAGAAAAAAGGTGAAAAGGAATAAGCATACGTTTTTTAAAATGATTATCGACAATTACAATCACTATTACTAAAAGTATTAAGTATCTATTTGTTTTAGAAAAAGGTGAAAAGAAGTGGATTAATTGTTGAAGTAGGTAGTTCAGAGGAATGCCTTTTTAATTTCTACTCTAATGCCGAGAAGTAATCAGTTTGAAGCCCAAGGTGAAGGAAGATGGGTCTTCATTAATGGCTCCCAACAAAGGGAAAAGTTTGACTCGAGAGACAACAACTTTTTGTTTGCCCCATAAAACGAAATCGTAATTATTACAATGAGCGAATTGATTGAAATCACATTCTTTGAAAATAAATAAATTACAGACGATTTGCATCATATATGAAAGGCTGGGCAACTTTGAATGGACAACAAACTTCCTTCTCTTCGTTATGATGAAGTATTAACTATACGTGACAATAAGGTTAAAAATTATTTGTGCAGCTAACAATATGGTTTACAACCTCACATCGCCAGGTATAATAAGACATTTCAATAGGAGGAAAAAAAAAAGAGAAAATTAAGTGAATTAATTCGAGTCTTGTACAATAGAATCTCGTTAAATTAATAGTCAATAAATTAAAATTTTCAATTAAATATTAATTTTTATTGGTCCCAATTTGGGGGCAACATACTAAATTAATAATTCAATAAACTTTTTTAAAAAATATTTTCTGATTGAAACTAACTAATACATAAATTAATAATTAACTAATTTGAAACTAAATACATATAATATGTTTATGATTTTATTTTCATACTGGTATAATTCCTTATGTGTTTCATTGATCATTGTTACTTTCTTTATACCTTTCAGATGAGAAGTTAATGCTGTATTCTACGTGCTATATTAAAAGAAATAATAAAAAGACCAACTAAATATATTGTCTCAAAAAAATCTACTCTGATGAGTTATCATGTAAATGTGATCCAATCATATAATGTAATCAAAGATTATTAAGTAACTAATTCACATAGTCAGGAGCAAATTAGAATCACATGGCTTGACATAATCATTACTTATTATTTAATTATCCTACCTTTATATTTTAAAAAATTCCTATAATTAACGTAATATTATCTTTATAAATTAACAAAGTGTTAAATTATTGACATATTAATTTTAGCTAAATTAATCCATTTTTTCACGATCCTAGTAATATTAATTTATCGAGATTCCATTTTATGCAATATATGAGAATGAGTACATAATTGATCTTTAACAAAAAATAACTTTCACGGTTTTAAGTTTTTTATTTGATTTTCTAGATCAATTCTACCATAAGGAAAAGAAGATATATATTAAAATCCAATTGATGTAAATTTTTATCGTCAGAATTTAGAAGGAGGCTCAGTTTCACAGTCTAGTGATCACCTTTTATGTCCATTACATCAGATAAGAGCGGCTCATCCTCTAGGCAATTTTGACGGTTGTCTAAAGTGCTAGTACATATGGAGGCCCCAAAATTTTCCCCAAAACTATAGTTATTAAATTATTTGTTTATATTTATTATTATTTTATAATAATTTTACTATAAATAAATTATCAAATCCCTACAAAATCTCCTTATAACATTAGAATTAGCAATTTTAATCCTATTTATTCCTATAAAATCTCTATTTAACGTTATTTCATTTAAAGCTCTATAAAGCTACATATTTGTTAACTTATTGTCCATTAATATTTTTTTATCAAAAAAAAAAAAAACCCACAACGTATTCAATTCTTTTAGTGCTTAAGAAAAAAATGATTTCTTAAATTTTCATTTAAGAAATAAAAAAATGAACTATTTTGATTCATTACTGTGGCTTAAAGTTTCAATTCATCAAACTTAAAGTTGTCAAATATCTAGATTTTTTATTCCTATTCTTTTTTTAGTTAGTTGTGTTATTTAATTGTTATTATTTTTTAAAAAATATTAGTGTTGTTTCTTCTAATTTTCTAGCATAAATTTTTGCTTGTTTACTCTTCTTTCACTATTTTTTTAAAAAAAGAGTCTAGTAGAAAAATGTGCATTAAGATATGAAAGATTTAAAAAAAAAAGTTAATTCAATCTCAAAAAGAAGTTTTTTGATGAGTTGATCAATAGTAAAAAAGATGTAAATTTGAGTGAAGAATTGGTAATTAATGAAGTTTTTCAAAATTAAAATTGATATAAATTTATTTAAGATCAACTATATCGTTAAAAAAATTTAAAAAATTAACTATATTGTCTACCGAGAAAAATTAGTAAATTTAGAATTTAAAATTTTGATTAATTTAATTAATAATTTTTAAATTTAGAAAGATAAAAATTTTGATTTTAAATAAATAAATTTTAGTAAAATTAATACATATATTTAATTTTAAAATTTTTAAAAGGTCTAACTGAAACCATTAGGCTAAAGCCCCAAAAATGCCCATGGCATCATATTTCACTAGGGAATTGCAGTAAAGTTGTTTGTCCGTAGAAGAAAATTAACTCCACTCAGCTAAAAGGAGGAAACCTGTTCGCTTATTTATTCTTCTATATTATGTTGCTTTCCTTCATATGATGATGATGGCCTTTTCTTTTAGAAATATATCAACTAACAGAAGCACCTTCTCGGTGTTGTAATTATGTGACTTGTAATTGGACCTATCTTCTAAATCTTTTTAACACCGTAGAGGAACCTTAAAAGTAAAGGAAAATAAAAGATAATCCACTAAAAGGGATGACTTTTATAAAGGTCAAACATAAAGTTATTAGAGAGGATTTTAATAACCATTTAGCATGAGTAATTAAATAATTATTTCATTTCCTAAACTTTCAGCATTCACTCCTAGCTTTTTCGTGGCAAGAAGACTACGTACAGGAAAAAAAAAGCATTTTTCTTTTTATTCTGAGAGAAAAATTAAGTAGTCATATTTATTGATAATTGAAGTGTGTGTATGTATATATATGTAATATTTTCAGGTGTGGGCACATTTTTTTTATGTAGACGGTTTTTTAAATCATACGATTTAATTAAAAAATTATCTTTAAATAAATTATAAAATTTTATAATTTAAAAAAATTAAAAAATTAACTCTTTTAAGCCCTGTAGTTTAAAGGCAAGTTTTCATGAGAAGGACTTTGAACACACACATACAAGTACTCTTCCATAATCAAGTCATCCAGATGCAAAAATGGACAAAAGGGAATAATTGATTCATTGACTACAGCAAGCCTTATCGAGAATCCAATGCCTCCGGTCATGATTCTGCTGCAAGAAAATTAATCCTCGGATAAGGTGGGTAAGGTTAAAGCCTGCAAGTTTTGTCACAAGAACAAACCTAGACGTACGTGAACGAGTACTCGTACATTGTCTCTATTTACTCCTAGATTACGACTCAGACAGAATATTCACAGCTTCTCAGTTTCAATTACAAATTAAACTCAGCATGGTTCGGTTGTTGATAAAAAGTGTCAGCACTTTATTAATCATCATTACAACCACCCAAAAAATAGTTTCTTTATGCCTGTAATTGTTGTATACTGCAGTTAAAAGGGATTGTTAAAAACTAATTTTCGGTAACGTGTAAGTTACAGTTAATGTAACTTAGCAGCTCCCCTTTCGTAAATTGTAATTTCATCTATTCAATTATTGTCATCATCATGTGTGTAATACTGTAAAGTCCGCAAAGCAGTCATCATCACCATCTCACCCGGAATTTCGGGCAGCGATGCAAATGACTCAATATTTTGTACGGGCATAGTAAGCTTGTTCATTGCTATTAAATATAACAAAATATTAGATGATCATATACATGCATAGTTCGCATCACCAGAACACAGAAAAAAATTTCAACTACTAAATCCCAGATGATGCTCTTTGTTCTTCAACTTCCGGCAGTGACAAGAGGACTATCGTTCACTTATCCACAAGCTCAATTTATTTGGTGTGGATCTAAAAAGGATTCAATTGCTAATACGATTTGATAACATCGAGCAAATATCACATATGGTTGTTTCGTTTTTGCCTTTCTAAAAAGAACTGGTGTACGTAGGTTTCCAAATTAAAAATTCTTTGTGAGAAAAGATGGAAAAAAGATTGACTGAGATTCGTCGACTAAATAATCCATCCTTACTTTGATCTCATACATGAATATTATAATGGGTGAAAAAGAAAATTTAATTGTCCTGCTGGCAACCTTAATAGTAATTACATCATGCTTACATTTTCTAAATTCAAAATATGCAACGGCATCTTCTAGGCTTCTTGATATTAATTATCTGGAAAATTATATAAGACACCGTACTACTTATGATGCCATACAATTTGGTTTACTTATGTAAGAAAAAATTATTACAGAGATGATATTATATCAGTTGTGAGTAAATAAGTATTAAAAGTATAAGTTCCAGACAATCCTTAACACATGAGTTTACTTTTTATTATGAGCTAAGTTCATGGTCACATAAATACAAACAAATTAATGAGGAACAAAAATATCATGAATTGTAATGTCATTTTTTTAAGAAATTAATCGTTTTCCTTATAAAAAAAGAAGTTTAAATCAAAACCTAACCTTTATATTATACATTTAGAAACACTTTTTTTCAAACAAAAGTGTACAAATTAAAGTCCTCTTTGTTATGACATTGGTCAGTTATAACTTAAAAATTATAAAATTAAAATATTTAGTCGGCACTATTTATTGTGCCTGTAATTTAAAAATTAAATTAATTTGATCCACCGTATATATGATGAAAAATTTATAATATTTTTATTATTTTTATCAAAATTATTATTTAAAAATCATATTTATTGTATACTATTATCTTTTATTTTATAATTATAATTTAAAAATTACAACACCTTAATATCAAAATAAACCTTAGTCATGTGTGACAAAGGGAATGGTTGGACAAAACATTATATGACCCACCTAATTATATGTATAGTGTCGCTTCCTTAGTACACAAACTCTATTTCTGAAAGTCAAATCTGGCCTCCTATGCAGATGAACAAGAGAGTAAGGCATTTTATTTTATTTTATTTTTTTCCAGATATTTTAGAGGCGAGAAAGGGTAAAAAGAGAATAGCATGTCATGGGGTTCATGATAATTATCTCCGTGTGAAGTATAAAGCCGCAAACCCATCATCAATCCTCTGAGATCAGACTCCAGAAATTATATAGAAAAAATATTATGTTATGTATATATACATACATATTTCTGAAAAAAAATTTGGATATTTTAATAAATTCTTCTCTCTGTTCAAAACCGAAATACCCACACACCTTATTGCACTGCAGTGCAGCAATCATAATGTCTTCTCGCCTCTTTCTCCCATCATTAATCCCTCACTTTCATCATGACCACCCAGTCTTTTGCTATCTACCAACCGCACCAAAGCCACCAGCCCCTTCAACAAAGATCGGAAGATCAGCTAGAAGGAGAAAGAAGAAATTAAGAGAAGGGTTTGTACTTTGATGAAGATGGCTCCAATCAAGAAGAAGAAACCCTACCTTTCATTCACGGTATAGCTATTATGCAGTAATGAAGCTGTCTAATTAAATGGTCAATCTCTCTCATCTCTTCTCTTGGGGAATCGAAGCATCATGGTCCGATTGTTTGCTAGATCAAACAACAAATCTAAATATATACATATATATAAGAAAATCATATATCTATATATAGTATGGTTTTCTGTGATTGAAGAAGATGACGTGATTACGTATCACGGTATGTGAGTATTTCGTTCGAGTGTGCTTTGTATTAATTATACAATGGGAAGATGCAAGCTCTTTCGTGATCTTCTCCCTTTCTCATAGCTTGAATTCTATGTTTTTGTTGTATGGCTTTCGATTGGCTTTTCTGTGTGAACACTGTATTGTTAGAAACTATTATTAAAATCTGTTGGTGGTAGATCTGAATCTTTTATATATAAATATGTGAGATAATAAATGTTAAAATCTTCTTCAGTTTCTGTTTGTATCTTCCTATGCAGTGATTGATTTCTGAGACATAAATCAGATGGCCGGATCCATATCTTGTTATGTATATATATTTGCATTATCTTTTCTTCAATTAGGGTTTGATCTTCTTCTGGGTTTTAAATCCACGGACAGATGAATCTTATATATGTTTTGTTTTTTTATAAGGAATCTTATATATGTTAAATTAATTACATATATATGATGCATATTTAATTACTAATGCCTAATTAAGCTTTTTTCTCACTTTTCAAATATATATACGCACACACAATCTAATGTTATGCATGCTGTTCTTGGATGATCTATGTTCGTTTCAGGACTGATATGTTAGCTATACCCTTGTTTTTTTTTCTGAATAGCGCAATGCACATTAATACAACACGCAGCAGGTACCTTGAATAACTTAGTTCCTATTTTTTAAGAGATTCTTACATTGTCTGCCTTTTTCACCGATTAATCATTCTCTTTTCCATGAATTTAATTTTTTTCCATCTTTTTTGTCTCATAGTAAGTTACAACAAACATTTTACACTTTGCATCTGTTTACGGGTCCCTTGTGTTGGTAATTATCTCATAGAAAGCAAGCATTCCACTTTCCTTCTCACGGGGCCGGTTAAGCATGCATATAGCTAGCTAATTGGGTTCGTTAAGTCAAGGATCGCCATGAGCTGTTAAGCAACTAGAGAATTGCCCTAGCTCGTGCAGATGATAAGTTTCTTCTAAAATAGTTAACTTCTTCTTGGTCCAATTAAACATACAGTTTTTATGAAGTTAAAACTAGTATCAAATCAGTTATGTACTTAATTATGCACACAAGGAACATGGGCGCCACACACGGGGTACATAAACTCGTATTTAGTTGCCATCGTTTATAGATACTTGGATGCTAGCTAGGGGGAGTTATTTACTATGTGTGCATGGTTCGAAGATTGCTGTTTGAGGATTTGCTGAAAGTGATGATATATGAAGGATGGTTTATTGTGTAGGCATCATGCAATGCAAATGGAATTATCCCAAAAATTTAACACTTCTGTAGCCTGAGTCCAATTTGTTGCTCTGTGAAGATGGATCGATGCCTGATATAGCTAGGCATATACACACGCACGCACTTGTACTGAAATCCATTTGCATGCCCATCTTAATTAAGAGTATACTTGTATTCATGTTTGAATGATTTCTGAGGTAGCTATATATATCTATCTGTTAAGACTTGTCTTTAATTCTATTATCCCATTTATACCTAACAACTTAAGCTCTCGGGTTCAGTGTGGCTTCTCTAATAATATACATTTGTTTGTAGTATCTTGGACCAAGGATATGTGTGTGCAGAAGATATTGACTGTTAACTCCACCGCCACCACTCGATATCTTTGATTAGATTTTAGAGCATATCTTGATGCATGCATTACTTCAGAAGAGATGATTTTATGTATATGCATGAATTGACAAATTTTCTTCATGTTCGTAACATTGTGTACTAGATCTGGGTTCTTTTATAGATTGTATCTAAGTACAAGTAGGAACAGCAGTAGCTGATAGATGAAAGGGAAAATATTTGCACTTGTAAACGATGATAGCTCAATCCTTAGCATATGGATATTGGGTTGATTGGGCGTTTTATTAATTAAATGATCATACATACGAGATTCTTGCCAGAACATACATACAAAAGAACTACATTCTCGTACATAAGAATATTAATATATTTATGAGAGACAGCTAGACTCTCGCACTTGCTATATACTAATCTCTCTTATTGTTCATACCAAATAAAAATACATCCAAGTTTCAGCAGTATCTGCATTCTCGAATACGACGAAAATCTTATTTCTTGCTTTATTAATGCTTCAATAAAAGACCAATAAGCTTTACTTTCTTTGCTTCATTAATTGTAGTTGCACTAATTGATGTTGTATCTTGAAAATTAATAAGCTTTATGAATCGATGGACGAGGCTGAAAATCTTCGAAGATGCGAAAATTCAAGGAAATTGGCAACAATTATAAGAAAGGAATAGCCCAAGTTCGTTCTCTCCCAGTTGGGCCTAGCTAAGCCCAAGCTTCCTCCATCCAGTTCACAGACGGCCTTTTTTTTTTTTTAATAGATTGGGTAAAGAATCCAGGCTATTTTATGCATTTATTGTAAAGCAAAAAAAAAATAATTATAGATAATGATTTCACTTAAATTTTATATTAAAATCGTGATATAATTTTTTTTATGTATTAGATTAGATTTGTTCAATAAATCCAGTATATTTAAAATTAAAAAGTAATATATTAAGACTTAGACTTTAAGTCCTCATCTTTCTACCAATGAAGTTATTTGATAGCTGGTGAATTTTGTTATATTATTGGAGTAGGGACTTGAGATCCTCTTATAATTTGAATATTTCGAAAAATTATATATATTCCTTGTCTTCCTTAATTATTTAGCCATAATTCTATTGAAGTAAACAAAAGAATTTATTCCCCATGAAATAGCGCGACGCTCACGTGAGTGTAAAAAGAAAAAGAAAAACAAAAAACAAAAACAAAAACAAAAAAGGCCAGGTTGTCCTCCAATCAATCACTCGATCGGACGTCTTATACTGAACTGATGAAAGACGAAAAGGACGGCGCAGGGACAATCGTGGCCATCAATTTCTGAGGCCGCCTCTGTAACATCTCCACAGTAACTGCCTTTCCTCCTCACCACCGCCCTCTCTTCCACTTTCTTCTCTCTTTTCTGTTTTTTTGGGAGAAAAAAATTTCATAACAAACGTTGTACTTCGTATTTTAATCCCCCTCATTTACCCAACACTTTTTCGATTTTCTTTTTTTCTAAACGAAAAAAAATATATATATATATATATTTCTAACACGAGCTTGTTTAGCATTTATTAATTTTTCAACACTAAATTGAAGACGCTGAGGTTCCCGTCTATCAGTTGATTGATTGCTTGATTAAGCGAGGGCTTTAGATTCGATTATGTCAGAAGCTTCGAGAGCTCGAGTCACTATTACTCTTGGACGTAGCCGTCAGGTATCTTCTTCCCCAGAGTTAGGGTTTTTATTTTTTTTTACCATTTTACTCTTTTGTTTTTGTGGCAACTTTAATTAGTATGCACGTAAATGGCTGCTCTTTTGTTAAATTTGTTTCGAGGTGTTTTATGGAGTGAAAGACTTTTTGTTTTTTGTTCGGTATTGCTTAAGGAATGAGCACGGGATTTTTGCCCTGATTCTGTTTATTGACACATGGGACCTTGTAAGGCCAAAATGTATGACTGCATGCTCTATTGTGCTTGAGGCAAATCTTTAGCTTAAGTACAAGCTTGATGCTTTTCTTCGGATAAATTTATCGTTTTTTGTTCCAGAATCACCTGACAAGCTGAACTGCATTTGTTTTGTTGTACTCGTGATTATATACCTGCATTAACTTGGAGCAATTAACTTGCAGGTGGTGAAGCGACCTGTATCAGATGTTGGTTTTTCTGATTCTTTGCCTGGTACTGGAAGTAAGCGGTCTGTAAGAGATAGATTAGGAAGTGCTTTAGATAGTTCGCAAGTTGACAACAAACGGTGTGTTCATCTTTCTTGTTCTATATCTGTGTTTTTAGTTTTAAATTTGCAAGTTTGATGTCAGTAAATTAACCTTCTTTTTTTTTTTTTTGATTGTTTGTTCTGGAGTGTTTTTAAATTATGATTGAGGGTTTCTGGATATTCAGAGTTTTCTTTATAATTCAAATTGCTGAGCACTATTTATGAGTGACAGCTAAAAAGTGCATTAGGAATCCTCTGTGTGTAATCTGTTTGCGGTACTCTTTTGTCCATGTTTTTGTCAATTGAAAATTTTGAAGATATGGTGGTTCTATTTTCACTTCTTCCAGACAAAGAGGGGATGGCTATATTTCAAGTCTGGGTACTAATGGCGTCGATGGTAATCAGCATTCTTTTCAGCGTAGAAGATATCATTTCTTTTTTAATTTTTTTTAACTGATTTGCTGATTATCAAACTTGGTTTCTTTGATTGACTAAAGATTTTCGAATTGGAAAGAATGACCTTCGATTCAAACTCATGCAAAAGAATGTAGTTAGACGAGCTCAGAATGATGATGATTGTGAATTCATGGACCTCCGTGAGAAACTGTCAAGGACCGGACAGCCTCCACACAGTAGTCTGGATAAACGACAGTGCATGCCCGAGTCGAGGGAAACCAGTATCCTGGGAAGGATTCCTGTCTCAAGAAGTACAAATGATTTGCCCCAGATGAACTCATCACGAAGTTCTTATTCTCCTTGGACTTTAGATCATATCAGACGAAGATCACCAGAGAGAATTGTAGGTTCTTCTAGGGGTCTGTCACCCCCCAGGAATGTGGAGGACTTACAAAGAAAGCCCTTAGGTAGGACATATGATGATATGAGACCAATTCCGTATATGAGCAAAGATGTTCATAATGCTCCCAGGCCCATGAGTACTTCACCTTACATGACAAAACCCACATTGCCTCCTGGATCTGTAAAGCCTTTGCCACCAGGCCCACCACTTATAGGCCAACTGCCTCCACCGCCTGTTATTGTGCATAAAAGTTCATATACAGTAAGAGCTTCCTTCCTTCTATTTATTTATTATTTTTTTAAGACATATTCACATAGCTGTCCCTCAGACTACTGCTTAGTTGGATGACTCATCTAATTTTTCTGTTTACTTTGTATAAGTGATTGTAAATTGTACTGGACAGTACTTCTTCTATTTGTGCTAGGTAATTTGACTTTTCAATTAGGAACGAGAAAAATTCTTAAACAATTAGCCATAAAGGGAAAATGTTTTTAATTACAAATTGTAGATAATTTTTTCAAAAATAATACTTTATGAAATAATGTCTAAATTGTTGTGCTACATGCTCAAGGATAGACCAGCTAGACAACTCTGGCTGGATTTTTGTAGCCTTTTTTCATGATTTTGGTACAAGAAAAATAAGATCATGGATTTATGTATCCTTTTTTATGGTTTTCCCATCAATTTGGTGAACCATGAACCATCTTCTACACTTCTACTGTGACAGCTACTCTTGTTTGCTCAGTTGGATGGTCTACTTATTTATATATGATAGAAGTACTCAATTAATGGAAATCGATGATGATAACCATGGGCACTAGGAAGGCTGCACTGTGTCAGACAAGTTAAATTTATTAATTTTCCATACAGAACGGCTTTACTATTTCTTGAGGAGCAATGTGATATGTCAGCACTATGTCTTAGGACTTTAAATTCCTCTAAAATTAAATGGTATCTTCCTTTCCAAAAATATCTTCCTTTCCCCCAAAAAAAAAAGATGCTTTTCTATTGTTGCATTAAAAACTGCCACGAGGAGATGCAATATGATGATACAGTATTGGAATTTAGTGTAAGTGTGGTATTTTGTAGGCATTATTTGAAAATTTGCTTGTAACTCATTTTCTCTCTCTTCCGCCTGTATATGTCTATGACTTCTGTCCCTATCCCCTGTTGGATCTGAATTCTCTTATCAGCTTTTTTGCAAAATATCTCTTAGCATCAAGATTTTCTAGACTGTTCTACAATTTCCCAATGAATAATGTCTGTTTATATTGTGGCTCCAAATCCTTCTTTGCACCTTTTGCACATTGTCAATTTGCAGTTCCTATCATGCATCTCTGACTTCTTTTGCTGTTTACCATGCAGGGTGAAGAACAACAAACTGTTGATGGGCTGTTGCATTCACTAGGACTGGCAAAATATGCCATTCTTTTTAAGGCTGAGGAAGTATGTTATTCTACCCCCCCCCCCCCCCAAAAAAAAAAAAACCCCTCCAAAAAAAGAAAAAAAAATAAATGCTTTGCTGAAGCCAAGTTAGAATAATTTGAAAACTTTGTCCTTTTCAATTTCATGCTAAATTACATAAATTCTATGTAGTGTGAAGATAAGATGCCATTTGACTATGCCGTGTTTTCTATACACTTATATTTTGAGCATGCATGGCTTCCCATGCCCTGTACTGCAGTTAGTATAAGATACAAGGGATTCGTATTTTTTCTTGGCTGTTACACACGTGCTTTAGTAGTGATAGTGTGGCCTGTTAATGTGTTTGAGAATTCGTCTTAATTCTATGGTTTTCCTTGTTTTTAACTTCAACCTTAATCTTCTTAATAAGATTTTTTATGATTTTAATTTAACCTAATCTTCTTAATGAATAGTAACTGTTGCAATTCATCTTACAAGATATTTTATTTTTTATTTTAATTTAACTCCCATTTTTCTGTTGCCTGATTTGATGTAGGTGGATATGACCGCATTGAAGCAGATGGGTGAAAACGATCTCAAGGAACTGGGAATACCTATGGTATGCATAAACTTCTTCCTTTTTGTGGTTTCTGCATTTGCACATGCAGTTTAATTCATGTATTGTACTCTATATAATGTTTTTCATGTCGTACATGGACATTTAATGATCTTTAAAAAAGCATGTTTGGGTCTATGCATTGTAAAGCTTTTGCAATCAAAAAAGCATGTTTAGGTTGGGTGAGTTTTTTTCCTTTATTTTGACTCAGTTTATTTATACTCTGTCTCAAGTTTCAGGATTGAGTAAGACTTAGGGCTAAATTAGGGCTGATTTTTATTTATTGAATCAATAGAAATAACAATTCTCACCTACAATTCAAGAGGTAGGTCAATTTTTGCCAAAACTCCTACTTATTCCTAACACTAGACAGAACAGAAATCCTAGACGACTCTTTAATCTCTTATTTATACCTGAGCCCTATTTAACGAATAAATAAAATTACTAAACTGCCCTGTCCCTTTATATTTGCACCTAACATAAGTTTTATTGGTCTAAGAGAGATTCAAGTGATGACTTCTGTGATCGTAAAAGAATTCTCATTTCCGTTTACTGCATTAATTCTTCATCTTTAATACAATTAAGGAAGAGTTGGAATTGGGTATTTTTTGTGTGTATATAAATTGTTACCAAGAGATGGTCCTATAGATTTTCATTTAAAGAACAAACAGATTTGCAAGTTCTCCCATCATGCTGATCTTTCAGCTTGTTTTGTAGTTTTTGGTTTTTCATGCATTGCCTGATGAAATCTTGTTTGATTAACAGGGGCCGAGGAAAAAAATTCTCCTCTCTTTATTGCCTCGCTCCAAACGGCAACCATGACAACTACACTCAGAAAGCAAGATGTATTTTATGATCATTAATCCTATTTTGGATGGGAGGTTGTATTGATGAATCTTTTCCCATCAAAGAAATAGCTTGTATTTCTGTCATTTCCAGAAGAAATTGGCCAAGAATCAGTTAATCATATTCTTGCCTTTTTAACTAAAAAAGTTTCCTTTTAAAAAAAAACTCAAAAATTGGAATTCAGTAGATAGTTGCGAGAAATTTTGAGGGTGGAATATTTTTCGGTCATTTTATTCTACACATGTATATCGATCATTGCTTTCTCATGTAACCTTGGTTTTCCAGTTGGAATATTTTAGAATTCATTTCTGATGCTTTTTATGTAAAGATCACTGAATCCCAGGATCGGAGCTGGGTTGCGGATGTGAGTAACCTTATCTTGATATTGCTCTCATTATTTTAACCGACTTCTTAGCCGTTTATTTTTCATATTTTAGTAAACCTGCGGCTGGTACAATTCAGAGAAGAGAAACAGATTAACTGAAGTGTACAATGGATATCGAGTACTTTTTTGAAAAAGAAGTTCTAACCATAGGATTTGGTTTGACTTTTGACTGTTTTAGCTATCATGATTTATGTGTATGTCGGCGGGCGGAGAAGCATGAATTAATAGTTGGTGTTCGTTAAAAAAAAAAATTAAAATAATTTTAGAGTTAAAGATTATTTGAATCCATTAAATTATTTATTAAATTTATTTTTTTAAAAAAAATTTATGAGTAAAATATTTTAAAATTAAATTACAGTTAAAAATATTAAAACTAATAAAAATAAAAATTTTTATTTTTTGTTCTCATTTTTATATTCAATATAATTTTTTTGAACTTTAATTATATTTTTATTAAATTTTAATTAATTAAGAGGTTTTATGGAGAAACCAAACAATATTAACGATAGTTTGAATCACGGACAAATATGAAATTCTTTAACTTATATTTGATTTTTGTGTTTTTTTTTTCTATACAAAATTGATAGAGAAATAAATTCAAAACCCACAAGTAAACTCTGCATGCATATGAAAAAGATCTTTAACAATCATCATCGTCGCCAAACCAACCTTTCTTGGACGGTGATGAAGGCATCGCCATTGCCTATCGTTATTGCAAACAAATAAGCTGCTGACTTCTTCTTTGATTATGTTTCTTAAGTTCTGCTTTTCCTCTGTTGTGCCGCCCTGTTTTCGTTTGACAGTCCCAACTGAACGTTTATAGTCTTCAAGTTTGGGTTTCTTTGTAATTCTTCAAAAGAAGTGTTAATTACTGCGTACGTTATTCTGATACTGGCTCAGGAATGGGCGGAGAAGCACGACAGCTAAAAGCAGCGGCTGCATCTGTTTGCTCTTCTGCTGGCATTGGAACTGCAATGGCCGCACGACAGCCAAAAGCAGGCACCCTTATATCTTCAGTCAACATTTGCCAAAATTTGTAATTGGGTTAAAGTAAAAAAAAAAGAAAAAGAGTTTACACTTCAGTCAAAATTTGCCAACAAATTCCTACATATCTAACAAACATAACGGTCCTTCGGGATCCCACATCGGTAAGTTGCTTTACAGATAGTAGTAGATCACGCCAGAAGAATCGTCACGCTGACTACAAGAATCCTATATTAATCATGCCTTCAAAAACACTTAGAAGATCAGCTTCCACCCAAGCATCTTCCTACTTGGGAGGGTGCCTTCCTGATCCCACATGCAGTTGTGTGTGTGTGTATAAATACAGTAGTAGATCGCGTAGCCAAGAATCGTTCACACGTTGATTTGCTACAGTAATCCTATATTAATCATGTCTTCAAAAAAAAAAAAAAAAACAAACAGGCGGACCTAATAGCTAAAAAAAAATCGTTAATACCCCTTGCTATTTTATTACTTTAGTAAAAGAATTGAGTTTTTATTTTATTTTCATACATGTCCTTAGCTCAATTGTCCTTATATTTTCATCAATTTGGTATAACAATAGAGTTTTTATTTTATATTCAAATATGTCCCTAACTCAAATACCCTTATATTTTCATCAATTTAGTACAACAATAGAGTTTTTACCTTATGTTCAAATATGTCCCTAACTCAATTACATCAATTTTATATAACAATAGACTTTTTATTTTATTTAAAAATATTCCCCAATTCAATTATATTATTTTCAATTGCAATTTGTGACTTATTCTATAAAATTATTAAATTACATATTTATTGAATAGATTGAAAAATTAGGAAGCTAAAATTTTATTATTACTTTAATTTATTTTAAAAAGCTTCTAATTGAAAAAAAGGGTCAATGTAATATAACATCGTTACTAGTATTAAAATATTTACAGAAACAACATATAATAACAATTATCAATATTTTCATAAAAAATTTATGTGAATTTTTAGATTTTATTTATTAGTTAAAAAAACACTAAGAGAACAAGTTAGAAAATAGAATTTGAGTATTTTAAGAAACTTTTGATAGAAGAATAATTAACATCTAGTTCTTGAAAGAGCTAAAGCCGCATTGATAAAAAATAATTTCACACAAATACCTTTTTTTGTTGAATTGAGTTTAGTTTATTATTGAAACTTTTAACTAATAATACTTTTACAATTTGAAAGGATTAATAATTTTAATTGTTTAATTTATTAAGTCTAGTAATTTAGTATTTCACTTCAAACATAAAAGTTTTACTTACAATTTTTAATTGATGGTAACTACTTATATTGATCTATTTTAATTTGAAATTCTTAATTGATTTTTTAATCCTCATATAATTACATGTATAATTAAAAACAATGTTTTCATATTTGAGTTGCCTTTTATTTTCTACTCTTATTTTATAATTATTTTTTTATATAATAAATATTTAAAGGGATAAAGTTCTTGGGGTTCTTCCTTATTTAATGTACTTTTTTTACTTATAAATTTTTATGTTCACTTAAAAATGTAAAATTTTAAAATTTAGCCCGGGGTAACATTGAGTTCTGGATCCGCCCCTACCATATATCCATAAATTTTTTTCAAAACAATAAGCAGATAATTATTCGCAATCTTCTCTGTTAATTTACATCACTCCCGTGATCCTTTCAAAAGACTGAACATATCGTAAGTGCAACATAGCTTTACAAATTGCTTGCATGAAACTTAAAAAGGACTGTGATTGCGTTTCATTTTTCTTATGAAGTGGAAGAAATCCAGGCTTGCAATCCAGAAAATACAAGAACAGAAAAAATATGAGCAACTGATATAAACTCAATAATTCATCAATCAACCTTCAGTCCGATCAGTCATATATTCATGCATTCTTCTTGAACTTGATAGGCTTAGTGCTGAAATTGTTTGACTAAAGGGCGGGAGATTTACTTGTGTGTTGTCTTCACCAGCTTTCCCACAACTTCTCCTCTTGATCGGAGTCCAAACTTTAGTATCAGTGGAACTTCACCTCCAGTTGGAGAAGCTTGGGCAAAAGGCAAAAGCTTTCTTCTAAAAATATATATATATATTGTGAAACATTTATCAAGGGTTTATAAATGAATTTAATGGTATTAACAAGTAAAATTACTATTATTATAAAAATTGGTTTTAATAAGGGTACATTACATATTTAAGCGAGTTTATTGAGTATTATTTAAAATTTTAAAATTTGAAGGTGAGTTTATTTAGTAAATAAGTTTAGTGAATAGTTTGGAAGATTCAAATAGTCTCACTCTAATTTCAATTATTGATTTAGCGACGAGTAATTCATGGATATTATATTGTTACGGTTAAAACATATTTGGTCGTTCCAATTCCAGGAGTACGCGGTTAGCACAATAACTCGGTGCTCTAAGCCAATAACATAATGCAGTGCCACGTGATCATAATTAAAAAATAAAAAATTGAAAGTTTAAGCTATAATTTTTGGTGGGATTCTTCACTAATTTTTTGTGCTCTAAAAATTTTTAAATTTCAAAACAATCTTTTGCCTCTTTCTCTCGCTTTATCAGAATCAAATCATTTTTATCCCCTCCCTCACATTTTTGTCATTCTCTCTCTAGCCGTCAATGAGAGAGAAGAGAAAGGAGGGATTGAAAACCACTCATTCTTGCTCATTGGTCTGGATGCCTCTCATATTGACGTCACTACAAGAAAAACTATTTTTGGTGATTGTTAAATACAACCAAAACAAGTGAAATGCCATTGCAAATATGTTTTTTCAATGGTTGAAGGGAGTTGCAGGCCGTTGATAATACATAGGGTAGAAATACTTTTTTTTCCAACCAGCCACCGTAAATATACTTTTTTCAAAAAAAATAAGCCATGAGAAAATGATGAATGCATATAAGAAATGATATATATATATACAACCAATGAATAATTTTTCTAATCACTTTGAGCCATCAAAAATACTATTTTCAATTGGCTCTAGCGGTAGTTTTTACAATAGTACTTTCAATTAAATATGACCATTGAAACTACATTAATTTTGAGGGGCAAAAGCAGCCGAAAAAACTAAACTATAGTTGGAAAAACGTATTATTCTAATTGATTTTGCAATTGAAAATACTACATTTTAGTCTAAATAAGTAATATTTGTAATTGAATTGTTTAGCAAAAAATAACAGTGGCAAAATTAAAGAAAAACTTTTTAATAGTCTTTTATTAATAATTTCAATTGTACATGAATTGGTTATAACAACATACATATCCTTACAATTCATACCACTACCAAGAAACATTCGTAAGAATACTACGCAACTTCTTGGTATTGTTAAAAATTAAAACCAACATCAGCATTTGACAGAGCGTGCATTTGAATCTTTTTTGCTGGAAATTTGGTGAGAGCTCTTGATTCCCTGCATATGAATATATATAAACTTTAGATAGAATGATATATATATATATATATATAAATGTTCCAGTCTAGAATTTTAAAACCGTCAGGAAGTCTTTAAGCTTTAAACTTTTTTCTTTAAAGTTTTCTAAACTTTTAAAATCTTTAAGATCTCTAAAACTACTATATATATATATGTATATATGTATAACTAAGATACTGGGCAGTGCATCAATTAAACGAAATAAGAAAAATGAACTAACCATTAGAATTTATTCATTTGACGCTAAGCATTGAATTCATCTCTACATCTTGTTTTTCCATTAATAAAATGTTGTAGTAATCCAAGCCAAGTGGTTTTTATATCCAAACTGTGATTCTATTTAATGGTTTTGAAGAGAGAAGATGAAAAGATGAGGAGAATTTAGAAAATAAGAAGATGAATTCTGCTATGATTATGGTCTTGGTGGCGTGAGGAGGTGGATTAAATAGAGAAAGGAGAACGTAGGTAACTGTAATTCTATTTAATTATTAAATAATATAGTTTAGCCTAATTAAGTTATTTTTACAATGATAAGTACTAGAATTTAGCTAATAAAGATAAAAAAGATGGATGACAATATATCTTTTTAAACTATTAGACGAGATCAATATTAAAAACAAAACTATTAGATTAGATTGGATAAAAATAAACAACTATTAGACAAATAAAAGATCTTTATTCTTGAATAGTAAAGAAAATATCACTAAGATTCAATAAGTTAATAAAAAAAAAAGAGAAGATTTTATGTATGTTATAACGTTCATAGCTCAAACTCTATCATCTAGTTAATTATAATAATCATTTCTGACTACCTTCGTATTTGGTAAAAAAAAAATATAGCACTTTTGATTGCCAAAATCTTGCCATTGCAAATAATAGTGGCACTAAAGCCTACCGTCAAACATTTCAAAATTTCACTACTTATTTTTAACCAATTTCATATTAGGTTGAAATTAAACTTGTATTATCAATTGTGAAATTGTGTGGTCATAAATATTCATGAATTTTTAAGAAATTTAATATAGCTATTGAAAATATTGTTACATTTTTTATAGTAACTTCCTATCATTGAAAAAGATTTTGGCGCCATTGATTTCCTCCAAAAAATAAGTATTAGCGATTAATTATGAAGTTATTTTTTACTATTTTTTTCCCATCGAAAATATTAGATATTATTTTATACTTTCAGTGATGAACTAAATTTTACAATCGAAAATAATTACATTTTTAACTAAACTTTTCTTGCAATTAGTAATGTTGGTCGAAAAAGACTATTTTTCTTGTGATGCGTAATGAGGCAGGTCTTGGTATTCCGTTGATTAAATCTCTCCACGTTCTTTTACAATTAACAGCAATTTTGGAAATATTCGTATTGTTTTCGACCAAAAAGTTGAAAGTTTATTGCATATGTTTGCAGCAAGAAGCGTATAGTATTATCACACTTTGGCTTAATTCGCACATGAAAATCCTCGTAAATTCTAGAACGTCTAAGTGCCGTAACACAAGCAAAAGAACGATAATTACATTTCTTCTGAAGTTTTTTCCTTCTAAAGATGTCAACAAACAACAGAGCGGAGTTTCAACCTGCCACTTAAAAAACATTTTTAAAAAAATCAGCAAAATATATCCCATCAGCAACTCAAAATAGATGTAGCAATTCCATCACACAGGCAATCTGAAATAACTGAAAATATAAAACAGTAGTATTTTTGTGCACTAGCAAATACAAATTTTTATGTAGTGCAAAGAAAAAGCCAACTAGCTCGACCCTTAAATAAAATACCATTCTCGTCTAAATTCAAGCAAAAAGAAATATTATATCATACTAAAAATTTCTTAAGCTCCGCGTACGAAGGTTTAAAAATTTTTAGAGTTCAACATTCTCATAGCTTAAAAGCCCATAAAAGAACAACACATCAAATAATTCGCATGATATTCACTTTAAAAAATTAAAGAAAAAATTTAGGTTTCTGCATCAGACGTCAGCTCCAGCTTCATTCCCACGCTGGGTTCTCCATCATTATCTCTCTCATTGTTTGAATGATCCATCGTACTCGAATCAATTAACCTGAACATAGTCAAAAACTAAAATGAAATAAGCAGAGAATCAATAAGCCACGACTTATGGGTCAATTAAAAAAAAAAAGTGTTCCAGACATGCAAGGGCAATAACATAAGCCATGACTTATGCTGGCGCCACATGGCATTAAATTACTGGCTTAGAGCACCAAATCACTCTGCTGATCTGTAGCTCCTGGAGCATAGAAGACTTTCTCCTCCACTATCCTCATCCTAGACGATTGGCATTAAAGAACGGGAGAAAAAAACTTATGTGGACTAACAAGTTGAGTTAGGTAGACAAACTAATGATATTTTGTCATATAGTAAAGTAGTAGAAGGTTATATTGTAGGATTTATTAATATTTTTAACATTAAATTTAATAATTCCACTGTGAGTAAGACTGGAAGGCCCACTATTCTAACATGTGATAAAACACACTGTGTCTACGAGAATGGGACAGCCCCGCTTTAATTCTAATTGCTTTCAAATCTTAACGACCATGGCCCCTTCACATTTTGCACTATAAACCAACCTATCCTATAAGGATATTGTAGTTTTGAAAAAACAAAAATTGAAAAATAAGTTAGAGAGGTGGGTATTCGATAAAGTTTAACTTGCTTATTTTCCTTCCAATGCAAGTGGCTAACTAGAGAAAGTTTATTGAAAGCCACTTAATCGAGGCAGGCTAGTGGGGGTTGTAGCTTGAAAAAGAAATGTTTGTTCATCAACGATCTATTAATATGTGAAATGTGCATGCACTTTGTTTGCAGCTACCGGGAAACATCCGCCAGCTACAGTATTGAGTGATGTGTGTTCCAAACAGGCTCAATATTTTTGAGTTTAGCCATAACTGAGACATTTCTGCTTGCCGTCTTCAAACAAGGAATGCGGCTTATTGAGTTAATAACGTCGTTATTTTCTTGTTAAGTCTTTATTCACCATGGTTGCTTGCGGAGTGCTTTTTGTTAGCATAATATTGATATATAAATATATTTTTCTAGTTAATTGTTAAACGGATCGTATCTTGCTTTCCGCTATTCGGATAACAACCGATTTTTTCTCACATTTAAATTATCTAGCTGAAACTGAACATTGTTCTCCTTATCGATCATATAACTGTTGAGTGTTGAATTTTACCCCCACAACCCATCTCCTTACATAAAATTAATCTTGTTTGATTTGACAAGTAGTTAAGTGCATGTGCTTGATAGTAATGGTGTGCCATGTTTGCGGTTTAGTTTCATTGCTTATAAGGTAAGGTCTCGGCTTGGGGAATTCATAGTAATGATAAGATGACATAATATATGTCCGCAGTCTGCACACTGTATTTGAAAATTCTTTGGTTCAAATGTTCCATCATTACATAAAGAATTGCATGTTTCCCATATGGGATTGTGACTGAAACCGGAAATAGCTTCGAACATTCAGAAATAAGCTCGTGACTTTTAGTGTTTCACATCTGGGAAATGAGGAGGAGGCCTGAATTAATATGCTTTAATTTGCAGCTTTAGTCAATCTTGTAACACTTCCTTTCCCTAGTGGGATTGCTGCTTTTTACTTATCAACTTTGTTTTATTTCACCACTAGATATAAATTTAATAGGCAAATTTCGGAGGATGAAGGTCTCTCTAACAATAGGACCTTCCGTGATACTTCTCATTTTACACCTACTAAATTACGCAGCTCCTGCTTTATGATTAACAGGTTTCGCAGAAACATGGTAATTGCAAGATGGCCGACATGTGGCATTTTTGCTGTTGTTCCACTAGCTAGCAGCCAGCAGGATCATTTTTCCAAGTGCCGTCCCACTACTTTCACCACTCATGACATGACTCCTCATTCTTGAATCGTGAGACCAATTTCACTGTTTCCTTCTGCTAAAACAATGCCCAGATATGTGCTTTTCTAGCAGCATTCACATACATGGTTAAGTCAAGTTAGTAATTTTCATCGCTAGAATCCTTATCAATCATTCGCTTTGTACACTTTTGCAGACTTTTCAGACCACAAAGACCTTAGAGTGAAATCCAAAAGACTTTAGAGTTATGTTAAGTGTCGTGATATTATCAACAGCAAGCCCTGTTAAAGATATGCCTCGAAGTGTAATTAAAAAGTAAAAAGTGGCCTTCTGTAGCAACCCCTGCCTCGTCCTGATTCCTCTTTACAGCTTTAATCTTAATCAAATGATATTAGTATATAATCTTGTTGCATTAGTCAATCTTAGCACTCTGTGTGGCTCATAAATATAGTTTTAAAATTCCTTTAGGATTTGTCCAGAAGAAAAGAAGGAAGATATAGATTGGATGAGCAAGGAGAATTGGGGTGGCTGATGGTAGGGCCCATTGATAAATCAAATCAAAATGAAATGAAATGAGAAATCAATCAATCAGCTAACCCACCCACCATAAGCACAATAACTCAATCTAATCCCCTCTTATGGCCTCATTTTATTCCACATATTAAGATAGTTAAATGCTTGATGACAGCATGCCTACTTGGAATTCTTCTCCTAAAGCAAAAAAAGGAAGTGGGAACTGGGAATTTGGTTAGCATGAGAGATCTATTGGTGGAAGAAAGTCTACCAATGGAAGATCAAGATCTTAGCTATAGACAATGGGATAAACAACGCAATCTAATAGTTTCCAATATGTCCTCAAAGTTACAATTTTGTGGGGTCATTTTAGAACAACTGTCCACAACAAATGCTGCGTTTATGTATACAATAATATTAGTTGACGACTTGATTCACAGGAAAACATATGCTTTTGGGTATAAAATAATAGGCTTGCCTGCTCTAAGAAGATATGCCCAGATCTTCTTGAAGACCATTATAAGTATATATGCTTACATCATTACCCACTTCTTTTATTCCCTTGTTTAGCAACTACTCTCCCTTATTATTATATTAGCTTTTGCAAAACATGGTCAAGAATGATATATTAAGCCCATTTATAAAAGAACAAAAAGTGGAAAAAAAAATGTGGGTGGAGGGATAATTGCAGAGAAGCTTCATTTGGTGCTGAATAATCACATTTCTACAGGTTTCAACATTGTCTATACATTAGTGGATGGGACTGGGCACCCACTGCAATTAAATTTTACGTTTTAAATTAGCATATTATATATGATAAGGTTGGATAAAGGACAATACGTGAATCCACTGACTGATTTGTTAATTTAATTAGTAAAGTATCTTAGATATGCATTAAGTACAGTGGGAGATTTGTTTTGTTAATTTCAAGGTATAGCTTATAAGAGCCCCTCTTCTTTCAGGTGATTGCATTTGTATCATTGCATCCCCAGCTTTCTTAGCTTTGACTTTTGTAAATTATTAGATATTATAATTAATAAAATAATAACTTTCATCCTCTCCTTAAGCATAGAATATATGTTATTAATCACCAAGTGGTACCATAATAGTATATATTTAATGAATATTATAATTGCTTCCAGACCATTATTCCTCATTAACAAAGCACACTGAATCATCTTTGATGGAGAAAGCTTGAGGTGTATCCACTGCAAATTTGAAAAAAGTCATTAAAAAATCAATATTGCATGAGATGGCTTCTGTGATCTGACTTTGCTTTTTCTCTCTTTTTTTTTTTTTTATTGAACCTTAGTACGATTAAAATGCTGTTCATGATTATAAAACTATCCCCTATTTTAGATGCAACGCATTCTTGAAAGCCATAGAGAGTTTACTATAAAAGGAACACAAGCCAAACAACTCAATACTCATCATCATCCGTGTCTCAACGTATAGGCCCTTTTATCACTGGCTACAAAAACAATATCATTCTTTGGGGAAAAAAAGAAAATTCATCACATTTCAAGAGACATGGAAAAGGAGATGACTGCTGTTTTTTCTCATATTTCAGATGGAGAAAATGCTTCTTCAGCCGGTTCCTGTGTTGAAAAGAAGCTCAGATTATTTGGGTTTGAGCTGAATCCATGCAACAACAACAACATCAACGACGAGACATGCCGCCTGAAAGGTTCTGCTGAAGGAGATGAAAGTGTTAACTCCTCAAACACTGCATCTTCTGCAAGTGAGAAACCTAGCAGCTGCAGGGATAAAAGCAGCCCCCCAACTGGTGAATCCGACTACAAAAAATTCGAGTGTCAATATTGTTTCAAGGAGTTTGCAAACTCACAGGCATTGGGGGGTCACCAAAATGCCCATAAAAAGGAGAGAATGAAGAAGAAAAGATTGCAGCTTCAAGCCAGAAAGGCCAGCCTCAACTCCTACTTACAACCTTATCAAAACATGTACAACCTCAGTTTCAATAATACTTACCATGGCTCCAATACTGCATCTACATGGTTCTATGATCCTTCATGCTACCCTTGTGATAATCAATTCACTCTGTATGAAGAATCTCAAATTAGCTTCAATCCATACGATCAAGATCCTCACGTATCAAAATGGTGTAGTGCTGCTACCATACCAACTCAAACTCCATTTTATCAGCAGGATTCTACTCCCAGTATGTTCACTCGGACCGACGGATCCGGAGAGCACACGCCTGCACTCATCATCAAGCCCTCTCCTTTGTCTGCTGCGGCTTCTAATCAAAGCTGTAAATCTTTGGATCTTCAGTTAGGTCTCAGCTTGCAAAGCGGCGTATGAAGTAATATCTATACTATACGACCCTAGCTACTCCAACATTGTAAATCCAGCGTTTGCTCGCTGTAACTCACCCAAGGTAAAAAAATGATCGGTGATATTATAAGATCCATACAATTACGTTCGACAAGTTCAATATGAAATTCTTATGAATGTCACACAAACACATGCTATGGATCATGTTTGCATCCATTTCAAGCTATGGCAATTCCCTGAACTTCAGACGGTTCAAAACAAGACGGGAGCTACAGTATTTTCTTCATTTATTTTAGTAGACAAAAATTCGCCTCTGTGGTGCATATAATTGATTGAGAATCGATTGTTTTTCTCACGGGTGCTCTTTTTTTTTTTTTTTTTTAAATAAATTTTATAATCAGGAACATACGTATATTTATACATATACATAAATACACACACATATATATACTTGTGTCCACGTGTCAACCTTTAATTCAACTTCTTGGTGAAGCAGAAGCACTGCTATCTAAATAAAAATTAAAACAAAATTTTAAAGACGATCAACCTCGAAATTTTTCAAGACAAAGTTACCAGGTTCGCATTTTTAACCCATTACTAAAAGTCTTAAAAAAAAAAAGAAAAAGATGAATCGGGCTGACGAGCTGTAATTAAGCATTATAATATTATTCGATAATAAATAAAGTTCCACACGGAAGATCTCAAATCTAGCCACATTATCAACAAGTTATTATCAGCAACTAATAAATATTGCCGCAGCTCTCTCTGTAGTCTGTACACAACAGCTGATTATTATTATTATTATTATTTTTTTTAAGTATTGAAATATTTGATTGAATAGCTTTGTGGATACAAATATATTTATTTGAACGATTCTTGTAGGTCAAGTTTGGTTGATTGCTAATAATAATATCGGTTGTGATTTATTTAATTTACAATGACGTAGAGTTTAAGATTAGGTTCGTTCATAGCAATAATTGATGGAAGTCCGGAACTAAAATATTTTCTATCAAATTTTGAAACGTGCACAAATTTCTTAACAATAATAAAACTTAAGCCCTTTGTTCCTTACAAGCTTTGTAGTTGATTCATTGCAATCAAGCATTTCCAGTGGAGATAATTGGTCCTTCGTTCAATAAAAGTATGCTACGCATTTAAAATATTCAAGTTAAATCGGTACGTCACATTTAAAATTTTATAGTGCTTAGTTTTAGCTTGTTAGTTGGACTGATTAATAAATCATATTTTTAAATATCCAACTGGTCATTGCCGCCAAGGTGCTTTGAACAATGTACAAAGTAAAAACCCTAACGAATTATTAATGAAATGGACTCGTTATTCCAATTAAATTTTTTAAAATATTGGGTTAACGTATTATGGGATACATGCATTCCAAGTACGCCATTAATAATAATATTTGTAAATCTTAACATAGAATAATAAATATATGTGCTTCCATCTTTGATAATTCAGCGCATGTAGATGGAATATATTAGTGAAATTTAAAGATTTTGTTTTAGATTCTTGGGGCCTAGGCGGTCGAATGTGTATTGGCTGGAACAAAATAAAATAAAACAATAGATGTATGATATAATAAAGAAACAGCTAAAACAACTTATGTGACAAGTTAACCAGAACTATTTTAATAAAAAATTATTAAGTTGGATAAGTAGATTGATGTGGGTACAATAAAATTATAATCGTTATTCTAGAAGTTAGGCATAACACGTTACTGGCGTTTTCACTGAATAAATCAAAATGCTAATATTGTAAGGCCATTGGGTCTCCGATGTTCAACTATTTTAATAATAAATAATAATGTAATCAATAAAAAAGATCGATTTGTGAATAACCCCTTTTATAGTATTAGTATATTACGTAAGATATCAAGAGAAAATTGGCGCAAAAGAGAACCCTTTCCTCCATTAATAGAGCACATAATAGATTATAGCTTCATTTAGATTTTGAGATAACTCATTAGCTCTTTCAGCTCATCCTCCATCTTATAGTTGGCTATATCAACGAAAATGACGATAAATCCTCTCTATAAAAGTCGCTCTAGGCCAAGAACTTTTCATATGTGAGTTTTGAGGCTTTTCATCTAGAAATAAATAGTTTATCAGGGAATATAGACATATAAAAAGTAACCATTTTCGTTCATAAATTTAGATTTGGATGAAAAAAATTATTATATATATATATATATAGAGAGAGAGAGAAAACAAAGTTTCAATGATCTTATAGTGCATGCGTCAGAGTTCAATATTACAAAGGGTTTGATTGAGATTATTTTTGGAGGTTTAAAAGTGATTTTAAAAAGATAAAAGTTAATTTTTGTGTTTGATAAACTTTTTTAAAGACCACTTTGGGCATAATCACCTCATCATATAGAATCTGATTTTGAAAATCATTTTTATACTTAATATGATATATATATATATATATATATCCTCATATATATTATAAAAATTTAAAATTATCCTTATTAGTTAAAAATAAAATCATTGACTTTATAGAGGTTAGTATTATTACCAATTATCTTGAGATAATAAAATAAAATATAAAATTACCAGACTTTATAGAGGTTATTATTATTACTAATTATTTTGAGATAATAAATTTTATTTAATATTATGTCCAATTCAATCATTCATATTCTTACAACAATTTAAGAGTAAAATTTATCAAACACATGATTGTTTTTAAAACTCATAGCACTTTTAAAAGTAAAATTTACCAAGTGTTTAACTGATTTTTTTTCACAATTAATTATTTATGTAATAAAGTTAACAATGATTATTTTAAAATTACAACATTATCAAACTGGCCCAAGTATATTTGGCAAATTTGAGGTACTAGGTTAGAGACATGTTGATATAAATTAACAAACTACATTTCTACTTAAAAACTTTCGTAGAATGAGAAATCAAAATGTTTTAAATTATATCCCAAATGATGTAGTAAATGATGTGTCACGTGTTAAGTGGTTAATAATTTTTGACAATTTTCAAGAGAGTTGATTGTATTACGCCACCATCCAATTGATAAGCGTTATATCATTGAAAATTGAATTGTCACAATAGTTTTTTTTATCATAATTGTCACATTAGTTAAGAAGGAATTTTGAGACTCTTTTGGGCTGGTTGGAACAACAGCAGTACTCTATCTGGGCTTGTTGTCATGTCATGGCATTAAAGTTCTGGGCTGGTTGGATCAGATTGATTCTGAAAGCGCTTCATCCACATCTAAGTACCCCATTTTGTCATATGAAATGATCTTTCATTGCATAATTGCGCTGAAGTTCTCAAAATCCCAAAGAGGGGTACATTTAGCTTTACGCCATAAATTTAGTTTTGGCTCAAAACACGAGGCGTAAGGCTTCATTATATATATACACGCAAATAATGATAATAAAAGTGTTAAATCTTTGTCTTTGGTAAGAGACAAATTTAAGAATTTGAGTACACAGTTTTTGTTAGGTATAAAGTCAGCCTCCCCCGGCAATGTTGATGGTGAAATTATTGTGACTACTCCTCGGAATCAATAATTGAAGCAAATAATTACAGACGTTTCCCTCACAACTCCATTATATTCTACGCATTCTTTACTGTGTCACAGGAATCTGTCAATAATGGCTTACCATTACATAATTGCGTCTCCTTGATTCTTAATTCTTAAATAAGAAACGCTCGACAGTAGTGAGCTTCACTTGAACCGCATTTCAATTCTCGGCGCATGATTTGGCGCGTGGTGCGGCTGGAAACATATCATTTCCGAAATATACATCTCTGTCAGATGGGGACCTCGGACTTAGTTTCAAAGATAATCATGCCGGCTGGCTCTCTAAGAATCTTACCAAAATGTACATGACTTTCGCCTGAGATGTAACATTATAATAACAATAATAATGTGTGTGGATAAATTAGTAGGGCGGATTTACTTTCGTCATAACAGAAGAAAACGGCAAAAGGACAACGATTGCATTGTATTTTAATGGTTCTAGTGGGTTCAGTGAATGAGTGAACAACCCCTAAGATAGGAACTAGGAATTAATTATTTGAAAACTAGTCAATGATGGCTCAGAAAAAAATCTTGACATGACATTGGTCTCTTTTGGATAATTATAAACATTATTGGAGTCCGTAGAAGGTAAAATTCACATTCGTCCAACCAAATTTTAAAGCTGTTGCAACCAATCATTGGAACCGACACCAAAAAAAAAAGAAAAAAGAAAAAAAAGAAAGGGGGATTCATTGCAAAAACAACTATTATGGCAAGCAACACTCGGCCTCTTAAGTCGAGGGGTTGGGCGATACCCTCACAACTTTAAGGGCATCGGTTCAAATCCCCACAAAAATATTGTGAGAATAAATATTTTAAATGTGTCTCTTTCTTACGAAATACCAGTGGAATAGATACATTTTTTTTTTCTATGGAGGGATCATTCGTCTAAATATGTATTTTATAAAATGAAAAATATAATAATATAAGTCATAGTAATAGCAGTTGTAAGTATATATAATAGACGAAAAGTTTATTTACTAAAAAAAAAAAAAAACTATTATGGCAAGCAAAGGATTACGGACACATGCCATACTAAAGAAAGGGCAGCTGTTTATAACTCAAAAGTGGAGCTTTTTGGCCATTGCCATTGCGAGCCAATCGTGACAAATCATCTTGCCCATGTACTTCTTCTTTTCCGGATGATTAGGAAAGTGCCGCAAATATTATGTCACATGCTAACCACAGTGAGTTAAAAGTTCACACTAACGTCACAAGACAACGCCTGAATTCGATCGTATCGGGCATACACTATCAAAATTTTGCTTTTTTACCAACTGTCGGTTGATAGTATAATTTTATATGTCGGCCCTTCCACAAGTCTCCACACGACATGAGAATAGGATTATAAGATAAACAGTTATTTATAAAAATTTTGGTGTAGAATGTATAGAGGTAAAATAATTAGAAGGTAGAGCCGCTTCTAATTTACCCCTTTGACATTAATAGTAACACAATAATAGGGCTTACATAATTTTTGTAGAAGGAATAAATTACAGTTGGCTGGAACTTAGTATTTGTTTAGAAGTTATAGTTTAGAATAATTTTATTTGTCGTACTTTTAGGACTTGTTTTATTTAGATTTTGTATTTTATTTCTCTCTCTCTTTTTTTTAATTTTTAACCGTCGTCAGTATTTAATAAATTTTTAATTTAATTTTTTAATGAGAATTATTGTTGTGTTAATGTTTCTCTTTTGTTGGAATCTTCTTTTTTCTTGTGAACTCAGACATATGCTACCAAACATTTAATATCAATTTGGGGGTGAATCGTTCCGTAAGTAATTAATTATTATTTTTAATTATAAATGAAATTTCATTGTAGTGTTTGGACAGCATTTATTTGATTAGCTTTTAAACTATTTTTAGTCCATTTAGCACCATAATATTAAAAATTGGCAATCGAAATCACTATCTAACCGACAGCAGCTATTTATAAAGAACCTTCACCATGTTTGGAATTAACAACAACGCATTCGTAATAATCTGGATAAGAAAATGATCATAATTGCTTGAAAAGGAAGAAAATCATTTGCCGTATTTAAAAAAAAAAATGGAAATTAGGGATCATCTAATCAATGTTTTAATTGTAAAGTTTCTACTCAAAGTGTGCCCCATTAACTGCCATATAAATGAATTACTTTTGCAGCTTTGATTACGTTACGGCAATCAAATTTCCCACACTTTTCCCATCATTTAAATTAAAGCCTCCCACCTCTTTGAAACGGTGCGTATTATCCATCGGAACTTCATGCGGCCCAAAACCCTCGCACGCGCACACTCACGTGCCGACATCTAAGACCCGTGCGCATTACACACCCCGTATATTTTACCAAAAACAGTAATTTTGTTTAAAAAATTAACAGTAAGAAATAACGAAATCACAGCTAATTTGTAAAATCCCCTCCATTTTCTCGTTCTCCAGTCCCTTTTGTCCTCTTCAGCAACAGCTTGGATGTTCCATCAAGTCTAGTCTAGGGTTTCCTTATTCTTTTCTCACCAGTCTGTTATTTTTCCGAGAAAAGATTAAGAAAAAAAAATGCGAGAGAATTTGGGAGGAGCAATTGTTTGTTTTTCGTTTTCGTCTAAAAAAATTTTTCAGTCTCGGTAGTGGTTTTTAGGGCCTTTGAGTGGAGTTTTTTTCCCGTTCTTTTATTGAAAATGCCGGCTCAACGATCCAAGTCCGAGAGAACCGATGCTGGAAAGCAGCTCCGGCGGGACCCCTACGAGGTTCTCGGCGTCTCCAGGAACTGTACGGATCAAGAAATTAAGAGCGCCTACAGGAAAATGGCTCTCAAGTATGTCTTTTTTTTTTTAAAGGTTTTTTCTTTTTTGCGGCGTTTTTATCCTCTAATTCATTTGCTACTGTGAAGTTCTTTGTTTAAGTATTTTATTCAAAATAAATTGTTTTATTGTTATTGTTAATAGATGATTTGAATTTGCTCGTGTTAATGTAGACGTTGCGATGGTAAATAATATGAATATATCAGAGTAAGAAGAATAATTAAAATGAGCTAGATTTTGAAGTGACATAGTGTAGCTCGAAGTTGAGGCGGAACTTTGTCGCCTATGTTGGTGGTTGGGAAGTTTACAGTCCTTAACATAGTCATTATCTTGGTTCCTTGTCCTATGGCAGAATGCAGATCCCGCTAATTTGCTATCTGAATGGAGAAGATTAAGGAAACTAGTTGTGAGAAACAATGACACTTCATTGAGTGAGATATATAGATGGCTCAAGGATGCTTGCTATTAGTATTGCTGGTCTTTTGTAGTTTTAATGACGGCATCTCTAACCTCTATAATAATTGAGATAGAGTAAAAATCTGAAGGTGCAACTTTGATTTACTGATTTTGTCATTCAAACCAGCTTTGCATTGTATTTTGACTCTGAAAAGGAGGGATGTGTTCCTTTAATGTGGTTGTTTTATACTTTGGTCTTGTGTAGTGTGGTCAAGGTGCCTCAGTTCTAGACTTCTAGGATGATTATCTCAAATTTTCTCTTCAAAGAGCGCCACCATGGAAGTCATGATATTTGAGCTGGAAATGGCCAGTTCTTTATGCTCAAGGTGGTTTTTAATGCTGGAACTGTCAAGAAAAGTTGTACTTAAAAAATTAATTGGAAAATGCTAGTGTGAAAATTGATTTCAATATGATCACAGTAGTATACTGGTTCTTGTTCAGAGGAGCTCTGCTAGATCAAATGTTGTGACTGCATTATTATGGATCATGGACATTGAAACCACATTGAGAAAAGCTTGGAAAATCAAAAGTCTTGAGTGTGTTTTTTATTCATGACAAAAGATACTGGATTATGAATTAAGAATCTGGTAAGACAAAGGCAGCCTTTACAAAAATAAGTTGCAGAGAATGGTGCTTTAAAACTTTCTTATCAATTGAAAAAAAAAAGCGTGGTACTTTCAAACAGAGCCCATTAGAAAGTGACATACTACACAGAAATATATCACATTTTACCTTAAAAGTAGTGCTCAGTGATCTTTGTTTTCCACGAAGCTGTAACTTTGTAAACATAATGTGTATAGTCTCTATTAGTTAATTCACATACTGTAGTAACTTTTTAGCATATGCATTTTTTGTTGGTTTTTTTTTTTTGGGGGGGGGGGGGTGTGGGGCTAGTCTGGCAGCCTTGATAGGTACCTGTCCAAAAAAAGGCATGTTGGACACACTCCTCATACCATCCATATAGATGTAATATTTGTTCGACATTTAAGCTCCTGTCCTTTCCTTTGATGCTTTTCTGGCTTTTTAGTTCCAAGTTCATTGTAAGGTGTGGTGTATTGATTGCAAATGACATGACGAGGTGCATTTATTATTTACTGTTTTATTTTCTTCCACATAGTATTTTTTTGTTTCTTTCATCTCTCTTCCATTTATTTGATGGTATATATTATTGTAAATGCTAACGTATAACTGTTATAGGTACCATCCTGATAAGAATGCAAATGATCCTGTAGCAGCTGATATTTTTAAGGAGGTTACATTTTCCTATAATATCTTATCAGATCCTGACAAAAGACGTCAGTATGACACCGCTGGTTTTGAGGTGAGATGAACACGAGGGGTTAATTTGTGAATTTTTTTTTTTTAATGATTTCATCAACTATTTCAATCATACATTTGGATACCTGGGTTAGCATGAAATCAGTTGTGGATGTGATGATAATTTTCCATAGGCTGTTGAATCAGAAAGTCAAGAATTGGAGCTAGATCTTTCTAGTTTGGGAGCTGTGAACACAATGTTTGCTGCACTTTTTAGGTATATTCTTTGTGAATATTTTCTTCCATTCTTTAGAACTTTTCTGCAACTTGTGAAATCATTCCAATGATTTGAGTGGGCTCTGTAAATTGAGTTTTGTTCTTAATGGCTTTTACAAAATAGTAAACTTGGTGTGCCAATCAAGACCACTGTATCGGCTACTGTCTTGGAGGAGGCACTTAATGGGGTGGTAACTGTTCGTCCACTACTGCTTGGTCAACATATAACCAGGAAGGTAGGCATTCTTATTTCTTAGCTGCTACTGCTGTTAAGTTGTGTACTGATTGAATTGTTTTGCATCTGAACAGGTTGAAAAGCAATGTGCTCACTTCTATTCTGTTACAATAACAGAAGAGGAAGCACGGGCTGGATTCGTGTGCCGAGTACAATCATCTGACAAAAGCAAATTCAAGGTTTATAAGAATTGTGTCTCTATTCCTCCGCGAACTGTACACTTGTTTTCATCTTCTACACTGCTTTCAGTTCTTTTTGAACGTAAGGCTTGACAAGCTAATAATAATTGTTCTTTAAACTAAATTCAAACTAGTGTGCTTTGTTTATTTTATATTTGCAGCATTTGTAAAATCAAATAATAACAGGAATAAGGAACTTTGGATAGACCAGGTGTAACTTTTAGTTATGGTTAAACTTTAGTAGAACCATCTTTCATTTGAGTAGCAAGAGAAATTATGTGCAGCCTGGGTAACTTCTATTCACAACTCATATCGGCCTTATTTGTTTTTTGAAAAAAAAAAAGGATATTAAAAAAGCAAGTGGTTTTTTGGCGCTCATAAACTTTTGGAATATTGTGGTTATCACTTTATTAATACTAATTGTCTATTTTCTGAATTATTTAGTGCATTATTAGTCAAAGGCTGATCATTTTTGTAAAGAGCTAATTGCACATATGCTAGCATGCTTCTTTCTTTGGTTGACTACAAAGGACTGTTGTATCCATATCCTCGAGTATAAAAATCTTTCATATTGAATCAGGAATTGGTGAAATTTCAGTCCTACTTGTTTATTGTCTGATTTCTTATGTGCTATATTGTAAAATTTATATTTTATTTCATCTTTTCTCCTAAAGCAGGTGTCCTAACTCATTGGCTTTGTGCAGTTATTGTATTTTGATCAGGAAGGGAGTGGTGGACTGAGCCTTGCACTTCAGGTATTGAGCAGGTTTCTTTTCATTTTTTTAATCTCCCTCTCTGTGCCATTGCTCACATTGTTTATGATGATTTCTTTCTGGTGTAGGAGGATTGCACAAAAACTGGAAAGGTTACATCTGCTGGCATGTATTTTCTTGGTTTCCCAGTTTACCGGTTGGATCAAACAGCCACCTCGGTGAGTTGATTGTGTTGTAAATAAATCTTAATTTATTTTCATCTCCACGTTTATTTTTGCTTACTATTTCTCTCGGTTTGGGAATTATTGTGGCTCTAGATGGCCGCTGCAAAGGATCCAGATGCTGCCTTCTTTAAAAAACTGGATAGGTTTCAGCCCTGTGAAATAACTGAATTGAAGGCTGGCACCCATGTGTTTGCTGTTTATGGTCAGTTCCTTAGCTTTTCTGTTCAGTTTGATTTCTTTTCCAAATAATGCATTTGGTGAAACCTTACCAACTGCCTTTTTATTCTGTCACATATCTTTTAGGTGACAATTTTTTCAAAAGTGCAAGCTACATGATAGAAGCCCTTTGCGCTGCCCCTTTTACGGAAGAAAAAGAGAATCTTAGAGCTGTAGAAGCTGAAATTTTGTCTAAAAGAGTGGAACTATCAAAGTTTGAGAGTGAATACAGAGAGGTGGAAACTTTGACATGTGCAGTGCATATCCCTATATTAAATCTTTATTTTTGTTATTCACTTGGAAATATTGACAGGTCCTGGCACAATTTACAGAGATGACCAGTAGATACGCTCAAGAAATGCAAGCAGTAAGATTAACTTTGCAGAAACCTTGTGCTTGAACATCTTTTGAGAATTAGATTCATACATTTGTAGTTGCTTAAATGCAATGTGTTTTGTAGATTGATGAGCTTCTAAAACAGAGAAATGAAATTCATGCGTCGTACACAACTGCCCCGCCAATGAAGCGGAGTACGAGTAAGAATAGAAGTCGAGGCTCCCCCAAGGAGACTAAAGAAGAAGGCCAAGTGAGAGATAAGAAACCTACAATGAGGGATAGACCCAAGAAGAAGAAGTGGTTCAATATCCACCTAAAAGCTGAGAAGCGAAATAAATGCTAAAACAGGGTATGATTGTCATGTAAGCTTTCCTCAACTTGTTTCTATTTTAAATTTAATAGTAATTGAAGTATGCTTTCGCTTGTACTATGCTATTTTAATAGTGTCAGAGTCTACCGCCCTTGGATGAAAACTTGCGCAATCATCCTATGTCTTGATGATTTGGCATCTGTATGAGCAAAGAAAGAGACTAAACGATTCCTACTTCAGCATACACTAGTCAATGACGAAGTGACAGGCAAAAGTTGTGCCGATGGTGCAATTTCTTGGGCATGTCAAGGATGACAACAGCTCATTGTTATTGTAAAATTCCTTCGTTTTGTGGTGCCCGGCCCAAGGTCATTCTCTTGTTAACTTTTCCCCCTCAATTTTTAGGAGCGTTCATGTAAATGCATAAATGATTATTGAAGATTCTTTCTGTTACCTCTTTGCAAGGACTGTTTGATTTTAAAAGAAAAAGAAAATTAAAAAATTAGTCCGCGTCATGGACATTCCACGTTCGTGTAAGTTTGCTGGGAGATCACCGTGATGCCTTATCATTTGTTTTCCATTAACGGTGTTCGCATCACTATTTGCTCTGAGTATCTAGGCTCGTCTGTCTAAATAACATTTACGAGCGGTGGAGGGTGGGGAAAGTCACTTTCACTTGGAGAAAACCTGAACGTGCGCTACATACATAATAAACCGTAACTTTTTTTTTTCTCTCTTTTTGAGGGATAATAACCATAACTTTCATTTTTCAAGGACATGGGCGTCAACTTACAACGCAACACTCGACACTACTCATGAATAAAATCCCCAGCTACCCTATCATTCACCATTCAATTTTGTCCATTTACAGATCCCCTAAATAACGATCTTTTGTCACTTGATGAGCATTCAAATTTGTAAACTCGTGGCATCTATGCCTCACCTCTCCGTCATTTCCTTGCTTAAGATTATAAACGCTAAGCTTCTCCATTGCATTAGCAAACGCTTGAAAGAATGCTGTCTCATTGGCCGCATACAAATCCACAAACGGCTTAGTCCTACCGTCCACAGCCATATCATGATCAGTTTGCAACAATCCCAACCCATGTTTCAGATTCTTGTAATACATGTTATCAAATTTCCCCGGCGTGAACACGTCAATAAATGCTGACATTTCAGGCTGCTTAGTGTAATTCTCACAAAGTCTCCGCAAACGATCAGCGTATTGAGGATTCATGGCGGGGTCAGATTGTGAAATCTTGCTGAAGTTGAATATTCTATTCGCAAACTCTTTGCAGTGGGCGAATCCTATAGTGTGTCCACCAACAAGAGCAACCATTTCTTGCACTGAAAGCCCTTTAGAGCCGAAGATATCAATAATTTGAGATAACGAAAGATTAGTGGTAGGGATATTGCCTTGAACGTGAGAAGCATCAGAAACAAGGCTATCTTTACGTCCCAAAAGGACTTTATAATGGGGGCCACCCACCATAACAAGAAGGTTACGCGTTGCTACAGAAATGATATCAGAACATGAGACAACGCCGGGACATTGTAGCTCAAGGGCTGTTTTTGCTCGTGTTACTAGGTCAAACGCATCTCCCGGGAGGGGGAGGTTGACGTCGGCATCTCGCTCGGACTTATGGAAGGCGTTGGAGGTGATGAGGACGGATGCATCACAGCCGTCGACTAAGCAGTCATGGAGGAAGAGGCGGAGGACGCCGGCGGCTGTCGCGGGGGCAGAGAGTTGCTTGTCCGTAATGACTTGTTGCATTATTAGTGGGAACTGAGGGCATGTCTTGTTGTAGAAGTCAAGAGCGAGTTGGGATTGTGTACGTTGAAGAATTGTCAAGAAGGAACAAGTGATCAGAATGATGGAAATGGAAGAGAATTGAGCCATAGCAAAAAGCAAATGTGATGGGGAAATTAACGTTCATTTTTTTTTTCTTAAATTTCTTATATATTATAGATTTTGTGGAAGAGAGAGTTTAAAGGATTACTTCCTGTTTGGTTCGCTTATGCATGGTTTAGCTAGCGGCGACTGATTAAGGGGCTTGATGTGCCAATTTTAATTTGGTCAATAATATCCTTTGTGGAGTGGCGAATTATTTAGAGAACTAATGGAATGGAAGAAAACTTGAAACAGAACGATGCATCTTGCATCGCGTTTCTGCTTCAGTTTTCGCTTTCAAAGTAATTTTCATATAAAAGGGGACAATAGGATAGGGTTTGGTAGTACTGTAATTTTTTAAATTATTTTCTAAAAATAATTGGTTATGAAGAAAATTAATTAAACGTTTGATGAAATTTATTTTTAAAAGTATCATGAGTTTTAAAAACAGTCATATGTGTTTGTTAAATTTTATTATTGAACTATTGTAAGAATTCAAATAAATAAAATGAACATAATGTTGAATAAAATGTATTTACACATTTATAAACACACACACATATATATATATAATAATTGATAATTAAAATAAATTTTTTATTTCATAAATTTTGTTTTTTTATTTTACTATCTCAATATAATGAGTAACAATAATAATCTTTTTAAATTTAATAATTTTATATCTAAGTTAAACGAGGATAATTTTATATTTTTATAATATATATGAGAATATATATGAAATTATATTAATTATAAATTTAATTTTTAAATTTTAATTTTAAAGAATTACTCATTTCTTACTCTTCAAAATTTATGATAGGATTGGTGATTTTATTAAAAGTAACTTTTTTTGTTTAAAGTACCAAACATAAAAATTAATCTTTAATATTTAAAAATTATTTTAAAGCCTCTTAAAAACAATTCTAAATCACCCTAAATGAATGCATGTATGTTCGCTTTCGCGCGCACACAAGAAGTGAATAAATTTGCAACAGTATAGGCTTTCGCAATTTTATCCACGAAGATCTTGTGATTAATTGGTGACATCGAAATTGACCGCCTCTGTGTCTCGTGGACTCGTGGTGCCAAATATCATGATACCGGAAATATCAAATTGCCATGTGGTTGTGATTTTTTGGACACGGTATAATTTGTATAACATCATGTCATATGTCACATTAATTTATATTCCAACTTCTTAAAATATGATATTATTATTTAATTACCCATAGTATTGAATGATGTACGCGTTAGTTTTGTTATTTTAATTTCGTCCAAATTTCGGATGGCTTTTTACACAATAATTGATTGGATCCAAGGCTCTTTCTCAGAAGAAAAACAAAATGTTGGTAATTTGATCAAATATTGACTTTTAGAAATTTTTCTCCGTTACACAATATTGTTTTAACTGAATTTAATTGATATCTGCTTTGGTTTTAATATTTTAATTTACTCCAAATTTAGAAATGGATTTACACAATAACTGAATCGATCCAACACCCCTGCTTAGAAGAAAAACAAACGATAATAATTTGATAATGCATTATCCTTTAGCAGCCTTTCTTCTGTTATTATTATTGTTAGAACACCTTTTTTTTTTCTTTTTTTTTATAAATTTAAGTAATTTGATAAGTAACAGATTTTTTAAATTAAATTTAAATCCTCTACTATCCTAATATTCGATATAAATGAATGTGTGAGTGAATATTGGTTATCAAAGAGAAAAAAAAAATATTTGGGAAAATTTTCAAAATCTTAGAAATAGGAAATGGTCATTGGTGAGTGTTGAGGTGACAAAACTGACAATGACGATAGACGAAAGAATTGAAACTTCCTGCTCACGAGTCACGGCAGACTTTTCCGCGATCACATCATCCAACGGTACATGATGGATGGCCATTAAAGTTGAGCTGGGTCCCACTCATGTGCATGTCTTTACCAGATCCAACTCCCGAGCGCATACTTTTGGCATGTGCTTATAACTTGAACTTTCCTCTTCGGTGGCATCATTTCAGGCGTCCCTACATCACCGAGCGCACGGTTGCTTCGTTTTCCTCCACAAATAGTTAAATTAACATGTTCCACAATTATTTCTTGTTTTTTTTTTTTTTAATTATGTTATACACATGTTATCACTGACATTGCATCAGACATTACAATTAATATTTATAATAATACATAATCGTTCGTTGCCAAGATGAAATCGGGATACTTTAAAACCGAACTCACCTCTCGGCTGCACTTACTCCACCACATTTCAAGAAAGCAGACTGCTCTACTCGACACACCAAAACACGTGATCTTTAAACCCTCACAAATATTAGTCTCTACACTCACATTTCGTTAGGAAGAGACTGTCTCAACTCAATTAATTGATAATTGAAATCTTGGCTTGCATGTCTTTCTTATGGAGAACGACACTTCTGTCAGCGTTGTAAGTCTGAGGTTCTCCCGATCAAAAGGCTGGTCACAATTATTTCATGTTACATGAGTTGAGTTTTATCTTCATTTTTAACACAAAATCGAACGCGAAGTTTGTGAAAGCTAAATTCGTGATAAATCCTGGATTAAAATTTTAGAATAATGATAAAGCTTACAAATTAAATAGAAATTAAAAAAATTGTATGCCAAATAATTGATGGCAATGTGTTAGAAGATAGATATGTTTGTCCCTTTTTTTATTCTTAACCACTTATGATTTCGTGGCTAGTTTCTAATCCACGCTTATATGACCTTGCACAACTCGACTATAAGTCTCCGCCGAATTCCACATGATTCTCCCAACAGCACGTACTGGGCTACAACTCAAACTCTGTGAAAAGAAATACGCTAAGCCCACTTAAGAACTCCATTGCCTTTTATGTACCAAAACTTTGTTGGTTGTTTGTCCCTTTTTTTTTTTTACAAAGGAATCTCACTTCTCTATTTCCTTTCAGGATAATGCATTTATGTTTGTCCTTTTTTTTTTGTTTTTAATTGAAAAGCAAGAACATTAAATTCCTATTGAATAAATGGATTTCAAAAAACAAAATTGATAAAATGAATATAATCTGTAAAAAGGGTGCAGAAATACAAATTATTAAACATTGACGCGTTTTTATGACTAAAAAAGAAATACAAAATCAATAAAATGAAAAAAAAAAGGTGCTCTAATTAATTCACGTTCCAACATATAAGAATCAGGATGTTTCCTCGACAAAAAAAGATATTAGAGATTAAAAAAAAAAAAACCGGGGGAAAATTGGATAGCCTCAATTCATGGCCATCATGAAATTGTGAAAAATCTGCGGTGATTTATCCATGTGATGCATTAGGCTCAAACCAATTTTCCTCTATGTACATATGGGACATGGTAGCTTCTTGGTAATCAATTCAAGCTATCATCTTTAAGAGACTGTGTCAAAATTCTACTAAAATAAATAAAATTATCATTCTTTTATGTTAATTTGCATATGTATATGGGGCTCCATCTAAGTTTTGATCATATATATATGGTGAGATTATTTTAACTTAAATTATTAACATAAATTTTAAGTCATTATTTGTGGGATCCAGCTAGTAGTGGCTTTACATATGTAAAATTTATAAATTTATATAAAATTGTTAACACAAGTTTTTTGCTCTTTAAATTTATGAAAATGCTCTAGTTCCATAAATATTTATATATTTATATTAGTTATTTTGCCACTCATTATCAAAATTCTCTAACAAAGTTCAAAAATTTTAAAACTTGTCCCCGACCTTTACTGAACTTAACAGTCCCAATTTTTATTTTTTTATTTTTCCTTATATTTGAAATCTATTGAGCCGGACAAGATTATTGACTTGTCATTGGCATGCCTGAACCAATGAATGGACAATGGAGTCATCAAATAAAATAATGTTGACAATTTTTATATTATTAAATTAACCTCTCATGTACATTATCACGATCAACATTAATATTTATCAAATGGACATACGAATGATGAGTGGGTCTATAAGTTTATGGGGATTTTCGGTTTCTCCTAACAAAATGAATATATATCACTTGCCAGTGATTATTTTCTTAATATTTAATAACCTTTTGGACATTATAATTTTATAACATTATCTTAATTTTTAAATATATTTTTATTTATATTAAATAAGTCATATAAATTGAAATCATAATTAAAAAATTAATATTAAAAGACAGAAATATAGGTTTGATATGAACAAAAAAAATTAATTATGAGATATTTTTCTTATTTTTTGTCATTTTAAAATATTTTTCTTTAATAAATATATATTTTATGTACATTCATAAAATTATATATTAAATAATGACATATTCATTTTGCACATCTATTTTTTTTTTTAAATATTAAGAGAGTTATTAAAAATTATCGAGAGATAAGTAGTATATAATAATTTTAACTCAGAGAACCGACAATCTCCGTATGTATGTATATGTATGTGTGTGTGTATATATATATAAAACTGAAGCATAGTTAAGTTGCCCGCTAATAAAAAGCTATTCCACATGAGATTACAAACCCACAACTATTTCATCACCATTCTCCAACTTGGCAATGGCTTTTTATCCACTACAACACGCTCTCTTCATCTTCATCTCCATAACTATCTATGGTTCTTTGAACTTTCTATTTTCTTCTAATGAAAAGAGCTTGAATTTTCCAGCAAGCAAAAGTCAAAATAGTTCCATAAAAAGCCAGATAATTGAGCTGGCCAATGATCAAGACACACTGAACTGGATGAAAAAGATAAGGAGGCAAATTCATGAGAACCCAGAACTTGCTTACGAAGAGTTTGAGACCAGTGAGCTCATTAGGCGAGAACTTGACCAACTTGGTATTGCTTATCGATGGCCGGTAGCCAAGACTGGAGTTGTAGCCACCGTTGGATCTGGCTCTCCTCCTTTTGTTGCTTTAAGAGCGGATATGGATGCTTTGCCAATTCAGGTCAGTTCTATAATTAATTAATACTTCATCATATGATGTAGATATTAAATATTTGAAGTGCTAGCTTTGAAGAATATATGGAATCCGCACAACACGGCAACAAAATAATATCTTTTAAAATTGTGTTCTGTGGACTAAATGTGTTAAGAGCCATGACCCACAGGTGAGGAAGCTGATTCTTGGCTGCTTTTGTTAATTTGATAATACACAATTAGACTGAAACATGTGATACAAAGTTTCAACATAATAAAACAAAAGTTCAAATTGGCAGTCATAAGTAACAAAACATATTTTCAAGTGAGAATATATATGATTTTTCAGCGTAGCTCGCTGTAATTGATGTCGATGATTAGGAGCTTTAAACCAGTAGACCAGCTTCTTATTTTGTTGAAAAGAAAAATCAAGGACAAAGAAATTAAACATGGCGTTAATAGATGCTTCCGTGGGACATATTCCTGAGAAGCATCATGTCATTAATTGCTTCATGAAGGACTGAAAGTCGCCACATTTTTATTATTTAAGAATATTTTAATATGTCCTGCCATTTTTAATTTTGTACCATAATAACAGTTAAATCCCCAGCTGACTTGTTAAGGCAGATAATTTGTCCATCATTATATTTTTATTTTCTGCTTTTCACTGTATACTCTCTCTATTATATACATCATGGCTATGCGTGATGAGGACATAGATGAAGGAAAAAAAAAATTATTTTCATCTAGTTAAAGCATAAATGCTATTGGGCATGTCCATTCTTAATTTGTTCAGATTTTTACCAGGCAACTAATTAATTAAGTTATGCTGCATTTTAATATAAATTGATCAAAATTTTCAAGTTAAAATAAGCATATGTTTCTGTGGGTTGTGTTTATGCTTAACTCTGAACACATGCCGCTTTCATGCCAAACGGTTCTGCCTCTTTGCAGGAATTGGTAGAATGGGAATACACGAGCAAAATAGATGGGAAAATGCATGCCTGTGCCCATGATGCGCATGTCGCAATGCTCCTTGGTGCTGCAAAGATTCTGCAAGAAATGCGTGAAACATTGAAGGTAATTGGTGGAATTATTTATTCAAAATTTTGCTAATACGTTCAGAATTTTCTCCTCCTCCTTTCTTTAAAACCGAATTAATTTTCATTTGGTGTTCCGACACAGGGCACTGTTGTTCTCATATTTCAGCCAGCTGAGGAACGAGGAACAGGTGCAAAAGATATGATTCAAGAAGGTGTTCTTGAAAATGTAGAGGCCATTTTTGGATTGCACTTGGTGCATAAGTATCCCACTGGCGTTGTTGCTTCACGGCCTGGAGATTTTCTAGCTGGTTGCGGGAGCTTTAAGGCCAAAATCAGTGGTAAAGGAGGCCATGCTGCAAGCCCACAACACTGCATTGATCCAATTTTGGCGGTTTCATCGTCAGTCATTAGCTTGCAGAATATTGTTTCCAGGGAAATAGACCCATTAGATTCCCAGGTAATTATTAGACATATACACTTAATCAGAATTTCGAGCTTTCCCTGCCCCTAACAAGAAAGTTGGGGCATGGCAGGTGGTTTCGGTAGCTATGATCAATGGAGGGAGCGCGTACAATATTATCCCAGACTCGGCTACAGTAGCTGGAACTTTTAGAGCTTTCAACAAAAAGAGCTTCAATGCACTCAGAGAAAGAATAGAAGAGGTACTAATTTAATTACTGCACTTAATTCTAAAAGCCGTTAATATCACATCAAGATTCACAAATACAATTTCTTTGATTTGGTCAAGATTATCAAAGGGCAGGCGGCTGTATATCGGTGCTCTGCTGAGGTTGATTTTTCCGGAAGGCAGCATCCTACACTTCCTCCGACCATGAATGATGTAAGAATATATCAACATGTAAGGCGTGTAACGGCTGAAATATTAGGTGAAGAAAACATCAAACTAGCGCCAATATTCACAGGGAGTGAAGATTTTGCTTTCTTTTTAGATGAAATACCAGGATCATTTCTATTATTAGGAATGCTAAATGAGAGTGTTGGATCTTTGTACCCTCCGCACAGTCCTTATTTTACCATTGATGAGAATGTGCTTCCCATTGGAGCTGTAATTCACGCTGCATTTGCTCATTCTTACCTTGTAAATTCTGGAAAACTAAGTTAATTGAAGCATATATTAGCATACGGCATATATATGTAAATGTACATTTCTAGCGAGCACTAGAAGCTTAAGGCAGCCAACTTTTGCCCTTATCATTGGTATCTTGGTCTCTCGGAGAAGGGAGTTGGTTGGTTTGCGGTTTTTCCAACAAGCAAAGCATCATTCGAAAAGCCAATATTTGAGTATCTGTTTGCAGTTTACCATTTTGATTCTGCATGGGACATTAATTAGCTAGTTTGGAGTTTTAATTATTAATTATTGATGATTAATGAGGCGGCATCTGTTTTTTCACCTGATACAATACATTGCATCCCATATCCATTGGGATTGTGGTGTGCGGCTTATCAATTAATAAACATCAATAACCCGACTAATAGTATGTAGCTAGATTAAGAAATAGAAACCATCATGATTCACGACATTATTCAGAAAAGATAAAAATATATATCCACCCAAAACTAGAAAATAAAAAGCATACAGGAAGCAAAAAACGTCGACACATGCGATACCAAAAAAACCTGAAGGACAACACACTGAGAGTCTGAGAACGGCCGCAGCTTTCTAAAGACCAAGAAAAGCGACAATGAAGGCAAGGAATCCAATAATCATCGATGGCGATGTGAGGTTGCCAAGATTATCCGAGGGTGATGGGCCGGGGGATGGACTCATAGCCATATTAGGCATATTCGGGTCCATGGCGACCGCGGCCATAGCCAACACAGCAAAACAAACCACGAACATCGTTGCTTTCGTGCTAGAAGCCATTTTTGTTTAGGACTTGTGAGGATTGATCGATGGGTGAAAGAATACTGGTTGCTGATTTGTATTTATATTGTTTGGATGATACAGGTTCGATAAGGCTAAAGCGAAGGAAGCATATGTATCCAATGAATTAATCTAGGGCTGTGTTGTCATCTAAATTATTCGACCAATTGCATTTATTGATGAGATCAATGATTAATCAATAAATATTGTTGTGCGGAAAACTCAAAGAACACTGATTAGTTTGCTTCTATTTCTTAATTGTGCTTTGTTTTGCGAGACGATTTTTAAACCCATATCATTTTCAATTTCAAACATAAACTCCTATTCATCAAACTAAGGTACCTGTATATTCCAACTAACTAATCTACCATTGTTACATTACACTAAAATTCTTTTGGCATTAATGATACAGTTGTTTTTCTTCTATTGCTGGTTTGTATTTGAAAGATGGAACACTGTGCGAATTAGTTTTTTTTTTTTTTTTTTTTTCAAGTTATTGCTGCAGTCAGGTACATAGAAGCTTAAAAATTTTGAAATGGGAGTCCGAAGTTTCTAACGCTGTCGTTGTAGAATGCACAATCAAATGGATGAATCTTGTTGTAGTTTTAAAACGGGGAGCTAGCATAGTATATATTTGGTTATTGTTTGATGAAGCAATGATGACAAATCAACTGGATTGATATGTACATCTCTCGTAGAAAACGTCAAATATAAATATTATTTTGCGGTTTCTACAAACTTATTTTTTTTTAATTACACGAGACTATTACTTAAGAGTACAACTCATGTTGCATGAAATTATTAATTTATATAAATTCTTATGAAATACCGTCTAGATTTTTACCTTTACTAATATTCAAGGGATAGATCATGGGATGAAGCAGCCATTGATGGCTAATGATAAGGGTACTTTTAGAATGAAGTTAGGCTTTATTAAAATTTATGATATTGATGAGAAAGAGTGGGCAATAGTATGGTTATGAACTAAATTGAACAATCAGTTTTTTTAGAAAATAATAATCTGAATAAAAAAGAATTGTTTCAATTTCTGATTCGATTTAAGATTTTTCAGTTTTAAATCGTAATTTTCTTTGCATTTTCTTATTTTTTCAATTTTTAATTTTTTCTCATACAAACCGACCGATTTTTTCTTTTAATTTTAAAAACCGAATTCTTCCGGACATCGGTCCTCACACTGTTAATATATGTAAATATGTAATGGCCTTTAGAAGCAGGGTTTTAAAGGATAAGAAACAGGGTGCCAATAGCACCGCCCAGAGACTTGGATCAGACACAATAATAAAACAGCCCATGCCACGGCATTGAAATGACATTGGGTTGTGTTAATGTTACCGTAACCGTGACTTGTGACTTTCGAGACCCTTACCACTTTCACTAATTTCGTATTTCTTCTTCGAGCTATCTCGGAAGCTCGCCACTCGCCAGCCGCTTAATCGCTCGCTCTTGGTCGGCTTTATTCAAATTCTCCACTGGCTTCGACACTTGGCGCTAGCCCTCTCATGGGCTCCACTTCAACTATCTCTCTTTACTCACATACCAAGCTTTCGCATCAGGCCCAACCTGTTTTATCTCGCTCTTTCTGTCAAGCGCGAGGCGCCCCGCTTCCGTTTGCGCTGCCGTTTATTGGCACGAGAAGGTGTTTCAGGCTTAAGCGTTTGGTTGTGAAGGCTGCTGCTCGGCCAGAGAGAGGCCCGAGACAACGGCGAGTTTATAGGCAGTCTCAGAGTGACAACGCTTTGACCACCGCTCCGGTCAAACAGATTGCCTCTTTTGTCGTGCCTGCCGGTGTGTTCGTCGCCGCTACATTCGGTACGCAAGTTTTTCTAATCACTGAATTTTAGCTGAATAATAATTGCTAATTTATCCAATTACTGTCACATGTCTGTATTGTATATTAATAAGCATTTGCAATTTACTTTGATAAAATGTCTCTCAGTAGTCGTACTAATTTAAGTTCAGCTAACAGTTCTATGGAAATTGGTGGAGAATCTCCTTATGCGAAAACCGTCAAGGCCAAGTAAATCTACTGCCGAAGGGATGAATTGGTCCGTAGGAGCCGGCACAAATTTGCTATCCGGCTTCACTGGAAAGTTATTCCGCGAGTCAAAGCAGACTCTCAATGAATTTGCAAAAGAACTCAGGGCTTTCAGCAGTGTTGACATGTCAGGTATATTATATCTAAGGGTGATTTTCTGGAGGCTTTAATATATATTCTCAGGAATGCAGTGTAGAACCCAATTCTTGTAACAAAGATGTGCTTGCTTACATGAGATTTTGGGCAGGACGCAACTTTGGAGATGAAGGATTATTTTTTCTTGCAGAGAGCTTGGGTTACAATCAGGTTGGATTTCTTGAATAATCTATCATTATGTTTCATATTTGTTAGGTGAAGTGATGACCATGGCTATGGTGTCGCTCCTATTGAGTTAATGGACTGTGTTTTAATTGTGTTTCAGACTGCTGAGGAAGTTAGTTTTGCTGCAAATGGAATAACTGCTGCTGGAATTAAAGCCTTTGATGGCGTTCTTCAATCAAACATTGCATTAAAGACACTAAATCTTTCTGGTAACCCTATTGGAGATGAAGGAGTGAAGGTGAGCACAAGTCACCTTGCTGATGTTTTATAAATTCTTTTCTAATTATCTCCGTTGATTGAGTGAGCCAAATGGAATATGCCATAGTGGGTCTTTAAGTTAAAAGATAGTTCAGGATCAATTTTTTCTTATGCTTTGTCTGTTGCTTTAGTTGTAAATTGGCATCAGTTCCACCAGTGTATCGAATTGTCGACCTGCATGATTAGTGCCATCTTGTAAGTGATGCTGATGTATCTTTTGCATCACATGTTTTACGTGTCTGGAAATTATTTCTTCAGTTTAGAATTGCTATTATGAGCGGAGACAATTTTTGTGATTCCATTGGGTAGGCTTCTTCTATTTGCTAATTTTTTTTTTCACTTTGATTAGATTATTAATAAGGATTCTCATATTCAAAGTCTAGATTGATTTTTATGATTAAAAGTAGCAGTTCTTATTTTTCTTTTGTTTATCACGATTGTAAATATCAGCCTCAAATTTCCTGGGCATTTTGGATCATTATAGTTATAACCTTCTTAATACTTTAAACGTGCTCCATTTACTTGTCCTAATCCATATTTGCAGTGCCTGTGTGATATATTAGTGGACAATGCTGGTATCGAGAGGCTCCAACTTAGCAGCGTTGACTTGAGGGATGAGGTTGGTTTGCTTTTAGCATCAAAACTAGTGCCTACATGAGTTCATTCCTGGTCCTCCCAAGGAGAGAAGGGCGTCTTTCAGATGATGATTTATTGATTTGCCTAAATTGTATACCGCTTTTTGGTGCAGGGTGCGAAGGCTATTGCAGAGTTGCTGAAAAAAAATCCAATCTTGCGTGTTCTTGAACTTAACAACAATATGATTGATTATTCTGTATGCACTAATCTTAAACATTCTTTTCATAGGTTTAAAATGGATCTGTTTGTCAAAGTTTCGGATATTAATACTGTTTTGAAATATCGTTGGAAATGGAGGTAGGGGTTTACCAGTCTTGCTGAAGCTCTTCTTGAGAATAGCACTATAAGAAGTCTACATCTTAAGTGAGTGCATTTTTCGCCTATTATCTTCTTCTCTCCTTTTTAAGCTTTTCTAAGATGTGGAGTCCACCTAAGGATGAAATTTATTTTTTTGTGGTATAAGGATATGTTATGGAATATCTTTTTATTGGGCAGTCTTAGATTAAAGTTTTCTGGTATTGCATTTTTCTTTGTGGGGCTTTTGAAAATTTCTAACATTCTGTTATCATTCAAGTGGCAACTATGGTGGTGCTCTGGGGGCTAATGCTTTGGCTAAAGGGCTTGAAGGGAACAAATTATTGCGGGTATGTGTCTTGTTAAATTTGGCAATTTTTTATGTTTACTTTCTTCTTTCAGCTTCGCATAGATCACATTATTGTCTATAATCTGTTTAGGACTTTCTAACATTATGTTCAATGGAAAATATGATGCTCAAATATGCTGGATGAATATCTTTAGTTTTATGCAATGAAAAGTAAACCAGAAAACTTAGATTTTGCTGAATCATGAAGTGATATTTAAATTATACATCAATGATGTGTCTGAACGTACTGCGTTGGCTATCAAGTCAAGGTGGGAACAATATATAATGATTCCCTGTCCCTCTTGGGAAAGAGGCAAAGTCCTAATATACATTCCATATGTAAGCTTGTTATGATATTTGAGTTGGAGTTTGAATCTTAAAAAATGAATTTTTTTTTTGGTCCTCCCCTACTTTGGCAATATTTTGCCTATTTCCTGCCTAGTTCTTGTTTAGGTAACTTTCTTATGTCTGTGGAGCATTGATATCTTTCACTTAAAAGACTTGGGTCTTGACTTAAGAGAAGACCAAATAGTTCTCCTTTTCAAGGGATATGAAACTAATAGCTAAATTATATGTTCAGGAACTTCATCTTCATGGAAATTCCATTGGAGATGAAGGAATTCGTGCCTTGATGTCTGGTCTATTTTCTCGTAAAGGTTTGTTTTACTGCTGTCATTGACACTTTAAGTTACCAAACATTTGACTATATTACAGTTAAGCTGACATGTTTTTATATGTTCCAGGGAAACTTGCAGTTCTAGACATTGGCAACAACTCAATTAGTGCAAAAGGTGCCTTTCATGTTGCTGAATATATCAAGAACTGCAAGAGCTTGTTGTGGTTAAATCTTTACATGAATGACATTGGTGATGAGGTATTCATATTCTCAATAGTTAGCCATGCTTGTAAATTTTTCAAGTTCTCCAATTGCGGTTTAAAGTTACTAGAGTTTGTGGATCACTCTGAGATTATCAAATGTAACTATAGAGAGAAATTATTATTGACAGAATATATTTGGATGGAAGAAAACTAATCGGTTGTGTTCTTTTTTCAGAAAACCAATCAACTTGTAGTATCTACCTAGATGCATTCTGTATTAATTGCTTCACATTTTGGACTTGCCCCCCTTGTTGATATTAATTGTTGAAAACTCATCAGGGAGCTGAAAAAATTGCAGATGCTCTGAAGCAAAACCGGACAATAACAACCATAGACCTGGTGAGGAGAAATTAGTTTTGCTTATTACTTATGTCTTGTGTCTTTCCTTATCTTTTGGAGGTCTGCATTGAGTTGTTCATTAGATGACAATGAATAATGCAGGGAGGAAATAACATACATTCTAAGGGAGCCAGTGCAATAGCCCGGGTATTGAAAGATAATTCTGTCATCACAAGTGTGAGTCCTTGACCATCATTTTGATCTACTTATTCATTATTATTATTACTGTTTTAACTTGAGCATGATGACATGATTCTCCTCTCTCTCTCTCTCTCTCTCTCTCTCTCTCTCTCTCTCTCAGTTGGACCTGGCTTATAATCCCATTGGAGCTGATGGAGCAAAGGCTTTATCAGAGGTTCTGAAGTTCCATGGAAACATAAACACCCTTAAGCTTGGTTGGTGTCAGGTAATTCCACTGTTATGAGTCTTCTTGTCTTGAGCTTCTTCTCCCCCCACTCCCCCAAATTTTTAAACTAGAGTGATGAAAAAAAAAAAAAAATTATTGCAGATAGGAGCCGCTGGTGCAGAATTTGTTGCAGACATGTTGAGATATAACAACACCATATCAATACTGGACTTGCGGGCAAATGGACTTAGAGATGAAGTATGTTCTGGATGTAATGGTTTATCTTTCTTTCATTCAGCATTTATTCTCTTAACCTTATGTTGTTCTATTCTTTGTGCATCAATAATTTGCAGGGCGCGAAGTGCCTGGCTCAAAGCTTCAAAGTGGTCAATGAAGCTTTGACGTCAATTGATTTGGCATTTAATGAAATAAGGGTTAGTAATATAATTTTTTTTCCCCCTTTTTTCTTTTTTCACATATTGATTGTTATGAAAGCAGTAACATTATTGTACTGTCTCACATTGGGTTTGTATACAGGACGATGGGGCCTTTGCTATAGCTCAAGCACTCAAGGCTAATGAAGATGTCGCAGTCACATCTCTAAACCTTGCTAATAATTTTCTTACAAAATTTGGCCAGGTAATATCACATTTTATTCTTTTTTACTGCGTCAAATAAAATTTCTGTTTCACTCCTGGTGCATAATTATATTGTAATGGACCTATGTACCATGCAGAGTGCTCTCACAGATGCAAAAGACCTTGTATATGAAATGAATGAAAAGGAAGTCAACATTTTTTTCTAGAAGATCTTTCATATAATAGTCAGTTGCTGTGTATTAGAACAGTGGCCCATTCTTTCTGTTTATTCTTTTGCCGGCGAGTAATGGTAAGAACTCCATCGCTTAAGTCAGATATGAGAGGTGTAACCAACATCAATTACCTGAGGAACATTTGGAATTTTGACATTGAGCAGTTGTAGTCAGCTTTACCATTTTTGTTTAAATGATTTTTCTTCAATCAGAGCTCAAGATTAATATATCTGCGCATCCGATTCTCTTGGTCTACTATAATGTTATTGGACTAGGAAAAGTTAATCATAGTGCAAGTGCTATATTCGCAAGTAAAAGTTAATCATAGTGCAACTGTTATATTCGCAAGTTTTTGGTAATTGGGTAGGCTCTAAATATTCTGGATTTGTAATATTAGCTTATCAGCTAATGGATTTTGATTGTCAAATTTTGGAATTTATTCTACTTAAAAGTTTCATCCCTACAAGGTTCGATTGATAAGCTGATGTTGCCCATAATGGTAAATGCATATGGTTTTGATTAATTAGCAAGTTGGTGATGGCGTAGTTTAAGGAGGAGATAGGAAAGGCCGCGCCATGCGAATTAAGAACACGGGTGGCCTTTCCTCTCTGCCCCACCCCACGCCTGGGTGCTGGCTCGGGAACTGCAATTGCAAATTGATGGATTGTCTTAGGAATATGCGGTAATTTCGTGCCCTGAATGAATTATGGACTCTTAATGTTTATATTGCATGGCTTTGGATCCTCCAAAAGATATTGCGCTCATACCAGAGTTCTTGTTATGGTGGATGAATATTTTTAATTAAGGATTTTGTTAAGTTACATTTAATGTAACTTACAATCTTTATGTGTCCTCGTATGAACCACATAAAATTATGAGACTTATCATTTGTGTGGTTCTCATGAGAACTATAAGTTACATTGAATGTAACTTAGAGGTTCCCTTTTATTAATTATGCTTGGGAGGTTGGGAAGCACACTTGTTAACAGAATTAATTTAAAATTTAAGGCCTTATCGTAGATCGGAACTAGAGGTGGCAAAAAAGCCCACCTGGACTGGACCCGTCACATGCGGTCCGGGGTAAAATCCGGACCGGATAGAAGGAAAAAGTGGGTCCGGTCATTGAAAATTCATACCCGGGTGTTTTCGGGTACGGGTCCGGTCACAACACTAAGAACTGGGACCCGGACCGTGCCCGGTTTTTGTTAAGGTTAAAAAAAAAAAAGAGGAGAAAATTGATATTGGAGTTATGATATGTATTATGTAATATGTTGGGTGTTAGTATGCCCCATTTATTTAGATTATTTGGTGATTAATTGATTATTGTAATGTTGAATTTAAATTTTTTATAGGGATTGAATGAATTTAGTTTAGAAATTGAATAAATTTAGATGCTAGATAATAGATTGAAATAATTTTTGTTTTCGACAGATTTTGGTGGGTAAGAAATGGAAAATCTATCTAGAACAATAAATTTGTATTTTCGGGAAATGAGGTACCTCACTAGGTCGTTGTGTGTTTCTAAAATTAAAGGAGGTAAGAAGGGGTGAAGAATGTGGTGACAGTGGAGGAGGATCTGAAATAAGAGAAAGGTCCCAGGAGTGGCGCACTGCAAGCAGTGGCGAGGTTAGAGGTGGCCAAAGTGCGTTCACTGCTCAAGTTAGCAAACTCAAGCTTTGTGTAATGAAGAGAGCTTTCCAGCCCTCTGTAAATGGAGTTTTGAGGTTGAAGAAAACTTATTTTGTGGAGTGTGAGTGTGAATATTCATGGGGTGAATGAAAAGTTCTCGAGAATAGAGTTTAGGCACCTTTATATATGAGGTACCCTGGCGGCCATGTGGTGAATTTTCATTGGTTCTTGTTGTCTTTACTTTTATCATTTGTAGTTTGGGAGCATGCTTGAGGATCGGGTGGCGATCGCGTATCCGTCATTCTATGTGGCCTTGTATTTGGAGAGTGGTCAGGTGTCCGTGAGGCTGTTTGGTGAAGCAGCTAGGGGACCACTTTTTGGCGAGGTAGCATTGTCCTCTTTCTGTCTGTTGTTTGATCGTGGTTTCAATAGAATCGGCGATCGCTTTAGGCGATAGAGGCGTCTCGTGGCGGTTTTGGAGTTTTCAAAGCGCGATGTCGAGTACCACGATATGGGTGCCCCACTCGTGGGGTACCCCTGGTTAAATGGGGTACCCCCTGGTTGCATGGGGAACCTCAGATTGCATGGGGTATCCCAATTTATGCGGGGGTATCAAGTGGTGCAATTACGGTATTATCTTGTGGTTATCAGGGTGGTGGCTGGATCATGCCATGGTGGTAGTCTGCTTTGATCTTTTTTATCTTTAGTTTTTCGCTTTTAAACAATTTTTATTTGTTATTTACTTAAAATTTATTAAGTAGGTTTAAATAATTAAGATGTTGTAATAATTTTATTACATAAATTTTTTTCTTTTTAATTTAAAATGCGGGTAGAAAAAATCTAGATAAAAAACCTGTGCCTAGATAGTACCGGGCATATACCCGGCCCACATAGAAAAAATCCGGGCACGGTCCGGGTCTGGGCACCTATGTGTGGCATGCGGGTAGATCCCGGGCACCCCCAAACCCGGACCCGACCCGAACTTTTGCCATCCTTAACTGGAACCGTCTTCACTCCTTGTCTCCTTCCTGCTCAGCTTCAACCCCATTGCCACCCCCTCGTCCTCTAAGTTGGAACTAAAATTTATATGTTTATTGATGTCGCTTCAATTATGTTGGTTCACCAATTATTTATATAAAAAACCCTTTTTAATGAAAATTCAATGACCAAATATGGAAAAACGAGGCAAAGACCATTCGAAAATGAAATGTGAAGCATCGTATGCCGGTATGTCCAAAGCAATGAGTCGACGGGCGAAGGATGAATGTGCGTGGGTTGCCGGGGACCGGGGAGGCATATGCATATGACATGGATGATATTCGTATGATCTCATTCATGCTCATTGTGCACGCTACTAACTACGACCGGCTTTCTGCCACAATCTGTAAAACGGGGGAGGGGTTATACATATTAACTTTGAATGGATTTGAATACACGTGTTTCAATGTTATGTTTATTTTTATTTTTTAAATATTAAAATATAAGTGATATTTTATTTATTTTATATAACTAAAATATTTTATGTATGATTATTTAATATTTTTATTTTTATAAGTTAAAATGAATTCATGATTATGTTTTATAGTTTAAAAAATAATTATATTTTATAGAGATATTTTAAGATATAATAAATATTTTTCATTCAGTCTTTTTTCTATTTAAAAAAAATCAAAAAATTATTTTTTAATCAAGATGTAATTATCAAAACATCAAGCAAGCATGAGTTATAAAAAATAAACGAGTAATCCTTTTCTTTTAAAAAATCAAAAATTAATAACCTGTTGCTCGTTAAGCCCAGTAACAGTTGTCGCCATCTTATGACTTGTCTCTCTGCATCTACTTCTAAAATTAAGAGTTGTCCTCTGCGATCTACATGCATTTCTGTTCAGTGCCACTTGCTTGGCAAAGTTACTATAAGTTAGGGGTCACTACTTTTTAAAAATTTATGAAACGCAAGGTAACACTAAAAAAAGTTTTCCAAGGAAACCTTCAACTTTATATTTTGGCAACTCCAAATAAAATTTTTAAGAAAAATTTCAAGGACGACGACGATCCCAAACTAAAATCTTGGCTCCGGCGCCATTACGTCATGGATAGAAATTGATAGATAGATTGGATATTTCTTTTCTTTTCTTTTTCTGTCAAGGGCTGGCTCATCAGCCAAAAACTAATTAATTTCATGATCGCAAAACGACGTTTTTATGTTACGTTTAATGTTTAAGCTGCTACTCCGCTTTCGGTGGCGGTGGCGACTAGGGATGGCAATGGGCACCACCCGCAGCGGATTTGCCATTACCAAACCCAAACCCGCACAAAATTTAAATTATCAAACACACCAGAACCCAGCGGTTTGATAATTACTAAACCCATGAAATTGATAATAATTTTTTTTTTTTTTTATTAAAATTATAAATGTTTAATATATAAATTTATAATAATAATCTCAAATTCCATATAACATACTCAATTTTATATTTGAACAATATAAATGAAAAATTAAAATTTTAACATCAATCCAACACAAATTATGCATTTAAAATTATAAATGTTTAATATATAAATTTATAATAATAATCTCAAATTCCATATAACATACTCAATTTTATATTTAAACAATATAAATGAAAAATTAAAATTTCAATATCAATCAAACACAAATTCACGAATTCAAACTAATATACAAAAATAACAATTATATTTCATTTTATCATTTAAAATAAGCTCCAAGACAAGATATTCATTTCATTCACCACCACAAGCACCCATCCAACACGATGTCTATAATAATAATTAAGATTAATATTTTCAAATACTAATTCGAAGAAAAATATTATAATAATAAAATAATTCAGGTATTAAGTTAAAGAAAAATAGTACATACAAAATTATAATAGGTAGATGGGCATGCGGTTAAGTCAAAGGAAAAATGTCTTTAATTTTAACTTGCGTGACTTTAGAATGAGAGATGTAGCGTCACATACATACACAACTTTAGCCTTTAGTTAATTTAAATAATTATATTATTTTCCTAATACATTTTTAAATTAAATTTAAATTTAAAATGTTTTAAAAAATATTCTTGGGTTTGGTGGATATTAAATGCAGTGTCAGGATATAAAATATCTACCAAAGCGTGTATGCGGGTTTTAGTTTATATCTAACCCGCCAATGACGGATAAAATTACCATGCGGATTTTGTGGCGGTTGAAATGCGGGTTTGTGGGTATAATTGCCATCCCTAGTGGCGACATTAATTTTTTTTTTTCAAAAAAGAGAAATGGAGTACAGCTAGCTATTTATTGGGAATTTGGAAATTCGATTAGAGTAATCTTCTCGTCTCTCTGTCTCTGCGCATATTACAGATGGAGACATGCCCTTATTCCAGGCAAGGCGATTCTCGGCCCTATCATCCATTACCCTTTTTTTTTTGCCACCATAAAAAAAAATAGCTCTGATATGTTCTATATATGTATTTGTATGATGCATAATTCTCTTTGGTCATTTAAATCGAATTTCTGATTGTAATACTAATATTAAAAAAAAAAAAAAACAGACTCATAGACATGCACGGGCTGTATTAAAAAAAAAATTGATAGGATGGATAGATATTTTTTATTTTGGGATACAATGGGATAGAGAGAAATTGCTATACATCAGATGTTTTTCTGTTTTTAAAAAAAATTGTCATGGACCGTGTAAATAATTGCAACAGTAGTTGGGTAGTTGGTAATTGCATTCCCAAAGGAAAGAAACAGCTTTAAATGAATAAATAGCCATCCATGGCGTTTAGACCCTAAGCTAGTGAGTGCCAATTCTGGCAAAAACTGCAGGCTTAGTAAGTTCTGTACCTTCTGAGTCTTTTTTTTTTTTTTTTAAAAAGAGTAATACAAGTAACACAGAGAAACTCACTGCTTCTGAGTTCTTATAGAGGTGATGCAATTCTCAAACATGGCGTCTCGCTTATTTCTTCTTGCAGCGATTGTGCTCTTTTGCATAGCACTAGTAAGTGAAGCGAGCACACTACCTCATGTTACACGCTGTTGAAATTAATTTAGAAATAACTTAATTATTTATGCACCATAAAAATAGTTTCTGCATCTGCATGAAATTCTTTGGTTCGTTTCTTTATTACCATCCTACTTGCTTTGCCTGCAGGCTTCATCTGATGCCAAGATTGATAATCAAAACACCCAGCGGGGCCAGGAGGTCAAAGGAGCTAATAGAAGGCTTTTGACATCCGTCGGTACTCAGCTTCTTCTTCTTTTTTTTTTTTTTTTTTTATTTAATTTAAACCTTTGTTTTATATATGGGATCACTGTTAGCTTATGTTGTAGCAGATTGTGGAGGGCTGTGCAGGGTAAGATGCAGCTTACACTCCAGGCCAAACGTGTGCACAAGAGCTTGCGGGACATGCTGTGCGAGGTGCAACTGTGTTCCTCCTGGAACCTCAGGGAACAGAGAGATGTGTGGGAGATGCTATACTGACATGACTACTCATGGCAACAAGACCAAATGCCCTTAATTAATTATATATGCATGCCGTTTCAAAGGCTATCTCTTGAATATAAATACGTATTAAGATAATGCTAAGTTAGTAAGTTGTTTCTTGGCACTGTTTGCTTTGTTGATAGAATGAAGTGTTCTCAAGTTAATAAGTTGATAATGCTAAGTTAATATGTTTATTTAGAATGTGAGAGAAGAAAGGGGTCCTGTGCAAGTGTTATTGTATTTATTTATAAATTAATGAAGTTGAAGCTACTGGCTAGCGAAGTATTTAAATTTAGTTCTCCGTGTGTATGTGATGATCAGATAATAATCATAGTTTCTATAGATGATAAAATCTCCTATCTTGTTCTTATCTCCGACCAACCAGCCGATGAGTGCTGATGCATGAAACCATAGATGATAAACATTGAGATGCGTCTTATCGCCAACTTGTTCATGAAGCTTATCGAGGCTATTATGTATCACGTTGTGACAAACTTTGCCTCAGACTTGACCAACTACGTAACAAGACCTGCATATAATAAATTCTAACTCTATATATATATTAATATCAAATTAAGTTACAATAAAAACAAAGTATACTATTTATTAAGTAACAATAGAAACAAAATAAAAACATCTTGGTAACGAGGCAATTAATACAAAGACTCGAGCAGGATTCGCTTAGGTCGAGAATTAGGCATTTTTAGGTATTGTGTTATTGCAACTCTTAAATTATACTTTTTGCTATGTAAAAAATTGTAACTATAAAATAAAATTAAGTTGATTATCTGTAATAAATATAATTTTTTAAAATTAATTTCCACAAAAATAATATCTATAACTTAGCTATATATTATAAAGCAAAGTGAGAAATGATAGTTACCACATGATAGGTAACCCGTGTGAATCTTGAAATGTACCTAAATTTCCGTGGGTTGGGCCAAATAAATAGTGGATCTTGTTTTTGGTTTGGTTTGGTTTAAAGAAATAAAAGGCAAAACTTAGGTGCATTTTGATGTTCACATGGAGTGATTGCCAATTTACCATTGGTCGAGTAGCTCAGAACGAAGTATATACACATATTAGTCTTGTATTTGTTAAAATCTGGGACACAGTTTAATAATTTTTTGATACTTGAACAAATTCATGAACTTGAGTTTATATATAAAGTCCTTTTTTAGTGCAGGTGAGTGGTATTATATATAAATATAAATACTATTTGTCCAATATCCTAAGCACATTTGATCTAAGATAAATATTATAAATTGACTATCCACCAAAATTAGTGTAATCCTGTTACTATCCACCAAAATTAGTGTAATCCTGTTAATCACACAAAGTCTGCACAAGCTTATCGCATCCAAGTGAAATTTGTGGGTTGTGTATTTTTAGCACAGACGTCACTTGCATCACCCGCATCCTACGGACACGGCTTGATATTTGGCTATAAATATAGCCTAATGTAATACAAATTGTTTGTACCTTCATATATGAATGACAAAGCAGTGATTGTGGCTATACTCCTTTAGCCTTATTCCATTTGTCTCTCTTCCACTTCACTTAATTACTTGTTCCTTAACATTTTCTGTACTGTACCCAACAATACTACAACTATCTACATATATATATATATATATGTATGTATGTATGTGTATATGTATACACACACACACATATGAGCCTATGATTATCGTCCTTATTGTGTGTGCCCTTGTCCTTGTCTTGCATTTCTTCGCACAACCTTCATTCCCAAGGCCACTGAAAAGCATAAACAAAGGGATGAAGCATGTTCATTGCCCTGTTTTCCAGACCATTCACATCGAATTAAATAGCATGTTCTACAATACTTTACTAATCCTTAACCGTTTAATGAGAACGGTTAGTTGAAATGTGTTGTGCATGTTTCTGGAATTTACAGGCGAACCGTTAACGAGTAAACGGCTAACCGATAATTTTCAGTATGTTATTATTTACTAATCCTTAATCGTTTAGTAAGAACGGATAGAAGATTTTTGTTGTGCAGGTCTCTGGTTTTTAACGGCGAAAGGGTAATGACAAACGGTCAACCGTTTATTTGAAATTCAATGTAACTTTGACCCATAATGAATGGTTAGCAGTTAATGGTTATGACGATTCGTTTTACGGCGAAAAAAGGCTATAACGGCTAGTTTTCAGCTTCAACTATAAATAAGCTCATTCAAATCAAATCAAAAGCTGATCACAACACGACCATTGAGGTAATATCTCGATTATACAATCTTCGTTGAGCTTTAAACACTTTCATGCTTCATCTTATTCACACAATGGGTATCAATTTGTAATCTTCAATAGTGTAAGAGAAAAACAACTTGTAATTTTTGTTTTGAGTGATTGTAAGTGTTGGGATGCACTTCGGTTAAGAGATTGGGGATAATCTCTTCTTGTAAAGGTTTATTGACACCTTGGAAGTCAATTGTAAGCTTTTGAAACCTTGGAGGCTTGCTTAGTGGAATCCTTAAGCCTGGTGTGCTTGGAGGCGTGGACGTAGGCAGGGATAGCCGAACCACGTAAAATCATTGTGTTTGATCTCTTTTACCCTATCGCTTTACTTTTCATTGTACAATAATTTGTCTATTTCGAATTTGATTGCTTAGTTCATATTTCATTGAATTTTAGTTGCTTAATTTTTTAAAAACCCAATTCACCCCCCTCTTGGGTTGGCTAGTTAGTATTTCATTTGGTATCAGAGCTTGGTTCTCTTGTTAGGACTTAATGCAGAGTAAAGATCGATGGCAACTCAAAATGATTCAACCCTTAGGAAGGACAATCTACTAGACCACCGTTCTTTGGCCAGTGACTACCCATATTGGAAAACTAGGATGAGAATTTACTGCAAGTCTGAGACTACGAAATTTGGGAGGTTTTTTGTGATGGTTCTTTTATGCCCTTGACTAAAAATAAAGTTGGGGAAGATATTCCAAAACATTCACGGGAATGGAATGAATTGTAAAAGAGAAAAGCTTCTCTAAATTCCAAAGCTATGAATGCCTTATTTTGTGCATTAGATAAGAAAGAGTTTCATAGGGTGTCAAGTTGTGAAAGTGCTCATGAAATTTGGCACAAACTTGAAGTTGTCATGAAGGCACAAATCAAGTGAAAGAGTCAAAATCGCAGACACACTCGACAATATGAGATGTTCCAAATGGAACAAAATGAGAGTGTATATTCCATGTATACTAGATTTCTGAACATAGTGAACACCACTAGGAGAATTTCTTAAATAGAGAAAGTTAAGAAAATCATTAGGTCCTTACCTAAGGACTGAAGACAAAAAGAACCGCCATCGAGGAAGCCAAAGATTTAAACATTCTTATTTAATTAGTTCTCTTATATCTTATGACGAAGATTTGGCAGCTGAAAGAGAAAATGAAGAAAAGAAGAAAAATATTGCTCTCAAAGCTTGAAACATGAGTGATGGGAAAGTGAACCGGATAATGAAGAATTAGCTATGCTAGCAAGGAGATTCAGAAAGTTCTTCAAGAAAACCGGTGAGAAGAAAATTTAGACTTGAGAACCAAAGAAGAAGAAGCAATCAAATGCTATGAAAAAGTGCAAGAAGCCTGGCAATATAAGATCGGAATGCCCTCTTCTCAATAAGTTTAAGAAGAAAGCAATGGTGGCCACGTGGGACGATAGTGATGAAGAAACGAATGATGATGAAGAGCATCAACAAATGAAAAATCTAGCTCTTATGGCAATTAGAGATGAATCAAATGATGAATTAGATGAGGTAAATGATCTTCCTACTTATGATGAGTTACATGATACCTTTAAAGAATTGCATGATGAATTGATGAAAATTGGTAAAAAAATGTTTGCCTTAAAAAAAAGAAGATGGTAGAGCTTAAAAATGAAAATGATTCATTTAGTGCTAAGATTACATGCCTTGAATTAGAGAATAAAACATTGCTTGATAAAATTACTTTATTTGAGAATTCTAGCACTTCACATGAGCATCTAGAATCACATGTGAATGACTTAAAAAATGAAAATGAATTACTTAAAAAGAAGAGCAATGATCTAAATGAAATTATGCTAAAATTTACAAATGGACAAAAGATGTTGGATAACTTGCTAAATTCACAAAAGTATGTGTTTGACAAAGGAGGGATTGGTTATAAACCAAATTTGAAACAAAAATATTACAAGAGTTATTTTGTGAAAAGTAGCAATCAAGTTGTATGCCATTATTGTAATCAAAATGGTCATATGAAAAATAGATGCATAGTAAAAAGAAATGCATATTATGGTATGAAATATATTTGGGTTCTAAAAGATTTTTGTTGTGCAGGTCTCTGGTTTTTAACGGCGAAAGGGTAATGACAAACGGTCAACCGTTTATTTGAAATTCAGCCCAACGGTAACTTTGACCAGCGCAAATGGTTAACCGTTAATGGTTAACGGCGATTCGTTTTCTGGCGAAAAAGGCTATAACGGCTAGTTTTCAGCTTCAACTATAAATAAGCTCATTCAAATCAAATCAAAAGCTGATCACAACACGACCATTGAGGTAATATCTGATTATACAATCTTCATTGAGCTTTAAACACTTTCCTTCTTCATCTTATTCACACAATGGGTATCAATTTGTAATCTTCAATAGTGTAAGAGAAAAACAACTTGTAATTTTTGTTTTGAGTGATTGTAAGTGTTGGGATGCACTTCGGTTAAGAGATTGGGGATAATCTCTTCTTGTAAAGGTTTATTGACACCTTGGAAGTCAATTGTAAGCTTTTGAAACCTTGGAGGCTTGCTTAGTGGAATCCTTAAGCCTGGTGTGCTTGGAGGCGTGGACGTAGGCAGGGATAGCCGAACCACGTAAAAATCATTGTGTTTGATCTCTTTTACCCTATCGCTTTACTTTTCATTGTACAATAATTTGTCTATTTCGAATTTGATTGCTTAGTTCATATTTCATTGAATTTTAGTTGCTTAATTTTTTAAAAACCCAATTCACCCCCCTCTTGGGTTGGCTAGTTAGTATTTCATTTGGTATCAGAGCTTGGTTCTCTTGTTAGGACTTAACCGTCTAGAGTAAAAGATCGATGGCAACTCAAAATGATTCAACCCTTAGGGAAGGACAATCTACAACTAGACCACCGTTCTTTGACGGTAATGACTACCCATATTGGAAAACTAGGATGAGAATTTACTTGCAAGCTCGAGACTACGAAATTTGGGAGGTTATTTGTGATGGTTCTTTTATGCCCTTGACTAAAAATAAAGTTGGGGAAGATATTCCAAAACATTCACGGGAATGGAATGAATTGTAAAAGAGAAAAGCTTCTCTAAATTCCAAAGCTATGAATGCCTTATTTTGTGCATTAGATAAGAAAGAGTTTCATAGGGTGTCAAGTTGTGAAAGTGCTCATGAAATTTGGCACAAACTTGAAGTTGTCTATGAAGGCACAAATCAAGTGAAAGAGTCAAAAATCAGTAGATACACTCGACAATATGAGATGTTCCAAATGGAACAAAATGAGAGTGTATATTCCATGTATACTAGATTTACGAACATAGTGAACACCCTAGGAGCCCTAGGAAAGAATTTCTTAAATAGTGAGAAAGTTAAGAAAATCATTAGGTCCTTACCTAAGGAATGAAGACAAAAAGAACCGCCATCGAGGAAGCCAAAGATTTAAACATTCTTATTTAATTAGTTCTCTTATATCTTATGAAGAAGATTTGGCAGCTGAAAGAGAAAATGAAGAAAAGAAGAAAAATATTGCTCTCAAAGCTTCAAAACATGAGAGTGATGGGGAAAGTGAACCGGATAATGAAGAATTAGCTATGCTAGCAAGGAGATTCAGAAAGTTCTTCAAGAAAACCGGTGAGCGAAGAAAATTTAGAGACTTCAAGAACCAAAAAGAGAAGAATGAAGCAATCAAATGCTATGAGTGCAAGAAGCCTGGCAATATAAGATCGGAATGCCCTCTTCTCAATAAGTTTAAGAAGAAAGCAATGGTGGCCACGTGGGACGATAGTGATGAAGAAACGAATGATGATGAAGAGCATCAACAAATGAAAAATCTAGCTCTTATGGCAATTAGAGATGAATCAAATGATGAATTAGATGAGGTAAATGATCTTCCTACTTATGATGAGTTACATGATACCTTTAAAGAATTGCATGATGAATTGATGAAAATTGGTAAAAAAATGTTTGCCTTAAAAAAAAGAAGATGGTAGAGCTTAAAAATGAAAATGATTCATTTAGTGCTAAGATTACATGCCTTGAATTAGAGAATAAAACATTGCTTGATAAAATTACTTTATTTGAGAATTCTAGCACTTCACATGAGCATCTAGAATCACATGTGAATGACTTAAAAAATGAAAATGAATTACTTAAAAAGAAGAGCAATGATCTAAATGAAATTATGCTAAAATTTACAAATGGACAAAAGATGTTGGATAACTTGCTAAATTCACAAAAGTATGTGTTTGACAAAGGAGGGATTGGTTATAAACCAAATTTGAAACAAAAATATTACAAGAGTTATTTTGTGAAAAGTAGCAATCAAGTTGTATGCCATTATTGTAATCAAAATGGTCATATGAAAAATAGATGCATAGTAAAAAGAAATGCATATTATGGTATGAAATATATTTGGGTTCTAAAAGGAACCATTGCTAACACTCAAGAACTCAAAAAGGTTTGGATACCTAAAACTTGAGATTTTTTCTGCAGGGCTTAAAAAAGAAGAAGAATAAATGGTTCTTGGATAGTAGATGTTCAAGACACATGACCGGAAACTATGCATGATTTTCAAGCTTCACCAAAATCGAAAACGGTGGAGATGTTTCTTTTGAAGACAATTCAAAAGGGAAGATTCTAGGAATTGGAAATGTCGGTAAGAGTTCATCAACCTTAATTAAAAATGTATGTTTAGTTAAAAATTTGAAACACAACTTGATTAGTATTAGTCAATTGTGTGACAAAGGTTATAAAGTAGTGTTTGATGAGTCTAGATGTGTTATTGAAGATGCATGTGATGGAAAGATTTTATTTGTTGGAAATAGATGTGGTAATGTTTATACCATTGGCATAAAAGTTGTTTCTACCCATGATAAATGTTTTTCAGCTTTACATGATGATAGTTGGTTATGGCATAGAAGATTAGGTCATGCAAACATGGAATTGATTTCAAAATTTTCAAAAAATGATTTGGTGAAAGGACTTCCAAAAATCAGTTTTCAAAAGGATAAAATTTGTGAAGCTTGTCAATTTGGAAAATAAATCAAAACCTCTTTAAAAAACAAGAATCATGTTTCTACTTCAAAACCTCTTCAACTACTTCACATGGATTTGTTTGGACCATCTAGATATGCTAGCTTAAATGGCAAGTATTATGCATTTGTAATTATGGATGATTACTCTAGATACACATGGGTATTGTTCTTAGATAATAAGGATGATGCCTTTGATGCTTTTAAAATTTTTTGTAGAAAGGTTCAAAATGAAAAGGGTTACTCTCTTTCTTGTATTAGAAGTGATCATGGTAGAGAATTTGAAAATTTTGCATTTGAGTCTTTTTGCAATGACTTAGGCATAGAACATCAATTTTCATCACCTAGAACTCTACAACAAAATGGAGTTGTTGAGAGAAATAATAGATCTATTCAAGAAATGGTTAGGACCATGTTGAATAAAAATGCATTACCTAAGTATTTTTGGGCCGAAGTTGTCAACACCGCTTGTTATGTTTTAAATCGGGTGTTGATTAGATCTTTTCTTAACAAAACTCCCTATGAGCTTTGGAAAGATAGAAAACTCAATATTGGTTATTTCAAAGTCTTTGGATGTAAATGTTTTATTTTGAACACAAAAGACAATCTTAGTAAATTTGATCCAAAATCCGATGTTGGTATTTTTCTTGGATATTCAAGCTCAAGCAAAACTTATAAAGTTTATAATAAAATAACCTTAATTGTGGAAGAGTCTATGCATGTTTCTTTTGATGAGTCTAACCCCTCCTCTGCGGAGAAATGAGTTGTTAATGATGATGTAGATGGAGAGTTACAAGAAGGATCATCAAAGGATAATCAAGAGAATGTACCACAAGAAAATCAAGAGCATGATCAAGAAGAGCAAAGAAATATGGGGCAACAATAAGGTACGATGCAAACACTCCCCAAGGAGTGGAGGTATGTTTCTTCTCACCCTTCGGATGCCATTTTAGGAGATCCATCTAGATGTGTTACAACTAGATCATCACTTAGGAACACATGTGAGCATGCTACATTTATTTCTCAAATTGAACTAAAATCCTTTGCGGATGCGGAAAATGATGAATCTTGGATTATGGTAATGTAAGAGGAATTAAATCAATTTGAGAGAAATAATGTGTGGGAATTAGTTCCTAAATTGGAACATCAATCCATCATAGGTACTAAATGGGTATTTAGAAACAAGATGGATGAATCCGGTGTGGTTGTAAAGAATAAGGCTAGATTAGTGGCTCAAGGATACAACCAAAAAGAAGGAATTGATTTTGATGAAACATTTGCTCCTGTAGCTAGATTAGAATCCATTAGAATGTTGTTAGCATATGCATATCATAAGGATTTCATTTTATTTCAAATGGATGTTAAAAGTTCCTTTCTAAATGGTTATATTATGAAGGAAGTTTATGTGAAACAACCCCCCGGTTTTGAAAATGAAAAATTTCCAAATCATGTGTATAAGTTGTCTAAAGCTTTGTATGGATTAAAACAAGCACCTAGAGTTTGGTATGATAGACTTAAAAATTTCTTGTTGGATAATGGTTTTTCAATGGGTAAAGCGGATACTACTCTTTTTGTTAAACGTGAAAATCAAGACATACTTGTTGTTCAATTTTATGTTGATGATATTATTTTCGGTTCTACTAATGAGTCCTTGTGCAAGGACTTTTCATCTTGTATGAGTAAGGAATTTGAAATGAGCATGATGGGAGAATTGAAGTATTTCCTTGGACTTCAAATCAAGCAAAACAATGAGGGAATCTTCATCAATCAAACTAAGTATATCAAAGATTTGCTCAAGAGATTTGGAATTGATGAGTCAAATACTAAGAGCACTCCAATGAGCACAACAATCAAGCTTGACAAAGATAAAAAAGGTAAAGAAGTTGATATTAAAAAGTGTCGAGGTATGATCGGTTCTTTACTTTACTTAACCGCAAGTAAACCCAATATCATGTTTAGTGTATGTTTGTGTGCAAGATTTCAATCATGTCCCAAGGAATCTTATTTGCTTGCTGTTAAAAGAATTTTTCGTTATTTGAGTGGAACCATAGATCTTGGCCTTTGGTATCATAGAGGAACTCATATAGATTTAACATGTTCTTCGGATGCGGATTTTGCTGGTTATAAAGTTGATAGGAAAAGTACTAGTGGAACTTGTCATATACTAGGTCACTCACTTGTTTCATGGTTTAGTAAGAAACAAAACTCAGTTCCACTTTCAACCACTGAGGTGGAATATATTACCGCTGGTAGTTGTTGTGCACAAGCTCTTTGGATGAAACAAACACTTAGAGACTATGGTATTAATCTTGAACAAGTTCCCAGTAAGTGTGACAATACTAGTACTATAAATCTTTCAAAGAATCCCATTCAGCACTCTAGAACCAAGCATATAGAAATTAGACATCATTTCTTGAGAGATCATGTTCAAAAGGGTGATATTGTATTGGAGTTTATTTCTACGGAAAAACAACTCGCCGATATTTTTACAAAACCTCTTTGCGAAGAACAATTTTCAAAAATTCGGCATGAACTTGGGATGATGAAATTTTCACATTAATATTTCTAAATATGCTATTGAGTTTATTCAATGACTTGTTTTATGATATGATGTTTTAATATCCTTGAAATGCTTAGGTATGATGTACTAGTATTATGTATGTATGTTTTGTACGGATTAATTGTTTTAAAACATATATGTTCATAAATTTTGCATTAAAATAGCATTAGAGCATTTTTAGATCAAAGTGATGATCTTGATTTGTTATCTTTGATGGCCGAATATTGAATCAAATGTGCGAAACAACAAATAAAATAAACGGATAACCATTTTTCTCATAAACGGTTCACCGTTTATTTACAGAAACTAAGATATTTTGATTGCTCTCTACCCTCTCACCGTTTGTCGTTAACGCTAAACCGTTTAAAAACAGAGAGCATTGCGAATGTTACCCTCTTACTGTTTACGGTTAACGGTAAACCGTTTAAAAACAGAAAGCTCTCTTAACTTGCCCCTTCACCGTTTACCCTTACCCTCAAACCGTTTTCTTATTTCAAGCTCACTGGAAGTTAACCCTTTACCGTTTATAGAAAACGGCTCGCTGTTTTCTCAAAGTATATAAACTGGTCACGGGTTTCCTCTTCGTCTTCACTTGCCCTCTCACCGTTTCTGCCATTATCGAAAACCCTAAGCTTTCCCTCTCATTCCTTCTTTAATTTTCTCCATTTTCGCAACAAATTACACCGATAGAACTCTTCCTAATCGTTTTTAGAGTGATTTTACCAATTCAAATCTTCAGATATCGTCCAAAATAAAAATTCCCAAATCAAAACCCTAAGGGCAGCCGACTGGTTTTCGTCCAATTTGATCCATTTTTTCGCCATTTCTTGACAAATTGAACCGAAACTTCTCTTCCTCTACTCCCTCTGAACTTCATAATCAATTCCTTTAATCTCAAATCCATCTTCCGAACGTGTTCTTCTCATCATCAATGGCTGAGTCATCTCGGAGGCCTCAGAGAAGGAAACATACACCCTCTATCAACCCCATACCACCACGGGAAATATCTGAATTTGAAAGGCTTCACTTCCCTACTGCTCCTTTGCACAGACGCTTTGAGACTCGATTTATGGGCCGACAGGTACTCGATTCTTATTTTGTGGATATAGATGACTTTAAGGATTTGATTGTATGTGATAGGACTGTTACAAACATGCTTAGACCTTGGGAGTCCGTTATAGATTTTGACGATAAAGTTTATCCGAATCTAGTTCGAGTATTTTATTTTAATATGGATTGTCCGCCACTCGTTTAGATAGGATTGTTACTCTTGTTGGCAGTGTATCCATTGATTTTGATGTTGAGTTTTTGAACACTGTCATTCTTGAAATTTCGGATAAGGGTCATACTTTTTATACTTCTAGAAAAATCCTATCATTTGATGATTTTGTCCACCATGAGGGTGTGCGTAACATCTGTCATCGTAGGGATTTGAATGATGATATTTGTAGTCTTCCCTTTCGGTCTGAGCTGCTACCTTTTCAAGTTCGCATTCTCCATACTATTTTGCAGCACATTGTTACACCTAGGAGAGGTCACACGGATAAGGTAACTCGTTTAGATGTCGGGTTACTGGATAGTTTTCTTAGTGGGTGACCTGTTAACCTTGGGTATATTATTGTGCGCCACATGTTGACCACTCCGGCGGTTACTCACCGCTTGCTTCCCTATGGTAGTCTCATCGCTAAGATTTTACGGCACTTCCATGTGCCAATTAGGGATGCTGTATATAAGAAGCCCAAACGAATTGGTAGGGATGCCATGAGTAGCATAGGCTTTACTAGGAGGAACAGGCAGTGGCTCAAGACCGCAAACGCCAAGAATCGGGACACCTTGATTGTTTCTAAGGATGATCGGATGCTTAACGACATCTATACTCCCGATCAGCTACCTGACTTCAGACTTGGAGCTCATCCTCCACCTTCTCGTCGTTGAGATGCTCCTCCGCCATCAGTCCCTTCTGGTTATACCGCGCTTGAAGTGGATACTGACATTCCTTCTGCTCCCGAGCCCCCTCCAAAGATCTCGGCGAATTGCTCTCGCCTGACCTCAGCTCAAATTTCACCATCAAATTTCTATTTCGACATTTCAGCTAGTTGTTGATGTTCGCCATATTTTTGAGCGCCAGCAGCTGATTCTTGATCGTATGGACGCTATTACTCACGATCAGCAGTAGCTCCGGTCTCAGGTTCAGACATTTCAGGAGCATAACATTGATCATCAGTATGAGATCATTCACGCAATGCATTCTGTGGTATTTTGGGTTTGACCTGGCGGCCTCTGCAGAGCCCTCTTCACGACCACTTTGACTTATCTCTTCAGCACCTACTTCTTCGGCTCCTACTTCTACACGGCCTCCCGCTTCGAGACCCCCCTCTTCACGACCCATTTCTACGTGACCTCCTGCTTCGCGGTGAGCTTCTTAGTTTTCTGTTCTTTCCTGTTTCGCACATATATTTCATGTTTTGACTATACTATGATATTTTTTTTTGCATTTTTCATTCTTATTGATCTTGTGGATTGGTATTTGCTATGGATGTTTCTCTCAATATTTTCTTTTTGTGTGAATTGAATGGCTTTGGAGATGTTGGGTTGTGAAATGCTTGATTTGATATCTTTGGGAGTGCTTTGGCCTCGTGATTGTATTTCAGGATTTCGCCATTTTTCAGGGAAAACTCTGCCAAAATTTTTTACTCTTCTATTTCTCTCATGCTTTTTTTTTTTCTTAAATTTTATTTTTGATGATGAAGGGGGAGAGATCTTGCACTTGTTTTTGCAAAACTGTTTTGCAAACATCGTATAATGGCAAAACTGTCTTTTAGTCATATAGGTAGGGGGAGCATATAGTTAGGGGGAGCCAAAGTTTGTCATCATCAAAAAGGGGGAGATTGTTAACATGTAAATGTTCTTTTTATTGATTTTGATAATAACAAACCTTTTGATAAATATGTTGGAGTTTTCAATAACAAACATTTTCTTAAAAGCCAGAATTTTTCTATAAGTGTTTACAAGTTTTTTATAAACTGAAACATCTCTGCAAAAATGTGCATTTCTGGGAATAATCGGTGAACCGTTAATTTTAACGGTTAACCGATAAAATACAGAGAAGGGTTATTATCTAAGGCTTTAACCGATTGTTTTATAACCTGCCAAAAATCAGTCACTGGATTTAAATGGCTAACCATTTATTTTAACGGCTAATCGTTTATGGTAAAGCTTAATCTTTCTGCTCAGAAAATGGTTATTTCTTAAGCCTTAACCGTTAAGCATTTTTGTGTTATAAGTTACTGGAAGTAAACGGCGAACCGTTAATTTTAACGGTTAACCGATAATATTCAGTAAGGACTTTTTGTGTTAATCTCTTACCGTTTAAAGCAAACCGGTTAAGCCTGTTGTTTTAAAGGTTACTGGAAATAACCGGATAACCGTTAACTTATAACGGTTAACCGATAATTTCCTGAGAGGCATACTTTGCTAATTCTTAACCGTTTAGTGAGAACGGTTAGTTGAAATGTGTTGTGCATGTTTCTGAAATTTACAGGCGAACTGTTAAAGGGTAAACGGCTAACCAATAATTTCCAGTATGTTATTGTTTGCTAATCCTTAACCGTTTAGCGAGAACAGATAGAAGATTTTTGTTGTGCAGGTCTATGGTTTTTAACGGCGAAAGGGTAATGACAAACGGTCAACCGTTTATTTGAAATTCAGCCCAACGGTAACTTTAACCAGTGCAAACGGTTAACCGTTAATAGTTAATGGCGATCCGTTTTCTGGCGAAAAAGGTTATAACGGCTAGTTTTCAGCTCTAACTATAAATAAGCTCATTCAAATCAAATCAAAGGCTGATCACAACACGACCATTGAGCTAATATCTGATTATACAATCTTCATTGAGCTTTAAACACTTTCCTTCTTCATCTTATTCACACATTAGGTATCAATTTGTAATCTTCAATATTGTGTGAGAGAAAAACAACTTGTAACTTTTGTTTTGAGTGATTGTAAGTGTTGGGATGCACTTCGGTTAAGAGATTGGGGATAATCTCTTCTTGTAAAGGTTTATTGACACCTTGGAAGTCAATTGTAAGCTTTTGAAGCCTTAAAGGCTTGCTTAGTGGAATCATCAAGCCCGATGTGGTTGGAGGCGTGGACGTAGGCGGGGATAGGCGAACCAAGTAAAAATCATTGTGTTTGATCTCTTTTACCCTATCTCTTTACTTTTCATTGCACAATAATTTGTCTATTTCGAATTTGATTGCTTAGTTCCTATTTCATTGAATTTTAGTTGCTTAATTTTTAAAAAACCCAATTCACCCCCCTCTTAGGTTGCCTAGTTAGTATTTCAGTTATTATCTAGAGCAAGCAAGGAGATTTTGCTCAAGACAATAGTGCAAGCATTGCCCAATTATGCCATGAATATTTACCTACTTCCTATGGAGCTCTGTAGACATATTGAAAAGATGATGAATTCTTTTTGGTGGGGCAGCAAGGGTAACGGTAGTGGAGGTATTTTTTGGATAAAATGAGACCAGTTATGTAAACCAAAGAACTATGGGGGTATTGGCTTTAAGAAACTACATCAATTCAACATTGCCATGCTTGGCAAGCAAGGATGGCGTCTCTTAACCAATTCGAATACTCTTGTGGCTAAGTTGTTTAAGGTAAGGTATTATCCTAAAACTTCTTTCACATAAGTAGCTTTGGGTAGTAATCCAAGCTATGTGTGGAGATTGATTTTGGCAGCTCAGAAAGCTATTCTACAAGGCAGTCATGCTCGAATTGGGGGGGGGGGGTCAGCAAACTGTTATTGGTTTGGCTCTCTGGCTTCTTGATAGTGAGAATGAGTTTGTTACTTCATCTCTGCCTGGTGATGTTGATAGTGAGAATGAGTTTGCTATTGCTAAAGTGGACAGTCTAATGGTTCATAACCACCTTCGATGGGATTATGATGCAGTTGCTGATATTTTTAATAGCAGGGACCATGAGCTCATCCTTCAAATTCCGCTTGGTACTCGTCTCCAAAATGACACTTGATATTGGTTGCATGATCCTAAAGGCTTGTATACAGTTCGCAGTTGTTATAGAATGTTGGAAAATCTGTTTAACTTTCATAACAATGGTATTTGGCGGAAACTATGGCACTTTCCAGTTCTTGAAAAGGTTAAAAATTTTCTTTGGCGAGCTTTGGTTAATGTTGTTCCAACATCTGACAATCTTTTACAGCACCGAGTAGAGGTACATCCTTTATGCCCTATCTGTCATGCATCAAATGAAATTATTTATCATATTTTGGTTGAATGCCCTTTTGCTAAAACTTGTTGGATATCATCTGTGGTTGGCTTTGCTGGAAGTTTTTTGAATTTTGGAGATTGGCTAAAAGCTTTATTTTTTTGCTATAATGGAGATGAATGTAGCTTGGCTGCCATGATTTGTCGGGGTATTTGGTTAAATAGGAATAATAAAGTTTGGAGAAATATCAATGGTAGGGCCACAAATGTACTTAACTTGGCTAGTCAGAACTTGTTTCAATGGCAGCAAGCTCGCACGAGTTCTCGCTCTTCACAGAATTCTAATACTCTGGATCATATGGCCTAGTTTACTGGAAGTGGCCTTATGAAGGGTGGCACAAGTGTAATGTTGATGCGGCTATTTCACACTCTCGAGGCATGATTAGTTTTGGAGCTGTCATTCGGTCTTTTGGGGGTGATTTTGTTGCGGCAAAAAGTGGTTTCCTCCCCGGTAGGCTTGAAGCTCGCGAGGCAGAAGCGATTAGCGTGCGTGAAGCTCTTAGTTGGCTCAAGAACTTACCAGTCTTTCTTATTATTCTTGAAATGAACATCTTACTTGTCTATAATGCTCTATGTGATTCTGCTATCTATCATAATGGCTTTGATACTATTATTGCTGATTGTAAAGCTTTAGCTAATTCTCTAAGAAATGTTTATTTCTCTTTTGTGCGTAGATCTGTGAACACCATTGTCCACACTATTATTAGGATGGGGAGTTCTACGACAGATTCTGGTGAGTGGAGTCATGTTCCACTGTTAAATTTCTTAGATTGGTTAATAAACTCTAATTTCCTTAAAAAGAAAAAAACATGAATGGAAGGCCCGCGATCAAAACATAGAGCCGTTGCCAGTAATGATGTTGGCCACTTCTTTATTACTATTATTATTTTTTGACTTTTGGTTAGGACTTTTCAGTAAAAAATAATTAATAAAGTAATTGTGTCTTTGGCCTGATTAATAAAGTTTAGTCGAGTATAAATTACAAGACCGTGGTCCCTGTTATTATTTTCCGACAAACCATGGACGGTGTGCCCTTAGTCGTTAGGGCAGCATATCATTTTCCCGGACACAATTATTCAGCAGCAGGCATCAGCATGGGGGTCATGGTTCTGTGGGGTCTCCTACTCGTCTTCATCATTTCACAGGGACAAAAAGTATTATCGTGATGATGTGCGTCGGCAATTATTGGAGTGACGTAATGCGAGTGACGTCACATGTTATCTTGGGTTCAATTTTTTCTCCACAAGGTTATACACTTATACTAATGGACAATGGCAATTTTTTTTCATACACATGGATATCTCTCGCAAAAACGGCGCCCAAAATTTTTGTTTGGTGACCATAACGTTGATTATTTACAACAACTTGGAACTTAAACATGTGCATAATTTTTTTTATTTTTTATTTTCATTTATCGACTTAAACTTGGAACTTGATATGTTAGGCATTGTTCCGTCGTTTTCATTTCCTAATTTTAGTCCCTTTTCTACGCACCGATTTTTTGTATATTCAACGGATTAGTTGTTACTTGTAGAATCTAATAGCTGCTTTATTCTAAAAAATGGTTTTACATTTTTTATGTCGAATGAATCCGAAAATTACAAACGATCAAGTGATCAACAGCACGCGATGACGCGGAATTGTTTCAGTTTAATTATAAATAAGGGCGCCCTGCCGAAAGAAACTCAAAAGCCCAAAGCCATGAATAAGAATAGAAGGCACGTGGTGCTTCTCCCATATCCAAGCCAAGGCCACATAAATCCTCTCCTTCAATTTGCAAAACGTTTAGCCTCTAAGGGCGTTAAGGCTACGTTAGCCACAACCCATTACACTGCCAAGTCCATATGTGCCCCGCACGTAGGTGTCGAGCCGATTTCCGATGGGTTCGATGAAGGTGGCTATGCTCAAGTCAAAAACGAGGACTTATACCTTAAGTCGTTTAAGGACAACGGCTCGCGAACTCTTTCTGAGCTCATCAAAAAGTACCAAAACTCCAGCTTTCCTGTTAACTGTGTTGTGTATGATTCGTTTTTGCCATGGGCTCTTGATGTGGCCAAGGAATATGGCTTGTACGGGGCCGCGTTTTTCACTAATTCAGCCACTGTGTGCAACATATTTTGTCGCATACATCATGGATTGCTTACACTGCCCGTGAAGCTTGAAGACAAGCCCTTGTCGATCCCTGGCCTGCCTCCATTGAACTTCTTTGACTTGCCAACTTTTGTTAAGTTTCCTGAAAGTTACCCTGCCTACTTAGCCATGAAACTCGGTCAGTATTCCAACTTGGATAAGGCTGATTGGGTTTTTGGAAATACATTTCAAGAATTAGAAGGCCCGGTACGAGTACTATTCCTTAGTTAACTCATCACGCAACTTATTATTATTATTATTATTATTATTATTACTATTGTATATTTACCGGTGGTGGTAATAATTACTGGTTTTAATTTGGTTATTATATTCATATGTGTTTTACAAAAGGAGGCAAGAAGCATATCAGGGCTATGGCCAGGGAAGCTGATAGGTCCGATGGTTCCATCCGCCTACTTAGATGGCAGGATCAAGGGGGATAGTGGATATGGATCGAGTCTATGGAAGCCACTCAGTGAAGAATGCAGTGAATGGCTAGAAACAAAGCCACAATTGTCAGTTGTTTACATCTCCTTTGGCAGCATGGTGTCACTGACAGCTGAACAAATGGAAGAGATTGCATTAGCATTGAAAGACAGAAGTTTGGATTTCCTTTGGGTTGTCAGGGAGTCCCAGCAAGAGAAGTTACCAAATTGGTTCATGGACTCGACAAAACAAAAGGGTCTAGTTGTGACTTGGTGCAACCAGCTAGAAGTGCTCGGACATCCAGCCATAGGATGCTTTGTCACTCATTGTGGGTGGAACTCAACGCTTGAAGGTCTGAGCCTTGGGGTGCCCATGATTGGCGTGCCACAATGGGCTGATCAATTGACTGATGCCAAGTATATTGAGGAGGTCTGGAGAGTCGGGGTTAGAGCTAAGGAAGATGAAAAAGGGATCGTGAGGAAAGAAGAGATCCTCAAGTGCTTCAAGGAAGTTATGGAAGGAGAGAGGAGCCAAGTGATTAAGAAGAATGCTAGTGAATGGAAGAAGTTGTCAGAGAAAGCTATGAGCGAAGGAGGGAGTTCTGATCAGAATATTTGTGATTTTGTCAAAGCTTTGATGTGTTCTAGCAACGGAAAACTAAACCACTCGAACGACAATTGTGTTCAAGCTTTGAACCCAACGGTGGGTTTTGAGCTGAATATAAATTCTCCACAGTTCACGCATCACACGAGCGTTCTCTCTCTCACCTAACGCCAAATCTCACCGCGCTCCCTTCTCACCATCGGCCGCACTCCCTTCTCACCGTCGGCTTTCTCTCTGTCTCGCCGTAGATCTCTTCACACGTGGCGTGGGTCTCTCCACAAATCTCACCTTGGAAATTTGGAAAATTTTATCGGTTGAATTTGTGAAGATTCAGCTGGAATTCTTTTTATTTGTGGTGGTTGTATCTGTGGTCAAGTTTTGCATTTGTAATTGATTTGTACTGGCAAGTGAGTTTAGATTGATTAGTAATTGCAAGAAGCGTGCTCTTGTACCAGTGAAGCAGCTAACATAAAGATATAGTAGTTTCTGTCCATGCTGATCGCTGAGCTTGAAAAAAATTAAAAATCTTAGATGCCTTGGAACATTCCTCCTTTTTCATTCGAGACTTGATTACCATCAAACTGTTAATTGCTATCATTATTATTTGGGCAGTGTATGGGCATTTGTGGTTTCTAAGCTTAAATGTGAAACAGCCAAGTAAATGACCCGCTTTCGGATAGACAACCTCGCCCTGCCGTTAAGATGCATATCATATCATACATTTGACATGATGAACCACCATGTTATACACTTCTTGGAGGAACAAATGAATTAAAGAATAAGAATTGAATAACGTTTTGATGTGGGAGAGTAGCCCCTTATTAAATACTAAGACAATTACTGTGAGAGGTTTTTTTAAATATATATATATTTTTTAAGGCAGGGATAGTTTAAGCTTTAAAGTCAAATTTGATAAATTAAATGTGAAGAAAAAAAATTAACAAAATTCTATAAATATCGAACATTTGGGTGGGGGGAAGAGAGAAGAAGTAAACAGGGGAAAAAATTTATATTAAAATCGACTGGCCCTGCTACGGCAAGGTGTGGACAAGGAGCACCACATCTCACGAGCTGTTTGTTTTCATCTGAGCAATTCAACGGGTAATTCTGCCCACAATTATTTGCTTCTCGTTTCACGCCAAAACCCAAACTTGGCATCTTTCAAGAGAACTTGAGGATGTTGTTCAAACGCGACCCAAACGTTCTGGAAACCATCATTACATAATGGTAACCTACAACTGCCTCACCTCAGAGCAATTGACCACCCAAATTATAGGGTGTCAGGTTTCAGCAATGATACATTGATGTGGAAACGTGCGATGAATTTGACTGAAGCAGGCACAAAATGGTTGGAAGTTTACAGGGCAGACATAAGACGAAGGAAAAGGCAACAGTTTGGGACTCTCTCATTCGATTTCTAACATGTATATGGCTATAAGCCATTTGAATTTCCAGCACCAATTAAGAGGAATGCTACAGTGTATAATTTACACATATATTACTAAGAAAGAAAAGGAAATATCAATGGTCCTTCACGTACCAAGTTCCTTAAGCCCTCGTCAGTTCTGCAGTTGATGTCTCTCTATCTTTGATGGAACCTGCCAAAATTATGATGTTTACACATTGGTTCCCAAATTTTTATCATAACCGATCTGTATCAATGTACTCAATTTAAAAATGAATATAATACTGGGTAGAATCCAAAAGAAATTCTAGCCCTCCACTATGTTTTTGCCACAGTGCCATTATTTTATTATTTTATTATTTTTTGGGTTGAAACATTTAAACCTTGGCAGAGAATCAGTACTTCACCTCTCTTCTTAAGCTTGTTTCGGAAGCTTCTTTTCCTACTAAAGGCTGTTTCCTGTACCAAAAAACAATTTAGGCATCACTAAAGAAGTTGCTGGTAAACAAAGGACATATATGCTTGTTGCTTAGATTATTCCATTACATTACTAATTATGATAAATCATTTGTCAAACGATGATTTGGACTAAATTTTCATAGCCTATACCACTTTAGGAGTAAGATTGTTAGCAGAAAAACAAATTTATTTCTTTCAACAAGGCCCTTTTTTTTTTTTTTGGTGTGGGGGGGTGGGGGGGGAAGGGAGACAAGCTTTCAACAAGACTTTATAAGCACCAAAAACCATATATTTAGGTAACTTGTAACAGCAAGAGTTGATATTTACCACAGGCTGTCCCAGTTTCGCTGCTTGACGAATTGTGCCGACAAGATCCCGGTTGGATTCGGTATAAAGGCTAGTGACAAGTCCATATTGACCAGCTCGAGCTGTGCGACCAACCCTATGCAAAAAATCCACTGCAGAAGTGGCAAAGTCCGCCTGGAACAAATCAAATCATTCTTTTAGCTCCATTAAAATTTTAGATTTTGTGGGAACAGAGGTTTCTGAATACAATGTAGAAAACTGATTCCCAAAGAAGTTCCCGGATGTTATAATGTCAGAGCTCAAACATCTTACAAGAGAAGAGATTGCTAAGAGAACTGATTTGATGATAGTGAAGTGCATTAAATTTTGCTTGTATAAGAAATTAGCATTCAAGATTATAATCTACCACTGCCCCCACCAGAAACTAATAGTCAGGCCATCCACAGATGTCACCCTTTGCAGGATAGGATAATAATGAGTTAACCCAAAAAAAAAAAAATTCTGGTTTACTTGAGCATACTCTTTGCATCATACATGAAAAAACAGCACTTTTTATACAGTATTTAGAAGACAAGCACCTGAATAACATGTGAAACATTTGGAATGTCAATACCACGTGCAGCAGCATCAGTGCACACAACCACTCCACCTTTCTCTTGGAAATTAACTAATGTCTTAGCACGTTCCTCCAAGGAAAGGTCCTTATGGTAACAGTAACATTCAATCCCAGCTGTTTTCAAAATCTTAGTTACTGCATAAACAGCATCAACAGTGTTTGCAAACACCATAGTTCGACTTGTTTCAGCACCAAATTCCAGACGTTCTTTGACAGCCTCTATGAGAGCATCCACCTGTGTATCAACTGTGACCTCAATCCACTTCTCCTTCAACCTGGATGAAACGAAATAAAAAATTACCAGCAAGACCAAACATGTAAAAACAAATGGAACAAATGAAAATCAACTAAAGTATATGATACAACTTAAACAACAATTTTAAATCTGCCACTTGAATTCACAAAGCCGATAAAACTGTGAATTAAGGTATATCCTGTAAGTGACAGTAAACATTCCATGGCCATGTTTATACATCATTTGGCAAAAGAAAGTCATTGCCAAATTGAAAGAAGAAAACTAATCAATCATAATATAACTAAATAAAAAAACTGAAAATAGCACCTGGGGTTGTGAAAATGGAGATAGTTTCCACTAATCCAATCGGCATCGGGGAACATCTGTTTCAACACACCCCCAGCAGTCTTCTTTCCATTAATTGGAAGGGTTGCTGCAACAAAGATGTACTGTTTACTGCGCTGATAATTTTTTCTTACTCTCCTCCAATCTTTTTTCTTAATGGAACCAGATTTAGTTTCCTCAGTTAAGTCCTCAACATCAGTATCACCCTCAAAATTTCCCTCGTCAGAGATATATTCATCTTGGAGGTTCTCTTCATCCTGCAAGTCAGGCTGTGTCAAGGAACTATTATCCATTTCCAGAGGCTTCTCAACTCCAGATTCATTCATTCGAGAGAGTTGTTTTTCATCAAAACGGAACATATTAATGAGACGAATGACTTGGTTCTGAAAGCTCCCACACAAAAGCATATCAGCTTCATCGAACACCTGACAGTTATTGTAAAGCAACAAATCAATTACAGTTATGTGATTTATCAGTTAATCAAGATGAACAACAAGGCAGGAAGAGAGTAAACAAACCACATATTTTACACCACGAACAAACTCCATGCGACGGCATCTTTTTGGGTCTATATTATTCAAAAGAGCTGCTGGTGTTGACACAATAACATCAGGTTTACCAATTGGCCATCCCTGCAGTGAAAGTTTCTCATTTGTGAATCTCATGTTCTAAGAAATACTAAAAAGCACCCAGAATCATGCATAGCCCATACCAATATGTAAAAGTTGTATCAGTATCAAGAAAGATTAGAGCATTAGAACCTGTCCTCCACACACAGCTACAGCTCGTACAAGTGGTTCGCCATTATCTGCAGAAAGAGCATTAGCCATTCGAACCACTTGTTCACAAAGTACTACATTTGGACAAAGAACTAGAGAAGGTGCACGGGGAGGAGTCGGCTCTTTATCAGAATTGGAATTCTCCGAATCACCCAATGCAGTGCACAGCTTTTCAATCAGAGGGACGAGGTAGCTATGTGTTTTACCGCTACCAGTCTCCGCCGCAATCACAACATCTTTTCCTGAGAGAACAGGTCCTATGGAAGCAGCCTGCAAATGGAAATTTTCCATTATCCAGCATTCATTTTCTTATAACATTATTATTTAAGGTTTCCTATAGGAATAAAAACAGTGAATTAGGGAACCTGAACAATAGAGGGTCTCCCGAAGCCGGAATTTTCGAGAGCACGAATGAGGCGATCGGATAAGCCTAGAGACTTCCACGTGACATTATCGTCGGCAAAGAACGTATCGCTTGATCCATTTTTATCCGATAAGACAGCAGCGGCAGCCGCGAATCCCCTGAACGGTCTGCCTTTCCATTGGTTGAGCCGGAAAAAGCGGACACGGAGCGGATAAAATGAAGATGGAGCAGAGTTGGAGAGACACGAAGAAGAGGCGTTGAATTTGGAAAGGAGTTTAGGCGGAGATGATAGTTTATAAAAGTGGAGCATCGAAGATGAACGATGGAGAATCATTTGTTTTGTTTGTGTGTGGGTTTCCCTGTATCGCTCAGAGGAGCAAGAGGAAGAGGATGGGGTTTAGGGTTTAAGGCCTTAACGTTCTAAGCACAAGTTGATGCACAGTGCCGATTTTGGTGCTGGATTTGGATATCCGGTTTCCAAATTGGTCGGTCGTTTGCACGTAATGTGGTTATTTTTCTAATTTCTTAAGCCCATCCAGGATCGGCTCGTGCCGTAGGCAAAAAAGCATGGTGTATTTTAACTTTGGTTACACGTGTCGATACTCTGTCTCGCTTTAAGTGGACACTCCCAATCTACACTACAGTCGAGCTTACCTGAACCAATCCTCTCATACGGTTACCGTTTTTTTTTTTTAATATATATACACAAGACTCCAGCTTCATGAAGAAGCTGAAGGAGTCCAATGGCGCCAAAAACAACCAGAAAACCAACTCCAGCCCTTGACTCGAACGGTATATTCGCCGGAATGCGCGTTTTCTTAGTCGAAAAGGGAGTTCAAAACCGTCGATTACAGGTTTTAATCCCCCTTGTGATTTCATAATCCGCGCTTATGTGAAACTATATTTCTTTACTGACAAAATGTTTGTTTTTAATGGGTATCTCCTTTTGGGCACTTAAGATTTGGAGGCAGAAGCTGGTGCAAATGGGGGCTACTATTGAGGAGAAGCTATCCAAGAAAGTCACGCATGTTTTAGCGATGGATTTAGAAGCGCTTCTTAAAAAAGTCAGTGGACAACACCTTGCACGCTTCAAAGGAGTCAGTTTCTATTCGTTGTCTCCCACTATTTCTCATTGTGATGCAGTTATTCCATAACTGTTAAGATTTTACTCTGTTTATTGTTTCAATTGTTCACTGTCTATCTTTATTTGGAATGTGCCTAAGAGCCTTTTTTAGAGAGTTCTAAAGAGTAATTGTGGAATTTGGATCAATCACCTATCATTTTCTTTGCTCTCCTAAAAGTAACCTTTCTTACATTTGTGAAAGCACCTAGAAACATTCATTGACTTCGCTAATTTCTTTCTCTTTGAAGTTTCTTGCAATTTAAGTTGTGGCAAGTTTAGAATCCTATCATGAATAATAACTTGTTTGCAGAGTGTTATCCGTTATCAATGGCTGGAGGACAGCTTGAGATTAGGGGAAAAGGTCTCCGAGGATTTGTATCGTATAAAACTGGATTCAGAACGAGAAAATATGGCAGACAGGGTCTTGAGTCAAATACAGGGAAATGGAAATACTTCAAGTGATGGTGAATCATCTCATCAGAAAAAGATTAAATCCTCTACTGAGGACATGGAACACTTCAAAGCAGAAAGCAAGAGAGATGTGGAAACCAATGCTCTATCTGAGGCACTGAATAGTCCCATGAGTTCTGAAAGTTTGACTAACTCTCTGAGCACTGCAAGTGCCAGTCCGGATTTCTCCAGTCATCATATTACGGATGTAAGATTTAGTAATGAACGGTAAAGATTACTTTACTGTGGAAATTTGTTTTATTTTGTGAGTAAAGTTTGCATTTCAATTTTATCATGTTTGATATATTCTTATAGCTGTTATGGAAGTTTTTTTCTTTTAAAAAAACTAATCAGGGTAATGTTTTTTAGTCTTCCCTCCTGTACAATCCACCTGACTTAAACAAGAATATCACTGAGATATTTGGAAAGCTTATCAACATATATAGGGGTGAGGCCTGATTTTATTATCTGTAAACGTTTTCTATTTAATCCATTTCACTGAGAGAGGATTTCTTTTCCTATCACTGTTTTCTTATAAGTACTTTGTTGTTCTTTTTATGAGAAGCACTGGGTGAGGATCGGAGATCATTTAGCTACTACAAGGCTATTCCAGTTATCGAGAAGTTACCATTTAAAATTGAAAGTGCAGATCAGGTTAAACGGCTGCCAGGGATTGGAAAGTCAATGCAGGATCATGTAAGTGAGCAACCATAAGCTTAAAGTCAAAAGTGTTCAGCATTTCTTTAAATGATTGGTGTTTTTCAACATTTCTTACATGCAGATTCAGGAGATCGTAACTACCGGGAAGTTATCAAAGTTGGAGCACTTTGAAAAGGATGAAAAGGTAATGCAATGATTCCCAGCTACATAAGGTCGATAGTTTTTACCATGTAGTGAATCAAATTCAGACTTATACTCTTCTTATCTACTGCCACTTCATTTATGCATAATTCAATGGGAAGTAATTCTCTTTCTGTTTTTTTTTTTTTTTCAGAATTTGGAATTTTAATAATATTATTATTATTTTAACTGAAGCTTCTGTTTAACAATAATTGGGTGTCTGATGCTTCTTAATTTATCTTCGTTTGTGTTATCTTCTTACAAACTTTCATTCAGCATTATGGTTCCTTTTATTTTTCCTCTTTTCTGATTGCTTTCAGTGCTATTGCTTTTGGTTTTAAAAAGAAAATATAGTTTTGCATGTAAATACCTTGGTGTATTGCATGTTTTAAAAAGCATAGTTTACTGGGAAGAACAGGAAAAGAAATGCATCCATCTGACAGAAAATTATGTGCATTATCCATTAATGCTGTAGTTAAATTGTTAATAATTTGCAGGTACGGACAATCAGTTTGTTTGGGGAAGTTTGGGGTATTGGTCCTGCAACTGCACAGAAATTATATGAGAAAGGACATCGTACACTAGATGATTTGAAGAATGAAGATTCATTAACACATTCTCAGAGATTAGGGTTGAAATATTTCGATGACATTAAGACGAGGATTCCACGCCATGAGGTTTGATATTTTGCCCTTCCTTGAACTTATTCTTCTTTTTCTCTTTCGTTTCTCGTTATGTCCAAAGTTTGATGCACTCTGCATGCCTAGGTTGAAGAGATGGAATGTCTTCTGCAGAAAGCCGGTGAAGAAGTTTTGCCTGGGGTGAGCACCATGTGTATTGTACTGAATTGAAGTATACTTTGGATGCCTCGTTAATGATTTTGGTGTCATGAACTGGACATACAAGGCATAGTTAGTTCAGAATGAAGTGGATGTACTCAATTTCTGCTCTCTCTTTCTCTCTTTTGTATGCGTGTGCACGCGCTTGTGAAGAATAAACAATTGCAATGAATAGCTGCCTCAACCTTTATATATGTAAAGAAAATGCACTAGTTGAAAGTTACACTTTTGTTAGCCTCTATAAATAAGTCCTTAGTTGATGATTCATTTTTGTAAATTTTGATCCAATAGTCTCTTTGGTTGGTGACGTCAATCTCCGTTATATCATAAGATTTATTAGAGTTTGAATCTGAACCTTTAGAATTTTAAGCATACAAAACTGTCCTTTTAAGGCTTTAAGGCATAGTGATCAGGAGCCGTAGACATGAATATTTATGCGTGGCGTTACAACTCGTTTGATGTTACCATATTTGTCCTGAAGGTGATCATTTTGTGTGGAGGATCATATAGACGTGGAAAGGCTTCCTGTGGAGATCTAGATGTTGTAATTACACATCCTGATACAAAAAGGTAAAAAATGCAAATCTACTTTGTTTTTGCTTATAAATAGTAACGGGCTTTTGTCTTGCTTTGATTAGAAAAGATCAGGCAGCTGTTTATATTTAACAAGGTCAATTAGCAGCGATTGTTTAAGACTTCTTTGTTGACCATTATTTTTATCTTTGGATCCTCTACCTTTATTCGTGCCTAGAGAATTGATTGTGTCTAGAAGCCTTTTAAGTTAAACTTTGTAGTGCGTTGGAAGAGCTACAATGGAAGATCGTAGCTTTTGATGCCAAGCAAACAGTGTGACTACTTCCTGTATGAGCCACTGGTTTCTTAAATGCTCTCTTCAATTTATTAAGATGTGAATATTACAATGTAAAATATTACAGTATACCTCTTGTCAGTACAAATCTAGTATTTTATGTTCACTTTATCTCCCCTCACTCTGAAATATGATTTCCTAATTATTTTGTTGGTTTCTGTCCTGTCTATTGAGTCATGTTTATGAAACTGGCTATGAAATTCTGGCTTAATTGCTTCTGTCTTTCAGTCATAAGGGTTTCTTGTCAAAATATGTGAAGAAGTTAAAGGAAATGAAGTTCTTAAGAGAGGATTTGATTTTCAGCACTCACAGCGAGGAGGTAATAAGCCTTTTTTTCTTATTGTTATCAATGCTACTTAATTGTAGATGAGCTATATGAGTAGACATGGTCAGGTAATACCTGACCTACCAGTTGCTGCCCTGGTCTTTATCGTTACACAGATTTGTGTATCATTTGGCAGACTGTTGGAATTGTACTACAAAGTTTTATGGTCTATGAATTACCATCTGTTCATGTTGATTTTCACAAAGCTAGTTATTTGGTCGGTAGAATTCTTCTCCACATTGACCATTGGTCTTGTGTCCAAGGAGATTGGGTTCCTTCTTCGTCATTTTCTTTCAGTAATTTTAATTATTTACTTGGTCTTTGAATATCAAAAAATCCTACTCTATTCTATTGGGAAAATTAGTTCATTATATTGTCTATTCCCAGCTGGAAAATATTGTTCTCTTACATGTCAGTTTCCTAGAAATTGAAAGAGAAAGGTAGCAAAGAGAACTTTTGTGTTCTCTGCATTTATGACAGAAAAATTATTGGAAGATAATTGCATAGGGCCATAATCAGATGGTAATTTTATTTTCATAGAACTGAAAACTGTAATACATAATGTTTCTTTCATTCCCTTATCATTTTTATATAGTTTCTTTCAAACTACTGAAGAAAGGTAACATTTTTCTGGACTTCATCATCACATGCCTTTCTAAAAATTTTATTTGTTTGCTCGCCTGAATCTTTTGTTATAAGCTAAGGCATTTTTTTCGACCATTTATCTCTATGTATTGCATTACCCATGTTTTTGTGTTTCTCACCTGCTGTCGCATGTTTAAACCATTGACAGGGCACCGATTCTGGTGTTGATACGTACTTTGGTCTCTGCACCTATCCTGGTCGTGAGCTGCGGCATCGCATTGATTTCAAAGTACTTGATAGTTTATCACTCATACTTCAATTAACTTAGTATGACAGAATTCAAGAGAAGAAAGAACAGAGATAGGATTATCCAGATACTTGTCCCTTTTAATTTGAATATAATAATATGACATCGTAACCCTTTATGTTTAACCTGTCATTGTTTTGGCTGAGTCTACCATGCTTCCTTCCAATCCTCTGGTTGGAAACCTGCTCTTGTTGTTCTTTTTATTGTTGAATTACATCTTTTGTGTTCATTCTTTTGATTTGTCATTGACATATTTCATCATAGTCATGGTTGAAACTCTTCTTCTTCTTCTTCCTCTGTTTTTTTTTTTTTTCAATTAGGTTCAAAGTTCCAGACATCCACATGCCACTTAAATTATCATTTTACATTGTATCTTTTGTATTCTAAAGGTGTATCCAATGGACATATATGCGTTTGGGCTAATAGCATGGACCGGGAATGACGTAATAAATAGGAGGTATGTTTACCTCGCTAATAGCTGAATATTTGGGAATAATTTGTGCAGTGTTATATTTCATAGCTTTGAATTTTAGAAAGCCATCAATTAGTAATTTGGCTTAATTTCTCAGGATACCTACTTCTTGGAAATCCATGAGCTTCCTGCTTTCCCAAGATTGTAGGGTTCTGGCAGGAGCCCACTTCCTATGAAGTTTGCTATTGTTGTTTTGGTAGTTTCTGGTTTGTAGGGAAAAAAAATGAATAAAATAAATTAGAGCTTTGATGATGTAATAGGAGGTCTTTACTCTTCCTGGACTTGGATATTATGTTGTTATTGATGTTTGATACTTCCACTTGAATAGAAAATTTGCGTAAACAGGTAGAACTAATATGTAGTAACAATAGATGGTCTGCAGTTTATCCATGGTATATTTTCCTGGATGAGGAATTTCCATCTTAAGCATTGCCATACATTTTCAATTGTTGCAGGTTGAGATTACTAGCGGAATCCAAAGGATACCGACTTGATGATACAGGGCTGTTTCCAGCTACTCATGGCTCAGGCGGTAAACAGGTAATATCAGCTGGATTTCAGAATCATCTCATTGCTGGAACTTCGTTTCCTTGTTCATTAAAAAGCTCAGCTATGTGAATTTTACTGCAGGGTGTAAGGGCGAGAACAAGTTTGAAATTTGATACTGAAAAGGAGGTGTTTGATTTCCTGGGATTTCCTTGGCTAGAACCTCATGAAAGAAATTTGTGAAACATGTGTAGTGTGTTTAGCAGTAAGATGATGCTGTAAATAGGCACGCATCAAAGAGCAGGCTGTACTTAGGAGTCTGTCAACAGACGTATGTTTGGTACTAATTATACCGCAAAGTGTGCCGGTGGTCATGGTGACAGGCCTTGCGTTTGATGCTCGACTTAAGTTATCAGACGATGTATTTGAATGTATATATTCTTGGTGTAAAAATTCTGTATTACTATAAAAATTTTATCCTAAACATTTCTCTATGTAATTTAAATTACTTAACTGCAGATTTAGGAATATTAGAAAATTTTACTGACGTTCTTGCCTTTTCGGGGATGGTTCTCTTTGAATGAACGAAGCTTTTAGCACTATATGTATGTATATTTATCTATTTTGATTTTTGGGATTCGAAAGGTCAATTGTAGTTGCTCATATATTGAAAGTAAACAACAAGCTTGACTTATATAACATTTTCCCCCCAACTAACTTCTTTGATTATTTCATTTTTTTATTATTATTATAGAGAAAGAGGACTGTTTTATGTTGATTAAGAAAATTTCGTGTTAAATTAAATAAAATTTGGTGGTCATTATTAATTAATTAAGTTATTTGTTTGTTTTTAGAGAAAGAGGATTCTTCAATGTTGATTAAGAAAATGTCGTGTTAAATTAAATGAATTTTGATGGTCACATTTTACCACCGTAACTTTGGTGCAGCGAACGCCTACGTTGAACAGACGAGGGTTTAAAAAATATCCTTAAACCCTCACTTTTTTTTTCTTTTTTTTTTTTTTTGTTTTGAATACCATAGACCCTCACTTATTATCAACTATCAGGCGACACCCAACAGAGCAGAACCAGATAAGGTACTGAGCCTTAAAGAGTCAGAGACACGGAGATATGGCTTGTTCTTGTAACAGATCCCTCATCTCTTCAAAACTCGACCCGTGTTCTCCCTTTTCTTCTTCTTCTCCGCGTCTTGCTTTTCATCGCAACTCATCTGTTTTACTCGGTGGTGGTATCAAGCTGCATGACTCCTCTACAATTAGCAAGAAAGCACAACTATCACCTCTTTCATTTTCTGCCTCGTTCCGAAACCACATTTGTAGAGCTGCTGAGTACAAATTTCCCGACCCAATTCCCGAATTTGCTGATTCTGTAAGCTTCCCTATTACCGTTCTTTCTTGTGCTCTCATTGTCCTGTTTGGTGAATTACCTGATTCTGATAAAGGCTTTTCTGGGTTCAGGAGACTCAGAAGTTTAGGACCCATCTGCTCAACAAGCTTGCCAAGAAAGATATGTTTGGAGATTCACTTGAAGACGTTATAGAAATCTGCACTGAGGTGATGCTCTCTTTTACTTTATCAATTTTTTTTTCCATTTTAAACTTCTTGTGATGATTGTATAGAATTTGGTTTCAGTGAGAAGACAAGAGTTGTTGGTCAACATATATTTTCTGTTGGCGCGTTGTTTTTTTTTCCCCCTGATTTGTGGTTCATTTTTTCATTTTGGTAAGTATATGACTCGGTTGTTGCATATCTGGTTTGGACCTCTTTTGTGCACCAGAAGAAGATTAGAAATGAGGAACATCAAATTTTGTAGATGTCTCATCATATATTCCATTTGTGGCTAAAAGTTAATTGTGAGTTTCACTGCACTGAAGCATGAAAGTCGTTATTTAGATGAGTTGTAGAAATCATTTGATCACAAAAGGTCTTATTCATTAGTCTATTTATTGGCAACTAGTCTCTGAAAATAAATAAAGTGCAACCAGTTCCTCTAGATGTAAGTTGGGAATGCCTCTGGCAGCTGGTGGATGGCGAGATGCTTGCCCCATTTCATTTGGGCATCGTATATTATTCATATAGAAAGCACCCAGTTGTAAGAGGGATCTTAACTATGATAAAGGAAAATTGAGAGATCACCTAAACCTACACTTGTGGTGTTTTTGGACGACCAGAAGAGAGAAATAGTATATAGAGTTATCAAATGCAGAGGCACTTTCACAAGTATAGAAATTGTCATTTGTTTAATAATTTAACTCAAAAAATTTCTTTAGGAAAAAACTCTTCTGTATTCTGCAGGGTCCCTCTACAATGCACAAGAAACATGGTCATGTAAAGTTGAGGTCTGTCATCTGTTCTTTGGTAAGGTTTTTTTCAATTAAAATAATTGGAGTGACCCCAACTATAGAAGTAACCTTTATAAGACAATAAAAAGTTCATAACTTCGGACATATCAATTTGCACTTTTCACTAATGGCCATAAGAGTTTCCTCTTGAGTTCCATCAGGCTTCTTCAGATTGTTATTATCATTATCAGAATAAGTAGAGAAATAGAAAATTAAAATGAGGAAAAGATAGAAATATTCCCGTTAATTGCTGCAAAGAATCATCCATACTAATGTTGCCAAATTAAATTGGTGATATTTAATATTTTTTAATTAAAAGATGAACTGATTGATGCTTCTCGAACAGACATGTGTTAAGACAAGAAGACAAAGTATAAAATTAAAGGTTTTATTTCTTCAGAAAGAAGTTAATTTTATTTTTAATGAAGAGACTGAAAACTATCACAGTGTTCTAGATGATTATTTATGGTGCTTTCACTTGGGATTGACAAAGAATTTACACTGTACCCAAGTTACTAACTATAGAATTATATTGCAGGGGGCACAATTTCAGCAAATTGCACGTTCCCAAGTCACTAACTATAGAATGACTGTGTTATTCTCTGTTGACATGGGAGTACATCTTTAGACAGTAAATTCATCATCCCCCCCCCCCCCCCCCAACCCAAAAAAAAAAATTATCTGGTCTCCACCATGTAACTCAAGTTTTTTTGTATGTTTGCTACATTTGCTTGAATTTTTTGCTTTACGTTGCTTGATTGTTTTTCTTGTCGCCGAAATGACTCTTTGACTACTTGATGCTCTGTTGTGCGGACAAGTTAACAGATTCTTGACCTTGTTTTATTTTGTAATTTTTAATAGATATTCAGCACCTTCTTGCACAGTGAGTATGGTGGTCCTGGAACACTCTTAGTCCTCCCATTCATTGACATGGCTGATACTTTAAATGAACGAGAATTGCCTGGAGGGCCACAAGCTGCTCGTGCAGCTGTGAAATGGGCTCAGAGACATGTCGACAAGGACTGGAAGGAATGGACTGGGGATAGTGATTAAAACAAAAACTTTCATCTCATGTTGAAGACAGATTTCAATATCGTTTATGTAGGTTTTTGGAGCTCATTGAGGAAAATTTTACACTTGTCAGTATCTGTTAACTGAGAAGTCGATGCAAAATCTGAAGATGAAGAGGGAAATTATGGTTTGAACTAGCTTTGCAGCGGTAGTGACTTCAGAAGGTGGGGATAATAGATGTGTTCAATGGTAATCTTAATCACTGTGGAAGTATTTGGTCTTTTGCTTCTCAACTTTCAGCCTGTTATAATTCATCTTATGTTTGTTACCAAGAGCGCTCATCAACTTTGGTTTTGGTGGGACTGTATCGGTGATAACGCTTTGCCTCAATCAATTAACTTTATTTTTCCTCTTGTGGTGGACTGGTCTAAAAATCTTAAAGAAAAATCTTAAGATTCGAAAACGAGAATGCACTACGTTAACTGAGATGCATAGTTTTGACAGCAGGAGGTTCAATACGAATCCGGTAGATCTGTGACGGTTATTACTTCTTAAAGCATCCCTCCCTCCGTCTGATTACCCCACTTGTTCATGTAGATGTGATTATCGTGGATGGTCCCCACAACAGCTGGCAGTTCATCAGACACGTAAGTCGACGAAATGGATTTCAAGTCAAAGCATGCTCGTATCCCACATCGCATGGAGAGACAAATGAATTCAAGACGAGCTACTATAGAAAAGGCAGGTACCCTCATTAGTAAACCAAGCAGCCGCGCGGTGAGCACAGAGCGAACTATTCTTTCGCCTTTTACTAAAGAATACCGTGTGCTCGCCGCTGAAAGCGGCATGCGCCAATTTTTGGAGGGTTTCCCTGAAAATGGGTTATTCCAACAAATTTAGTTAAAGATTTCTACTATGTTGATTATCTGGTGAAATTGGGTTACACCAACCAGTTTAGTTTAGGATTTCTACTATGTCGATACCTACCGGGCGCTCTACTGGTGTGATATGATTTCTACAGACATTAAAACTTTATACGGGGCTTTGATATGCTAGTCGCATGAAAAAGAAAAAGAAATGATGTATTTGTATTATATGTAATAGACTAATAGGGACCCAGACTTGAAATCTGTAACCGTAGTATTTCAAATTTAAAGTACCGCCAAAAAGTGAAAACTGGTGAATTCATATCGCATAAAAAATACATACGTTCAGGTTGTGTGCCCAGTATGTTGAAACAAAAATTGAGCTGTATCAAAGATCTATCATCCATTCAAAGCTCTTAAGTTTTGGGTTAATATGTTGAAACAAAAATTGAGCTGTATCAAAGATCTATCATCCATTCAAAGCTCTTAAGTTTTGGGTTAATAAGCTACCCCTAAAGAGGACAATGTATTTACAATTCTACATCCTAGCATCTTTTTTCAGGAAATGTCAAAAAGACATCTTAAACAGAAGAACGAGCGTGGACAACCGATCAACTCCGACCCAGCATCTCGTCTCTGTCTATAAAACGTTCTAAGAGCTCTTTTTCTTTCAAAACTAAGCAATCTTCACTCTTCCCAAACCAGTGATAGCGTCGTTTAGCTATGTAGTCATAGACAGCATCCCTTAAGGGCCTTGGAATTATCAACAATGAGCTTAAAGCAGAGTATGGAAGTGGCAGGTGTGACAGCACTTTCAGTGCAGCTGCAAATCATACGCACTTGAAACATTATCATCTTGAGGAAAACAGGGGTAAAAAGCAGTGTTATAAAGTGGCAAAATTTCAATCATCAATCATATGTAAAAAAGCTAGCACGAACATTCCTGTCCAGATTGTGGAAAAAAAAATGTGTTAAATCCAAAGAAAACACAAAAACATAAAACTATATAATCAACACAAATGAAGTGCAAGCAAGGCCTATACGCATCATTCGTCCTTTCCCACATTTTGATTGGAAAGCAGTCCACCGCACAGGAAGGTAATTGTTGAGGGCTTGAGGCTCAAGGATTAGGATTCGGTGACCAAGTAGATCTCTCTCAAACATACATATAATACAATATCAAAGACTTTAAAATGTGATGTTGTAAAAAACTGTCATTACATTCTCCAAGCACAAGCAGACTTCTTCCTTCCCTTAATGAAAAGAAAAAAGTTAAAAAAAAAAAGATGGTGTGGGCTTGTCGCCTCTTAATCCGACAGCCTCTTAACCCTTTAAGAGTTCAAGTTAAAAAGTATAGTTTCTTTGCCATCAACTATTTGCACAGATAATTATATTGACCCTGTTTGATATGGAGGTTTGGCAGCCGTAACTTTTCTCATAAAAAACTATAATATCTTTTAAAATATTTAGTAAACACTAGCGTTGTCAAAATTATTATCTTTACCAGCTTGTCAAAATTGTTATTTAAAAGGCATATTTATTCTACACTATTAATTTTTATTTCATAGTTACAACTTTTTTTCCACGGCAACTGTAGCTTCAAGTTATAGCACCTCAATACCAAATAGGGTCATAATGCACCAAGTAAGAGGACAATATTTTAGACTATATTTATGATTCATAACTAAATGGTACATGATGTATTTGGCTTGCAGTCTTCGTTCAACTTTGGTCATTTAGTGAAGAAAGATCCATATAACCCAAGTATGAATGACATTTTAGTCTCCTGGCTTCCCATTTACAGTGATTCCCCATCCCCCACCTACAGAAGAAACTCAGAATAGTGATTCTTAATCAATAAACTCAGAACTTCAACCACTGATATGCAGAGAATATCTCACAATGCAACAAATTCTTAATGACATCATTATTATGTAACTAAAAAGGGAATACATTTCAATAGATCCAACTTCATAAATAGGGCCATGGGATAACGAACAGAGCTAGCTATCACATAAATACACCTGACTTGAAACCATGTTCTTATAGCAAAGCCCATAATGCAGTAGAAGAATTTAGAGAGTAGCACAACTACCTTCTATTTTTCATGCTACAGAATCAAGTGCACAAAATATAATATGGACAAAGCCAAAAAATTGTAGACAAATGTATAATGTTTGCGAACATACCAGTAGATGCTTGATGGTATAAACCTGGGCCTTCGACCAACAAAAAGCGACGGAGGACATCCTCTCTGTCAAGACCACACAATCTCAAGTACGGTTCAGCAGCTTGAGATTGGAGACAACAGAATTTAATCTTTCTATATTTGTCAGCTCGAATTACCCATTTGACCCCTGTAAAATCAATATGGTAAGGATATAAGAAACTAATTTTTCCCACTGCATTTTAAGAAAGTAGACTTTAATGAAAAAATAACTGGGAAAGCCAACATAACTGACTGAAATCAAACATATATGTCAAGAAAATAAGGAAATAAAAAGACAGTTTCAACAAGGTTAGAATGCTGTTTGTGATGATTTCCAGACCATTCTAATGGAAAAGAAACCTGACGAAAAGCCAAGAAGAACAAGCATTCGAGACCCATTTGAAATCTGTTAAAAGCCAGATCAATGGTTGCTATTTGCCATTAGAATTTTGATCCCATCATAAATTCTTTGATCCCATCATTCACTGATAACCATTTCATTTGTCTAAAAGAAAAAATGGCAGATTTATATTTTGGAAAATACCAATGTCCAGAATGTATTCAAATGTCTATACCAGGCAATAATCCGCTACATTTCTAAAATAGCTGAAGAGAGTACAGACCGGTTGAATGTAAGGAAATATAAAAATAATACCTCGGAATCTTAGAGAGGGTGAGAATACAATTGAATGTCCATCTTCACATTAAAACAAAATCCCAACCCAAAAGGACAAAGAACTCAAAGAAAGAAACCAAACAACAAAGTAAGCAACAAAACAACAAGTGGGGTCAGCTATTCTTGTCTTATGAAATGAAATAAAATTAAGAACCAAAAGGCCAAATGACAACAAAGAGTGATAAGTTAAGGCCATGCTTACCAGTAAGAAAACAACACCCAGATAAGCATTTCGATCATAAGAACAAAAACAACACATACCTCCGTGGCAAAGATGGCAAACGCCGTCATAGATAACAACACCTGGCTGAAGGAGAGAAGGCTCCATCGCAGGCTTGACAGTAGAAGAAACCGGTGGTTCAGTGTACACCAGATCGTCAGCCCCAGTAACGTCGGCGATATCGGCGGCTGCCCCCGGAACGACGTCGGTTGGTGAAGGAAACAGAGTTTTCAAAGAAGATGATAACGGAGCCGCATATGCTTTTGAGAAGTTTCGAGCTTGTCTAATCAACATAATTGTTTTGCTCCCTCAACTCGGCGATTCTTTTTTACGTCATTTCCTTTTCGTTTTCGTTTGGTTTTTGCTTGCACTGCATCAACTGCAGGTGATTTGGTACTTTTCGTGGCGCCCAAGTCGGCACATCCTCTCTCTCTCTCAAAAACAGATCTTCAATTTTGGAAAATAAATAAATGGGTTATTTCCACCTAGCCCCCAAATGTTTGATATTTTTCACTTGAAACTCAAATGTTTTGATAATTTTTAACTCACCCCATTTCCGTTAATTTGACCATTATTTTTAACAGAGCTACTTAAAATTTAATTAAATGTTAAAAATACCCCTCATCTTGAATTAGAGAAGAATTAAATAACATAAATACTAAATTAATAATTAATATTTACAATAAATATTTTTAATTAAAAATACTTAAACAATAATCTCATCAATTAACCCATTAACGAATTTAAGTGCTGATGAAAATTGTTGAAATATTTAGAAGCGCGGTGGAAATGTTAAAACGTTTGGGGTAGGGCAGAATTAATCCTAAATAAATAAATAAAGGTTCCTCAGGTCGTCCGTTTAAGGTTTTTCTTTTACAAGAAAATATTTTAGGGTAATTATCCGTATTTGCGTCTAACGTCTGATTTGTCTACTCTGATCCATCGGATGCCTCATCTCAATACCATCCCAAAATTTAATCAGAACATTGTCAATCTTTGGCCTTTTCTTTCAATTAATTACATTTCGGTAAGGGGTCTAAATTCTCAAAATAAAAAGTGCGCTAAATAAATAATCAGAGATATACGTAGTAATATTTTGATGTTGAGGTACTGGAGACTGGTTTAAAGACAAAAGAGTCCACCAAAAAAAAAAAAAAAAAATATATATATATATATAGATCAATGCTTTTTGGGAAAATGATAGTAACCAGTTCAACACGTTAGTTACCATACGAATTCTGGAATATATTGCTAAGTTTCACCAGAAGAATACGAACGAGCAATTGAAATTTCCTTTTCTTATCTCATTCCAGCAGCTGATCTCAGGTGAGGTTTATCATCAATTGGTATTCTCTATCGTCAAATTATGAAAACAAAATAAAGCCTCTCCAGGGCTGGCTTGGGTTATTTGACCTCCTGTTACCACCACCAGGTGCAGTTTCAGAACACCCTATTCATTTGCTGGATCTCAATGCATATGTATTGTCAAATAAACCTGAAACATATCCAACAGCCAACCACCGTATGCACTATATCACGCACTCCTCTGCAACTTCACCATCTGGAACAATGGATAGAGCTGATTAAGTATTCACGGATTGATTGAAGCAATGTGAATGGCATAATGGTTAAGTAATTATGTAAGCCTCACCAGCAAGACAGACAGCCAAGTTCGCTTGAGCATCAGCCTCAGAGTTCAGGTTCTTCCAAATGTGCAAAGAAAATGTCAGAAACTTGTGCAGAAAATGGAAAAAGCAGCAGCAAGAACCTTTATAACTAACACACGTGAATCTATGAGAGGAATAAACACATTATCTTGTACTAATCGATAAGAACCATTAGGCACAAAAACTATAGTCACCCTTAGAACATGAGATATCTGGAATGAAAGAAATTTATCCTTCAGCCTCTGGGCCTTCCCACATAGTTCAGCCATGCCCTTGTGTTTGGTCTTCCATGAACCTGCAACCTGCGTCAAGAAGCAAGGAAAAGGAGAAGAAACAACGAGATATCAATCACAATATGGTGAAATGTTGTCATCAATGAGCCAATCATAAAGTCCAATTTCCTTTCTTTTTTTTTTTCTTTTCTATAAAGAAAACACAACCTGCATACAGACAAGTTTGGAATCTCCTTGGACACGGATATTGGAAAAGCCTTTTTCACGAGCATATTTCAATCCCAAAATCAAGCCTCGATATTCAGCAACATTATTTGTTGCTATGCCCACACCCTCTCGCAACTTACAAATCTGTTCAAAAAACATGTTAAACAGATAAATACGTTAAAGAAATGAACTGATTCACAAGAGGGAGTGTGACTGCATACCAAACTTCCATCATCAGTTCGCAACACGGCTGCTGCACCAGCCGGTCCAGGATTTCCCTTTGATGCACCATCAAATTCAATAATGCAGGAACGCTGCAAATAAGTAACCAAATTTTAACTAGATACTATATTGGAGACACCTCCAATAAAGGAACCAGCATAATGCAAGCATCAACTTGGTACAAAAATTAAAAGACATTTCCAAAATACTCCACCTTTTAGCTATATCTACCATAGCAACTGTGGGATGGTAAGACTTGTGTAAGTACAAAGGATGGGCCCAGAGGCCAGAAAAGGACTTGCAATAAAGTCACTCTAGCAAATGTAACATTTTATCTTTATGCAGGAAATGAAAATATACTTACATGATAAGATGCTACTTCGGACTCAGCGTCAACATCCAACTTGACATGCTTTCTCAAAGGATCAGCTAAAACAGACGTTGAACCAAGTTCATGCTGCATCAGATTAAGAATAATATGAAAAAATAAATAAATATGACCAAGAAAATGTTCACCAATATATTCTCCAGAGCATGAAAAGGTTGTTCACTAGTAAAGGGCAAATGCAGGATGAAGGGGTGTTTCAGGATACAGTCTTAAGACTTTAGCATTTCACATAAAGTGGCTACTCTTACAAATAGAGCACCAAGGACAAGCACTTGCACTCATCAGTCCAATAGTTTTGTCATAACACCAGCCAATGGTATCTATATTTTATTTTACGACATAAGATTTAATACACATTTTTAGCATTAGAAAACCAGCATACACAGCAATGATATTACTGCAGATTTGGCATCATAAACCATGAGCAATTCAGCACAACATTTAGATAAAACTCAACAATTCAAAGAGAGAAAAAAGGAGATACAACTGAAACATTTACCAAGCCTCTATCTGAGCAATTAATTTGTTCTATTCTTCAACAAGGATGCACTAGTTCAGAAAATACTTTGTCTACCAGCTTACCCCAATCTTTGGTCCGATCGTATCCTGTGGTCTCTTTTTAGATGTTGGATCCTGGAACAAAAAATTTTTGAGTCACCAATCTCAATATTCTTGTCGTGGCAAGGTTGACAGTAAGTTCTTAAACTGAGAACATGAACTTGTTACGTACAGAAACAAAGGGAATATCAGCCTAATAACCCAAAAAAAAAAAAAAAAGATAACATGTTAATGACAGTAAAACAAAAATACTGATCAGATCAGTTTTCAGGGTATTGTTTTTACAGTGAAAAAGCTCAAAGTCAAAAAACCTCCCTAAATGCATGTTGCAGAATTCCCTTACTGAGAAATCAACCATGTCAATGAGATCAAGTAGTGTAAGGTTAAGAATAAAGGGGATGCCCAATTCAACACCTACTCGGTGACCTAGAACTGGGGATCTTAAACTGGCTTGCCAAATAACTCATGAAACCAGGAACTTGGCAGGGCAATGACCCATCCAAAGGGATATAAAAATGATGACAAACTTAACTTTATCTTAGAGGTCTTTGATCATCTTACCTGCAAAGTGCAAGGCATAAGCGAGCCGAAAAGATCCTCAGTCAGATCTGCAGCTCTAATAGTGTAGAGAGCATTCTTAAGCCCATGAGATGCAAGGTACTGCTCAGTGCCTTTAGGCAAAGAGTACCCCTTGTACACACTGACAGGAGGATGGCATATCTATAACATAAAACATGATCAAGGGTAAGTAAAATGCATCTTTCTATTTTTAAGTCCTCAAAGCACCTTCAAAATTTAATAGATATAGATCCAAAGAATATCAAGACCCAAAAAAAAAAAAAAGGGAATGTTTTCCACAAACAGATTGAAATCCAACAAAGTATATGGTCTTACTCATTGAGAACTCCCAGCAAATTTATCAAGTATTATGTTGACAAAATTTATAAAGGAAAAATAATGAGTGTAATCCAAATTTCAAAATCTAAAAGCACCGTACCACAAACTTTGTAGGCTGCAGGTGCAACTGGAGTGATTTTCCCCACAAAAAAAAAAAAGAAGAAGAAACAATTTCAAGCAAGAATGCACCTGAAATTGCTTTATAAAAGAGCATTATTTATCAAGTGATCTTCCGAAAAGCACTTGAAGTGCTTTCCAACATAGAACAGTATTTAGAATAAGCATTTATCAATTACTAAATAAGTTGCAGCCCTACGTAGCAAAAATGCATTGAGAATTAAAAAAAAAAAAAAATCACATTTCAACATTGTTAAAGATAATGCCAAAGGCGGTCTATCCAAAAACAGGAGAAAGGTCACAAAATACTGATAAACCGCAAACAATAACTTCATAAACCATAGTCAAAGAAATGAAAACTAAAAAGGAGAATTACCGAAGATCCAAGTTGGGCCTGACATTCGGCGAAGCTTTTGTAAACACCAACAAGATCCCCTTTCCGCACGACAAAAAACTCATCTTTGCCTTGTCCCATCTGTGGTTCAGTCTTTAATTTGCGTGACCGAGGCTTTTTAGCACTGGAAGAGTAACACTGAAGACGAAACCGTGTAAGCAAAAACTCTAAATTGACAGATTTATTACCCAGATGCCCATAATTTATTTCCAGTGGATTGTAGTATGACTGATAATGCAAATTACTTCTACCAATAAAATTACGAGTCTCTCGAAGTATAGCCGTAGAATATGAAGCCACATGCGACAAGCAACTCATCAGCAGATTTTTAAATTTTCTGCAAGCGGAAAAAATAACCTATATATATGTCTCGGAATTTGCCGAGTAAGGCGAAAAAGAAGCAAAAAGGCAAGAAAGAAAATTTTCGGTAGTTAAGGGAGAGAGTTGGCTGACGTAACGTACCGACTGCAGCAGTCGATGACTCTATCGAGCTCCGCAAATGCAAATATAGAAAGCCAACTGAGAAATTAACTGGTTAAGGGTAACTTTTTCACAATATGACATCCGGATAAATATTTTACGGATCCAGATGCGGGTTAAACCCGTAACTCGGGATATCCAGATCCGGATGTTTTATTGACATATAGGGTTCGCTGACGTACCAGAGACATATTATAGGAATGATTTTATTTTTTTTCGTTGCACACATATTGTTATTGACATTATACCAAATATTATAATTAATACATTATATCACAATTTTCTCGTTAAATCAAAGGCTCAATAGTCATAGGAATGATTTTTAAAATTCATTAAACCATTAATTTAGTTTATTATTATTATTTTTTATTATTATTATTTTACAGAAGTTAAACAGATTTATTTAAAGGTGCATTTGGCTCCACCCCTATATTTTTATGGAAACCTTAAAGTTTAAGTTCAATAAACAAAATTAAAAGTAGTATTTGACATTTAATTAAGACTAAAAAGGCACTTCCATACACAAGTAGAAGGAACAAACCAATGCCGGCTCCTAATGCATGATGTTAACAAAAGCTAGTCAAAGACACTGTCGTCGTTTGTTGGAGAGATCATCAAGATTTATAAACAGAGCACTAATAGAAATACAAGTGCTCCGAACTCAATCCCGGTGAATATCAAACATATAATAATAATAAATGTACGCACTTATAAGTTGCTAGTTCCCTTCCTGTGCCGTTGAAGCAGCTTTTACTGCATATTTTGAGAACACATCTGTCAGCACGGCCTTCTCCTTGACCTTTAATCTGCATAATGGTAAACGGAACAATTATGCTAAGAAAACAATATTAACCAACCAAATTAATTCCGGATCCATAGCAAAATGCAGAAAGGTTACCTCTTTGCAGAACCTGGAATATCCAACTTTGGAACCTTTTTCACTTTTCCTTTCGCAGTTAGCTTTTTCTCAATTGCCAGGATTTTCTTTTGCTGATTTGAGGAAGATGAATCAGTAGCAGATTTCTTAGCTTGTTTCGTGTTATTACTGCCATTCAACTTGGATACAGTTACAAATTCTAGGTTCTCTCTAACTTCCTCTAATTCTGCCAAGTCAAGCTCATCAGCTGGCCCAAAGCCATCAGAAACTGCTTCCATCACTGAGCCATAGGAGTCTTCATTATCATCGAAATGAGCACCTGGGTCTTCTTTGAAGCCATTAACTTTTATTTTAGGATAACCACTGGTGCCATTAGAAGAATGCCCATCAACAGAATTGGAAGAACTCGAATTCACCATCTCACATCTTATCTGCTTCTGAACTTTGCCAAAGGCTATAATTTCTCTGGAAAATAATTGCACAAACCTGAACAGAGACCAATCATATTTTCAGTTAAATTTGTTCTAGCTCTACTCATTAAGTGTTGACCAATTAACCCTTACTACTCGGTTAATCACAGAATGCTCTCTGCCATCCAGAGAAAGCTTCGATATTCATTAATGTCCATGGGATGTAGTGTTCAATTAAAATACATACCTAACAACTCCTGGCCAAGTTGTTCAGACTTTAGTTTAAAAATAATGATTGCAGTCTCTATTTACAAGCATTGTTTCAGCATTTGAGACCTTGAGATACTTATTTATTCTAACAACAAACTTCAGTTCTGTAAAAGCAAAGAATTTTTACCATGGCTAGGTGCCCAAAGACTCAAAACTCAGTTCTCTCAGTCCAGACTCATGAGAGAGAAGAGGGTAGATGCATATGCAAACAATATGTACTGCAAATTCCACATCTTGAATTCTTGATGGATTAAAGCAAAATTGAACCCAGATATCATAAGAACAAAGATTTGTTTGTTGATTCAAACCAAGATGCAAGCAAGAACCCAGAGAAGCAATTAGTTTGTAGTTTACAATACCTAGTTGCATAGTCCTCGGACTCGAAATCAACAAAAGCAAAGCCCCTACAGATAGGATCCTTAGTCTTCTTGTTTCCAGAGACTACTGGTATTATGTTAATTATACCAGGGACTCCTTTAAAAGCTGATTTCAGATCTCTGTGGATGTTCTTTTTCTTAGGAAGGTTGAACAAACGTACACGGATACCACTTGGCATATCTTCAGGTTCTGCAAAACTCAAGTATAGTACTGAAAAGTCAGACTAAAGTAGGTATGGAGAAGCAAAAAGAACATAGTGCAATTTGCATAATTAAAGAACAAATAATATTCATTAAATTAATTCGGTGAACTGAAGATGAAATCAATTCTCCCCACATTGTGAGAACAGAAGTCCTCCAAAGATGTCTACACTATCTATTTACAAGCCACATGTGGATGGTACAAAGGGAAAGAAGATGTTGATATAATATCTTCACCAATTGGGAACACAGCGAAGTAGCATTAGAGCAACCAATAAGGACCTGGTTAAGCAAAAGTTTTATGATAATTCAACTGAGAATTGAGATGCTCGCAAAATGAGGCAGGTTAACTGCCTCAGCTTGTATAATTGATGAAGAAGCAAAAATAATAGTCCCCCAAAATTCTGTAATGTCCCTGCTATTCATTAATATTTTTGCCCTGCTATTGAAAGAGTTGAATGCATCTTCTCTGGTGTGAAAAAATCACTCTGTTAAATTTGCGAAGTAATTTGATTTCATTTTCCAAAACTTGTCCACAAACCTTGGCCAAAGAAATATATTCATTAGCATAGCCATTATCGGTAAAACCAATCCCAAGAGGAGAAAACACTGATAGTGCAATTGACGGTCAACTAGCACTCCTTTAACAGGATAAATATAAAGTCTGATGCTCAACCCTTCAAAGGAAATAGATTCCAAGCACATCATCGTTCAATTCTTTAAGCAATAGTTTTAGTTTGTACTCAATCGAACCAAGTTTTGTATAAAATATAAATTAGACAAGGATTACAACTGCATTTTGCTCTCTTTTTTTTATGACATACTAAGTTCTTCACTATTACTTATTAATACATAACATTGAACAAGCGAATCAAAACCAAAAATGTTTCAAGAAACACAAAAGAAAGCCAACTTCACAGTAAAACATTCCCATAACTCAAGAAAAGAAAATTTAATTGAACCAGGGTTCAGATTACCAAAAATAAAATAAAAAAACAAAAGCTAACCTTTCTTCTTTGGCTCATCTTTTTTGGAACTAGGCTTTAAAAGCCCATTCTCGAGCTTATTAATATTGGCCATCTGCGCTTCTCTACTCTGCTGTATTTCTTGAAGCAACTTATCTTCAATAGAAGTATCGTACACTTTGCCTTCACCGAAACCACGAGGCTTATTCTCCAGCCACCTCCTCATCTTCCCAAACGTTATCATCATTCCCTCATCCTCATCATTATCAGCGTCGTCTTCATCAAACTCATCAAAGCCATCAGAATCAGAACCGTCCGATTCAACTACTTCACTCCCACCCTTTATCCGCTTATTTTTTACGGCAGAGACACATAACAATGACAGCCCATTGTGAATTGTCTTGAAACTGAGTCGTGCCTGTTGGGTTTGTTGTGGAGAAGATACAAACATTGCGTTTTTGGAAATGAATGGGGAGACGGGATTAGGTAACGCCAAATTGGGCTTCTTTGGTGGTAAAAGTGATGCTGAATCAAAGGGTGAAACTGTTCCGACATTTATCATCCTTTCTTGTTGCTGCAAGGCTGCAAGTTCGTGCTCCATTCCCCGCTTGCCACTTCTATCACTAACATGCCGAGAGCTACAGCAATTGTTGATTGATATTATGAAATTACAAAGTGATTCTAACGACTCGGTGTCGTGGTGTAGTTGGTTATCACGTCAGTCTAACACACTGAAGGTCTCCGGTTCGAGTCCGGGCGACGCCAAGAACCACTTTTTTAGAATATACAAAGTAATTTTTTAAATAAACTTTCAAGTCCCTACAAAAAAAAATGTAGAATTCTAACACTCTTTCAAAATGTATGAAATTTCTAATTCGCAATCCGTTTTTACTTTTTAACCTATAAAATAAATTAAAGTCTTATTTTTCAATAGATAAATAGTTAAAAATAAAAAGAAAAAAATCGTTAATGATATATTTGACATAATTTTTTGTTGCAATATGTCCTCTTCAATGATGAATTTTTCATCGCTAAAAATAATAAATTAATATTATTTTTTCTATTATGAATTTGGTGATAAAATTTTTTTAACCTCATTAAAAAGTACTTACGGTGACGAAAATAAAAATTTCATTTCTAAAGATTGATATTCTTATATTGCACATTCCATATTTATAGTCTCCCACAAAAGGGATTAAGGAGGGTAATGTCTCTTAAAAGGGGTAAGGGGACTCGGGGGAGAGGGCTTTCCCTCTTACTGAATAAAGTGCTCTTTTAAAAGGGGTTCCCCTCTCCCTCTTCTTCCGAGGCCACTATTTCTATAGAAATAGATTTGGGTCTTCACTCTTCTTACTGTTAGGACTCAGGACTCTAGTTTGAACATCATACACACTTCAGTTCCTTTCCCATTTTGAATTTTTTTCCCTTAAATAATTACAACATAAAACAAGTGTTATAAAAAAAAGAAAAAAAAGTGTTAATAACACTAGCCTTTCCGAATTTTTATATATTGGTTGTTTTAAGAGTATAGCGCAGGAAATGGGCTTTCTTTGAGCATTCTTTCTTTTTGGTCCTAAACATGAGCCCTTATTTTGACATCGCATAATCCAACATTAATTAGCTCACAATGGGTACTACCAGTTGATTGGAAAAATTGTCACTTGCACTACCTTGAGGGGTGAAGACTACTAAATGGGAAATAAAGAACCTTCAAGGGAAGAAAAAATAAAAAAAAAGGAATCCTGGATCAAGACTATGAATTGATCAAAACCATTAATTTAACAAGGCGAAAATATAGGGATAAAGCTTAGCAGTAGAGAAGAAACACAATCAAGGTTGTTGAACAAGTTGACTACAAAATCACCATATGTACAAAAGTAGAGGCATGACCCCTACCCTAAAAACATGCTCCACTCCCTTTTCAAAAGGTATTTGAAGAGGAAATAAAGGTTGAGAGAGGAATGAGAATTCTAACTGAAGAGAAACCCCTAATTGAACTAAAACAGGAGGCTTTTTTATTAACTTAAATGTTGGAGTGGGATCATCGAAAATCCCTACTTCCAACCTTATTTTCAACTTTTTTTATTTTTTGGTTACTATGTATGTAAGTATACCTCCATTTGTTACACTTGGTTCAACCCAAGAAAGAAACAAGTATTAACACTACCATTACCATATATATCATCTTTTATTAACCATTCATTTGCCAAAAACATTTGGTAAGAAAGCCATTATCATTTAATTAGTGAGTTTTATGAAAAATTACTATCCAGACTTTTAAGGTTATGTTGGATGGGATAGGGTGTCACTATTGGCCAATGGTTTGAGCTATTTCACCCTTATACATATATGGGCTCTAAATTACTAGCTAGTTGAGATCCAATAATTGAATGTCCGACTCACTTTCAAGTTTCACCATTACGTAGTCGGTAGCAGAAACTACATTAGATTAGTAGAAGTACAATTAAATGGATGAATAGTCAGTTTCGAAGGGGAGAAAATGTAAATAGTTTAAACCTCATTTTCACATGAGAGAGTTGGAAATCAAATGTATTGTTATCAAATTTGGATTCAACGTTCATCTAAATTAATTTTCTTTATATTTTGTGACACATGTAAATTTATTTAATAACGACGAATAAAAATCTGCCAAAAAAATTAATAAAAAACTCATATCAGCATGATTTAACAAAAATTTTTATAATGACTTCCATTTAACTCACATCTACAATATCAGAAGAGATTGCAAGAGGATAAACAAAATGCAATATACGAGGAATGAAGTTGGAATCCGCATCAATTGATTGTTCACTACATATATATATATATATACTAACTTTTTAATGAGGGATCCCTTAAGTTATTAAAGTAATGAATAAATTAAAACACAAATAAAATTACCACCCAATATACTCTAGGACAAGATACACATCGAATATATATTTTACTTGTCTTTTAATTTATCTCTTATTTTAATAACCTAAGAGATCCTTATTAGATAATGAATATATATATATATATATAAGAGCCAACCCGCATGGAGATGATCATCAATAATACTTTGCTGTTCCTGTCCATGTCCATGGACCATTAGCATACAAAAGAAGCCAAAATTCACCTCACGGGCTCATTAACCTATTTCCAAAGTAAGAATGTGTCTAAATATATACATATATACAGACACCACCAACACCATGGTTTACTCATGCAAAGGATCCAATGATATCCCTGGCAAATTAAAGCCAGTCCTTTCCCTTGTTAAAAATTTGGTTTATGGGATATGCACTATTTTGTACCTTCAGCAGGGTCTAATCGATGAAAAGCTGTACCTTTACAATTATTATTTGGCGGTAAAAGCATAGATATATAGTACGATTAATATTATTATATTTTCGTAAGGTTGTAAACTATGAGCTGTAAATGAAGAGTTTCAAATTTCGAGCTTAATTGCATGGAGCTAACGTGATCGCAATCGCATGCATGTGATTGAGTTACCCCACAAGGCCACAAGTTTTGCTACCTACCAGAAAACATCCAGCAGTTCTCGGCCAAAACTCTTCCCCGCCAATAGGGTTAACATATTCGCTTACCATGCAGGCCCTTTACTTGATGTTGTCTGTCTTTCAATTTTTTTTTCTAATTTTTAATTTCATTAGCTCATATAATGACTGAATTATTATATTATAACAAAAATTGTATGTAAAATATATAAATTATATATTTATTTCAAAGACGTTGTTCAAGCCAACCGTGAGCTAACTTTTGAGTCAGACGCATAGGTTTTTATATGATATTAGAGTAAAATTTATCTACGAATGGATCCGCACTGGTTCCTTATCTTCTATGTAACAATGATTAAGGGAAAGATCTGATCTGCATGTCATACATGTGAAGGAGGTATTAGGGAGATTACTAAAGTATGAGTGACCCCTACGGGCTTCTATAACTATAAACAACGATGACATAGTAATATGCTAGGCTATGTATGCACCCAACCCCATTAAGTAAGCAGTAGTTTTCTGATTTGATTTTTCAAGAGTCGCTACAGCAGCGGGGATCTCATGACTCATTTATTTCCATTGATGTTGAGATTAATTAGGTCCGTCGAGCTTTCCATCAGGACCTATCCAGACTGATAGTTCATATAGATATAGCTAGAGTCAAATGGAATGGCTGAGAGACTTGTGTATTTTGGAAGGCCAGTTAGGTTTTGTTCGGTAGTTGGCAGATGGATTTGCTTTTAAAAAGTTCCCAGCTAGCTAGTCAATTTATTTTAGCATACATGATTGCTGAATTGTTTGCTGTATTGAATTTATCTGGCTCTATGTATCCATGTTGTGTTGCTTTTCCTAGTAGTTATCCACTGAGAAATTGTTGTGATTTCATTTAATATATTCAAATATTACTTTTATTTACTTTCACTTGAATTGAATAAACCAAATTAATGTCCATGTAAATGTGAGAAAGATCTCTAGCTACTTGAGGACAAAAGTCAGTTCGGTACTTGTTACATTAAAGACACGTAAACCCAAAACTATATTATGCGGATGACATTGACCATATGGAGGCTCTCGATTAAAGAATTGAAGGCTTGATGAAGACATATCACTGTATTTTTATATGTAGCTTAAAGTTTTCTAATTATTTTGTCTTGTATATAGCAAAACCTCATTATTAATTTTATTACGAATTCTTTGGACTTATTTAACTATAACTGGAAGTAGAAATGTCGCCATCTTTAAGGAAAAAAGGGGAAAAAGAAAAAGAACAAACTAATATATGTATCCGTTTTACACAATCTCAAACAGTATTAGAAGGTGATAGGTGAATTGATGGTGTTGCTAGAATGTGTTTGAAATTATTAAACTTTGTTTTGCCACAATATTTAGTCAACTATTATTCTTGTTAGAGAACTAGTTAATTACTGTAAATATTTTGGTCGGATTTGATTGTAGCTTAATTTGTCATCTATGATATTAGCAATGTTTGTATGCTTAAAATTAAAGTTCAAAATATCATTGACATTTGGTTCGTATAAGATTATAAAATTAATTAAAAACTATGGATTACGATATGTGTCTGTGCATGATATAACAAAAGACTTTATGAAGAATTTATATAAATTCCGGCCTCTTCGTAAGAGAGTCGATATATTCTTAATTTTAAATCATTAAATTGATGTACGGTTGTAATAAACTAATTAAAGAAATTAAAACCGAAGTCACCAAACCATAAAGCAGGCTAATAAAAAATTAATCAACATAATTGGGTGTTGGTAATAAATAATTAAGTAGATACCGTAGTGAGTTACGCATGCATTATTTATACAATAATTGATACTTTCGATAAAATCAACATTATTATTTGCACTAGTTAAGTTTTTATTTTGAATAACACACAAAACTCCCCTTTAACCTACAATTCAAAATCATGGTTCAAAGGGGGCTAGACTTTTATATGTCAAATTGAATGTCTCAATCTAACTCACCGACCAAAGTCCAAAAGTTGCTTCAATGGGTCCTATGAGTTATGAGAAGGAACTAATGCCAGAATCCTGAAGCATAATAGATCCCTAAAACCGGAACTGTGTTTCCTCCTATTTCACTATCAAGAGGGTCACGACTTTATCAGTTTAGCAACAAGGCAATAAAAATAAAGGAAAAAGAAAAAAAGAAAAAAGGAAAACCCTATTGTTTTGTGACTCGTGTCTACGAGAGGTTAATAATATTGGAAGACGACCCACAAACATATCCCCAGTCCGGGCTGCAACGCTCTCAGTTCTTAGCACGATAGATTATCATATTATATATAAAATACGTGCATGTATATGTATGCGTCTATCAAGAAAAAATCTACTCATTTTGAGCAATATACATTTAAATATACTAGTGTCTGTTTTGTACACAGAACGCACAAAATTAAAAGTATAGCTCTTAGCCTTTTGGTGGAATATACTTTAAGCAATTTTATTTGACTATTCAACCGAATTCATATTCTACAAAAATAAATAAATAAATAAGAGTTAAAAAATGAATTTAAATTTTACTCGCCCCAACAAAGCAGTAGGCTTGTTTTGAGAGACATATATACATATTGTGATTATTATCTCTGTATAGAATTTAATTATTCTAGTCTTTGGTGGACTCGAAGTTTGATTATTTTGTCAACTGACAAATCGCACCCAATGGCAGCTCGTGGTATACGCAGAGCAAATTGTGCACATGCTAGGGCTGCACCATTAGTCGATCATTTGATGGATTATGTATGTCCTGTGAGTCAAATTCTCATAATGATTTGTGATTCCAAGTAGGAAAGGCATTGCCATTATTAATTTGTCCTTGTGAGGTTTATAAACCTACGGTATTCGGTAATCTTATTGCCGACTAAACTTCATGGGATATCGATCAAGCCCTAAAGTGGTGATCTAATGTTAAGAGCCAGATAAACAATGCCCTTTTATTCTTTTTTAACCCAAAAATAATTATACATATGCGATTTGCCCTAAAAATGACATGATGAAAATGTCACCGGTACATACATTATCTACAACAGCCAATTCTATATGAAGAAGCATCAAATTTTAACGACTGTTGTGAGATTGAATCCCTTCCATGCGGAGTGATACAAACCCAACATAGGGGACACTGCACTATTTCATCTTTCTGTCAAAAAAAAAAACTGTTCAGTTTGAATTTGTTATGTTTGTTGGGAGGATGCAACAGTGATTTAATTTTTCAGATTTGGGTTTGCACAGAAAACAGCAGACAACTAGTCTTAATCCTACCTAGACAGTGGACATCCACACCCCCCCCCCCCCCAAAAAAAATTGATATGGAATATTTATTAATTAAGTTTTTTTTTTATTTTTTGGAAAAATAGAAAATAAAAGTGTTGAATTGAAATGTCAATGACTGTAGGGTACGTGGGTTCGCATCAAAGTTACTTACCACACAGTAAAAGTAAGTACATAATTTCAAGTTTAACTGGATGGCACAGTTGAGTCATGATCAACATGAAAAGGTGAATTTAATTATTTCACCAATAAATGGAACATTGTATGTTGTATGATATAATACAATAAATCATTTCAGGGGGGATTTGTATAGGCGAACTTTTTATTGAGTTCAAAATGTTAAATCATGTCCTTGTCCGTGTCCATGAGTGAGAGAGAGAAAGTAGGCGGTGACTTTTTATCTTTTCATTTAACCATGTGCAACTTTTTCTGGAAGTTCAAAAACTCCCTGCCAATTTACCAATTAAGTTTATCTCACGCGTCAAAAAAAAAAAAAAAAAAAAAAAAACTCCTTTAATTCTTACAATTTGAATCAATTAATCAATCATTATTTATAATCTTCTTGCTTAATTTATTTGTGTTAAAAATGATTAGACTAAGTTATTGTAGTGCATCTAATTTCATGCGAAATTAAAGATCATGTATTGATTTAATTACTTGCTTCGCAAGGCAAGCAATTTTCGATGTGTATTAATCTGACGATATTTGGCATCTCAATAGCTCCATCAAATAGATCTTTCCAAATAGATCAACATTCAGTTGAAGAAAAAAGTAATATTAAATGTAATTTCGTTAAACAATCCAAAAACTACAGTTACCATTACCCAAAAGGGCATTGTACTACTCATTAAAATCAAGAAGACATGAATGACTAATCAATAAGAACTGATGATACTTTATTTTCATCGATTAGGTGAGTGACAAACTCATCTTTCGTTGTGCATAAATTATCATATAATCTTGACATTCTGAGCCATTTAATCATAAGACCTAAAGTGGAGAACAGTGGCTACAAGCGTAGAGCTAATGAGCTATAGATATTTGGGATCCGATGGTGCCACTGCCGGTGCCAAAATGTCTTTCACTGAGATTGAGCAATAATCACATCGTAGAAAAGATATTCACATTATTGTTGTCATATGCAGCAAGTGCATGCCTTGCCCGACTGTTTGGCCATCATTTTAATGCCATCAAATTCATTTGTCTTAAAAAAATTTTCGATAGTAGGTCCCACTGTTTGGCTTGTTCTCAATGAGTTGCCCCCACGAGCATGACATCCAAGTTTCATCATGTACGAGATTTTTTATTATTTTATTTATTTTTCATTTGACAATGCTGTGTTCAGTTTCAAGAATCAAGAGTACCATGCATTTTTAATGTATATATATATATATTTTTATCTTGCATTATTGGCCCTCCCAACAAAAGTTTACTTATATATACAGTCAAAGAAGCTTTTAAAAGTCTGTATGAATCAATGTTTTTTATTTATCTATTTTTTATTAATACATAAAATTGAGAATGATGAGGGACAACAGTTATTGTTTAATAAATGAAATTTCTCCTTCCTTTCTAAAGTCTAAACTTAAAAAATAAATAAATATGTAATTGCATAATTTGAATGAAACACCTCCTCGCCTGGCTGAACAAAATTAAGACCTTAGACATTTTGTATTCTAGACCCAAAAGTTTTACCTGTTAATCCATTGTACCCTTTATTCCATAGAAAGAGATGAAAATAAATATAGACATTAATTTAACATGTTATTAACTAAACAAACCAACGACTATATTAAAGAAATAAAACAAGCTTGTACAGCTTATAACATTTTTATTAAGATATTTTCAAACAAAATATTAAACTATTTTTTCAACAAAAATACATCCTAGTACAGTATAGTTATTTGGAAACATTATTTTTATAGCCCTGTTTTTATTACTAACATGCATTAATTAATATTTAACCAGAATACATAGGCGCACGAATTGAATATCGACATATCGCCCAAAAATAGCCATATATAATCATATATAGACATATAGTGACTGAGTGGTTTCTTTTTTCTTTTCTTTTTTGAATATTATCTCCGTAAGCATTATTTGGTAAAATAGAAACACTATCGAGATTTTATATAGCCGAAGATTTTTATGTTATGTTAAATGTAATTAACCCGTCATGCAAGCAACGAAATCCCGGTACATTCTGGTGATCACTTAATGAAAGTGCTTTTTAGCTAGAGCGTTGTCCCAAATTGAAAATAAGACAGAGATTTGTTTCCTTTTCAATTTTTCCCTTGGCCCAATGGGGCAGAAAAGATTGAAAGGTTGAAAGAAGATAATCTCACAATTAGCCATGTGTCCCTAATTCAAAATCCAACAGCCTGTAATTGCAAACATGTGGCTTCGTTTATTTAGATTCTTCTCTGTCTTCACTCTCGAACGTGCTGTATATAACTTTATTGAGTATGGTCACCTCATTAATTAAGAGTCTTATCTTTGATTAATTCTCCTTAATAATTCTTCATATACACATGGACCCCGACAACAGCACCAGAGAAAATTCTAAAATAAGTAACAGCTAACTGTTTTAGTTAAGATTAATTAAAATTTGACAAAATCTTCATTGTAGATAAATATGTCAAATAAGGGGAGTAAATCATCAAATTAAATGATAAGATTAAAAAACGACAATAATTAAACTAAAACTACTCGTCTGTCATTTGAATCAAATAGGATCTTAACTCCTGTCGCAACGACTAAAATAATATAATAGATTTAGATACACTATTGTATAGATACTTTTATTATTTAATTGGGTCTAGTTGATTGAAATAGGAAAATGATGTCCTAATGTGAGAGATTATAATAACTTAGTGTCCTAATGCGAGAGATTATAATGCCGTAAAACGCACCCATTTAAAATTGTGTAAAGAATAACGAGCAATAAAGAAAGGCCCCGTGAGAAAACAATACGACGACGTTGGAAGATTAAGCAAGTGAAGTCATCAACCACCAGTTAATCTCGCCAACCTAACCTCGGAACGTAACATTATTATCTATCTTAATCTTCCTGTAATTAATATGACTGATAACCAAAACTCTCAGTCCCAAAATAGAAAATCCATTTTCCCGGGAAAACTAAAATCCCTCTCTCTCTCTCTCTCTCTCTCTCTCTCTCTGTCTTTCACTCTTTCTTTCTTTCTTTCCAGACAAATCATCCCAATATACATTTACCTCCAAAATAGAGATTAAAAGATAAAAATAAAAAATAAAAACGCGGAACACTCACCTCATCCTCATATTTATATCCGAACAAGCACATATAATTCAGGTATCAAGACAAAGCCTCTTCTCTTCACTTACTCACTCTCTCGTGAGTTTTCTCCGATCAATTTTCCGGGGGTGGATTTTTTGGGGGAAAAAAAAAAGAAATCTAAGAAGTGATCGATGAGAAGAGAGCTCTGAGAGATGTCGGTGACGTGCTCGGGTAGCTTCCCTGACCTTCTCTGCGGCGAGGATTCCGGCATCTTCACCGGCGAGTCATCGCCTGCATGTTCATCATCGGACCTCGAGTCTTCGGCTTCCATCGAAGAGTCAATCGCTGGATTTATAGAACACGAGCGGAACTTTGTTCCTGGGTTTGATTACCTGACTCGGTTTCAAACTCAGTCTCTTGACGCCTCTGCCAGAGAAGAATCGGTTGCATGGATTCTCAAGGTGATGATATTAATGCCACCTTTTCAATATACTTAAATTAATACGTACGTATTGCTATTCAGCTGAGTACTTGATGATCATAAAGGGAAATTGTCAATCAATATGAGCCGTAGATCTGAGTTAAAAGTTTTGTAAAACTAGTTGACCAGCCGTTGGATTAATGGAGATATCAATGATCAATCCTCCAATCCTTAATCTCTCTTAGCACTATAAATACGATTTTGATATTACGTGGCAGCGATTGATATTAAAAAGTTTTCGCATACTTAAGTGTCTTTTTAATCTACAGGTGCAAGCATACTATAATTTCCTCCCACTGACGTCGTATCTCTCCGTCAACTACATGGATCGGTTTCTGTACTCTCGCCGGTTGCCGGTAAGTGCATGTCCTTCCAAGTTTCTTAGCTGGACCGCAGAGCGGATTACCGGGTTAATTAATAACGATCGCGGGAAGTGACTAATTAATTTTGACTATTGAGGTACTTGTTTTTGACTTTTCAAAACAAAGAAAATGACACAAGTGAATTGACTTTTCAATTTATGGATTACAGTGTTGTTTACGCGAGTAACTACACACTGTTTTTTCTTTGTTTCATCCTTTTTGAATTAACCTTGTAGACAAAAACTATTTTTGTTTTAAATGAACTTTAATCGAGTATATACTATTTATTACGTCTTTATAAACTTTTGTTTCTATTTCGCTTAATAACTATATATATTATGCATATAGAACTTTACTAATGCTTTTATAAACTTTTTACTTTCTATTTAACGTTACCATTTAATGCTTTTATTAACTTTTTTATTCTTTGTCAGCACGTGAAATTCACGTGGGAATAACATTTTCACCTACAATGTTACAAATTAGAGGCGGCTTGAAAGTTGAAACCCAATATAATTTGTAATGATTATTATTTTTAATAGTAATTGATTGCTAATTGAAACTCTTTTCAGGATAACAATGGGTGGCCATGGCAACTCTTATCTGTTGCTTGCTTATCGTTAGCGGCGAAGATGGAGGAACCTGTGGTTCCTTCTCTGTTGGATCTTCAGGTATTAACTAGTAATTGTCAAATCTAAAAACAGTACTACTTACTAGCTGCTAATAATAATAATAATTAACACTTTTTAATAACTGTAGGTTGAAGGTGCAAAATATATTTTTGAAACAAAAACAATCCGTCGCATGGAGCTTCTTGTGCTGAGTGTCTTGGATTGGAGGCTGCGATCCGTAACACCATTCAGCTTCATTGATTTTTTCGCATGCAAGCTCGATCCAACAGGAACTTTTATGGGGTTTCTGATTTCAAGGGCCACAAAAATCATTTTATCCAATATCCAAGGTAGTACATTAGACGTAATAATTATACATGATCCCACATTATACTTGTATAATTATTAATTTATTAATTGCTAATATTATGTCGACAGAGGCTAGCTTTTTAGAATACAGGCCGTCAAGCATTGCTGCTGCAGCGATTCTTTGTGCAGCCAATGAAATTCCAAATTTGTCTCTTGTTAGTCCTGAACACGCTGAATCGTGGTGTGATGGACTTAGCAAAGTAAGCGACTAATTAATAATGTATTAATGCTGGGCATATATATGTATGGTTTATCACAAATTATAATATCTGCCAATGCCAACATGAACAAATATCCATTTTTGCAGGAGAAAATCATCAGCTGCTACCGGTTAATGCAACAACTCGTGCTTAATGATAGCCGAAGAAAACAACCAAAAGTTATTCCCCAGCTTCGGGTTACAATTCGGGCCAGAATGAGGTCCTCCTATGACTCATCATCATCATCATCTTCATCTTCATCATCACCAACTTATAAAAGGAGAAAATTAAATAATTATCTATGGGTAGGTGACGACAAAGGAGGCTCCGAGTAAGGGGAAAATTTTTATTAAATTAAAAAAAAAAAAGAGCAAGGACGAAAAAGAAAAGAAAATGGTGGTCCAAGTTGTCTAATCCTCAATAATTTTTGGGAGGGTTTTGAGAGTAATTAAGTTGACTTGAGTGTGTAGATTATTTAGTATATATGTATAAGCTTATGTATAACAGTTTGGTGAGTGTTGGGAGATTGATTTATTAATTTTTTTTTTTTTTTTTGGGTTAGTTTGTTGGTGGGATTACATCAATCCATTAAGTTTAAGCCTTTAAGGGCTTTGCAGATTCCCAAGGGACGGGGATTTGCTACATTATGAATATTTTTGTGTGACAAAAGTTAGGGGCAGATGGAAGCGGGAAAAAATAAAATAAAATAAAATAAAAATAAAGAAGGGAAGAAAAAGAAGTGTAGTAATAGTGGAGTCAGTGATGGAGTGTGAAAGATCAAGTGGGGATTGAATTCAAAGGCCGCATTGATTATTGAATGAAGAAGTGAAGATAGCGGGGCCCTTATGTACAGAGTTGGCGGAAAGAGAAGAAAATTTGGCAAAATAATGAGGGGAAATGGAGACTTTGAAGTTTGAGCTGCAGCTGCTCAAGGGGTATTTGTCAAAGCCTCCCATCAAAAATCAAAGGGCGTTCTCTATTTTCTTCTTCATTATCGTTCTGCGACTTCTCATTGACAGCGCAATCCAACAACTTACTTGAGAAGATGACTCCGTGTTTATAAAATGTAGTCTTGTTGAGTGGTTTGGGAGCTCAGGCACGTGATAGGTGCATGGCTCGCACGTGTGCATGTGTGTTTTTTTGGCGGGAAATGCCTCTTCTAAATTCTAATATGGCCTTGACTTGACCTTGGCCTAACATTTGATACTCAAGCGTCCGTGCGTGTAGAGTGACGCGCGCGGATGCTTTTTTTTTTTTTTTCCAAAGTTTCTCAGAAAGAGGTTTCTCCTCTTTCACGGCCTTAGTTTTGGCCAAAGATATAAAAATATACAAAGGTCTTTGGGGCCTTTTCAAGCGTGCTGTATGGGATTTGATTCATCAATATCTATAATAAAAATCCATATATTTGTTTAATTTCTTTTTTTTTTTTTGTTTTCTGTCATTTCAATTTAATATTTCTGTCTAATTCTATGCAAAGGCACGTGATGGACAATGGAGACTTTTGTAGCTTTCCCATTGTTTGAATTGAACGCTGTCAAAAGCCCTTTAAGATGCAAATATGGAATTTTGCGAGGCACGTTCAGCGAATGTATCGACTCTCCAAGCTATCCAAGTGATCTAAGGGGCTGTGCTCGGTCCCGCCAGCTATAAATACCCTTCATTTCATGAACATGACTCCTCAGTAATTAAGCGCTTCCCGTGACCGGTCCGTGGCTATTGGGCGTTGGCTGCTTCTTCCAGCCAGCTAAGTACCTCGCTTCAGATATCCGACAATAATTAAGCACGAGCTAGGCCAGCTTCTTATAGCATCTATATATATGGCCTCTAACTTCTTCACAGATAAATCTTTTATAATTGCATGTACAGATACATTTTACTCCATATATAGTGAAGGGTGTGGGAAAAAGCTTGCAGGGGGCTTAGAAAGCTACTTTTTATTTACAGACAAGTATCTAAATTACAAAAAGAAAAAGTCGATCAAGAAGTTGTCATTTAGCCCTTGATGCCCGACATAAGGTATATTATTATTATTATTATTATTATTATTATTATTATTATTTTCTTTGTGTTGCATGTGGTAAATATATATAGTACAGTGATCCTTCATACAGGGTGCATTTGTATAAGAAAAAACAGTAACCCTGCAATTATATCTTCAGGCAATTTCCCTGCATCAGTACTTGTCATGCAACCTTATCACCTGTTCACTTTGTCACACGTGTGGGATCCGTGATCAAGCGTATACAGCATAAAGTATTATTATCTTCTTTCATTCACATCAAAATTAGACGTGCAAGTGCCCCGCTCTTTATTCTTTATGGACCACACTCGAGAAATATCAAAACACATATGTTTTTCCAATTTTTGGGTGGTACACACAAATTTTGTATGGCATTTCCATTGGATTGTTGCTTTCAGTACTAATCACTATGCCATTTGCAAAATCATGTAGCCAGGACCACTTAGTAAATATAATGAAATGTAAAATCTGTCTAAAGTTTTACTCGAATTCATATTAGAATCAGATTGTGATTGGATTTGTTTGGCACCTATATTCATACATATACATTTGTGATTGATTTTTGGTTCAAAGAAGGGAAGAGAATTATAGAATTAATGTCTAACATTCTTTTAGAATATTGAAATGTTATTACAATCAGAGATCCGTTAATATTTACAATTAAGAAGTGGTTTTGGACTAATCTCTTAATATTATTATGCTACAATTCATATTTCTATTTTCGTACTTGAATGTTTACCTTTATGGAAGAGATTTCTCTCCTTACCCTATAACATATGATTATAAGGAAAATTTGAGAATACAGTCTCAACATCGATACTGTTGGATCGGATTCAAACTTGTGCTCCTTAAATTAAGTTGAGGGTGAATGCTGGTGCTGCAAGTCTACAGGGCCTAGTAATTAATGTCATAATCTGATCTTATTCGAATTAAAAGTCTAGCAAATTTTGAGTGAGGGACGTGGATGTAAGCATGGTTAATAAAAATACTTTATGACTTTATTTATAAAGGAGCTTTTTTTTTTTCCAAATATTCCAACAATGTGGATCCCGCGATCTAACGTTAACGACGTGTCCAAATGCACTTGATAATATAATATCTTGCATCCACTGATTACAATTGGAGCGGCTTCCAAATTCATACATCAATCAAGACAATGTGGCGTTTCTTCATTCGACCAGCTAGAGTGGGAGCCATGAAGATTTGGACTAACATTACTAATTAAGCTAATCAGAGACACCATCATCTTTTCTTCTTTCTTCTTCCTCACTAGAAAAATCTCAATTCTATATTTCATTAAACTAGGTATTAAATGTGGGTCTGGTTTGGTAATCAACGACTTATAATTGTAATTAAATCGTACCAGTGGCCAGTGCACGCCCTGTATTATATATAAGTGACAAAAGTCTAGATTAATTAAATGCTTAATTAAACCAATTAAAACAATAATGGGACGGAGAATAGGACGAGCCGTGGACAACAATGACAATACCATGAAGAAAATAATCACGTTTGAGACCCCTTATGTCTCACCCTCCTTAATTTCTCTCTACAAAGTACAAACCATGTTTTTATAATCCATATGCTTTATAATTAACCCAAGTTGCTGCAATATAACATTGATGTACGTGATTTTAACGTAATCATCAACTGGTCTGAATGAAAAGGTGTTAATATTTTTAATCTATATAGCTAGTTAATTTTCTTTATTTTGGCTTGAATTTATCTTGGTCTCGCTTATATACAAGCGTTAAATGAAAACAAAAAAAAATCTAATTATGTACTAAAGGAATTGAAATATAATTTAATATAAAGATTACGAATATTATCAAATGCCACCAAAAGTTTTATGACATATCAATTCACCACCAAGATTTTTTGACAAATACATTCTATCACCTAATGTTTCAACTATTTTCATTTTACACCAAAACCTATTAAAAAAATTGTTGAGGTCACAAGGGTGTTTGAGAAATTTTAAGTTATAGTTATTTTTCTAGATTTTTACTGGCTTTTTGTCTTTTTCTCTAGACATCCGATTAACAAGTCCTTTTTTTTTTATTTTAGTTATTAAAATTTTATTTTGTTAAAATTTTCAATAATATAATTCCAGGACTTTTTTATACAAAGTTGCAATAATTGAAAATTTTTCATGCATCCACAATAATTAAAAAATTTTCATGCATCCATAATCAAACTAATTCATGATATTATTTTAACTTTGGTTTAATTATGGTTGAGCTTAAAATGGTGAAATTTTTTTGTACAAATAAAAATGATATCATGAATTACTTTGTTCATGATATCATAAAAAAATTTTAATTACTATTATTCTATCAGAAAACGTAGAACTTAATTGTGGGGATATTTTAACATAATAAAATTCTAATAAGTAAAATAAAGAAAACAAAGACTCATAAATTGGATGTCCAAAGAAAAAAATAATAAAAAACTGTAAAAGAAATAAAAAAATAAAAATATACTTTTAACTTGAAATTTCTCAAATATCCTTATAGCCTTAACAAATTTTTAACAGTATTCAAGTTTTAATGACAAAACAATAATAGTTAAAATATTAAATGGCAAAATATAATTATTAGAAAATCTTAATGGTTAATTGATGTGTAAGGAAACTTCTAATGATATTTGATATCGATGGCGAGGTAACGCCTTCTTATTGGATTAAAAAAAAGGTGAAACGATGTGAATTTGGATTTTGTCAGCAATAGGTTCCCACCATTAGCCGTCATCATGAAAGCAAAATAAAGATCATATGAGAGTTTGGGTTTATGATGATGATTAACAATTGCAGCTATAATTCACCTATAATGGCAAGTATAAATATAAAAAGAAGAGTGGTAATAATCGCGGACTATAAGTTAAAACTATTCAATTCCCCCTAGGCCGGTGAGAGGATGACATGCATTGCTCAATATATAGACTAACGGCCAGCGGCTGCTTTATTAAATGCAAAATTCAAATTAAATTGAACTCCTATATAGAGGCCAGGGGACCCAATGCTTTACTGCCTTATCTTGCACTAAATAAAACTTCCCCCACGAACTTTCTTTATTTCTCAAAACAAAATACAAAATGGCGTTTAAAGTTAGGAATCCTAAGTATAAACCCAAAAGCCAAAAATTCTTTTTCCCTTCCAATGAATAACTAGGGTTTAATGGGGATGTAGGGGGTAGAATCTAGCTACCTCTTTAACCTAGTGCTTTTCTTTGGGGAAATTTCAACTTTAGTGTTAATTGCCCTGGCCATGACAAAAATGGAGGACCCTTAAAATTCAGCTTTTGAAGATGATTTTTGGTTGTAAAACTACGCTCATGGGGCTGCCGTAAAAGCCTCTTGGGCCCGTTTTGTATAAAGGGTTCAAAAGCTAGAATGATTCTGAATTCATTGATATGATTTGTCATTTGATGCTGAATGCAAGACGCAGGCGCACCAGTCTCTAGTCCACAGTGTACTCAAATGTCACCATTTCCTGTCATAAAAAGATAAGCAATGCCAAAAAGAAAAGAAATACATACCATGTTAGTCTTTACACGTAAAAGAAGAAAAGTATATTAATTTATGTTTTGTCTATTCAATAGTTGGATAATTCTGCAACTGTTAGTTAAATTTATCACGAGATTAAACACTAGCTAAAGCTAAGCTATCGGTATCTGATAAAAGAGAAAATGATCATGTGATTTCTGGGTGAAGGGGAGCCCTAAAGGTTGGCTTTCCAACTCACATTTACTTACTCTCTTTGGATGCCATGAAAAGAAGGCGAAAGGGAAAGAATGGAGTGGCTGTGGCTACTCTCGAATCGAGGGAGCGTATGTGCGATGTCGTTTTGTTCTTTATAATTATAGCTTTTAATTTTGTGAACTGTGATAGTGCATGCCCTGGCCAGGACCTCCATTTACAAGAGTGGAGACAAAAGAAGTCGTCTGTTTAGTCATCATCGCTCAACGACCAAATTAATTTATCCTCCAATCAGATCCTAGCTATATGTTTTTGTACAAATTTTGAAAGCACTAACACAGCCATGTGCCCAAAATTCAATACGATAAAAAGATGAAAGGCTTATGTGTGTGTGTGTGTGTGTCTCTCTCTCTCTCTCTGTGTGTATATGTACATGGAATAATAGAGAAACTTGTAACAGTAAGTGTTTCAAGATTTTACTCGGTTTAACCGAGTCTGCATGTAAAAGAATGAAAGAAAGAAAAGGAAGGAATGCAAAAAGGTACGGCCGTTTAGCCGAAAGATTGTGCCAAAATTGCGTTTCAAAGAATATTGAAAGAAAGTACACACTTTCTCCAACTGTTTGTTCGATATGACTGATTTGGGATGCAGTCATGGACACATGGCTTGATACACAATCAACTACATCTTTCCTTGTTCATTTTCTAAAGCAATTTTTCACTTTGTTTGTCTCATGAACATATTATACATGTGTTTTTATCTTTTCGGCCAAAGATTTATCTGTCTAGTAGGTATAATGGGAACATGCATATACATATGTAGTTCACTTTAATCATATGACTTTATACAACTCTGCATGTATGAAAGATTTTGTTTTAAATATTAAACATTGATTTAAAGAATCCCTAGCCCTGGATAACACGTGCAACTACTTACAGAAAGCAAAAGATATTAAAAAAAAAAAAAAAGGTGTACAAAATATCCATCGTTGTGCATTTCCAGATCAATATCCCACAATGAAGATGTAGGTATGTAGTAGCCAACTTTCATAACATAAATACAACAAATTGTCATAAGATTCATGACTGTCACAGCTTCACGCGAGAAAGTACATATAAAACTTGCAATAGGCTGAGACAGTGGATTGTCACGTTCTTCACATAATTCCTTGTTGCACAGACTGTTATGCAGCAGCTGAGGCGGAGCTGTTAATGACTCGCAACCAAAGCTTAGTTTAATTAATGATAATCCAACACTATTATGAGTTTGGTTCGATTCCTTGACGGACAATTAATAGAGATTTCTTTAGTCTTTAAATAATACTTTACAATGTTCAGCGTGACTAAATAACGTCTTGAATAATTTAAATAACTTTTGGAATTATAAAGAAATGGCGGGGTGCCCTTAACAACCCACACATTATCAGCAAGCTGCAAAAGTAATCTTTGATATTAAAATGCATAAAAATCAATGCGTAGGATCGATGTTCACATTGCTTTCACAAGACACGAAGGGTAGACTAATTTAGCGGACACCTGTTTACAAATTGCTAGCTTTTGAAATTGTTTAGAGGCTGTGTCCCTCATCTTTCTAATTAAAGTGATATGCAAAACAGAATGTTCGCTTGCAAAATTGAGATATATGATTTATCTTGTAGAAGCTAAAAAGAAGAAGAAAATAAATAAGATAAAAATACGGAGGCTTTGATTTGCCCTATTGGCTATCGTATGGGTAGTAGATTCCTATTATAAATTATGGTCTGATGGTTGTCGAAGCCAACAAAAATAAATACCTACTCTAATAAATTTGTGTATAGGGATTGAGTAGGGTCGTGTCCACAGAGATTGGTAATTATTTAAATCCTTTAAAATGTAAAATGAAAAATGGGGGGAATTGTTGACAATAATCAAAATCAAATTAAAATGACAAGAACGTAAATTAAAATTGTAATTCAAATTGGGAAAAAGCTCTGGTTGAAGGAATTAACTCAGCTTGATTCGACTACTGATCATTGATCTAAATATAAATAATTATTACTAATGAATAGGTGGTTATATCGAGACGCCTAATAGCCAATCTCTCCTTAACTGATGATAACCAAGACGACCATTGGTTATTTCCTAATCAATAGACAACCCTAGACACGATCATAGGATTTAATCAATCGACAAAGAAAAACCGGAGAGACCCAAATCCTAATCAACAAACGCATCGATGGTTCATTTAAATTAGATTGTTTATTCTCATAACACAATATGCATGATGTCTTATTTGTCACAAACATTAAAATCTTCATACGATGAATCTTCTAATTGACGATGAGATTATGTTGATAATTAAATAGTGGCCAATTATCTAATTAACAAACATAATCATGATAATAATTCGTAGAATAAACAAATACCCAACAAGCAATAAAACAATTAAAAGCGTAAGAAAGATCTCACAATAATAACGAATCAAAGCTTTATTAACCTCCAACCGGAAAAATAAATTTAGTTCCTCATGTAGAGAGAGAAAAACTTAGATCTAGGGTTTCTTTCTTTTCCTTCGATGATTCCCTTCTCTTGTGTTTCAACCTTTTGTATTCTGTAGAGTTTTCTAAAAATAGAATACTAAAATCTAAAATATTCTCTAGATTCTAATTACAAAAAATAAAAAGGTGAAACACGTTAAAATAAAAGCTATGAGTTCTTTGTTGACAAAGACGCCCACGCCTTATCAACAAAGTTCTTCCGAAATTCATAATTCTTCCATGCAAATAAACATCCTCAAACATCATCTTCTAGCTCAATTTTAGCACCAATCAATAGAATCGCCTACAAAATAAAACACAAATAACTCACTATTATTAAGTGCAAAACATTAATATTAAAGGACTAAACAATACAAAATTAGTCGTAAATTCAGACTCAACAAATTCCCCACACCAAGATGATGTTTGTCTCGAGCATATAACTCAAGACTAATCCCAACTCTCCACCCAATTCTCATCTCAACTCATCCAAAACAATCAAGCAAAGCACACCTCAAGAAATTAAGTCAATAAACATTCGAGAGACAATGATTTTAAGGCATAGGATCTCATAAGCTAATATAAAGACATTCAACCACCAAGAAAGTCTATTCAAAATTCAAGTGCAACAAGATTAAATAGCCCTCTCATTGACTTCACTCCATGCACTCAAAGTGTTTAGGGTATCATTTATGCACTCAAATCAAATCAAAGAATGCTATTACCATAAGCTTGCTCATATATCACATTTCAATCCACAAAACATGAATTAAATGCAAAAATCTAAGGGTCTTAAAAAGGTTGTAGCAGAATTTAAATTGGTTAAATGAAAAAGAAAGGTCTATGAAACAAAAAATGGATCAAAAAGAGAAGAATGAACTCATTGAATGAACCTTATGACATCAAAATGCTTATTTATACTCAAGTCGTCAAGAATGTAGACATTTTTTTTTTCTTCTTCTTTTTTTTTTTTTTGATTTTTTTTTTTTTTCAATTTCTTTTTTTTTTCTTTTTTTTTTCTTTTTTTTTTTTTTTGTGAATCAAACAAAAGGAATGATCCTCGGACAATTTAATTCAAGCATAATGCTTGTTGATCTAATTGAGGGACTTTAATTCAAGATAGCAAAAGCAACAAAATATATCCAAACAATGAGTCCAAAAATCTCCTTAAATTTAGGCTCAAATAGAAGGAAAATGGGTAAGTAGATGGAGAGAATTAGAAAAGAATGGTTAAGGCTCAAACAAAGATAACAAATAAAGGTCTTCGGGTGGAGAAAAAGAAGAAAAATGCGGAACTAGAAAAATGGAAAATGGCTTGACCTTATCATTTTAATGCATAAAATTAGTAATGCGAACTGACATGCATGTAATGATTAGAATAAACAAACTAAGATTGATATTCACACAACAAAAATAATTAGAGCAAAGTGGTTGCTCATAGGCTCAAATCCTCACAAAGTTGGTAAATTTGCCATCAAATCATGTGCACTCTTTAAATGAATCAACTATCAAAAGTGGTGTAGAATGAGAAGAATATATGAGTGATATATTAAGGGAAAGGTAGAAAGGGTGAGAAACGAGATGTAAATGATTTGAGATAGATGGGAAAAGAAAAAATGAGAAAGAAAAGAAAAGAAAAATTGAACTTAATATTTGAAGCATACTAACTCCAAAATCGTTTAAGGATGAGCAGAGTAAAAATAACACTTCCAGATATCAATATTGCAAAAACCTCTCACGAATTTCATTGTACGTGTATGATAATCAGCGTAAAAAAATAATGCGCAAGGATAAAAGATTAAAGGTAAAGAAAAACGTCCCTGAATTGTGAGCTTTTATCCACATAATGTCTGTGGGCTTGGCTGGAAATTGAATTGAAGTGCGCTGGAAAATTTGGTTCGGCTGGAATGGGTTGCTGGAGATGTACGGCCACTGGAGATGAGAGGCTACTTGCTGGTGCAGTGCGCTGGAGTTGGAATCGAGTGACGCAGACTTGCTGGAGACGCGCGCGGGTTGCCTGTGGTCGCGCGCGGGCGTTAGTGACGCGAGCTGGAGCGCTAGAGACGCGTGCGGGTTGGGGACTGGAGACGCACAGCCGAGGCTCGACTGGAGACGCACGCGGGCTGCTTGCACGGCTGGAGTAAGGCGAACTGGTTGCTGGAAAATTGGATTGCTGGGAACCGATTTCAGCGGCTGGAGTTCTGGGCTGGAGAAAGAGAAGCTTTGCTGGGAAGAGGAAACGGGGGTTAGGGATTGTGAATAGTAAATTTTTTTTTTTTCGAATTTTTTTTTTTTTTTTTTTTTACAAAATAAAAACTAAAAGAGAACATTAAAACACCAAAATTTTCAGAAATACTTTTTTAATAAGCATGAGGGCACGCCTTAAAACTATTTCGCTCTAAAATTACGTAAGATTTTTTGCCACAAGACGCTTTAAAACCATTTTGCTTAAAATCACGTAAGATCTTTATTAGTTAAGGCGACGCCTTTATCAAAAATTTACTTCTACCAAAATAATCAAAAGCGTTATTTAAACACTCTAAATCAAAATTAAAAGCAATAGATATAACAAAATCAATATAAATAAATCCTTTTCTCCCAAAACTGTTTATGTTTTGGCTTCATATATCTACGATCAATCTCCATACATGGGACTCGAGAGCCACTTCCTTCACAATATTCACCGACAAACCTTCATAAAAAGGTTTTAAGCGGACCATTAACCTTCAAAACTTTCTCGGATGACCAATCTCAACCGCACTATAAGGAAAAACATTAGTAATAATAAAGGTCCAATCCAGGTGAGAATGTAATTTACTGGAAAAAGTTTAAACTTAGAATGAAAAGAAGAACTTTTGACCAACAGAGAACTCTTTTCTCAAAACCATTTTGTCATGAAATGTCTTCGCCTTTTCCTCGTAAATTGCGAACTCTCATGGGATTCATTTCTAATCTTCTAACTCTTGCAATTGCAACTTCCTCCGCTTTCCTCTTCATCCATAGAAAAACTTCCCGCACTATAGGGTTAATAGCATCCACGTAAAATCTGAATGTTCCTCACTAAGATATTTCACATCATTCATATCAACTCTATAACCTCTCCATCAAATTCCATAGTGAGAATCCCTTTATGTATATCCAATTTAGTTCAGTCTTAAGAAAAGGTCTTCCTAGCAAAATTGGCGAATTAGAAGAGTGATCATCATCCATATCAAGTACATAAAATCGGCGGGAAAAACCAACTCATTAACTTGTACTAAGACGCCTTCTAATACCCCATCGTGATATGCATTAGACACCTGTCATTGAATTATCACACCGCTTTTTAATGGACCAACATTCAAAGATGAATAAATAGAGCAGGCATGACATTAATAGAAGCTCCTAGATCTAACATAGCCTTCTCAACTCTAACACTACCAATTTTTGCGGATAGTAAACATACCCGGATCCTTGCACTTGGGAGTAGTTTTTCTTTGAGAATCAACAAACATTCTCCCCATGAACTCTTTCATCTCCTCTTAATTTTCTTTTAGAGGGTACGCCCTTAAGGAATTTAGCATATCGAGGTATTTGTTTTATAGCATCTAATAAAGGAATATTTACCTCAACCTTGCGAAATGTCTCAAGGATGTCTTTCTCTTGTTCCTCCTTCTTGGATTTTGCAAACCGGCTTGGAAAAGGAGGAGGTATCACCACAGGTAGGGGTTTCACTCTGGTGGGTTGCGCATTTTGAGAATTAGGCATCAATTCATCCTTCTCAAGCTCATCTTCCACTTGCTTTGTCACTTTCTTAGTAGGCTCTTGCAACTCCTTCCCACTTCTAAGGGTGACAGCACTAACGTTTTGCTTTGGATTCACCTCAGATTGTGAAGGCAATCTCCCTGATACTTGAGACTCCAGGCGGCTCACTGTAGTTGCCAATTGACTCACTTGGTTCTCTAAATTCTGAATGCTCGTTGTGGTTGCTCAAATTGTTGAGTGTTAGTCACAGTGATTTAACAATTTCTTCAAGAGATATACCGACTTGAGTCCGATTGAGGAGCCGGGTTGTCTTGGTGTGTATTGTTGTGGAAATCCTGATGGCCTAGCTCCATATCTGAAGTTTGTATGATCCCTCCATCACTGATTGTAAGACTGTGCATAAGGATCATACCTCCTCTGAGGCATGCCTTGAAATACACCAACTGCATTGGCTTGTTCAACGGGTTCTTCTTGAAGTGTAGGACACATATCAGTTGAATGACCCATATTGGAACAGATGCCACAAATCTTTACCTGTTGCACATTACCTACAACAAACTTTTCCACAAGCGAAGTAAGTTTATCTAAACGTTGATCAATAGAAGAGATATTTACCTCATTCACTTTTCTTGAAGTGTGATCTTCTCAGTAAACTGTGCATTGGCGACCAGGATCAACTCTCTTGCTTGAGTAGGGGTCTTGTTCACCAACACACCTCCAGCGACATCTATCATACTTCTATCCATCAATGACAATCCTTCGTAAAATATTGAATAAGCGATCGAAATTTGATCTTTGAGGCGGTGGCACCTGTTGTTTGAATCGCTCCCGTCTGACAAAGTCTCTCCAGGAAGTTGTCTGATCCCACAAATGTCTTTTCTAATGTTGGCAGCTCTTGAAGCAGGAAAGTATTTCTCGAGGAATTGTTTCTTCAAACCATTCCACGTTGTAATAGATCCAGGAGGCAAGTAGTATAACCAGTCTTTAGCTAACCCATCTAAAGAGAAAGGAAAAGCACGCAACTAATCGCTTTCTTGATCACGCCTTGTGGCCTCATACTTGAACACACCATATGAAATTCCTTCAGATGTTTATGAGGATCTTCACCTGCAAGACCATGAAACTTGGGTAATAAATGAATAAGACCAGATTTTAATTCGAAATTTACCTCCAAGTCCGCATATTGAATGCAGAGTGGTTGCTGATTCAGGTCTAGTTCAGCTAACTCTCTAAGAGTTCTTTCTACAGCTGCAACTCTATCCATCACTCGTTCTTCTGAATCGCTAGATGATTCAACCAAATCCAGCACTGTATCTATTTCAGGAAGCAAAGGCAACGAGGATTGTTGCTTAGCTCGCTTCGTCTGCTGTCTCAGCTGGCGAGCTGTCTTCTCAATTTCAGGATAAAAAAAAGGTGTACCTGTACGAGAAGAACGAACCATAAACTAAGTAAAATGTAAAAATGATTAAATAAATGACACGATCCCGACAGCGCTAAAATTTGATGGTTGTCGAAGCCAACAAAAATAAATACCTACTCTAATAAATTTGTGTATAGGGATTGAGTAGGGTCGTGTCCACAGAGATTGGTAATTATTTAAATCCTTTAAAATGTAAAATGAAAAATGGGGGGAATTGTTGACAATAATCAAAATCAAATTAAAATGACAAGAACGTAAATTAAAATTGTAATTCAAATTGGGAAAAAGCTCTGGTTGAAGGAATTAACTCATTGATTCATTCGATCATTGATCTAAATATAAATAATTATTACTCATGAATAGGCGGTTATAGCTCGAGACGCTACAATAGCCAATCTCTCCTTAACTAGTCGATAACCAGTACGACCATTGGTTATTTCCCTAATCAATAGACAACCCTAGATACGATCATAGGATTTAATCGATTGTGACGAAAACCGAGAGACCCAAATCCTAATCAACAAACGCATCGATGGTTCATTTAAATTAGATTGTTTATTCTCATAACACAATATGCATGATGTGCTATTTGTCACAAACATTAAAATCTTCATACGATGAATCGTCGGAGGGACCGTAGATTATGTTGATAATTAAATAGTGGCCAATTATCTAATTAACAAACATAATCATGATAATAATTCAGAGAATAAACAAATACCCAACAAGCAATAAAACAATTAAAGCATAAGAAAGATCTCACAGTAATAATGAATCAAAGCTTTATTAACCTCCAACCAGAAAAATAAATTTAGTTCCTCATAGAGAGGAGAGAAAAACTTAGATCTAGGGTTTCTTTCTTTTCCTTCTTGATGATTCCCTTCTCTTTGTGTTTCAATCCCTTTTGTATTCTAGAGTTTTTCTAAAAATAGAATACTAAAATCTAAAATATTCTCTAGATTCGGAATTACAAAAATAGCCCAAAAAGGTGAAACACGTTAAAATAAAAACTGCAAGTTCTTTGTTGACAGCACGCGCCCACGCCTTATCAACAAAGTTCTTCTGAAATTCATAATTCTTCCATGCAAATAAACATCCTCAAACATCATCTTCTAGCTCAATTTTAGCACCAATCAATAGAATTGCACCTACAAAATAAAACACAAATAACTCACTATTATTAAGTGCAAAACATTAATATTAAAGGGACTAAACAATACAAAATTAGTGCATAAATTGCACTCTAACATGGTCACACACTCCCTTTCTACTAGTATTTTTCATTTATTTAGGGACATTGGACGAGATCTTCTATATGGTCTTTTCCGATAAATAAATAAAAAGATAAATAAGTGAAGGCTTCATTATCGACTTTAGTTTTCTCAATTACTTCATAAATTAGCACTTGCAGGGCTGAATGTCAGGTTGGATAAGCCAGCGATAGACCAATAAATCGGGCTGGCCCACGAAGCCTAGCTTTGAAAATTGGGCCTCCATTGTGATTCGTGGATCTGTAAAGAATAAGCCCAATCCCAAGTACTCAATTTTGGGCCAGTTTCTTCTGCTCAGCTCGGACAAAATGGCCCTCCGCACGTCCTGCTGTGATGCTGTCAGCCGATCACAGTCCTTCCCGCCAAAACACCATTCACCACCATTACCACTGCCAACATTCTTATCCTACGCACTCCCTGCATCACTCCTCCATCTTCACTCCTTTCGTTATCTTCTTCTTCATATCTCTCACTCTCAGCCAAACATCTTTGGAAACCCTGACGGAGCTTCTCCTCCCCCAGAAATACACTTATCCCGACCCCATCCCTGAATTTGCTGAAGCTGTAAGTGCTTTTTATCTGTTTAATAGATGTTCTACGTGTATTTATTTCTGTGAAATTTATGTTATTGCGTTTATTTTTGTGGGTTTATTTACAGGAAACCCACGAGTTCAGAGCTGAGATTTTGAAGAAGCGCTCCCAGGACAAAGAGACTTTTGGAGATGATCTTGATACTGTCAATGAGGTTTGTGTTGAGGTAATATTTTTTCACTTTTTTAACGTTTTTCAATTAATAATTATTGGGTTACCCATGAAATAATAATTGGGCATTCAATTGTTGTGAGAATTGTCTTCATTACCTACCGTTGAATGCTTGACAACTATCTGTTTGATGTCTTGTTCTTGAAATCTTAAATTGTGCTTAGCTAGAATTCTTTTCTAGAAAAATCAGCGCCTACATTTAATCGTTTATGGAGTTCAGACGTTGTCGTTTGTGACAGTAATTGTTTCGCTAATCAGTTTACTTTGGTCTAAGAAATGTTAGTAAAACTTGATCAAGTCATGTCCATTTAAATGACAAATATACATTTTTCCTCGGTCCATGCTGCTGTTATCTGGGGAGACACATTATGCGTGGAATCATGACATTCCTCACCATAAGATAATATACATTTTCACTATTAAATTTTACTAGATTCATATTCGTGCACTCCTGTTCATTTTCACTTTGGCATAACATAGCTGCTTGAGGAAATGTGTGCGAGAAAACAAGATTTTTTCTTGATGTCATAGATATAACTTATCCAAAGAATTCCCAGCTGGCTGTTTCTCATTCTCAATGGATTTAACAGTTGTTATTTTTATAATAAATTGTCTAATGATATCACCCTTTATGAAATGCTGGGCTAGTGATGTTGATGAAGGGAATAAACCGGATGATGGTTTCATGGTTTCCTGTTTTATCTGGCAGTGAAATAATGCTTGTTCACATACCAAGCCATTTTTTTTTTCCCATCATTTCAGCAAAAGCATTTTTGCCTACATTCAATGTAAATTTTTACTTGTTAGCTGTTAGATATTTTGTTGTAAAATGATTGATACCAAAAGGGGGGAAAAATGGGCACAGAAAATTTTCCTGATGATTTATTCAAATTTGATAAAATAGTTATACATTGCGTGTATCTCTCTATGTTGTATGAATATAGGTTCCCCCTCCTACTTAGCACATACATCACTATGAAGAAAACCACCTAAAAATCAGTTATCGTTACTCACAAATGATAGGTGAAAGTTTTGCACTGCCCCTTTTCCATTATAATTATAAATCTTAAAAGGCTACTCCATAGGGTCAAAAATAAGTTTAGATGTCCAAATATATCAATGAACATAGTTGATCCTCGTCTGTGGTCTATGGTCGATATCTTTACGTCAAGTCTTGAGATCTCTGCATTTATGTCTGTGGGGTATTCACTGGTATGTTAAAAATTTTCAACTAATCTCCAGAATATCATTTATGGACGGCAGCTTACATGATAAAATTATGATATGTTTCTGGTAATAACTTTATATGGTCCTCTGGTTTAAGGATCTGAATGCGATCATTCATCACGTCAGTGTGATGGAGTTCTAATACTGACTCAACATTGATTGCTGATGGGAAGTGTGGTCCTAGGCCTTATAGTTTGAACATGCTTGGATTATTTGGACCCCCCTAAGTTACATTTATCGTAACTTACAGCCCATGATATGATTGGTCGGCCAATAAATGGATGCCAAGTGAACATAATAGCAATAAAATGAAACTGGTTTTAAACGGTTGGAGTTCGGTCACCAACATGTGTCAACGGAAGAAATTCCCTTCTATAGCCGGTCACGACAAAAGTTAACCATCAAATTAAAGAACACATAGTAACGTTAAGCTGAGCAAAAAAGGTTCACTGCCAACCTCCACCACCGAATTCCAGCTACCCGGATTTCAATGATTCAAATCAAACTTCAAAGTCGGAGTTTTTATTCGGTTCCAAACAAAATCCAGATGGAAAATCCAGCTTGGAGACTGCAAAATCAGTTTCTAGTTATGATTCTTCTCCCCTCTCGGCCATTTTCTTCCGAGTCCAAACAAAACCCAAATCAAGAAATTGATTGTAAAGAAAGTTGCAGATATGGGTGCATTTTTATACACTCTTGTTCTTGGTTATACATTCTTGTTGTCGGCTTAGGTTTGTTGTGTCTTGATTGAAGGCTGTGAGGGCTAAAAATTTTCTTGTGGTGTTGAGTGAGGTGAAATCAAGAAACAGAGAGATGAAAAACGGTGCAGATGAAAACTAAGATTCACAAGTTCATAACCTAATTATTCCTTTATTAAACATATACCTACACAAGTTGGAGCATGGGTTTCTTTCATCAATTCGAAACTTAAGATTAGAGCATGAAAGGATCAAATTTTACAACTCAATCACTGTTCGTCGATGATAATTAAATGGGGAAAAACTTGAATACATAGAAATACTTGGACCAAAGTAATTGCAGAATCGGCATTCAAAATCCAAAGAATGGATGAAAAGAAAAGGAAGTAAATTTGATAACACACGGGAAGCAAACTTAATGACGAAAAAGAATGATTTATGTGTTAGTTTTACAACAAAATTGTTCATGGATTACACAGGTTATAAAGCACGGGAACTTCTAAGTAAAAAGATCGTTGCAGGGGATTGAAATTAAGTTATAGAAATAATTATGTTCAAAAATGTTCAAAAATTGGAATTACTTCATCAAATTTGTTGCAGAAAATTGCTTCGATTGAAGAAGAAGAAGAAGAAGAAGAAAAAGGAGAGAGGCGGGATAAGAAAAAAATTTATTTATTTTCTAAGAATGAACCCCTTGATCAAGTAGCCTATCACTTAAAGTAATTGGTTCAGTCGGTTTACCATTTACTATCACATTTCGATAATTTTGATGCCATCCGTTGGATCCAACTTAAAGCACATTCAACGTTTTAGATTCGTTTAGCTGTAAGTTACGATAAACGTAACTTAGGCATTGCCGGATTATTTTCCATATGGCCTTTAATGAGTATGCCACGTTTTAATTAATGTGCCTCCAGATTTGTTACCTGACGCCCCATTAGCCACACCAAGGCAGTTTGGTTCAGATAAAGCATTAGGCTCCAAAGTGTTGCAAAAAAAAAACCAGACCTTTGGTTGCATATTCCATAATTTAGCTTCTTTTTCCCAATAAATTACGTTGTATGGTTTTATTAATTACTCATTTTTATCTAATTACCATTTTGTTTATATGTACAATTAAAAATTTGCCAAGATCATAAGAAACGAAGCCATATCTAAGCAAAAATATATTGTACCTTCACATGAACTTAGAAAACATAGCACCTGACCTGCAAGCATTGATGTTAAAAGAACAGTATTTCCTTAGGAAACTGGTGATTTCCTTGTTTATTACTTTACTTGCTGTTTTACAAATTTCATTAATAGTTTCCTTGGAAGGTGTTTGTCGAATATGTAGAAAATCTTATATCAAATTCTTTCGCAGGAAGTGTACCCCTGGAAATAATTATGTCCGAGGAGGAGGATTATCATAATCCAAATCTCTTAAACCTTTAGGGCCCGTTTGGTATTGTTTCTGGATTTCTATTTTCTGAGAATAAAAATAAAAATGAAAATGGTGTTTTACAGTTGTTATATTTCGAATTTAAATATGCGTTTGGTATCATTTTTTGTATCATGTATTTTAAAACTGAAAACAGTAATATGCGTTTGGTAAATAAAATTGAAAATGATAAAAATAGAGAATATGCGTTTGGTAATACTATTTTCAAAAATAGTTCACTGTAGCAAACGGCTAACCGTTTATTTAAAACGGCTAACCGATAATGTCCAGAAAGTATGTTCTACAAAGGTTTGTTAAAATGATGTTTCTGGAAATTAACGGTACACCGTTTAAGGAAAACGGTGAACCGATTATTTCCAGTTTGCTAACCTTGAACCGTTTAGTTAGAACGGTTAATCCAAATTTGTTTGGCAAGTCTCTGGAAATTAACGGTAAACCGTTTATGTAAAACGGTGAACCGATTATTTCCAGTTTGCTAACATTGAACCGTTTAGTTAGAACGGTTAAGCCAAATTTGTTTGGCAAGCCTCTGGAAATTAATGGTAAACCGTTTACTGAAAACGGTTAACTGCATTTAAAACTTAACCGCTTACTTTACGAAAGCGAACCGATTATTTCCAGTTTGCTAACCTTGAACCGTTTAGTTAGAACGGTTAAGCCAAATTTGTTTGGCAAGCCTCTGGAAATTAACGGCGAAGGGTTAGTGACTAACGGTCAACCGTTTATTTGAAATTTAGCCCAAACGGTTAACCGTTAACGGTTAACGGCGATCCGTTTTCTGGAAAAAACGTGTATAACGGTTAGTTTTCAGCTCCAACTATAAATAAGCTCATTCAGATCAAATCAAGGGTTGATCGAGCTTATATACACGATTATACAATCTTCATAGAGCTTCCAATACATTCTTATTTATTATTGTCATTTCATTGAATTTATTTATTGTTTTTTAATTTATTAAGGCATTAGATTAGATTGTTGTGTGGTTTGGTTAAGATAAGTTTTAAAATACCAATTCACCCCCCCTCTTGGGTTGCACACTTGTATTTCAATTAAGATATATGTTACAACACATAATTTTAAAAAAATAATTCACCCCCCCTACTAGTATCTCCTTCTTCATTAGTAACCAAATATTGCACATCAAAATCTTTAAAGTCTAGAAGCATGGTACTTGCAAATTAAAGTGAATGTTTGTAGCAACAGAGATTTTTTTAGCATTATTTTATAGGATCTACTTAAAATGGAGTTTCAATAAATATTGGTTGTCAAGTTAGATTGAGTGTCCCTTTCGAAATTAAGCATCATAAAATGCAAATCTCGAATCGCTGGAAAATGAAAGTGAACCAAAACAGAGAGTATGCTTAAACATGCAAATAAACAAACATATATCAGAAAGTTTTGCAAATTATTTCCAGTCACAAAACTAGAACATTGTTTTTGACACACACAGCAACACAACAAACACTAATGTAGCCGCTTTCGCTATTTTGATTACATAACATCAATCAATTTAAATACAAGGACATAACCAGAGGTCTGAAACTTTTAGAAGCCACAATAAAGTACACGGATAGTCTATTCAGTTTCATAATTTGATTCATTACTCAGCATCTGCAACTCTGAAAGAGGAAATACACATTCACAAGTCAATACTCATCCTGAAGAAGGCATCCTCATCCTGAAGCAATGTCACCACAACACAGTAAGTTTTGTAGTCATTGCAACCACGATTATAAACCAAATCAATATAAAAATATGGCGATTTCATCACGATATGGCGGATACTTCATCGCTACACATCAACAATAAGATCAAAAAATGTGTAAGGGTCTCGGCAATCATCCAATTTGCCCAGTTAAACATGATAGAGGTCCAAGCTAAACAAATCAGATCACACTCAAAATTCACCCAATTAGAAAAAATAAAGAATATACCAAAGAAGAGATGCAACAAGCAGATCTGAGCAGACGATGGAGCAAGTGCGTGAAGTCGAGCAAAGACCAAGCGAAGATAAAGAAATGCGGCCGAGATCGAGCAACAGAGTAACGCATACGAGTAGCGCACAATGAGTGAGGAACCCAAAGCAGAGCGCTTAAAACAATGGAGCGATTACGTTAAAACTTGATTATCAATCTTATTTTATGCTCATCACAAAGACACAATAAATTTTCCATCGAACAACAAAATTACTCAAGAGTGAAGATTCATCAAATATAAAAGGAATCCTAACCTGAATTCAAGTCACACTCATAGATATTATTATATTACATTACATGGGATTGCAAACAGATAAGAATACTTGGGATCGAGGCAACATTGATTACTAATAATTAATTAACGCTTCTACTTCCTAGATCGGGCCTCAATATTCATCTTTGATGAATACAACAAAAACTCTGAAGGTAAAAGGAAAATCCAAAATAATCCACATTTAAGCTAGCCTGCGGCACAAAGACATGTATGAAATTCATGATAAATCCTCAACACTCACCATTTTCCCAAGCAAATCAAAACCCAATGAATGCCAAATTCGAAATATCAGCAAGCCTTTAAAATATCAGAGATGAAGTTGAGAGAAAAATATCAGCAACTCACATAACAAAGATGGAGTTGAGAGAGCAAAAGCGGTAGTTCGATGGAGCGGGTTGCGGAGATGGCGCTGACGTCGGAGATGAGCCGTGACGACGATCGAGTGACGCAAAGAACGACGCCAGACGAAGATGAAGCGGCGGAATCGAGTGAAGAACGACACCAGATGAAGACGGCAAGAACCGAGATGGGCAAACTGAGAAAGAGCAGATCTGGAAAGAAAAGGACAGAGATCTGGAAAGGATGTGTGTAGATCGGCAATGATAAGGAGAGAGAGAGAGAGCTTCGCTGCGATTTAAATCGGAAAGGAGGGAGAGAGGGCCTTGTGAGTAGATCTGGAAAGGATGGAGAGAGAGCACCGTGAGATCGTTCCTGAGATTTGTGAAAGAGATCGTGAGGATGGAGAGGAAAGAGATCGATGGAGAAGAAAGAGATCGTGAGGATGGAGAGGAGGACTTTTGTTTTTTAATTTGTTTTTGAATTTGGTTTTGTAATAAGCACAGAACATGTTAAACATGTTTTCAATTTATTAGTTATAACACTGAATCTAAGATTTCTTATTTTGTAATATGTTTTTGGATTCAATCAACCAAACGTATATTATATCAGTATTCCGAAAATGAAAATGAAAACACTAGCCTAAAAACGGTAACAAACGGGCCCTTAGCAACTTGACACTGTGTGAGAGGCTGGGATTGAGCTATTCTATGGCTAAGTCAGCTGGTTAGAAACGAAATAAAGTCTGATAGAGCTCTTAATCATAAGTTTGCCATGTGGGGTGATAGTTTACTTATTTATGGGATTTAAACAATTTGTAAAATTGAAAAACATTAATCCAGTTACCTTCTCAATCTCTAATATGATCCTAGAACTATGGTCGGCAAGGAGATCGAGAATTCAGAACTCTCGATTAGCCTCAAAAGGGCAAGCATGGATCTAGGATTATAGAGAAATATACATATCCTTCCGCCCATGCTTCCAGACAATTCTAACAACTGTTCATCTCAATCTACAATAGGCTAGTTTTCTAGGATTGTAGAGAAATATAAATTAATATATCCTTTCGTCCACACTTCCAGACAATTCTAGCAATTGTTCATCTCAATCTACAATAGGCTAGTTATCATAGGCATCCAAGCAACTTGTTTAATTTGATATCCTCACAACATTTTTTCTGAGAGTTTTAGTAGAGTAAAACTCTCTTCACTAGCTTTTCTCTAGCTTGACTTGCAAAAAGTTCAATTATTGAAACCCCTAAAAGAAATATCTGACCTGACAACAATTTATCCCCGTGTTGTAGACATCTTCATTCAAATTGTTATTACTTTTTGTGCACATGTGGCCCATTTCTGACCATGCTTCATTACACAATGTGATTCTTTATATGAAGAGCAGAAGATCCAGAATTTTACTAGTATTTCAGAATTGATTGATGCTAGTTAATTAGCTCGTGGTTTTGAATAAAAAAGGTGTTTAATGGCTTCCTCCACTCCTTGTGGAGGAGCCGGGACATTGCTGGTGGAGCCTTTAACAGATTTGTTGATTGCTCCGAAGGAGAGGAAATTACCCGCAGGACCTTAGGCTGCAGGGACGTCCCTGTAATGGGCTTAAAACAAATGTTGATCCGGATTGGGAGACTTGGATTCGAACCCATCCAAGTGATAATATTGATATCCTCTTCATGCTTCATTTATTGGTGCTTGACATTGTCATGTTATGCTACAATTCCTGGTCATCTATATCAAATATATAGCTTACAAACCCACAATGTCTCGATTCAACTGTTAATTGAACTCCCTTAAGTGGCTCGACTGAATTTGCTCCCCAGTTCGAGTCGCAGGGAAGTCTACCTCGTGAGGGAGGATCATTCACCCCCGATCCGAATCTAAAATAATCGGGCCCAATGTGATACCGGATATCGGGTGACCTAGATAAAAAAAAAATATATATATATATATAGCTTACAAAAACTTGTGGCTGCAAGATCTAATCTTTTATCACAAAAATATTACTTGTAATACAACGTCAGATTCATTTCCTCTGTTCGAAGCTATACAGATGTCTTATTACTAGAAAATCTTTTCATATCACAGAGCAGGGAATAACCATCAGCTCCCAGCCTCTGAGATACTTTGTAACGAAGGCCGCCATGGTTTGGACCTCATTGCCGCTTGGTTCACTGGTGCGGACATCGGACGGTGCCTTTCATGTTTCATCACCTGAAAATTTTTAAGCGAACAGGCATTCAGTACATATTTGTGTATGAGAATGGAGAGATTCAAATGACGGATAAGAATACTGTGAAGGTCCCAAATTCACTGTGGGTTAATAATATTCCTTTTGTGATGCGCTTGAAAGTTGAAAGGTAGATAGATACCTGGCTGGTATTTTCCTTGTCTCGTTGTGTTTCGGCACCTGAATCGATCAGCTTCTCTTGCACTGTCTGCAAGTTCTCGTGAACCGACTCCTGATGCAGCCTCTTTGTTTTTGCAGACTTCTTTGCCCGCAACACCTTCATAACCTCTGCAAGAAGAAGAACGAAAACCAATCGAGCGCTTATTATTCTAATTAACAGACAGACAGACAGATAGATAGATATTATAGTTAATAAAGTAACAAATCGCCCGCTTGCTTGCGAGCAAAGAAGCGGAGCTGAAAAGGAAGACGGTACCTTGAGAAGTAACAAGTCTGTAGGCATGACCAAGGGAAAGAGAATCACTCGGCCGGAGAAGCTTGACCCGAGTGAAACGCACCGTTTTCTGATGATCCAGCTGCTTCTCTTCGTGGGACACAGAAGAAGAAGGCAATGGAATGATCAAGGAAACATAATGGCCGGGGTTCATTCTCATGACCTCACTAGCTGTAACAGGCCAATAAAGCCTCTCTAATCTCCCATTTGGATGCTGTATCACCAAAGCTGCGGCATCAATAGCTTGGCAATTCCCCATCTCTTCTATTCTGTCTTTGACTTTCGAGGAAGGCGATGAAGTAATATCAATGAATGAAAGATAGAAGGAAAAAGCAAGAAGGAAGGAGGAAGGAGGTGAAGTCAGGCAGCGTTCAGCAGTCACTTTCCCGCACCATCCCAATTCCCCTACAAATAGCAACAATGGGTCTCTCTCTTTCTCTTTCTCAAAGGCCGAGGCCAAGGCCGAGGCAGGCCGTCCCCCTTATACTTCCCAACCAACTATACTGCCAATGCCACGTCGGGTCAATTTAACATCAACCCATTTCTCATTAATATAAGGGAAATTATCCACCGTCCACCCGTTTTTTCTAATTTTTTTAAAAATACACAATTCTTTTTTTTTTTTGCTGGAATCCACCTGAAGTTACATTTCTTTTCACTTTTCCACATTTGGGCCAAGATTAAGAAATTAACTAATTTTATTTAAATACGACTTTTACCCTTAAATGTAAATGATAAATTATCCACAGAATTGCTTTTTTTATATTTTTTCAAAATAAACAATTCTTAATTTTTTTTCTTTGAATTCCACTGAAATTATATTATTTTTCACCCATCCACCATGTCGTTTGTGAAATGATTTACCTTGTGATGTCGTGAAAGCGTTAACGGTGTTATAAGTGGAAAAGTGAAAAGAAAAGCGATTAAGATTAAAAAAAAAAATTTTGAAAAACGCGAAAAAAAAAAAAAAAATATAATAATAATAATAATAATTGGCACTCACCCTACACTACTTTTCCAATTTAAAAAACTTTATAGATATATACTCATGTTGGTAACTAGATAATGCCGTAATGTGCAGCAATAATAATAATTATTATTATTACAATTATGATGATAATATACAGCATGTTAACATGCTTAGCCAATGGGGCCGCACCGGCACCGGACCATGGAATCCGGTGAGAGTGCCACGTGGAGCAACGGCAGGATATGGAACCTTTGGACTGGCATGCTCGGCATTGTCGACGGGGTCAATATTTCTACTTTATGAGGTAGGTTTGATTTTTTTTTTTTTTTTTTTTTTTTAAGATATTTTTTTATTTGATTTTATTACGTACGTGTCTACAATTAATATAATAATAATAATAATAGTAATAGTAATGAAAGTGTAAAGCTAAAGAAGGTGGGAAGCATGCCTGAGTGAATTAATTATTCAAATTCGAGTCTCGTAAAAGTAAAGGCTAAACACTCTCATACTTTTGAAAAAGAAAAAAAAATAAAATTACATATAACACACATGGACTGAATAGTCGTGGACAAGGACACCTCATCACCTTATCCGCGTGTGTGTAGTAACGTAAGCCAAGCAAATGGCAAAGCAATGCAATTTGGCTTTTGGCTTCTACCAAGAATTCTTCGAAATTAAATGCTTGATTTGATCTATCCAAAAATGAGATCTTTTCACTATAATTGGTTTCACATCATTTACTACTCAAATTTTATTTAACACCCACAAGCAAACTTATCCGCCTACGTTGTGATATCCTTAAAAGGGAAAAATAAAAAAATCATTATTATCACGATTTATACTGGCAGGCCAGGCCCCCACCACAAAAAAAAAAAAAAATCCACTGATCGTCATCTTTAACACGTAAAGAATATTAAAACGCTAAGCAAATAAGCACAACTTTTTGTTAAAAGCTCCGAAGTCCAATGAAGTTGTGAGTAATCTCAATGTCGCATATCTTATAATGTAATCTAAGTTTTAAATTTTCTCCAGATTCCTTTATTTTGTGCCGCACTGAAGTCGGCTGCCGCCTGCCGGCGTAGATCATATCGACATTTCAGAGGCAAAACTGACTAACAAATGTGTTAAAAACACCCCACCAGCTTGTACAACCTAACATAAGACATGTGATAATTGCATAAATTAATATTTCTTTAATCGTCTCTTTATAATTATTAATTCTGGTTGGATTAAGTGCAGTGTCGTGATGTTCCGTTAAGAAAGAAACAGTAATCTTTCCTCAAAAATCTTTGACTCTTGTAACTCAACTTCATTAAACTACTTGAATCCCACAGCTCGGAGAGAAATTTCCTCCTTGATAATATCTATATATTCAACATGTGTAAACTGTCTCTGACAAATGTCAGTGTATATGTAAGCCATGTGCCATGTCGAAGATTGATGGCCCGTATATTAAATGATGAATGGACTATTTCGTTTTCAGACGTGACTCTTGTAGGGGACTACGCCCATTAATTTTAAATAATGCAGTGCCTTTAACTTCTTATCATCTTCTGTGAGACAGCCATTAACAAAAAGAGAGAGAGAGAGAGAGAAAGAATAAATAAATTTTGGGTTAGGGTTTTAACAGGATCGACTAATCTAGTGGATGGAAGTCAAAGTTTTTGAAACCCTGCGATGGTAACATAATGTACCTTGTGGGGGCAGCACGGTTAAGCCCCTTGTGTCTCTTTAGAGACATTCTAATTTGTAATTAATTAAAAGTTTGGTGGGGGGGTTTTTGGCTTTCTGCTTTTCAAAGTTGCTTTCTGCACATTCTTCCCCTCTAATACAATAATACAAACCATCCATTCATGGTTTAGTTTGAAATAGTATTTAAATTAAGAAGAAGATTAGTGAATTTATATTGTTGAAGGTCTAAAGGAAGATAGAGAAATGACAAAAGGAAAGAAGAAGAGAAACGAATTTCCAAATTCAGTCTACAATACAACGCATTTAATAATTTATATTAACTTGGGTTCGGTACGATTTGGTACGGAGAAATTATTGATTTAATAGAAATTTTTTAACAAAACAAAAAAGACCCAGGCAATTATTTTGGCTTGGCCACTTGGGCAACGCTGCTGGCACTATTTTCGAGTTTCCCAAACAATATAGTTCTTGTTATTGCTCGAGTACCCAGAACGAAGAATCTGCTTTTATTATTGATTTTCCCATTCCTTCTTTTTTATGTTTTTGGTTTGATAAATAAATGTAACGTAATGACGATGTGGTAGGCTAGCTACTGTGTTGACCATGAACGTGTTGTCTTTCATAACGTTGCATTTAAGAATTTTCCCAATAAAATTCAAGCGCATTTAAGTATTAGTTTGAAAATTTGAATGCCATTGCTTCTCATCCACTTAAATGACTAATCCATACGAGGAGGACATGTCATGTAACTCATGTTCGTTTAAAAGTATATTTTTTGATATCCTAAAAACGTTTCAAACCAAATAAAAATAAAAATAAAAATCTTATATGCCAAAAATATGATTGTTGGTTATAATTAGAGTTGGTAAAATTTGACACGATTCGATTACTCGACACGAATACGACACAATTAAATAGGTATGAATCGTCGAATTTAACACGATTATTAAATGGGTAGGGTTCGGGTCGACACGATTTTTTTTCGTATCGGGTTCGGATTAAAATTCTTGACCCATTTATCCAATTAATGACCCGATTATATTTTTTAGTTTAAAATAATTTGTAGGTTCTTGATATTAGAACTCAAGTATTATAAATGGTTTTCTCTTTTATTTTTTTCTTTGAAAGGATAAATATAAACACAATATTTTATATATAAAATTTTAAATATATTTAGAACTTTAATAGTGTAAATGTGTAAAATATTAGTATACATGTATATTTTATAATATTGATATATAATAATATTTACATATATATAATTAAAACCTCAATAGTATATATAATTAAAACCTCAATAGTATAAGTGTGTAATATTTTGTTAGATATGTATATTTTATAATATCGATAAATTATGTATGTATATATATTCGTATGTATGATAATGTGTAAATATTTGATGTAACTTTTGTTTAATATATAGATATGTAGCTTATTGCAGAGTACCCGATTATTTTTAAATCGGGTTTGGATCGCGATTATTCTCGACACGCATTATTAAACTGACGGTTTGAGTGCGACTGATTTTTATGGCATCTGACGGTAAATATTTCGTTTTACATTATATTATAATATAATAATACTCCCACCTATACATTCAACCATATGCAAAGGGTAATAAATAAAAAAAAATGGTTTTAGATAATTAGTTCATTGGAAGAAGGCCGTAGATTTTAGTAGCTGAGTGGGTGGAGAGCAACTTTTTGTTTTCTTTTGAATTTTTTTTTCTTGGGACTCTTGAAGAAGGCGTTCATCTTTTTAAAGTGTGATGGTGGCAGATTAATGGTATATTCTCTTATCATTATAATGGAGCATTTTAAATGGTCCTTTTAAACTTGATAATGCAGCATCTCCATTGCAATCCACTTAACGGAAAGCATTTCTAACACAAAATAGATTCCTCTTTAGCAATGGCAATGAGAATTTACATACCTAACAAAAGACAACTCATGTAGAATGAGAAAGTTGTATTGAATTGCACAAATTTTAATTAGGTATAATTTGATAATTTTATTTTGTAGTGTATTAAAATTTATATGTTTTTTAATCTTTTAATGTATCCATTACTTTATTAAATTAAAGAACTCTTATATTATAAAATTACTTTCTCTCTATATATATATATATAAAGGATAAAAAAATTCTTTCTTTTTCTAAGGATTCAGTATAAAAAAGACAAAATTGATCCAAATACTTAGAAAAAAAAAATCATCATAAATCTCGAATAAAATTTGCTGAAAATCTTCCTTGATGTTTCATAAACTTCTTTAGAGTAGAAGCTCCCAACGAAATCTTAAGAAAGATCAATAAAATTATCATAAAGAGCGATATGCATGACATCTTATTTGTAGCACTTACCGATGGAAGTATAAATAGTTCAAGACAATGACTGTTCAACCTTTTGCAGTCGTAAGTCGCAATCATACATATTGGAACAGCATAATGGATATGGCAGAATCTGTACATTTCACTAAGCATTTTCTTTTTAAAAAGTTTAATTTCTTTGACGATGATAATTCCGTTTCGCTGTTGACGACGACGACGATGATGATCAGATAATAATAATAATGTATGATTTAAATTGACAACTTTGCAAGAACCTGATGAGTCAACAAAACAAATGGGCGATCAGCTCGAGAAAAGATTGCAGACGTCAATAGCCATTAACATTGCGATCGAGTATGATCAGCTGATGATAAAAAGATTCCTCATGCACACTTATTATTTAATTATATTAACCCACTGATCGTTGCTTGATAACTGACCCCTGCTCAGATCACGATCAGTTAGGGGTACCCTATGGTTTAAATTTATTAGATTTTATTAAATTTAAGGGTACTATATTATATATGGGATTTTTTACATTTTAGATCCGACCATTGATTATTATTTAATATAATTTAAAATTCAAATCTAATTCAATTTTATCCGATCAATCTAATTAAAATATAAATTTATAAATAAAAATCATCAATTGCTCTTCAAAGTTTTGGTTACTAACAATTGGGGGGAAAAAATACCAACTCCCTTAATTTTTAATGATTCATGTGTTTTATTATCATATGGTTGAAAAAAAAAATAAAAATTTGAATATTGAAAGCAAACCTCGTTATGACTTACAGTTTGTACTCTGTATTATTGTTGTATAATTAATTAGGTTCCTTTTTTTAGGAAAATAAAATTTTTTTAACAAGTTAAATAAAAAAAAGTAGTATATAGCTATTTTAAAAAATAAATAAAGCAAATAAAATTTAATTATTTTTTATTAGTTTATAATGGATTTTAGCCAGTAGACCCATAAACCAATCAAACAATATTCGATTTCTCAACTTGCAATCGAAGTTAGGGATGGCAATTTCCGGGTCCGGGTCCGGGTTTAGCCTGTCCGGATCCGGACCCGGACACATAATTCTTATTACCGGACCCGGATTAAACCCGATTTTTTTCAATCCGGGTCCGGTCTGGGTTCAACCCGGAAATTTCCGGGTTTCCGGAATCCAGGTTTTGAACCCGGATTGCTTTTCTTGAGTTGCTGGAAGGGAGGCTTTACTTAATTGTTGGAAGCCTGGAAAGGAGGCTTAAGTTGTTGGAAAAAAGGGGGAGGGGGAAACAGAATTCAGATTCCAGAACCACTGCAATTGTTCAACACAATTTCAAATACAAAACATATAACATATTACATATCCAAGTTCTAAAACAAATACAACACAATATAGAATCTAAAATTCAAAGTTTAAAATAATAAACATCCACAAATACAAATTCATAACATAATTCTACAATTTAAAGTTCAAATTTCAAATCACTAATACTAAAGACTAAACTCTCAATCATCCATTTCATTTGACCGTTGCTCACTCATCCAACTTTCATCAATCAAATGTTCAGCAGAAAGTATTGCTTCCTCTGGAATTCCATCTACAAAAAATGTGTAAATCATAAACATAATGAACAAGACAAACAATTAGTGATAAACTGATAATAAGAATAATACAACAAATAACTTGATTCTAATAAATAAATTTTTCATACCTTCTAAGTTTTGTTCAAGCCAAAACTAATTTTGAGTGCACACCAATGCCTCCACTGTGGATGGGTGAAGTCTACTGCGATGAGGGCTCAAATGTCTACCTCAGGTCTAAGCGGACTCAAAACAGCTGAATGGCCAAAAAGTCCCTTGCGATCTTTGCTAGTACAAGATATTTGCCTTGGTTATTCTTCCACCATGACAAAATATCAAATTGACTAGTTGAAGGCAAAGTACTCTCCTCAAGATAAAGCTCTAATTCTGATTTGGAATGAATATTCGGTGTGTTTTCATTTCTAAATAATGCCCACTCATCAGCCATTTCATCCAAATCTAAATCCAACATATTAGAATCATCTCCTTCAGCACCTTGAGAATTGGCACCATTAACCCCCCCACTTGAATTTGATATATGCTTTACTTCATACTCATGCACTAAATCAGCAAATAGCTGATGCACTCTTTCAATTTCAGATTCAGCTTTTTCCCCATATATCTTAGGAAATAAAAAGTTAATTAGTAACATTTTACGCCTAGGATCTAACATAGTCCCCACTGCAAGAACTCCATGAATAATATCCCAATACTTTTGATACTTCGCAATCATCTTAGTGGCCATATTTTTTATCCCCTCAATTGGTGATTGCAACCATGCATTCATTGACAATCTAATATCACAAATCTTGGCAAAAAATAAATTAGATGTCGGATATCGTGTCCCCGAAAAAAGTTCACAACTTATAAAAGCTTTTAGATACTCACATAAGCTTTGCCAAATTCCACTCTGACTCACTAGGTAAAGATGTATAATTTCTCTCACGTTCCTTTAAACGATCAAATACATCTTTATACAACAATGCAGTACTAAGCATCAAGTAAGTGGAGTTCCATCTAGTTTTACAATCAAGTACCAAGTTTTTGGTTTCCTTAATACCTAATTGTTTTTTTGCATTCTCAAATTTTTCAACTCTAGATGGTGTTGCTGTCCAATAATGGACACTATCTCTAATTTTCTCAACTCCATTTTGTATCACAGATAAACCATCTCTAACTATCAAGTTCAATATATGAGCACAACAACGCATATGAAAGAATTTGCCACCCATAATCATTGAACTAGTAGAAAATTTTCCTAACAACAAGGCAATCATAGAATCATTTACAGCACAATTATCAGCAGTTACAGTGGACAGCTTTCTATCTATATTCCAATCCATCAAACAATCATATAACTCATTATACATTACCTCAGCACTATGTGGAGCTGGCACATATATAAACCTAACAATGTGAAAAAATAATTAAAATATTAGACAGGACACTAATTTATGCTTAAACAAAAAAAAAATTGTTTCAAGAATATTACCTCATTATACGACTTCGCAAGACCCATGAACTGTCAATGTAATGTGCTGTAATAACCATGTATCCTTTTTTTTGGTTACTAGCAGTCCACATATCTGTAGTAACCGCGATTCTACTCTCACAAGCTTCTAAAATACCCATTGTCTTTTTCTTTTCAACATCATAAAGCCTCAAAATTTCAGGTTTGATGGTGTTTTTACTAATAGTCTCAATAGAAGGTTGGAGTAACTTCAACAAGTCATAAAACCCAACATACTCAACAAATGCTAAGGGGAGCTCATGTAGTACAATCATTCTAGCCACAAAAAGCTTTACTGTAGCCATATCCCATTTTGATTCAGAACTACAATTACTAAGTGAAGTGGTTCCATCAGCTTTAGAAGAAAAAGATAGGTGCATTTGCTGTACATTCTTGAATGACCTTCTAGGACAACGTTTAGCATGGTTTGTTAAGTGATTAGTACCCCTCGAATAATGCCCTTGCATAACTAACCCACAGTAATTGCAAATCGCCTTAACTTCCTCACCCAACTTAACTTTTTTGAAATGATTCCAAGCATCAGAGACTGCTCTAACACCACCACCTCGTTTTTGTGAAGTGACAGAATTAATATTACCCCTACGCGATACCACCCTACTACTCCTGAATCATGTTGAATTTGGTTCTAATTCAACAGCTGTATCATTATTATTTTCTAATTCTGTCCTAACCCTCACACAAACACTTTTATCACTTTTTTCAGAGACATCCAAGTTGATTCTTTGTTCATTTTCCATATCAATTTTTCAGCTCTACAAAAATTATGTCAAGATATAATTAATTCCAGCAGCTTCCATTAACAGCAACAATAAAACAGAGTAAAACATCACATAAATTGCAAACACAGTCTAATTAAATTGCGAACACAGTATAATTTCAGAGCATAACAACACATAAATTACAAAGACAAATAGACAATATAATTTTTTTTTTCGTTCCCAATGCCTTTACACATAAATTACCAAACACTTTTATAATGAAACTCTGGGAGGAAGTTTCCCATTAGAAAAGCAGCAGTAACAGATACGCTCTTACAAAAAGTTACAAAGACACTTGATGATTAATTAACTAGCCATGGAACTACAACAAACCCAGGTAAGGATTCGGAGCAGCAGTCGTGGCTGGTTTTTTTTTTTTTATTTACAAACAAAACCTGCACTTAATAGACAATATAATTAAATTCCAAAGAGAAAATAATCGAAGCATAACAGCACACAAATTGCAAAGAGGGAATAATCAAAGCATAATAGAACATAAATTGTAAAGAGAAAAGCCGAGACTCACAAAGATTCAACCCCTTTTGCTGGCCGCGACAGAGTGAGAGATGAGACGAGTGATGAAACGAACACAGCCGCACCGACACCGTGAAGGTGATGAGTGATGACAGCCACGCCACGAAGGATCTGATTTGAAGAGAGAGTGAGAGAGATTGAGTGAGGAATGGCGCCGAATGGGTGATAGAGATTAGAGATTGAGAGAGGAACGAGTTAGAGAGATTGAGAGAGGAACGGGTGACGGGGTGAGAGATTGAGAGGAGAAATTACAGTAGAGGTGAGAGATCGAGAGTGAGAGATCGAGAGTGAGAGATCGAGGGTGAGAGAAGAAGAACGAGTGCTGCTGTGAGAGTCGAGAGAGATTGAATCGTTAGGGTTCCTTTAGTTTTTTGTTTTTAATTTTTCTATTTATATTTACTAATTTCTAAAAAAATTAATATTAAAATAAATAATATCCGGATCCGTGTTTGTTCGGTTCGTTCACCTGAACCTGATCACCGGAAATATCGCGGTTCTCAAAAGAGGGATCCGGTTCCGCATCTAAATCCTTCCGGTGCGGGTTGAACCCGGACCGGATTTTCCGGGTTCAGTCCGGGTCCGGGTTTTGCTGCCATCCCTAATCGAAGTCAATCCAAGGCCAATCTGACAAAAGTTGAATTTACGCGGATTGGATCAAATGGTCTGATTAAATTATATTAGATTTTAAATGCATGTATGGAGATCACATATAATATAAGCTAGTAAAAGACTATCAATGGTGTTATAGAAATCACCTCGCCTGAATTTTTTTCTTAAATTTATAACTAAGGAGAAAGACACTTGAATTCCTATTAAATATTTTATTTACTTCTTAGTTTCCTGATTATATTGAATGGATAGATATGACTTTTAAAAAAAATAATAATAAATTAACTATTGTTAAATTTGTAGAGGCAGCAGATAATTAATTTTCATGAGAAAATATCACATTTAACATTCAACAATCCATTATTTCTGGTACTAGTTTGATGGAAAATGATCCTCTCCTGATCTGATCTTATCTGAGCTTTTTAAGATCTCCTGCCATGTGTATTTTAGTGGTAGTGTATGGGTAAGATTCAACTTCTTTTATTTTTTTATTTATTAACTACCATATATTCGTCGATATCAGATCAGGAGAGGATCCTGATCCCTAGTTTGATACCAAGAATTAAATGAGTTATTAACAAATGAGTGATGATGGAAAGTTAATTCCAATCCCGCCAACCCCGCACAAAAATAAATAAAAATTAAAATATTTCAATTCATACCCCTAACGTTTAAATTAATTTAATATCAAAGCTGCCTAAAAAATTAAATCCAGGTGAGATTGAATTGGAGGTAATTCGTTGGATTATTATTTTCCTATAAATAATTAATAAGCAAAAAATGTCATAACTTTTTCATTAGTTATCAACGGCAAAAGAAAATTTAAGGTCCGTTAACTGAATCCCATTGGCGAGAGAACAAAACTTTTTCATTCACTGCATTTCAATACCTTGGGACATTGTTCATTTTATTTGTGACTTATCAACGGCAAAAGAAAAGAGAAAGAGAGACATTAGTGATCCATCGTGTCTCGTTTGATTTTGACATCTTTTTCTTCATAGGAATTTGTCTTGTCTTGTTATGATCCAGAGCTTTCACACGTTATTATTATTTTGAAAAGTTGATTAAAATCCGAAAATTTTTTAGCATATATTAGCGTTTTCAGGCCAATTCATGCATAATGAAAAAAAACATTTACACTTTTCTTTTTCACTTTATGAATTATGATTGATTGTAATCGTTCCCATGCATGCACTGCATGTGGGATTAGAGCTAATTACTGACACGCAATCTCAATTATTTTTTTTATGGGCAGGAACATGTCTATTACTTTCAATAAATCAGAAATAGGGTAAGACACGACCATTGTTAGGGTGGTCACCTTGTCACCTTGTTATCTGAATTGTCTGGAATCACGAATCAAGTTGCCTCGATTTTTGTAGACAATTAAAGATTAAGCAAGCTGATTACTATTTCCTAATTTTGGCCCCATTAGGTGACCTTAAACTGAAGTGTTAAAATTTGCTTTCACGATACAACTTGATATTCTTTCAATATCTCAGCTACAATGATAATATAAGGCTAAAGGGATTAATTTTGTTAACAAAAATATGGAATTTGTACTCAGTAAGTTCTTTCGTGGCTGACAAGAAACCAAAAAGAACGCGCATTACTTAGAAGTGCAACACCCACAAACAGATATTGGGAGAGCAATAGCATGACCTGTGAATGTAATCATACTGATGGGAAGAACTTGTTGAGATTGAAAGGCAGAGAATAGAATTCCTCACTTCTTGTATCGGTCTTGAATGATCGGAACCTATCCCACCAATGCATGCCCCGATCCTTTCTGGTGGCGTTGTCTTTCTTGTGCAGTGTGACGTCCAGGAAATACGCCAACAAACCAGCAACGAATGGTTCAGATGAGAAAGGTACATTGACCATGTCATTGAACTGCCAAACGAGCAAAAAGATCAGATGAAGAGCAGATGGACATACCCAAAAAAGAGAAAAAAAAAAGAAAAGGTGTCCAGGGAACATAATTAGTTACCCATCTCGCTCCAGTATGGACCGGACCATAACCATTAACAGCAGTGTACTCGTTGAAGTACTGTGGTATTGATAAGCCCATGAAAAATGAAAACCCTAGTATAAACTTCGTTCTAAAGCTGTTCAAATTGCAGAACTGAAGGAAACTGAGGCCTCCGGCACCTGCTCATGTGGTCATGTTGTAATATTTGTAATATGCATTAGTTAACCTTCAACTGGATAACTGAAGTAACATTTGTCATGTAACTTGTCATGGCTTACCGACATAGGCAAAGAACAGACAATACAGAGCTGCAACAATTGGAGCTGGAATTGAAGCAAAAACAGCTCCAAATTTTCCTGGCAAAGTTAACGCATGTTAAATCATGTAGCTAAATGTGTTACAAAGCACATTTGTCATATAAATTACTAACCAAGGATGGAGAAGAAGATCATGAACCCTGCCGATATCTGAACAACCCTTCGACTGCCAACACGGGTTAGTGCCAACAAACCAGCATTCTCACTGCAAGAACACCAAGCGAGATTTCAAGCCAAGAAGTTGCAAAGAAATGGATAAGCCAATGTTATTTATTTATGTTTTTTAAACAGGTAGTTTATTATAAAATCTTACACAGACACTGATGAACCATTCCCAGTTCCAAACATCCCAGAGATGAGGATGCCGACTCCCTGAGATCGAAAAAGCTAACAATAATCAAAAGACAATAAGAGAAACATTTTTCAGCAAGTGGAAAATTTACCGGACAATAAAACTAGCAAAGAGATGCACTACTTTTGGGTTTGGTATGGCAAATCTGATGAGATCCCGGGGGCCAGTTCCAACAGGTAATTAGATTAATGCTGGCCATTTACGAGCTGTGAGGCCTATTTTAATGTTTTATGCAAATTAAATTTGTTCACTGTGATTTCCTTTGAATATTATCTCCCTTCCTCCTTGTGTGAGAAAATAGGAAAGTATCAACATCTAGGATGAACGCAAAAAGTAATGAGGCAAGCAATCAAAAATCTACCTGCCAACCAATACCACGGCTAAGAATAGATGGCGGCAGTGGAGTTGCACTTGCATACCTCGAGACAGCAATGAAGGCACCAGTGGACTGATCATAAAAAGTATTTAAAGTATTTGAGTTGAAAAGATTACATAATTAAATACACCTGAAAGCCATAAGTACAAGGGTCAACAAACCTCTACAAGAGCAACAAATGAAGCAGCCATCATTGCAAAAGACTCTCCAGCATCAAAACTCGGAGCTCCCCATTGAAAAGGATATGGGACTCTTATCCTGCATAATGACATTAATTGAGCATTAATCAAATAAAAGTGATCAGCTTCTCTTTCCTATATGCCGATGAAAACAAAAAATACAACTATCTAGTCACAAGAGTTGTTGGCAGTCCCTCCAAGTTAATTCAAAATTATTTTTCCTCATTGAAGCAAGTAATAGAATGTATGATTGTTTCTCATATCCCAATCTGGTGTCACAAAGAGGTCTTATATATCTGGTAGAAGAAGAAAGTGCAAAAGCCTTACCATGGGGCAGCACCTATAATTCCAGCTCGATCAGTTCTGCAACTTAATTGAGTTTTGGGACCTGTGTTCTTATATGCACCACCCACAGTGAGTAGGTGGGCATAAACCCACACAATGGCGACTGAGAATATAACAGCAAAGCGATCGAACACGTGCCTCTCCCCACGTACAAGATGAGGTATATACTGAAATTAAAGGTCATATCAAGATTATTTAAAAAAAAAAAAATTGTTTTCAGTCCTGTGACAGAAAAAGAGGATATGTGCAATTAAAAGATGAACATTACCTGTGAAAAAATTATGAGAAAGATGATCTGTGGCAACCCAATCTCCACACATTTTGCCACCTACAATAGAAGGCCAGAGTCCATAAGCATAATAACTGTTAAAGATAAAAATACAAAAAGAGAGAAAAGGCAGACAGCTAGATCAGTTTTAAAATGATTTTCTTATCCAGAAAGGAAGAAATTACATACCCCAGGAAAGCCAAATTCATAAAGCCCAAAGCCAGACAAAGCAACCAAAGGAACAGCAGCCAATGGACTTAAAAGCCTGTATAATTATCACAAGCACAGAGTTCACTAACTCAAGCTTAAAATTCTGATTTTTTGACAGTTGTTTTGACCAAATTAAGTGTTATTTGCAAAAATCAAGATATTCAGTACAATAGGAACAATTATGTCGGTAAAAGATTTACGTTAGAATCAGATAAGAATAACAAGGTATTAACATATATACCTTGCAACATTGCGCCAAAGGCCACTAAAGCCAAGAACAATCTGCAGAGTTGAGGCAACAATAAGTGCACCTTGGGTTCCTCGCATTATCCTCTCAAATTTCTGCAAGCCTCATTGAAAACAGGCACATCAGGAAGATGCTGATATAGAAACAGGTAGAAACTGAAGTAGAATGGTTTTAGTGAAGTGACCTCCTGAGGATCCACAATGTTACTGTATCGACCTGCCAAGATGATCGAAATGGTTGTTGGCACATAAGTATAAGAGCCTCCTATCACTGCAGGTAAACGAGTACCAAAGAATGTCTGAAACATTGTGTTCAATCCAGCCACAAAAAGCAGTGTCTGTATCATTTTTGCCTTCTCCTCCTAAACAGATAATCAGAATTGTGATCAGAGATAGAATATAAAGAGATCAAGAATGTCATAATGTAAAATTTCCTTGGGAAATCTTACATTTCCTCCTCCCATCTGGGGAACTAGATGTGTCGGTATAAGCACAGTTGTCCCAAGCATGACCAAGTAATGTTGAAAACCAAGCAATATGGCCTCAGCTGCAGCAAGAAACAACCCATAATGTGCAATAATCACTCTCAGAGGCAAATGCTGGTTAATTTTTCGTTGTAAACACACAGAAAGTAGCAAGTGTTAAATTAATGAGGTGGATTTCCATACTTAGAAGAACCAGAACAAGGCCATACACAAGCAAAACTAGAACGGTTTCCATTGAAAAAGATTAGAAAGCATGTTTCTTTCTTAAAAACCAATGATCAGGACAAACAGCATTAACTACTAAGCTCCTAGCAAAAGCTGATAAATCAGCAGTGCAAATAGAACCAAAGGTCAATAAAATGCATCATAAATATAAACAACCAGAGAAATACTCACAAGAAGTACAGTGGACTTGATAGGTGAAACATAAAAAGATAATAAAGGAGGAAGCTTACGCCAAGGTGGAGGACTAGTAATGCAATAAGCAATACTGGGCAGCTGATCCTTAACTGGATGTGGCTGCAACTCCTCCTGTTTCGGCGGCGGTGCAAGTCCTCCACCACCTCCTGCCATTTTCTTCTTCTTTTTCTTCTCAAGGGAATTCTTTTTACAAAAATTTATAATCGTTAAGCATCACAAGACTCAAATCTCCATACAAACCCAATAACAAAAAACTAAAACTCTAAATATAAATAGCACTTAAACCCAGATGTCTCACTTCCCAATAACAAACTACACCACAAAACTAGCTTAACTAAAACTTACCCAAATGGATTTCTACAAAAAAGTAAATGACTGGTAACAAGCTTCCAGACAGATGAGAGGAACTGTCAAAGAGACAAGTAAAGCTCGAGAAGCAGAATCAGAAGATAAGCATTACAGAAAAATTAAAACTGCTCTATTATTCTAGTGAAAGGTTCTTCACTCAAAAGCAAGGAAGCTATGCAACGGCGTGGCCTACCGGGATGTTTTTTTTAACATAGCCAAAAGACCCGCTTGGGCAACAAGAAACATAAAAGAGCAAGTTTGAAGAGCTAAAAAGCAACAGGAGAGAAAAATAAAGCTAGAAAAGAAACCAAAATTCGCCTCTGCAACCCAAAAGGAATCTCCTTTGAGCCTTAACTTCAATTCCTTTACAGTTATTATACTATTTGTTTATGTGGGTCTAAAGCTCTTTAAATCTTTTTCTTCGTTAACGTAAAGCTAAAGCTTGTATTAAAGCATCTCCACCGTCACCTTTACTGATCTTTAGCTAGCTAATTACCAATCTTTTCCCATTTTTGAATTACTTAATACTCCAATCCCATCCCCATGAAGGAAAAATCAAAATAAAACACTATTAAAGCAGTAAGAATTTAAAGTCTCTATTTCACACTCCCATTAAGGCTGATCAACTTTGGAGTCGGATACGGGGGAAAAAAAGTAAAACAATTTCACAACTACAACTTGTGCTCTCCTTGTGTGCAGTATTAATTAATTATTATTATTTTTTTTTTTAAATATTAGTTCAGTTGCATGGTTTGATTGGACTGAGAGATTGGTCAATTTCTTTTGGAGTACCGTCAAGCTTATTACACAAATCCAGCAATGTCTCGAGTGTCGTTTTGATTCAGGAAATGCCTGACACCTGGTACGTAGCCAGCTCCGTCTACACGACATGGACACGCCTTGTGTTTTACTAGACTCATCTTTATCTCTGTTCCTCTGTCTGTTTGAACTTCGAAGATATATAGAATCTTTGTCTAGTAACGCTCACATCTGCACTTATACCAATGTTACTTGTTGCATTCACATTGCATATATTCTTCGCTAGGAAGATGCTGATGTTAAATTATTATTATTCTGCGTCTGAATATTAATCAATTCACTAAAAAAATCCAGATTAATTGCCACAAATTTTGTTGTGCCACCAACTTTGCCATCATTTTCAGCATTTCCGAAGAAAAATTTTCTGCAGAGGCATCATGAGATTTAGCTACCTTGACTTAAAATCAGTAAAAGAATTTTACCCACTTACCTTGCAAGTTCAGTTTCATTATTATTGAATTATTTAGGCTGACAATGAATCCAATGATTGACGTGGAAAATACTGTGTGAATCAAATGAACATTTATGTAACATAATAGCGTATCTCTTGATGTGAGATGTCACGTCGCTTTCGATTGGATTGAGTTATTTTGTTTGCTTGGGTCCCTGCCGTACGGGTGACAAGTAGTTTAAACTTTCATTATTGCTTGTTTGCGAGTTGTGTCACTGTGTGACCCTACTACACTGCTGATTTGCTTATGTAAACTTCGAAATGCTCTGATCTTCATGTGCCGCCACTTTGCTTCTGCGGCCAACTCCTCCCAAGTCCCAAGGCTCAAGCCCAATAAAATTATTTTTATTTTCATTTGCTAATTCAAATTTTGGTTTATTGCTTGCACAAATCCATCAGAGAAAAATTAATCCTATATTTTTTTTTTCATAAAATGCACAAAATTTTAACCAAACTTAACACAGGCTCGATTATTTATTCATTTTCATAATTTCATCTCTCCAAGGAGAAAGTACAACCATATATTGCAATCATGTGCTTTATTTATTTGTCGTGTAGGTATCGTCAACTGCTTTCGGTTACACGCAAAAGTACACGAGTGGAAGTATCCCGAATCCCTGCTGGTTAAATAGTCAACTAATTGGGCAGATGCTGGTGCGTACATTGGTGAAATAGTCAATGAAAGTAAAATTACAATTTTGTCCACCTACTGGAGATAACATAACCAAGCAGAATCGATATCCCAGTGAGCTTAGTAGCGGGACAATTTCCACAACCTGAACCTGACCATTCGGCATCTTTTGCTTGTCCGAAAACAGCAAGTCGATAACGCCTCAACCAACTCAGTGAAGATTATACTTTGACAAGGTAATATTTTCAGTCTCGGAAAGCCGGGCTCATCAAGCAAAGCCATAGAAAATAGAATTCATAAGACTTCAGTAACTTCCTCATTGTGCAGAAGAGCCAATCTACAGCCAAACTGATGTATCATCAATCATTTTCATGTCTAAGGCCTAGTTGGGTAATGATCTTCAGTCATCGTGGAGAACTGAGTTTCCACGGACCATGATCAGTTTCATGCTCCCACATTTCTATCATTGGCTAAATTTTGGCTAATAAGTCATTTGATTATTGGATGCATTATCCTTAAAATTGACAGGTCACAACAGTGTGATTATAACTCCAAAGGAAACCCAGGTCTATAATGATCCACACTGCATGACACAACTCCAAATGATAACTACAAAGGCAACACCGGTCTTCAAAGATCCAGATGGTATTACACAACACCAAATGCAATATGTAAACTAAAGCTCATATAGTAATTAAATGTCTCTTCCAATTGATTTGGTAATTTCTAAGTTAAATGGAAAAATAAAAATATATATGCTTATGATAAAATATCTACAAGCACATTGCAGAAAGCATCATCTCCTATTGCCAATCAAATGAGGCAACCTGCCACCAATCACTGCATTTTGAAGCACACCAAAACAAAGCCAGAGGTGCCATGATGAAAGAAGTGCTACAAATTTATTCAATGTAAGCTTTAGATCACCTTAGCAAATAGGTTATATGTTTTCTTGAGATAAGATGGTACCTAAGGTGGGGTACAATCAACATAGTATCATTGAAGGCACTTCTCCTGAATTCAGAAATACAGAGGTGAAATCATCCTTGACTGGAGCTACGAGCTTGCAACCTTTTTCTCTCAAATTCAAGCTGAATAAGAAAATTGCATATATAGATAAGTTTCCATACCAATATTCAACTAAAATGAAAGTTTCATCCAGTCAAGAGTCTCACCACTTTCTTCACCCGCTCATTGGCTGCAGGAGTTCCTCCGCTAACAGATTCTGGAAGATATGGACTGCTAACACGCACTTCATTCATTACAACTATGACAGTCTTGTCCCAGCGAACAGGGAGCCTGTTTAATATCATTGACATAAATTAGGGAAAAGTTCATACGTTTGATGCAAAAAACATGATTATTAACATGTGTATACCTTCAAAAATAGGGGAAAAAAGTTCATTCAAACTTAAATGACAAGATGAGTCCATTGCAATAAAGATCAATTATCCACCCACTGGTGCATACATACCCATAAATGCAATCTGAATCTCACATTTTCAGTTTAAAATTGTGGAATAAAGATGAAGACCTCTTATTTAGCTCATTCATAGGGTTCGGAAGAGGATTGTTAAAGGGGAAGGAAAAGAGGAAATAGAGAGGGTTCAGTCCCTTAATTGATAGGAAAAGGAGGTGTTTCAATCTTTCAGAAGATGTAGCTTTCTAATGTGGAAGTCCAGCGGTTGTCTAGCTGTGTCTACGTCCGTTGCTTTAGGCAAGACTCATATAGAAACATTAATTATCACCTAAAAGTTAAGTACTGCTGAATTCTACTCAGTTCATTATGCTCTCTTTCTCTCTTGCTCGTCACCAAGGAAGTGAGACAAGTCACAGCATCAATTTTTCAACTTTTAGGATGAATTAGCCTTAAATTGAATGCAAATGAAAAGCAAAAGACTAAAGAATGTGGCTTTATATCATCAGCATAGGCCCATTTCTCTAACAAAACTAAATCATAATTGAACTAGGTTAGTTGACAACAAACATCATGACTAGACCTCTTAAGAGCAATAACTTCAACATTAAGATTACCAATCCGGCATCAACAACATCCAAAGAGCACACACACCTTCAGAATGACATATTTGTAAGATAGCTGTAGACTCTCTTGCCAAAAACAAACTTTAAGACCTCCTGCCCTAGAGGTCTATGACAAATTGACTACTTGTCAGAAAATAAAACATATGAAATCACCAGTTTGAAATTATCAAAAATGAAAACGAATCAACGAAAATGGCATTTACATGACATGCATTTATCCAAGTTAAAATAATCACAATCAAACCATAACATCCAGAAACATCCTAGAAAACTCCCTAAAAAAGCAATAAGAACAATTTTTCAAAGATTATCTAACAAATGTTTGTATGCATTTTGTAGGTAAAACCATTTTTTGACCTAAACTCAAATGTACCAATAATTTTTTTTTTTATTTTAAAAAGTACATACGTCTTAGACAAAGCATCAAAAATGCTCTGAGCTTCAGTTGTGACTCCCACGCCAATCCTCTGAGCATCAGCCTCAGCTTGCCTGGAAATTTACAACATCAAATAAAGCATTCAATTCTTATAAATTTCTTTTTTAAAAAATAAAAGAAAGAAAGAAAATACCTAACGGCTAAATGTTCTCTAGCTTGGAGACGACTAAGATCAAGCAAACATTTTTTGGGATCGAGAGGGTCGTCGGCTTGACCGAGAAAGGAAAAGTCCTTAATATAATTAGCATTCAGCAGCCTGATGTTTCTACGAGGCCCAGATTTCAAACCCTCTTGTAATAACCAAACCCAAAGTTAAAGAAACTCAGAAATTGAATGAATTGATTAATTGATTGATTGATGAGGAATGATGATGTTGTAATAAAGAAAACAATTTTCTTTTATTGAAAAAAAAAAAAAAGAGAAAAAGAATGAAAGAAAGGATATGAATAACGAGCATGTTGGTGAAGCGGTCGAAGGCCATGACCTGGCCATCAAATTCATCGCCTAAAGTGGTCTTGATTGAGAGCAGGCATCCCACTGCAAACTCCTCACCGCTCCCACCAACCTGACCCTCCATTCTTCAGAACTCTCAAATGTTTTATTATTGAATTTGATTTGATTGCCTCTCCCCCTCCGCAATGTTGTTCGTTATTTGTTAATAATACTAACGAGTCTGCTGCTACAGGGACAGCGTAAGTAATAATATATTAATATTAATTGCGACCCCGCTCTCTGCTTTTCCATCAAAACTGACTTTACGTATTTTGTTGCCACCAAATTCCCGTAATTTGGGCTTCTTTGACGGGTTCAGGGCCTCGGGGCCATTTTCAACTTATGATTTGGGTTTGGGCCGCGCCTTGTTGGCTTTCTTTGACGGCATGGGAACGGGGGTGGCCCGAGCGGCTCTTCACTTTACTTTTTGTAATTTTAAGCCTAATGCAACCAAATCTCCTCCTCAATTTACGCGAGCGGTTCAGACCTCTTACTTTCGCCATAAAAAAGATAGTACTGGCTTTAATTAGATGACATCTAATCCAACAACCCTTTTAATTTATCTCATCAAACTTCAATACTGACTTTTATGCTAATTCCAATCTTGTACCTATATGAAATTACTAAACGTGAATAAACACCTACACAGAAACAAACACAATATATATATATATATATATATATATATATATATATATATATATATAGGACATTTTCATTTAATAAAGTGAAAATGTTACTAATAAATAATGTGTCCTTGTTAGAGAAAAATTGTTGATCTTTTTTTTTTTTGGGGTCATTTTGTTATATCCGCACGAAATCTGCATTTTAATTTTCATATATGAAAAGTTTTCTATTGAGAATATCCTTACTTTATTAAAGTGAGAATGTCACTAAATTATATGACGGTGGTCTAATTGGTAATCTCTTAAACTATTAAAATAAATGATAAACTAAAATATTAAATAAAAAAGTTTATATCGTACTTATCTTTTATCTTATCTCTTATTTTAATAACTTAAGGGATCTCTCATTAATTTAAATAAATCATGTTTATTATTGTCTAATTTTACTAACCGACCACCCAAGTGGCAATGGCTTTACATGGTTATGGGTGTGTTTGGGATTGAGGTGCTGGAGCTTTTAAAATTTCTGATTCTTGTGGAAAAAAAAATATAAAAAAACAAAATGAAATGTAATAATTTTAAAAAAATTATTAAAGAGATAAAATATTGGTCATGAGATAGGGGAAAAATCACATTAACATAACTTTCAAGTTTAGTGTAGCATTATCAACACTTTTAACGTGACAAACTGATCTCAATCTCAAACATACCTTATGCCTATCACTCGAAAAGCCTGCGCAGTGTGGAGCTTGTGAAGGTCACTCAATCCTTGGAGTTGGCATCTGCCAGGAGGAAGAAAGGCTGCAAAAGCTGGGCTGCACCTGCATGCTGGCTGGATTACATTTTAAGTATCAGAGGCGAGAGGGGGCACAAAGGAGAGTAGTTGCACTCGAATGGAATGCATAATTAATGAACATTGGCAAACAAACTAGGCCAATGAAAGATCATAATTGCCAAAAAAACGTGTGTCTTTGGAGCCTCAAAATTCTAAAGATGGGGTGTACTAAATAAGGCGTCCAAATGAAAGTATTAGCATAACAATATTGTCAATATTTATTTACAAAAGTGGTACGAGTCTTTGCTCCTACCCGTTGCTCTCCAAGATCAAGGAAAATGTTTTTACTACCTAGAAGGAAAAAAAAAATGAAATTCAAATAATGTAAAATTACATAATACATTTATAATCCTAGCTTGGTATAAATACAAATTAAGAATATTTAAAAGAATTTTTTTGTTATTACTATTTTCTGTAAACTGTTCTGAAATTAACAGCATAAACAATAAAAAAAAGGGTTCTTCTTGAATGTCAATAAATTAAAAAAAAAAAAGAAAAAGATTGTTGCTGAAAATAAGAACAGGGAGAGATTTTAAATTATTTTTATTGCACTACACTCAGTTAATGTATGTCTGACATATATGTATGAATTAAATATATGCAAATTAATTATATGATAATTTTTAAAAATAAATACATGGATTATATTTATATTAACTATTAAGTAGATGGAGTACAATGAAAATACTGTAAAATCTTTGGAAGATACGGGTACTACTACAAGTTTGATGGGGATTTGGGATGCGTGGATTGACGAGATTAATTTGGATGCGAAAGACGAGGATGGTGCTGCTGGCCTGCTGCTGCACACGGGAATGTCTTTACTAATTTCATTTTTCTTTTTATTTCTTAATTGATGAGAATGGTTGGTTTTTGTCTCTGTGACTCAGTCTTTGCCCCCTTTTTGTTTTTGTATTTCTTATTTCTAATTCTTATTTTTATTAAAGTATCTAAAATCCGTTTTCAGGGTATCGTTGCTTTTGATTTCTACCAAAACTGCAGTGATCTGCGGAGTAGTGTTAGCTGATCAGGTTCTATATTATGGAAGGACGGTACCACGTGATGGGTACTTATAAATTTCCAAATTAACTTTAAATAATATATAACTCAAAAATCTATTGAATCTCAACTGAAAAATTTGTACGGCTTTTCGATCATCAGCTCAACGCTTTTTTATTTTCATTAATATTTAAAAAAGATGGTGAGCTGGGCATATTGGCAATGGCAATTCTAAAAATGCAATCAAAGTGGGGCAACTTTTTTATTACGAATAATACAAAGCAGTCAATTACAAAACAAAGAGTAGCACTTAGCAGAGTAGCGTGGTCCCTTTTTGGTTTCTAAGAGGAGAGATGAGCTGGCCACCACTCTTTCTAGGCGTGAAGATGTACATTGTTCATTTATTATTAATGCAGCACCAGCATCACCATTCACCGCACCACTCTCTGGAATCTTCACTCTTTATGTGCAACTGCCAATTGCGCGCACACATACACGTGCGCATATAGTCGCCCATTAGAGCTGCTCGATATTCGTTACATTTTTCACATTTTTAATTCTGATTTTATTCGCGGCCTCACATCACCAGTCGCCACCACGACGCACCATTCAAGTAATCTTTCTACTGAAAAACGAGATGGGATGGGCATGTGTTGACCGTTCGATTTGAGATGGGAACCGATCAAAAAGTATTATGTCGGTGAAGCTGAAGCATGCAGTTGTGTTTTGGTAAAACTCTGTAAATGACAGATCATGGGGCTTATGTATGTCCTCAATAATGAGCGATCCTCATTAACATTATTATTTCTTAGAATATCAGACTTTATAGATCCACAGCAGATTCATTTCATAGGCGGCTACGACTACAATGCATCTGATAAATTTGCAATTTTTTATATTTAGCAGTGGCGTGCAGATTAAAAATAATGATTTTTTTTTTCTTCTATTTAGCAGCCAGTGGTATGAAGAATATAGCAAAATGTAAACGAAATTGATGGATTATAGTATTTTCTTGTACTCGTAATGTTATAATGAACGGATTACACCATAAAATGAACGATTTGCCAGTGAATTTGGTCTATATTTTAGTTTAACCCTTTATATGTAATATTATATAACTATTCAATGCAGGCTGCGGAGCATATGGGTTAGGTAACTTTGGATTTGGTCGCTTGTTAATTTGAAGTTCAAATTACTTGAATTGTACAGAGTCTTTCCATCACTCCTGATTTCTTCTCGTTTATTTATTTTCTTTGAACGTTTCTAATTTTGTTGATTCAAGCACAGCAAAACGTTTATATCTTTTAATCGAAGAAAAAATTCAAAGATTAAAGGCTGATGTACAAATTTTATTTATCTGCCGACATTGAATCAATTTATTATTATTATTTTATTTTTAAAAAAAAAAGGGGGAGAAAAAACCTCATGGTACGTAGCTGTGAAGAATCACATGTGAAAATAATCACATTCATGTAAAGCGAAGGTGAATGCATGGATTATCCATGAGCTGAGCATTCTTTAATTTATTTTCCCCTCCGTATCACAACTTTCGATTAGACAGGGGGAGGAATTTACCGGTGGGCTTGCCGAGTGGGTTCTAGGTAGGACGTGATGCGATGTGGGGTAAACTTTTTGTGTTTTTTCGTACGCGCATTATATTATGCCAGGTGTCATAAAAACTAATCACGTCACTTCATTTCATTTTATAGAGCATCCAAAAATAATAGTTAATTTTCAATTACCCGACAATCTTCAAACCAGTCTTAAAATATTATAAATCTTAATTTATTTTTATTTTTATTAAAAATTTTAAAAAATTCTCAACTGGCTCGCGACACATAATACCCTACATCATATTGTAATATTTTTATACGTTCAAAACATGTGCATAAGTTTGTTTCCAAGTCAGTGCGTTAAAAAATGTTGCTGGAAATTTTTTTCTTAACACCTTCAAAAACTAAAATCAAAATGAAAATACATAGGGCTTTTGAATTTTTTTTTTTTTTAATTGTGGGGGATGGGTAAGGAAAAAGTAAACGCTTAGAAAGTAGGTAGCATGCAATTATGCAAAAAGAAACTCAAATTAATGGCTGATAATGTTAACTTTCTTATTTTGAATGAGTAAACGGCGTTTCGTATTTGGGTTATCTGACTTTGGCATAATCTCAACGGGATAGGATATGGTGGCATCCGTTTCCACTTTTTTTTTTTTTTTTGTTTTTTTAACGCATTGCAAAACCAATAATTTTTTTCTTCAAAATTGAAAATTGATGATACATTAAAAATTGATTAATTTTGGCTTATGCTCCCTCTAACGTGAATGTGGGCTGGGGTGCCAATTTTATACGCAATAAAAAAAAAAGGGCAAACAGAAGAGGGAAGGGGGAAAAGAAAAAAAAAAAACAGTAACTAGACTGAGCACCACGCGTTCCAACGGGCATGAAGACGTGACTCAAGAGCATGTTTATAATTTCAGCGTTATTATAATTAAGATTCCAGGACAAAAACTCGAAAGCACCACCCACAGCCCACAGCGGCTAATTTTCTGTTTCGCCCCCTGAGGTTCGGAGTGCTGTCACTTTGATAGATTGTATAAATGTTTCTCTATTTACACCCTTACCGTTAATATTCCATCAATTTGACTACTTGTTGACTGAATAAATTATCAAGATACCCTTGCACATCAATAAAACAATATTTGAGACGTATGATGGCCTATAGGTCATTGACAAATTCGGAGCCAAAGTATGTAAACATAATGAAATGTACATATTAATTTTCATTTGCTGAATCACCAAAAAAATCAAAATTAAAAAAATTAGAGAATAAGAATTAATCCTGACAATATTATTGATGAATCAAATGACTATATTGGCAGAGTTGATACCTATAAATTCATAATCTCTTAAGCCAATATTCACAAGTAATTTGATGGAAATTTTCATCACAAACAAAAGCTGAGAAACACAGCAAAATCATCTCAGCATTTTCTATCTCAATCTCTACTCTCAATCATCAAATATTCATCTCATAAACACCAAGTTCAAATACCTAAAATTCCATGGACTTTACATTATCATTGGTACTCGTCGACGATCGCGGTTCAATTATAATTCCTGAATTAGTTCCCAACATGATTGATTTAGATTGTTTTGTCATCGTTTTGTCATCGATATTACTAGCAACAACAAATTTCTTCAATGTATTTATGAGTAATTTTAGTGGATTTTGAATTTTGTAACTTCAGTTTAAAAAGATGAAAGACAAGATCATAATTTTTGTTATGAGAAAAACATTAGATCTTAGCATGCTTGTTTTATTACCCCGTGGGTAAGAGAGTTAAATTGATTAAAAGTTTAAAAATATTTGAATATTTAATCAATTTAGCTCGCAGCTACTAACTTGTCCTCACATGCTAAACTTACACTAAACTTTGTGCTAACATAACAGAAGGGGTGCAAAGTAAAGATACACTAATACAAACCCAAATAGAAACCAAATAGTACCCCAGGCCACATCATTTGTTTCCACAAAAATCAATAATTAGTTGGCCAAACCAAACCACCCATGACAAGGGATTCTCAATGCTTACTTTGACTCTTTATCACCCAACAAAGAGCTAGCGAAGCTGCCTAGCGCGCTCTCTCTCTCTCTGTTCTCTTGCCAACTCAAACTCAAAAGTCAGGAAGAAACGACAACTGTTATTGCAACACACACGGCTTTTCTGGGCTTCAAGAAGAAAACATTCTCAGTTCAAAAGGAAAAAAGAAACCAAGCCCTTTTTTGTTTCTAAAAATGGGCAAAGATTCCTTGTATCCTCCTCATTCAATCGCCAAGAAGTTATTACCTTGGACCTTCTATGCAGTCCTCTCTCTAGCCATTTTTCGGTTGTACCTTTACCCTCTTCACTTATACTTCCATTCCGCTTCTGATCAACTCCCTCACACCAAATCCCTCATCATCACCTCTTCTTCTTCCGCTTCTTCTTCAACACCATCGTTATCTTTAACTTCTTCTTCTCTCGCTCAAGGTACATGCAGTGACTCAAAACGCGTCTTTTTTCTCTTATAATTTAGAGGGTCTAATGGTTTAGTACTAACAAGAGTTTTTGTTTCACATTGTTCTGTTTGTTTTGCAGAAAAGGAAAGAGCTGATCATGATGATGAAACTCCATGTGACTACACTATTGGCAAATGGGTTCATGACAAAATGGGACCTTTGTACAATGGGACTACCTGCGAAACAATCAAGGAAGGTCAAAACTGCATCACTCATGGAAGACCCGACTTGGGTTACCTCTACTGGAGGTGGAAACCAAAGCTATGCAAGCTTCCTAGGTTTGATCCCAACGCATTTCTTGATTTTCTCCGTAACAAACATTTAGCTTTTGTTGGTGACTCTATGGCTAGGAATCAATTGGAGTCTCTTCTTTGCATGTTATCCACAGTTTCTGTGCCCAATCTTGTTTATCGAAATGGTGAAGATAACAAGTTTAGGAGATGGCATTTTGATGCTCATAACGTTACTGTTTCTGTTTACTGGTCGCCATTTTTAGTTAAGGGTGTTGAGAAATCTAAAACTGGTCCAGATCATAACAAATTGTGTGTGGATCATGTGGATGAGAGGTGGGCTACTGATTTGGATCAAATTGATATGATTGTTTTATCTGTTGGTCATTGGTTCTTGCATCCAGCTGTGTATTTAGAGGGAGATTCTGTACTGGGTTGTCATTATTGTCCTGGACTTAATCACACTGAGATTGGATTCTATGATGTTTTGAGGAAGGCTTTAAAGACCACCCTCAAAACAATAACTGAAAGAAGAGGGTCTAGTGGAGATTTTATAGACGTGTTTTTAACCACATTTTCTCCATCACATTTTGAAGGTGAATGGGACAAGGCTGGTGCTTGTCCTAAGACCAAACCGTATAAGGAGGGGGAGAAGTTGCTTGAAGGAATGGATGCAGAGATGAGGAATATTGAGGTTGAAGAAGTGGAATTGGCCAAAGAGAATGCCAAGCAATTTAAGGGTTTGAGATTAGAAGCATTGGATGTGACCAAATTATCATTAATGAGGCCAGATGGTCATCCAGGGCCTTATATGTATCCAAATCCATTTGCTAATGGAGTTCAAGAGCATGTACAGAATGACTGTGTTCATTGGTGTTTGCCTGGGCCTATAGATACATGGAATCAAATATTGCTAGAGGTTATCAGAAAATGGGAGCGTCAATCAAGGAGAGAAGAATGAGATATTAAAGTGATGAAATGGTGGGTTTGTTTCATTATGATTCTTTACTCTAACTTCTTTGGTTGATGGTACATATTGCTGAAGAGGACATCAAAAGAAAGTAATATTGAGTGATGATGAAATGATTGAATGCTTACAGTTTTGTTGATGAAAGCAAGCTCAAGAAGATTGACAGGAGATTTAAGTTTCAGTGGCAACAAATAGCCAAAGCACGAAGATGACTTACTTTTGAGAGGTACTTGCTGGTGCTTGTGAAATGTACAAAAGTTATCGAAGTGAAGTTGTAAAGAAATCACAGACCATTGTCATTTTTTCTATTGATTTGTTTTGAAGTTCACGCGGAAAGTTTGGCAGCTTCTTGGCACATCCTTCAATTTTATCCATTGATTTATTTGTCTGGGTGCAAGCTTATCTCTTGTCAACTTTCTGCATCTCTATCATTTCTCTGCTTCCTGAGTTTTGATTTTGATTTCTACATCCACCAATTTATACCTCTTTGTCATCTTTATATTCTAATTGGAAGTGTGAGTTTTGTATAATTTATCTAAAACTTGAAATTATTTATACAGGTAGGAACAATTATTAGCATAAGTTATGTTTGAGTGAATTGAATTCTCAATGCAAATGAAAGAAGTTTTCTCTGCTTCGCTAAACATACGAACACTACCCTCTTATTCTCCTTTTTACTGTTGTATTTTTTTCTTTCCCCCCCAAAAAAAGTCAAAATAACGCCTATTTCTTTAAGATTCGTTAGCTCAAGGACCGCTAGCTCTAAAGAATCCTAAGCAACTTTATCTAGCTTGTCTCTGAAGAGATAGTCAAGACTCAAGAGTAGTAAGTACTAAATGAATTCCCCTCTAAAGTGAAAAAAGGAAAGAAATTGTCACTAAGGATAGAACTCGGCCTTCTTTAATGGAAAGTATAAAATCTTAGTTTCCTTTCGTGTACGAAAATATTATTGCGGTCCAATATCAATATTGGCTGAACATTACCCTGGGTTCATGTGATTGAGCACATAAGTCCGGCCGAGTTCTTTCACTGGGTTCAGTCGCGAGTCTCGTGAGGAGGATCATTCATGCGATCCGAATCCGTAATGATCGGATCTGGTATCAAAAATATTGGCTGAACATTAAATAAATTGTTTTTTTTTTAATGCTACTTCAATGTTGCTGTTGATACACTGTAATGTGCAAAATACAAAACAACAGAAAGCGACTACTCTCTGGTAATGGAAACTTCTTCGAAATAAATCTTAACAGATTGCCAAATACTAAATAAATATTGTTAATAGCCAAATACTGAATATGCATGCATCTTACTAAGAACAACTTGAATCCAAGTCCATTTACGTAACGGTTCTGCCACTGCTGTGGTTTTGACTTATGAATTTGATTCGTAACAGCTCTTGTAACTTGTAAGCTTCTAGCCACACCAAGTAACACACACAAAAACACACATAATTAATACAGGCTAATTGTCCCTTGGGCATCCATGCAATCACGCTTCAGGCATGTCGTATTGTAAATGTAGTCCTGAGGAATTTGCATGTCAAGAGTCTTGTTCGAGCCCATCGTGCAAGATGCCATGAGATCCATATTCGAGGAGACTGGACCGAGATTTAGAAAAGGGAATTAGTTGATGAATGCTACGGTATATTTGAGTGAGTTTAACTGGAAACCTCTCCTGGTCCTGGGAAGTGGTGAAGTGATGTATGGACCTGTGCCTGGGGCACTCGAAGAGTCGCCTGGGGTTCCACGGCCGCTGCTACTTCTGAGATGTTGTTGCTCTTCTGAAGCTCGCTCAAGATCTTGGATTCAGGTCAACATATCAATTCCAAGTTCATTAGCCTTTATTTTTTCATGGTTTTAGAGAGTACTGCTTCTCATATCAAATTTGATATTAATAATAAAATTTTATTCAATAATTTATTATAACATGGTTTAATTTAAGATTAAATATCAAAATTTTAATTTAATAATTTATATAAGAAAGACGCTATTTGAACCATCAATTTACTCATTGAATTCATTTTCTTATTATACCCACAATTAAAGTTTACAGTTATAAATTTACTTGATATACCCGTCATAATATCAGAACCAATCCTTACATTTTTCTTTAAAAAAAACTATTTCTTATATTTTTATGATTACCTCCATCACTTCATATCCTACCATTGAAATATCTGGATACATATACATATCACAAGTTTTTTATTACAAGCCAGTTCAACAATCTATGGTAACCTAAATTTCTTGGATTAAAAATTCACAGATAATAAGGAAGACGAATAAATGCACCTGCTTAAACCATGAAAAGATTTATAAATTTGACACTAAAAAAATTTCAAAGCCAGTAGTCCCCTTAAATAATTTTTTTCATTAACTTGGAAAATCACTCAATCATATTGATGCACGCAGCTACTTAAGATTTTCATTTTGTCTGTTACATTGAGAACCTACCATTCTCATTATAGATTTTTTATTTTTTGACCTTTTGTTAGTAAGTTTATCAACTCATCCTTTCCTGATTGGCGAAAAAAAAAGTAAATAAATAAAAAGGGCTTTTGAATACCTGTTGACAAATCAGGAACACGTTTGAAGGTATTTGTTTGTATAGCAAACTGATAAAATAATTTCTTTTTTTATTCAAACCAACTTTGTCCATAAAAGTAATTTTATTTTAAGAGTATTTTATTAATAAAAATATTTATTCAAATAGGGGTGTAGTGAAGAATATAATGGTTGAAATAGTCTCACCCCTTATATAAAAGGGTTATTTTCACTCAACCCCCAAATATTTTGACATTTTTCACTGCACACCCAAAAGTTTCAACAATGCTTAACCCACACCTAATTCCGTTAATTTAACCATTAGTTTTAACGAATCTATTTGAAATTTAATGAAATATCTGAAATACCCTTATCTTGAATTAGAAAAAAATTAAATGATAAAAAATGCTAATCCAATAATTAATATTTACATTAAAAATTCTTAATTAAAGGTAATTAATAATAATCCCATCAATTAACTTATTAAATAAATTTAATTTATCATCATCAAATAATATTTAGGGTATGAATTTTCAAACTTACCCTTTGACCGTTAGAATAAACGGTCAAATTAACAGATTTTGGTGTGGGTTTAGCATTGTTGAAATATTTAGGTGCGTAGTGTAGTATGTCAAAACATTTGGGGGTAGGGTGAAATTAACCCTATATAAAATACTAAATAATATTAAACATAAAAAATTATTCATTTCTTCATTTTGTAATAATATTGTATATTTATCAAATAAATAAATAGTTGTTTTCCTTCATTAAATTAAAATTTTTTTCCTTCATTAAATTAAATTTAACATAGTCCTACAAGATATTATACCAAACAGAAGACAGTACCATGTATAATATAGTGTATGTGAATCTAATCTAATTTAATCTAATTCTAGAAGTTAATCCATTATAATATAATATAATATAATATAATCTATTCTAATCCAATCCAATCTAATAGCCCTAAAGTATTGAAATGGTGGGTTTGTTTTACTTTGATTTTTTAATGTAATTTCTTTGATAGATTGTTGCCACCCAAATCGACCATATTTGGCTGGGTTCAATTGTTAAAAGAACAAGAGGAAGATTAAGCATTAACCTTCATTTTGGTATTTTAGTAAACAGAATAAAAGTGCGTTTAGAATTGAGGTTGGACAGCTGTAAGTTGAAAGCTACAGTACTAAAGTGTTTGGTAAACATTAACTGCTGTAATTTAGAAATTATGTTGATATGATTTTTCACTTGTATAATGAAAAATCTATTATATCTTTAACAATTTTATTAAATTATTATTTAAATTTTAAATTTACTATATATTACTAACTTTTATTTCATAGTTACAAATTTTTTTTTCCACAGCAGCTATAACTTAAAAGTTACAGCACCTTAATCCCAAACACACCCTAAGATGAATATAAAGTTTTCCTCAAACAACTATGGCGTAAAATCACCTTAATTTGCAAAAGTACTTACAAGTGATTGTAAAACACGTTACAGCTATAACTTAAAAGCCACCATTGCCGTCCAACAAACAACCAAAGGGAGCCTTATCTCACACGGGTTACTGTACACTAAAACTCATCCCGTGACACTTAGCTGACCTTAGTTACTCCTCCAACTTCTTCAGTGTTATCCCGTCCGAAAAGCAACATCATCCAGAGCATCAATATCAAACTGGAGCAAATTTAGATTTATGTAGTCATCAATCTCCAACGTAAATAATAATAATAAATGCAGGAATGTTTTCTTCTTCAATACCTGATGCTCGCATTGACTATGCGTTAACTCCTCACAAGGAAACATTAATAGCTAAGAGCGATTTGGTGAAAGTTGCACCAATCTAACATGCTCAACATCCCCTTGAAGAGGCAATTTCACTTTAGCTAATATATTGCACACATTGCCTACTCGATCCGTTGGCACACTCGGGGCAAGCATGCAGTGGGGGAACCACACACCAGGGACATATTCCTTGTCGATTTGAAGACCCTTTGTCGCCAGTGCCTCGTACATATTGTCATGGAGTCCGCTAAGGTTCAATGATTCGGCTGCGAGGAGGCAGACGAGATTGTTCTTTCTGGGAAGGAATGAAAACAAAGAGAGTGAAATGGGAAACTTGTCTACAGGAGGAATGGAGTCAGGAAGGATATCCTCGGGTTTAGAGCAAGGTTGGGTGACAAGAAGAGTGATGTGTGGTTCGTCTTCAGGTTTGATCAGATTAGGGATGTTAAGCTCTCTGACCAATTTCATTGAATCCAAGATTCTGGATTTATGAGCATCATCGAAGTACAGCTTGATTGCATACTGCATTCTGAATGGCTATAAATAAATAAAGAAAAGAAAGAGTAAGGGAAGGAAACACTCGAGAACAAACTGTAATGAATGCACAATGGTGAGAATATTAGTAACAAAATAAACAGAAAAGAATTGCATAAAACATCAACTTGGCTTTTATTCTAGCATGCTCTTTATCTAAAGTAGTTTAATGAATGAAAGATATGGATTATGGCTGTAATCATACTTGTTAATCCCAAATTGTTTCTAACAATTACGACAAGTTCTTTCAAATTACTACAACAATAAGAACTTCAATAATGTAATAACTGAACACAAGAGACAGAGACAGACCCAGACCACTATTTGAAAAAAACAAAAAGATTAATGGGTTCTTGTTTACAATAAAAATCACACTTTTCGAGGGAGCTTGCCTGCGGGATCTGTTAACTCTGTAAGAGCGCGACGGCTAATGCGGGTCTGGAGTCTTGGCCTTATACTATAATGCTGCGTTTACTAAACAGCAATCGTAATAAGTTGGAATGGGAATGTGCTGGAATGGAAATGAAAAATAAGAATCAGAATAAGTTGTTTACTTGAGCTATTAGAATCGGAATCGGAATGAACTCAATTCCTATTGATGTGTTTACTTTATACTGGAATCGGAATGAATTATTTTAAATTACTAAAATACCCCTTATTGTTTATAATGATAAAATAGAGTAAAAACTTAAAAAATAAATGAAATATTATTATAAGAATAATAATGATGATGATGATAATAATAATAACAATAAAATAATAATAATAAAATAATTTAAAAAATAATTAATTTACAATAATGTATATGTAGCAATCGTAATTTTTGGTAACAACATCAGAAGCAAACGCTAACTTTACGTAAAACGGTGAACTGCTTATTTCCATTGTTAACCTTGAACCGCTTAGTAAAACGGTTAAGCCAAATCTATTTTGCGGTGTCTCGAAATTACCTTCACTGCTTACAGGTGAAACCTGAACCGCTTATTCATTGTTAACCTTGAACCGTTTAGTAAAAAGCGGTTAAGCCAAATCTATTTCACAGGTCTCTGGAAATTATCTCTTCACCGTTTACAGGAAAACGGTGAACCGTTTATTTCTAGATTGTTAACCTTGAACCGTTTAGTAAAAACGGTTAAGCCAAATCTATTTTGCAGGTCTCTGGAAATTACCGGTTCACCGTTTACAGGAAAACGGTGAACCGTTTATTTCCAGATTGTTAACCGTATATTTTTTTATTATTAATAATAAATGATAATAACAATATTGTTGTTGTTGTCGTCATTATGATTACTATTATTATTTTTATTGATTAATTTTATTATTATTATTACAAAATTTGTATTATCCAAAATCAACACAATAAATTTGTATAACATATCACTCATGACACAATATTTTTGCTTCAACCATTTCACTCTAGATTCGATGTGAGGAGAAGCTTTCAAACCACAGCCTGACAATTTCACCTCAAGTTTGTTCTCTAATTGTTGTAAGTACCCATTCTTAAAACCACAATCCGACCTCCTAATAGGATTTTGACTCAATTCCAACAACGAGTCAATTAATGCATTATCCTCGGCAGTTGTCCAAAAATGTTTGTTCATGCCCTGACCTCTAGGAGTTGGAGTGGGAAGAGAACTCATTCTAAATGTTCAAATTAAATATGAACAGTCAAATCTAGAGTACAATTTTTAATATAAAGAAACAATACGATATCAAAATTTTAAAAAAATACAATATCCAATTTGAAAAAGTAATACAATATCCAATCTGAAAAAGTAATACAGTATGCAATAACAAAGCATAATATAATATCCAGTAAAATAAATTCCGCAAATTCCTACACAAATTCTTCATACTTGTCTACTTGCATGCCATGTGTTCCACATCTCTTGAGCCATATTTTGTCTCCATAAAGTCTACTCACTAGAGGGCTCAATGGTATTAATAATCTCCGAGTTGGTGTCAATACCCGGAGGTGGCTCATTGTCTATTTCCATTTCCATATCATCAAAAGGCATTTATTTTCTAATGAAATTATGTAGCATACAACAAACAGATATTATACGCCTTTGTGTTTTTACATCATAAAAAGCAGGACTTCGTAATATAGCCCATCTCTTTTTCAACAATCCAAAACATCGCTCAATCATATTTCGAGCACTTGAATGCTTCATATTAAACAACTCTTCTGGGGTAGTAGGTTGGTATCCATCCCTAAAGTCACTCAAATGGTAACGTTGCCCTCTAAATGGTGAAAGAAAACCCATCCCATTGGTATATCCACCATCAACCAAGTAATAATAACCTATTAAAAAATAAATTATAATTACAAAAAATCGCCATAATTTAATCAATCTAAAAATCAAAATATAATGATGGTTAAGTGTATTACCATGCGGAACTTTTAGACCATTTCTTCTAGACACATCATCTTTTAACACCCGCATATCATGGTTTGAACATTCCCATCTCGGCAACACATAAATAAAATGCATATCTTGTGAACAAACCTCCAAGACATTTGTTGCAATTTCGTTTTTCCTAGTTCTATATCTTGGTTTATCGGCCTCTGGAACGTGAATCTTTATATATGTACCGTCTAACGCTCCCAAGCAATTCTATATTATTAAGAGGAAAATTTTTAAAATTAATCAAGAAGAAAAAGTTTTGACGTAATTATACACAATTGTATAATTAAAAGCAATATATATTATTAAACTATACGTACCTTAACCATTTCCATTTTGAGTCCATTGAATTCTCCAACACTGGCTTAGGTTTTTTCCAAAATTCTTTTTGGCATTTAATCATTGCCTTTAAACACTCATGAAGGCATTTACTAACTGTTCGTCCCGATCTTTTAAAATTGAACCTAATCACCCGATTCTTTGTATGGTGTGCTAAAATATTCAAAAAAAATTGCAAGCATTAAATCGGGTGACAAATTCCTACTACCTACCAAACCCCCTTTATCATGAAGTAGCTTACATAATTTGTTAAAAGTTTGTCTATTCATTCTTAACTGTGATAAACATTTAACATCACTTGAATAAATCAATTCATACAAGACATTCATTTGTTGGGAAAGCCTATAGGATGACCTCGAAATCAATCTTTGTTCATCACGTAACCGAAGTTGGGCACACATAGCAGAGCACACAGCCACAATCATTTGCAACATCATCACCAAATTTTGTATAATTATAACCACTTTCTTCTTTCTAGATAATAACCGAGTCATTCCTATATGTTCAATCACAAACAAACACAATCATATTAATTAACTATATCCAATATATGTCAGCTCAAAAACATATGTAAGTTTAAAATTTTGTTGCAGCCACCATTCATCACATTACAAAAAATTAATCATCACAATAGTCATTAATCAAGCATAGCATAATATATATATATATATATATATATATATATATATATATATATATAGTGAATTAATCTAAACATAATTTTATTAATCAAGCAGAGCGCAAATTTTAATTAATATAAACATAAAAACAAGAATCCAAATTGTATCATGATGAATTCTAAATACTTTTTATTTCACATATTATAGATAATAGACAATTATTCTAGTTAAATATTTAAGTAGAATTTAATTAATCTTCAATTCATGCTATAATTTTTGTGATAAAATAATTATTTACTAATAAATCAAATTAAATAATCTATTAATTAAATATTGTATCATGTAATTGACTAAAAAAAAAAGGATGAAGCATGGGGGTGCAGCAATCGGAATCGCATCAGATGAGGATCGGCAGCGCAACTGAATCACCGACAACCGGAATCGGAGGCAATCGAATCGCGGCAGCAGAAGGAGGAATCCAAGAACTGGAATCGGCGGAACGGAGGCAAAGGCACGCACGGACCGGCACAACCGGAAGGGAGGCACAACGAATCGCACAACCGACGATTTAACAACCAACGGCGGGCCAAATCATGATTTACGAACGACGATTTATCTCGAACCGACGACATGACTAAAAATCGGAAAGCGGCACAACCGGGAATGGCTAGATCAGGTGATGGTTTCAGATTTGAAGAGAAGAGGTTTCAGATTCGAAGAGAAGAGGAGCGGTTTCTAGGGATTCCGCTTTTTTTTTTTAATTTTCAGTATTTATATTTTTGATTTAAAACGAGGGTATTTTAGGAATATTAAAAGTTAATCGAGGGTAAAATTGTAAGTTCCGGGAATGGAAACTTCATTCCCACCTTCTCTAGTGGGAATTAAGTTCCCATTACCCATTCCAAAATATATGTGGATCCCATTATTTCCATTCTGATTTCGACTTATTTTTGTTGAAGTAAACATATCAATCATTCCGATTCCGGATTCCGATTCCCTAATCTGTCAAGTAAACACAGCATAAATATATACGTGGGAATTTGATTTTCATTGTCTTTCTCTACTTCTCGGAATTTAATCAAAATTACATACATGGCATTGGGTGTAATTTCCCCTTTTTTTTTCCTTTCTCTTCCTCTGTTTGCTTTTTTTTTTTTTTTAAGGAATTTATCTTAATTATAAACTCCAATAACTTTTTTTTTTCCTCTTTCTCTCCCTCTGTTTGTGTTTTTTTTGGGAACCTATCCTAATTATAAATTCCGATAACTTCTCAATGTGAGGTCCAATCGAACAATCTTCTCGAAGGAAACCACCGCTGAATCCCTATTCTTTTATTTGACACACGAGTTGTTCAACCATATTCAACTACTAAGAATTAACTTCTATATCACTTGTTAGGTTTTGAACCTGAGGTTCCTAAGTATCCAATTTAGAAAACTAACCTATTGAATAAATTTGACAGATCTTGTAAATTAAAAATGGTCTAAACATCCTTGTGTATTCCATTCCTCCCATCTTTGAAGATGTTTCAATTCGTGTTGTGCTTTCAGCAAATTGTATGATCATTTACTGAGGAATATAACCAAAAAAAATAATAATAAATTGGATTATAATTTGTGGTTTATTGATTGTCTTTGTTAAAAAAAAATTAAAAAAAAGGACTGCTGCCTCTTAAGTATTATTAATAATTAACAATAAAATCTTTCTGTGCATGTTCCATAGTATTCTTAGTAAATGCGTTACTGAAAACTTTCTAATAAGGGGAAATTCAACTCCACTTAATTTCCGACTGGCAACGCCAAAATTAGTGTAGGAACGTACGTTTGATAGGAAGTGTTGGATCCCATGGCAATATCAATTTTAACTTTCAACATCAACTGAAGATAAATATTAAAACACTTCTTTCAAAACCAACTAAAGATAATTATCAAAAACTACCAACCAATTGGAGGCTCCATGCCCGTAAGAAACAATCAAGTGAAGTGCACATCCAATAAAGAAAGAAAGAAAACTGAAATATCTGCAGTTATGGGTGATTGCAGAGTAAGCAATATAGAACTAAGATTGACAATCATATTTGTTTCATAGAAAGTAAAGTACATGGTCATTCTATCACAAGTCCGTTATAGAACTGATGACTGTAATATATTGAAAGGAAACTAACACAACATTACTTATAGTAGAACATATTGTCAGTTATATGCAATGAGAGCCATCTTAACCATGAGTGGAGCATAATGGTGAGTTTACAATCAAATTTCTACCACTAAAACACCAGCTGCTCATCTAAGGTAAGTTTCCTGCACCTCCAGCTATATCCATGTTAATAACTGCAAAGTGTATCGAATATTTAGATAAAAATCAATAGTATTATTATTGTGCTATAAACAGACAGAAAATAGACGGCAACCAAGATGTCCACATCCAAACCAGAATGCGACATCAATTTAAAAATGCAGAATGACCTCTCTTCCCGCCTATGTGCTTATTGCACTTCATATGGACTGTCAATGAAATACACATACACAAGGCATGTTGAAATTGACAGCAAGCCTAAAGATATTGCATAAATTTTCTAACTAAATCTTTGGAGATACACCACATCGTGTTGATCCAATTTAAGAGTTAGTAAGCAAAAAGCACGGCCCAGAATAAAGACCTACCTGAATGGGTAAGACTGCAAGCACATAAAGAAAGGAACATGTGTATACATCACGACTAACAAAAAGATTGAAGTAATTTCGCATACCAGGTGGGGGTACTTCCTCCCAAAAGTTGTAAGTGGATAGTATATTGCGAGGTGGAAACTGCACAAAACGAATATGCTCCACTGTCCCAGTGAATGGCAGGGCAAGGTTACGAGCTACCCTGAAAGCATTCTCAAGAAGATTTCTGGGGATAGTCTGGGCAAGCATGCAATTTGGAGTCCAAGACCCAGGGTGGTATTCCTGAGAAATTTGAAGACCTTCTGCTACAAGCGTCTCAAACAAGTTTCTATGGAATTGTATTAGTTCTGGTGACATGAGAGGAAGGAGGCAGCAGTCCAATCTGGGAGACAAAACGAATTGAATGAAACTAATTGGGAAACTACCTTGAAGAGGGATAGACTGTGGCATGAGATTATGAAGCCTGGCACCATCTCGGGTGACCAAAAGGGTGAGGTGAGGTTCATAGTTTTTATCGGTAGGAGGACGAGTGACTTCACGGTCATTGAGCATTTCCATTGGACCACGGAGTAGGGCCGATAGAGGAGTGACGCCACGGTTATTGAGCATTTTCATCGAACGACGGAGTAGGGATTTAAGGGGATCATCAAAAGTAAGTTCCACAGCAAATTCCATTCTGTTGAAGTTCAATTTACACAAGTGACCTATAAATGAAGAATCATCAAGCATAAATAAGGGGAGAGAAAAGAGGAAGGAAAAAAGACAATTAGATTACAGCAAAATAACTAGTAACTGATAACGGTAATGTGAGAATTAGCAGACTAACAGTATCAGAAAACAGAGCTTAAAAATCCAATATGTAGGCTAATTTATTCTTACATTTATTTACGAGTGTTGTATGTTAAGTTTCATGCATGGCACAGGAATCAATAGACCATAATCACGGCTGTAAATTGCAATCATGCTCGTTAAATGTTAATCTCTAAACAACCAAATTGCATGTTATAATAATATATCGGCATTAGGGTTCCAATAGAAAGGTCTTTAACATCAAGAACTAGATAGGATTATAGCTTTTCAAGAGAACTGACACAGAGCACAACCACAACTTGAGTAATAATATAATATAATACAATATAATATAAAACAAATCCGAAGAGGCACAAATGGCGCAAATCCAGGATCTCTCTCGTCTGAGCAACAAAAAGCACCATAGATCCAAAACAAAACACAAAAAAAGAAAAAGAAAACCTAAATAAACTGAAATAAAGAAATACAAAAAAAAAAAAAGGAGAAGAACAATTATTCTGATGTAGAGACAACTGAAAAGAACAGATTGGCCACGTTTATGAATAAATTAGTAACTAGATGATCATTATCAGATAAATGAGCACACCATTCATTAAAATGTTGCACGAGACGAGAGAGGAGGAAGCAAAGCTGCGAGACGAGAGGAACTTACCAGCTGCGTGTGTGTGAGCGACAGTGCGATGGCCGGTGAGTTTGGTTTTTCGGGTGGTTTTGGGTTTATATAATTTCCAATTTTTTCACGCGTAATTTATTTATTTTTTATTCCTATTATAAAAAAAATAGAGAGAGAGAGAGAGAGAGAGCGAGCGAGGGCGGGGATTTTGAAAATAGATTGGGATTTCAAATCTACCCACCCACGTCACCCACGTAAATTCTCATTACACCGCTGTAAAATGTGATTTTTGTGTGAAGAGTGGGCTTCTATCAAACTCTTAAGAAATCCATTTTTAAAATTTTTTTTAATCTCTTTCTTTTACGAAATTACAAGAAAGGACATGAAAAACAACAGAATGATAATTAAATTTTACTATCATTTAGAATAAATAAATTAAATTATATCAAGCTTTTGATAATAAATTAATTGTTTCAAAATGATTATTTTGATTTTACGAACAAAATTAAATATATTTATTTTAGGGTTAAAAAATAGGTAGGTCTTCACAATTTTAATTAAATTCATATTTGTTTTTTTTGTACAATTTTCAATAGCAGCAGAACTATGATTACAAAAATAGGGTATTATAAGGATATTAAAGGGGTGTGAAAAGCATTACAGTGTCTCTCTTTTTAATTTGTGTTCATTTCGTGGGATTAAAAAGCCTAGAGATGGCCTTGCCTGCATTATTAGTAAGTGGTGCAGTGCAGGATTAGTTTTTTCCAAAAGTAAATTAATTATAATGGTTTGAGACTTGAGTTGATTGCTTACAAAAAAACTTCAAAAGACAGAAACAAATATCGTTGATTCTTGGTTGCTTACAAAAATCTTCTCGTTCTATACCCGAAACATCATGAAGAACGAAGGTAGTATCACCGATCAGATAATTTCTAACTCTAGCTAGGTTTAAAGATTACCAAAGAAATCCCCAAAATAAGCAAAAATTTAGCTAGTATCATCTGGAAAAGAAGAAATGCCAAGCAAGTAATTAAACCAAATAGCCAGCACCCTCGTTCTCATTCAACCAATTAATTCCCTCATCCTCCTGCACATATTTGCCAATCAAATTACACAAGTGAGAAAAAGGAAAGAAGATTAATGAATCTTCACAAAGCCATGAGTCATGTGATATAATTTTGCAAAGAGAGGGTGGGAAAAGTAAAACTTTTAGTCCTCCCTTGGGACGATGAACGACAGATTTTATACAAAATATCATCTAAGTAACACTGCTATATATATGTGTGAGTGTGTAAACGCGCACATTTAAAGTAGGATAAAGTCTTGTTGCCATTAATTCCAATGAGATCATCTAATAAAGCACCCATATGATTATTTAAGATCTTCTCTCGAAAAACTATAGACATATATATTTGATGGACCCATCTTTCCAATCGCAATGCAGGAATATGTAAACTTAACACGTACGCTCTACTAATGGAAAAGTGCACGCTCAAAAATGTCTCTAGGGAAAGCAATTGCGGTACTGATGCATGCATTTGGAAAAATTGATAATTAAGTGAAATATGAGATTATTAGGTGATTGTTCAAAACAATGTATGATATGAGGCAGCAAGTAGATTGCTTTAAAATTATTGAATATTTATTTGGTGCGGTAAATATTAATTAATTGTCCACATTGTTTAGCAGTACGTATGTACAAAATCATGAGAAAGAAGAAAGGCAAATATACTTCAATAGTATTTGTATGTCGCAAGTCCCAACACCAAATAAACATCATGCGAAACAAATATGAGGCAGCATCCATACAAAGAAATTAGAAATTGCATCTGAATCAAAATTTCTTGGCGAGAGCAGCCTATGCACCCGTCCAATTCCAAACACAGAAACACACCATATATATTTAGACTCAGAACCTTGAAGAGGTTAAAATACATAACACCAAACATCATGCAACCAGAAATCTCGATCATGCTAGCCGAAAAAAAAAAATCAAATTCATTTTGATCGATGCGATATGGTAAAAGCCAAACCAAAATAATGATTTAGTATGGCGGTTTAAAGAAAAGGGCGGGGACAGGGAAGCTGTTTCGACCCAATCCATTCTTGGGTTTTATCCTAAGAAAAAACCTTAATAAATGAACCCCAATAGACAAAAAGTCTTTATCACCCAAATGAGTAACACATAAACCAACTAATTAAAAAGCCGCGAGACTAGAACTACTAAGGTTGGATGGTTAAAAATTAACTTACCCAGTGGCGGTGGCGGTCGCAATGCCACGGATAGCAAATTCTCTCGCTTCAAAGCAATCGCCGGGCAAAAGATTCCCAACTGCTCATCCACTGCAACTCTACCAGCGTCATAAAAGGTATACTTGACGACTGCCAGCTCCGCGGCGTATCCTCTCAGTGGCAAGGAGGTCAGAGCTGAGGTGGCAGCCCAATATGCGGGGACCAACAGCGGATTCTCCAAATGGCAGGCGATTTGGCATTGTGGGGTTGTCGCTTTCGTCTGGACGCCGGCCTGAGCAAGAAGCTGACACACATCTCTCTGCAGATCACATAGAGCAGTGTTTGGAATTGGATGTAATGACAGGATATTCGCGCTGAAATCCAGATCTTCCATGCCAACAAAACTGAGGTTTATCGGCACATGCGACGGCCGCTTGAACCCAAAACGAATCAACTCACTTCTGATTCTATTCACATCAATAAAGTTGCTATTTAACAATGGTATATTAGGTCTTTCTTTGATCAGTTTTGTAAAGAAGAAACTCGAGATTCCTGATTCTCTTAGTTTGACCCATGACTTATGGATTGCATTGCTTAGATTAGCGTCAAACTCAATCTGTATTTGATACATCTCGATACTACCAGCCATGTCAACAAGAATATCAAAGAAACATGCAGAATTGACTTAACTTCGCTAAGATAAACCCTATAATAACAGAAAGAGACAGAGAGATGCGACCAAATTAACAAGAAACCCCGGAAACATAATCAAGAATCAAGAAAGACGAGTTGATGATGAAGGTAGCTGGTCTAACAGAAATTCCAGAAAATTTCAATAAATTGATTATGTCTTAAACAAGAAACCTACAAGGACGAGAAATAGAGATTAGAGAGATTCTTCATCAAGATTCGGTGGAGAGAATCATGATGAAGAAGAAGAAACAGCAGGTGTTTTTGAAACGAGAGGGAAGAGAAGAATTGGCAATAACATAATACGATGCCGTTTTTCCGTGGTGAAGTCCTGTGATTTAGTTATAGAAAAACGCTACGCGACAAAAAAAAAAGGGTAATGGGCGGGCTAATCTTAATTAGTTAAATATATATATTCCACAAAACAAAAGCCAGATGTCTACTTTCTAGCATTATTACTCAAAACCACGGCGCATATCTACTTTAATCTAATATCTCCTCTATTTTATATAATTCTATTAGATTGTCCTAATTAATTCATCGATATTTGAATGATATATTTTCTTCTTAATTAAAGCATATTTATTAATTAACTACTTAATTTTTCAATTCGATAATAAATTAACGAGGAAAATTATTTGAACTGAACGAAAGCACTATTAAATATGTATAACTTCCATACAATAAATGTTTAAAAATATTTATTATACAATCAACATAAAATCAATACTAAATTAGTTAATTGAATTAAAATACAGTAAATTTACTAAGGATTTTAGTTCTGTTGAGAATCTCATGACTAATGATCATGTATTAAGGGCCAGTTTGGGAATGCTGTAACTTTTAAAATAATTGCTGTTAGTTGTGCTGTAGAAATAATCAGCTGTGAATAGAATCAGTTAAGTGTTTGGTAAATTTTGTTTTCAAAAGTACTTTGAATTTTAAAAGCAGTTATGGACGTTTGGTAAATTTTACTGTTAAACTGCTGAGAAAAAATAAATGACTAAAATATACATAATATAAGATAAAATTTACTTATACATAAAAAAATATGCACATATAATATTTTTTACTAAAAATAAAATTTATAATGTATTGATTCTACTTTTTTATTTTTTTATCTTAAAACAATTGATAATTAAATTAGTAATATAGTGAAACAAATTTAATAATAATTTGACCAACAAATTGATATTAATAAATTTATATTGATGAATTATAATAAAAATTTATTAAAATATTTATTTTGTTTCCAATTTGAATAAGAATAATTTTAGATTTAGGTAATAATTTTAAGGATATTTATGGAATTGTATTAAAGGATAAAATTGATTCTCAAAATCATAATCTAAAAGCTACTCCTTCCCTGCTTTTCAAAATCAACTGCAGGAGGGGCTGATTTTGACAAAAGTGATTTCGAATTTTTTTTACCAAATACTAAAACTAACTTTTAGATTTTTAAAATCACTTTTAGGCCTCCTAAAAGCAATCCCAAACGGGCCCTAAATACTGTACTCAAAAGTCGCGACGAAATCAGAATCTAAAAGCTACTCATTCCCTGCTTTTCAAAATCAACTGCAGGAAGGGCTGATTTTGACAAAAGTGATTTCGAATTTTTTTTACCAAACACTAAAACTAACTTTTAGATTTTTAAAATCACTTTTAGGCCTCCTAAAAGCAATCCCAAACGGGCCCTAAATAATGTACTCAAAAGTCGCGACGAAATCGAGCTATCTTAGTTAGGTTTTCGATTCGAGATTGCTATTCAATTATGTGAATTTTTAATTTTTAATTTTTTTAAACTCTAATTTAACACGGATTCTTTTTCGTATAGAAACACGAATTTTAATGTAATACGACAAAAAAAAAAACTTCTATTTTGTAACGGATGATGCTCGTACGTGGCGGCTTGACACTTGCACAATCTTTTATTATTATTATTATTATTATTTAATTTATATGAAGGATTTATTTATTTATCTATTTAATGTTAATTTTAATGATAAAATAATATGTAAAAAAAATTAAGTGATAAAATGAATAATAGTATCTCTTACAACTCATAACACTCATTATACATTTTTTTATAATAAATTATATTTTCAACAAAATTTAAATATTTTATTTAAAAAGCCGCACAATGATTCCAAACTGACCAACCCATCATTCTTATTGTTCTTGTTATTATTATTATTATTTTCTTTTCAAACGAACTTAGATTATTACCCTTTTCAAGTTACGGTAGATTCGAAATTTTATTTTATTGCAAAAAAGAAAAAAAAATGGATTTTACGTACCTCAGAGTAATAACACTAGAATTTTAAGAAACTAACACAAAAAGATGTGCCGCCGTGACTCTCAACCTCTAGCTTGTTACTTCGAATTCAATAAATCTAAATAAAGAAAGTTCTAGATGGATCAATGGGTGTTGGATGACATGTCATTGCAAGCTTCAAATTGCGCATATGACATCTGATACGTGTCACGCAATCAACGTTGGTAAAGCATATGGGTATCATATGTTTCACTTAAGATTTCATAATCTTAAAACGACAGGATTGAACATCGTTTGGATCACTTATGATCTCACAACTCGTGCGTGTGGAAGAAGCTATTGGTGACAATTGCTGGGTTTGTTATGGAGTCGAATGTCACGGGATGAGTTTTAATGTGCAATAGCTCGTGCGGCATTTAGACTACTTCTAGCACACAAGTCGCTAAGTAAGTTTAGATCGTTTCTCAAACTAAATAAGTTTGAACACATGTGGAAACGTAGGAGAAACAAGAGCACAATGGCCAATATATATTTTATTACGCACTTAAACATATTGTAAAAGAGAGCTTTACAAGAGTTAGAGAGCTTGTGTGTGTTAAGCGTGGTGTGGTGGGTGGTTGCCCAAATGAGGAGTATCCACTCTTATTTATAGGTGTGGGTGGAAGGTTCTAGGAGTTAATGGGCAACTTGCACAAATATCTTGGGGACTTACATGCAGAAGCCTAGCAACTTCTAGTCCACGAGTAATTATAGAAAACTCTAGACTTGGCCCTTAGTGGGTATTTTTACTAAGCGCACCACGGATGACCATTTGTTTTGGTGGATTTCTAAGCGCACCCGCTTCTAAGTGCATCCTGCATTGAGTGCTAAGCGCATTCCTGTTTAAGGCGGACTTTTGCTGAGCGAGCCCGTGAGCGCGGGATTAGCCTTTGATCACGGGAGATTCAGGCGGCCTGTGACACGTAGCTCTCGTTCTCAAAAAAGATGTGAGGCACCATGGCTGAACCTTTATAACTTTGTTGTCTTGTTTTTTCATCATTTTTCATTATTGTTTCAAGCCCGTTTGTCTTTGATTATCTTTGAATAGGTTCTTGATTCATTAATCAGTGTGTAACAACTGTTCTTAGGGTATTAGATCAGGCAAATACTAATCAAATTCTAACAAAACCCAGCAACACTTGTTGTCATCAACCACGGAATGTCGTCGTCGGTCTTACAACCGCTATCAAAATGGCATCCATCAATCTTGCAGTGAAGTTTTTCTTCACCAGCTGGATTTTGTATTCTATACATTAAATAATAATACTCATGCTCGACAATTAACGGTCACTTGCATTTCGTTTAAGGGAAAATCATTTGATACTACAAGAAAGAAAGGCATCCCACTAGATACTAATTTCGTTATATAATAATTATTGTTGTTGTTAATAATTTTATTATCATTATTGTTGTTGTTATTAAAAATTATTATTATTATTGCTTCTGTTATTATTAACAATAAATTTTTAAATAATAATATATAACTATTATTATAATAAAAAGCTAATGATGCGTTTACTTCATGGAATAAGAATGAGGTAGAATGAAAATGAGCTAGGAATGAGAATGACCTGAGAATGAGAATGGCTTGGAAAGATAATGAGATTCTAATGTTTACTTGCAAAAAATAAATGAGAATGAGAATGTGCTGGAATATCATTAATGTATTTACTTAGCAAAATAAATGGGAATGAGGAATGCGAATGAAAATCAATTTACTAAAATACCTATAGCATTAAATAATGCAATTTTCATTAACTAGATACATGTATAAATATTATTATAAAAATAATATTAATTAATAATAATAATAATGATAATATTAATAAAAAATAATAATAACAATAGTTAATAATGGGTTATTTCCACCTACCACCAAATGTTCCGACAATTTCCGCTGCGTGCCCATTTGTTTAGACAATACCCGCTGCACACCCAAAATCGTCAATTTACCGGTCAAACTTAACAGTGCCATCCAAAACCAAGCAAATGGACAATATTGCCCATTTTTTGAAATGAAACGAGTGAATTATCAAGAAACCCAAGCCATCCATTCATAATTACAATAATATCATGTCTGTTATAAAGTGTTTAATTACCTTATTATCCTTTTGAATACAGAATTATGTTGGCACACGTGGCATTATTTAATCAAATTGAGACAATTAGCCAATTTCAGGCATAACGGCTAGAAATCACAACGGTCATTTTTTCAAAAAGGTGAAGTCGACTTTAATTTGCTATAAATCGATTTAGCTGCACTTATCTCATCTTCATTTTCACATTCTATACTACCAGTCGACCATCATCAAACATATATAAAACACTGCAGCATCTTTTTCAGCTTCATGGCTCATCATAGCTATTATTAACCATAGAAACATGCACAAGCAGCTAATTATAAAACTTTCACTCTATCACAGGATTCAACACATACAGTTCAAATTACAGAAAAATGTCAGCATCGAGGAGTGCTTCTAGTTCATCAAATTCCCCATCAAAGAAGAATTTCATCAATGGTGGTCTTATAAGGTTTCATAATGAAATCTGTTACTGTCGATTGAGAGCTGAAATATAAATTTCAGAATCTGAAGCAAATCCAAACTAATTATACTACAACTGTTCTAGAACTGCAAAGTGTGGATTCTTCAAATGGTGGACACCATCCATGGAAGAGATAGAAGAAATTCGAGCATTAGCACACATACTTCAACCAGTGCATCACAATGTCAATTAAACTGATATTTATGACCATGATGCTCTTGTTAACAGACTTAACAAAATCGAAGCAGTGCTGAAGCAATTGAAGAAATGTCAAATCATGATTCTCATGTTGTTTGTTGTTTTGTTTATCATATATTGTAATGCAAGCTAAAGAAAGCAAAATATAAATTCTATATATCAGTTGTTCTTGATCAATACATTCATATTGGCAGCAATATACATAGTTTCAAGCTACAGTAATCAAAAAACAAAAACAAAATCTATTGTTGGTGTATCCTATCAATACTATATAGACCATACCTAACAACTTACAAAATACCACAAACCAATCCTATTGCTTGCCAAATAACTTAGAAGCAAACAATTAATTGACTGAAGCTGTAATTGTTGCAGCAAAAAAAAAAAAAAACAAAGCAAAAGATGACAACAACTCATTAGTAAACTAAACTTTGCTTTGGTCAAAATGAAGCCGTCCGGACCTGGTTCAGATTGGCATTGTGGAAGGTGTCTAAGAATTATATGTGTACCTTCAGTAGTTGTTAATAAAAAATATTGCTGCCAATATATCCACCAGTGTTCAGCAATCACTGCATACCAAAATAAGACATTAAAATGGTTATAATTACTTATACCTTAAATAAATTAAGTGACTGTGGTTAGAAATGGATATAGGCTCTTACCCTCCATGGTGGGAAAGCCGGTGCTTCCCTTTGTCCTTCCTTTTAGTATCTATTTTTACACCATCATTCCTTTTCAGCATCATTCTACTAGCTGTTACTATCTTTTTCCCTTGCATCCCTAACCAAACAACAGTAGACCCACCCTCTGTAATATGTATATTCACAGCTTCTCTAGCACCAGACATGCCAGCCTCATTAACAATTTTTTATTTTTTTGAAACTTGGATATTTTCATGTGACTGGCTATGACTATCATTTGCAGTATTAACAAGTGCATTTACATTTATAGCACTGTCACTGCCTTGTACACCTGAAATAAAATATTTATATCTTATTATAATATAAATTAATCTAAAATAACGGCTAGATTCATGTGCTTTCACTATGAAAATCACAGCAACAACACTACTTTTTAGACCTAAGATATATTATTTATCTTACTTTACACTCTCGAGTAATTATAAAACAATATTTATGTTGAATGTACATGTGCTTTTACTGTGACAGTCAAATTCAATGTCATTAGGGCATGAGGTAAAGTGTCTTACTTGTCAATTCTGCTCATGTTCTGGAAACATAGCTTTTCAGATTGTTCTGTGAGAAAACAAAAAACAAACAACATATAAGTAATAATTATAATATGGAGCACATGTGATAGCTTTTATATAAAGTTACAGCAGTGAAGCTTCTCTTAGAAGCATTTACTTTTACCTTATAGTGTCTGGTCCTTTTGTTCGCATTTTGATGATTAACAGGGCATCCTCTCTTGTTATGTCCAAAATCTTTGCAGTGCTTGCATTGCATTCTATATCTTCTTCTCTCTGCAGGTACTTCCTCAGTTTCTCTCCTTCTATTTTTCTTTGGTCTTCTAGGAGGCCTTCTGAGTAGTGGCGGCAATATATCATCACCATCAGCTCTTGGCCATGATGTCTTATCTGGAATGGGGTGAATCAATCCAGAATATATGGCCAAGTATCTATCCTGCTTCAGCCAACCATGAATGAATTGTAAAATATCCTTTTTTGCATGTAGAATGCAATGCATGGCATGCACACATGGAATGCTGATGTGCTCATAATTTATCTATTATTTTAATGCTCCTATAACTTAATTTTATATTAAATTATATTTCATTATATTAATTTTTATCTTAATTTTTTATATTTTTATTTTAGGAATATTGGGAATATTTAAGTAGAAGGAATCAAAAAGAGGAAACAAATTGGAGCTTAATGGAAATAATTACGGATTGTGAAAGAAAAAGGAGGAACGAAATAAAAAGGCAAATCAAAGGAAGATTGAATTTAATCATCATGCATGCAATCACGTGGGGAAGCTTTGAATATTTGGTTGCAAATATGGCATGCATGTGGGGAGCATTAAAGAATTAATTGGCAATTTGCATGCAATCATGTGAATGGGCTCAAAGAGTGGGCTGAAATTGTCTTGGTTTAAATCATTTTCATTTAAGGATTTTGAAGTGGCGGCTTGGCTTCAATTTTAATTCCTTTTCACGCAAGGATTTAGGGCGCATAAATTGACAACATTATAAAAGGAAAGGAAGCGGAAGCAAAAGGTGAAGGAAATTAAAGAGAGGAAGGCAGCAGCACAAAAGACAAGCCAAGGGAGAGAAAAAGCCGAGAGCAAGAAAAGAACAAGAGAAGCCGTTGCACATCCGGGAGCAACAATTTGGAGAAGTCACTTGCAGAGATTGGAGAGAGACAGCTTCTTGAGTTTTTTCTTTTTCTCTTCTCTATTATTTTGCTTGAATGTTCCTAATTAAATTTATGGATTCTCTTTGTATTCCCACGAACTAATTTATTTTACTAGGGCTATGATGTAGCCTAACTATGAAGATTTAATTCCATAAATCTATGTTATTTTTAATTTATTATTCCATGATTGAGTGTTCATTATTGGGCTTAATGCTTTTAAATATCTGGCCAATATTTGAATGAATAGATGATACATAATGAGACTGAGAGGAGATTTATGTATTTTTACTCTGTGTAATGGATGCCATGAATTGAACGAAAGACAGAGATGTGCCAACGTGATTCATGCAGTTTTTCTAAGAATTTCCATAGTGCTTAATGAATCTTTACATATTTAAATTCACATAGAGATATAGTGGGTTAATATGTGAATGTATTTTTGATATTACTCAAGAGAGGATATTGAATAGATTAGGGAAATTCACTGTCAACATGGATAATAAAATTTTAATAGCATTGATGGAGGATTAAATTGGATTAGTTATGGTGAAATCGGATTCCCTAGTGTTTTAAATCTCTTGGTGATTTTTATTACTGCCTGCATATTTATTAAATTTTCAGTTATTTAATTTTATTTAATTTTAATCTAAATTCGCATATTCGATCGTTTAAATAAATTAAGGTTAGAATAATTTCGGAAGCTAATAGGATATACAATCTCTGTGGGACGATACTCTACTCTTCATTATATTACTTGTGCCGACTAGTACACTTGCTAATTTACGCATCAAATGCCACTCAATTGCCAATAGCCACAGTCACAAACATGATGTTCAAGGTCAACGATGTAAGTCCTACCCTTGTCATCTACTTCGTACAACCATTCACTTGCTCGACAAACTGGATTTGCACTTTCTATTTGTAAATTCTTCATCATCTTTGCATAAATTCTTCCAAGTATTGTTGTTTCCCAAGCTTGAGCTTTTTGTCTTCTATTAACCATCCTTTTCATTATCTTTTTTCTCATCCATTCCAGCATAGTTAATATAGGTAAGTTTCTTTGTACTTCAAGCTATGCATTAAAAGACTCTGTCATGTTATTGGTGACATGATCTGTCTTGCACTGGTTATCGAATGCATGTCGCGATCAATACTTTGCTGGTAGTTTTCTTAGTGTTTCATAAACAGCAACAACAACTTTTTTCACATCTTCCATAGTCTCTTCAAATGACCTTCTGCGGGATGCTTTCGCGGTTGTCCAAAATTGGGCTTTAAAATCAGACAAAGGGTGCTTAGCTTTTAGATTCGATAATATATGTCTGGCACAATATCTCACATGAGCATTAGGAAACTCAAGTGCCAATGCATTCTGAATCCCTTTTTGGCGATCACACATGACGGTCAATTGCCTTGTATCCCCTAAAAATGTCTTCAAATGACCTAGAAACCAAGTCCAAGTTGTTGTATTCTCAACACTACAGATACAAACAGCGAGTAGGAATATACTATTGTTGGCATCAAGTGCTACTGCTGAGAGAAGGATACCATTATAAGGACCCTTTAAGTGACATTCATTTATGCCAATAAGGGGTCTACATCCACTGTTAAAACCATCTCTAACTGCTGGAAATGATAACACAAACTTGTCAAAATGAGTGGCTACCTCAGTATCATTGTATCTCACTACGCTAACCAGGGCCAATGATTGTGGCATCTTGCTTAGAATCTGTTGCACATAAGATCTAATAAGCCTATAACTAGATTCATGATCTACACCCTTCGTTTCTAAAGCCTTTTTCTTTGCCCTATAAATCTTTGTTTTGCCAACCTTAATCCCATACATTCTCCTCAGCTCAGATTGTATGAAGTTAACACTGATCTCTGGATGCTCAATGATAGCATTTCCAAATCTCCATGTAATAAACTCTGCAGTGTATTCAGGATTCTTCAGTAATCTAACACAAGTATGTAAATCATTATGCCTTTTCACCATGAACATTGCTCCGAATATAGTTTTCTTAGCATGTAAAAACCATGGGCACTTGTAGTACTCATACCCAACAGTGATTCTTGTCTTTTCAAACTTATGCCTATAAGTCTTAAACCTATTCTCCACAGCATGTTGTCTCACTGCCCATGCCAATTCTATAGAGTTCTTGAAATACAGCACAACTCTGAATATCACAGCTGCATGACTAGGAATATATAAATTTGCTCTCATATCAGCATCCATTATACATAATACATCATCAGGCTTATTATCAGAATTGACACCAAACTCATTGTCATCACTTTCACAATCAGAAAGGATACAATCACCATCACTGTCATCGGAAGGCACATACCCTAGATTAGATGTGACATTAGGTTTAAGAGTAATAGCCTTTAATTGATTATCGTCTTCATTATTATCATTCAGACTGAAAACACTGTCATCGGAGTCATAATCTGGGACTGTTGTTGTATTGGTGTCAAGATTATGGTTGGTAGCTGAAGAATTAAGCAGAGGGTTAGAGGCCTGATATAGTTGTGATTCTGGATTCTGTGGCATTGGTTGTGGTGGCATTTCAAGTGGAATTAGAGATGAATGAGGCTGCTGTTCAGGTTAGTTTGCTGCAGAGGTATGGTTGGACAATTCATTTTGCTGACAAGTTGGAGATCTAAAATAGGTGTAAAGGAAATCCTCAAATAAATCACAATTGGCTTCATTGTGGTTCTTAAAGTTGGGGGTATCAATATGGATTGAATCTTCAGCTCTTGACTGCGATTGACCACTATTTGGTGTAATTGATTTCATCTTGACAGTAGTTATGGCAGTAAATGAAGTATCAATTTCTGAAAGGATATGTGTAGTAGGGTTGGATTCATCTGTAATGGCAGCTGGTGGTTATGAAACAGGGTTATTGAGATTTAGAGTGTCTGGGATGGTAGGTTGTGGGTCAGCGAATGTGTTTCGTTTTGAAGTGTCTGAAGGTTGGAATAAAGCTCTTTTTGCTGATGATTCATTTGATGATGGCTGTTGGTAAAGATAAAATTGCATTTTATAGAGCTGCATCTTGTGGTGCTCTTTCAACTGAAAAAAGAGATCTTCATCATTAAAGATTTCAACATCTTTTGATTCCCATGGCACCCAAACAGTCAGCCGGAACAATTCATCCAACTTCATCTTTCTCCTATACACTCTCACAAGTACTTTGTTGATTAGGAAGACCTTGCTGAATCTATCTAAATCTATTACACCAAGATTATGTGTAAAGTCCTTGAAAGTGACACACACGGTTGTGTCATCTTTGTCATTCATTCTCACCTGTAAACATATTTACTATCAAAATTTCTACTATGGCAGTCAAGGCAAGATAATGCACTTCATATCTAAAACTTGATCATAATTTTAAACTTAACACATGTTTCCTGGATTATATGCTTAAAAAACTTAAGTTTTTTTTTCCCAAAAGCTGCCAAATTTCAACAAATAATAATGCATTCAACCATAATAATCATCTACGACGTAAAAAGTTTTTACTGACAATACTATGAATTCCTAGCACAGAAGCTAAATTGAAGCATACATAAGTTGAAACAACAGTACCAATAATTCAAAAAAATAATAAAAAATAAATATTGAAATAAATCCATAACGCAGTAAACCCAAAACAAACTAATCAAATAAAATGAAATAGAACGGAATAAACTCAAAACAAACTAATCAAATAAAATGAAATTAACAATTTCTTTTCTTGAAATAAATAAGATCAAATACACAATATATTTGTATTTCAAGTGTTACTCACCTTTGTCTCTCCAAAAAGGAAACCACTGATGCAGTTCTCCTTCTCTTTGCAGAAAAAACGATTAACAGCCAAGCTATTCATATGTGGTAGCACGTGGTGAAGAAAGAAAACCTGCCAAAACCGATTCCCAAAGCTTGGTTTTGGCTCCAAACTAGAATAGATGTCAGTGTTACATGTTGCTAGTCTCACAACAAAATCAGTTCGCTAGAAAGATGTAGTCAGTAGCGTGCATCACGAAATATTCTTTTGTTTCTCCTTTTCTTTTAGTTGAAATTTCTATTTTGCCCTGGCATTGTTAAGTTTGACCGGTAAATTGACGATTTTGGGTGTGCAGCGGGTATTGTCTAAACAAATGGGTGCGCGGCGGAAATTGTCGGAACATTTCGGGGTAGGGTGGAAATAACCCGTTAATAATAACTAAAATAATAAAGTTAATAAAATTTAATAATAATAATAATGACATTTGAAATAATAAAGTTAATAAAATTTAATAATAATAATAATGACATTTGAAATAATAAAATTAATTGTGATTTGAACGAGGGTAATTCGGAAAATATAAAAAAATTAGAGGGATACAAAAGTAAACATTGATTTCATTCCATTCCCTCATTCTCATTCTCAAAACCACTGTGGGAATGTGATTCTCATTCCTTATTCTCAAATTGTGTGGGACGCGCACATTTTATTCTCATTCTCAAACTACATTTTGCGAAGTAAATATGAATTTCATTTTCATTCCTTCATTTTCATTCCCTAAACAAAAAAATGGGAATGCAACTCATTCTAATTCCAATTCTTATATTTCAAGTAAATAATTTGTTCTTATTACTATTCTTCATTCTCTTTCCAACTCATTTTTATTCCAACATATTCTGATTTTAATCTATTCTCATTACCAATTGGTAAATGCACTATAAGAGTAATAAAATGTTTGTAGTTATAGGCGTCAGATTCCAAAGGCACTAAACCACGTCATGTGTCCATTTTCTCCGACAAAAAAAGCTATTCTGGGAAAATAACACACAAGCTATTATAAGGGAATAATACTCAAGGAAAAGTTAAGGAGTAATTAGTTTCGCAATCCATTAGTTTAGGGAAATCATACCCAAAAGTCATAACGATAAAGAAATATACACATGCGGAATAATTACCTATGTTCAAATTCACTTTTATGTGTGTAAAAAAGATAGATGACAAATGTTATAAGGTTGAAGATTTAAATCAGAACTCTAAATGTATATCATTCATCATCTATAAATAGAGACTCATCTTTAAGAGAAAGAAATCTCTTGGCCTACCAAGAACATTGGTCATTCTAGAAAGAGAAAGCCAATCTTCTTTATTTATTTTTTCTTTCTTTATCCTTAATCAAACTCTAACTTGGACCAAATCCCTTTTTTAAGTACTCATCTCGTCGTATTCAAGGTTAACAAATTATTAGTAATTCTCCACAAGTTATAAATATGTGTGAATATAAAAATCCAACGCCTTCAATAGTGTTGATCTATATTCTCATGAATATGTGATGCTCATGAAACATTTTAACATCGATTTCCGCTTCAATGTTGGAATAGGATCAAACAGAACCCGCACTGCATAGATTTGATGAATTCAACCACAAAAAGCAATTTTCAAATGATGAAGTTATTTATAGACTAAAAAGTACTTTGAACGACACATTAAATTTTCCAAATAAAGCTTTCATTGACTCATAAGAACATAGATTTCCTATGAAGGAACTGATGTTGATTATCTTAGTTTCGTGTGATTTATTAATTGGATGATGAAATTGCAGACTTCATGAAATTATTTATTTAATAGTTTCATCATCAATTAGAAGAACGTCAACGTGAGTCGAGACTGAGATGAAAGTATAATACTTCAAAACCAAACGGGAGACGAGTGGGGTATGTTTGGGTGGGTTTAGTTTTCTAGAATTTTCTTTTCAGCTTTTGCACTAACAAAACGCAGTCGTTTGTTTCTGGCACATACAAGCGACGTCGTATTGTACAAGCAAAATGCAAAAGGGAAGGGCGCACAGCTTCCTGTAAAAGGAGCGTCGTTTGACAGGTTGAGACGGTTATTAAAAGTTAAAATATCAACTCAACAAAAAAAAAGAGAAAGGCCAAACCAAATCCGATTTAGCTTGTACTTGCGGCGATGGCTGCTGCAACACTCTCATTCTCACTCTCCTTTGATCCCCAACAGTACCACAACAAAACAGGAACAGCACCCGCTTCTCCGATAATCTCCACGAAACACTCTCACTTTCCTCTTCACAAATCTAACCATTGCCAATTCAGTAACTTTCTCTCATTCTCCAACTCTTCCTCTTCTCCAGCCGCCGCTACAGCCTCTTCATTTCTTGAGGATTCATTTAGAGCAGGCAGGTTTTTAACCAATGAAGAGCTTGAAAAGCTCAAAGCCCTTGAACATTTTGTTCATTTTCAAGAATTACAATCTGGGTTTTTGTGGGTTCGTGTCATGAGGCCAGAAGAGATGGATAGAACCGTGAGTTTGTTGGCCGAGTCTTTTTCTGAGTCAATGTTGCTGCCTATGGGATATAACAAGTTGCTGAGGTTCTTGGTGAAGCAGTATTTGATTGAGAGAAGAGCCGTGATGCCGCATGCTGTTACTCTTATTGGATTCTATCGAGGGAAAGGAGAGAGTGAGAGCGGGGAAGATGTTGACTTGGCTGGCACTGTGGAGGTTTGTTTTGATAAAAGGGGTGCTAATGCTTCGCCTGCTACGCCCACACCGCCCAAGAATTCTCCTAATATTTGTAACATGACTGTTAGAAAGGAGAGCAGAAGGTACTTATGGTTTTGCTTTCATCAATTTTCTTTTTTTAATTTTTGTGTTATCTTTTTGGAAAAAATAAACAATAAAAAATTGTTGACGAAATCTTGTGCCCAAGATTATCTGATTATAGGTGAACAATGCAATGAATTTATAATGTGATCACAATCTTAATTAAAGTTGTGTCGGAGAATAAGTAGAAATTTATGCATTGGTTTTGTGGTCGAATGTGAAACTGTAATGAATTTATGCATTGGTTTAGGGGTTATAGCAATCGTGTGGTTACTAAACACTTGATTTTCATCATTCTCTAATCTTATTGCAAAATTACATTTGATGGCCACAGCATTGTTTTTACAATATTGAATGGCTGGTAATAGTTGTCACGGTTTCCTCTTTATCTTGTTCATCTTATTCCATATCACTCTGGCAGTCTTGTCATTTCTACATTACGTCGATATTTTCTGGCAGCTACCACTAGTCAATTCCTAAGTATTGAAGTACAATTTATTGAGCAGACTGGATTAATAAGTGTGTTAGTTTGCAACTTCCAGAAGGGGTATTGGTTGGCATCTTCTGAAGGCAAGTGAGGAGCTAATATCTCAGATGAGTTCCTCAAAAGAGGTGTTCTTGCACTGCAGAATGATTGATGAAGCTCCATTTAACATGTACACAAAAGCAGGATACAGTGTTGTTAAGACAGATAATATCATCATCCTGTTAACGCTGCAGAGACGCAAGCACTTGATGTGCAAGAAACTTCCAGTTGTTGACCATCTCTCAGAATTTGATGTCTCCGGGTCTGTTGAGGAACTTCCCTCATAATGGATATGTGGGAATTGCAGCATAATTTTTCCAAGGTATATGCACTTCCTGTCGCATGTTTTTACTGTCATCAATAGTACTCGGCTACTCGTGCTCTGCTGCAACAGTCAGTCTCCGTTTCTCTGGTTCACTGTTTTAACTGTACAATTTGTAGACTACATTTTTCTCTTTTCAGTTTATGGTCCTTTTTGTTCTTCCTAATTTCCTTTCCATTGTATTTTTACTAATTTCAGATTTGGATTCTCTCCAGGTCCAGGATGTAGTCCAACCAGGCTGTGATGATCTTCCAATTGATTGATTTCTGACTAGAAGGAGGTCAATCAGATGGTTTGGTGTCTTTTTGTTAATACATGTCATGTTTTTGGAAGATATCTCTTTGTTACAGGTAATTGCATTGACTGAGAGATTACTGTTCCTTGTTATTCTTTCAATCTTAAATACACAGGTTACGTACGGTATATCTCGAGTCTCAACTTGAAAATAGGAAATCATCTTTTTCTCTAGTCACTAAACTTGATAAAAAAATACAGATACATTAAAGATTTATTCAAGTACAGAATACATATTTCCCGTTTTTGTAATTAGAACAGTATATAACTCGTAGAAACAGCTGTAACTAATATTGGTAATTAATTCACTTTACTAATTTCTCTGTTTTCCATTATACCACAAAATTACGCTCATCTTTATCCTTCATAAGTTTCTTCAATTATAAATAATGAAAGCCCATCCACAATTTTTTTCTGGTTGCTTATCAAATAATTTCATTTTGATACTATGCACCTCAGATTCCATGTTTCAAGAATCCAATAAAAAACATAGAATATTTATTATATATAACAGTTGCGTTCTGATATAATATCTTGGTTTATCAGACCATTCTGAGTGCATGCAAGGGCATATTCAATCCTTTTGAATTTGTATAGATAATCAACTGGAGTTCCTTTACACATTCTGCTATTGAGGGCCTCTCGCTACTCTCAGTACGGACACACCGTGATGCGAGATTGGCAAACATGGCTATAGATTCCATGGTGTATGAACCTCGGCTAAGCTCTGGATCTATCACCTTTCGCAACTTCTTTCGATCATTTAATATGTGTCTCACCTGAAAAGAACCACTATTTTGTTATTTGACAGACTTGACATCTAATATCCTGTGTCCATGAAATTTGAAATCCAGAATCATTGGGATTACAGTTTTATCCTACCTGTAGTACAAGGTTTTGATCATTTAGCCCTTGATTTAAGTCAACTGCTCTCCGTCCTGTCAAAAGCTCTAGAAGCACCACACCAAATGCATAAACGTCACTTTGTAAAGTGAGTTTCCCTGTCTGTCACCATGAGAAACATGTCAAAAATTCAGAATTGCTGTGCTGATAAAACTTAGTAGCTGAGAAATTAACATCTAAGTCCAGAGTCTTCTACGGATAATTTTATGCTGGTTGGTCTGTTGCATGCTAATTGAAAATTATATGATGTAAGTTATTTAAAGGTCATGCTTGAAAGGTATTGGATAATAGCATGTGTAAGTGATTCAAATTTAAGACTATATTTTCTGAATATATTAAATTATTAATTTATTTTCAGTTTGAAATACAAGAATCAAGGCAATTTCAGATAATAGCATGTCATTCTTTAACAAATTTCTTTAGGAAAACAATGTAACCATAGTTGTTCTAGGCGGTAACAAAATAGTACTTTTAGTTCACTTTAGTTATCTAGCATCTGGTAGCTGACTAGCCGTCAGTTGATTCCATCCTATCCAGGCATAGCAATGTTTGAATATCCATCTACCTTTGCTAAATATGCAAGACCAGCTGGAAGTCAGGGCAGCTAACTAGCAAGTCTTCTATATTGTTTGGTAAAGAAGAGTACGAGATGCTTATGCATATTTATTTACTGTTCTTGTTAGGAGTTGAAATATGTTCATTTCAAAGTGTGAAAGAGCATTGACAAATATAGTACTGAGAACACTGAACTTGGGAGCTAGTTTGTTTCGTATTTTTGTTGATTACATATTTTTGTTCATACCAAGCAACTTATCTTCATTTGTCTCACCTGCTAATTGCCATCAAATATATTTTTATGTCTGTATATAGGTAACTTCATGCATTGTGTAACGATAAAATTGACCCTCATGACGACAGTTGTGGATAATGCATGTGTAGTTTATACAGCATGGACAGGAATTACCAATAAGATTATATTGAACACCTTTGAACATGATTTGGAGCCAGAAAATAATCTTTGTAACACAGACTTACCGATGTGTACTCAGGATCGAAGTAGCCAAACGTGCCCAGAACTCTAGCAGTCACATAGGTCTCCTGACCTTCTGGCATCAACTTTGCCAGGCCAAAATCAGATATCTAAGAATAATAGCATATGCAGTTTAGTTGTGTAATTTACAATGTAAACAGTACCTACAATAAAATCGTCCAACGTTTTTACCTTTGCTTCAAAATTGGCACTTAGCAGAACATTGGTGGATTTGAAATCTCTGTGGACAATTGGAATCCCAACAGCAGAACTTGAATGAAGATAAGCAAGTCCCTTTGCTGCTCCAAGTGCCACTTTGAGCCTTAAAGGCCAATCCATCTTTGGTTCCCCAATTCCTAGCATTGAATAGCAGATTGTTAAATGTTCAGAGGAAGATGTAAGGCAAATGTGATTTTGTCTGTAAAACCAACCGTTTAAGTGATCTTGCAGGTTCCCTTTCTGCATGTATTCGTATACTAAAAACCGGTGCTTCCCATCTGCACAATAGCCTATCAAAGAGACCAGATTTGGGTGGTCAAGTCTGCTCAAGATATCAACTTCTACGCGGAACTCATGTTCTCCGTCAGCCTCTTTAAATCGTGGCAGCTCCATTTTCTTGATTGCAACCACCTTAGGATACCAAATGGGTAAAAAATTGTGTCAACGATTCTTGCTCTTATATCAGAGGTCCCTTTCAAGAGTTTGCAAGTAGACTTATGGTGACTTCATTGAAGGGAATATGATTAGATAATGTGATACAATACCTCTCCTGACCGCAGAGTGCCCTTGTAAACTCGGCCAAACCCCCCTTTCCCAAGAAAATTGTCATCGCTAAAGGAGCATGTCGCCTCTTCCATCTCCTTGAGTGTGAATACTGATGATCCACGATGTCTTTTCTGGGGTTGGGTTGGTTGATCTTCGAGTTTCCAGTGCTCCACAGGTTTGTAAACCCCTGAGAAGCAGGGGAAGTGGATGTTAAAACAGAGAAAAACAATATTTGCTGGCTACCATTAGAAAAAAGAAGAAGAAAGAACGAGAGAAAAACATACAAGGGTCTGTATGATCCTGGGACTTGCTTCGTCTGCGCTTGTTCCATGCCGAAACCAACCCGAAAGGCATAATCACTACTCGTACTCCTCCTTTGAATCGAGCAACTTCTCTCTGTTCAACAAACAATTGCAGTGACAGATTGTATCATTACATGAAACTGACGATTGGATAGAGAAGTTGCACAAACATCCTGGAAATAGGAGAAACAATAATATCACAGCCTCCTTAACTAGTGGTGAATTTGGAACTCATGCATGCAAAAGTAAAATTTGAAGAGAATGGAAAGGGTTATTAATGTATGAAAAAACAGTGAATTGGGATGGTAGCAGGAGAATCATCTGTATAGAGAGCAATGTGAGATTATAGAATACTCAACTAGACTTTCCAACAACCATATTTTACAAAGAGAGACGTACTTAAAGAAAAAGAAAAATGCCAAATAAAGGTAAAGTTGGTAATTGTGTTGCATTGCTTACTCGCTTACCTTTCGAATGAGCAATTTGTGGGGGTTTGCTTCCTTTGATAGTGAAATGGTAACTACAATCTCTCCCTCCATTTTTTAACTTTCGTGCTCAAGCTTTGTCGGGAAAGAATTGGAAGGTAGCCGTTGAGAGGGTGCTTTCATTTGATTTCTCTTTTCTTTTTCTTTTTCTTTTTTTTTTTTTTATTATTTGAAATTTTATTGTAATTTTGTATGGTGAAATTTATCATTCTACAACCATGATGTTATCACCATTGGCATTGATGATGACAGAGCAAGGAAAAAAAATAAAAATAAATGAAACAAAAATCAAATTTCATTGCTGTTGACGTGGGACCTGATGTAACAATCTTTTGTTTTCAAGCTATTCCTTCACCTAACTTGAAATTGATGGATGGATTCGGGGCTCGGAGACGGAGGGCTCTTGAAATTCAAATTCAAGTTCCTGCTTGCAAAACACTATCAGCCTGTCCCTTTTAATTTGTATGGCTTCTTGATGGAAGGATTTAAAAAATGGGTGTTCCTTTTCGTTTGCCCTAAAGCATTATATTGGGCAGCTCTGATATCCGTGGTTAAAATTAAATGAAAGATGGCGACTAACAAAATTTAACAACCCGTTTTGTTTCTGATAACGTGACCACGTATCTCTTTAGATACATTCTTCCAAATATTGAAAGCAAATCTCACGATGATAATTGGTGCGGCCTCAGAGACATTAAATTATTGATGATGCTTCTTAGCGGTAAAAGCGGAGTCCTTGTTTGATTCAATAAATGGTGGAATTATTATTAAACTGGAAATGCTATGCCATATTTCAAAGTATCAGGACAGTTGCATGCGGATTAGGATTCTCTCCTGATCTGATTTTTATGTGAGCAAAATTTATTAATATGATTGGTAATTAATAAATTAAAAAAAAATATAGTTAAATCCTAATCATCCACTAACACTAAAATACAGGTGGCGCGAATCGTAAAGATCGAGTCTTTCGAGATAAGGAGAGGATCACGATCCCGATCCATCAGACGTCAGTTAATCGCAAAATTCTATATTTTATTTTTTAAAATATAACTACAATCTTTCCTTCCCTCCATTATAACAGAGGTCCTCAGTAATATATACACACACACACACACGGATATACTCTCAGTTTAATTTCTTCTTTAACTTGTTGTGCATACGCTATGGACTGAAAGTCATAGCACCTCCACATTCAATTGCAACAGTGCCTATTTTTTGCTTGCAAAATAACCAAGTTATTTGTTTCGATTATTGTCCCAGCTGGGATGCAATTATCTGCATTCTAAATATTATTCTGGAGGCCCATTTGTTATTTACACCATATCTAAAATCTGCATATCAAGATCTTACTTTTAATAATATTAACAATTCCCAATAAACATGCAGTCAATAATAAGATAGTGCCTTGGTTAAGTCATATATTTTGCATATACCACCGATTTTATTAGTTTATTATTCTAAAAATTTTAATTTCTGTTATGCTTTATTTACTCGTTTTATATCATGGTTAAAAAGATTAAAAATTATCAGAGTATCCCTCTTAAAATTGGAGAAGATATAAGACTCCTTAAATCATCTGTCAACTCCTCGATCAATGATAAACGACTCTTTATTTCATTTTCTTTTATTAATATTTTTTTTCCCAATTGCACAATTTGATAAATGACTGCCCACTTTTTTCCTTTCTTACGCTTATACTATCTTTTTTTGCAATAGAGGAGTTGTCAGCTTTCACACCTTAAAAAATAAAAAATAAAAAAATTATGAAAAATAGCTTGAGCCATCCATTATATATGGCCTTGGGGTTTTTCGGCATCTCAAGCAAAGTTATTATTTCCGCTGCCTACTTCCTTAGACATCACATTAAATTGAAAGAAATGAAGAGGGCCGCATTATTTATTAGTACGTACCAGACTGCAACAACTTAGTTGAGCGTGTCATCGTGATGAAATTAATGAATTTCACATAAGATTTCAAAAAGGCCGATAGGGCAGTTGAGATTGTCCCAGCTTATTTAGCTAGCAAATTTAATATAATGCACTCAGCCAACAAGAACAATTATTATATATACTAGTAGTAGTACCATATAAAATAAAACACATATGCGTATGCAATTGCTAGCAAGCTAATAACATCAGTCTGATCATCCATCTCAACACAACAAATCGAGAATGGCTTCTGCAGGTGGGAAGCTTGAAGTAGAGATTGAGGTGAAGTCATCGGCTGACAAATTCTGGGGAAGCATTAGGGACTCCACCACTCTGTTTCCCAAGGCATTCTCTCACGATTACAAGAGCATCCAAGTGCTGGAGGGCGACGGCAAGGCCCCTGGCTCTGTGCGTCTCTTCACTTATGCTGACGGTAAAACTTAATACTCGTATCTCGCCTAATTAAGTCACATCCATAATTAATTAATATCTTCCTCTTTAATTACTTAATTAATTAGAGTACCTCTTAATAAGTGTTATTATATATATATTACTTGCTCTAATGTACTATTCTGTTGTCGTACGTGGGGCATATGTAGGTTGTCCAATTGTGAAGGTATCGACGGAGAAGATCGAGAATGTGGATGAAGCAAACAAGGTGGTTACTTACAGGGTAATTGATGGGGATCTGTTGAAATACTACAAGGCTTTCAAAGGCATCGTGAGTGTTAATCCGAAAGGGGAAGGGAGCTTGGTGAAGTGGGCTTGTGAGTTTGAAAAGGCAAGCGATGATGTTCCTGATCCAAGCGTCATCAAGGAATTTGCAATCAAGAACTTTCGGGAAGTGGATGACTATATTCTCAAGGCCAATTAGGAGCAAAGCTGCTTAAGCACGCACTTACGTTGCTTATATATCATGTATTAATGTTGTGCTTGTGTTGTTGGGACTTATAAAATAACCATATTATTAATAATGTGGAGTCATTACCTTCCGCTATGTATTCTATACATTGTTTATTTTGTTATGTATCTGTATTGTGAGCTCGTAAGGAGTGAGAGCTTCTCCGCCAGCTAATGTTTAATTACCTCCATTAGTATTTATTTATTGCTTCATTATTAAATAAAAGCTAAGCTTCTGATAATTATTATTAGCCTCAAAGTTTCTACTCTCTAATTCCTATTACTAAAACAAATAACCATGTCCACTCAAAACCTTAAAATCACCATCAATTACACGCACGCACACATATTCAACTCATGATTTCATTATCAATAGGTGACATACTGGCATTTTATTTATTTATTTACTTCTTCATGTAAGATAAGATTGAATAACGTGACAATGTCTACAAGGATGCCTTGTTGGGATAAGTCTTTATCCATCATCAGAGAAGTAGTTATTTAAAATTTCTTTTATGTAGAAGTGTGTAATAGAGTTACATTTCAATTTGAAAATTTTGAATTTTATTAAAATTTTAGGACGAGTTTATAATATGTAAATTATCTTTTTTTACCTTTTTTACAATTCATTTAAACTTGTCGGAATTGAAAATTTTTCCATGTGTAATAACATTGTTTCTTTGCTATTTACATGATTTCTCTTTATAGAATTATTTTTCTTTTGGGGGTGAAGGTGGGGAATGGAAAATTATTATGGTATCCGAGGCATTGCCTCTGGCAGTGGGAAATTAACATAATATATATTTTCTTTTTGTGCTTTTTTTCGGAATGCATATCACTTCAATTCCCAGGCTTTTCTATTTCCCCAAAAGACAGGGTGGTGAGATGCGAAAATTCGTCAAAGGCACAGAAATTATGGAACCAGCACTTTAATTTTACACACAGTCGTTTATATTTCAGACATCACGCAGTCATTTAATTTGGAAAATATTTGGTGTAGATAAGAATAAGAGAAAACGAGAGAAACAATGAAGAAAATGGTAGAGAAACAATGAAAAAAATAATAGAGAGTGAGTGAATGGGTAGAGAGAGAGCAAAATTTTTTCGTCTTTCTCTCGTGCTTCTCTCTCTCTTTAGCACTATTCATTTAATTTTACACAGAATCATTTAAAACATTAGAATCATTTAAAACATTAGACGTCACATTAAATCCTTGGGCTACCTTCTGCGCTTGTGCTGGCCATAAATTTAACCCACCGCCTTGTGGCAAAGGCAAACCGTTGACCCCTTCTAACCTACTTAACTTTCTTAGATCCTTTTTTTTTTTAATAAGTAAATGATAAATTGTGCTGAGGGGTCTTATGCGACTTCATATTGAGTCGTCTAAATAACAAAGAAATTATTAAAATAAGTAAATGTGAAATTATTTTATAAATTTGAGGACTCCAAGACATAGTAATTGACCAAAATTTTGTGAGTGTTGTGGCCTCAATGGAAGTTGAGAAAGTCCTACATGGTACGGACTCCACTATGTCATCACCTCACCATTTAATTACATACCACCACATGCATATATATAATGTATTATGGTTATTTTAAATTTAGTGATAAGTGCATATGTGGTGTCATCCAATTGGACGATAAGGTGATGACGTGGTGGCATAGTATCGGCATCACTCTAAGACTTTCACATTTTATAGATTTACATGAAAACTTTCAACCATGAAAGAAACAACCACACACACACACACACACACACACACACACATATATATATATACATATAACATGGTTGTTGGAAACTTATGCGTTACTTATCAAGAATCGAATTTAATCTGAATGAGGAATAATCGAACAATTTGTTTACTTGACCAAGAATTAATCAAAACTTCAGATCCCATCATGTGTTTATTTTATCTTTAATCTAATCAGAATGAGTTAGATTGTAACAAATTACTAAAAGATATTTACTGAATTATTGTTATATATTTAATTATAGTGATTATTTATTCAAAAATTATTATTATTATTAATTATTGTCAATAATGTATTAATATATTAATTACTTGTAAAATTTTTAATAAATTAATTAATTATAACAATTATATTAATAATAATTATAGCAATATATTAACTAATTAATTATTGTCATAATAATAATATATTAATTATTGTGATTATTTATTCACAAATTATAATTACTAATAATTATTGTTAATAATACATTAATATAGTAAGAATTATATTAATTAATTATTATAATAATTAATTAATTAATTATTGTGATTATTTATTCAAAAATTATAATTATTAATAAATTATTGTTAATAATATATTAATATATTAATTAATTAGTTAATTATAATAATATGTTAATTAATTACAAATGGAGACAATATGGACATTTTAAAATTTGAAAGAGGACAAAATGGTCAATCCTAAGAATGTGAATCCCATTCCCACCTCCCCCCATGGGAATGGGAACTCTAGTAATGATTCCCAAATTTGTGGGCGTTTCATCGATTCCAGATTCCAATTTAGCAAGCAAGTTTTTGATTCATTCCAATTTTTTTTTCCATTCCCATTTAGTATTCAACAAGGAGGAGGGCTTTCTAGATTTGTAATATTGGTATCAATATAAATAGGTTTTTATTTTTTGAAAAGGTATCAATATAAATAGTTGAATATTATAAATAAATAATATTAAATATCTTAAATTTTATCTTAAAATAATGTGTCGTTGATTTAATAAGTAGTGAGATAGTGTGAAATCACTTCACTTAAAACTTATAAAAATTTATCTTCTACCTAATGAGAGACAAATCACATATCAAAATGAAAATTTTATTTCAAAATTTCGAACTCATCCTCAGTTAAAATTCTAAGGTGTTTGGCAGAGCGGTTGTACGTAGCAAGTAACAGCTAGCTGAGACAGGGAAAAAAAAAACAAGAGAAAAATTTCATTCAATGTACAATTCAGAAAGATTAATATATGCACATCAAGAGGACTTTGCACACACCAAAAAAACCTGCTGCAAAATCCTTCACTGTTATTCTTTCATTTCTCTCACCCAAATATCTACAATTGAACACAATAATCTTCCCAAACTCTAAATTTTTTGGTCGATACACAGGCAGCACGCATGTTTCTTCTGTATCATACAACAGGGCTTGATGAATCTCCCTCAACTCAAGCCAACTAGAAAGTCAAAAAACAAGATAATTAATAATAGTTAAGGAATGTATTACATTAGTTAATAAATTCTGGTGCAGGTCAAAATTTTAATATATATATGCGCGCGCGCGCGCGTGTGTGCGGTAGATCGAATTTTATACTTACTCGAAAAGGCAGCCTCAATAAAGTTTTGCTTTGAGCATGTTCAAATTGCAGAGAGCTTCTTTAGACTTGCGAATCTTCTTGCAAGAGAGGGACCTTTTGATCGTCAGCAGCATCTTTAGAATCATGGCCTTTACGCAGTAATTCATCCTCTCTGATATTTCCCCACGTTACAGTATAGTAGCCCATTCCAGTTATAACTGCTCCTATCGCACTGCACATGCACGCAATTTCACTTCATCTATTAATCAAACACAGCACTAATCGGAGGGATTAATTTGTTGACACCCAACAAGATTAAGAATAACCATTATGTATATGGGTATCTTTAGTAATTTTTTTAAATTATGAAAGAACTAAACTTTATTTTATTTTATTTAAATAATTCATTCAGTAGATAATACAGCATGTTATCTATGTGCTGAAAATATACATGCTCGTTTTCCATATACAACATTTTCTGACATGTCATCTGGTACCTTCCATAATGGAGAGAATTTGTAAAGAAGGTTGAACTAAAAGCGGTGGCAAAAACAATTCCAAATGGTTTGAACATGTTCACGTAAAGATGGCCTTTCATTTCGGCACACGAGACATGGACAGTGCTACGAATGACACTCCCGAAAATTGCCTGTAACGATGAACAAAACATATGTGTGCTTAAAAACAAGGGAATTAATTAAGTTCATATTTTATATATAAGTCATTTTCTAGTGTAGGTGTTCTCATTTTTTTTTTTTTTTCATTCGGACACATTTTAAGCTGTGTAATTTAATAGTATTAAAATTTTACTCTATTAATTTTAATGCTATTAAATCACACGATTTTAATAATGTATCCAAAATAACTTAATTAAACTGTACGACTTAATAGTATGTCCATATTAAAAAAAAAAAAATGAAAGTGTTCACACCTGAGAACGATTGATTTTATTTATTTTATAAAATATCTTCTGAGTGATTGCTTGAATTTTGGTAATTATATTTGAAGTACTTACTGTTATAATAATGAGAAGAAGCTCCATGTTTAGCTTTAATTTCCAAGCATTGATGTTTCTCTCCATAATCAGCGAGAAAATTGAACACTGAATAGTCCCAGCCAAGCTATAAAAAGAGACCACTTTCGTCACTTGGGGATGCTGTTTGATAGTTCCCATCTGAGCAAATTAATGTGAATTACACAATTAAATTCAGTGGCCTTTTCTCTCTGTGATCGATTTTAATGAGAATGAATTGATCATAAGATCAATGAAATATAATAGTAATTAATAATTTTACCTGAATAATATTCCATACGCAGACAGATAAAGAAGAAGCCGCAAGCAAAGCGCAACCAAGGACCCAACGGTCTGGTGTTGAGTAGAAAATGAAGAGTGGTGGATTATGTTTTGCTCCAAGTTTATCATCAGAAGCAGCTTTTCTTACGAATGGGCCTTTGTACACCTGTACAAATATTGCCCCTACGATCGATATCAAGGTGCCAATTACTTTGACTCGGATGCTCGAGCTTCTCCAATCTAGTTTTGTTGTCCTGAGATTTACATAATTTTTTTTTTAATTATTATTATTGGAGTTGCAAATTTCATATGGCAGTCCAAATATATTTACGATGGTCGCTTCGGACTCGACTCTATTGAGTCCACATAGAGCCAAGTTGACAGCTATAATTAAAGCTAAGCCCAAAACAGGAATACTATATATAATATTAAATTGTTCCAATGGGTGGTCTATAACGCCACTAAAAATGGCCCATGATGCTAATATTTTATATATTGAACGAGAATTTTTTTCTGATCTGAATTTTAATATATATGAGCAAAATAATAAAAGTAAGTGATGTTAAAATAAATAGAGTGCAACAGAGAAATAGATTTGGACCATGCATCGATGGTACGTGTTAATGTATTCATGTAAAAAATTCATCAAAACAAAGATATGTTATCAAGATCTCAAATTGGTTGATATCGTCCCGTACTCATGATGATTTGAGAAAAAAAAAAAGAGAAAAAGAACAATAAATTCAGAGGAAATGTATGTATGTAAATGAAGCTGAAGAGAGAAACCTAGTGATGATCGATAGCAAGAAGGAGATAGCAGGGATCAAAAGGCCCATCACGCACACAACGATAGGCGAACTATAATACAAGCCAAAGAATGCAAGGTTCTGAGAAATAGCTACCCTGCAGTAAAACCATATATTAAGGCAAAAGTAATTAATTAGTACGAAATGTTATCCATCAGTAGCAGTGTTAAAGAACTAAAACGAAACAAAATTAAGGGAGGCTGTGAAATATACAAACCCGGTTAGGCCCAAGAAGAAGAAGCGTAGCATAAGAGGTAAGGTGAAGAGTGGCTGCTCTATGCTGCAGCAAGCAAAATTAATTTAAAAAGATTAATGGCAGACGATCGACGATATTTATATTAATATAATGAATATTATTAAATTTAATTTATTGTTATGTTGTACATGGAATATGAAGAATTTTAGAGGGATGATTATTGTGTAACAACCTCTCCCCAGCCCCAGGCTCAGGCCCGCTGTGATGAAGGAAGAAGGAATGAGGAAGAAGAAGAATGGATCCAAGAGCATTTGTGTAGGCAATAAACACAAAAGGGCTCATCCCTCCATTCATGGCCGTTTTTGCCAATATAGTAAGCCCTATTGTACAACCCTCCATTATCAGCATCAATGTAAATGGCACCATCTCCTCCTCCATTTGTCCTCTCACTAGTCCCATCATATATATTTCGATGGTGTGTCTCTCTGTTATCTTTCACTCTTTAATTAATTTGTCTAATGAAGCATGTACAACAAGCTAGCTCTCTCGCATATAATTATGAGGGAAGGAATTGATCTAGCTAGGAGCCTGCTGATGACCAGCTCATGACCGTTGATATAATTTACTGGGAGAAAGGAAGTGGATTGAGATATATTAAGAGAACATTTAATATAGCCCATTATAAATACATGAGAAGTAATAATGCACCAACGAAGAGCTTCCACAATGAAGTGGAGAATGACAGAGAGAGATAGCCTTTCAGAAAGTTGTGAAGCTACTTTGTCTTCGTACGAGAAATGGCTACTCGATCGAGTGACTCAATCTTTTTCCAAAGGGAGAATAAGCCGACGTGGCTTCATATTTGAAAAGAAATTGGTTCTGTTCTGGTAAAAAAAGATATTAACACTTAAGCAATTAATAATAATGCGACGTGAATGTTTCATCTGATTTGTCCTTGCCCTTAATCATGAATATTTTTACTATATTTAGTCATGTTCAAGACTAATTAAACTATGAGCGGGGCCAGTACATGCATGTTTTGTACTTTCTTGAGGGACGATTTGTGGTGGACATTAACGATGTCCCTACCCTCGGCGATTATTTTGAAAGGTCTTGGCCCCCACCTCTCAACTTTTGTTTTGTATTAGTGCTGATACGCAAGCCTTCTCTTTGATACTTGATACCGGACTCCATGAAGTGTGCATGGATGGAATCACGCTCAGCCCTGTGTGCTGGACCCAGAATTTGTGGCATTAATGTCCAAGAAAAGATTCAATTAAGCTTTTTTTTTTTTCAAATTATTACGGCACGTATATTGTAAACCGGATTCTATTACAGTTCCCTTTCTCTCTGTATACACATCTTTCAGAACAGTTCAAAAATTTATTATACATTAATGTAAAAATTCACTCTCACTAATATTTAGATAGATATCTCCTTTTAGTCAAAGGTTAAGAGTCAGCCTTATAAAACTCGAACTCATACTTTTATATGATTATATCACTAGTTACAAGTTTAGTGGCAAAAGAGCCAATTAATTAATTAATTGATGATCAATCCTTAACTTTTGATAAATGTTAACCATTCATTATAATTAAGCTTAGATCACGAGCATTAATTAGCTTTGTTGTTTAATTTCTCCTTTCGGTTGATGGCATTTAGTGATGTCTGGTTCTGTCTGGCTCAATGCATCAAAGGTGAATGGAACTTCGTCGATCACGCTCCATGCCAGGGAGGCAGGGACAGAGAAGAGCATGACTCAAGAAGGAAACTGCAGCCGACACATGGCACTTGTTCGTCTCAAAAGAGTTGACATCATCAGAAAATGCTTTTAGAATTCTCAGAAAGGACTACTTGCAGGAGGCTTTCATTTTTATCTTTAATGTTTTCTTTCCATTGACTCTTCAGAAGAATTTGCGCTTTCACTTGACATCAGACATCAGAAGTCGCTGTGAGCAAAGGCTTTGATTGTGACAATAAGAATATCAAAAGGAATGGATCTCCATGGCGTATAGAATGTGCCATCTATAACAGTCTCCTTCAACATCGGTACAGGCTAACAAAATTTTTTAGGTTTTGAATCAGAGGCTCAGTGGTTGAACATAATCTTTTCAGAGACTGAAACACACTCATAAGAACTGCATTTGTTTTTTCTTCATAAAGCATATCCACTCGCATGCGCCTGCAAGTCAAACTCGCAGAAATCGTTTGGAACAATGAGATATGAACACATAAACAATCTTTCATTTTCTTAATATTCAACTGAGGAAGATTTATGTGACTTTAAATAGAATGCCATAATTTACACTTGAGAGAATAATTGGAGTCATAGGACTAAGCGCTGTACTTCCCTTATCTGTCACAACAATCTTTTCCACGCAGAGAAGGATGGTTTGAGTTTTGACCAACTCCAAAGCTCAACTTTTCTTTGCAGTGTCACATACTTGATGGTGCCGCCCATGTTCCTAACTAACTATTACAATTGCAAACAAAGTCTTCATATCACTTGCATTCACATACTTCTTGCCCACCTTCAGGTTTACCAATAACAATAATAATCACAAGTTGAACTTGAAAATGGCAAATAAAATAAATTGAACATGATCTCCTGTATGACAAAATTCACATGAATCATTACACAAAAGGTTTTAAATGTGTTGACAACAAAATTAAACAAAAAAAATGAAAAAAGGAAAGTTTTGAGTAGAGAAGATTATAACTCATTCCTTCAATAACTTGAAAGTATAAACAGGCATTAATTGTCTCCTCATGAACAGAGGTGCCAAAAATTAACAGCAATTATCTTCACATTCTGCATGTTGACCCATAATTTCTAATAAAAAGAAATGTGTACATGGTTGGAGTGGTATCATAGGTCATGGATTAAATGCTTGTAGGACTATCTATATAAAGGTAGAACATTTTAAAGGATGAGTGATGAAAGCTATCTAGAGCTGGTCCATCACAACTAAATTGGCAGTGGGGCTGGACCGGGCTGGACCTCAAGATAAGAAAAACCAAGTCCACTTTAACCTCAAACCTTAATTTCTGCACAGAGGTAGCTTTCCATATAAATTCCTAAACATTTTCCTCTTTCTATTTTTCCAGATAAAGATGGTGAAAATTACCAATTTTTTTCTGTAGGCCTTTTTCTCTTTTGCAAAACTTTTATGTTTCTTCAAAGTTATTTTGCAAGAGGGGGTCCTTTTGGCTGCTTGATTCTAAACTTCCTACTCCAGTTTCCACACCTGAGTTCCCTTCTTTGGCTTTTCCCCACATCACAGAATAAAAACCAGTAACAATTACAGCTGCTCCAATAAATCTGCATTACATTAAAAATGGAATGATCACTTTCTTATAATAGAAGAGGAGGAAATCAGAACAGGAAATAAGAGAAATCTGACCAGTAACATGACTAAACAAAAATTCTGATACTTCATACAAGTCAAAACACCACCCAAAATTGAAATAATATACCTCCCAAGATAGACTCTCTCTCCTAGGAAGACGGTGCCCACCGCAGCTGAAATTACAATACCCAAGGGCTTGAACATAGCTACAAATACAGGCCCAGTCCTGTGCAGGCACCAGGTACAAACACCAACTTGGAATGCAGAGCCAAAAACAGCCTGCATTTTCCATATTAAGGTTTCAAGACAAAAAGTGAATATAATTTAAGCATGTAGATAAAACATTCTTTTTCTTTTTACTTCTACTTACCGAGTATAGCACAGCAACTAACCTCACACCAGGTTTTAAGCTCCAGCTACTTAGGTCTCTTTCCATAACTAAACAGAGTATTGCAGATTGAATGGCCACAAAGAAGCAGTAAAAAAAGACTACGATGAACTCAGCTGAGAATTTCTTAAGGATTGAAGCCTGAAATGTACAAAAAATCAGTCAATCTTATAACTGGTTCTCACTCTTGCTATTTCTTAATAATCTAACCTGTACAATGAGCCATGCTGAAGTGAACAAACAATCAATGGCAAGGAGCAATCCACCAATGATCCAGTTTGTTTGCGGCATGAAAAATTCAAGGGTTAAGTTTTGTGGCGAAGATGTCATCAGAAGGTGGGGTCCCTTATAGTATGTCATGATAAATGCCCCTGTAATTAACACTATGGTTCCCACTGATTTGGCGAGGCTACTGGAGCTTCTCCAATCTAGTTTTTCCATCCTGAAATCACCTAGTTGAATCATTTTATATCCATCGGTAGCAATAAAAATATCACTCTAAGCAACTCTCTTCCAAAGTTTTCTAAGCACATTCATTAATTAAAACATGAGTTAAAACTTTTTGAGATAGAAAAGTCTGACAGAGAAAGGAAACTAAAAGGAGCTCAACCATCCAGTCGCTGAAGAACTCTTCAGATGATATGACTAACGGAGGAGCTCAAATGAGAAAATGCAAAAAGGTGTGATTTTGGGCAACAAAAGAATCCACTAAATTAGGAGTAACATTATGACCACAAACTATTTTTGTACAAACTAATGTGGCACTACATGACCGTTTGAATGAAAATATAGAACAATAAAATAATTAATGTAGGCCATGTGGTGATTTTATTCAACGAATCATGTTATGCAGCATCAGTTTGTAAAAAGATTGATGGTAAAAGAGTTTGTGGCTGTGTCATTGTTTCTAAATTATTAGCAATACCGAAGAAGTCACTAAATTAGTAGCAAAACTAACTCCCCTTAAATAATGTCCTTTAAGTCCATCTTAAGGAAAGAAACTATAATGCCTAAAAGCCAGTATTTCAAAGACAACAATATCAGCCAAGTTGGCACCAATAAATTATCAATAATTCAGTCATGAGTCTCATGACCATAACTAAATAGTAATTACAAATTCAACGTCAGCCTCTAATGCATAGACAGACCTATTATATTTCATCAGCTGAGGCATCAGATCAAATATTTCTCCTCAAAGTTATTACATTCCCAAATTTGCAATAGAAGGGAGAAGGCCGCGGAACTTTAAAAGCAAGACCCCCCTGCATTGCCACTTTAATTCTACAGCAAGCAAATCTCTTGCAACAGACTTAAGGAATGGAAGACATCACATATCATGGTTCCTTTAGGTTCAGTGCTGAATTGATTATAACTCTTTTGGGCAGATTATCAACATATGTATGTTTCATTTTAATAAACTGGGAGGCGGCATGTACCACATCCACAGTGTAGTAAGATAAATAGGAACGGAGAAGAGGTATGTTAACAGAATAGTTAGAGGATTTTGGTTTTCTAGAACAGTGTAAGTAAAGCTTGGGTCAGAATCAGAACAAGAGCTTGAGTATCTTCTCCCTTAAGGGCATATTGTCTGAGCTGCAAGACCAACATAGTGATTTCAGCTTATCTGTGACCTCATACTCATGAGCTCCTTCTTAATAGCTTAAAAGGCATACTGCCACTTCAGCAATAACATTAAATCTGTCTAATTTTCAGCAGCTCTTTTGAAAATTCCTTCTCTAACTCTAAACTGCAGTCACTGATTGAGCGGGTACAAAACCTTTTCCACATCAAGTATTGATGTCTGAAAGAATGAATAATTAAGGAGGGAAAGACAGGAACCCATCTGTCCTTGCATGGTGGATTAATTACAAATAGCATACTTCTCTAATCCACGAATCAGACTGGATAATCATTATTTTGTAACTGGAATACACTCTAAGCAAATTTCAGCAGTATGTCTAATATGTAATTGCAAGCCTATAATTGGGACTCGCAAAACTTAATTATGCAATTGAAGTACTGAATCAGACACTCATACAAATGAAGAGAAAGAGAACTGATTATGTTATTGGTTGCAATTAATTAGCATCAGTAACATAAACATCCCAAACAAACTCCAATGAACAAAATCAAAAGAAAGTCAAAATGATCATATCAAAAGGGGGGGGGGGGGGGCGCATTACCTGAAAATGATGGCAAGAATGAAGGTAAAACCCGGAACAAGATTAAGCATAGCCGTGGAAAGTGTAGGTGAGCTATAGTAAATCCCAGCGTAGCCAAAAAACTGAGACGAAGTACTGCTTGAAATAAAATAAAACAACAAACCCTTTAACAAACAACATCTTTGACTATTACTAACACTGTAACACAGTACATGCTGAATGGGAATGAGTAAAAGCAAGAAAATTTTTTACAATCAAACAAAAAGAAACCAGCCACAAGGTCAAAGAAGTAAAACTTAGCATACCCAAGAAAGCCAAGTAGGAAGAAAGCAGACAGAATAGGCAAAGTGAGTGGAGGAATTTGTGATCTGCATAGAGATGATGAATGGATTAAAACATGAGAAGCTTTGATCTTTGAGATTAACGAAGGATAAATAACCTGTGGAAGAGAAATGAAGCGGGGAGAAGAACGAGAGAGGCGAGTCCGTTGGAGTAAAAAACGAAGACCAGGTTGCTCATCCCATCAGACATGGCTGCTTTGGCTGCAAACATCAGCCCGACTTGAGCGCACTCTGCCATCATCATCCCAATAGCTGGCGCTAAACCAACTCTCCCCATCTCTTCTCACGCTCTGATTGCCAATACGGTCTATGGAATTTGGGCGCAGAAAGATCCCTTTCTTGATGACACGTGTCAATCTTTTAACTGCTTTTTTCAGACGTTGACAGTTAACAAAGAACTTTGCTGTTGGTGAAGGGACCTTTATGTTACAAATGAACAATCCATGGCTTTAAATGAGAAAACTTAGGAGTTTAGAGACCTTAATGTTATCACTCAGTTTAGGTATGTGATTATTAATTTACTATAGAACTACTGACTAATTACTAATTAAATATGTGATTATTAATTAAATCCTAAAATTTTTTCTCGCTTTCCATCCTCTTTCCTCCAATTTTTAAAAATACTTGTTTTCCTTCTTCTTCTCAGTTTCTCATTCCTCTCGACTTTCCCAGTTTAACAAAATAAAAGACAAAACATTAATAATCATTAAAGCATTCTTCAATCTTGAAATTTTGTTTTTTTGCTTTTAAACTGCCATTCTAACTATCTAAACTGTCATGCATTATTCTACCTTATCAAAGTAACCATAAACAAATTATAATAATCAAAAGCAAGTGTTGAAAGTATTGATAAACTTAAAGTATCATCAATATATACACAAATTATGTGATTTGAATTAACATGACTGAATTTTCAGAGACAAAGAGCATATCCTTACAATTAAGCTAATGAAACAACTACTACAAAAGCATGACAAAAGATCACTCTAAGAGAGAACAAAAAAAATTAAATTAAAATTTATTTTTTGATCCCTTTTTCTTCTTTGCTGCTAAAATCAGGCCATAAACATTTCCTGGCCCGTCGCCAAGAAGAGATTTAGCCACTTTCAAGCTCATGCGCCTATTTTCCCTCTCTATCAGCATTGAGCACTCTGTTTCAATGCGGCAGATTTGCACATTTCTCGTACACATATAACCACTTATAATGTGGCACGAGGGCCACGTATATGAGTCCCATATTTTCACATCAAAATATGGTTTCTTTCCAAGCTCGCCTTCTAAGGCTTCAAGCCTGTGAACACTTTGGATTGGAGAGACTAGAAAATATAACATAGCTCAGAAGTTTTAATTGTTTGCTTTCAGATATGAATCCCACAGGTCACTGTTAGACCACCTATTCGTTTTACTTATTCTAGAAGAAAGATTGGAACCATATGAAGGGTTGGTGCGTCAGTTGTAAAAGGATATTTAAGTAATAATTAATAAGGGGGTTAGTCAGTTATTAATGTATGTCTGTATTCAGTTTCTGATGGGTTAGTTAGTTACTGATGTGTATCTGTATTCAGTTAATTGTGTTCAGTTATGAGGGCATCCTAAGGTATTCTTATAGTGGAAGGAGAGTGATAAGAGGTGTGAATTTGTTGAGAGACTTGCTAATGGGAGGGAACCTAGGACTCTCGAACTTCCTGGAAGTGTTGTAAAGTGTTTAGTTCACTGTTTTCAGAATAAGAATTGATCTGGAGTATATTTCCAGATTTCACAAAATTATCAAGTGTAACATTTGGTATCAGAGCAGGTTTTGGTGAGATATGAAAGCGAGGGTTGATAATATGGAGGAGACGGTTGGTTCAGTACAAGAAGAGATTGGGTTATTGAGAGAAGAGATTAAAAAAATTCCAGCAATAGAACAAGGAATTACTAACCTGATGAACACAATGGAACAGCTTTTACGGGCCCACGGGAATCAAGCACCAGAACCAAATTCCAAAAATCAGATGGATTCTCCACCAGCGAACAATTCCGCGGAATTCGGCAGTACCAGTGGTGGGGCACCACCGATTCATGGGGTTCGCGAATCCAATGCACCACGGTGGGACGTGCGACCACGAAGGATCGAACTCTCTACATTCGATGGTGATAATCCAGAAGGTTGGGTGTTAAAGGCGGAACGTTATTTTGCCCTCCATAAGATGACAAATGCAGAAAAGCTTGAAACTGCCATTATTAGTTTCGAAGGAGAAGCACTTGTTTGGTTTAAATATGAAAATAGGAGGCGACAATTTCTTAATTGGGAAGAACTACGTTCACAGATGATTTGTCGATTTCGGCCATCGCCTGAGTCGACTATGTATGAAGAATTCTTGTCAATCAAACAAGAAGGGTCTGTGAGGGTATATAGGCAAAGATTTGAGCAATTGGCGTCATCTTTGGACAATCTTTCAGACCAGGTGTTGGAGTCAACATTCATTAATGGGTTGAAGGCTGAAATTAGGGCAGAATTGAAGATCCTGGAACCTAATGGGCTGGATAAAGCTATGGAACTAGCCCATAAAATAGAAGCAAAAAATAGAGAATTAAAACCCACACGAAGCGGGCCTGGGCTGGGACAACTCAGAAATTCAGGTTTGAATCCGGATCAACGAGGCATGATGATCAGAACTCCTGGGACTTCCATGGCTGAATCGTCGAATTTTATACGGAATAGTGGAAATTTCCGTAGATTAACAGAAGCTGAAATTAAAGCTAAGAGAGCAAAGGGGTTATGCTATAGATGTGATGACAAGTTTTCCCCAGGCCATCGATGCAAGAATAAAGAACTACAAGTGCTCCTTCTACAAGACGATGAAAGAGAAGATGACGGAGACAAGGAAGAAGATTCAGACAAAATTGAAGAAATTCAAAATGTTGAAGTCTCACTAAATTCAGTAGTGGGTTTGACTTCACCCAAAACCTTTAAAGTGCTGGGGTTTGTTGGTGAACAGCGAGTAACTATTTTAATTGATAGTGGAGCATCTCATAATTTCATCTCTGCAGAATTGGTTGAAGAATTAAAACTGCCCATTTCAGAAACTGAAGCATATGGAGTGATTTTGGGCACAGGGCAGTCTAAGAAAACTCAAGGTGTCTGTAGGAATGTGAGTTTATCATTACAAGGCGTGGAAATTGTGGCAGATTTCTTACCCCTTGCACTTGGAAGCACTGATATGATATTAGGTGTACAGTGGTTGGAAACTTTGGGAGTCACCCATATCAATTGGAAGACTCATGTAATGAAGTTCACTCTTGGGAAATCTCAGATTGTATTACAAGGGGATCCTTCTCTTCAAAAGACGTTGATATCACTTAACGCCATAGTCAGAGCTATTAGACATGAAGGGCAGGGGTATTGGGTAGAGATGCAGGGGATGACTACAGTGGAGGAAAATATGGAACATCAACTTCCCAGAGAAGTGCAATCCATTTTAGAGGAGGCCAAAAGCGTATTTGACATGCCACTAGAGTTACCACCTTTGAGGGGAAGAGAACATGCTATTGTGCTTAAAGATGGTGCATCACCGATTAGTGTACGACCTTACCGGTACCCTCAAATTCAGAAACAAGAGATTGAGAGATTAGTGGGTGAAATGATAGAAGCAGGAATTGTACAGCCAAGTTTGAGCCCATTTTCTAGTCCCGTCCTATTAGTGAAGAAAAAGGATGGAAGTTGGCGTTTTTGCGTTGATTATCGGGCTTTAAATAAAGAGACTGTGCCTGATAAGTTTCCCATTCCGGTCATTGATGAGTTACTTGATGAGTTACAGGGGGCGACTGTCTTCTCTAAGCTTGACCTTAAATCGGGATACCATCAAATTAGAGTGCGACCGGAGGATGTTCACAAGACAGCTTTTAGAACTCATGATGGCCATTACGAGTTCTTAGTAATGCCATTTGGGCTTACTAACGCCCCGGCAACCTTCCAGTCATTGATGAATGATATATTTCGACCGTATCTACGTCATTTTGTTTTGGTGTTTTTTGATGATATCCTTATTTATAGTCGAAATTTACAGGATCATGTTGGGCATCTTGCTACAGTCCTTGGAGTATTGGCTAAGCACAAGCTTTACGCAAATAGAAAAAAATGTTCATTTGCCTGCCAACAAATTGATTATTTGGGACATGTGATTTCGGGGGCTGGAGTTGCAGTAGATAACTCTAAAATTCAAGCTATGCTAGATTGGCCGGTGCCAAAGTCCTTAAAGGAGCTTAGGGGGTTCCTTGGTCTTACCGGTTATTATCGAAAGTTTGTGCATGGGTATGGGGAAATAGCTTGGCCTTTAACAGAACAATTGAAGAAGGATAAATTTGGGTGGAATGTGCAAGCGGAAACTGCCTTTAATGCTCTTAAAAAGGCAATGACTACAGTACCAGTCCTAGCCTTGCCCAACTTTGGTTTACCTTTCATACTAGAGACGGATGCTTCGGGTTATGGAATAGGAGCAGTATTAATGCAAGAGCAACGTCCTATTGCTTATTACAGCCAAGTTTTGAGTCAAAATGCAAGGATGAAATCAGTCTATGAAAAAGAGTTGATGGCGATAGTGCTTGCAGTTCAGAAATGGCGACCCTACCTTTTGGGCAGACGCTTCATTGTTAGAACTGATCAGCAAAGCCTACGTTTCTTGTTAGAACAGCGTATTGTTGCACCAGAATATCAGCGTTGGATGGCCAAATTACTTGGGTATAACTTTGAAATTCAATACCGGCCTGGAGTGGGAAATAAAGCTGCGGATGCCTTGTCTAGGAAGACTCCAGAGATTACGCTGCAGCAGATTTTTAAAGTACAATGGCTGGACTGGAATAAACTTCAGCAAGAAATTGATAATGATGAGTTTCTCACAAAACTAAGATCTGACTTGCAGCAGGGCATTGAAAACAAGCTGGATTTTCTTTGGAACAAGGAAGTAATGTACAAAGGCGTCTCATGCTTACGAACTTCCACGCCATTCCGGTGATTTTAAGAGAATATCATGATTACTGCTGTGGGTGGGCATTCGGAGAGTCTGAACTTTCAAGCGTTTGGCTGCTGATTTTTATTGGGTGGTATCACGAGCAGTGGCAAAATGGGTGCAAGAGTGTGAAGTTTGTAAAAAAAAAAAAGACCCTGGCTATGTCCCTTGCTGGATTATTACAACTATTAGCTCTCCCCAACCAAGTTTGGAAAGAATTAACCATGAATTTTATTGAAGGGTTGCTAAATCAGATGGGATGGACATAATATTGGTTGTAGTGGATCGTTTAAGCAAATATGCTCACTTTATACCTCTTAAACATCCATTTAATGCTCGTTTGGTGGCTGAACTCTTCATCAAGGAGGTGGTACGCCTTCATGGCATTCCCAAGTCAATTGTTTCTGATCGAGATAAGGTGTTTATGAGCAATTTTTGGAAAGAACTCTTTAAGTTACAAGGGACTGATTTACGACATAGCACTGCATATCATCCCCAAACGGATGGACAATCAGAGGTGGTTAATCGGTGCTTAGAAACGTTTCTGAGATGCTATGTGTCAGAAAAACCTCGCTGTTGGTTACGATGGATGCCTTGGGCTGAGTATTGGTACAACACTTGTCATCATTCATCGATCAATTGCACACCTTTTAAAGCTTTATATGGGCGTGATCCTCCACCTTTAATTCGGTACAAATCTGGTTCCACTCTGATATCCTCAGTTGAAATACTTTTAGAGGAACGGGATGAACAACTAGATGAGTTAAAGATGCACTTGCTGAGAGCGCAACAAAGAATGAAGAAGTTGGCAGATGGGAAACGACGAGAAGAAGCATTTGAAGTAGGCGATAAGGTTTTTGTCAAACTACGCCCTTACCGACAAAAATCCTTGGCTGCTAGAAAGAATGAGAAGCTATCTCCACGATTTTATGGCCCTTTTGGAATAACCGCCAGAATTGGACCGGTGGCTTACAAACTTCAGCTTCCTGCTTCCTCTACTATACATCCAGTCTTCCATGTGTCACAATTGCGCAGAGCAAAAGGAGTTGCCATTTCATCTCCAGTATTGCCCCCTCAGCTATCACCTGACTTGGAGATGATTGTGGAACCAGAGGACGTGTTAGGAGTGCGAAATGTGATAGCACAGGGGCTGCCCAGTGTAGAAGTGCTGATCAAGTGGAAAGATCTTCCTTCTTTTGAAGCTACATGGGAAATGTTTGATGCAATTTCTCGGCAATTTCCTTCTTTTTCACTTGAGGACAAAGTGAAAAGTTGGGCGGGGGGTAATGTTAGACCACCTATTCGTTTTACTTATTCTAGAAGAAAGATTGGAACCATATGAAGGGTTGGTGCGTCAGTTGTAAAAGGATATTTAAGTAATAATTAATAAGGGGGTTAGTCAGTTATTAATGTATGTCTGTATTCAGTTTCTGATGGGTTAGTTAGTTACTGATGTGTATCTGTATTCAGTTAATTGTGTTCAGTTATGAGGGCATCCTAAGGTATTCTTATAGTGGAAGGAGAGTGATAAGAGGTGTGAATTTGTTGAGAGACTTGCTAATGGGAGGGAACCTAGGACTCTCGAACTTCCTGGAAGTGTTGTAAAGTGTTTAGTTCACTGTTTTCAGAATAAGAATTGATCTGGAGTATATTTCCAGATTTCACAAAATTATCAAGTGTAACAGTCACAGCAAATATATGCTTTGACTTTTGCAGAAGGAAACATAACATATTTTGGTTCTGATTCATATACAATCGGATAATACAACGAAAGAAATATTCAATATGGGGATTAATACTTGTATAACACATACTAATTTTGCTCTGTTACTGTTAGTATTTTGTTTTATTTGTATACATTTTAGCTACAAAGGGCATATTTTGACAATGTAAATCTAAGCACCCTACTGCTGAATCATCTTGATTTCTCCTGTATTTCCTTCTTTGGTCTTCTTCACATTACAGCATAAAAGCTACTAAGGTTTATGGGTGCTGTAAGCAAGCTGCATAATAATTGAATTTCAACGCCATTGACAAATCACCCCTCGCATCATGAAAATAAGAAAGAATATTTGAGAGGATTAAAAAGAATACATTAATATTTCTTTTCACTTCTGGCTCGGCAGTAGGCACTAAAGATAAAAAGTTCGAATAATCACAAGTGACCTGAAGGATACTACTACCATTGTGTTCAACTTGTCATGACGCTTGTCGCAGCCACATGTTACAGTTTACACTTCATGTTTTGTCGAGAAAGAGACACCTTTTGAATCTTCTATATTGGTTTTGGATTGTTTTAAGGAAATCTTCTTTTTGTATTCAAAGTCAGTGAATCCGGTATATTTATGTAGAAGAATGAAGATCAACATGCTTGCGTTATCACCCCTAAATTATTGAACCTTAAAAAGTATGACAACTAACTCTCTGACTTTGCTTGTCCTATCAGCTGCATGTTGATCTTCATTCTTCTATATAAATATTATTACTAATCAGGGTCCGGTTGTTGACTTTTAAGAAGGTTGCAGGGCTAGCTGGTAAAGATTGTGAACTTCAAAACTTGTAGAACCTTCCTTTTTAGCAGTAGACAATGTGTATCACACCGTTTAATTACATTTCCAAGTAAAATCAATGTTTACATGGTAAATCCACAAAAAACTCACTAAGGTGACTGAACTGTAAAGGGCATGCCGTGAAGCTACTATTTACATGTTCCTGCAGAAAGTACACTGCATGAATCCAACTAAAGGTCACTTGAACAGGCAGCTACTGCATTGAATTCTCAATGAAGTGATGACATCAATTGATTGACATTTATGGGTGTCTAAAAAACTAAACTATTCAAGCAAATTTCTACACTGAAGGCCAGCACTATATGTCTTCTGCGCTGTTTTGTAACAGAGGGATCTTTTCACTGGATGACTCTGGACTCCATGCGCCACAGTCATCAATAATATTTTCTTCTTTGGCCTTTCCCCACATCACAACATAAAATCCAATTACAATTATAACTGCTCCAACCAAACTGCAACATATTTTACATTAAATTTCAGGAAAAGGACAGAAAGCACTAAGATTTGATCATAAAATCAGCAAATCGTTCACGAAATTTCAGTTATACTACCTAGTTCAAATCTATACAAACAAATGAAGATTGTAAAATTATTTGATCATTCAATTTTCTGGGGTTCCAATGTGTTTTAAAATTTCAGTACCAGGTAGACTGTCAGGAAAGATAAATTTGAAATGAAGCTGATCAAATCATAACTTCCAAGAAAAAGACCATCTCCAAAAACGATAACACCCGTGACAGTAGAAAAGACAATAGCCAGGGGCTTGAACATTGACACATAGAGAGGTCCAGTTCTCATCATGCACCACAATAATAAGGTGGTTAGAAAAGCACCCCCAGTAACTGCCTGCATGTCAAAAAATGACAATTATATTTTAAAATCACCTGGAGAAACCAGTACCTGATAAAGTGATTTTTTTTGTAGCCATCAACCTACATAGTACCTATTGATGCTATGTGCAATTTGTTAATATGATGTAATGCATTTGTTTATTGGACCACTGATAACAAAACTTGAGAGTCTGAGTCAAATTCTATATATACTTCTGGAACCGAAATAGAAGGAAGAGGCATCCATATACTTACTGAGTATGCAATAGCAAACGGTCAGACATCAAGTCTCAGCTTCCAAGCACTCAGTTCTGTAACCACTGTCAGGGAAAATATCGCAGCTAGAATGGTACTAAAGAAGTATTGGTAACACAGCATGACAATCAATGCTGGGAACTCTTTGAGGGTTATTGCCTGCAAAAAAATTCCAAAATAATAAAAGCCATCATTTTCTGTTCATTACTCAGCATTGTAGAAGTGCAAAAGACCCAACCTGTAATATATACCAAGCTGAAATCAAAATAGCTTGAGCTGCGAGGTAAAATCCTCCCAGAATCCAATTAGACTGCAGGGGCTGAATCTGATCAAGTGAGGCAATGTCTGAGAGGGACCTGACAATGGGTGGGCCCTTGTAGAATGTCACAACGAATGTGCCAGCTGTGGACACTATAGTTACGAATGACTTTGCTTGGCTGCTTTTACTTCTCCACTTCAATCTTTCAATCCTACAACAAAATATTAGCAAAAAGAATATTTTTCAAGCATTTCAATAATTACATGAGTATAACTTATGGTCGTCATGCAGAAGTTTCCATATATTATATTAGGCACTCATAGACTCTCAATTTAAAAAGGGAAAAACCTGAGAATTATAGCAAGTATGAAGGTAAAGGCTGGAATTAGGTTGAGCATAGCTGTGTTGAGTGTAGGAGAGCTGTACTGCAAACCAATATATGAGGAGAAATCGGCTGAACAACTGCAGTAGAAAAAGAAAAAGGATATAGAATCAACAATTATGTCTTCATATTAGTTGCTCAAGTTAACTAAGAAATGGAGATAGAGTGAGAGCTAGTAAGTTTGATCGCAAAACGAAATATTAGGCCACGTTATTGACTTATATTCAAGTTCCGTAGATGCCAGTTACAAACCTAATCAATGAGAGCAAGAAGATTTTCCAGAGAACAGATGTGGTGACTGTTGGAAATATTACTCTGCCAACCATCGGAAAACAAATAACAACAAACAAGAGTCGTTTAGCTAAGGACTTCCCACACATAACCTTCTAATACCCAGTACACACTGGCGTGCAGGGAGATAGAGATTTACGGACCTGTGAGTAATCACTAATCAGGATAAAAAGAAGAAAAATGAGACTGCAAATGAGATCAGAATAGACAATAATGACATATTTGTTGATCCCAACAGATATTGCTTTTTTTATTTGCAAACATATTGCTAACCTGAACCAAAATTACTGTCACCATTCCCATAAAAGGTAAGGCAGCCCTCATACTGCGTAGGTCCATTCCTACCCCGTCTCTTGTTCTTTGATTGACAAATTCTCCCGGACTATGAAGCAAACAAGCTTAGCAGCTGGTGAGTTCAGTGAAGCTATTATTAATTAGCATACAAGCTGACACATGCTCAGTATCCCAGTTCTCACCTGCTTATATGGGGTTATATCCCATTGAGAAAATTTCAACTTCTTTCATGCTACTTTTGATATAGTTTTTTTAAAATAAAAATTATTTAAATAATTTTTTTTATTAGTAGAATTTTTACTAATAAAATTTTTATCTAAAAATTTTACTTGTTTGATTGTCGATAAAATTTTTTAATGAAAATTATTTAATAAGTACATTTTTTAAATTTATATTATGAAAAAAATAAAATAACATTATCAAATGTGTAAAAGATATTTTAGATAATTTAAATTAAAAAAATTTAATTTCTATTCTCAAAAATTTTAAATTTAAATTTTTACTAATAGAGAAAAATAATTTATTTAATTTTTAAAAATTTAACTAAAAAAATAATAATAAGAAATTTGATAAAAATTTATAAGATTTATATAATTATTGGATAAGTCATACTAAATGGACATTTATTAAAAAGTTCTCTAAGCACTTTTTGGCTTCAACGTACTAAGAAATACGAATTATTTTGCATCACTAATGCCAATATCCCGGATGAAGATATTTTGGATGGCAATATTATTGGACTAAAATATCACTTAGCAATGCGGTTGTGATTGTTAATGAACATATGGACCCCCGCAATCCAATTGCAGAACGAACACAAGGGGAGGAAAACGAAACCTAGAATTTTTTTGTAAAACATCCACATCCAAAGCGTATATTGCAGGAAAAGGAATATGAAATACAAGTGAAGGAATCACAGGCGTATTTGAGATATTATTTGTGTGTGTGTGTGTGTGTGTATATATATATATATATATATTTTTTTTTTTTTTTTCCTTTGGAGGGGACCTTTTATCCCTATAATAATTAGAAACATCCCACCACTGAAAATCATTTTCTGCATTTTCTTCTTTCATCTCCCCACATTAGAGTAAAAGTTGGTGAAGGGTTAGTGATTGCTTTAAGCAATGTGCACAAAAACTTGAACCCAACACCAATGTACTTCACTTCTCACGCTTAACGGCTTAAATTCAAAAGTTTTTGACTCTGATATATTTATAACCTTAGATGGTTTTTCAACACACAAGGCGATATTTTTTTAAAATGTAATTTCAACCGGATTGGCTTGGGATTTCACGAGGATTGTTGAGTAATAAGAGTCGTGAAACTCCTAAAAGCTCAGAAGCATATTTAGATGAAAGATTAACAGAAATAAGCAAATATGAACAGGGTATTTTAATCTATGGTCAGTGAGCTGACAGAACAACATCATGAATATGCTTGGAGTACTCTTTACACATTTTAAAATTCAATCCCCTAGCTTCAATCAATTCTCATTCTCAGGGAAGTAAATAACACAGTGCATCAATATTGCTTATGTACAAATTATTATCCAAGAATCAGAAGAACTTTTCTGTTAAAAAGCCTACACAGAAGACATGCTAGTTCTCTTCTATCCTGTTTTGCAGTAGAGGGACCTTTTCCCTGGATGAATTGACACTTCGTAGTCCACAGTCCTCAGTGGTCTTTTCTTCTTTGGACTTTCCCCACATCACTGCATAAAATCCTGCTACAATTATCATTGCTCCAATTAAACTGCAAAGAAATTTCATATTAGTTCCACCACATATATGAACCAATTGGAGTTAAAGCGAAAATTATTTGAAAAGAAATTGATCGATAGTACCTTCCAAGACAAAAAGGGTCTCCTACAATGATGACATCCATGACAATAGAGAAGAAAATGGCCAAGGGCTTGAACATTGATACGTAAAGAGGTCCTGTTGTCGACAGGCACCATGTGCACAAGCCAACTCGAAACCCAGTGCCAATAAATGCCTACAGGTTAAGAAATGAAGATCATATCAGGATAATGAATCTTGACAATAGTTAACAGCTTTGTTAAAAAAATAAAATAAAATAAAAAATCTTGGAATTAAAGTAGAGGACAGAAATGGATACCCACTTACTGAGTACAAAACAGCAACAAGCCCTATGTCAAGTCCTAGCTTCCAATCACTTGGCTCGGTAACTACAATCAGAGCAAATGCTGTAGACAAAATGGTGTTAAAGAAGAATAGGTAGAACATTATGATAAGCACTGCTGCGAACTTTCTAAGGATTAATGCCTGCCAAATTCCAAAATTCAAAAAATGTAGAAAGTCAATATGAGCTTTTAACTACCCCTTGAGCTTTGTAGAAGAGAAAATTAAAGGGCCAAACCTGTAAAATAAACCATGCTGAATTCATAAAAGCTTCAGCTGCCAGGAAGAATCCTCCTAGGATCCAATTTAACTGTGGTGAAAGAAGAAGTCGATTAGGTGAACCACTGTGTGAAAGTTCCCCTATAATTGGAGGGCCCTTATAAAATGTCACAACAAATGCCCCTCCTATCGACACAAAGGTTCCCAAGGACTTAGCTTGGCTGCTTTTGTTTTCCCAATTTAGCTTTTCCAATCTAAACAATCCGATTTCATGCAAAATTTATTAGAATATGGCATGATTGAATGACTTAAGCAACAAAGTATTTGCATAGAAAATATCTTCGAACTAAATTATCAATGGAAGGCATCAGATTCTACCAAACAGATCATGTCTGCGTGAATTTTGCGCTTAAAAGATTCTTAACAAAAAGGAAGAAGAACCTGAAAATGATCGCCAGCACAAAGGTAAAGGCTGGAATCAAGTTAAGCATGGCTGTGCTGAGTGTAGGAGAGCTGTACTGGATACCAACAAACGAGAAAATCTGGGAAGAACATCTGCATGGAAAAATGGAACAAAAACAGGGGAAATAAAAATATGCAATTTTTTTTTCTTTTTTTTTTTATTAATTTTAAAAAATTGCTTTATGGTTATAACATAATATGAGTACTTGATATTTAAAGAGAAGCAGGGTCGAAGCAAATAACTGACCCAAAAACCGAAAGCAAGAAGAAACTGCAGAGAATGGAGAATGTGAGTGGCGGACGCTCTGATCTGCAAAGCATCCGGCGTCAGTAGACGAGATACAAACACTTTGTTATCACGGAACTGAGAGGAAGACAGAGATGTAAAGACCTGTGGAATAAGAAGGAACAGAGAAGAAAAAAGAGACTGGAGAGGGCATCAGAATAGACGATGATGACATATTTGTTGATCCCTTTAGACATGGCAGCTTTGATTACTTCCATATTGCTAACTTGAGCCAGTACCACTATCACCATGCCCACAGAAGGTAACGCAGCCCTCATACTACCCATATCCACTCCCATATCTTTCCCTCTCTCTCAGCAACACACATATGAATAGGTGCTTATCTAGCATCATTTGCAGACCTTAGCTTCATTACCTTTGGAGTGTTCCGCAAGTAGTCAATAATTGTAATCAAATTAGCATCATCTGTCACTCAGTACTTGCAAGCTTGCTTTTGTGGGGGCATGATTGTAACGCCACAATCATTTTCCATATGAAGAACCAACGCTGGGCCACTTAGCCCACTCTTGCTTGTTAATCTTAAACTCTTGTAATTCGTAAATGCATGCGTTACGTAATTAACAGAGCATTTTTTGATTTTTTTTTTCAATTCCTTAGATAAAAGTTAAACAAAACAAATTGAGATTTATTACTATTGTTGAATATAAGTGTATATGACAGTTCAGTCCATTAACCGATAAAAGACGGCCCACAAGTTTTCAAATTGAAATTATCTTGATTTTCTTTTTTTTTTTAATTTAAATCATATAAATTTAATCATTATGCAAGTTATAAACATTTCAAAGTATCAATTTCATTATCATAATCGTCTCGTACTTTTCTTTTTTGTAATTTGAATTCCTGATGCTCGATAATGATTATTTGCTTTTTGAAATTTTAAACCGTGTGTGTGTGCGCGCGCGCGCATATCTAAAGGAAAAAAAACAACTCAAAATCGTTTTTCTTGATTTATTAGCTCCTTTCCCTCTCACAAGGCACAGACCAACGTTTCACTTACGCTAGAATTCGGTCCCCGCTGAACTAAAATAACTGCAAGGGACTTTCACTTTCTATTATGGCGTCCACAAAAGTGGCTTTCTTTCACCACTTTCAAGCGAGCGGGGCCCTTTTTCAAATTATTATTATTATTTTTTTTCCTGATATGATAACGAGAATTTGGTTGATTTTTTTTGCTAGCAAAATGAATATTCTCCACGATTATTATTGGGATGGAACTGTTTCACTGAGGTATAGTATTGCATATCGTCTGGCGACACACATAATTTTCTCTTAACTAAATCAATGGTAGTATGAATACTACTCTTCGCCATTAATGTGAATCTATCTGTATACTCTTAGGTAGGGTTTGGTTTTAAGAAAGGGAAGTAGGGGAGAGGAAAAAAAAAAAAAAAAAGATGAGTGGAGAGATGATAAGAGAAGAAGAATGCAAAAATTAATTCCTATTGTTTATTTTACATTAATGATGTGTTTACTTCATAAAATGAAAATGAGCTGGAATGAAATGAGCTGGGAATGAGAATAAGAAATGAGAATGAGATTCTAATATTTACTTAGCAAAAATAAATGAGAATGGAAATGTACTAGAATGTTATTGATGTGTTTATTTGGCAAAATAAATAGAAACAATGAATGAGAATGAGAATTAATTTATCAAAATACTCACAGTACTAAATAATATAATTTTCATTAAATAGATACATGTATAAATATTATTATAAAAATAATATTAATTAAAAATAAAATTAATAATAATAATAATTATTATTATTATTAAATTTTATTAACTTTATTATTTTAGTTACTACTAATTATTGTTATTATTATTTTTATTAATATTATCATTATTAACATTTATTACTGTTATTATTATTATATTAAATTTTGTTAACTTTATTATTTTAGTTTTTATTAATTATTATTTTTATTGTTAATAATGATAGTATTAATAAATTAATAATTAGAAGGGTACAAAAATAAATTTATCTTTCATTTTCATTCCCACATTTTCATTCCTTACCCCCCCCCCCGAGAATGAGATTCTCATTTCTTATTTTCAAATTGTGTGGGGTCCACATATTTTATTCATATTTCCAAATTATATTTTGCCAAGTAAACATGAGTTTCATTCTCATTCCTTCATTCTCATTCCCCAAGCCCATAATTAAACACACCATAAATTTAAAAGGAAAATATATTACATATTTTTTATTTGAACAGATATACCGACTATCTTTAATGCTAATATTGTTAATAAATAAAAATAATAATAAAAATGTGAATTAATTTAACTTAGAAATAATCTGGTTAAATAGAAAAAATTATTTTTTAAAATCACAACATCAGGTCACCATTGACAACCATTTTTAATCGCGTTAAATACATAATAATGATCAGAATTGGACGATCGACTTATTGGAAAGTTAATTTTGCAGAAAATACATTATATAGTCGGAAATATGAGAGTTAAAATTTTCTCAAGCATTTAAACGAGACATGAGGTAAATAACAACCTATATTAGCATTTCTAACTCTATAGAGTTGTAGATCGGCTCATGAGGATTCCATCAGTACCGATTTTGACGGCAAAATGCATCTCCAGTAAAACTCCGGCGAGCCTTCGGTGACTATCCAGCGACACACTTTACTATTTTTTTTTTCTAATAAGTTTATCCTATTAATTTAAGAAAATAAATATAGATTATTTACACTTTAATTTATTTAAAATTAATTTTATTTTGAGGATAATATTGGAATTTTTGTGTTCCAATAGATGAAGAATTTGAAATCTTTAGCCATTGATAAGGAATATAAATTTTTCAAAAATAAAAATTCAATTCCATTATTTTTGGTTCAACCAAACAGTAAAAAGTAGATAAAAAATCAAATTATTTTCCTCTCCGCACTTCTCTACCCTCAAGCAAAGATGGCCCTACTGTCTTCTGTGTTGCTTTTATTTATCAGAAGAGGGACACCTGGAGAGGATGACTTGAAGCCAGAAACTTCTGTGTGATCTTCATCCATTTTCTCTTCTTTGGCTTGTCCCCATATCACGGCATAAAAACCAAGAGCTATAGTCGCTGCTCCAACAAAACTGCACAAGCACAAACGAAATTCATCATAATTTCTACTTTATTAATCCTTAAGAATTGCAAGCCACGGAGAATCATGCACACACACCTTCCAAGATACAGAGTATCCCCTAGGAACGCAATCCCAAAGACAAGTGCAACAACCATTCCAAGTGGCTTAAACATGGAAACATAGACAGGCCCCTTCTTCCTCAATGCCCATGTATGAAGGACACTTCTAACAGATACCGCGAAGATTGCCTAGAGATTAAATAGCACATCCAGTTAGTCTGAAATTAAATAACAAGACACTATAAATGAAGCTTGCGGTCATCCCCTTAATTACTTACCGAATATCCAATTGCCATCAACTCGATGTCAGGCCTTAATCTCCATGCGTTTGGGTTTTTCTCGGCTACGAGGGAGACTGCGGAAGACAGTATGGTTACAAAGATGGAACAAATGAGCGTTACCATCAGCTCTGCAGGGTAGTCCCTGACAATCCACGCCTGGATATCCAGAAAGAAAAAGAAAATGCTAATGATTTAAAATTTGCAGGCAAAATCTCTGTTGACGTTAACGAGCTGCCATCGGCACTGTGTTTAACGTTTACCTGGACGATATAGTATATAGCTAGAATGACACTGTGAGCTGCCAGAAAAATGCCTCCGATGGTCCAGCTTGATAGGGGCAATTGAACAAGTTCATTAATTAACTTATTTTTCGAGGGAACACTTGTAATTGGCAGGCCTTTGTATAAAGTCACAATTAAAGCTCCTCCAATTAACAACACCGTACCAAAAGACTTCGCCTGACTGCTTTGCAGCCTTAGCTCTAGCTTTTCCATCCTAAAACCACAGTTTGATGTTAATACAGTAGTAGGGAATTGATTGTCGACAATGTAGGCATTTTCTTGACTCATATCGGACAATAGCAAGAAATTGCAATGCAAGGAGCTCTGTCCCCACCACATGGAAATTCGCATAGAGATAAAAACTCTCCAAGGAGCCTAATTGTCTCACATCATTGCACATTTGACAAAAATAGCCAGTATATCTGTGTACGTGCCTTTGAGCATGGCTTATACAGATTCACTTTCAGTGGTACTTTCCAATTGCACTCTCCGTTGCATTGGCATTTAGAAAGGTGTCAAAGTATTTGTAAGGATTTAATAATATTTATTTCGATATGTTTGATGATATTGATTGCATAAAGAAAACAAAGCATCAAAAAGTATAATCATCTTCGGTGAGTGAAAAGGAAAGGCCACCAATCCAAATTGCAAAATGAAGGTAAGCACTTTGCTTTTGGTGGTGAGATTGCTTTCACGCAATACCAAACGAGTCATTCGATAATAATAATAGTAAACAATGAAATGAAGTTTAGCCCTCCCAGAGAAAAGAATGAAGCTTAAAACTTTTAACTGAGGAAGATTGGGTCACCTGAAGATTATGGCAAGTATGAAAGTAAAGCCAGGAGTTAGATCAATCATAGCTGACGCCAGAGCTGGAGAGCCATTCTCTATCCCAAAATAATGAAACATCTGCCCGCAGCAGCTACAAGCAAATTCAGAACTTAGTACACACACTTGCACACATTTTCATTCATGAGACCTGCGATACGAACTGGATTTATATGATCGGAAAACTCCTTCTGTTAACTAATAAATTAGTACCTGAGTACGCCAAGGAGAAAGATTCTGCAGACGATGGACCATGTGAGCTGGGGTCGAGTTCTTTTTCTACTAAAGGGGAGGAAAAGTAATTGAACAAAAGTAATGTATATGGTTCTGGAGATCAGCTAAAGCAGAGGGTCTGATACTTTACCTGTAGAAGATAAAGGAAGAAGGGACGAGGAGAAAGATGGCAAGCATGTTGGAGTACACTACAAGAATGAAATGACTCGCACCTCTACTCATGGCTGCCTTTGTTACAGTGTTTAAGCCTACATCCAAGACCTCTAATGTCACCATGGCTGCTGTTACACTTGCCCCCATCCGTGATGCTCTCCGGCAACTGGCAGAGCAATCTGTAATTAGGGGAGGGTTTGCTTCCCCTGTAAGGTTTTAGAACGAATATTATGACTCTGATGATGTGAATTGTATTTCTTTTTAAAGAGGCAGTCAGTTATTTCAATATTTCATATCAGGAGTTGAGACGGGAGAAATCCTACATTTACTTATTTATATTGGATACCTTGTCAAGTATGATGTACTTTGTCTGCTTGATGCACTATTTCTAATTGTTTTTACCAAAGCAATTATCAGAATACATACGATGAACTATGTCTACTTGTTTTTACGCAATCAATTAACAGAATGCACACGTTAGTATCTTAAATATAAAGAATGACAATCGTAAGTACTCATGTTGTCTTAAAATCAGAGATTTTTATATATCCAAAGAATCAGGGAGCTCATTCTGGCAATGGGGGGACAGAGAACAAAGTGATATCTAGATTCCTCTTTCCTTTTTCTTGTTTTTTCCCCCGAAAGAATAATTGCCGCTCTTCAAGTATGGCGCAGTTTCTGCGTTATATCAATTAGATTTGTCATGAAAAGGTACAAAAGATTTGCACTAGTAACTTTTAAAACTGATTTCAGTTCCACGATACTAAAAAATTGCAAACACATGTTCTGTACTTCTGTTACAGAAAGAGACAATGAATAAGTGCGAAGTTTATTATCATATATTCATATTGCCAGCTATCAGATTTACTCTATCACTGATCTGCAGTCACAGAACTATTCTGCACAGGAAGGCATTTCCGTAGGCATAGCTTTGTATCTACTATTAATTTCTGCAAAATATGCTTTTTGTTTGCAGAAGAGGGGGGCCTTTAGGAGAGGAAGACTTAAGGCTGTCGATCTCTTTGTCATCAATCATCTTCTCTTCTTCAGATTGACCCCAAATCACTGAATAAAATCCCAAAAGCAACTATAATGGCTCCGACTACACTGCAAAGCAAAATAAAAACTGAGCCATATTACGGTTACTCCATCCTTTAAAAAAGCAAGTTATATTAGAACTCGAATAAATTTGTGGAACTACACACACTCACACACATACATACATGGATGATTCAACTGCAACAACATTGCTACAAAGCAACTTAACCACCTATAATTTTCTAGTTTGCAGTAGTATTGATTTCATGAATGACTATGGAGGATTGCAGTGTCAACAGCTGTAAAAAGCCGACTCATACAAGAAAATTTATAAAATTATACCTTCCAAGATAAAGAGTATCCCCAAGAAGCGTAACCCCCATTATGATTGCAAAGACTATTCCAGGTGGCTTATACGTGGAAACATAAACAGGTCCCTTCTTGTGACATGCCCATGTCTGAGCAAAGCTACGAAGTGCTACTGCAAAAAATGCCTAGAAAATAAGCAGCACATCGAATTATTGCAAGATGTTACCACAATTGGTTATAAGTGACAGCAGTAAAACTTCTAGAAATATGCATAACCTCTCCTGTATGCTTACCGAGCACCCAATAGCTGTCAACTCCATTTCTGGCTTTAATCTCCACGCATTCGGATTTCTCTCTGCAATTAGAGAAACTACCATAGATTGAATGGTTACGAAGACGCAACGAATGAATGTTGCCATCAGCTCTTCAGGGTATTCCCCAATAATTGAGGTCTAGTATGCAAGAAGAGTTCTTTACCAGATGAGATATATGGCAGCTAAAAATCCCAGTAATCAATCAGAGAATAAGTGGGTATTTTGGGCGTTTTGTCAAATGTTACCTGCACTATGTACAACAACGACAGGAAAAAGCTACCAGCTGCAAGGACAAGACCTCCAATGATCCAATTTTTCTGTGGCGATAGAATTCCATTATGTAGATCACTTGAAGATGACATACTTCCAAGTGCTAGCCCCTTGTATAAAGTCCCAGTTAATGCCCCTGCTGTTGACACCATGGTGCCAATAGACTTAGCCAGACTGCTTTAAACTCTCAAGTCTAGCTTTTCCATTCTTAGGGCACCATAATAAGTTCATATCAATACTCACAGAAAATAATAAGTACTCATAAATTACATTTCTTTACTCATAAATCTGAATTCATTTTAATATCTTTACTGTTCAACAATATATATATTCAATCAGTGAAAGATTTGAACCTAAAGTTTACTTAAGGCATTATTAGCTGAGTCAGAGAACCTTTGTCGAAAATTTCTTTCATAAATAAACATATTGTAACGGTTGATATCAGCTTAGCCCTAAAGTTAGAAAACAGATAAGCAAATTACCTGGAAATTATGGCAAGAATGAATGTAAAAGCTGGGGTAAGATTAACAATTGCTGAGGACAAAGTGGGAGAGCTATATCCTATCCCTACATAGAGACAAGTCTGCACACAACAGCTATAAACGACCAAACTTTCTCAGTATAAACAACCTCATATTAAAAAAAAATTTTAAAATTCTTGAAAATTTTCTTTGTGAGCTTAAAATAGCACCTGATCAGTCCAAGACCAAAGATTTTACAGATAATAGACACGGTGAGTGGCGGGCGAGTTCTATTCCTGCGTAGTTAAAAAACAAAAAACAAAAAACAAAAATTAGAAGCAGAAGAATTTTGCTAATATGTTACTTTGTTGAATTAATGAGTTTGTAAGTGGGTCACAACACTCACTACTTTACCTGTAATAGATGAGAGTGGATGGCAGAAGAATAAAGATGGCTGCAAAGGCATTAGAGTAAACAATAAGGACAGAGTCACTCATGCCTCAATTCATTGCAGCTTTATTTAGAGTACTCACGCCCACTTCCAAGCACTCCACTGCCACCATCACTGCTGTCACACCAACATTCTACATTCTCTTTCTTTATGTTTTGATGCGCAGCTGCAAGATTTGCTTCCCAGAACATAAGAAACTGATGAGGACGATAATCAGTTGGACTTTAAACCAGTGATAAAAAGCAAGGCTTTATTTGATCAATTCTCAGTCTTTGTGCTAGTCACAAACAAACATCAATTAATGTTGGACCACATGTAGAGGGATGACAAATGGCCAATGGGCACTGGCGGTGAGTTTGGCATCACAATAACCGCGTTCGTATAAAATATAAATTACTGCAGGTTTTATTTTCTAAGAAAATCAACGTTTTGACAATTATTAAACCCATGGTAGTTTTCAACGAATTTGTTATTGGTTCCCACATTTAAAATTATAAATACTAAAAAATATTTTTAGTAAAATCAAAAAAATTTAAATTATATAACTTAATATATAAATTTATAATAATAACAAAAAATTTCACATAAAAATACTGGATTCTAAATTTAATTAATGTAAATGAAAACTTAAAATTTCAACATCAATCCCAAAAAGAAAAACACAAATCCAATACCAATTCTCAAATCTAAGTACAAAATACACAAGTCCATCAAAACTGTAAAAGTACCTTCAATTGAAAACAAAGATTAAAAAAACCACAAACTAGTATTTAAAAGTAGCAACACAATTATACAAAAGTATCACCATTATAATAACAACAATTATCACCTTATATTCTCATTCAACACAAGCTCCGAGTTAAGGATCTTCATTTAATTCATCATCGTCAGTACCCATCTAACTTGATTCCTACAATAATGATTTAATATTAATATTTTCTAGCACTAATACTTTCTAGACACTAATCCGAAGAACAAAATTATAATAAGTATATAATAATTCATAATATATGAAAAAAGCATAGGTTAATGGGTATCGCTGGATATTTGGTATATAACAAACAAACCCGCAATCTAGTGCGGATTTTGATTTGTGATATCAAACTCATCCACAACATGTGGACTTCCCCACATCGGGTGAATTTGAGAGGGTTTACGAGTTTATGGATATCATTGCCATCCTTAGACCACAAAAAATTCATATTCCAGGAACCACTTGTGTTGTGGGGATATGATATTGAAAAATGCTAAAGAGAGAGAAGAACGAGAGAAAGACGAGAGAAAGTGTATTAAAAAGAAAGAGAGAGAGAGTGGGCTGGGTAGAGAGAGAAAGTAAAATGCTCTTATTTTCTCTCGTCTTTCTCTCGTTTTTCTCTTTCTTTAGCATTGCTCTATGATATTTGTGGCTAGTGGCAAATGTAAAGAACCGGAGAAATAACGGTGGAACTTCATTATAGTTGAATTTGACGTAGAGATAATCATCCATTACTACAATAAATCATCGTCTTAGAGAAACTAAGACTCATTTTCATAGCAGTATCGTTTATTATCATTTTAATTGTTCGTTGTTGATGATGCTTCCAGTTTGTAGGCCAAAGATATTAGGTATGGCTTAATTTTTATATTATTATTATTGTTGTTGTCGTTGTTGTTGTTTTTGCTTGTTAAGAAAGGCGAACAATTTTTTCAAAGAGACCAAAACCAAAAGTTAGACAAAGTAACAAAGATGTCACATAATGTAGGTCCCTTGCGTCTCAAATACAAATTAAACTGAAGCCCGCTTCAGATTCAATAAGAAAAGAAAGGAAAATGAGTTCTACTATCACGCTTTCAAGTTTCAAATATCCTTGAGAAAGTTAACAGAAGATTGCATTCATCCGAAGGCATTATATTGACTATTACGCAACTGCACCTTGTCGGATTTTCAATTACGAAAAGTCTTCTATATTCTCTTCAATGGAGAGGGTTGAGAGTTCACAAGCTACAGCAATCCGAGTATTTTTCAACTTAAATGTTATATCCAAGCGTGGGAATAAACTTAGCATTACTATCCATGGTTCGGAGGAAAAGAGTTAATTTCTTCAATGACATCAAACCCAGGATCCTAAGCAACATATCAAGCTGGAAAGGTAAACTCTTCTCAAATGGGGGTAAAGAAATTCTCACCAAAGCAATGGCAGAAGCAGCTCCCGAATATACTATGAGTGTTTTCGTAATCCCTTTGGGTCTGTGTGATGACATTCAAAAAGCCTTTGCAAATTATTGGCGGGCAGCTAAAAAAGATCATGCAACAATCCGTTGGGCAAGATGTGAGAGATTGTTCAAGGCTAAAAGCAGAGTTGGCATGGGGTTTAGAGATTTATCTAGCTTCAATCAAACTGTAGTTACGAAGCAAGGATAGAGAATTATTTAGCATCCAGACTTTTTGATAGCTGAAATCATAAAAGCAAGATAGCACTGATGTTTCTTAAATGCCAATTCGGGAACAAACCCTCCCTTGGATGGAAAATTATTTTGTGAGGAAGAATGGTGTTTCAAAAAGGGTTGTGGTGGAGAATATGCAAATGGATAAAAAGCGTAAATTTACAGCAGCTGCTGGGCTCCTAGACCTGAAACTTTCGAGGTCATCTTACGAGTTACCACCAACACTGTCTATGCATTTGTTACCAGAAGATGCAGACAAGATTTTGAGGATTCTGTCAAAGTTGCAGTGTCTTCTAGATGGTGGTTGGTGGCACACGGCTTTGAACAGCCACCAAGCTTGAAGAAGAAAGTGATTTAGCCCGCATGCAGTAATTTGCAAGCATTTGCTTGCAGCCATTTATTTGACTTTTTTGGCCACGATTTTGCTATAAATAGAAGTGCAAAATGAAGAGCTTTTGCATCCCAAAATTGAGAGAGCAATTTAGCTATTAGAGAGGTTTTTGAAGAGTTTATAAATAAAACTCTTGTTCTAGTGTTTTGAGAGTTTGGGTGTATTGGGGTTTTGGGTAGTGAGCTAAAATACCACAATATTTGTAACTCCTTTTCACTAGTAAAATATTTTCTTTCTGTTTCGCCCGTGGACGTAGACTAAAAGCCGAACCACGTATTTTCTGGTGTCCCGTGTGATTTTATTATTGTCTCATTATTTCTCAATTTTACTTTAGTTGCGTTCCTGCTTCACCCACTAATTTCCTAACAGTGGTATCAGAGCAATTGGTTGTATTCTTTGGAGTCTGAGGTACTGTTCACGTATACGGTACTATTCATATACGGTACTGTTCACGAAGAAACGGTGGGAGCGATCCAAGAATTTTGCGGTGGAAAGCAGGGAATAGTGGTGTGAGTAGTACAACTGTGTAGTTTTGTACATGTCTAGGAAAGTTCTGTCACAAAGGCGATAAGAGCCTAAGGAGTCTGGGTTTTAAGTGGGACCGTTGTGACCCCTCCAGTCTTTCCTGGGAACTTTCCTGGTGTGCATTGTTACACATACTCACAACTATTCAAGGTGATACACTAGTTTGTGTGTGGTATTTATCAACAAAATGGCAGCAAAGTATGAAATTGAGAAATTCAACGGGAATAATTTCTCGTTGTGGAAAATGAAGATGAGGGCTATTTTGAGAAAAAATAATTGCTTGGCAGCAATTGGAGAAAGACCCATGGAGATAACTGATGACAAGTGGAACGAGATGGACGGCAACGCCATTGCTGATCTACACTTGGCACTTGCAGATGGGGTGTTATCCAGTGTGGCAGAGAAAAAGACAGCAAAGGAAATTTGGGATACTCTTACAAAATTGTACGAGGCTAAGTCGCTGCACAATAAAATATTCTTGAAGAGGAAACTCTATACTCTTCGAATGGCGGAATCCACTTCGGTGACCGACCATATCAACACTTTGAAGACTCTATTTTCACAACTCACAACGTTGGGTCATAATATAGAGGAAAATGAACGTGCAGAGCTTCTACTTCAAAGTCTACCAGATTCGTATGATCAACTCATCATCAATCTGACGAACAACAATCCTGCGGACAGTCTAGTTTTTGACGATGTTGCAGCCTCCGTATTAAATGAAGAGGCGGAAAAGTAAGGAAGACAGACAAGCAAGTTCGCAGCAAGTGGAGGCACTATCGGTGACGAGAGGGGATCAACGGAACGTGGCCCCAGTGGGAGTCACAATCATGGTAGATCAAAATCCAGAAGTAAGAAGAATGTTAAATGCTATAATTGTGGCAAGAAAGAGCACGTTAAGAAAGAGTGTTGGAGTAACCAGAAGAGAAGAGAGGGCAAAGAACCTGAGTCATCAAATGCTCAGGGGTGTGTAGCAAGTGCTTTAGATGATGGCGAAATTCTCTACAGAGAGGCAACAATTTGTTAAAAGACGGTTATCCGATGTCCGCTCATGACTCGTGAGCTACCCGCATATGACCTCTCGGAAAATGGTTCCACATATGAACCTATCTCGGAGGATCAGATATATGGGTGATGATCATGCCTTGGAGATCGGCTGGTATCGTACTATCAAAATTAAAATGTTTGATGGTACGCATTCGCCTGATTGAGGAGGTACGGTATGTCAAAGGCTGAAGAAAATCTATTGTCTTTGGGACAAATAGATAATCGTGGGTGTAAAACTCATGTTGAAAATGGGATCGTGAAGATTACTAGAGGTGTGCTTGTATTGATGAAGGCGAGAAAAGATCGGTCTTGTCTGTTCATGCTTAAAGGAGAAACACTGCAGGAAGCTGATGCGTGTGTCGCGTCAAATGGAGAAGAATCAACGATGATGTGGCATCTCAAACTTGGACACATGTCAGAACAAGGTTTGAAGATTCTCTCTGAGCGAAAATTGCTTCCAGGGCTCAAATCGGTAAGTTTACCATTTTGCGAGCATTGTGTTACTAGTAAGCAGCATAGATTAAAGTTTAGTAGATCTGTTGCTAGAAGTAAATGCATTCTAGACTTAGTTCATTCTGATGTTTGGGAATCACCTGACATATCCATGGGAGGTGCAAAGTATATGGTGACTTTCATTGATGATTATTCTAGGAGATGTTGGGTATATCCAATTAAGAAAAAGTCAGATGTATTTCTAGTGTTTAAAGAATACAAAGCACGGGTAGAACTTGAATCTGGCAAAAAGATTAAGTGTTTGAGGACAGATAATGGTGGAGAGTATACTGGGACAGTTCTTTGCTTTCGTAAGCAAGGTATTCGAGGCGGTTCACGGTGGCATACACTCCTCAAGCCAAAATGGAGTGTGAGCGGATGAACAGAACTCTTACGGAAAGAATAAGAGCTATGTTGAGGACTGCGGGTCACAATTCATTCAGGCGAGCGAAAACCGCATGTTATATATAGTAAATTCGCCATCCACGTGATTGGGTGAAAGATGGAGATGTGGTGGAAAACCGGTGATTACTCTTTTTACATGCATTCGGATGTCCTATGTACATGATATACAATGCCCAAGAAAGAGTAAAGCTGGATCCAAAATCTAGAAAATGTATCTTCTTGAGATATGCTGATGGAGTAAAGGGGTATCGTCTGTGGGACCCCACTGCCCACAAGATCGTCATCAGCAGAGATGTTATCTTTATAGAAGATCAACTGTAAAGGAGAGATGGGGATGATAGCACTGCAAAAGAAAAGTCAGAGACTGTGCCGGTTTATGTGGAAAAGAATCCAAAAGATTCAGATTATTACGAGCGACACGAACACGAGGCAAGAACCAGTCAGTCAGGGCTCCAGTTCAAGGTCAACTCGTGAGGCGACCAACTTGCTTTTCGGATTATGTCACAGAGATCAATGTTGCATACTGTCTTCTAACGGAGGATGGAGAGCCATCAACTTTCCATGAAGCTTTAAACAGCTCAGATGTTGCTTTGTGGATGACAGCAATGCAGGAAGAAATTGAGGCTCTACACAAGAACAAGACATGGGAACTTGTACCACTACCACACGGAAGAAAAGCCATTGGTAATAAATGGGTCTACAAGATCAAGCGCGATAGTAATGACCAAATGGAGCGGTATCGTGCAAGATTAGTAGTGAAAGGATATGCTCAGAAAGAAGGTATTGACTTCAATGAAATATTTTCTCCGGTGGTTCGACTCACAACAGTCAGAATAGTTTTGGCAATGTGTGCTATATTTGACCTACATCTAGAGCAGTTAGATGTGAAAACTGCATTTCTTCATGGAGAACTTGAAGAAGAAATTTATATGCTCCAACCAGAAGGTTTTACTGAAAAGGGAAAGGAGAACTTGGTTTGTAGGTTGAACAAATCTCTATACGGTCTTAAACAGGCGCCAAGGTGTTGGTATAAGATATTTGATTCCTTCATCATGAGCCTTGGATACAGCAGACTCAGTTCAAACCATTGTGCATATTACAAGAGGTTTGAAGATAATGATTTCATCATTTTGCTGTTGCATGTGGATGACATGTTGGTAGCAGGCCCCAACAAAGATCGAGTCCAAGAATTAAAGGCACAATTGGCTAGTGAGTTTGAAATGAAGGACTTGGGACCAGCAAACAAGATTCTAGGGATGCAAATTTACCGAGACAGAAATAACAGGAAGATTTGGCTTTCACAGAAGAACTACTTAAAGAAAATCTTGCGGCGCTTCAACATGCAAGATTGTAAGTCAATTTCGACCCCACTTCCTGTTAATTTCAAATTATCCTCAAGTATGTGTCCTACCAATGAAGCAGAGAGAAAGGAGATGTCTCGAGTACCGTATGCATCAGCAGTGGGAAGTTTGATGTTCGCTATGATATGTACCAGACCGGACATAGCACAAGCAGTGGGAGCAGTCAGTCGATACATGGCGAATCCTGGTGGAGAGCATTGGATAGCTGTGAAGAGGATTCTGAGATACATCAGAGGAACCTCAGATGTTGCATTATGTTATGGAGGATCAGAATTTATTGTCAGGGGCTATGTGGATTCAGATTTTGCAGGAGACCTTGATAAAAGGAAATCCACTACTGGCTATGTGTTTACACTTGCGGGAGCAGCTGTAAGCTGGGTTTCGAAATTGCAGACCGTTGTGGCTTTATCTACAACAGAAGCAGAATACATGGCGGCTACACAAGCTTGCAAAGAAGCTATTTGGATACAAAGGCTATTGGAGGAGCTCGGGCACAAACAACAGAAAATTCCTGTGTTTTGTGACAGTCAGAGTGCTTTGCACATTGCAAGGAATCCAGCCTTTCATTCCAGGACAAAGCACATAGGGGTACAGTATCACTTCGTTCGAGAAGTTGTGGAAGATGGAAGTGTGGATTTGAATAAAATCCATACCAAGGAAAACCTAGCAGATGTTATGACCAAGCCAATCAACACTGATAAGTTTGTATGGAGTAGATCCTCTTGTGGCCTAGCAGAAACGTAGGCAACATGACAATGGCGAAGCAGAAAGGATGGTGTGGAGATTGATTGGTTCTCAATTAAATCTCCAAGTGGGAGAATGTCAAAGTTGCAGTGTCTTCTAGATGGTGGTTGGTGGCACACGGCTTTGAACAGCCACCAAGCTTGAAGAAGAAAGTGATTTCTGACAAATGCCAAAGAATTTTGTAGTGCTTGGAAATTTCAGCCATTTATTTGACTTTTTTGGCCACGATTTTGCTATAAATAGAAGTGCAAAATGAAGAGCTTTTGCATCCCAAAATTGAGAGAGCAATTTAGCTATTAGAGAGGTTTTTGAAGAGTTTATAAATAAAACTCTTGTTCTAGTGTTTTGAGAGTTTGGGTGTATTGGGGTTTTGGGTAGTGAGCTAAAATACCACAATATTTGTAACTCCTTTTCACTAGTAAAATATTTTCTTTCTGTTTCGCCCGTGGACGTAGGCTAAAAGCCGAACCACGTATTTTCTGGTGTCCCGTGTGATTTTATTGTCTCATTATTTCTCAATTTTACTTTAGTTGCGTTCCTGCTTCACCCACCAATTTCCTAACAGATTCCTCTTTTCAGAATATCAAGCTTGGACCAACCATTACGGCACTATAATAAGTCAGGCAACTACTCTGTTAAATATGTTCAACAGGTGGAGCTGAAGATCAAATTTCCAAGTTGTCCAAGCGGTTCAAATAGCAATCAAGCACCATAGAGTACCATTTGGACTTTCAAAATTCTAGAAAAGGTGAAAATATTCATGTGGAGGGTTATAGAGAACCTACTTTCTACAGCTGACAACTTTTGGAAGAGAAAGATTGTGCATTATCCTTTATATCAAAGATGTGGAAGAGGAGATAAAACCACATATCGTGCACTTTTTTTATTGTAAAGCCTCGTAGAAAACTTGGGATCTGACACCTCTTCAAAAGACTGTAAGAGGCTTTAGTCACAAAGATATGTTGGGAATTTTGTATGAATTGAAAGAAAGTAAAGGCAAGAATGAGTTGATAATGGATAACAGCTAGAGATGGCAAATATCCAATTGGATATGAATATTATCCACCCAATATAAATCTATAATTATTCATGATGGATTTATTCATATTCGTATCCAATATTAAATATTGAATATGGATATGGATTTTATCCACACAAATATGAATATCCATGGATGTCCATGGACATTAAATTTATATTTTTAAATTTTAAAAAATAATATAACATAATAATAAAATAAAAGTTAATTAATGAGGTATTACATTAAAAAAAATTTATTTTATATTTCCTAAAATTATTAATTTTAAAAGCTAATTAAAATTATTTTAAAAAATTTGAAAAAAAAATTACAGCTCAGTCCGTCGCCTGAGCCTCCGTCACTTCACTTCAGTGAAGCAAATTATCGAACACAACACGAACATGATATACAGAACAACAGCGAAACGCCTACTCTCGCACGGTGTGACATCGATTAACGTTAGCAGTGGCCGTACGCGATTACTCCCTAATCTCCGTCAAATCACTTGCTCTTCTCGATTTTCCACTTCCACTGTAAATCCCCAATCAGGCCCTAATCAACAAGTCAACAACGAAGCCCTTAATTTCATGAATTCTAAGATGACTTCGTCTTTTTCTGCAGCAGAGGAAGCTCATGGTGCTCGAAGCCATCAAAGGGAGAGATAGAGAGTTGTGGAGTACCGAGAAGAGCAGGCACGAGTGAATATTAGTGTTGAATATTCTAATGATTTTAAATTGTCAAATTAAAATCATTTTTTTTCTTTTTAAAATTGTTTGTTTATTATATTTTTTATTTTTAATTTTATAAAATTAAAATTTTTTAAAATTGTGTTGGGTTAAATGAATATCCATTGGGTAAAAAAAATTATCCATATCCATCCATATCTATATGGATATAATTTTAAAATATCCATTTCAAGATCCAAAAGATTTTGGATGGGTATTATCCAATCCAATTGGATGGATATTATGGACATCCATTATGGAGCGATCCAATTGCCATCCCTAATAACAGCCGAATGTTGGGCAACTTGGCACTCGAGGAATCTTTTCATTTTTGAAAGAAAAATACAAGATTTCTACCTATCAGTGGCCAAACTGCCAAAGCACAGGCAAATCTTGACTCTTATAGAAGAATTCAAGCACCACTGCAATCCAGTTTGATGTAAAAGGCTCCAAGATAGCAAATGTGCACCGTCCACCTGATGGATGGTTTAAAATAAATGTGGATGCTGTAGTTAAGTACAGGAACAGATTACAGGCCTTCGAGTAATCATCAGAGATTCAAGGGGCAATTTTGTCGCTGTTGCTAAGCAACAATCCAAGTACCATGGAGATGTGAACCATGCAGAAACTGAGACTACTAGACTAGGGAGGGAAACTGCAGAGCATGCTAATTGTTTTCCACTGATAGTTGAAATAGATTCCCAAGAAATGATGAACTCAGCTTTAAACAAGAATGGTAGTTGAACTGAGATTTTTTGGATAATTTCTGAAATTCAAAATAAACTGCAAAGCTTGATGAAAGTACTAGCATATTGCAAGATGTTGTAATGGCTTTGCTCACTGCTTGCGCCAAGTCAGCTCTGAAAAATATAAATCCTGTTAGACAGTAGGTTATTTTAATAAAAGGTTCACTTTCTTATATATATATATATATATAATTCTTCTTTCATGCGGGCGCTCTCATTTTCTTTCATATAAATATACTATAAAGTTTAATAAAGTTACAAATTTTGTGAGACCAGCCTGCCAACTCAACATGCTGAGATAGTCAGCCAGTCATGTTGGCAGGTTTTCATGCCTCAAGTGAAAGGAGGTTGCAGGAATCTTTTAATTATTTGGAGTTTTTTTTTTCCTTTTTGAATTGATTATTTGGAATTGAAAGTTCCTGTTGATGATGCTTGCGCAGTTGCACTTCGGATGCCCAATATTCAATTGTCTTGTTCAATTATTTTATTGAGGTTTATTTTAGTAATGTTGTAACTTTTAAAATTATTGTTATTAGTTGTGTTGAAAAAAAAAAATTATGAAGAGAATAAGTTAAATGTTATGTTAAATTTATTTTTTAAAATATTGTAAGTTTTAAATATATTTAGTGAACTTATTATTAAGCTACTATAATAATGTAAATGACTGAATTAAATATAATAATAAATAAATTTTATTTACATATTTATAAACATGTATATAAAATATTTTTTATTCTATGTATATAATAATTGATAAGTAAAATAAATATTTTTATATTATTAATTTTTATTTTTTATATCTTGTTACCTCAATATAATTAGTAATAATAATAATAATCTCTTTAAAATTAATGATTCTATTTCCTAATTAATAAGGATGATTTAGAAATTTTCTAATATATGTGAGGATATATAGAATTGTATTAAATATAAAATTGATTCTCAAAATTAGATTTTAAAAACTACTCTTTTCCTTCTTTTTAAAATATACTGATTTTACTAAAAATAATTTATAAATAATTTTATTAAACACTAAAATTAACTATAAAAGTTTTCAAAATCACTTTTGAAGAGGGCCTAAACAGGCGATGTCGAAGTTATTTGTAGAGTTCAAAATCATTTGAATTCTGATTAGAATCATCTATTTATCTGGAAGTTTTCACTTTTCGGAGCATTGAACCTACGCCACAATTCTCACTTTTCGGCACTTCTTACGCCCACAACTGCAAAGATTAAACGTGGGCTGGACGCAACGAACCAGCAGTTGATTATTCTAGGCCCAACCACAAACAACTCTTAGAGAGTGAACAAAGATAGCAGCAAAAGTTGGGCCTGCTGGCAACGAGAACCCAGGCCGGCATTGCAGGTGATGCAATTGTTTGGGCGAGTAGTGTGACTAGTGAGTGTGCATCATGCCGTTGCCACCTTGTCTCGGAAACAACCTGAACACAAGACTACACTGGCATATGCCCTGGCGCTGCCGGCCCGCCTCTGTGCAGGAACTGGGTTTGGGTTTGAAGGATGATTAGATGAATCAGTTCTTAAGGTCCCGCAATGTGCAGTTTGATTGATGCATATTGTAAGGGCAGTCTCGGTCATCTGCACTTCTCATTTCTCCTTTTTGATGAATTTATTTATTTTTGTTCTTTGTTAGTATATTATTAGGATTTCTGAATTCTCTAATACATGATATGTTAAAAGAATGGAGCGTTATTGTTAATCTGAGAGTTGCATATGTGCTGCCGGTGCCAGCATCGATGGTTATGAAATGCCTTTGTCAACTGGTTAAGTCAGAATTGTAACTGTTGAAAGTAAGGAGGATAATGTGAATGGTCTCCATCTTCAATAAAAAGTCGAACTTGATGGTGGAAAGACTAAAGAGGTAGCACTAGTGGACATGCACCGTACAAATCTTGCAAAAGCACCGTTGGATTTTCTTTCCTAAAAAAGAGGCCTTTAATTTGATGGTTGATGATTTCTTAGACCTAAGAGCTTAGCTGTTTGAATTGAGGAAACAACAAAGTTGAGCTCTTTTCATAAAGTAACTTAAAGACTTGGTCCTACAACTGTACATATCGTTTTACGATTTGAGTGAAATTGCTGTTTACAACAACCCAACTTAGTTCTGTGTTTGGAATTGTTTGCAAATGCTGTGACTCAAGTACACACATGTACAACACTGTTCTGAATGCTTGATTACTCTACCGACTACCCAGCCTCAATGCAGATGATCATAAGGAAATGGAGCAGGACAATGATGATACATGTGGCATGTCCAAGCAATTCAGGAAAGCAATTTCAAACATTGTGAACATGCAGGGCTTGTTTTTTGTATTATTTACATGCAAGCAAAATGACACCATGAAGGGCACTTAATTAGTAGGATACTAGGAATCAGTTTTGAATGGGTGTTCACATGAACTTTGACGACTAGCTAGTAAAATGCATTGCACAAGATTAAAGCCATAGGCATTTAACATCAAGTTCTTAAAGGTTTCTAGTTGACTTCAAATTGAGAATTGTAGAATTTTTTTCTACTTTAAAAGTTTCAATCTTCCTATGTTGTAAATGTAAGCAGTAGCAGAAGCACCTAGAGTCATTTTTATCAGATGCTACGTTTCTAGGATCAGATGCAACTGTATTTATCATTTGTTGACTTCCCTTGGAAATGCAACTTATGAGATTCTAAATCTATTCAGTCTTTATATGAGCCTAACAGGTAGCATGGTATTGGTATTTAGTGGCGAATCCAGTTAGGCTTCTATGCATATCACTCATTGGAATTTTAGGCACTGGACCACCATAGTACTATCGGTTTCAAGGTGGTCCAAATGTTTGAATGTCATGGTCCTGATATTTTAATGACCGTATCCATTTTTTGAGGCATCACTTTGGGATTTTTTCTATTCATTAGTGGTCCTAAATTACCATTATGAAAAAGGCCACAGCTTTAAATCAATATGGCATGAACACTCCGTCGCAAGCTTTTTTTTTTTTTTTTTAAAGGATTATTATCTTATTATGATCAAAGTAAACAGGCTTAAATTAGTTTTTCTTTTGGAATGGGACAGCATAGTAACTGAGTTCAAACAACGGTTCTTAAAAAAATTTATCATTTGAATGTGGTTGCTGTATCAGACTGTGTTAGGTCTCTCTGTAATTCTACCGCTCCTGATGGCAACCTTGTCACTAACTGAAATTTATTGCACACAACTCCTTACTCTTTTTTGTCATTCTGCAGATAATTAGTGAACTTTTTCTTGACATTAGCTACTGAGAATGACACAATGGTGCCAAGATGGGAGGTATTGAACTGTGAACTTTGCAAATGCATGTCGTTCGTTACTTGTGCATAATTCAGAAAAATCAAAAGGATGTTGCTTGTTTTAGCTCTTGCGGCGGATAAATCTCTCTGCTGCACTATTTTTAAGTAATGACTAATAAGCATTATACTTAGATCGCTTCGAACTACACTTAGACATGATAATTTCGATGGGGTTTAGCTATTTCCATAGCTAGAGCTGCCTCCAACTGCCTCACTATTTATGTTATATCGTTTTGGTTTGGATCCCGGCCTTTCATATTGTGGAGCCATTTTCAGATAAAAAACACTAATCACAGATTTTAATTCAGGAGATATCCTATTTGTTTCTAGTTTAAGCACATGGCTTTATTGAATAGGGACTAAGTTAATTTATTCAGAAATCAACTTTCAGGCTGCACACACCTTACTTAACAAATAGAGCCGTCGCAGGAGACCAGGACAGGGCAGTCACATTTGAACTGCCATGGGACATCAACTGTGCGCATAAGGTTCACCATTGTCAATCAATGTTAAAGAAGCTTCTCATCAACATTTGTTGCTGGTTAGAATTCCTATTTTTATGTTGTTTTCCAGCATGTTCAATATATTTAATTAAACATACAGCACATAATTAAGTGGTGTCTTCCATCTTACTCACAACTTAGTGGTGTCATCTGTCTAAAATGTCTACGTGCAGATGTCAATAATTAGAAGAAAATTACTAAAAGAGAGCAGAGCCTTGTAAACTGTGTGTAGTTGAGTTTAATAAGTACTTTGTGCTCTGTTTCTTAATGAGTATATCAGTATCACTAGGAATATGATGTAGCTAGGCTGGTCCCTTACACCACCACCTTCCCCCTCCTTTCCCGGAAATTTTGTTGGGCTTCTGTAGCTTTCCTGTGAGGTTGGCCTCAGAAAAAGCTTACCAAGAAGTGGGCAATTTCTAGTTGTAGTTATTGTCTACGGAGAGAAGGGAAAATAAAATTGATTGGTGTAGGGAGGGCAATGAGAGGAGGATACTGATTGTCCGAATTCAGATATAGGTAAGTTGATGAGAATCTTATATCTTTTTAGGCGAATAAACTTTATTCAGACAATACATACTCAGGAGCTTGGTGGGAAAAAAAAATAGTTACAAGAAAGCATGTAGTAATTTTACAAAATATCAATTACAAGATTTATTATTATATATATTTTTTTTTTTTGGCATGTGAGAACAGGATTAAGTAGTTGGATATAATAATATCATACCTATCATTTTTTTAAAAATAAAATCCAAATCATTGGTGTTTTTTTGAAATTATATATTGGAAACAAACCGGTACCCTTGTTTAATACACAGTAATATGTTTTGCTTTGGGGATGGGAGATATTTTGTTTGGGACTGGAAGCAGCTGAGATTAGAGGATAAGAAAGTTTTATCAAAGGACAAAGTTGTGCCTCTCTCATCTCTAACCCATGATTGATTACTTCGCTAAAGAATTTTCTGGTTTATTCGAGTAGCATAATTTGATTGAAGAATGGAGGTTGCCGCCTGCTATTTGCCATCTGCCAATGAGACCATGGCATGTGATGGGAGCTTGAGTATTGAACACGTGGAAGTTACATGCCAATGGGTTAAGGAATGAGGATGCTGTTGTCCCAGCTGGTTTAGGAAGTACAGCAGGGGTTTCGGTATGGCAATAACAGAGAAGACAGAGACCACTCAGGTGATCAATCCACTGGCTGCTATACTGCTAGTGCAGAGTACGTTTCCCACTCATCACTATTCACTCATCACTCCTGGCTCATTCGTCGTTCAGTCTTACGTAATGCGTCCTCAACTTTTACACAGGCGTTATACCATTAGATAGATACCGTGTCTATTTCTGTTTCTCTAGCTTGTAATTAAGATTTGTGCAATGAAAGTGGTCTCATAAGTTATATGAGTAAAAAGCTTCAATGTCAGAATGATAATGTTCTGGGAAAAAGTATGTCCCTGAAGCAATTAAACATGCAAAATTGACAGTTACCTACCATGGCATTCTGGTGTTTGAAGCCAGTACTCCATAATTTGCACGATCTAGAAAGATGAGGGTTAGGAGTTAGGAACATAGGCACTTGGAAGCAGAATGTGGGGCATCAATTTGGGCCAGGACCCGAACCGCTTTTCAGAGTTGGCCCACTATCTTAGCTGCCTAATTAGATAACCATATTGGGTCCGGGTCCCGGGCCAGGGTTACTTTCCACAGTGCCAATAAGCAATAGCCGCAATAGGCAATTCCGGTGGCATATAACCCGTACTAGCGTGTACCAGTTTTATCACACAAAGTGTCGATGAAAGTCATCATAATCAGCAACTGAGGGCCCAAATAGAAAGGAAACGAATCTAATCAAACCATCATCAAAAAATGTGTATGAACATGGAAAATCTGAAATGCATTTCTTATAAATTCCATTTTCTGATTATTATTAGTATTTTTTGGTTATAGAGAAGAGAGAACAAAGAGCATCTTGCCTACACTGTGGCCATTCCCCCATGTGCAATCCCTTCTGTAAAGACGTGAAAGGGAAAAAATAAAAAATAAAAATATAGGGAAAGCACTAGTGCTATTGTGTGACATTGAAATGACATTCGTTGGTGACAACTTGAGAGCGAAATAATAATGATAACAATGTGGATTCACAGACATACTATGGTTGGTAGTTGGGGAGAAGATGGAAGAAAATATCACAGTTTTGTTAGCCCTTTTGAGGCCTCTCTCCCAGAACGGGGCTGCGAGATTGAGAGAGAGAGAGGCTGGAGTCAATTCATAAAAAGAAAAGAGGAGGGGGGTGCATTTTCTGGGTGATAGATCAAATGTCTCTATCATTTATGACCCACATTTCTCAGTCACGTTGTCATCAACCAGAAGAACCTTTAGATGGATGCTTATTCGGTTTCTCTATGATTGCACGTCTCTTTCAGAGCCATGTTGCTTAAATAAGCTAGCATATCAACCATAACCCCACCCAAGTGGTGCAATAATCATATATACCTTTGATTAATTTCTCACTTGAATCTGAAAAGCAAAAGCAAAACATGTAAAGAAAAGCTTATTCTATTATCGATTATTAGACAGTTAAGACGCCAATTTGAATGGCTCTAGAATCCTATTTGCATGTTTAAAAGCCTGAAGATTTAATATTGTTCAATGAGGATTAGTTTAGAGAGTAGTAATAATAAGAATATGATTAGAGCACGAAAGTGGCTCAACAAATAGACATGTGGTGTCTTGATTAATTTTGTCTTTTTACTTTATTTTATGATGTCGATGGTTGACGAAAGTGAGGGGTCAGTAAATTGGGAGGGGCACAGCTAATGTTATTCATTAACTGGAGAAACTGAGAAAGTGGATTTTGTGTTTAACATCTGTATGCACAATAAGAATAGCTGGTCCCTCATCAGACTAGTTCAATAGATTGACTATTCTAGCGGGTGATCGCATCAAATCAACATCTATTTGACAAAAATAAGAGAAAACGGGGTCAGGTTATTGGATGGCCTAGATCGGATGGCAGGTTCCTTGTTTGATGGCGCTCATATTTTAGCAGCAAAACAAAATAATTGGAGGCCCTTTTTGCCTCATTGAAGATACGCGTAAAAGTTGGATGAAAATTGAGATGAGGAAGTCAAGGATACCACTGAAGTTTATGAAAGAAAAGGGTAGTTTTACAGCGAGGAAAAGTTTAGAGAAAGGTGACTATTAAAGGACAATCTTTCTTATAACTTATCTTTCTCCTTTTCCTTTTGTTTCTAAGGTGGGTACACAAGCTTTTTCTAGGCCTAGATTCTGACCACAATGATTTCACGTGATGCCTCGGTGTTATTTCTATCTATAGGAATTTTGAATTCTCAGTGAGTTTGATATATTTGACCAACTTCTCTTTTATTTAAAGTTTCTAGCTACCAAAGTTCTCTCCATCAACAAACCCATAAACTATGATAACAAACCCATAAACTAGGCTACATTTACTCTACAGCGCCGTACTTGTTTGGTACATCGTTTCACTTTTTTTTTTCCCCTCTTTATGGGGAAAATTCTCAAGTTTTCATTTTTTTTCGGTTCTTAATTCCCCAAGTTCGATTTTCTATGTATTACACTCAAATGTTCGTCGGTAACATCCCAAGGCTACTTAAGAGAATTAACAAAACAAAAAGATGTACAATGAACAATTTAGAGTGTTTTATCCAATAGCGTTATATTGTGATCATTCTCCAGAAACTAGTCGTGCTACAAGTATCTAATCATGTAAAACATGTTATTGGGCATATTTTAGTTTACCTTTCAGCCTGCAGCCTCTGCACCTTGTAATTGGTGAACGCTAGCTCCATTATTGAGGGTATAAAAAGCACCAAATCTAAGTGCCCCATAAGAACATTAAGAAAATAGGAAAGAAATACCCATGCATGAAATTTTACTTGTGTCAGCAATACATGCATTCGTAATAAGTTAGTAAATTATGAGCTTAGATTTTCTTTAGGTTTTATGAGGTCCAATGAATCATGAGGACTCATATTGAGAGATGTGGTGAGTGGGATAGAAAACAAAATGCTTAATTTAGATGATGAGACATTTCATCACTCCAAGAAGCACTGAAATTAAGGTCTTTGTACATTATCGATACCTAATAACCAACCCTTTCTAAACTAAACCAATAAAATAAACTGAGCTTGTCTTTTCGGGGGAAGAACAACAAAAAGGGAAATCTAGCCTAACATATTATATTGTTATTAAGAAAGCATCAAACATTCCAAAACAATATCAAATGGGAGGAGGGCGGTGGAGGAGATGAAGATTTTGCCTGCTTTTTGGATTATGCGAATGCATGCATGCATTCTTTTTATGATCTAGACAATCCATAGACATATATATTTTATGTATACAAACCTTTTCCAATTAATTATTTTGGTTGGTTATTAGATTTTAACATATTATTTAATTTTGGGGGCTAGATTTAAGATTTTTAAGTATCCAACTTAAAAGACTAGTTTATTAAGGGAAATGATATATTCTACTTATAAACTTAAGTAACTCCCTTTTACTAGCCAATGTGGGGACACAACTTAGAGAAACCACTGCTGCTAGATCCCAGTAGTCCGACAAACTTGAGTTGTTCCACTAGTACATTTTAGCTGCACTTTTCGTTCGACATACTTGAGTTGTTCCACCACTATATTCTAACTACCCCTTTCGTCCGGTACACCTAAGTTGTTCCATCACCACACTTTGATCGTCCGACACACTTGAGTTATGATCTATTCTACTTATAAACCCAAGTAACTCCCTTTTATTACCTAATGTGAGATACAACTCAAAGAAACCAATGCTGCTGAATCTTGGTCGTCGAACGCATTTGAGTTGTTCCACTAGCACATTCTGGCTACTCCTTTCGTCCAACATACTTGAGTTGTTTCGCCACCACATTCTGGCTACTCCTTTTGTCCGACATACTTGAGTTGTTTCACCACTATATTCTGACTATTACTTTTATTCGACACACCTGAGTTATTCCACCACCACATTTTGGTTATTGGGGTCTAGCTCTTATCCACAATTTTTTCGTTCAACACATATGAGTTGTAACACTCTAAATCTAACACGTGCAAAGCACGTGAGAGAAGGATGTTACTCTCAAATCACAGTCTCTACTCATAAATACCAAACTGATATACCTCAAATTCTAATAAGAATAATCCACCAGTTTATACATCCAATGCTAAATAGTCTCCCAGAAACATAAAAGTAACAAAGTCTCAAAACCCAAATTACAAGTTCATAATCGAAATAAACTAAAAAGAAACATGAGTATGTTCTTCTTCTTATTCAAATAAAAAACAGAAACAAAAATCTCTAACTTCGACGCTAGGCACACCTCTCAAGGGAACTTAATCTGCAAAAAGTAATGACGAGGGGTGAGCCGTCAACTCGGTAAGTAAAACCATTCCTAACACATTAGGCCTATCGATACCCAAAATATATTGTAAGCCTTCTTTGAGCAAAATATATTTCATAAATCCATAAATTTCATAAAAACTATATTCCATGATGAAATAACGTATTTCAATTAGATAACGTAAATCCATAAGAATTCAGAATGTCAAAAACATAGTTACTTATTAAGGCAAATCATATTCACATGTACAGAAAATGAAAAGTTAGCTCATGTCACATAATGTCACCTATAGTCCGTTGGACCCTACCGATAGAATCGAATATTGTGTGCACATTCGTAACTTATACCCGATCTTGGTCCGCGGATATATCATATATTACGATCAGAATCAGAATCAGAATAATTACGGACAATGAGCCAAAACATAATGATTTATACGTGGCACTTTGCGACGCTTTGCGACGCTTTGGCCTTCAAGAGGTGGCCCCCATATAGTCCCAAGAGGTGGCCCCCGTACAATCATAAATAATTAAAATCATATATGAGTACAAAACATTCGTATCAATTTCATAAAAGTCCATAACAACAATTTAGGCTTGCAAACTATTTTACAGATAAAATCATAAAAGGTAGTCGTGTCATTAAAATAATTTACATATTGAAAAGCATTTATAAAATATTTTGTCAAAGAATTTAGATTTGAAAATATTTCCATAAACTGATTTTGTTACGAAAATCCTTTAATTGTCAAGGTAGTATAAAAACTAAAATCTATTAATTTTCTAAGTAGTATAAAAACATTTATACTTATAATAATAATATCAAAATACTTATATATATCCAGTATACTAGGAATGAAGTTACTTACCTCGATAAGAAAATCTTAAACTACACACCTCTAAGTCCCTAAGAGCCTTCAACACCTTAACAAATACAAAACATAACTATTAATAACTCACTCTAAGAATCTACCTTTCTAATTCATTCCCGTACAGGTCTGATCTTAGAATTTTTAACTCTTAATCTAAAACTCGGAATGACATAATATTCTACAACGCTATTCTGGACATCCATGGGTACCTCATATAAACTTTTGAAGAGGATCTGAGATCAAAAACATTTTTAAAACTATTTATTTCTCAACAATTCCAAAATTATTTTCTCATAACCTTAACCGAATAGAACAGGTTCTGAGAATGTTATAAAATGAAATACTTATCAGAAAATTATGAAATTAAAACTGGAGATACTAGACACGTATCTTAACATTTGTATAAAATTTCATAATTTTCCGAGTTCATTTGATGGTGAAAATAATTCTGTAAACCCGATCACACTGCTGGAATCGCAGTTTTCCAGTGCAGGGTTTCTAATTCGAAAATACATATTAAATTGAAAACGAAATCAAATTTGATGAAATAAAATTTATTAAGGAGGTTCTATATGTCTATTTTCCAGAATATAAATTTCTAAGAAAAATTCGTTCACAAAATATCAGTTTAAAAATCAAGATATTATGTTGTCCAGAATCATCCTATATTATGCCAAGGGTTGATTAATCAAACTCCTAATTAATCAAAACCCTAAATAAAACCTAAACACATCATATATCATGCATCAAGATCTATAAAAATAAATCTAAAATCATGCCAAACATAAACCCTAAATAGAATTTAAAAGAAATTCTTGAAGGGAATAAGGAGGGTATACATACCGTTTGCTTTGATTGAATCTTAGGGTTTGAGTGAAGAAAAAATTATGAACAGTAGAGAAGAGAGGAAATAAGAATATCGTAAGTTTTTAGGGTTATGAAAAAGGGAAATAAAAGATGAATTTATAGGGAGTCTAAGAAACCCTATGGAATTTGGAAAAATAACCCTTAAAAAAAATTACCCCATAAATAGCTCTATTTATAAGGGCAGAAGTATCATTTGAAAATCCCTTTAAAACAAAATAAAACAATGAAAAATTTGGGCGTTACATGAGTTGTTTCACCACACCACATTTTAGCTATCAAAGTCTGACTCTAATACTAATTGTTGAGGGTGTTGAGCCTAAGATTTTCATATATTTAAGTAAAAAAAACTGACTTATTAGGTGGAATTGTTTATCTTACTCATAAACTTAAATAATTCTCTTTACTAACAAACACGAGATACAACTCAACATTTAAATATAAAATTGGGCTACTAAGAAGCATGGGAAAACAGAGATTCCACTTCATTAATAGAAGAAAGTGATGCGATAACATTTCAATTAATTCAACGCCTGTTTCTCTTGACCAGAACTCTTCTGTTGCGTTGTAGAGATGGCAAAAATACCCGCTCGGTCCGGACCCGGACCTCACCAGGGTGTTGTGCCGTATTACCGCCTTGCGTATCTTAAGAGGCCTGATCACTAAACCCGAACACGGATTTTATTAAAAAAATATTATAAAATATATATTATTTTAAATATTTATATTTATTTGACTCATTTATTACACATATATAAAGTTTTAAACACTTAAAGTTTATATTTTCATGTTAAATTTTATTAAAATAAATTTAAAACTTATAAAATTACAAAAAAAAAATAAATATATACACATATAATATTTAAAAATATAAAATCCGAGTACCCGAATAAAAACTCGGTAAAACCCGATCCGGACCCAGTTCCATCCGGGCAGGGTCCAGTCATTGCAATACCCGGATCCGGCCCGGGGTTTTGCCATCACTATTGCGTTGTGCTTGTGCCACTCTTTCTTCCCATATCAATAAATACTTCAATTCCATTCCACAAAGAAAAATAAAATAAATATATAAATAATAAAATATTAAGTAATACTGTCATACTGATGCCGGATCCGGAACGACCACCGTCAACAAAATCCAAAACTTCATTTACTTGTAGCCCAAAGAGGTTGCTTTTGCTGACATCACCAGTACAGAGTCTTGTCTCAAAACTCCATTATTTTACTTTGGTTAAAGAGGACCGTACATTCATTCTTGCATTAGATAGAACCAATAAACTAGTAAATAAATCAATACGCAGCATTAACTGTACCCTATTTATAACACTCAATATCGCTGCACGCTAAAAAACAAATGGGGTTGCCCTCAAAAGAAGCCGAGGAGAGGAAATAATGAAGAGAGTATTGTGTGTCACCATCAAGAAATTGATGGTGACAAATGACGGTGGGTTAATTATTTGGTGAAATTATTAATTAGACGTTGATTAGAAGGCTTAGTTAGGGACAGTATTAATTAAAGGTGGTCAAAGACAGAATATAATGGTCTGTCAAAAACATTTCTTGGTGTCAGGGAAGGTGAAATGATATGAAAGCTCCTTTGAGTCATCATGGAACTTGCACAGAGACAGATTCATAATGAGAGAGGAAGAAGGGGGGATAAAAAAAAAAAAAAAAAAAAAAAAGAGAGCCCAGAAACAATTAAAAGTACAGCGTATTGGGTTTGATTTTGCATCACTTTTTGTGAATGTTTAAGGTTGTGTAAAAGTAAAATAAAACTGTGAAAAATCAACGCGATTTGATCTATACTACAACCGCTTTACATTATACATTGACAATGCACCAAACCCTTTAAAACTAGCAGGCAGCAATCAGTTATTACCACATATTATATGGTGTGAGTTAATGCTCTAGCCAGCTACTTTAATTGTGGGTGTCCTTGATAGAAGAGAGGAGAATTAGTGATATAGACACCATTCAAGCCGCGATGAGAATGTGCTTGACAAATGACAAATCAAATTAAAGTTAAAACAATTTATGGGGAGCTGCAAGTATATATGCAGCTAGCTGTGCAGTGCAATTGTTATATATATCTGCATATATGTGAAGCATAAACACGTGAATAAAGATGAATCTTGATGTTTCAAAAATGCCGAATGGTACGGGTTCGTAGCTTTGCCAAGCTCGCTGAAGTGTGAACTTTATGGCCTTCTTAACGTAAATGTCAGCAACTGTATCATATATTGAAATATTAGCGTATAATTTATTGCAGGAACGGACACTTGTAAGTTTTACAGCTAAGCCACGTAAACCAAGATAGCACTGCTAACAAGTAATCAAACAAAATGAAAAATATCCCCACTTAAAATAATTTATCTTTTGCTCTTAAAAACCAATGGCGTTGCAGTCAATTCATTTTGTTTTCTACATTGACTTTAATGAAGTTATATTATAATGGATAACTAATTTTCTTCTTCTTCTTTTTGTTTTTCCTCACGTTTTTCACTTTCTGGGGCGGAATATTAGATGGGTAAGAAAATTATATTCATTAATTTGATTTAAGAAGAGAAAGATATAGTGCACGAATCATGATGGTAGTGTATGAATACTGAGATTTGGTCTCTGCTAGCTGATGATTCATATTTTGAATATGTGATTGATACAGAGACCGTTGAGAATCCAAAAAAAAGAAAATTTGGTTGGGCCCTCAAGAAATCATTTTGGTAAAAATTTATTTTATTTAAAGCGAGATTAAGTAAATGCACCGTAGATTAGAGAAAGAGAGAGAAATGTGAGATTTGCTTCTTGGTGTGGGCTTATAAAAAAGCAAGATAGGATATGCTGACTGCTGAGCTGAGCCTTCTTTCAAAGGGAGATATAGAGAGAGGAAAGAGTAGTAAGAGAAGAGAAAGAGAGAGAGAGAGTTTAAAAGATGGAAGAACATCTAAATCCATTAGCTGTGACTCATCTCCTTCAACACACATTGAGAAGCTTGTGCATTCATGAGAATTCTCAGTGGGTTTATGCAGTTTTTTGGAGGATCTTGCCTAGAAATTATCCACCACCCAAGTAAGGCAACAAAAAATACACAATATATATGTGCATAGGGTTTTGTTTCTTTCAAGATAGAGAATGAATGATCATATTCTTAGCTATAAGCCTACTAATATAATTCATTTTCATTCGATAGAGCAGGCAGGCATTGTTTTATTTGATAAATGAATGTATGTTATTATATATATAACCCTTCTTTGTTTTAATTTATAGATGGGATGGTCAAGGAGCTTATGATAGGTCAAGAGGCAACAGGAGGAACTGGTATTTGCATTTTAAGTTTCTTAATAGCTAGCATCAGTAACTTACTAGGCTAGCAATATATAGCATGCTATATTTATTAAATATGTGGCAGGATATTGGTTTGGGAAGATGGTTTCTGCAACTTTGCTGCTTCAACAGCAGCTGAGATCAATTCTGGAGATTGTCCAAGCTCTTCAATTTATGGCAACTGTGAATTTCAACACTATCAAGGGCTTCAACCAGAGCTTTTCTTCAAAATGTCCCATGAAATCTACAACTATGGCGAAGGGTATGTGTGTTAAAAAACTGACTGGTACACATAAAATTTCAAAGCAAGCAAGAAACTTGATTTGATTCATCTCTATCTGGTTTTTATTTATTTATTTGGTATATACAGATTGATAGGAAAGGTTGCTGCAGATCATAGCCATAAATGGATATACAAAGAACCAAATGACCAAGAGATCAACTTCTTGTCAGCATGGCATAACGCAGCAGACTCGGTAATAATAAGCTTATATGTGTTAAAGATTCATTTCATGTTCCACTTTCTTTCAGAAAAAAAACGTGTGTTTTCTTACAGAAATATCCATCTTGTTTTACAGCACCCCAGGACTTGGGAAGCCCAGTTCCAGTCTGGCATAAAGGTATAATATTGTATTAACATTTATCATTTCTTAATAAATGATATGATGATTTTAACATGTGTTTTTTTTTAATTAATTTAAACTCATTAATGGTAATAATAATTATATAATTGCAGACCATAGCCTTGATTGCTGTTAGAGAAGGTGTTGTTCAATTAGGAGCTGTTAGCAAGGTAGTTGAGGACCTGAGCTACGTTGTTCTACTAAGAAAAAAGTTCAGCTACATAGAAAGCATCCCTGGGGTGCTGCTGCCACACCCATCGTCTTCGGCGTACCCTTTCAAAATAGATGGGTATCATGCACCAGGGGAGGCATGGCACCACTATCAAATTCAAAACCCCCTTGCAGCAGCACTACCACTTGATCATCATCATCATCATCAATACTATGATCATTTCAATCAACCGACTAGTGCAATGAAGATCACTCCTTCAATGAGCAGCCTCGAAGCTCTCCTCTCGAAGCTCCCCTCAGTGGTCCCACCTCCTGCTTCGGGCGGCTACGGCGAGTCACAGCCACCACTAGTGTCACCGTTCGTGTGCACTGCTCATCAAAGGCCAATGGAGTTCGTTCAAGCGGAGAAAGTGGCTAAAGAAGACACCGACGAAGACTACTGCAGGAGGCCTCCTGATCATGATGTGGGTGAAGGTAGCAGTTCAATGTCTGGTTATCAACATCAATTTCATCACCATCAAAATTGATTTACGATGATGTAACGAGACACAAAAACCTTGATATTTTTTATCTAGGAATCAAGCGATGCGTATCTCTAACGTCCTTAGCTTTCCCTAGTATTTTACGTCCCCATTCACCGTTTTGTCATAGATGGGTGCTTTCCTGGCTGTGGAAGCTTTTTGAAGTCCTAGATTCCTAGCATATATTATTAATATCATCATCATGTAATTCTTACTCCAGTTGATTATACAAATGCGTGTCATTTATTATGCTCTTCTTTTTCATTAAAAAAAAAAAAAAGGAAATGATTTAGAAGCACTCTGCAGTGATAATTTAAAAAAGTGCCATGTTGATAAAGTTTCATTATCAAATTTCAACCCAAAAACAAAATCCTGAGGGGGAGAAAAAAAAAACGAATACAGATATGTCAGAAATTTTACCCACCCACTGTCGGGCTACATTGATTTTTCCTCCACCACCAAAATAAGTACCGACCTATGTGGACCCAAATACATATCATTTTCGTCCAAGGAATTGCTTAGCTTGACTCCACTAAAATAATTGACCCGATGAGTAAGTTTGTCTTCAATCCGAAATAAATAAACAAAGAGCAAAAAAATTACAACCTGAACTCTTGCCTTTAATTGTTAAATAGAAAATTAAACAATCTGCCTTACAAACCAAAATCTGATTTTGATTTCAAACAAGTAGAGAATAATCAAGTGAATAATTTCTAGCAGCTCTTTCTTGTCTTTATGAGGTGTTTTAATGAAAATTTGCATTCCACTTTAATGATTAAGCGTCCTATTGAAATGCTTCAATTTTTTCCTTGAAGTGTTTTAGTAGGTCCTCGATGCTCATATTTGAATGGTCACCCTGATCTCTCACCCGGACACTAACCTGCAAACGATAAGAATCAAACTCAGATTGTTAGAAATTCAAAATCCCTACAACATATACGAAAAGAATTTCATACGAATTTTTACATTTAAGCAAGCAAGCAAGCATCATATGGCAACATGCTCTTAATTATAGGCAATTCCTAATAAAACTAGGTAGCAGGAGGCACATGGAAAATGCTGTCTCCCATGGCATTCCACATAAAATGCATGATTCCACTGAACGGTAAGATCTCAAATGCCATGATGGTGATTTCAAGCATTTAAGGCAGTCTTCTTCGTATGTCCAGATGTAAAACACCATAAAGCATGCAAGCAAAGCACACAATAAAAACTCGAAAGAACACACCATCAAAGTAAATAGAATGCCATCAAGAAAACAAAAACCACCGAAATTCAGTTTATGATAGTGGGTAGAACCTGTCCACTTTTGGCTTCCTCTTCACCAACCACCAATATAAAATTATACTGTGCCAACTGTGCTTCCCGTACCTGCAGAAAGCCCATCAGTGAAAAAGCAACAAAAATTGTATGCCATACACTAAGTTAGCATATTGGACGAATAGCATATGACGTGCAAATAATGGGGCAGGTCAATGATTTATATTGCATTGTAGAAAAGTGTAATATTTATATTGTTGATGCCAGCAACCAACTCCTCCCAACATGAGAATACAACTTCAATATATGTACTCCGGACATGTACAAAGCTATTGGGCTGGCAGCAGAAATTATTATCATGAGCGCCAAATTCTTCAGTAGAACTGAAGAATTTTCAAGAAACCATGTACAGTGACTATTCAGCACAAGACAAACATTTTTGTAAGCCCATAATACATTCTTAACTAGAAAAAGGAAGTGAACTATACATTGTGTAAGATTACCAAGAGCAGTATACAGCAGATAAGATTACCAAGAGCATGGGGCAGTAGAAATAATGTGGATTTTTAATTTCAAAGTTCGAGGTTGTAACCTTTTTCTGAATCTTTCTGTCTGTTGTATCCACATCAACATAATAACCGGCTCGATAAATATGATCCCGCACCTATTAAGTAAAAAAAAAAAACTTTAGAAATAAATCAAACCAGTTAACATATTACTTATAGAGTACAAAAGAGCCATTATAGTTGAGAGTTGAAACCATTAACTTATTATCTTCCTCTACCAAGTCGTCCAATCACAACTACTAATCCATGCAACACACAAATTGAATATAAATTTAGTAAGTTTCTTGGTAACTATCACATTATAAAAATGATGATTCATAACTGAATTTACAGTCACTGAGGAAGCTAACAAAGATTCTTGGGTGATTATACAAACATACCATAAATGATAAGCCAGGCAAAACCAAAATCATCACTCGTCTGTAAAGAGTACATATAGCATGATACAGGAATGATTTAAGCCAGTCCCAGCTTATCAGTGGACAAGGATATGCAGAAATACAAAAGTATAGGAATCCAGAAGCTAGATGATGATGATATCAAGCTGATCAGGCAATAAGCATCCAAAAGAAATAAGGTACACTACCTGTGAAGCATATGGTTGGGATTTCTCTGACACAGGGCAAACAATTGCTTGACGTGGACTGAGCCAAAAAGGCCACTTCCCCTTGTAATGTTCCAACAGTATAGCAAACATACGTTCAACAGACCCCAATATCGCTCTGTGTATCATAACAGGTCTCTCTGTCTTGGCTTCATCTTCCGCTGAGTAACCCAAATTGAAACGATCAGGAAGCTGAAAGTCAAGCTGTAACACAGGCAAAATCTATATATGTGATGATTCTGCAACACAATATAATGGATTAAAAGCACAAGCAAAATAACAATGAATATTGAGAACCTGCAATGTAGCACACTGGAATTTCCTCTTCAATGCATCAGATACACTGATATCAATCTTTGGTCCATAAAATGCTCCATCTCCTTCATTTATCTGGCACAGCATGCAAAAACAGAGATGACTGAAAACCTATGTAAAACTACTGATGACATACTCACCAACCATGAAAGGTTTTCTTTTTTATACTTTCTGAAAAATAACCACAGAATTCTCATAATGCCGCTGATATTTTTCTTTCAGAAGGGAAAATAAGCATTTCAAGTGGAGAGACATTTTATATCATCAAAGATAATTTTTCAAAACAAAAGGGCAGCAACACTTAGCTCGGCAATTTCATATTGCAATTCAATTGGGCAGAAGGCAGTGAGGATAATGACAATATGACAACCACCATCACCCAAAAAAAATATGAACAAATGTAAAAAACTACAGGACTAAATAGATTCACCAACAAAAACTACTTCAAAATAGACTCCAAGAAACTCCACCTATGAATTGACTGAATCTCACAAAAATATTAACCTGCCATGGCTTCCCAAACTCATTCAATGCTTCTGTAAGAGCAGCTTCGGCTTTCTCCCAAGTTGCCAAGTCCCCAAGATACTTTTCAGGCCTCTACAATTACAGATATTTGTAACAAAAATAAATGAACATGATCCATTTCAACATAATGATAGGATATATGGACATATGATTGTATCATGGAACCAATACAGTCTATTTACACACGCACGTACACGTGCAACAAAATGATAGACAGATATGCAAATATCCTACATTTCAGCACACAAAGGATGGCTTTCTAAAATAATTACCCTGTATATAAAATTATAGTACAGAGAGTAGGATGCAGATCATTTATTTCAACGCAATCTGCCTACCCATTTGCCCACAACAACCACCACACAGACATGCATTGAAGTGCAAATATGGATACAAGGAAAAATTGGAAGGGACATACTATCAACAAGAAGTTTCAAGAAAACATCATAAACATTTCAGGAATATGAGATTAAGTTTGATAAGAAGAAGGTATCATACAGTTGATAGCTTCAGCTCATATGTGAACCCGAATATTCTGTAGACATAATCAATGAACTCTAGGACACCCCTTACTTCGTCTTTTATCTGAAAAAATGAACCACAATGGTTAGAGAACATCTACAAATAAGAAACTCATGATAGATATCAATCAATTTCAACTCACCTGGGACTCCCTGCAGAAAATATGAGCGTCATCCTGTGACAACATGCAGATTTATCTTCATCAAATAGGGTAAATTCATGCCAGAAAATTATATAGCTTGAGACAGAAAGTAGCTTATGATTTATACAAATTAACATAATTATGAAAAGAAAACCGAGAGAAAATGTATGTATTTAGTTCCAAAAGGTATATAAAACTGAGAACCCCAGACATAAGAGTGCAGGCCAGTCCCAATTTGACTATAGATTAAACTATAGTAACAATATAACACATCTGAAAATACCTGCTGAAATCTCCTGACACGAGTTAATCCTGTGAGTGCTCCACTGGCTTCATTCCGATGCAAGACCCCAAAATCAGCCAGTCGCAGAGGTAGTTCTGCAAAAGCATGCTAAACAATCAGGAAAGAATGGTGCCAAAGGGAGGTTGCAATTGGATGACCTTATACTATATATAGCTAGAGAGAGAGACAGACTGAATATATACTCCGTCATAAAGTAGTGTTTACATTTTGGATTGGAGTGGGAATCCTGGGATTAGGAGTGTGGAGTGGGAGTGGAAGTAGATTGTTTACTTACACTGGAATAGGAATATAGAATCCAAATCAGAATCCAATTTATGGGTTTACATTATCTTAGATTGCGAGTAAATGGTTTCAAATTACACTTTTACCCTTATTTAATAAGTTGTAGTTTTCAATTACAAATTAATAAAAATATATTTGAAAAATAAAATATTTATTTTATTATATTTGTAAATTAATAATAATTATTAATATTCTTAATTGTGTACATCACAATTTTTTATTAATTTTAATTTTAATTATGTAAATTAAAAATTATTGATAAGAGCAATATAAATGAAACATTATTGTTAATAATATAGTACAAAATCAATATTTTCATAGAATAAACTATTTTTATTATTAATTATTAATATTAAATAAATATAATACTATTATGTTTAAATAAATATAATAATATTATATTTTCAAATAAAAATAGTATATAGTAATGTTATTAATTATTTATGAATATAATAATATTCTTTTTAAATAATTTTAACTTAGAATCAATGTAAATTATTATTTTTAATAAATATAATTTATAAAATAAAATAATAATATTATCTAAATAAATATGATATTATTTATTTATTTTATTAAATATAATTATTAAATATAATAAAATAAAGGTCAAAAAAGGAAGAGAACTCCTCACTCCCACTCCAGTGAGTAAATATAGCATAATAGTTTTTCCCAATTCCTTATCATGTCACTCTCCAATGCACTATCATACATTCAATGCACTAATGCATGATACAAAAGAAGATAATACAGTAAGCATCTGGTTTTATTCCCAATTAATATAGACAACAATCTTAATCATCAGAAACAAACGTTATGATGCTAATATACTAACCTTCTCCCGTATTAACAACATAATAAGAAAATTCTTGTTCAAACATAGCAACTTTCCAAATTTAAATCAAATGCAAAGCAAACTTTAAGCAACCATCAATAACAGCAGGTAAGAACTCCCACAGTGAATATGAGTGCAACAGGGAAAGTAGAAATATCAATTCAATAACAAGAAGCTTTCTAGACACTTGCATAAAAAGACACCAAGGCATGAAATGATAGCATAGCAGAGTGTTAACCTTTACATTTACAAAATATATATTCACCAACACTGGAATATGTTCCACTCAATAATATCAACATTAAGAATAGGAAAGAAAAAACACAAAAATAATTCATGTCTAACTCCATACATTCAGAATCAATTAAAGTGAAAGAACTGCAAAGAAAAAAATATTGTTTCAAGAATAAAAAATTTGATGTCAAATGAACTTACCTCTGTATGAACGAACTTTATGGTCAAACATCAAGCAGTGCCCTGGGCAATTCATTGGTTTCAAACCAAATTCTTGTTTTTCAATCTGTATCAAAACTTCAGTATCAGCATACCAAAGAAGACATGATACAGTATGATAATAAATGACAACTACTTTGCTTTGCCAAGAAACTTATAAGAATACATTAAATCCAGAAACAAGCAAGCGTATAGGCTAATATATTCGGAACCCAGAACCCAATTTAGATTTCGAACTTAATTCAAAAGCCGAAAAGACCACGCAAGAACACTGGTAATCCACCAGAAACTCCACATTTCATGACATACGCCCCTTCCCATGGAAAAACTATATATGCTAAAACTGAACGCCATTTTGATCTGAAAGCTTCGACCAAAGTACAGAGATTGCAAATTCACCCTACCTTTGTAACACACGAAAATTGTATGAGCTACCATATGTGTAAGTCAAGGCGTACCCATGGCCTAAATTAAATATTTCTGTTATGGAAAAATTAAACATAAAAATTTCATAAATAAAATAAAAATACAACCAAACAAAGGGAACATTATTAAGAGCATTATCCCTAAAAATTGGTTCTCTCAACAAAAATAATTATTAAAAAAGGGTAAAAGATAAGTGTGTGTGTGTGTGTATATGCGTGCGTGCGTGTGTGTGTGTGTGTGTGGACACTTCAATCTCTGTCCAAATCAAACCCCAACCAGGTTTAAAACATCAGAGAATAATAAGTTAAAAACCCTAATAACATAAATAATAAGCTTTTATGAATCGATAATAGCATACAATTTTCTTTCCTTAATTGGATAATAACTAGAGAAAATGGAGTAATGGATCATTAAGAGGGGAGTAGAAATGGCTGGGGAGAGGACCACAATACATGCTATTTGCTTGGTGAGTGATTCAGCAAAGGGAAGGTACCAACTATAAAAAAATTGGAACATGTGTGTTATACATACAGTGGCAATTTTGTAAATATAAACAAACATATTAATAATATTTTTTTGCGACAGACTGGGCTATAGCATGGTCTACCCCACTAATAAGTCTGCCACTGGCTTAAGTCGCTCCCATAAAAGTTTCTCACTTACAGAGCTTTGAACAAGTTAATAAACAGTCCCTAAATTGCATTTAATGTGTATATGAATGATCATCTTTCCCATATGGGCCATATCCAAAAGAATTAAGGTTACTAAGTCCAGCAACAGATGAGACCCACCCATGCATGGACAATAGAATGAAAACATATTTCTCACACTTTATACTTGAGGATAGAATAAAAACTATGCAAAAAGCTTACATCAATTAAAAACATATTCTCCTTGTAATTTGCAGCATGACCAGATGTTTCCCAGAGTTTCATATTATACATATTCGGTGATATAACCTGCCAAAACTTGGTTAAGTTAGGTTCTCGTTTATAAAGAATGCATTTCATACAAAGAATATGATCAACAATTGATTTCTAACCTCTTGATAACCTCTTTCCCAATATTGCTTTTTAATAAACTCCATCAATTTGTTGTAAATTCGAGTACCAAGAGGAAGGAAGAACCAGCTTCCTGGGCTGAAATTCATAAAAGATGAACAAATTACTATCATGGACAATCTTGACATGTTAAGCAAAGCCCAATTATCAACTTGTGTAGTACCTAAGAGGGTGATTAAAGAAAAGCTCTTGTTTTTTTCCCAATTCTCTGTGGTCATATTTCTCTGCCTCCTTAAGCATTTCAATATATTCCTGGACGAAAATCAACATTAGTCAGAGCAGAATGTCATTTCAAAGCCAATGAACAAAAAGATAATCCAAAAGACCATTTTCTTGTCTTTGGAATACAGATCACAGTCCAAACTAATCCCTCCAACAAATTTAGGACATCCTTCATGGCTGTTTCAAAAATAGATTTAAACTTACTTGAAAAAGTAAATGTATGTCTCATCTTTTTTAAATTTCACTCACAAAAAATTATATCAGACAAAGACCATCCACCCATTTACTCTACAAGTCGTAGCAAAAATTTTCAATGACTTTTCCATATATTTTGTTTTATTAGTAGCAAGAGGGTAACCAAATTTCCTCCCCACCCATGTGAAAGGGTTCGAACCCCAAATCTCTTGTACCACCACAACTCATCTAACTAATTGAACCACCTAGAACCTGCACTTTCTCTATGCCCAGTACTTTAACAAGAAAATTGACTTGTATATTTTCATGAAACTCTCATACACGCACAAGATATTACGGGATGTAATAATACATAAAAGTAAGTCCCATCCAACAATCGGGGGGGGGGGGGGGGGGGGTGAGGGGGAATCGTATTCTTACCAATCTTTGATTTAACCCAAAAGTTTGACTATTCCATAAATTTCTTAATGCATTACACGTGCATATCATTGCATTTCAACCAACAATGAATTATTAACATAAACAAATAAAAGGCTGGAAGCATTCACTACAAATTTCTATAACCGTATGCGCATTTATACTCTGGAAATATTTATAATTCTCCTCAGACTACATTCACTTGAGACTAGAGGATATCTAAAATGCCTATCCAGTTAAAGTAACACTGAGTTTCAAATGGAGAAAGAGCAAAACCCTGAAATATTCAGCAGTTTGACTAAGCAGCTGATGCATCTAATAGTGCACTCAGTGTTATGCCTTAATGTGGCATGCGGCCTTAATCGCCAAATCTGACCACACTTAGCGCCTAAGTCAACGTAAAACCTGAAAACCCTAACTTAAGAGTGAAGCACATGCCAAAGAGAAAAGAAGAAAGTACAGAGAATAAAATTAATTGTGGCGTAGAGCCTGTTGTATTATTGCCAGCAAAGAGGTCTTTATATGCAAGTTTAGGTACACTACAACTATAAGGCATCCTTATGAGACCTTATCTATTGAGAAGAATACATGCTAAAAAGGCAAAACAAAATCTATGCAGGATTCACTTTAGGAAAGCCTACTCCTAGTCTAATTGGGAAAGTATCTACCTCCTAAATATGTACAGCACTGTCCTAAGCAAGCTAGAATACCTAAAAGCCCAAAACAGCCCTAAATTAAGGTGCTGTACGTGAGCTTTACACCGGACAACAGTAAGGGCATGACAACAGGCAGAACAAATGTATCTACCAGGAGCCAGAAGCAGAAATCTACCTTCAACCGTTTCTTATCAGGGTATGATATTCCATAAACTCTCTGTAAACTCTCACGATCCTTGTTCCCCCTCCAATAAGCCGATGAAGCCTGAATTATAAATCTTTGAGCATAACAAACACTGGCAAATATAAGCTTTAACATTCACACGAGGCATCACCTTCAAACACCCAAATCCTTTCACAAATGATGTATTTGGTATATGAGGTCCACGACACAAATCAACCAAGGGACCACATCTGTACACTGTGATAGTTTTGTCAGCAGGCAGATCATTGATTATTTCAACCTAATTACGAAAGGAAAAAGAATCAGAAAAAGGAAAAAAAAACTAAAATGAAGAAAATTAAACAAATAAACATATGTAGGGAAATAATTTGGAAATATTTAGTTTCAATGACGTAAGAATTGGAAGACTAGCTGACCTTAAAATTGTTGTCAGAAAACATCTCAAGAGCCTGATCTCTTGTAACTTCAATGCGCTCAAAAGGCTGCTTTTCCTGAAACATTGAACAATCAAATTATTTAGTAACATGAAGTAGGGCACCATTCTCCACCATTGGAAGCAAAAAAGAAATCAAAACATCAAACATCAAGTCTTTGCATTCATAAAGAAAACGACTGCTGATTTACAAGTACTAGAAAAATGTTGTCTGAGCAGTTAACTAATCAAAACAAGAAACCAAAAGTACTACCTTGGCGGCTTTATCTGCTTCTGACTCAATTGACTTGAAGTGATCTGGATTCAAGCCCAAGTCCCCATAAAATGCATCATAATAGAAACCCTGCAAAAGAATACCACATCTTATAAGAAGAGAACCTGATTTACACATCATAAGTAGCAATAAAAAAACTCATGACAATCTAAACCAGCAAAGCAACGATTGTGCAATTTTCCATTTGCAGACATTTCTCTTATTCATTTCAAGAGAGTTCCAATAATAACTCAATACAGAATTGAAATTAAACAGCATCAAACGATTGGAAGAAAAACATTATGCTTATCTTAACTGTAACAATTTTCCAGCGCTTTGACAAACTAATCTGTCTAATCATGGAAAAAGAAGATGCATAGAACTTGAAGATACAGAATATTACTCTAAAAATGGAAGCTGAACTGACGTGATACAAAATGTAAAGCTTCACACACGTGGTAGTGACAAGAATTATAACAAATAGCATCACCCTATTGAATCTCATCTGAAGAATATCTTGCATTCTGAATACTAAAATCATTTTCATACAATCACATTCTCATAAAACAATCAATGAAGGTATAGATAGATTAATTCACTCAACAAATTCATATAATACAAAATAATAATAATAATAATAAATGAATAAATAAGTAAATTTATAAGTCTCAAGATTAACAATGTTATCAAACAAAGTACCTCTCCTCTTGTTGTGCACGGCCCGATACACAACTTACAACCATACCGCTGCTCAATTGCCTACACCAGCAGCAAAAGACAAGAAAACAACATCAAAATTACGGCACAATTAACCCAACCCACAAGAATAAAAGAAAACTCAAGTCATAATACCTGTCCTAGAATGTGGGCACTAGAGTGCCAGAAAGTATCACGGCCTTCATCAGTATCAAAAGTGAATAACTTGAGGTCACAATCGGCCTCTAAGGGTCTAGTCATGTCCCACAAAACACCATTCACCACAGAAATCAAAGCATTGGCCGCCAAACTCTTCGAAATTCCCTGAGCAATATCCATAGGCGAAGTCTCCCATCGCTTGCCTTCTTTCACAGACCCATCGGGCAGAGTAATCCTAAAAAATAAAAAAAAATAAAAACAGTTACCCATTAAAGAAATAGAAGGAAAAAAACCAGAAAGAAAATCATCAAGAAAGAAAGGAAGAAAAAAAAAGAAAAGAATTACTTGATGGGATCATGGGGAAGAGACTGGAGGCGGGCTTGTTGTTCTGACTGAATAGACTGGAAGAGACTGATACGTTTGGGAATGACATTTTTGAGATACTCGTCGTCTTTGACTTGATTTGGAGACGGCATCACGCAGATGCGGCGGAGACTGGTGGCGGAGGAGGGTTTAGTGTTTTGACAGCAAAAGAGTTGAGAGGAAATACGGCGGCAGTTGAATGTAAGCGTTGCCAAGATTTTAGCACATTGCAGCATATGGTGTCAAGTTGTGAGCTAACTAAAAAGAGCCTTTGGGGTTTCTATAATTCTTCTCTCCGGTTTTACGATTACGCTCCTTGTATATTTATTTTCTTTTTCTTTTAAATAAAACTTATTATAAAGCCTTTGCTGAGCGTTGTGTACTTGTACTTGCAAATCTATGCTTGTTCTAATTTCATCCAGATCCCTAATTTATTACGTTTCCTCAAATTAGAATATAGTTTGTCCATTGTACTTAAATATGTCCCTCAGCCAGCCTTTCCAAATGACATTACTGTGTTATTAAGTTTGACCGAAATCCATAGTAAAGCTTAACAATAAGCTTGGACTACAGGACCTACTTCATACAATGGGCACGCTATGTTATCATATTGACAAACATATAAGAAATAAGGAATCTAGATGCTATTATTCTATTTCCACTTGGCTAAATATAATAGAATATTATCGGTTTGGAATACTGTTATAGTTAAAACCGCTATTGGCTATCTGAACACCTTTATTCAAATGCTCTTGACGAATAAATCCTTTTTACTCTACTTGTTTAATCTATCTTTATTCTCTAGGGCAAAAATCGAAGGTAGCGTGGACTATCAAACAAATGGGCTCAGACTGGGGGCTTGTACGGATATGTATTGGGCTGAATCAACAGTCAGAAGAGTAGTGATATGTAGCCCCATCGCTTTATCTCATTATCCCCCAGTGATAATTTTACGTCAACTCTCATTTTGCCCTTCTATGAAATTACGAAAAGGATAAATATGTTAATGATATTGTCTGTTCTAAAATCAAAATTCCAACTGCACACAATAAATATGTTATAAAATTTTCCCCCTCCTTTCAAACTCTTCATATTTATTATCAATCTAGTATCTTGACCTTTTTCAATCTATGGCTCTCATCTATTAAATTGATTTACCAAATTTAAAATAATTGTTATAAAATCTATTAATTAAGAACACAATCATATAGCAAAGAGAAAAAAAGAAAACAAATAAGAGACACAATGTGTGTAGAGAGGAATTTTATTCAATCTCTTGTGTGTCATTTACACTTCCAAGTGTATACAAATGAGGAGTAAAAGTCTCCTTTTATAGTGATACAACCATAAAATAGTAAGTAATACATCTTAATTGTAAGAGACATCAATCCTTAAATTAAAGAGACAGTGGGAGTCATAAGAGATGAAAAATTACTTGTGAGGAGATAAAAGGATGTTTTGATGAACATCCACATAAATTATAATTATTTCATAACAATAATTCGTTTCTTTTTTTTTTTTAAGAGTAATTACATTTATTATCAATAAGCTAGTGTTTTTGAGTTTAATAGAGAGAGATATGAATAAAGATAACAAAACTTCAAAAAACTTACCACCCATTCAATTATTTAAGTAGATGAGATAAGGAGATTGCAAAAGGATTTAAGAGTAAGAAAGCAGGAAAAAAAAATTAAAGGTACAAATAAGAATAGTATTAATTTAGAGAAAGGGTATTTTTGCTATTAAATAGAGTATAATTGAAGATGAAGATTTTAAAAAAATAATAAAGGCGTGTTAGAAGTCCGTCTCTTTTGCATATTCGTAACATGTTAAAGCACTAAACTATCATCATCATATTCAATACTTACGCAACATTATACTTTTGTTTAGTATTTATAAGGAAAAAAAAAAGTCATATATGTATTATTTCTGCATGAATATACAAATGTATTATTTGGAGGTAACGGTTGAGACTTTGATGGTAAAACAACAACACAAGGGTTGAAATAGGACACCAATTTAAAGGATCAGGATCCTCTCCTGATCTGATTTTTATCTGAGCAAAACCTATTAATATGATTGGTAGTTAATAAATTAAAAAAAAAGTAGTTAAATCCTAATCATCCACTAATATTAAAATACATGTGACACAAAATCTGTAAAAGATCAGCAGTACTCAGATCAGGAGAGAATCCTGATCCTAATTTAAAACTAAAATTATTTAATGTTACAACAGGAAGACGCAAGTGGGTACATGTGCAAGCATGTGCAGTCCGTTCCCACCACTTGGTCCGGCTATATAAAATAACCCAACGGTATTTCTCACTCGCAATCACTTTTCTCCTTAATTACTCCATCGTTTTCAATCCTCACAGCACTAGAGATCGTGTTATATATTCATACAACAACCCGACGACGTCTTATAGGATAACTTAAAAATAATTATATTAAAATCAAATTCCACATGTCTTACTATTTTAATTGACCATTTGTTTTACCCCCATTGCATAGGAAAATTTTTTAGGCTCTTGCTTAGCCATGGAATATTTTACAGCTGTAATCGTAAATCTATATGATATTTGAATAATAGTATTAACAAAAATAGTAAATGTTTTATATATTTTATACCAAATAATTATGGAATAAAATTAAAATGTGCTATTAAACACTAGAAAGCCACATTTCTCCAATAGAAGCTTAACTCACATGCTTCATTTCTCTACACATTAAAATAAATAAATGGAAGCAACTCAATCAAAATAATGATCCAGTGGCATTAACTTTTTTTCCCTGTGAGTGGGAATGATGAGGTAGCGGCATGTAGCTTGCTAACTGTGAACCAGCTAGCTATATAGCTAGATTACTGGTGAGATCGTGCAAAGTATGGCTGGGTTTTAGCACAGTGTTTACTATTTTGATTCTGATTTGGGTTCTATTTTTCATTAAACGGGAGTGAGGGACCCAATATTTTGTCCGAACTCAGCTAAAAACATCATGCATCACAGAACAGATATTGTATATGCTTCTTAATCTTGAAGCATTGCAATTATTGGGAAGTGATGCAGCATATCTTCCTTTCGCAAAATAGTTAACACGGTTCAAATTATAAATATGAATTTAGTGTTGAGATGAGTTGTGCTAAGCTTTTCTTTTACACATATTAATTTTACACATATATTCTTAAATTATATGTCATAATTCATGAATACCATAAAGCTCATTAAATCTATGTCACGAGTACAAAAAGTAATTAAATGCATTCATCTTCTATTGGATGTATGTATTTTCCTTTCATCCATTTTGTCAATAGCTCTTTTGCCATACGGTTAGACATGCCTAGAGCTTTGTGACCTTCATGTGTCTTTAGTAATGTTCGTAATTGGGGGTAAAAAAAAATCTTAAGTTCTTTTGCTTTATATTTTGCTGTCAGTCATCCGATGTGATCCTCTGTACATATCAATTAAATAGGTAAGTAAAAGTTTGTATGTTAGAAGGTACCTAAACAACACACATACACACACATAAGTGTTATTTTTCTCTTATTAATTCTTATAATCGTTTGCAACGTATACTAGATACTATGGAAATCGATCTCCATTCATACAAAATTACAGTGTGTATGTCTCCTTTAATGAACGGTCAAGAGATCAATGAGTTGGCAAACCACATGCACACTATATTCTTATCATGTAACGCCGACGAAAGCAAATCAATTCATGCTCGTCATCAACGACGCACATGATGTAGTTCACAAAGCATCAATCCATCGACCCATTATTAACTGATTGATCACTTGCTGCGCAAATTTCAGCTGACGCTTTCAGTCCCAGGAGTATTTGTGGCTGCCACTAAGGCAACAACATGCACAATTACTGGCAATTAGTTATAAAAGCATACATAAATTCTCAAATGGTCCTCATTAATAAATAAACCATTAGCCCTAGCAAGGGTTAGCTAACATGATATATACATCCAGCAAACAAGCCCCTGATGAAGGTTTGTATCCATCTTTTGGAAAGGGGCCTGTGGCCAAATATGTATGATACTAGCTAATTAGTGGATTCGGACCTGATTAAAAAAGTATTAAGGTAATTAAAAAAACTCAAACTAACCAACGAGGTGTTGGTTCAATTGGAGCCGGCTGAACCCCTAAAGGCTTGATTGGGTTTACTCCCCAATTCGAGTCTTGGGAGTCGCCCTCGTTGGGAGGGCTTTATTGGCACCCGGTCCGAATCCAGAATAGTCGGAGCTCAATGTGGTCGCCAGATATCAGATGGTTAAGACAAAAAAAAAAAGCTCAAACTAATTTGAGGAATTCAATCCAATAAAAGAGCTAATTATTTAAACTGTGTAACGGGTTATAAGAGCTAGCTTTTTTTTTTTTTTTCTTTTAACATTTCTTTCTCTTTTTCAATATCTAAGAGAAATCGCTATATCAAAAAGTGTAAAAAATAATTCTCAACGCACGATCAATTAATAAAGGTATGAAAGATTGAAAACTCATAAAAGCAATCGAATGTGCAGGAACAAGGCACATGCTGATATTGCTGTCATCTTCTGTGCATTAACTCTCCCCACGAGCCCTAACACATGCATATCCGGGGTCGCACACACACAATGACACAAACCCCTTATTGCTTCGATAGCAACTGTATGTATGCTCCGATCCGATGACTCGATGAATTTATAGACACATGTATAAGTACTTGTCAAACCACGAAAGTCATCATCATCCTTCACATGGCATGGGTTTTAGAACTGTACTCCTCGTGAACCCTGGAAGTTTCTGAGGCAAGATCCGCTTACCTAGCTCGGGGACCGCTAGCTAACTAGCTAGCTCTAAACTGTTCTTTTACGTGCAAACAACTTGTGCTTTTAAATTTAACCTTTATCTGTATGTGCCATTATCTGCTTTTGTGCAATCCTTACAAGTTAGAAGTCGACCCTTTTTGTGTAATGGCTCATTTGCACTTATATATATATATGTATAATTATTGGTGGGTTGGTTTTAACTTTTATGTTAAGCTCATAGCTTGCCGTGCATGGGCTCGACTGGCTTGTGCTTTTGCTAGCTGTATATTTACAGAAAGCATTTCTTTAATTTGCATAAGCACTTCCAAAATCCAAATGGATATAGTTATATATAGTTAACTAAAGCTCCGAAGTTAAAATGGTTCTAAATAAGGAGAATGATTATTAATGACATGTGAATATGATGCTTGTTATATTTTGCACCGACAAAGCAGGCATGAGAATGGGTAACATGTTTTGCTAGCTCCACCCATATGCATAATTCGAATTAATTATCTATGTACTTGTGTAATCGCAAGTCAGCTACAGCTTTAATTCTTTTATTAGAATGATTTTGTTTGACGAATCAAACGCTAGAAAGATTATAATCTTAATCAATAAATAAGTAAATATCATAAAACAATGCATCGTAAGAGATCAACAATAGTTGAAAATTTTAAAGAACATTCTTAGTTGTCCCCCAAGCCACAAACTAGGGATCCATCATCCTAGACGAATACGAAGTACATAATTGTTTATTAGTATCATAATATAAAATATTTTAATTAGTAACTTTCACTCCCGCCACGTGCGTGGCTCTTATTTATTTTATACGTATTCTATGATTACAACATTAAGGATCTGTAAAAATTCAATTTAGATAAATAAACCAAATTAATTTAAAAAAGCAACAGAAGTTAATTTGATCAGTGTGCTTGCATCAAAAAATGAATATGATACAGTATTGTTCTAAAAGTTTGTTTCCCCAATTTTTTTCCAGAAAAGTTTGAAGAAAGAAATTGAATGGTATCACCATCATTAAATGCAAATGCTTCATATTCACTCTTACAAATTTCATAAAACGTGCAAGTAGCCTAATACAATACAAGTATAAATAATGATAAGAGAAACAAAATTTGAAGTTTAAGGGGGGAAAGAGGGGGAAAAAAAAGAAGAAGGTCCAATTAATGATTCGATTACAAAACATTGAAGTGTGGATCATGTTGGGATTATGTGCTCTTTTAAAGCATATTAATTTATTTTCTGATTAATAAATTATTTAAGATATTTTCAATTGCATAAATATATTGAAAAATGTCCGTTTAATCATATTATATGTATTTATGTGATCATCATATGAATTCACAGAAGATATAAATACAAGTTATCTTATGATTAAATAAATTAAGTTCGCAGTTGATAAATATAGTTGGGCGCTCTATTTATGTTTAGACTGTAGTAAATTCATTGAATGATCTGCCTTAATCATGTATGAATTTACTGATGTAGTTTGACTGCATTGAGCTGGATCACATATGAGATTTAATTAACCTTGAAATGATTGTCAAACTTATTAAATCTCATAGGCATTGATTTTACTGTAATCTTAATCTTGAGTTAATTATGATTTCATGATTGTAATTATTTTTCCATTTGAGTTACCAATGGGCATGACACATACTTGTGGTCAAGACTACCCGATATCTTGGTGGGAACAATTATGAGTATTTGAGTTATAGATTAACAATATAGAATTTGTACGACACATCTCTTGATGAGTTTTCGGCACTTAATCATAGAATTATCTGGCCAGAGTGTGTCAACATATTTAGTTTGTTGAAAATGATCATTAGAGAAAACCAGTAAGTATCAAGGAATAAGATGTAATTAAATCGATTGGACTGTTGAGATGTCGATTTAATTAACGATGTGGTACAAAGGATTGAGCAGTAAAGAAATGAATGTGGCTTGAGACGAATTATTATTCTAACATACAATTATGGAGGTCAGTTTTAATCTTATAGTAGAGTAGAGTTGGAATTAAATTATTAGGCTTGTTTAATTACAAGCTTAATTGTTGTATCCACTATTGTATGTTCCCAAATGATCCCCGAGTTAGCTCATTTAATTGACTGCACCACTACTGGATTAATAAGCAAGATAACTAGCTATTTTGGTAAAAAACATAATTATATTATTTAGTGGGAAGCTCCATTAATATGCTTATATATAAGGGGCCTTATGTTATTTTACAAGGTGGGCCCCCTATGGAAAAAAGCAAGTAACGTGACTATATTTTGGAGCCTAGGGTTTCACTAAAGGGAAATATAAAAAGGCTTATTTTCTCCCAAACTAGGGGGCAGCCACTTCATACGGATCAAAGAAAAATATTTTTCTCTCTAATTTTGAGAGAAAAATTTTCTCGTGCTAGTTGTTTTAGTGATGATAAAGGCGCCCACACGTTAAGTGCAGATCAAACCTGAGTCATAACCTGGAAGATTATTGGTGACAGTTCGTGATCTAACAGGCGTGGTGGTGACGGATCGTGATCTAACAGGAGTGGTGGTGGCGGATTGTGATCTGGGAGCCTAAATCATTTTAGCGGAAAAAGCCAAATCGGATTTTCAAGGTACTATTTCTAGATTACAAATTCTTATATATTGTATGAGAGCGATCATAAAAATTTTTTTATAAAAAAACTGATTTTTCTCCAACAGATCAAACATATAATAACAAACTTTCCTTATATTTAGGGCCAATATACGTGGCGTGGTTGGCAAAATATCGCTCACACGCCCTCACTACTTAAATTATCGATTCATTCAAATTTGTTTACAGCATAAGGAGTCAATAATTTACTGCTCGAAAGAAGGAGAAAACGATTTCTTATTTTCTCACAACTAATATATGTATGTCATTTCAATAATGCAATAGGAAAAATCTTAGAATACATTAGAGGTAATACAACCAATTAATGTATGTATGAAATATGTATTTAGATTTAATATAACCGCACTGGTACGATAGTTTTTCACTATATATATATATATATATATCATGATTTATTTATTATATGATTGACATGATACTTCTGATATATTATAGAATTTCTCAATAAATAGATCACATTAATCAAATATGATTTGTTGGGACCATTGACATATATACAATTCATCAATAGGCATTAAATTACTGGCTACTATATATATATATATATATATATTTTGTCAATTGTCGGTGATCCACTTTTGTAAATTGTGTTTATCGGTGATCCGTTATAAAAAAAAAAAAAAAAAGAGTAAATATTATCTCTTTATATATTTTTCTGTCTTTTTGGGTGGTCCTCTGGACACAAGTGAGAGCGTACATGTCTCTTCACCCAAAGTATTTAACAGGTGGTCCTTTGGACACAAGTGAGAGCGTATATATATATATATATATATATATATATTAGGAGACTATTGCTTGTGATATTTACAATCATAATTATTGAGATGTTGAGGAAAGAAATGCGTTTGCAGGGGACTCGAACCACTTCGCTCACGCCTGTAAATGAGTGACTTTAGCCACTTGGGGCAAACCCTAATGATTTACTGGCCACTAGATTTAAACATCGAAATCAAATAGGTTAGTTCTCGAGTGAATGTGAATCTAATGTCTTGCCAACCAAACAATGTGTAGTAGCAGTAGTAACAATTTAAATTTTCCTTTGGACAATAACCAATTGAGAGGGAACGTGTATGGCGTTTTACTGTTAATGGCAGCTCATGAATATATCCAAGATCCAGCAGTCAAATCATGACTAAATTTGTTTGAAGTGGAACAAGTCCTGAAGATTTTGATCACATCACCCATGAACTCGCAGCTTGAGCTCGCATCTGGAACCTGGATGTACTCGATCCGCCACCAACCGCACATGTGATTTGTGAACCCGACCCAACCATTTTTCTTTTTCATTAATTCTCCAACGAAATCACAAGAATGCACGCGTACTCTTTACTAAATAAATATAGGGTCGCCACTTTGGCTTTAGCCAAGCAGTGAACTATTATTATCGAAGTTAAGCATGATTATAAGAATAGTGGTTCGGGTTTATATGAACTCAATCTCTTTTAATTCATAATAATAATTGAGTAAAGTTAATTTGTAAGTGTTTCTCCCTTATAAAATGGGCGTGGAGTAAAGATACCCCTTGTCTGTAAGGGTTATTTGTCTAATCATGTACTCTGTAGATTTAAATGTAATAATGTAAGTTCTAGTCATATATATTTAATTGTAAATAGTAGTGTATTGATCTGCTGAAATAGCAGTTGTAAATATATATGTAATACAGTAATTTAATGTGTAATCAGTATTCAAATAAATAAATAAATATAAGGTCAAACTCATTTAGATTATATATATATATATAATGAAATATTTATTTAATTTTTATATTTAAAAAAAATTTCAAGACATCTTTACTATTGAATATGTGACACTCCTGCCTTAATATTACCTTTATTTTTACAATAATACCTTTACTACAATATTAAAGTAATGTTTGATAAATTTTTAATAATCTACTAATAATTATATATAAAAAATTAATTTACTAAATTAATCCTAAAAGATAATTTTTTATTGACCTTTTTATGGCTAAAATAATTAATGCCTTTGTTAACATTGTTGCAAGCGTATAATTATAAAAGCAAAAAAAAAAAAAAAAAAGAGCGTCACATAATCAACAACGAGAATGCCTTAAGGTATTTTTAAAATATTTAAACAAACACTTTAACTCCCATCAATATAAAAGAAAAATCGAAAATGGTAACTCAAAAGTTAGTTGTCATTTTAAATAAATATCCCACGAAGTCGGTGTCAATCCTCAATCGCAGCATTATGTATATCTAAAGGATATTATTCACTTCTTTTATTTACTAAAATAAGAAAAAATATATATAGTTGTAAGTGCCCTGTATTCGTGAATTAGTCAAATATAAAAATAATTAATAGTCCAAACTCATTGATATAAATAAATAAATAGATATAAATATATATATATATATTTAAAAAGAAAACTATGATAATAATTTTGTGAATTAGAAAGTATGTGATGGTAGGATTATGATTTGCGACGAGGGAAATTGATGATGTGGGTGGTAGGATCAATTACACCTGTGGAGGTGGTCTACTATGTGAAGAAGTAGACCATTATCTCGGCAATAATGAGCCAAGCTAGTATTTGCGGTGAATCCCCCTGTTAAGTAGTCATGCATTACGATAGGAACTCCCAACTGGCGGGATTCGGGGGTTACGAGGACAGGTACTGTCAGTCTGTCAAGCGATTGGCGAGGCTGGCATGACGAGCGAGGGTGCGAGAGAGCTGTCGGACACGTGCGTAGGTCGTTGAAAAGGTAATGCATTGACCCACAGCTAGCAAAACGACATCACAAACTCAGCGGCTGTGAGAGTAATAGTAATTTCGTTTCCCCCGAAGCCAAACTCTCTACAGTCCAGTTTCCACAGTAATATGGCTAACGTTGTTGGTTATGTAGCGGCTTAGTTAGCTCGGCTCACATGGCCCGTTCCACACACACGGGGCACACCCTTCTTCATTTATATAGTTACACCAGTCTCGCTTGCTCTTTGCAAATGCTAAGGCGCTGCTGCTTTAATTCGATCTACTTCTCTTCTTTTATTTTCGGGTAGGGCCGTTCTCTTGGTGATTTGCCGTAATTAACATAAATAACAAGTAAATGGAGGCGGCAGCAAGTGGGCGCAAAGGGTTTGCTAAGATCAAGTGGAGGAGGAGGCGGCCGCGGTCAGCGGTAACACGTCCGTCGGAATCGGTAAGAATGAAGGTGAGGAAGTTGCAGAAGCTAATTCCGGGAGGACAAGGGCTGCAGCCGGATCGGCTTTTCTTGAGAACAGCCGATTATATTGTGCATTTGAATTTGCATCTTAATGTTTTGCAAGCTCTTTCCAAGATTTATCAGCTATCATGAATTTAATTAATTCTCTCTCTCTCTCTCTCTCTCTCTCTCTCTCTCTATATATATATATATATATACGCACACACACACACATGCATATATGTATTAATTATTAATTAACATGTGGCTTATCTTATGTACGTGTCAGATGGCATACATAACGTACGTATCAATAATCACATCTTAAACCGTTTAATCCTCGATCCTACAAATTTCTTTTTGAAATATTTGCATCTTCTGCTTAATTTTCACTGAGATTACATGCAGCAGACGTGCATATTTAATTTGCTGCAGAAAAGTTATCCTTTCCCTTCACTTTTCCCTACTACTTGTAACTCCAAGGAGAGGTTTCATCGGAAACATACAGCATACACACATTTTTTTTAACAGATACAAAATATTTTTCATTTTGCAAACGGCCAGTGATCGAGGAGCGTTTTCTAATCCTTTTCCTCGTCGTCAAGAAACTTCAGTAAATGGGGACTGGGAGTTTAATGATAGAAAGATTGTTAACACATATTGAGTCACTTGGCAGTTGGCACACATAACATCTATCACGAATCTGCATTTGGTGAATGATGTTAATTTAACTGTGTGATCAGCTTTCTTGATCTCACGAAATTTATTTATTTGTTTCATTATTCATAGTCCTAGAGAATTCTAGCAATAACTCGAAATAATCAATTTCATCTTTTGTCCATCTCCAGTTACACATGAAGATGGAAAAAAAAGAAAAAAAGAAAAAACTAGATGAGTTCTGAGATATATATAGGATCATTACTACTAAATCCAGGCATTAATTTAATTAATTTACTCTGTTGAATGCCTCCTCGCCATGTATTCATTGTTCAGCATATTAGTTTAATTTATCGTGCATGCATCTTCTGAGAGCAAATTCAGTTAACTCCTATCTGCAGAATGCATCTAGAGTCACAAGGCTAGGGTACCCTTAATATATATATATGTGAGATAAAAGAGAGAAATAAAATGACTCAGGAATGATGAACATGTAAGTCGAATAGGATTTTTACTATTATATTTAAATTAAAAGGGTCTCTTTGTTCGCTGTATTAAGTAATAGGGAAGTTGAGCTGAACAAGGAATCCATTTAGTTACAAATATAATAGGCCAATAAACAGAGACAGACAACTGCATGCAATCTCCACTGGCCATTGGCCAAATACAATAAAAAACCCAAAACGCCACACCCACTATCCCATTCTGATGGTTTGTAAAATTGTTACATAAATGATGCTAACGGTAATATCGAAACAAACGAACGTGATCAAATGCATGGCCTACCATTATTGCCGGCCATGTCAATGTATGTACCCCATATTTTACAGATGTGCATGCAGCACCAGCTAGCTGCTACATGGATGCATGCTTTTTTTTTTTTTTAATATATTAATATTTTATAATGAGATCTCTATTGATATTTATAATTAAAAATTAATTGAAATTTTTTTTAATAATTTTATTATGGTATAGTCTAAAGTTTGACTCTCACTTAATACTGAAAGAATATCTAATCTACTCCAATGACAAGGAGATAAATAGACCCTATCTAATTTTATTAGGAAAAATATCTAATTTCAACCTTGAGTGTCTGGATTGGACTACGAGCACATATCCTATGCATGCTATTTTCAGTGCTTAATTTGTCATGGACCAGGCACCATTTTTTAACAGGAACACTTTGATCTGGTCTTTTCTCGAAGTTCCCCATCCACCAAGAACTGACTGAGCTAATGCTGCCATCAGAACATGCCATACGTTGCATATTGGTAAGTAAACTTGCCAAATGTGTAACAATTTGGGACAAGGGATCTGGGCTTGACCTGTAGCTGCAGCACATTTTTATGTAATTTTGTATTGATCAGATCCTGAGATCTGAGGATAGTTCAATTTGTTGCTTCTCTTTTTCCCCCATGCTGATCCGGGTTTCTTCTATTAATTGTTTATCAAGGGGTATGTCGCGACTCGCGTGTGCATCTACTGAGATAGGCATGAACAAATTTTGGGTGCATGCTTCGACGGTACAGTATATACTTCATTATCAGTTGAATTTTTGACAGGCTTGTATATATTCTTGCATGATTAGTCGAAAGATACAAGATGCAAGAATCCAACAAACGAGTAATTATATAATAAGTACCAACATTTTTCCGTTATGCAAAATTAATTAATTTTTAAATCTAGCTACTAGCTAATTAAGCTAGCATGGTAGAATTATTTGGTAGAACAAATCTCATGAGTAAAACAACTAAACACCAATAAAAGCACAACTCATATGTTTGTTCTCAGTACCAAGCATTTTGAGCATCTGCTTGCATTACATGCCACATGACGTGAGTTTGGTGAGAAAATTTCAGTTAGAAGGTGGGTGGAATTTTGGGTTGGTGATACGAATGAAGGCGAGATCGTCAAAATCTAATTACTGGACAAAAAGCATGTTAATTACCACACGGCCGGTTGGCATTCATAAGGCCTCCTCTGGCGCGCAATGAATCACTTTGTTCAACTTTGCAGTTAGACTTCATGCTCTGAATCTAATCATTTAATGGGCTTTCCTCGTAGGGCGCACAGAATCCGTTTGGGCTTTCAATTTCAAAGCTCCATGCATAATAATCTTGAGTTTGGGTCACTTCTTGGGAATGTATCCGTAGCCTTGTTTACAGGCAAGCCCAAGCTAATTTTTGGGGTTAACTTCACCGAGGTACCACATTTTTCGACATTCATTAAATTGGCGAGAATATTTCCAAAAGTTATCAATTTGGTGACAAATGATAATGAAATCAACCCGTTAATTCCAGCCCTCAATTGGGGGGGTGGGTCATTTCATTTTTGTCCCTTAAAAATTAACTTTTTCTGTTGCCGTGGCCGAGTCCCAACAATTGACAACTTTAAAAGTTTGTTGTACGGTCCTTTTCTGTTCTTACACCACAACACTCCTAAGTTTTAGATGAACTCACGGGACAAAATGGCAAATCTAGGACTCAATCTAAATCTTAAAATAAGGTGAGATGAACAACACTCATCATAGCTCCTGAGTTCAAGTGACAAATTTGCCCAGCACTGAAAGGCTGTTCCTTTTGGCTCCCAGAACCTGCTTTTTGGTAGCTATATGCGCACACGCCACAAGCCCAGTTCCTTCATCCACACCTAACCTTTTCTTTCCATTCTAACATAAAAAAAGAATTAAAACCCCTTCAAGAATTCTTCTTTCAGCAGGGTTTCATTTTTTATTTTCTTTTCTTTCCATTGCAACAACCAAATGCTGCCTAGTGCTTGCCTGAGACCCCAGACTCATCATCAAATGTACAATGGGCTCCATTAATGGTAGATTTCTCAAGGACTGAGGTAAGTTAGATAAGCTTCAACCTTGACATCTGTAGAAAGTGTTCCAGTGTTCGCTTTTTATATTTCTTGTACTGCAATGACTTGGGGTTCATGGGCAAAGCAGGGGAGCAAGTCTTCTTTTGCTCAAACAATTGTTTCAATGATGAATCTCAGTCAAAATTAATTTTTTTTACTTTCCTCCCTTCTACACACGGTTGACCTAACTGAAGTTGGTTTGTTGTAAGTGGAAGGAATAATGTGTCTATTGCTTGCCCACTTTGTTATATGAGTTGGGTTTGATCTCAGATGGAAGTAAGAAAAATGGTTTCCTGAGAAAAGTGAAAAAGATGGTTTTTTTCAGGATACGCATTGGCTAAAATTTCTTGGACTCAAGACTCAAATCAAGCAGAAAGATACTCAAATGAGCTACTTCCCTTCTCACTTCTTACTTGCTTCTCCTCCTTCATCATCTTCTTCATTGCCACATAATAGTGATTACCAAAAAGAATCATCATCTGGTAATAAAATAAGTCCAGCTATTCTATTTATCATAGTTATTCTGGCTGTTGTATTCTTCGTATCTGGTGTTCTTCAATTGCTTATTAGATTCGTAATAAGGCATAGATCTTCTTCATCAGTATCTGAATCCAACAGATTCCCAGAAATGTCTGGTTCTCATGCTTTCCAGAGGCAGTTACAACAACTCTTCCATCTTCATGATTCAGGTTTAGATCAGGCTTTCATAGATGCTTTGCCTGTGTTCCTTTATAGAGAGATAATGGGTCTAAAAGAGCCGTTTGACTGTGCTGTTTGTCTTTGTGAATTCTCAGAACAAGACAAACTGAGGTTGCTTCCCATGTGTGGTCATGCTTTTCACATTGATTGTATAGACGCATGGTTATTGTCTAATTCAACTTGCCCTCTTTGTAGAGGGAACCTATACATACCTGGTCTTGGATATGAAAATCCAGTCTTCGAATATGAGTATCTAAGGGAAGATGATGGGGTCCCAGTCTCAGCCAGTGGAGGAATTGGGGCTTCTCTCGGCCTAAAACCAGCAGAAAATGATATCACTAGCGAAAAGAGAGTGTTTTCTGTTAGACTTGGCAAGTTTAGAAGCTCAAATGATGGAAGTGAGGGAATTGAAAGAGTGGAAGGAGAGACCAGCTGTAGTAATTTGGATGCTAGGAGATGTTACTCAATGGGATCCTACCAGTATGTGGTTGATGATTCGGAGCTGCAAGTGGCCTTATGCCCCAGAAGAGGTGGTAGTGCTAGTGTGAGGTTTGGTAAGGGAAGAAGTGCACAAAATGAGAATTCCTCAAATGACGGTGACGTTGAGGGGAAGAAAATTAACTTTAGGAGTAAAGGTGAAAGCTTTTCTGTTTCCAAGATATGGCAATGGTCTAAGAAGAGCAAGTTCCCAAGTTCTTCCGAAACCCATATGGGTTCCTATTCTGGTACTGTGAGTTTGCCAAGAGCCAATGATACCGGGAGTTCATGAAGGTATTTTACTGTGTACTTCACTTTAATCAATGAATGCACTTATTAAAAGCCTTTCTTTTTAGCTTTTGCTTTCTCTTTTCAAGGGAATTCAATTCTTTACTTTACTACAAATTCTCTTAACTTATACCTCTTTTATGTTATATGGTTAATGGCAACGTATTTATCTTTCCGGCCAATTGCATGTACTGTAAGTCAGGAAAACCAAAAAATAAAAAATAAAAAAGCCTTTTTCCTCCGGCTAAACTTTAGCATCTTATGCCTATGGTTTAAGTGCTTCTTTCTAATTCATAAGGTCTTGAACAAAAGAAGCTTTGCTCAATGCTTGAGATTTGTTTCATCTATTGTTGCTACATTCGATGAGCTTTCTATTTTATTGTATTGGATTTTGGGCCCATCATATGAGGTGATCTTCCTGCACCTTATTGAAAATTGAAAAATATAACAAGAGATCATGGGGAAGCCTCTTCTGCCGCACGCCACCAAAAGCCATAAAAGTGAAAAGAGGAAAAGGAGAAAAAAAAAAAAAAAGAATTACAGGAAAGTCAAATCACCTGTTGCTTTGGAGCATTGAGTTTCTCAAGAATTGCATTTTTTTTACCATATAAATTTCTTTCTTTTGTTAATTCAATCTTCCAAGTTCTTTCTAATGGAGACTTCCTGTAGCCTTTTCGCTGGGCAAATGATTATGATGGAGAACCATAATTGGGAACACTCACGCGAGGCAGTGGACTGGACTGTGGGGTCATTGGGGATTGACCCCCAATCACATAATGCCATTTTAAAGAATAAATTTTGCTCCCCAATCAAGGGGAAGAGCTCCCCGCACGAACCAGCTTCTAGTTGGAGTTCCCTAAGTTGGAGCCATGTAATTATTACATGAGTTCGTAAAATTTTTTAATGGAGTTGTAAACAATATATACGTATTTGTAGTCTCAGGCTCTCAGCATTTTATGCTCGGTTTTAGATAACAGACGATGCCAAGCTGTGATACGTCCATCTTTACCATCTGCCATACGCTATATGATTTAAGCTTTGCTTCTAAAACCTGATAAAATTGCATCAAGCAAAAGGAAAAAATCGAGGAGTTGGTAAGTTGATGTCATAGTAATACCAACTCCAGAAGTCACCAAAGTCAAAATGTGAAAATGTCCAAATGATATCCAATCCTTTTCACTTTTCTGAAATGATGCGGCAGCGTGGGCTACACAAATCACATAAATTGAAGGAAAGAGAAAGGGAAAGATTTGAACGATAAGCAAAGCAGAGATTAATTCAATGTTGCGTTTTGATTGGGAATATCCATGTCCTTGGATGCTGGGCATCTGTAAAAACTATACTGTAACCATTTTATAATTAATTTTCTAATATTGTCATTTTCATGTAATGTGTCTAGTTTTCATGGACTTGTGTAAGTTAAACGCCGGCTACTAAACACAATTAACGATGTGTACGGCTTAGGTGGGAGCTCATTTGTATCTGTAAAAGAACAAACAACTAAAGGAAAATTTCACCTCTTTTTTATTGGAAGTACCTGAGAAAGAGGTCATCGAGAGAACTAAAATTTTTTGACAATTCTGTAGAGCATATCAAGGTCTAATTTTTTTCAGTTAATGGAGTCAACCACCAGCTTCTGTCACAGGAGCAATTATGTCGTCTGACATCCGAGTTAACTTAATCAAAGGTAAACTACAAAATAGCCACCAAGATTTTTGGAAAATAAATGATTTTCTTGTTTTGGGTTCCCACTTCCCAATTACCACAATTGAATTTTAATTTGAATATAGCAGAGAATTGATTTGAAAGTGTAATGATAATGCTTCGATACAACAAAGTTGCAAGAGTTTATGCCGTTACTGTTTTAAGGCTTTTGAAATTCCAATTAGTGATATTTTATTTGTCTATTTAAGAGGGATAAAAATGTGAACTAATAAATATATTTAATAAAAGGTATAAGAATGTAATTTTACCTATTTTACATGATTATGGCGACAAGATTTTAGCTAAATTTTAGTTGTTTTGGAGGTGGACAATGTGGCATTTGGGCTTTGGACATTTGACTTGATAATAAAATGAAGGAATCATTTTGCTTTAATGCTATGTTCACTGAATCATAATGGGGATCACAAAAAAACTTAATTATTTGTTAAAGTGAAACTAAGAATTGGAAAGAGTTGCAAGGGATCCACATAATTTTTTGATTGATTAACTGAGTTTCGATTTCACAAGGGAGGGTTGGAAATTAGAATTCCATTTCTTGTAATGATGATTTTACCCCCAACAAAATAATAATTTCAATTTCACCTCTCTCTCTCTCTCCATCTACAGCAGTACCAGCTCATTCTGATTACTAATTAATAGGGGCACCATGAAATTGTTTAACAAATTTAGTTGGTGTTTCAAACTTGAATCATTCTATCCCAAAAGTCAAAACATGCTACAACTTCTTGGAATGAAAATTTAAACACTTAGGTCTTAATCTCTATAAACAATGTATTTTTTATTAAAACTTAATAGTGTAGGGATCAAAGTTTTCTCGCTATCAAAGACAGCTGGGAATGGCTTTAATTTACACCATTGTAGTAAAAGGTTACTCTCTAATGTTATCAAAGTTTGCTCACAAATGCAACGTCAAGTTGAACTCTCTGTGACTCGCTGATCATCTAGCTCTACTGTTCTGGTAAGCACATGTGATCGTTTACCTCCAATCAATTTAAAGGGAACAGGATAATCTCACCATTTCCATTCTATTACTTCTACCAAGAAAAAATTCAGAAGAGAAAATTGCTGCAAAAAAAAAAAAAAGTCAAGCTTACAGACTATAAAGTACTTCAACATAAAATGATCACATGATTGACCATTGTTTCTTGACAATGAAATGGGTTGTTGCGATGCACGAATTCAGTGAACAAATGTTTTCAACCGTGTACAAAAAGATCAAACTAAGAATAAATAAAATAAGATTTACCACTATTTTTGTTTGAGTTTAACAAAATATTATCATGAAGACGAGGGCTCGACAATGTAAAATCCAAGTAAATGCATCCGCGCCTCAAAATCTATTGAAATAAATTCCCTTCTCTACAACTCGAAGGCAAAACTCATTCACAATTTCGTACAGAAATGGTTTTTTTGTGATAATGTACAAGAACAACCTAAGAGGCGAAAATTGTAGAGAGACGGGTTAAACCATTCAACATATTGCAAACTCAAGCAAAATCTCATACCCATTGCTACAAGCCAACAGTGCCTCCAGACAGAAGAATTGAAAACAAAAGATTTGCTGTGTCACTAGAAATGGCAAGAAGAAGCTTCTCACTGATAAAAAACAAGAACCTATGCAAGAAAACTTCATCTCAGACAAGAATAATAAGAGCTTGGGCATTAAAATCATTAACAACTTTATCGACCAATAAACCTCATAAATCACGAGGGAAGTTGTTAATTTGCCCCTCCTCCAGAACATCTCTGTTGTTCAACTTGTAAGCTATCCTTGTACGCATGACAAGAGGTTTCTGGAAACCAAATGAATTTAGTAAATACAAATACCTTCCAGGAAATAGATTGCTGACAACATTATAAAGCAACTTGATCATGCCAGGCCATGATGTCCAGAATATATATGGACAAAAAAGAAAAAAAAAAGAATATTTAAGCATTCACCTTCCCGTGTTGGCTGTTGGTGACTCTCAAAGTTTGTGTGATGGATCCATTACCACTAGCAGGTAAAGTATTGCCACTTGCTGGATCCAAGTGCAATTGTAGAAACTGCAAATTAAATGCAATAAAGATCTTGACTTCAAATTTTAGAAATGAGAACATTTATTCATTATGCCCACAAAAGAGGACATCAAACTCTACTGAGGAGAAGGAATAAAAAGCAGAAGCTTTAAACCTTTGATTCTGAAAATTTTTCACATGAAAAACGGATGTTCACGGACCAAAATTGGCAGTGAAACTAATTTATGCTGGCAAAAGCAACCCTAAACTATATATTGTCAATTTATCAACAATGGGAAACAAAGCACTAATTAAACTGCAAACAAGTTACCTTCGGGACTGCCGCTTGGAAAACAAAATCAGTATAAACATTAGGTGACAAATTTGTAAATGTGGCTTGGATCAATGTAGTTTGCAGGTTTCCAGGTGGCTTTGAGAAATTGAATGTTAATCTCAAGGAGCTGCTCTCAAATGCAACTATAGATGGATAAGCTGGACCATTGTCCTCTGTTCAAAGAAAAAAGGGCAATAATTAGTTATGAAAAAAACATAACAGCAAAGTAGAGCTTTCCACAGCAGACAACTTATACCAGGCTTTGGGGAGTTGGGAACAAAGCCATCCAACAAATCTATCACTGAAGCAGCTCCTCCAGAGGGTGTTGGTGAGAGTCCATCTAATATGGTAACTGATGATTTGTTATCCTGACTGGAAGATAATATGTCAGATGGAGTTGAGTTGTTCTGGACAGGAGGTGATCCAATAGACAGCAGATCCAGCAGAACATCTGTCCCAGCTTTTGGAGCCTGGCTTGTGCCTATAAGTTGCAGAAAGAGAATCTACAGTCAATAACTAGATCTGGACAAATTGACGAACAAAGAAAAAAACAAATTGACTCAATACCAAAACACACACCAGAAATCACAAATACAAACAGACAATCAAAATTCCTCAAATAAAAGAAGAAGGTGGATATGTTTCAATGGATAAACAAATTACACCTATAGAGATTGCTGGATGCAAAGGCCTTTAATATTTATAGGAAGATCTTCGCAGAATTTCCTGTTAGCTAAGTGTGATAAATTTGGCTGGAGGAAAGATGACTTCTAGGGTCAAGAATTTTACAACCCTGCATGGTAACTCCATTTGATGCTCTTAACTTTCACGTAAAGAATTTTTTTTTCCCCAAAGGAAAAAGAAATTAAAAAATATTGAGTTTTCCAAATCTTAATCTCCGCATTAAACTGTTAAATTTAAATGGGTTCATGCCAAGATTCTAAAGAATACAATTTTAGGGTTTTGATGCTCAGCCCATATCTTAATGCAAGCATTTCCTTTTTTTTTTTTCAGGTTAAGAAGATAAATGCAGGTGGCATAGTTCTGAGCCACTTATTAGATTTGGCATTGAAAACCCAAAGCCTACATCCATGCTTGATGCTTGCCATAATTAACAGAGAAGGGTTCTACAGAAGCAACAGATCTAACAATGAATAGCTGCATAGAAAGGTTGATTCAGGAACAAGGATCTACAGAAGCAACAGATCTAACAGTCAACAGCTGCATGGCAAGATTGATTCTGGAAGGACTAAAAGGATAAGTTTTTCCAAATATTGGGTAAAAGGATTTTAGGATTACCTCAAATCAGCAAAACACAGAATGTTTACAAGAACGAAAACCGACAAAAAGAAAAGTAGAAAATTTCAATGTAGTTTCACAAGAATTCACCATCACATTATGGATTTATAAACCCAAAAACTAACCTGGCTGCACTGAAGCAGGTGATAAGTCTACACCAAGAAGGTCCTGAAGAAAATCACTGCCAGAGGAGCTAGGTACAGGAGCATCATCTGAACTTAGATCAAGTAAGTCCACAAGAGGAGCCGCAGCAGGTTTGGCAACTCCATTTGGAAGGTTAAGTGAAGTGCCACTTGAAGTTGATACTGTTGCAGGCAAAGAACCAGCCCTCCTTCCACTAAAGGTTGCCTCATCCAATACTGGCATCCTTTCAACCAGTGTAGACCTATAAAAACTTGTCCATCAGCTAATTTATATGTCAAAATTCTGGAAGACATCTCAAGGTTAACGAGGCAAAATACCAAAAAATTTTATCCTCAAACCTGATATTCTGATGCTTCTCTACAATGGAATTGAACTCGATAGATCTCTGCTGCAACTCAAGCACAAGGCTTCCTTTATTTTGGACGATTATATCTCTTATCCTCCTACAAACAGAATCCATTAGATAATCATATATCCATGTCATAAGAAGAGAGAAGAACAAATTAAAATAGTATGTCAACACAACAATGACTAAGGAGAATGAAAACTGTCTAATCAAGAGATAATATAAACAAATTCATCTTAAAGTAGAGTTCCTATATATGCATATAGAATAGCAGCACAAAAACAGATGCCCAAACCCCAAATATGTAGAGATAATAATAGGTGTTAGAATTTGCCTGCAGACCCAGATATCTATACCCCAGAAATATGGTTGGAGAATTGGGTGGGAAAAAATCTTATGATTTTGCCTGGACAAAATATAGCAAGTAGTAAAATAAAATTAGAAGCATAACATACTCTGAACAAGATGGAAAACGAGAAGAGAGCTTCAAAAGAGCAACCATAGCCATTGCTTTAGTAGTGATATCTGAGCTATGATGTTTAATAGCAATCTCTACAACATCCACAGCATCAGACTCTGTCACCTGCTTGGGAAAAACCAACCAAGCTAAGAGACATACGCATTATTCCTTTGTTACCAATAAAGAATGTTACATGTTGCAATCATCCGTGCAGAGAGCAATTAAGCAGTTAAGAGCCATATATACTGTTCAATTATTTGGCTTTTAGATTTAGAATATATTAACCAAACGAATACATGGACTCTAAACAGAACATACAACTTAAGATATTGGACAGGAGTCAGAGAAAAGAATTCCAATATTTCTATTTTCAGCAACTGAAGGCAGAATTTTTGTCACATTTCTGCAAGTTATCAAGTTTATGATATTTGATACCCAAAATGGTATGAAACTAAATAAAGGCAGGAAAAACATATGGACCTATATATATATTCCAATGAAAAGCAAAAGTAGAAGAGAGTGAGAAGAAAGGAAAAGCAGAAGTCTGATAATGCTCTGTACAAAACAAATGTTTGAATGATTCCACTATGCTATTATATCCGAGATGGCTTCACCCCACTTTCCATGTGTATTCTTTTTCTTAATTGATTCTACACTCAGAAGCTTCTAGGACACACAGATCCCAAGTTCTTACAATATTTGCCCATAGCCTGGCTCTTCCCCACTATTAGTGATGGCAAAATATAAGACGACATGAAAAATGAAAATATATACATGTCACGGGTCAGGATGAACTCACTGTTATTGGATCCTCTATATTAAGCACTCCAACATTATTGACCAGCATGTCACCATATTCTCCAATGCACCAAATAGCAACTCGAACAAGGCTCTCCTGATGCAAAAACATAAAACAATCTTCTCAGGACCATACATTCATTAATAGCATGGTTAACTACTCAAGCTAATAGGATTCTCAAATTGAATGTATATCCAATTTCTTATTTTGAAAGAAAAAGAAAGAAAACATAGAGTACCTGTTCAATAGACGTTTGAACTGCCCTATAAAGAGCCCTGACTGTATAACCATGGAGATCAGAGGCATTGCTTATCACAACAATAAGGGCATGCCATACTTCATCTTTTACAAAATTTCCAGCCTACTATGATAGCACAAAGATCAGAATTTTCTGGAAAGAAAACTTTATGCATTGTGATGATGAAAAAAACTCACATGAATGCCAACAGATGTCTGGTGAAAAAATTTCAATCACTACAATCAACTAATTGCATAGAATATATAACTCATTTGCTATGGGTAATTTTTTGAAGCAGAAGAAGTAGATTCCATAGTGACAAGAAAAATTAACACTTGAGCCCAAGATGAATCCTTATAACCATAAAAGATTAATCTGTGCGTGTTTAATTAATCCAGATGGTAGGGACAGTAAATGGCAGAAGAACAAACATATCATCACCTAAATGGTTACATTCATTAGCAAGCTCCTTTTTGTTAATATATACATAGCGCATACACAACATGGATGCACAGCACAAAGAGAGTGAATGGAAGAAAAAAGAACAGCACTCATAAAAAGCAGCAGTTTTGAAAATGAACATAAATTTGTCACAAAATAGAGAAAAACACCAGAGCTTTCATCTAATTGACCCTGACAGCTTACATGAAGCTTTGTATGGTTCCAGGCAGATTAACATATCCACAACCAGAATGCCTCAAACAAGCAAGAAACATATACAAAATAATTAAGATAGAGAATTTTTACTTAAATTTATACCTCAGAGAGAACCTTGAGCATCTGATCAATGTACCAAATTTTGTCTGGGGAAAACCTGAATCAACAAAATATCAATGTTAATTGACCAAACATTGCTGTTCAGGCAGACTCTATATATCGCTTTTCAGGCAGACTTGTAGAACAGTAAAATTGAAGTAAAAGACTCCCCCAAAATCCAAAAATTGGAAAAAATAAATTGTCCAAATTAAACACATACATTGAAAAATTCATTTAGGAATAGCCATGCATGGATGGAGACTCGACTGCTTAAATTGTAAGCAATAAGATAGTGGCTACTGGAAGTATTGGTTCCAAAATTATAATCCATCATTTGTCAAGCCTAGAAGCTTTATCAACTCAGTGCCAAGTCGAACTAGTATAAGTATGAGACATGAATGGCTTTTGGTAAAAGTAATTAATGTTCATACAAACAATACTGCATTTATTAGAAAGCCCTTTCTAACATTTCTCCAGCCAAAGGAGAAACCAGCCATGTCTTGATAAACGAACTTACTTTTCAACCATGGAGCAAATTTTGGCTGTAAGATCTCCTTTAAATTCTTGGTCACTTATTTCCAAATAATCAATTAGCTCTTTTGTTAAAGGCTTTACATTGCTCTCATTCACCAGAAGATAAACAAGTTCAAGAGCCCTTTTCCGGATTGAAGCATCCAAATCCTGAAAGAGAGAATGTTCGAAGACACTGCTTTTGTCAAAAGTATTAAAGAAGAATCAAATGAGCAAAAAATGAATCTAGGCTTATGTCAAAGCCAAACATGAAAAATCGTAAAAAATTGTTAATAATTATCTTACGAACAAGAAGTAAATAGCAATCAAAAGACAAAACAACAAAATGTAACAGATGGTCATCACTTGCAATGCTGCTAACCATCGTACATAAGCAAAGTCACCCATTAGATCAATTCTCTCACACCCCCACCCCCCTTGTTATCCCAAATTCAATGAGAAAACCAATATCACCACGAGGTAATAACCATCCGCATAAAAATGCAATAACATACAGGCAAAAAAGCATGAAGAGGAAAATCCTTGACAGGGCCTGTACAGCAACGACTCAGTTGGCAGTTGACAACTTCTTTGACTAATATCAAGCATGCTACTAAATGAAGTCATACCTTCACACATTCCAAGATTGTTGCCCTATGCCTCTGCACTGCTTGAGCATCTACCGTAATAGCCTTCATAAGCATGTTTAAAGCAACGTATCTGAAATGTACATGAGATTAAGTTTGGAGGGCAACAGACCAACAAAGTCATGGAGAAAGAAAAATTAGAATGTTCAAGATCATAATCAAATTTAAATAAATAAAATAATGAGGTGCCTGGATAGCAGCAAGTCTGAGGGATAAGAAAAGACAGATTAGTTGGAGGTTCCCAAGGAATTCCACAAAATCACTTTACAACTCAGAGACCATAACCATTCTACATTCCATTAAACCAAATGATGGTTGAGAAAGAGTTAAAAAAAAATACCTGATGTTGTTGTCACGGTTAGAAAGGAATCTTCCCAATATATTGATTGCAAGCACACGTAATCCACCATTATCTTCAATGCTCATGATAGTTTCAACACATTCATATAGAATGGCATTCCCTGCATTTTTGTTTGACTCGGTTTTTGTTGCCACCTAGCAAAAATATGGCAATTATAAATCACAAGTTGCCATTCATCAGCACCAATATTACAGACAAAACAGTGAGAATCATGAATATCTCAAGACTCCAAACAGAACATGATAATAAGAGAAAGAAAAACCTGGAAATGCAACTAACCTGAGCAAGTATGTCATTCATGCAGTCACTGGCATCCGCATCTCCTTGTCCCAGCACACGCAATAGCTTAAGCAATCTGATGTGGAGAAAAGGGTCTGTAATGCCAGCAATATCATACTCAGGTGCATAGGGACTGTTTACAACATCCCTTAGAGTTTTAACCAAACCATCCAAGCACTTCGGCTGTAATGAGCAAAGAAATTGCATGTAACAATAACTACAATTACAGAGCATTTTCCACAGGAGATACTGTATAATAGAAAGGTTCTTACTTACATTACACATGCCTACCAAACAAGTTCATATGTCTCACCAATACCAAAATGCATGATTAGGATATTAAATCTATCACCTTGAACATTAGTAAGGACAAAAAACTACATGGCAGCATAAAGCAGATAAAAAAAACATAACATGTACGAATCGAAAGATCAATATTAACTATTGCAAGATGCAATATATGATGACATAAAAACTCTAATCACGAATTAAGAATTCTCGCAAGAACAAGGTCTACTCGACATAAATTAGGAGTTAATGAAACCCCTTCACAGGAATCTTTCACAAGCTTTTCAATTAATATTATCAACAAAATGGGAATGGGCTAGGGTTATGAGCTTATAATCTATAATCTGACAATCAAGTCGATTCCATGATTATAAGTCCATTCCAGCGCATCTAAATAGATACTATGTTGATATATGGATCCCTGCGTCTCTAAAGGATGGGAACCAACTCTATAGCATCTACCATCGAGAATTCAAGTATTGTATACGATTCCAGAATATAACAATGAAACTTGCTAGAAGCCTAGTAATGAGGTTTGATGAAATAGACTTCCTATACATTTTCAAGTTGCCAAATACACCAACATGGATGGTCATGAGAAACCAGAGCAGCTTCTAATAGTGTAGAAAATCACAGTAATAATAGTTTTTTCGCCACACTACCTGTGATTTTTTTTTTTTTGGGGGCTGTTTGGGAGAGAGAGGGGGGGGGGGGGGGGGGGGGCAGAGTGTTTATGCTGTACAGAAAGTTTGCACCCTCACAATAGGAAAAGCAAGATGATCAGGCAATGAATAATTTACCTTCCTGAAAAATTCAAGGGCTTCTGTACTGACTTTGCATAGATCTGTAACAAGTTGAATTCCAGTTATTAACACTCCATGATGCTTTTCTTTAAGTAAAGCGGCAGCAGGATTAATAAAATTCTCTGCCAGGTCTGGAACTTTCTTTATAATACGTATGGAGCACAGTGCTGCCTAAATTCAACAGGGATTGTATCAGATAAACAAGTATAAGTTTTTACAGAATATCCAGTGTACAAAAGATTGTTTATTATCCAAGATAAAAGAGAGATCGAACCAAATAACAGACAATCTTCAAAAATCAAATAAAGCACAAATGGTTGATTCATAGTAAAGAAAACTCAGAGAAAGTGATGATCGGCAACCTATGTCCAAAATTGACTCATTTGATGAAATCATACTTTAAATGACTAAAAATAAAGTTCATTAAAAGCCAATTCGGTTAGGCTCCCAACATCAGAAACTGCACAGCTTCAGAATATTGAAGTTGATAAACAATATTACATGACAAATCAGTCACCAATGAATCAGCCTCACAGCAAAACTAAGACAACAAAATGCATTATATTCCATCACACATCTAAATACAGTGTATATCTCCATAGAATTATGATTTGGATTATTTTGGTTCCACTAGTGATGTGAAATTAGCATGTAGAATAATAGCTATAACTAAATTGTTTTAAAGGGACAATTCCACCAATCATCCAAATAGAAAAGGAGAGTCCTAGCTGTGTTCCAGAGGCCAGCAATTTTTTCATTGAAATGATTAGGTGTTTGCAGAATCTTCTTGGTAAGTATTTGGTTGGCAACAAGAGACTTATAGGAGTTAACCCTTAACTACAGATCCAGCTAACTAACCCTAGAACTATGACATCTGTACCCAAAGGGAATTAAAAAAAAAAAAAGTAAGGCACTCACTTTCTTCCGAATATTTGGATCTCGAAATTGCAGCAATCTTTCTACTTCTGGCGCCAGATCACGAGCCATTTCCGCTGAACAAATATTTCCCAAAGCACAAAGAGCAAGTCCCACAATATACTGGTTTGTGTGGTTTAGATCTCTGTGAATTAGTTAAGGTCATTGCAAGAGAATTTTATTTCTTGGTTCTATTCAAAATACAACTTTAATGACAATAACTTCTTCTTTGATGTAGAAGATAAAAAGGAAAAAGAAAAGTCATGTGATTTAGTTAAGCTATCTAAAAATAAAAACTACTATTGAAAGGATACTGTTTTAATGAGTTTGTGACCAACATCAGCACTTCTTGTCTTTCATCAAGAAGCAACATGAGGCCAAGATAACCAATCCTCTTCTCAGGAAATCCAGCAGATGCAATTGACTTTAGGCACTCCATCTGACCAAAATGTGTGGGGTAACCAAGCATGTGGATGAACATGAGTTTTGCCAGGTTCCGGTGCCTGTAATCTTGATCATTCTCATTAATTGCAGCACGAATAGCAGCACACTCCTTTCTTACAACAGCACGCTCTTCTGCTGCAGTTTTACAAGCACGTATAGACCTAATCATGTCCCTGCAATAAAACAGAAAGTTCATAGGGTTCAGCTAAAAATGAAATGCTAAAGTTGATGGTGCATGTCTACCTGTCATTACCTAGCAAATAAAAGCAACTATAACATATCAATTTCTAAACAAACAAAGCAACTGTAAAACCACTTTGTTTAGCAATGCCTTCAAAATCACACATTCATGGCCCTACAAGAGAGGAGATGATTCATTCCATCCCCAGTGTTCCTTTACGAAACTATTAAATGACATTATTTAAAGTTATTGCATTTCATCCAAAGGACTATCAAACTATTACAAATCAGAAGATCTAGATCTTCGGCGTTGAGAAAGGTCAAACACCATTAAGCAATTGTCAACCCCAAAATCCATCCACAATTCGAACTAGAATTGTACTTCAACCTCACCAGCCACTTCGATCCTTTCACTAATAAATCATTTTAATGTTGATCAATGTACATGTATATAAGCAAATACATGGCCATTTAACTAGAGCTGCCCACCATGGAAAAATTAACTTAAAAGACAAAAAAGATTGGCTTTGATGTGCTTCACTGAGTGAAACAGAGCATGGCACAAAGAATGGACTCCACCATCTTCCCATGCTAGAACTAGAATTTTTCAGATTTCAATATAAATGGTGAGATGATCCGACAAAATTGTATCACTTGAGGCATAAAAGAAGCATTTCTAATTTTTCTTTTTCTTTTTCTTTTTCTTTTTTTAATTCTCTCTTATTCTAGTAGTTGAAATGTTTACATCTTAGTCTTTAACTTCGAAAGGCAATAAGTGAGATGACAACGTAAAGTACAAAAGTTGATTTTATTGGACAGAGGCATAAAGCACCTATGAATGCAGTCAAATCTCCTCAAATAACATTGCCACAACAATCCTGTCTTCAGTAAGATACATCTATCAAGAATGAATGCCAGTTATAGGGATACAACCATCAAGCACCCAACTACACCATCAACTTAATATCATTTTACATCTGTTATCTAATTTAACTCACAAACATGTTTCATTTTCCTGACAGCACCTACTCTAGCATGTTTTATTCTCCGGACAGCACCTACTCTAACCGAACTGCTTACAACAGCCTTGCAATAGCATTGGGTTTGATATTCCAAATCATCCTATGATCCCTAAATATCAGGCAATTTTCATCACGCTGTGCCACATATGTTCATCTTGATTAGGATATAACTTCTTTCTTGCATCATAAGTCTATCACTAAAAAGCAATCAAATATAACAGCTTCAACCCAAAGTATGGAAAATTCAGCACTTTTCAGCCTTGTCTACTTATATAACCTATTTAAACCAAAGACCAAAGAAGCAATTTCTTTTCACAATCGGATTTGTTGTAGAAAGAGTATGAGTAGAACCACCTTCTTCCACAAGAATGACTGTATTTCGAGAAGAGCGTCAAAGTAAAAAGTGGCGTAAATACATAATTTCTCCTCTGATCCAGTTCAAATAATAGATATTATTTTCAGCCATACTGTCAAAAGTTACACAAGTTGCCAGATATGAAAGTTTAACAAGGACTCATATCAAGTTTCTATCTCCAATAAACTTACCCTGCATCCTACACCAAGCATTGCACTAACGAACCCCACACCTCACTTCAGTTCATGTCAAATTCCAAAACAGCAGTTATGTCCTACAACTCAGTAAATAATGCAACCAAAATGCAAAAATGGAGGAAGTACAGCTAAAATGACGAAATTTGAAAAGATTTGAACAACTAAACACCAACTCAAATTGCAATTTATGCAAAAGGAATAAAATGCGACATTAAGAAATGCAAAGCTGATCTCAGACAATATGGTAACAGTAGGGTTGAGAGCTCACCTTAGACGTGTACCCGAAGAGAAGGGATTCATGATTGGATCCGTGGTGAAGCTTTAGGATTAGCTCAAATCAGATCCAATTTCACACCGAATCAAAAGTGCGCGCGCACAAGATCAATCTAATCAATCACGATTTTCTTCCCCTAGTTTAGTGAGACGAATTTGGATAGTCCGAATTCGGAAAATCGAGATCCGAATTTGTTAAATGACGAGATCTACGAACGGAGATCTGATGATGATTGCTGATGGGGCTGCAAAGTGTTTTCTTTCTGTTCTTATATTGTATTTATAATTTTTTTTATTTATTATTATTACTACTCGCGACGAATGGCCCGTCCCTGTGTAAAATAGGCTGTGTTTTTGTCAGCGAATGGAATAGAAATGAAAAACATTACCGATTGGGAAAAACATTTTGTCTTTCTGCAAGTGGTGATTGGGTTACCAGCCGGTGATGTACGTGGCTCGCATCTGAGTTCTGATTGGGTCATGTACAGTGAAGATTCGGAATTGTGGTCTACATCTGGTTCCTCGTGTTGATGCGTGATTTTATTGGTCTGTTGTAACGAGTATGCCACCAACGAACCTGCGAGCTATTTCTCACGTGTAATTTTTTTTAGCACATTACAGTCATTTCTCAGGATTTGGGATTTTTTTCCTTTCTTTTTTCCTCATCTAGTTGTGTGTTTTATACATTCACGAGAAAAAAAAAAATAGAATGATGGATTGGGAATTGGTTTGGGCTTGGGCTTGGGGGCCAGCCCGTATTTAGTTTGTGAAAGTGACTCGACGTCCTTTTCCTTCTTATCGGTGTGGTATCTCCACTTCGGTGCGAGTTGGACGAGTCGTTCAGTCTTTTCTAAGTCTTCATTAGTCAATAAAATAAAGCAGAGAGAGGGCTTTATATTTTTATTTGATTCGTTTGCAGTTGCTTACTTGCAGTCGAAGCATTGAACTGATCAGCAATGGCTTCACATTTCGTCAATTCTTTCCTAGCTCTCACTTTCCTCTCCCTACTCTACAGTCTAGGTAGGTATACGACGAGTACTTCATATCCCTTTTTAATTTAATTCGATTCACAGTCTTTACAAAATTTTAACCTTGCAATGCAATTGCGTACTTTTTTTTTCTTTTCTTTTTCTTTTTTAACGTAAATTCAGTCTCATCGAAGCTCCTTCTGGAAGACGGTTACACGGTGACGACTGTGATCGACGGCCACAAGCTCGAAATTAATCCCCACTCAGTCATCGATCGACCTGGATCGTCCGATCTTATAGTCCTTGATTCTTCTCGTAGTGCCTTCTACACTCTATCATTGCCCTTATCTGAAGGTTATTATTTATGATTATTATTTTTTAAGAAATTATTTTTGTTATAAGTTTTAAGTCTTTCATACTCACCCAAAAAAAAAAAATTATATTAATTGTTGTGTTATTTATTGTAGAGAGTGTGGTCAAGCGATTAGCAGGAGACGGGGTTCCCGGTTACTCTGACGGAGAACTGGGTGCAGCCCAGTTTGACAGGCCAAAGAGCTTTGCGGTTGATATGAAAGGGAATATTTATGTTGCTGATAAGAGCAACCACGTTATACGAAAAATCACCAACTTAGGTCTTACCTTTCTCTTGCTTTATCAAATAGCTGCTCTTAGTTGTTTATAATAGTTGGATTTCCTTTATGCATTTTTATTAAAACATTAAGCTTAACGCACTGCCTCACCCCTCTCGTTGTGAGAAAGCTTGTCCCAAAATTCCAAGATGGGCATTTTTAGCTCCCTGTTTTAAATTTAATTACATATTGCAGGGTGTTTTCCTTAGGGGCCTCGAAAAGTTTGCTGGTTTTGTTGATAGGCGTGATTTAGTTTCTGTGCTGTAGTGTTTATGTTTTTTGGCTGCTGACATGTCCTTAGGTGTGACGACAATTGCTGGAGGTGGCTCGAAGAAGGAGGGCCGTGCAGATGGACCTGCACAGAATGCATCCTTCTCAAGTGATTTTGAGTTAACTTTTGTTCCCCATATTTGTGCTTTGCTGATTTCAGATCATGGTAGCCAATTGATTCGGCAGATTAATCTTAAGCCAGAGGACTGTTCAAAAAGTTCTCAATCTGGTTCTGGTATGTTTTGGGTGACTGTTTTTAGTCCGCATTTAATCTCATGCATGTCCTTCTGGGTGCATTTATATTTATACTTGTGTTCATTTAAAGGAAGTATCTGAAGTTAATGTTTGAAAGAACTGGAGTCAAAAGCAGATGTCTTCTTTGGAATGCACTCTTGAGCATGATGACTAAATCTCTAAGATCTTATTAACTCTTAGTTTCTGTCTTAATATTTTCTTTTATTCATTTTAAATTTTTTTTCCTTTTAAGTTTTTGGCTAGTATTATTCATGCAGCAATAGTTTGATACTTTGCTTTCTTGCTGAAATTATTTTTCATCCACAATAAAGAGATACCTATGTAAATCTCCTGACTTGGTCTTGATTCTTTCAGCTCTGGGAGCTGTCTCAGTTTGGGTTTTAGTTTCTGTACTTTCATGTTTAGTTAGCTTGGTCATTGGATTTGTTGCTCGCCCTTACATCGTCCGGCAGGTAAGTGTCTCTTTTGCACTTATTTGAAGTGCTTTTGAAATTAATGGATTACTTGTACCTTTTCTAACCCAACTCTGTAGACAGGAAGGCCACATCCTCCATTTCAGCGTGACATGGAGGCACTACCTAATCAATCTGGTGAGACTAGCACGGACTCGTTGCTACGACATCAGAAGCGTAACTGCTAGCCCCACGCTTTATGCACTCTTTAAGAGGCTCTTTCGGTTGAGCCTGTCCCATCTTTCCCTTATGTTTAGAATCAACAACTTAAAATCTAGAACTCCAGAAAAGGATGTTGTATCTTTGCTGGACTCCAGTGACTTGCATGGTTGTGAGATAAAGAAGTCACAGAAGTATGCCGATCAACTGAAAGATTTGTTGAGTTTTGATGGAAACCAAGACCTAATTACTGAAAATATCTTCAGGCAAGAACTTGAGAATCAAAAGAGTAGTGATGTTTTATGTTTACGTAATTCCCATGGAATGTTAGATGACATGATACAATCTAGCATCATGGGTTTTGCTGGGGAAGCTAAAGAAACAACTACAGAAGTCGGTTCTTTAGTAGGCAATTCAGGTTTGGTTAAGAGACGTAAGTAGTTGAAAGGCACATTCTCCATGACTTTAAGGCTCGAGGCTTGTAAAACCCTAAACATGTTTATTTCCTCCGTCCAATGACATTTGGAATATGATGCGATTAGTTTGAAAATACTCCTTTGATTTCATTTTGTCCCCTTTTATGGTTCCCTATCTTATCTAGCAATAAACTCGTTCGTTAAAAATTTAGTGTTTCAGTCTAATTCAAATTCACTTGGATTGCAGAATTGGGTTTGCTTATTGGCTTTCATGGCTGGATAATTGAGAAACTTCAAAATAAAATTAAAACAATAAAAAGGAAAAATCCAAAATCCAAGATCCAGAAAAAAGAGCATTTCGCCATTCTTAATTCCAGCAGTCCAGCATTACATAAAGGCCATTCATATTTCGGCCATCTCAATAAAACCTTATGTTGCATTCTTTCAAGTGAAATCTTCAACAGGCTATATCCTAACTTATTCAGGGCTAATATCGACATCAAATAGGGTGCCTAAATCTTGAAATACTAATAACAGGATAAAAAAAGAACATAACTTCAAAATCTTGCTCCTGTATATGATTAATAGCCATGGGAATAACCCGTAAAACTGGCCCAAGGGCGAATATTCTGATGATCATAAATGGGATCTCCATAATTCACTGGCTTTATAACCACAGCCTCACGCTTTGCACCCTGCTCCTGAATGGCTCCAAAAACAATCTCATTGGTCTTCTCAGAGCTCTGCTCATAGTAAGTATTAGGAGTGGAAGATTGGTACCGATGGTGATGCTGCTGTTTCTGCTGCTGAAAATCACCATCCCACCCACTATAGAACGCTCGACTTTGCCGCAATTGATGGATCTTTTCTGCATCCTTGGACATGAAAGCATAGGTTTTCCTTGGGGTGGGAGTTCTTGTATCAATTGAAGGGGGCTCATCTTCATGTGGGATCACAAAGCTCTCTTGTGCTGGCCAAGAAGTTGAGTGCTTCTGTAGACTCAGGTATTGATTGCTCAGTGGCTTCTTCCTCAAATGAGGAAATATTCCTCTCAAAATTTCCAAAACAGATGACTCAGTGTTGGCAAAAAGCTTTGCCAGGGATCCAAAAAAGCCTTCTTCTTCTTGCTTCCCCTCTTCTTCCTCGGTCGGAATTAAAGGAGGCCTGACTGATTTCAGAGGCTTCTGATATGGACTTGCTGAGTTGCTTGTGTTGACTGTACCGTGATCCTTCATGGGCACAAAGAAATAGATTGCAAAAGAATGTTCAGTAAATTAGAAGAAACTAACAAATTGATCTCTGCCTCACAGAGCGGCTAGGCCATGTTTGGCACTTAAGAAAAGTATTTATACAATAGTATCACATTAATGCTGCCATTGCCATTTCTATAAGCCATATTTTCAGAAAAGAAAAAGCGGATAAATGACTAGAAGACAGACATTCTCTTTTGAAGCAAACCCCAGAGTAAAAACAGGGTTTCAGCTGTCCCTCATCAGAAAAAAAAAAAGAGGAACAAATAGCAGTTCCCAAAAAAAAAAAAAATCCATCGACAAGCATATGTTTTAGTATCAAGTAAAGATGCCAGAGAATCTCTGGTAAACTTAGAGAAAGGACAGAATACTTACATTCTGGGAAGACACGATTGTGCCCACTCGACGTTGCAACAATGCCAGCATGTAACCAAAGAAGCCAGCAGCAAGAAGAACTGCAATCCCTGCAAACAATGGAAAGAATTACCTAAATTCACCAAGTTGATAAACAATGAAGGATATTCTTCGGATGGACTAGTTTACCAAGAGGAAAACTACTCCCATACTGATAGGCACAGTCATCGAAATGAAGTTGGATTTCTCTAATAGCTCGGTTCCCTCTGTCTATGACAAGTAGGGAGCAACTGCTTCCGATGTAAACCACATCAAAATCATTAGAAAATTTTGCATCTTCACTGGGTCCATCTACATGGCCACCTCCACGGCCCCATTTCCCTCCAGCAATGGTTGTAACCCCTGGAGTAATTCAACTGTATCAGAGACAGATTTACAATCCCAATTGCAGCTTTGTTCACTGCAAACAACCTTACATTCTCTATTGCCTTAAAAAATCCTTAGCTTTGTCATTTACTAAGATAATTATCAAATTTCAGTTGAAAAGCTAAATGTAGATAACAAATCTCTCTTTTGGCCATGGGACATATCTCAAATGGATTGCATATGTAGTATTTGATTTACCTGAATCACTTATTTTCCTGATTGCCATATTCATAGTATCTGCAATGTAGATGTTTCCTCTGTCATCTACAGTCAGACCCTTTGGGTGGTTCATTCTTGCCTCTCTTGGTTTCCCATCTACATGCCCAGAGTATCCTTCTGCGGATCCAGCAACAAGCTTTGGTCTGCTGTCTGCAGTTTTTGCATAAATTAAATCAATATCAATACCAAGAGAAGAACATGTGCAGGTTGTAAGACTTTAGATTATATCAGAACAATCATCATACTCGGAAGCTGAACTTGTGTTTTTGTACAAACAAATTTAACTGTCCATAAAAAGGCTCATGGATCCAGTAAATGTTACTAAACCCACTTACATAGAGACAAAGAGGAAGAGATCCTGTAAAGGTTACTATTAGCAGAGTCCAAAATGAGAAGCTCCCCACTAGGCAACACCTCAACTGAGTAAGGCTCGATCCCAAGCTTGCTTCCATCAAACACAGTCTCCACAGTGTACCCACTCTCAAACTTCATCATCGGACGGCCGGTAATAGCTGCACACACAAATCCCACAAACACCACCAAAAATCACGCACCAATCTTTACTCTTCACAGAAACCAAAAAAAATAGAGTGGTTTAACCAAGGATCTAACCTGTTTTTGTGGTGGTTTTAAGTGACCACAGCCATTTCATGAAGACAGACACACCATTTGAGACAAACCCACTAACAATCTCTGCGAAATAACCATAAAAGTAGTTCATTTAAGCCCAAAAGCGAAAGCAGATCATTAAAAAGCAGTTTCAAAACTTGGAATAAAACACATATAAGCATACAAGCCGATTCACTTACTTGCAGGTGAAGCACTAGAGGGAGCTGCAGTGATGCCACTAAAGAGAAGCAAAAGAGCAAGAACCATAACCAACACATTGTTACCCATTACTCAGATTCCGAAAAGAAACCCAAACAAAAGCTTTGGATATAAAAGAATCAAGCTTTAAGTTTTAGCACATTACGTTAAATTAAAAAAAAAAAAAAAAACACCCTAGTTCATATCTGGATTTTGAGCAAAACGGTGAGAATATATATATATATATATATATTTTTAAGTATCAAACGAGACTGGTCTAGTATTACACTCACAAGCTAATAGACTCACTACTGAGTAAGTGTGAGTGAATATGGGTTTTTTGGTTCTAAAAGAAAGTGAAAAAGAAGTTTTTTTTTTTTTTGTTAAAGGAAAAAAAGTTGATGCACAGGAGACAATGAAAGTAGAGAAAAAATAAAAAATGAAAAGCAAAGAGGAGCCAGTGGGGCCGAGAGAGAGAGAGAGGAAGGAAATGAAGAGGTACGCTTTGATTATGTTTTAGATTTACTAATTAATTTTTAGCAATAATTATTATCAACTATCAACAATTCAACATTACATTCTTTACCTAAATTCTCTCAATGTCGTTTGTTACGAACCAGGAGTATTAAATAAAGCTATTGTTTGAATTTAATGAATCCTTTGCGCATGTGCGAAGTGACGTGGGCTAGTGCTAATTAATTTTGCTAATACAGTAATCAGGTGGCCGTTGTTTTGTAATTGTCGCCTGGTAAATATTTGAAACCATTACTGAAAATTTAAAAGGCACGTGTCAAATGAATCGGCCCAAGATTTAACTGAAGCAAATTCAAGGCCTCGTTAGTGTCCAACAAGAAACAAGCTAATGGCTCATGGCAGGCCTCAGTTATCGTGCAGGGCCTAAATTCCCCTGTATGATACAGGGGCTGTCATTAAACCATTGGATTCATTTTATTTGAATTCAACAGCTGGAGTTTTAATTTGATAAAAAAGAAAGAAAATGTGAATAAAAAATAAAAAAAAAGGTAACCGGAAGAAAAATATTTTCATCTCCCTCTCTTTCCCTTACCCCTTTGTTCTTTCTCCCCCCTCTGGAACATTGAACCAGAAAATCATCATCTTTCTCCCACTCCATCCCCACATTCTTCCTCACTCTCGCTCTTGCTCACTCTCCCGCTCCTGTTCACGCTCTTGTTCTCGCTCTTGTGTTAAACACGTTCTTACATGAATCATAAATTATATCACAAAAGAAATTGCAAAACAAATCTCAAGCCTAATCTCCTTATCCCGATCGAAGCTCACATCTCTCTCTCTATCATAGTTCTTCAACCACGATTCGTCACAGCTGTCTCCCTCTCCATGACGGTTCTTCAACCAGAATCGACTGCTGCCATGTTTCATAATATTTTGTTTGTGTCATTTTTAGAATTTTTATCATGCAGTGATAGATAAGGTCAGAGTTATAGAGGAGTGTGGAAACGCCACATGTGGCGGCTGTAAGAGGGGTGAACTCGAGCTGGAAGTGCTGTTTTTTTTTTTACTGGAGGTTGCTGTATTTGGGTTCGTTCGGTGGTCGCTTAAGCGTTGCTACAAGAACTTCGAAGCGCAGAGGTCACGATCTGCCCACCGTTGAACGGACATACTTGGATGGCACCGGTTGGTTCGCTCGATCCGGCATGCGCGATGTTGGAGGGGGCGGATCTGAGTTGTAATGGCTTCCAGAGTGCAATTCTTGTTTTGAGTGCTGATGATCAAAACGCAGCCTGGAACTTCCGATCTGGTGGGGAAGAGAACCAGCGAGCTGGCTTTGTTGTTTTTTTTTTCGAATTTTGTTGTTTTTGGTTGCCTATTATCGGCTAGAAAGAAGAGGGAAGGTGGCTGGGACACGACAGTGGTTCCGGATGTGGCCAAAACGATGACCGTTTCCGGTGGGTTGGTGGTGGAGGAAAGCCGTGGGTTTGTTTGGTTTATTGTTAGGCAGCGGTGAGGGGGAAGGGATGTCCACTCTTTGACTTGTTCGAATTCCAGTCCAAAGATGCGCTTTTTACTGAAGAGCAGTGATTTTGGGCGCATGCCCTGCTTGGTTATCTTTTTGCCTAATAATAGAACTATTTGCTTTTCTAATTCATTTTAGTGTTCTAATTAGAACATGTATGTTCTGGATCTTTTGTATAGAAATGTGATGGATTTCTTTCATCAAGGCTCGAGGAGTTGCTTGGGCTTATGATTGAAGTGCTGCCTTCTTGCCATTTTTCTGCCAAGCGTCACAGACTTGATTGTTTGTACTTTATAATAGCTCATGTATCCAAGGTCATATATCTTGAATCGAGAGTATCTTTCCTTTATGATGAGCATGTCTCATATTCTTACCTGAGTACTTATATTTCTCATCTGCTGGATGATTCTGAGCAAAGGAGAAGCTACATTCTTAGTTCTTTTCTTACAGAGATCATACTTGCTCTGAAAGAGGTACAATGTCTTAAAATTGTTTTGGTGGTCCAGCAAGTGAGTATTGTTGTTGATTGGTTTGCTAAATTATAATTTTTCATTGCATTTTTTCACGGGCCAATAAAAGAACAAGAAATAGAGCTTATGATGTTCTTGTCCAAATTGGTCATGCTTTTGGGGATGAAGAGAATGGCGGAGGGAAAGAAAACTTGCATCAATTTTTTAACATGGTACCAAGCCTCTAATTATTTTGCTGAGAACTTCTCTGGTTGACCATTTTTGGCCAATTATATTTGATTTATAATCACAATTTTATCTTATTTAGTACTTTTTAGGTTTTAACGGTGACTTAAATCTTCTTTTTTAATTGTTTGAGTTGAATCTTGTAGTTCTGTAAACATTAAGTGCTGTGTTCCCACCTGAATAAAGGGTTTTCCTTGGAGTGAAATAGTGAAATGAAGAACGATTTCAATTGATTAGTTGTAAAATTTAATTTTTTCCTAAAATGAGCAGTTCAACAATCTATTATCATGGACAGTGTTTTTACCCAAATTTTGCTTGGTTGTTTGCCTACTAGTATGAACACTTTATTGCTTTGAAAACTCATTTGCTATATTAAAGATTTGGTGGTAAGTTTCCTATATGGTATATCTGTAGTTATATTATTCTAATTGGAATTTTCTATATTTAACTCTGAAACTGACTTGCTGGATTTAAGTAATAATTAGTTATTTTAGTGAAAGCTTGAGCATTTGTGTAGGTATGAAAGTAAAATTAAGTTCAATTTGAATATTTGCTTCGTATTGCATAGACCGATCAAGTTACCTTGTCGCACTTGGAAATTATTCGAGGGGCGTAATCTGATGATGAACTTTGCTGCGCTTTGTTGCAATTTTGTTGGCTGCAGAATTTTAGGCTTGACTTCAGTAAATATAGGTTGATATTTGCAAGGCATCTTTTATACGGCTTATGTAATTTTTATTTTCTTTTTCCATTTACATTGCTGGGTTTCCTTGTAGTTGCTGAGCAATTGACAGAACACATTGAATTTTATACAACAATTATAAGGATTGACCATGAGGCAGGATACTGGAAATTTGTTGTGTTATTACCCCTCAATGGTAAAACGACTGCAATTGATATGGTGATTGCAATTGATGACTTTTGAATGAAACCATATATTTTAATTATTTATTTATCCTGTTATATATTTTAATAAAGTTTAGTTTATTTCACTTGCATGGATGTTTATTTCACAAGATACTTATTTGAAAAATGTCAAAAAAATAAATGTTATATTACTAAAAAATAAATACATTGTTAATAAGTTCTGCTGAGTTTTTACTTTAAAACTACTTACCTTTCTTTTTTTTTTTATTTGTCGTAAATTAATGCAATATATCAATCCATTTTTTTTCGGAGATGATATTTGTAATAAGGTTGGATGATGCACTTGGTGTGATGTATTAGATTTTGATGGATTTTTAGGATGATATGTTGAAAATATTATGTTTGGCATATGAATAGTTAATTTGATTATTTTCATTAAATTGTGTTTCCTATAATTACTTAAAATAAAATAAAATAAAAATAAATTGATTCAATTAATTTAGCAGGATGGGGAAATTTGGCTATAAATTTTTATTGGAATTAATAGAATAAAAAATTGTTTCAAGGTTATTTATAGTGGAGATTTTGGCTATAAAAAGTACCGACAGAATATAAGAGCTCTTCTGAATTTATTTGCGAGGCCACTTATTGCAACCATTAGTATTTTAATCATTTTTTGCCTTTTCTTTTATCAAACTTAATAGTTAAGTCATATATTGCTTTCGCACACTCATTTCTTCATTTTAATAGTTCACAAATTTCACTCAAATGTGAAAAATTTCAATTTCCACTACAACTTAGCTGAAAACCACAAAGTGATCAATGATAATCGTTGGAATCGTTCTAGTTTGAATATGATTGGGCTTATTTATAGTTGGATTTGAAATATAGTCGTTGATGACTTTTTGTTCAATGTTAGATCGCCGTTAACTAGATATCGGATCACCGTTTTGACTTTGAGCAAGTTATCGTTGGACAAAATTTCAAAATGTCGGATCGCCGTTAGTGTCCAGAGGCTACTCTTTGATTCTGTTCAATGTCGGCGAGCCGTTATCTAAGATATCGGTTAGCCGTTAGTGTCCAGAAGCTAATCTCTGATTCTACCTAATGTCAGCTAGCCGTTATCTTGAGAAGTCGGTTAGCCGTTTGTATCTAGAGACAAAGCACTGATTCTGCTTGATGTCGGCTAGCCGTTATCAAGATGTTTGCTAGCTTTGCATACAAGAATCGCTACAAGAAACATGAAACATTGAACAACAAATATGAAACAACTTACTTAAAATATGCAACAATAACATAAAATACGAGATCTCCGTAGAACTTACAACGCCAAACATGAAACGTAGAATAAAGAAACATGAAACGTAACGAAACATGAAACGGGGCAAAAAAGAAAAATTTGGTATTTCAAAAATTATTACATGAAACATTGAACAACAAACATGAAACAACTTACTTAAAATACGCAATAACATAAAATACGAAAGATTCTCAGAACGGTGAACTTACAACGTCCAAACATGAAACTTAACAAAGAAATATGAAACGCGAACGAAATAATAAAGCAAAAAAGAAAAATTTCGGGGTATCTTAAAAATTATTACATGAAACATTGAACATTAAACATTAAATATGAAACTTAAAATGTAAAATGTGAGACAAATTTTATAAAAAATAAATTATACTTTTATCTTTTTGTTAATAATCTTTTTATTTTATTTTTCATAATATTTATAATAAATAATATTTTTTCTATTTTTACTTTACTTTACTTTTTTTACTTATTATTATTGTTATTTTTAAAATATTATTTATTCAATTAATTTTTTATTTAAATTTATTTAAATTATAAATATATATTAATGACAGCAACCGACTGAAAAACCGATTGCTGCCGACTAAAAAAGATGGCAGCCAACCAACGAGGGGGGTCAACAAATTGACCCCCTCTATGATACAGGGACTTTTAGTCCCTGTATCATAGCCAACCCCCTCATGGCATCGTGGTCCAACAAAATAAAATTTAGTCCAATAAAACCTTGTCTAAATTTTTACCCAGGATTACAGGAGCAAAGATTTTCGCAAAATTCTGTTTTTAGCCAGCTTACAAATAAATGACTGAGTGCGCAGGCCTATTCTTGGGCCGGCTGAGGCTACTGCCTACCAGGGGTAGGTGTCTTGAGTGTGAGTGTGAGGCCAGGCTGAAGCAAGTTGTCGCGTGAAATAATAGAGACCCCATACAGGAGCTTTTTGGTTATGCAATGAAGGATAGCTTGAAGAACCATATCCATAATTCTCTGCCTTTTTATAAATGACAGTAAAGAAGCATATAATTTTGGACCTTCCAATTATTCTGATGATCAAATTTGGTCTGGGCCAACGTGCGATCCCACCACCAATGATGCTCAAAATTTAACTCGTAACTGTAAAATTTTATACAAACCACATCCTTTGCGTAAATAAGACAATACACCATGCATGCATAACTGGCATTCGCAGATAATTCTGCTTCGTATTCAATCATATTGGTGTCTAATTGTCAATACTTGCCTAATACAGAAATTGTATGAGGCAAAAAGATAGGTATGAACAAATATCTGGATGATACTCGCAACCTCTTTATTTCCCACCTTGTGTCTTGACATTGATTGCAAAAAGAACCTCTACTAGAGGTAAACATTTAAATCTCCTTATTAGAGCTCGATTTAAGTGCTCTAACTTTTAAATAAAAATTTTTTTAATTATAAAATATAAATTAATAATATATAATAAATATAAATTTTTAAAAATAATTTTAATAAAATTATTAAAGATATAACAGACTTTTCATCATATAAGTAAAAAATCATATCAACATATCTTTTAAATTACAATTATTAATATTTATCAAATACTTTAATACTATAACTTTTAAATTACAACTGTCCAACCTCAATTCCAAACACACCCTTAATCTTTTGGATTCTCTATATCACCCTTACAACCCCACTTGGCATCTCCCATGTCTTCAATTAACACTCAAACCAAAACAAGACTTGAGAATGAGCTTGCAACCAATTGACAACTCATGTGCCCAAGGTGGGTTCGAGTCCAACTATTGTTGGAACTCGGCTTCCCTCTTATGCAGGGATTGCAGTATATCATAATATATAAAAAATAAAAAAAATAATTAAAAAAAAAAGCAAGAATTTTGCTCACAGTGAGATTTATGTATAGGAATAAATGCTGTAACTATACAAGTTAAGGTGCCTTCTATCGGTGGGGGGTAAAAGAGTTAAAAAGCCAGCACTATGGACATCAGAAAATCTGAATCTCAACTCCCAAAGAGAGCCCCTAATGGCACCAGTAAATACAATATCAATGACAGTAAATGTTTGAGAGAATTTCCATGTCCACCTCAATCTTGTCAACATCACCATAACGACACTTAAAGAACTTCTGAGATATCTGAGTTGCATCTGCAAGGTCCAACCGCAGATTGTATAGAGTCAACTTGGTCAACAAAATTTCCAGTAATTCAAAGGGCAGAATCCTTTTGAAGGAATAAAAGGATGCAAATATACGGAACTGGCGAAAATATGGGTATTTGGTTTTTATCGGTTTTCATCTTAAGTACCACTCTCAAAAGAGACCTCAATATCTGCAAGATGCTTAGGCTTTGAACTAAAAGCAGTTGCAAGGCCTTGAAGCAACTTCAGAACATCAGTAGCATCATCAAGATAATACTTGGCCTTGCTTGGCTTTCGCCCAACTGTGCACGCAAAAATCTCTGGAGGTACTGGCAAAGATGAACCAGACACTGTACTTAAGATGCTCTCAAACATATCTTCATCCGACCTATCATCCCCAACGCACATCACAAAGTCCGGTGGCCTTCCCCCATTGAACATTCTCATAAGAACCTTTTCAGCTACCAACCCTTTGCTTACTCCCTGCATTCACAAACAATTAATCATCAAGTTTGCACGCATGTGCATTTGCACAAAGGGAGCCAGAGAGACAGAGAGAGAGAGAGAGAGAGAGAAATGGAAGAAGGCCTCAATACCTGTGGCTTAACTTCAACAATATGTTGACCCCTTTTAACAACTGCTGGTTCATTTGCAAGGACATTTTCCAGGTGATCTAGTAATTCCTTGGCCTGGCAAGACCCAAAGTCAGGATCCGCATCTTGATGGTGCCACACTAATGCACTCTCTTTAATCTCTATATTTGAGCCATCCGTCGCTTCTGTATATAATCTCATGACAGGTTCCACAATTTTTTTCCATTCCAGATCAGCACCCAAATGATTGGTTTCCCATTCTGAAGTTTTATTCCACCTGCATCAAGAATAAAGAAATTTTGAGTTTATCCCCAAAAACAATCAAAATTACTGGCCAAAGATTCTAAATATATTTTCAGAAGCATACCTTATGAAATATCCATGTTCAGCTGCTATTCCCAGCATTTCACATGATGCAAGCCACTCACTCAGAGAACTTCTTCCCCTCCCACTAACAATAAATACAGTGTTATTGGGATCACTGCATAGAGTTTTTAAAACAGAGATAACTTCAGGGCCAGGCGATTTAATAATGGAGGTTTCCGGAACAACAGTACCGTCATAATCCAGAAATATTGCCCTTCGTTCAGTCTTTCTATACGCTGAAACAATGTGATCAATGGACAATCTCCTGAAACTTGGAGAAAGAGAGAGCACTCTGAACCCTAAACCCAAACCAATTCCCCAACAGCGCTTGCTATAATGATCTCTGCATGCTCTCTCCAAGTCCTGTGCAAAACTGTGTGCCCAATAAGCCACATCATGAGTACTGACATAGCGATAATGTTTTTCATGCCGCAATTGCTTCTCAGAATCACGCATGTTGATAGCCAAAGTCATGGCATCTGATACAGCATCGATGTCCCATGGGTTGACCCTAATTGCCCCACTTAAAGAAGGTGAGCAACCAATGAACTCAGAAACAACAAGCATGCTTGTGTGAGGAGAATCTCTCTCTCTACCTAAAGCTTCATCCATAGTTGGGGTTCCCTGCCTGCAGACAATGTATTTGTAAGGGACTAAGTTCATGCCATCCCTCACAGCATTCACAACGCAACATTCAGCGACAGCATAATAGGCTGACTTTTCAAAGCGAGGAACAGGACGATCAATTAGAACCACTGGTTCATAATTAGGCGAACCATAAACTTCATTGATCCTTTTGGCAGTTAAATAGGTCTCTTTCTTTGCTTCCTGGACATCTTTCCCAGAGCCCCTTGCAGGATTTACAATTTGAACCAGGACTACTTTGCCCCGCATTCCAGGATGCTGCTGTAAGAGCTGTTCCATAGCCAGTAACTTCAAACTGATGCCTTTAAATATGTCCATATCATCAATACCCAGAATCAATTTTTTTCCATCAAACTGTTTCTCAATCTCTTTGATCTTGGCAGCAGTAGCAGGAAGATTTAAAACAGATTCTAGCCGACCCATGTGAACACCTACGGGCAAAATTTTGATATACACTGTGCGGCCAAAGTAATCAAGCCCTATATGCCCACGCTTAGATTCGTAGTCCAGGCCCAGCATCCTACTGCAGCATGACAAGAAGTGACGCGCATAATCAAATGTATGAAAACCAATAAGATCACAATTCAACAGGCCCCTCAGAATTTCATCTCGAACAGGTAAGGTTCTGTATATTTCTGAGGAAGGAAATGGGCTATGGAGGAAGAACCCAAGTTTGATTCGATTGAATCGTTTCCTCAAAAATGTGGGGAGAACCATTAAGTGGTAATCATGAACCCAAACACAATCGTCATCAGGATTGATTACTTCCATCACCTTGTCTGCAAATATCTTGTTAGCAGAAACATAAGCCTGCCAAAGAATGCGGTCAAAGCGATCACCATGGTCCGGACACATGGGTAGCATATAGTGAAAAAGTGGCCACAAGTGCTGCTTACAGAACCCCAGGTAGAACTTCTTCTGCAGGTCATGGGGTAGAAAGGTCGGCACACAATTAAAATCATCCAGCAATTTTTGGGCAACTTCCTCCTGTTCACTGGCATCTATATCAGCTTTGAGAGACCCCACATAGATAACCTCAGTGTCCGAGGAGAAACCATCCTTCAGGTGTAACAAAAGTAAATCCTCATCTAAGCTGAAGCACCATTTACCAGTTTCAGTATCCCTTTTAGCATGCAAAGGTAACATATTTGCCACAATAATTTTCCGCTCACGACTACCCGATGAGGTAGCATCTGAATCCCCATCATTACTGTCATAACCATCTGCATCAGAGATAATTCCAGGAACAGTCATCACCCGGGGAAGAGTCCTTGGAGTTTGAGGAATATCTAACAGGCCGCCAGAGGCCAAATCCAGGAAATTTGCACCCGATCTTGATGCCATTACTGGTCGAGACCCAAGAGAAACTTTCTACAGTGCAATGCAAAGAAACACACTTCCTAGCAGAGAAATCTTTTGAATAGATGAGTCCACAAACCTAAAGGAAAATAATAGCGCATTAATAACAATTCATTGCTGCCAGTGCTCCGTGGTCCATATTCTACACAAATACAAGGGAGCTCATCTAAACAAACCAGAGAGCATCAAGCACAAAATGCCGTGTTCATATCATTATAAAATCAACATAATACTGAGTAGCCATCCCTCCCATCCGCCATCTAAAGGTAGTCACTAAGTATGTGCAAGACACAAGTAACATGGTTAAGAGCAGGTTTTTCAATAAAATCTACAAGGTTCCACCTAGTAGAGTTTAAAAGAGATAGGGACGCAAAGCAAACTGCACTTTCGAGAGCCCAAGATTGAACAGCAGACTAATTACCAAAAAGTAAACCAGCAGATTCATATTGAACGGGTTTTCTTTTTTAACAAAGCTAATATGAGAAAACTAAACAACCAGCTAATTGTGAGTCCTTTCAGCCAAAAAAGTAATTAATAACTAATGCAATAACCTCCAAGGGAGGAAAGCATCAAAAATAAACTCAGTTACAGTATCACACAACAAAAAATACTCCCATTTCATAGACAATTGGATGAAAAAAGTAGCGATAACAAAAAATGACAATAATATAATGACAATCATGACGAGGGGCTAAATGAGGAAAGAGCTATGTGTCCATACGAAAAAAGCATCTTTAAATTCAGATAAATCATTCCCAATACAAAAAAATCTCATTGAATAAACAGGTGGATGAAAGCAATAGTGACATCAAATGATGATAATAATATAATGAGAATCATGAAGAGGCGAAAAAACAAAGAACTACGAGTCCTAGGAAAGCATCAATCATGGCTTTGTTTACAATGCAGCTAAACTATAACTGAGAGCTGTAAAATCTTCAACCCTAAACAAAAATTCATTTTTCATCTTCTCAATTCTATATCAAAATAATTTCTCCATAATTACATGAATGTTATTTTTATTCCTACGAAAATATAAACATCCAATACGCCTTATAATCCCAACAGACAATGAGTCATAAAGCTCAAATAAATTAGAAACAGTCAAACTAACAAATAATGGAAAGAGGAAGATTATGAAGAAAGCTGTAAACAACAATCCATAGTTTATCAGATCTACAGAAACCAAAAAAAAATACATTAACATTGAAAAAAAATTACACTTCTAAAGAAACAAGATCCTACCTGAAAAACTAAAACCGAAAAGAATTTAACGATCAGATAGCGAAACTTCCATGAAACCACTGGAATCACATATTTCCTGCACTTGGAGTCAAAATCAATTTAGCCATCAGTAGAAATCAAAGATATAAACAAATAAGCTCAACCAAAAGGCTAAATCTTCTGTTTGGTTGCTGAGAAAAACGCGGAACTAACGACTCCTATATCTTAAACTCACGTTCTTTTTTTTCTTTAATTTTTTCCGGAAAACAATGAAGAAATTATAATCTAAAAGACGAGATCAGAACTTGACTTTCTCATTCATTTTGTCATCATTTCTTGGCAACCAAACAGAGAACAGCAAAACAGAAACAAATTAAACAGTAAGTTTATTAAAGATCCCAAGACAAGACACAAGCTTCAACGGTCCAAAAAATCACCCGGCAGTAACCTTACGAGTAACACTGCAGTGATCGATCGGAGACGGCAGCCACGACGACGGCAGAGCGAGAGTTCCGTTAACGCTTTTAAAAAAATGCCGTTAGCTCGTGATGAATTGTCAAAGAGAGAAACGAGTTAGTGAATGAGAGAAAATGAACGAAAGACGCGAACGTGAAAAATGAAATTTATATTGGAAGATAATTTAATTATCTGTAATGGATAGACTTCCATAAAGCTAACCACAGTTAAAGTTTAACTCTAGTAGCAGGTAGTTTTCACGTTCGTGATTGAAAATACGAGAATGTCCTCGCTTTTTGGGTTTATTTTCTTGTTTTTTCACTCTTCCAAGCCAAATCTCGGTCTCTTAATTGTCGTGACCAATTGACCGCCCTCTTGGCACAATGCCACTTACAAGGAAATTAACCTATAATGTTAGGTCACGAATTTCTTCGTACATCCTTAATTTTAGTGTGTATATAAAACCAATGCGGTGGTGTAAAATGCTAAAATTAAATTTTAATTTTAAAAATAACCGACGTGTTTCGTGATTTAATCAATAATCAGCTAATGTGTTTTTATGATTTATATGAATTTAAACTTAATGTGCATAAGAAAGACAATTGTAATTAAAAAATCAATTAAAAAAATCTTAGATAACTATGTGTATGGTCCAATTACCCAAATATGATCATCCCAAAATATAGTAAGAGTGATTTATCATTTAGCTATTAGATGGTATGTAACAAAATTTAGAATGATCTTTGTGAAGGTAAATTGGTAATAGGTTGGTTTGGTAAACCATTTTTAGACGAGATGGAGTTTCTTGAGTTTTAATAAAGAACATTATCCTCCAATAGTGAGCGCTTTCTCTATTAAATAATCTAACATTTGTCTAATTACATAATTTAAAGATTAAGATTAGGTCAAATACAGATAAGTAAAGGATTAGGCTTTGCAAATTATTTTTTAATAAGATTACAACCTAGCCCTAGTATGACCACTATGTTCAACATGTGTAATAGGTAGGAAAAAAGAAGATTATCCTATGGTATTATAAAATTAATAGCCACATCGAGACACAACTTTAGACTAATAGCACCCCTTTTGTGACTATTTTTTTTAGTATGCCCCCAAATCGCAAGTTCTCTGTACTTTTAAAATCAACAACTCCTTCTTAAAAAAAAAAAAAAAAATCAACAGCTCACATCTACCAAATGAGAGGACAAAAGAAATTCAGCTTGTAATACGCCAATGATCCTACTGGTAAGTTCCGAAAATATTTTAATATATTTTATTGAATTGTCAAAGTATCCAACCATTCACATCCAAGATTCATTGCGAATGCGTATAAATTCATGCAATGGGCTATGGTCTATGTGACCCCAAGTAGGGATGGCAAATTAGTCCATCCAAATTGGATATCCATATATCCAATTGGATTGGGTAATATCCATCCAAAATTTTTTTGGATATGGATATGGATATTTTAAAAGATATCCAATTAGATATTGGATGGATATAGATATTTAATGGATATCCAATATCCAATTTATTTTTCTGATTTTAGGTTAAAAAAATCTATATCCTACAACTAAAATAAAAAAATAAAAACAAATGCTATGTGTTATCGATTTTGCAAACCCTAAGATTTTCACCCCATTACCACTCATCGTCACGGCTGCCGATCGCCCTCAGAGTCTGCCGGAAAATTCACTACCGTAATGAACATAACATTATTTTACAATCAAGAGAACACACAACATAATAACACGCAATGTAAGGCCCATAAACCAAACGTATCATGGAGACTAAATTCGGCAAATACACGAAACTCTTCACTAGGCCATGTCTTCCTTTGACCCGACCGCCCACCACATTCGATCGGGGAAAACCCAACGCGAAGGAAGATTAGTGTGACCCCGAATCAAGTCGAAATTCAAGGACTCGAACTTTCATGAGAACGACACTTCGGGGAGTGGCGATTGGGAAAGCCTGTGGAGGGAGGACAGGAAGAGAGGGCCCTGAAACGGAGCGATCCATTTGGAGAATGGAGGTCTGTGAGAGAGATGGGTGCAAAACGGCGGCATTAGAAACAGAGCGGTGTTATTGGCAATGGCAGTGAAGTATAGGCGGGTTTTGCTCTATATTATTATTATTATTATTTTATTTATTATATTTTATATAATAAAAATTAAATATCCATGGATATCCATATCTATATGGATAAAATTCATATCCATGTCCAATATTAAATACTGGATATGGATATAGGTAAATCCGTTATGGATAATTATGGATTTGTATTTGGATGGATATTACCCATCCATCATTAGATATTTGCCATCCCTAACCCCAAGCTAATAATGACTCCTAATTGATATCTTAATTTAATCACATATATTTTTAAATACGAAAGTGTAACATATAAATATATTTTATAGATTTTTTCAGAAAATTAAAAGTACCAAGTATCAATTAAAGGGATTAGACTATGTAATATGTCATTTATTGAGTATATATACATACTTCTCTTCCTAAAATATAATGGGGTAGTTGGCTCCCTATATCGGGGTAGAATCAATCTCCCTCCAACTAATGTGAGGGTAAAATATATATGGGTGGTGCTGGAACAGAATTATCCGTATATATCCCATGATTGCGGATTGTAAATATCAATAGAGCTCAGTGTAGTAGTATGTAAAAAAAAAAAAATTTTGTTTCTCATGTTGCTGTACATCACATATGATGTAGCATAGTACAGCCCAATTAAAGGGATAGATCTGTAAATTCATTAATTTTAGGGGTTTAAAGGTTAGAACTTTTGAAGTGGATGAGGTGAGCTGTCTGCTAGTAATTGACAGCTGTGTAAGGCCAAAGGCAAGGCTCCCGTTCGGTTCCCAACAAAGAGTGAAATATCATGGGACAAAGAAAATAAATAAATAAATATCGTGATAATATTAATAAACAATCAATATTTTGCGTTTTTGCTTTATCAAAAGCCCAAAAAATTCCAAAAAAAAAAAGCCAAAAAAATTCAGGAAAAGGAAGAGGTTTGACTCGACTGACGGCACTCGGCACGGCGCTACCAAGGACGCCAAGCTGGCAAGCGGATAAGCTTGACTGCTTGAGAATATTCGAGGAGTGTAAAATCAATCACATGTTTGACACATATTTAGATATCGACCATTAAGGAGGTGTTTGGTTGTGAGGTAGAAACTTAATTGAATTACGCACGGATACTTTTGATTCATGTGTTGCACGGGGCTGGTAATGAGAATGACAGTACATAGAGATACATTTACCCATCACAACAATTTTGCAGCCCAAGCCATTGACATTTTTAGGATTTTTTGTGAGGCTTAAAATGGTACCAAGAACTTCTGCTCTTTATAAAAAGAGAATTGACGATTTATTATTAAAAGATTATTTCTTACTTAAAAAAAAAATTAACCAGATTTTAACTAAAAATATATTTCTCCATTGAGAAAAAGACGGTGCACATAACAACTGTAAAATTTTTATTTGTGCTGAAAAAATTTGATTCTAATTGGTGCACCAACAATTAGTTTATATTTCTTTAAATTTATGTTGTAATACAAAATTGTATCTAATTTTTTATGTAATTTTATAAAAAATTACAAGACAATCCTTTTTTCCCCAAATATTACATTATCAAGCTAATGATTTACGTTCAAAATTTTATGTTGAAGAAATTAATTTTAATTGATTGATTGATTTTTAAACAATTTTATTTAATTGATACTCGAATTTAATTCATGAAGGAGATAGAGAATAAAAATTTGATTTGAATTTCATCCACGGTCTATCTTTAAAAAAAATGTAACAAAATTATAGGTCATGATGTAGAATATATTTTCTAATTATCTAGAAGAAAAAATTAACATCAAGTTCGCTGTTTAACTTATTGGATAATTCCCCAACAATTCAATCAATTTTCACGTGAATTATTTATTATTGATTTATGATTTAAGTCCAGTTATGCAATAGGCAATTCTCTTGTCTTTCACAATTAAGAAAGCATCAAATTAACATTTTATTTCTGTTCATGTTTTCCACAGGCAACCCTCAGTCTCCTCAGTTGCATAAAGAAAGCAAGCGAAAGGCAGGATTCAAAAATGCGCAAAATGAAATTTATCACATTGAATTATTTGGCTGCATTTAAAAAGGATACTATTTTGGTTGGTCCCGAGGAAACAAATTAAGGCCGGCGTACTTTGCTTGTGATTTCACAGCAAAAGTGGCATGCTCGTAATTTCTATTAAATTCGAGGCCCAGTTTCTTTTGCCGACGTTATTGGAAACGGATTAGATAAGTCGCGCAGACAAGTATTCCGAGGACCTTTTTCATTTCATCTCTCTATCATTCTCATCTTCAATTTTCCTCGTCCCGCTCCCCCGCGAATCGACAAGCTAAAACGTGTAACAACACCAATGCAACAAATCCACCTATTACAGTGCCCCCCACAGCTAACCACGCTCCGTGGGACCCACAAAAGCAGCAACGTGGATATCATGACCATTAACTACGTCCGCGTCAACAAACCTTGATGAATCAACGGTTACAGCCTACAGGCGACCTTACCAACCTGAAACGTGGCCGCCACGTGACTGTAAAGGGGGAAAAGAGGAAAATTTTCAACGATACAGCGTGCTGCGTGGGCCCATGTTTATCCATTAGCCGCTTTTCGCGATGGCGTGTGTAGGTGTTGGTGTGTGTGTGTCTTGGCCCTTGGGCGGCGCTTCGTCCCTATCCAAAACTCATACTATGGGACCCACCTCCTAATGGAATGTTCCAAACGTATCTTTCACGCACTGGCTGCGCCTTTTCTCTCATTCCTTCTTTTTTTCCCAACTTGCAATATGTTTTTTTCGTCTCACATCGTCTCAGGCTTTGAAATTTTTAATCTAGACCCCTATTTTCATTTTTTTAGTTTTGAACTATATGTTAATAAGTTTTATCAAATAAGTCCCTTTTTTTAATTTTTTACATTTATTATAATGGCAAAGGATAAAATTAGCATTCGTCAAACTAACCAAGAAAGAAAAATAGTAATGATAAAAAACCGAGTTCAAAACTTAAGTCTTCATTGATATAATATTTATTTTATGGATAATAGGATGAGTAATAAATGATTTCACAAGTTAATAAAATTTATTATCCAAAAATTGTGTCATGAGTAAGGGCATATTTAAAAGGTTCAAAAGTGATATCAAAAAAAATTAAAAGTTAGTTTTAGTACTTGATAAATTTTTTTAAAAGTTACTTTTGATAAAATCACCTATCCTTAAGCAAATTTTAAAAAGTAAGAAAGAAATAACATTTCAAATTTTGATTTTGAAAATCACTTATATACTTAATACAATCTCCTACATCCTCATGTATATTATACAAATTTAAAATTATCCATATTCAATTAGTAATTAAATTATTAACTTTAAAGAGAATATTATAGTTACCAATTATATTAAGATGGCAAATAAAAAATAACATCAATAAAATAAAAAATTATTTTAGCTATAAAGTAATATATATACATAATAAAAAATTATATACATGCTTATAAACATGTAATTAAATTTTATTCAATATTATATTTATTTTAGTTATTCACTTTATTAGAATAGCTCAAAAGCAAGCCTTACTAAATATATACACTGCATCTAAAACTCACAATATGTTTAATAATAAGTTTTAAATAAATTTTACCAAACATTTAGTTCATTTTCTTTACAATTGATTATTTTTTTAACGATTATTTAAAAGATACAACATTAATAAATAGGTCCAAGATATATAATCAAATGTTAGGATCTCTTATAAGAAATATCGTTTGTCATATATATACAATTGATTGAGTGATAACTTATTTTTTTCATTACAAGACTTATAGTTATTTGATAGATATCATGTTTGTTAAGTGTAAAAATTTTTGTTATATTTTATTACTATTTCTCAAACCTTTAAAGTCATATTTAACAAAAATTATCAACTTTTGTCTCACAAATAAAAATTATATTTCAGGCAATTATAGCTTTTAAATCATTGCACTTTAGTAACAAACGGATGAGACCTTCGATACACCCGTGGTTATAACATTAGTAGATTGTAAGTTACCTCTAAAAAAGAAAAAAAGAAAAAAAGAAAAAAAAATACCCTTAATAAGTAATAGAGAAAATTAGTTGCATGGATCTACTTAATGTGATTTGATATGTTTGCCTTAAATAAGAATTGTGAGGAACTCAGGGGCTAGTAGGATATAAAGTGGAAGTTAAAACTTTAGGTAATAAAATCACGGACAAGGACTTGGGGTACTGTGAAATTGCAAAATCAGAACAATTTGGGGTTCCTGGCCAGTCAGGTGGAGTCGAACCTCGCATAGATTTGTCGGCAATCGGCATTGGCTGTAATTATCCAAGAATTAAGGGCCTGATTGCTACAGCTTTCTAATATGAAAAGAAAATTTCGCTTTGCGTCATTTGGTAAGCACCTGCACGCTTGTATATAATTGGCTGGCTGTTGAATGCTTGATCTAAATTTATGCTTTAGTTATACTTGTTCACTTCTCCACAACAACCCGAAAATTGGCTTCATCTTATCCACTAATAAAAACATACTACAATAAGGCCCCGCTTGAGATTATTTTTTGAATGATTAAAAGTGATTTTAAAATTTTAAAAGTTAATTTTAGTATTTTGTTAAAAAAAATCAAAATCACTTTTGTCAAAATCAGCCCCTCTTACGGTTGATTTTGAAAAACAGGGAAGGAATAGCTTTTAGATTATGATTTTGAGAATCAATTTTATCTTTTAATATAATTCCATAAATATCTTTACTATTATTACTTAAACCCGAAATTATCCTTCTAAGAAATAATATTGCTGCAAGTTTAATGTAAATATGATATTACATGACAATCTATTATTTATTTTTGTTTTGAGTTTTTGTAACTCATTAAATTTTTTTCTGTTTATTTTTAGAATACGTAGTTATACTTTGCTTGATGTTATTTAATGAAATTTGTAGTTGGTTTTTTAATTATCAGTTGTTTTAAGATAACAAAGAAATAAAATTACTATAGTATAAATTATATTTTTAGTTAAAATTATTATAATACACAATTAAAAATATTGTATATATATTTTTTTATATGTGTAAGTAAATTTCATCCTACCTTATGTACATTTTAGTCTTTTATTTTCTTACAACAGTTTAACAGTAAGATTTACCAAACACCTATAACTACTTTTAAAATTCACAATACTTTTGAAAATAAAATTTACCAAACACTTAACTGATTTCCGTCACAACTGATTATTTCTACAGTACAACTAATAACAATTATTTTAAAAGGTACAACATTACCAAACTGGCCCTAAATTCAAATGGGATTATGAGCCTAATTTATCTCTTTTTTTTATATATATTTTATCTAGATGAGGTTGACATGTTTAAAAGTGGAAAAAAATAATTAGTTATTATTTAATTAATCGTCAATCTCACTACTGAATATAACTCTCTTATATTTTTAAACAAATGAAAAAAAAAAAAAGGGTCGCGGATCTTTATCTCTAAATGATTGCAACAATAGAAGAAGTTTGGCAAGTTAATGTTACAGTCGTATTATTATTATGTTTATAGAGTTTATTTAGATTATATTAAAACTCTAGTTGTATGTACGAGAAGGTATCCAGATCAAAACGTTAAATATATTCATAGTTTCAAATGTCAAATACTTTTTTCTTTTGAAAAAAGTAATTAAATTATATTTTGTTGGAGGCAAATTTTAGTTGAACCAACAAGAAGAATACACATGTCAAATGAGAATGACAAATTATAAAGATAGAGTTAAAGAGGCTCATTAAAAGATTAAGAGGAACTCATTAAAGTGTCGATCTGAGGGACAGAGTGAAGAAAGACTTAAAAGGAATAAAATAATTAATACTTAATAACGTATAATAATTAAACTTAAATCAAATTAGTTAGTTTTATATCAGTCGTGCAAATGACACTCCACAGTAAAAAAGGAGGGAAAAAAAAAATTTAACAACACGTCATTTATGTATTGAAATTGCATACATTATGACATTCAAGCTCTGTGAACGATGACATATCATGCATCTCTTGCTGTCCGAGTAGTGCGACATTTGATGTTATTTATGTTTTAACTTCTAAATATATAAACGACATAAACATTTTACACATGTGATCTATGTGGTCAAGTTATTAACGACATGTTATTCATAAATGGTTAAAGATTTATTCTCTTCCTCTCTCCATGATTAATACAGATTAACAGACAACTCATTGTTTGATTTAGGGGTGGGAATGAGTTGGGTTAGATAGGATTTGCGAAAACCCAACATAACCCATTATTAAATGGGTTGAGATAAATTTAACCCAACCCAATTAAATAAATATGTTCAACCCAATCCAACATTGTTCTTAAATTATTGGGTTGAATTGATTGAGTTGAAGATTTAAAGTCAAATTAATATTAAAAAATAAATTAAAAAAAGATATGAAAGTTGAAATAAAACGTATTGAAATCAAGTATAAAAATATTATATTACGAAAATTCTATTCATTATCTAGTATTTGATAAAGAAAACTAAAAGAATATAGAATGAACAAAACAGAAAAATACCTTAATTGCTTGAAAATTAAGATTTAAGAGAGTGATTTTAGTTTTGGAATTAGAGTATAGAACAGTAGATATAAGAACAAAATAAAGAGGATAAAAATATAAATTAGCCGTTCCAATTTTTAGGATTTTACAATTGAAAATTATCTTCTTCTTCTTCTTATTATTATTTATGTGGGTTGGGTTGGCTTATATATGTTTATTATAATTAACCCGACCCAACCAACCCAATTGATTGGGTTCCAAAAAATTGACTCAATTAACCCATAATAATTCACTTAGCCTGTTAAAATTAAATTGGGTTAGATTAAGTTGCGTTGGGTCAATTGAGTTGGATTGGGTCTGCCCACCCCTAGTTTAATTGATTATTCAATTTCATTTTACCATTGTCGGGACTTTTTTTCTTGTTTTTCTTGGATGTGTCATCATTTTTATTTATTGAGATGCAACAATCATCACATGTTAATTCTATATATATATATAATTCTCAAGTACAGGGATGTGCGGGTGCCCGTATTTTTTATTAATGTAAATACATTTTTAAATCGTGTAATTAAGAGACTTATTTTTTAATAAACTATAAAACTGAACGATTTAAGAAAATTAAAAATTCTCTCAAACTTCATTGTTTAAAACACAAGTTCACATAATATATATATGAGGACGCCCATATTACTTCAATTTAATCTAAATATTCAAATCAGAATTACACACACACGAGTTGACTTGGCTCTCCTTTTAAAACAATTTAACTCATTGATTCAGTGTTCAGCAAGAACTTAACTCACCGCTGAATCTTAATCTTAAAAAAATACTCTCCTTTGCAATAAAAGAAAAGAACTATTGTTGGTTTTTTTTTTATAATTTAAATTTATTTTATATCCGCTTGTAATAAAACTGATGAACTTTATTAAAATTGATCGATGAAAAGCCTTTTCAAAATTCTAAAAATATATATATATATAAAACAATCGAGACTCTTTTTGCATTTGCGTATTTAAAAATAATCAATAATAAACCTTGACATTTAAACAAGATTGCATAAAATCTTGTAACTTTTGTGAAAGTTTCGAGGGGGACCATACACCAATCCACATTTTAAGATGCACTTGAATTATCTTCATCGAATTTATACGTGGTACACATACAATATGGTCGGCAGGCATTATTATATGAATATATTTATTTTATATAATAGATAAGCCCCCACCAACACCCCCCCCCCCCCTTTTTAATACTTGGTCCACAAATTACCTTGGCTAAAAGATAAGCTCCAAGGGTTCTATATACCATTAACACTCAGAAACTTTTGCAACATTCTCCCAATTTTGTTATAAATTGTATGGCACTACTGCTCCATTTGGAATAATATTGTATTCGTCGGCTCAAACGAGATAATGATAAAACTAACAAAAGTGATTCGATTGCAGCTCAATTTCATGGGCTCTTCTAGCTTTATTGCACACCACAAAAGTAGGCCGCAAAAAATTTGTCAAGGCTAAAGCCTCAAAAAGGTACCTTGTTAATAAAGCACCATTCCATGAAGTGCTTTCTGTGTAAGTGCGAAAAAGCAACCGAAAGAGCTTTCTATAAAACAGTAGTTTGAACTTTGAAGGTGGAGGAGTGCTCATGCCCATCACTTTCCAGTAAATTTCTCCCTTTGAAAAGGCCTTTCACTTGTTGCGCTTTCGACTTTGTAAAAGCACTTGATAGTGGTATCAAAAATACCTCACAAGACACCAAGAAATGGTGCTTAACGCATGTGAAATTATTCCTGTTACGTTAGGATTGTGGTGCTAATAGCAATAGATATGATTATGATGTGGCACTGATTCCAGCTAATTATGCAGCGCTCATCGGATCGCTTCTCCCGGCTTATCGTTTAAAAGCCTGTATAAAAATCAGGGATCATGGGCTGCACAAAGAGTGACCAAACCATTTGGGTGCTCTTTCATCCACCATTTTATCTGGATGGTGGCGTTCTATCTTACTTCACAACATATATAGCATTTACATTTGTAAGTTAAAATTTCTGTATAAACCAAAATCATACTCATACATGGTATACCATTCCCACTTCCAGTGTAGATGCATGTGGTACACTTAACGCATACGACGGTACCCTGGTGTTCCTCCTCAAGAACTCATATCCATAATTTATTACAAGCTTCTTTAGTGCACTTGACCCTTGCTTCGCTTTCACATACGAGTGACCTAATATGTAAGCTATCCCAGCTTCCCTAGCTTCCATAAGTTCCTGTAGTTCTTTCATTGCCTCCCTGTCAATTTTTGGGCTTTCGGGTACAACAAACCGTACTCTTTTCTTCGGTTTGATTACTGTTGGCGACTGTATCTCTCTTAATTCTGACGTGCCAGGGGAGTCTATGTTTACTATAACATCATCTTCACTCATTTGAATCCCTTCTGCATGGCTAGAGCATGTACCCACAACTGTCATTTTGTCATCATCCTTGTACGGATCTTCATTCGCACCATTGATTCCAACACTTCCTGAGCGTATGAACTCAGCAATACTACATACAAGATCCTTCTCGAATTCCACGTCATCTTTGTGAACATCGCGATATCCATATCTTACAATGCACCTATAGATTCTATACTGTCTTGGACCAATATGACCGACTAGGAACCTCTCCTCGGGTCTAACATGAGGAACTGGCACAGATTTAATGCAGAGGAAGACTAAAACCTGGTGGAAGGCTGGAAGGTTGGTGACAAAGTGGGAGAAGATTGCAGGGATTCCGGAGACAAGCTCAGTGTGTATGAGGCCAATGCCACGAACCCGTACAATGCCTAGGCTAGGACCTAAATTAAGTAGCCAGTTGATGGAGACCTTGTTTTGCACATCAAACTCATACTTTTTGAGGGTGCCATAGTGCCACACACACATGACAATCAGGAAGATAAATGCAAGGGCAATTGGAACCCAGGCTCCTTCGAGGAACTTGATGAGAGAAGCTGAGAAGTAAAGAGCTTCAATTGTGCCAAAGAAGACCACAAAACATATTGCAAAAAAGACACTCTTCTGCCAGCATAGGACGATTACTAGAGACATTAGGCAGGTGGTGACCAGCATTACAGTTATGACTGCCAGACCTGTTCCGTAGATAGCAAATTATTAGGAACACTGTAAAAGAAACAAGAAAACCAAAGGTTTTGTTATTTTTCAGGCAGGGTTCCACCTAAAAAACATATCTCCGGAATATCCATAATGATTCTTATAACCATGTCTCAGGCTGAGGCTTAGATTCATAAAGCTCATATGAAAGACATTTAATTGAACATAAATGAGAACTGCTTTCCTATCTGTACAACCTGGACATCTGGCCAAACATTCAGCAATACTGTATCATATTTTCTGCTGCTGTCTTACCTGATGCATTGCCCAGTCGTTTTGTGTCTCTAAAGCCGAGAGTAACGGCTAAGCATAATACCATCAATATCCAATTAATCTCTGGTATGTAGATCTGACCATGGATTTTGGATGATGTGTGGACTATTTTGACTCGTGGGAAGCAACCTAGAGCCGAGCATTGCTTGATGATTGAGAAAGTTCCAGTGATGATGGCCTGGCTTCCCACTACTGCAGCAAGAATGGCTATAACTAGAACTGGCCATCTCAGTTTCTCTGCATCAATAATGTGTCCCTTCCAATAAGCTGAAACTCACTTATCGTGGAAAACATATAATCATCATAGAAAATATCTCAAAGTACCTACCTGGTACAGACACATAAAATCCAATTCGATAATCATTGTCAAGTACATGATGCTGTGATAGATAGGCAGCTTGACCCATGTATGCAAGAATCAAGGATGGATACACCAAAGAGGTGAATGCAATCTGCAGAAATGTGCGTATGCATACCAAATTAATTTCAGATATGGTACTTGAAAGAACAAAAAGAGAACATTCTAATCTAACTTAGTTACACACCATGCCCTGATTCCTTTCCTAGTTGCATGGACGAACCAAAACTGCCAGGGGCAGCATCTAAATTTGAAAACCATAACAGGGCAAGAGAGAACTAACCAAAACTATGTTAAAGGCAATGACTGGAGACACCTAAGTGGCAAGAGAATATTAACTTTGGATGTAAGAAAAATATTTCCCAAATGTTTTAAACACATAATTGGGCTGCCCGCAGTGAAAGGACACACAAGCATATTCATGCCACATTGGCCAGGATTCACCCATCAGATGCGAAGGGGAGGCTACTTCATCGGGCAAGCTCATTATCAAATAAGAACGCCTTGTAAAGTAGTAAATTTAGGAAAAAAGACTACCAGCATAGCTTCAAGTTATTAAGGGTATATACCTTGATTGACAATTGTGAAAAATGTCCAAGATCAGCAAACATAGCTTCAGAGCCTGGAAAACAAAATTGTGGATCAAGGGTTTGAACAAACCACTTTGCTTGAAAATGGCTTCCCTGTAAAAATCAACTATCTCATGCAAGTACCTGTTATACACAATAAAATTCCACCCAAGGACATCCAACCTCCTTTCTGAGTTTTCTTCACAAATTTGTACATATAACAGGGGGAAAGTGCTTGATATACATGAGGGTTCCAGTGAAAGATATTATACAGGCCAATGGCACTGATGCATAGAAGCCAAATCAAAACCACAGGTGCAAACAAGAATCCAACCCTGTGTGTGCCATAATGCTGAAGGGCAAACAGGCCTATCAATATGATGCAAGCAACTGGAACTTCTACATCTGCAAAATTATTGAACTTTTCAGAAATTTTATACATTATCCTTCCCATCTTAAACATACTTTAATACACAATGACTGCAGCAGTTCGAGAAACAAATTTAGCTTATCATTTGCAATAACTGGTTTTGGCTATATAGCATGTCATATGGTCCTCCAATAGACCCTTCAGTAGATGAAATACGCAATTTCAGGGAATTGATGAAGGGAAAGAACATGGCGAAAATGAATAATAAAGTTTTATCACAGGCTTTTTAAGGATTGCAAAAAATTTGAGAAACCAGTAAGGAGGTGATAAAACTGACACCCACCCACTAAACTCATAAAACTGCAAACTAGATAGTAGCTCTCACGAACACCTGTAATCTTACAAGTATATACATGTACTCTTTTCTGTGGGTGGTTGAGGAAGCTACAAAATGCAGTCAGTAAGTTTGGAAAACTTTGATAGCAGCTAAAAACATAAAAGCCGGTAAACTAGGCTGCACTAGGAAACAAAAATAACTCTGCCAGAAGTTCCAACTAAATGAGATTCTGTTAGAAGTAATGCATTGGGAGAAAAAAAAACCTCAGAAGACTATGTTACAGCAAGCCTTATGCTCTCAAACATAGATTTGTCTATTTATTTCATGTGTCTCAGCAAACTACAAGCAATCCAAACAACCAGGGAAAAGACAAGGATCTTACACTTGTGATGCTCCTTGGCCGTGGAAAGCTCAAGCCCTGACACTGCAGAAAAAACTGCACAAACAAAATGAAAAATCAAACAGTCAGATTGGCCTTCAGAGACTCAAAACTCAAAACAAAACAAAACAAAACAAAATGCCAGAACAAAACAAAGCAAACCCCACGATTACCAGAAATAGCTGGTGTGAGCACACCATCACCAATCACCATACATGTCCCAATCAATGCCAATACAAGCAAAAATCTCTGCAACACCCTATACCTCTCTAAAGTGGATTTCAACTTTGAGCCAAAACTACTTTTTGGTCCCAAACTACTAACATCCTTCTTATACTCACTGAGTTCCTCATCAGCCAACTGGCCATTAGGCAGTGAGTTAACTCGGGCATGTCGACACAACAAAGAATACAAAGCAAAAGTTCCTCCTTCACCATTATCATCAGCTCTAAGCACTATAAACACATACTTAAGCAAAGGAACCAAAGTTAAAGTCCAAAAAATGAAAGATAAAACTCCAAATATTTCTTCGTTTGTCTCTGAGTGTTCAATATCTTCAGCGAATGTACTTTTGTAGACATATAATGGTGAAGTGCTTAAATCTCCGTAGACAACCCCAAGACTTTGATATGCTAAAGTTAACACCGTTCTCCAAGATTCTTTCTGCAACAAAAACAATATTCGTATTAAATAAACCAATTGGCTTTACAATAAAAATTAGCAATCAAATGCATTTTACTGAAAGAAAAGTATTTTTTTTTCCCCGAAAAAATAAAAAAAGCATAAAACTATTGCATATAAGTGGCTGCTGTGATTATGGAACTGAAATGAGTTTATTCTAAATACAGTATATGAATAATGAATGCGTCTGCAACAAAGACTAAAATTGTACTATGAAACCGAAATGAACAATCAATACAAAACACCTCACCTTAACAAGATTCTGATAAACCCCAGTTTCCAGATCCATCACGGCAGTCTCAACAGCTCAAAACATTCATTTTTGCTGAGAAAGGAAGAAATTCAAGGCACACCCCAAATGCAAAAAGACCCTCCCCAGTATGTTACTGTGTCAAAGAATTGATTTTTTTAGGCAATAACGCAATAGAGATTGTTAATTTATTAAATAAGTAGTCAATGTAGTCACGTCGACAGCAGTTGAACAACCTTCAGCAGAGACATTCGAGTGAGAACTCCCAAAACCAAAAACCAAAACCCAAAACCAAACCCAAAGCCAAATATATATATATATTTAAAAGTAAGCAAAAGGTGAGGCGGGGCACCTAGACTTAAAATCAGGACATGAAAAGGATTATAATAATATGAGAATATTTTGCGTGAGGCTCACAGTGAGACAGAGAGAGTTTTGTTTTTTGTTTTCTGAAAACAAGTGAGTTCCTCCTCCTGGCGCCGAAGGGCCAATACGAAGTTCAAGTGTGCAGTATGTATGACTCACTGAAACTGACATATCCTGTTGTCAGTGTCACCTTTCCTTCAAATTTTCACCAACGACTTTAATAACTCCGCCGTTGCTACCCACCAAAAAAGAATTGGATGATATAAACAAGGAAAAGACGATCAGTAGAGAAAGATATATGATTCGACGTCACATAAGATTCGATCATTTGAGGGTTTTATTTTAACAATGGAAATTACCCATTTACCTCTTTTTTCTTTTTTTGATATATCAATTTATCAGTAAGAATTTTTTACAATAGTTCAAAACTATGTAACTTTTTTATTTCATCAATTATGTATACCATAAATATTGTAATAAAACTTATCTTGATGCAGTCCATCAATTATGTATAGTTAAATCAAAACATGTTCTACTCTCCAAAACCTAAATCTCAATTATTACATAAATAGATACTTGTCAACACTTTTCATTTATAAGACTAAAATTATAGTAAATGAATTTCCTTTTCCTTTATTTAAAAAAAAAGTGCTATTTAACCCGATTTAAAAAAAAAAAAAAGCGCTATTTGACCTATGATTTTATAATGGTCTGCGATTTGAGGTAGGTATCCGACTTCTGTGTAATCGCCAATTGTCAATATGGCAATAAGTTTATCAAAGGCCTGGACAGTAGTGATTCAAACATAAATGTGGCTAATAAACTCGGTGTTCCTTGAAAAATGTTTTTTGAAAAAAAAAAAAAAGAGAGAGAAAGAAAGAAAGAAAGAGAGAAATTGGGAGAAGGATAGCAATCCTTGATAAGAGCATTGTCGGTTCATATAATTGAAACTTTATATAAAGTGATAATAATTTAAACACAGAATAAGTAGCTTTTTTCATGGCGACTAACGTAACATTATGCAAGAAGATAGTCAAAATTCTGCTTTAAGTTGAGTTGACTCTTCTTGTATTTATTGCCCACTTGAGGTGGGGTGTCACCAACCATTATTATTATTATTATTATTTATTACATTGTAAAACGACTCGAACCGGATTTTCTTCATTTGACTGTTTTCAAAAACTAGCCAGCCGGCAATGCTGTCCTCCTATTCTCGACGAACTCGTATATAGAAATTCAAACACACTTGTATACATGTAAGCACCTGTAAATCGATTATATATATGAGTTGAATTATGTATACCGTCATAATTTTCTTTTTCTTTTTTTTGTTCATATGTCGACTCCTCCTTGTTGCTTTTCTTTGTTTCATTGCACAAGAGGAAAACAATCTATCATCAAATCTATTGTATCAATCAAATCCATGACATCTAAATCTATAATCATCTTACGTTGATTATTGATATGCTAATTGTTAAATCACGGATACATAATTTTAATTTAGTTACTATAAATATGTTTGGATGGATCTCTGTCAGTCGCTGTCTCGCATTGTTGGCTTTTATAACCCTAAAATGGGATCCTAAAAGAATCATTCCATGTTTAGGAAGGCTCTGGATGCTCTTTTTGCCAAGTAACACCAGCTGTATTTCCACCACTCAAACAAATTATTTTCTTTCGAATTTGCAAATCTACGAAAGCAACTATTCAATCATACAACAACAACCCCCCAACCAGCCAGTCTCATAATTAATTAATTGTCCGTACTTGAATTATTCACAAATTATTGAACCCTATTAAAGAGACAAAAATCTATAAGTTTTCCTTAAGGTAATTTTCATATACAATTAACTAGAACCGGGCTAATTGTTTTACATTTTCATTAGGGTTTCATACATATGTACACACACACACACACAAACGCACATAATTTGCAACGGGGGCGGCTATATTTTATGTTCAAAATGTTACACTAAAGAGGAATCATCTTCTTACGGATGATGCAAATTAAGTTGGGCCATGCAGGTAGGACAAGTCTGGAGAAAAGAGAGGGCAAAAAATGTATCCCTATTTTTACTTTCACGACAACAACATATATAAAGGAAAGAAAAAGTCACTTCGAATACAAAAGTCTAGAGAGTTCCAGGCACCACTACCTCAACTTTTTGCCCCACTTGATCCTTCTTCTGGCCACAAAGAGAAAGGAGGAGGAAAAAAAAAAAAGTTCTCTTCGCTAGATTTTTGTAAATTCAATTATCTTTCTTTGTCTTGGGTTATTAGAAACCAACAAGAAAATGGAAATATTATGCGTACATGTGTTGCACATGTCAATTATTGTACGTTGATCATTGTTCCATAGTTATTTATTATTATTATTTTTTTGGGTGGATTTTTGAGGAGAAAGGGATAATATATAGTTGTTAAATTGGATTCAGCAGCCGGATTAATTCCAATTAGCCATGGGTTTGCTGTTCGAAAATAAAAGAGATGATGAAACAGATAACGGGGTAAGGCCATAAAAGGTGTTCGCATGTGTTGAAAGAAATAAGAATGATTCAATTAGGATGTGTTGAATAGTCAAATCATTGGTATTCATTATCTTATATAACTAGATAAAGAGATTCCTTCGACTCCTTGGCTTATACATAACATACGTGTCTCGTCTTTTTTGCTTGTTGGCATTTCATCGAATTAATCAATTGTTTTTTCACTTTATTTTTAATATCCTCATTAAAAGTTAAATCGCATCCCTAATAATTAATAAACGTTTTTCAGGCGATTTACGTGTGTGCGTTTGTGGCAGCTCGTGGTTCATGCATGCCTTGGATCAAAAGTCAAAACCGCAAGGCGGCTTGTTTTGTTGCCAGTCAATGCACGATGAGGCTTAATTAGACTAGAGATACAAATATTAAGATCCACGTGTTGCACAAATTGCTAGCTAATCCTGAATTTTTATTTTTATTTTTGTGTGCCTTTTATTATTTTATCTCTATAAATTTGTATTGATCAGCGATGGGTTTACCAGATTAAGGATAAAATAATTAAAAGACAAAAGAGAGTTTAACAGTTTGTTAATCGTAGAAGAGGTTTTGAACTTTTGATAGGGAAGATATATTTATTAAAACACAATTGAGGGTCTAATCAATTTCACTAATTACAAACGACTGTAACTTGACTCGGGCTCGTGATATCATAATCGAGTTGATGTACAGATTTCGATCAGTGGACTGATGCGATATCTATTAAAATGAAAAATGTAATTAAAACATCCTTATATTTTAACATACCTTAACTAATGCAAAGGTCGTAACAAATAACAAAGTGACTTTTGTGACATCAGATTATTAGCTGGAGCTAACAGTTAGATTCGTGTCCTTATTAAGTGTGTATAAAAGTAAGTTTTAAAAAATTATTTCAGTTGATTTGTCTCAAGGATATAGATATAAAATTAAGGAAATGACTATTTTAAAATTACTTTAAGATAAGAGTATAAATTAAAGCATACACTTATTAATTAATTATCAATTAACTAATAGACAAAAGCACGTAAACTTTGCTGCTTTTGGCAGGTGTAAGCATGGCCAAACTCAGGTAATCAGCATTAAACAAACATTATCACATAAAGCTCAAATCACTGTCTTGTGTTAGGTCATTTCCATTCCTACTTAATAAATTCCTTAAGGAAATGATTTTTAAGGGCTTAGAAATCTTTCCCACCTTTTTCTTTTTTCTTTTTTATAAGAAGAAACACTGACAATTAAATTATAATATGCGTGCTGCTTGACCTAATTTTAATTTAAACCCTCACTAGCTAGTTAGACTTGGCTATTACGTACCAAACACATCCAAATAAATTAAGATTCTACATCTATCAACTCTTTTGGGTATGCGATTTATTTATTTATTTGTTTTTTGAGTTGAAGTTTTTATTTTTTGTTTGAAACCCTAGCTAGCTAGGGCAAAGTTGGATGCCAACCACACGCAGAATATGCTGTCTCGTTCTGCCCCTAATAAGAAGCTTCAAGTTTGCAGCCATATATTTAATTTCAAAGTAAAGGTGAAGAACTTTAATTATTATTGTTACTTATTTTTTAACCCCCGTAAAAGGGTCTTATCCCTGGAGCAACACAAGTTAGCTAAATGTTAGCGTTCATGGCTGCAAGCCATATTTGATGAGTACGTAAATTTTTTTTGCTTGTTATTTATAAAAATTTATTTATTTTATAAAGAGTAATAATATAGTCACAAAAAATTATATAAACTAATTTTATATTAATTCATTAGTTGAATGAAAATATAAAATAATAAAAATAAATTACGTGGTTAAAAAATATTTAATTTAACTAATTTTATCATAATACCTCAGTTAATATCTCAGTTTATATAAAATAAATTTATACAATAATTTATAATTATATTATCATTTTTCTTGAAAATGTCATGTCACCAATAAATTAGAGAGGCCGCACCAAATAGACGGCCATATATATCTAATTGATTCTGGCTATGCATCATTCACGGAAGTACTAAATCTCATTAATTGATTAGTAATAATACATCGTTCAATGATGTATCAAACTTCTCATGCACTTACTTGAAGATTGAACTTTGAAGAGGAAGCATGACTTTGCATCAAGAATTGAATGGCTGAATGATAAAGGCGTCCATTAAATCCCGGACCCAATGGTCCTTAATTTGACTTGACCATTTAACTACTTTTTTTTTTAATTACATAATACTATTATTTAATAGTACAATTCATATTACATGAGGCTATAACTGATATTTACAAATTAGATTATTATTGAAACACTAATAAATTAATATCATATGAAACTCTGCTCAGATTTTAATCCTCACTAATAATTGAGAGATGTCTACTCCACTCATATTTCATAAAAGAGAAAACTAACTTCCACTCAAATTTTTTTATTTTTGAGAGAAAAATTAAATCTCTATATTATTATAGAAACTCGAATACAAGCTCTCACACATTGTAAGAGTTTGTGCTCTGACCACTCACCTTTAGCCGAGTGGCGACCATTTAACCACTTGGAATACAGACGGGGGACAGTAGCTAGCTGGCCACACCCACCGGCATATCCTCACATCAATGAAACTTTCAATGTATCAATTTAAAATCAACCAACCTATAATAATTTCATTTTCAATTTCTCTTTTTTCAGAGTTTTTCTTTTTCTTTTCTTTAATAAAAAATAAAAATAAAAATATGATGAAAATTAAGTTGCCTTCACCGGATATAACGCGACACTGACTGTGCAATCCACTGTCTGGACTCCATGTATAATAAATAATATAGGGCCAGTTATTATATTAATAATATAAGGCCATGAATAAAATAATAATAGATCAAGTTCAAGCGTGCACATCTTTATCAGCACTATCAATTAATTTGATGACGTTAATGTTACACGAAATCAACTGAATGGGACTCCTGCACACCTCGATGAAGCGTGCCGAAGCATAGCGGGTTGATTTGGGCCCATTTTCCAGATCCACAGCCCATTTTCTTTGCTTAACAGTACAATAACCTAGCTAATTATAGTTTGCATTCTTTGTCATTTTACACAGTTAAAGAGGGATTCTAGTTAATATAATTACTATAACATTATTTATATAGGTTTATTCAATTCTTCACCCTAAAACATACCAAAAACTGAACAGGCCTTTGTATGTTTTATTCAAAATTTTCAGGCTGGCCACCCATACCAATTACATTTATTAATTTTCTATGATACGTGTGGTTGCTGAAAATTAATTTCGACTAGTCAAATCTATAAGCAGTTAAACAACCAGTATTTTGGGTTCATGAACAGAGTTTCTAATGTCATGCAAACTGCAAAGTCCCATTAAAAGACAACCGTCCATTTTAAAGCTTGGTCCTACTTAAAATTATTATTCAGTTTATGTATAAATTATCCAGAAGTTGGGCGATCAATTGAAAAACGTAACTAAAATGTATTTCATAAAATAGCTACTCTTTAATAAAGAGTGTATAACCCGACATACAATAATAAATAAGAGCTTTTTTAAAAAAATTATTATTATTATTAGTTGGTGGATTGGTCTTAAAACTGTGAAAACAAGTAAATATTTAATTGTTATCGATGATTGACGGCATTATAAGATCCATATCCTACGGATAATAAAGAATTTCTTCTATAACGGTGCAGGTGCAGCCTGAATGGGAATTGCCTAGATACAAAACAAGTTGAAACTTTGACTGAAGAGTTCTCTTACGGCACAGTTTGAATATTAATCTCCTATAGGCCAGATGTACGCACTACCTTTTCTAAATAATCAAGTATCTTAATACTGGGGTGTTGAATGTCCATCTTTTTAGTTTCCATGATGTTTATGTACAAAAGAATACAGTCCTTGCGGAACAAGGAAGCCCAGAAATGCTGCTTGCTTTAGCTTTTGGGACTTGCCTTCTGTTAACGAAATTGAAGTTGATTGCAATCATAAAGTTACTATGATAAGGCATAAAAGAGGAAGAAAGAAGCAAAAGCATTATGTTTATGCCTACTTTTCAGATTTGCTTTCCAACTCCAGACAAAAGAGGGGGGAAAAAATAAAAAGTGCTTCTCAGAGTAGTTGAGAAATGTAGTCCTCCCAAGATAAGCTAATACCAGTTCAACATTCTACGCATCTCATACATGATACATGATACATACAATATGCTCCAGGCTGACTTTAGCATGTACTTTCCTAACTTGATTGGAAAACTATTTACGAAAATAGAAATGTATGCATGCATTCAATCAAATTGCTGATAAGAGATGCAGAATGTTTATTCTTTCTTTTGCTTTTCTTTCTTTTGCCTTTGCAATCCTTAACCCTATTTTTGCATAAATATTCATCAAGGGTAATATGGTGATCCAATATATCGATAAAAATGGGAAGAATCGTACAGGTGACAAGACAAATCAGACCATGTACGTCATCCCAACTTGCAGGATGTTCATGTGAGGTACACTCATATTTGCAGCACCTGCTCTGCAGTTCCTCCTTAAGAAGGAATAGAAGTAGTTTATAACCAGTTTCTTAAGGAAAAATGAATTCTTTTTTGCTCTCACATCCCCATGTGCAAGCAAATATGTAAATCCTGAATCAATTGCTTCTCTAAGAGCTGAAAGCTCATATTCGAGACTATGGTCTTCGTCCACAGCCATGACACTAGACGGTAATGCTGATGTAGTTTCTTCCGAGGCAGAAGTTCCTGATTCATCAAATCTCCTATCATGCATCAGTGGAATCTTAAGCTCCCCAGTACCGTAAGTACCTGAAGTTTCAGGATCCCTTGAGGCCACAGAAACACTATCTAAATCTGACTCGAGTAAGTTTCTCTCCAGGGCAAGATCTTGAGCTTCCTTTCTCAGAAATTTCTCGAGACTTGCAACTAAGAGTTGCTCAAATACATGGTGATCTTCCTTGCGGACATCTTTGTAACCATACCGAGCGACACACCGGAACATATGGTAGTCTTTTGGCCCAACTCTTCGAAACAGAAACCTTTCCTCAAGAGGAACCATTGGAACGGGGACATATTTGATACAAACAAACACTATCGTGGAGTGGATAGCTGGAAGGCTAAGGAGGAACTGCCCGAAAATTGACGGAATACCTTGGACAAGCTCATTATATAACAATCCAATTCCTGGGACTCTTGCAGTTCCGAGGGTGGAGCCAAGATCAAGCAAGAAGTCCATGGATATCTTCTCCCTGACCTCACTCTGATATTTCAAAACACTGCCATAGTTCCAAATGTACATCACACAGAGAAAGACAGAAGCAAAAGCAAGTGGAAGCCAACCGCCCTCTGCAATTTTTGATAGGACTGCAGACATGTAGAGGAGCTCCACTGATCCAAAAACAAGTGGGAAACATAGCCCAAGCAATAAGTTGGTCTGCCAGATTAGAAGCATCACAATTGTAACCAAGGTGGTGCTCACTAACATCACACCAACTTCAGCTATGCCTGCAAGAACAATTTAAATTGCATCAGCAAAAAGTTACCACTGTACTGTTAGTACTTGCTTAAAAAATTAGGGTATGCCAAATTCATGATTGCTATGTACATCTATTAAAAACCTTAAATACTCTGAAAGTGAAAAAAAAAAATGACATATTTTAAAAGAGGGATACTTAACCATATGCATTGGCAATATCTGTAGTGCTCCGAAAAATAGAAACTACAACAACGCACATGATCATCAAAAACCAATTGATTACAGGGATGTATATTTGGCCCATTAGCTTTCTTGATGTATGAATTATCTTCAGCCTTGGGAAGCATCCAAGGGCCATGGCCTGTTTGATGCATGAAAATGTAGCGGATATCATAGCCTGGCTAGCAATCATGGCAGCAAGGGCAGCTAATAGAAAGACAGGCCAAAAAAGACTATCTGTTTGTTCAAAATTTAGGAATTCAAAAGAGTCAAAATATTAGAGCTTATTTATTTACATCTTTCACTAAGTTACAACTTGAAATGACGGGAATTTAAGCAGTCATAAGGTTGGCTAACGTCACCTGGCACAGAATCATAGAATATTCTGTTTGCAGAACCAGGGTATTTCATCAAATATGCAGCTTGGCCCATATAAGCCAAGAGAAGACAGGGGAACACAACAAAAGTGAAAGCAATCTGCATAACATTTTAGTTTTAGTAAGAAATCCTTGAAAAATTAGAGTTGAGATAAAGTAGAAGCAAACCTGTATTGCTTTTACTGAGAAATGGCCTAGGTCAGCAAACATTGCTTCAGCCCCTGTAACGACATAAAAGACATGTTACATGATAAAATTGGAGCCTTTTTCTCCAATTATGCGGGAAATTAAAATATTATTGTTATTATTTTTTTAATTTCTACACTTCCTTGTCAAGCTTTCACAAGAAAAACCTCAAGCTAATAAACTAATAAAACATAGATTTAAAATAAACTTCCATATATTTTATGCAACAGCAGAATTGCTTCCCCCCCATATTACACTTGCGGCCTTAGTGTTTCAGTAACACCCAAGTTAAGTCACAGGTGGTCTAGCCTACTCAAAATGGTAACCAAAAGGTAATATTTAAGAGAACTTGACAAGATCAGCCAAAAGATTAGCAAATTTTAACACTACCAAGTTATACTGCTTTACTTCTTAATCTAAGAAATGTGAGGATCTACATCAGGCTGGTAAGCTAATTCAAGAAATATCATGAAGACATGGTGATTCCACCGGCATTACACATGCTTTAAAGGTGAAGCATACCCGTAATGCACAGAACGCAGCCACCGAGAGCTGACCATGCATCTTTGCCGTTCTTCTTGAAGAAAAGATAAATATAAATTGGATTGAATGCCCTTACAACAGAAATGTCGTACTTAACTAGGTTGTAAAGTCCAGTTGATCCCAATGAGAAGAACCACAAAGCAAGTACTGGAGCAAACATGAAACCCACTTTACCAGTCCCAAACCGCTGTATGCTGAACAATGCCACAAGGATTATAATTGAAACAATAACAAGAGCACCTGCAAATAAATCCATCTGACTAAATATCACCTTGTTTAAAATTTGAAATATTAGAAGTTTATGGTCAAAAAATTCATCAAATAGATAGTTGTCATAGAATTATTCTATCAGAGTACAAGCTGAGATTAGAAAGCAAGACTACCGAGATTATTCAGCAATTCAACTTAAGGAACTGAACCACAAACACATGGATAGGCAACATGCATACAATGTAGTAGAGTTGAGGAGAATTCTTGCCAAAAGTGGTTATTTGGCTGAATGAAGCTAAGCAGCGGGTCTATATGCAACCACAAAGACATCCTACACCGAAATCTTACAATAATTGCCCCATCCAAACTCTTATACACCAGTTTTCAGTTTATTTATTTCTTTTATTTGTTTATTTGGGTAGTTGGGCTGGTTAAGTTATTTTTGGTTCACTTTCCTACATAATCTAGGAAATCAAAGAAAGAAAAGTGTCCCTAGATGAGCACAAAAGAAAGAAAGATACCCACTTTCACCAAATCCAGGTATTTCACCCTGCAGACCACTCACAGCAGACATCACTGCAAGGAGAAAAATAATTATAGGTTAGCAAAATCTGAGGCAATTTATGTGAAATCAGTGCATACCCCATATCTCAATTCCAGTACACATGGAATTCCAGGAAGCCGGTATCATTAATCCGACTTCTAAAGAGAAACTACAGTGGACTCAACTTTCCATTGATCAACATAGCTTTTGTTGAAACTAGGGAGTAATTGATAATAGTAACAGATTCCATCAACAAGAAAAAGAAAGATACAATGAGAAAAAAAAAATCATTATTGGGACAAAGAAGATGGTTCTTCCATGGGTATTGTTCCACACTATTTCAGGTGACTTCTTCTCATATGAAGTTCGCTGAGTTTTGTGATTTCATCTTCCTTATGTATCAGCTAAGACACTTGGAATTATGCTGGTTAATTATAGCTAGATGTAACTTAAAATTTTGAAGGTCTTCTGTGATGCTAATTGCAAAAAGAATTGGTTCAAACCATCTCCTTTAATACTGAGTTGCTAAGCAGCTTCGTATCTACATTGGTTATAGCCTGAAACCCTGAGTGATCTTCTGCTTCAAATGGAGAATCATTTTATAAGTTTATCCAGTAAATAATGCTAAATATTATAACAATTAAACCAAATTTAACAATGATTGCATCAAGTAAAATTTAGATATTTCTGAAAATTACAATTACAGTATTTTAGAAATATTTGCAGCATGTAAGCCACAAGATATGGAAACCAGAACCTGACATTGCTGAAAATTACAATTCCAGTATATTAGAAATATTTGCATCATGAAAGCCACAAGATATGAAAACCAGAACCTGATATTGCTGGAGTAAGAATCCCGTCTCCTATAATCATGGAAGTTCCCATCAGAACCAACAGCAGTAGAAGGGTTTTCAATGATGATGTTCTTTCCAAAATGTCTTTTAATTGTAAAGCCCTTTCCAACTCTGGGGTGGGCAGCTTAAGCCTAAAACTTGAGATCTGTTCATCAGCTGGCTGACGATTTGGCAGCATGTTAACCTTTGCATACCTAGAAATCAGTGAGTACAATGCAAATGTTCCTCCTGAAATTAGAATTACAGACTTGTTAACAAAATTATCAAATAGACTGATTGCATATTAAGGCAGAGAAGAAAAATGACTATGGTAGGAAACTCTAACCTTCTCCATTATCATTGGCTTTGAGCACTACGAAAACATATTTGGCTAAAGGAATAAGAGTAATTGTGTACATCACCAGCGATAAAGCCCCCAAGACATCAATTTCTGTCTCAATTTGCACTTTGCTGAACACATCGCTGTAAACATATAAAGGGCTTGTCCCCATATCACCATACACCACACCAAGAGTTTGAAATGCTAAAGCAAGAGTGTGCCAAACAGAAACATCCTGACTCATTAAAGTAAAGTAGTTTAGTAGGAGCTGAGGTTGTACATTTATCTGACATGTAAATTCTTTCGTTATTGGGCTTAGCAAAACAACATATGCAAGCACATAGGAGCATTGAATACACGAGAAGCTTTCCATCTTTTTAACAGCCTGTAGGTTGTGTATTCTTGACAGTGATTGTCAATTATGGCATGGGTGGAAATTAAGTGAAGATGTCATAAACTACTTCATCCTTGCATTGATCCATACAACTCTAAAATTTTAATTTTTGTGATTGGAAGGCAGTGCTTGCTCTCTACATCCGGATTGCTAATGGTGCTTCCTAACAAAGTCACTACTGATGTTTCAGTTATAAAATAATCAAGCATTTACTGAAATTTCCTGCCCTCACACAACGTTGAGAACTCAAGAAGTTCTGCCATACCAAGCTGGCTTGAGTACTCTTATTCGCACTACCAAGTACCAACCACTCTCACATGTTTTGTGAACTTTTAAACCTCAAATATACACAAATATAAACATCATAAGGAAAGTAGTCAACTTCAAAAAAAAAAAAAAAAAAAAAGTAGGGTGATGCTGGTCAAATCGGTGCACTTTCTGTCCGGTATTGTTGGAGTCCAATTCAACCCCACATTCTAATAACTCAGTGTTCTTTAAAGAACTAGAAGTTCAGTTCCAAAATCCCAGTTAAAATTGGCTCCGGTTTCAGAAAATCCATCAGAATTACATAACAACACTTATAAGGCACATAACCAAGAATAATTAAAAAAAATAAATTTTTTTGGCAGAAAATGTCAAATCTAACAAAAAAGAAGCCTTCAGTGAAATTAAATCATTAAACAAAGAACTGATAATTGAAAAAGTGAATGACCTTAGAGTGGAGATCAAATGCACCAGCTATCTCCATTGCTTCAACATCCAAAGAATCATATTTGGGCTTCTTCACTAGCCTCCTCCTCATAGATCCATACCCTTCTCTAGCTCCATTTTCTCCAGACAAAGACCACGGAGGCGACTCTGAGTCAACCTCGCTTCCATCCACCCATCTTGACTCACCACCACAGCCACTACCAACACTTGTCAGCAACCTCACGCTACTCTCTTCAATCTTATCTTCTTCCTCCATTTCTCCACCGGCCATTCAATACCTTTTGTTTCAAGCACTTGTTTTTCACCTTTAATCCTCAAAAATTCTCAAACATCAATCCCGCACCTTCGCGTTAAAAGAATGAAAAATAAAATAAAAACCTCTCTTGATTGTTTATCTGAGCTTCGTTGCAGAACTGTGATTTGGCAAGAAACAAGGAGAGAATGGACAGACAACATTTTTTTTCTTTTTATCTTATTTTCATTATTATTTTTTAATCATGTAATTAGTAGAAAGTTGGAAACCATAACTTCCGAGCTCACTGCCCAACCTATTTTAATTTTTATATAAATAAATAAAAATATCAACTATTTTCCGCAGATAAGATATTATTGACTATATGCGAATCGTTTACTTGCTTCAAGTACACTGAGACGGTGACATAAAGGACAAAATCAATAAGATTTTGGATGACGAGAGATTCAACCATTCACTGGGCGAATGGGTGCACAAGAAATTTTGTGCTACCCCATATCCATTCCTGGCCAATTTCAGACATCATTGCATTGGTAATGTTTTCATCCAGTAGTCTGTTCCATTGTCTCTGTCCGTAACATGAGGCCACAAGTGTCCATAATTTCACGCCCATGCTCTTCAGTGCCCTCGTCAATTGTTTGCATGAAAATTCTTAGCTTTCCAAGTGTAATGTGGGGGGTTTCAGCACATAAATAGGATCAGAGTCACTTTGATCATTGGCCATGTGCTAAAATAATACTATAGCAGGAGTTAGATTGCACTTATTTTTTTTTTATGTAAAATTTAAATAGGTTTAAATGAAAATGTCTTAAAGATATATATTTTTTTAATATTAAAAAAAATTAAAAATTAGTAGTTTAACATAAATATTATTTTAAATAATGTATATATTTATTCTTTACAATTTATAATTTTCAGAGATTGATTAATTTGGTAGCATTAAAAAAAATATTATTATTTGTTGATCTTAATTTAATTTTTTAATAAAAGATGTAATTATAACATCAAAGTTTATTATAAAGTCAACACTATTATTTTATTTTTGATTCATCCCAGTGAACATAATTTGATTTGTTCAATATTTTAATTTAGTTAATATTATCATGTGAATAAAAATTTAAAGTCATTAAAAAAAACTTCAAGAATAATATAAAAATATTAGGTTTATATATAATATTGGAAATACATAAATTATTAAGGGTATTTTTAAGATTTGAAATTAAAATTTTCTATTTACACTTCAAACTTCATATAAAAGTTGACTTTTTCTATTAAGATAAAATTGTCCAACAATAAGTGATAAGTTTAAAAAAACAATTCAAAATAAACAAATGCTTGAAAAAAAATTAAATTCAGAGTTCAAACTAAAAAACAAACAACACCTTAGATTCAAAGTCTTTTTCCTTTTATAAATATTTATGGGTAATGGGTGTAAGGTAGATTTCACCTTTAGTTCTTATAAATTTTTGAGTTATACTCAATAAATTCTAAGCTATATTATATGATTGTATACATATAGACTGCCATGACATCACTGCTGCGTAATGTTAACGCATATTGCAATTTGACTTAAAAAAAAAAAAAAAAAAGAATAAGAGACGTCTTCATACAAATGGACACACTATGCACGTATTTAAAAACATCACAAAAATAAGGGATCCAAATGTCATAATTCCTTAAAATATCGCATCATTCCTTTTTAATAGAAAATATCTTTAACTTGCCTTATTTTGAATAAAAAATATATAAGTGTGTGGTAGACAGCGTGGTAGTTAGTAATTATCAGCAGTAATTCTTAAATTATTATGTCAAAAAAAAAACTTGCCTTATAAAAGAAGGCCCAACTCGTTATTTGAAGCCCAATCTCGGCTTTGCCCTCTCTTAATATTTTTACGCTCACGCTCTCAAATCTCCCAAAAAAATCGTACAGAAAAAGTCATACACAGGTCACTCAACGCGAGTACTTAGAAAATCTTCGCTTTTTCTTAGGGTTTTCGAGGCTCTGCGATTGGTTCTCGTTCTCGTCTGATTCCGTTAACCTTTTCTGTTTCCACTATCTGCTTGTAATTATTAATTTTTTTTTCTTTTACTCTTTTTTGATTCATTTAGGTTGAAGGTGGCTTGCAAGAATGTCTAGGGTTTATGTTGGGAATTTGGATCCTCGGGTATCTGAAAGGGATCTTGAAGATGAATTTCGCATGTTTGGCGTGCTTCGCAGGTATCTGTCGTTTCATTTCCCTTTCTAGAAGTAGATTATCGGGTCAATTTTCTAATAAAAATTTCGTCCTTTTATCAAGCATTCTTGTCTCTTGGAATTTTGTTTCTGTGTTTGGTCAGTTCATTATGTTGATGTCACATGGTGCAGTGTGTGGGTTGCTCGAAGGCCTCCGGGGTATGCCTTCGTTGAGTTTGATGATCGCAGGGATGCTGTAGATGCTATTCGTGCACTAGATGGTTAGTATCAGGTTTTCTTTTTACCCCTCCTATGTCGGATTCCCTTAGTACTGCTTCAACATTAGGTTATTTTAATTTAACCTCATTTAGGCTATCTCTCTGATGTAAAAATCATGGTTTTTTTGGCTCTACTCGTTGCCCTGTCATTATAGTTCATACCCGTTTACTGCTGTTATCTCTCAATCAGCAGTTTGTTAATTCAATTTATTTGCATGGCGAGGATTTCCTCTTGTCACGTTCAACGAGTATGGAGTTAAGAAAGTTCATTTTACAGGGAAAAATGGCTGGCGTGTGGAGCTTTCTCATAACTCTAAGGGTGGTGGAGGCCGTGGTGGGCGTGGGCGTGGTGGAGGTGAGGACTTGAAGTGTTATGAGTGTGGTGAGCCTGGTCACTTTGCTCGTGAATGTCGCTTGCGCATTGGTTCACGTGGCTTGGGAAGTGGACGACGCCGTAGCCCTAGCCCACGTAGACGTAGAAGTCCAAGTTATGGGTATGGACGCAGGTGCGGTTCAAGGGCTATGTGTTCTTCTGCTATGGGACATGGATCATATACTTATGAATCATACAATTCTATAAACGTAGAATCAGTCTTTTTCTCCTTTGCGATTGCAAAGATATGGGTATCAATTTGGGGAAATCTATGTGATGTTACTTATTTTCTACCCGAGTAATTTATTCTTTATCTTCTTAGTTTTGTACTGTATCCAATCATATGTATCATCGATATTGCTTGGAGGTGTGTTTAATACACTCTTGTCAACATTTTGATTTCTTAGATGTCATATTAACATGTTGATTTCTTAGATATCATGAAATCAGTTATTTTAAATCAAGTTGTCTGGCTTTTTCTTTTCTTTTAGGGATTTTTTTTCTTTTCTTATCTGAGATTGAATACGTAAGTTGCTTAGTTACAGTTTTGTCTTTTGATAGGAGCTATAGCCCCCGTGGAAGACGATCTCCTCCTCCACGGCGCCGCAGCATATCGCCTCGACGTGGTCGCAGTTACAGCAGGTCCCCCCCATATCGCCATTCTCGTCGTGGTTCACCTTATGCTAATGGGTACGTTAATGTTCCTAGCATTGATGTTAGGATAGAATCATGAAATAGTTATATGCTTTGAGTTTTTGAGACACCAGCCAAGGCCCCAGGTATCATGTGGTTTCTCGATAATATTTACCTACTTCAGTTATACCTTCTATGAAACAGAAGTAAGAGTAAGTACAGTTACAAACTCTTATGGTTGGTAGATTTTTGTTTGTCTGACTGTCCCTCGAGCCTCTCCCATCCATCTCCCTTTTACTATCCCCTCATCATTCCTGCCAAATAAATATATCTAACACTTTGTGCAAGTTGATGGGCAATATGAGAATAATTTTTTACATTCTTTCCTCCTTACATGTATGTGCAATCTTGTTTTGAGTTCCTGCTTGTCTTTGCAGGGACTAAGGCTGTAACCTCAACTGAAGCAAATGCGTAATGGATTGGAGCACATGTTGGCAGTATTGTAGTCGTTATAGGATCAGTTGACGAAAGAGGATTTATATTAGTTATGTTCATGTCATGACTTTGAGATTTGATAGTACCTTGGTTTTGGATGGCTTCTGCAAAGTGTTTCGGCTGTCAAAAGGGTGCTATGGACACCTTTTTGTGTCTATCTTCATACTTGGAGGTTGTTTTCCTACTTTAAATTTCTTCTTACTGTTGTTTATATGTTCTTAAGTTGCCTTCTTAACTACAGTTGTTGATCACTTTGAAGTAGATATTCTAAAAGTTTTACATGTTTTGTTTTGAGGTGTGATTTTCGGCTAAAACGGCATCGTTTCACCACATTTCTGCATCTTTAGTGCAAACGGTTTTTTCTCATCTCTGACCTGCTTCTCTGCACCACATCATCTACTGGTCGTCGCCCCTACATATTCTTCAGATTTGAGTCACATGTTGAAAATGGTTTATCTTCAGAAACTTGTTCTTCTGCAGCAAAGCATCTGAAGCTGTTTATTGCGCACCCTATCCCTGCATTTCTGTATTACGTCATCTACTGTTGTTGCTTTATGTGCTTGTTCGGCTTCAAATAGTTGTTGAGCTTCCCACTTTCCCAGAAACCTGTTTGCTCACCACTCCTCTTTGTGCTTTGGCGGCAAGTCTTCTATCAACTTAAGACTTTTACTTCTGCTAGCTGGTTAGAAAGGTGCCCCTGGTGTTCAGATTTTGGGTAAGGCAAATTATCAGATCTGCCATGATGTTATTCTTCTGCTAGTTGGTAAATTTTGGTCATCTAATAAATGACAAGGTAATGAATTGTTCGGGGTAACAGAATAATATTCACGTTTTCTTGAATAGGTTAGGCTATTCTCATTCATGGTTTCAAGTGTGTTCATGGGGGAATGCTAAATGGAATAAGCAAATGCGCTTGCTTGAAGATAATCGCTGAGCACATTCCATTCATCATCTATTTGTTTGATTGATTTTTCTGTCGTAAAATTTTATTTCTATTTGATCCATTATCTGTTTCTTCCCCAGATTTTGTAAATGTCCATTCATATCTTTAGAAAGCTCTAGGTCAAGTGTATACCATTCAATGTTCTTACCGTAAGTAATGAGGTTCCTACATGAAATCTGTTCTGAATTGTTCTTTGATTCTTTTTTTTAGCTATTATCTCTTATTGGATTGGATCAATTTCATTCCACATTGGTCCAGCCCCTCCAGGGTAGTGGTAAAAGTCCAATCCAGTGGTCTATATTTAATTTGCAAATTTGGCTTGTAATCCAGTGGAGGAATGTTTCCGAAAAAGTGCGAGAGCATATTAGTAGTTTTTAATGTTTTGTTTTGTCATGCAATTTTTATGCGCTTTACCACTTGTGTTCTTGTTGTATTTGGAATAAGCTATAAAATTAGTTAAATGGGTAGTGTTTATGTATTCATTTGGAGACTGCTATGAAAAACCCCCACCGGCACAAAAGTGGAAACTTTGATAAGGAAAGAAGTATCAGTTGCAAATATGGGTGCATGTATGGTAGGTAATTTGTATGTTCAAACAATGTTATGTGGTCTAAACGACTAAACCATGGCAGTGTGGGTGAATCTACGTTAAGACGGGTTTTATTACAGTAAAATCTCGATATATTTATGTTCTTGGGAGTGGAGAAATTTATTCTTATAAAGAGGTTGTAACTCAATAGCGAATAGTACAAAAATTATTATCTTTGCTTAATTAGCTCTAATGCAAGTGATATAGAGGTAAATTATGTCGTATTAATAAATTAATGAGTGAAATTAATATATAGACATTAATAAATTAATTAGTGAGTTAAATTCAATAGATAGGTATTAATAAAAAAGATGTATAATTTTAAAAAATTAATACAAAAAGATGTATGTCAGGAAGCTACCAACACACTTGAAAAATTAAAAATATTTTGGGTTTTTTTGTTGATCAATTAATACATACTTGTTAGTTAAACGATGTGGTGGTAATTTTAAAGAATAAATTTTAAAAAGATATTTTATTTTATTTAATTATTTAATGTAACATGGTATATATTTTTGAAATATTATTATTATGTAGAAGTAAGTTTATGGAGACGAGACTTACAAAAAAAATAATTTATTACAATTCAGTGTTTATTCAGAAGTATAATGTCTTAAGTTGGGACTATAATTTTTTATTACAATGAAGAAGTTATTTATGTATAGAGTATTATTATTTGGAGGTTTTACTGTGTTTACGTCTACATGCTTTTGATGGTTGCCTCCATGATGCATGATTTTCATAAGTCGTTAATATTGTGATCAGTTTGATCAAAATAATTTAAATTTTAAAAAAAAGGTCTCCATGTCAAGTGCATGCCATACATTTCATGCGTTTGATGGAGGGGATTTGAGCTTTCCATCTGCCAAATGAGAAGTCATCGACGAAGAAAGCATGGACATTATGAAGAAGCAGAAGGTGGAGGCCTTAGGTATTATTAACGAAGCCCCTACCCATCCCTCGCAAGAATACCAACTCCATCTTCTTCCCCATTATGATCCCACTCCCTTTGTCGTCCTTGATTTACCATGAAAGTTGGCTTCTAACAAAGCTTTCTCGTTACTTCAACTGCTATAATTTGGTAGCCAATGCCAAAACATCTTTATACCAGGGTTTTGCAAATAAATTGATTCAAATTTGTCTCCTTTTTTAAGTACCTCTTCGTCTCTTAAAACAGTTCTCCATTGAAAGAAACACTTTAATAAATGCATAAAAGAAACAATTTAAGCATATATGAATTGAAAGGTCACTACTCGCTAGCATTAATCATATGATCCATCAACAAGACAAACTCTGCTGACAAGATGTACTTGGAACAGGAACTAAAAATAATTTATTCCATTTTTACTGGCTAAATAGACCATTTGACAGAAGCTGCTGGATGGACTACGACATCTTGACTTTTTCAAATCTTCTCATTTTTTTGATTCAATGACCTTCTTTGCAAACGTTGGCAAACAGAATGCGGCTGTGTGGATCTGGAATTTATACATAGAGAAGAAAAAGAAAAAAGTGCATCAGAAACATGAACTAGAAAAATCAAATGCATTGCCCTGTGCATAAGAGGGGTAAAAAGAAAAAGATGAGGACGGGGAAGAGGAGGATGGAGTAGAATCATACCTCTGAGTTGTAAAATTTCAGGGGTCCTTTTGATGAATTACAGTGACTATCATTTGCATCTATAGGATTCACTGGATGCTTGAAATCAACAGGAGGCCCCTCAGTCGAGCAAAGCATGAACCCAATCACCCCGCTGGGGAAAATAAAATAAGATCAAATAACCACCATCAGCAACCCACCACAGAATGAAGAAACGTACACCACTTGATTCTTATAGGAAAGGGGTGCCCATGAAGTGAGGGCATTGAAGGGCTTAAATCACTGTTAACAGCTGAACAAGAGGGGAGGAAGGTTCTGGTTTGTGAAAAGGGATCTTAGATGAGGATGCCAGTCACAGATTCACAGTAAACTGCTCCTACAGAGCCTGGTTATGCTTTCATACTAACATATATAATAGAAGGAAGAAGAGAAGAATTGTCAGATCAGGAATGATAAGAATTAAATAGTATATACCTTGGATATGTAGGGACTGTAGTCCATGCATAATTGACAGAGCCTTTGAAGATCTGGCGGCAGTTTGCAACAATGTCCTCTATAATGTGCATGTGAAGCCAGATGCTTTCTGCCTGAGTACTCATTACACCCCCTGGACGAAGAGCCTTCGCAACCGACTCAAAAAAGGGCTTCTCAAAGAGCTCTTGCGCAGGACCTGTTTGAACAAACACAATACTCCTAATTAGTTCAAGACAAACTAGTCTCTTTCCTTTTTTTCAGTCAATGTATTTTAGACATGTTTCTGTTAAAAACTACAAGGATATTATCAATTGCAGGGTGATTACCTATGGGATCAGAAGAGTCCACTATAACCGCATCATATGTTCCTTCAGGAACAGCCTTCAAGAACGCAACTCCTGCAATATTAAGATAAGACCCCCCCTATCAATTGCTTCACAAGAAAAATGAGAAATAATGACTATATAAAAAGAAGCAGATCATACCATCACCAATATGAAGTGTCACACGAGGATCCTCAAACCCAACAGCTACATCAGGGAAAAATTGTTTAGAGACCTGGAAAACAAACAGAAGTCATATATTACATAAGGAAGCTGTTTTAATATAAGAAAGGGTTAAGCATGATAGACATGCACAATCTTAACGAGTGAATGCATTTCATTCCAAAAGACGCCGGAGGGGGGGGGGTGTTGTCACAGTTTTATAGTCAACAATGCCAAGAAAGAATCAAAAGGTGTACGTTTATAGCTGCTTACATCAACTACCATTTTATCAATTTCACAGATATCAATCTTCTCAACAGAAGAATGACGAGATACTTCCCGTAAGACCCCACCATCTCCTCCACCAATAACCAGAACCTGAAAAAATAACAGTGTGGCGAAGATTGAAACAAATGCGCATACTTTGGCAGCAAAAACAGAAAAATAAATTACATCACATGTTATGTTGGTTCTACCATAGGGGATTTCAAAATTGAAGAAATTGTATGCCTTGAGAGCAATCACAACATGACGGAGAGAAAATTATGACACTGTTAATGACTCTGATAATTTAGAGAGAAAGTAGTGACTTCCAAAATGGTGTCTCATATTTAAATGAATCATTACTAATTAGTAGGACATAAAGACCTTCTTTGGGTTTGGAATTGAACAAAGTGGAAGGTGAGTGATCATTTCTTGATATGCACATTCATCCCTCTCAGTAAGCTGAATCACCCCATCCAAAATAAGAACCTTCCCATATGTTGATGACTGCAAAACAACAAAGCAGAGAATAATTTAAGTATAAGCCTTAAAACAAAAAAATAGAAGAAGAAGAAGACAGGATCACGAATGTGAAATGAACCAAAAGGGCACACGAATACCTGAAAGACCATGACATTCTGGTAATCAGACTTCCCTTGAAACAAGATTTTCTCAACCTTCAATGAATGTGCCTCACCTGCATAATAAAAAATACATTGCAGATAAGATTTTCTGAGAATTAAGATGATAAGAAGAATGAAAAAAGAATCTGGCAATGGCAAACCTACACACAAGGAGTAAAGAGACAAAAACAATTGCAATACTTCTGTTTTGTGGTAGATATTATAACAAATTAAACGCCAATATTTAAAGCCACACCGGCATAAAAGACTAAAGAGAACGCCATACAGACAGATTCGGCACCCTGTTCTCACTAAAGATGCAAAGGTTTAGCAAGTTTAACAACAATAAGTCCATCAAACGACAACAAAGTCTTCTCTACACTTTAAGGTATTCAGCTCTACCAAGTAGCTAAAAATTCTTGTAAGAATCAACAGGCAAAATTCCCGAATGAAAATAAGCAGGTAACATAAATAAGAAGAAACATAATTAGTGGTATACTAACAGAATGTATTCAATCAGACCAAACATACGCTTACCATCACATAACAACAGTAATATAATAATAACCGTATGATATTAAACATGCCAATGATTTTAATCAGATCAAAAAGCATGAACATACAGCCTATCAAGAGAAAAAGAAAAGAAAAACAAACCGGGCCACATTGGGCTGATTTCAGAGAACCAGCCAGGAATAACAGAGGAGATACAATCAGGCTGTTTGTTAGAGTCCATCTCCATCAATACACTCCCGTTATTGTTGTTATTAGCCTCCTTCTCTCCATCATCTCTCGGCCTCTTCAACGGCAAATCAGTCGCAGCAGCAGACCCAGTTTCCGCCATAACAAATATTATTATTGATTATTATCTCTGCTTTCAAACCCCCGAAAAACCAACAATCACTTCACTTCTAATGAAAACTGACTGCCGAGGCAACTCTCGGGAGTCAAGAGGCGCCACACAAACAGAATCTCCGTCCCTCTTTGCCTTAAATATATAAAGAAAAATTAAAATGAAAAATTGCAAGCTGCGAGTGGTGGGAGAATATATATATAAAAAGTTACAAATCTGGCTTCGCAAAGATGCGGCTCGTGTTTGTGTTTGTGTTTGCGTCTGCGTTAACTGCTGCCCCTTGCGCTTGGTTTCAAGTGTATGAATGTGGTTAGCAACATTATATATATGCCCAGGCCAGCATAAAGGTAATCTGATTTGATATGAGTTGATTTATAAATATCAACTATTTTGTGATTTCGGAAAATTATCGGATTCCCCTTACCTTAAATTATAATTGCAAATAAGGACGGACAATTTAGTCTTTCGCATGATCATCCAACTTTACTCCACTAAAATTTTGTTAATAAAATCATAATTTAATCATTGACGTGTGTATAACACTCAGAGGATGTATTTGGTACACTGTATTAGTTGTACATTATGATGCATTGTAATGTAATATTATGATTGATGTAATGCGGATCGTATTATATATAAATAATATTATTTCATGCGTTTATGATTGATGCATTGTAATATAATATTATTTGGTACACCGTATTATATATATTAAAATTAAATTTATTGATATTTCATGTGTTTATTATTAATTTTTAAATTAAGCATCAAATATTTATTTTTATATGTTAATTTTTATTACATAGAAATTATAATGTTAAAATGCTACAACATCATGTTATATTATTAATAATATCATATTACAATATAATTAATTCTATATACCAGTTATTATATTATAATATAATGCAATCGCATTATAATATTGTATATTTTAAGGTTAAATGGCAAAAATATATAATTATATAATATAAATTATATTATATTATAAAACAATATAATATTAAATTATAAATTTATGTTTATTTATTAATGTTGAATATAATTTTTAATTTTAATTTATTTTTAAATTCGTTATTTTAGTAAGTCATAAGTGATTAAATAAAATTAAAATCTTTTTTCCATATTTGAAGTAAAATAATTAAAATAATTTTATTTAATGAAAGGAAAATAATGTATTATCATTTATTTATTAAACATTTTGGTTTTTACTATATTATCATTTAAATTAATTTATATTTATATGTAAATATAAATTAATATTTAATAAATTTTAAATTTATTATAATTATTAAATAATAAAATTTATTTCATTATATTTAAATATGAATAATTTTTTAATGCAATCTAGTCTAAACCCTACATCTGATAGATTTATTTTATACTCCTTTTATTGAATTAACCAACTTTTTAATGAAGTACAATTCAACAAAAAATTATATCCAAACATGGCTTAACATATAATTAAAAATAATATTTTAATGTAATACAACACAGTATAACGTAACCTGCTAAATATACCCAAAAAAATGTATTGGTATTTAAAATTATTTTGAAACAGGAAACTACAATATATAATAAACTGATTTCAAGGGTATAATAGTTTTCTTCTTTTTGGCATCATATGACTATAAATTAAATGGCCTTCTTGGAATATAACAGTTGTATCTCTGAAAAATGAAAATATGACCAAATTTCTTCCCTGAACTTGATCTTGAGATTCCAACAGAGGCCTTAATGTAATATAATTAAAAACTATGTAATTATTAGTGATTTAATAAAATATAGGGACTCAATTTGTTTTTCCATTCTTGTTTCGGTACGGTACGAAATGATAGGGTTCTCAATTAGGGTTGGGAACTTGGGATGATAAAAAGAAAGATATTCTCAAACTTTTTTTTAATGAATTAGTTATGTTTGGTAGGTTTTTTAATAGCCCTTGATTCGTGTTGTGTTCTACGCATTTGCCAGTGGCTCACAGCCCCATGCTACGTATTGCCCTTTCCAGTTTGTTTAAATATTGATAACGAAGTAACGAACCTCACTTGTGGAAAATTAAAAAGCACATTCTTTTCACTTTATTATTTTCAGTTATTTATGCCTTACTTACGAACATAAACGGATTATTATTTTAATGTAATATATTTTATTATTATTTAATATATTAGAGTGTGTATTTTATGGTCTTTTATCTTATCTTTTAATATAATAATTTAAGAAATTCCTTATTGAAAAATTACTCCATCACAAAAACAATAGATTGTCGTTATAATTATATAAGGGCATAACTGAAAAACTCATCTAATTTTACTCAAATACGCAAGTGAATAAATTAGCTTTTTTTTGAAAGATCTTCAAATAAAAATAAATTTATATTATTTTAATTAATTTATTCTCCAATCATATTTAACTATCCTCTATTTTTTTTCAATATTAGAGAGAGAAAATAACAATATTATTTGAAGATCTATTTTAATTTTTTTTTATTGATGTGATTCTTTAAATAAAAATAAAAATATCAACTAGGGATTTTATTTTTTAAATTAATTAATTCATGGTAATAACAATTGGTAATTTGTTACAGTAAGATAATCAATAAAATATTACCAACAACCCGAAGCACATGCCCCGCCCAAACACAGCAAACACGTCACCAAAAATGATGCAGACTTTACGAAATAAAACGAAATTTTTGTAAAGCATTTTGGAGGAATGATTGTGCATTCGTGTGAAAGGAACATGTGCGTTCACAGTGATTGTGAACCAGACTCAAAAACAAAACACTCAATTCACTGAATGAGAAAAGATAAAAGAGTCCAGCAAAAAGGGGAAAGGAGAGCGGAAAAAGAAGTAATTGTTGGGCGATGATGATTGTGGACGGTTTGCTTTCATTTCATAAGATAATAGAATAACTAGACGAAAATTATGACTTTAAAAAACAAAAAAAAAAAGAAGAAGCAAAGTCTCTGTGGCTGAAAGCAAAAGTGCTTCCGCTTCCACTTGTTGTAGTTTTAGAGATTCCCCCAACCCCGTGCATGCTTCTGATTCTTGACAAAGTCAAATTGTTATCCCTTAGTCGGTTCCGTGATTCCCTCAGAAAAATAATATAGCTATAAATCAAAATTTAAGTAAAAGTCGAAGATGAGAGAATAGAGGAAACTAAGGTCGAGGCAACACAACAATATTAATCTCCTTAGTTTCCTCCAATTCTCACTCGAAGAGTGAGCTGAAAAATAAATAAAAATGAACCAACAAAGTGTTGCATTTCATTTGTGATAGGTCATGGGGTAGGCAGTTAGGTTTCTTTCACGGTTAAGTCGTGAAATCGCGTTGTTGGGGCTTGCCATCTTTTCCGGTTCGGGGAACCTAGTCTGGTTGATGCGAGCACAAGGTCTCCCATGAGTTGATAGCCACGGAAGGATCACGCCATTAAATGCAAAAAAAAAAAATAAATAAATAAAAATGAAAAAGAGATGCAAGCGTACACAAATTAAGTAAGGCCAGATATGAAATATTGGAGAAAATTAAACAAAAAAAGAATTACCGAACAGAATCATAAATTTGATTTGTTTAATTTCCTCCAATTTTCACGTCTGCATTTACTTGATCCCATCCCATCTCATCTCACCCTCAATCTCTCTTGCCAAAGCCACATCTTGTATTTATAGACACTCTGTAGAGACTAGAGAGCCGGGCAGCATGGCGCAGCAGCCGCACACAAGTCAAGTCACAACAAAAACGCATAAAACTGAAAAAAAAAAAAACACTACTTGCGTGCTAGACTGCTTTTTGCACTATTCCAAGTCAGTCAGATCACAGGGACCTCAAGGTCCATACACAGCACAACTCGGCCTTTCTCATTTTGGGTTTGGTCACTGAGCCCAAATGCAGCCCAATATCTTTTTGAATTTCTCTCACATCATCAGAAACGCCTAACTCGAACAAGCAGCTTGTTACAAGCTAAAAAAAAAAAAAAAAATATTCCCTTACCGCCGCAGTACTGTGCATTAGTCGGTCCCCGTCCGCACGTTAGGCTTTTAGTCAATTACTCGGTATTTCTTCCTTGATTAAGATTTCCTTTTCGTATATCGATTTCATTCCATAAATTTGGGTTCATCGTTTAGTTTGTTGGCTTTTCTGTTGCCAGGAACAAACCCTAGGACAGGATTTAATCGTTTTCCTTCTCTCAAATTCGAGACCATGGTTAGTTTTGTTAATTTTTATTTATGACATAACAAATTGTGTTTAATTGCCTTATTTTCAGTGAATTTTTACTGTTTCATTATTTCTCTCTTGCACTCTTAGCTGCTTTGCCTTCTTCTCTGCATTGATGTAACCCTAAATCTTTTATGCTTCCTTTTTTTTTTTTTGAATTTATAATCTAGCATTGTTGCTCATTGATTCTTTTGTGGTATCTTCAGGCAACGCTTGCTGATTCCTTCCTCGCTGACCTGGAAGAGTTATCTGACAACGAAGCTGATGTTAATGTCAGTAGATTTTGCTTTTCTTTTCTTTTTTTTTTTTTTTTTGGGGGGCCTTTGTATCTGATCATAATAGTCCTTCCAATTTCTGTGAAGTGCTTTCAATTAGATTTTGCTAATTGGTATTTTGTAATCTTTATCTGTTTTTCATTCAGGAAGAGGAAGGAGGAGTTGATGCCACAAACATGGAAGAAGATGTTGACGGTGACATTGAAGATATAGAAGCTCTGAACTATGATGACTTGGACAGTGTTTCAAAATTGCAGAAATCTCAGAGATACACTGATATAATGCAGGTTGATTTATATCATGCTTTTTCTCATATTTATTTCTGCTTACTTACATATGTTTGTTTGTGGTGGAGTGTTTTCTTGATGTCTCGCATTCTCTTTGCTTTTTTGTTGTTTGACCGTGAGATTTCCCGCAACTACTAGTTTTTTTTTTTCCAAATTCACATTAACTTTAATATGTATTTTGACATTTTCTAATGGTTTTAATTGTGTTTGACTGGCAGAGAGTTGAAGCTGCACTCCAGAACGGTTCTGATATATCTAGTCATGGAATGGTATTGGAGGACGACCCAGAGTATCAGCTGATTGTCGACTGTAATGTATTATCAGTTGACATCGAGAATGAGATTGTGATTATTCACAATTTCATTCGTGACAAGTACAGACCGAAATTTCCAGAGCTTGAATCTTTAGTCCATCACCCCATTGATTATGCCCGTGTTGTGAAAAAGATCGGCAACGAGATGGACTTGACACTTGTGGATCTGGAGGGGCTTTTACCCTCAGCCATTATCATGGTGGTGTCCGTCACAGCATCAACTACAAGTGGCAAACCACTTCCAGAAGATGTCCTTCAAAAGACAATTGATGCATGTGATCGAGCTCTTGCACTTGATGCAGCAAAGAAGAAGGTCCTTGATTTTGTCGAAAGCAGGATGGGCTATATTGCGCCCAATCTATCTGCAATTGTTGGCAGTGCTGTTGCAGCGAAACTGATGGGAACGGCTGGTGGTCTCTCAGCATTAGCTAAGATGCCTGCTTGTAACGTTCAGCTTCTTGGCGCAAAGAAAAAGAATCTTGCTGGTTTTTCTACTGCAACATCTCAATTCCGTGTAGGTTATCTTGAGCAGACAGAGATATTTCAAAGTACACCTCCACCTCTAAGGATGCGTGCCTGCCGACTCTTGGCTGCAAAATCAACACTTGCAGCACGTGTTGATTCTACTAGAGGAGATCCTTCTGGAACTGCTGGGAGGTCATTCAGAGAAGAGATTCACAAGAAGATTGAAAAGTGGCAAGAGCCTCCACCTGCAAAGCAACCTAAACCTCTTCCAGTTCCTGATTCTGAGCCTAAAAAGAAGAGGGGTGGTCGACGGTTAAGGAAGATGAAAGAAAGGTAGTACATTTTGACCATTGCTTATGCTGGATGTTTTATTCTGTTTAGAGTTTCTTGTTTTGTTCATTGACATTTTTCCTTTTCCTTTCCAGATATGCTGTAACAGATATGAGAAAGCTGGCTAATAGAATGCTATTTGGCGTACCTGAAGAAAGTTCCTTAGGTAGATAGTTCATTATTTAGCCTTTGTTAGGCGGCTGTTGTAATTTTAACATCTTTGTTGACAAATTTTAGTATTTATTGAGTTTATTAACCTTTTCTTTATAGATGGTCGGTGTTGATGAGTTGAGGAATTATTCTTCCTACTAATTTTATGTTTCTTGGAAACAGGTGATGGATTGGGAGAGGGTTATGGAATGCTTGGTCAAGCTGGGAGTGGTAAACTCCGTGTATCAGTTGGTCAGAGCAAACTTGCAGCAAAAGTTGCCAAGAGGTATTTTTTTAGTCAATTTTTTTTCTTTTTCATTGGTTTCTTTTGGGTTCCTTTCAGTTCTTGTTCGAGCTACAGTTTGATGGCATAAAGCTTATTTGCTTTATCAGTTGTCTTGTTAACCGTTGATCAATCTTTGTTAACCGTTGATCAATGTTTGAGCCCAGCTGTCAGTTCTGATCTCAGGGGCAATGTTGTTTTCAGGTTCAAGGAAAAGAGTTATGGCAGCAGTGGTGCTACTTCTGGACTTACATCAAGTCTAGCATTTACACCTGTGCAGGTATATATATCCAAACATGAATTTATCGGTGCTAATCTTATGCTGTAGAGCGACTTCCGGGGATTGGGGCTTGTTAAGTTACCAACCATCCAAAAACCTTAAGCTACTATGACCCAGTAATGATTCTTAAACTCTTGCAAATCATCTGCTAGATCCTTGCTGGGGATTTTATCAATGGGCTTTCTATGTGCATCAAAATCAAACCCAAATCAATGTAAATGCAATTGCAAATACAAATGCTAATATAACCATGCAGGGTGATTTAAACATAGGACCTCCTCACCAAACTGTTGTTAGATGAGTGTATACTTTGTGAGATTGGTTTTTTTCAAAAAAATATTTTTCTAATAACTTGTATGGTATGCTGAGAAGTGAGAATTATTTTTCTAATAATTCTCCTACCATTGTTATTTGTTAATATGTATAAACGTGCAAATGATAACAATCGAAATTCTCTTTTTCCAGGGAATTGAGCTATCAAATCCTCAGGCTCATGCACACCAGCTCGGGGGTGGAACTCAAAGTACTTACTTCTCTGAGACGGGAACTTTTTCGAAGATCAAGAAAACCTAGCTTGCTTACAACTTGGCAGTTTTAAATTCTTAGAAGCTGAATGACATTAGTCTACAGAATCATGTATATAATGAATACACTTGAGATTTCTTTCCTATAGCTTTTACTTAATCTAGTCATTGCTTCAATGTACTTTTGAATCTTTGCATGTTCAAAATACCTGATTTTAGTATTATTGCACTCGAGGATCCTCATGAATTATTTTAGTGGATGAGACTATGAATCCATGATGTTACTTCACTTTCAATTTCTTTAGCATGAGTTGAGTTAATTTTGGTGTTCATTGTCAGGTAGCGTTTGTTTTTTTTTATCTGAAATCTAAATGGGTCTGAATTTTTTTAAAGTCTGAATGAGTCTGATTACGAAAATATGAATGACATGTTTGTTTTTCTTTTTTAAATATCTAAATATAAGTGGCATCTTGTTTGTTTTCACAATAAAAAACGTCTTAAATTTAGTTATTTGACATTTATATCCTTGTAAATTAAAATAAAAAAAGAGAATTAGATTTTATAGTTAAGGAAATAAGTTATTTTACAGAGATATTTTTTGAATATAATATTTACTTATCATTCAGACCTTTTTCGATTCAGATAAAAGTCACAAAAGTTTACTTTTTTTATTCAGATATAAATGTTTGAAAATCAGACATAAATTCTAAAAAACAAACAAGCATATTTTGAAAAATGTTTGAAATTAATAAAATTTTAGACTTCAGACATTTAACAAACAACCCCTCATTATTTCACTTGGTTGACCACGCCTCCAATATTACACAACTTAAGCTAATGGGTTCTCTGTCAGTAAGTCACTGATTGTTCTCTTTTTTATCGTGTTTCCCTGCATGGATTTTGCTTATTTTGTTTTAGCGTTATACGTTATTTGAGAAGTAGGACTGTAAGACACTAGTACAGTGACCATGTTGCGTCCTGCGTCCTAATTTTTGTTAATGAAGTTCCTCTTGTTCTTTAGTAGAGGTCGGCCAAAATCCCCATGGGACGGGGACCATTGGGGATTTTCCCCATTCGAAGAGGGTATGAGGATAATTTTATACTTAATTTCTTATTTGGGGAGAGGACGGGAATAATTTTTTACTCAATTTTTTATTCGGGGAAGGGATGAGGATGAGGTGGAATTCCCATCTCCTACCCATTTTCCTATTTCTTTGTATTAATTTTTAATTTTTAATTTTATTTTTTAGAATTATTAATAAAAGAATAATGAAATTTAAATTATAAAATATGAAATATTAGTATAAATAATAAATATAAAAATATTTATACAAATCTGTTATTAAAATTTCGAGCTTACTTAACAAGTTGTAGTCCTAAATTATTATTTGACCAGACTTTATTCTAAACGCGTTGGCCCAAAACTATTTTAGATTATGAGTCATATTGCATATATTATTTTTATTATTTTAGATTTGAAATGCAATATTATCTTTCAATTTGTCATATTTCTTGAGAAATAACAGGAGGAACATGAGGTGTAACCGTAAATATTTTTATTAAAAATATTAATTTTAGTATCTATACCCATTTCATTTATTTCATTATTAATATAAAAGTAATTTCAGTTTTAATATAGGATTATGCAGATTGATGAAGATAATTATTCTGATGATTTATATTTTGTAGTGTGACTTTTGTAATGGATTAATGTTAGTGTACGATATATTGTCAAACCTTATTTTTTTAAAAAAATTAATTTTAATATGATTAAATCAAATTCAGAAATTAAAATTGTATCAATTATTCAGAGATCGGGAACCCATCGAGGATCCCTTCTTATTATTCGGGGAGAAGACGGGGATCACCTTAAACAATTTTAATGGGGACGGGGAGGGGATGGGGATATATAAAGAATATCGGGAATGGGTATGGGGATGTCGATCCCCTCCCCTTCCCTCCCCTCCCTATTGTCATCCCTACTCTTTAGAGGCTTCTCATAAAAAATAAATAAATAAATCTAATCATGGATAGATCTAAACCAAATGCTGCTTATTTATTTATTTGTGTTTCATTATAGGTGTTTATTTTTTATTTTTTAAGAGTAGAAATATGTGTACGCTACCAATGATATTAATGGAAACATTATTTATTTGCGTTTCATTATAGGTGTTTATTTTTTTTTTTTAAAGAGTAGAAATATGTGTACGCTATCAATGATATTACTGGAAACATTGCCAATGGGCCCATTATTACCACGCCCTCAAGAAACTTGAGGCGTGGTTCGGTCCAACGACAGTCTTGACTTATTCCCCAAATATAATGGTTCACATCTAGAATTGATTTCTCCATTACCAAGTGAGGGTGAATATATAGGTTGCGTTGTAATAGAATTATCTAGATGAGTCCCAAGTAATTACTGATGGTAAATATCAATCTCAATAGAACTCTGAGTGTAGTATATAAAAAAATAAAAATAAAAACATTAAAAAAAAAATTGGAGGCAGTCAAGTGGTAATAATTTAATAATTTTGAAGATTAGGTGGGATTTCAACCACAAACAAAGAAGGGTTTCCTTAGAAAAGATGCAACTTTTCACTAGAAGACAATATGTATTGTTGTCGTATTACAGCTTTTTCTATGCAGACAAATAGTATAAAGATAAATTTCTTTTTTTTTCTTTTTGATAAATTGGAACGGAACGGTGAAGACAATTTCAACCGATTGGGAATTTCAAGTGGATATATTTTAAATTGGGGTAAAATTATGTTGTAATTGTGATATGATATCATAATTATTTTTAATTATTGAATTTATAGTTCTATAATTGCACTAATTAAATTTAATAATTAAAAGTAATTGTAATATTATATCACAGTTGTAATATAATTGAACCCTTTAAACTGAGGTGTTATAATACAAAAAAAAAAAAAGTATTTGGAAGTTCATCGAAAATATCCATTTTTATCCACAAGTGTCAGGAATAATCTTCAAATCGAGTCTCAAAAGAAAATTCAAAGTGATAACATCATTGGTTCCACGCTCGTGCATAGGTCTGATTGGCCATCCATTTATTCTATGAAATAAAAGTCAAAGAGGAAATTGAGTGCAGTAAAATATCAAAACAAAGACTAAAAAGACGTTTGACTTCCCATGCTTTAATTATCAAAATGGAAAGAGGATATATGTAATATAGTAATGTGTATTAAGGATGTGATAATGCTTGCCGTCGAGCGAACGACGCGTGTGGTGAGCTCTTGTTAGGAGGTGTTGCGGGTTATAGTAGAATTCCTCTGATGAGAGCTGTAGTCATACGTGTTGTCGCACGCTAGAATAAATTCTAATGTGTATATAACATTATATAATATACGAAGAATAAAATATGATACAAGCAAGATCGATAGTCTCAGAGTCCCAACTTTGAAGCTTGAACCGTTATTAATATCTTTGAAAATTCAGTGGTGTAAATTGGATTTTTATTGAATGTTGAATAACACAGAACAGCATGAGTATGATTTTGTTAAGTCAGTTTTCCGAAACGTTTTAACGATTTTTTCACCATATTTATTTTTCAATTAACTTGTTTATAGACTTTCGGGTTTCATAATGAAACCTACAGCTTATAATTTAATAATTTTTCCAGAGTCATTCTTTCAATCCAACGGTTCATATTTCCCGGCTATTACATAATACTAATACATTCAGATAATATAATGTAATTTAGCCGCGGCTGTATTGGGGGTAAATGACTGGAACTGAAAGGAGGCGGGGCAGAGGATAAGTATTATGTGATTTATTATGTGCCCATTAATTAAGCAAATGGTGTCTGGTGAGGGTGTGGACTCTGAATGCAATGCATCATTGTTTAACTAAAAGTCTGTTTAAATGTGATTTTATTTTTTCATGTGATAAAAAAGTTTTTAATAAAAAATTTTAGAAATTGTTTTTCTCCCTCCTTAATATTAAAGAGAGTGACTTCTTCCTCTTTAAATAATATTACATTATTTTTATATCATTATTATTAAAGAAAGAGAGAAGTAGTATAACTATGTTATTTAAAAAATGGAGGGTAGCTAAATTTAGTTATAGAAAATTTCAACTAAAATAATATAAATTTTTTTTTAAATATTGAGAGAATGCCTTTTTTTTCTCTTTTATTTACCATATACACAAATATGTAAACATTTAAAAAAAATAAAAATAATGAGTGTTTAAGTGATTCTATTATGTATTCGAGTGGTCCTTCATTTCTTGGTTGTAAGTAGCTTTGAGAACGAACGTTATGACCATGTATTAAATGCAGGGTTAGGTATGAATTTGGACTAATTTTGAGATTAAATATTTGTCCCATATTTGACAAGCTTAGTTGGATTGGACTAAGGGGGATAAAATTTGAATTTAATCCTAAAATCATGAGATCAGTAATCTTAATTTACACATGGGTTTAGTTGGTATAAGATTAAAGAAAAAAAAGTTGTCCATTTATGAGACTTTCATTTATAATATTATTTTCTATTTATAACTAATATTAATTAATTATTTATTTATTTATGATTTGCTTAAAATTTATTTTTTATTTATTATCTATGATCTAATTAAATTGGTATTTCTGCTTCTACTAACTCTTGAGATTAAATTTTCATGACTTGTATAATTAACAATTTATCAATAAAATTAATCATTTAATAATTGTCACATTATTGATTGTATTAATTTTAATATTCACTAATATGATATTAAAAATTAAAAAAAAATAGTAATCATTTTATATAATATTATCAAATATTTGATCAAAATTAATTAAACATTTAAATTGATTAATTTCTTATTTATTTATTTATTATATTACGAATACCCAATAACTTATCTACAATATATTTAGTTTTCTCGTTAATCACTCTTTAAATTTATTTTGATTACTATTATTATAAAATTTAATAAATAGTTAATATTTATATTTAAATATCAACTTAAATATTATTAAATATTATTTAAATATAATTTAAATAATTATCCCTGGTCAGATATCTCGCTGCCAGAACACATAAAATTATAAGTTGCACGCACAACAAGAACTCGTAAACTACGCAACTGGCACGCATGACACAACGACGACGCACAAATTGTTTATGGAAAATGGGTTTCCCTACGTTACATTACATGTAACGTAGCGGGCTCCATGGAAAATTAGAAATAATCAAATAAATATCACCAGCAAGTAGCAACTGTGCATGCTGTGGTGCTGTTGTGTCACGCGACTAATGATATTTATTTATTCTGCACATCACATCAATGTTTCCTTCTTTCCTGATTAGTTGGGACACAAATGAATCGAAAGTGCGTGGGTGCTCATATCGACAAGGACTGGTGTGGAGTGCTGAGTCCGTCGGATAGTTTAATAATATTTTTATTGTGTAGCAGAATAGTAACTTTGACATTGAGACTCGATAAATTTATTATTAAAATATGGGAAATTATGCGCTATATATTTTTTTAAATGACATTCGTATTAAACGTGCGTGAATATTTTTAATGTGTATTATTTATATACCTTAAATTGATAAATATTTCTGCCATCTACCATTCCATTAACTGCCGCTTGCAAGCGCTGACATCATAAGGGTAATATAATCTTTTAAACTTTGATTAATGAAAACAACATATCATCTTATTTTCTTAATAAAAAATGACATATCATATAATATATATTGATAAAAATGATATGTCATCCCATTTATCGGATAATTATTAATAATTGCTAAAAAAAACTACTTTACAATCAAATTAACTCCTCCAAAATTTAACCTAAATTTTTTAAGATCTACTCCTCGAAGCTCCAACTGAAATTTATTATGGTATAATATATATAATTGTAAATAATATGTTGTTAATAAATTTTTTATGGTATAATATGAATTTTTTTTTACGAATAATTATTAATAATATATATCAGTAATAATTCATATTTTTTTAATCAAAAAAAGATATTCTTAATAACAATAAAAAAAATTGTATTAAAAATTTACATTAATTTTTAAAGTAAATTTACCTCATTTTGAAATTTAAAACTTTCAACAGAATTAAAGGAATTAATGACAAAAATATTTTATCAACTTAAGATATATGAGTGATACACATGAAAAATATTTACACACGCTTGATACGAGTGTCATTTAAAAGTATAAGGCTGATAATTTACTATTAAAATATCAATAAATGAAATTTACCACCCCGGGACATGCTTTTTTCCCTTCACTCCTGCACCAAACACCAAAATATCAATAACTTGTTTTGTTTTTAAATTTTAAATTTTGTTTTATGTATTTATAATGAGTATGTGATTAGTATTTGTATATTTAAATATTGCAATGTAATTTAAACACATTAAAATTTTTAATTATCTTTTTAAAATTTTTTTCAAAAAAATCTTTTTAAATTTGTTTTTCTGCACTATATTAAAATAAGAGAATGATTTTTACAATTACATTGTAAAATCACTTTCCAACTTTTAGATACAGGCTTCACTTTTGGACAAATTAATATTTAACACATGAGACTTGAGTCATGATTTTACTAAAATCCCAGTGCACTACTAGTCAAGCACGTGATCACCAATGAAAGATATTAAACACAGAATAATTTTTATTCACATTACGGTCCACCGCGCTGCGATTACCTAACTGGCGTACGAAAGTGATTGGCCACCACACGGATTCGACTACTCAACCCTTCTACGATTTTGTACCCTTCCCCACCTCAACTTGCTATGACCACGACAACATTATTACTAGTATTATTATTATTATTATTATTTTATTACGTCAGTTGACGACGATGCATGGCCTTTTATGCAATGGATTTTTTAAGTTACAGTACGCGTAAGTTACTCTCTATAATTTTAACCAATCTACCCAATCCAGCTTGTTACTATTTTTCCTTAAATCTAAGGTCATCCGTTGAATGTAAGTTAGCAGTTGCCTTTGCTTTATTTAACAAAAATTAAACAAAAGCTACTACTACTGGCCACGCTGAGTGAAGGAAAGAAACACACAAAAGATTTGCGCTTAAACAATTATTATTTCTTCTCCTTCACGAAATGTGAATGGAGTAGGGGCGTTCTGGATATGTACTTCAAACATACTCCAATGACTATTCAACCATACTCCAAAAGAAGGAATCAATATCCAATCACAGTGACATGCTCTGCTAAGAATACTCCCATTGGCACCTTGTGCAATTTACACGCCTCTATATTTGACAATGACTATTCAACCATGGGTCTCTCTAAGTTACAATTAATGTAACTTACTCCTCTCATCTCAACCATACAAAGTTGTGGGATCCACAATTTATGTGGTTGAGATGAGAGGGGTAAGTTACATTAATTGTAACTTAGAGTTTTCCTTCAACCATACTCCAAAAGAAGGAATCAATATCCAATCACAGTGACATGCTGCTAAGAATACTCCGATTTCATACGGGTACAATTTTTCAAATCTTGGTATTTCCAATAGTGGTCGCCGAACACAGTAATGTATGTTTTACTTTTATTATAATAAATACTTGTTTCAATTCCTTCTTTTTTTTTTTTTAATAAAAGAGACCCTATTGAAGGGCATTAAAAATAGTCATACCATAAACGGTTACGAAATTCAATCCAATAAAGTCGCTTCTGATTTTATCATATCCTCTACGAAACAAGACAACATTGCTGACAGCTGCAGGCTCAATCAAGTTTGATGGCTTGACAGATAATACATGGAAACATTTGGTTCCTTATACAGATGTTGACCGTTAAATCATTAGATAAGCATGCCATGTAATTTTTCACAAACAAATATGTAAAGCCTAGAAACTTTATATACACTCTGGCTGTACACTCTCACCCACACGGGAGAGAAAAAAAAAAAAAGGGAAGAAGATAAAAATTAAAGTTGTAATGGCTGCAAGAAGGATTCCGTTTTTGCTTTCACGTTCATTCACGTCTTCTTCACCTACTCTGTTTTCAAGAGGTAGCCATACAGTGTCGTTTTTCATTGCTGATGCTATCTGATTTTCATTCCTTTTTTTTTTTTTTGTTCTTTGTGAGTGTTATATTATTGATCAAAGTGTTTGTGCTCTGTCTGGTTACTGGGAAAACGAAAACTTAAAAAGAGTTTTAAATCTCACGTTTGATGATGATGATGATGATGATAATCAGATATTATTAGCCTTTCTGATGGATTATTTTTATAAAATAAAGTCGTAATTTTTACAACTTTTACTTGGCAATGCCATTTTCTTGTATCATTTATATATAGTAATAGGAAGCATGCCTTTTCTTTTCTTTTTTACTCCCAAATGTTTGGGGGAATTTCAATTACAAATTTTTGAGGTAAACATTTAATATACATGCTTTTGAAATATTAATTTATGGGTCTGTTTCCCCCTTCCACAGCTTTAAATGACTTACCTAAAAAAAAAAAAAAAAAAAAAAATTCATTTGGAAGTTGTACCTATGATTGTTCTTTTACATTAACTTGTTCTGTCGCTGTTTTTTTCAGGGAGGGATTCTAGTTTGTGCAGAGCTGCTGCTGCTGCTGCCTCCTGCGGATACAGCACGGCTTCTTCTGCTGCGGCTGCTGCTGCAGAAGATCCAATTACCCCGCCTGTTAAAGTTGATTATACTCAGCTTCTAATTAATGGACAATTTGTTGATTCTGCATCAGGTGCTCTTTCTATCAAATCAATTAGTTATATGCTTTACTTTCTTTGTGTTCTTTCACTTAAAAAGTGAGTATAAGCTTATGCCTGGGAGTGGGGTGGTTCCCTCTTATTGTTATTATTGTAGGCAAAACTTTTCCCACATTAGACCCCAGGACCGGTGATGTGATTGCTCATGTAGCTGAAGGTGAGACTGAAGATGTCAACCGAGCAGTTTCTGCTGCTCGCAAGGCATTTGATGAAGGACCGTGGCCCAGGATGACTGCTTATGTAATTATTCTTCATCCCTTGTTCCATTATATTAACGTTATTTTTATATAATTTATAGTTTTAATTCTTTTTTGTTTTTCTGTTTTTGCCATTTAGGAAAGGTCAAAAATAATTTTGCGCTTCGCCGATTTGCTGGAAAGACATAATGATGAAATTGCAGCCCTTGAGACTTGGGATAATGGGAAGCCATTAGAGCAGGCTGCCCAGACTGAAGTACCAATGATCACACGTTTATTTCGGTACTACGCTGGTGGGTAAATTGAAATGAATTTAAAACCTCTTTCTGCTAACTTTTATTATTTTGGATCATAATTGTTTCCTATATTCTATTCATTACTAAGACATTTTTCTCCTTCAAATTCCTCAGGTTGGGCAGATAAGATTCATGGTCTCACTGCTCCAGCTGATGGACCGTACCATATGCAGACCTTGCACGAACCAATTGGTGTAGCAGGTCAAATTATCCCATGGAACTTTCCGCTTCTCATGTTTGCTTGGAAAGTTGGGCCTGCATTAGCATGTGGCAACACTATTGTTCTTAAGACAGCAGAGCAGACTCCCCTCTCAGCTCTATATGTATCAAAGCTACTTCATGAGGTGGTTTCTGAAAAAAAAAAAATTGTTTACTTCGGTTTCATAACTGGGATCTGTTTCCGTTTTGTTTCAATTTCCAGTTTTTCAGTTATTGAGTACAAATTGAGTACAGTGTTTGTTTGGACATTGACACTTCCAAAAGCTTCATCGCACAATTTCACAGCTTGCGAATGAGATATGCATGGATGCAAATTGAACTCTTTTTATTGATAAGAACATCTTTCAAGGAATTTTATTAGTGTTCTTTATAAAAAGGTCAAGAGCAGTCAATTCTTTAAAAGCTAAATTTGGTGTTCCTGGATGGTTAGCCGCTGCCTAATAGTTGGGTGCAGGGCATTTGCTAATCTCATCATTTCAAGTGATGCTAGACTTGTCTGAACCTCAACTTGAACCATGGTGCATTGTTCATGCTTCTGTTTTGGTCTTTTGTTCTGATCTCATAACTTATAATACTAAACTTGCTCAAGTCATTCTTGGACGTCTGTCCAAATATTATGGAGCTCAAACATATACATGTTAGTAGTCTTTTTTATCCTAATTCTGATCAGTTGATGCTATGTGACAGGCTGGACTTCCTCCAGGTGTTCTAAATATAGTTTCAGGTTATGGTCCAACTGCCGGTGCTGCTCTTGCTAGTCACATGGAAGTGGATAAGGTAATTTAAAACCTTAAATTAAATCACAGCTTCTCCTTTGTTTGAACCTTTTGTTAGTTTCTTTAATTTGTTTGGAAAAATTATGAACAATAGTATGGATGTACTTTACGAACAATGCCTCAAGCTCGTTACCTTTCTGATGTTTACTGAAAGTATAGACTGAACCATTAACTAAGTTGACTCAAGTAAATCATTACCCGAAAGGCTACATGAATCTATAAAAATTGTTAGGATAGTAGTATTGCTTTTCTTTAATTTTTTAACTTGTTTCCTGTGAATCGTTTAGTGTTATGTCAATGTAAAAACGAGTGATGATCTCTTGCAGCTTGCTTTCACTGGATCAACTGTGACCGGAAAAATTGTACTTCAATTGGCAGCGAAAAGCAATCTTAAGCCAGTGACATTAGAGCTTGGAGGGAAATCTCCTTTTATTGTATGTGAAGATGCCGATGTAGATAAGGCCGCTGAGCTGGCCCACTATGCTTTATTCTTTAATCAGGTATGTTCATTAAAATGTTTTTGCAGCACCTCGGTTTTTCACGTTTGTTAATGTTTTGTTGATCACAATTCTGTGCAATCTGCAGGGGCAATGTTGTTGTGCTGGTTCTCGTACTTTTGTACATGAAAGTGTGTATGATCAATTTGTAGAGAAAGCAAATGCACTTGCAATGAAACGTGTTGTTGGTGATCCATTCAAGGGAGGAATCCAACAAGGACCTCAGGTAAACCAGCGACAGTTTCTAATTTTCAGTAGTCAACAATGGTATTTGATCTGTTATAATTGCATTTTTTATTTTTTAATTGTTTTTTTTCACTATTGCTCCCTTCAAGTGCATGAGGGATTATTTTGTTACTAAATTCAGTTTAACACAACCTCAACAGAAACAATTTTTCTGATGAAAGATCGTAGGAACAAAAGACTAGTAACAATTGTCAAATGTGTCCGTGCAAAATTACTCATTTACGCTTTCAATTTTAAGAAGTTAATTTGGTAGCTGTTATTCGGGACCCTGATTAGTGCCTGCTCAAATAGATTGATTCAGAGCAATTTGAGAAAATTCTGAAGTACATAAGATCCGGTATTGATGGCGGAGCAAAACTCGAGACAGGAGGGGAGAGACTTGGCTCCAAGGGATACTACATCAAGCCCACGGTTTTCACCGATGTCAAGGTACTTATTTTGATATCCCCAGCATCCATTTCTCCAAAATATTTTGCATATGTTTAATGGAGAGAATTTGTGTAGGATGATATGTTGATAGCAAAAGATGAGATATTTGGTCCAGTGCAGTCCATCTTGAAATACAAGTAAGCAATGAATTTTGTCAAGGCTTGTCGTCATCGGACGGGTTTTCCTTTCCAGATGTTAACAGCATTGCTGTTTGGCTGCAGGGACCTCGACGAAGTTATTCAAAGATCAAATGCATCTCACTATGGATTGGCTGCAGGGGTGTTTACGCACAACTTGGACACTGCTAATACTCTGATGCGTGCATTGCGAGTTGGGACGGTGTGGATTAACTGCTTTGATGTGTTTGATGCTGCAATTCCCTTTGGTGGATACAAGCAAAGCGGGCAGGGAAGAGAGAAGAGTTTTTACAGTCTCAGCAATTACCTGCAAGTCAAGGCTGTTGTTACTGCCCTTAAGAACCCAGCATGGCTTTAGATCTAAACCTTCGCAATAAAGTTTTTCAATAACAATTATGTTAAATCAGATGATGCCGATGAAATCTCGCTTAGTTTGTTTCTTTATCTCTATGCATCTTTTTCTATTTTGTAAGTTTAGTCACTCTCTTTTCTTCTTATGCATCTTAAAGACTCACGTGAGGGAATACTCCTTTTAAGACCTTCGTTTTCCTCTTTTTTTTTTTTTTTTTTTTTCTCTCTTAAAGGACGAAAAATATTATTAATAAGGATCATATTCAGATCTAAATATTACATTATATGGATATAGATTTTACTATATATCTGATCAAGCCACTTTTATTTTATTTTGTAAATAGAAATACACATTTATATGCGTGTGAGAAGTATTTCAAACCTAATTTTGGAAATGAAATATAGATATTAATCGCAACCAGTTGCTCTGATGATGTTATCAGCTGCCTGTTGACATGTCCAAGGAAGCTTCTCTGCAAATTGAGGCTGCAGCCTACATGTCTAGTGCATGCACCACTTTCTGATTATTAATTAATAGCCATGCAACTAACAGCTGGCACATGCACGAGATTTCTGTCTTCCACTCAGATTCCCTCTCAGATCAGACAAGATATGATTCATATCTATATTCATATAATCATATTTGCTTGATGAAAATGATAAATAATAAAAAATTATTATTATTATTATTATGATCGTGTAGTTATTAACATAGTTCTACGATAGAGTAATTCCATCATAACTGGATGCTTACTTAGTAAGTTTAAATTAAACAACTATCCCATAAATAATTGAGTTATTTGTGCATTACTGGATATTAATAAATACAGAAAAATTGCCTTCTTTGTTATTCATTTCTTCTCCCATGGGGAAAAGAATATGAAATTAATAACAAAATGAAGGGGAAAAAAAGAAGAAGTGATAAATAATCTGTTTTAGTTATTTGCACTCTGGTGGCATGACTTTAAATCTTGTTGTATCCTTACAGTAAGAGTAGAACATGACCTTTCTTCTAGACCAATCCAATGCAGCAACTTGCTGCTTTGAAAGTGTAGTAAATTGTTGTCCATCAACTGGATCCAGGCTTGAAGCACTTCCCTTCGAACATGAAGCAGGAGCAGAGGCAGAATTTGAAAACACACAGCCAGCCATTTCCATTTCAGCCAGTGAAACCACAAATGGTGCATACTTGTAATTAACTGGATATTTTCCCCCATGAGTCGCCCACTGTGATCCATCCCATATCGTCACATAAACTGACATTGGCTTTGATGGGTACACAGAAGAAAAGGCCCCGGTGTTTGGAAACTCTCTCACAGGTATATTGTCCACTAGAAATCTGCATTTAGTAGTGTGTAATATCAGTATTAATTATTTCATTTTGAGAATTTCTGACTCTCCAGTGTGTTACTTACACAATGTGATGGCTGTTCCAGATGATGCTGTAGTAATGGTGCTGTGCCGTTGGATCAAACCAGAAGTAAAATTTCTCTTCTCTTCCGGTACTGACACTTCCATTCGCATATATGTTTGTTTGTAGAACCCAGTCATTTCTCTTATCATGACCAAGCAATTCAATATCAATTTCATCATGGTTGTGCGGATAGCTATCTGTATTAGACAACTGCAAGTACACGTGCATGCACTTGTTACTATTTAGAAGCCAACAACACTCTCCACACGCACCCACACACACATATGTATGCATGCAAATATACCAGAATTGAAGAACTAAACATATCAAATGCTTACGTAGAAGGCAAGTACAACTCCGGATGAGAGACCAGATGGCAACTTTATAGCAGCACTGAAGAATCCGTGGTAATATCTGTTCCTGGAGACCAATCCAGAGCCTGAGGATTTGTCAAGAGCAAGAGTGGCCATGGACCCATTATTGATCCGCTTGACATTTGAGCCTCCAAAGAAAGTGGAAAAGCCCTGATCAACTGAGATGTGACCAAACAGATCAGTCAAGCGTGCAACACTTGGAGGCGTGTAAGCCGTGTTGTGTGAAGAAACCTTGGGAGTCATAATGCAAAAGAACAAGAGGAATGCTAAAATTAGATTGTTTAGTAGTAAAAGAGCCATTTGTGCTTCACTTGATTTTGATGAAGCTAAGGTATGCATATGTTTGGGCCATATGTAATAAGTTAAATATACGCGGAGAACACGAAAAAAGGACATAAGCTTGCCTAGTTGTTACTAGCTGGCCATGGATCTTTTGCTTTCCTAGCATCACTTTTGTTGTTAGATCTTGAAAGGCAACAAATTACCAACAATGATACCAAAGATCATGTGGGATGATTTTTATAGGATGCTTAACAGTGCTCGTTAGTGGGGCGGGGGTGGTTAGGCTGGGGAGGGGGAGGGGGAGGGGGAGGCTCCCCACAAGTGGTTTATGGCCATGCTGAATTTGACATTTACTTGATGCATTAATAATATTATTAATGTCGATGGTTGGTTGCGTCTCAATTTCAATTTTCATGGCCCGAGCCCTCCTCTGAGGTTCAGCTCTGAATCTGACAAGACAAATTAATAACAAATCTTTTCTCAATAAGACAATATCAGATTTAGTTTTACAACAACTTTTGCGCATCTTATCACTTCACTTTTACTGGCTATGGCTGCATACGGCTACTCTTTCATACGAGCAACAAATTAAGCACAGAATTGAAAGATTCTTTGCCGATTAAATAGAAAAGGGCCATCGAATTAATTAATTAGTTAAACAGTCCAATTGTAGGCATACAAATTAAGATCTTTTTTCCTAGTTTCTTTGTTATGGAAGCTTTCAGTTTGCCTGATTTTGATTTGGCAGTGGATTTGATTAACTCTTGTGATCGCTGTACGATAAATTAGAAAAATATTGTTTGGTAGTGTGCTTCTTGTGATCTTCCTAACTGCGTTAATTAGGAAACAGAAATGAATTGAAATAAGCATGGAGTTTGGTTCGTGCTCGGGAGTGGCGTCTATTTCTTTTTGGTATGAAATCAAAATGGTACTAAAACTTGCCAGAAGTGCAGTAGCTGGCATTGATTTGATGTGCTTGTACTGATATGACTATTAACGATAGGGGTCAATTCCAATTTGATGAGCATCATGCATGGCAGCTGTACTTTAACTACATACAGAAAAGACAATAGATCGAAGCAGACATATATTGCAAAACTTGGCCAGCTTCAGCTTGTTATTCTTCTAGTTGGGATTTTACAAGATGGGTTTTAGATTCATTTCCTGTGACGTTGTTTGCCAGAAATGAATCCTCTAATTAGAGTTGGTTATTGCACAAGGCTGTTTGTAAAAAGATTTGATTATATTCAATTTAACATCACATAGCAAAATAAATTGTTGTCAAATAAAATACATATGTTTTTCATTATCCAAATCAGATCGTTTATAAGGGAGCTGATCAAGTGCCAGCGCCAATGGAAGCTTGATATACGCACAGTCGCACATCATTCTTCTGGTTTGTAAACATACTGAGACAGAATGCTGCTACATGTGAATGTGGATGCATACTTGATACTTCTTTAAACATCACCGCCACACTGATAGAAACTTTCTCTAAATATTTGTTCGGTGTAATTTATTTGACTCGTATCAATCAGTCAGAATTGAATCAGAATTATCAAAAAAAATTATAACTATAAAATAAAAATTAATAATACGTAGTAAATATAATTTTTAAACAATAATTTTGACAAAATTATTAAAGATATAATCGATTTTTTATTATACAAATAAAAAATCATATCAACATAACTTACAAATTATAATAGTTAATGTTTACTAAACACTTTATGCTGTAACTTTTAAGTTACATTTGGCCAACCTCAATTTCAAATGCATTCTTAATGTACAAGTAATGTTTTTGCTAAAATCGGACTATAGTTAGCTTTATCTGAAAAGTATACGGTTAGCTTTACTTAATTTAATTTATCTAAAAGCAATGGATTTGTATGTACAAGTTTAACTGAAAATATATTGTTTTGAAACTTATTGACTAAAGAGTTAAGTACAACTCTTCTCATAGTTTCCTACACTTTAAAAGTTAAGTACCATCAATTGCGTGCGTGTAAAATTGTTAACGAAGCTCAACATTCAGAACAGAATCATGGTTGAAGGGAGTTCTGATTTTCCTTATTTGTTTTCTTAGTAAGATGAAAAGTAAAAGAAAACTTAGAGGAAACCGATAGAGTTGAGATTAACAAAAAAAAAAAGTTTTATTCAAATGCCCTTAACTTGTTCAGAACCGAATGAATCTATGTATTCCGATACCAAAATTTTTTCTACTAAATTACAAAGATACTATGTCTCGTGATAAGTTGTATACAGATTATTGTCTCTCTATATATGATCATTATTTATAATTATTGCTTCATTCACATATATATGTGCAAGGAGCCAGTCTGTCTAAAGTTTGACTCGCATACTGGTCAATGAATATCTTTGCAAGTACGGGCTCCAGGCAGCGCCATTCAAGCTCCACAACAAACCTATCAACCCAATTACCAAAAAATTAATAATAAAAAATAGGGAAATTATATTTTGATGGGTATATTATTCAAAGAAGAGAAGAGTGTAGTGATTGAACCTGCTTTGAATATGCAAGATTCAAGCACTTCCCAAGAGCTTTGTTTAAGAATCACAAGTTGCAAAATCAAAGAATCAAACTCAAAGAACTAATGAACTTAACACAAGCTTAAAACCACAACAGCTTCTTCCCAGAATGAACAACTCAACAAAGAAAGAAAGAAACAGAAATTAACAGAGACTACACAAGAATTAACGTGGTTCAGTTGCACCCAAAACATGTGTTGTGGATGAATAACGACCAGGCAAGTTCCACGAGGAGTTCCTGGTCGGCCTATGAGAACGAGATCTCTGCTCGTCCTATAAAAGATTCTTCACCAGGATGCCTTGGCGAGCAGAGATCTCCGCTCATCCCCAAACGGGTCGCTTTGAGCGGCAGCAGATTCACTCCACAATAACTATCGAACGCGATATCGCGACGAGATCCGTGAGCCACGAGGCCGTACGGCCCCCACCTCAAAACCTGTGCACGAACCTCTCAAGCCACGTCCGCCACCAACCGCACACACAACCATGACGCGCGGAAAGTGGGAAGCGTGAAGTGTGGGCCGAATCATGAAACCTATAAATGGCGCAATCAAAGAAGGTAAAAGGGTTGGACAAAAACACACAAAATAGATCTAAGGGAGATTCTGATTTTTTTAGCATTGTTTTATTAAGTTAAAACCACAGGATTTGTGGTAAGAGGTTTTCCGAGGAACCCAAATCGCTGACTTGAGCGTCGGAGGGTTTACGCCGGGAAAACCGCCCGGCGCACTCTGACTGGTACTTGTGCACGCAGGAAACTGAAGAAGAAGGGGACGGACATTTCTGCTCGAGATAGCAGAGGAGTCTAACGAGGAGGCGACCAGGAAGTAGAATTGGTTGACCAAGCGAGGAGGAATTACCGTTGTTGCCGAGCAGACAAATTCGCGCATCAACATTTTGGCGCCGTCTGTGGGGAGCTGGGCAAAAAGCTTCCGTATACTGAAAGCAGAAGAAGGAGAAGAAGGTTGAGAAACTCATGGATATGGCAGGAAGTAGTGCTCAAGGAGGGGACACAGGGTTGAACGAATCTGCAACTCTTAGGGAAATAGCTAATGAGGCACGAGAACGAGGGATGCATGAACGGATGGAACGGATGGAAAGGCAGATGGAAACCCTGACAACCATCCTGTGCGAATTGAGAAGCGGGCAAAGGGAAGCTCAGGAAGAGCGTAGAAGGAGCGGTGTAGGGACGCAGGACCGCTTGGATAGAAGGAATGGCGATGAGAGAGTTACGCAGACAAGGGAGGGGGTCACAGGGAGCCTGAGTCAGGGGGCCAATGATCCCAGTTACTGGAGAGGAAGCCAAGTGAGAGGGGACCAATTCCCCGATAGGCTAGAGGCTGGTAACAATGACCGGGTGGTGAACGAGGAGGAAAGGGAGCTTCGACAACATCTGCATGATGTTGAGCGAGAGCGAGACCAGGTGGCAGCACGTGATCCTGGTCGAGCTATACAGTTGGAGGATGAGGTACGGAGACTAGCGCAGGTCATAGACGACATGAGGGGCTGCAAGAAAGCACCGAGCTGGAGGATAATGCTGGACAGTGAGTCACCCCTCTCTGCGGAAATTATGGGGGCCGTCATCCCGAGGGATTTTCGCCTCCCCGACCTCAGATATGCTGGACGGACTGACCCTCTAGTGCACATAGAGCGGTTCAATGATATGACCGGAGTGCAGGGGCTTTCACATGCCCAGAGATGTCGAGTATTCCCACTGGCATTGGAAGGACGAGCACGTGAGTGGTATCGGCAATTGCTCGAGGAGTATAAAAGCATTCACCAAATGTGTCGTGAGTTCACGAAAGATTTTCTGGGCGCGGCTGTAAGATGACATGATGGAATTAATGAGCATAAAGGTGGGAGGAGGAGACTCATGGGAGTTTATTAAGAGGTATCACCGGCAAAGGCTCGACCTTGGAGCTTTTAATCATCCACAAGCTCTCAAGGACCCAAAAGTGGAGTAAGAATAGTATGCTGGTATAACCCGAGGAGTCTCAAGAAGATACCCCTACTCAAAGAAAGATATGAGCAAAAGAGAGACATGGAAATCGAGGAGGAAAAGGAAAAATTAAGTGAACAGATGGAAGTGGCTAAGGAGGAAGGATAAGAAAGCTCCTGGAGGGGCGGGCCGATTAAACTGAGGGAGCACCAGTGCCCGGGAAACACGAGCACCGCCCACCATGTACCAACCCCACCAGAGGCCACCTCAAACCCAAGCAGAAAGAGGGCAACTCGCCACCATCCACCCCGAGATTCCGGAGAGGGTGGAGCAGTATACGAACAACCATACCGGCTATCCACCGTGAGCCAAAGACACGATAAAGTGAAGGACGAGGCACTGATGCCCCGCCCACCTCCCGGGTCGAAATAATGCCCCTGAGAAAGAACAAGGCACCGTCGACAGAGCCAAAGTTACGGCAATATACACCGAAAGCGCCATTGGACGGCGTGTACCAAAGCGATCAGAAACCGTGGCCTGCTATACCCTCCCACTCCAATAACCAAGTTGAGCAGCAGGAGAGACAGAGGGCGATTTTGTGAATTCCATGACACCCATGGCCAGAAGTGAGAGAACTGTGGAGGTGGAGGACCTAGTCGAATCGATACTGGACTAATCTATCACGAACACACTCACCACAGAGTCATCACGGGATAGACCGCAGGATGAACGGGATGGAGAGCAGCTGAGAGGTTATCACGGGGCCAACGCAATGGAGATTCAACAGCATCCGTGAAGTTAACTATGCCAGATACGATGACCAGAAGGAGGTATTCTTTAATACTCCAAAGGGCAAAGCCGGGCCGTAACCAGACAAGTGCCGATAATGCTGGATCGATTTAAGATGAAGAGGGGTGTTGTATCCTCACGAGATGCACCGGGTCATCAAGCCACCATCACTAGAAGAGGTTCGACACCGTCGACACGGGAGCTCATTGATGTCCTCTTCAAATCCACATTGGAGGAAATGAATAGCAGATCGAAGATGAGCACCAACACTTCCTCGAAAGCGGTTCGTGGAGGGAGGCTAAACCTCGCGGTCGCTTATTACAATTGGTTCGCCCATCGAAAAGACCATGATTCTCGACTTTGTTGTAGCCGATGAGGAAAGTCCCTATCATGTGATTCTCGCCGCCTTTAAGAACTAAGGCAAGATATTCACCCATTACTGGCCCTCAAGTATCGGGTAAACGGAATAATGGGGTCGTATGGGAAATCGTAGAGTAGTTTTGAGTCGCCATCTACTCAAAGAAAGCGAGGCAATGCAAATCATCTCGCTTAGATGCCCGAGCGTAAACCGTGGTGGAAGACAGAATCAACAAGAATCGAGACAAGTGACTGATAAGGCACCCCGGAAAGACGGTAAAAGTGGGTCGAGATCGAGGAAAAGTGAAGCTGAGTCGATAAGCTTCTTACAATCCCATGTGGATGTATTCACCGACGACGAGGATATGCCCGATCGACCCGTGTATGGCTTGCCACCACCAGCTATAAAGGCGGCGCCCACCAAGAAGGCGTAAGAGGCGTTTCAATCAGAGAGATGAGGCCATAAATGGCGAGGTGGAGAAGCTTTTGAAAGGTGATTCATTCGTGAGGTAAACCACCCCGAATGGATATCAAACGTTGTCCTCGTAGAAGGCTAATGGAAATGGAGAATGTGTCACTTCACTGACCTCAACAAGGCATGCCCCATGATGCTTTTCACGCCCAAGATTGAATAAATTGTCGACCCACAAAGAGCTACCACGGCCATTGAGTTTCATGGATGCCTTCTGGATACAACCAAACTCACGAGCAAACAAGACTAGGAGCACACGCTTATCACTAACCGTGGTCTCGTTATGGTAATGCCATTCGCTTTAAAAATGTCTGGGCAACATACCGTAGACCGTGAACAAGGTCTTCAAGCCACCGATAGGCGTAACCATGGAAGTATACGTGACGACATGATCACCAAGTCAAAGAGTCCCACCGAGCACGAAAACACTTTGAGGAGACATTTGAGCTGAGAAGATATAAGATGAAGCTCAACCCGAGAAGTGTGCTTTCTGAGTAAAGGTCGTGAAATTCTCGATTTATGCGAGCCATCGAGGGATCGAGGCAACTCAAGATTCAAAGCGATCGGACGAGGTCTCCTCAGAATCAAGGAGATACAGAGTCTCACGGAAGTCAAGACTCACCCGCTTCATATCCAAGGCCACCGATAGATGTCATGTATTCTTCCGTGACGAGGAAGGGAAGAAAACGAACGGACCCCTCGAGGAAGGTTTTCGTAAGTCAAGAAGATTGCAAAGAAAATCGTTGTTGGCAACACCACGGTAAGGGACCAACTTTCTATACTTAGTCAAGCTTGCACTACGCTACCAGCTCTCTAGTGAGAGGAAAAGGGTTCAAGATCCCATATACTATACGAGCAAAGCCTCGTCGACGCAGAACAAGGTACTTCTGGAGAAATGGGCAATCGCATTACATGGGCCGTAGTTAAGACCCTATTTCCAAGCATTCCCATTTCGTGATAACAAATCAGCCGTTAAGACAGACACTACACAAGCCCGATGCTCGGGTCGGCTCGTGAAACGGGCAAAGGAACTGAGTTCGAGATCGCGATTATAGCCCCGAGCACCATAAAGCGCCCAAGCAATGGCGGATTTTGTATGGATTTCACCGAACCGTAAATAATGTGTGATCACTGAGCTACTACCAGTAGACGGGAACAGACGGTGTCTCGCTTGACGGGTCTTGCGCAAGGCCCGGGAGTGGATCAGGTCAAGAGTCCGTATGGGAGGAGATCTCTTACGCGATTAAATCGATTCACGGCCACCAACAACCAAGCAGAGTACGAGGCTTGATAAGTTTTGAGTCGAGTCAAGGCAAGAAAGGCAGAAGCGGTGAAAGTACGGACCGATTCCCGCCATTGGTAGCCAATCATATCAGCGAGACGCTCCACCCAAAGACAACAAGACGGGCAATACTGAGAAAGTAAAGATGATCAAGATGTTCAATCAGAGAGGATCCAAGTTCCAAGGAACGAGAACCGCCGAAAGGCATCCCGCCGAATGGCACCGTAGCAGATCCAAAGCTACCAAAGTCACCCCTTGAAACTGTGAGCCACCCAAGTATCGAGCGTAACTGAGGTGATGAGAATCGAGCGTAAAGCCCCGCTGACGAAGCCAATAATCTCGACGAAGAGACGGGATTCTGCCAGCAGATAAAATGGGAGCTAGAAAGATCAAGTGCCAGGCATCGAGGTATACAATGATGGATGGGGTGCTATATCGGAGGGTATACCCTACCACTTTTACGATGTCTGGACGAGGACGACGCAGACACGTAAGCGGAGGCATGAGAGTTTGTGGAAATCATTCTGGGCCGATCGTTAGCACACAAGGCGCGCAGTAAGGATATTTCGCCAACGATGCACGGATGCCCAAGAGAAACCAGAGTGCAAAAGCCGCCAAAACTTTATGAGCATCCCCAAGACCCACCGAAAAGCTCACCAAGATGACCTCACCATGGCCGTCACCTCAACGGGGATCGATCTAATCGCCCTTACCAAAAGGAGAGGGCGCCACACATGCGGTGGTCAGACTACTTCACGTGGATCGAGGTAAGCTCAAGAAGATCACGTAAAAGAAGACAACGAATTTTGTAGGAGGAACTGGCCACATGATTCCCCTACGCCTTAATAATGCATAACGGCAGTGCTTGACAACCACAACTTTAGAGAATTCGCCAACCTAGAATCGAAATGAATTCGTCACCGCTCATCCTCAATCTAACGGGCGTCGAGGCGACGAACAAGGTTATAAGAGGTTAAGACACTGTGCAGAGAGGCAGTGGTGAGTAGTGGGTGACGCAGCATGGCATGTAACAAATAAATCATGACAGAGAAACTCCATTCGCATTAGCTTTTGACACGAGGCGCTTGCACCTGGAAATTGGCGTACATCCACCCATCGAATCTGAGCATTTCACGAGGAAGAAAATGAGGACCAGATGTGCCTGAATCTAGACTTGCTGGACGAAAGAAGAGATATTGCCTCGAGGAAGTCTGCCACTTACCAGCAGAGGGTGGCCCGTCATTACAACCAGAAGGTGCACATCCGACAGTTCAGAATGGGTGACTGGGTGCTGAGGAAAGTCAACCAGAGTACAAAGGATTCAACTCAAGAGGTGCTCAACCAAGAAGCGTCCAGATAGGTCAAGATGGTCGACCAGGGCTTATAAACTCATTCGCAGATGGGTCCGTCACCATGGAACGCAACCATCTCAAAAATACTTCCAAGAAAGCGACGATCGAGTCACGTCTATTCATGTTTTTATTAGCGATTGTTTTTGCTTATTTTTCATCAATAACATGTATGACGAGCTGCACCGTTAATGAGAATTATGAGGAATTTCATGAATAATACTTGTGCAAAAATATTCTAAGGCAGGCGCAAGGCTCAACGTCTCAAAGCCTGTTATATGGCGAGACGCCGGCCAAGCGCTGTGATCCGCCGACCACGCCGGGCGAGTAAAGTCCAAAAGATTTACAAAATATTTCTAAGGCACGCGCAAGGCTCAACGTCTCAAAGCTCGATACGGCGAGGCCGGGTTGTTGCAGCAGATTCCGCCGACCACACGAAGGCGAGCCGAGTCCAAAAGATTTACAAAATATTTCTAAGGCACGCGCAAGGCTCAACGTCTCAAAGCTCAAGATATGGCGTAAGCGCCGGCTGCAAGCAGATCCGCCGACCACGCGGCGAGCCGAGTCCAAAAGATTTACAAGATATTTTGGCATGCGCAAGGCCTGCCTCAAAGCTCGTTATATGGCGAGGCGCGGTTGTTGCAGGAGATCCGCTCGACCACGCGAAGGCGAGCAGAGTCCAAAAGATTTACAAGATATTTCTGGCGCACGCAAGGCTCAACGCCTCAAAGCTCGCGGCGGCGAGCCGGGTTGCCAGATCCGCCGACCACGCGAAGGCGAGCCGAGTCCAAAAGATTTACAAGATATTTCTAAGGCATGCGCAAGGCCTGCCTCAAAGCTCAAGTTATACGGCGAGCGCCGGTTGTTGCACAGATCTCGCCGACCACGCGGGCGCGAGCAGAGTCCAAAAGATTTACAACATATTTCTAAGGCACGCGCAAGGCTCAACGTCTCAAAGCCTGTTATATGGCGAGGCGCGGGTTGCCGCGCTGATCCGCCGACCACGCCGGGCGAGACGCGATGCTGCCATGTGATCCGCCGATCACGCGAAGACGAGCAAACTCCGAAGTTCCCTAACACTTCTAAGGCATATGCAAGGCTCGATATCTCATAGCTTGGCCGATGCCAAGACACGAAGCCAAGCTTGCCCAAATCTCCGAGACCAGGGGAAGGTGAGAAAATTCGCCATCGAATGACTTAAAATCATGGATCTCGCCAAGAGAGTAAGCGATACTAAGCCTATCACCGTCACTGCTCAAGCCAAACAGATTATCGGGAGCACAAAAAATATTTCGAAGGCGAAAAATACTTGTCTGAATTGAACAAAAACAGCATAAAGACCAGAAAATTTCATCAAAAGGCGATCGGTAATGACTTGTACATCACAATATTAAGGTAAGCCTATAGTAAGTCTAAGAAGATGAACAACAGCAAAACCGCCTTCATTTTGGCCAGTAGGGGGAGCAGGAGGAGTCTCCCCAGTTGCCCCTGGGGGAGTATTAATCTCAGTCACCTCAATAGGTGCAGCTCGAGGAGAAGAGGTCATGCAGTAAAGATCTTGTCTCGCCTCCTCACCCCGCCTCCTCGCACCCTCCTTCGCGTCTTGCTCCTTCATGTGCTGAGTAACGCCAGCAACAAGCTGATCCATTTTGAGGTCTGGGTGTTGCTTCTCGAGGACAGCCATGATGCATCGATAAGAATACCGCAACCCCTGCTCATACTGAATATCACCTTCCTGCTCCTTGTCAGCCTGGTGAGCGGTACGGAGCGACTCCAACTGAGCCTCATGAATGTTCCGTTGAGTCTCCAAGTCATCTTTTAGCTTCTTCACCTCATCTTCAAGGGTAACAGCCCTCGCTTGAGCAAGAGAAGACTGCTCCACCAGCTTCAAATTCTCAACATTGAGACTCCCGGCTTTCTCCTCGGCTTCATCAGCACGTTTCTTGGCCGACTGAATATCATCTTTCATTTTACGGTCATAACGACCGACCTTGGCTTTATAGTAAGTGGCCAGACAACCCAAATGGAAGGCACCGAACTGCATACCCGCAACGAGCTCACCAAGAGTGTTCCCTTCAAATTCCTCCAAGTCCTTTTTGGCCACCACCTTGGTGAGTTCATTCGCATAAGGCGCCAACTCTGCTCGGTCATCTGATACCTTCTCAGTCCTTCTCGAGAAGAGGGCCACATCAGAATGTCACCGGCCTCGCCACCAAGGGCGACGAAGGCGGCAATATTTTCAGGGACCACCCCTCCACTACATTGATCTGCTTATGGGGCACTTCCTTACTCGACCTCCTACAGGGCTGCACGACGGCGCTTCTTATTCATAACCCCAATCAACTCGTCTTCCATGACCTCACCGGTTGGTATCAGACAAGACTGAATCAGACTACGAGGGGATAACAGGTCCCGGTACGAGCAGGATTTAGCCAACGCCGTCTGTACTCGAACGAGTATTGCCGGCTCGAGAGGGAAATTCACCCCCCAAGAACCTGCAGTTCAATCAAGAATCGTGTCACAAACGACGTGATAATAAAAAAAAAGAAGAGAGAAAGAAGATAAGGGGAGCTGGAGGCACAAAACATCCAAAAACAAAATGGCAACTCGAACTACGTCGAGAATGACATAAACCCTCCTCCCATCAATCTCCGCCACTTGACCCCAAGGGCCCCCAGCAAAGAAGAACTTGTCTTTCCACCTCCCACCACCACCCGTTGGAAGGTCCTTTAAAGGCTTCCTGGTCTTCGAGCTTGACATGAAATAATACCAGCCCGCATCCTGGATCGCTCTTCACCGGTACAAATACTTAACCTCATCGATCGTAGGCTAACTTTGACCACATCTACTCCACAAGACAAACAAACCAGAACCTCCACCCATTGGGATTGTCGACCGAGCCAGTGCCTAATCCACCGAGCATGAACGAAATATGCAACCCAAGTCTCAATCCGAGCTTAAAACTTTCTAATAATAGAGTAACGCACCTCTGGTGAGGTCCAGGGTGTCCTTTTTCCCGTGAACCGAGGGTATCTCAGGATACTGTACCTAATCCGAAGTTCCTCGAGGTCTTCTACTGTGGTCGAGCTATCCATATTATCTATAGCATACTGTTCTACTGGGTTTCTACTACCTAACTTTTCTCTCTTCCCTGGTCCCCTCACTTCTGGCGAGGATGCCTCACCAGACTCTCTACTCGACTCCTCATTAAGGGTATCCTCCGAACACGAAGATCCCCCATTACTACCACCACAAGTTGAGGAGGTTACCTCAGAAGACGCTCCCCTAGTACTACTCCTACCATGTGGCTGCTCTGCTAATCCTAGAGGAACCCCAGAAACGAGAGAAGACACAGCCAAATGTCTCGGGAATCATATCATCAATCTCACTTTCTTTCCCCGACATCTCACAAAACTCCACTCACAACACCACCACCCAAGGAGAAACGAAACGAAGAGAAGAACACAACAAGAAGACAACAGAAATCGTAGTCGAAAGAGGGAAAATGATACCGAATCGACAAAGACGCCTACGGATCACACGATTCAATTAAGAAGAATTCCAAAAAAGAAAAAGAGAAGTTCGATTTCATGAGTAATCGCGCCCTAAACCCTAAACATTCTCTTTATAACCATAAGATCAAGACGCGCCCGAGAGACTCAGAATCACAATTTGAAATTCAAATGGAGGGATAAGATTGACGCCACCTCACCAAAGATTTAATTGGGCGCGACTCTCCGAGAAGATGATCACCTATCAAGGGGCTGGGGCCACACGCCATCTCAACAAGGTGTGTAGTCGATCGTGGGCGCTACACGCCATCTCGACAAAAGATGACAGTTACAGCTGGTCGGACAGATTATCGAGTTTCAGTATTAGTCTATTTCATTACTAATACCGTAAACCGGGACCGGTAATGTGGATGAATAACGACTGTGCAAGTTCCACGAGGAGTTCCCTCGGCTTTACGAGAACGAGATCTGCCGTCCTATAAAAGATTCTTCACTGTGATGCCTTGGCGAGAGATCTCTGCTCCCCCAACGGGTCGCCGGAGCGTAAGCAGATTCACTCCACAATAACTATCGAACGCCGCATATCGCGACGAGATCCAGAGCCACGAGGCCGTTCTACCCCCACCTCCGAAACCTGCACGAACCTCTCAAACCGCCACGTCCCACCAACCGCCACACATCCACGACGCTAAGCGGAAAGTGGGAAACATGAAGTGTGAACCGAATCCAGAAACCTATAAATGAATCAGCATGTAAAAGGGTTGGACAAAACACACAAAATAGATCTAAGGAGATTCGATTTTTTTAAGATTGTTTTATTAAGTTAAAACCACAGTGATTTGTGGTAAGAGGTTTCAGGAACCCAAATCACCGACTGAAAGGGTTTGGAGGGTTTACGCCGGAAAACCGCCGCAGACTGACCGGGTACTTGTGCACGCAGAAATCAACGGACATTTACGCCGAGATAGCAGAGGAGTCTAACGAGGAGGCGACCAGGAAGTAGAATTGGTTGATCAAGCGAGGAGGAATTACCGTTGTTGCCGAGCAGACAAATTCGTGCATCAACAACATGCACAACCTACATCCACGGGAGAAGTTTTCTGGAGTGCTTTTATTGAACAACAATGGAGGATATTACAGGCTTCTCACAAGATTACAGAGGACTTTCTCACTCTCGCCAACCAAGAACTCTTTCTCTCTCGTCACTATAACTTCTTCATTCCAACTAATGCATCTGCTTATAGCTTCATGAGCGACGATCACCGAAACCCGCCTGCTCAAATTTTGTCGCCACGTATCCTAACAAACTTAACGAACTATCACGCTTTCCTACTACCACGCAAGGCCACTTAAAGCTTCAAGAAAACGACTCAAGTCCATTGCCGTTCAAGCTTTAATTCCTTTGGGTAACCATTAAACGCGAACTAAACACTAAACTGATCCGCTTCCACTAAATAATCCGCTTAACCTGCAGAGATTGATTCACTAAACGGTGATCCGTTTCCACTAAACGGTAATCCGTTAAGCTCCAGAAAGCCTCACAAGGAGGACATGGCCCTTCTAGATATGTCAAAGTTCACAGAGCCCTACTTCGAGAAAAAATGAAATGACACGGCACATTTTTACGTGAATCTCTAGGCCCACACCTAATATGGCCCACTTCCATCTTCCTCTTCACATCCAATTTTAAACAGTATGGATATTTGGGCCAGTTGCCATTGCCGAAGAAGTGTACCATAATAATAAATAATAAAATATTTATTAAATCAACAGTTGCCTCAAACCCTCAGTTATTATAATTTTTTTTTCGGAAATTAACAATCGCCTCAAGAGTTAATTAAACATAATTAAAATCTTATTCTCTAATAATTCCTCGTTATATTTCAACGGTCGTGAGCCAACCAAAGAAAAAAAAAAAGCCACGTTATGTCTCGTAGTCCTTGTCGGCTGCCTCATTTCACGCAGCTTCATCCTACGCATCTGGGACACGTGTCAGTACCTCATTAATTGACTTACTGCTCGAAGGTACCTATGATGCTGCTTATCCCCATCTCCAGAAACACCCACGTGTCCTTTTGATTACGTGTCACAGATCTACTGACCAGTCGGTTTGTTGTATGTAACGTAAAAGATCTAAATTTCCCATACCAACAAGTAGGATACTAACACGTGTGCGGTTATACTTCAAGTCCTATATATAGGACTAAAACTTGAACTGCCGTTTCCTCATCAAAGCGAAAAAAGGCACAAAATCCAAATACAAAAGTCAAACTCAAGCCTCTTCTCTTGGATTTGTCTTCTGTTGTTAGATGACAAAAACACTCAACGGTTTGGGTCGCCGGGTACTGACATTTCCGGCGGTTCATCCATGTGAATCCATTTCTCCATCAACGCTTCTGAACTCACTCATCGATCTTGCCCACGATATCTCTACTTACAAATCCGAATTCTTTTCAACCAATAAACGAAATGCGCTCAAAGCGATTCGCCAAGTTCACAATCTGTTGATATTTCTTGAAGAAGTGCGGGTCGAGTTGGTGGATATTCCGGGTTCTCTAGTCATCAGCTTGTCGGAGCTCCATTTGACCTTCCAGAGGATTCGTTACTTGTTGGAGGATTGTACTCGTGAAGGTGCCCGACTATGGATGCTAACGAAATCGGATTGGGTTTCGAATCAGTTACGGCTGTTTATTCGGGCCATTGGTACGGCTCTGGATGTTTTGCCACTGGCGGCGGTCGATGTATCAAGCGAAGTGAAGGAGTTAGTTGGGTTGGTGATGAGGCAAGCGCGTAAAGCAATATTTGAAACTGACCCAGATGATAAACGGGTGTTAAATGATGTGATGCGGATCTTGGGTCGGTTTGAGGATGGGATTCGCCCGGATAAGAGTGAAGTAAAACGGGTTTTGGATTATCTTGGGATAAAAAAATGGAGTCTGTGCAATCAGGAGGTCAAGTTCTTGGATTCAGAAATTACTATTGAGTACTTGAATGCAGATGAAAGAAGCAAATTGGCACTTTTGAGTAGTCTAATGGGGTTCTTGAGCTATTGTAGATGTATAATGTTTGATCTTGTTGACAATGAAGCGAGTCAACAAGTTAGCAAGTGTTGCAACAATATGCTTGGCGGCTTAACCCCAGATGATTTTAGGTGTCCAATTTCTTTGGAGATCATGAAAGATCCAGTGACATTATCCACTGGGCATACTTATGATCGGGCTTCCATCTTGAAATGGTTTAGAGCTGGGAATTCTACTTGTCCCAAGACAGGTGAGAGGCTCCAGAGTAAGGAGCTGCTGGTTAATTTGGTTCTTAAGAGGATCATTCAGGATTGGTCTGTTGATAACGGAGTTTCCATTGCTGAAGAATCAGGTCACAAGAATCGTGATATTACAAGGACGGTTCTTGCAGGGAGTTTGGCAGCTGAAGGAGCTATGAAATTGTTAGCTAATTTTATTTCTAACAGGCTTCTGGAGGGAACTAGTGAAGAAAAGAATAAAGCAGCTTATGAGGTCCGGCTTCTCACCAAATCTAGCATTTTTAATAGGTCTTGTTTGGTGGAAGTTGGTTGCATTCCAAGTTTATTGAAACTTTTGTCATCAAAGGATTCTTCAACTCAAGAGAATGCTATTGCTGCTTTGTTGAATCTGTCAAAACATTGCAAAAGCAAGAGCATCGTAGTGGAAAGTGGAGGATTAGATTTTATTGTAGATATGCTAAAGAAGGGACTGAAAGTTGAAGCTAGGCAGCATGCTGCTGCGACGCTGTTCTACATTGCTTCTATAGAAGAGTACAGGAAATTGATTGGTAAAAATCCAGAGGCTATACCAGCTTTAGTGGATATGGTCAGGGATGGAACTGATCGTAGCAAGAAGAATGCATTAGTGGCAATATTTGGTCTGCTAATGCACTCTGGCAATCATTGGAGGGTTCTTGCAGCTGGCGCAGTTCCTTTGCTGCTTAATCTTTTGATTTCTTCTGATAGAGAAGAATTGATTACAGATTCACTGGCAGTTTTAGCAACTCTAGCGGAGAAGCTTGATGGGACAATAGCAATACTTCACCATGGAGCTTTGGATATGATAATGAAGATTTTGGATTCTTGCGCCTCAAGAGCAGGGAAGGAGTACTGTGTGTCTTTATTACTGGCTTTATGCATCAATGGTGGTGCAAATGTGGTTGCTCTTTTGGTGAAGAGCCCTTCACTTATGAGATCACTGTATTCCCTACTCAGTCAAGGCTCATCACGCGCTAGCAAAAAGGCCGGTGCTCTAATTAGGATCCTTCATGAATTCTATGAAAGACATTCATCTGGCTCAACAACTCCAGTTCTTCCTCAGGACCGCTCTGTCCATGTATGGTAACCCACATTTTTTCGGGTGATCTTTCTTTTATTATTATTTATACTTTACGGGAATCTTTCTGTCAATCCATGTAAATACACACAATTGTGTAGATTGTTTGATTTCTTCCCTGTTTGAGTTTGTGCATTAGCTCGGGTTTTTTAAGAGCTAATAGCCAAATCATCTTTTTTTTTTTTTGGATAAAGCTTTGTACAAAAAAAAAGGATGCTGTTGTATTGTGATTCTTCTCAAGGTCGATATTAATAAGAACGTGTTAATTACACTATTGTTTCTTAAATTGGTAATAGTAAAGAACGTCTGTTGTCCATTTGTTCATCTCGATCCATCAATGCAGTTGTGATGACTTCGATAGGAATTACTCGTCTTTGAAATATCAAGTGCCTTTTCTAGTCTTAAGACCACTTGCTTCATGGATGGCCTTTGCTGCTTAAGCCCTGTGCACGACAAGGCTAGCTTGAACATGAGGTCAAATGCTTCCGCTGAGTACTCTCCGTTTAGTTTTGGATCAGCAAATTTGGCTATGTTGCCACCTCTCATGACGAATTTTGCCTAAAGAGTAAGATGTGGGTCACGAACCGTGAAACTTAAAATTGGAAATTTAATTTTCAAGAAACAAAATAAGGTTCAAGAGATATAGAGGAAGTCATTCCTCACCATTTTATCTAGAGGCATTGGTCTGTCGTCGCCCAAATTTATGACCCTGTGCCCTGAAATTAGTTGTAATAGAACAACTCCGAAGCTGTAAACATCTCCGGAAGTGCTTACATGGTGGTTTCGTCTGTACTCTGGATCAACATAACCAAAGGTTCCTCTCACTTCTGAACTCACATAGGACTGACCGATGTCCATAACTTTCGATAACCCAAAATCCGAGAGTTTTGCTTGAAAGTCAGCATTGATAAGAATGTTTGTGGGCTATAGGATGTACATATGACAAAAGCAATCAAATAAAGATTGGGAATAGAAAGTAAAATATATGATGCCTGCCTCCAAGAAAAAGTTTACCTTGATATCTCTGTGAATTATGCAGCCTTCTGGATAAGTATGGAGAAAGCAGAGGCCTGTAGCACTATCAATTGCAATTTTAAGTCTTTGGATCCATGAAAGAACTCCAGCTTTACCTGTTATTCTTCAACTGTATCAGTTGGTCTCCAAGCAAGGAGAAAAAAAAAATGTAATAATATTGTTGAGACTGGAAATAAGAACATACCATATAGCCATTCTGAGAGGTTACCGTTATGGCACAACTCGTACACCAGGAAACATTCATTGTGGTCCTCACAGTAGCTGAACAAAGCCACTAGGTTTGGGTGTTGGACATGAGATAGACTTCTAACTTCCCTGACAACTGTGTCTACATATCCATCACTGATAATGTGCTTAACTGCAACTTGTTGACCATTTGAGAGTACTCCTTTATACACTTTCCCTGGTGGAAACAGAAGAATTTGAGAATGTCTAAGTTTTAATTTTTCAAGCTAACAGCTTATCTCCTCTAAAAGTTTCTAGCCAGTAACATCATGGATTGTTGCATAATTCCTATGCACCACTAATTGCAGATACTAGGAAGGTTCTCACCAGCTACCCCCTGGCCAATGTAGTTTGATACACTGAGATTGTTTGTGGCTGAATAAACTTCCTTAATGGCTACCTTAAGACAGCTGGATTCCTCAGAAAGTGATTCATCTGATGCTGTCAAGTGAAACAAGAAGGTCAGCTATTTACAATTAAGATGAACTCCGAGCTAGCTTAAAACTATAACTGCAGATTACCATCTTTTCCTTTTAAAAGACCATTTTTGGTCCTTTCTCTCAATACAATCCATGTTGCAATGGCTACTATTACCGCAATTACTGCTACGCCGCCAATTAGAATCAACAGACCTATTGTTATCAAGAAAACTACTCAAGTCCGTCAGTGTAAAATGAAACCAAGAAATATGAAAAACAAAAAGAACTTTTGCTGAACTCTTTAAGATACACAGTTTAGGCAGGCTTTTGACGGGCTATAGATATGAATCTTACGGTTACCTGTGCTTGCCTTGATATTACTACTAGCTGTGTTTCCTTTTTCATCTGCCAATAATATGAAAAGATCGGCCAAGTTATTAAGGTTAAATTGAACGATGATGTATTAAAGAATCAAGAAACAAAGTTAAGGAAATAAGTGCATCTCACAATCACAAAATATATTACCTAAGGCAAGAGGCTGTTCCTCCAGGCATTTGAAAACAGCTTGTACCCACTTTGCATTATCGACCCAACTCCCTACTAATGTCACTAAAACTGCAAATCTACAAACATCAGCTATAGCGTTTCCATTATTTAAATCATCATCTGATGGTCCACCAATGTCTTCCCACCCTCTTAAACATGCTGTGCAGGCCTGATCAAATCTGCCATCTGAACTTAAATTCTTACATCCTTCGGCTAAAATTTTCAACTTATCACTCAGCTTATTAACAATACCCTCAACGGTGTAGTCAGAACAGCCACCTGCTCCACTGGTTTGCTTCTCAATGCGGCAGCCTAAAACATCCTTGTCAAATTCCTTCATTGATGCTAAGCAGTTGCTTTGCTCTGTTGAATTTAAAAATATCTTTCCGGTTAGATTGGCCCGCCGGCCCAGTGCATGTAAGTAATCATCGAAAACTGCTCCACAACAACTCTTGTTGATAAAACCACTCCAATTGCCCGATTCACAATTGGAGTTACTTCTTGGAGAGAACTGAATATCGAGAATGCAGTTGTCGTTCGAAATTTGTGACAATGAACCATTCAGGGTGGTCAGGATGAGGAGGATATAGAATAGGGAGGATGGTAAGGCTTGATACTTAATTTTCTCACACATATTGGAATTTCAGAATGGACTTAGCTGCATGCTGGGAAAACAGGATTAATTCTTGAAAAATGTTAAAACTGGGAAAGCCTGTTCGTTCGGCTCCTCTGTTTCCGTCCAAGCTAGGATGTACAAAAGTGAACCTGGAATAATATAACATTTAGAAGGAGAATGAAGAATGAGGACCTTTTCATTCCTCTGCTACTGGAAAATGAGTTGTTGTAGTAGAGACAAGAAGTCTCACATTGTTGATTCTCAAGTTGTAATAAATATGATTAATTAGTCCTGTAGTCATCTAACTCAAAGATATGTACGTGAGACAAATGGACGTTGCCCGAAGGATAGTGCAAAAGCCTAATCATGTATATTCCGGCAGAAGAAAAGATTCAAAAGGCATTGCCTAGCGCCACCACTTCAAATGAAATAGCAGGCCGATTTTGAGTTATAATGAAAAAATAAATTGATGGCCGGACTTGCAATCCATGCTGGCATCGTGAGTTTGTCATTGACATATGCTATAACGGGTAGAGGACAGTCAGATCAAATGGATTAATTAATATGATTGGTTTAGTCTAGAAAGAAACTGTAAAAGAGGGTGCATAATTTGAAGGCAATTTAGTCTTTGTTCTTGATATACTAATTGCCACCACACGAGGGGACCGCTATAGAACACGACGAATGATCCCAAATGAGGTCTCCGATGGATATGTATGATACCAACAAAGTCCCCTCAAACCTTCTGTAGTTACCGCAATGTCAACTGTCAAGCCTCTAAAGAATTTCTTAGTCAATTGTTTTTCCTTACTCAACCTTTTCTATATTTTCTATTTGCTATTTTATTGATTAGGTGATCGTGGAACCCATACAAATTTTGACTAAATTAAATTTTTAATTCTCCCACACGTTCCTCAACAGCCGTGTGGTAAATATGAATAATATTTTGTTATTCTTTGTTGCTGTAGATGAATTATTGGCGTGGCGCGGACCAATGAAAGTGCTCGTTATTCGTTAACTTCCAAAACGACGTCATATCATTGATCCGAATCTCTCCAATCTGAAAACCCAAGTCATCTTCCAAAAATACAGAATATCTCACAACTTAGTATCACGTGAATCCCACCCACTTCCCCCACCCCTTTCCCGATGGGTCTGTCCGCAAAACCCGTACCCGGATCCGAGGCGGAGTCCGCGTCCGAGTCCTCTCTTCTCCTCGGAAACTCAACAACCGTCCATCAGAAGCCACCACCAGACACATTCCACCTGGCCTACATTATCTACTTCACCCTAGGCCTAGGCTTTTTACTTCCATGGAACGCCTTCATCACAGCCGTCGATTACTTCTCCTATCTCTATCCAGAAGCATCCGTTGACCGCATCTTCGCCGTCGCTTACATGCTCGTTGGCCTCTTCTGCCTCGTCATAATTGTGTTCTACGCGCACAAATCGGATGCTTGGGTCAGAATTAACGTGGGCTTGGGCCTGTTCGTAGTGGCTTTGCTTGTGGTGCCCGTTATGGACGCGGTTTATATCAAGGGTCGGGTCGGGTTGTATGACGGGTTTTCTGTAACGGTGGGGGCTGTTGTGCTTTCGGGTTTGGCTGATGCATTGGTCCAAGGTGGGTTGATTGGGGCAGCTGGTGAGTTGCCTGACAGATACATGCAAGCTCTGGTTGCTGGCACTGCTGGTTCTGGTAAATTTTTATGCTGTTATTAGTCATTTCTGGTTTTAATGCGTGAATTCTTATGCTTGCTAATTATATGTTGGCTTTTTAAGAAGTTGTAAATTAACTCGGGACGTGATGTGAGCCTTCCTGTTGATTATGTATATGTAGATCAGGCAATGAATATCTTGACATTAGTCGCTCGTATAGAAGTATGAAGAATTGGATTTTGCAATGTACAAATTGGAGCTCTAAGTGGTATTTAAACTAACTCAAGAAAAATTCAGATAGAGATTATTGAAGCAAGTTTTTTAATACTTGTAGTTGCTTCTTTAAGATACTTGTGCTCTTTAAAGAGCTGAGGAGTTGGATGGCTGGTTAACTTTTTCAAGAAATTTCATTTGTAACTGCTTTAAGCAAATTCTAAGAAGACAAGACTCAACAGAGCTCAAGTGCTCGTTTGGTTTTGGTTGTATGGCTTAGTTATGAAGACCACATGTTATGCTAGAGCCGCAATAGGCAACTACTTAACTGAGAGTGTATATTATATTTCAGGAGCTTCGTATGAGTTGAATAATTATGGTGCTAACTTTTATGTGAATATTGTTATTGTTGATCCGCTATAGGGATCATGATTTTAGATGTGCTAAGAATGGTGTGCTTCTAATGTGAAAACTAAGGCCCTGTTTGAAATTGAGGTTGGGCAGTAGCTGCCTTGGCTTGAAAGCTAATTTGATTTGATCCTACACTTGTATGATGAAAAACTTATAATATTTTTGCTATTTTTTGTCAAAATTATTATTTAAAAACCATATTTACCGCACATTGTCAACTTTTATTATATAGTTATAGTTTTTTTTTTCCACAACTGCTATGGCTTAAAAGGTAAAGTATCTCAATACCAAAGAGGGCCTAAGAAGTATTATTAATTGCCATATGATGTGAGTTGAAGACTCTTGTTACAGTCACTATCATGACTTTTAGCATTGTTGAGTGCAGGTGTGCTTGTTTCAGTTCTTCGAATCTTAACCAAAGCTGTGTATACACAAGATGCAATTGGTCTGAGAAAAAGTGCAAACCTCTACTTTACAGTTGGGATTGTGGTTATGGTCATATGCATTGTCTTTTACAATGTGGCGCATAGACTTCCAGTCATTAAATACCATGAAGATCTGAAGATTCAGGCTGTAAATGAGGAGAAAGAGGAGAAAGGTTCCCTGACTGGGTCTATGTGGAGATCAGCTGTGTGGCATATTGTTGGGAGAGTCAAGTGGTATGGGTTTGGGATCCTCCTCATCTATATTGTGACATTATCAATATTTCCGGGTTATATAACAGAGGATGTGCACTCTGAAATTCTCAAGGATTGGTACGGGATCATCCTGATTGCTGGCTACAATGTGTTTGACCTAGTTGGTAAATCATTGACTGCAGTTTATCTCCTTGAGAATGAAAAGGTTGCAATTGGTGGTTGTTTTGCTAGATTGTTATTCTTCCCCCTATTCCTGGGATGCTTGCATGGTCCCAAATTCTTCCGTACAGAAATTCCAGTGACAATATTAACTTGCCTTTTGGGGTTGACCAATGGCTACTTAACTAGTGTATTGATGATTTTGGCCCCTAAAGTTGTTCAATTACAACATGCTGAGACTGCAGGAATTGTGATTGTGCTGTTCTTAGTTCTTGGTCTAGCTGCTGGGTCGATTGTAGCTTGGTTCTGGGTTATCTGATGTTTTAGGCTCTTTGTATTTTGTATTTCGCAATTGCACGACATAAAGAACTCGCAGACCTGCTATTGTTGCCGACAGTTCTTATTACCGTTGGCTTGGCTTTCATTACCGGTGTGTTCAATTTGTAAAGCTATGTAAACTTTGTTTAATATAACTGTCAAATACATTCGTGTATTTCCTCTTCGGTTTCTGTTTCTTGATAAGATATTTTTCTTTGACTAACTAAAATGGAAAACTTCCCTTTCCCACTTTATCCATCATATAAATTTACAAAATTATCGGGTGAGGTGACATTCTTAAATCTTAATCAGCATCATAGCCACGAAATGAATTCACGCCTCCACTTCTATGACGGGAAAAAGATTTATCTCATTTCAGGCCATGACGAGCTCAGAGATTTGGCCTCAATTCACGAAGGTAATGTGGCATGCGCATGTCAAAAAATACATAAAGCGTGATGATGTTATTAATTCCATGATGATGGGGCATGGCAATGGGCATCTGGCTAAGCTTCGGACAATTATCAGTCACGAGGAGGGAGACCCGAGACCCGGCTTCTTTTACTTGGAGAAGCGTGTTCCGTGCGGTGCCATCAACAAAACGAAAGAAAGATTGATATTGCCACGCCAACAGAATCAACAGTCAAAATGACGTCATCGTCTTTTAATTCCGTTGCTAGTCACAAAATGCGACCTCGTTTCTCCCACCACCCCACCTTCCCATGGAGGTCATTTCCGTCATTTCGGCACAAAGTCATCACGCTACTCGCTCTCTCTCTCTCTCTCTCTCTCTTTCGAGAGTCCCGAGAGGGGAGCCCAAATGTCTCAGCTTCGGTTCTACACATACACAAACACGACACAGAGGGAGAAGAGAAAAAGAGAATCAAAGCTGCTTTCGTGTCCACATCACTTTCGCTCGTTATCTCATTTTTTTCTTCTCTCCTCTCTCCCTCGAGGCCTCGATCTTCGATTCTCTCGCCATCATCACTTCAATTCACCGAATAATTATTACAGTCGATTTTACGCAGCTACAATGCGCCTGTGTGCTCTGAATTAAGACTCCGTTAGCTCGAAAAGGTGGCGGCGATGGAGCTCAACAGTAACGACTCCGACACCAAACCTCAGGGTAGTCGTTCGAAGCCGTTTGATATCGATCTTAACGAGACGCCACTCCCTTCTCCTCGCGAGACCCCCGTCACAGGAGCTGCCGTTGATGTCTCTTCAGCTCCGTTGCTGGCCAGGAACTCCGGTGAGGGGAGTTGTATCGGTGGTGGAGGTGTTGGACTTTTAGACATCAATGCCTTGCCGCCGTGTGAAGAAGAAAGTAACGAATTCGTTAGCTCTGGGTATGATGTTCTAATTTTGGTCAATTTTAACCTTTGGATTTCATATTAAATTGTTTAGTTGTAATTTTGAATTTCTTTGGCTTCCTTTTCGCGCGTATGTTTGTTTTTTCCATTTAATATGAGAAAATTTAGGACTATTTGGTAATCCAGCTCGGCTAGTTCTTGTTAGTTATAACGTGGACTCAAAATTTTGGTTAGTTTTGATAGCAAGTGAAGCTGTGATATGTTCGAGGAGTAATTTAGTAGCTGATTTCAATAATTACATTGCTTAAAAAGGCCAAGTTTCCCCTAGAGCAGGCTAGTTGCTAAAGTTTTACCGTAAAACATATCAAAAGAAAGCAATGCTATACTAGTTCAACTTACATGCTGGCATTATAAGATAGTTAGTGTTGGGTAGTGGATTCTTCATTTCATTATTCTTGATTCACTTGGATTGAACATGAATCAAATGCAAGTTTTGTTTTTCTTCTAAGTTTTTATTATTTATTTTGATGCCATTTGCTTTAATTATACTGCTTGTTACAATGTGAATTTGTTGACACTTGTTGCTTATATGGCTTGTTTTTAAAATTTGTAGAGTGCATTCTCCATGTGATACTTCTTTTATTTGCAACTCAAATAATGCCCCAGCAACAGATTCAAATTTCTTGTACGAGGGGAGTCAACTAGATCATTTGAAGGCTCCTGGCAGTATAGCAGGTTTTGTTAGGGCAGGCTTTGAAGATATAGAGCAACCAAGACTGATATTTGGCAGAAATTTCAGAGAATCTGATCAGAGTCCTGTACATAGAGAAAGGGTTTGGGCTAGTGGTAATTCGATCCCCAGGACATCATATCAGAATTACTACGCTGTGAATGGAAATAGGTTTGATTCAATGTTTGATGTTCCCTGCCATCTTGGGTTGGTATCAAATTACCGTTCTGTGGAATCACAGGATAGAAGTGATGGGTTTGCTTTGGTGCAGAAAGGATTGCATTTAAACCAAAGAAGAAAGGAGTCCTTGATATCCTCCCAAGTTAAGAACTTCAGAGAATGTCAAGAAAATGCGAAAGGCAATTTTGGTGGAGAGTTCTTGTCAGGTATTCAAACTGCAGAAATTCAAATTCCAGCCTGCAATTTGAGGAGTAATTTTGGAGTCACACAAGTCAACATAGAGGAAAATGTTGGTTATGACTCTTTGAAAGTTACTGTAAGTTTGTAATATTTGATCCCTTAATTTCATTCATCAGGATCGTCCTATCATTTGTATACTTTTGCAATCAATTATTTTCAGCATATACTTTAAGACTTCATATCTTATTGAACTGCCATGCCAGGTCGGACTTCCAGTTGAGTTCGAAGACTTCTGTCTTTTAGCTGTGGGTGAGGTTGATCCCCGACCCTCCTACCATAATTCTAGCCAGATTTGGCCTGTAGGTTACAAGTCCAGCTGGCATGATAAAGTTACCGGATCTCTTTTTGTCTGTGATGTTTCTGATGGTGGTGATTTTGGTCCACTGTTTAAAGTTAAACGATATCCTTGCTCCTCTAAACGCATCCCTACCGGGTCAACAGTCTTCTTGAGGCCAAGTCTTGAGCCACATAATGGTAAGAGCCTGGAAGGAATTGAGGGTACGGTTGGTCTGCATGATGATGAGAATACAAATATTCAGATGATACTTTCAGATGATAGTCCTCCACATTTGGGAAATGATAACTTGTCCGATTTTGGGATTGACCTTGAGCAAGTTTGTAAATCTCAAACAATGAATGAAACAAAGTCTGACTGTCTTTCAAAAATTGCTGGAAGACCTACATCTGATTATATTGTGCTGGATGATGACATTGGAGAATTTTTGGTGGAAGGGAGATCATCAGCTTCTGTGTGGAGAATGGTATCACAAACTTTGGTACATGCTTGCCGCAAGATATATGAACAGACTGGTGTATGTAAGTTTCGTTGCAAGCATGATGTATTTAAAATATGGTCCTCCTGCTTTGTCTCAGTGAGTGAGGAAGCAACTGAATCTTCTGATTCATTATCCAAGTTTTGCTGTTTATCTGGCCCTGTGAACATCCCACACCACATCAGAAGCAATGATGAACTTGAGACTTCTTGCAGGGCATTAGTGAAGTGGTTAGATCAAGACAGATTTGGATTAGATGTTGAATTCGTGCAAGAGATTGTAGAACAGCTTCCTCGAGTTTGTGTATGTGCAGAATATACATTCCTGGATAAAAGAAGGGACCGGTCAACATCACAAACTGTAAGAAGCGGGTTTCTCCGGGTTAGAAGAAAGAGTAATACTCATGAAAAAGCAGCAGACTGTCATGTATTCGATGGTTGTCAAAGACCAAGGGGGCAGGTGCTTGAAAACCCTGTTATGAAGTCTTACTTTCCTCCTGGAAAACCACTAAGCTCAAAGCTTCCGATAGAATTAATAGGTGATGTTATTCAGGTATGGAATTTCCAATGTCAAGAATCATGACTTCTAGCAATCCAGTTGAAACATTCTTATTGTCAAAAAATGTAGTCTTAACCACTTTACTTTTATTTGTTTAGTCTTGGGAGTTATTGTGGCGTTTCTCTGAAGTTTTGGGACTGGAGGAACCCTTATCATTCAAGGAACTTGAAGAAGAGCTTAGAAATGGCTCTGCCTTCACTCTAAGGAGTTCTTCAACTTCAACCATTGCCCAAGAAATTGGACAGGCATTTATTGCAGAGGAAACAGAGTCTATGAGGGAGGCTGCCCATGTCAGGCTAGCATCTAATGCCAGCAGCGGACACACCAATGTAGGTTTGGCAAATGTTCTCTGTTCACTGCTGATACTCTTACTTGGTGAACTGCAGTCCAAGGTTGCAGTTCTTGGAGATACTAGCTTTGATGGCACGGAGTCCAAGTCAAGAAGGAGGAGGAAGAAAGATGCAGAAAACTTGATGTCTGCTAAGAAAATAATGCTTGATTTGCTCCCAGTGAATGTTCTTACCTGGCCTGAATTAGCCAGGAGATATCTTTTAACTGTCTCTTCTATGGAAGGCAACCTTGATACTGTGGATTTTCTGAACCATGAGAGTTGCAAAGCGCTTAATTGTTTTCAAGGTGATAGTGGAACAATTCATAGTTCTCGCCCAGGAGTGGCCGGAATGGAAGCAGATGCACTGGTAGATTGACTTTCATTTCTTTACTATCTTGTGAGAATGTTCTGTGTTTGTTTTTTTTTTTTAAACCTTTATGAGGTAATAGAATTCTTTTCTTCTTCTTTCTTTTTCTTTTTCCTATGTAAATGTGAGTGACTAGATATTTAATTTCGTTTAATCATTTAGCCCTAGCTTGCGTGCACAAAAATCATTGTGCTCCAATGAAAATTTGTATTGCATATGCTTTAAATGAGCCAAGTTTACTATCCTATGTATTCGGGATGAAAAGTTGTCGATTTTGGAGATATTGACGGAGCTGGTGAGATCAATATTGGTTGTTGATCTGGAATGAATAATGGAAATTAATATCAACCTTTTAAAGAACTAAAATAAATCATAAGAAAATTCATTGCATGATCCTATTATATTATGAACAATAAAATGGTTGTGATGTGGTGATTTTAGGGTACAAAAGAAATTGTCAGGTCCTATGTGAAACGCAAACTTATGTCATGGTATTAATATATATAAATACTCAGATATGTTGACGTATTTAGGTTCCAAGTTGTCAATAGAAAGGATGTCTTGTGATAAAATATCTGTACTATTTTATCAAGATGTCATCTACCTTAGTGGTCAAGTTCTGTTATGTAAAGGAGAGATTGAAAGATTAACTTGTCAGAAGGGGTAGAGTGAGATACAGAGATGGGAAAGGGCTAGCCATTCTTGTAGTTTGTTTACATCATTGCTGAAATTAAAGCTTAAATTTTGAAAGGGAAATAGAGGCTACCCTTTGGACGTCATCATCGTAGCTGTGAGAGAGGATAATAATTCCAAGTATTAAGTTTGGTAAGCATATGATTTGCTTGCTTGTTTAGTTAAATCTCTGTGTATATGCAACATGAGAACAGTTTTTTGACGATTTGGGAAAATGCTATTTAATTCTTGATATCTTAGATCTTTAACGTCTATCTTGTAAGTTGCCTGTAGTGGATGTCATTCGATATGTTGGCTGTGTCGACAAGTTTCTATTCACGGACTATAACTTTGTCAGTGTTCAATAAATGAAAATATAACTTTTTGATTTGAGTTTTCCTCTTTGACTTTTACCATGAACATTAATTGCTCTTGCGTGTCACCATTTGGTTAATGACTGCTGAATTTCTAGTTAATTTAATTTCTTTACAAGTGGTTGTCTCTATTTCCCCTGATGAGGTATCGATAAATTATTGCCTTTTATTTTATTTTTTGCCTTTCTTTTTGTTTGCTTTGCACTTTTGGTGGCAGCAAACCACATTAAAGAAAACCGCAAATGTGGAAAGTACTTAATGGCATCTGAGTGAGGCAATCATGTGCATTATCTACAATACATTTTGGGAACTCAATGTAATTCTGTTCCATGAAAATCATATATCCTGTGTACTTGGTCCCGTTGTTGATATCACAATTCTTGAGGATCCATTCACGTCTTTTCTAGTTAATATTGGTGCAATCAAATTATCCTTTCCCCACTACCTTCCTGCTCCTTAAAATAAATGAATAAATAAATAAAGCCCATTGGCATTGTTTTCGTAACTCATAAGCAATGTTTAACTCTGTGATCATTTTCCTAGGCTTTTGGATCTTTGCAGTCCACATCTTTCATCTTTATACTGATCTTTCCGGTAATTCCTTTTCTAGAACCACTTTTCTGATTGCAATTTGGGCTGTGCTATTGCCCAAAATTGTAGTTAATTGTTATTTAGAAAGTGAAGTGGCTTGACAGGTGGTACTATTACCCTTGCATCATGGTGAATGAGCTCTGCTGATATGCCGTATGAGATTGAATTATGACATTGGACCAGTTTTAGAAACTAGATTCAGTGTCTGCACATCCTAAATTTTAACCCCGTCATTGGCTTGAATGGAAAAGATGATCAAGTAGTCATTTTTGTGGCACAGTTGCCTTTTCATTTAGCTTCACTTATTCTGTAAAAGCAGTATTTCAATTAGGTTTTCAGTTCATGTTCCTTCAATTCACTATTATTACAATATCAGATGCTTATATTTGCTCCACTAATTTTTGTGACTCTCAGCTGCTTGCAGAGGCTACGAAGCGAATCTTTGGTTCATTGAAGAATACAAGTGGTCCTTTAAGTGTGCATTACAATGACTCTGATGCAGTTGGTGCTCACGAAACAGTTAAGGTTAACAACAGTGGAATTCCTGGGTGGGCGCAGGTTCTTGAACCTGTAAGAAAGCTGCCCACTAATGTTGGAGCTAGAATAAGGAAGTGTATCTATGATGCTTTAGATAAAGATCCTCCAGAATGGGCGATAAAAAGACTGAAGCACTCAATAAGTAAGGAAGTCTACAAGGGAAATGCTTCAGGGCCAACAAAGGTGCTTATCATCTCTATCATTTTAGTTCGAAGGGGTGGGGAGGGATTCATTTTACTTTTAAAATTTTACTTTTACTATTTTATTTGGGGTGGAAGTTTGAAATGTCATTTTTTCTTTCTTTTTCAGAACTACTTAATTATCTTTAATACTACGTAGATAGAGTGGTTAGACAAATCAATCGAATTTTAAATCTTGCTACTGTGGTTGACTTTATGAAGCTAAAATCGTAGAAATTAAAATTAAAAAAAAAAATCATCATAGTATGCTAGTTGGGTTTTGAAATTCTTTGTAATTGACCCATGGCATGCTGGAGAGTGGTCAGCCGTGTATGACCTTTATTCAGTATCAAGCTTCGGAAAAATCTGCCTCCCATCTTTGAACCTATCTTTAATGAGTCATTAATCTTTGTTATGTTTTTGTAGGGACTCAAAGATTTTTAAAGAGTTTATCTTCTGAAAATTTGGCCTTTGGGAAAAAAAGTTCTTCTGCAGTTACATTTGTGATGCTTATAAGTGTTTTGCCGTTCTAATTGGGCTTACAAGTTGGAACTGCATCTGTCTATAATTTTATTTTGCGCTCTCCATTACATAGAAAGGGATAATTTAATTGGATCGTCATTGTTGCTTTTTCATGTTAATTTATAACCAAATAACTTGAAATTTTCACCTTTATTTCCTGAAGAGTTGCTTCTTGCACTTTATTATTATTTCTTTGTTGTCAAAAGATCCCTTCTAGCTGGTTTAAGTAAGTGAGTCCCTAAGCTTGTTATTCATTTATTACAGAAAGCTGTTCTATCAGTATTGGCAGACGTGTGTGGTGAAGATCAGCTGCAGAAACCTACTAGGAAGAGAAAAAATAGATGTTTAACTTCTGTGCCTGATGTGATCATGAAGCAATGCCGAAAAGTGCTTCGCTGTGCTGCTGCTGCTGATGAAGAAAGAGTATTCTGTAATTTGTTGGGAAGAACACTTCTTAATACTTCTGATAATGATGATGAAGGACTTCTTGGATTTCCTGCAATGGTGTCTCGCCCCTTAGACTTTAGAACTATCGATCTGAGATTGGCTTTTGGGGCGTATGGTGGGTCACATGAAGCTTTCCTAGAGGATGTTCGGGAGGTATGCATTGTGTTACCTAATTTGTTTGACTTAGTTGGCCCTACTCGTTGTTTAGCATGTCTGTCCAATTTTACATGCAGAGGTTGATTTTCCTTTTTTACTTACGGTTACTTGATAGACATCATATCTTTTTTCATCAGTTGATTTTGATGCATAGTTTCAGACAATATGGTTTTTTAATAGCGTCTCTGTAATGCAAAGATTAATTGTACATTGTTTTCTTTTGGCAGGTTTGGCATCATATTCGTACTGCGTATAGTGATCAGTTCGATTTACTGCAGTTGGCTGGAAAACTATGTCAAAATTTTGAAGTACTATATGAAAAAGAGGTTTGTTGGTATCGCTCTTCCTCTCCCTAAGTGTATGAATACACTTCTTATTATAGCTGCCATGTTGTAATTGTCCATCTATATTGTCATTTATAAGAAAGTTCAATTATTGCTTCCAGTCATGCGGGAGCTATACTGGTAGTTGAAGCATTTTTAGGAAAGCCTTAATGCAAATACTTGCAATGTATATCTTTGGATTTTTTTTTTTTTTAAAGAGTCTAAAATACTTGCAAGATCAAAAGGATGAATATTATGCTTTCTCATTAGCAAACAGCATGTTAAAATTGTGCCGCTTCAATTCATTTTTTACTTTGTTGATGTAAATGCAATACCATAACCTAGCTGAAACGAAAAGATTAAAGAGAACAAGAGAGAGAAGGAAGGAAAAGACTGCAAATGTATTGCTGATTCTCTCATTAAAATGCCTCCTGAAATTGACTGTTGAATCTGCAAGATGTCTTTTGATTGGAAACTGGTTTGGAGTTGCATCTTAACATAATTTATAACAAAAATTGCTTCAAGTAGGTTTAATGATGTATAAATTGAGATAAATTATTCGGAGGTGCCCAGTTAGTGAATTCTCACCTACATTTCTTGCACAAGGAACAATATTGCTTTTCTAGCCTTCCTATTTTTCTAGGGCTGCCTAAATGATCAAATATTGTTGTCAATAGTAGGTTGAGGTCAACATATGTCTAATGTGCTTCAATTAACTAAGCAACTTGATTCTTATTCCTAACCACTGAGGATTATTTTCTAGGTTGTATTTTTTCTTATTTTGCTACAGCCTTGCCACTGGCAACAACATATCCCATCTAGTGATGTAGTTTCTGAAAATCCACGTCTTTTGCTTCGTGTGCCTCACTGGCTTGATATGAATATTCAGCATATTCAGCCATCGTTATGCCTACAAGTGGAATATAAACTGGGATCCTTTTCTCCCTCAACCTTCATCCTCTTTGTGTTTGTGTGTGTGCGTTTTTGTGATACATGTGCATGTGTGTGCTTGCATTGGCATGCATGCATGAATGTGACAAGAAGGCCATTCCGTCTCTTTCCCTTATCTTGTGTTGAGCGTATGTGCATTTGTGTCGGGAAAAAGACTTTTTTTTTTCTTTTTTCGATAAGATAAAAATGAAGGATCGTTACAAGGAGTGGACCAGCTGTCCACTGAGAAAGCAAAATAATGAAAATTTTTCTGTGCTAAACAAAAATATACCAATCACTCCACTACAATACTAGACCAGCCTAAACACTCTCCCAGCTTAGATGAATGAAGAAAAAAATGAATCTTGGAACTTCTTAGAAACTGAAGCCCACAGCAAAGCTGGAAGACGAACTCTATCCCACAATTCTTCAATGTTTATCTCCATATTACCCAAAACAGAGCTGCCACAGCACATTTCCAAAGAGTTTTGGTCTGTTTTCCTTTACCAAAAGCAAAGGAATTCTCCATAAGTATGGAGTCACAAGAATCCAGTATGACCCACAAAATGTTGGCCTCTTTACACAAACCATTCCACAACTATGAGGCCATAAAACAATGAAGAAAAAGATGATTTGAAGTTTCTGAGCTTGTTTTGCACTTTACTTAATAGAATCTTAAAATGCTTGATGTAAATCTTGCTTTAACAATGATCGTACCTGCTGCAGGTTCTCACCCTTGTTCAGAAATTTGCTGATTATCCCAGCCTAGAGTGCTTAAATTCTGAAGCCAAAAAAGAGATGGAGGATATTCTAGAGTCTGCAAGTGAAATTCCCAAAGCTCCTTGGGATGAGGGGGTCTGTAAAGTGTGTGGTATAGATAAAGACGATGATAATGTTTTACTGTGTGACACATGTGATTCTGGGTATCATACATATTGTTTAACTCCACCTCTTACAAGAGTTCCTGAAGGAAACTGGTATTGTCCTCCCTGTCTCACTGGCAACTGTAAAAATAAGTATATGTCACAAGTTCCTCACGTCTCTAGTAGAATCTCAAAAAGGAGACATCAAGGTGAGCTCACTTGTAGGATTTTGGAGGAAGTGTTCCATTTGGCTGCGACAATGGAAATGAGAGACTACTGGGATTACAGTGATAAGGAGGTTTGTCTACGATCCTCTTCAATTTCTTTGTTTATCCGAACGTAGTCTGTTTGCTGGTTTTGTATCACCTTAGTTATATGAAAGTTATGCATTGTGTTCTATCAATTTCTGCTCCTAATTTAAAAGCTGTTTTGGGCTTCAGTTTGCACAATGCATTTAAATTTGACACTCATTGATTGAAGAATGATGATATTATACCTCATCTTCAGTAACCAAAATGATCCCAGATCTGTTTCCATGGACTGGTTTTTCTTGTTTTGTAAACACACGCATCTGATGTGTGTAATAGTCAGAAGCTGAGCACGCTTCTTGTTATGATTTGTACAAATCCTTGGTATTTACTCTCTCGGTTATAGTTTTACAGCTTCATTGTGTTCAAAGTAATAGAGTGAAAGGCATTGGATTTACCTGAACTTCTAGTTTGTCTTGACTTTTTACTTGAAATATTTTTTTCCCTTTTTTTTCATTTCTTTCTTTTCCTTTCGATGCAGAGAATATTCCTTTTAAAGTTTTTGTGTGATGAGTTGCTGAACTCAACTAACATTCGAGAACATTTGGAACGCTGTGCTTCTGTATCTGTTGATTTACAGCAAAAAATTCGGTCATTGTCCTTGGAATGGAGAAACTTGAAATTCAGAGAGGAAATTCTTGCTGGCAAAGTGCCAAGAGACAAGGCAAGTGTCCTTAGTGGTACTGGAAAATGTGGAACAGAAGGGGTTGCTACTTTGTACCCACATTATGGTAAATTGATGAGGCAGCCTTCCAGTGGAGGTGGCTATTTGTCATCCTTTGCCAGTGATCTGGTGCTTTCGGAGGATGGTCTGCAGTTAAATGAGTCTAGAAAACTGTCTTGCTGGTTTAATTCGAAAGGCATCTCAATGAGACAGCCTAGTTGCATTAGGAATCAAATTGGAAAGGCTCCTTATACTGAGTCTCAAGTACATGAAGAGTCTGAGGAAGATAATATAAGAACTGATGATCTGCAGTATGATGTACCTCACTCTGCTTCTCAACCACAAAAACAAGACACTGCTGGAGAGAGTGCTACTGCTACCTGGAGAAACAAAGGGCAGGATTTAGAAAATGGTCAGACAAGTGGTCCTCTGCAGCCTAGTTGTGAGGCTTCTCAAAGCCATTTTTCATCAGATCACACAAATGGAAACCAAGTGGCTGAGCATCTATGCGTAATGCCTATGAATCCTGAAAATATTGTCCCTGTTCATCATAGCATTGTTCAACATGATATGAATGAGCCACATGCCCATGATCTGAAAGGAAACCTACTTAAGAATGAGATTGCTGTTTTGCAGGATTCAATTGCTTGTTTGGAATCGCAACAATTGGCAGTATCTCTGCGGAAGGAATTGTTGGGGAGAGATTCTGCTGGACGATTATATTGGGCTTTCTTTAGGCCAAATACGTCTCCATGGCTTCTCGTTGATGGAACTACAGTGTTAGAGCAGGAGAGAATATTGAAAGAGCATGGAGATTCATTGGCTAATTCTCCATTTGAAGAAGAGTACAATGGAATATCAACATCTTCTTCATGGTTTTCTTATCAAAGTGATACAGAAATTGAAGAACTTATTCAATGGTTGTCTGATAGTGACCCAAGAGATAAAGAACTGGCAGAGTCCATATTACGGTGGACAAAGATTGGATACAAGGACTTAAAAATTGCAGGAAATCACGTTGAGGATGAAAGTGTTCCAAGTTCTTCAAAGCGCAGAAAAACTAAATCCACTGTGAAATCTAGTGGGCTTGTGACAAAGGCTTTGACTGTTTTGGAGAAAAAGCATGGTCCTTGCTTGGAGCCAGAAGTTCTCAAAATGTCAATGAAACTGGATACAAATTCTGAATTAACTTGCAAAGAGAGAATGTACCGCTGCGAGTGCCTAGAACCTGTATCGCCTACTAGATTCCATTGCCGGAGGTGCCACCTGTCATTTTCCACTAGGAATGAACTTGAGGAGCATAATGATGGTAAGTGTATTTTGAGTGCAACTTCTTCTCAGAACAGCAAGGAACATGATGAGCAAACAAAAGGGGCAGGGACAATTAGGACTGAGACCTTACAGGCAGAGTGCATGGAAATGGCGGGAAAAGGTGTGTCTCAGAGTTTAAAGCATGGGACTGCCATGGGGTCATTTGAAATTCCAAAGGAGTTTGCATGCCCTTTTAACTTTGAGGAGATTAGTACTAAGTTTATCACAAAGAACTCTATTAAGGAATTGGTTCAGGAAATAGGACTTATTGGTTCAAATGGTGTTCCTGCATTTGTGCCAAGCACATCACCATATCTCTGCGACCGCTCTCTGAAATTAGTTGAGATGTGTAAAACTGAGATCTATCAGGGTAATAAGTCCACAAATTTGGAAAATCTGTTTCAATATTCAATAGCAGGGGACATGATATCCAGTTTGGAACATGATAACATTTTAAACAACTCATCCAGAAGATGCGCTGTGAGTCACAATGATGATGAAGTGTTAAAGTGCAGAAGACTAAATCCCAATTTCATGAATGAAAAAAGAGATCAATCATTCAATTTGAGGAGTCTAAAATTGGGGATTGGTAACAGTTCTATTGTTCGTGATACTTCATTGATGCCACTTATGGGAAGGGGTATTGAAATTCTGAGGCAACTCAAAATCAACTTGCTCGACATGGATGCTGCTGTTCCAGAAGAAGCTCTTAGATCTTCAAAAGCTTGCTGGGAAAAACGAAGTGCCTGGCGTGCATTTGTCAAATCTGCCAAGACAATATTTGAGGTCTGTATGTTTTACTTCAAAAATACTTGTTCCCCACTTTGGTCAAACGTTCAATGGACTTGAACTACTAAGTCAAATTTTCATTTATTTGTTTTCAGATGGTTCAAGCGACCATTGTATTTGAGGACATGATCAAAACTGATTGCTTGAGGAATGGATGGTGGTATTGGTCTTCACTCTCTGGTGCAGCTAACATTGCAACAGTTTCTGCTCTTGCGCTTCGCTTGTACACCCTGGATGCTGCCATTGTTTACGAGAAGCATTCTGATTCTATCGAAATTCAAGAGCATATTAGTCAGCCAGATAAAGAAACTTCACCGTGTAAAGATTCCAAAAGTAACCCAAAACCCAGCAAGGCAATCCTGAAAACACAAAGTTCAGATCTAACCGAGTTTTCCAAAACAAGAAGCAAGTCAGGCAAGAAAAGGAAAGATTAGGAGGATAGATATTGGGGGACGCATCTCTCATCGTGTGAGAAACCTAACCTTACTCGAGGCTATTATGGTGACATGGTAGAAAGCATGTCACATTGTTTGGACTTCACTTCCCATCCTTTTAGTATCCGAGTTGTTGATGGGCTTGGAGTGGGGGGTGAAAATTGACCTTTGCTGCCTCCTTGTATGTATATATGTAGTCTCACAAACTAACCTGTATGTTGCGATAACCTGGAGTTTTAGGGATCCTGTATGCTGATAGTTTTAATTGGGTTCTGGTATAGTGGCCCTTGGGGACAGCCTTCTGTAAACTTTGGAGAGGATGAGTCTCATCCCTGCTTTTCTGTCAGTTGATACAACATGGTGTGTAAAGTCAATTGATGCAACATCATGTATAAAGTCAATTTATGTATGTGTGGAAGAAGAGGGATGAGAGATGAATTAAAACTGTTGTATGTACCATTCGTTTATGCTTATTCAGCAGCTTGTTTGTGTGCGATTCTTATTAATATAGGTTGGTCAGTGCTCTCAAAATGAATTCGGGGCTTCGGGCATGAGCTTGGCGTCGACGGTTAATACAGGCAAGGGTGTGATTGATCATCTTGTAAGCTTGCATGTTACAAGCCAGCTTATATTGTCATACGATGACATATGGCACCCAGTGAGTATCCTCGTTCGCGGGTGTTTTAACCTCAGGGAATGTGACATAAACACAGGGTCATCTTTGTTATAACAGGCAAGTTTAAAAATCACGGAGACTGGGGTGAGGAGTATAAACAGAATTGAGCTGAAGCTCAGGATGCAAATGAAGCTAATTCTTGGATTTCCAAAGATAAAACTCACAGCAGACGGGAACAGTAAGAACGGGACAGCCATAACCTCGTCTCTCTCTGAAAACACAGGCGCAGCAGCAACCCGTTACAACAGCTCATCGACAATACACACCGAGTGTGGGAACCTCTACATTATACAATAATACAATCAATAACCAAAGTCCTGGTTGTCATTCAGGGATGCTGTTGGTACAATCACGGTGCAGTCCTTTCTCAGTACAAATAAATTCATTTCTTGATAGATGAACATAGTATTTTGAAACAATACATACGCATAAGAACAAGGATAGACCTTAATTTGCAATCCATGTTCGTTTCTCCAGAGGAAGATAACTACCAAAATGGGTTTACTAATTAATGGATACAATGGCAAGAATCAGCCTTGCAACTAGCAGGAACAAACAAAAAACAAGATCCATTTAGGATTTTGATCTCAATGCAAGTCTAATATCTTGATATCAAAGATGAGCAACCGATCCATTTAGGATTTTGATCTCAACGCAAGACCTGTCTCTACCTTCTTGATTTCAAAGATGAGCATCCTCCACATCTTAAGCACAAACATTTCAGCTTCATCATCTAAAATAGTTTGCAGCAACTCCAACATTTGGGATGCCTTCACATGGTCTTGAGTACTGGATACAATATAGTCTACCAAGGTAGTTTCTTCTTCTCCGAGAAACTCTGTAATCTTCTTTGAAATCCACGGTCTCATTCTCTCATGCAGCTCATGCTAGAAAATAACATGCATCACAATAATGTTAGAAAGAACATACTGAAGTCAGCATTCTTTACATTTGACAATACTTATAGACATCACACAACAGAAACTATTATGCTAGTTGAACCGCATCACAATGTAGCAGTAACAAAGAATTGCCAAATTAGGGCAGTACCAAACCACAAGAATGGTTTGTATAATATTTGACAAAACAGATTCCAGACAATTTAGGTTATAAGACCCAAAAAAGTTCACCTATTTTTAAAGCATTTTTGCATCACGTAGCTCCTCTCATAGAAGAAATTGAATGACTAGGATAACATGCATTAAATGTTTTACCTATCAAATTCACATAATTCGATCCTAAACTGAGGTGGGTTTAAATTCATGCCTAAACTGAGCACCTCTCTCTCTCTCTCTATATATATATATAGTTCAAAGAAGAAAGAAACAAAAGCATTTGGCAGAACAATTATTTTTTCATGTCTTATGGCCCAGAATGTTCCACAAAAGTGGAAGAAAAGTACAAAGCAATTGGGGCTTATAAGTAGGAATGCATACCTTGTCATACACGGCCCAATTTATCTCATATGAGAACAACTCCTCCTTTGTCTTAGGGATCATATCAATCAATTGTTTTGCATCCAAAAGTTTCTTGTTATCTGGCGTCTTAACTTTATCCAAACCATGTTCCCGATCTCTGTCCCTGTCAAGAATCTTCTCTTTGTTCTCATCTCTGGTGCGATTATTATCCTCATCACTCCGGTCCTTCTCCCGCTGGCTTGACCTATCATGCGAGCGTCTACTTCTTTCCCTTTCTGCATCAGATTTCTCTTCTTTGGAATTAACATTTGAAATACGCTTCGCAAATTCTGCTGCTGCAGCCAAATTCGGAGGGTTTGCCCCATAGACATGAGGTTGGGCTGCCTGCAGTTCCTCAGTTGAGTAATCAATGGGAACCAACGGCCTCATCTTTTTATCCTTGTCAGCATCATCATCATCCTCAACATGGAAAACTGAAGGGACAGCTGCTCGTTTTCCAGAGCCAACAAGACCAAACCCCAACTTTCTTGCTGGCACATTGCCACTCTGCCTCATATCTGATGCAGCTATTGGCACATTGGTTGATTCATCCCCATTGCCATTTTGTAAAGACGGGTCTCCTGCCAGAAAAAATCATATACTTAAAAAGGAAATGGAAGTGCCAAACAGATGCAGAGGTATACACACACACAGAGAGAGAGAGAGAGCAAAGGCAGAGTTCAGAGTAAAAAAAATTTTAATCATGGCCGACAAGGCTTACCTGCCATGTGATTTTCGCGAATGGAACCATCATGATAATCATGCTCAACATCCATACCTTTGCTTTCAACAGCAGATTCTTCAGCTAAGCTTCCATTTACTGCATTCTCAGACAAAAGCTTTAATGCATCTCTTTGTTCCTGCTGCAGCTGTTCCTCCTCAGCCCTCCTCTTGGCCACAGCAATTTCTTCCTCTTCCCTTACTTTGTCAGCCAAGTCCTCCTCCTTTTCCCGTATCCTCTTCCTCCTCTTTTCCTCTAACACACTTCTACGCCATCTTTTTCGGGAATCATCTTCATCTTCTTCTTCGTCATAAATGATCTCTTTCTTTCGTTTGCGTTCCCTCTCTTTTTCCTTCTCCTTCTCATATTGCCGTTCTTTTTCTCTCTCTCTTTCTCTGTACTCCCAATCTTTGAGACACCTTTCATACTCCCGCTCGGCCTCCTCAATCTTCCTTCTTTGCTCTCTCTCTTTCCTCACTCGTTCTCGTTCTGCTTCTCTCTCATATCTATCAATTTCTCGTTCCTTTTCACGTTTCAAATCCCTCTCTTTGTCTCTGCCTCTTCTATCATGCACCCTACTTCTATCAGGTGAGCTTGTCTCCGGCCGATCATGATCACTCGCTTTGGTGTCGCTAGTTGTTTCATCATCAAGTTTATCTTCAGCTATATCTGAAAAATTACAAGCATCACAAATAAAACTTAAGTATCTGTAAAACTTTTCAGAGCAAAAAATAATTGCCAACAAAGACAATCTCTGATCCCAGGAAACTATTAAATATTTAGTATCATTATAACACTATTATTCTTTACTAACACTGTATTATAATGACGGCAAAAGATACATATACCAACCATAAAAGCTTACCATTTCTAATCATATCCACATCAGAGTCTCCATCCCTTGCTTTAGCTGGCAGTTCTGAGTTTGAAATCCCAGAACCATCAGCAGTTGTTTGAGGAGGGGGTGGAGGAAGAGGATTGTTCTTTAACCTTTCTTCGACCATGCATGTAAGCTTCTCCAAAGCCTCTTGGTCAGCTTTTCTATCCTCCTCAGTCACAATCCCAAAGTTGGTTGGGTCATGACTTTCTTTGTTTCCAGTTTCATTGTCCTTTAGATTCTCAGGGGCTTTGGTAGGCTCATTCTTCTCAACACTTTGCAAGCTTTCATCCTCTTTCCCAGCCCCTGCATCTTGAGTTTCCTTGAGTTTCTTTGTGTTCTCAGTTTTCTTGTCAACGTAGCGCTCCAGATATTCTCTTGTTGCTTGGTCAACATTCAACTGTTTATGACGCAATAAGCAAAGAAAATCAAAATCCTTATACTGATGACAATCAAACTAAATTCTTATGACAATTAATGAAAGAATAGTAGCCCTAAGCACATAATATGTAGAAAAGAAAGCAACTAATGCTGTTACCCTTCCACTTCTAGGATAAGAACGTAGCCTTAGGTCTACTATGAAATCCACAACACAGTAGGCCCCACATAAATCCAAACTGAAGACCATAAATTGTCCTTTCAAGTTCAATAATATTTCTTAAATAGTTTAGAAGTTGTTTTTCAATCTAAATTCATAACCTTTAACCTCGATTTGAGATTGAACTAACCAAATCACAACAATAATTGAGCTCAGGAATTGAATATGAAAATGAAGCAGAAATGTTAGCTCTCTATTAACATGCTGAAATTGTCCTGCAATAACCCATAATGACCATTCAGGAACGACCATGGCTGGTAATGGATGATGTATAACAACAGAATCAAGGAATGGACAGTACCCACGTACTAATGGAGCCAAAAAAACAAAAAAAAGTTACAGAATTAGAGCGCATCTGAACATACATTTGGAACAATCAAACTGGCTTCGAAGCACCCAAATATGCATTCAATATGTATTTTATAGTCCTTGGTTGCGATAGACAGCTTTTTGAGATTGAAAACATTTTCAGTGCTTTCTGAATAATAAATGCAATTTGAAAATGCACTTCTATATGCTTTCACCCTGAAGTGATTTGCAGAAAATAACGTTCCAAAAAAGCATTTAAACATGAACCTTTTGGACCTGCAAGTGCCATTACTCAACAGCAGCAATCTACTTATTCATACATCAACTTCCTACTTCTCAAAAGACTAAACAGAGCTCTTAAGTTCATGAAATCAAACTTCCAGCCTTAAAATATTTTGCATCATGCAAATTAAATACAAAATCTTTGAGTATTCTGATGGTTATCTCGATAACATTGTCCGTAGAGATAGTAGATGGTATAAAGAGTATGCATTCAGTTTGCATGATGTAAAATATCTGGAAAGTGCATCTTGCAAGTTGCAACAAAGCCTGTCAATCCATTCTCAAACCTAATAGGTGAAAAAACTAAAAGACAATGATGATGATCAAATGAAAATAATTAGATAGCCAAACACACCATCAGTTCTTGCCCATCAATGTTAAATTTATTAAGTAGACGCAACGCACGAAGAACTCCTTCAGCGGACTCAAATTCACAGAACCCAAAGCCTTTGGGAGTCCCACTAGAGGGGTCTTGAGCTCGTTTCCAACTCTTGACAGTTCCACAAACCTTCCAAAAGCATATAAAAATAAGATTGGGCAACCAGGGCTTCAAATGATGCTTCAAGCACCACCATAACACTCAAATTTTTCAAGCCAATATAAAAAATTACACGAATTAATAATCTACCTTAAGAACAGAAAGCACAAAATCACTATCTGCAGTTGGTGCTATTTTTCCAACATAAACTTTAGTTTGTGGTTTTTCTGCTGGTGTAACAGTAGGTAAAGGAACTGGTCTAACAACAGGTGGCATTATTGGGCGAACACCAGGGATCCCAGGAACAGGGGGACGAGCCATTGATGGAAGCACACCAAGAGGTCCTGGAGGACGTGGAGGAAATGCAGGTCGAACCATAGATGGGTATGGAGCAGGATATCGAGGAAGTCCTGGGTAAATAAAAAACAAACAACTATGCAAATATGTAAGAGCAAGTTTATGCGCTTAACAAATTCATAATTGTTTTCTCAGCCACTAAGAATATGTTCAATAAAGCTTCCAGAAACATAATTAAAAGCTGTTACCACACATTAAAAGCATAATAGAGATGGCACCACAGTCATGGCAACTATCACCAGCTGAACAGATAACCTGAAGGAAACATCGAGAGAATAGCATCGAGTTCATAATCATGGATATACGAAGACACTTACCTTACTCATCCACGCAATTAATGTAGCACTCTCTCAAAATATCCATGCACCAATTACAAAATTTTGAGATAGCATATAATAAGAGCATCTCATGCTCATAGATGGATTATTACCACAAAGCTATGCTTATTTATGTGACAATTTAAACTTCCCTAAATTTGTCAGCAGCACATTTTGCAGCGCAAAAAGGAAAAACCAAAAAAAAAATTAAATAAAGAGAGAGAAACTGTAATGAAAGAATTTGCAATACCTTAAACAAAGCCAACGAGCACTCAGTTGCTAACATGGTCTGCTGCTGGCAATTCATAAACCCATGAAAGGGAAAGTATCCTTATAACTACCAGAAAGTAGCCTACTTAAATGAACATGACACAACCAGGCAAAATTTAGCATGACATACGGAACAAAATAATTAGTCCATCTTCCTGTGTTGTAATGTTCAACTTGTAAACTCTTACTAGGCTGAACTGGGTGAGACAAAAAGGAAATCATTTTACAAAAACTAAACTTAGTAGAATATGCTATATTTATTCTAAATGCAATAAGAAAACCAAGCAAATATGCGCATACCAAAAAAGGTGTTGTAGAAGTGGTTCTCTTATGCAATATTTGAAGCCTCCCAACCTTTCTCACCGTGTACTCATTCATGACACTGTAGGAGAAAACATTCTGTCATCCATGCTCCTTTATCTATCCAAATTTCACTCTGTACCTCCCCCAATTCCTCTTATATATAATAAAACCCTCCCCTCCGTTTAACCACAAAAGATAACAGGGATTTTCCTACTATAAGAGGAAATGTTACAGGGACAGGTTTCCATAACATGGAATGTCAAATCTGTTACATAGAACATCACAACTCTAGCATCTATTAAATCATATTCCGCTACAAGTTTATGGTTCACCGTTGCAGATGTCACATTCCACATTGGAAAAACCTTGTCCAAGATACCTCTTTACAGTAGGCAGATGCATAGAGAATAATTAAACATATCAATAGCAAGCAACAAATTCATCAACTTGTATGCAAAAAAAAAGGAAATAAAATAAAATAAAATCAATCATAGAAATTCATATATGCGTGCAAACAAACAACAAACGATATTTCTGAACAATTTTTCATTTGCAAGAGATAAAAATTCGATATACAGTGACAAAACTCAGACGTAATAGAGAGAGGACCCACCAGAAGCAGGCGCGGGAACAGCTCCATATCCGTTGGGTATTGGGGCGTAAGGTCTAAGAGCCGGATTCGGAGGCTGACCTGGAACACCGGCATATTGCATCATAGGCGGCGCCATCGTCACTGCAACACCGCCCACCCCGGGCGGCTGCACAACGGGGCTTTGGTAATTCTGAACCGGAGAGAACTGAGACGCCGTTGACATCGGAACTGGACGATATGAGATAGACTGTGTCGGCGGCGCGAATGACTGAACCGGTGCCGGCGGCAGAGATGCAGGTGCTGGCGTTTGATTCGGGTTAGGGCTAGGGTTAGGATTTATAATTGAGGGTTGTTGTTGTTGCTGTTCAGGTTGTGATGTGGAGGTCGACTGCGTATCGGGTTTGCGATTAGGATTATCAGATTCGGGCTGCTTGAAATTCGGGTCTATGGTGGCCGGAGATGCTGGAGAGTCAGCCATGGATCAATGGATTTAGTGAGTAACTGAGTAGGTTTTGATTTGATTTGGTGCCCTAGAAAAGAAAGCTTGCCGGCTATTTTAATTAATCTTTTTGCTGTTAAGGACGCGTGTCGTGTTGTTGTTGGACAAGCGTAAACACGGCCGCCTAATCCAACCGGGGCTTAAGCGTTACTACATGCAAGCTCGTCTCTTGTTTTTGTGATAGTGATGCGTCAGCTTTTGCACCTTTATAAAGTGACATTATATTTCACATTATTGTTTATTTCAAAATTATGGCACTGACATTATATAAAATGTCACTTTTTTTTTTGGACTGCCCTTATCCATCTTTAATTGGACCTTTTTTTTTTTTAATCTGCCCCTCAAATTCATAGAAGATTTACATCTTAATCTTAATAAATGATTGTTGATTCTCTAATGATTACTTTTTAGAGATATTATTATTTTATTATTAAAATTATTTTGACATATTATATAAATATTATATTTTATCAAAAAGTACATTTCGTCATCAAATATTTATGTCTTATCAATTCACTATCATTTTATTAAAAATTATAAAAATTTACTAATGTATTGCTGATGTTATATGGACATCAAAGACATTTTTTACTATAAGGATATTAAAGATATTTTTGAGTTGAAGCCTAAATGTTGTGTTTTGGGATAATTAAAGATTAAAGAATTATGAAATTAAATCCTAAAATCGGTCCCTCTCGCTCACGGTGAAACCTCCATCTTTGATTTGTCTTTCTCCCTCGCTATTGACTCTCGGCGTCTCCATTACCGTTTGCTCTCTTCATTGTGAGTTGTTGACTTCTTTTTTATTGGCTTATTGTTCATTAATTTTTTTCTTTATTAAATTGTTATTGTTTTTTGTTGTAATTAATACTTGAATTACAAAGGGTAAAATTGTCTTCTATGCATATGGGGTAAAATCAACTTTTAACTCAATTTCGGTTGAACATTAATGTTTTATTAACGGAATGTTAGCGAATTGATAATAACGCAAATATTTAGTAATAAAATATACTTTCCGGCACTACCATGGTACATACATGATATGTCAAAATAATTTTAGTTGTAAAATGATAATATAAAGACTAAATGAATGTACCCGTAAGAATTGCAAAATCTTCTACAGACTTAAAATTCTATAGGCCAAATAGGGTAAATTTTAAATAAACTTTGAAGAATGGGGTGGAAAATGTAGAAAATAATCTGTAAAATTTTAATGAGATGGGGTTTAGGGCCAGTTTTGGAATACTGCAGCTTTTTAAATAATGGGGTTTAGTTCTGCTATAAAAATAATCAGCTGTGAAAATAATCAATTAAGTGTTTAGTGAATTTTATCTTTAAAATACTGTAAGTTTTGAAAGCAGTTATGGACGTTTGATAAACTTTACTGTTAAACTGTTGAGAAGAAATAAATGATTGAAATATATATAATATAAGATAAAATTTATTTATACATGTAAAAATATGTACATATAATATTTTTATTGTGTATTATAACAATTTTTGCTAAAAATAAAATTTATAATATATTGATTTTATTTTTTATTTTTTTATCTTAAAAATTTGATAATTAAACTAATAATATAGTTAAACAAATTTAATAATAATTTGACCAATAAATTGATATTAATAAATTTATATTGATAAATTATAATAAATTTTTATTAAAATATTTATTTTGTTTCCAATTTGAATAAGGACAATTTTGGGTTTAGCTAATAATTTTAAAGATATTTATGAAATTGTATTAAAAAATAAAATTGATTCTCAAAATCAGAATCTAAAAAATTATTCCTTCTCCGTTTTTTTAAAATTAGCTGTAGGATGATTGATTTTGACAAAAGTAATTTTGATTTTTTTTACCAAATACTGAAATTAGCTTTTAGATCTTCAAAATTATTTTTAGTCCTCCTAAAAATAATTCCAAATGAATCCTTAGTTTTTTACTCCCACGCCACCCCATCCCAATCTTTATTATATGTAAATATTTTTATTAATTTTTATTACATGTGCTTGCAAATGAGATATGACAAAACGTTTTCTTGAATAAATTTTGTAGTGAAGTAACACTTGTCAATTTTATTATTTGATATTGCAGAATTAAGTACTAATAATAAGCTATATGAACTCGACAGATGACGAAGCCTCAACAAAGAAGGATTTGAAACATTGCTATATATTTTTATTTTTAGCTATTTTTATCCAAATATTTTGTATTTTTTTATATTAGTTCATGATATTCTTTCAAATTTTTAGGGACTTTTTAATTAACTACTTTATAATGTAGTGATGATTTTATTTAAGTTTTCAATTTATAGTTTACTGAAATTTTATATTCATACTTACTATAAAATAAGTAAATGAGGAATTAAGCGGGGATGGAAATGTCTCATCCCTATCCCACTCTAGCTCACCATATTGGGAAATGAGAATAAAATTTTTAATGAGGTGGGGAATGTTATAAGGCCTCTAATCCCTACATAAAAATTAAACGAAATGTTAATTTCATATTTTTAATATTTAAGGTACCATTTGTTATATATATATATATATATATATATAAGTTTGAATGGATCTGAATACCAATATCTGAATTATTATTATTATTTTTTAATATTTGAATATATATGACATATTATTTATTTTTATAAATAAAAATATCTTAAACATAGTTATTTAACATTTATATCCTTACAAACAAAACAACAAAAAAAAATTTTTTTAGAGCTTAGAAAATAAATATTTTTATAGAGATATTTTTGAAATATAATATTTACTTCTCATTCAAACTTTTCTCATTAAGATAAAAATCAATTCAAATATAAATGAGCAAAATTCAGACAAAAATTATAAAAAGTAAAATTTAGAAATAATTTAAATTAATAAAATTTCAGATTTCAAATGTTTAATAAACAATTTATTAATGTTCAATATTTCACAATGGACCAACTAGGCTAAGTTAAAGAACTTAAAATCTCAAGTTAAGATGAATTGGATGAACAAAATTTATAAGTAACAAAAATACACCTAGTTAGGGGCATAGATAAGAGGAAGAAATAAATATATAAGACAATATATAAAATATTATTAAATTTTATCCTTGATGACTTCAAATGATAAAACTCATCAATTATGGAATATGAGTCATTAGTACATTGAGTCATATGAAAAAGACCATTTATTTATATGTAGGACTTTTATAATATGGGAGTTAATATTTTATAAATTAAGTTGAGGTATTTTAGAAAATAAAATAAAAAAAGGCGATATAATATAGGAGTTACTGTATCTCTTTAATGATAATTTCGTAATTGGACACAATGTAATTTTGAAAATGATACGTATTAAACATGAAAAAAATGGAAAGTGTAAACAAGGTGATGCAAATTCTTGTTTATTGTTAAATTCAATTCAATTGTGATCGCATTAATTCTTATTTGAGAATGGATTTTTCATGCATCTTTTTTTTTTTGGGTAAAATTATGGTTCTTTCAAATTCATTTTGCGTGGTTTGGATATAATTAAATTTTAATTACCTACTAGTCAACGATCTCAAAAACCTAATGCGAACGCAAGATAATTAAAATATAAATTTTCTTAGTTATATTTATAATAATTGATAATTCAACTAAAACATGAAAAAATAAGTTTTAAAAAAATGAAAAATTAAGTATAATGGAGGTGAGCGAAATAGATCAACGCGTGATTTTTTACTTTTTATACTATTTTAATTACACTGTAAATTTCAATAAATACAATAAATACATAACTAAACTTTTAATCTATTGAACTCATATGTGAGACAAGTGTCTGTCTCACCTGTTCCACTACCTGTCCCACTACTTGTCTCACTTGTTCCCACTGCCTGTCTCACTTGTTTTCACTGATTTTATGTGAGACACCTGCCTGTCTCACTTGTTCCACTACATGTTTCACTTGTTCCCATCGGCGATGCATGTACCGTCCCACCGCTCGCCTCACTTGTTTTCACTGATTTTATGTGAGACACCTCCTTGTCTCACTTGTTCCACTACCTGTCCCACTACCTGTCCTACTACATGTCTCACTTGTTCATTGAGCGAGACAGCCCGCCCACCGCCTCGCCTCACTGGTTTTATGTGAGACATCTGCCTGTCTCACTTGTTCCACTACCTGTCCCACTATATGTCTCACTTGTTCCCACTGGTTTTATGTGAGACAGACGCCTGTCCCACTGCCCGTCTCACTAAATTTCAGCTGTTTTTGAAAATCATAACTTGAGCTACATGTGTCCATTTTAGACGAGTGCCCGTCGCACCAAGAGACACCATCCCTTGGTGCGACGTTGTGCGCCAGCCTGAGCCCTGCCACACGCGTTGCGCGCGCGACGTGAGCGCAAAGGGGGCGCAACGCGGGCGCGCGATGCGCCTGTCACACGCGTTATCGCGCGCCAGCGTCGAGCGCCCGCCACCGCGCACCATGCAACGCGCGCCACCGAGCCCCTGTCGGCGCAATCGGGCGCACGACGCGCAGCGGCGCGCTCGTCGACGGGTAGCGCGCGCCAAGTCGCGGTCGTCGAGCGCCGACGTGTGCGACAGGCTCTACCGGCACGCACTGCACGGGCGCTGCGATTGGTGCTCACCAACCCGCGCCCCATTTTTTTCCCACAACCATTAACAATCCCCCCCCCCCCCACGACCATTAACAACCACAAATGCATAAACCATCACCACCACCACCACCACCACAACAACAACAACAACTACAACAACCACAACAACAACTACTACTTCAACAACAACAACAACAACAACACTAGCAACAACTCAAAATAGCAAAACAAATAAAAAATGAAGTTATAACTCACCTAGGGTTTCAATTTTACTCTTTGCTTTTGGAGATTTCGGAAGGTTTGCAACGTAATACACGTTGTTTCAGCCGGCAACGATGGATTCCCGTGCCGATCTACTATGCCGACGATGTGTAGGGGATTCCGGTGAGAGATTTCGGTGGAGGGAGAGGGAGAGAAGCGTGAAAGTGATGAGGGTATTTTGGTCCTCAAACTTAATTTGTGGCTAATATTGATTGAAAAAAAATTGAAGGGTTAAAAGTGAAAAAGGCCAAATTATTTTGATTAATTTTGTAAATTTCCCAAAATATTTGAATCTTATGTGATACCATATCATCATTTAATGATCAAAATTTGGTTAAAGAAAAATAGCATTTAATAATACCATCTCATCAACTCGCCCAACCGTATGATTTAATGAAATCAAGGGATAAAAATTTATATCATGAATACAATTGGAAAACTTTATTTAAAAGATTCACACTCTCCAAATTCAACCTCAACCATCAAAATTTGATCCTACGGTATTATGGTGAGCACCTTTGGTTGTGTTTGGTGCAAGTGATTATGGTGTATTATAATACTATTTACATTATCTTAATACCAAGACTATGTTTGGAAAGAGATTGTATTGGGATATGGGGAAAAGTTAATGCGTCAACTGACGCATTAACTAAACCCGACTGTGAGTCGGGTTTAACTAATGCGTCAGTTGACGCATTAGCTTTGTTTTTTTTTTTTTTCGTTTTGCATCAAAACTGACAGTGATGCATGCTTTGCTTCTTTTTTTTTTTTTTTTCTTTTGCTTTACAATTTTTGCAACTGACGCATGCTTTGCTTTTTTTTTTTTTTTCTTTTGACTTTTTAAGTTGGGTTTCTTTGCTTTTTTTTTTCTTTACTTTATAATAATAATAATAATAATAATAAATATAGTTTTTAATTTAATATAATATTTTTATTTTTTTACATTATAATTATTAATATAAATTAATTAATAAATAATTTATTATTCAATAATATTATATTATTTTTATTTTTACATTATAATGTATTAATAAATTTATAACTTATTATAACTAATAAAAAATATTTAACTATGAATAAATTTGAATAATATTAATTTAAAATTAATAATAATATAAATAATAATCTAAAATATTACTACAATTTAAATATATTAATATAATATAAAATATTAATATAATATAATATTTAATTTAAATTAATTACAAAAATATAATATAAACAGAATACAAACATCAGACATTATTATAATAAAAATAATACAAAGATAATACAATACACCAGTATAAAAATGATACAATACAATATAATACAATACAGTGTGCCAAACGCAATTGCAAAAAAAGGGGAAAATATTCAAGCTCTCTGACCCGTACATTTTTTCCCCAAGCTGAACCCCGAGTGAGAGAGAGGGGAAAAGTAATTATAAATAAACAAAATTGAAAAAAAAAAAAGAAAAAGGAAAGGAGCACAGTGGAGGAGGGACCGGTGGAAGCCGTCTCTCGGTCTTCGAAAGAATTAGTTGTATGGAAGAACAAGCAGAGAATCGCAACAAGAGGAAACTTGACATTGATTGGGAAGAGGTACTTCCGGGCCGAAACGACGACGTACCGGCGGAGCTAATCGTGAAAAAGTCGGGCCCACCGACACACGCACAAAAATCGGTGCCAATGAGCGATGACCCTGGGAGTGGAGAGGAACTTGATAGGCAAATCCCTGATCAGGAGCTTGGTATTAGGATTGCAAGGATGAAAGACACTTACTCAAAGGTGCGTCATTGTTTGCCCGACAAAGGCAAGAAGATTCTTGCTACTGTTACGCGCCTGGAGAAAGAGTGCGAGCGAAGGAGGCTTGCAGGAGCTGTGCCGGTTTGTTTGGTAAAACTTCAAAGCTTATTTGTTTATTTATTCGATTTGGTGTTCTGTTAGCGTAGTGAGGAAGTACAAAAACTCGAGAAACGGATACAAAATTTTCTCTTTTCTCTCTCTCCTTTTTTTTTAAAAGCTCTCTTGTAATGTGTTATACAGTATGTAAAGTTTCGATGTTTGTTCTTAATGTTTTGTGGTCAAAATATTGATAGTTTTTAATTTACTGTTTAATTAGTTCATACTTAGACAGCATAAAGTTTGGTCTATTAGTTTACTTTAATTAGTTCATAATTAAATAGCACAAAGTTTGGTCTATTAGTTTACTTGGTGCCTATGAGGTGTGAGGGAGCATAGGGCTGCTCTTTGGGAGCTTTAAGCAGTGCATTTTAGGTTTGTACTTTTATTTCACTGGCCATTTCTGATAACACCAATGATGTAATCAATGTAATGTGTATCTATTATTTGATAAAGAGTTGTAATTGTAATTGATGACTAGGATTTAGCTTGTGCTTTGGGTATGGGGGAGGATTGTAGATTTCTCCGATTAGACTTAGTTCTCATTCAGGCTATTCTCTAAGAATACTCTTCATTTTGGGATTGTGAAATGTTGATTGTCTTGTAACCTTAAGCATTCACAGTTCATATTATACATACATATATATGCACACACACACACACACAAACTCTCTCTTTTATACTTGTTTCATGGAGTTTTGCCTCTCAAAATAATTTGTGTGTAAATTAAATTATTCCTCTTTCCAGCATCCGGGTTCAGTCAGGTACTTGATATCTTGCAGCACTTTTCTAAATGTTAGAAGGTGTACCAGGTGAAATCATGTTTAATATGTTATTCATGAAAACAATAAATGCTAAGCATGATTCATTGCACTTCTGATTGGGCAGGATATTGATGGATGTGATAAGTCGACACAATCTCCTAGTTCAGGTATGCCATGTTATCCAGGTTACCTGACCTACAAGTTTGTGACCATTTTATTTATAAGTATTTAGTGACGGTACATTCCCATATGTGAAGGGTTTAGAACTTAGGCTTCTGCCAAGTCAAGGCCCAGGGGAGGTCAGAGTTCAATTGTCATGGTTGTAATTTAGCAATCACAAATGGGAAATGGTCATTTTGATAAAATTTGGAGATGTGAAGATACACAATTTCACAATTTCAAGTTTCTCTATTTTTCGTACAACTTACTACAGCTCCCAAGCAGTGTCCCCAAGTGAGCTTTATTTCTATTAAATGTTTATAGCCATGAGACAAGCAGAAGATAGTAATAGAACTCGGAATTTTTTCTCTCTCTCTCTCTGTCTCTTAAATGTTCACTCTCTCTGTCCTTTTATCTCTTAAAATACTTCCTTCTTCAATGAATGGCGGCTTGGCGTGATTATTAACAATACAATAGTTCTTAAGATTTGTGCTTCACAAGACAGTGAGAATGAAGTGATAGTAAAAGATTATCAGAAAAGATGTGGAATGATGTTACAAGTGAAATGTCTGCTAGTTGAGTGTGTATATGCATGCATTTTATTTATTGTACAGCTTGCTGCTTTAGCACCTACTGGTAGTTGGAGCTGATATTTGTTCATTTTTTTTTTTAAATAGAGCTTTGCGGTTGGTTTGCCATTTTTCTTTTAAATAGTACTTCAATGGCCAAAAGTTGGCTTTTGTTATGCTTGCTTTAATATTATTCCTACCTTGAGTTAAATCTCTCTATTTAGTAGCTGTGGTTAGGTGCAGAATCAACTTACATTGTCAAGAGAATTGAATCATACAATATCTTTCCTCTAAAACAAAACATAAGCATACTAGGGTACTGTGGTATTCCGTATTGTATAGTTTTTATTTATTTATAGCTGAAATGCATGATTTGCATCATTTGTGATTATGAAGATCAGTATAAGGTAAATAGTTGCTTGGTTTGAGCCATAACCGTTTGGCATTGGATTTTGCTGCTACTTTTAACAAGACGACTACATCAGGATTTTAAATTTCTTCTCTAGATGCTTCAGATTGCTTTACACAAAGGACTCCATCACCTCAAATCCAATCAAAGTCCTCGTTTACCTCTGCTTTTAGGGAGAAGATGGAAGAAAATGTATGGTACTCTGCTTTTTGCATGACCTTTTTGCAGGCTCTTTTGTAGCCAATGTAATTCCTTTTACCTATTTTTAATTCATTTGACAGAGAGATTGTAGAGAAGCAAATGCATTTGATAAAGAATTATCAATCTTGGCTCATTGTGACCGCCGGAAAATGAGGTCTGATGGGGACGTATCACAAAGGGGAAGACAAAAAGTTCGATCATCATCAAGAAAATGGCCTTTCCATAAAGGAGATAACTCTTTTAATTCAAATGGTTCTCGAAAGGACAGAGCGTCTTTAACTTGTCCATCCCATGAGACTGGAGAAAACTTGTCCAGCTGTTTGCCCAAGAAGTTAGCATCTTTTTCAGTTGATATGACACATTTCTTTTACTTAATTGTTTCTTGTTTAATGTTTTGCATGTCTCCTGGAGTATCAAGATATTATATTAATTATCCAACTTCTTGTCAGCTGTTGGATGATATTTTCTTTTTTTTTTTTTTTCTTTTTGGGCGCTTTTTTTATTAGGAAGGATTCATTTGAAGTCCTACCATCAAAAAATCCAAGGCCTAGGAAGGTATGATGTTTTCGTTGTTTCTATTTGCCAATGAAACTACTCTAATGTGTTTGCTTTGGAGATGAACTTTAGTCCCGGGTGGAAAGTGGGGAATGTTTAAAACTATGGGAATGATAGAAAACTTATGTATAGTTTTCTCTTACAATGATAGGTAAATAGAATGCATAAATAATTAATTTTCGCGGCTGAAGAAAAGTTTGTTATTTCTTTGTTACAGAATATTTTGGAAAGATACATGTTGAGCTGTTAATTCAAATGATGAGTGTCATGCTATTTTGGAGGGTCTAAGATATTAGCAATTTTGATAAATTTATTTTTGGAGCCGCCTTTAGAAAATTTCTAAGATTTGTAATCAATACCCATTTAGTTTCTCTCTAATCGATTAATCTACCATCCAATTGATTGACGTGCTTTATCCTTATTCATTAGGAAACCCAATAATAAGATGGGAAGAATTGGAATACCCTCCATGTTTGAGTTTATATAGAATAAAAAAACTGTGTTTTCTAGTGGAAATGCTTAATGGATTTGTCTTGATCTTCTTTCAATTATATATGCTTTCCTGCATACACTTGCTTGTAGGCATGCTAGCTTGTTTTTATCATAGAATGGACTAAATCATTGAACTGTTCTCTGAGGTAATAAATGTTTTGCAAGAACGTGCCTATTATTTTACTTCGAGATGAAGCTATCTCCCAAGAAATTTTACTGAAGGTCCTGTAGTCTTAGATAATATGGCTGAAGGAATTACAGACCTGATGTTGCAAGTTTTTTTACTAACTATGATTACTGATATGTTTGGAAGTTTCAACCATCATTACCCAGATCTCAGACTTGGTAGCAGATTTCCATGCTGCAAGTATGGTACATCTGGGACTTCTTTCAATGGAAATAAAATTTATTCAAATGTTGAGTATTTTATTGCTTAATATATAGAGCTATTGAGGATCAAATCTGATACTCGATTACTTGTTAATTCAACCCTATTGGTTGTTTATTGATAAAAGAATGGAACCCTATCAAACAAAGCATAGATCAAGCAAGAGAATTTGGGAAATTTTACCTTGACACCCTGTTTTTCCTAGTGTGTTGGTGGATGAATCTGTTCCTGTTGTGAGAAATTTGGCACAGACAACTATGGTTGCCCGTGGGTGCATTGTTGAGCTTGTCCCTCAATGGGTGTATATTTTTCTCTATTTGTTTGGTGTTTGTCTTCATTGATTGATCAGATTCATGGTGAAAAAAATCCAAACAGGAGCAGAACCTTGTTCTCCTAGACGAGGATGAAAGTCCAGTTGAAGATGCATCAGAGGAATCAGAGGGCTCTCTGCACGTAGAGACAACAGAGCAAGCGGATGAATTTGCTGAATGGTCAGTGGGACTTTCTTTACTGGTCATTAGTGCTCTTACTTTATGTCAACAATAACTGTAACTCTTGTAACACTTTCAGCATGATAGACGCTAAAATCTACTACCCATCAAGGTACTCTTCTGACCCTTTCCTTGGATAGTAAAGACTCTTTTTTTGGCAACAGTTTTACTAGAGTTAATTTCTGTTTGACGCTTATCATTTTTGAACCAGGGTTGATCTGGAATCTGTTGAAATCTGTTACACGGACATAAATCACCTTGCCCCAGCAGCTTTTCTGACATCACCTATTATGAATTTTTACATCCGGTAAGTGCCTAGGATACAGTTATCATTTGATAAGTGGATTGAGAAGGCAAAACTAAACTCTAATTCTTGTCCCCTTGCTACAATGTATTACCATACAGTCACTTGAAGTGAATTTGTGGTTGTTATGGGATTTTCTTTCCTTCCAAGTTGGAACCTTAGATGTGATTTACTCATCTATTTATGGTGGTTTACTCAAGGGTTTGTTTGTTGGGGTTATAGCTTCTAGCTGTGCTGTTAAAGTTTCTGCAGGCCATTTTGAGGTTAATAGATAGTTGTCTACTGTATTCCTACTTCTCAAAAATAATAATAGTCAAAATAATAATAATAAATAAATAGAAAAAAAAAACTGTATTCGTAAATGTGGGTGTTTGTTGTGATGTGAATAGAGTAAAATGGCATTTCCTTTTATTTGAAAAAGATACTTAACTCAATTGGTATAAAAGGAATGGTATTTGTGTTCAAGCAGAAACACTTCTTTTACATTAACATATCAGTTTCACAGAATACTGTTTCTAGCTAAGTTGTGCAATTTGTTCGCCCTTTGTACATTTCTTACTGGTTCAATATAAGTTTCTCCATTTCCTTTTAAAAACAGCTAAGTTGTGCAATGGGGTTGAATAGTCCGCTGCATAGTACTTTTGATGTACATTACTGTTCAAAGGGTTCTACTCACTGTGAGATAAAACCATTAACAATTAGAGAATTCAGTGTACAAAGGAAGATAAGATATTTCTTGGCATAAAAAAAACTTATGCTGTTTTAGGTAGGAGACATTATATTTCCTTAGTTTGAAACTTCGAAGTTTAAATGCAATTATCTTTTCCCGGTGTTCTATTTACTTCTTCTTATGCACTACTTTAGGGGTCTATTTGCCCTTTATTGTTATCTGTTAGGATCTTTTAGTCATCAGTTTCTTTGGCGTATACCTTGTTAATTGCTTCTGAATTTATTTTCTAGGTATTTGCAGCTGCAAGTATCTCCAACAAACAGGGCCATTCGAGACTGCCATTTGTTCAATACATATTTTTACAGTAAGCTCAAGGAAGCTGTATCACAAAAGGTAGCTGCTTTCTTGGTTATTTAATTATTTCTTTTTCCTATTAACACATCAGTTGATGGTTCCAGTTTAGGATTCTGTAAGCCATTTAAACTGGAGTCTGAAGGAAACATTGGAACAGCTAGAGCTAGGTACCTGAGTAATTTAATAGTACTGTGGATACCTGATGTATTAGATTTGTGCGTTAGATTTACTAGTGCTGTGGCTTTCTTAATCTCGATGTGGACGCCTAAGATTCTGTTGGTTATTTTCTTTTTCCGTGAATATCTTGAAGAAACCAAAAAGGATGGTTCATGATGATATGTGACTTCATGCTAGTTTTGGTTAGTGATGATTTCAAGGAGTTTATTGTTTCGGAAAACATGATCAAATATGTTTTCCTGATAAATTTGATATGTTAATGCCTATGGGGGTTCTTGAACCAGTATATTCGGTTTTTTTAGTGTCCCTTTATTGGCAATACTTCCTTTTTCTTGAATAATGGCTACTTGTAATGTCTTCTCCCGTAATATCTTAGGGGGGCGACAAGGATTCTTTCTTTATCAAGTTTCGAAGGTGGTGGAAAGGTGTCAATATATTTCAAAAGTCATACGTACTTATTCCAATACATGAAGAGTAAGTTTTCTGTTTTCCGAGTTCTTTTGTGGAAGTTAGTATAATGCTTTTAAGTTAGATTTACATTTACAAATTCTTCATCAGAAATACAATGTGAATACCTCTAAAATAAACCACAATGAATAATTGTCATTTACGATGCTTAAGAAGTTTTTGATTAACTAAAACTTCATCAGATTCTTCATCATTTATAGAATTTACAGTTTCGCATCAAAGAGAGGGGGGGGGGGGGGCGGATGACTTAATCGGATATATCCACATATATCTTGTGTGGTATCATTCTTAGGTTCTAGCTAGCAATCAGCACTGCTGGATAAGTATTGGATTTGGATATGGATGTCAATTATCGATACCCATGCTGGATAATTGCTGTCCCTAATCAGCAGCAAGCATCTTTGTGGTTATTTATGAACAAAATGATAAAATTGCTGAAATGTGATTTTCCTTGTTTGAGTTAAACAGGTTATTTACATTTCCTGATTCCTAATTGCCAATCACTGAAGGGCTACTAGAATGATCTTGAAGAATTATCCCCCGGTATCTTAATTAAGTGTTGTCCCATCCAGATTTGGGCTGTGTGCAGTGAACTGCCAGTTTGTTCATGGATCTTGTTGAACAATTGAATCTAAAATCTTCATGGACTCAATATGTATCTTTACTCAATAATTATTTTTTAACCTTGAAGTTCCTCGAACTTTCTATGCTTACTGAATGGATAAATTCTTCGAACTAAGAAAGTCATGCTTTTACTGGTACAATAAGTGTTCACCGCTATAATAGTGCCTAAATAATTAGAGTATGAACTAAATATAAAACTCAACAACTGAAGGTGAGCTGTTTATTAAATTCTGGTTTGTCAACATGATGCACTGCAAACATATGGATACCATCTACTAACAGACAAGCTTTACATTGAGAACCAATGGAACATTTGGAGCCAAGATTAAAAAATAAGGACCATTGGAGCTTAATGAGATTAATTTCAGGCAGTGAATTGTCAAAAAAGAATGTCTATTTTGTCAACATATAATTTCCATGTCTCAATATTGGATTGCTTGGGATCTATTTAGCTTAAGCTGTTTTGGGGCTTTATTTAGCATGTAGCATAGAATTAATAGATAGAACTTTTGATCGGCTGTAGTACCCTACTTCCCTTATCCTTGCTCTTGTTTGGATTGAATTAGTTCACAATCTTTTGATTTATTTATGTGGTGCTGGTGTGTTCAGTGTTCACTGGAGCTTGGTGATTATTTGTATCCCAGACAAGGAAGATGAATCAGGACCAATAATCCTTCATTTGGATTCACTAAAACTTCACTGTAGCCTTTCGATTTTCAGTAACATTAGAAGGTAAGACATGAATAAGTATTTATCACACTATGAAGCAATGTCTTTACTGTGGATCTCTTTTAATGTTTCGATGCATGAGATTGGCAGAAAGAATAACTTCATCAGACATTCAGATGATTGGAGTGTGTACAAAGTTACTGTGATTTGGTGTAACAATTGCATTATATTCAAAATCCTTCATGGTATCAGTACAATGTTTTGAAACATCTCGAGTGTAATAGTTAAATATTTAGCAATTACAATCTTTTCTCTTTAATTTAAACTAATGTGTGTGTTAAAATATTGTCTCTTAATTTTCACATGGTTACTCTTTTACATTGTTAACAAATTCTCTTTCGTTGTTTTTCACCTAGCACCTGAACTACTACACGTACGATAAACCTTTTTCTTAATATACTATAGACACAAGTTTATTTAGACATATAGCCATATCTTGTTGCTATCATGATCACTTCCTTGTTTGTATGATTGTTGTGAAAGAAATGAAGCTGGCACATTGTATTTCTGTTAGGAGAGGACATGCTCCCACATACTTGAGAGTTATAAAATAAATCTTTCTGTTTAGGGCAGTTGGGACATGGTTTTCTTAGGTTTTCACAGTGCACTAGTTAATTAAGCGGTTGCATCATATAGAACAATAAGCCTGAAACTGTAAAATAATGTTTAATGTACAATAGCATACTGGTGAAGCTTAGAATTGTCTCCATTCAATATCTCTGGTAGCAATGGCTAATTACTTCTGGCCCTTGGTTTTTGCTCATTTTGAATGCCTTCACCTATTATTCTCAACGTACCGATGATGTGAATTGTGTTCTGTTGTAGTTTTCTGAAAGAAGAATGGAACTATTTGAAGCAAGAAGTTTCTCCCTCAGATCTTCCAATTGCTGAGAGAATATGGCAGCATCTTCCTCGTAGAATTGATGATCGAATAATTCCGGTAAATTTTTATTTCAAATATGTGAAGTTGAGTCATTGCATGCTTGCTGTTACCTAATGTCTTGAATCATCTTCGTCCATTTTCAATGGCATGGAAACATGATAGCATGAATCTTAGCATGCTTGATACAGTATTATATAGTTTAGGACTTGACCAAAAACATATCTGTTATAATTTTCAATCAGGTTCCCCAACAAAAAAATGATTATGATTGTGGTCTCTTTGTGCTTTTCTTCATGGAGCGTTTTATGGAAGAGGCCCCAGAAAGGCTGAAAAAGAAAGATCTAGCAATGGTACTTCCCGCCATTACTAATAGAACTTGCTGTCTCTTATGTCATTTATCTTTAAGATGTTGGTTAATTGATATTCCTTTCCAGTTTGGCAAGCGGTGGTTCAGACCTGAAGAAGCCTCTGGGTTGAGAATAAAAATCAGGAATTTACTTAAGAAACAATTTCAAATTTCAAGTGCAGAATGTTGTAATTCTAAGTCCTTGACGTCTCCAGGTGGTTATTCACCCTGAAACTGGTGCAGGTATTACACAGGTTCTCTAGCGATCCATGTATAGCTCATAATAGAATATCCAAATATTTTGCTTCCCACCATCATTTTATTGATGAATTAATGGCCAAATCAGAAGTCTGAGAAACCTTAGGAAATTGATTCTGTATATGCTGCAACATGGGTCCAAATGCCATTGACATTTAAAGAAGCCCCGATGGCTAGCCCCGATGGCTTATACGACAATGGCCACCATTTACATTTTTCCTCTTTTTTTTTTTTTTCGGTTGGTTCTTTGTTTGTGCCATGTAATCAGGTTTGAGCTGAACAGCCTATCCAAAGAAATGTACAGGCAGAAAAAGAAATTGCCAATTTTTTGGTGAATCGGAATACACTTATACCTTTATTGAAATATACCTTTCTTGAAATATTATGACTCTCAGTCCTAATTTAGGAGGAATCAGATCAACGTGATATCCAAACGGGACATGAAATTTAAGTTTTTCTGAAATATACGACTCCGTCCAGCTGCTCCTGCTGGAATCATTGCTCTCCATTCTCCCGTCTTCGAGCAATTTTGCACCTTTTTTTTTAATATGAAAAATAAGAGTTTGGAATCTCCACTCTTTAGTGGAGACAGGGAAAGTGCTTCGGCAAAGCAGCAGTCCCAATATCTTATGCTAGGATTGGTGGCTTTTAGAGATGAATTTACTTATTGAGTTTTACATTATTTACGGTCAACCTCAGAAAAGGAAGTGACCTAAATTCATATCTGCGAGCACATAGTTCCTTTGAACCGAAGCAGAAGCAATCCTGAAGCTGTTTATGTTTCTGATTTTGATTAATGCCTCTACCCTCTTTTGGAGCCAATAATTAGTCGGCACGGCCTACACGATTGGAAAAACTCAATACATCTCTGCCCTCTAGTTGGGGTCTGGATTCAGTGAAAAACGCCCTATTGAATATCGATCTGATCAAGGATAGTCAAAAGCTTAAATTTAGTTTTCAGGACAGAGTAATCGACGATAATTGTAAAGAAAACCCGCCATCTCATTGGGAACTCCAGAGTCAGTCTGTCCGTCAATTATCTTGGCACTACGGCATTTGTAAATAAGCAAGTTTACTGTTTTTACGTCTCTGCACGTTCTTGTGGGAATGAAGGTAATTCAACCTCCAAAAAGAGGAGGGAGTAAATGTCAACAGTCAACACTTGGCTGTTCAAAATACTACATTTTTTAACGTAAGTGTAAACGAAATAGAAATAAACACAGATGACAACATTGAAAATCCTTACCCTGTTATTCAACAACACCATGTCACTGGTCACTTGATGTTCCATTTTGATTTTTATGAGATTGGGAATTTTCTTGTGATATATCCATTGCGGCACGTACGAACTGATGATCAGGATAAGGAAACAGTATAATAAATTCAGCATTAAGCTTACAAAATCTTACGGACTCCAAAGGATGGAGCCAGAAATCTAGTTTACAGGGGGCAAGTTAAGAGTGAATTCGATATAACAGGTCACAGCTTCAACTCATGAGAGCAATTTCTATTAAGTGCATGAGGGTACGAGCTTCAATCATTCAATTCGCGGAGACATTTCAATTAAGTTTATAGGGCAGTTGCCCCCAGTTATGCTAGCTCCATTCTTGTGGACCCCTATAAGTCATAGAGAAGTCGGTAGGGGCATGATCAATGGTTTTCAAACGTAATTTTTAATTGGTCGGTCATATTCAAATTTTGGGAAAGATAGGAGTTAAAAAATTAATTTGGGTTTTGTCCACTCCTACTTTTTTTTTAAAAAATAATAATAAAAAAAGAAACCAAAGAGAAAGGATTAAAGAGGTTAGTTACCTCTGTTGCATTAGGTTGATTGAGATCATAGTAAACAGAAACCTCCTGTTTAAAAGCTGCCTTTAGCGGAACTACAATATTGCGGGCTTTCGTTTCTTTGCATCTCTTTTCCACAGTGTAAGTGCCTTTTAGTGAAAGAGTTAATTTCTAGATTGGTGTTGGTGCTGAGTTATATATTATTTATGCTACATATATAACCTGCGTTCTAATATTGATATTTATCTGGAAACGAAGCATTGAGCATCCATGCAAGCAGCAAGTAGCTATTTGCAACTTCTTGATCGCTGTAACGACCTTTGTAAACTGCCTCGACCAAAGCAATCGTTTCTTTTATCGTATTTTCCATTATTCTTGTTTTTTTTTTTTATAATATCGATAATACAATCAAACAACTTAGATATTACTTTAGATATTTATAAACTGCTATTATTACAAAAAACTACTGATATTATAATTAGACAATTAGCTATGACCATTACTTTATATTAAATTCTTATAAAGTACTGCAAGATTGCCGACTCTCTCTGTTATTCGCATGATGTCTACTCCACTCACAATTTTTTGTAAGGAATAAAAATTTCAATAATCTCTACACAATTATTCTTTGACTGAGGAAGAAAATACTGATACGGGGGCAACAACTCACATATTAGAATAAATGAAATGTGTTATAATTTTTTAGAAAATTGTCTTTGCACCACTAATTTTTTGTCATATGTACATCTAACCACTATAAAATTTTGATATATTTTTTACACTACCTTTGTATTTTAAATTTATATCAATCAATAACTTTGACATTAAGAATTTAAATAAAATGACCATTCAACCCTTAAATGAATTAAAGGACCATTTTATCCTAAAATTTTTTATAAAAATAAAAAATTATAATTATAATTTAATTAATTGATGAAATATTATTGAAAAATTGGGTGTGTAAGTACCATTTAATTAATTGAGAAAATATTATTAATCTTTTTTTTTTTAATTCTTTCGACCTAAAAAACATGTAATACTCATCTCAATCTTTTTTTTCTAATCAATCATACAATCACAATTATTAAACAATTTCACAATTATCAAATAATTTTTAATGTTTAAATTAATCACTAAAATAATAATAGTTTAAACCAACTTTGAATAATAAAAAATTATAATTACAAAAATTATCATTTAAAGATTATAATTATAAAAATTAACATCTTGGATTTTGGGATTTATTTTTAAAACTTTTGTAAGATAAAATGATCTTTTAATTCATTCAGGGGTAGAATGGTCATTTTATTTAAATTATTAGTTTTAAAGTGGTTGATCGATACAAGTTTATAAATAAAGGTAGTACAGAGAATATATCAAAATTTTGTGGTGATAAATGCACATATGACAAAGAGAAGGTAGTGCAGAGATGATTTTTATTTTTATTTTCAAGAATACTTATGAATCATTTGGATTAAAAAAAAAAACGAGTCTGATTAAGGTGTGAGGAGTGGACTAAAAACCCTTAACTCACAATCCAAACTAAATCGAAACTAGCATATCTCGAAAATTATTTGGTAAGTAATTCCTCTATAGTCTAAATTTATCAAACAATTAAATTATTTTTTAAAATCTAATGTAATCTAAACATATCTTAAGTCAACCCAAACTCAAACCATATTTATATAATTTAGTTTGTGTTGTCTTATAAAGAGTTGGTTGATTTGGGTACCCAAATTTATTTGGTTTGGTTTGAGTTGAACTTAAAAACCAACCCAACTCAATCCATACCTACCCTCTGTGCATATATACGTATAAGTTTTTTCTAGAACGTATGAAGAATAAGAACGTGTGCGGGGTTGGTTTTGATTGTCCCCTTTAATAATTTGATGAAAGAAAAGAAGTTAATCCAGATTGTGGGCTCTCTGCTTCCTTTTGCCCAAGCACTCTTTTTATTGGCTGATTCGAGTTCCAGAATATTTAATTATCAATGATGATACAACTTTGAATTAATGTAAAAATTTTCTTTTACAACCTAAGATAGTAATTTGCGTGACATAAAAGAATTTGTTGAAACCATCACATGATCATTGTGTAAGAAAATAGGTATAATAGTATGAAAATGTATAATTATCGTTTAATCATTTATATTAAGTTGATGCGCATGCATGAAAATGAATATAAGATATAGTAATCAAAGTGTTTCCTCAAATATTTAGTATTAAATGTTTAATTTTAAAACATTTCACAAGTGTTTCAAGGTAAATTAAATAAGTAATTCGCAAACATTTATGTGAGAATGATTATGTCTACTAATTTTTTACCTTTTATACCATTTGATTAAAGATAAATGGTTGTGATATTGCGTTAAAAGTTAATTTGACGTTAAAAAGCCACATTCCACAGTCCATGTATCTGCTGCATAAGATGAAGATAATTAAGAAGTTAAAAAGGACTAGAGAGAAAAAAATGCTCAGGATATAAACCGTGCATCCAAATTTAAATGGAGAGAGAGAGATGGATTTATACACAAATTACATATGTATTTATACACTTGGTTTAGTTATTTTCCTCGAGCTATAATGATTCTCTACGAATAGAATTTTTTCATGTTTTCCAATAGAAGGTAATTAGGTAGAGGTAAGACAAACAATTCCAGGTAATATTTATCTTCGGCGTTTCTTCTTCTCAGGAGTTGAATGCACCTGCGTTTTCTCACCATATGTCTTCATCTGAAAATTCTCAAAGGCATCAGAAACTGCTTCCACCTGTAAGATAAATTCCATTAGTTCAGTATTGAAAGGTAATAGATATAACCAGTTATGATAGACAATTTTATTTTCTCTTACTGACCAAATAGGGCTCCTTGGCGTACACCCTCACAATCATGTCTTGACAGAATGTGGGCAGCAAATGACTGATGCGCTCCTCTTTGTCGATTGGGAATTTCACATCGGAACTATAATCCTGATAGAATCAGGCTGTTAAAATCTCTTCTGTAAAAGTAATATAATGGGAACACAATATCACTGCAACATGAATAGATTTAAGCTATTATTTTGCTCAAGGAAAACAAATCCCCCGACAATTTCTATGCTAAAGTAGCAGGCTAAACTAGTCACGCTTTCATACAATGGTAAAGTATATTGAATAAAGGAAGTGATCCTGTCACCTGATAAAAATTCGTGCTGCATAGGAAGAATGCGCATGCACAGAGAAGAAGAGATCGAGATTAGAATTTATTAGCAGCAGCCTATGCATCAAACCGTCACGAGCATTGTTTAACTGTATCATTCACATACCTTTCAAGAGGGTTTTTCTTTCCACGAGTCAAATCAATCTTAACAATGCTCACAATAACATCTTCTTCTTTTAGTGTAACCTCACCAGCTTTCTGATTGACAAATCACCCTTTGAGATACCGTGTTTTACTGTCAGAGTGAAGTTTATATAAATATAGGTAGTGTATTTTGGACCTGGGAACAAACAATATCTTGTGCAGTTATGCCTTTAAAGTGCTCCTGCTTTGCCTTTGGAACTGAATACTCATTGCAGAACTGCAAAATATAAAAAGAAATTTAGAATTCTACTCTATTTGCACATGACGGAATATGCTAAAACAGCTTTATGCCGAATTTAGTTTTCCTGATGGGCTGAAACAGATAAAAAACACTACGGATGAAGCAAACCCTTCTGTCCCGATAGAAATAATATAACACCTGGTATAGCTGCCTTCTCCGAACTCGAAGAATTATATCTCTTGCTTTCTTCAGTTCTGGACGGGGATCAGCTAAAATGGTATTGATTATTGTATCATCTAACTGCATATTTTAGCAGCATAGTGTTCGTGTCACAAACGTACAATAATGGAAATTACTACAAAATCATAAATGATTTTCTATGTTTACCTTCCAAAATTCTGCTGGCTGTTGAATTGAGGACGAAATTCCAAGATGCTCGTTTGCTTCTAACAGTGCATCTACAAGCATAAGTTCGATTGCCTGAAAAATGAAATTTGGTCAAGTCTGATGCCTCCACCACCATTTAAAGTTGCAGATGAAACAAATCAGTTAAAAAAGGCACCTTCACTTTTGCATGTGTATAGACTGTTCGATGCAAATCAGCACGCGTGGAAAACAACTTGTAGACTGTAAGATCTGATCAAATTTTCAAATATCAGTTGAAGAACGTAATAGCTACCTGTGTAAGTCAGAAAAAGGCTTTCAGCATATACTAACAATCCTTAGCTCGGTAACATATCTCATCACCCATAACCCGCATGGTTTCCATTAACCTGCCAATAAAAATGAAAACTTTCTATCACTGACTCCTTTCTTAAAGAATTGCAGCATCACATACAGTGCATGTCAGTAAATCAACAATCTCGTTTACAACCTCTGAACATTTAGAAACATCACTCAAATTCAGAAATAATTAGTGAAGGTGAAATGAACGACTAAGCATAAATAAGATATTAGCACATGCCTTTCGAACTGAAAATTACAGCCTAGACCACAAGCACGGGAATCTCGAACAAGGTAATCAAACCTGCGAACAAATGATGTATTAAAACTTGTTTACTGTCAAAACCATATAGATCAATTAAATGAAAGAAAAAATATTATAAAAGATGAGATATTCAAGGACTCACTTGTCTACATCTATTCCATTCCGACTGTTAGCAACAATGTCATATAAAAACTGTTTTTCCTTCGCACTCTACATTTTAAAGAATTTTTTTTAAATGCCAATGATAAAAATATGACACCAATGGAAATAAATTCAGAGCTATAACTATAAAAAAATAGCTTCGGTATGTTCTCATGTGTTGGACAAGAAGTCAAATCAAAGGTTGGACAATCTGACATACTTTCTGTGAAGCATGGCTAGCAACTATCATTTCCTGTTAAGCCAAAAAAAAGTGTCAGGGCCCAAATTTCAACATGTATACAGAAAAGAAAAGAAAAGGTTCTGTATAAGTCGATTATCTAAAAATGCAAAAGTGCCACAAACAATTGAATGCCTGCAAGTGGCCACTTGAAGGGGAAGGATGGGTTAGGGTACAAGAAAGAAAAGAAGAAGAAATTCATTCCAAATCAAAATGAGTGCAAAGTTGGTGTTCTTGGAGCAACAACTCTCATTGTCTATGGGTCTATATGTTGGACTTGAAGAACTCTAATGGCCAGCAGCTTCAAAAATCATGGTTATTGAAGAGAAAAGTAAAAGGAAATGGATAAAAAATAGTTGGCTAAACAGGTTAACCTTCACCCTGTTAAGCCTTCCCGAATCAATGTCAATATAGTGCTGATCAACAATGTAGTCTATCATCTTCAGGGACATGTCTTCATGAGACCTGAAATATTTAATTAGAGTAATCACTGGAAAATATACTAAAGCCAGTAATTAAAAGAAAGATATGTCTGCATATTGATTCAACTAGTAAACCTGCTTGGGTGGTACAATAGGGTTGGGCTTCAAACCCTGCTCAGATGGGTGGGGGAAGCGGTTTGGTCTTCTTCATGCAGTACTTAAAAAATAATTTTTTTAAAAAAGTTATATCAATTTTCACAAGATCATTGCAGATCTGAAATAGAATATTATGTTTCATTACCCTTACCATACCGCTTGATGTCAAAAAAAGTTACATTATTAGTAATAACTAATCAAATCATATTGTCCCTTACGCTACTTCTCAAGAACGAACTAAGTTCAAAAACTTTGTAAAATTTAACTATGTAAAACTTATTGGAACTTTCTAACCTCAGAAGGTATGAAAAGTAGTGAGGACTTTGGAAATATGGAAAACAGATAGTCATGTTTCCCAATTAGATACCAAGAACTCTTACATAGCATCCAGAATTATATCCACTCATGTTCTAAGCAAAGTTTTAGGAACGGAAAATTGCATACGATCATTGAATCACCAAATAAATACTTCAATAGATAGAAAAAGGTTATTTATCAATGAAACAAATTGTTTTGAAAACAATGATTCTGCCATCTTGGTTTGACACCATCAATCTGTCCCCTGATCTATTACTACTATCGCACTGAGATGTTACTCACCAATTGGAGCCACCAAGAACCCGGGGAAGAAACTCCCTCTCAAACATATGGCTGAATGGCCCATGGCCAACATCGTGCAGCAGTCCTATGAAGAAAATAAACAAAACATTGACAGATTCAAACAGATGAACGAAAACAAAGAATATCTGCCAATACGTGAATCTTATTACCAGCAAGTTTCACCGTCTGTATATCAATATCATCAATATTAAGCTCTAGGCCCTACAAAGGATCACATACATATGAGGAAAAGATTCGCATAATAATACTCAGAATGAGAATTATTTGGACTAATTCCTGCCTGGTAATCTTTAAGTGTTTCAACAGCTGTACCAGCTAACTGATAAACCCCTAGTGAATGCTCAAAACGAGAATGTACAGCTCCTGGGTAAACCAAGTGTGATAAACCTGGAAGCAAGAAAGAAATTTAGCTTATTAACAATTTTAAGATTTAGAAAGCAGCATATCTATCAGATATTATTATGGGCACCCTTTTAGGACCTTTCTAGTCTCAGTGAGAGTGTTATCACAAACTAATTCTCTGGCAATTACAAGTCAATTTTTTACACATTTTTTCAGTTTAATGAGGTGATGCATGGTCAGAAGAACTCAAACGAAAATCTCTACTCGATAAGCAAGTTAAAAATGCCATCAAGTAGTTAATGATATTTTGCTATCATTAATTGGCACTCATATGGTTTCTCCTGTATGGCAACCACAATCCACTTAACAGAGAATGTTAATTTTTCATATGGGCACTAATTGTAGTGTCAATAAACAAAAATGTACAACCACCATTTAACAATTTAAACAGTGGTATAGAATACACCAATCTCTACTCTGCCTCTCACCAATGCAATGACAAAAGCAAATCCAGCAGTCACTAGGAAAGATGAATTCTATCCATAAATATTTGCTCAGTAAGGTAATAAACTGAACAACTAATAACAGATTTCAAGGGAAAATTTAGGAATTACACAGGTGAACTTTAGAAACAATGAATACATTGTCTTCATCGTGATCATCCACAACCATTTAACCATAAAAGTTAACCAGTGTCATAAGTTGGATAATATTTTACAGTTTTATGAAACCAGCACTTCAAATCTACAATAATCACCTAATTGAATCATTTATTACTAAATTTCTTAAAAAATTAGGAGTTCGACACTCACCAAGTTGCTTTAGATCACGGAGTCTGCAATATGTAAAAAATCAACAAACTATAGTTTTAATTAACGAATCCAAGAAGAAATAACAGTAAAATCTGTTCAGATACATCAAATCTATCATACTTGCCTCTGAAACTCTTCAGTGTCAATGAATTGCAAAGCCAGCTGCATTCACCGAAAAACAATAATCAAGTTCAATTTTATAGCTGTGGCATCTCCAAGAAATCTGTAACAACCTAATGGTAATATCAAAAATGCAAAAAGCCAAGTCCAGATCAGACAATTAAGTAAAAGATACCTCATGTTTTCTATTTCACATAAAATAAATGACCAATCAGCTATCTCCACAATAAAGTGATTAAACACAGCAACTACTAGGATATTTACAAGTCATAAAAATTAACAACTACTAAACTGAACATTTAACAAAGATGTTCATTCGTTCCATATAAAAATAACTAATATAGCATGTTACGAGATAAACGATCTCTAAAAGTCTCCATATCTGCTCTGTTTTTCACTTACTTCTTTTCTAAGCTTTGTTCAAGTTGCGTCAACAATTCTTAAAGAAGATCCGGACTCAAGAAGAAAATCATAAATCAAAATATTAAAATCAAATTCAAACTCAAAAATGTCATACAAAATCAGTTAAAGTTGTCAAAATTTATCAATTGGTTCTAAGTTAATGCTCAAGTAAACAAAACAAAGCAAACAGCAAAGGCACGCATAGAAGAGATTCGTGAATCAAATTTACAAATGATTCAGAAACAACGAAAATTTAGAGATGGAGCTGATAGTACCTGATCCAGATAGATGTTTCCGTGAACATTATCATGCACGTGCTTCGAGTATCGTTCTTTCTGCGAAGAGATTGATTTCAACAGCTCGTCGGTCGAAGAAGCTCCCATTGTTACCTCGCTAAGTACTCTTAAACACAGAAACTAAAGAAATGAAGAAAATTAAACCTTAAAAGTGAAACTAGAACAAAAAAAAATGGAGAAAATTTCAAATTCTAGTACCTACGGATTTGAAATTTTGAACGGATGAAGAGAGAGGGAGGGAAGAGAGGAGGGGGGGGGGGGTGGGGGTGAAGGAGAGGGGGAGAGTTCGTTAAAGAGTGAAAATGTAGGAACTGAAAGGGCTGGGCTGGGGAGTGAATGTATTGTGCGCACACATGGATTTTTGGTTTTGGACGAGCAGTCGTGTGGTGATGCCGCCAAAAAAGTGATAGGTCAACCGACGCGCGAGTTTCCGAGCGTGGTATGCACGATCCAAACAGAGATGAAGCCTTCAGTGGTGGTAACTAGTCGTGTAATGTGAAACGAAACCATTTTCTGTTAGGAAAACGGAAAGAGAAAAGAAGGACAGATGGAAAGCTCCCCAAGCAGTCTGAACTCTGACGCGAAGGACGTGCTTTTTCTAACGAAACGACAATTAGTGTTTCATTTTGGGGAGCACATATCGCTCTCCTGTGTTTTCGGAGAACAAAAGCAGCTCACTTTACTCTGAATCTGAAAAATTGAGGCGCCATGCGTCGGTCCTCGATCGAATGGGTCCATTGAAATCAGTTTTGGGTCTTCTGTTTAACGTATCTTATGATTTAAGTAACATTTACTTATTGGTCCACGTTATTTAATTATTTTATCACTTACTTTTACATCGTAAATTTTAATTGGGAGTTAGCATTGTGAAAGGGAGTCCTAAGTTACATTACATGGAGAGTACACATCACTTATTATTTATGTGAGTGATTATTTATGTGAGGGAAAACGATTCCAAAATAAATTTAGAAATATTGTTTACGCCAGCTGAGTGATTATTGGCGTGTTTTTATATTGAGAGACTTAATGTATTTGCGCCGTAACTTCTCACTGCTACTCGCTGCGAACATAGTTCGCAATTAAATTATTGGGGAAAAAAACAAAAAGTATATAACCTGAAGCAAACAATTCTGACCATGTGTATGAGATGAGGAGGGAATAATTACAGAATCTGCTTAGAATGATGCTAAGCCAAATAGCATGACAGAGACATTTCTTGTCCCCAGCACTCTCGCCACCATCAAATCGAGACAATAACAACACTAACCATAATAAAAACAGCGGACTTCATTAAAAAATTTTAAAAACAGGCCAATAAATTATAGTTATAGTTTTAACTATAACTATTTGCAATTGAGTCATTTTTTTTAATTTTTTTAATGAAGTAAACAACAAATATAAAACTAAATTTCAACTCCTCCTTGGAAAGAAAAATGCAGGAGTCCATGAAAAAATGAAAAATGAACGAGCTAGCTTGTTTCAAAATTTCAACAATCCAGTCATCCCAAGTCAAAATCACCTCTCTATTAAGGAAAATTCCCAGCTACAATTATGAAGCCTATCTACCACACAGACAGGGTTGAGATTTACCTAAGTCCGAAAAATAGTTCTTGGTCATGCAATCAACATGACCAAGGTTTTACCAAAAACCTGTTCTACAGTTTTGAGCTAGAAATTTTGAATCTTTAAATTCCAATCACAAACCTAATGATACAAACTTCATAAACAAGTAAATTTTCCTTAATGCTCTTGAGACAAACTTGGACTTGCCAGATGGTCATGCAATTCACATAAGTCGCTTGTGTTTCATGTTTGGGGAAAGAATAAGCTAGTGGGAACATCTCTCTGAAGTAATTATCAGGTTGATGCATTTATAGCCGTCTGGAACTTCTCTGGAACACGAAGTAAGGGGGCCTGTATTGCACCGGGATTCCCAAGCTGACCACAGGCTGCCATCTGATCATCCCCTCTACTTAGACGCAAGAAAACAGTGCACCCAGCCCCAGCCAAAATATTCCGAAACTCAATCATTTTCTCATCGGTGGTTGGTCTAAACTGTGATCCACAATAAGGATTGAAGGAAATGAGATTGATCTTGCATGGAATGCCCTGAACAAGACCAATAAGCCTCTTTGCATCATCAAAGCTGCACAAAGAAATAGACATCAACTCACTGACTACAGTTGTAAACGTGTGTGTGTGTGTGTGTGTGTATAGAGAGAGAAAGAGAGAGAGAGAGAGAGAGAGAGAGAACCCTCATATCGAATTAAGTTCACCATTGGTGTGCAAAAGGTAAAAGAAATTATCAAACCTGTCATTAACTCCGGCAAGCATTACATATTCAAAGAGAACTTTGTAATTATTTTTTAAGCGAAGTTCCTGCCGAAGAGTCTCAATAAGCAGTCCTAGTTTATACTTCCGATTAATCGGCATGACCCAGTTTCTGACCTGCATGGTTTGTAAAAGGCGGTCAATAACATCTCTCTATCACTCAGCACTGTTGACAGTTGGTGAGAATAAGAATAAGCTGGAAACTTAAATACCTCATCAGTTGTAGCATTTAAACTAACAGCTAAAGCACAATTAGATTCACGGAGAAATTGCTTCAGCTGGGGAACAAGCCCACTTGTAGAAACAGTGACCTTGCGAGGACTGAAGTGAAGACCCTGTTCATGCACCATTATGTTGGCAGCTTTTATAACATTTTCAACATTGTGAAGTGGCTCTCCCATTCCCTAGAAATATATTGTTATCTCACTAATTAGAAACAAAATTGAGAACCTTAGTTTAAGTCAGAACATACCGGCTAATCTAAAGCTCCCTGGTTAGCAGCATGGATGGATGAGGATAGCACCATTTCTTAACTAAAGAACTTGATGATGCTTAGGCAAAATCGACAAAAGAGCATGGAAACTCCAGTCAAGTTTAAAATCCTTTTTCTTATTTGAGTATGCATGCAAACATGCATGAGTTTGAGCACTTGCAGTCCTTATGAAGGACTAAAGTGAACCTTTGGTTGAACTAAACAAAAATATAAAAGTAAAGAGCCCCCTTTTTTCTCCCGTAAACTCAAAAGAAAAGAACAAAAGCTCTTTTAATTACTGGAAAACCAATGGTCATCCACACAGTTGATGTGGAGAAGTATGCCACGTAATTTGTTAAATGGGCAAACCAGATACAGCCAATTAACACTGTCTACCAAATTAAAGACTGCAGATCATTATAGAGCCATCCAAATATTGTTCCCTCTACTGGAAAATGTTTAGTTCACAGGAACTCTACCCTAAATGTGCAATTACCATAAATACAACATTTGTAATGGAGCCAACTTCACTCGAGAGCAGACGCCGAGCAAATACGGCTTGTTCTACGATCTCAGCTGCAGTCAGATGTCTCTTCAGACCCATCCTAAAAAATAAATTGACATATCATGGAATGAAGCATGCAGAAGTAAACAGAGTAGGAATTACAGAGTATAAGAAGCAAATTAAAACTTGCCTGCCAGTGTAGCAGAACTGACAATTCATAGCGCATCCCACTTGACTTGAAACACAAACAGTTGTCCTGCCCCTATTGCATGGAATGACAACAGTTTCTATCACCAGTCCATCATCCAGCACAAATAAAATCTGAAACCTCCTGTGAGTTTCAAAATCAATGCGAAGATTCTCAATGTAATGCAAGTCTTGAATACTTTTTGAATATTAGCAACCATTGTACAAGAGTATTACTAAAGATTGTTTCTAATAATGTAGAGTAGATGAAGAAGATTATTTCTACCTTTCTAGTTCCATCGGATGCTGTGAGAATGTCTTTCAAGGATAATGCCCTCAATTCAGCATTTTCACTCAACATTTTATTGAAATCCTTGTTCAAACCTACACAATATATAATTACTAAAACCGAGTAATCACCTCCAAAAAAAAAAAAAAAGAAACATCCCAGGAAAGAACCAAATACAAACTTACAAAAACATAACATGGCAAAGCACGTCCATTGAAAATTGAATGTGCAGCATTGCTATTAGAGATAAAATCTAACCAAATAATATCAAGAATGCCCAAGCAGATGACCATGCAGTACCTTCCAACTCATCGGTACAATGTGCCCATATGTTATCTCCATAGAGGCGCTTCCACAGCATCAAAGCTTGACCGGGTCTGAACCCATGTGATAGAACCCATTGCTGTCAAAACACACAAGCACAATTATATTTAACACTCACAAATCTCGTTTATGAAACTAATATATAAAGACCCAGATCATCCAGTGTCGTTGACCCAAAAACACAACGTCTAATGATCTAAAGAACAATTATATTATTTATCACTAATAAAATATGCTTAAAAAACAAATAGGTTGAAAAATACAGAAGTAAAACTGAGGACAATTAGTACATGCCTGGAGTTCGGTGAAACTCATTCCCTTGAGAAGAACCCTTGAACCCTTCTTTGGTAAAACATTTATGTCATCACCACCTCCTACCAAAAAACCAACTCAGTTACTACCATAAATATGCATAGCAAACACATAAATGAATAAATATACAACAAACATGTATAAACATGCGCATGCCCACCAGCATCGGAGCAATAGTCTTCGATCGTAGCTAGAGGACTCTGGGGCGAACAAGTAGCAGTTGAAAGGGGCCGGCGAGTTGGCGACACAGGGGAGAGGAAAGTAATAGGTGGAGGGTTTGAGGAAGGGAAAAAGGTTGAAAGATGATTTTTATATGTAATTGCACGTGTCGTTTTGGAGGATGAAGAGACCGCCGAAGGTTTTATCAGAAACACGGAGGGAGCTCCCCCTCGCCCTCGCACAAGCTTCATCCACACACCGCCCATCTCCATATTCGCAATTGCAAGGGCTCTCATCTTAGTCGAAAGAAAGAAAGGCCAAATCAGCTTTTCCAGTTTTATCATATTAGAGGGGTTTTTAATTAAATATGCCTCAAAGTGTGATATTTAGTTAAATATACCCCATACTTGAAAATTATCTAGATATATCTTTTTATGTAGTGCATTGTCTAAAATATCCCTAGAGAAAAATATAAAACACACACAACTCACCTCCAACACACTTTACTCTTTTTCACTCCCACAACCAAAGCTCACTCCACACCACAAATCACTCATGAACGATAATGCACTGAGATTTTAATTGAATGGCCCATTATTCATCCTATGAATAAGGATTTGAAACTTTATTTTCATTTTGTTATTTATTCATTTGTTGACATTACGTTATTTTTGGGTTTTGTTTGGTTTGTGATAAACAATAAAGAACTCACATTTTCATTATATTCATCATACGATCGTTATTTGATGGATTTTATAACTACATTCGTTAAAACCTCAAGTTGTTGCGAAAATTTTATTTTGCAGATATATACGACATCGGGCCGTGTATGTATGGATTTACACGATCGGTCGATTTGCAAGAGCACGTCATGTATTGCAAATAGGCTACCGACTACAAATGTATTCGCAGAAATTGATCATATATCAGAAATTCCGAAGATATATGGTCATGCTTATTATATCACATACATTGTACAAACTATCTTCTCTATCATTAATATAATTAATAAAAAAATAAAACATCATAATGCTTGTACATACTATTTTTAATAACATCAAATATTTTTTCAGTAGATATATCCTTTTACTATTACTGGACTATAATCATGTGTTTTAATAAGTTACACAATTATTATCATATACGTATGAACTTACATACTATAATTGTGCATATATGAAAAATTCTTGATAAGACATGCAGTTGTCGGGAATTTCAACTCGATCAACTACCTTGTGAACATATATTAGCTGTTTGTAGGTATCGAGAAACATTATCTGTATATGATATGTGTTCTCGTTGCTATTCTAGTGAAGCATGAGTTACAGCATATGCAGAAACAATATATCATGTTGGCACAGAAGAAGAATTGGAGATTTCAGAAGAAGTGCAAAGTACTGAGGTTTTGCCCCCTGTGGAAAAGCGGAAAAAGGGTCGGCCACAAGAAATTAGGATAACATCACAAGGCAAAGAGAAGTTGCGTCGTAAGTATGGTAGGTGTGGTTCTCGAGGACATAATCGACTAACTTGCAGTGCACCAATCCCACTGTCTAAGAATGAGCCTGTACTTAGACCGAATGAAACGTAAATAACCACATGTACTACTATGAATCTTATATACTTATCATTATTGTTGTTTTAATTTTTTTAATATCTATAATATTTAGTTGATAAATTTCTACCCTTTTTGTTGCGCAGATGAATGAACATGTTTGTGCGGCTGATATTATTTTCAAGGGACGAGATAAGAGGCTTATAATTTTCTCATGGGCCAAGTGTTTGGATTGAAGATGCCAAAAAATTATGATGATTGTGCAACAATTTCCATTTTATTACATCTTATTTACGATTTGAATAAGTATTGGATTTATGTTGCTTGATGTACAACTACATTTGTTATTTATTACATTGAAATTTAACGGATCAGATGATATTTGCGCAAAATTATCAGACGATATTATACACCACTGAGATATTTGCGAATTACTTGCGTTTTTTTACACTCTTGATCATGTATACACACTTGAGAAGAAGGCGGTATTTACACAGAGAGTCGATTTGATCATGTATTACAATACCCAATCGTCAGATTTAGGCAACACCGACCGCAATGTATTTGCAAATGCACGATTGCGATGTATTGCAACATCTCATGCAGACCATACCGATCGCAATGCATTTACAGATACACTATTGCGAGTTAGGTATTTGCAACGCACGAGCGTACGATTGCAAATCATCATTACCGCGGTATCTCGTGCAAATACCGAGCTGAACAGTGGTATTTTCTTACTAGCATTCCCCTTTGAGCATATGGCCATCCCGTTATATCACATACATTGTACAAACTATCTTCTATCATTAATATAACTAATAAAAAATAAAACATATTAATGATGTCAAGTTATTTTAATAACATCAAATATCAACAACATCCTCATTGTAACTATTACATTTCATGGTCCAAAAATGATACATCAACGAATTTTTAGGTTATAAACACTACGAAATTTTTTCACGACCTATGCCAAAAATAATTTGACATTGATGTTTTTAAATTGTGTAGCATGATCTTGTTAGCAATATAAATTGACATCAAGTCCATGAGCTAGGGCCTCCAAGTACCGCAACAAAAATGCTCCACGATCACCACTAAAAAAATTCATATAAATCAATCGTTAAAAATCGCTATTGTTAATGTTAAGCCAAAAAAAATAATTTCAGTTTGTAGTAAAAATAGTACTTCAAATTTATTATCACTGCCGTAATTTATTATCAATCTACTAAATGATCACGCAACATATATAAGAACCTTTTACAACTTAAAAATGTTCCATATATAAGACAACATAACTTTCTCACAACTAGCATCTACAGGATCAGCATGACTATATTATTTCAAGAACAAACCCATCAAATTGAAATATATTGACAATAACTATGAACTAAAATAATTTTTAAAGGATTTATAAACAAAAATAAGAAATAAACCATCACTGCCACATGACATAAAAATCAAACTTTATGTATCAAGTATGTTAACAATTCCAAATAAAGTATAAATATTCAAAGAAAATGTTGAATTTTTCCATAACACTCAAACAATTAATTTTCATTAATTCAATCTGATTAATAGGCTATTAAGTATGTGTGTAATTGTCAAAAATTAAAAACAAGTCTAAAACGAGTGTATTAAAGGCCAATTATCCAATAGTTAACTAGTTGGAAAGATATGCAACAACATTTGCTGCACAAGAATATCAAATCCTAAATGCTACGTGACTTCTTCAGTCAATAACCTCACAGTGAGATAAATTAATAAAATGATTCAACATTGTTTCAAATTTCACAAGTTGTTCAAAACACATTTATTAATAGTGTACTATCAATAGTCTTACGCTGAAACAAATAACAAATTGTTAATAAATTAGACTTGCAAATTAAAGGTTCTATAGCAAATAATAGAGAAAACCCAGATTGTAGCATAATGAATGCATACGCAACTGAAGAAAATTGATATATAATTCCCATGGATGAAGTTTAATTACAAACAACAAGTAAAATTTATAGAGATCTAATGCATAAACTAGTGTAGCCATAACCGAGTATTCATAAGGATAATATTTGTTTTATCCAATTATCTTTGAATATTTAATTAGGAACTCCCACAACCATTATAAAGAGCCATGAAATCACTCTCTTCAATATCAAATCCACAAGTTCAAGAAACTTCATTACATTATTAGGAAGAAAAATTATCAGTAAATAAGCAAGATAATGACAAAAATCATGTGGGTAATTTGTTTTTTAAAACCCTAATGCATATAACCCTAACAATTATGCATCCTAAATTCTCTTTATAAAGTAAAAATCAAGAGTAAATGTGGTTAATAACCTTTAGTTTGATGAATTTTCAGCCTTTAATCCGGTGATTTTGTAGCCTTTAATGTGATGGATGAACTTGCAGCAGAAGGAATATGAACTTGCAGCAGCAGAAGCGTGATCTTGCAGCAGGAGGTGCTGTGTACAGCAGCTGGTGAAGATAGATTTTGAAATTTGAAGAATTAAATTAGGGTAATTCTGTAATTACACATTGAAAACGGCATATAAAAGAAATTTTGAATTATGGGGGTGTAGTTGGATAAATACCCTACTTTTAGGGTATGGCGGGGATAAATCCCTGCATGTTAGATGTTGTCACATTACAAACTGTCGATTTAGGAGGGCTACTTCGGTCACACAACTACAATCTTTGTATTAAATTATAATAATTTTCCACCACCAATACAAACGCCGATATTTTTGCTAAACTTCTTATTTAGATCGAATAAAATTATAGTTTTAAAGTAAAAGCTGATAGAATGCAGTGAAAATTATTTTTAAATAATAATTTTGATTAAAATAATAAATATATTATTTCTTATCTTTATTTTTATTATTATGTAAGTGTGGAATAAGATAAACTTGATTTTTAAATTACATAAATAAGTGTTTCTGAATAATTTAGAACATGTTCTAAACTCAAGCCTGGAGTTTAAAGGTTAAAACTAAAATGATTAAAAACAAAAAAAGCTACAACTGTTATTAGGTGTTTGATAAATCACTATAGCAAAAATTGATAATATTTATAAACATATTTATTTATTTTTTTTTGAAAAATTTTCATTAAGCAAAGATAATAACCACAAAGGTGCGAACAAGATTACACTCCTGGACCTGACATGGAACTTGTTGCCCTCGTAAAAAAGTGAGCAACAAAGTTCGCAGACCGACGCACAAATGAGAATTGCACTTCCTATAGTCATAACTTATGCTCTACAATCTTCAATAATTAAACCAAAACTATTTGAACCTGAAAACTTCTCTACCAATGCTCGAAACACTTGAAGGCAGTCCATCTCTATGATAACACAAGGAAACTGCAACCCTTTAAGCCAACTAAGAGCCTCTCGGATACCAAGAGCTTCAGCCTCCCTTGCTCCAAAAGTTCCTGCCATACCAGCACATCTTGCTGCCAAGAAAGCTCCTTCTGAATTTCGAATCACACAACCGAACCCAATCTTTCCCTGAGATGCAAAGACAGCTGCATCCACATTGCACTTTACCCAACCAAACTTAGGCTTCTCCCAACACAGTGCCCCATGAACCAGCCCGTGATTATCATCATTAACATCAAACAATTGCTTCTTTGCAGCTTGCCACTGATAAAGAAGTTGCCCAGCAGAATTAAGAATCTGATAAGTTGAGCTAGTTTTGTTGTTCCAAACTTTATCATTGCGATTAACCCAAATCCTCCAGCAAATCATCATAGCAAGATTGCAATCATCCTTACTGCAACGTGTAAAGATGTGATCAAGCCAATCCAAAAAAGAAGAGCAATGGCCAACAAAACCCACAGGGGAAGAAATCCAGCAAGACTTAGCAAAGCTGCATGTAATCAAAGAATGTATTACAGATTCCTCATAAACATATTTATTAAAATTTAACAAATGTGTGTTAAAATTATATTAGTCTTTTAATCCAGGTATGCGTGTGTGTACATATATATACATAATGCTAGGAAAAGATATATTTAAGGAAAAACAACTGCTATACCATACATGATTACATGGTATTACTACAACTTTTAAACAAGTGCCCCCATCCACACAATACCAAACACAACCTCAATCGTTTATGTCATTAGCCTTTTTCTTTTCTAATTTTTTTTATATTTTTTTTGAGAAGATATCATCTCTTTTTATAGTTTTACTACCCTTACACGTTCGCATTTTGTCATCCTTTTTTTTTTCAACTGCAGCATACAAAACAATTTTTCCTTAAAAAATTTGTACAGAAATGGTGAATGTGAATGCCACCGGCTTTGTTTTTATTTCTTTTATTATTTTTTAGCTATATACAAGTGGCATTCCGGGTGTTGAATTAAAACCGCCAAAGATTTTCCTCGAGACAATCACATTACCAGCTTATCCATGAAGCCAATACACAATACAAAGTAAATTTCCAACAACTTTGTGACATTACCAACACAAAAATCAGAATCAACTCCCTTGAAGCTGAATGATTTGGCAGCGATCGATTCGACGACCTTACACATTTTTGAACATTTTATCAACTGCAACCATATTGGCGTAACAAATCAAGAATTTGACTCCTGTAGTCTTCCAGCTAGCTAGATCTGTCTCACCAGATTAGTCCACGATATCTGCTCCTTACCATCTGGAGCTAATGACAAAGCTAGTCCCTGCAAACCAGATATTACAAAAGTCAGTCCCATAGTCTTAAACATAATGCATCAACCCAGACAACATTGTAGCTTTATAGTGGCGACGGTTGCAACATTTCCTATGATCTAAAATTAATAGTAACAGAATAAGACAGAGATGGATGCATTGCAGATATGGCATCAATAAACATCAAAAAAGCAAAATAGTGCAAATTTAGTTAATTGATAAACCCCCATATGGTATGTCAACATGAAGCAAAGGCATTTGGAACACAATTTTCAACGGAAGAAAAGATGAACCATAAAACCTGGGGAAAGAAAATGGATCATATGCATACTGATCTATGATAGCGGAACCACAACCATGACATGCAAGCAACAGAATTTATTAAGCACAAGTTTTACATAATATAGCCAACTACCACTTCAGGGGTACATTGGTCTATGCTGTCCCCCAAGTGCAACATCGGTAGCCAACTACGTAATGCCAGTGCACTCTCAAGTTCATTAATATGCATTCTCATTATAGTCTGACAATATCTGAACATGCACAATATAAGTCATGAGACATATGGGAGTCAATAAACCTGTTGAGAAACCACTTACCAGTACTTAATCAAGCCATCCCAACCACATGTTGCAACTTTACTCTGTTCCAGTGGATGCCACTCACACCCAATGCAAACCCCTTCATGACACTTGAGGGTCCTGAACATTTTGCAGCTCTTCCAGTCCCAAAACCAGCACTTGCCCTCACCATCTCCCGACATGACAAACCGTCCATCTGGAGAGAAATTGACTTGGCAAGCATATCCAGCCACAATGTGCCCAGCAAACCTCTTTTTCTTATTCAGCTGGAACCTCTCCCTTGTGCTATAAATAAGAATCTGATTATCCAAACTCTGTGCAGCTAACCAATTGGTATTGGGATGAAGTGAAATTGATGGCATTGAGTGCATGTGAGGCTCACTAATATACTTTATAACCACTGGAATCCCAAATTCCCACACGCGAAGAGACTTGTCATCACTTGAAGTAACAAATCTCCTGTTATTGTCCACAAATGTAATAGTATTCACTGCTCCCAAGTGTTGATCATACTCTTGAGTAATTTCTTTTGTGTTCATATCCCACTGAACAATCTTCTTATCACTCATACCTGCCAACAAAATATTCTGCTTATCATCATCCGGATTAAGCTTAACTACGTATGGAATCTTCCCGGTCGAGAAAGTCCTTATAACTTGCCCAGTTTCTGTATCCCAGTACTTGATGTTCTTATCATAGCTGGCCGTCAAAAATTTAGTCCCATCATTGCAAAATGAAATATCACGAACAGCCTTTGAATGACCCATGTAAGTCCTCATGCACTTGCCTGAATTGAACACATCCCAAATCTTCACCTTGGTATCCATCCCTGCAGAGAGAATCAAATGTCCATATTTGGGGAAGAACCGAATTGCTGAAACACCCTTGGTATGCCCACTCCAAGTGTGAACCAACCTCTTTGGAATATAACAATGATCATTGGCTGCTTTAGCATCTTTGGGAGGAGCAACCCAGGACCTACCCTGATAATCCTTCTCTTCTTTGCCATGAAAAGTACTCTTATCCTCTACATGCTCACCTCTCTCACCGCCTGCATTACCTTTCTCTTCTTTCTTCTTTGCATACTCCTCTGCATACTTCTTTTGCTCTTCAGTCAACTCTGTTTGTACTCCCTCCTTTTTACCTGCCCACGGGCTCTTCCGGTTCTTCATCAGCCAAGAGTCAGTTGCAGGATTATTAACCTCTGCAGGATCCACATCAACTGCCATACCATCACCACCCTCAACTTCCTGTTTCCTCTCCAACTTTCTCTTTTTTTGCTCATTTTGACGTATATTGTACACCGAGACGGCATTATTTTTCTCCAAAGCATCCAAATCACCGATGTAATTGCTTCCAGCGGGGTCAGCAGCATAGCCGTATTTGTAGAAGGTGTTGTATTGTTCATCGAAAACAAACGAATCAATAGAGGCATCCTCTACAAAACCAAGCTTGTGGTTGCGCATGCCCTGGGCAATGCCATCCTTGGCATAAGGATGGGCTGGACCATATATAGGGGCCCAAAGCTGTTCATATGTGGGATTGTAGGCGACAACATGTTGACTGGGGTCAATGGGCCTGGATTGGGTTTGACGGGCTTGTGCAACAGTTAGAGCCAGTGTGGTATCATCAACTTTAGGGGCAGCAGATTTGGATGGGAGGATACGCAGTGGCGATGATTCCAGTGCTGAGGAATCAGGATTTTGATCATTTTGGTTTTCCAGCTCATCTAGCTCATCTTCTTTTTCATCAGCATAGTTCTGGAGAAGATCCATGCCAAGTTTTGGGTTGTGTGGGGAGGGGGGGGGGGGGGGGGGGGGGACGAGATATCAGCTGTCTGTTCTGAAACACAAAAGACCAGAATTAAGCTGAAAGGCGGGTTAATCTGAAGGGAGGGTGCCTTCGGGTTGCTGTGGAATGAACCAATTACCAAAGACACCACTTGTCTACCTGTATTCCAGGCCAATGATATGAGATAAATAGAATGAGTTTTTCTAGAAGAGAACAACTTCTATTCGAACAAACCAGTGTCCAGAAGCACAGTAACACGGGCACTAGTCACATAACTTCATTATTATACCTTTTTTCTAAGGGAATTTTCAAAATTAATTGAAATAGCTTGAAACAGAGGTAACTAGTCAAATCTTACCTCAATAATTTTGTTAAACCTAATCTGACTAAAACCAGATTCGACTAATTCTGTACAAAAATCCTAAAACCACACTGAAAAACGATTAGCGAAATCCGTATTGATCTAACTGATACACACGAGTCGATGAGTCAAAAGTTAAAACGCTTTAAACCCTAACTCAGGCGGCTGCAAAGAGATTTAGCTACACTATAACAGGCAAATTGTCTTTACGGAGAGAGGCAGAGAGAAGGTACCTTAGGGCTTTGCAGATTGCAGATTGCAGGGGAGCGGAGACGAATTAAAACGGTGCGAGCAGGAGTCTACGAGGAGAGCTCAAAATACTTGGATGGGAATTCTCATTTTCAGATTAGAAGAAGGAAAAAAACAAAACAAAAACAAAAACGTTATAGGATTCTAGGATTTTGATTAGAGAACGAAAATTCAGCGAAAAAAAAGTGTTAGAATTTTAGGATTTTGATTAGAGAATTAAAGAGAGAAGAGATAAAAAGAATTTAAAAATTTATAGGGAAGAGTGAAGAACGAATGGGTTGGAATTAATCAAAACCACTTGTTAATATTATTGTTGTTTTTCTTAGAAAATAATCAAAACCACTTATTTACAGTAGCTCAGCACACTCCTGTTTCTAATCTAATTAAATTTCTAAATTATAACTGTTATAAGAAAATTTAATCTTAATAGTAAAAAAATTAAATAGGCTATTAACAGGAAAGAAATTAAACGGTTGCAGTAGAGGGGATGATCAGCTGCTAAAAGCAATAGTTATGCACTAACTTAAGGGGCCTATCACAGTTAAAATAAATCTCCATATAATGACCGTCGACATGCGTTGGTGGTGATAAATATTTGGGTGAGGCAGAGGATATGATAATATCGGGCAAGGCAGAGGGTATTGGTGCAATATTACCATTCTCTTTAGGATATTTTAGTCTTTTTAATTACTAAGTAATCTTTCTACCCCAATGTCAAAAGAATAAGATGCTTCACTTTTTTTTATTAACAAGAGGAAAAGAGAGTGATCAAGAAAAGGAAAGTCTTCTTAGTTTGACCATAAGCAAGACATGAGATCATTGGATGTTATACATAGAGAAGATTGGAGGTAAATTTCAATTATTAATCTTTGTTAATTGTTATCGAGAAGCATTATTGGATAATTGTAGCAGAAGTAGAAACTTAAGATTTTGTAAAATTGAAATTACGACAACGAGGTATTTCAAAAATCATGGCAACTTGTACAAATTGATTTTGATCCTAAATTTTGGATATGTTAAAAGTAAACATTTTTAAGAATGTTTTGAAACTTGTTCCAAGCTAATAGGATAAGAATTCAATTTATTACGATTTTTACAACTCATGTCTAAAAACTTAGAAATTTATGATTTAAGTGAAGAACATGAATTACGAAATTATTTTACTATAGTAATTTTTATATACGTCTAGAGTGGTTCTGAAAAATTTCATAATTTAATGATAAAGCGATAAATTGTTTTGTATTTTTAAAATAAGTATGTTCCAAACAACAAATTGATTGATAGAATTGGTGATGTCTAAAATGTAAATTATTTTTAATAGTTCTATTTTAGGGATTAAGTATTAAGAGTATTTGAGGTTGAGTTTAAGAGATGTTTAAAATGAGAAATTTGAGGATATTGGAATTCATGGTTAGGACTTGATTCTTATAAGAGTTTTATTAATATTTTTAGGCTAATGATATCAATACGAATTCATTACATGTGGATGCCAATGAGATAAGTAAATTTGACTTCTAAATTAATCACAATAAATAATATGTACTTGTTTGATACATTCAAACAATATAGTTTTGATATGTACGAATATGAATTTTTATGTTTCTTCCCATGTACTTATGTGATTTGTTGTTATGTACTGAGCGTGATTATATATATAGACATATGTACGTGTGAAAATTCATTGGCATAAATATGAACATGTGAAGCTTTTATAAAAAGTATGTTTATTAATTGCATTTGTAATTTTATGATTTATATGTGAATTTTGTTATTATACTAAGTTTTGTTTGCATTGAGGGTCACGAAATTGTAGTTTTGTTTGCATTGAGAGTCACCTTTTGAAATTGTATGGAGGTCAGATCTTCAAACTATGTGGGGGTAGGAAGAGATTTTGATGAATTTATTTTACAAGGATTTTAAGAGATTATGACACATCATCTATTTACATTATATATAAGTATTACATATTTTGATATATGAAAACTGATTTGCTTACTAATTTTTATACTCATTTTAGTTTATTGTGATCAATGTTTAGAAATTAGGATTGATTCGTGTTGAGTGAATAGAATTTAAATTGAGGATGGTAGACGATTTACAAAAGATTTTAAATTCTTATGTTGTTTAAATATTGTATTTAAGGCTTGAATTATTACCAATTATAAAGAGTTATTTGAGTTCATATGTGAATTTTGGTTAAATTGGCCCTCATAATTCGGGTTAAAGTGTTAAAATTGGTCCTAATAAAGAAAGGGTTGGTGGAGTGTGTGTCGAGTCTGGTGCATAGTCATGGAGGACTATAATTGAAGAGAGTGAATCGGTGATGAGAATATAAAATTGCCTACTCTGCAGAAAGGTCACAAAGTTAACTAATGAGTAGAGTTCGTGCATCGTAACATGCCAGCTTCATATGGACTAAGAGATGGTTGTGTCCTTGCACAATTGGCCAAATTCTTCAAGAACACCTTGCAAAAGTACTTTTAGAGCATTATTCTGTACAGTTAAGATTGTATTTTTTTTTTTTATCAATTTGAGACAGTAGCACAACTTTTTCCTTCAAGCACTGTAAAGATCATGATGTCTTAAAAAATAAAAAATAAATAAAATTTGGGGTTGTGGTGTTGCTGGCCAACAATTGATGATGCACTGGTTTAAGTGTGGTCACTGGAGTTGGTTTAAGGCTAATGGCAAGTTCGATTGATGGCTTGTAGTGGTAACTCGCAAAAGGCAAAGGTAGTTAGTGGAATAAAATTGATTAGAAGCAAATTAATTGACTTACAAAAAACTAAATCAAAGTCAGGGGATATTGGCCAAAAGTTTGGATGCTCGAACACTGCAGTCCTTTTTAAAAAAAAATTTTTTTTTTTTTAAAAAAACCTATCTAAAAGAGGAGATCATGTGAAAAATGTAACCAATTGGTCAACAAGGATATGTTCTAATGCCATATGTTAGGATTTTAGGATTTTGTTAGAAAATTAAAAGAAGAAGAGATAAAGAATTTAAGAATTTAGAGGAAAGAGTGAAAAACTAACAGGAGTTGGAATTAATTATATTACTGCTTTGCTTAAAAACATAATAAGAACCACTTATTTATAGTAGCTGAACACAATCTTAATTCTAATATAATTAAACTCCTAAATTATAATTGCAATAGGAAAACTTAATCTTAATAAGAAAGAAATTAGCTAAATTGTTAAGGTTATAATATACATCCTAACAAAAAAGTGATAAGGTAATCTTGATCTTCAAGTTCTTGCTGCTGTTCACAGTCAGGCATCGAAGGTTGGTCTAACTCCGCGTGAAGTGGGAGCTGCCCAAAGGATTGGGATGGACCTTGATCCGTGGGCGTAATACGAACGCCCTTCATTTTCTTTACAACACCCCTTCATGATGTAATTTCGTTTGAAGAAACTCATCTACAATTTTATTTTCTTATATTTTTTTACATAGAATTCCGAACTAATTTAGAAAATAATATGAATTAGAGAAAGAAATCAAATATTACTTCTGTTCTCTTGTTCATATTATTGCTATCGACCGGCATTGATAATGAAAAATATATAGTGGTTGACTTTTGAAATTCAACTTTTCAAGAGACACACCAACATTTAAAGTAAACTTTCGTGTCGAATATTTCTTTAAACTTCTTTTTAACCATTATTTAAATGGAACTCGCAATTAATAAACTCTTTTACCCACCCATATAATATTGTTTATTTTCTCTGCAAATTCTTTGAATATATCATTTTCTATTTAATTATTTTTTATTATTGAGAGATCTATTCAATTATTCAGTTGAAATAGCCTTGTCTCTTTCATTTTCTTTTACAAATTCATTACTCCCACACCAAATCTAAAAATTTTGGTTGTGTTGACGGTAGAAAAGAACAAGTCTATAAACGAGTGAGATAATTAAAAAAGTGAAAAAAAAAAAAGACAGCAAAACAATAGTAGATGAGGTTAATTAGGGGAAAAAATGATATTAAGATAAGAATAATTTAAAAAGGGGTTTCAAAAGAATTAAAAATGGATGTTAAAATTAAAATAAGAATAATTTAAAAGGGTTTCAAAAGATTTTTAAATGGGTGCTAAAAGCTCAACTCATTCACTAATGTTCGTTTCCCTTTTTTTTTTTTTTTTTTAAGCAACATTCACTAATGTTTTAAAACAAGTGAAAGAGAATTAACGGGGCGGTTTCCCGAATCCCGCATATAGGCTTGGTTGTCGGTTGATCTAGACCCAAACATGTTGTTCTGAATGCCCCCACCAACAAAAGGCTCTCTTTTTTCTTTTTTTCTTTAATTAAAATTCAAATTGATTTTTTTATTTTTTTATTTTTTTGAGAATCATATTAACTACAAGAAGTCCTCTTTTATCGGGTCGGTCCCGTAAAATCCACTGTGATGTGGAATTTAGACTGCCTATGCCTACGCCTGAGGCCGAGTCTTTCCTTTTATAAAGACCCTATTTGTGCAGAATTTGGATGGCCTGTGCCCGAGTCTTTCATTGGCAAAAGCAGATACCTTTTGTGAAATTATTTTTGGATGAATTAGTTGAATACAGTGTTATTTGCATGGACGGTTACTCTGTCATGGACTTCATAGAAATATTTTCTCTATAAATGAAATTTCATCAAGCAGATACAAACTATCTACTCACACATTATACTACTAACCTTCAGACGCATCAAAGTGATCATAGAAAATGTAATTAAAAAAAAAAAGAAATTAAAAGTTCAAGAATTCCAAACCTTCAAAATATCATAAAAACTTAAGGGTTCTTCATCTTAATTCTGAGCTTTCTGGCTAGTTGTGCAGCTTTGGGATGAACTTGCCTCTTGCTACTGTCACATTGTTCTACTTCCACCCAGTTAATAACTTTGAGTATGAGAGACTGAGGAACTTTCTTCACATCACCATCTGCTGTGCCTTTTGATTTCTTCATGCCAGTTTCCACACCTTTCTCTAGGAACTCCATAAACCAATTTCCTGCTTCGGTTTCAATCTGTTTACCCAATTTGATTATGTTGCTTAAGTTGCAACAAACCAAAGGTTTCTTGTTTTCATCGTTCTCGGCAATAGCTTCCAGGTTAAGCTTTCCTAGGGGGGTGGATAGTCCTTTTCTATCCAAATTTGTCCTCATGTTAGTGTTTGGTCTCAGGAGCTTTTCAAAGTTTGTCTTCTGTTCTACTCTTCCAGGAAACACCGCAACTGATTTGTGCAATGCTGATCGTCTTTTCGATGAATTTAGTTCTGAGTTATGTACAATTTCGTGTAAGATAGTTGACTCTTCTTCTTCAGGCTTTCTATCCCTTTGCTCTGCTTTTGGAGTTTGAGCCACTTCAGTAGCTGCTTGAATGGACACCATATCTGTTACAGCTTGCACTATCTGTTGATGAAACTCCAAAAACTTCTCAAAGCAGGCAGCTGGGGCATCTGCTCTTGCTGATTTGCTCAAGTTCGAAAATAATCTACAAGGGAGTTATATTATTGGTCTTAGCAAATCTCAAAATTCCCATTTTTCACTGCAATATAGAAATTAATTTAAAGATAGATTCAATACTTGAGAGATCGAACTAAAGTATCAGTAGCTGAAGCCTCTCGTAGTGCTTGAAGCGCAATCTTCTGAGCTGTTTCTCTCTGCTGCACAGCTTCCTGTTGCAGCATAATATTTGACAACTGAGCTAAAAGAAGAAGAATGCTACTAGGTCATAAGGTAAGACACAAGGTAGGAGTCCTGAATTTACCTTGCCTAGTATGCTTAGCTTTCCTGGTAAATTCATTGGCAGACTTGTACTGCTATCCGGGGCTAAATTACCAGACCGAGATTGTGGCTGTGGCGTTGCTATTGAGTTCGAGTTTTCTGAATCTGCACCTAAATTTAGGGCTCCTAAGGTTCTTCCATTTCTTAACTTAGGTTGAGGAGTTGAACTTTTCTTATCCTACAAAAGAACAAGATTATTCTATCAACAAATTAACGACTGAAATCTTCGATTCACAAGACATTATTAATCTAAAAAGTAAAAACTTGACGGTATAATTGCCATTTGACATACTTCCAACACAGGCAGGAGTTGATCATCAAAAACATGGTTCTTAGAAAATTCTAAATGGAAAAGAGGAAAATGTACCTACAGCTGTGTTGAAAGGACTAATTGGGATTCTTGGCTCTCGTTCGCAGACACTCTTGCTCCTGGGAAACTTTGAAGCAGATGGCGCCACACAGCTTTTTCTTAGCAATGCAGGGCTTTCTCCTTTCGTATCCACCATTTTAGCCAAAAGTCCCCCACCAAAAGAACACCTAACACTGCCATCCTTCGCAGTTCTTGATCTTATCATTGGTGACATAATTTTCATCAGATTAGGCCGCTCTTTCACTGGCGTACACTGATCAAAATCCAAAGGGACCGGCTTCAACAACAAAGGAGATGAGACCCCATCACTCCCATTTTGTCCCCAAGAACCTCTTCTTTGACCTGGAGGCTTGGAATTTACTTTTTGCTCACTTTTCTCTCCTTTTTCTCTTAAACCCATTAACGGTTCTGGGGTTCCAACTAGTGGGTGCCTTCCGGGGAGCGGCTTGGCGCCTTTAACCACGGGTACAGGGGATCCTGGCTCCAATCTATCAACATAAATGAATTGACCCAACTGCATTTTGTTGCTGAGAACAAAATCATCTTGTTCTGTTGGAAGACTGACGTATATAGAGTGTGAAGAATCTGAGACTTTAATGAAGAATCCTTGTGTAGGCCAAAGATTCTTCTCATCAAGATCAGCTGGGACTATATCAGTCACTTGAAGAAGTGAGCTACGATGCTCTCCTGTAGGCTTGACTCCAGTGTTCATTCCATTGAGTAGCTTTAATAGAATTCCAGGTGCTAGTGTCGCCATAGCCTTCCAAGAATCCAAGAATTGCCCAAAACAACGATCAAACTTAATTTCTCGGACTTTTTGGAAAAGAAATTCAAGAAAGATTAAAGAAAATGCGTCTAAAAACAAATTCACCTCGAGAAGGAACGGGTTTTCAGTTGATTTCTTGAAGCTATCAGTGGCAGAACAAGAAAGAAAAATATGGGGATACTTGGTTTGGTTCGTGTACTGAGCGGCTGTTGGCAACGGTAAGTAGGCACAAGAAAGGCTTTTTTTTTTTGGGTTTCAAATTTAGATTTTTGGAACGTTGCGGCAACGGTCACATGGTGGTGCGTCTTGTCATAACGATTTTGAATTACAAACAGAAACAGGAGCTCGTAGTCATGACAATCCGGCGCCATTAGGCATTTCTTGGGCTTGGTCTCCACAGCCTGTAGAGATTGGGCACCCAATTTGATTCTCGGTAACAAACTGCCTTTTGGGCTCCTTCAGATTAATATGGGCCAGATCCTTTCGTAAATTGGCCTCAGGATCTCGGTTAGTATCTTGAGTTAGCCCACCTTTGTTTCGTAACTCCGCTTACCCTCAGATCATTGCACAACATGGATCCACATCGTTATACATGTTAACATATACAGAATATCTCAATTCTATTTCTTTGCTTCGTCTATTTGTATTTTCTTTTTGCTCACCAAACCCCGCCGCCCCCCCCCCCCCCCCCCCCCCGGGGGGCGGCGGCACGACAGATCATTTGGCACCCAAGTAAAGGATGAATGTGAATTTCAAAAGTCACAATGTCACTCATTCCTATTTGCATAGAGTATATGTAAAATCTGAAAGCACAACATTATTTTATGCGATGAAAAGCAACAGCCAGATGCCAACTTTTCAAAACTCTCAAGCTTTGTTGACATTTGATGTTGGAATATAAAATAGTTAACTAGGAGGAAAAAAATGAAAAAGAAAAAATAAATAATAGCTATCTCTTTATGAAGTTGGACACTACATTCAATCACAAACTAAAACCGACGAAACATTTTCTTGAGTTGATGAAATTCTAGCAGGTACAACATGATGGTAGCTTATAGACCCTGCTATAGTGGCGTTGCAAATCCTGTCAACAAAATTAAGAATAAGTTAACAATTTGTTATAGGAGGTCAATGCACAAAAATTACAATTAATTTTGTTTTAAAGTTTCATGCCGCACATCCACGCCATCCCTCAATTTTTTTTTTTCCTTTTTTCACTTCTGGTGAGAGAATGGTGGAAAATAAAAACTGAAAATAGTTAGAAATTGTAAAGCAAGCCTACTTGACAAATAGAAGTAAATTTTAAAAATGTGAACAAAGAGGTTTAGAAGTTTCCACCATTAAATAAAAGGGTCCATAAGCTTATAATAACATTCAATCTAACATAATTCCATTTCAGAGAAACTTTTCTCTCTATATTTTGAGTCTCATGTAAACCTAAGAAATTTTTGGAGACCATCTATTATCTTCTCCCAGCCAAAAGTTTACGCATTCTCAGCTAAAAATTCCCTCCCATTGTCCAAATTACCATTTTGAAGAAATATAGAATTTGATTTTAGTAAGATATCAACTCTTTTGAGTGGCTAAACATCTATTCTTCCTTGATACAAAGCAAGTTAATTAAGTGACCATGCAATGTGCATAAAGAGGAAGTATAAGAACAATAATACGATTTAGTTTATCAAGCCATGCCCAATATTCCCACAGGCACCCATAGCCAATGTCAAAAGAAGTTCAAAAGTTGCTGTCAATCATTTGGACAGAATGCTCTTTATATGCAACAATAAGCCTAACAGCATCAGATAACATCTTGCATAATGATTAACAGATTAATTCCAGAACAGATTCTCCTACAAATGGTAATCCGTAAAGCTAACTTTCTCACAGTACATGTAATTTACGTCCCCAAAGTCATAGCTTGTACAATATTCTAAGGCTGTGTTTCTCAACATGAAATTTGGTAGATTGTTCTGCTATCAACTAAATAAATTTCAAACCAAATTTCATACACCTGATAATAACAAAAATATTATACATTGGGAAAAATGATTTTCAAAATCCACACAACTGAAAAATTAATTAAACATATCTGCAAGAAAGAAAATAACTTTATCTAAACCAAAAAAAGTACTCCTGATACTATAAGCAACAACTAGACAACCATACCTTAAACTCTTCCATTTTTCCCAACATTAGAAACATAATTCCGTTAATAAAAGAAATTTATATTATCTCCAAAAGTGATGTTAATTCAACTTTAAAGTAAGCAATTAAGATAGAAAATTTATTCAACTTTAAAGTAACCGATTAAGATAGAAAATTTAGGGAGATGATAGCGATTCAGGGTTATCACAATCGAGCAACAAGAATTAAGTAAGCCAACTCAGCTCTCCAGCAACGGAAGGGTTACCGTATATAAATTCATCATATATCAAAACAAACAGCTTTTTCCCCAAAAAAAAAAAGAAAAAATTGCAGACATTTGTTATGAGAGACATTCTAAATTTTTTAACAATTTAAGACAACCTTGTATCTTAATTTCAACAGACAGATCAAGAATCATCCTAAAAAGCAATATACAAAAGAAAAGTACCTTCTGATAGACAGCCCCAGTTTTGATTGTTCAAAGACAGCAACGATGTGAACAAGGCCGATGCAGTAACAGTATGCAAAGGCATTAAAGACAGCGCCCCACCCAGCTCCACAGGAACCCTTTTAATTAAACACCCAAATAACCATCGCCATTAAAGCTAATAACTAAAAACTCACAATTAACATTCAGAGCAGAGTAAAAACGACAACTTTAAATCCCTACAAAAAAAAAAGGATTGACACGAATAATTAAAAAAACACAAATGTGTATGCATCGACAGCCTTGAATATTAAAAATTCAATAAAATAAAATAAAAGGAAACCTGGAGAGACAGAGTTTGTGAAGAGATGACAAGCGAGAAGCAGAGGTGGGCTTAGAGGTGGAAGCTACGCCACTCAACTTTGCAGCAGCTGAAGATGAACGGCTGAGAAGGGTTTTAGCCGAAGCAGAAGCGACTTGTAGGGTTCTTCTACCACAATTAGCCGCCATGTTTCTCACTGCGCTTACAAGCCGCAAGAACAGAGGTCGCTGCTACAAACAAACTCCAAGTGATGGTTCTGCTTTTGGGCTTCCTCTGGACTAAAATTCCCAGAGATCATTAAACGTAATGGGCCTTTTTGCTACCAGTATGGGCCCATTTTATGCCTGTCAAAAGAATGGATCAGCCCATTTATCTATAAGTACATTCGTAGTCCACCACTTGTTTGATAAGTCAAATTATGTGATTTTGAAGTGACGGGGATGATGTGTCAACAATTTCAGAGAAGTACTTATCATTCGGGTATAATCACACAACAGAGGAGGCACTTTAGTCTTGAGCAGCACATGACAATTGTCAAAACTATATGATCGAAAATTTTTATAACTCATTATATAGAACAGGGAGTAGAAGACACTCTGAAGCGTTGTCACTTTGTCACAATTTTTTCGACCCAATTTGAGCTTTGGACTATGACACCACATGCTGTTTCTTACTTTTGACATTGGCCACACATTTGATCAAGACCTTTTTAAGTAGAAATTGCGGTGGTATTTTTGGTTTGAATAAATGGAAAGAGAGGAGAAGAGATGAGATGAGAGAAAAAGGGAAAGGAATAAGAGGAGAATGTTGAATTTTATGTTCAATTAAATAATAAAAATAAAATTGATCTGTTTTTTTCACTCATTTTCTCTCTTTATTTTTTTTTATTTCTCTCCACTCTTGACATTTTTTGCAACCAAATATGGATTGAATTTGAGTTAGGAAATGTAAATTTAAATTCTAAAAGTAATGCTAAAGAGAGAGAAAGATGTAAGAATTTGTAAATTTAAATTTTAAGAGTAATGCTAAAGAGGGAGAAAGATAGAGAATTTTACTTTATCTCTCTATCCACAGTCCACTCTCTCTTTTCTTTTTCAACACACTTTCTTTCATCTTTCTCTCTCTTTCTCATTTTACAAATTCTGAACGTTATATTAGACTTTACATTTGATTAAACACGTAAAAGCCATACAAGACAGAGTTGCGTATAAAATATTTTTACTCTTGGAACAGTCGTTGAATGTTCCCAATAAATAAACAAGAGAGCCTAAACAGTAAACACTACATATTTTAAAAACAATTCTATGTCTGTAGAAGCTATAAATTGTATCACTGTACAATAATTATGGCCCCATTGCAGCATTTATACGTAGCTAGGATTGACCCAACTACTGAGATATCAGAAACCTACCATCTATTAAAGAGTATAGGATCTTCAACTCCATCTCTATCTTTAAAGCAAGAAGCCGGCTGGACAGACGGCAATCTGACCCAAAATGAATGGGGCTGTCTAAAATATGACGCCATACTGTGTTTTATTCCAAAAGGGCAGGGTCTATATGTGTTGTTAAAGCAAAGAAATAAATCAGCAATTTCTGTGAGAAATAAAAGCAGTGTAAAATCATAATGGCGCAATTAAGGTTCCACAGAATCGTTTGTTGAGTGGGTGCGTATGACGCATAGCTTACGAGCACAACGTACGATCAGTTTGTGAAGAAGAAACAACAGAAAGAGGTTCCTCTACCTCTACTGTCAATCAATACAGGACCTATTTTAATGGCTTTCACAGCTACCAAACTGATGAGATTTGAATTCCCATGTTAGTGCTCCTGGTCGTGGTCCTGGTATGGAATTTGAATAGCCATGTCAGTGCTCCTGGTCCTCGTCCTGTTCCATCACGTTGGTTGAGAGAATCCCATTTTCATGCTACAATTCGCTCTCTGCTGGGCCTCATTTTACGCAGAGAAGTTTTTGCATTTTTAAATATATATAGTGGCAACCTAGGATCGGCCACGGTTTATTCGAAGACATAGACATTTCAATTTCTGATATGATCTTAATCTGCTCCGCTTCTAGTCCTATCCCTCTCAAAGCATTCAACTTAAAGATCTTAATATTGTCATTAGTTTACTCAGTACGAAGGGTGCATTAATAAAATTAATTTGAAGGTTGAAGTAGAATTCATTTTTTAATGTAGCCCATAAATACTAACATTGAAGTTCTGTGAAAATACGGAGGATTATAGGTAAACGTCATGTTCTAATTATTGCAGATATTTTGTCTGTAAAACTAGCTAGAATAAGACTACACATTTGCTTCAGGTACGAAATGCACATGGATGAATGATGATCGATGCATGTGTCTCTTTCTTTTTAAATGTGTTTTTGCAGTTTGCGGCAACAGAAATTGCCCACTCAATTTATGCAAATGCCAGATCCACAAAAAAGGAGAACCTTGTGCCAACCTTTAATTAAACATTCTTACGAACTGAAAAGAAAACATTTTAGCATGACTACTGGTGAAATTACAAGCAACAGAGACCAGAGTGAAAACGTGCAGACATGTTGTGGAAAATGAAAATGAAGCCGAGAGATGATGCCTTATCAAGGCAGCAACATCATTTTGTCTGTAACCGCACTTTCAGAGCTTCCATCGAAGCTCGGAGTACAAGCATAGTGTGTCTACTCATTCCTCAGCGCTCATGCAAAAACTTGCTTTCATTTCAAAAAAATATGATTGATTGCAGATGCAGCATGTTTCTAGAACCATTAGCATTATTTGCAAAGCTCAGCCTCAGGGGTCCTTGGATCATAATCATATACAGTTAACATTCTAAATCCTAGTGAATTGAGTTATAGAAAATCATTTATTTGTTCAAACTATTTTTGTAACGTACTTGTGAACGGATTGTCATTATTTGCCAAGTGAAATGCTTTAGTCCTTTCCATTAATTTTTTTTTAAAAAAATGGCAGTGCCCAAAATAATAGCTGTCCCGTGGCCTATTCCATGGAATTTTAGATTAAAAATATTTGGGTGGTTCCAGGACCACCTTATCTTGTTTTAAGTCACATGATGTTTATAGTTATACATATGTGGAGTGGATACAACAGTTGCAGCTACTTGTTGGTTGATCAAAAACTTCACAACATTTTGCTTCAGGTCCTGTTCGCCTGTTCTTTCTTCTTTTTGGCACCAGCCACCGGACTCTGGGAAGAGAAATGTCTCGTCATACATAAATAAATACTACTAATAAACGACAAGGTGAGTGTTGGATCAATGATTCAAGTTTAATCTGAATAGCTGCTAGCAGTAAAGGTGCACTAGAAAGAACCTAAAATAACTCCGAATTTGATCACAAACAGATATATAATGATGGATACACGAGTGCATAATAGCCGAACATTCTAGGGAATTGAATTATTGGCAACATGCAACAAATCTATGTTGTAGTTTAAAGCACTAAATTTTATGAAAGAATAATAAAACCCCCAAGAATAAATTGGGGGGTATTGATTATTTGACGCGTTTGGCCGCTAAGTTTTTGTCTTGTGCTGTGGGAAGCCTTTAAAACTCATCCCGTGACCGGTCTTTTTAGCTTGCGCTGTTCGAATGATTTAACACCATCTTCGTCGTCGAGCAAATTGACACCATCTCGTGAATATGGCAGAATCCGTAATTTCTAGATAGGCTATTTACTTAATCCATAAAATAATTGTCAAGTTTTAATGGCAAAACCCTACTTGAACGCTGGCTGTATTTGCTTAATGTCGGTGATAATTCTGCCGAAATCTTTCACAGTTCCTTTTTCAACACACACATAGCGCGTCTCTCACTTTGCTTAATTTAATCTTATTCCAAAGATCATGTGAAAAATTGTTGTCTTAATCATTGGGTCTTAGCAATTGGGTGGCTCATAACTTTCACATGGATAACTGCAGATCATAGTTTGTGCATGACAATTTTACATGATACACATACATATCGATTTGATCGTTGGGAGCTTTATTGTGTGTGAAAACGGGAAAGACAGTGACCGTCTGCGGTTTAGACCACCTACTTCTGGGCCGTAAAATCAGATTTACTAATTTTTAATTACTATTTAAATTCGTGCAATTATTAAGCACTTACACCGCAAGAGTGTACAAAATATAACTAAAACAGCTGAAATAGAATAAATAATATGCAGAAGGCGGTAAGAAGAAAAATCACATTGAAATGAAAATTCTACACTTGAGTGTATCTGCATTTTATTTTTAATATATATATATATATATTTGAAAAATGCCACTAAGAAAAAAAAAAAAAAACCAACAGATTAGGATGAGGAAGTATCCACCAATCGTAAGAGCAAGAGAAGAGAAATATGCGTCCCATCCCATCCACTCCACCAACAACAATTCCAATTGTTAACCATTTGTACACTTCCTCTTGTTTTGGTGCTCAAATTGATATTTCATATAAATTATATATTATAAAATTGCATTAACAAGCACTAATAAATAAGCCTCTATTCTCCTTATCGTCATCGACACGCTGAATTATGTAGATGGGGTAGCATGAGCTGGACCCACGGCTAAGTTTCTTAGCAAATGGCTCGAACCCACGTCCACATGACCTGACCCAAATGGCTAATCAGCCGTGGTCCAAGTCATATCATTCTCAAAAATCCAGTGGCAAACCTCGATCTTCCCAGGACCCGAACCCAAAGCCAAGAAGGCTCCGTGGTTCGGGCTCCAAGCTGAGGTATCCAAGTGACAGATGGCAACCCCATGATTGATCTTGGCTTTCGTGTTAGCATCCAAGATATCGGCTTCATACACGCGAACTTTAGGAACAGAGTGGCAGTAATAAAGCAGGTAAGGAAACAAACTCTGATGACAAGAAACTGATTTAGTGACTTTACCACCGTTGATTCCTTTGACGGATCCGATCATTATCTTCTTCTTTGACCCATTCACATTCTCGGTTGTACGGACCACCACATTGCGGCCCAAAACGGATGTGGCAAAGTCGATCATGTCTTCCACTGAGCCAACGCACCGTTTGGTCTCGCCAGCACTCGGCGCCCTCTCGCAGTCGCCCAACGCCTCTTTAATTATACTCTCCATCGACGAATTATCACCAGCGTGGAATATTTCCTTCATGTCCTTAATTTTAGAACTGGAAAAGGGCAATTTCGAGACAATAGTGCGGGGCAGAAACGACCTTTTGGGCATTTTATCTTGAATGTCAGGCATTGCCATCACGCTCCCTTTCTTCAGCACGGACTCTCTAAAGAATTTGCCCGGCTCCACCCACCTATTCAGCAAACTGCCACTCGGTTTCTTTATTTTTCCACCACCAGAACTGTCATTATTATACTTCGCAAAAGTGACGCCGTTTTTAGCATAGTCTTTGAAGGTGTTGTTAACTCCGTACATCTTGAAACCTACGGCCTGCCCGCGGGCTGCCTCACCATATCCTTTGAACACGTCCGTACCTTCGTTGAAAGAATTCCCGTAATTTGCGAAATTGACCTTACCAGATTTTGAATCCTTGCCGTATGACTGAAACGAATCATCACCAACATTGGCTTGGTCTCTGTAATTAGAGAAGCTTTCAACGGCGGCATTGCCACCGGCGCCGTAGTTATTAAACCTATTGTTCGGAACGTTTTCATCTTCTCCGTAGGAAGTGAAACTGTCATTAGCCCCATTAGCCCCCTCGCCGTAATTCGAAAAACCCGAGCCAATCACATTCGAATCTTTACCGTAACCCGCAAACACATTCGGGGCTCCGTTTGCGTTCTTCCCGTAGTTCGCGAACTCCTCGCTGCCGGAGTTAGTCTTCTCGGTGTAGGCAGTGAACGAGTGGGCCCGACCGTTGCCTTCCGACGCGTAACTGGTGAATCGGAGATTCGGAACATTGACTTCCTCGTTGTAGTTCGTGAAGCTACCGGCGCCACCCGATGCGCCGGCGCCGTAGGTATTGAAGCTCTGGTCGGCGACGTTGGAGCCAGGGGCATAGTTGGAAAATTTATCGTGGTGGCCGACGGCGTCACGGCTGTAACGACGGAAGGAGTCGACGGGGAGATTATCGCCGTCGGAGTAATTCTTGAAGGAGTCGGCGCCGCCGACTCGACTGGTGCCGTAATTGGTGAAGTTCTTGTTGAGGTAACTGGCGAAGTTGGAGTCGGTGTCGTGTTTTTCAAGACTGTTGGATAAATCGGGGAAACAAAAGAGTTCGGCGGAGGAGCAAAAGGACGGGAGGACCGAAGAGAGAGCATTTTGGGCGGCGAGTTTTGCGAAACTCGCCGAGTCCACTGCGTTCAAGGGAGAGGCCTTTGAGAGGAGAAAATGAGATTTTGGTAAATTGTTGCGGATCTCTTTGTCCCAGTATCGAATCAGGTGAGCTTTTGGAGTGAATGGATTCTGTTTCATATCAATGCCGTCTGAAATCTCGGTACCGCCCAAATAATTAACCTGCATTGCGCATATGAAAAAATTTAAAAAAAAAAAATCATTGAAAACATAATAACAATAATAATAACATGAAGATAATGCGAAGGAAGAAAGTCCATAAATAACAAATGTGGTGTTTGATTGGAAGTGAATGCTTACATGATTAAGAAAACAGAGGGATAAGAGGAGGGGGAGGAAGTGAGGAGAAGACAGGAGGTGAAGCATTATTGTTTTACAAGAGAGAGGGAGAGAGAATGTTGGCGTGCTTGTTGGTCTTGTAGATAGAAAAAATTTATAGCGAGACTGAGACCTCACTGCTCACAGCTCACTGCTTTTAATTTAAGATGGGGGACTTCGGTTTTCAACGTGATTAGAGAAAGCTTTGCTGGCAAAACGCCTATTTGATGATAGCTCCATTTGATTTTAAAATCTTACAAAAATGACATTTGAGTAAAAATAAATGCAATAAAATAAGTTTCATACTTAATAAGTTAGCTAATAGTCATATTCGACCCCCAGCCAAAAAAAAAAACACGACATCAGCTAGTGAATAGTCTATACAGAATTATTAATGATATTTAACGGATAAATTAGGTCAATTTATCTTTAGACCTTGTAAGTAGTCGATGCAGAATTATTTGCCCAGTGTTGGAAAAAAAAAGAAGGAACATTGAATTTTAAGCCATGTCATTAATATTTCCAGTTATTTTGACATTTTTTTAATTGAAATGAAAAAAAAAAAGGATTGGAATTCAAAACTAAAAATCATTAATACAGTAAAGTCTTGTAAAGCAACCACATCCCATGTGCCCAAGCATGACTCGAAGAAAAACATATTTCCCTTCTTCAAAGCGAGCTCTGACTCTGTAGTAAAAGGAGCGTTCCTAAATGACGTGGAGTGCGTAAAAGCGAAAGACATTTTCAGTCCAGCGTAAATTGACAGGTAATTTTTCAGAGCCGCGTCTTTCGTACTCGTTTGCCTCGTGGCACGCATCGAATGGAGGATATATACATTTAGTCTCTTTTAAAAATCGATTCAGACGCGTTTAGCCGCTAATAATTTTTTCTTTTCGTTTTATTTTGAGGAAGAAGAAGTTGGTGGATCCTTTTCGTGAACCCTCTTTTCAATATGCATTATTAGTGTGATTAACATTATCTGCATGCGTTCAGGAATATGACAAGATTCATGAAAACGACATTTATTTTGTACAATTAGAAATTCCAGCTGATGAATCAAAGCATAATAAATTATCCCACCTTGTTATTTTTCGACCCACGCCTACGAGCGCGATTCGTCGTGGTTCAATTTCCAGAAGATTTGTTTGGGTTTGTTCAATGTTGGTAACAGTTGATTTAGAGACAAATCCTTTTTCATCCAAATAATTCTTTCAAAATTGCGTGAATAAACTGTTTATTTACTCTTTCTAGATCAAAAGCAGTTTACTTTTTTTTTCTTTTGTCTTTAATCTTCATTGTAAAACTTGAAACTTGCCCCGAGTAATAGTGAAGCTTGCTATATATTATAATCATTCAAGTAATATTAATGTAACATCTTTCAAAAAAAAAAAATGTAACAATATTGTGCTTTATTATAGATACATGCATAAACATTAAGGTAATCAAGGAATGGTGGGGGAGAGTACCATCATTTTGTCCTTTTCCTTGAATGTAGTTCAATTGATAGTGAATGCGTTTTGTACATGTAATCACCCGAATTCAAGTATTAATAAGAGGTGAGTGTTGATGTTAGAAAATATGGGTAAACGAGTCATTTATTTAATATTTTTTATTAAAATATAAAACATAAATTTATAATAAGCGTAAATATATAAAAAAATAAAAAAATACAAGAAAAATATCTTATTATTTTTTATTTACACCCAAACTTTTTTTTTTTAGTGCATGATAAAATTTTAATTATGTTTTTTTGCCAAACGTAATATTTTTGGTTTGAATTCAAAAAATAGTTATTAATTATAAGTCTATTTGAATTCAAAAAGTTATGGTAAATTTATTTAATTTCATAACTCATGTAACTTCTATATATGCAAATCTACGTAATTGTGAAATTACTTCAAAAAGAAGAGGAAAATAAAGAAACCCTAGCAAGAAAGGACTCGAGGAGGCAACGGGCTCTTGTTTTGTGAATTAAGAGGATTTTCTGTTCTTTGTGACTTTCTTCCGACTATTAACGACTAGGGGTGGGCATCGGTTCGGTTCGGTTCGGTTTCAGAATAAATTTTCGGTTTCGGATCGGTTCGGATCTAAAATTTAAAAAAACCGTTCGGTTTTTTAAAAAAAAAAAACCGAATCAAAACCGATAGGTCGGTTTCGGTTCGGTTTCGGTTTTCGGTTTCGGATCGGTTTCGGTTCTCTTAACAGTTTTATTTAAGTAATCGATTTTTCGGTTCATCTTAACGGTTTGGTTTTCGGTTCGATTTTTCAAATCATTTTCTATTTCAAAGTTCAAACCATGGACAATAATTTCCTCATTTTCAATAACTATATAATATATTCAAAGTATGTACAATCGACGATTTTAACAATTAAGTAGTAATTTCATCAATTACTACTACGTTATTAAAATATGTCATAATCTATTAATGCCACCACCAAATCATTCATCATCATTACCAAATTAATTTAATAGAATTCATAAGACAAGTCCATGACAACATTAAAAACACATTCCGACAAGGACACAAAACAAAATAAAAGACCGTCAAATGCCCAACAACATCCGGGCAATATCCAAGACAACATCTATAACCATAAGAAACAATTACAACATAAAAATTAAAAACCAATTATAAGAAATGTCATTGCTTTGCTCCTCTTTTCTATTAACTTCTTCCAATTTTAATAACTTCCGACATCCACACTTCTTAACTTCAATCTATACAAATAAAATTGAAATGAGTAAAATAACGATAAATATAAATATAAAAACAACATATCAAATTCATATAAATGATACCTTTTATTGAAATGATCGAAGTAAACATCACCCAATCACCAATTGGTCTTTTGCTGCTTGTGATTGTTGTGCTACCATTGGTCTCACAAATTCTACAAAGAAATAAAACAAATATATGAAAAACATTATTTATAATATTGAATATTATAAATAAATTATCAAAAGTCAACAAAATCATGTTATTACCTGCTTCAACAAGTTCATAAAATTTAGTTTCTTCTTCTATTGGCTCTATTATGCGATCTCCCAAAAGAGTTGATCGAAGCCAATTTTGAGTACAAATCAAGGACTCAACTGTTTTAGGAGTTAAAGAACTCCTAAATGGGTCGAGAATGCGACCCCCAGTGCTAAATGCTGACTCGGAAGCAACGGTAGAAACTGGAATTGCCAAAATATCTTTGGCAATCTGAGACAAGATTGGATACCTATGCCAATTCAAACTCCACCACTTCAAAATATCAAAGCTGTCATTCATCATCTCTGTTTTATCCAACAAGTATCTTTCAACCTCATTTTGCCCACTGCATCCATCTTGTGTACTTGCTTTCATCTTTTTATATTGTGCAAAAGGATCAAGAGAAATTGAGCCAGCACACTCACTAATCCCACTAGTCTGAACCATGCAACTAGTCTTAGCAGCACTGTTTGGATTGCCTGAATTGTAACTTTGATAAAGCTTCATCAACAACTCTTTAAGCCTATTACACAACTCCTCAACCTTCTTGGTATCATACAAACTACTAAAACACCATGTAACAAAGTCCATTTTACATTGAGGATCAAGTATTGCTGCTAAAATCAACAACATGTTGACCTTCTCCAAATTATCACCCCAATATTTGACAAACTTTGTTATCATAGGTTTAACCATGTAGCTTAACAAAATATCATCACTATCATTAAGAGACTTCAAATGAATTTGAACTTTCCACATCTCATTCAAATAATTATTCGCAGTCACAAATTTAGAACTACTAAATTTCAAGGTCACTTCATAAAAGATTGATAGAAATTTAACTAACCTTCTTGCATTCTCCCAATCATCTTCCATTGGTGGCCCCACCTTATATTTTTCGTTCTCGTTCTCATCCTCTCCGCCACCTCCGAACCAATTAACATAGTGCCCATCTTCGTCCTTTAATCTATCAAATGCTTTTTCAAATTTCAATGCGGATCTTAACATCAAGAATGTTGAATTCCACCTAGTCGGCACATCTAACACCATAAACCCATTATATGAGATTTTTTCCGCATCAACACAAGCTTTGAATTTTTGCAACCTCGATGGGGAAGATCTAACATATCTCACTGCATTGCGAATACTATCTATTGAAGTTTTTATCACATCCAACCCATCCTTCACAATCAAATTTATTATGTGTGCTGAACATCTCACATGTAAATATGAACCATTTAAAACCAATGAATCTCGACTCCAATTTCCTAACTTCTTCTTCAAATAATTGATTGCTTTTTCATTAGCACTTGCATTGTCCACAGTAATCGTGAACAAACTTTCAATACCCCAATCAATCATACACTTCTCAATAAGCTTCTCAATAGCCTCTCCTTTATGATTCGAAATGGGTGCAAAACTAAGTATTCTCTTATGCAACTCCCATTTTTTGTCAATAAAATGGGCTGTTATCACCATGTAATTACACATTTGTATTGAAGTCCAAGTATCTGTAGTGATACATACCCTTTGACAATTTGCAGTGAACATATTTTTCAACATTTTCTTTTCATTCTCATATAATTGAAGAATATCCCTTGTAATTGTTATCCGCGACGGCATATCAAACTTTGGGCAACAAGTAGTCATAAACTCTAAAAAACCCTCAGCTTCAACAAATTTAAAAGGCAACTCATCTTTAATAATCATCTTTACAAGTGCCTTCCTACAAGCTTCTTTACTAAAACCCACAGAAACAAACTTAGCATTGCCAACACCATTTTCACGAGCTAAAGTACACTGACTTTCATCCTCTTTAGGCTTTACTTTTTTATACACAGGACACCTTTGTAACAAATGAGTTCTTAAACTAGAAGTTCCTTTAATACTTTCACATACATACTGCTTCTTACAATAGTTACACTTCGCTTTTTTTCCTCCAGGTAGCTTTGAAAACGATTGCCAAACATCTGATCTTAAACGTCTACCTCCTTTTTCATTCTCCACACCCTCATTAAAATCATCCTTCATAATTTCCTCTACAATATTATTATTTTCTTCCATCCTGTATAAAAGGCCTATATAATCAGTGTATAATCAAATGAAAATAAAATAATTTACAAATTTGTATTTAAAAAAAAAGGCAAGAATTTGGACTAAAATGAAATCATAATAGAATTCTTATATGTAAATATATCTTAAATATTGAGCCATACTAACATTTCATAAAACAAGAGGATTCGTATGATATTTTCCCATCATCATCTTCAACCTTTTGTTATCTTTCTCAGCCTTCACCCAGCGCGCAGCCTGGAGCCCTAAAGCATGATCTAATGATCTACGTAAAAATTAAAAAATACAGAAACAAAGACAAAGACCCATTAAAAAAAACATGAAATAAAAGCAAATCTAAGAACGGAGAGTCATTTTAAAAAAAACCCATTTAAAAAAACTTAATAATTTAATTTATTACCGACTAATTAGCTAGCAAATTAGAGTGCGATCACCAAAATAAATTAATTTCATATTCCGCTTGGATCACTAGTTTGATTCTTCAGTGAAGATGCTTGGGATTTTTTTCATCGAAAGAAATTTTCACTTTGAACAATGAACGTGAGAGAAAATGTTTAAGTTAAACAGTTAAACTTATGTATTTATATATTATATAAAAATTACAAAAATACCATCGGTTCGGTTCGGTTCGGATTTTATAATTTTTAATCCGAAAACCGAACCGAACCGAACCGTTCGGTTCGGTATTTATAAATTCGGATTTTTATACTAAAAAAAACCGAACCGAAACCGAAAAAAACCGAACCAAACCGAATTTTTTTCGGTTCCGGTTCGGTTTTGCCCACCCCTATTAACGACTATGACATAACCTTCTTATTATTATATGCTTCCTCATGAACGACTAGAAAAGTACAAAATTTTTATATCATGTTGATTAATGCATGAAAATTCAACACAGAGGAATTGAAGTCGGAAATGGGGCGGTTAAGAGAATGAGCTAGGCCTATACAAACATATATGGGCTTGGGTTATACAACATGTAACTATAGTTATACAACATGATAATAAAACAACCTAAGAGCCTGGACAGGACAGCAATGCTTGTATTGAGTGTGTGTATCAGTATATGATTAAAAAGGCTGCTTGCTGCTGTGTTTTAGGTCTTACCCATTCGACTTCGTCCATTTTGGCTCCATTGTCTCTTAGAACCCACTCAAACAGTACATATTTATCAGTAGCCCAAAGAACATTTTTTATATCCCTTTTCTCTACGAGCGCGGACACTACAACAATTTATTTTGAGGGAAGCATTTACTCCATAAATACCGTTAATTTTAACAGTTAACTACATTAACTTAACAAAGTGTAAATATAATTAACCCTTGATGAAAACTATTTATTCTTTTTTCGTCTATCAATTTTCTCTGTCTTCTTCGTTCTTTATCTTTGTTTTTTTTCTTGGTTCTCGATTCTTCTTCGCCTTCTTTAATCTTCTTCTTCTTCTTCTTATTTCTTTACTGTTCCTCTATAGCAGCAGAAGCAGGTAATAGGCAACAGGCGACGGCAGCAACAATGGCTACAGGGTTGAAGCGATATGCTCCCAGATTTTGTTCGCACGACGCTTCACGTCGGCTGCTACCTTCTCTTTTCTCATTCTTCTCTTCTATTCCAATCCTCTAAAAATGTTGTCCAATTCTTCCAAAGTCCTTGTTTCTGTAAAATCCATATAAAATTTCTCTTTTCTGATATTGAAAAAATTTCTAAATCTTTGGCTGGTGGGTTATAATTTGGGTAAAGTTTATGTAGAGCTTTGATCGATCTATACTCGTCAGATCAAAGGCTCTGCCCAAGAACTTGACTAAGAACAGAACAAGTTGCACAACCAGAACTTAATCTGATTTTAATTAGAACTTAAAACTAACAAGACCCAACCAAGCAAGAAAGTGATTCAAGAAGAAGAACAAGGACTAACTCAGAAAATAATCACACACACAAAGAACAAGAAAGGTAACGTGGTTTAGTCTGTTGAGAGACCTACGTCCACAAGTGAAACATCAAAGCTGTTTTCCATTGATTTGTGAAGAATATTACAAGTATTCACAGAGAATATTTTCAGTACAAGAAACTCCCTCTCTCACTGAATACCTCTCTCTTCTCGAATACTCTCCTCGCCACTCTATGCTTGCTTAATCCAGCTCTTTTAACCAGCTGGAATTAACAACCTTGATTCCCAGAACGCACAGCTTTCTTCCACATGTCCAGGCCGTTAGAATCAATTGAACGAACCAAGCTCCCACACATGACTTGCACATGATGCTCTGTTAAATTCGTTATGAACAAAACTAAGCTTTTATTACTGTTTTACTTAAGTGAGTCACGAGCTTGCACACGTGACTTCATAACGAATTAACCAGTATCTCCTTAAACGCTGTCGTTCTTAACCCTAAAGAGTTTGCATTCATTTACTTTACATTTCTCAACCTTGAATTAAACACCAATTCCAGCTAAGCTCAAACATTTGCTGAACTTAGCTACTGAAACCACCTTAGTCAGAACGTCTGAGGGATTATCATCAGTGTGAATTTTAACCATCCTGATCACCCCTTTAGAAACTTTATTTCTTATAAAATGGGGTTTGATAATTATATGCTTGGTCTTCTCATGGTGTGCTAGGTTCTTACAGAGATGCAGGGCTCTTGAGCTGTCGCAAGAGATTGAGACTACCTCTTGGCTTAGTCCAAGTTCACCCAGGAGACCCTTTAGGCATACAGCTTCCTTGACTGACTAAGTTGCTACAGTATACTCGGCTTCTGTAGTTGAGAGAGCCACTACACGCTGCAGGCTGGCCTTCCAAGTTATCAGGGATCTATTTAAGAAAAACATGTAGCCTGTAAGTGATCTTCTCCTATCCAGATCTCCAGCAAAATCTGAATCAACAGATCCCCATAAGCCAGTTCCCTCAGCATTTCTTCTTCCATATACTAGTCCAAGGCTAAGAGTGCCTCTGATATACCTCATGATCCACTTCACCCCTTTCCAATGCTCTATGCCTGGTGATGCCATGTATCGACTCACAATACTCACAGCATGTGAGATGTCTGGTCTTGTCAATACCATGATATACATTAAGCAACCTACAACATTAGCATATGGTAAGTTTCTCATTTCTTCATTCTCCTCTTCTGTACTGGGTAGAGGTGGGCAAAATCGGGTTCGGGTCGGGTTCGGGTCAACCCGATCGAGTTTCGGGTTATTCGGGTTAGAGAAAAATCAACCCGAATTGTTGACCCGATTCAATCCGACCCGAACTCAATTCGGGTCGGGTCGGGTCGGGTCAATAATTCGGGTCATTTCGGGTCGAGTCGGGTCAATTCGGGTCGGTTCGGGTCAAATTCGGTTAATGCAATTTTGAGCTCTTTTTTTCCTATTTTTAAAGTTTTTAAGTGGTTTTAAGATTTTTTTTTAATTGTAGTTCTTTTTACTAATTTTCAACCAAAAAAAAAGAAAAGAAAATGTTATGAAATCAAATAAATAAAGTTAAAACTCTGGAATAGGATTATAATTATAAAATATATAATTATAATGCACATAATCACACAACACATTATAATTATAAAATATATGTAACATAATACTTAATTTCAATATTTAATCTACCTAATGTCTTAATTTATTCATAAAAAAATCAATTGTTAATTGTTGTTAACAATTATCAATTAACATTATTTCAATTATTAATAACTAAATTTTTTTTTGTTATTTATTAACAATAAATAAAAATTTATTCATAACAAAATCATAAATGCACCAATTTTCTTGATTTTATTTCTAATATTTATAAATACATAATTACAACAATCAAATAATAACTAATTACATAATAACCAATTAAGCATATATAATCATATAGTATATATATTCCATGAAAGTTATGACTTATTAAGCTTGAAAGTTGAAGTTTTAAAATTAGGTTTGGGTGGGGAGAAAAAAAAATTTTTTCTTTTGGTGACCCGATCGGGTATTCGGATCGGGTCGGGTTTGACCCGACTCGAACACAACCCGATCGGGTTTGCAATTTATAACTCGATCGGGTTTGCAATTTATAACCCGATCGGGTTTCAACACCAACCCGACCCGACCCGAACCCGAATTTTTTGGGGTCGGGTCGGGTAAAATGCCCACCCCTAGTACTGGGACAGTTAAGCTTGTTGAGTTTGAAATGAGCTGCCAATGGAAGCTGAACTGGCTTAGAATCTAGCATGTCAAAGGTTTTTAGCACCTTTTTTAGATATTTCTCCTGTGTCAAAAATATTAAACCTTCTCTTCTGTTTCTGATGATTTCAACTCCCAAAATCTTCTTTACACAACTCAGGTCCTTCATGTCAAAAACAGAACTGAGAAGTTATTTGAGAGCCTCAATTTCAGCTCTTTCCTTACAAGCAATGAACATATCATCTACAAGAGAATAGATATGACGATTCAATCCCTTATAATAGACACAACAATCATAACTGCATCTTTTGAACTCATGAGTGATCATGAACTCATCAAATTTAAGGTACCACTGCCTTGGGGACTGCTTAAGTCCATAGAGAGACTTCTTGAGCAAGCAGACATAGTCATTCTTCCTTGGGGCTTTATACCCTTCAGGTTGGGTCATAAAGATCTGTTCTTGTAGCTCTCTATGTAGGAAAGCAGTCTTAACATTCAGTTGTTCCAATTCCAAATCATGTTCTGCTGTTATGGCAAGTAGAACTCTGATTGAAGAATGTCTTACAACTGTGAAAATACTTCTTTAAAATCTACCCCCTCCCTTTGAATATATCCCTTAGCAACCAGTCTAGCCTTAAGCCTTCTTGGTTCATTGGCTGTGAGCCCTTCCTTGACTTTGAAAATCCACTTGCATCCTACAATCTTCTTATCCTTTGGTTTCCTCACCAATTCCCAAGTACAGTTCTTATACAGGGAATTCATTTCTTCATCAATTGCCTTCTGCCAATCTTTCTTATTTTGACATTTTATTGCTTCCTCATAGCTCTTTGGTTCTTCAACATCAATCTTATGGGCAGAGTGTAGAGCATAAGAAATTAAGTCAGCATAACCATACCTCTTGGGAGCTCTTATCTTCCTTTTCTGTCTGTCCCTGACCAGTTGATAATCCTGAGTCTGAATATGAGCTGTATCTTCATCTTGAGATAGCTGACTACATTCAACCTCACCACCAGTGTCATCTAAGGCTAGTATTTCTTCTGAGTTAATTTTTCTGGATGACTCCACCTCAAACTGATTACTGCCAGGTTGATTTGATCTCTGATATTTGTCTATGTGTAACTTGTCAACCTCCTCCCCTTCATTGAACACAACATCTCTGCTGATTATGCATCTAGGTGGAGTCAACTCTGTACACCAGAGTTTGTACCCTTTGACTCCATCTGGATAACCAATAAAGACACCCTTTAAAGCTCTTGTTGTCAACTTGCCCTGATTGACATGAGCATATGCCTGACAGCCAAACACGTTTAGATGTGCATAGCTAGGTACTTGACCAGTCCACATCTCGAGAGGGGTTTTAAAATTAATTGCAGTGGAGGGACTCAAATTTACCAAATAACAGGCTGTGCTGAGAGTTTCAGCCCACAGGTTCTTTGGTAGTTTTGCTTGGATCATCATACATCTCATCTTATTCATGAGTGTTCTATTCATCCTCTCAGCTAAGCCATTTTGCTGAGGTGTTAACCTCACTGTCCTGTGTCTTGCTATGCCCTCATCTGCATAGAATTTATCAAACACCTTATTGCAGTACTCCAGCCCATTGTCAGTTCTCAGTTTCTTTATCTTCTTCTCTGTTTGATTTTCAACCAGAGCCTTCCATTCTTTAAATTTCTCATACACTTGATCCTTCTGCTTAAAAGTGTACACCCAGACCCTCTTTGAATAATCATCTATAAAGGACATAAAGTATCTAGCTCCTCCTAGAGATATCTCCTGTACTGGTCCCCAAAGGTCAGAGGGAATGTATTCTAGACTGCCCTTAGAGGTGTGCACTGAAGACTTAAAACTTGCTCTGGTGGATTTACCTAGGACACAATCTTCATAGAACACCAAATCTTCAATCTTATCCCCACTTAACAGCCCTTATTTTGAAAGTTCTTTTAACCCTTTGAGACTCATGTGACCAAGTCTCAAATGCCATAGCCTAGTCTTATCTTCACTAGAGCTAGATGACACAGAAACTTCTCATGTTACAGTGGTACCCTCAAGAATATACAAGCCATTTTTCTTTATTCCCTTTAACAGTAATTGAGACCCTTTTAGCACATTAAGAACACCATTTTGGCTTTGACAATACAACCAATCTGATCCATCATTCCTAGTGAGATCAAGTTCCTTTTAAGCTCAGGAACATGTCTTACTTGTTTTAACTCTATAACAGATTCATTATTCATTTTAATCCTCACACTTCTTGTACCAACAGTGTCACATACTGCATTATTTCCTATCATCACTTTACCCCTATTACAGGCTTGATATTCATAAAAATGACTCTTTACAGGACACATGTGAAATGAACAGCCAGAGTCCAAAACCCACTTACCTTCTTGATTTACATCAGAAGCTATCAATACACATGATGACTCATAGCCTTCATCTTCTATCACAACTGCATCTCTACTCTGATTTTTCTTCTATCTTTGTTTAGTTTTCTTTTCAGGGCAATCCTTTTTAAAATGCCCTTCTTTATGACATTCAAAACATTTTAGCACTTTGTTCTTGTTTTTCTGCTTCCCTTGCTTCTTTTTCTTGTCATCCATTCTATCATATTTTCCTTTTATTATCATACCTTCACCAGATTCACCACCAAGACTCCCTTGCTTCTCCTATATCTCTCTTGTATTAAGTGCAGCTTTCACTTCATCCAAAGTAAGTGTTTCCTGCCGTACATTAAGGCATCAGCAAAGTTCTTGTAGGATTCTGGTAAAGAACTTATCAGCAGTAAGGCCTTGCCCTCATCATTAAGGGCTTCATCAATAGTAACCAAGGTGTCACACGCTTGATTAAATTCATCAATGTGTTTATCTAATGAGGATCCTTCAACCATCTTCAGTGTAAACATTCTTTTCTTGATGTAAAGTCTGTTCACAAGAGATTTCTTCATGTACAAGCTTTCCAACTTCTCCATCAAGGCTGTTACAGATGTTTCTTTAGCAACCTCTCTGATCACAGAGTCTGCAAGACTTAAGATAATTATTGCCTTGGCCTTCTTGTCTATGCCAGCCAACTGTTCAGGAGTCTTAGAAGAGGTAGCCATTTTTTCTTCTCTCTTCTCTGCTGATTCCAGTGCATCTCCTAAGCCTTGAATAACCAAGAAAGCTTCAATCTTCATTTTCCACATATTGAAATCATTTCTTCCATCGAATTTCTCCAGATCTACTTTCTGAGTAGCCATACTTGGCTCTTTGTCAAACACCTTGGCTCTGATACTACGTGTAGAGCTTTGATCGATATATACTCGTCAGATCAAAGGCTCTGCCTAAGAACTTGACTAAGAACAGAACAAGCTGCACAACCAGAACTTAATCTGATTTTAATTCAAACTTAAAACTAACCAGACCCAACCAAGCAAGAAAGTGATTCAAGAAGAAGAACAAGGACTAACTCAGAAAACAATCACACACACACAAAGAGCAAGAAAGGTAACGTGGTTCAGTCTGTTGAGAGACCTACGTCCACGAGTGAAACATCAGAGTTGTTTTCCATTGATTTGTGAAGAATATTACAAGTATTCACAGAGAATATTTTCAATACAAGAAAGTCCCTCTCTCACTGAATACCTCTCTCTTCTCGAATACTCTCCTCGCCACTCTATGCTGGCTTAATCCAGCTCTTTTAACCAGTTGGAATTAACAACCTTGATTCCCAGAACGCACAGCTTTCTTCCACGTGTCCAGGCCGTTAGAATCAATTGAACGAACCAAGCTCCTACACATGACTTGCACATGATGCTCTGTTAAATTCGTTATGAAAAAAACCAGCTTTTATTGCCGTTTCACTTAAGTGAGTCACGAGCTTGCACACGTGACTTCATAACGAATTAATCAGCATCTCCTTAAACGTTGTCATTCTCAACCCCAAAGTGTTTGCATTCATTTGCTTTACAGTTTATTTCTGAGAATCACGGTTACCGTTTAGAGAAACAATTGATACCGTGAGTTCCACCTTTGAAGCAAATTTCAGGGAATGATAGAAATTATAAAGATTTACTATTGAAATGTAAAACATATTGGAGATGCCATGGAGGAAGCTGCAGCAGTATGAAGAATCATCAGCGCTAGTTTAAGAGATTTCCTTTTCACGATGGTCGTCATCAAAATCCGATTTTAGCTTTTGACAGTCAAAACTAATGGGAAGATAATGAGATTTGAGGTAAATTAATGTTTTCGTAGCTTTAGGATAGATTAAAGATAGTCACATTGTTAGGGGTGATTTAAAATTTACACATTTTTTATTTAACTCCTGCGCTTTAAGCTTCAACCTATATTTACCAATTAACTCACATCTCAGAATGTTTGCATAACATTAGATAACAAGTTCATGAATAAAGAAACGGGGCGACATCCAAAAAGGCGATAATTTAAGTTTATTGTTGCTTTGGTTCACAAACGGTTACGGTTGGAGCCACGTGGCCTATGATGACTTATCCAGATAACCCAAATGGCTAACCACGTACGTCAGCAATGGTCCAGGTCAAATCATTCTAAAAAATCCAATGACAAACTTCGATCCGTCCTGGCCCTGAACCTAAAGCCATGAAAGCTCCATGAGTTGGGCTCCAAGCAGAAGTATCCAAGTGACAGATGGCGACGCCGTGATTGATTTTGGCCATGGTTTTAGGTTCCAAAATATCAGCTTCATAAACTCGGACTTTTGGAACAGAGTGGCAGTAGTAAAGCAAATATGGGTACAGGCTTTGATGGCATGAGACAGATTTGGTGACTTTACCGCCGTTTATCCCCTTGACCGTTCCGATCAGGATGTCTTGCTTTGACCCCTTAACGTTCTCAGTTGTATGGAGTGCCACATTGTTTGCAAGTACCGACGTGGCAAAGTCAATCATCTCCTCTGCTGAGCCAACGCACCGTTTGGTCTCGCCCTTGCTTGGTGCCCGCTCGCAATCGCTCAAGGCATCCTTAATTATACTCTCCATTGTGGAATTATCACTCGCATGGAATATTTCTTTGAGTTGGTTCACTTTGGAGCTCGTAATAGGCAAGTGGGAAACAATAGAGCGGGGAAGAAACGACCTTCCAGGCATTCTATCTCTAATGTCAGGCATGGGCAGCAAAGTTCCGTTCTTGAGCATAGACTCACGGAAGAACTTCCCCGGCTCCACCCACCTATTTACGGAACTGCCACTACCAGGCTTGGGAACGGGGGTCCTCTCAGTGTAGTTGGCAAAAGTTACGCCGGATTTGGCATAATCTTTAAACTTGATATAAGCTGATCCGTAAGTCTTGAAATCAATTTGATTTTGATGTCCTTTGGCATTCTATCCGTAACGTGTAAAATCGTGGGGACGTGCGGATATAGATGTTCCGTAAGCTGCGAAATTAACCCTCTGGGAGGCTTTGGAATTCTCCGCGTATGTTTTAAAATAATCAGAAGCAATAAAAGTATTCAAATTGTACTCCTTAAAACTCTCAACACCAGCGTTGCCACCAGTTCCATAGCTCTTGAAGAACTCGATTGGGAAAGCCCCATCAGCCCCGTAAGACTTGAACGTATCATTTGCGCCACCACGAGCTGCCTCGCTATAGGATTTAAAGTGGGTCTCTATGACATTTGTGTCGTGTAAATACGCCTTAAACTCATTGCGTGCCCCCTCCCCGTTATTCCCGTAACTCGAGAACGACTCCTTTCCTGAATTGCCCTTGTTAGAGTAAGTGGAGAAAGACTGGGCCCTACGGTTGCCTTGGTTCGAGTAAGTAGCGAACTGGCTGAGACCCAAGTCGTTGTTATCAGGATTGTAAGTGGAGAAATCACCAGCGCCATCAGTAGCGCTGGATCCGTATTTGTCAAACCTTTGATTTATAAATTGACCTTGAGATGAGTAACTGTTGAACTTATCGTTGTGAGAAGTAGATTCACCGCTATATCGGCGGAAGGAGAGGTTAGGGATAGGTTCACCGTCTAAGTAGTTCTTGAACGAGTCGACTCCACCCACTTTTCCGGAACCGTAATTGGTGAAATTCTTGTTGTTGTAAACTGCAAAGTCGGAGTCGGTGTCGTGTTTACTACTCGGGGATAAGTCGGGGAAACAGAAGAGGTTTTGCTGATGAGCAGAAAGATGGGAGGGCTGTGGACAGGGTTCCTTGTTTGGCGAGTTTGGCAAATCTGGACGAATCGACGGCGTTGAGTGGTGACGCTTTTGAGAGAAGAAAGGGTGATTTTGGCAGACTGTTGCGGATGGTTTTTCCCCAGTATCTCATCAGGTAAGCTTTCGGTGTAAATGGGTTTTCTTTGGCCTTCAGGTTATGACCTGCTGCACCAGCTGCCGCTTCTAATCCAACCTGCATTCCAAAAACAAATCTACTATCAGGTTAAACAGCCATCCATCTTATCTAGTCTCTCTCTATATATATAATTATGCCTTTTTCAGTGTTTATTTAAAAATTAAAGTAATTAAATTAATAAGAACGGTAACTGCTTGCACTAACTACGTACACTGATAAACAACAGCACGAGCACGAACAAGATGGAGTGTAGGGAGCCCAGGGACTTAAGTTGTTGATGCATTGTGAATGACTTTGTTCTTCGTCAAGGGAGCTGAAGAACATTACTGGAATGATTGAATATATATACGTGCAACTTCATGGAGCAAGCAAGGTCGGTGGCGGACCGTGCTCGTAATCAACCTTTTTTTTTTTGTTTGGGCTCCCAGCTGGCCAAGCTCACTAATAGACGAGTTAGCTCCATAAATTTGAATATCTCTGGCTCTGCCTCCTGCATTTTGCTATTTTTTTCCATTTCTAAAAAAACCACGTTTTATTAAAATAGTTGTAGTTTACAAATTTTTTTTACTTTACTATATTCTTTTTCGTGGATACTCTAATACAATCTCTTCAGACAAATTAACTTCAATCAATGCAAAATCACGTGCAAAATAATAGGGAAAATAATAAAAATGTTAAATCGTAGCATGGATTCTGACTCATTGAGATGGAGAGGGGATAGAGTACGGCGTATTAGGGCGATATGTTCCCACAGCATACATTTGATAAAATGGGTTTTAAAGTTACAAATTAAGACTAAACTTTTATAATAAAATGATTAAAGAATTGCTTACGGAGATTAATTATTAAGAAGGAGCTATGAGAGACCATGTGAAAGAAGAATAAGTAATACTGTATCTCCAAACTCTGAGATATATTATTATTTTTTAATTACATGGGGTATCTCGTATTACAATTCGTATTATATGATTTCTGGTGATATTTACATCTGCAGTTTCATGATTACGATATAGTCATCAGTTTTAAACCTCTCAAATATTCGAGGCGTCTCATATTGAGAGAAAAATGCCTTCACTCAAACTCGGCGCCCAAGAAAATATAAATTAAAGCAACATGATACGTGCACAGCCTCTCAAATATTCGAGATATACTATAATCCAATTAATAATTTAAAACTTGCACTTGATAATAAACTTTGAAATGAACCAATGCAAAATCACATGTGGACATCAACCTCGAAGAGCAGAAGAATAAAACCTGCATGGGTATTGCATTATGAACAATACATCTTTTCTTTATTTTAAATCAAGGGTTTTGTACTGTTTAAATTTGTTGTTGTAAATCGACAGTTCTATTTGAAAACATAGCTGAAGATTAAATTTTAAATAAATGAATAAAATTATTTGAGAATCCAGATCGATTTCAGCACATGCACTTATATAGCACCATAGATGTTATGAATTCATTGAATTTTGTTTTTTTACTTTTTGATTTTTGGTATTTTGTTGAGGTGAAGCAATTAGATCCATTTCGAGACTTGTTTTTCTACGCTAGTTTCTTCATTCAACTCCAAAACACTATTTAAAGTCTGCAACTGTACTAATAAGTTATAAGATTTATGTGTGATTTTAAAATAAGTTTTCTACTTGAATTTATATTTAATTAATTAAATAGATATAAATTTATAATTTCGGCTAACAAGTTAAAACATCTCATCTGAAGGGCAGCTAGCTGCCTCCTTGTTGCTTACATTATGCGGATGGAAAACGAAAGAGTGTTGTGTTTAACACCCCTTCAAGATCATGACAAAATCCCTCTAATAGTGAAACTACACCTAAGGACAATTTAGTCTGACTAAACAATCTGTTTTTTTCCTATTCAAATTCTCCAGATAAAAAAAAAAGTTCTATAATTTTATTTTTCTAGAAACTCTACAATCATCGACAATGTATTTTTTTTTTTTTAAATCAACATCAATTTAATTGATTTGCACAAACTTATAATAATCTATTTTTCATCCTCCTTATTATTAAATTATTTCAAATACGTGAAGGCTTTTAAGCTAAAATTTTTTTAGTGGTTTTAAATTAAAATATAAAATGTGTTTGTTTAAATTAATTATGGGCATTCAAACTCATCTCACTTGCTTTAATGTAATTTTTTATGGAAAATGGGTTTTATGACTTTATCATGCTATGCGGGTGCCAAAAGCACGAATCCAGATGAAAGCCAGAGCATGAACCCCAAACAGAGGATGGAGCCCATGGCCTGGGGATATTTTGCGGCCTACTTTGAAAGATGGGATCGGACTAACAACATGGGCTTTCAAATTGTTTCTCCGTGCAACTAACAACATGGTGCTCCGCTTAGACTTATTGAAAAAGCACATAGTAATTTTTAATTTTTAATATTGTCCCTAATTATTCCATAAGATTGCCTCTAATAAAGCTCACGATTTCATATACGTTCTGAAAAGTTTCTCTTCAATTTGGACTGAATTTCTGGCTGCGTGAGACGAGATTTTGATATGCCTTGAATCATTTATCAGAATATTTAATTAGTAACTAAAATAATTAGATATTTTTGTAAATTGTTTGTTAAAAGGCCTTAGTAACTCAACGTATAAAATGAATCTGTTTATTGGGTTATTTCAGGTAATCATAGAATAAAAAATACTTCGAGAACCTAGAACTCGCTGAGATAATAGAAATAATATTATTAATTAGAGGTTTCTTAACTCATAAGAGCAAGTATACTAAGAAATTAAAAAAAAAAAAAAAAAACTTAATAAACTCAATCATACTAACCGGTCCCGTTCGCCAAAGCGTCTAATGAAAAACGAAGAACCCAACAGAAACATAAAAGCAAAAGTAAAGAAGTACAAAGTAAATTAAAAAGAAAAAAAAGGAAAAAAAAGCACAAAGTAAAAGAAGAAGAAGAATACTGATAAAGAAGATGCCGCTTTACAGAGTAAAAGAAGAAGAAGAAGAGTACATGATAAAAAAAAGATGAAAGCAGAGCAGAGTCAAAAAGAACACATGCAAAATTGTTGATGCCACTTTATAAATAGGACATGAAAGCCTTTTTTTTTTTTTTTTTTTTTTTGGGGTAATACAGAAAGATTCAAATTTATCAACTCAAATAGTCAAATTATGTATATTTGCCGTTGTTTTTTCGACGAGTTTTAGCCGCTAATATTTTCAGTTTTATGCTTGTGATAGAGCTCTTAGATCTAAGAGAGAAAAGAAAAGGAAAAAAAAAAAAATCTTTTAGTTCCTTTCTTTGATTTTTCTTTACTTGATTAACATTTGATGCAACAACGATGATAGGTGATCCATCAAGTGGGGTTAAAAAATCACGTTTTTTATTTACCAATACTTGTTTTAAATTAATGACATACAATGTTTAATGTTTCAGCAGAAAGAGAATATGATTTTGTTTCTCATTAATTTATTGGTTATTTCTTTCATCAGTGCCAGAAGTTTGTCTTCTTGACGTCAATATTGCAAAGACATGACGAGAGTGATCAAAGCATTCATAACATTCTGTCTCCAATCTCTGAATTACATGAAGGCAAATGAGCCATTAATGATTAAACTTGGCAAAAACTTACATAATTACTTGATAAAGTGCATGGTATTATTGTTTATAATTTCCTTCTCCACATATTAATAAATATGACAAAAAGTTCAGTTAATTTAACGGATTAATATCGCCTTTAATCGGTATCGTTATAACCATGCCTACTGTATAATTAATAATGGTTCCATAATATTTTGCGTAAATTTCTGACGAATGATTAAAACAATAAATAATTGCAGAAACTAATGGGGATGAATCAGCAGCCTCTTAAAAATATGCTTATATTTCACTAATTTCAATCAGTTAATAACCTTTAGACTCATTGCTAAATCGATGGTCAAGATTTATTGTATTAATACTAATAGTTTTTTCAACTCTCATGGACCACATCCATCGTGCCTTCTCATCTCCTGCCTCACTCTTTAAGTTCTCTTTCCATCTCACTTCTTTTCACTCATTTTCTCAGATCTTTAATGTACAATCTTTTACTTTCAACTTACAAGAAAAAAATTAACCATTTTAATTTCTTCCTGAATTACCACTTTTGCTACTCTCTCTTCCGTCCTCTAAATCATAAAACCTGGGTTTATAAATGGGGTCTCTATTAGGTTCCCAGAAATAACATAATGATCATCGTTATTATCCTCGGATTCGAACTTTGTTTATTTATCATCGTCTTCTTTGTTGTCATTTTTGTTATTGTGGTGAAAGAATGGACTAGAAGGACCAAAGTTGAAATCAGTGAGATGAAGACCATAATATTTGGATTGAAAGAGTTGAGTCTTGGTACCTCTAATTTGTACACCATGGAACCATGAATATGAAAATGTGGGTGGTAATGAAGAAAAGTGAATAAACTATAAATAAGGGTGAGATGAAGTAAATAATTGAGACCCGGAGAAAAGAAGAGAAGAGCCGTGACGAGAGAATGGTGGGAGAGTCGATGGGGAGAGAGAAAAAAACATTAACAAATTTTTAGTGTTAGTGTCAATAAATCTCAACCATTGATTAGCTACAAATTTAAAAATTATTAGTTGATGTGAAAATAAAGATAGTTTTAAGAGGCTGCTGATCCGCTCCCAAAACTAATTAAATTAGGAATGTTCTTTGAGATCGCAATTAGTGTGCGATAACAAAAATATTAAGTTATCACTGTTCTATGAAGATTGATGTATTATATATAATATATTAAAATATAATTGAAAAACAAAATGTATCGTAATCTCCCTTTCAACCCCCGCCCACCAATTAAGAGAATCAAATCATATATGCCTTCTCACCGGTGGTGCTTTGCTTTTCTCTTTTCCAAAGGCAACGGACCACATTTCATATATATATATAATTTAAACCATGTGGGAAGAACAAGAAGTAAAAAGGTTCACTCTTTGCTGCCGGACACGCTAAAAGATAATTCTTGTCTTAATAATTAGATCCAGAACAGAATGCTCATATTTAGACCCATTGATTATTGAAATAGAGATTTTGTATAAGCAAAATATATATATTGTTATGAAATTGGAGATAATGGATATTATTATGTTAACAATTATTTGATGATGATTTCTAAGTAAGAAATATTCAAATGGAGATTGAAGAAAATAAGAAAAACAACTTGAACAAGGAATTGAAGTGTAGAGATTTTCAAAGGAAATTAATAGCAAAGGAAGATAAGTTTATTTCCAAGTACTCATTTTGTTCACAAATTACATCTATATATAGTGAAAATATTAGTGGAGTGGGTGATAATATATATCTATAAAATCATAATGGTGAATCCATTAATCATAATGGCAAACCCATTAATCACAAGTGGAGCTTCCATTTTCTTGGTGGAATCCACAATAATTATCAATAATTCACAATACTCCTCCTTGGATATCCACCACTTAATGGATCATATGATAACATTGGATGTACTTTTAAACTGCCTCGTTAAAAACCTTTGCCAGTAAAAACCCAATGGGAAAACCTGGTCAAAAGGAAAAAAAGTCTGGGTGTACATATGTCAAATTCCACTCCATATGAGTGCTTTCCTCACGATGGCGTATTATTCGATAGTTTATTGAGCGGCATGCCAATGCCATATATTATTTTCTCAAATGTAGATGTAGGTAGAGCTTTAGTAAATAGGTCATTAAATTATCATGGGCGTGTCTGTTTGATATCAATCTTCTTGTTACATTGGAGCTCATGAGTGTAGAAGAATTTTGGTGAAATATGCTTTATTCTGTCCCCTTTAATGTATCCTCCTAAGTTGAGCTATACGTACGGCGTATCTTCATATATCCTGTTGGGATATACTGAACTTGAAGATATTCTACGTACTTTGAATATGATGGATTACAGGATCGCAACCATATGCATTCTCATTGGCTTCATGTAGTGCAAGAATTTGAGAATGGTTGGAGGATGTTACGAGAGTCTGTTTGTAGACTTCGAAATGCGAAATTGTTTCAAACATATCCCATTTGTGAACGAGCTTTATGGGGATCAGATAAATAACCTGCATCAGCATAACCAACAAGATCTAGATTTTTCGTTAGTTCATTAGAATAAAATAAACCTAAATCAATTGTTCCTCGAAGATAGCGAAAAATGTGTTTGACACAATTCCAATGTCTTCTAGTTGGTTCAAAGCTAAATCGAATCAACAGATTAACAGAAAATGCTATGTTTGGTCTAGAACATTGTGTTAAATATATCAGAGCACCAATTATATTTAGATATGGTACTTCAGGACCAAGTATCTATTCATCATCTTCTTTAGGACGGAATTGATCCTTTTTAGGATCAAGAGACTGAACTACCATTGCGGTACTCAATGGGTAAGCTTTATCCATGTTGAAACGTTTCAAAATTTTCTCGTATAAGTTGGTGATGGATAAATATACCATTAGTGCCGGAGACAATACCTAGTTTTCCCAAATTTTCATTTCAAATTCATTTTCAAGCATTCAGCAGTCTTTTGGAGCTCTTCATGAGTTCCTATTAAATTCAAATCGTCAACATAGACTGCGACAATAGCAATTTCAGATTTTGATTGCTTGATAAAAACACATGGACAGATAGGATCATTAACGTATCCTATTTTTATCAAGTATTCACTGAGGCGATTATACCACATGCGTCCAGATTGTTTTAATCCATATAAAGATTTTTGTAGCTTTATTGAATACAAGCCACGATGTGATGATTGATAAGATTACGGCATTTTAAATCCTTGAGGATTTTCATATATATATCTGTATCAAGTGACCCGTATAAATAAGTCACCACATCCATGAGACGTATCAAGTTTTTACGATCTGACCAAACCAATTAAAAATCGAAGCGTAATTGCACATGGAGAATATGTCTCATTATAATCAATACCAGGTCTCTGTGAAAAGCCTTGTGCAACAAGTCGTGCTTTATACCTTACAACATCATCATTTTCATTACGTTTCCGTACAAATACCCATTTGTACCCAACAGGTTTGACATCCTTAGGTGTTTGGACTATAGGTCCGAATACTTCACGTTTGGCTAAAGAAGTCAACTCTGCCTGGATTGCTTCTTTCCATTTAAGCCAATCATGCCTCAGTCTACATTCATCAATAGTTTGCGGATCATGATCATTTATAATATCAGTAGCTACTGTAAACGCAAACACATCATTGATGATAATATTACCATGAGTATGATCAACAGAAATCTCATGAGTATTATCAACAGAAATCTCACTATTTCTGGATTCATGTGCCTTTTCAAGGCTTTGTTCTTCATGAAGAGTTTGTGTATTATCAGGCCTTTTAGTCTTTTCAGAGACTAATTGTTTTTCTGAAGCAATTTGTTCTTTTAGATTATTATCATCATTTGCAGCAGAACACTGTTTAATCATTCTTCTTTTTCTTGGAACACTATCTTTTGAACCAATTGGTCTACCACGCTTCTGGCGTGACACAGATAATTCCTCAGCTGCACTTTTCATTAATTGTTCTTTAGGTACAATGACCCGGCCGGGTATATTTGCAGCTGGTATATATGATTTGGTTACTTTTGCCGCATCTGTAAATGCATCTGGCAATTGTTCCGCTATTTGTTGCAAATGAACTATCCTTCGCACTTCATATTCACTTTGAGATGTGCGTGGATCTAAATGAGATAGATGGGTCACTTTCCATTGAGGATCATGCCTAATCTCATGAACCTTTTTTCTTTCTCCCAATGGAGGAAAATTTGTCTCGTCAAAATGACAATCCGCAAATCGTGCGGTAAACACATCACCAGTCAATGGTTCAAGATATCTGATAATGGATGGTGAGTCAAATCCCACATAAATTTCCAAACGTCGTTGGGGTCCCATTTTAGTGCGTTGTGGGGGCATTGGCACTTGTCTGCAACCAAAAATGCGTAAATGGGATAAATCAGTTGATGTCCCAATACCAATTGTAATGGGGAATATTTATGATAGGCGATGAGCCTCAAAGCGGATTAATGCATGACATGCAAAATAGCATGTCCCCATGTCGAAATAGGTAATTGACTTCGTAATAATAAAGTTCTGGCAATTACCTAAAGACATTTGATAAAAGATTCTGCTAATCCATTCTGAGTATGTACATGTGGTACTGGGTGTTCTACATCAATCCCAACTGTCATGCAGTAATCATCAAATATTTTAGAAGTAAATTCACGAGCATTGTTTCGACGTATGGTCTTGATTGGATAATCTGGAAATTGTGCACGCAACCTGATTATCTGCGCAAATAATCTTGCAAATGCAACGTTACATATAGATAATAAACAAACATGTGACCATCGTGCAGATACATCTATCAAAACGATAAAATAACTAAATGGTCCACTTGATGGGTGGATAGGCCTGGATATCTCCTTGAATTCTTTGTAAAATGATGGAGATTGTAATTAATTTCTTGGGTGATGGTCTAACTACCAATTTTCCTTGTGAGCAAACTATTCTCATTTGACAATAAAATTTTAAATTTTTCAATGGATGTCCATGAGAATTTTCAATAATTCTCGCATCATTGTTGATCCGGGGGTGACCAAGACGGTCATGCCAAAGTATAAAGATTTTGGATCATGTAACTTATCTTTTATGGTATGTAACTTTCCATTGATTTTATCGTCAGTATAATATAAGCGGATGAGAAAATGGAAGCTTTTCTAATATCTCTTTCTTTCGGACATATCGAGTAATGTATAAATATTCTACATTATTCTCATCCTTTGTTTCTATATGAAAATTATTACGACGAATGTCTTTAAAACCAAGTAAATTTCTTTTTGATTTAGGTGAATACAGAGCATTATGAATATCCAATTTCGTACCTTTTGCTAATATGATTATTGCTCTTCCGGTACCTTCAATAAGATCTACTGGACCTGATATTGTATTCACATTTGCCTTAATTGGATTTAGATTTAAAAAATACCTTTTGTTTCGAAGAATCGTATGCGTAGTTGCACTATCAGCCAAACATATTTCTCCATCAAACATTTTATTGAAATCCATATCCTTAGATAAAAATAAAAGAAAAGGAAAATACATATTAGATAACATGAAAATAAAAATAAAAATTACATGAGAAAACATAAAGCACAAGTAGAATTTTAAATGTGATGAACATTTCCATCACCAATCAAGTGATCAATTTTTCCATCTTTATCTTCAAAGAAATCCGAAACATCAATATGTGTAATATCCACTGGATCTGAGTCATCAACATAATTTGTTTCAATATTCTTTCCTTTCGATTTTAAGGATGCCTGAAACATATCCACACGATGTCTGGGAGTGCGACATTGTCTCCAAAAATGACCAGACATTCCACATCTATCACAAGTGTTTTCTTTAGTAATATGTTGATCCTCATTTTTTCCCTTTTTGTGGTTCTTATATCCACCACGAGGTCGATAATAATGATTATGTCCTCGACCTCGATAATAGCCACGACCACGACCACGGCTATTTCTACGGCCACGATTATGCCCACGACCACGCCCATTTTCATAATTGTCTTCACGATCATGTGAGACAGAATTTGTTTCAAAAATTGGTTTTGCACCAGTAGGATGGGCTTGATGATTTTTCATTAATAACTCATTATTCTTTTCTGCCACAAGAAGGCATGCAATCAAGTCAGAATATTTTGTATCTTGTGAGCTCTATTCTTGTTGTAAAACCATGTTGGAAGCATGAAATGTTGTAAATATTTTTCCAACATATCCTCATCGATAATATTTTCTCCACACAATTTTAATTGTGAGGTAATTATATAGTGCAATTATATTCATATCTTGTTGAAAGTCTTGTAGCACAGAGCATTCCATTCACTACGAGCATTAGGAAGAATAATCGACCTTAAATGACCATATCTTTCATACAAACCTGCCACGTAACATATATTTTATAGTGAGATATTCCATTTTAAGTGATTGGTGGAGATGATGCCGTAGAAAAATCATGGCTTTAGCTCGATCTTGAGTGGATGAGTCATTATTATTTTTTATCGTGTCACTAAGCCCCATAGCATCAAGATGAATTTCAGCATCTAGGATCCAGGATAAATAATTATCGCCAGATATATCCAAAGCATTAAACTCCAATTTTGTCAAGTGAGACATTATCACAAACAAATAAAAAAAAAGGGATTAGTATAATAAATATTGAAAGAAAAAAAATATAAATAATAAGTATTACTTATAGGAATTTTTTTTCTTAAAATAAATGCGTAGAAAAATAAAAGCATAAATGGATAGAATACTTCCTGTACCCGAGCGAACTTCGTGCTGATAACGTGTTATGAAATTGGAGATAATGGATATTATTATGTTAACAATTATTTGATGATGATTTCTAAGTAAGAAATATTCAAATGGAGATTGAAGAAAATAAGAAAAACAACTTGAACAAGGAATTGAAGTGTAGAGATTTTCAAAGGAAATTAATAGCAAAGGAAGATAAGTTTATTTCCAAGTACTCATTTTGTTCACAAATTACATCTATATATAGTGAAAATATTAGTGGAGTGGGTGATAATATATATCTATAAAATCATAATGGTGAATCCATTAATCATAATGGCAAACCCATTAATCACAAGTGGAGCTTCCATTTTCTTGGTGGAATCCACAATAATTATCAATAATTCACAATATATATATATATACACACACATATATGCATATAAATAATAATGACCAGTGCAACTTTTTAAAGTTAGAAGTGTCGAGTAAAGAAAACCAACAGAAATATGAAGGCGAAAGATTAAGGAGTAAGGACAAAGTAAAAGAAGAAGAATACATGATAAAGCAGGTAAAAGCAAAGTTGTTGACGCCACTTTGTACGGAGGAATTGTCTTATTTATCTCATCTGGGTGTGTGTTTGTTCTTTTTTAAAATATATATATTTTGAGTTTTCAAAATTAAAAAGAAAACAAAGATTATTTAACGCCTCGCTACTGTATTAATAAAGTCGAGGTCTGAAGTGGGATCAGGATCCTCTCATGATCAGGATCCTCTCATGATCTGATATCTTCCTGATCAAAAATATTTGTGGTGATTGGTTGTTAATAAATAAAGAAAATAAAGAAGTTAAATCATATCCCTACACTACCACTTAAATACACATGGCACAAGATCTTTAAAAGCTCATGAGAGCTCAGATCAGGAGAGGATCTTTCTCCGTCTGAAGTGGTGTGGACAAACATATTAACATGACATGTCGACATATATTACCATTAAATTTTATATAGTATACATAATGATGAGTAATTAGATGATGGTGCGATGGTCTTCTGGTTTGGACTTGAATTGACATCGAATGTATGCTAAAAAGATAGTGAACTCAAAGCTTTGCGAATGTGTTGAGTTGCTTTCCCTCTTTCTTTAGAGACAGTTGATAAAGTGGTAGATATAACAATATTGATTATTGAATCCTTCTCCACCCAAAATTTTAATATTATGACTGACAATGAAATTTTAATATTATGACTGACAATCATAGTCGAATAATATATTTATGTTCAATTTGCGATATATTTAGGGGACATTAATTAACGAGAAACATCGATCATGCCAGCTGAAGAGGTAGGTCGCGTAGAAAATATTAAAATAAGAAACAAAGAAAATAAGAACAAGCGTGTTGAATTTAATCATACAAACACGTTGAGCTGGAAGCAAATCGCATGGGTAGCTTAATACAACTTATAGCCAAATAATGAACTACAACGGCTAGCTAAACCACACGATCAACAATGGTCCAAGTCAAATCATTCTCGAAAATCCAGTGACAAACTTCGATCCGCCCTGGACCCGAACCCAAAGCCAAGAATGCCCCATGACTCTGGCTCCAAGCAGACGTATCGATGTGACAGATGGCAACACCGTGATTGATTTTAGCCTTGGTTTTGGGATCCAACATATCAGCTTCATACACCCTCACTTTTGGAACGGAGTGGCAGTAGTATAGCAAATATGGAAACAAGCTTTGGTGACAAGAGACAGATTGGGTGACTTTGCCACCGTTGATTCCCTTCACCGAACCAATGATAATGTTCTGCTTTGACCCTTGCACGTTCTGAGTTGTACGAAGAGTCACGCTGTTTCCGAGTACTGAGGTGGCGAAGTCAATCATATCCTCGGCTGAGCCAATGCACCGTTTGGTCTCGCCCTTGCTTGGAGGCCGCTCACACTCGCTCAACGCATCCTTGATTATGCTCTCCATGCTAGAATTTTCACTTGCATGGAATATTTCCTTCAGTACGTTTACTTTGGAACTCGAAAATGGTAATTTGGAAACAATAGCCCGGGGCAGAAACGACCTTTGAGGCATTTTATCTCGAATGTCAGGCATTGGCATCACAGATCCCGTCTTCAGCATAGACTCGCGGAAGAACTTGCCGGGCTCCACCCATTTATTATTATTTTTATTCGCCGAACTGCCACTGGCTGATCCAGAGCCGTTTTTACTGTAGCTGGCAAAAGTTACACCGGTTTTGGCATAGTCTTTGAAACTGCGATTTGGTCCATAAACTTTGAACCCGATCTTTTGTCCGTCCGCATTCTCCCCGTATCCGGAGAACTTATGCGAGACACCGTTGAAATCCTGCTGGTAATTAGCGAAATTGACCTTCTCAGTGTTGGAACCCTTGGCGTATGATTTGAAGTTATTTGCACCCACATTGGACTGCGGGTTGTAGCTAGTAAAACTCTCGATCCCAGAATTGCCGCCATCTCCATAGCTCTTGAAATTCTGCTCCGGCACGTTCCCATCACTCCCGTACGACTTGAACGTGTCGTTTGCCGCGTTACCCGCCTCCCCATAGGATGTGAAGTTGCTCTGTATCACATTCGACTCCTTCGCGTAAGACGAGAACTCGTTGGGTGACCCGTTACCGTTCTTCCCGTAACTCGAGAACGACTCCCCGCCTGAGTTGGTGTTTTCGGTGTAGCTCGAGAACGTCTGGGCCCTGCCGTTACCGGCGTCCGAATACGATGTGAATCTGAGGTTCGGGACGTTGACTTCTCTATTGTAATTCTTGAAATCACCAGCGCCACCAGTGGCGCCGGTTCCGTATGTGTTGAAGCTGTCGTCGACAACGTTGCTATGAGAGGCGTAAGCGGAGAATTTGTCATTGTGACCCGCTGAGTCGCGGCTGTATCGGCGGAACGAGTCCACTTCGACATTTCCGTCCTCCGAGTAGTTCTTGAAGGAGTTGACGCCACCGAGTCCAGCGGTGCCGTAATTGGTGAAGTTCTTGTTTTCGTAAACAGCGAAGTTGGCGTCGGCGCCGTGTTTTTCGAGACTCGGCGACAAGTTGGGAAAGCAGAAGAGTTTAGCGGACGAGCAAAAGGACGGGAGGACTGAGGAGAGGGTTTTCTGCTCGGCGAGTTTGGAATAAGTCGCCGTTTCGACGGCGTTCAATGGGGAGGCTTTTGAGAGAAGAAACTGTGGTTTTGGTGAATTTTGTTTCACGGTTTTGTCCCAGTATCGCATCAGATAAGCCTTTGGTGAGAATGGGTTTTCTTTGCCTTTTAAGACGTCGCCGGAAGTATCGCCGCTACCTGCCAACGTAACCTGAACCTGCATTAATTAATGCAACATGAACCATCGTTACTTGTTCAGAAAAATATCGGCATTTATTAAATAATTAAAGATTAAGTTCAGAAACTAAATTTAAGAGACGCTTACACTTAAGAGGAGAAATGAATAAAGCAACATGAAGAAGAAGAAGGGGAGAGAGAGGAAAGACCCCATGGGATTAGGTTTTGTGTCCATTGTTATTTCTTCCAACTGAGACGAAGAAGAATGTTTGTCGGTTGGCTGCTTCGTTCGTAGGCTCAATTTAAAGAACTCCAAAGGGTAGACAACGTATGGGTTTTGCTTTCATTTCCCTTTTTCTTTTTTTTCTTTTTTTTAATTTAAGATAATAAATATATAATAGTGTTATATATCTTAAATTTTTATTTTAAACATTTATCGGTATTTATTAATTAATTGGTGAGATAATATAATTAATTTATCTGTATCTTATAAAAAATTATTAACTACTTAATAAATGACATATCAATTATCATATCGTTTAAGATGAAATTTAGGGAAAAAAATTAGAGATGTGTATAATTGATCATAAATATATAAAATGCAAGGTCTATTTTATTATTAATTATCTCATTATATTACTTCAATATTTAGGATTTTTTTCCAACAAATCCGACCTCTAGAAGTAAGTTTTTCCTTCTCCGTTCGAAGTGAATCTAAAATACCATGTCAATCATTCATCCGACAAAAAAAATAATATCATGTTTTCAATTATTTTGAAATTTACAAAATAAGTTGGTAGTTAAAAAAAAAAATGCTACAAATATCATTGGTGTATTCATTAATTACACTCATATATTTAGGGATGGGCAAAATTATGATGTACTTAAATATTTGATCAAATCCAACTTAATCTAATTCCGTCAAATCTCTACAGGTTGAGTGAATATTTTCTTTTCTTAGTTTGTTAATTCACGAAGAGATGGATTAATTATGTTCACTAATGTCAACCTTTTTAATGTAGGCATGTTATTAAAAAAATTTAGTAATTTAATTATTTTATAATATTTTTTTATTCTCTATTTTTATTAACTATCATATTAAGTATGCCTTTTGGTATTTTATTTCTATTTTTATTGTGATTTAATTTTTTTTATTTGAGTTAATTTGAGATAATAAATAGGTCTTGTCATCTTTATAAACTTGACCAAGTTTAAGTGCAATGAACAAGGATGTCAACTGCTAAACATGTCTCATTTTGATTTTTTTTTTTCCTCCTCTGGAACTAAAGTAAAACAAAGAATTTCACACTTCAATTTTTCTCTTCTAATTAGCTTTTATTTTCTTACTTTGAAATTAAATATTAGATTCATATTTTATCTCTAAACTAAAAATTAAAAAAAATTCGCCCCGAAATCACACCCTAAACTCTCAAATTTTTGCGATCAAAATTTCTTTTAAAAAATATATTATTAATGTTAATGGTAGAAATTTATGAATTTTTGACATTATTATTATTATTATTATTTTGGGCTAATACAAACAAGTGAACCCCATCGACCTCAACCTGATTATTTTAAAGTTTTTAAGATGGGGGATAGATAATTATTTGATTGCACTTAATCGACTTTTGCTTTAAGTTAATAATAACAAGGAATCTAAATCATCAAGTGCCCCTGCAGTATCCGTCTAGACTCAAAAAAAAAAAAATCATAATAATAACTCGTCCATTTGTCTATTAAAAGTCTTAAATATTGCTCTAAACATATAACAAATTTAATTATAAATTCTGAGAAGATATTTTTTTCTTTTTGGGTGGGTCAAAATTATGATGGTTATATAAACAACTGCTATACTAACGTTAAGAGTAATGACAGAATTATAAATTTTTGTATAAATTATTGTGCCATAAATTTATAGATTAAATGAAAATATAATATAATTAAAATAAATTATATAAGTCGAGAAGTAGTTAATACAACCAATTCAATTATATGCTTTAATCTCTTTCCCCCATATATAATTTTTTTTTTTTGATTACGTAGGCTATTATTTCAAGTCTGATTTCGTATTACGTGAGATTAGGCGATATTTCTGAAATCGAGAATATTCTTGGGGTGGTTTATATCGATTAACATGAAGCGCCAGATTTTGGCCGCCTACAATATTCGGGGATGTCTCCACTCGCGTTTGAAAAATAAGGCTATCTTCACTCAAATTAAAGAAAAAATTAAAACACCGATGCGTTGTGGGGTTTGGGCGGGCATGAGTGTGTGTTCGTGAGTCTTAATAATTAACACCATTGTTTGAGCGCGTGGTTTGTTAACTTAGTTGCGGAAAGATAGGTTATCGAAAGCATCAAAAAGCTTTATCACAACAAACAAAAATGTGTCACATTTTTCGCGCATGCTGTATGTTCGTCAATTGACAAGACACTTCAGAAGTTTACCTAAAGAAGAATGAAAACGAAATGCTCCCTTGCATTAATAATATGAATCATAATGTATATCAGCTTCATCACGACTTTACATAATTTGGACACGATAACATCAACTCTTTACTGGGAACTATCTTCAGAATTTATTGTAACTTTATAATAGCTGTATTATTTTGACACTTTATAAATCATGTTCTCTGTAGGTCAGCTAAATAGAGCATGCCAAACGAAGTTCTTGCTTGAGAACTTGAAAGTCACTAAAGAATTCACTAAAAAGGAAAAAGGGTTGACATATTTGATGTGTCGGCAGCAGAGAACGTGATTTTGTTTCTTATTTGTTGGTTAATTTTCTTTTCGTGATCAGTAGTACCAGAAGGTATTGACTGTGCATGCCTATCTACAATGTAGAGGCATCAGATATATTAAATACTCATCACATTGTGCAATCTCTTCAGTATCTAAATCACATAAAAAAAAAAATACCCATTATACTTTAGGTCACCGGATTCCATTAACAGTGATAAACGAACAAAATCATGATAAAACTACGATAAAATTTTTATTTTTAGTAGATTTTGAGATCTTTTTTAAAGAAAAAAGTAAAGATACTAAAGGAAGTCATAATGACCTAGCTATAACACTGTTTAATTTTATAGTGTTTACTGATTATTTTATCTTTTTTTTTTCTTTACATCATATGGTGTTGTAATTAATTTTGTTCCCTTCTATTTAATTTTTCTATTTAATAGCAGTCATCTTTAGTATATGCTACATCAATCTATGCTCATGTTATGATATAGAACATTAGGAAAATTACATCAACCGACTGATCACAATCCACTACCAAAATAAAAAAAAAAATGAACAGCTTGCTCTTTATTTCTGCTAGGCTCATCGATGCTCTCAATTAATTCAGTGCAACTTGTCTTCATGGGAGCTACTTGTTTTCATGGGGAGCTAATTAGCTAAAAATTAATGTGGTGGGACTTGTTTGGTGATGAGATTGGACAATTAGAGTTTAAAAAGTACGACGCTCAAATTATTTGGTAAGCACTAATTGTTATGATTTGATTTACTATATATTTATATAATAAAAAATATATAATATCTTTATTATTTTTATCAAAATTATTATTTAAAAATTATATTTACTATAAATTATTAATTTTCATTTTATACTAATAATTTTTTTCTATAGTAGCAGAACCTTGATACTAAATATAACTTTAGAATTACTTGATAATATGGATAATCTTTAACTATGAAAAAAAAAAAAGAACTTAATAAGATCGATCTTAGATGTAGATTCGCCGTAAACGTTTTGTGTTATGGTTCCATAACAATCTTACGTTAGTTTCTGACGTGATGACACTCGAATTTTTGACAGGACCAAAGCTCTCTATCAGTTTACTTAACCAACACAAAAATAATTTATTTAATCAACACACGGATTATAATTTCTTCTCACCTTAGATAACATCGAACGTCTTTAGTGGAACTTAGTTTCGACAAATGACAATGGCAATATAATTATTGGTTGCGACAAATGCACATGGGCAGTCGTGACTTTGATGCAAAGGATTAGCATGGTCAATCATATGAGTGATTCATAGAAAGAAACGTTATATATATATATAATCCACATTACGTGCAAACATGGGTTTTAATGTTCACAAAGAGAGCATTTTGTGTAACTAACTTGTTGTCATTAATAACATCACTAACGAGAAAGTCTTTGGCGCTCTTGAATAATTGTTTCTTATTTATTCACTATATGTCATATAATCATGTATATTATTATGATTGATTCAAGCATAAACATAAGAGAGAGTAAACTTTAGGAGTGCTCAAAAAATTTTCCGCCGACAAACATTCACCTAGATTTGAGAGTGATCGATTTCCCTATCAAATCTCAACAAATTGAACATTAAAAACAATTATTACTGTTCGATAATTCATTTATCGATATAGTTCCAAAACACAAAATAATAATAATAATAATAATTCAAAACCAATCATATAACAGTATAAAATGAAAGACAATTAATTAATTGTCTCAAATGGAGACTGTTGGGTATGTGTGAAACTGATCGAGTACAAATTCCAAGTGTTGTAATTGAGATTGCAACTTCTGTGGGGCAATAGCTTTAATTATCAAGCATTGTATTGTTGTTTCCCACGTTTTCTCCCTCGTTTCCAAAATGCTATTCATTTTCCTTTCTTTTTCCCCCCCTCCTTGATTGAAAGAGATTTGGAAAATGCGCGTGCATTGATATCTACTCAATTATTTTATACTTTGTTTTACTGATATTTTTAGTGCCAAAATATATAGTCATTTACACCGCATCATATATCTATAAAATATTATAAAATATATATTAAAAAAAGTGTATTTCGGATATGCACTAAAATAAAATTAATAGGTGGCAGTATAAAGAATCACATGACAACTTATATAAGGTAAAAAAAATATTACTAACCAACACGTGGTAACTAATAGAATCATACGTCAAAAACTCAAATACAAATAAAAATAATTACAACTCTAATGACATAAAGGAAACAAGAGAATAGATGACAAAAACTGAGATCTAAAATCAAATTTTCCTTTAAATCTAGTCTATAAATATAGAACAAAAAGATTAAGAAAGGATATTTACCATAAAACAACATGCAAGATAATTGGAAAAGAGATATATTATTGCTTGCTTTCCCTGGGTATCGATTCTAGTTTCTAATTTATATACAAAGAGAAGATATCAACTAGGAAAAGACATAATTACAAAAGTTCAGGAACCTTCTATCTATAAAAGATTTTAGAGTGATTAAATTATGGGATTTTGTGACCGTTTGAGAGCTTGTCAAGGAGCCCTTGAATAAGCAACTTCTCTTTGAAGAGCCGTTGATGATTGACGATTTGTTGGCTGATTTATTGGTATTAACGAGTGAATCCTATCATGACTCACCTCACCTACTCCAAATTAAAAATAAAAGATAAGACGAACCGCAATTAAAAAGAAGCATATGGTTCTTGTTCTTAGATATATTGATCGCTACAACATTATCGATAGAGATCAAAGAAATTCACAAATCATATATGATCACTTTCCTTTAGCACTGGCAGTGCTTTGCTCTTTTTTGTTCTTTTTTAAAGGCAGTGGACCAGATTTCATGCCTACAAACCATGTGAGGAAAATTATGTAAACTATACATGGTTGAACTGTTTTGCTAAGCTCCAGGGCCAGACACACAATTATAATACTTCTTGTTTTGATATAATATCAAAAACAGAATGCGGATTCGAGTAATTCAGTGGAGACTTATGTTCAATTCTGTGCATTCCCAGTATTTGTCTGCCATTTTTTAATTTTATTTTGCAAAAAGATGCAACTTGTTTGACTCCCAACAACTCCGAGAATTACCATTACGTTAATAGAGATATACTCTAAATAACCTAGAGAAAGAATTATTTAATCTGCATGAAAATTTTGATTAAGCAAAGTGTATCAACCTCTTTCTTAAGAACACAAACTCCCTTGCGCAGGTCATATTCACACTACCTTCCCTTCGGTGTATACATGGGTACTGCGACATGGAACGCTAGAGATATATAATTAATTTGATGACCATGTTTATGTGGTGCTAGATCATATAAATAAAGCACTAGTTTCTGACATACTGCTGCATTATTTTCTTGCAACAAAGACATGCATGTTATTGTTAGCTAGCTGGCTCAATGTGAAGGATGTTTCGTGATGTCAGATCAATGGTTCCATCAGTTGCTAACCTTCATGTGCTTCCACATGAAGTGATCCTACTTACATACATAAAAGACAATGTCATTATTTAACTTGCTAAGTATGACTTATACTTAAATTTGGAAAGATTCTACCAACCCCAAGACTTTGTTCCCACATAATCACGTTGTATTAGTGTTTGTTTTGCTGCTTGGCTGCAGAGTATCTCGGTGAAGTATTGTCGTTTGTGAAAGAAGATAAAAAATAAGAGAAGTAGCCCACCATTTTCAGCACTTTGATTAATCACTTTCTTCAAGACAGCGTTATTTGTAAACAATATTATCTGGTTTCAGATGATTAAGCAATACTTTAAGCAAAGCCATGATATCGGAAGAAATTCATCATTTTCTGTGAAGTAATTGGCACCAGAACCTTGGATAAAATCATTTTATATTACATATTACTAACCATAAAGCAAATTTTTTTCTTAACTAGCTATCTCTCTGTATATATCTATTCTAGAAACTACTGCAATGTCGAAGATACTACACTAATGTTGTCACTACATATATGTGTTACAGAACCTTGCCCTAAAATAATATAAGTTTTATACAATTAATTTAAGAAAATTAAATTTGGAAAATGAAGGCCAGTTCCTTTCAAAATTAATGAGCAAGGTATATTATATTGTTATTGTTAATATTATTATTGATGACATCATGGTGACGTATTGCGGATGGCAGGAGATTTTAGTGCAGCTAAAGCTTCTTACCGTGGCATCTTTTCTTTGTTTCCAATTTTGAGATATGGATTTCCTTCTTTACAAAAAGCTTGTGAAATCATTAAAAGGAATATTGTGTTTCAATCCTTTCTTTTTTTCTCTTACTTTGATTCCTCAAAGCGCGGTGGTCGCACAATCGAGCTGATTTTGTGCATGAATAAAGAAAAAATGAATAACTTACACCAGAGATTTATCCATATACACAATATGTTAGAACTGGGCATTTTGATCATGTTCAATAAATAATGTTACATTAGGAGGGCTCTTTTCAGTGGATGCTGCCATAACAAACCCCACAAGGGATTTTCTATTAAAGAAAGTGAAATCATCTGCTTTCTAATGTTATCTTTATTGAAGCAAAATAAAATTTTCTGATGAAAGAGGTAAGGATGATTGATTGTATTGTTTTTCATAATAAAGAATCCTTTTTGCACTAGATAATGGGATGCCGACTCGGATATATACTTGGAATTGTAATTTCCAAAGGCGAATCGATGCTGGTATCTTTAATTAAGTATTGGCTAGAAACTCAGGCATTTGATCCACATTATAAGTACTTATTCTGCACTTTTAAAGGCCCACAAGTGCAATGATTCAAGTTAATGGAGGTTTCATAATAAACAAGAGAGCCTGCCCATGATCACGAATCATGATTTATGAGCAATTGAGCTCCCACTATAGGCTCAGAAAAGACGATGCAAGGTGCAAGCAGTGTAGGTACTATGCATTAAATCAAACAAGAGCACCAAGTATAAAACAACTATTATAATTACTCAAGAGGCAATTATAACAATGGACCCACACGCCAATATACCAACTCACGGCTAAATTCTAATTAATGACTTTGCCGAAATACGATTTAGCCATAATTAGCATAAGTTAATTTTAATTCCATTTAACGGGGGAAGCTGATTTAACATTCATTTTATCAAGGAAAAGCAGATCTCTCGAGCATGAACATACTATTGATTATTGAAGGACAATAAAAGCAGGAAAAAAAAACAAAAAAAGGAAAATAGTAGACTCAATCATGGAACGTAATTGTTAGGATGATTGCATATTCAGTTCCCTACAACTACAAGCATTTCCTATCAAGCATACGTTCACATGACGTCCATCGAGCGTAATGCAGATTATATATATCTTGCTTTGTTTGTTCTTGTTTTATTTTGTTGATGCATAGCCAGTCCTGTGAGTGGTCCTTCCAGTATGTTTTTTGGAGGCATGATAATGGAAAAGAAAGCCCGATGCCCACTAGTGTTGCGACAAGCATGGTGGAAAGAGTTGGTCCAACAGTACCCACAAGAGAAAAAAAAAAAATGATCTCTCATTGCATAGGTGGATAACCTCCCCTTAGGCTTTCAATTTCACTTTGGAAACTGTCTTTGTCCTGCTAAAACGCCCACCCCAAGGTTCCCTTCAGTTCTAATGCAGTGACCATACTAGACCGATTCCCCATATTTCTTACCGTCCATGCGTTTGCCCACATTCTTAACTTCCTATCTGATCAGTTTTACCGGTTGTCAAATGATGCCACAGTTACGGAGCCTCCAGGCACAGTTGCGATTTTGGGTTGAGACGATCAGATTTCAACACAGCATAATTGAGCGCGGAGCAGTGCAAATGCAACATTATGATCAGCAGAACATCAGAGATGGGCAAGCAATTTGAACTCCCACGGACCACAAAGGGATAAAAGGCCACTTGAGAGAACAAACGACTCTCAAAAGTGTTTGTACGGATACCCTTCTTCGAATTTGCAATTGCAGAGGGTAAATTCCGATATGTGAAGGCAATGTCCTTTTAACCAATTTTAAGATTTGCGCCTTGACTTTAAATAGGCCATGGGACTTAGCTTACATTGTGGCTTTTCCCCGTAAATTAAACATTGTTGTCAAATTATCTAAGATCAGAATTTCATTTCTTTGCTCCCACATGTAAATCTTCGAGCTAACTATTAAACATTACATAAAACATAGGTTTTTCCCCACATCCGTCAAACACTGTGTCAATGTCAAGTGCTCAGGATTCCCAAAGAGCACATTCAAATGGGTGACTTGGCCAATAAAACATATAGTTGGACAGATTAAGCAGGCCAAAACCACACTTATATATAATAACATACATTTCACGATATTAATATTTCAAGTATAATCTAATAGCCAAAGAACGGTTGAGTTCCAAAAATAAATAGGTCGCAAACAAACCAAAGACAGTTCTAAATGCCAGCTGCTTTAACTTATCAACTTTAGAGCCATCACCATCTGTTTGGAGGTCCAATCAAAAGGTTCTACTGGATCTGCCACAACGGTAGAAAGCATCTTGGGTAGTAATAGCTTCCAGATTTCTTCTTCCTAAAGGCAACACAGTTTTGAACAGGAGATGCCGCATAAACGACAGTACTATGATATGCTGGATTTCTTTTTATTCTTGGGTCACAAAGTAGTAAGTGAACACTGTCCAGAAATTCACTCTTCTACAACATTCACGAGCTCATATTCGATCAGAGAGAGGTTGTTATCTTCCTTCACAGTGAAATTGGCAGGCTCTGCAACTTCAACACGGCCCCACTTGTCCACAGCAAGTCTCATTGATCCTTTAAACATGTCAATTTTTGCATTGCGCAGAATCACAGTAGTACCCTCTTTCATCAGGTCCACTAAGCAACAACAAGCAAACACTGATTAGGACTGGATTCATAATTTAAAACAAACACTATAAGTTTGACGGTGTTTCTGATGAAAGTAAGATGCAAATAACAATAATTCCACTGGTAGACCTAAATAACCATTGTTCATAACCGAAAAGCTTAGGATATAAGCCATTTGGATGAGTCCAGTTGTGGTTCTCCCAGTCGAGTCTAGACAGCCAACACCTTTTATAATTTAGGGTAAGTTCAAAGCACTAGCTTCAAGCTCTGAAATTCACATAAACAATCATAGCACCATCATATGATCCATTAACTGCTTAGCTATGCAAATTTTGATACCATTTTACTATCCTGTTTAATGATAAAACTAGCATACCATTATTCTTGTTCCATCCCTGAATTTACGAACTTGAATATAGGCTGCAGTACCCAATCTACCTGAAACACTTGTAAAACAGCTTATTGTCTAATCTCATGGCCAATGGTTATTTACAACAAAATTTGAAGTGTTGATTCTCATACATGAATTGCTAATGGAACTTCCAAACAAGAGCTCACATATGGCATCATGTCTAGGAAAGAATAAAGAACAAGAAATAATCAACATACTCATGAGTTGGAACACACAGACGATGAATGCTGCAATAGCAAAACAACACAAATTCCAAAATAAATCCACAAAAAATTATAACATGTCTGCAGCTCTGCACGAATATGTACCTTGATCATTTCTAGCAGTAAAGATAATCATTCCTGTCTCATCACCAACCAAGCATTCGGCAATTCGCATCTGACGTACTTGCATTCCATCACCACGACCCTTCTGCAATACCATCTTTGTACTCACGACCTTCACCGTGAGAGTGTGCCCACTAGTACCGGGGCGTAGCTGATCAACCTTGGTAAAAACTGGTTTCCTCAATCCCGATTTTGATTCTGCCATTTCCAGCAAAGCTACAAAACCTAACCAATAAAATGCTTCAGTGGTGCAACTGAGAACAAACCCAAAGAGGTTCGACAATAAAAGTGGGCAAAAGATTTTGTAAATCAGTCCCAACTAATCAATGCAAAAGCAAAGCAAATTCGTTGCAGCAAACACTGTTTACTTACAATTATTAAATGGAATTTGGTTTCACAATCTATTTTATTCGTTCCTATTAGTGAACAGCTATTAATTACAGTTATTTAAAGGCAAACATCGATGCTTTAAAGGTTTTAAGGTTTCAATATGTTAAATTATGATATAAATCATGCAAAGATACTAAAATTTAATTAAGGCATATCCCTTATGAGTTGTATGAAATCAGTTTCACTTGTCATGACACCCAAAAGATGTTTTACCTTTCATAACCTAGGTTTCAACACAAATGAAATATAATTCAACTAATCCAGCAGCTCGCCGGGTCAATAATGCACAGAAGGGAGAGACACACACAAATGGATCCCACTAATCTCTCCATTAACTCATCTAAGTTAAACAAAAATGTGGGAAAGTGAACCAAGTTTAATATCTGAATCTTAATACGCACCCTCATTTTGTCCTGATATTAAGCAAATAGTTTTTTCCTGAAACACAAACAGCCGACCGAAGAGCAAGGGGAGACAAAAAAAAGGACTTTGGAATTTTTAGTATCTGAATCTTTGTCACAAATCACATTCTTTTGTCCATAAGACCAAATTTCATTAAAACAACATAAAAAATTAATTCCATAGTCTCAATGTAAGACTCTTCAAATAAAATTCTGATTGAACCCATATAAACCTATACTTAATAAGCTGAACTTTTGAACTTTTTGAAAAAAGATAATGGCGAGACATAAACGTTACAATTTCTTCCCTTCACTGAATTTTCTTATCATCCAGAGTCCGCGCACCTAAAGACCAAATGTGGCGCCGTTGATGAGAATAAATACAAAAACATCCTCATAGCAACATTTGATCGATTCATATACATTGCAAATCGCAATCTTTGATCTTCAAAAAGAAGTAAAAATCCTTTAACTCTACCCATTTATTTTATATTCTAACGGTCAAATAAATAGATCAGACAACAAAATTGCATAAAAGTAAACGGAGCATCAACACCCCCCCCCCCCAAAAAAAGGCTAGTATTTTCAAACAAATCAACAATCGAATAAAACGAAAATTAAAAAAAAAATCTTCACTAACGAAATCGAGAGGTAGGGTTTTCACGAACCTTAGTTGAGACACGAAATGATTTTGGGAATTGAAGGAAGAGACAGAGTCAAGAGAGAGTAAGAGATCTGCTTGTTTGAGAAGCTAGCCGTCAGAGTCGGCTCTAGATGGAAAGAGTGAGTTATCATTCAATACAGACCGTCGATCTCAGATTACCCCAAAACTTATCTTTACCCTACACGTGGCGGGTTTCTTTAATTTTTACGTCTACTTACTGACGCCGTTATACTTTCCCCAAAAAATGGAAAATGACGTCGTTGTACAAACTGGTATGCTTGGATTCAATATATGCCGTCGATCCGTCAATAACTTAAATGTAATCTTGCCCTACACGTGGGTGGTAAAACAGCAAATTTAGTAACGACAAACGACAGCGTTTAAGTAACTGATGTGGGTGGTAAATTGATAAGTTCTGACATGTGGCGGAAGGCGAGACAAACTTAAAACGACCAGAACCGAAGAGATTGCTGGCTGCATTACAATTTACATACATAAGAAGGGAGATGTGATAAGCATAAGCCGGTGGTGAGAACTGCAACGTACAGTTGCAACAAATGGAGTCCATACTTACTACTACTGCTTCTAAACTCACAATCTTTCATTCGATCTCCTCCACCAAATTAAATTCATTTTCTCCAAAATTTTCCGTCGGTTTCTCGGGAAACAAAAACAGAAAAAAAGTAACCACCCTTAAGCAAGGCTCATTTTCTTACCTTCCTTTTAGAGTTCAAGCCAGTGCATCACGAGCTGCAGGATCATCCACCGAGGCTGAGCCCACTAAAGTGGGAACTGTTCCAAGTGAAATGAAGGCTTGGCTGTATGGGGAATATGGGGGCGTCGATGTTTTGAAGTTTGACGAGAAAATGACAGTGCCTCAAGTGAAGGAGGATCAAGTGTTGATCAAAGTTGTTGCTGCCGCCCTTAATCCTGTTGATGGGAAGAGAAGGCAGGGCAAGTTCAAGGCCACTGATTCTCCTCTCCCGGTATATTTTCATTTTCATTCTTGTTAATTTCATTATTTTTTTTAATGTAAATTTATTAGACCCCATATATATATATATATATATATATATAAGAGAGAGAGAGAGAGAGAGCACGCAGTAGACTTTGTTCTTTTTATTATTTTTGTAAGTGAGTGGATGGAGAGTGAATGATTGTTTGAATTTGTAATCACTTTTCAGACTGGAAATTCCTCAAAAGAATTTCAGTACGTCATACCCTGAATCCCTGATGAAAATTTAGAAAGTTGGAATTGGGTGGTATTGTTACTATTTATTGAAAAAAAAAAAAGTGATGATATATATATATAGACATGTAATGTGTCTGATGGGTGATGGCCTTGGAACCGTTTTTCTTTGAATTTTGAAAGAAATATAGCGATATGACACAAATGACTACGCATTAGTTTTGCAGATTGATTTAACATTTCCTGTAAATTTGGGCTTCAGTAGGATCAGAAGTTGAGATCAAAGAAATGCTTACCATTCGCCAATTGTAGCATAATCAAGTGTTGTTCTTTAACATTTTTTTTTCTCTTTTTTTGTTTTTGGGGTTAAATAGACTGTTCCGGGCTATGATGTTGCTGGTGTAGTGGTCAAGGTTGGCACTCAAGTGAAGGAATTTAAGGAGGGGGATGAAGTATACGGGGACATAAATGAGAAAGCTTTGGAAGGGCCCAAACAGTTTGGCTCTTTGGCGGAGTATACTGCGGTTGAAGAGAAGTTACTGGCCCCAAAACCTAAGAATTTGGACTTCATTCAGGCTGCTGGCCTTCCGCTGGCTATCGAGACAGCCTATGAAGGTCTAGAAAGGACTGGTTTCTCTGCTGGTAAATCTATTCTTGTTTTGAATGGTTCTGGTGGTGTTGGAAGCTTGGTTATTCAGGTACGTTATTACTATTTAGATTTTTTTTCCTGATGTTATGTGCCTGAAAATTTGATAAATAAACATTGTGGGTGCCACATAAATTTCAGAAATTTTGTTGGAAAGACGGCTTTTTCTCATGGTTACCAGAATTCCTTTTAAGTTGATGAGGATGCAGTTTCCAATTTTTCCTTAACTAAAATACCTACTGAAATGCATCAATTCATTTATGCAAGATACTTTCATAATGTTTTTTCCATCATATTTTCTGTACTTGTTACTTGTTTATTAACAACGAGGCTCAAGCATAGTCACTTCTGTTTACACTAGAAACTTTCTAATGATGATTCTGCTTTGTCAAATTATTGTAGTTAATGACTTGAAGAGCAAGTTTTTTTTTAAAATTTGGTCCGTTCATCTTTTGCCTAACTCTAGCTTCATTTCTACCCGCCCTGTAGTAATTCTCCTGGTTGTTAGTGAAATCCTAAGATAATACTTGGAGGATCTAGGAATTGAAAGAAAAATAATGCTGCTAACTTCAAAACTATGAATGAGGATTTTTTTTTTTGGTTTTTTTTGGGGGGGGGGGGGGGGGGGTGGGGGTGTCTATATACTTTATTGAACTTATAGAATAATAATAATATTTTGTATATACTTTATTGAATTTATATAATATTTTCTTGTTTATGCAGCTGGCGAAACAAGTATTTGGTGCTTCAAGAGTTGCAGCGACTTCAAGTACCAGGAACTTGGAGTTCTTGAAGAGTTGGGGTGCTGATTTGGCTATTGATTACACCAAAGAGAACTTTGAAGATTTGCCAGAAAAATTTGACGTGGTCTACGATGCTATTGGTAAGATTTATTACTAATTGCTAGTTTTTCATGGCTAAATGTTTATTTTCTATCACTAGAGATCCTCAAAAGTTATAGTGGGACTGGTATGTCTTCAGTTGTCACCGGTTTCTACTTCGTGCCTCTGTTCCATATGATCGCACATGTTTCTTCTAGGGCTTGATTTTTAGAGTCAGTTAATGGAAATTATTTCCCTTTGGTTCTAAAACAACAGGGCAGTGTGATAGAGCAGTAAAGGCCATCAAAAAAGGGGGCACCGTGGTAGCCCTAACTGGCGCTGTTACACCTCCTGGCTTCAGATTTGTTGTCACTTCAAACGGAGAAGTTTTGAAGAAACTAAATCCATATCTAGAGAGCGGAAAGGTCAAGCCTATCATAGACCCCAAGGGGCCATTCCCCTTCAGCCAGGTTGTTGAGGCTTTCTCATACATTGAAACCAACAAAGCTACTGGAAAAGTTGTTATACACCCAATTCCATGACAAGGAAAAAAGAGGGAGGCTGTTTTGTCATTTGTAATTGTCAATTAGAATGATATGAGGTATTGTATCTTCTATTCTCGTCTTTTTTGATTGAGGACAGTAGCTTAATAAAAAGAAGTAATTAATATATTGTATATGATAATGATCACAGCACTCTCTCAGTCTCTCATTCTTATTTCTGTCTGTCTTCTTTTGTTACTTTAATCTGGGTTATGCATATATCATGCATAAACCTGCAACCATCCTTGGTAAGACCCTTTTAGAAGTTCATTTGTTTGATGTTGTGGAGATCGACAGAGTTTTAATTTTTGTAGCTGAAGTCAAGAAAATATCATGGGCCAGATGCCCCTTTCAACGTGCATGTGGTACAAGTTCATGTCTGGTATGGTTGGTCCTCTAAGTGAAACATTCAGCAACTTAAATGCAATTTACGGTATGCGTACTGCTTCGCAGGGCTATAATTATTCCACATTTAAACTCCATGTTCGCATCGCAGGTCCAGTTCGGGACAAACTTAATATGCACTCTGACGAGTACACTAGAACTTCAACCACAAGTTGCACAAACACTTTCACTGCATTTGCGCCAAGACATGGATTAAAGATTACTTGTGCGGGCTATAACATGCTCAGCTCCCGTATACGACAATGAACAGCTGAGCTGGGCCTGGGTTTACTATTAGTATTAGTCAAGCTCAAGGAGTTCATCGAATAAAAAGACAATGAAAACGGACCCACACTTTTCGACAACGTGGGCTCATATGATAATTTGGCATTGCCGTAAAAAGCCGGCGACCCTTATGTTTGTATCCATCTTAATAAACTAATGGGACCGTGTAAAATCTATCAAGCAATCCTTAATGTTACCCTGACACAGCCCAGCCTACAACAAGATCAGTTGGCCCCAAATCCTACGTTTTGATAAGCAATCTACTGGCATTATAAACTTACTCCGCTGCCAGTTTTGCTGATATTTTAGTTGTACCTTGATGGTCAAACGCCAACAACAGTCAACAAATACGCCAGTGGAGTGTAGGATCGATGAAGTCATGATGCGGAAGAGAAATTAAGTGAATAAAACAATTAAACAGGCCAATAGGTGAGGACATGCCTATCAGGGTATGATATTTCCACTGAGTTTTGTAACATAGCAATTGATACTATTTGATGCACATGTAAAACATTTATTAATCTACTCAAAAGTCACAAATAAAACTCACCAATTAAGCCTGGTAATCAAGGGTTTATGTATATAGCAAAGTGGAGTTAGAAGAGAAATGAGAAAGAAAATGAAGTCCCAACTAACAGAGAAGTGGTTGATGGACATGATTCCAGATTACTACTGTTTACAAGAGCATCTGCCAACCCTCATTACATTTGCCATAAATACTGGCGAAAGCTAACAAGCTTGCCGCATAAGTCAATTACTACCCATACTTGCAGTTGCAGAGCGCTTTTCCGAAGAGAATCCAATCCAGAGTGCCTACTTCCAAAGTCGAAACACACACACGAACTCGCTCTCACTCTCACTGAGCAAACAAAACATGAAAGCAGAGAACGAATACAAGAAAGGGCTATGGACACAGGAAGAGGACAGGATCCTGCTAGAGTACATAAGGGTCCAGGGAAGAGGGCAGTGGAATCGCATCCATAAGGTGACAGGTAATTACGAATGATCGGTGCTACTTCACGTTGAAGCTTTACCCATTAAACTTTTAAATGGAAGATTAATTCCAATTTCTAAACTTGTTTGGGAAGTAGGCTTGAAGAGGTGTGGTAAGAGCTGCAGGTTAAGGTGGTTGAATTATCTGAGTCCCAATGTGAAACATGGAGAATTTACTGAAGAAGAAGAAAACCTCATTATAAGACTTCATAATCTCCTTGGAAACAGGTTCTGTTTATATGCTTCTTTCTTTTTACTTACATCTTTTGTTATTGTTCCAATTGTGAACATGAAGGCTCATGTATAGAAGCAATACCGCACTACCATTCCCATTTGCCAGCAGCAATTCTTTTTTCCAAAAATAATTTTCATCTTTGATAGAAACAAATAGAAAGGAAAAAAAAAATCCATATCTTGTACAATGAAATCTCTCACATGAACTGATTATCTAATTAAGAAGCTGCATCCATTAGGAGGCAATTTTACTCCATCCAATAATGATATTTCTGAGAAAGTATGCCCTGGTTTTTGTTGGTACTCGAGAAATTTTATTGGAGGTAGCATGTGACCACCCCCATATAATAGGCCAATAACTTGTCATACATATTTATGTTATAAAAAAATATAACAAACCTAGGTGGTTACATTGAATGATAATATACGCGTCATTTCATTATTGCCTGTTGCATGACCTCCTATGTGAGAAAGATTTATTATTATATTGTGGTCCTTTTGCGACCCAAGCAAAGCAAGCATTGAACAAGTCACTAATGGCGGTTTATAATATTCTGTGAAGGTGGTCTCTGATTGCTGGCCGGGTGCCAGGACGTACAGATAACCAAGTGAAGAACCACTGGAACACTCATCTCTGCAAGAAACTCGGCATCAACAAGAAGCAGAAAAAAAAATTTGTGAGCTCCTCAAAAACACACACACAAACACAATCATCTCGGATAATAAAAGATGACAATGGACTAACTCATGATAACTTGAATTTTGAACATCTTCAAGATAGCGAAATGGTCTTGGATCAAGAACCTGGTGACAGTAAGAAGTCTAATGAGGAAGCAGAATCGATAAACCATCACTGCAATGAATCGCTTCTGTTACCAACTGACGATGATTTTTCAAATTTATGTAGCCCAATATTACTGGAATTTCTGGGGGGGTAGCCACTCGATCTATTTTGGCATAATAACTAGTTTCGATCGTTTCTTAGTATTCAAAATGAGACACTAATAAATTAGCGATTTCGATTTCTCCGTTCAAAACTTTTAAGGTGTTAGCATTATTATTTTAAATTATTCATTTTGTTCTGTATCACACTTCACAGCCAATTTGGAAGTATCATAGCATTGTAAAGCTGCTGATCAACTCAGGCTACTTCAGCATCATAGCATCACAGGACCATCAGATTCAGCTCAGAATTGGTCATTATTGAAGATAAGTGATCTACGAAGAAGCAAATTTCATTACAACTGGAATAAAGGAAAACACGGTACAATATATGAGCCAAATACAAGAAGCTAAAATGCTTATTTGTTCTTGAGGACATGTACAAGTACAAACGCACAATACAATATGAGCTTTAATGTGAAAAGTCATCAAAGCTAGGGCAACTGCATATTATGCATCAGGAGCTCAGACAGATACAGAAGGTAAAATGTTGAAGTCAAGATCCCAAAGCTCAAAATTTCCATTGACGAAATCATAATGTGCTCCCTTCAGCGCCAGGGTGTTCTTCACCACGCTCTCTCTCACAAATGGGTATGTCAATAGGTTTCCAAGGGACACATTCACAGCCTCCTGCATTAGAGTCAGATATAAGCTGTTAACACAATTAATTGCAACTTATTACCCATATGACGCATAATGCATTCAGCATTAACTTCTCCAAATAAATATGATTAAACACTTATTATATATATTTTGAAATGATTTCAATTAGATCTTCAATGAACTATCTATTAGTTTTAATTTCTCATTGCGTGTCCATTAAGTGTTCCTTCTCTCAACTCTCATGCTAACAAGATTCAGCCTTGTGCTACGTGCCACATGGCTAATTAGCTATTGCAATAGCAAACCTGTCGGCAGTTTTCAAGCATTTCAAAATAATTTATTTTATTTTATTTTTTTCATATTTACACGTAATAGCTGTGCTGAAACAAAGATTAAATAATATCAAGTATAGCACAGAAGGTAACTTGCCTTTTCACAGTTTTTGCATTGCTCCTCAAAACTCAAATCATTGCATTCTTTTTTCACCTTGGACTTGGCAGATGCACAGATTTTGACCCACTCTTCTATGAAATCACTGAAAGTTCAACAGATAAAAACAACTGTCGGTAATTCCACTAATTCATTCATATTAATTAAAGCCTAACCAATAGAGATGTCATTGCGCACACGTCGTTGTAGTGCGGGAAATTCACATGGGCTAGCCCTAGCTGCTTTAAAAAGTTGGGACAGTACCGGCTTATTTCAAAAGTAATCCTACCATCGTGCTTTTGTTATTACAGGAAAATGTTGGTGAAAGCACTTTTGACTTTCTAACAAAGAGTTTGGTAAGCTAAGCATGAAAGAAAAGCTAAGAGCCAAGAACTCAACTACGCATTGTCTTTAATTATTTGCTCTATTGGATGCCTGGAAGAATAAGGGACCACGCCATGAATATAATAACTCCATTCTCTTTGTTATTTTATCCAGCTAAATTGCTAAAACTTAAAATTAATTTGAAAGGTCTTCAAGAATACATGACAATGAGTATACACACATACTTTAATCATATTGAAAGCTTATCGTTATGTAATTATTCTTATATCATTCCATGAACTATGAGAGTTAAATAGTGCTAGATAAAGGAGATAAGCATATGTAGGTATTACCTCGCAGTGGTCCCATTATCAGGGATAGACATGAGCCCCTTTATACCGCCACAGCAACTGTGTCCAATGACTACAATATTCTCCACCTGATGAAGTAATTGACATTCTTTTTTTCAACTCCAGATCTTCAAAAGAAGGAATAGCAGAAAGAAAAAGGAGCACGAATATTCACGCGCTAGTGCGCATGGCATTATATAAGTGCAAGCACCTTTCAATGCTTCATTTCATTATCAATTGCAGAATTGAGCTACACACACACGCATATAATTTTGGGTGGGTATTGAATTATTTGATCGGTGCATAATGTATAGTTCCAAAAATATCAAACCCTAAAGAATCTCTTTAGGATAATTAGTCGTGATTTCAAAACGGAGCGTGTGGGGCATCAGGCATGCATGCCTTGTGACTCGACATCACGTTGCCTGCACCACGGTCACCGACTAAAGAAGTGAAATTTTCATTTTTTAAGAGAGACGACATTGTTATTTATTTATTGTCTTAAAAAACACAAGTCAAACATTAATTAAGAACGATTGAATATTATGAAAATTTACTATTAAAATTTTCACCTTCAGATGTAGCACCGCATATTCAATGGCTGCACCTACTCCAGAGTATTTTTTCTGCAAGAAGCAAGGCCAGCTCGTCAGTTAACAAACAGATAATACTCAAAATACCTAATGCAAATAATAATAATAATAATAATAATAAATGCTTAGCAAGCTGTTTTGAGACCTGGTCATATGGAGGGACCATATTGGCAATGTTTCGAACCATAAAGGCCTCTCCTGGTTGAAAATTGAGGATGTGCGATGGACATACTCGAGAGTCTGAGCATGCAAATACCAGAAACTGCAGTTATCAACAAAACTAACTTCAGTTAGCAAATAGCCACCCGCATTCCCATTGTATTATTTAATCAATAGCCGTAGAGTTTGGGTGTCCTTTGTTTTGGTGCCCATATTCAATTATTAATCATAAAGGCGTGTGTCTTATGGCATGGTCAACGGCTCGTATAATATGGGACACACAATGCTTTACCAAAAGGAAACACAAGAATCAAGTGGAACCAACTCAGCAGCTCTGACGATAAGCTAATATAATATTTGATCAATGTAAGAGGATAGTATTAAAATGAAAGCTTAACTTAACACAAAATGAAGGATCAAGGATGATAAAATAGTAAAGAAATAAAATCAGATTCGCTTAGACGTAAAAAAAAAAAAGGGGGGAGAGAAATGCCAAACCGTTACTGATCACAATAAAAAGTTAAAAGGTGGCCAACGTACCTTGGGGCTTTGGCCTTTGGCCAGCGCACCGTACAGATCAGGATTCTTCCTAAAAAAACAAGGCAAAGCATCAGTAATCGCATCGATCGACTGAACACTTTCTGAAAAAGCTGAGTACACGTGGCGATAATCTACATGGCTTAACCACGTCGATTCCCAATTAGACAAAGACTCTCACTCTCCATCTATTCCTGAGATGTGTCCTTAATTTTAGCTATTGACCCCCCTAAATAAACGTCAATGAGAAGGGCAGTTACGGTAACTTAAGTGAGAGTTCAAAAACTGACACAGCATATTCGCAAAAGAAGGTTCCAGTAGTCCTTCAAAAACTTTTTCATGTATGTGTACTTGTTTTTATGTACGTACTCGTATTTCTCGGTCTTAAATTGAATGAACCCGGTTTTCATCCTCTCGACCGGATCAATGTCCCTCGAACCGGCCGCTTCTAAATCGGCCGTTATCTGCTTGATTTTTGCAGCGGCGATTCCTTCGAGGTCGCTTTTCTCGCTGAAATGAAAGAGGACAGATCAGAACCGTCAATTAATAACACCTAAACAGGTCAACGTGGGGCCCAGCTCTATGGATAACGGTGGATGATCCACGCGTCAGGCATGGAGTGGCGTGCGCTAAAAGAAAATGACAACAAAGGGAAGAATTAGCTATTGAGAAAATGTAAAGAAAACACAGAACCTGAGAAGCTTGGTCAGTGCTGCAATGGCATCCTCGTACGCTTCGTTTGCCATGTCGTCTTTCTGCTAATTTCGAATTTAAAGACAACGAAACATTTATTAATACATCTGTCGGCTTTCAGAAATGAAACCAAGCAGTTTGATAAACAAATTCAAACAAATAACTCACTAGAAATGCAACAGTTATGTATAACAATTGACGAAGATTTCTCCTTATTAAGGAGAGATTAGGAGAGAGATTAGAAGAGGAAAAGAAGAAGACTGATGGCGATAGCGAATGTGAACGAGATCAAAAGCTAAAACAGTTTATATATAATTCTGGGCTGAATCGAGATCGATGTACGAGAATCTCTAGAAATCAACCTTTTTAATTTCTCCGGGATTCTGCCGACTTCAACTTGCTCGCTTCCTTTCACGATCTCGGACCAGTATTGTAAGAGTTGTAAAATGTACCACACAGTGGGCGTATTTATATGAGAGTATTTGACCAGTTTATAATAAAGTTGTTCATATATGAAATTAATCTTGTGATTTAAAAGCCATAATTATGAACCTTTCTTATATCCTAAACTAAAATTAAATCACAATTAGTTCCATCTTCAAACTACTTTATTATAAACTGGTCACACTCCAATATAAATACGACCATTGTTGAGAAAACGCGTTGTCTTGTTACTTGCAAATGTGTTGACTCTGTGTGTGTTTGACATGGTATTAAATAACTTAACTAAGAATGATTGTTCTGTAGCTAAATTTAGAGCAATCTCACAGTTAATTTAGAGATGGCAATCCACATCACCAGCTGCGGATTTATTATTATAAAATCTGCACTAACAAAAAATTTAAATTATTAAACTCACCTGCAGCTCGTAATAATTTTATTTTTAAAAAAATTCATCCACTATTAATTTTAACAATTATCAAATCAACTCACAATCCGCAACATATTTTTTACGGATTTTATCACTTAAAATCATAAATATTAAAAAAATAATTTTAATAATACATAAAAAGATAAATTATATAATTCGAATTATAAATTTATAACAATAACCTAAAAAATCTACATAAAATACTCAATTCTATGTTTTATCAATGTAAATAAGAAAGTAAAGATTCAACATTAAAATAAATACACAAAATATATTAATCTAATACAAAATATTTCTATTGTAGGCAAATCATCATCACTAATATCAATGTCTTGCTCCATCTTTTAATTAATATACAAGTATTATCAACAATTCTAACAAGTAAATTTTGTATAACTATTGTTAAGAATTAATTAAACAAATAAAAACCTAACTTCAATAAGCAATCGTTAGGTTCAAGTGATTAAAGTAAATTAAACAAAATCAATCAATTAAAATAGAACATCAGTAATATTAAAACTTAAAATTATAAAATTTCTAGTTATTAAAAGATTATTTTGTGTGTGTGTGTGTGAATGTGTGGTGCAATGAGATAAGTTAAATTTAAGAATTAAGAACTTTAGCTTACATATATTTATGATTAAAATTTTTAATGTAATTTTTATGATTAAAATTAAAAATAAAAATAATTCAAATAAAAAATGCAGCTTGGGAGATACATGCGCAGGTATTTGATAGGTTTTTTTTATTAATACCAAACTTACCTACAACTTGCACCGAGTTTCAGTTTAGAATACTTTACGGGTGGGTTTGCAAGTTGATAGATAATTTTGCAATCCCTATACTCAAATCCACTGTATCCACATCCCTATAATTTCGCACATGAGCATTTTCGTTTTGCATGTATTAATATCATAAATAAAAGCAATAAACGAAGCATCGAAAACCTCCAAAATATTTTATTTTCTACTTTCTATTGGCAATTTTATATTTTGATTAACAAAAAAGTAAATAAATAAAACACACGTAACCGAAGGACTTCATGACCTTTGGCTCGAGCGAGGAAATGAAGGGCAAAAGAAAATAAGAGACAAGTTAGCATACGGTGTACTAATAAAGTGGCCGCCGGGAGGTACGGTGGGCGCAAGTCATCAACTGGGCCGATGTTGGAGGAAACAAGAGCAACGTGGTGGGGCATGTGAGTATTGACCTTCGCGAGGCTCTCATTATTAAAAAAAAAAAAAGAAACTAACAAAAGTGTGAGTGAAAAAAAAAAAAAAAAAAAACGAAATTCTGATTGCTTGCTTCGCGTCCATTTCGTTATGTAACTGAAAAAGAGGGGCCTGTTAAGAGCTTAATGCAATTCAAGGGGAAAGTACAAGAAGTTCCAATTATGTACAAAGCATGCAAAATTGTTGTGTTCTCTTTCATAGTTTTAATTCAAATATAATAATCCTCTTGCTCTTCTTATCCCTCCTAGTCACACACGAGGAATAAGACAAATAGCATAACTGCCAATATGGAAAGTAATGGAATGTAGCAAGCAAATTTAAGGTTGCGGTCTTTTAATGGAGTAGAATTAGTATGTGGAAGATAAGAATGATAGAGACGATTAAATATGAATAATTTTTTAACAAGGATCCCTCATTTTATTAAAGTTATAATTAAATTAAAAGATAAAAAAAATATTAATCTTAGCATATTTTTTTGAAAAACTATATATGAAATTTGTGTTTTTTAATCTTTTAGATTAGTCTTCAATCTTTATTTAAATAAAATTATGATTTTCTTATTAGGAGGAGACTAGTTAAATATTTGGTACTAATCTACTAAACAAAATCGAGTTTTTATATATATTTTAGTTTTTTTTTAAAATTAAAATCAAGTTGAAGCATAGCATCTCAAACATGTCCTAAATGAACATAATAAAAGATCTAAAAACTTGAACAAAGATTGAAGTCAGAATAGAAAAATTAAAAAAAACCAGGCCCATTATATATGTATAAGGTTAAAAAAAATATTGGCCCCAAAAAAATTGAATCCAACCACAGTTTGGTTTCAAAAATTGGAAGGAAAAAAAAAAAAGAGATCCGTTTACACAAAACAAACATTGAAAACTAAAAAGATCACAAAAAGAAATTATGATTTAAAACAAAAAACTCAATCAAACTAACAACTGAACAACTGTTTGAATTATATTTTACAAAAAGATAATTGGTGTCAAAATATAAAGGACACGTGTCCACTCCTAGTCAATACAATGAACTATTTATCTCTTGTGAAACATTTCAAATGTTTCGTAATAATGTAGGACTTCATGATGTAACTTGTAAGTATAATTTATATTTAAGATATAGGAAGCTGTTAAATTACATTAATTATAACTTACAACTCACCTAAAATTAAGTTTTCGTCAATACAATAAATTATTTATATCTTGTGAAACATTATGAAATGCTTCGTAATAATGTAGCACTTCATGATGTAACTTGTAAGTATAATTTATATTTAAGATGTAGGAAGCTGTTAAATTACATTAATTATAACTTACAACTCACCTAAAATTAAGTTTTCCACAACCTTTAAATTGTTTGAGTAGCAAGAATTAGGGGTACAAAGAATCTATTTTTCCTAAGATGTAATATTGTGTACTTGTGCCTCCCAACGAAATATATCAAGGGAGGAGGCGGTGTGAAACATCAAGGACAAATGATAACGCTGAGGGAAAAAAAAAGGAAAAAAGTCTAAATGGATATGCATCATGTCACTAAAGTCATTATTAACTGAGATGGGTTGAATTAAAATAGTTCCCAGGGGACCCTCAGTATAAAATTTACAAATTTGCGAGTTATGACTAGACGACTTGTGACCGCAAACTATAGGATACGACCTGGCGAGAGAGCAAGCACCCCAGATAAATAGAATACAACGATGGATAACATATTATTGAAGAAATTTTCAACGGGGTGGCCAAAATGCATGTGCATCACTGTATGGGTTTTGACTCTACAAATGTGATTCCAAAAGTAGAGAAAGAAAATCTTCCAGAAAGCAGCTTCAGTTTCTTGACCTCCACCCATTGCTATTTTAATGTTATTTGTGTGATCATTACAAATAAGATCGCAGGCCTCAAATATTTTATAATAAGGGTGACATAATTGAAATTTTCAGTTGAATTGCGTCCATTTTTAATATCATTATATATTTATTAACTAAGAAGAATTAGAACTGCACCGAATGAAACCGTTCTGAGAGATCTTACCGCTACGGGGCTCTTTCTTGCACAACACAGCATCATACACTTGCTAAACTTTGTAGCCATGTTTCAATTTGGCTCTGATTCCCCCTGTTTAACAGAACAAAACTAAACAGATTAATTACTAATAAGCAGTATTATTCACAAGCAACCAACTGATAACTTGACATTCTTAATATTCATCCGGCCAAAACGGCTACTGATTGACTTTCTCAGTGTGATTATTTTAGGTTTCATGTGATGACTCATCACATTAATTAGTCTCTTGAGGCAACAGGAGAGTCACAAAACGCCTCATTCTATTTTTAATTTAGATGCTTCGTTGTCAAATAATACGCAATTAAGCGAACAAATAAATGGGATAACAAATAGAAATGCGCTTTTTATATTTCAACGAAATGATCGTGTCTCTTGCAAGTGCTCGTGGGTCATGAACAAAAATTAAGTCTCAAATGACACAAGGTGGGGAGAAAAAGAGAAAGAGAGAGAGAGAGACTGTGTACCTACCAAAGTGTGGGAGCCGAAAATGGCTTGTTTGAATGCAGAAAATGGACTTTTTTTTTCCCAAGAGCTGTTATGAAACAAAATGGAGTAGGAAAAAATTTTGGAGTTGGCTTTTTAGTTGGGATGGGACTAATCAGGAGGACCAAGAGTTGGAATCATCGTCATTCGTAGGGGAAGCAAAATGCAGCAATCTGAAATCGTGACCATCCATTTTTGGGGAATAAATTTAATCAGATAAATTGAGAGGGTCTCAATTACTCAATACAGGCATCCACCATGCATACGATAAAAGGATAAAGAAAGCGAAAGGTGTGTCAACCGGGGCATTTAACTTCGAGATGAGAATCTTTTGCTTCAATCTTCATGATATATCCAAATGAACTGTTATGGCAACGGACAACGGTGGACTAAATTACACTTGCCTTATCGAGACCAAGTCAAAACAAAACTCAAAACCAGCGCCTTACAATTTATTCAAGGTGGCTCCAAAATACTGAATGAGCCAAATTTTTAAGCTACAGGTTACGCAAAATCTAATTTCAAAATCCAATTTATTGTATCCATATATATCGAAACCACCTCCAAGATAGGTGATAAACCCTTCTCCCTTCGCCATTTGCATATGTGGTAACATTTCCTTCCAAATTACTTGACGGTGACTTTGATCCGCACAAATATCAAAAAATGGTATTTGCTAATTTGCATGTGGCCGTGGGAACGTTTTCTTCCAAACTATTTGATGGTAAATTTGATCCGTATAGATATCAAAAAAAAAAAAAGATAGTACAATATTTTCAATGCATGTTTTGGAAAAATATTTTCATTGCTGATGAACTCATGTGCCCTCATCAGATTGACTTTACGCTACAAATAAAAATGAAAAAAAAAAAAAAACTTTCATCGCCTGTTAAACATTAAAAAACATGAAAAAGAAAAATTGGGCTGTTTTGATTTGGGCCTATCATTTTAGGTCCAGTAAAAGGGCTAGATTGGCCACGCCAGCCCAAAATTCAGGTCCGTTATTCAGGCCCGTTATGTTTCGACGAAAGGTTGCTCTCATATTCACGTTAAAACTTTATTCTCCGATGATAATCGCTTTTTTCATGGGAATGGAGTCCGCGCCTTCTCCAAATATCTTAAACGATGACAATGCAACAACTCTAGGTAGGTCATATTTTCGTTTGCTTATTATGCTTTGATCCGTTTATATATTCATTCAGATCATGTTTTAGTTTTTTTTCTTTTTAAAATATCATTTTTAGTTCTGTTTTCTCTTTTTAAAAAAAATAAATAAAATAAGAAAACTCTATTTTTCTTATTGCTAAAATTTATCAAACTTTAAGCATTTACATTCTTTCTTCAATCAACTAATTTCTTGCTTTTCCAGCCATGTGATGAAATTTTTTAAATAATTCTATGAGCTTGTTGCATGTGTTATTCATGGAATCATGTAACTGACTGAGATGATCAAAGTTCATGTTTTAATTTTACTTAATTGCATTTTTATTTTTATTTTTATTTTTGGTGATATTTCAGTTATTACTATTTGAAGGGATAAATTTTTACTTGAAGACTATATATATGAGTAGGGAATGCATATCATGAATCCCATTTATGATTATCTGCATGGTAATTTATCGCTTCTATTATCGAGGAATGTTTTAAAACTTGGGTTGAAAATGGAATATTCCAGAGCTGGGAAGGACAATGGGTGAGGATGGCCAAAATTCTGGACCAATTCGGGAGGACCTAGTACAAATGGCTGTTAATTTTCTGTCAGTTGCGATGGTTACAAACACTCCAGTCATCCATAGGCGTTCATTTCTTGAGAAGAGCCAAGATAGATGAAGCCTTTCGTCATGTTCCTAAGCGCATTGTTTCTTTTGATTTGCTCTAAGTTTTTAGTGCACAACTCAAATTATCGTGCTACTCAGGCTCTCTCTTTCTCATATTCGTTGGGTGCAAATGCAGGATCGGCCTTCAAATGTTACAACGGGATTCAAGTTAAGATTATGAGAAAGGTTTTTAATCAGCATTGATGATCCAGATGTTGCTTTTTAATGCCACTACATGGCGTTGACTACGGCTTCTTGCTAAAATAGATTGTAGTGTCTTTTTGAGCACTGGAAGTTGATCATTGCTTTAGTCCCTTCAACTTGGAATATCATTGCATGTCTGCCCATAATCTAAAAGAGACGTACTTCAGCAACGAGCCACAGCACTAGCAACATCTCCACCATCTCGGTTTACTGTACACATACTTTTGTTTTTGTGCCTTTTTATGCCGGAACATTATTTTTTCAGAGGTACTTCCAAAGTTTTTTCAACCACCAGTCATATAGTTAGATGCCTCATTTTTTTTTTTTGTCCAATAGTATTGATATGGCTTTACATTCAATGTGATTGTCTGTTTAGAGTGTTATTTTTCCCAGTTGAAGTCTTGTGTTCGGCAGGTTGTTTTAGAAGGACACAATGGCTCTGCAAAGAAATCAAAACCAACCTTGTATGAGGAAGTGACAGCAGCCGCCAAGTCAGCCAGCAGTGTAGCTGCTGATTTAGCAAAAGCTAGCATGGGGATATCGAGCTCAAAAAACAAAGGTGTTTTCATTTGAATTGGATTTGATCTGTTAATTTCAATTTCTGTCTTCTGCAACTGGCATCTATTCCTCTCTATATCACTCACACACCTTTTTGTTGAATTTTCTTTGTGAAGTATCTTGTCCTCTGCTATTTATTTATTTTTTTAATCAACGTTTATTCGTACTTAATTTATTCTTTCTCATTGATGCAGTACTTTGAGGCCTTAGTGAAACGTTTGGACATCCAAGTAGCAGAAATGAGGTCAATAATTCATGTAATTTGGAAGCTGGTGGGCAGAAGAGGGGCTGCTCCATCATCATACAAAAAGCTAGAAAAATGTAATATGCCCACATTTAGAAACGGTAGTTTGTCAAATTGTTTAATTAAATGAAATTGTTGGTCATTTTTTTGCTAGTTCTATTCTTCCTTCTTTTCTTTTTTTTTTTTCCCCCCTGTTTGCCTCGACTGTAATAACTTCGTAAGTCCACATGTTATGGACATACTTTTTTCGGGTTTATTCTTGAATGGGCATGTATTACGTTTTAACCAGAATAAATGTTTTTTTGTTTTTATTTTTCTTATCAGAATAAGTTTATCTTTCTGTTCTTATGGTTCTTACCATTGATAAAAATCGGGAATGAATAGAAATCACCGTCTCATATCTTTGAAATTCTGATAGCAGTTACTTTGATTCTATCATGTTTAGTTTGTTGACTTATTCACGTCAGATTTTTTGGTGTTCTGAGATGTCACCATTCTTCCATATTAGATGCTTTTCTGATGCTTACTCTATGTTTTGGTGCAATCGGGACCAAATAATACACCTGAAAATGGATCTGTTGTTGACAGCAAAGTAGCTATGAACTCTCTTGGAAGTTTAGCAGTGAAAAAGAGAATGCTTATACTTAAAGTCCTCATTATCACAAATCTGTGCCTTTTCTCACATATTTCTTTCTTTTCATTCAGAAAGCTAAAATAAATGGAACGTCCAACTTTGATGGCTCGTGTTGGTTCTTGATTTAATTTTCGTTAGTATTATTTCCAGATATTCTGCTAAACCTGTTTGTTATGATCCCAATTGCATCTCTTTTTCAGTGATACTTCCTCATCATCGGCATCTGTGGGGTCTTCTGTTGGTCAGCATCCGAATTCCTATATGGATATAATTGCTTTAATGAATTTTGTATGTCATACGGTGGTGATACGCTGCATTTTTTTTCTTAGAGCTTTCACATGTTACTTTATTCTTTTCAGCCAGGAGAAATCAAACTCAGTTTTAGAAAATGGCCGTATGAATGACAATGGGGCTTGAGCCAGCTCATTTATCTATTTCCTTTCATTCTGAGAATTATGCATAATCTTCATCTTTTGCTGTTTCCATATTATGGCTATGATACAAAGAGGGGAAGCACCTCACTCCTGGCATAAAAGTATGCCTAATCCCGCTAGTTTCTGAAATTTAAACTTGATTTTTTAGTTGAATTGATATTGATGCTACTTTCTTTGGTACTGATTTTAGGAGATAAATGATTCACCTCCAAACTAACCCAACATTTCTCATCTTTATAGATGGAAAGTGGGACTTACATGATGTAGCACATTATTCAATTGCAGAGATGCTGAACAGCAGCACCAGAACACGGAATATAGACATTTTTATGCAGCCGCTAAATTGAAATTTTTGGTTATATACTTCTGACTTCGTTTGTTTCTTTGCTTGATGAGCGGCCTTGGGAGGTTGCTCAGGCCAACAACAATGATGCCTATGCACAGGTCTGAAGGTCTACCTCCCAGTTGAGTGGCGACAAAGTCGTGCTATGGTGACATCGTAAAAATAGTGGAGTAACAGAACCAACATATGGGAAGAGCACAAACTTGTATAATGAGATGACTAAAGACATTCCAGTCCACATTTCATGGGTACCACTACCACCCCAGCCGTCCACCACTGCCATGCGTGCCACGAGCCATTCATAACCATTGGTCTATGGAAGAGCGTGCGATGAGCGATTGATGCCACACTTGAAAATTGAACTAACGAGTTGCAAAAGATCAGGAAAATATCAGAGTCAGTCGTGGAACGGAGTTTAACAATTGAAGCTGAGTCCAAATCGAGCAAAATTCAAGAAGAAATTGTTTTATGTTTGTGAAAGTAATTGGTGTGGGATGACGATTATCCAAGTTGCCTGTGGCCGGTGGTGGTGGTACTAGACGCGAGGTGCTAATTTCTATATGTTAAAATGTCGATGAACAAACTGGAAATAGTCTATCAAATACAGAAAATTAAACTGCTAAAGGAAACATTAGCATTCCTGCTTTTATCATTGCGGCGGCAAATGAGATGAACCAAAATTTCTGATTCGAGTCGGTAAAAAATCTATTAATGAATTTCATTAACGAAATTCAAACTTTGGATTTAAAAACCTTATACGCCCCCTTGCAGCCCCACCCTTAATCTAGTAAAACGCATAACGGGCTTGGTGGTTGGTACATAACACAAAAGCCCAAAATTTTATAGTGAAGGCATTTGGGAAATTGGTTAGAATGATTTCGGGTCGAATTAGCGCCAACCCGGATCATTTACCAAACCGCAGTACCGAACCCATTCGTTACGGAAATGCTCCAATCTGGACCGTTCATTCGAAAAGTTTGAAAAACCAGAGTCGGGTATGGACAGTCAGGCAGCCTTTTTTAACGCCTGCTCGGAGCTGTCCTCGCATATTATACCATTTGATTAAAAACCGAAACTAAAAGTTTTGAAAAACATTTTTTTTTTTTGGGAAAAAAAAAGTTAAGAGAAGGTTTTTTGAGTTCCAGGAACTGTACAAAAGGTGCTCACACCCGATTCCTGCCCATTCTCTACTGCAGCAAAAAGCACATGATTAGGTGACCAACCAAACAAGGCTTTCGAACTTTATCAAGTGAGCAGTTATTTCTTTAAGCTGCTCGTTCTTATCAGTTTGTGTTTGTCAATAACACACAGTTGGCAGATTCTTCAGGTATGAGACTTTTGAAACCTTTTATATGAATTTCTTTTTTATTAATCTTTCGCAAGCAGAAAAATCTAATGATGTTCAATCTTTGTTCTGTTGGGGTTTAGTTGATTTTTGTTGTCATTGGGTTATATTTTTGCCTGTTGTGGTAGTTTGTTATCATCTCCGTCTTGTATCATATCCTGTATTTTAAAGTAATGTGTCCTTCTTGTGTAGTAGTTCAGAATGAGCGAAATATGTGATCGATTGGTACAGCTCATTCGCTTATATATATAATCACTGGTTATAGGCCGGTTTGTTAGCTCAGGGGTTTTTCTCAGTTGAAGTATTGTTTTTTTTTTTTTTTTTTTTATTTGTTATGCAGCCTTAAGGACCATCAATGAAGAAATCGCCGGATTGCTAACTTTCTTCAGTTGATTCTATAGTAGTTGCTCCCCATATGAAAGCCTTTCTCCAATGTCCTTTCAGACAATAAGCGAATGGCCATGTGCTGGCCGTGTCACTGCTGATGCTGTTACTCTGTCTTCTCCTTCTCCTGTACTCTCCTTGACAGCGAAGGCACCTCAAGGTGCACTTGTTACTCATGTTTCTGCTGCTGATTCTGATAATCAATCGAACACTGAGCCATCAATGTCTAATGTCCTGCAAGATGTACATATAGTAAGAACTCAAGAACTGCTCTCTAGAACTGCTCTCTCTGCGCTTTCTCTCTTTTTTCTTTTTCCTTTTTTTTTTGCGCCATATTAACTGGTTCATTTCTCCTAATGCTTAGTCTCATACTCAGAATTTGATTTTTTTTCTTTTTAAAAAAAAATTCCTCAGCTCCCTATGTTCTCTCCCGGAACAGTATTATTTGGAAACTTCAAAAATTAAGGGCTGATAAGTTAAATGTCATTTTCTTTTTATCAGTCAGCTCAGTTGATGGAAGATTTTCTTGAACTTGCAAAAGAAAACACAGATAAGGATCTGGAAACCTGTGGTGTTCTCGGTGCTTTTCTAGTAAGTAGTAATATTCATCCTCCGTTTAATGCTTTGAAACTAAAATTTCATTTCTTAGAGTTCTGAAACTAAATGTAGGTTTTTGGGTTGAATGTAACTTAACTTCATTTCAAAGCCAGTTTCATGTATTAGCCTTTTGTTCAAATCCTCTCATTGTCTTAACTGAATTATAACAGGCTGTGTCTGTGTTAGGTGTTATATTTGGTGCACTTGAGAGGGTTTGTTATTCACTCGATGGCCTTTTTTCCCCTCTATGTAACCAGGAAAATGGGACCTTTTATGTGACCACTTTGATTATACCCAAACAGGATTCAACTTCCAGTTCTGTAAGTCTCTGAGAGCCTCTTACTTATCTAGATAGAGAGGAGTTTATCAACATTGCTTGTAATGACCTATTCTTTATTGTGCTGGCTGCTAACATTGTTATACTGACAGTGTCAAGCTCTAAATGAGGAGGATGTTTTTGCCCTACAAAATGAACGATCTCTTTTTCCTATGGGATGGATTCATGTATGCCCTGATTTTAGTAATGTTTTTCATTTTTAATCCTATTTCTTTTCCTGTTTGAAGACTTTTATTTCTTTTTATTTTCATAAAGGCTGTGACTTAAATTTTTTGTATCTATTTTCAGACACATCCATCTCAGAGTTGTTTCATGTCTTCAGTAGATCTGCACACTCACTACTCATATCAGGTAATTTGCCTCATTGTTGATGTTGTTATGACTGAAGATTAAGGAATTTTATTTTCATCACATGTCATATACTGAATGTTTAGTGGAGAATCTATGAACCTGAATGTTATGATGGAAGTAACATTTAAGGTGCAGTATAGTTTGTGGCTAGTTGTACATTAAAGTAGCAACTTTTGGAATGGAGTTTCTATCATTTAGTCAGCAGACCATATACTGTTTCATGTTTGAGCAGCCAATTGATGTCCATTACACAAGTGATTTATTTAGTTACGATCTTTTAACTTATAGATTGGACCTTGGGAGCTGGGGCAATCAACTTTGGGAGTTGGGACAATCCCCTTACTGCTTATTCAGGGATAATAATCTGAATTTTTTTGGTCCAAACTGGGTCGGATTTGGCTTGTGAGAGAGTTTAGAGCCAGTTTACCTGAGATGCTATGCCAAGTTGCTCATTAGTTAATTTTTGAATCATTCAATTCATAAACAAGGATAAACTAGCATGCAAAAATTCTAGAATTTTCAAATTTGACCATTTTTGTTCTTGCACTGCATCTTCTTTGACAATTTTGCGCATAATTGAGTTTTGTCTAATACATTCAAGCCAAACATAAAGAATCAACTATAAAATGAAGATGTAGGTTTAAGAACAATTAATTATAGAAACTTGGCGGTTGAATTGCTTACCTAATATCGGGAATGGTGTGAAATAATTGTCACCTTGTTTCTTATAAGATAATGTAGTTGATGTCACAGTTTGATAGTTTAGCCTTTCTCCTATTTGTTCATCAGATGATGGTACCTGAGGCTTTTGCCATTGTCTTGGCTCCCACTGATTCCTCAAGGTGTGCAACTCTGACACTGCAGTTCTGTAGCTTGTTAAGTTGGTTTCTAAAAGCTCTTTTTACTTGATACAATGCGTGTGTCTCAGTCTTTGGTTAACTGCACATCTTCTATCATTTTTCATCTCTATCAAGGCCATAATCATGGACTGATGACCAAAAGTGCTTTTTCTTTGCACCACTCTAAAATATTGCTTATTTAGCCTTTCCTTTAAGCTTTCATGCCTTAAAACAATGCCTTAAACAAAGATTCATGTCATTACCTACAAATGCCATTAATCTGACACAAGACTTGGATGTTTCTATTGTTATCTTTTCATGTCAAACAGCATAGCAGATACTCCTGACCACTCATTCACATGCAAATCTTGCAGGGCTCAGGAAGATAGTCGCATATTTTTAGTAAATCATTCTTGAGGTCTTCAGACTAAATTTTTATATGTGCATGTCTTGCAGAAGCTATGGCATATTTAGGCTAACTGAACCCAGTGGAATGAGTGTGCTGAAAGAGTGTCAAGAGACGGGATTCCATCCTCACAAAGAACCAGCTGATGGGAGCCCCATTTACAAGCACTGTTCTCATGTCTACACAAATTCAAATCTGAGGTTTGAAATCTTTGACTTGCGCTGATTCATTATTCTTGTGTCAACAAATGCAGACGTGCAAGGAAGAAGGTTACAAGTGAGGATATGATAAAGTTACACCTGACAACAAAATTTTGCTTGGAAATTGGTGTGCCATTATAACAGTCCCAATGAATAACTTGAAAAGGAATTAGTGTTTTAAGAATATGTGATTAATACTTCCAGTTAGTTATGCTTGTTCTACCTCATTGCGTTACAATTAATTGTGCTACAACAATGCTGATATATAAGCTCCAAAATTAATATTGCTTTGTTTTAAGTATATATGGATATTGTAAATACATTTGATCATCATGATGATCAAGAGTAGTACTGTCTTCAACAAGTTATGAGTTATACTTCTTGTTGTTCTGCTTGATTGCATTATGATTGCCTCGTGACCAGTGCAGGCTGCATGCGGGTGCAATGAAGTCAGTCGCCTCAGGTCCTTTTGCGCAGGCTTTTCAGATTTTATCTTCTTGTGGGTTTGGATAATTGGATATATGTGCTTGTTACTTAAGTTATTATGGCTGTTGTCCGTGACCATGGGCACTGAATTTTTTAGGAACAGTGGAGCAGGGTAAAGATCCATAACAATTTATGATTAGATGATAAATATTTGTGCTTTTGAACAAGTATTTGCTGTAGAGCAGAGTAGTCACGCCTGAATAGATTCAAATTGGTAAGTCCTTCGTTTAGCTGCATCCATTGGCCTGAAATCCCTTTCCCTGGAAATTTTACATCATTTTCCAATGTCGCTCTCATCTCTCTTGTCATAAAATTCTTAAGCAGAAAATTAACTTCTTAGACGTACTGGTTGATAAGAATCGACTGATAGCAGCCAAATTTCCATTTTCAAACGAGCTTTTAGTCTTGTACAATGATGAGCTACTACTGGGGAAGGTTCTTGGGGGAAAAAATGTGAGCGGCGCATTGAAAAACGATGTTTTGGATGCGACGTGACGTCCTCGTAATTTCAGAGAATGGCAAGTGGGGTTCATTCATTTCAAAACTTTCTTTCCTCGCGTCTCTTTCGTGGTATATTGTTGGGGATGCGCCGAATCCATAGCCGGACCATCCTCTACGGTCTAGGCTCGTCAAATCATTTCACCCTTTACAATCACTTCTAACGACCGCCATTAATCTCTCTCTCTCTCTAACTCAAAAAAGAGTTTTTGAATTCAACACGAATAATTCTTCTCTTCGATTTTATGGTCTTCCAATTCCAATACCTCTCGAATTATTCTTCTCTTCTGGATAAAAGCCCCTTAGAAGCATTGAATTGAATTGTGAGTATTGATATACCTACGAACCAGTCAAAACACCAACAATCTATAATTTACAATTAAAATTGAATATCTCATTCATATCGCAGTGCTGTATTTGCATGCAACTGGGACCTTCATTTCATTGGTTATTAGCAAGCGCAAGATTTTCCAACTTAAAAAACAATAATTAAACAAATTGAATCCAACATCATCACGTTAATCTTATAATCTAAGTCACTGATTTACAACAGATCCCCATCTTTCCGGGGATTTACAATTAAATCCCAAAAAAAAAAAAAAAAAGAATTCGCTACTCTTGTAATTACAGAAAGACAATCAACCAAAGAAAAGGTTCAAAAAGGATGAACATTTCTGCTAAGACCATTAACGTTCGTGAAGAACCCAACCACGTCTTGCCTGTACGGCGCATACGACCTCCGTTTATCACCTTCTCTATTCCTCACATAATACTTCTCGTACACAGATGTCACCGTTTGGGCCTTCACCCGCTTATTCCCCGACACTTTCACTGCTTTCTCACTCTTACTTGTTTTCTGGCCCGGCGTCGTTTTGGTCCCCGTCGGCTTTTCGCTTGACTTATCAGGCCTCTTACTAGATTTCTTTCCCGCGTCACTTTCACGCCTATTGTTATCATTATTGTTGTTTTTGTTATTATTCAAGAAAACAAACGCGTCTCTGCCGTCGCTGCTGCTTCGAAGAAGTTCTCGAAATCTCCAAAGCCTGGAGAAGCCAGTTGAGTTGCTCTTCTTACAAGGCTCCGGCGTAGCTTCCTTCACCGTCTTATTACCAGACGACCACTCGCAGAACGGCCCGACAGGCTCTTCCTCTTCTTCCAGCTCAGACCGTTCTTCAACAAACAACTTCCTCAACGGAGGTCTCAGAGACTGCTTCTGCTTCGAATCTTCTTTCCCTTCGCCCTCACCACTACGGTAGAGTAAGGCTTGGTCGAAAACCGGAAATATCGGCCGGATCTGGCCGTTAACAAATGCGTCATCCGCCGAAACCGGCGATTGAACCGAGTTCGCACACGCGAAAGAGAATTCTTCTGCGTTTTCACCGTGTTCTTGTTCCGGTTTGGGCCCATGTTCTTCGTCGGGAACGTTCAGTTTCAACTTTTTCCCGAAATCTATCGAGATTTCGATGTTCTCTTCACTAGAAGCCGATGCTTCCATTTTCTTTAAGAGGGTTTTGGTACTTTTGATTTGATGGGAGAGACAGAGTCAGATATGTTGAGCTTTCACGTACGAAGAGTGAATATCACCGCTTTATTGCTTCTTATATGGTGATGGTAGTGGTACGAAGCATACGCAAAGCGCGTCAGCGGCCGAAATACTAGCAGTTCCGGTCTCTTGCTCTACTTTGTTTTGCACCTTTCAAATTTTACGTGGTGCTTTCATTTATAATAACAGAAAATTGAAAAAACAAAAAAAAAAAGCACACGGACAAGCGCGTTGTGGGCTCACACTAGAACTCTAGAAACCGTGTACGCTTTCCACGTGTCAATGGGTCCCCTCTAGAAGCCCTATGATACCTTCCGATCATCAGCTTGGAAGGGTCAACGGTCGATTATTTACTTTATTTTGGAAAGTCCTAGGTCAATAATCAAAATGCTTTATCCACTCCTTGTGAGCCCTTTTAATTATCTGTAGCATCAGATGAACACATCATGGGTGATGCAAAATGGAGTTGCTGTTTTGGAGAGCAAGTAAGCAAGACCCATGACCAACTTTCAATTAATTATGTCAAGAAACTTGAAAGATTATGATTTTAGAAAAACGAAACCACGAAAGTATCATAAATCTTGTGATGGCTAGATAGCCAACTAATTTGTTTTATGGGTTTCCTCTCCTTAAATAGACCATTAATAGCTCTGTCACTGCCGGTGGCTGTTTGTCTGTTGAATAATTAAGGAATGAGTGAATGTCGATGAGCGAAGAGGATGTGTCAATATAAGATTTAATTTGATTTTTATTTTTTTATTTGATCAACTTGCTTTTAAACGATACCGTTTACCTGTCCTGCAATGTTTTGTGCTCATTTAAGGATGTTGGGTACCAAGCCTTGCATATCTTGACTTCTTGAGGCATTGGTTGAAGCTCCCACCTGGAGTTTATTTACCCTAATTTAATGGGTAGATGTATTCTCATATTTTTGTGGAGTAAATTATTTTACTATAAAGTATAAAATATATTTATTTAGATTATATTATAATAGTTTAAAAGAAATTTTTTATTTTTTTAAGATAAAAGATGGGTACAACTCAAAAGAAATTATTTGAAATTACTGGCTCGCGTTTCTTAGAGGCGTAATAATGAAAAGAGAACGGTTGTTGAGTTGCCTTAAGCGAACAATAATGATAAAGATAATGCTAGTAGTGGCCTTGTGCTGTGGAAGCAACGAAACAATAATGCTTAAGAGATGGGAACTGTTGGGTTTGAGGTCGTCGGGCGATGAATGGATTTGTTATGCATAATTTCAAATCTATGTTGCCATGTCGGAGGGTTTTTATACATAAGCATATTGCTATCCTTATTTAAAAAAAAAAAAAAAGACAAAATGGTCAAAATTTAAAGTCAATGTATAATTTTAGCTGAGTTGCCGTCTCATTATTTTTGAAGTAAAAAAAAAAAAATCGTGCATTAAAAAAAACTTTTAAATTTTTTTTCTTGTCATACTATTTCATCTTTTATCTACTATTCCAAGTTTAAACTAAAAGTAATTTTTGCAATGGAGTGAAAAAAAAAATGATACTTCCTATAGAGCATCAAATTTATGTTAAGAATGTTTTTGCCAAATAACTATTTTTTACTGTATAGTCTTATGTGTATATACGATAAGTTCATTGTTATAAATTGGCTATTGAGCGCGTTATCCAATTGGAATGCTTTTCATATTCTATTAGACTGCTTGCTCCAAGGGAACTGGTCGAGTGTTTTTCATATAACTTCATTTGGGTCTTTATTTAATTAACAACCAAGATCGAATCCTAAAAGGTAAGGGTTACAAAATTATTTTGGATTTTATCACCTCTCTATTTTTTTAAATTAACAATAAAATTACGGAAATTATCATTTAGCAGACTAGGGTAAACTATATGAACAAGTTAAAGTAAGCCTAGGGGTAGTATTTTGGCAAAAATAAACCATAGCTTCCAAATTTGGGTTATTTTCATAGATTTTTCTCTATTTTTCTGTTCTCATTCCGTGACTAATTCAGTATTAAGGGGGAGGAGGGGGTGCACAACTGTTTGCATAATCACCGGCTGTAGGCTTTTCCAATCACTAAGGCCTTTGTAATTAATAATATTTGAAATGCGAGAAGACAAGCCGCTGGGCTGGGTTGAAGTTTGAACGTTGAAGACATCATCGTATAATTAATTTAATTTATTATTAGCAGCTAAACTCCTATCAATTTTAAGATTTAAGTAAGTCTCGTAATCATCATGAATTGACCAGGTCAATCTTGAACAAGAAGAATCCTTCGATGGAACTTTCAAAGTGACGTCGTTGACAAATCCGACACTTGATGCATTAAAACAACAAGATGGAAAGTGCCGAACGCACATTGAGATTGAATTGGGGAAGAAATAAAAATTCAGGGGGCTATAACTTGGGTGGATATTTTTGGCATTAATCATTTCTCCATTGGCGGTCAAAGCAAAGGTATATAGATTGGGCGATGACCTGTCATGACCCAACTAAGTCTAACGAAATTCATATAACAGCAGCCATTCACCTAACATTGCCCTCGAAGAAAGGCAAAACAGAACGAGAGAGAAAGTCTATCCAGAAAATTCCTTAGTATTTAGTACCCAACAGTTGGATTGGGCTCCCAATCCCCTTGAATGCTTTGGGCCTAGCTTCAAAAATAAAACTTCTGGCCCGTGATGAGTCGTGATATGTGATCTCACTAGCTCTACTTTTTAATTAACCCACTTATTTTTAAACATATCCTTATAAAAAAATTAAAAACTAATAAAAACATTTCAAAAATCCAAGTCCTTTTTCACCACGGATCATAATTCTCTCCTGATCTGATCATATCCTGATCAAATAACTCATTTGTTGATTGGTAGTTAATAAATAAAAAAAATAAAAGAAGTTGAATCTTATCCATACACTACCACTAAAATACACATGGCAGGAGATCTTAAAAAATTCATATGAGAGTATATCAGAAGAGGATCATTTTCCTTTCACCACCACTATTACCGTCTCAAGCCACAAAACTAATTTTCTTTTAAGTACTATTTCACTAGCCCTTCGTCTTCTATTGATTCTACCAGAAAAATTTTCTTTAAGCATGAATGTACAAAAATTAAGAAATTAGAAGTTAATTGGAATTTGGAAATGTACAAAAATTAAGAAATTAGAAGTTAATTGGAATTTGGAAAGAATGATAAATAATAAAAATGAGAACGCTAGCAATGAAGCGGCCGACTTTGGCAGCTCTGCAAAATAGGTCAATTATGATGATTCTTTTTCTATTATTAATATTAATATTACTATTTTTCCAAATAAATAAATAAATAAATGATAGGTTTTGGCCAATTGAAGGAGAAGGAACAATATGAAGTATAAGAGTTTAACTTCAGTTGTAATTTTTGCTAGTAGGGGAATAAATCAAATAAATGAGGGGTTTGGATCAGCAGTTATCAAGTATTGAGAAAATTTCTGGTAGTGTCAATCGGGGATAGAGGGTTATTTTTGAAGTAGCTTGAGGCAACAACAGTGGTCGTGGCTAGGGCTTCTGGAATTGTCTATATATATATTTTAATTATATGTTTATTTATTTAATAAGGATAATTTTAGAAGTTAGCGAGATCAATGACAAATGAAAGGTGGTGAAAGAAATTGAGGGGGTCAAAAATCGCTATTCCTCCATTATATAACTAAACTAGAAAATAGAACCACACTTCACGCGGCTTTAAAAAAAGAATTTAGTATTATCCTTTTTTCTTACTTTACACTTGATGAAACTGATAAAAAATATGAATTGATTTTTTTTTTAAGATGAGCTAGCCTTATAAAAAACAAAAAAAATTATTAGTCAGCAATACAAGTAAAGAAGCAATGTAAGATAAAGAATAAAATAAGAGAATATATTATAGAGTGATTTTATTCATTCCAATTGTGTGCGTACAAAACAAAAAGATGAGTTCTCCTTTTATAGTTATATAATCACTCCATGAAATTAATGAAAAATTATGGATCATAATTCCTTGTGAGATTGTGGGAATTATAGGGAAGCTAAAGATTGTTAATGGGAGATAGTGAGGAGACTACGAGATATATGTTATGAACATCTACATTTATTTTAATAAATTCATAACACTCCCCCTTGGATGTTCATTACAAAGAAGATGCCTCATTAAAACCTTTACATAATTATTATTGTGTACTAACAATCAAATTAATTATGAGAAGATGAAAAGCCAAATCTAAAAGAAAATTTCTTTATTTATTAGATAATAGAAAATATACAAAGATGATAAATGGTGATGCCACATCTATTAGCCAGCAACACAAATAAAGAAGCAACGGAAGATAAAGAATAAAATGAGAGAATATATTATAGAGTGCTTTTATTCATTCCAATTGTGTGTGTACAAAATAAAAAGATGAGCTCTCCTTTTATAGTTATATAATCACTCCATGAAATTAATGAAAAATTATGGATCATAATTCCTTGTGAGATAGTGGGAGTTATAGGGAAGCTAATGGGAGATAATTGGGAGATTAAGAGATATATGTTATGAACATCTACATTTATTTTAATAAATTCATAACACTCCCCCTTTGATGTTCATTGCAAATAATATGTCTCATTAAAACCTTTAAATAATTGTTATTGTGTAATAACAATCAAATTAACTATGAGAAGATGAAAGTCAAATCTAAAAGAAAATTTCTCTATTTATTAGATAATAGAGAATATACAAAGATGAGAAATGGTGATACCATATCACCTCCTCAAGTCCCAGCTTTATATATATATATAGATAGATAGATTAGTTTGCGATGACTCGAACCACGTTTTTAATTTTTAACTAAATTGTTAGATTGATTAGTAAAAGCATAAAACCATCGACACTACTTTAAAGTTATCTTTAACCACCCCTTTTTTCACCTCATTTAATATATTATTTTAATTTAAATATCTAATGACACTCCTTTTTATTCTAAAAATAACTCTCAGAAAACCCCCCTTGTGCTTCAAACTCCATTATGAGGGTGGTTCTTATTGCTCACAAACCATCTTTAAAACAAGTTATTTTCCTCTGCTATTCTCTAATTCAACTAAAACTGAACAATCTTTTAAAGGTGGGGGAAAAAATAAAGGGGTAAAACGAGCAATGGTTATTCTTGTTGCTCACAGATTTATGCTCAATAAAAAAGACAAAAGAAAAGAAACTAAATTCTCATTGGATGGATTGAGTGGTAAATCTCCTCCTGTTGTTTAATTTATTTAAAAATGTTTGTTTATTGATGGGATAAAAATAAATTAGATTAGCTTGAAGCTCGCCTTCTAAATGCAAAGTCGTTAAATAACAAGTTGTCCAGATAACGAACAAATGACTTATTCGATAACATTTATGAATCACTCTGACTTTTGTTGTCCCAACAATACTATGAACTATGAAAATGAAGAAGAAAAACAGAAACCGATTTAATTTGTTAGCTTGTTTAGGAACACATCACAATTAACATATGTTATTTATTTAAAAATGTTCTCCTTGTTTACAAATATCTATTGCCTTGCATTTCTTTTATATATAAATTCAACTAAGGTTACAATTATCAATATACGAGAGTGGTTTGAATAGGATTTTAAGGGGTGCTAATAGCTGCGCTGCTGATTAAAATGTATCAGTTAGTCATGAAAAAGGTGTACATTGGCTTGAAATAATAAAGCTGGTAAAATTTGACATGATTCGATTACCCAACACGAATGACACGAACAACTGGGTGTGAGTCATCAAATTTGACACAATTAATAAAGGGACTGAATCTGGGTTGAACATAATTTTGTTTTTCTATGTTAGGTTAAGGTTAAAATTTTTAACCCATTAATCCATCAAATTAGATTATATTTTATATTTTATATTAATTTATAGATTTTTATCATCAAAATTTAATATTAGACATAATTCGCTCTTTTTATTTTTATACTTCATCCTTAGAAGTACAAAAGCATTACTAATGCCACTACCAGCTTGCTTTCAGCCCTTGATACGGCGACTTCACTCAGATTTTGGATGATTTTTGTTGCGCATCTCATTGGATCAAAATGAAGTGGAAAATCGGTATGTACTTTCTTGACAGTTGAAAATCATTTATGCATCTCATGATCAGAGCCATTTTTGAAGGATGTAACTCATTTATGGCAGTTTAGACTTTATTTCAAAGGGCAAATTTTGCAGAAATTGCCACTGTTGTTTTGTGTAAGATTGCCAAAAAATTTTGTGACTGTAATATGTAAATAAATTAGGTGCGAGTGATTATTGCACAAAAAGTGGGGGACACCAGTACTACCCTTCGCAAATTGCAATATCACTGGCAGTCTGGCAGCAGAGCGCGCACACAATTTGTTTAGAGTCCAAAATAATGAATACTGGGGGCGAAGCATATCAAATCAAATCATTGTTCAACTTCTCAGTTATGAGATTCTATGGGATCAACTTGGTGGTTTTAGATTGCTAAATCGACTAATAAAAGACAAGTGCTTGAATTTGTGTCCGCGTCTTAAAACATTAGAATTCTCCAGTCATGTTTAAAACGGGCTTCTGAAATTGAAAGTGGAGCCTTGTTTGTCAAGGTACACCACTACAGTTGGAAATTGAAATCTCAATAATACCTCAAGTTTCACAATTCGTAAATGCCTACTGACAGTGAAAGAAACATGACAAATCCTTCTCAACAACTAAACTATATATAGTATTTGAAGTAATACATAATAAATATAAATTTTAAATAATGGCTACTACAACACCACCAGTAATCGGCATCAGCTATATCCGTTCTTGTTCTATTTGACAGTTGGCACTTCTGCTGCTGCCGCTAGCATTTCTTGCCGAACGTAGCTGTAGAACATCTGATTCTAATTAGAAATTGCCAAATCAGGCATTGGAACTATTAGAGTTGCAATGCTTGAAGAAGAGGATGGGAATAAAAACTGAAACATTGACCAAGTAGTCAGTAATACCCAACTCAGCAACACAAAAATGTCGTAGCGATCATGATTTTGGTGCTATGCTTATGTATAGCTATAGGAACAATCCAATCTGAAGGCCACTTTCAACGACTACTATTTTACTTCCTTACCCCAAAGATAGACTACTTGCTGCCTAAGTTTCTTGAGCGTCAGATAACAATATTAATAATTATAAAATACGTAGCCATTCAAATATTTTGTGCAAAAAAGTCAAAAGTTGCAGCCATACACGTGCCTCAGACGCCCAAGAATACTGTCTATATCGGCGTATAATATGATTTCAACTGTGAAATTGACCTCTTAAATACTTAGTCTATATGGTACAGCTACGACACTTAAACCCAGCTGTGAAAGCTATTTTAAAGAGAATTGAAAATTGGAAACATATCATCTCCATAACATGTGCTGAGGAAGTAACAACTTGTATGCAGTCATACCTCGTTCATATAAAGTTTTGTTACTGTATATATCAACTTGTCCCCAGTCACTTGCTTCAGATTCATTACAAATTGTTGAGACGTAATCTTTTGATTCTGTGATAAAAATGAAAATGAAAATGAAAAATTTACACAGATCATCATTAGAAAAAAAAATAAGAAAGAGAAAAAATAAGGGCAGACAAAGTAATTGCGCTAAGTATAAGGGATGATATTAAAATGAAAGTACTTACTTGGAGATCATTATAGTGTTTCACAACCAGAGCCATTTTAGAAGGATGCAGAAACCTTGAAAGTATAGCCATTAAAGTCTGAATCCCCTTCCACGGTGAAGTTGTTTTGATTGCATTTGCTTGTGGATTTTCACATACACACAAGCATAACAAGAGTTCAGTATGTATGGCATACTAAAATAAAACATCACATATCAAAACCAAAAAGTTTTAAATGGGAACTATATTGTTACTTACCACTGAAGCAAACAAGCTTAAAACTGGCGATGTAGTCTACAAAGATGTGAGAATTCATGAAACAACTCCACACGGTATATCTACTAGGCTTACAAAGATTGTCCACACCGGAGTCAAATTCCAAAGAAGTCGGATGAAATTGCTTGGAGCCACGAGAAATCACTTCCATCTTCCCCAGTATTACTCGGCATAACAATATATGCCTCAACCCCTTTTCATCTGACTCTGATGAAAGCACACTGTGAAATTGTAAAACTGTATCAGAAATGTAAGCGAAGAGAGTAGTACCCTCAATTCCAAACATACCCTTTGTATTATAGAAAAGTTAGACAGGCGGTCAAAAGTTTCTATTCTTTTTCTTTCCTTTCTTCCCAAGAAATCAAACCAAACAAAAGTTTGAAAACCGAGAGCATTCGAGAATCAGAAATTACAAATCCCTCAAAGAAAAAATAACTCACCAAGAAAAGAATCGTACTAACAAAAACCACTATAATTTGAGAAGTGAAATTTACCCATTAATGGAAGAGTTAATTGGAAACAATTGAACACCAAAACCATGCATTGGACCGAGTATTCGAGCTTCATCACCGCACTGGCTAAACCCATGGCACACAATCTCATTAATCTCGTCCCTGGAAGCACCAAACCAAGCAGGCCTAATATTAGCATTACCGCCACATTTCTTTGCCACAGCGTTGGCAAAAATCTTGAAAGAATCCAGACGAGCTCTTGCTGTCAAACTAGAACACGAGTTCTTGTGTAGAGCCACAATTCTCGTGTCAACGGCTAGCGGGCCCATGCCAGATAGAAAGCATTTCTTGACAAGGTAGTGGTTCATGTCGCCTTCTTCAATCTTAACCATTCCATTGTTTGCGAAAAACCCGAATGTATCAAAAGCAGAGGTACACTCATCAGTGACGGCACCGCCGTCTGAGATTTCGTCGTATTTTATCGTAATTGAAACTTGTTCTTGGTTGTTAACTTGTTCCATGTTTCACTAAAACATCAAGCACGTACATAATAAAAAAAAAAAATCAAATTATAAACAAGACTCATGAAGCTTAAGGAACAAGAAAGCCAGAGAAATAACTTAAAAAAATAAATAAATAAAACAATTCAAATGAAAGAACGAATTGAAAGAGAGGAAAAGAAACCTCTTGAAGTTCGATGGGTGTTAAGAGTTTGTTTAGAAGTATGGATTCGATGGCATAATTGCTTGAAGAAGAAAGCAAAGAAACCAAAAATGGGGTTATTTATTTATACGTGTCATGTGAGGATTTGCGAAAGTAAAAAATTAAAAATTAAAAACGGCCAATTTCGGTGGTGGGTTTTTATGGCGGTTTAGAGGGGGACCGTTTTCGTGCCGCATCGTCTAAACAAGGGAGGGGAGATCAAGCTTTTCTTGGTCATGCAAAGTTTATTTTTGTTATTTGTGTCGGAGATGCAATTACTGAAATAGCCATTCTATGTTCCGGCGGTTATTTACTTTTATTTCGTTGAATTGAAGGGTGATTTAGGTATTGGATTGAGAATTTGATGATCTGGTTTCGGATCGTGTAACCCGAAAGTTGTCTTTTGGGCACTTTGATTTATGTTACTTTCGAATCAAGTAATAAAATATTAAGAACGGTATGGCATGGGACATGCGTGCACAAAATTGATTTTAAAGACTGTTTCTAGTTTGATGGACTTAATCGACTTTTCCTCAGTTATTATTTTGGTTTTTTTTTTTTTTAATTCGACATGTTTAATAATTTTTCCGAATTTTTTTATAAACTTCAGCAATTTTTAAAGACCACTTGAATGTACATCATATTTTATTTATTTATTTTTCTTTTTTGCGAATATCTTCTCTTTTGAAATTTTTGAATCAAAATTACTATTTTTCAATTCTTATCTTTGGTCAAATTTGATCTTTTTTTTTTTTACTAACGTTTATTTGCAGTAGCTATCATCAATTCATTCTTCAATTAGTGGTAGGAGGATGAAAATCTGGCAATGATACACAAAAATAATAATTTTAATATTAGAGAGAAGTCCTTTCTCAAAAAAAAAAAAAAAAAAAAGAATGTTGATATAAATCACTTTCACCAATGCATCATGATTAAAATATAGTAATTTTAATAACGTACAACGCGCACATTATTCATTCAAATGAGGTTGATGTAAATGCTTGAAGGATAGCTCGCTTAATTTGATCTCTTATCAGCAGTTCATTTGAACATATTTCTTAGCAAATTATTTGTATAGATGAGAATGATTTGATTAGAAGAGTCTTCTTATCAAATTGTTCTATCAAAATGCATTAATGCAAACAAAATCTAACAATGGACTAACGTGAATGAGATTAAGGGAAAACAATCGTTAAACCTTCAAGATCTGTTTTAATAGACAACTAGGCCCTATCATTTGAAAATAAACTATAAACCACATTGTTTCAAATTTTGACATCCAAGTATCCAACTCTAGCTATTATTAAATTTCGTGTATTTGAATGTAAATATAATAACAATAATAATAATATTATAGTACACTAATCTTAGCAGATAATATATTGCGTTTATCTGTATCCAAATAAATGAAACTTATGAATTTTATATGTTTATTTTTGAATCAATTAGGTTTAACAGTTTATTAACGGTTCATTAAGGGTTGGAATGTCTTTTTCCATGAGATTTTTAATTCAAGTCCGCTGCCCAAACTCTATTTGCTCTCAATTATCGACTATTTTGCAAAAACGGACGAACTGTTCAAATGTTGCGGCCAAAAATATCCTAGGATGTGTTATGCAAAAACAGGAATTGCCTGAACAGATAGGATAATACCAACAAAAAAAAGGAAAAAAATTCTGATGTGGCAAAATCGGAGCGGGTAATGGGCCTGGTATAGTTTTGCCCGAAAAGAGAAGGCGATGGTTTTGCGCGGTAACCCGAAACTTTAGGAGAGAGAGGTACGAATGAAAATAAGAAAGGTGGGTAGTTAATTAACGGAAATCGTGCGTACGTATTACAGAAGTGATGAAGAGAGAGACAAGACGACAATGACTTATAAACCTAAAATAAAACACCAAAATTTGAGAAATTTTCGGAAGTTGTTGTTCTGCACTAACAAAGCCTAGCTCCATACGCGTACGGTCTGGAACCTAGATCATTGTTATTATTATTTTTTGGATTTTGCTTTCATTGTCTGGAAATGGGTCGCTCGTTCTTGCAAGATTAGCTTCTCCCCCCATTTCTTAGTATTATCCAAAGGTTCCCATTTTGTTTCTTCATTGATTCTTTCAAAATTTTTGGTTACCTGTTTGCATTTTGCGTCGCCAATTGGAAAAATTGTAGGGTAATCGAATTGACAGAAGGAATACAGTTAATTGTAATAGAATTACAAAGAGGAGAAAGAAAATTGAGTTTTAAAAGAGGGCAAATAAATAATAAAGAGCACTAGAGGGGGAGAAGAATTGTGACAAAATTAGGAGAATAATGGCAAGCTCGGCGGAAACGCCGGGTCCTCCAGCAGTAAATAATGCATCATCAGGATTAGGGGAGAGGAAGGAAGAGGCAAAGGCACCGCCTGCCCCAGCAGAGAAAACTGAATCTCCTGAAAAGAAGGTGACCCCCCCTCCTGCTAATACTAATAATAATAATAATGGTGGCGGAGGCAATAACTCAACAACCCCAGCTGCCTCTCCTCCGCCTGCCTCTCCCCCACCCGCGTCGCCACCGCCTGCTTCGCCCCCACCTGCAGCTTCACCCCCACCAGGTTCACCTCCTCCGGCATCACCACCCCCGGATTCGGGTTCAGCTTCGCCACCACCAGCTTCACCACCACCAACACGGTCAGAATCACAATCATCGCCACCACCTGGTGCAGGTGGTGCTTCCCCTCCTCCTGAACAATCCAAGAATTCGCCCCCCGCTCCACCTGGTCAAGCATCTACTCCCCCTCGTTCTCCCCCTCCGGGTATTCAATCCAATCAAGGAAATCCAGTGCCCTCAAATGGTACCACTGATTCCCGAGACACGAAATGGGCTCCGCCATCAAATCCTGGTTCTCCTCCATCCCCTTCAACATCTCAATCTGGAACCCCATCCACGCCAAATGAGAATTCTTCACCAAACGCACTTACCCCTCCTTCAAATTCCAAGTCTCCCACTTCAAAATCATCACCTGAAGGATCATCCTCATCCTCAGATTCTCACAGCAAGAAGACGCCTACTTCCAGTTCAGGGCACTCCCGTGATTCAACAAAAGGGAGTTCAAGTAATGATGATCAGGCTATCATTGGTGCAGCAGCAGCAGGTGTGGTTCTCATTGTATTAATTGCCATCTTTTTTTTGGCAAGGGGAAGGAGAAGGAGACGAGATGCATATGCTAGCCATTACATGCCCCCTCCCAACAATTTTAATGAAAAAACAGGTTACTTTATTTGTTTTTTGTTTTTTGGGTGTTCTCGTTGAATGTAATATTTTATGGATTTAATTTTTATTAATAATTTTTCTCATGTAGATGCATATTACCATACTCAGAATTACCAAATGGGAAATTCTGGTCCAGTAGACACCTACTATGGCTCGCAAACACCGCAGATGCACAGCTACGGGAGTCAGAGAGGGGTTGGGTACCATGGTGGGGGACCAGACTCCGGTGTTTTAGGTGGTTCTAAGTCCTTTTTTACCTATGAAGAGTTAATGGAAATAACAAATGGATTTGCTCGGGAAAATGTTATTGGTGAGGGAGGCTTCGGTTGTGTTTATAAGGGAAATCTACCAGATGGGAAAGTGGTGGCTGTCAAGCAACTCAAGTCTGGCAGTGGGCAAGGGGAGAGAGAATTCAGGGCTGAAGTTGAGATTATCAGTCGCGTTCATCATCGACATTTGGTCTCCTTGGTGGGCTATTGCATTTCCGAGAAAAACAGATTGCTCATCTACGAATTTGTTCCAAATAACAATCTGGAGCATCATATGCATGGTAAGATAACTTTTCGAAGTTTTCTCCTATCAGCTTGATTTTATGTTCTCATATCACTAACTCAGATATTGATTTGTGTTATCAGGTAAAGGACAGCCGGTACTGGAATGGACCAAAAGAGTTAAGATTGCTCTCGGCGCAGCTAAGGGTTTGGCATATTTACATGAAGATTGTATGTTATCTCTTTGTGCTTTCTCATCTCTAGTATCATGCATGTTGCCTGAAGAACTTACTATAGAATACTGCAATGTCTCTTGGCGGTGAATTCATTATGACTGACGATTCATCGGTGGAGACTATTCAGAGAGAGTACTCTGGTTTATTTTTCAATCTGCCAGTTACATGAGATGATATGTTTTCCTTGTTACTGAAAGCAGCCAACGAAATACATATTAGATTTCTTCTTGTTACATGAAACGTTTCGTCATCGTTTAAAATTTTTATTTTATTTACTTTTCAAAGTTTAAATTGGAATCATTGTAAGTTAAATTATATTATATATTCGAATAACCGAAACTGCCTTATCGTTATCTGATTTATATGTAGGTCATCCAAAAATTATTCACAGGGACATTAAGTCAGCAAACATTCTGTTGGACGATGAGTTCGAAGCACAGGTTACTAATTGCTAGTTTGTGATAAAAATCCTTTCTTTTTCTCTTATGCTACGCGACATGGCTTTAATATGAGAATTGCTTCAAAAACAGGTGGCAGACTTTGGACTTGCCAAACTGAACGACACTACTCAAACCCACGTATCAACTAGGGTCATGGGGACATTTGGGTAGGTTTAAATTGTATAGAACAGCTGATTTCTTTTGCAACTTAAGAGTTATTCTGTTAAGTTCTTATACTTCCGCTTCCTTGTCAGTTTTTGATGTCCTTGGAGCTATTAGAAGTCTTAATATAAGCACTTCGAATGGATAACTTGCCTGGAGTTTTTATTTTTTCAGATGTCTCAAAATAGTTTCAAGTTCAAAGAAAAGTACCTTCTTTTGGAAGGGAAGAAAGAAGTTGACAACTTCTTAAGAGATTAATACTTACAGCAGCATGTTTATAATATCTTAGCTACAAATATTTGTGTCTGATCATGCATCAATCTCGATTTGGCTTTCAGGTATTTGGCACCAGAGTATGCATCAAGTGGAAAATTGACTGATAGATCAGATGGCTTCTCATTCGGAGTTGTGCTGCTAGAGCTTATAACAGGGCGTAAGCCAGTTGATCCAACTCAGCCTTTAGGGGATGAGAGTTTGGTTGAATGGGTATGGATTAATTTCAAAAAAATTCCTTCTTGTCTTCTTATGGCACGCTTGCTTCTCTGTGAACAATTTGTTGATATGATTTTGGCAGGCGCGACCTGTCCTTGTTCGTGCCATTGAAACTGGTGACTTGAGTGAAATAGTTGATCCACGGCTTGAAAAGCACTATGTGGAGAGTGAAATGTTTAGAATGATTGAGGCAGCTGCTGCATGTGTTCGCCATTCTGCTCCAAAGCGTCCCCGCATGGTTCAGGTAATATCACCAGTCTCCACTTGATCTGTTTTTGTTTCAGCTGCTGGTCTTATTTTCAGCATTGGAATGGAGAGTATTGGAGTCGAAGAATGAAATTTTTTGTTTATTCTCTCTTAGGTGGTGAGGGCATTGGACAGTGAAGGAGAAATGTCTGATCTCAGCAATGGGGTGAAATATGGTCAAAGCACCGTTTATGATTCTGGGCAATACAATCAAGACATAATGATGTTCCGGAAGATGGCACTTGGCCTCGGGGACAGCTCTGACATGAGCGGAGAGTACACTTCCAGAGATGCATCCCGTGGGCGCTCGGGTTCATTTATGTCTCAAGGGACTTCGAGCGAGTTCACCAGTGGTGAGTCAGAAACTCGAGCCATGAACCAACATTATAGTGAGCAGAGATACAGCGGTGGTCAAGGCCGCTATGGTCATCGGTTTTAGCCTAAAGGAAATTTTCCTGAATATGTCTGCTAGCTAGATTCTTCTTCGCATTTTATCTTACAATACTGGGAAAGGCCTTATCTCACCGGTAACATTTGTTTGACCTGATTCAATAATCATTAGCGTGTAAACAAAATTAACTTTTTATGTGAAATAGTGATGCATTCTTTAGTTCCCTCGAATCATTTAGCTAAGAATGGGGAAGCTTGTAAAGTGAGTTTTATTTTTGTTTTCTTTTTCAGTGATTAAATACGTTTCCATTATAGCAAGTCTTTCTGTTTTGGTGTGCCTAGTTATCAGAAACTTCTGATCATTAAGTTTGAGCTATGCTATGAGCCCATATATTCTACACTTTTCATATTTGTTTTACGTTTTTTTTTTTAAAGCCCTGGTATTTCCCTAACTAGGAGCATCATTTCAGAATAAGTTTGCCTGAAGTTTCGAGCAAACGAAGGGATAGTGACAAACAAGACCAGTGGTTGATACTATGCCGTTTTTGAAACCAACAAAGAGGAGGGAAAAGACTACAACGTTCATACTTTCAACAGCTGAAAGTTAAATCATATTCAAACAAGCTTGATTTTGGATGCTTGGTGAAGGAAAAAAAAATGTCAATTTAGATTGAATGGAGCTCTCTACTTTATATCAGTTGAACCCTTCGTTATCTAAGATTGGAAAACTGTATCAGCTTTCTTTCCTGTTCTGCACTTCATATCCGCTGCACTACCCTGTTAGCTCGATCAATGTCTCTCTTAATTTCTTCAGTCGAATGCTTTCCTTATGTGCCTAACAGGAAAATTAAAAGAGTTACTATGTATTAGAACAAAAAATTAATGAACTATGTTTAAGATCAGTCATTCTGTTTTGTTCCATTTTCAGCAATTGTCGTAACATAATACTATACCAGCATCCAAGGAGTATCTTCCTCATTTTCTCATTTTTTGCTACATGCTCTCACTTAGTTTTTGTGAAAGCTCTAATGGAGCAAGCAACTTTTTAAATCCCACTTCAATACTACGATTTCTTGCTATCAAATCTTACCTGAACCCTGAGAATGTTCAGCACCTTGTCATTGAATGTGGTAACATTGGCATCGATCACCTGAAGCTCTAAAGAATTTATAGCCTCCATCAACCTCACAAATCCACCTCGCTCATGCTCACACAACAGCTTAATTAAGAAATCTCTATCGTTGATCTGGTTCACTTCTACTCGCACCTAGGAAAATATTCCATGCGGAAATTACTGAGCATTTGATGAGGGGCTGCTAAATTATATAATTCATAGCCTTTCTTTTTTCATAAATAAGAATAGAAAAGTCGCAGCTAAATTAGAGGATCTGCTGGTATATTCTGTACCTCTGATTTTCCCTTTTCACCACAGGCTGGGAAACTTTTATTGTGCTCACTATCAGGCAAGTACGTGGTGCTGGTGCCTTCACGTATCTCATCCAATTTTAGTGATTTCATTTCTTCATTATCCTTCTCACAGTACTCATTTTCCTTTAGTTCATCCTGGAGTTTATCCACCTCTTGCAGCAACTCCTTAATATATTCAGCTGCATCTCCTAGAATAGCAGCTCTATCCATCTACAAGAATGCATTAATGAAATTTCCATGAAAATTAAATAATAACTGAAATTAAATATGCTATTGTAGTATTTGAAAAATAGGTAATGTTAACCTTGGATATCTTGGGGACTAGAGCACGTAAAGCAAAGAGCCCATCTTTTAGCTTGTTCCTCCTATTCCTTTCTGTAATAAGATTCTTGGCCCTCCCCAGCCTGTGTCTTTCTCCCAGTTCTTCCCTGAACACATGGTTTTTGTACTTAGGTCTTTTGGCAGAGGAATTTCCAATTGGCTGCATCAGAGGCGCATTTTGAGCAATGTAGCCATAGTTTGAATCAAATGATGGATGCTCAATTGAAGGATTTGAACCCCTGGATGATCCCTCATTGTAAGGGTGGGTGTTAAATCGGGTTGTGGCAGAAAGAACTTGGGTATTGGGAACGAATGTTAACAACTGAAGCGGAGACGAAAAGTTTTGTAAGTTCTCTTTGAGCAAGATATCGAGACATTGTTCATTTAGGCCCACATCGGAATAGCTTCCTGCTGGCACAACTCTTTGTTCTATAGATGTGTTACAGTGAGCTAGGACTAAATCTATGATATTCTGATCTTTTGGTATCTGAAAAAGGTATGTTGTCTTGTCATTGAAGGATAAATACTCGCATCACCTTGTTGAAACGTAATAAAAATCTGAATAGATCTTACATGCTTTGCGGCAAAGAGTTCAATAAGACCACCAAAAACAGGAATTAGAACTCGAGTGGAATTTGATTGCTGCAAAGAAATAACATTCACCAAAGTCAAAACAGAATGAAGGTAGTACAGACAATAAAGTAAGATGCGTATAATTGTTTGTAATTAATTGACAATAATGCATGCTTGGCAGGGGAATTTCAGAAAGAATGTGTCGAAGCTCATAGATTTGGACCTTAGGCCTTTACTTCTGTTTCTAAAGGAGCTGGCTTGGCCAGACATTAACTCTTATTAATCAATGAATGAAAAACACTGTGAAGAATCAACTTAAGCTTGACAAGTAAGTCAATGCTTTTGATAATTTCCAATTGAATGACTTAATAAATAGTAACTCATGTTTCTGTCTAATCAGACCATGTTGTGCCGACCAAAGTTATGTTTGTTATAATGAAAGAGGCGGGTAGAAAGAAATGCTCACATGTGAAGCATTCCAGTCTGAGGAATTGGCAAGGCTAATCCACTTGGGCTGGTTTGTAATCACCACTTCTCCATGAATTCTGAATGTTTCATTCAAATGCGAAATCTTTCTAAACAATCAACAAACACGTAGAGAACTGGGAAACTGAGAGAAAATGGAACATACCCAGAATAAAGATCCATGAAAGAAGGTAACTGGGCAAGAGCCTCACAAGCCTTGGTCCTCACAGAATGCTTCAAGTGAGCATCCCTGCATAAAGAAAACTTCTGCTCTTCCCCACTTTCTTCTTTGACCTTAACATACTCAGAACACCCACCAACACCACCACTACAACAGCAACCCAACCATTCAATAAACCTAGAAAACCATTCAAAACATTAATTGAATTTTGTTCACGCCCAAAGAGATTGAATACTAAATACTGCAGAACAAGTACAAAAAACCAATGTGGGAAGTGTTTTTTTTTTTTTTCCCTCCCCTGGCTATTTAGCTCAAAATGAAGTACCTTGAAGGGTCATCACCTAACTTCCACACAACACAATAATCCCAAGCCTTTGAATCAACAAAGGGTCTTAGCCACTCAACAGCTTTCTCCAAGTCTCTCATGTCTCCTCTCTCTTCGGAGCTTTTATTCTTCTGGGTTTCTTTGTATATAGTGTAAATTTGTAGTAACAATGATATTTTATTTAATGCATTCCTTAATATATCAATCTTTTGTTTTCTTTCTCTACAAGACAAAGGTAACTAACTTCGTCTGATAAAGACTGTGAGTACCAGCTTAATCAGTACAAAATCTGCAGCGACAGCCAGGAATCTGATAGCTGCAGGGAGATATGCAGCAGAAAACGGCCATCGAATGGTTCCAAATTGCTCTGGTGAAATACTGATAGCTACCCCTAACTGCTTGCAAATCATCAAATTTCATTGTTTTATTAAATAAAGAAATACAACGCTCGTCACTCCCCTTTTTTGTGGATTTTGCACGCGCTCTGACAGTCCAAAATAATACCACTAATTTTGGTACTTTCCGAGATGTTTTTGGCTTAATTTTATTTTTTTCTTCTATTAAACGAATTTAGTTTTGCCTTTTTTTTTTCCTAAAATTATATTTAAAAGTGCTGTCCTGAACATTGTCTCAAATTGCGCGTGGAGGAAAAATGCTTGTTCCAAAGATAGGAATATCAAAGAAAGGGAATATATTCAATCCGCTGCATTTTGCTTTTCCAAAACGGTACTGCATAATCCTATGTACATGCATCAAAGCTGCACAAATCTCTGCAAGAGGAAAATCAAACGGCCAGCATTCAATTATTCATCAAAATTGTTGAGTTGTACACAGTAAAACTAGATACAACATGAACGTAAAATACTTTTAATGGAGTTCCTTTCTTTTATCTTTGGTTCTAAAACCAAACAAATTGTTCCCCCCGGCGGGGGGGGGGGGGTGGGTGGGAATCGATTGCCGGTTCAAGGGCAAGTACCTGTCAGACGAAAATAAATTGTTTGGAATCATTGGATGATGTAGATTTTGATGGGGAAATTTGATACGTATATTGCAATTGAGATCAGTTCGTACCAAGCAGGAAAGCAGGGCTCTTAAAATTGTGCATCACAACCTTAAATATATCTTATGCCAAATAAGATAATTCTGTTAAACCAATTATAATTACACAATTCAAGCTGCTGCCGCTACAAATCAAGGGGAAAAAAAAAAGAGAAAAAAACTGAAAAGAGGAGAAGAATTAAAATAGAATATGGTTTCTTGAAACATGTTTACACATGTTGAATCATGCACCGTCCTTGGGCTCTCCAAAGCTAACAAACTTGGGAGCAACTCTGATGTCTCCATTATTAAACTGCTTGAAGCCTCTGCTTTCACCATTGCCAGCAGGTTTTGAGGCAGCAATATTCTTATCAAACCCAAACTCCAGTTCCGTCGTTGCTCTTTCTCTGGGGCGAAAGTGGGGGTTTCTTTCGGGATCTGGCCCGAATTCCAGGTCCCTTCCAGCTCCAGGCTTCCCTTTCTGACGAATTTGCTTTGAAGGCTTCTCTTTGTGACTGTGAGAGCGGTGGTGGCGCCTGTTGCAAAGGCGTCCAAGACAGCAAGCTATTGCTGATATAACAATAATAACAGCCAGGACTATGAAAACTGTCCCAAATGATCCATTTGAGTGGGATGACGAGGAAACTGCCGGCGGCTGCCCTGTTACAGTGTTTGGATATACCAAACCGGGCTGCTGCGGTTGCTGCAACGACGTCAAAGACATGGACTTGTCGTAGTTTGGTTGATATAAGAGAACAAACGCTGAAGCCTGATGGATTTATTAAAAGTTATAAGTTCCTGCAGCTCTTGTTCTTTGAGTGCAGACAAAGGGAGACTTTGGCCAAAACTCATGAATCAAGCAAGAATAATGTTATTGCTTGCGAGTGTTAGCAGAGGTAATGTGTTTAAGTTATAATGGGTTTCAATTTTCAAACATGTTTTTTTTTTTTTTTCAATTCAACAAAGAAGTTAGGTTCTTTTAATAAAGAAACAAACTAAAGATATTCTTTTGTGTTCTTTACTGCAGAAGATGGGGCATTTGCCCCTAGCTTTGCTTTGTATGGAGAGAAAGGAAGATTTTGGAGCCTTTTGACACGCATAATCTCATTTTCTTCAATAAAAAACCAGCGGTTTAATTAGATACAAGTTATAAGGCACTAAGCATCTAATCATTGGAATGGAATAATCTCCTGTACAATTCATGCATACAACCTTGCAAGTCTTCATATGCATTCACATACCGTACTATGTTATGGCCTCTTACAATCTTCATTGCCACAGCACAGCTTGGAAATTGACACATTCAAATAATGTCGTAAATGTGAATTGAAAGACCTTGTGGAGCATATTCATGCATAAGCTTTTCCTCAAATTTTGATTAGACCCTATGGGAATTTGGTCCAATTTGTAAGGCTTGCAGCAAATCTGGAAAACAGAAGCAAATATGGGTTCAACTTAGGGATCTGTGTAACAAATATCAAGCTCCATTTTCGGATACAGAAGCTTATCTGCTGCTTAATGGAGGGGTCAGCTTCTTCTTGATTTTCATCTTTATTCCTTTCTTTAACAAAGAAGATTCTACTAGAGTGGACTGAGCTTGATGATACATCTTTTGATGATTAGAAAAATCATTTAAAAAAATTAATACACACTAATCTATAAAAGAACAGGATGTCACAAGTAGGATCAACTGACAAAGTTTTTGGCGTACACACCTACCACTAATGTGTACAGACAAAAGATATGCAGCAATATGTAGGACCGTAAGTGTTCCTTTTTCCTCTCCTTTTTGCCAAGATTTGGAACCAGGATTTACCTTAACCCATTTCAATTCAAATTACCTCAAGAGCTAATATCCTGAGGACAATTTGAACTCAGTAACTATGCTTCTTACCTTGAAGATGGAAGAGTGAGATTTAGGCACTCAAACTTGGTGGGAGAATATTGAACATGGTCCACGTCGCAATTTCTGCTCTCTTTGAAGGTATCTAAGGGTGCGTTTGATATTATTTTTCAATTGATGTTTTTTATATTTGCTTTAGAGAAGGAAAATTGTGTTTTTGACCTGATATTTTTTAAAACAAAAATGTATATGGTAACTTATTTTAAAAATAGTATACGAAAATGAAAACAATGAAAATATGTTAGGTCGTTTGTCTGAAAAAGTTGTAACAGTAAGATAGAGTAAAGAATGACTTATTATTAAATAATTTTTTTATAGTTGCATTATATTTTTTTGTGAGTTATTGTCATAAAGTATCATTTTTTTAAATGGTCTTTTATTATTATAGACTATACTTTAATAAATAAATACAAAAGTGTCTATATAATATCATAATATAATATACTAAATATAAAAATATATCATGTCATCAAAGAAATTATTTAGAAAGAAAATTATATTTTTTTGCATATTAATTTTTAATTTATTATAAATATTCCCAAAAAATAGTATTTTTTAAAAAATAATAATGTATTTTTGATTGTGTATATAAATTATATTTATAACATAACAATATTTAAGATTATTTAAATCAATTTATAATTATATTACATTTGTTGTATTCTTATTGTATATTATAATAATGCAAAGAAGGCATCTTTATTGTGTGACCTGCAAAATTTATTGCAATGATCATACAAAGTTAAAATTTATCAAACCGAACCGCTAGTAGAGAATAAAAATATGAGAATGCCAATATGGTGCCTTCTAGTTTTTTTTTCCACAAATTTTAAAGAATAGAAATGATTTATTTTTAGTTACTGTAACATTTTCCTACAAAATGAGCCCACCAAACAAGTTGTATCCATTTTTCTTTTCACAAAATGAAAAATAACAAATTGAAAACGTTATCAAACACACCCTAAACTTTAAACTGAAAATATGTAGAAAAACTTGTAATTTATAATTGATCAAAAAAATGTGGTATAACAAAGAAATAGATCTATTTGATCTTATATATGTTCATGTGTTGCAAGACCCCATAGTCTTTGTTGATGAGTTGTTGGCTTGTTGCTCAGAATAGTACACAGCTCAATTTAGCTCACTCCAGAAGATAATGCAGTCCTAAAGTTGAAACGAAGACGTAATTGTAAGTTTTTAAGAAGATATTTAGATTTGTACTCTTTCTCATGCAGGATAGGATCGTTAAGATTGACCCTAAAATGAGAAACGGCCTTTACTTTCTCAGTTGTTCACTTCTTTGGTATGCCAAAGTTTGTTTGTGCCATTTGTAATATACTAGAGACATTGTGAAACCACATGAATTTCCTATGCTGAGCCTGAGGAAACCCGCAGGTCGTAAAAATGAGAAAGCATAAGCTCTGTTTCTGGAGGCAAAGGACTTTCGATGGGCCGAGTGAAGGGAACCCCAATATCCCACCAAGAGATTTTTCTCTCTCTCTTATATATATATATATAGATATATATATATAAAGGCACAAAAAGAGCTTTAACCAAAATTCAACCGAAATCAAAATGCAACTCGGAACTCATATATTACCTGCTATATACCATCCAATTCACTCAATAAATTTATATAAGCCATGCGAACTCAACACATGAGATTCAAAGTCCATTATAGCTCTTGCACATATTTCAGGCTTAACAATTCAAGATTCAATGTTAATTTTCCTATTACCCCTCTTCTTCCTTCAATCTCCAACAGGTACAGTACGTAAGTTACCCATGATTTCTCCTACGCTCTCACACTAACCCAATTAATTTCTCTGGTTGCAGTGGCTGCACCAATTGGAATATGTTATGGTCGTGTTGCAGACAACCTTCCACGACCATCTGATGTCATCAACCTTCTCACATCCAACGGCATTTCAACTGTACGCGTCTTTAATCCTGACCCAGTAACTCTAAAATCATTTTCAGGCACCGGAATCAACCTCATCATTGGCGTACCTAACGAAATCCTCCCTTCCCTAGCAGCAGGCAGCCCCACATTCTCCCTGGAATGGCTCCAATCCAACATCTTTTATCACATCCCCACCAATCAAATCCGCTACCTTGCCGTTGGCAATGAAGTCCTTTCTAAAGATCCATATTATTCTCCCTTTGTAGTATCTGCTATGACAAATCTTTATCAGGCTTTACAAACCCTTAACCTGGCAAATTCTGTGAAGCTATCTTCACCACAAGCAGCTTCGGTTCTCTCAGCATCATACCCTCCATCTTCGGGAACATTTGATCCTTACATTGTCTCCAACATAGTTCCTCTCCTTCGGTTCTTAAATGATACCAACTCACCTTTCATGGTTAATGTGTATCCATACTTAAGCTACACTAGCAGCTCAGAATACATTTCCTTAGACTATGCACTATTTAAAATTGACAAAGCAGTGCTTCAAGATGGTGCATTAGCTTACAGTAATCTTTTTGATGCAAGCATTGATGCTTTCATTTATGCAATGGAGAAAGAGGGGTTTGTTAGGGTTCCTTTGGTGGTAACGGAGACAGGGTGGCCGACAAGCGGCGGCGCAGAGGCCAGCGTGGAAAATGCATTGGCGTATAATGAGAATGTGGTGAGAAGGGCACTGGCTGGCGTTGGGACACCAAAGAGGCCCGGACAAGGCGTTGAAGTTTACTTGTTTGATCTTTTTGACGAGGATGGCAAGAGCGGAGAGGAATATGAGAAGCATTTTGGGATTTTTGGACTTGATGGATCCAAAATTTATGATATTAGGTTTAATTGAGAGTAGTGTTTGTGTTTGCTGTCACATAATTAGAATTTCTGCCTATCACATAGACAGCGCTACAATTAACAAAGGGTTGTTTTTATGTGGAAGTTTTCGGAAAGTATACTTGGAAATTTCTTTTGATGTTTCTGTCAACGACTCCAACATTAACTTTGATTTTCGCTAGCGCTGAGTGCGAAAGAATAATTGTAGCGTAAAAGTAGTTTGATTCCTCGCGCCGCACCCAATGGTCTCAAAAACAGAAATGACGTGACAACGTTTTTTCTTTTTCTAAATAAAAAGAGCGAAAAAGAAAATCGGGGAATATTATTATTCGACTATACAGTAAGTTAATTGAAAACTATTATTCAGATGCTTATAGATATTTTTTGTGATTGACGAATGATTAATTGATTATGTACTTATCTAAAAGGAATAAATAAATTAGTATTATTTAGAAAAACAGTTTTTGTAATTGAAGGCGGTGGGGCTAGTGCGGGGACATGGGGGGCAAGGCAAATAGGGAAACTGTAAGTTGGACGAATGAGCAGCTGACAGGGCGATACGATGACGGTCCACTTTGTTCCTTGGCATCACTTAGTCGCTAAGAGAAGAAAAGGAAGGAAATATCTAGAAAAATCTAGTCAAAGCATCGTTGACTGTCCGTGTCATCATTTAAAAAGAAAAAAATCAAAAGTTAAAAAAACTAAACAAGCAAGCTTCACATTCACTTCGTTCGGTAAAGTTGGCTTCTGCTCCTTTAAAATCAAAATCAAGGAGGAGTGAGTGATAGTGTGAACAATAACAACGAGGAGAAAAAAGAAATGAACATGAACGGAGCAAATTCTCACGACATTCAATCCCTCCTCTCTTCTTCGGCGAGGGATTTTCTAGTTCGCAGCAACGGTGATCAGGTACTTGCTTTGCTTTAGGGCGTTTTACTGTGGTACTTGCTTTGCTCTAGGGCGTTTTTACTGTGGTTCTATTTTAAACTTGCGGGGAAATTTTTGCTTATTATTTTGTGGGTTTGGTGGGGACCTCTGCTGAATTCAGCTAAACTTAGAAATTTTTATGGGCAATTTTGTGATATTTTGCTTCCGTCATTTGTATTATGTTTTGCTCAATTCTGATTAGAGAGTGTGTGTGTGTGTGAATTAGTAATAGTTCCACAAGCCTGCCGTGATGTATTTAGTTGAACAAAATTTGGGGAATGTAAAAAATGGCAAATCAGATGCCGAGTATTATAATTACCACGCAAAGTTGATGAAAATTTTCCGACTATCCGCTTGTACCTGTGACTTATTGGACCTCTGTGATGGAAATAATGAAAATTTATGAATTGTTATTAAGCGTAGTGAAGTTTGCATAATGACTGGTGGAGTCTGTATCTTAATTTTTTTTTTTTTTTTTTGGATGAATTCCCATGTTCAAACTGTGTCTAGCTGAGCATTTTAAACGATAGAATTGTTGTTATTCACTGTATTTATTTTTGCACATATATTTTGAAATTTTGCAGGTTAAAATTGACAGCTTGAAGGGAAAGAAGATTGGGCTGTATTTTTCAGCATCATGGTGTGGTCCATGTCAGCGATTCACACCAATTTTAGCGGAGGTGTATAATGAACTCTCTCGCCAAGGTGATTTTGAGGTCATTTTTGTCTCAGGCGATGAAGATGATGAGGCATTTAAAGGCTATTTCTCGAAGATGCCGTGGCTTGCAGTTCCATTTTCTGATTCTGAGACACGTGATAAGTTGGATGAGTTGTTCAAGGTGATGGGAATTCCTCACCTTGTGATTCTGGATGAAAATGGGAAAGTTTTAAGTGATGGTGGAGTTGAAATCATTCGAGAGTATGGAGTTGAAGGGTACCCTTTTACCGTAGAAAGGATCAAAGAAATGAAGGAGCAAGAAGAAAGAGCCAAAAGGGAACAGTCCCTTAGATCTGTCTTGACCTCCCACTCCCGTGACTTTGTTATTTCATCTGATGGAAGAAAGGTATTTTATGATGATGTGGCTTGTTAATTGAAATATGCTTATAGCTTTTCTCATCTTCTTGAATTGTGTCTTGAAATGTCTTGTTGGTTGCCTAATCTGAATTTTGTTCTTGATTTTTTATACAAGATATCTGTCTCAGAACTCGAAGGGAAGACTATTGGTCTTTATTTCTCAATGTCTTCATATAAGTCAAGTGCTGAATTTACTCCAAGGCTTGTCGAGGTATATGAGAAACTGAAAGGAAAGGGGGAGAGCTTCGAGATTGTTTTGATCTCACTTGATGATGAGGAAGAATCTTTTAAGCGAGACTTAGGAAGCATGCCTTGGCTAGCTTTGCCCTTCAAGGACAAGAGCCGTGAGAAGCTGGCTCGATATTTTGAGCTTTCCACCCTTCCCACTCTGGTGATCATAGGGCCAGATGGGAAAACTCTCCATTCCAATGTCGCCGAAGCCATTGAAGAACATGGAGTTGGTGCATTCCCTTTCACCCCGGAAAAGTTTGCAGAGCTTGCTGAAATACAGAGAGCAAAAGAGGAATCACAGACACTGGAGTCGGTTTTGGTCTCTGGGGATCTGGATTTTGTCGTTGGAAAGAATGGGGGCAAGGTTTGATACTTTCAAGTTTCTGGATTCTGCTGCTAACTTTAAAATCTCCTTTTAGCTGAGTGTTCATGTTTCATTGACTACTGTAATGATGCATGGGTCATCAATTGGATTTGTTATTGTAACTGTAAGTTTCGCCACTATTCAAACAAACAGTAAACCTCCAAAAAGCAAGAAAAAGAAAAAGCCCCAAACCACCCAACTACCTCCCAAAAAAATTCTCTCTAACTGATGACTTTTACTACTGTTTTCAGGTTCCAGTGTCTGATTTAGTGGGGAAGACCATCCTCCTATACTTTTCAGCGCATTGGTGTCCTCCATGCCGTGCTTTTCTTCCAAAGCTTATTGAAGCATTCAAGAAGATTAAGGAAAGGAATGAATCATTGGAAGTGGTTTTCATCTCTAGTGACAGAGACCAAACTTCCTTTGATGAATTCTTTAAAGGAATGCCATGGCTGGCTCTTCCCTTTGGTGATGCAAGGAAGGCATCCTTGAGCCGCAAATTCAAGGTGTATGGCATTCCTATGCTAGTTGCCATTGGACCATCAGGTCGAACTATCACAAAAGAAGCCAGGGATATGATTGCTGTCCATGGAGCTGATGCTTATCCTTTTACTGAGGAGCATATAAAGGAGATTGATGGGCAATACAATGAGATGGCAAAGGGTTGGCCTGAGAATGTGAAGCATGCATTGCATGAGCACGAACTTGTGCTTGGTCGCTGTGGGGTTTACAGTTGCGATGGATGCGATGAGGAAGGACGTATATGGGCATTCAGCTGCGATGAGTGTGACTTTTGTCTCCATCCCAATTGTGCTTTGGAAGAGGACAAAGGAACCAAAGATGACAAATCAGAAGAACAAAATCCCTCCAAAGAAGGATGGCGTTGTGATGGGGGGCTCTGTTACAAAGGTTGAGACACTGGTCTTTCAATTCTGAGAAGAATTGTGGTCACTTCATAAGCATCTTGCCTTACTCACCTCGGATTATGTTATTCATGATGGTTTATATGTAATAGCAATGTAGGCTATGAAGTTATTCATGAATGGTTTATATGTAATAGCAATGTAGGGTATGAAGTACGTATGGTATGATGGCGTGAAATATGTGTGCCTTATGGGTGCTTCTGGTATCAAACTATATGGTATGCTGCAATGCTTACATATTTTTATAGAAGTGGCAGCAATCGAGTGAGTTTTATTACCTTGTAAGCTAAAATAAATCTGTTTCGAGCTGTAAGTGGGAGTGACAGCAGGTTGGATTCAGTTCGTGGCTTCACCGATAGAACAAGGACTTGAGATGGCCTCATTGGTCTTGACCCCGTTTGAGGTTCTGGGATCTCTTGTAGCTGCTGCAAAATGCAAATGGGCTAGTAAATGTTGACACATGAACACGGGTTTAAAAAGCTGAATATGACAATTGACAACTGAAAAACCTGTAAGGCTTTCCTTGACAAGTTCTAAAAATAAAATGAGGGAAATTATGTTTGTAGTTCAAAATTATCTTGTTGACGCACAAGAGGTCTGCAAAAATGATTTTGAAACCCAAAAAAATAAAAAAAAAAGATTTTAAAACCAATAATAATAATAGTAATAAATCCCATCATGAATATTTGAGCAAGTCTATGTGATCAAAATCACCACCAGCTTCGTCCGAAACTAGGTCAAAAGATCATTGCATCCTTTAAAGAGTGTTGATCCTGATGAATGAATTCCTTGAAATATTTGTGACTCACAGCATGCAGCCATTGCTTTGAGCTTAATGGGTCTAATAGTATGCTACCTCTTGTACTCCATTATCAATATTCCTAGCCGTGGAGCATGATGGCCCGAAATAAATAAATATTGGATGCAAATTTCTTTATCAAACACATCAAGATCAACAGTAATCAAAGCACTTGATTAAATAGTAACTCGCCAGTCACCAGGATATATAGTTCTTGCCAACCTATATTCATCACTTGGCGGCAACTGAGTCCAAAATGAAATCAATTGAATGCCAAGCTAGATGCCACTTCTTCTGAAATCAATTGAGATTATTCGTTTACAACAAATGCAACAAATGAAAAGGAATGAAACTGGAAGTTGGAGATTAATCAAGCTTTTGTGATATATTGAGTTTAAACGAGCTAATACAAGCTCGTGGACTATACTGTAAACTGGCTGCAGCTGCTTAGTGACAAGGCAAACCAGGTATCAAGCGTCAGCCAAACTCAGTAGCAAACTGAAGCAAACCAGGGATGCAGCACTGTGTTTGATCGAGTTCCAGTAGCACTTGGAGATGATATTGGCCACAGAGACCTGCTCTCGACCTTTTGTGCATCAATATTCAATATCAAGTTCTATATATAGCTAATGAGCATAATTTATACGCATATTTTACCCTTAATTATATTATTGATAGTTTTTTTAATTTATTATTTTTAATTAATTAAAATATTTTGTTGAATAGAAAATTAATTAGAGATTATGTATAAAAAGGGCATGAAGAAGTTCAAATTAAGGAGGAATAAAGATTAAATTAAAAGACAAAAATACAAAAAAAAAATTAATGGAAGCTACGAAGACCAAAATTGGAAGTCAATCTCTCAAAGAATGAACAGTGGGCATACATTTGGAAAGGAAAGATTTGGCAATTTGGAATGCATGGGCTAGGCATTAAAAGAAGAAATCATTAATTGATCTTTTTGCTTTTAAGTCAAACGTGAGGCTGGTTTTCAAATTTTAATAAGGAAATAATATTTGAGTGGCATGGATATTGGCTTGTGAGAGGCGGTTTACTAGGAATCATAATTTGAGAAGAATTCAGCCAGTGGGCAATATATAAAGGCAAGCCAAAGGAGCCGCCAGAGGAGAGAAAAAGCAGACGCAGTTCGGGAGAGAAGACAGGAGCGACAGCAGCTGTTCAGTTTTCATGGCTGGTTTAATTTATATTGTAGCTCCCTATTCAAATATGTTTAGTTAATTTTCTTATACTGAGGTTAAAGATGACGCCATATTTAATAAAATAATTATCATTTTATTTAATTAATTCTCTATACATGTTCTTTGATGATTATGGTTTTTGTTTCACATGATTAATTGGGTGTTATTAAATCTTTTCATCAATTCTGTCATGCATTATTGATTGTTACGATTAATATTCGATTAAATCTATGCTTGAGTCTATAAAGTTTATATATGATTATCTTTGATTTTGTGTCTTTCATTAAATTGTTTACACAGAGTGTTTAGGAAAACTTTGACTCTTTGTTATTCAATATGTTCACATAGAATTCTTAGATGTCATACTATTAAGCAGAAAAAGAACCTACACAATATTAATTTTATTTGGGCTTAATTGTTATATTCATGAGATGACATAAATTGATTTCGAGTTGTCACCCTAAAATTAGGGATTAATTAATAATTGAATAATTACTAGTTGAATAGTGGCGGATTCTGAAATCTTGGTAATCTTTGTCTTATTAAATTCACATTTGGTTTAATTATTTTCTTATTTTAATTAGTTTAATTTCTTTTAAAATTCAATTTGCTCAACTAGGTTAAGATTAATATTAATTTTATATTTAAATTAGATTTTTTAATTTATAATAATCCATGTGGGTTCGATCTCGTTACTACTATTCTATCTCTAGATTCGTGCACTTGGGAGTATATTAAAATTTTCACAACAACGGCAGTTTAAACCCATAGGTAAGCATGGCAAGATACGTAAAACTGTGTATATGCATATATTTTTGCGTATATCAAAGTCAGTTGTTTGAACTACATCATATATCATAGCATAGTTAATTTCTGATTTATTGAGTGCAATAATTGCTGTAGATGGCAAGAAGGGAGCTGGTAGCGACCGTTGCCTTGCGGGGAGAATTTTGCTTCTTATCTCAACATCATGACATGCCAACATAAATCACTTGCCTTCCACTAAGATTTTGTGATGGCTTTGAAAGCCTTCTCTGTTTCTCATCTAATCAGTACTTTCATTTCGTTTTTGGTTTCCTTTCTCAAACATAACAAAATGATCCAGTCTCTAATCATGTCACCACCTGTAGCAACAATATGATAAATGTGCATGTCCATGAATCATGATCACAATCTTCACATGTTGCTTCACAATTCCAGGCTTCCAGCTCCATATATAACCATAAGCAATGTCTACATCAGCTCCGCAGCCATCCATGGTCTTATCACTAGTCATTATAAGCTCTTGTAGACTAAACTGGCAGCAGCCGGTAATCAAGCATCAGCCAAACTCAGAAGGAAACTGAAGCGAAATTCTATTTCTGGTCCCAATTCAGTTGCTTTTTCCATGCTTATCATATGTGGAAAGGTATTCCAAGGGGAAGATAGGTCGTCTACTTACCAAAGACAAGATGAAATTCATTTATTAAAACCGCAGACGACATGTTGGTTCATGGTTGTAACAGATATACGACGCACAATTTGTACGCTTGTCGTATTCATAAAACGACGGTACATCTTATTTACGCCGGCAAAGCCAACATTCTAATCTTTTTCTTATGCTTGTAGAATATTATTGAATAAGGACATTTTTGTCTCCTAAAGAAGTAGATTCAGGGGAGGGGATTTAAAGATCCATTAAGATTAATCTATAGAGTAAACTCATCATTGTCAGATCCAATAAAGAGGAACCCCAATTCTTGGGGGGCCGTCCTTGGTTGGACTTCTACTAGTTAAGTTGGGATAAAATTTACACCAATAGAGCCGATGCTTGTCCGTTTACTAAGAGTGTATGAGGGAAATTGATGGGCAATTCGATGAGAGGCAAAGATGAAGTATGCATTGCACGAGCATGAACTTGTGCTCGGTCGTGATGACGAAGGATGTGCATGTGGCCATTCAGCTGTGATGAGTGTGACTGTTTTCTCCATACAAAGTGTGCCTTGGGAGAGAACAAAGGAACCAATATGTGAAGAATTAATGCGATCATGATAATGATATCATTCACGGGTTTGAAACTCTTCCCTGTTTCTCATCTAACAAATCAATTTGTTCACAATTGCAGGCTTCCACGTCCATAAGCAAATAACCTCTTCAAGATGCAAATAATCAATCGCTGTACAAACGGGTCCCAATTCAGTTGCTATTATTAACAACAAATACGGAAAAGTTTGGCAGGGGAACGGCAGGTCGTCTGCTAACCAACGACGTTACATCATATTACTTATTTTCAGACGACGTGTCGGTCTAATAATTAGAAAATATACCTCTTAGACTTGTCGTTTCCAAGAAAACGACATTTCATCCGAACTAAAAATTTAAAAACGACATAACTTCTATGACTTTTTGGGTTTAATTTATTTGGACGATGATTCTAAATTTCTAGTTGGGAATGGCCCAAAAGCATCACAGCTGCAGAATTACATTAACACCCCCTGCGGACAATAGGCAGAGAGCGACCGTCGAGTTTCCCCAATGTTACTGGGGAAGCGGGCTACGAGGAGCAAGCAGTTAAAATCACCTTCTTCCAACTGTGATTTTTGCACTTCCAGTACTTTCGCGACCATGTGCATCACGTGTTAGCTTACTTCTGAATTGATTTTTTCGAACAGAAACGAAAAGGCAACTAAAATAATAAGAAAGATAGATGTCAATGTCCCATTGCTAGCTCAAACTTCGAGCTCAGTTTAAATTTCTGACTAGATAGAAAATCTTTTTCTGGGATGCATATTTTTCTAGCTTTATCCAATCTTTAACTGCGAGCGAATCTTTTTGTTCTGATTCTTTCGTCAAAACATTTAGTATGGTTTATACAATTAGGTGGATATGTCTTTCATCTATTTGGGCATCTATCTCTTCAGTTTCTGAAAATGATGAGATCTTTCACGTCTGAGTGAGTTGACCTACTGGTTATCTTGCTCTCTGTTTCTTCATATTCTTTTCTTTCTCTTTAATTTTTCATTATTATTCTTTTTCATAAATTTTAGCGCATAGTGTGTTCTTGATCTCTGATGAAGTAGTTGCTTCATTTTTGCTGCAAACATTTATATTTCCAATTTCTTTAGTTCTTTATTCGTGTACTCGGATTGTGTAATTTGTAAAATAATATCATGGTTGCTTTCTTGAGATTGATTTTCTGAACTTCTTAGATTGCTTGCAAGACTTTATGCATGATATTAAGCGCAGTGATTATAGAGTAACATTAGTTGCCTTGAAGGTATTGGTATTCAATTTCGTGACTGGACTTCTACATGGCTTTAATTTTGTGCGTCGACTTGTACATGGCTTTGGCTGAACATTGCTTTCTTCGTAGCAATTCAGTGTTTTTTTCCCCCTACCAACCATCTATAAGTCAGCATTTTGAAAAATATGGAAGGCTGCTTTGAATACTTTTCATAAGCAGATGTTTGGAGTTTATCCACATACTGTTTAATGACAGAACGGCATTTTTGTTTGCTAAAATAGTAGAAAAGGTCTTTCAAAAGAACATAGAAAACAGACTTACATTTACAAAAGATTTCAGGTTCTAATGGGTGAGAAGGAAGAATCCAAAAATAGCATTGATGTTCACAATAATAAGATAAACAGCACCCCAAAGGTGTTTGATCCGGCAATTTCTTCATTTTTTGTGCAGTTGCCTCACAAGATTCAGAATTATCTTAAGGTCAGTATTGTAGAAACCTTCAATGGATGTTGGTTTTTCTATTGAAGTTTTATAGATAATAAAACCCCTTTTGTTGTAGGCACCGTTCAAGGGATTAACTAAAGATAATGAGAGGTCAAGTACAATGAGTTCTGACCTGGGAGAGGGGAAGGGGTCACCTTCTTCCTTGGAGGTTGATATGGAAAGACAACTGCACCATTGGAGAGAAAATCCCACATGGACTGATCAACCTCCAGTAATTAAGGCAAGGAAGAGTTGAGCATTTTCAATAATTGCATTCCATTTCTTGGACCATCTTATAGAGTTGATTCCTCTCCAGGATATCTATCCTGAGGCCAAGTGGCAACATGCATTTTGACTTTAATATTACTCTTTAACAGGTTAGTGTACCTAAAGGTTCCCTTTGTAACCTCAATGTAAAGGTCAATGTTGGGTTGCCCCCAGATGCTGTATATAATATCGTGACTGACCCAGATAACAGGAGGGTTTTCAAGAATATTAAGGTATATCGTATCTTCCATTCCACCAATTCTTTCAGGGCTTGATCAGTATCGCCCCATTATGTTATCAGACATGATCTGTCTAGTGTTGATCTTATTGCATATCAGTAGCTTCTATTTCGGCATAACAAGATTATTGCCTTCATCAGGAGGTTTTATCCAGAAGAGTTTTGATTGATGAAGGACATAGACAGGTTGTTGAAGTGGAGCAAGCAGCTTTATGGAAATTCCTTTGGTGGTCAGGGATCATGTCGGTTCACGTTTTAGTTGATCAGGACAGACGAGATCACTCAGTGAGGACTTACTATTGTTTATTTCTTTTTCTTTATATATTACTGATTCCATGTTCCATTTTACCAAGGGCTTGATGGTTTTCCTTTAAAACATATTTCTTATCTGTTATTTATTGCTGTCTTAGTTCTTTTTATGATGATTGTTTGACAGATGAAATTCAAGCAAGTGAAAACAGGATTCATGAAAAGATTTGAAGGTTGTTGGGTAATAGAACCTTTATTTGTTGATGAAAAGCTCTGCTTTCCATTTCAGCCTAAGACATGGGAAGATTATCATTCATGTACCAGAGGCAAAGGCAGGATTGCATCAATGGTGAGCTTGGAGCAACTGATTCAGCCTGCCATTGTACCTCCACCTCCCATTTCCTGGTACCTTAGAGGAATTACTGCCAGAACTACTGAGATGCTGATACATGATCTTCTTGCCGAAGCTGCCAGAATCAGGGGAAGTTTTGATACTGGAAAGTCGAACGGAAAGTTTGAAGTACATCAGGAATCAAAAGATTTACACCAAATTGATCAAATGTCTGATATCAAAGAAAGATGGGCCTTCCGGAGGAGACTTGCTAAGCAATATCTCAAAAGGTTCTTTGATGAACCATCTCAGTAGTTTTTAACAATTCTTGCCCTTCCTCTGTGTTCCATTGCACTGCTCTATATATATATATAGATATAAAACAAAAATATCCAGCACTAGTACCATTCTTTTCTTGTGATTCCCCTGCTGGCAGCTTTCAGCCAGTTTATTGAATTGAGCAGCCCCTACGCGGACTTTCTTCCAGCTTTTGGTAGTGTGGTAATGTGAAAAAGGAAAAACTCAAACCGAAGTAGAGAAATTGAAAGCTCGAATGCACAATAGATATCTGAGGACATATCCAGATTCTGCTTGTGGTTATATTTTTCTGTAGAACTGAATAAAGGTTTATCTTCTTTTAGACAGTCAGCAACGTCACAACATTGGAATTTCAGATCCCGCATTTTGCCGTGATAAACAAAGATGAAACATATTTAACTTACATTTTATTGTTCACAAGAAATTGCTTTTTGAACAATTAAGTTACAAATGGTATTGGTATAAATAGAACAAGAAAATCCAGTGTTGTTGCAACAGATCTAGCTTCATCAACGCCATTATTTCTTTATTGTTTCCCAGCTTTCCTTGTCCATTTTAACTATTGATGCTTCAACTATGTTACAAATTCTGTGAACTCTATGATTCTAGCTTCACAAGGGAGTGTGAGCTGGTCACTGAGAAAAAATTATCAGGTCTTGCCAGATCCAAGTCCAGGAGGGTTTTCTGCTGCAGATGTTAAGCTGCAAAGGCTACACCAAAATCTATACTCTCATTGTCATTCAAATCCTCATTTACCAGGCAACAAATTTTTTTTCCTGCATGCGTCTTGCTGACCGCAAATTGTTGCACTAATTGATGGGTCTTCAAGCCACCAAGACCATGCTTTTCATAGCTCACGAATGCACCTAATGCTCCAAGAAACCCTTCATGACGCAAGAACATTGCCTTTGCCTCTCCTTTAGACCTGAAAATGGCGAGGATGGTGAAAATATTATTAGTGAAAGCCAAGTGAGATATGGATTCTGAAAATATAAAAATGAAGCAGCAGATATTTGACAAATTTCCAAGGCAATTTGAACCAAAGACTGAGGGGAAAATGCAGGAGGAGCCAAAAAAAAAAAAAACTCAACTGCCACAATGAACTTAATTTCAGTTATGTCAATATGGTTAAAAATATTTTCAGTTAAAAGAAAAAGGTGTACTGTTATGACTTCAAAGAATGATCATTGTTGTTTATTGTGATTGGTGATAATCTAGGGTTTGTCTGATAATTTGAGAGGATAGATAAAGAGTAAGTTTAGCTGGGAATATTCAAGAACAGTTAATAGATATAATTCTAAAAATTAGTTTAGAATCCAAAGATACTGAAATGTTATTTTTGTTGTTCTCTTTAAGGTAGTATTTGAATGAAATCCAAGAACATAGGACTGTAACCAACTTTTTATTTAGTAAAAAAAAAAAAAGTAAAGAAAAGAAAAGAAAATCGATTATGAATCAAATGTCACTAAGCGCACAAGAACCACTTTTCAAAAGTAGTAACATTTTACTTTCTGGTGGTTGCTCAATTTCTAAAATTGATGTTATATTTCGAAATTCTTACCAGTTATCTAGATTCAAATGGGTTATTAACTCCAGTTGAAGCACCAAGTAGAATTATTAAGAATGCTCTCAGAACATGCAGGAGCAAAAATAAAAATAAAAATTTGAGGCATGAAATGAAGAACAAGCTCCGAATAATTACCAGAAACTAACTGCAACAGAAATTGTGTCCATGGTATATGCATGACCTCGAATGAAAAATCCAGCAAAAAATATCCGCTTGAGCCCAAATCGAAGAGCATTCAAGTAAGAAATCTGGGACAAAAAGATGTTACTGTTATAATGAAATTAATCATAAGACAATTACACACACACACACACACACACACACCCCAAAAAAGAAAAGAAAAAGAAAAGAGAAAGTTTGATAGAAAAACATTTAATTCTCGCCTGATTAAGCCAGTTAATTTACAAGCATGGCCATAAAAATGAAAAGCCAAATATATGTCGAAATACGTCTACTTACTCCCTCGTAGAATGGAAAGAGAAAATGTTGTCAAGGGTACCTAGCACCTAACCGCTGTGCACAATCTAGGTCTTCTGATACTAGAACAGAATTGTATGTTTTAGAGCACCTAAATTCAGACTGAAATTGGAGTACCAGAAAGAAGAGTGGAAGCCTTGCAATATGATAATATAGATGTGACTCGAAGAAAAAAAGAGCAGAAAAACTTTTTCCATCCATAAAGAGCATATTCACTGGCTGCATTAGTATTCTTACAAAATATGCTTTGATGTCCAAGGTCACCTATTGATTTTTGCTGAGAATCAGGGTGAGATAAATTTCAATAAATAAATAAATATCTCTGAGATGGGTGTCAGCTCGACTTTGATAACCAAACTGGTTAAATGATGACAAAACTATTCCAGAATAATGACAAATTAGTGGGTTGGGGCTGCTTAATGGGACCTTCAATTATTTACTACACTAAAAAATGTTACTCTTTGTTCTCCACTAAGCACACTTCGAACAGATAACATCAGCTTCATGATCTATATAATTAACGAATTGTGTAAAAGAAAACTGTCTCATAGCAACTAACCTGCCCAATATTATTTGAAATCATTCTTAAAAGGGACCGGGCTACATCTTCAGGTTTGTAATCTTCAAGTTCTTTATTACCAGAGATTGCCTTACCAAAGCTGGAAGCAATGGCTGTTGATGAAAGACCAATCTGTCATCATTTGAAAATAAATTAGAAAATAGAACTGAAAATAAGAAAACAATGCAGTAAAACATTTTAAGATGGGAAATTAATATAATAAATAGAAAGTTTTCTTCACAGATTAAGAGTAGAATTGCTGCTGCTACTCAAGACACTTCAAAGATATTTACACAAACATAGAAGCCGGCAAAAGAGGACCTATTTTTATACCTTTGAGTACTCTGACCCACCATAAATGTCCCCAACAAGCATATCTATAACTCTATTGTTTCCCTGATGGCTTAATTCCAGCAACTCATCAAAACTGAGAAAGAAAAAACAAGGGTTTCACTAAAGTAAAAAACAAACAAAAAATAATAAAACAAACAAATAATCACTATATTGGAATCATAAAGAAAAGAATTACCTCTTGCAATTTGTTAAAAGCCTTCCCAAACCCCAAAAGGTACCACCACCAACACTTGTTCCACTAATTCGCTCAAATTTGCCATCACCATCCACCTACAAGAGCACAGGACTGACAGTCAATAAAAAATTTAGAAAGACGTATTAGTTGGATCCAAACTTGTCTATAATCAAAGTACCTTAATCATGCTAACACCAGAGCCAATATTAACAAGAAGATAAGGGTATAAATCATTCTGGTCAATCTGCACAAATTCCTTCTGACCGTCCACACAAGTAAAAGCTTCTTGATGAACTGCCTATTCACAGAACCAAAACACAGGAAAAATTTTAGTAAGGCAGAAAGAAAATGAATCAAAACACTAGATGCAGTATAATAACCAAAATAATAATAACAATAAAACTACAGGTAGAAGATAAAGAGAAACCCGTGGATGATCCACAACATTTTGTTCATAAAGGTCCATAGACAAGAGGCTATATACGAGACGGCTTCACATTATAGCACTAAATGAAGAGATGGCTTCACATTATAGTACTAAATAAAGAGATTCCACAGTGTTCATATCATTATATGCATTTGCTATTAGTATCCGACCTTCAGCAGAAAATTAGCACCAGTCACAAGACAGTCCATCTCGTCTTCCTTATCAAGAACAACACCAAGCTTTTCTTTGATGAGATCAGCAAATTTGTAAGCCCCACCACCTGTGGCCTACTCACATATAGTAACTAGTTAACAGAACTCAACTAAGAGCCACCATAATCAGAAGCCCAGGTTATTACATCATAAGCAAAAATTCTAAGCAATTCTTGAATGCTCGAATCAATTTTTAGAACAATATATGAACTAAGAGTAACAGTAGAGAAGCAAAAATCTAGATTGTCAGAAAAATGAGTATGTAGAGTGAATTTCGGATTTGAGGAAGAATCAAAATTGAATGAAAGTGCAGTTCAGAAAGACCAACAATAACTCTTCACTTCAATTATAATCTAAAGACAAAAATTGCCTAGCTTTTATCTAGAATATACACTTTCTTTGAGATCATGGTGTTGCAGCTGTCAACGATTAATTTATACCTTAATAAGGGTCTTGTCACTGGCAGAAGCATCGTGATGCCGGAAACCTGGATTCATCTTCATTTGTAAGCAAATGAAAAGAACATATATGTCCTCAAAAGCATATTGACTGCTAAAAGTTTGCCTCCAAAGCATATTGACTGCTAAAGTTAGTTCTAATGATCTAATTGGAATTTGTTTCTCACAATTATACGTTAGCTTTTATCTAATGAAAGACCAATTTGTATGGCTAAGGCATTAACTGCCAGCTAATGTATAATTAACAAAAATGCATTACTACAATATGAATTTGAGATTTTGATATCACGCATTTAAATGATGCAGTCGACTAAACGAGCAGCTAGTCCAGTTTGTAACAAATTTCAGCTCAAGCAAAGGGCCAGTTGAGCTCAGATCAAGCTCCAATTCAGCAACTCAAGCTTCAGACAAAGTAAACCAATAATTACACTGTCTATTGCAAACGTATTCAGTTAAATGCCTTGAGATTTGAGATTCGCATTAAACTAATATTATCAACTTGAATATTAAGGGGGGAGAAACACATAATATAATAGAATATGATATACACATCCATATACATACCGCCAAGGTGAAGGTTCTTGGAACGAATAAACTCTAAGCAATCATTTATTTTGCTGGTTTCAAATTTCGCAAAACGAAGCCTCCCATCGGGAACAGGATCACATTTTTTACCGCTGTCGTCTACGGAACTACCACTACCGTTACTTCTCAAAAAATACACTACCTTTATTAATGAACCTGTCAGATTCGCCGTTTAAAAAAATTCGTTAATTAACCGAACATTCAAATTATAGAGCTGTTACAACATAAAATAAACAAACAACAAATTATTCAATAAACACAGATTCGTGCGATATTGGAGAAAGAGAAAAGGTCGAATGAAGATCACCTCCAATGTCCAGAGCCAAATGAGATATTTGACTTTCGGATTCGTCTCCGTTAAAATTTTCTTGACTTGCAGGCTTCTTTACATCCATTTTAGCATTGAAATTTTGTGAATTGAACTAGGTCAACTTGATTGATTTTCGAAGAGCTGATTAGCTGAAGCCGAACAAATTCATTAAATAAATCAATAAATAAAAAAGCAAAAGGCGCGCGACGGTTCTCTCACCTAACCCATCACTGTACACAACATAACACCAGCGAATTAGGCTGGTCCTTATCCCAGATGACGGGAATAATTTAGGCAAAGAGTAAACGCGATGATCGCGCCACTCGCGCCGTCGCGCGCGTTGCTTCTCCTGATTATTGCCAAAAAAAAATTTGAATCGTCAAAGCGATTCATTTTCGCTCTCTACATCACTCAGCATTTGCCACGTCAGCATGGAATGGTAAACCCGTTGTTGTTTAACAAAGATTAAAAAAAAAAAAAAGACAGCAATTTTAGAATATATATTATAGTAGGCAAAGCTTATGTTACATTAATTGTAACAAACATTCAATACACATGGATGGTTAGATTTTAATATTCCTTAATCTAATGGATGAAAATAATTTTAACCTAAAATGAGTTATGGGTGTAATAACTTTTTACAAAAAATTTTATTTTGAATCACATATTTATTTATTTTTAAATAAGTCCTCATTAATTTTATATAACTAAATGATTTTCCTAACCATCTCTTCTATATTTATTCTTAAATTTTTTTTAAATTTTTACTATGTTTTTATAAAGATCTAAATAATTATCATATTCATAAAAGATCTACAAATTTTGAATATATATTTGTATCTACATTTATAATTTCTTGTCTCTCCTAGAAATAAATTAGATTTTTTTCTTTATATAATCTAAATTCAGCATCTTGAATTATAAGAGATATTATAAGTCATAAATATATTAGACTCTAATAAATTAGTAGAAAGATGTTACAATGAATAAATCATTGGAACCTCTAATAATTTCACAAAATACATAAACTAATGAGTTATCACATTCTAACTATATATACAAAGAGGATTTTCTTATAAAATATTTTAATCTTTTGATGTGATCAATAATTCAGACATGTGGAAAAACAATTAATTAAATTGAATTTCGTATATTTATTAAATAAATTAAGAAACCCAAATTTATTTATAAATGATATAGAAAAAGCAAACGAAATATTAAAAATTAATAATTTTAATGAAGAAAAAATAAAAAAAATTAAAAAAGTTAGGAGATCAAATGAGTAAAAATTTTAATAAAGTTAAGCAATTAATAAAGGATTTCAACATTGAAGATCTTGATATATTAAATTAAGAAATCATTAATATAATAAATAAAAACTCAATAAATATAAGATTAAATAAGTTATAGATTCAATTAGATAAAATAAAATTTTGGTATTGAATTTGCTATAAATATAAATGAAAAACTTAAAAAAATTGAAGTAGCTTAGGGTTTAAAAAATAAAATTCATAAACTTAATGATTTTTTCATAATTATTAACTTTTTGAGGATTCAAAAATTTATAATTGTAAGGTGCAGCAAATGCAAGGTAAGCTTTGCGTCTATTAGAGTAATACAATATTGACATATTTGCGATACATAATTTTGCTATATTGACACATATGAAATACATAATTTATATTATTATTGACGTGATATTTTATGTGTCACCTTTTATTAGACTTCAAAATTAATATGTTAATAATTAATAATGAAATTAACTAATATCATGGATATAGCGATCATTAGTGAGTAGTGACACATATAATTTATGTATTTAAAGTATTTAAATCATATAAGTCTAATGTTATTATTAAAAATACTTTGATGTTGTCGATTTGCTCCTCCATTAATTTTTTTTTTAAACTTATGTCGATGTCCTAATCAAATAGACCTCAGCATCTTACAGCATTTTAGTAAATAATTATTAAAATATTAAGGGTCCATTTTGTATTAAGATGTTGTGACATATAATATGTAATATTAATAATTCTATCTATGATATTACCATAACTACATATTACTTGTTGTTTTATTCAAAATTTATATATTGTGTTGTGACCTACATCATATTTCATCATATTATTTTTTTAACTTTTTTTATGTAAATCTATGTGATTTAAAAAAAAATGTCTAGATAATTTATTAGATTTGCTATAAATAAATATAAGGCATTTTTTTTAATTCATAACATGCATTAAAAGGGTCAAGAATGACTGACAATACATTATTGATAGACACAAATATAAGACCTCATTCAGCTTGATACTATAAATTAGGATAATGATTAAGACTCAAGCCTATGATAGGACAATGCCTATAGCCACATATTATAACTACAAGTACTACAGAGATATGTAATCGAAAGGAGAATAGAAAACTCCACACGTTAAAATCTTATGAAGAATTAAAAGAATTTTACAAGACTACCCTACCCGCTTAAGATATTGTAGGTGAAAACCTCCTTTCAATAAAAAAAGAATTCAGTGTAGTGAAACTTATGTGTATTTTGATCAATATACAATGAAACAACACTGTAATGATAAAATTGATCAAACATATATACTTTATTTTTAAAACTTAGAGCAATCACAAATTTTATTTTTCTAATTTAAGGATATTTTAGTTAGATCACGTTGTCTTTTTATTAGAATTCCAAAAAAGAGTGAAGCTCCTAACACTCCATAAAAAGTCTTACAAAACTCCTTTTTTTATTTTATTTCTTAAAATTCTCCAGCTTCAATTTGTAGATTTGATTCCCTTTTAATAAAATGCCAACAAATTTTCTCTCAAATAATTTTTTTTTATATGAACTATAGTAATTGTATATATAATAAAAAAATTAAATGAAAACTCAAAAATCCAAAAAATTAAATCTTAACTAAATTTTCAGTTAAAAATCTCTTTAAAAAAGTTAACTTTTATTTTTTAAAATATATTTTTTATGAATAGAGTTTCAAAGATAATTATAGATTATCAGATTATGTGGTTGTAAATATTTTTTCAAAAAAAACCAATTATTTAAGTGGTTAATTGAATTTCTATTAAAAAAAATTAATATTGTCTCAAGCCATTTATGTAATTTCATTAAAAAAAAAGGTTTCATAAGGACTTTAGAGGGATGTTAATTAGCTCTACTCTAAAATAAATCGAGAAATACATCATGAGTCGGACTATTGACACCCCTTGAAACTTTCTCTATTGTTATAAATATGAGTGATAATCTGTGATGATTAACACACATATTATCAGATGACATTAATTAATTGGTTGAATGAAAATATGAAATAATAAAAATAAATTATGTGGGTAAGAGATATTTAATTCAACTAATTTTATCATGCTATATCAATTTATATAAAATAAATTTATATAAGAATTTGTAACTATAATATTGTTCTATAAATATATGTACAGCTTAGAAAAAAATGAATATTTGTAAGACACATAAAAATTGAAAGGCCGACGGCCCAAAACTAGAAAGCCTTAACTTTGCAAGAAAATAAGAGAGAAGGCCACAAAGAAAAAAACAATTTAAAAAATATGGGGGAGTATTTAATATCTCCCGCAGGTGCGCGGGAGAGTTAATTTTGTATTTTCGTTCTATTCCACCAAGTCTTCAGAAAAAAAATGGAAGTTTCTTCTGTTCAAAGGCTCTGTTTACATGTGAGTAGTTGAGTAATCTTCAAGATAGCATCTAGTTTCTCATAACAAATTAACCATTCCTGGTTACAATTGGTTGTTTTCAGTGAATTTCACATCTGATAATTGCGATCCAAGTATTAACATTATTTTTTTTTTAATTTAAATTTGCAGTTAATTTCAGCTGCATTTCAAAGATGCCGTGTATCTGAAGATCTTTGCCGATTATCAGTTGTTCTCAAACGTTCTTCGGATTCTGATCCTTCAACCGTTCGAATTTCAAGTAATTAATCTATTCCTCTCAACATAATTAATTACGTCTCATATTTTACTTCAGTGTTGGAGAGACAGCCGTCTTCATTGGATTTTAAGAAACTGAAACGGTGTAGTTTTGTGCTTTTTATTTATTTATTTATCTCTTGACTGTAATTTGGTTGTTTAAACCAGAATGATTACATCTTTTAATGTATAATGTTATTCTTATGCAACAAGATGAAATAATAGTTATAGAACTAAAATGCAAAATCTCTCTCTCTCATTTTACTTGGAGCAGTATCAGATACAGGTATTGGTACCAGTTTGGAGGAGTTTCAGGGCCTAAAATTCTCTAGGGAGGTTTTTGATGCTGAAAATTGGGGTAAGCTTACGATCACAGCTTATTAAGTGCTAGAAAATACTCGATTACTGTTAAATTGTAGTGCAAAATCGTTTGAATCTGCTGTTTGATGTCTAATTTATATTGCAGATGGAGTGCTTAATGTCCAAACAACTAGTAAGTTTCATTATTTTGTGGTCTTTGCTTTGATTTTATAGATATTTTAGGTATTCTTCATTGTGCCCCTATTGAGCTTGCTTGTGATGTGCGAGCGCACAAGCAAGCAGATGTTGCGCAAATCAGCACAACATTTACGAAGTTTTGCCAAGTTCAATGTTGTTTGTTTATTGTAGGTGTTCAGCTACTGCAGAAAAATTAATTTGATTTCTGATATTCTTTTACATTTTCCGTTAGCATTTTCTTTCAGCATTACTAACATCTTTTCGGGAGATTGCAGACATTGGTGATGATGAGATTTATCATTACCATTTAAATCTAAGAGAAAGCAATTCTGTTAGAAGGCTGACTAGGCTGCCCTCAAACCCCAAGAATGGAGCGAAATTCAGGCATGGCTTTCACTTAAACTTTCCATGTGCTGTTTAGATTATCCATCTCAAATTGCTGTTCAATCTTTCTGTAGTGGGACTGAAATATATCTGTCAATTTCTGAAAGCATTGATGTTTTTCTGGCAGAGGTCATTCGCTTCTTTCAGAAGGTTGGTCGGCTCTACTCTATAAAATGTATCGGCTTGTGTCATTCAATGCAAACAAATATTGTCCTAACAATGAATCCAAAAAAATTGCTGCATTGTAGTGAATTTGCGAAGTCACTAATCTCATGACCTTTGAACTTCATAACTAAAACACCTAATGAGTGCAACTAATGGGAGTATGCATTGGTGAAACACCAAATTCATCCACTGCAGAGGATTGTTCAACTCTGCAAAGCACTGATCAACCCTCTTTGTTGCATTATACATTAAGTCTGCAATAATTATCTGTAACCGTAAATTCCTTGCAATACCAACTTTCCAGTATATACCAAGGTTCATTTGATATAAGATTATTTCAGAATAAGAGCTCTCAAAATCTTGATTGAAACAATTTATTGACGATTCAAATTTCTCAAATGACGATTCATTTGTTCTCTCATCTGTTTTCCCTAAATTTGTTTCTTTACTGTTTTTGCAGATACTTGTCTTAAAGATCCCTGTAAGTTCAACTTTCGACTCTGATGATGTTGATGGCTTTTGTTTTGAAAACTGTAGGTTATATAATAATTAAAAAAAAATTCTAATTTTACACTTTGAAAGTTGAAGTTATAATAATGTTAGGCAGGTAAATATGACATGATATTGCACTGGGAACTTGAATAGCTGCAATTTACATTTTTTTTTTTTTAAATTCAGAATGTTGCAATTGAACTGGTAGCCGAAGAGGGGGGGGTTCCTGGATCTCAATATAGAAAAGTTTTTCTAGCAAATGAGTGCAATCCTGTACCTTTTTCAGCCTCAAATGTTGAAAGATTGAAGTCAGGCCTTGAAGACTATGTTATGAAGCATGGAAATACTTTGTATAGAAAATGTGACTCTTGCTTCCTAAATTGGTATGATTATCCTCAACTCACGCTATCTTCCTTCTATTATAGAAGCAACTACATCAATTCAGAAGTTAATAAGATGGTCTGGGATGTTTGCATAATGAAAGATCTCATCTGCAGAAAATATGTGTTCTCATTCAATATTAATGAGCTAGTATCAATTTTCTATCCTACTCAAGTACTTGATCAGCTATGTATGTGCATGTATAGAGTTAAGAGTGTTTTCCCTTTTTGTTTCCTTTAGTGAACATATGTTATTTAGAAACCAGCTTGTTTAAATACAAGTTCAGTAATTAGGCCAAAATATTAAAAAACGTGATAAAGAACTTAATTTGACTGCTGAAAAGCCATTCTTCTTGATATTTATTCTATTATGATGTTTGCAATCAGAGATGAACAGCATTTCTTTATTTCCCCTGAATTCCGAATAGAATTTTTCTCATGAAGCAATCATGGTGAATCATTGGAAACTACCATGTCTAGTATTGTTTCTCCTGTTTATTAAATTTAATGGGTTTAATAATCATTTTTAAGTTAGCTGTTAATTCTGCAGTTGCATATAATCATTTTTGACACTTATTTTATGCCCAATCATATATCAATAACTTTCAGGAGTTTTCTAATCACATGTCATTGCCTTAAACTCTTTGGGAAGTCCAAATTCCTTTTTTCTGTCTCTGTTAGGGAACATCTGAAGGTTGGAAGCGGACGAGCATGCTGCGCGGAAAGTCATAGGAGTGCTGGACTACAGATGGAAGTAGTAATAATAGTCAGTGAAATATCAGAGACGAGTCCTTGCTTCAGATCATCCAGTGCTGAAACTGAGGTTTACATAATTTTTCTTCTTTCTTCACAATTATCATGTTAAAGAATATGTCTCATGCATATTTTAGTAAATAACTTGGTATGTTGATATATATGTGGGTTACAAGCAACTTCGGTGTCCACTAGTTTGTAAAGCTGCATGCTCAAAGTCGCATAATAGAATTTTCTCCGAGGGAGAGATAAATGACTGTAAGGGTGTGTTTGGAAAATTGTATTAGGGGTATTAAATTATTGTTCACGTTAACTTAATATCAAGAACATGTTTGATGAACTCATTTTATGCATTACAATGCACCTAGATGGCACATTATGCAAACCCGAGGTTAAAGGTTTTGAGGCAAATATTTTACATAAATAATTATTTTATTATTAAATAATGATATAATAAATGAAATATAAAAATAAATTATACGATAATATTATTTTATAATATTATATTTGTATATTAATAATTAAATTATACTATTATTTTATTTCATGATTCTATATTTTATTTTATTATTTTACAATTTTGTATTTATATACTATAATTAATATAGAAATAATTATTTAATAATTAGTTGTATATAATTAATAATAAATTTAAATAATATTAATTTAGTATAATGTAAAATTAATAAAGTATAATATAATACCAAACACTGTACAATATTATTATAATACAATATTAATACAACACACTTACATTAAATAATGCAATACAATACAATATACTACAGGATATCAAACACACTATAAATGATGATAGTTCATGTTGATACTTGGCTTCAGTTAACAATGTGATTGCAGAAAAAATGAGTTATCAGATTCAGACCCATAAAATATATGGTTATATCTATGCGGTCTAAGTAAATTACTTTTGTTTGGAACTGTGTTCGTTGGCAATCCATCTTATCCAAAAAGTTGAAAATTTGGGCAGTCACTGGTCGTGTGCAGTCTTTTTTTATCTGTAATTTATCGGATGACCTAACCATGCTCCTTTCCAGGTTTTGTATTTTAAAGATTTCTCGCCTTGTCCAATCACCCAATCATCTCTTACTGCATTGACTAATGTTGACTGGAAGAGTTATGGGTTGGTGTTGAAGAGCATTGCAGTTCAAGGAGGCTACACAGCACTAGAATGGGAATACTTACCTCCAAATGTTCATATTGATATGGTCCTCCACTGCTACCATAAGCAATATCAATTTACACCACCTGGGCAAAAGACTCGATCAAACCGGAATCTCATAAAGAAGGCAGCTAAACTTGCCTTGGATGATTTGAAGGAGAAACATGCAGGAGCATTTCTAAGTGCACATGCCCTCAAGGTATCTCTTTCAACTGTTGATCCTGAAGGCAAAATAAAAATTCAGAAAGATGTTAAAGCTTCAGTAATACTGTGGCCTTTGGTAATTGGGATCATACCGTGTCTCTGTTGTTACTTATTCTTACCTTTTACCCCACATCATATAGTGGGAAGATCAACGGTTACATCCTTTTTTGGATGTAATACATTCATAGAATTAAAAATGATGAGTCCATATCTATTAGAAGAGTGTCAGCAGTATCGCCTCCTGTTGGGTGAACAAACGTATTTGACCATGCACAGAGATGCTGTATCTGTTAGTTTGAAATTACTATATAGGGCTTCTTGGTATATGGGAAAAAATTCATATGATGATTGATTGATCAGGATCAGGCATCTTCTGACTGATCTATTGCATTTATGTCTCTATTTCAGATATGTAGTTATGCCCCTGACCTTGCAAGAACAATTGCCGGCCTCATCTTGTCATCTAATGATTCAGGATTCCAAGAAGAATGCTTCTCTATTCTTGGATTGCAGTCTCAAAATATTAGAAATGAAATTGTCGAAGATTGTATCCAGCAAAAGATAATTTCAGTCATACAGGTGAATGATGGAAAGCCCCTAAGAAGCAAAGAGGCTGCGTCATCACTTCTTTTCGAAGATGAACGCCTCCAGGAACCAAACATCCAGGAAGAGGAATATGATGCAGGTGAAAATGTGTTTAGTTCCTTGGGTTTTTAAATTGATTTTCGCGTTCCTATAAATTCTTCTGAAACCTTTACCATCCTCTGAAATTAAAATTTCTTGGTTCAAGGCTGGGCACTCAGGTTTTGCAAAATTTAAAATCCGCGAAGCCGTTTAATATTCTAGAAATACCCGTTTGAATTTGATTCCATTGAACGGGAGGAAATGTACTGGACTTTACCATGGACTGAAAGGTGTGGCTTAATGTTTTGACGCTAAATGACGTTTTCCTTTGGGGGCTTTACATAATCCAGAACGTTCCATGGGTGGGTAGGTTCATTGTGGAATCCCAATCTGTCACAGACCAAGAATCCAATAGAGGCCCATTTTGGGACTTGACAGAATGGTCCAGACTCCAGAGTCATTAATAGACTGCCAAGTACGCCGATGGTCGTAAGCCACATAAGATTTAGAGAAGGGGGAATTAAAATCTCGCGATTTATACAGTTATTTTAGTATAATTTCGTGCACATGCATCCAGATACTATAATAAGTATTTTGTGAAGCTCACGGTGACAAATTAGCTTACCTTTTCGAATAATATACATACTCTCATACATGCTTTAACATTATGTGAATACCATCATACTTGAACAAGAGCCCTAATGCCCTATGCATAATCTGTAACTCTCACAACCAGGAAAATAAGGCCAAAAGCAGCCTAGAAAAGTATTTATAACTATTAAAAAAGAAAAAGAAAATTATAGTTAGCAATGCACACCAACTTCAAATACTCTTTGAGGACTTTTCAAGCAGCAGATGGAGCTCGAATGTATGAAATGGCAGGCTCGGGCATGGGAGCAATGATCTTTGACTTCGAAAATGTTTCCTCTCCTGGGGCACTAGGGTTTTGATCAGCCTCGAAACCAAGGGATTCATCATTGTATATATCCCACCATCTTGCCACCAACATCTTGACGTCCTCTCTGTCCATGTTAACTTCTTTGCCCGTGAACCTCCATGGCTTTGACCCCTATTGACCAGAAAAATAGAAATGTTAATTAAAAGAGAGAATTTTTTTTGGAAATTAAAAAAACAAAACGCAACTAATAGAAAATTGATGAACTTCAAAGAGCAAAGAGTACTTACAGCGGCACAGTAGTGAGCCGCTTTAACTTTCTCAAGCTCCACGTTCTCTGGGTGGCGCCATAACATGGCTACAACAAGGTTGTATACCAGAGGGATGGGTTTGTATGTCTTTTGGAAGAACATATTCAAGAAATCCTATCATGTTGCATTAGAAAACAAATAAAAAATTAGAAATAGTAATATCTGTTGATAAATTATTTGTAGCACTTCTCTTTTCGTTTATTGGAGAGATTGTAGCTTGTTACTTTTCTTCCTAGATTTATGGTGTTTGTAATGATGATATCTTGACTTTAAACCTAAATAATATCAAAATTAATGATTATTTTCTCATTATTACCATCGCAATAAAAGAAAATCGAACTCACTTGCTCAGCAAATGGTGTTGGTGGGGTGATCTTGAGAGTCTGGAGAAGATTCTCGTAAGTCAAACGGCTAGGCTCAAACACAAACATCCCAGCATTGAAGTACAATGGAGGAGGCGATCCCATCTCAGCTGGCCATGTCACTTTATCCGGGCGCTGCTGGCAATAACCAATTGAGTATTGCGGCGAATGGCTCCATGTCTTCTCACAAAAGCAGTCCATTACAGCATAGAAGAACCCGTCTGGCAATTCAAACAAATGGTCTATATTCTCAAACACCTGAATATCAGCATCCAGGTAAATCATCTTGCTGTACTCCTCAAACTGTAAAAAGACAAAAGTATGTTAATATTGTGTAATGAGAATTGTCTGCATATATATGTGCGCGCGCGGCATATAAGTGGTGTGCGTGCATGTGCATGTGAATCGTTGAATGTTTTCATGCAGCAGCACAGGTGATAAAATATTGAGTTTTACATACATTCCATATACGGAGCTTAGAGTAGTTGATCACATAGTAGGGCATGGCAAATTGAATCTGGTTCTCTGGAGGATAAATAGGTTCGATTTCACGAACGATGCAACCCTGAGACCTTAAGACCTCACGGTGTTCTTCAGGCACATCAGGCAAAATTGCAACCACTAGGGGGTATGCACTCTTGGACTTTCTCAAACCCTTGGCCAAACCAACCACCCCTTTAACATAGTCACCACTACCGGCTAAAAATGTTACAAAGGCTCTTGTGGAATAGCCTGTGCTAGAAATCTTTCCATTTCCTGAAAAGGCATCTTCAGCCACTCCAGGGGCCATTGCAGTTGATTTTGTAAGGCTTTAGTTTGATGATGATGTTTTGGGAAGCTTAGAAGCTTGGTGTCGAGGATTTAAGGGAAAGTAAACCAACAACACTTTGGATGCCACCTTCCTAACCTTTTGTTTCTGAGGCAACAATAGCGTACTTGGCCTCCTTAAATAGATTTTCAAAATGATGACCAAAATGCAAGCTAAATGAAACTCAAATGCAACTCCTTTTTGTCCTTTTCATTTTTTTTTAATATAACTTTTATTCAAGTTCAGCTCGGTATCAATTAAAATGAATGAACATCATTTGTTCCACAATCCATCACTCATCTAGCCTTATCATGAAAATGGACGGTTTAGATACGATTGGTACTGTGGTCACAGTCATTTGGAACTTGAAAATGGACTGATGTCGTTATGGTGTATTTCATTTATATGCTTAGAAACTGATAATATGTATATCTTCTTCTCCACTAAAAGAAAAAAAAAATACATATTTCAATATATTAATTTTGTGAAAAAAAAAATCAACATTATAGAATTATTATATATATAGCCATCAAATTGGAGTCATTCTCTAATTTTGTGTAAAATATTAACAAGAAAAGTAGAAAGATATATCTCGAGAAAAGTGAAACTAGTGCCCATCGTTATACAAGGGATTAAGGAGGTGAAATTATAATGATGAAGAAAATAAATATGCATGCATGACTATTTAAAAAAAAAGGCATTTATTGAAACAATTAACAATGAAAGAAAGCAAGATTCTCAATTCTTGAAGTTGATACGAGTGAAAATCATCTCTAACAATAATTCCTCATGGCCTCCCACACAGTTTTAAAGTCATAAAACACTCAAAACATCACCATCTAGGATGCATTTTGTAACGTTTTTAATTGGGTCTCAACTCTCATCTATATGAATTAAGATCCTCTCTTGATCTAAGATTTATTGAGTTTTAAAAACCTTTTATCATGTGTCATATAGTAATAATGTATAAATATGATTTAACTTTTTTATTTTTTATATTTATTAACCACTAATCAATATGTGAATTTTTGTTCAGTAAAAGTTCAAATTAAATCTTAATTCCACCTATATATTCATTTTCAAAATGTTTACTTTTAGAATTGCACCATATTTATATCAAGAATAGCTTTTGTAAACGCTAATTTAAAAACGATGGCAAATGCACCGTTAGATTTCTTTCACCATTGCGTATAATTATCAATTGTGTTAGCTTTATCACATATTGGTATGAGTTGGAGGAGAATAACTATTCTGTCATTTTAATGTTTCCCTTCCTTTTACTTTTTTTTTGCTTTTACTTTAGAGATCATATATTATATGCTCCAGATATAGCACCTCTTTGGATATGGATGTTTTGGGGCTCCACAGCATCCATTTAATATATCTCGGGGGGTTTTTTTTTTTTTTCTCTTTTAATTTTTTTAACCATCTCCTTTCAAGCTTTTGTAAAGGCGTATACGGAGACATTAACGTATTAATTATAAAGAGATCCCCCGAAATATACTGCTCGTAGGTCTTCAAATGCTAATTAAATTAAATCCAGCAGCTGGTATCCTTTTTCTTTATTGCACTTTGGCTGTAGATGAAAGTAACATTTTCTATTTTGGCTGTTGCAAGGAAAATAATCGTATCTAACAAACCTTAGTGGTAAAGTAAAGCCAAAATCATGATCTCGGCAGCGAAGATCCTCTCTTTTATTAAATAAGATGAGAAGCGTCATGTTAATTATCTCGGTAGATGGTGTCGCCTATGATATAGATGCAATAATTAATCAAAATCAAACACGTAAAGCATGTGATATACAAAGCTATATAAATAACAATATAAAAGCATTAGTGATCTCAAGATATATTTTATAGGATTAAATAGCCTAAAGCTTCCATTATTATCAAATTCTTATAAAAACATATTGAGGTAACTTTTCCCTTGGTTTAACATATCTATAAAATGAGACAGCATTAATTAACTAGCTGCTCCATGCGTCACAAGTGACGTTTGAATGAAGATCAACAATCACGATAAACATGACAAACTTGAACAAAATAATTATACGTAATAAAAAGCGAAAGAGAAAAGGACTTCTTCAGGAGTGAAATTTTGAAAGAAAGTTGATAATAAGTTTGCCAATTAAATAGTCATCTCCATGGTGGACGTTGATGTATAGGCGAACGTAGACAATTATATATAATTAAACAATGAAGCAAGCTGGGAACAAAGCAACTTGATTTATTCCTCATTATTCATATTAACAAGGAATAAAGAAAAGCGAAAATAACTTTCCATAATAAAATATCTCTTCCTTATATGCCTCAATCAATGCCCGCAAGCTTGTCTTGAGGAGTAAGGAAGGAGAGTCACAAGGGCACCGCTCAAAGACAAAATCTCAAAAGATAAAAGAGAGAACATATATAAAAAATAAAAGGAAGATACCAACTCGATCTAGCAACTGCTTAATTAGTTTTAATTTTTAGTGGGAATCATGCGAAATCATGAAGTTGATGACTTAAATTTAAACATGCTCGTTGTGGGTTGCCAGAAATTTCCGAAACAATCTCCTGGAAATTCTTTATACCTTTACCGAAGGGAATGAGCTTTTGGGCAGATTCAGCTGCAACGTGTACGTAGATTCGATGGAGATAATGAGATATGTTTTCGCGGAGTCATTTTCCAAAGCAAAAGCACATTGGCGAAACTTTGGCGAATGAGGCGTGCACTGGAAGAAGCCTCGAGGGAAGGGAACCTGCGAAAACCAAATTAGTGCAACGTGGCATCGCTTAGTTAGTTTGGAAGTGTGGCAAGTGGGACCCGATGCTTTCACCTTTGGGAGTTGGGCATGTCTGTGTCCAACATTTCTGTCGTTTATCATACGGGTGGAATAGAATGCAAGAGGACAAAGCCAGTTCAATCAGCTGAATATCTTTGCGAACAATTTAATCTACTTTGTTAATACTAAATTGCGGTTTGTATAATCTAGGTTAGTTTATTCATATAATTTTTTTAACTCAATTTAACATTGCTTATTTCAATTCGTCTAGTTATGTTACGCAGCCTATGTAAAAGCACCAGTAAGACAAAATTTCATTACACCAGAATAAATCCTTTTTGGGGGAAAAGAAAAGAAATCTAATCTCCCCTGAAGATGCCAATTGCCATGAGGTGGGGCCAATGCAAAGTAACTTTGAAGAAGCAGGAATCTACAACGTTATTGCGGTGGATGATTTTGTTCATTGAGCTGGCGTCAAAGGAGAATCTGTCTGTGTTATCTTTTTTCTGTTGAAATTTATATATATATATATAAATTTTAATAGCGTCTTCAATTTAATAATAAAATGAGAATATCGTAGTATGCATATATATATATATATATATATATAGAGAGAGAGAGAGAGAGGGGTATGAAAAGAGAGATTATAGTAAATAGAATGAAGAATAATAATGAATAGAAAATAATTAATGGGCTCGGTCATGTATCAATGATGATGGAATATGGTGGCCGGTGGCCCGGATATATATTATATATATGTAGTTAGAGAGTGCCAAGACGTGGCGCAAGCCTCTAATTTGATAAGAGCCGCAGGTCTTCACCGTGCTATGTGTGCGTGTGTCGCAGGTTGCAAGTTAATGGGGCACAACAAATATGGTGTGTGTGACTGTGGTCATTTCATCATATGGTTCAATCAGTACTGTTTTACAAACTGAAATAATTATCACCATATTTTCCCCATACTTATATCTTTGATTATATAAAAACTGGACTGCAGAAGTGGGGTTAAAAAATTGAGAGAATGTCGTAATTTTACAATCGTATCAGTAGTAGTAGTAAGAAAGAAAATCATTAGAGCTTTATTCTCATGTCATGTGTGGACTATTTGTAATTTGTTAGCTTTTCCTGAGAGGGCTTACAAACCACAGATACTAAAGAAAGGGACCCAGATATAGGGACTTGAGGTGGAGACGCTGCCTCTCCATAGCAACCTCATTTACCCCATTTTTGTCCTCCCAAAACTTAAGTAGTGGATTGGCAACATATGATTGCTAAAATATGATTGCTAAAATATGATTGAAGATGTGTGTAGGAAAACGAAACCACCAATTGAGGCTCAGCCTATCAACCGATCTTACGGAGATGGAAGCATCGCAGTCGTGCACTTCTCTTTGGATGGAAACGGAATAATATAATAGTCTTCCCAATGGACTTAAATTAATAATAGTCTAGGCTTTTTGCCTTCCCGGTACCCCGCCAAATTAAAAATTATTATTTGCCCAACTTGCTTCAAGAAAACTAGAAAAGCACTTGTCCAAGCTTAAGCAAGACTACAAAGCAGCTCGCAGCCTTCACCTTGAGTTTTCTGGTCCCTTCGAATTTATCCCGGTCTGTGGGCACTTGTTAAAACAATTTGCAAAATCACCGACCGTATAAGCCAATCCAAACGACAGCTTATTTAGTAGCAGATAAAACAATTTTGCAATACCACTTGTTCTTAAAGTAGCATGCACCACAGTGAAAGCACGTCCCGGCTACTGATGCACACCCTCAGAATAAAACGATAAAAAACCAATTCTTTCGGCAATATATAATTAACACGCCACACGACACAGGTCGCATTCTAGCAATTACCTAACTCATAGATACTTGCAGTACAATGTTGTCTACAAGATTTTGCGAACGAAGAATTTGCTTTCTAGCAAAAGTATTTTCCACCGAACAGACACAGTGATATGAAAGCACTTGTCAAAAGAGGCGAAAGCTTAAAGTACAGAAGCCATCACAAAAACGCAATGCAAAAAAAAAACAATCTCAAATATGAGTGGTGCACCAAATTAGTTTCAATTACAGATATCTAAACCCAGCCAAAAACCTTGGAGTACAGGTATCCAACCAACAATTCTTCTATTACAATACAGTTGTAAAGATCCTAGGACCAAAACAACACAACAACCCAACCGTCTCAAACAAAAAGGGTTAAAAAAGGAAAAAAAATAGATAATATTCACCCCTGCATCCAGAATTGCCAGTCCGCAAAAAGATCTTAACAGCTTCAGGCCTGCAATTTGAGCAAACCAGAAAATTCAGAACAGGCAACTTTAACACCGAAAAAAAGGCATTAATAATACATGGATTCACCATCACAAAGTGCATATATAATCAGTTACAATTTGTACACCAAAACGGGATCAAAATCAAAAGAAAGCAAAACTAAAAACTGGACAAAATAAAATTTGTATTCGTGTGATATTTTTTCATTAAACCAATCTAGCAAACTGGCCAATCGTCACACAGGCCATATATAAAGGGCTGGGCATGCTAGAGACTCAACTTCGAACATATCAGATAATTGGGAAATTTCCAAGATAGCTCATCTCGGTTCTCACAGATTTTGTAGGAAATACTTGAGAAGGATGCATTCTCACCTTGTTAGCGATGTTGTTGGAGAGCCAATCCAGACCTTCATAAAGACCCTCACCAGAGGTTGCACAGGTGCTCTGGATGTACCTGGAAGAACAAAGAAGCATATAAAAGCCCATTATAAGCATGAGAACAGAGAAAATGAAATAATAAATAAATAAATAACAGTAGTCAAAATCTTACCAGTGGCGCTGCCTGAGGGAGTGGAGGCCAAGCTTATCAGTAATCTCAGCAGCATTCATTGCATTTGGAAGATCCTGTTTGTTAGCAAATACAAGCAACACTGCATCTCGCAGCTCATCCTGAAACCAATGAGCTTAAGGTTAGCTTACTATGAGAATATTTGAATTTGTTAGCAAATACAAGCAACACTGAATCTCCCAGCTCATCCTGAAACCAATGAGCTTAAGTTTAGCTTACTATGAGAATATTTGAATTTAAAGTGAAAAGTGTTTCACTGCTTGCTTAGCTGGTAGGTTCTTTTCGTGTTAGTCAGGAAGCGAACAACATCAATAACTAAGCACAAGATATTCACAATTCGTAGAAAACATATTTTCTATGATAGCACATAGTTTCTGATCATATGAAAGAGTAAGGTAACTTGACAAGCTTCAAGTTTAGCCAAAATTTTCCACCAAAACACCATAATTAAAAGACATCGGCAAAGGAACCATAATAAATGTGGGCACTTGATTTACTAATTAATGGTGTTTTATTTTTGCCTTTTCACATGCATTTCATAAATTGGAAACAAAATGTTCCACCACTACACCATAGTGAAGTTTCTCTTCAGCTACACGAAGCACCCACTGCATTCTAAACACGTAATAGTAATAGCAAGAAACAGAAAGAAGTCCCAAAAATAAATTAACCAGCAACTAACATACCTCATTCAACATCCTATGCAATTCATCCCTTGCTTCTACAATACGGTCTCTGTCATTGCTGTCCACAACAAAAATGAGACCTTGAGTGTTCTGGAAATAATGCCTCCACAAGGGACGAATCTGTATGATAAAAAAAGCATCATAGTTAAGCTATTGCTGAGTAAAAGGTCTCACAAGTGAAGTCTTAATATGAATTTTAAAGAAATATGATAGTCCAGTTCACAAACTTCACAACTTTCAAATAGCTACTAAACATTAACAGTAAGAATTTTTGAAATACTTACCTTGTCCTGGCCACCAACATCCCACACAGTGAAACTGATGTTCTTATATTCAACGGTCTCCACATTAAACCCTGTAGATAAACGAAAATTCAAACAATTACAACCTTGAATAGCTAAGTGAAATCACAAAATGATATGCTTAATTGTGCATGCATATCTTCTTAAACAATGAGAATCTGTTGGTGGATCCTTCAACCGTCCGTAATTCAATTGTTATGCACTCAGATTTCGTGGTCCTTGTTATCTATGATTTTTACGACTGTAAAAACACAAACTTCTGAATCCAATAAATCATATGGTAATATTATGATAAATCTAATATTGAACAAAGAAAGAACACAACAATGTGCCACTGGGCTTGTCGCTTAGTGGTGGCATGAGTTCGAGCCCGTACGGAGGGCCCCTTACAAATCCTATCCAAATTTTTGGAAAGAAGCAGATATACCTCCTCAAATATTATTTAGAAGTAGATGTATCTCCCTAAGTATAGTGGGTAAAAGTCAAGACTCTATTAGATGCAGATTCCCCAGGCATGCTCAGCAGACCACTTGGCTGCAGTATCAACATATGTATTTTGACACCTACCAGACCCAAGATTTGTATTATATCTGCAGATGTAACAAATTCAAAAAAGAAAACACACATGCACGCACGCACTTGATGACAACACCATGCCTACCCCCAGATGACCCTTTTCTTCGTGATCTACCTTCTTTGAATGAAATTTTTATTCAGTTACGGATGAATAACATAAATATGTCACAATCTTAAAAATTCAAGTTGAAGCAAATTCAAAAATGAAAATAGGGAAAATAAAAATAAACAGAGGTAAAAGCAATCATTGAAAACCAAATATCAAGTTCTAGCAAGTGTAGATAGCTCATGACACTGGTAAAGGTAAGTCCTAATCACTTGGCTGGAGACTAATTGCCAAACATCCATTTGGCCAATTCTAAACTTACGTAATCAAGAACCACAGAAAAAAGGAGAGGCCAGAAAAAGTATTTTAAAGTTATCTAATGGAGCCATGATATAAGCACCTACTAAATGATACAGTGGCGACTATCTAAATACCAATACACTCCTACTCAAGCGAGAATAACAAGCTATTTAAGCAAAAACAGAAATAAGAAAATCAAGCAATTGAATAAACTAAATTGAGCTGAAAAGACTCACCAATGGTAGGAATTGTGGTGACAATCTCTCCAAGCTTGAGCTTGTACAAGATGGTGGTCTTACCAGCAGCATCAAGACCAACCATTAGAATTCGCATCTCTTTCTTGGCAAAGAGCCGGCTGAACAGCTTTGTGAAAGTCAGCCCCATTCTTCCGGCTGGGGATCACTACGTATCATAACATCAACGCATTAATCAATCAATAAATATCAAATTCGTCAAAAGAAAAACTAAAGCTATATTAAAACAAATTCGACATAATAAAATTGAAAAAAAAAAAAAATCAATAACCGCGTGATCTTAGATCAGGCAGATCCCGCGGCAAAATGAATGACGTCGGCTAAAACACTTCCGGGATGAACTTATTATCAGCGAAATTCATATCGCTCGGCTAGATCTAAACGATTTAATCATGAGATCAACAGATCAACGTTGAAACCAAACAATTCAATCATTAGCTATAAATCTAATATAGAGAGTCCGAAATCGAATCATTAATCATAACAAGTCTCGAATTTCTCAGAATTTCAATAGGCTACTCCCATCACCTTTGAATTGTGAAATACAATAACATGCAAAACAAAAACTCGATAGCGAGCAAGACAGAACTAGCTTAAGAGCTGAATTTGTTCATAAATGGATCTGACAGAGTGATTTGGAATTTTAAACCCGAGATTTGAATTTACCTTCAGAGAACGCGAGAGAAAGGGGAAGGGGGGGTGGAGGGCGAAGCTTATTAGCTTAACAACAACGCAGAAATATGGGGTTGAGAAATGTGAAGCCCAGAGACATATAAAGGAGGGAGCAGCGTCACCTGAATTGTTTAAAATAACGGAAATGCCCCTAGTTTCAGTGTTGATGTTTATTGTAACCTACGTTATCAGCTCCAATAAATCGCTGCCACGTCGCTCCAGTGAATTATGAGGGAGGCCTAGGCGGGAAACCGCATGGTAGATTACTAGATTTACTCTAGCAGGCCAATGGAAAAGTGCGACGTAACAGAAAAATGTTGCTAGTGTGACCATAAAGGTCGTTGATGGTTCAAATTCAAAGTCAATTTTGAGGAAAAAGAGCAAAATGAATGAGAATAATGGAAGGCGGAAGCATAGTGAAGGAAAAAGTTAATCTGACTATCAACCATCAGCCACAGAGGCCCAGCGTCTAACATTCTGACCTTTTTTTTCCAAATACACATAAAAAAAGTGGGTGCAAATATGCCGCAGTTTAAAAGTTATAATTATAAAATAAAATTAATAGATTATAATAAATATAATTTTATAAAATTTTTATTATATAAATAATAAATTAAATTAACTTAATTTTTAAATTATAATAATTAATATTTATTAAATATTTTAATATTATAAATTATAATTATTGAACCTCAATATAACTATCAACAATAAATTAATTTTTTTGTGGCAATCCACTAGCAGCATTTGAGAACCAAAACTGTCCACTGTTTGGGCTTTCTTGACTGTCTTGATTTTAAAATCGCAAAATCTCCAACTGGTCGGGCCCGTTCAGCATCGTTCAGGATTGTTTTTGAGCTGGTGTTTCCATGAAATTAAATATGAGAATGAAAATGCAAGCTGGCTGATAGACAAAGAGCCAAGGAAACAATAACGTCGTACATGTATATGTGAAGTTAGCTTCTATGAAACTGTAAAATATTTGGAAAAAAAAAAATCGAGTCCGGCGATGCCGAGATAATTGTTATTAGCTAAAAGTTTATCGGAATACAGATCAAATGATACAGCCAAGAATTATTATATACAAACATTTTACAACATTGTTAATTTTCTGTTCTACCGAAGGTGTCTTCTATCCTTCATACTGTCAATCTAAGATGAGGAGAATACTGTCAATATGAAATGAGGAGAAAGAAAAAAAATCCAGAATACATGCATTCATGTATGTCATATGTAGAATAGAGGCGGTTCTGGATGACAAGTGAAAATCCAAACAGAAACAGCACATCTAAAGAGCAGAAGCAGAAGTGCAGAACCCAACATTATCAGGCTGTTCAAAAAAAGCTTCAGCTAAACACCTAATTTGGTTCTGAGATCAGCGCCAGTATTGAGCCCACCGATGTATGGTCTCAACCATTTGAGGGAACAAAGCGCTAACACTCTCATTTATAAGATCCTGGAAGAAGTGTACACAAGCCTCATCGTCCAAGTCCAACCGAAACTTCTCTTGAAGCTATTGAAGGAGCACCAACACAAAATCACAGTCATATAAAAACACAAAGATGAATAAACATGGATTACAAATGAAAAAGCGGATACCTTAAGGATGCCTTTCTCAGGATCAGAAGCTATGTCAGGAATGTTTGAACCCGCCATCAGATGAAACAGATTTAAAATAAGGTTACTAGATTTTCGGAGGATGTTGTATGCTTCACAACAGTAGGACTTGAATCTTGTATAGTATTGGCTGCAAGGAACAAGTAAGCCATTTATGAAATGTCAATTAATGCACACACACACACACACACACACATATAGAAATATTATCCAGACAAAAGGACTTAAAAGTGAAGTTATCTTTTAGACACCGAGAGAGAGGGGAAAACCTTTCCGCTCCTCCCATAGCCTCAACCATTTCTTTGCACAGCTTCATTGGAGGGGGAAATGGCTTGGGATCTCGCCCGAGAATATAACCAAAATCCACATGGAAAAGACGCCCATCATCCCTAAGAAGAAGGTTGTCTAGGTGCCTGCCTTTCAGAAATTCAGTTCAGCTTGAAAAATTCAGAGAAAGCCCTATCCAATAGGGAATTAGAAAACCAGACACTACATAAAGCAGAAAATCATCCCTAAAATGGGAATGTGACATGAAGCAGATACTAATCCCTCAAATAAGAATGTGAAAGTCTGGGGGCATAAGAGCTTAGATGCAACATTTGACATCCATGTATAGCAACATTGTGCATAGTATAGGCTAAATTGACAGATACTACTGACTAAAATACCTAAAATTAGGCAAGTTTAGTTACAAAGAGATGCAAACAACCACATATGTACACCTTTTGCTTAGAAGAAAATGGAGACATTTCAGAAACTACTAACGAAAGTCTTTTATTTGATTCATTCAGTGTCGTCCATAGCCTAGAGGAATGAAGTTCAGATATGCTTCTGTCCTCAATAATCAAATGATAATAATAATAGTAAGAAGAAAAAGAATAGCACGGGTTATATGTGTGCAAAATTTAAAAACTTTGGCCTTCATTGAACCCCCACTTCCCCGTGAAAATGTAAAATATAATTGCTAATAAACATGGTATGCAGAAATTTAGATAACAGCAACAAACAAATCCAAATTTTACCTGTCTCCGATACCCAGTATATATGTGATAACAGAGTAGCCAGCACAGCTTTTTATAAATGTTTCCAGACAGGTAGCTGTAATCCCAAAAGGTCCGTGCTCATCAGGATGAAACTTCTGCAAATGGCTTATAATGCTACGATGCTCTGAGAGAATCTGGATACGGAAACAAATGGCTAACTAATCATTTCACAGTTGTATATTTCAAAAACTAGATAAAGTTATCCAGTTCATTACTACGACTGCAATTGTGACAATAAATTGGAACAGGAAAAATAGACTAAAATTCCCGAAAGCAAAACCAGTAAGTAAGGAATAGGAGAACAAGAATGCAAAATATGGAATATGGTTATGGATCAGCTTTACAGCACATTCAATAACTCATTTCACATTGAACATCCTCATGATAGAACTTAAAAATGCTCTCTTACCATAAATCATGAAACAACAAAAGTTCTGTTAAAATTTTACTGATCTCAGCAGATCAACAGCACAACAAATATTAATAGACTGACTAAAGATTTCAATTGGGTTCTCATGCAAAGGCCCCACTTCGTATTTACATGGATTTATCAGCTACAATAATGTTAGTAATGATTCGTCAATCGATCATTTATGCAGAAAAAAAATGAACAGAAATTGTATGCAGTAATGCACTTTTTCAATCAAGGAAGCCATATTTCAAATGACATAATACCTGTGCTAAAGAACGAGATGGTATGAACTCCAACAAGCCCTCATCTTGTCCAGTTGCAAGCACCTTATATGGAGTTAAGTGCAAGTCAAGATTTTCCAGCTTGAGCAAACGATCCATGAGTGACACCATTTGTACCACCTATAGCAACCACACATCAAGGATATGACCAATTTCAAAGATTTGCCACCTTCTGTTTAACATAGATGAACACTTTCTATGGAGGGAAGAAAAAAGGGATGGGAGAATGAAAGGAGAAGGGGAAGGAAAAAGTGTAAGGATGGCTGTTGATTTTGTTCTAGGCAATAGCAGAAATGTAACAATTTACCAATTGATCTTGACGAATATCATCACCCTTCTTAAAAATCATCTTGCAAGTTCCACCACTAGCCGTTCTAAAAGTCAAACGCAAAGGATGCAATGCACTTTTGAATATAGATGACTCTGATGGTACAATCCCAGTGATGAGAATGTTTGGAGCCAATGGTGATCGTATTGGCTGAAAAGACAACATGAGGAAAATGGAAAAGACACTTTAGCATTAGAAATGAATGGACAAGAAACTTTAGCATTAGAAATGAACAGACACCTTAAGAGAAAAATTTAGCCTTAAATAATTATTAAGTGCTAAATTGACAAGAAAGTTCAAATAAAAAACTACCTCTTCAAAATAAGTAAGTTCACTAAGGAGACCAGAAAGAAGCTGTCTAAGTTTTTCAATTTTCTTCTGGGTATTGCCTCGTACATTTCCAACATCTCTCATTATAGAACACAATTGAGCAGTCAGTTCAGTCTGACGCACCAAGCTCTGCCACAATTTATATCCATCTTCTCCATCCACAACAGGTGTCAACTGTTACACGGAAGATGTGATCACTGAACGGTAGAATTAAAATTCAATACCAATCGTATTTTTATTTATATGATTCCGCCATCCAGATAAGTCTAGATGCTAGCCGTATTGTGGGACAGGAATGCAACAAAAGAAAAACATAAGTAAACAAACGCCCATTTCCTTCAAGATTGTCCAAGGATCTCAATAGTTTTTAAAGAGCAAATAGAAAAACAAGAAAAATATCAAATGCCAAAGTAGAATTAAAATTCAATACCAATCGTATTTTTATTAATATGATTCCGCCATCCAGTGAGTCTAGATGCTAGCCGTAATTGTGGGACAGGAATGCAACAAAAGAAAAACATAAGTAAACAAACACCCATTTCCTTCAAGATTGTCCAAGGATCTCAATAGTTTTTAGAAAAACAAGAAAAATATCAAATGCCAAAGTTTTCTAAAGAGTTGAAATTTATCGTTGAAATTCGGATGAAAAGACACACATCCGGTAAAAATCTTTGGCATCAGTGTATACCAAAATATACAACTGTTTAAGTAATAAATAATTAAGAAATCAAACCTTCATCATACTTTCTTCCAAGATCTCATGTGTAGAATAAAACCGTTTGGCATGTACAGGATCATGAAACTCCACAGAAACATACCACCGAAGAAAGCTAGCCAACTCAATATTGTGTGATGCTGTAAAAGTTCAAAGTATATACTCTCAGAAACTATCAGATTAATTGAACAATAGATAAAATGCAACCTAAAAGATGTAAAGACGAATGCATGCGTGCACGTGCACACACACACACACACAAAATATTGAAGCTTGTAAAGTGCCTACACCGCTGTACAAGAAACTGAGAAAGGCGAGATTTATCAGAGCGCTCAAACCGAAGAGCCTGAACCAGTTGCAGTAAGTAACACTGGAGTTCATCATCATCAGCTCTTTCCAGAATACAAACAGCATAAGCACGAACCTGTTGAAAAGGGGTTACAATGAAGAATTATTCAATCTTTATGATAGAGCAATTCTTTCTATAGAGGACATAAAAAATGGTTTTGCAGGAGTAACTATGCACCCTTAACTAACTTCTTCCCAAATAAAAATCCCACAGCTATATAAAGCAATTTTTTGCATACAATAATAAAGGAATCAGCAAAAACACCAAATTTATCTTAAGAATAAGCCTACCTCTTCACTTTCAAAGACAGGAGAAAGAAGCTCCAATGCATCACAGACATCAATCATTTCCCACCTACCCATGAGTTCTAGTGCTTGCTTTGCTTCCTGCAATTGCACTAGCATAGCAATCTTCAGAAATAACAATTATTGAGCAACAATATTAAGTATAAATTAGATTTAGCAAGACAATTCAACCAGAAAAAGATGGCATATCAAAAATGAAAATGTAAAACAACTATCACAAGCATCACTTCAGGTTAAACTTAGAAAATAGATCTACTAATGAGTTGTTGTGCTAAATCCCAATTAGTAGGACCATAAGCTAATAGTTATAAGAAAAACAAGAACAGACTACAGACCTGAACATCACTCCACTCGACACTTCGCAGAAACTTTGTAAGAGCCCTCTTCTCGGACATTAATGAGAATCGGAATTTCCAAAGGAGCTGTTTTTCATCTCCACTCAAAGTCCTTGTTGGTGGATATTTTAGAATTCGTTGTATTGACCTTGAAATCAAGAAGTAGGCATAATGATATAGTTCTCAAGCCTAAAAAACCAATCAATCAAAAGAATAGAACAATAACAATAGACACACACATGCACAGAGAAAACACTTTGTTAAAGAATCCTAAGCTTACTTCCGTTCAGCATTGCTTGGTTTAAGGTCCCTGTCAATAATGCCACGGGTTAAACTCCTCGCCAGCTTTAGCTGCTTGTGCTCAGAGGGATTTATCTTTCCCACTTCTGGGTCCCACACAATTACAAGTTCATTGGTTGAAGTTATAGGAGCTGGTAATAAGAAATTTGCTCCTGAATCCTACATGCAAAACAAAAGAAAATTGAATTACCCTAATTTGTGCATAACTAACAATTCCTATCACCATAGTCAAAATAAACATCTAACATAATGAGCCGGACCAGCTGAAAAGACAGAGATAATTTTTTTGATCCACCATCGGAATCCAACTTTTGAACTAGCAGAGATACAACAATCACCCATGATACTTAAACTGAGTTAAGCTACAAAAAACGATTAGATACATCAGGTCAGCCTAAGACATGAGTTCATACTATTATAGATGGTTATTGGTCAGCACTTCCATTGAAATATTTTAAACATAAATAGCCAACTTATTAAGTCATGAGGGGAAAGAATCGCTACGAAAGAACTCAGATCCATAGTATAACTCCTACATGAAGAAAGAAAACAAGTAAATTTCAACCGCAACCTGCCAAGACCACACGCCATTTGTTGAGTTTCATAGTTAACTCATATAATGACCATATAAGATTTCAGGAGCAAACAAAATCCAAGTAAATAGAGAACAAAAAAATATTAGCAAAGAAAATCAAACTTATGCTGCTATACGAACCAATAAAAAATTGTGTGATTGCAGATGGTGACTACCTGAAAGACAACTCGGTGTTCTAACCTACCAAAATCAACAACCAGGTATAAATAAGAATTGCCATTTCGAAAGTTTTCTTGCTCTTTGATTTTCTCCAAAGCTTTGAATGTGAGACGGTCTAGCCAATCAACACGCTGAATATGTTCCCTTTCATACTTATTTATAAGCTTTTCCAAACGCTCCAACTCCCCACGCTCATTCTTAGGGACCTATTGAGGGTGAAACAGCGTATGGATCAGCAAACCAGCAATGTCAATAAAAAAATTAAGGTGAAACCTTTAACATAATGAACTTCTTTATTGATTGACAATTGGGAACCTTTCCAGGCGTAGAGGTAGGCAATGATCCATCAGCCTCTTTCCCTGGCCAAAGCCTAAGTTTTTGCTTCCCAGTTTTGAGTTGCATTTTGCTATTAAAGAGAAGTATGGTAGTCCCACCAACCAGTCCCTCATCTTTCCCACATGAAACATCCCAAACCTGAATTTAGGACATGAAGGACAAATAATTTCTCGGCTCCTAGGTTTTAGAAAGTGTCACAGTTAAAGCAAATAACTGCAATTGCTAACTCACAGTTAAAGCAAGTTGTGAATGTGCAGTTAAGTCCCGATATTTAATACTCAATGTAATAGGCTCATTCCAGCAATACATTGGTCCCATAGATTCCAACCTTGTACCAAAAAGAAAGATTAATATATGGGAATATTGCACCGATTTTTATTTATTAATTGCCTAAGAAAACTTAAAATTCAAGTATGAAAGAAATCATAAGTTGTGAAACCTTGTTCTCATTGGAAGGCCAAATGGCGCACCATCAATGTACAGTGCACACTCAACATATAGCTCCGGTCTTCTCTCCTCTGTTGTGGAATTAATTCCAGAACGAGCATTGACTTCAGTGTCAAACATTACAGCATTATTAGAAAATTACCGACTAACGTCAAAGTCCTCAATTCAAAAAAAAAAAAAAAAAAAAAAGAGTATTCGTCACTAATTACTCCAAAAAATTGCACTAATGGTCCGCTCAAGGCTTAATTGAGATAATTTCGCAGCAAAGTTGCACTAATGCAAAAAATTAAGCCAATAAAAGAAGTTAAATAGCTTATTTTAGTCTAATTAAGCGGAAACTGAAAGTGATACCTGAATTGGGGGACTTTATGGAAGGTAAAGTTCCTTCCAATCTGTCGACGCGAAATTTTACAGGAAGATTGATGTCGCAAGACAAGAAGAATCTGAACTCGTTTCCGCTCATCGCTTCTTTTTGGCTTTCACAAGCTGCGAATTATCATAATCTAGGGTTTCTCTAATGGATTGTTAAATGTTAAGAGTGTTGATAGTCGCGTTAAAGTTTCAGGCGAGTTGGCGTGGAAAACACACAAACTCAGACGATGAAGATGAACAGGTATTGCATAATTTTCCCACAAAAAGAAAACAAAAAATGGATGACCTGGTGTTTGTTTATTTATTTATTTTTGATGAGACGAACTGGTATTTATAGTGCAGGGAAAGGAGGAATGCCATTGGAGATTTAAATAGAAGTGCCACGTTGACATGCAGAGTTGGGCCTAGTCCTACATATCCGTTGACTACTTGACTGATCTGATCTGACTCCTTGATACGAGTAAAATAATCGAGGGCGAAATGCCACGATCTCACTTCCACTAAATTACTAATGGTGGCTCTGACTCTGAGCAATCAAAATTTTTTCATACTGTTGGTGTTGACAGAAGCCATGAATTGAATGCACTGTAGGCTCGTCAGGATAGGAATTGGATTGATCTATCACATGTCAAATTGAAGCTCTTAGCTGAACTAAAGTTTCTAAAATCTTTTATTCAGAGGTTGGTTGGTCTCTTTGACAACTGAAAACGCGCAACTGACAAGAAGAATCAGGTTTGCATCCCACAAATAAAATACAAATACAACGTATTATCTCAAATTATCCCCCTCCATTATTTCTTGACCTTGAAGAAGAGAGAATGGTCACAGAAGCAGCACCTGCCAGAGAAGTTTATGCTGTTGGTTAAAACTAAGCTAAGAGACAGCAAGCACTAAGGTCGTCGAGGAAATTTCGAGAAGTCTGGGCGTCTGCGTTCCACAAATGCTGTCTTCCCCTCACTACCTTCCTCGTTGCCATAAAATATGAGGGTAGCATCTCCGCCAAGTGCCTACGTGCAGAATAAAAAAGCAAATAAGCAATGCAGTTTAGTATACATGCATTGCAATTGTCTTCATAAAGTGTGATTCGGACATCATTCACGAGTTCTGCAACCGTCAATAGATTGCAAACCATGAAGACACTATACTTATTCATGAACTGAATATACCTGGAGTCCAGCATGGCCATCATCAACTGCATTGAGAGCTGATTTGAGCACTCTAATAGCAGTCGGACTGTTTCTTAGGATCTCTCGACTCCATTTAACTGTTTCTTTCTCTAACTTCTCTAGCTGAAAAAATGGAAAACCAGAAAAGTGACAGCAAGGGGAAAAGAGAGGAAGTAAGAGGATTCTAGTGAGCCTGGCATTTTGTTCACGACACGAAGTACGCTACAAACAAACTCACTGGTACAACAGTATTCACAAGTCCCATTTTCTCCGCCTCCTCAGCAGTGTAAAACCTTGCTAAAAACCACATTTCACGCGCTCTTTTAGGCCCCACCTGTGAAATCAATAATCATTTGTATTGACTTTCCCGGAAGTGAATACTATAAGATATGGAAGGTAGTAAAGTATCAAGCATACCAAAGACACTGTTTTATGGTGCTTACCAAACGTGACATGATGGAGCTTCCATAACCAGCATCAAAGCTTCCAACCTGCCTTAAGCACAGAAAGATGAGTGTTTAAAATAGGAATATTATAAAGAGCAGTTAACCAGGAACTCATAAATAGGAAAATATGGCATTGCTAGTGACCAGTTTCCTGCAAATCTTGATATGTTCGATCAATTCTGGCACACTGTTTCAAGTTAAAAAATAATAAACACCAAGAGAATGAGGTAAGAGAGATAGATAAGCACCTTAGGACCAGTTTGGCCAAAAATTGCATTATCTGCTGCAATGGTAAGATCACAAACCATGTGCAGCACATGTCCTCCTCCAACAGCATAACCTGCAACCTGGTTTGGAATAGATGATAAGACATACACCAAGCAAAATGAATAAACAATTTTAAACAGATCATACTCTTATAGACTTGAGTCTCTGTCAAGGAAACTGTAAACCAAATCACATGTATCTTCAGACTACTTAGAGTTCAATGCTTTACCAATTTAAGCATCATTTCCAACATCTTTTATTCACACACGACCTTACAACAGAGAATCCCTGAGATCATCTACATGCAGAATTAAGGAAGGTGTACCATTGCAATTACTGGTTTGGGAAGACGCCGAATCTGAACCTGCATCAAGAGAAGAGATGAAGTAATATAAATGAACAATTAAGAACACAAGTATATATGCATATGCAGCTGAAGATGGTTCCAGTGGAGATCAATCACTAATAATTGATGAAAGGCTGAATATTACTAATCATTTGGCATTGCAATAACACTCAAATAGGAATGATGAGTAAGGGCCGGCAAAGGAAAAGAGTCCAAGGGGAAGCTCCCACCCAATTTTGGTTCAGAATAAGGTTTTATAGGTAGCAAGCACATGTTCCTATAAGTAAGCGTTTTGAGGGGTACACTGTAAACATATTACCTGCAAATCTAAGACATTAAGGCGACCAAAATTTTCATAATCGGCATAACCATCTCTGGTTCTCAATGCCTGGTCACCACCACTACAAAATGCCTTGGTTCCCTACAACAACATGTTGCAAATAAAAATGATGTCAATACAAACCATCCATAAAAAATATTTAAAAGTAGAATGTCATTCCGGACTATGCCGTCATTGATATCTGGAAGGCGTATTTGAAAAAAAAAAAATCACAGTTTACTTGTCAAATAAGGAGGAGGCCAATAGTTCCAATTTCCAAAGATGGATTTTTCCTTACGATAACATTTTCAAATGCTTACACCAGAAATGAATGCCTAAGTCTATACAGAGTAATAGACGAACCATTAATGCAAAAATACAAAGGAATCAAGGATAAAGACAAGAAAAATAAATAGAGACATTTCAGCATTAACTATAAGCATGGACATCACATCCAGTAGGTGAAAAAAAGAAATGATGCAGAGTTATGTTTGGAGACTAATGTAAGCAGGTGGCCCTAACCGCTAAACAATAAAAATATATTATGGATCATAAGTGAAGATCTCATGTGAATAAATTCAAGGATAGCAAACAATAAAAGAATTACAGGCCATGGAACTCTGGAAGCACATGTCCTGCATCTTTATGTATATATATACCTTCCCGGTAAGAATAATGACTCCCAGGGAACTATCATCTCTAGCATCGTTAAACGCGCGAATGAGCTCCTTAACTGTCTGTGGCCGAAACGCGTTTCTTCTGTCGGGCCTATTAATCGTAATCTAAATTACACAATCAACCCCAAAAATTGAAAAAAAAAGAAGGTGAAATTAATTGATAAGCAACATTTTCTGCGACTGCATGCGTGTTAAGTCTCAAGTAACTAATGGACTACCTTAGTAGTAGTAGTAGTAACTTACCTTGGCAATACCTTCACCAACAGCTTTTTCATAAATAATGTCGGTGAATTCCGTGCCAGACTCATCACATGTAGTTCTCCAAACGACATCGTGGCTTGGCACTTCACCGTGTATCCGGTGATAGCTATCATTCATCGACGCATTATTTAACCCGATGAAACCGCTATTCGAATCCGAACTGATGACCGGAACAAGATGGCTGGCAATAGCGGTCATTCTTCTCCTCGCGGAATCAATTTGCGGCGCCATTGGAGTTTGAAAGGTCAGTGAGAAGCTCTTCACTCTGACTAATGCTTTAATAGATTTGCATGCAAAATTTAATTTGAAATATTTAAGCTTTCAATTGGCACGGAGGGATCCTTTTGAACATGTAAGAGACGAATATCGTTATTTTGACTTAAGAGTGCAGCCTTTAGATAAGATAAGGCGGACCTAACGGTTGTGTCCGCGCATGTACATGAACCGTTAACTTTGAGTGATGATTGAAACGGTGCGTTTGGTAGAACCGTGAAGCGAAACTACTGTATTATGTTTGCCATTGTCCATTATGCTTAAAATTTATTACAAGTGATTCTTTGTTATTTCGAAATCAACAAAAAAACAAAAAACAGGCGGAAATAATTTTTTATTAAGTTTTTAATTAAATTTTTATAGACGTGAAACTCTATTAAGATCCTCAGTAATTTTTCTTTTCCAAAGAGAAAAAATCTATAGTAAAATTAATTAATCCTAAACTTGACCAGGTCCCAGTTTTTTATTAAGTAAAAAAAAAAAAAGCAGAAAATATAAAACCTAAAATTGCCCCAAAATGGCCAAATCCAACCCTAATCCTAAATCGTGAGCAACGGACTAATGCAAACCCAAATATACCACAAAATCGGCCCCGCCCCTACCCCTCCGCCTCCCTGCTCACACACATCCATCATCACAAATACATCGATGCAAGATGATAGTGCTCCTCCACGAACGCCGACTCTTCTCGTCGCAAGTGAAGTCGTGACTGAAATCAAATCGGCATCTCCTCCGTCTCCTGTCTCCACTACACCACTGTGCCCACCACCCGCAATTCCACCTCCGTCTCTACCTTGGCTGCTTTTTTTTTCTATGATTTCACTGAAATCCCAGAGAGAAACCTGAAAGCCCATGTTCGTGACAGTATGCATGCCCGGCCCGCATAAAAACCTACGTTCGTGTCCCGACAGGGTGTGGCGAAGTGGGTGCCTCCTGGGCACCCCAAACTCGGACCCGACCTGAACTTTTGCCATCCCTACTTGAAGTGAGCTCCGGTGCTCTTCTATTTCTCTTATAAAATCTCTACTCTTCAATATATATAATTTTATTCTCTATAATTTTAAATTGTATTAAAAATTAAAACTTATCTAATTAAACCTGCCTATTGTTTTGCTCTCTCTTTCTTTTTCCATCACATATTTTTTAAATCTACAAAAATTTACAAATAAAAAAGGAAATCAATTAAAAGAGTAATAATTTGATTAAAAATAAGTTTTATTCACTTACTTATAATTTATTTTTAAAGAAAATAATTTTGTGAAGTTTTTATAAATTATTAACTTTATGGTCATATTCGGAGACAACCAAATTATGTGCCTATTTTATTTTATTTTTTCGAAATCAAATTACGCTCCCTTAGATTCATTGAGATTTTGCCTAGGCCGGCCCATCAATAACATTTGCGCATTACCAGTGTTATTGTGTAAAAGACTAATTACAACTAAAAATCCCCGGCTGCGCAGCGACTGCGACGCTATTAATGCCTGGGAAACCAGCGGTTTTGCATTGTATTAGCATGAAGAGGACCAGACCCTAGTCCTGACTCATGATCAAGCGTTTGGACTGTGGAAGCTTCTGAAGCAGGCCTCTCCGTGGAGTAGCCAGGTGAGAATTACATGTTTCACTTTATTCATTTTTTTTTTTTAATTTGTTATTCCTGAAGATTTTATTTGGTTCTCTGCCTCTGGATGTGGTAGCTCACCTGTAAGCTCCCTTTGATCGTCTAGCCACGTTGTTATTACTCTTCATACTTCATTTATGCTTACGTCGGTTTTCGGACATTCGATCAATCTGATAATTAGGATATTTCCATTGATGGGGATAGTGTAACTTGGATATTTAAATTGTAGAGAAAAGATGATGATTTTTGAAGTTACATAGTTTACAGATAGAGAGATTTATTTATAGCAAATCAAGCACTCGAATATTAGCTCACAATCTGACAATGAAGACGATCAGCACAGCATAGCAATCAAGGCCGATGTCAATACTGGTATATACTCACCCTCACACAATGAAAACCAATCTATTGAAGGAAGAATTCCTATAAGCTAAGAGCTGCCTAAATTAATATACACATTCACATTCGTAACCTAGTGAACTAATGGTGTGATAGGGGTCAGCAAATCGTGCCTACCACTCAAATGGATACACCAGAAGTCACCTTAGGCTGAGGTTACAAACATGCATCTGGATTGGACTGAGACCTATCGCTGAGTGGTTTGCCCGTCTGTAAACAAGCGATCGGGGGCTGAGTTGTGGTGGTTGGCTCACCAAATGTCTGTCCATCAGTCACCTTAGGCTGAGCTTAAAAACATGCATCTGGACTGGACTGAGGCCTATTGCTTGGTGGTTTGCCCGTCTGTAAACAAGCGATTGGGGGGTGAGTTGGAGTGGTTGACTCACCAAATGTCTGCCAGCAGTAGGGATCATACATGTGGTAGCGTTCTTGCACTGGTTTTAGCTCTATAACAGATAGAGTTACATCTACACATGGTAGGCTGTCACTGCAGGCAAAGTGTACTGGTTTTACTGTGTATGTCCCTTTAACTCTTTCATAGGTGATTCCTGATAGAGCCACAGCTGATGTTTGGTTCTTGCATTTACTTTTGTCACAATAGAATTGGTCAATCACGATTGGAAGTTGGACCTCAGAAACTTGAATGTTTGAGAAAAGTACCCCCTGCACAGATCCTGATCCACCCTGCAGATGTGAAATTTCAAATTGTGAGAAAAATGTGCTTGTACACTTCAAGTATAGGAAAAACTCTTAGAGTTAGCAACATGACTTGGAGATGTTGTCCAATGAAGGAGATGGGAAAGGAAATTAAGTTATTGGAATGCTGCATGTGATCAATGCTCCAAAAAATTGTTAGATTTTGCAGCAAACAGAGAACACATCTCTAACTCTTTCAGATTCTTTAAAAATTTGTTACAAATCTTGCAATTATGTCTAGAAGTGCTTGGAAATTTTTTTTAAATGACTGTAAATAAGATGGTGAAAATCTTGTTGACTTTTTACTATGTTTCTGCCCTTCTTGATGATTTAAATCTTAATCCATTATATAAGACATCACTGCAAGTCAATGCAAGTCACTAAATTTGCTCTGTTTTTGTATGTGATTGTTAATCTATCTCATCACTCTACCTCAGTTTTGATCACAATATGGGTAGTCTTTTACATTCATTGTTTTTTTTTTTAAGTTAGTTCTATTCTGAACTATAACATTGGGTTCCAGATGGTATCATTACCTGCCAAGTCTTGATTCTGACACCATTCATGGTGTTATGCATCATGACATCTCGGACAGTAATGTTTGAGACACATGCTTTGGTGTTATCTTTTCCCAGACTTCCAATGCTGATTCCATGTCCTGGACCACAGTTCACATTATGTACATATACATTTGAGCATCCAGTCTGAATAGAAACACAGTCATCTCCTGTAAAAGTCATCACATTTTAAAAGCTTAGTATCAATGCAACATATGTACCTGTTTCAACATTAGTTATTTATATTTGATTTAACTTAAAGCTAATTTTCAATCCTGCCAACAGTGTACCCTATTTATATGTTAAACTAAACCTCCGATTTTTAATTAAGCACTCGACTCAGTATTAAAATCTTCATTTGTAGTACCAGATATCTGGACCTTTTTACATTCATTTCTATGTCATATCCCTTCTAGTTGGGCCGTCATTTTCAGTCAACAAGGCAAAGAAGATAGGCAGTAGATTATGTTGCAAAGTGAAGACAAATGCAAGTTGAAAGGATACAACAAAAGATGTGTTTTTTGTTGCCTGTGGGGTTCAAAGCCTCATCCTAAGTTGGTCCATCCCTTGACAAGTTCAGGTATGTCAGGCGTCGAATAACTAATGGATGAAAGTTTTTGGAATTTTGAAGATTGCTTCTTGCCATGTGCTGGAGAATAAGGTTACGAGGTGTGGATAAGATTGTGCAGTGAATTTTAAGGAACCTGCATCAAGGCATGTCCCTTACACAACACCCTCTTTCTCTTATTTCTGTTGGGCCAGTGGATATGACAATGCTGTCAAGTGTTCCATAATAACCTCAATTTGACTCTGCAGGTCTTCTTGTTTGTTGGGATTCAAGCTTGACCTGCAGCTCATCATGTGTAGTTAAATTTGGTTTATATGGAAACATTATTCATGTACGAGCATTGTAATTACCACATGCAAGATTGGAAGTATGAATTAGCACATCCTTGGAGTTTTGCAGGTGAATTCCATCTGTGTTAGGACTATCACCAGGCGATGAAACGCTCACATCATGTACCACAACTCCAATGCAATTATCAAACTTGAGGTGGCATTGCGGACTGTTTTGAATTGTTATTCCGGTAACTGTAACATTAAAACTCCCGTAGAACCTCAAAGCCTGTTACATAACAATACATGATGTTAGAGGACTGCATATCCATGAATTTCAATTTGAATTTTGCAATGATTAAGTGGTCCTTACTGTTGGCTTGATGCTTGGCATTTTCCCAGATAGTTTACTTCTTATCTGCCACAGAATTTGAAGGAGAAACAAGAATAGTTGCCGATAATCAAAATTTGAATCCCAGGGAAAAATTAACAAACTGATGAAGGCAACTAAATTACCGGCGTTGGTGGCTTGTCTGGTAATGTGTTGTTGTGTAAGGGGATGATGAGCTTTGATTCATCATCTATAGGATCATCATAAGGATAGTCTTGCCACCATACTGAGCCTCTTCCGTCAATGATACCTTTTCCCTGAATTGTGATTCCTTTCAGCTTTGTGAAATCGAGCCACCATAACAATCCTTTACCCCAATCTTTGGAACCTGTAGGAGCAATTATTGTTCCATCCAGCTGATAACGATTTTAAAATTTCATCAGAAAGTTCCTTGACTTATAAAACGTATCCTCTAAATTTTTCATTTTGTTGTTTCATAGATTTACCTGAAATATAATGTTTGCTTGGCAGTATGGGCCAGAGAATGAAATGGGCCCTACTAGGAATACGGATTCTGCGGGAACCATCATAATTGATGCTTCAACTTTACAAGCAGCTGCCCATGCAGCTTCAAATGCCTGCATCAAAGTCAATCGCATGTGATTGAATTGTAATTTTCTGCGGCCACGTACTTTTACTGGAGTTATTTTTGAAAAAGTAAAACTGTAGTAACAATAACTATATTCATAGGATAACAGTTGGTGTTGGTTGTGTGCCGAAAAAACGGTCAGCAATTTTTGACGGAATCGTGACCGAACTGCCGTAACCAGAATCCTTTTTCTCTTTTTGGGACAGGGCCCATGCTGTCAGTTCTCTTGTCCTTTTCACTGTATTTATTGCTGTTATTTATTTCATGGACGTATATTTTACCTTACCTTTACTCCAATAGCATTGCGACACCAGAAGCAGGGCCGCAGTCCTATTAACTCTATTTGTTCCCATTAAAGAGAGATTAAAAAAATTAGCATGATTTAAAATTAGTGATTTAGACCATAATGTTTTTCAGCAACACTAGAAAGCAGAATCTTATTGCATCACTTGTCAATTGCTCTTGCTTTATAACAAATAAAATGCCGGGATATAATTATTTGAAAACGTTAAGGTTTTAGAAGAATGAGAATTAATTAATTAATTAATTAATGTGGCTCTGCCAATCGTGAAAATTACGATTGTTTTGAATGAAAAAGGAAGGAAAACACGTTTCTTATGGATGCAACGATTGAGAAGAATGACAAAAATGAAATCCCATGTCACCTAACTAGCGAGTGTTGTTAAGAGCTTATAAAGCACAAAGAAATCCTCAAGACTGGGCTATTATTTTTTAAAAGAGTTATCCATATATATATATATAATAACAAGGGGCATTGAACGTAAATGAATTACCTTAGTGTCGTCACTAACTCCATTACCCTTAGCGCCAAAATCCTTCACGTTGAAGACAGAGGAATGGTGTCTCGGTGGTGGAACATCCTCTACAGGCTTAGGAGGCACCGCCGGAGGCAACGGAGGAGACTTGTTATGAGACGGCGCCTTTGGTTTGGGCATCGGTTTCGGTTTGCCATTGTGATAATTGTGGCGACCGCCTTTTCGATGGCTATTTCCTTTACTATTCTTCTTGGACAAAGAAACAGAGTTGCTGCCTCTGCTGTGCCTCCAATGCCTCCCTCTTCGTGCATTGCAAGTCTCAAAACTTGCAGACCAAACAAGAAATGCAATCAAGAGTACGAATGCTAGGCTCCTGAAACTCAACCCTCTCATCATTCTTAGAGGAATAGATAGCTAGAAAGAGAGGCACAGAGAGAGAGAGAGCTTGAATTGTAATTTTAATTAGTTAGCCAAGAAAAGTTAAGTCTCTTTATATAGGGAGAGCAATGAGCCTCATGAGAGTTAACAGTTATCACCAAAGATTGCTTTAAACAATGCAAAGGCATTTATGTTTCATATTTCTCATAATTCTCTCCCTTATTCTGCATTATTAATCATTTCATATCCCTTTCTGTGAATTCTGGTTGGAATTAAATTTAGCTCGTCTACAGTAACTATAGGTCCAATTTTTGCCACATGTTAAAAACTTCGCTGCATGTGACTCTCCCCAGTTGTTTAAACAAACAACTTTCGAATTCGCCAATCAATATTTTTATCAAAATATTCCAAAGCCATGTATACTATACAAACCGTGGCAAGCCAAAGCAACCATACATTTTGTATACCGTATCGAATTTTCTTGCTTCTTCCAGTTTACTCGCAACAATTATGTCATGTATTTTGTAAAATGCCGGATACTTAAGTTGGATATTGATACTTGCTTGCTTAGCTATAAAACGGTAGGAGATTACAAACTGAAATTTGTACTTTACAAAGTGAGGATCTCCCCTGAGAAATTAGTTTAGTCTAGTCTAATGCATCTATTCGTTTGTGTATTAATGTATGCAAATTACCGCGGGAGAAATGGATGGGTGAAAATCATGATATTGAAAAGTTGCTTTGCTGTTGCCTTGTGCCCACAATTTTATGAGTTGGGTATAAATATTTTAATGAATATGCAATACATGGAAAAGCCAAAAAGGAACACGTGAGTGGGTCTATATTGTGTCAAGGGGCACTGATTATAACAGCTCTTTATGGTCACATGCGACGTTCACGGGCTTAAAGTTCTGTGCCTTGTCTTCACAATAACCCGTAACCATGGCTTACAAACTCTGAAGGGTTTCTCTTCTTCCATGAAATCTTTTCCAATTTCAAAATGACCCGACAAATTTAAGAAACAGTAGGTATATATATTAAATATAGTAGCTCAAAACAAACTGTTTCTAATATTAAAAACATGTGAAGAAACTCAGAACGTACTGCTGATCAAAATCAGACCCCAAAAAAAGGTACGGCTGATAATAATGAAAAATAATAATAATAATACATATGCCCATAGTTTTGAGATGTTTAATTTGATGGGCATGTTATTAATAATTTGTTTTGGCGAATGGCAGTTAAGAGAAGTACAACTGTACAAGTAGGCAAGTCGATATTGTACAAGCTAACAATAATTTATTTCACACTGATTGAAAAAAAAAAAAAATGCTCCTCTTGGAGTCACATGCTTAATCCCTGTGAAGAGAACAAGCTTTTAAAAAGACAAATAATATAACAGTAGGAAGAGAAAAGGAAAGATTGCGATTTGTGATAAATCATAGCACAAACAGGCTCCTGCTGCGATAGGATCGTATCACCATAAGCTTCGTTAGATCCATTTTCTTAGGAAAATTTCACCTAAAATTTTGATTTGACCCTCCCGTGATTGAAGGACCATATATATTGAGTAACTTATCTAGGATGAATAGCTCAGTTTAAAAATCCCAAGTTTTCTATTTTCTTATAGGGTGATGGCCACAGGAAACTTGAGTGTGTAACAAAGAATTTTAAAGGTTTTCAACGCAGAGCGTGGGGGCGTTGTACCAAAATAAATACAGCAGCCCACACATCTAACTTGTACTCAAAAGTTCATGATTGCCTTAAGCCTCCTTATCATGTACAAACCGATTTTTGTAGCTAATTATATTGTCAGATAATAAGGTAGTGTGGATTCACTCGTACATAAATTAATCTAGTTCGGATATATACCACATAAAAGCTCAGATGCAAATTATACCCAATAACATAAGAGTTAAGAATTAATGGCCGGCCTCAAGCTTATATTATTAGCTCACTGACTATTCTCAGCAAAGATGAAATATTTTTCATATCACAGGAAACGTTGAATTAATATTTAATATTTCAAGTATGTGGTACACGGTGGTTCTTCATATATATGTCCCAAAATAAAATTTACAGAAACACACACCAACAAGAAGATAGTGTTGGTTCAGGAACCATAACTCACTTTCATGATCCAACAAAGTTTATCTTGCAGTCTTTGGCCACTTGCTCTAGTCACTTTCCCTCCAGAATTCCCCATTACACATCCCCTTCTCATTCATGTGCTAGGCTGCAGTACTGCTTGCCTTGCCAAGTTTATGATACATTCGAATCCAGCACAAAAATATAACCAATAGTACTAGAAACCTCGACAATTCAGTCTCAAGTAAAGCTCCAGCTGTTTTTGCATGCTCTAATATTTCAATAAGAAAAATATGTGCAAAACTGACGACATAAAAAACCACACATGTGACATACAGTCGTTATATAATTGAAATAGTATAACTTCTGAATCACAAACATTTATTTGCTAAATTTGAAGTCCCACTCCCAGTAATAATTTAACCAGGCACAGTTAAATAATTTGTTAATTGCAATTGCACTCTTTGGTGACACAAGCATACGTATATATTAATTATGTGCGTGATATGGACTTTATATAGATTCATTAGATGGAGTTGGAGGAGTGGTGGTAGGACCTTCGAAGCCGTCTTTTTGTGAAGCTCGTGAACTTCGAATCTTCTCGTGAACTCCATTAGGGTTGGGGTTCTTACTAATTTCTTCTCTTCTGTCTCTCTCTGCTCCATTATTACTATTATTATTATTATTATTAACTTTTGTGATCCATTTTTCTGCCACCAACCAAGGCATCAACCTTCGTGTTATCTTTTAACTTATCAACATGTGCAGCTTCAACAGCCCGCGTCAAATTGATAAAGTGGGAATTATTTCATTCTTTGTAGGGTTTTACGTACAAGTTCTAAATAGAAAAGTTGCCCACAAACTTTATGCACTCATTTGATTATTATAACTACAAGACGATCAAATTTAGTTTGATTTCCCCTCTAAGAATTAATTAATGTTAAACTATAATATCGGTTGGATTTTTGTCATATTCGTTGTCTTAATTTCCTCATCATTACCTTGCGATTAAATCAAATCTTTCACTGTATATAGATTGACTGTTTAGTAAAGCAGCGAAAGCATTACATCATTCATGATTTCATTATATTTTACTAAAGCTATTTTCTAACGGAGAAAAGAAATAGAAATTAAAAAAAAAAATGAAGTGATTATTTTACTTCGATTCCAACTCAATTTCCGGCTGTGCTTAGTTGTTCTTCTGGCTGCTAACACCCAACATATTCAGATTTTAGAGAATAAATTAAGTTGAACGATAAAATTATTAAATGATTACTGATACACACGAAATCAACATTAGTGCTTCTAAATTAATTAGACAAGGCACACGTTTGAGTACTTTTTATGTGCTTTAATCCCAAATTGGCAAATCTTGTCGAGTTTTAGATAATAATACTATAAAAAAATTATTATATGATTGGCTACAGTATCTAGCATTATTGTGTATTTTTATTAATTGATCATGCTAAAAATATTCCAAAACAACTTTTAACAATATTTTGCAATTTTATCCAATTTTTGTTTCTCAAAACAAAAGAGGAAAAGGAAAGAAAATCATGACCCCACCAGTATTCCAAACACCACCATTAATCAACTTTCCATCTCAGTGTAAAAGTGCAAATTTAGATCTGATTCTTCAATTTGCAATCACTTTTCTTAGATCATGCTTCGGCCTTTAATTAAAGAAGAAAAGTTAAAATGGCCAAAAAAAAAAGAGGGGCCGGGGGGATTTTTCACGATTCATTCCAGAACTTGAATTGGAACTACAAGAATTTAATTAATAAAATTTTCAACACACGGAGAGCAATGCATGAACTGAGTTTTGATCACAAGCTTTCCCTATTGTTCTTTCTGCCGATGTTCTGGTTTGTGAATTTGTTGTTGTGCATGTGAATCGCTGAGTTTTCTTTTCAGCTATTAATATTGTGCTTCTGCTTCTGCTTTGACCTCTCTCTCTCTTGATTCTTAAGTTTAGAAGGACAAAACTCAAAAGTGCTTTTGTCGCGACTCGCCAGCATTTTGTTTGTTTTACAATTTACAAGACCCATGGCCTAAAAAAGAGCCAGCCACCACGCATCCAAAGCAATGTCACGGATCATTTCGAGCCCTTAAAGATTTGCTCATCATTATTTTATTTTCTGTGGGACAAAAATACGGCATCCCATTCATAGATCATTTTCTTTCTTTCTTTCTTTCTTTCTTTTTTTTTTTTTTTGGGAACCCTTTCCTCTAATATATCTTGGCCGATAACGCAAGTAATTAATACCAGCTGCTGTTACAGAATCATTTTCCCACCAATCACCTTTAAAACAGGCCAGCCAGCACATAGTTTTTAAATGAAGACATTTCATATTTGATGGTACGATTTTCCTGACAGGTTGATTGAGACAATATTAATTATTGGTCTTCACCAACGTGTAATTTGATTTTGCAATTTGGAATGTTCTTTGCTTGTACAAATGTTCCCGCACGTTATTAATATTCTTGACAAGCTTTAATTCAACCCGCCGGCTAGATTTGTTTATTTTATTAAACAAATGGAAAACAGGAAGATGATAATAAACTCGTTGGTTGATTCTATAAAAGTTCACCGATTCAAATTTAGGAGTAACTTCAAAGAATGATGGCTTAAGGAGAGGACATATTTAGCCTTCTGGTCACATACTTTTTTTTTTTTTAGGGGGGGTTTAAATCAGTGGAAAAAGGCAGCCACTAGACCCCAAATGTTTGATCCAATAGACAATTTGATTCTTATTATATCAAGTAGAGAATCAGGCTAAGACTGTTTTAAAATATTTTATAGTATTGAACTAGGAGATTAATGTATTATGATGCTCTTAATTATCAATATCTTAAATGACACAATTCACTAATCAAAGAGTTTTTAAACATTCATTTATCAGATAGTAGAAATTAAAATGAAACAGTATGGAATTCAGGTATTTTCTTCTCCTGCTAATTAACTAGAGAAAATCATATAAATAAAAAAAAACAATGAAATGATAATGAATATAATGAACTTAGATTCTAGCTAGCCTCTTCAATTTGTCAATTGTCTTTGTCTCTCTTTAAGTCTTAATCCTTCCATTTCACTCCCACTAAACAATACAGATGATGAGGTGGCGTCTCCCCATCAAATAATTGATAAAGAAATTAGCATGGCATTGTCAAAAATTTTAAAATCAAATTGTCATCCATGATTGAATTAACATATCAACTGGTACGTGCGTATCTATTATTATATTACGTATTAAACAATGGGGTTGTGTTGCAATCTGAAAACGAATTGAGTAGTGACAACATAAAAAACCACTTTCGCATTTCTTTTATCTTTCTTCAAGCATACGTGTAATGAAATCAATGTTGTGTTGCGTATATGTTAATGTGTGTACGTCGGACAACAATGTCGTTTAACGTAACACGTACCAACAAAATATTGTGCACTTGTCACTTTAAAACGGGCCGTGAAACTTTCCAGATAAGTCATTTGTTCTTCCAAGCAACCCTTTTATTATTATTATAATTTTTTATTCTAGGGTAACAATCTTTTTAAGTATAAACATAATTTAACCAATCACATTATGGGTACGGAGTATTGTCGGCATTTCGATTTTGAATCTCTAATCATTCCCGTAAAAAATAAAAAAATAAAAAATGGTTGCTTATCATAGGCACACCCGCACTGTCTGGCATGTATGTGTTGTGTCATCTCATTATTAGTTTTTTTATTTCCAGTTTTCATTTTACTAAATCCTAATTAGAAATTTAGAATTCAATCTTAACGTGAGTGTAATAATTATACTAAAAAACTCATATTGCCAATTGAGTTCTCATGAAGGCACGTCACTGGGCTGGACACACCTGTCATTATGTTACATATTTACAACTCAGTGGCCTTTTCCTGAAAATTCTGAGCATCAGGCTGCCTGGCCCCTTTTTTTTTTTTCGGCTTGCACTATTGGCAAAGCCTCTAACGAGATTTCACTATTGAGTATTGACTACAGAGGGTTCCAGTAGTCCAAGTGTCCAACTCTCTTTTTTTTTTTTAATAAAAAAAAAGGTCGATCCGGTTTAATCTCATTCCAAGTTTTAAACGGTTGATATGACCGACAGATACTTTTTGGGAAGTACTATGAATTGGTTTTATTCAATTTTGCTCTTCAATGTCAATTGTACTGCAACAAACATACAAGGCTTTCCATTCTCTCTCTGTGTGTGTGTGTGTGTCTCTATGAATAACACATAAAACATCCTCAATATCCCATAAAAATTTAACTTGTTCACCTCAATCCTCCACCAAGAAACCTATACTAGTATGCTCTACGGTCCATTACGTACCCGATCAATATACTATGACATAATTATTTAAGGGCCTATAGGTGGCAAGTCAGAGCTCAGAGTGAACAATTTCATTTCTTGTTGGTTCTGCGAGCTTAGCATCTTTATCGTTGGAGGTTAAGCAGTCTGCTGAAGGATGCACAATGCCGTACCCGAAGCCTTGTGCAGAGTTGCAGTAGGTCTCTACTGTACCATCTTTCTTCTCTAGGTTGACATTGCTCAAGACTATGTCACTACAGGGGACGGTGTCACTGCAGGCAAATTTCATTGCTTTTGAGCTCTTTGTAGTCCCACTAATGTTCCGGTACATGATCTGGCTTATTTTCACAGCTGATGTCTAGCAAATACCAGAGAGGATTAATCGTTTACAATCTTTACAGAGTTGGGACTCCATGTTTTAATTATAGAAAGGGAACCGAATAATGTACCTGATTCTGACAGGCTTTTGGGGAGTCACAGTAGAACTGGTCAATGATAATGGGGTTTGAAACATCTTCCATCCTCACATTTTCAAATCGTACCCCACGAACATAACCAGAACCTCCCTGGACCATAGGTTGAAAAAGAAAGGGTTCACGTCAGTTTCATAAGAAAGAGTATAATTTAATTGGAGCTTAGAATGAACTCTATGTTTCAACATGTAAGCACTACTGGTGTATCTGTCAAATTCTGACCCATAAAAGTATAGAAAATGCATCAATGCAGAAAATTGGAGAAGCACAAAAATTGTTTCTTAACACCAAAGAAAAATTTGTTTCGAAGTCTTGAAAAAACATTCAAACACTTTGTTAGCAATTTGGAGTGTTAATGAATACTTGAAGTTAAATATACAATGGAAAAAGTCTCTTTCCAGGTTTCCAGAATATAGCCAATTTAGACTTTTCCTAACGTCTCTCCTAAAGTAGCTAAACTCGTACTGCCAGTGTTACCATATCAGGTCTACATGATTTACTTATGTTATGAAGTACTACCTGCCAAGTCTTAATCCTGAGCCCGTTAGCAGTTTCCCTGAGGTATGCTGTATCCAAGACCACTTTTGTAACTATGCCTATCGAGTTGTCCTTTCCAAGGCTTCCAATACTAAGAACCAGAATTTCACATCAGAAAACAGAGCAGTATTGGCAAAATCAGTTTCAGTTTTTCTATATTTTACAAAATCGAACGGGTATTCTACTAGTTCCACAGTGTATTCTTATGGATTGGAATATGGAATAAGATCAACAATAGTGTACAAAATTAACTAAATATACCTGATTCCATGTCCGGGTCCACAAAATATTCTCTTCATCTTGATAGCAGAGCTGCCATTGACAATTGAGATGCAATCATCCCCTACATACCAAATGCAGAACCACCATCAAACACAACCTGTCAATATGCTGCCCTACAATATCAATGTGCATGCTACATTGAACATTTCATATGCAGAAAATCTCAGAAAGTACGCAGGTTTCCATGGTAGGCACAGCTTCAGCAATTGTTTGGATTTTGCCAATCATTTGGCTTTTATCGTCCCATTCTTGGTTTGAACTATAGAAACTGCAGTAAGTTTAACAAAATAATGAAATACATAAAAAGGATGAGGCATTTGAACCTGTTCCAATTTTGCAGTCTTGGAGAACAACGTTGGTGGACTCAGTAATGTGAATTCCATCTGTGTTTGGACTGTCTTCTGGAGATGAGACTAGTACTTGATATACTCTCACAGATTCAGATCTGGAAATGACAAAATTCATCTGTTGGCTGTTCTGAATGGTAAGGCCTTTGACCTTTACAGCCGAGCTTGAATCTATAGTTAATGCCTGTAAAGAAACTCTATCTTAAATCTCAATAATGAGAATAATTTGGTAGTTTTAATCCAAAAATGCATTTTGTGAATGTTTTTTTTGGGACATGACAATATAATTAAGGGAGGGAAGGTGCTCACTGTCGGTGCTCCTCTGCAAGGCTGTAAGCAAGCAAGAAGGGGGGAAAAAAAAAAGATGTGTCAAAAGTTTACTTTTTCGAATTGAATTACATGGAATGGAAGAAATATGTGAATTTAGAATAATTACATTTGACTTGTTCTTTTTGCAAGACGATGCCCACCATTTACTGCCGGAGCCATCAATGACTCCTGACCCCTGGAAGAGGACCCCATTCAGCTTAGAAAAATCAAGCCAGATTCGCGCCAACTTTGGATCCCAATTATCAGGTTCAGCTGGTGCAACTATTGTTCCATCAATCTGAATGATGATAATATTAGTACTGCTGACATTGATGATATAGAGTATTATCAACATGAATATTAGTAGAGGAATAAATCATGAGAGCGACAAAACTATAACTAAAATTATCTCAATGCTGTTTATGGTTCTATATGGGTATCTATCGAAGATTACCTGAATAACTAACTTATCAGCACACGGCCCCTTGAATCTTGTTGCACTAACTAGATAATGGCGTCCTGCAGGAACCAAGAAAACTGATTTTGGAGTAGAGCAGGCTGTGTTCCATGCATTCAGGAAAGCCTGATGATAACAACAGAACACAAAAAGAAGGAACAAGTTAAGAAAAGTAGGAAGAAACAAATTACCAAAATCTGATCATGAAAAATAATTAGGAAAAGAACAAAAGTCATAATTTGATAGCGTCACAGTTAAAATCATCATGAGACCTGCTGGTTAAATGACACAACCATGATTTATATAAACCAAACTTTGATGTTCACATTAGTATATATTACATCATGCCATTTGTATTGTTCCAAACAACCGTTTTTTCCCTAAAACAAAAATTATTTAATAACATGAATGTACCTGGGTATCATCAGAAACTCCATCTCCAGCAGCTCCGAAGCTATCCACATTTACCAGAACCTTACCACCTCGTTCACTTGTCCACGATGGCTCTTCAAAAAGTTCCACCTGATTCTCTTCTTCTACGTCCAGGTTTTCAAGCTCCCCAAGCAAGGCAATATTGTCATGTACCAGTTTTCCTGCAACTGCATGAGCCACCATCAGCAAACCAAAGAATGAAATAATGAAGAATTTATCCATGTTTTGTCTGTTCTGGCTGTTCCACAAGATTATTTAGATTTGTATAAATCCAGTGAAGAGATTGGGTTTTAATTTATAAGTGTGTATTAGTTTTGGAAATGAAGGGATTTGTGGCCTATATGGCTTGGCTTAAAAGTAGATGAAGGTGCTACATTTTCTACATGCCTACACTTGAAGCACAAGGGAAATTCTTTTTGAAGTTGTTTGCTTTACTCTTAAACCAGTGTACAAAATGTTAACCAGTAAATGTGTTCATGGATTCTGTCTTGGCTTGTGCTCTCTATAGCCCTGATATAAATGGATAATGAGCGTGTATGCAAAGGAAAATCTTTCTGGACAATCTGTGTTTTCATAAATTAGTTATTTACATATACCAAGTGCAATTATTTAACAATGCATTAAACTTCCATAAGAAAAAAGTAAGAAAAACAAAAAGGTCAAAGAATTAGTTAGACCAAATGATGCAGAAGTAAAACAGATCCCACTAGCTGCTTCCACTTTCCATGCATGCTAATGCTAAGGCTTAAAGAAAAAGAAATCTCTCAATTGTATATTGTAGAGTTGGTAACCTTCACATATGGGGCTCCCCCAGTCAGCCTATCAAAGACACAGCAGAAAAATCATATACGTGGCTTCAGCATTTGCAGTCAATATCCTTGAATAGGTAAACGGAATAAAAATCCATAGCTAGTGGCAACTGTTTACTTCAATTAAACTATGACCAATCTTCCTCGTCAGCTTCCTCGCCAAAGCAGTCTCCCTAATTTGCATTGACACTTCAAATTCCCCTATTTCAGAGAAAAAGTTTGACACTTGCAAATAAACTGCAAAATCCACCGGCTCAAGCTCCATCAAAGTATTTGCTACTCTTCTTCCAATGATTTCATTGCCATGAACCCTGCAACTTCGCAGCAATGAGCTCCACATCACACAATCACCCCCTCCTGTTGTCTGTTGCAGCAACTCTTCAGCCTTGTCCAGAATACCGGCACGGCCTAACATATCAATTATGCATGAATAATGCTGCCTGCCCGCATCAATGCCGTAAACAGATTTCATAGAAGTAAATACCAGTTGTCCTTCTTTGACCATTCCCGAGTGATTGCACCCAGCAAGCACACACAGAAATGTCACTTTATCAGGTATCAGACCCCTTTGGATCATTACTTCCAGCATGTCAAGAGCTTCTCTTCCCATTCCATTTCGAGAATAACCATTCATAATGGATGTGAAACAGACAACATTTGGAGAAGGAATTTTCTCGAAAACTTGGTGAGAGAGTTCAATATGACCACATCTTGAATATGCATCCATTAAAGAACATGCCACAGCAATATTAGATTCAAAACCTGACTTTATTGCACAACAGTGCAGCAGTCTGCAACTACTTAGATTTGCTGAAGCAGACACCGATAATGCTTTCAGTGTTGTGGACAAAGTAACCTCATCAAGTCCAATTCCTTCATCAACCATGAAACCAAACATCTCCACTGCATCCTCACTGTTCCCAGAATGCAACAAAGATGTCATTAGTGAGTTACAACACTCCAGTGATCTCTCAGGAACAGACTCAAATACAGCAACAGAACTCTCAATGACATTGCACTTCCCATACATATCAGTCAAAGCAGATTGAACATGGACACTCCCATGATCAAAACCCAGTTTTGCAACATAACCGTGAATCTGTTTCCCGAAATAGACATTGCCGGTTCTACTAGCAAAATTCAAGAACCCCACAAATGAACGTATTGATGGCCTCTTTCTGCAAAGCTGCATCCTAAGAAACAATTCAAGAGCATCAAATATTAAATCATAATCAGCATAAATTGAAACAATCGAATTCCACGAAATAACATCATCCACCGGAATGAAATCAAATGATTTCTTCGCATCAATTAAACTCCCACAAGCAGAATAAAAATCCACTAAAGCATTCGCCACAAATATATTCACATCCACCCATCCAAGCTTAATCACGTGAGAATGCAACTGCTTCCCTTCATCAAGTAACATCCCATTACTGCACCCACGAACCATATAACAAAAGCTAAGCCCATTGGGCTCCACGCCCTCAGCTTTCATTTTATTATACATTCGCAACACTTCATCTGGTCGGCTCAGTTCGCAAAACGCTCGTAACATCAAATTCCATGTTGCCAAGTTTCTCTCAGGCAATTCGGCTAACAAGTCCAAAGCTCGAACACTGGGTCCCATTCGCATATACAAATCAACGAGTGAGCTTCCTATATACAAATTCAATCCAAACCCTAGTGAAAGAACCCTACAATGAATCTGAATTCCTTCTGTATAAAACCCAGCATTGATACAAACACTTAAAACAGAGGAAAACGTCGAAGCACTTTCTTTGATCCCATGCGAAACCATTTCATCGTAAAGATGAAGAGCCTGTTTTGGGTGTCCGAATTTCCCGTAGCCCGATATTAGCAAGTTGTATGTTACCACGTCACGAGCTGGCATTTCATCGAACAGTTTTTGAGCAGAGTTTAAATGCCCAGACTTTACGAAATCATCGATTGTACGGTTACTGCAGTATACATTCAGCTGAGGATTGGGTTGACAGTACGAATCTAATAGCAGAGAGGTGGTTAGTGGAACTATTGACGTGCACGTTGGTGCCAAGGCTGTTATGGTACGGACACGAGGCAATAATTTAGTGCTTAACATTAAGCTCTTAAGGCGCAAATGAAGGAATACTCTATATGTCCGTCTTGTGGGCTTGTGAAAATGTTTTCAAATCAGCTCATAATCATATTAATACTATTAAATAGCTCATTACAGAGTATACTCTGTATATATTATCTTTTTCCATTCTTTTTCTTCAAGGCAACTCCAAGCTGGTCGGCCAAAGCAAACCGAATTACACCGGCAGTTCATAGTATTCTATAAAACGAAAAACAGAAAAAGGTCATGACAAATAAATGAACAAATTGAAAACAAAACAATCAACATATCCCCCCCCCCCCCCCCAAATTAAACTATCTCCATATAAACAAGACGTTTAGTCCCGTGGCAAAGATAACTACTGTGCGAGTGCTCATCTCTCTAACAACAAGTCAGTCCTACCCAGGTGGACGTAAAGCAAATTATTATTTCATAATCATATTGATACAGTTGTTTCATTACACACCAACAACACAAGAGAAGACAGATGGAAATTCAAATAATCATATATTCAACATGTTGATGCAATGGCCTCAAAGAGTGTGGCCACGAATTGCATCTGAGTGTCTTCATCAATTGTTGAGAAGAGAGGAACATGGACAAACAGAGACTTGTGACCCTTCTGCTCTGCAAACCGCAGTGAGTGGTAGTAGACATAATTGCAAACGAAACGGCCTGCATCGTCAGATATAACTACATCAAAGCCCTTCTTCTTCAAGAACTTCAGGATTGCCTCAGTGGATAGAGATGTCTTCAAGAAACAGAAGATGAAAATGTTAAACAAATGAGGAGAGAGCCAGAGAAAGGACAGAGAATTCAAAATGTCACATACTTATGTCTAACGGTAAGTGATAAGGTTATTGATACTATAAATCCCAAAAAAAATTAAAAAAGAAAACTCCTAATCTCATATGTGGAAATTGGAGAGGAGGAGAGTGGAGGAAGGGTGCTCTCAGATTACCTGTCTTGATCGGGAAATTCCTCCATCCTCAAGGACTATTGGAATTTGCTGGAAAAAGCAAAAGAAAATTCAGTGTAAGAAAATATGAAAGGCAATTTTATATTCAAGTAGCAGAAGTGTTTTACATGAAAGGTATAAAAACATACATATATTCTGGATTCAGAAGGCTACAGTATAAGTTATAGCCTCCATTTTCCGCAGAGGGAATGGAGTAACTGAAATAGTCTTTTGCAAACAATGTAATCCAGGAAGGAAAAAAGGTTAAGGATCTTGGCCAAAAGAGTTTAAGAGAACTGCTATTTTGATGGAAGACAAAGCAAATTTACCTGAGGTTGCCATCCCAGTTGGTCTGGACAAAGGAACGAGGCTTCATTCACTGCTTGCCGCTCTAAGGCAAACTTTGATGACCCACTATTTACCCCCAAATGAATCTGAAAAAGCAACCAAATTTAAGTCTTCTCCGACACACTATTTAATCCAAAAATGAAAAGGTGAATTCGTGGACTGACATTTTTGTGATAGGCAATTTTATTACATATATGAATTCAATGCAATTGATCTAGAGCATGTTGTTGCGCACCTCACATTGGGGAGCTAGCCTGTGGGGCCCAGCGCCTCCCAATGAGAGTGCGCCACAGCACACTAGATCAGTTCCCATGAGTTCAAATACTTTAAAGGCAAGCCCCAGAGGATACAAGCAGCCAATATACCAAAAACATAAAGTAGACAGACAACAGCAACAGTTGAAGGTCGACTATAGTGAAAAAAAGAGAATGAAAAGGAGCAAGCAGTAATAACAAAGCAAATGCAAAGAAGGAGGGGCGAAAAAAAGAAGTGAAGCAATGATTGACTAAAAACAACTAGAAATTTAAGAGATATGACTATCCTTATGTTTAGACTATGCAGGAAGCATCTACTAATATAATTTTTAAAAGTTCGCCAGGCATTTCTATGTCCAATTTGCACGAAATTTTCTATGTCAACAGCCGTGTTATAGAGTTGGTGTCCCAATTCACAGGCCTAAACATGGCTGCTCTTACGAAACTAATTAACCATTCAAAAGAAAAAGAATATGTGAGAATTTCCTTTCCTACATTACATATAAATTCCAGAATATTAGCAATTTTTAAAACTAAATGAAGTTGCATAACAAAGCTAACCCAGATGACTTGTTCATTGTTTGTATTTGTTTGAGATATGCCCGATTCCAAGGTCTTCAAAAGTATGGGAAGTGCACCATCTCCGGCTGCCTCCAGAACAGTGCAACTGCCTAAAGTAACACCAGCTGGCAGTCCTCTTCTTTCAACATAAGCCTTTAGATTGTTAACTACAGTCTCCGTAGGGTTTTCAGCAATCCCTTGAAACTTCTTAAATCCATTTATATGTATGGTTACAGCCTTTGGCCCTTCAGATCCCATCTCCTCACTTTGCAGAAGGATGCAGTTCCCAATTTTCAAGGTGACACTGCTGGTAGATCTTTCCCAAGCAATGCACTGAACCCCAACCTTCTGAAAACAACAAAATAAAGCAAGAAAGAACTATTACTATGTTTCCTGTACAAAACACAGAAGCACCCATTCTCCAGGTACAAGTTTGTCAAGACTGCTGAATACAAAACTTTGAGAACTAACCCTCAGATAAAGAACAAAACTAAAAATTAGTCCCCAGCTGAGAAGGATGATTAAAAGAAACAGTCTCATAATTTTTTATGCAGTGACCCTGTAAACCCTTACCCCAAGTGCATGCGTGCGCACACACAAAAAAAGCCAAAAAATAAATAAAATAATAATAATAAGGGAAGAATTCCATGACAATTGACATGAAAGAGGAAGAAAGAGCAGCTAACAGAGATTCTTTTCAAACAGGGGAGTGAATTTGACACTGATCCCTCAAAGAGATGGTGGCATTATTTACCCAGTTAGGTAGAGTACCTTCTTCAAATTAGCAACACCGTTAAAATCTTTTCTAAAGGTCAAAGCTCAACACACTACTAGATTAAGTAACACCATAGCTATTCTTTAGCTGAACTAGCCTCAAGAAAAATGGAATATGTTGTATGGTTGGATCAATTTCCAGCTGATGTGTTGTATCTGTTCTCTTGCTAATTCAATGAAAGGTTTACTTGGGGAAGAAGAAGAAGAAAAATTCCCTGCCTCACCAGTAGTCACCATATTTTGAAGTCAAATGATTTTTCTTCACCCTCACTACCCTTCCTAAGGGCACCTTTTATTCTATCTAGAAGTCAAACAGAGGCCATCATCAAGAATTTAAAGGAAAACGTAAGCGTGAAATAGAAACTCCATTTGTTTCAATTTTAATATTCCTCAATCAATCATTACATGAACCATAAAACCAAGTTATTCAATAAGTTTGATTCTTTTAGCAGAAAGTAAATAAGCTGAATCTTCAAAATCAAAAGGAAACAAAAAAAAAAGAAAAAGAATTTTGCATCTTTTAAATAGATTCTGGCTATTTTAATTGTTTAGTCTTTACTTGGAATTGAAAGCAATTAGGATTGGATTGGATAAGTACCTGGGAATTCCGCCGGCTATGGTGCGGCAGCAAGTGCAAGAGGGAAAGTTCCCTTTCCGTCCCTCTTATTGGATATTACAATTTACAAGGAAGCGTTAACGAAACGCCTTCCCGCATTTATTTAGCACCAAAACCACCCCGGTTTGGTCTTATTCGGACTCTCCATTAGATAACGCCGCCGCCAAGCTGGCAGCGGTGAGATTCCTCATTATCTGATTGACCATTACACTGCTTGCTCCGACACGTGGCATTAAATTATTTGCTATACTTTAATTTTGTTGAAAGTCAAAATACCAAATTATGTATTGGGTTTTTTTTAATCAAAACCCCAATACCCCCATTTGTTTTGCGCGATATTAACTTTAAAATTAGAAAAGATATATAGATATTACTATTTCATGAAAAGATGAAAAATAAAATTTTGTGGTCTATCGTGGTGATGATTTGAGCAACCAGTTTTACAGTGTGAAAAGTGGGAGGGGAAAAAAAAAAGGGCGCCAAAATCTTGCAAGTTAGCATTCCTACCGGCCACAGTGAATACTGGTCTATTATAATTTGTAGCGGAGAACAACGGCTACATTTCATTGCTAGGGTTTAGAAGCAGAGCATGCCTCGATACAAAGACGAGCCCCCTGCAGTCCGCGTATACACCGTCTGCGACGAATCTAGGTCTTCATCTTGCTCTCAAAGAACCAAGATCAGTTTCGATGATTTCTATGTTTGAATTCACTCTTATTTTTTATTTCTTCAGGTACTTGATTGTTAGGAACGTTCCTTCTTTAGGTTGCGGCGACGATTTGTTGAAATTATTCGCTACTTATGGAGACATCGAAGAGTAAGTAAGCTTTTAAACTATCTTTTGTCTCTTTATTTTTGTGTACAATTGCGTCAAATTTTTAGGTTAGGTTAACTAACTACTATTATTATTATTATTATTATTTTAGGTGTAAACCAATGGATGCAGAAGACTGTGATCCATTTACTGATGTTTATTTTATCAAATTTCGCCTATTCAGCAATGCCAGGTGAATTTATTATTAATTTGATTCTGATCTTTTATAATTTATGTTTTAGGTTCATTAGTCCGTGTTTCTGATTTTGAATATTCGTGTTTGCCTTGAGAAACTTGGTAGATTTGCAAAACGAAAGTTGGACGAGTTTGTTTTCCTTGGCAATAGACTGAAGGTTTCATATGCTTCTCAGTTTGAGGGCCTTGCTGATACCAAAGATAAGTTGGAAACTAGAAGAAAGGAAGTTCTAGCCAGATTGAATTGTGAGCACTTTTTTTTCTTATTTTAACTTGCTATTATGTGTGAGGCGTGTGATGGGAATATTTGTGTTAAAGTTAATTGCTTGTGTTGATTTGTAGCTCACGTATTATAATTTATTTATGTCAGCTGGAAGATCAAAAGTGCCTACCATTCATAGTTCAGTTGATTTAGGCGAACCTTCATTGGTCGCAGCTCCCTTGCAACCTAACCTGGCATCTGAGCAGACCACTTCTTGGCAAAGGTTGTTCAAATTTGTGTTTTTTTTTCATTTTTAATAAAGCCATATAAATTTATTGTTGTGATAGTACATCTGATTGTCTTTCCTCTCTGTAGGGCCTCCAGTGAATCACAACACATTTCTCACGTTAATAAGTCTCCCATCACAAGGGTTTCCTCTGACAAGGCATGTTACTAATCTTTTTTCCTTTCCTTGCCATACCTTTTTGAAAGCAGAATCAGTGTGCAATACAGCCAATAGCTGCTGTATCTTTCATAAGTCGACGAAGCAATTACTCATGGTCGCACTTAGGAACTTGGGTGATTTTGGTAATTGCCAGCATAAGCCTAAACTTAAAAATTCAGTGCACAATTCAGTTCCACTTTACTGTTACTAAACCCAAGTAGGTTGACTTGGGTCAGACTGTTCAGTTCACCATCGGGTGCATGGTTGCTATTCTTGAATACCTTATATGCAATGTCTTTTTTTTTTTTTGGGGTGGGGGGGGGGGGGGGGTGTCTCAGTATTGTGTCTTAGTCACCATTGTTCCCTTAAAAATATTGTGAAGAACTACAATTGAAATGTCTATGCAATGAAAGCATAAGAGAAGCAGCATACTGATCTTCAATCAGGGCGGGTTAATTGTACTCTCTAATGCTTAATCCCTGCTAAATTCCACCTAATTTTAGATTGATGTTTTCAGGCATTTGTTAGACAATTAAAAATTATTCCTCTAGTTAGGGTTTCTCATCTTTAAGTTAAATGTTTTGCTCAATGTTCATGTCTTATAGAAACATAGTCACTTGGAATATTTGTGGGTATTTATTAGGCACATTATAGTTTTAATATTACTTGATGTGTTCTTGTTAAATATTTGAACTTTATCGTGCAAAGTGGTGGAAGACTGGAAGTTGATAGATGGCTGATTTCCCCCCACTAACAATTTTGTATTCTACTGTAATTCCATCCCAGGATTATTTTGCATCTCGATCAATGAATCAGACAGTTCGATTGGTCAGGGAGAAGCTCAATAAGGTGATAAGCCTTTGTGGCTTCATTTTCCTTCCTAGAAATTAGCTACTATTCTATAAAATTTATTCTCTATCTTCTCTCTTCTTTTAGATTGAATCTAGTACTGAGCATCTACAAGCTGGCCCAGCATCAAAGAAACCAAGAATTGACAATAGAAGAAGAATCTAATAAATTTTGGGGAATGGAGAAACTCAGCTGGATGCACCAATTGGGTTTTTCAGTTTGACCTTTTGTAACAATCATTATGTTGCTCCTCCTCCTGGTCCATGGCACATCACTTCGCCTGGTGCCTGTAAACTGTGGCCATCAGATCTTAATTCTTGATGACCACATTTTTATTCTTTTAATTTTTTTCCTTTTTCTTTTTAATGTTGAATCCATGTGAAAATTTCATGCTTATTGTCCTTTTTTGGAACAATGTCCAACAATGTGTAGCATGTAACCTTGATCAATATAAATCTTATTCTTTTATTAGTATTTGGAAAAGGACCCTGAAGGCATCAACAAAGTTTGATCAATATAAAGTTTGCTTGTTTTTCTGAATTTGAAAGACGGTTTGGTTTATCGCTAGCAAGAGACAGAGTAAACTAGTCGCCGCTGCAGAAAGTGTTGACTTTGAGTGTGAGGTTACACACACACAAAAGCAACTAAATTGCACAATGAAAATGAATACTTCCTATATCCGTCGATGGAAAGAGTAGGACCAAATGGTGACCTAAGGAAACATTAAAGCAAAGCCCAACATTTTACCTTCTGACAATATGCAAAATCAAAGCTAAAGTAGGATGGCATACACCAAAGAAAATTATGCAATTCCATCTTTTTGGCAATGGTTGATTACTGAACATAAAAATTCAAGATTTCAACAACAAAAAAACCCCATCCATCACACAGGAGGGGCGCAGGTAACTTTTCATTTTCGGATAATTTGCTTTACAGTTTAGGACAGGTGCACCGGGACACTAGCATTTTTCACAAACTGGCATACTGGACAAACGGCGACTAACACATCACAATCTTTACACAAACACAGATGCCTACAAGGCATCAACAAGACAGAGGCCTCCTTTGCCTTGCATGCTCTGCAAATCATCTGATGATTCCGGGAGATGGATTTTCCATGCCCACTTGGAACGGTCAGATAGTTGTTAGGGTCGATGTATGAGGCAGCATCGTCAACTTCACTATCTCCAAATCCTTCCTTCCCTTGGTCAGCACCCTGTGAAATTGCCTGCTGCAGGTTGCTCTTAAGTAAATTAACAACAGACTCATTGTACTTAGCCCTGTAGTGCCAATTCTGAGCTTCAGCAGCCATTTGCTTTATTCTCTCAATCAGTTCCCTGTTCTTCCGGTTCATGTTTTCTATCTCCATGTCCTTCTCCTGCAGTTTTTTGGCAAGGCCTTTTTCAATAGCTGAAAGGAATGAAGCCATGTGTCTCTGCTTCATGTCCCGAACCCCCTTTGCCAAGTATTCTTCCTGTTCAAAAAGAGTAATAAAGATGAAGATGAATTTGAAGGCTCTAACGATACCAATATATCATTACAATAAACAGATATGCAATTAGATGATCACTGAGTTCAACATCCTACGGTGTATGGAAATGGAGAAGATTCTACCAGTCCTAGTCATCTCAGGAATCCTGGAATCCTAGGTTTCAGATGGTGCATAATCAAGCATCAGATCATATGATACATACCAAGAAAAAATGCACAGAGAACAAATTTGATATAGATGTAAAGCAATGGCATGTCTTGGAAAAGCAATTGTAGCCAAGCTTAGAGACCATAGGTACCTGAACTTTGATGTATTGATCAAATTCTTCTTTCTGCCGATCAAGCTCAGTCCTAACATTATCACCAAGGGACAAGATGACTGGTGGTGCTGCAGTCATACTTCCACTTGCAGAAGTTACAGATGAGTTGCGTTCATCATCATCATAGGATAGCCTTAACCCTGTAGATACAGGATTGGGATTCGGAATGCTTGCTGAGCGATCGACTTCATCTTGACAGATGTTTGAATTCAAAGAGATCTGCAGCTTTTGCTGCCTTGAGAAATCTTCTGTTTCCCTGCCACGTTTGTTGGGCCGAAGCATAGGATGGATATGTTCATTCCCAAAATAATTGACAGGATCAATGCTGCACCCAGTCGGTACTGAAACAAGGATTGGACATTACAATCAGTCCAAAACAACTAAGCGTCCAACTCTCCGAGAGATTTAATTTTTGCAATTCATTTTCTTTTTGCACGCAAAACAGCTTTCAAAGGAAGAAAAGGATTGGGGCAGAGTACTCAATAGGCAAATATAAAGGAAAATAATGAAGCAAACAAATGGTAAAAATGGATATGTTAATTGAATGAGAAACGAGCTTACAGTTTCCAAACAACTGCAGCTGATTTGATGCATTAGTCTGATACTGAAAACTATTCTCATCCAGGAAAACTGGAACAACAGGATTGCCACTATTGCCTCCCAACATTTTACAATGATAGGGCTAATTACGCTAAATATATAGCAGTTAGGAAAGTTGCTATATTCACCTGCATAAAAATTGAAGTGTAAGTTACATCAGGATTGGGGAAACTTCTGGGGAATGCCTGTGCTAGCGAAATTCAAGGTAAAAGACGAGAAGTTTTAGCTTTTTGGTTAACATGAAAGACATCTAGCTATGACATTAGAAGTTTATGAAAACACATATTTATGGAACTCTGATTCCAAGGGAAACTTAGTTCATATAACCGGAAAACAATAACTCACTTCTCATTAAAATGCAAGCAAATTTCTACAAAATGCTTAGAAGGATTATTAATAAGTTTCAGTATTTCAGAAGCATAAAACATAGGATACAAGATTCATAATAAGGATGAGGCTGGCAATTTGAATACCGGTTTAGAATATTCTTGCAGTATGCACACGATGTAACTGATAAAATATGGCATAAGCTTATGAATCAAAGCATTTAGTTATTAGCACGTGTCAACAAAATGAGGATGGACTACATTCTAATTGCAGCATAAACTCCCATCGATTCTCAATGAATTAAACACAATTTAACTTCCACGTTATTCACAATATATTCATACAAAACATCACATGATAAATCAATCAATTCTTGGAAGCACATCAATGCAACCAAGCCCATATTTAGTTAAAAATTAACGGCCTTTAAAGACCACTCCAAAGATGGTAGCAGAACATAAAAAATTATCATCAGTACATACAACTTTTAGAGCAGTTAGGTAAACTGAAACAAAAGGAGAAAGTGACATAAATCTATTTAGATCATTAAAACCCACATTCGGAACTGCCAAACAGATAGATATTCAGTATAAATAGTAAATGCAAACCATGCAAGGCAGAAAAAATACAAATAATAATAAATGTTTTGGAAACTTGAAAAGAGAAAGGTGAGTATAATGAAAAGAAACATTCAACCTGGAGATTAAGAAATATAAGCATCTGAAAACCCAGATACCCAAGTTAAGATGTTAGTGCAGGGGAAATGATCAGGGACACGTGGATTGCAACCAAGAATTTATTTTTCTAATTTTTTATACAAACAATTATGGCGATCATCACATCAAGATGATAAGAGATTATCAAGAATCCAAAAAAAAAAAAAAAAACTCATTTGACCAATTATAAAGAAAAAACTGAGATAGTAGAAAGCAAAAAAATCACTAAAAGCTAATAGATCAAGAGAAGAGATTAAACCGCATCCTGAAGACAAGCATCAAATAAGAACAAATAAGAACAAATAAGAACAAATAAGAACAAATAAGAAAAAAAAAGAACAAATAAGAACAAAAAAGAACAGCCTTCTACCTGTGCAAGACGCAGACTATTTGATTCACTTCAAGAAAACAACCACTGCCCAAGATCCTGCAGCATCATCACAAACAAAAACAAGATGAAACCCAGAAAAAAAATAAAAAAACTTTTTTGATCATCTAAACAGAATAAAATCCATAAACAAAACAAAACAAAAGAGAGCCCAAAAGAGAAAGCCCAGTTGAGAACAAACACCTGAAAATGCAATCAGAAAGAGCAACCGATCATCTAGGATCTAAAAGTCATACGAAAATGAAGCGGAAGAGGATGAATGGCAACGTAAATGAATCTTTAAATGAGTGAGAGGAGGAAAAAGAAAAAAAAAAAAAAAAGGAGACAGAGAGAAGGTACTGTGGGAGAGGGGGTAAATTATTGAAACGAAATGAATGAATGAATCGGTGGTGGCGGTGGTGGTGATACTGCTGACAGAAGTTGGGGTTACGCAAACTGGCGTGGTTTCTTTTTGTTTTTGTCTGCTTTTGGTTAATGGTTGGATTATCTATTAATGAATTTTATTTATTTGTTTGTTGATAAAATTCCAGTTTAAGAACAACTGAACAGTACCAGGTGAGTGTTATTGTGTTAAATGTGAAAGTGAAATTGCTTGCGGGGCAGTGAGTTGGATTTTGTAATTTGTAAAACGCCTGGTTTAAGTTTAACGGTGTGGGGGTGGAGCCCACAATTGGAGAATAAAAAACGAGCGGTTTTTGTTTCATGTAACCTGCACTCCTTCATCATCCGTTACCAACATTCTCGATTTTTCTTTTTGTCTTTTACTCTCAAATATTTATGACGCTCAATTTACTTCCTTTATCTTCCCTCTCGTATTTATTATTTAAGGGCAAATTTTAGCAACTTATTTTTGAAAAAAAAAAAAAACTAAATTATCACCTAAATTAAACCGTTTCCTGGTTTTTAAGCTCACTAAAGTAAGCGGAATGTTGGGTCGTTAGGCCGGACAAATGAACTTGAATAACATTCTTTGCCTACCATAAAATGAATTTCGCTAACGTACCAAGCAGGTGAAAAAAGTCCACCGAAATTTTATGCCCCACCGAAAAAAACGAATACTAATGCATTTAATCTGTGAAACCCGAATTACTAAGTCAAACAAACAAGAAGCAAGAGGTTGCTTTTCCAATTGATCTTTACTCAAAAAACGAGTTATGAATTCAATCCAACTGATTGGTTGCTTTTTTTTTCTTTTTTTTTTTAATCTCTTGTGTGAGTTTTGATTTATTTTTATTTTTTTAATCACAACGGTGGACGCTTCCTAATCTTAAAGCGGTTGAAATAAACCAGCAACAAATGACGACCCAAAAAAATACAAAATAGAAAAAAGCAAAATTAGAGTTACTAAACCAAGAATCATATGCAATATGAATGAGCAGAGATGCCCTGGTGGGTCGGTACCAGGCTCATTCAACAAAGAATTTAATATGAAAGCCGGAAAAGCGACAGTGCGCGGTTGGCTGACTGCTTCCTCTTCTTCCCCATTAGTGGGTCCCACGGGGCCCCGCGCCTCAGCGTTGTAGTTGGCGGGTAAATTTTGGCGGGTGAGCAAAACGACGAGGCATTGATGGTCCCTTGCTTCACGGAATCAGCTAACTAACCACCCTCCAAAACCAAAACTCAACTCAAATGATGCTGCCGCTTGCGTTTATAATTAATAAATATAAACAAATTTATTTAAAACCAACCTTATGCTCTTGTATGGTATGGTTCATGATTATCAAGATCGCGTCGGATTCTCTGGAAATCAAACGGTGGCAGCGCAGAATGCAGTGACGTGCCAGATTCTATGATGTGATCAATGTATGTACATTTGCACGCTGGCTGAATCGATCGTCGTGTCGTGTCATATCAATTGCGGAATTTTCAAGTTTTGTTAGTCGCCTTTTGTTTTTTTTTTTTTTTTTCACCCTTGCAATTGAATGGCGTGGAGTCAGAAGCAAGCTTCGGAAAAATATCGAAGTTCAATGAAAGACGAATGGATGTGATCGTGGAAAATTGCAATTTGATAATTAATTGAATTTTTATTATCAAAGACCCCGCGTCCTAATATTTTGATAAAATTATTTCAAACCGTATTTGCAATTTTTTTTTTTTTTTGGTTTTAGCATAATTATCGCAGGAAGACCTTGCTGGCGTCAATAAAGAAGTCACTCGAGCCAGGAGGCGAGTTCTCGATTTCACTGCGGTGAAAGAAACCCAACGTCAATGGACCTATCACATTTCTTGGGTCAACACTTTGTTGGTCGTATTTGCAATTTTTATTTTCATCGCCAAGCCAATATTGTATAGTTTCCTATTTTAACTTTGAAGATTCCCGCATATTATTGAACTTTTTTAGAAGAAAAAGAAGCAACCGCAATGAAAATTCTATAATGAGGTTTAAATTACGATATCACTAATATGATAAATATAGATTTTATAAGTTATAACAGTATTTTTACAAAGTTCTAGTGAAAAATAGTTTATCCATTTACCTTAAGTAACTAAAACAAAAATCACTTATTAATTGAAATCATTGGGAACAAGTGGAATAAAATTATTGAATTCGTTTAATTATAAATTCTATATTCATTTTAGAACATTTATAATTTTTTTCATTTTCTAATAGTATTTGTTTACAATAAAAGTTAGTTAAACGAAATTATTTATCTTAATATAGATCAATCTAAAACAAAATAAATGAATAATCTTATAGCACTAGACACATATATCAATTAAACTAGACTTAATTTTGAGTATTTTGCATATTTTATGTGGTTTTAAATTTTGCTCCTTACTTGCACTCAGAGACTATTTTAGGTTGTTGTTGAGAAGGTGTAAAAGAATATATAATCATCTAATCTGACAAAAGCTCTGCAAAACATTAAAAGAATAGGTTTTTAAAATTCAAATTTGAAAATATATTCTATCCTTTATAAAACATTACGCATATTATATAAACTTAAAACTATTATTATTCAATTTAAATACAAAATCAATAAGTATAAACGGTAATCAATATTATAATGAGCTTTTACTTTAAATTTACATTTTTTTTTTATTTTTCAACAACTCTTGCATCAATTTACTTATTTTACCTTCTATTAACAAGTTTTAGGTGCAATCTATAAAATTTATATTTTATTTCACACTTACTATTGTTTTATAAGTTTTATATTATATTGTAAGTTTTTATTTTGCTTAACAGTAAGAAACCAATTTGCCACTCTTATATTATTTTACTTGTTTTATGTTTCATTTATAAGTCTTATATTTCATTTTCAAATTTTATATTTTATTTTGCACATATATTGATTTACTAGTTTTATATTATATTTGAGTTTTGTTTTGTTTATTAGTAATATATCAAATCATCAATTTACTAGTTTTATATTAATTTACTTGTTTTATTTTCTATTTAGAAGTCATATGCTCACTTTTTTAAATTTATATTTTATTTTGCACTTAATGTTAATTTCTTAGTCTTATCTTATATTTACGAGTTTTTGTCTTATTTATTGGTAGGACACTAATTTACTTATTTTATCTTCTATTTACAAGTTTTACATTCCCTTTCCAAAATTTATGTTTTATCTTACAATTAATATTGGTTTATTAGTTTTAAATTATATTTGTATATTTTTTTTGTTTTGTTTAAATTATTCAATAAATTTATCAATTTTATATTTCATTTCTAAAATTTATATTTTATTTTATAGTTAGATAGTGTTTTAAAAGAAATTTGAATAAGTCTAATTTTTTCTAAAGTTTGGATGGATTTGAATACAAATATCTAAATAACATTTTTTTCTTTTAATATCTAAATATAAGTGGCATTTTTTTATTTTTATAAATAAAAAAATCTTAAACATAGTTATTTGACATTTATATCATTGCAAATCAAAACAAAAAAATGGATTAATTTTATAGTTTAGGAAATAAATATATTTTATAGAGATTTTTTTTAAATATAATATTTACTTCTCATTCAAATATTTTGGCATCGAGATAAAAGTCACAAAGTCAACTTTTTCTGTTCCAATGTCAATATCTGAAAATCAGATATAAATTGCAAAATTTAAACAAACAAAATTTAAAAAATGTATAAAATTGATAAAATTTTAGATTTCAAACTTTTAACAAACAATTACAAATTTTATGTTGAATCTATAAGTCTAATGTTTCATTTATATAATTTATATTTATTTATAATATTAATGTCGTAATTTTTTAATCATGATACCATAAATTTTAATTAGATATAGAGGGAAAAAAATGTATTAAAGACACATTAGCCAACAATACATCTATCGTTAGACATCACACACACAATAAATTAGACTCCCCCACTATAGATATATATCCAATTAACTCATTTTGTATTATCTTTTATGGTTTTAATTGGTTATACTAACTGATATAATAACGCATGCAGCAGTTAATACTGCAAGGTGAGAAATCTTTTTCGACAATGTACATTTTTCATGTATGTTTGGGTTTATCACGTATGACTGATTTCATAAATGTGATACATGTTTTAAATTAATAAATTTGTTTAATTGAAAAATTACATTTTTTATTTATGTTTACATTTCTTTTTTAATAGAATAGTCCAATAATTTGAGGTTAGATGTAGTCGTATTCAAACCACCGTCAAAAAGGAAATCAATTAGTGTTCAAATCAATTGAATGGTGACAAAAGTTTAAATAATTTTCAATAGAAGAAGCCTCCGGGCTCCTATCGCATCATAATAAGATATTAAGATAAAATTCCTCCTTGTACATATGTTAAAACCGACCAAAATCATTCTTATTTTATGTTGAATAAAAAATTGAATAATGGGGTGGGGGAATAAAAAGGTGGCAGTCAATGTCAATGCGCGTGTAGGATATGATCAAAATTTTGTTGAATTGGAACACGTTTAACACACTCAAGCATCATTTGGGGACCGCTCTTCTCATCCATATTCTAAAGTAGGCCGGTGCTTTGAATTCTTGCGGAGGCCGGGTCCGCGCGGGTTTAAGCAACCGGATCGAAAATCCGTCTTTTTAACCGGATTGAAGAGTTGGGCTTTTGCTTGGGCGGACAGGTTCTTTTACGGGCCACCATCAAATCGACCCATGGATATTTTAGTCAGTACAAGTGTAATATTGGTCACAAACACAACTATAAGTTTACGGATTATGGTCAGTTTTCTAAAGGCGGCCAGGCCTTTGTATAAAGCTGGACAGAATTTGAACCCCGTGCCTCCGCCAGTCTTCCTCTAGGGTGACAAACGATTCGCAGAAGAAGAGAAGAGAGAAAGAGGCGACTTGAGAATAAGACTCAAGGAAGATGATAATCCCAGTTCGTTGCTTCACCTGCGGCAAGGTAATTTCTCATTTTACGACAGAGAATCTATTTTTTGTCTTCGTGGATGGTTCTAGGGTTTTTTTTTTTTAATTTTAAATTTAGTTTTGATTATTGTGATCTTAGGTCATCGGAAACAAATGGGACACCTATCTTGACCTTCTCCAGGCTGATTATCCTGAAGGGTGATTCTCTCTTTTGTTTTTTTTTTTAAATTCCTTAATTTATTTGAACAGTTGTAGTCTGTAGACCATTGTTAATCTTTCGCGTTTCTTGCTATCTGGCCTTCTTGCTCTTCTTTTGAGAGGTTTCTGGGATATTTTCCTCTCTTTTTTTGCTCTTAGCCACTTTGATTTAGTGCAGGTTGTGAATTGTGTGTTTGGGAATTAGGAATTGCAAGCTTGAATGTGAATGTGCTATGATTACTGGTCTTATTTTTATTTTTAATATTTATGCATTATTATTTTGTTGGCTGGTTCACTGATGGGTAAATTTGGACATCCATGGACCCGTAAGCACATTGTTTATATGTGAGTGATTTATTTGAAATTTGTTCCTGTAATCTGTACTCTGTAGAGTTGTATATTTTTACCATGTGATTTCTAGCAACTATGTGTTTGTTTGAATGTGAATGAATGTTAGTCTTTGTATTTGATTTATGGTAGGCTACCAAACTTTTACTGGTATAAAAGATTAGATTCAACCATATCAGCATTTTTTTTTTTTTGGTATAGAGTTTTGCTTATGACTGTTTGGTATGCAGAGATGCGCTTGATGCCTTGGGGTTGGTCCGCTATTGCTGTAGGCGAATGCTTATGACCCACGTTGACCTCATTGAAAAGCTTCTTAACTACAACAGTAATCTCTCTTGGGCCTTGTCTCCCTCTTTTCTCTCTGTTAATGTGTCTTTTTTCATGGTTGTGGATATTTTTCGGTTGCTTACTTGCACTGATTTTGACTTTCTTGCAGCATTGGATAAGTCTGACACCAGCTGAGGAAGCCTATGGATGGACCTGAAGTTGTTTTGTTCATGTTGCCTGTTGCATCTGCCTGTCAACTTCCATATTGTAATGTCTATGTGAGCACTTGCCATTATGTTTAGTATTGAGGAATATTAGGCATCAAATGCATTAAAGACTTAACTCCTACCCAAGTCATGGATAATTTTGTTATATGTAATGAACCTAAATTGGCAGCTGTGTTTCAAGTGCTTGAGATTGTTTTAGTTGTTTGAATTTGTTTTCCTTGGTAGATATGGCCATATCGTTAACTGAGTTAGTATTCGTCATGGTAACTTCTTTACTCACTCAGGAGGCCAATCCAATAGTATGAGAGATTTGTAGTTGTTTTTGACTAAAGCATACGTAAGGCTAAAAGGATTTGCTTAAGCAGGTATGGAATGAAGAGGTGACTATTTTGTTAAGTGGATCTGGGTCTGGCGCTGGAGACAAAAGGGAGTAATTGCTCGAGCAAATTACTTTAGCGGACTAGCACAAGATGGTTTGGCAAATATCTTCAGTTTTAGACATGACTAGAGTGGTTGATTCATTGAGATTGTTCATCTTGATTTTTGATAATTCACTTGATTGTGGATCATGTTGGCTTTGGCCGTTTTCTGGGTCGCCAATGAATAGGCAGCCATAATAGCGAAGCTTTTGCCGCCCCTTCATGGTCCTCTTAAGATTCCTTTTGCTGTTTTACCATTTTAACCTTACTTAAATTACATAATGAGACAATGTATTTTTCTTCGCTGAGTCCTTAATCTGTCAGCCGAGTTTATATCCTTATTTACAATATAAAACCAAGTACTGGTGCCAAGAAAAAGATGACTGGATTCCATAGCCATCATGAAATAGAGGAATAGAGGCTAATATGTATGGCAATTCGCAACACAATATTTCCTTTTTTTTTTTTTTTTGACTTTTTAATTGACTTCAGGCCTGACTTGTGTGCTGTGTAGGATGCTGCTCCTCATGTTCTTTCGGTTAAAAATCTTCTCCCAGCAACACGAATAACCATTACTACTGTGTATGCTCTATGGAAAATAGAAAAATAAGGGTCAAAGGTCAAAAAGTTTGTTTATGATTTACTTTAGAATTTGCGACCAACGAGAACACAATTGTAGAGTGGACTGAGAAGTCGAGAAGAAACAGAACTATAGAAGCACCGGCGCTTAATGGGGGTGGCTGGTGAGTCAATTAAGCTGAATCTTCCTGTTGCGGACTTCTAATAAGGACAAATGAATAGAAGGAGTCACGTCGTGTTTTTCTCTCTAAAGGTCCCTTTTTCTTTTTCTTTTTTCCTGGGTTGCAATTCTTAACATATATTAAAGATCTACCATTGCTCCCTTTGATGACATCAACAAAATTAACTTAAATTGTTTTTGATAAATAAAATTAAAGACTTACTTTGACATAAATTAATCTTCTATTCTGTTCCAAGAAAAAAAATTCCTTGCATATTGACATAAAATTTTGAGTTTTATTATATATTACATCAGTGTTTTCATGACTGGTTTAAGAGTTTCAGTTTTGGGGGGGGGGGGGGGGGGAAAGGAAAATAACCATTGTAACAAGCCTATGATTTAGTTAGAATACATTAACGATCATGAAGCCTTGACAATAGAAATCGCTTAAAAAAAATTGAATAATGGATATTTAATAAGGGTGTACAGAGTGAAAAGTGAAAATTTAAATTTTGATAACAGACATCTAATAAAGGCGCTTTTATGTGGTAGTATAAGTATCATGATGTTTTAAATTTGGATCATGATTATCTGATTCGTTAAATTTGAATCCAAATTCTTTGAAAGCAATGTTAATCGCGCATTCCATGTTAATTGATAAACAATAAAAATATAAAAAGAAAAAAAAAAAAATTTAAAATTTGTTGGTACGTTTATTAAGTATATAGATTTATTAAATATTATGATGGATTCAAATAATCTCATCTATTAGAAAGAAAAAAAAAAGTTCATAATTTTCTTATAATCAACCAAAAGAGTGAAATATAATTTTACAACCAAGACAAATATTAACCTAAAATCAAATTGCCTAAGATTTTATTTCTTCTTAGGCTAAGAGACTGTATTTATCGGTATTAGTTTCCTTAGCCTTGGAACCTGAAATAAATTCTTAGGCAATTGATGTTATAACCAACCAAAAGGGTTGGCTGATAAACGACTAATCCTAAACAGTGTGAAATCTTTCAAACTCTTTCGTATTTAACATGATTTACACGTTTATTGTACCTTCGTTGGAAAATCAGATAGGGTATAATGATTGGATGTTGTTCTTCGGCAATTGTGGTGGTGAGGCCAATGTGATCATCTCACTCCATCAGTAGAAAAATTTGTGTCTCTTCAATTTTCAAATTAAAACCAAGACGTGTGGCTTGTGTTTTGTACACGAAAGATGTATAATTCATTATTCATCAAATGTTCAAAAATGCTTTAACCACCAAATCAAATTGTTGTTTTTGTACCATAAAGAAGTTTTTTAAGTTTTCTTGAACTCCAAAATTTGGTCTTGCTAAGTTACTGCTTGTATAACTTACAAGCAGTAACTAAATAAAACGCATGTAGGCCCCATTACTTTGTACTACTTTTTGCATTATTCTCAAAAGCTGTAAGTTATACCGGCAGTAACTTAGCAATTACTCCAAAAATTTGTTCAATCCAATTGAAATTAAACACTATCGAAGGCCCATTCGACAGTCAAATGAAATATATTTGGTCTGACATAATTAAATATTGGACTTGCAAATCTTAACTCATATTTAAAAACTAACTCACATGTAAAAAATTGATTTAGATTTACTAATGCAAGCCCGTGTTATATTGTGTGGGAGCCTATATATATAGAGGCTAACTCAAATGACAAAAGACTTACAAAATTTTAATCCCAAATGATTAATAACTATTATGTATTTAGTAATATATAATTGACTTTCATACCATAATGAATGAGATAATTTCATCATACTACACAAATGAATCGCACATCATTTACCACGTCACTTGAATACAAAATTTGTACTCTAATTTTATAAGCACAAAGATTAAAAAAGAGCTTCCTAATCAAGGTGGGGGGGCAAGCGTAATTATATAGTTAATTACCTTAAATAAGAACTAAACTATATTTGGTACTTGGTAGGCACACAATTATGGTAACCATCAAGGATAAGGGACGTGTGTGTGTGTGCAGCGAAGGGTGCGCTGTTGCTCGAACGGCTGCGGGGATGTCATCGTCGAAAATAAATAAATTAGCAAAAAGTTATATCAGACTCTCCCAAAAATCATCGACCTCTTATCTCCTCAAGATGAGGTGAATCTATCATTTGGATTTCTTGTGCTTTTTTGGCCCTTCGCTTGGATATCTGTGGATAACAAAGCACTCTCTCTTGAATTACGTACTCCTCCTAGTATTAATTTCTTTTTGTACAAATATTCTCTAAATATCTTCTTATTCCTTTCACTTTTAATCATTTGTTTGCATTCTTCTTTTGCTCACTTTCTGTTTCCCTGACTTCCTTCTTTTGTTCTATTTGTTTTGTTTGTTTTCCACTTCTATAGTATAATCATCAACACTGAAGAGAGCAATATGTATCGTAACCACCATTTTTTTCCTTGCTTGCATTGCCGCCCGCATAGCTACATTAGAATGGTTAGTTATATATATCTATATATATCTATATATAAAAGCTACTAGTCTTTGAAAAATTGCATATTTGTTAATTATTCCCGTTATATATGTACGTAATTTTAACCAATATTTAATCACTCATATGTGATTTTTGCATGGAAATTAATTAAAACAGGTTCAGCATCTTATAGAGAGGTGCTTGCTTCTTCACATGAGCCGAGACCAGTGCATCAAGGCACTAGCAGAGCACGCCAGTATTCGTCCGCATGTCACACTTACAGGTCTATAGTTATTTATCGATATTTCTGCACATACCATATATGTACACCATAAACACTAAACACATTAACATGAAAATTTAAGTTCAGTAAGTCTATTTTAGTTGGTTATTTCATTGGCAAACTCAGTGGGGGCATCATGTTTGCAGTATGGAGGGAGCTACAGAAGGAGAACAAGGACTTCTTTCGAGCATATTTTCATTCTATTTCTCCAAGGCCTTTCATGGGTGAGACCTCATCTTGTTTCATTCACTTAATTTAACTTCATAAGCTGCTAATTACTCTGTAAAACTTTCACGAATTCATTTAATTTGTTGATTCTAATGATGTTATATATTTGAAGCTTTTTGTAATTATTATTATTATTATTGATGAGAGTGTGCATTTAAATTCCTTTTCCATGGAGTAGGGAGGTCTATTGATCAAAGGGCACCCAGATTCGCAAGAAGGAAACTATGGATGTGAATGAAAACAGTCGCGATTCCTGAATGATGATTGAATTAAAGGATCGATCATAGAGCAAAAATGAAGATGTGATATATAACTAGAGAATGATTTCTTTTTCTTTTTTGAAGCGCAAGTCGATGATATTTAGTTGCTTGTTGATTAGTTCACTGTAAACCGATCGATCCATATTTACTAGAAGCTTTTGCATAGTGATGATGGTATATAAACGTACTGCAATTATGGTAATATGTTTTTCATCTCTTATTTCTTAGTTATACAGTAACTCCAAATTCATGAACACACACACACACACACACATATATATATAGAGAGAGAGAGAGACCATAATCCAATCCACAAACCCAATTAACTAAGAAACATTTATGATCAAATAACTATAAGATAGTTTAGCACAATATATATTTAACTAAAATAAATTTTAACCGCTAACTAAGAGCTCTCTGAAAGCTGGAGCTCCTTTTTTGTCAGTGGAACTCTCCTACTACTATATATTAGAAGTGAAATGTTCAAACCTCATTTCCAAGAGCATCTTCCTTAAAAAGTCAAATGACTTAAATCCGAAAAGAGATACAACACTTTCTTTTTATATAAGGTGATTTAATTTTATGCAAAGTCGATCGTTTTCACTCAAAGGTTGTACTTCGCCCTGAAGGAATGCCTTGGAGCTTTTCTTTCGCGGAAACCATTGCCCTGTACATGAACCTGGAAAGTTTTGCGAACAGAAAAGTCAAGCTCCCATTTCAGTGACGTATAATTAAGTTATTACCATATATAGCCCTCATAAATTTCACTACGTGAGTGGTTGAACTCCAAGAAAGTGACTTGCCTTTTAAATTCAATAATATTGATAAACGACACCGTGTTATTTACAATATTCTCTCTAATCACGGTTAATTTTGGCAGCTTTTATCTCTAATCCTTATAAAATTAGTTTGTATTATCAATTGAATTGGGTCACCTCATCATCATCAACTGGATTTAATTAACTCGAATTCATAATTGTAAGGGCGTTAGGTTTGTGTTAACATAATGTTTGGAAACATGTAGCCTTTGAGTCTTAACTGTATATCACCATTCTTTAGAAAACAAGTTCCAAAACTGAACCTGTACAATAGCGTATCAAGATAGGATGGTGTTAACCGATGATCATCCACATATATGCACACGTACGTTTAAGGTACACATTATGTTTATAAGTTTTTCAAAATGGACGGTTGTGATTTGATAGGTGAAACCCTATCGTCCCATCACCTTGTAAAATTATATCATCAGATCGTGTATACGCAAATAATTTGATTATCACATAACTATAACGAACGGTCAAAGAGTGATTATTTTTCGTACCCGAGAGGCAGTTTAAAAAGTGAATCACTCCATGTTGCAGCTTGTCACAGTTTCCAAACTAAAAATAAATAAAAATATATATACTGACCCGATCGGTAGCTTCAAAGTTCCAAGCTCGCTTTTCCTCTTCTTGGCCACCGCAGCTTTCCCCATCTCCTTTGTGCTGAATTGGAGGAAATTGGGCCCACTGAGAGTTGTCAAACACGACCAGAATTTAAGCTCATTATTGAAAAAAGGAAAAAGAACGCCGCTCATTCATTCCATGTCACTGCCTCTTTCTTTTAATTAATTAAAGTTGTCGGATGCCGGCCAATAAAATTGAAACATGCATGTTACTCGTGTTGATTTATAGTGGCCTTACATTTTTGGCAGCAGTGCTGAAGGCTTCCTTGTGAGCCATGTTTGGATTTTCAGTCTTTAGCCGTCTGATTTCTTCCCTGCAGGTGCAGCCATGAAAATCAAATTGATCAGAGTTCCTACATAAATGGCACGGATATATTTATATATTGTAATACAAGTTACTCTATTACTTGATGAAACGGTTGTAAGCCGATGGAGCTCTTTGTCTCTTCTCAGGAGCTGTTAACAAAATCGCAACATAATTAAATATCAGTTAATTAATAAGCATATATAAGCTTTATCAATCAAATAATTTCCTCCAAAGCTTAATTGATTACAAGATTGGCACGCATATGTACGTTTGTTAACGACGTGATTGATCACACTGCCAGTGTCTTCTTCTTCATTGTCAGAAGAGGTCAAAATTGATGGGCTAAATCTGTTGAAGGCCTTCTGATCAGCTTGCACCTCTTCCTTACGAAATTCTTCTTTGGGCTATAAGCAGAGAAGAAATGACCTCAAAGACATTGAAAAGTAACTTTGAATTTTGAGTTACAATTTAATTTATTGGAGAATATTTTGAACCATATCAAAGACAGCAAACACACACACACATATGTACATATATAATCTCGGTCTTTGATTTGATTCAAGTAAATATAATTGAAAGATAATTTAAACACGCGCATAAATACCTCACCGTCATGGCTAAAAGAAGCTAGAAGATGAAGAGGAACAAATGAAGCTTTCATCATGTTAACAGAGAGAAGGCTTGTGCAGTGGCCACATCTCACTGTCACCACCATTGACATGCTGCTGCATGGGACACTCACCTGCATATTTCCAAAAGCCAACCACAAATAATTTTACAAAACCAACAAGCCGGTACATAAATGAAATATTGCAATATTAATTAGTCACCAGCAAAATGGTAGTGCAGAAACCACATTGCACATAGCATATTTGTTCAGGGAGATCAAACAGATGGTTGAGTGCAGACATGCTGCGTTTTGCTTGATGATGACGATCGGTTAATTACTTGTCTGAAAGATCAAAACGGAAAGAGAGAGAGAAAGGGCCACCAACAAAAGACAATGAGAGAAGAAGTATGTGGGTCTTGTCATTGAAGAGAGATTTATAGATGTTAAGAGTACGTACATGACTTAATAATAATGGATCATTTAGATCTTTTTACAAATCTCTTTCTAATTATCCCAAAATCGACTGCACTTATTGTTGTCATTTACCCAAAAAGCAACTACTTCTATTGATTTGACAATGTTTTAGGCTCTGCTAACTCCAACGAGTGAACGAAGTTAACTATTTACCCTTCGTACTCTAAAATGATGAAAATTATCAAACACTTGGGGGTTTGCAAAAAATTCAATGCTGAAAGACAGCAAGTGAAGAAAAGGACTAGTGCCTATTTGTTTCATGTGTTGTTTTCTAACTCATTTACTCCGCCTGTCTCTTTGAGCCCTCTATTTCTAACATGAAAGTGAAAGTGCAGTAAGTTTTTACCATTTTGGAGGAATGGGGAAACTTCTAGAAAGGTGTATAGAGAAGGTAAAGTGGCATCTTAGGATTTGTCTTTCCTGAAACAGAGTAAAATTAATTGACCATATGAGGTCTCCGTTCATGTTTATTTTTCACTTTCGAGCTCACTGGCTCTTAATGCAAGCATTTACTTTTTCCAATTTTCATTGCCTCTGATTGTTGACTCTTTTATTAAGTCTTAGCCTTTACCCATGTGCATGCATGTGAAAACAAGCTAAATTTTCCAGCCTCCTCACGGTTGAAAAGCTCAAAAATGACACTTAGTGAAGATGTACTATGATGCAAAAATGACTAAATTGCACATAGTCTACATGTTGAAGAGACTGGCAGTAATGATTGTGTTGATTCCAAATTACTGAACATAATAGCACAAAAAGTACACCAACGTAATCTCAATTTCCCATGCCATAATCAGCTTGATTAAGTGCTATTGCTTATAACCAACGGGGTCGATCCTAGCTAGTGCCAGTGGCGTCCTATATGCCTGGAAGGGACCAGCTGGTGCTGGTAGCCTGGAACCAAGAAGGACCACTTGTACTGAATTTGAATTTTGATGGGAAACCGGTCCGGTTGGGAGGTATCAGAATACGCTGACAAATTTTATCATATATTTTTAGCAAGTTTTCACATCATATTCTATTGACTCATCTTTCACCTCGAACTTGAACCAGTTGTCAGTTGTAATTTCATCATCTAAGGCTTGTGGTTCGATGTCTGTTCTGGTCCTAATGAAGTTGCGGTATGATTATGAAGAACACCAATGATAAGATATAATCTATGTTTGCGGAAAGAGGGAGATTTAATTTTCCATAATATTGAGTAATTTGTACAATGCATATAGTACTAGGTAAGTATACACGTGACTGTTATGAGTGGCATTCAGCCCAAAGGCTGATAGAGAGGCGACCATAACGGCACCATAAGGGTGTCGTTTCGATGCCCATGTTCCAGCATTTGGATTTAAATACCGATAGAGGATGTCAGAGCAACCCCATAGAGGTGCCATTTTTGTTGCACCCTCTGTGAGCATTTGGGCTGGATACCATTTTCAAACGATTATAATGTTTCTTTTCAAGTGTAATTAAGGCAACATCTGGTTCTAGATTTTTGAGACACGACTGTAGTGAAATAGAAGCTCTAATTGTTAAGAGGAAGTTTATGAGACTCTCAGATAAAAGTTATTTCCCATTTGTTTATGGGTATCTAACAAACACGTCCGATTGTTAGACAACATCACTAACTATTTCATAAAAATAATTTCTTATCACTTGTAATTGTGGAGCTCTTTTTTTTTTTTTTTTTTTTAGCAACTAAGCTGTCAAATGTAAAAAGCAAACCATGCCTCAGTTGTCAAAAAGAAAGCAAGACAACCAATGTAGTAAACTTGGGTACGTAAACTTTGTATTAAAACTGTGTGGTATATTCCTTGTGCAATATTATCGAAGCGCTGCATTACTAGCCGTATAATTTCTTATGTCTTTTGTTTCATTCGTTACTTTGCGCACCAACTGGTTTAATGGTAGTGGCAGAACCTTGCCCATCTTTTTGCCAATAGCCACAGAGGCGGCTCAACTAAGTTTGGAGTCTTAGGCGAATTGTTTTAATTAGGTATTTTAAAAAATTTGAGGTTAAATATATGTATCAGTTTTACTAAAAATTTATTGATTTAAAATTAATTTTTCTAGCTTTCTTAGTTGTAAAATTGTTGATCAAATTTTTACATTCTAATTTTGCTAATATATTTTTCTCCATATAGCTAAATCTTGCAACTTAATTGATATTAAATGAGTTTTTATCAATTTTAATTATCAAAAATTTTGTCAATTAATAATTCTTCACTCTAATTCACATATTTTTTTGTACTTTTGACAAACTTACCAAAAGTTCCTTTTTGATATTGAACTATTTTTTTTTATTCTTCTCTTTTTTTTTTCCAAGTTTTTTGCATCTTGATGCGCATTTTCTATTAGACATTTTTTTCTTTTTAGTGAAAGAAGAGTAAAACAAGCAAACCATTATGTTAGATAATTAAAAGAAAACAACTATAATATTTAAAAAAGAAACAATAACAATTGAATAGCACAACTAATTAAGAAGAGAATAGGAAGAAAAAACCTAAATATTTGAAACTTTAACTTTGATGGATTGAATTTTTAAACATTAATGATCAATGGAAGTAATTGATTTTTTTTAAAGCAAAAATTAAAGAAGTTTTTTTTTTCCCTTATTCATTAGAGCATCGAATGTATCGTGCCCTTTTCTTTTAATTGATAAAAATAATAATGGATCACAAGTTAACTAATGTGTGACTTTTATAGAGTTTTAAATGAAATAACATTAAATAGAGTATTTTGTAGGAATTTGATAATTTATTTGAGCAAAAACTATTATAAAATAATAATAATAATAAACATAAATTAATAATTTAGTAGCTATAATGTTGGAGAAAATTTTGGGGCTTATATAGTGAAAGCGATTACTAAGTTGCCTAGAGGAAATACTGAATAATACGCTCACCCTCGAGTTGGGAGAATTTTTGTACAGTACTTCAAAATGGAATTATACTTGACTGAGTTAACTAAGAGCATTTTCAAAATTTTTTATAAATTTCATTCTTTAAATATCTATTTATTTACTTATGTGGCAAATAAAAGAGTAAAAAGATATGTTATTCTCCAAAAGACTCTTCAAATAGAAATAAGTTAATATTATTTTAACTAAATAACTATTTTTAAAAAAAAGTCAATAGCAATTAAATCATTTCTCTCTCTTTCTTCAACAAAAGTAATAAAATATAAATTGAAAAAAGAAAAAACAACTCTCCAAATTTGAAGAGAGAGGATCATTTTTCATTTGACGAATCTCAATTGGAGTGTCTTTTGGAGTCTTAAATGTTGAGTCTTAAATATTATTTTTAATTAAATAACTATTTTTTTAAAAGAAAAGTTAATAGCAATTAAATCATTTCTCTCTCTTTCTTCAACAAAAAGTAATAAAATATAATTGAAAAGGGAGAAAGCAACTATCCAAATTTAAAAAGAGAGGATCATTTATTATTTGAAGAATTTCAATTGGAGTGTCTTTTGGAGTCTTAAATGTTGATGTGACTCTTCAAATAAGTAATAAAATCTTATTTGAAGAGTATTTTGGTGATGCTCTAAGTGATTGTTTGTTAAATGTATAAAATTTAAATTTTTATTATTTTAAAATTTTTATTTTTATATAATTTATATTTGATTTTTATATACTTACATTTAAAATTAAAAAAAAAATTAAACTTTCGTAAATCGAGTAAGATTTTTTTAACCTACTAAATTTCTTTATACACCCATTTTAAAAATTAAATTCATCATTAAAAATTAAAAATTTAAAGATTTCATAATTACCCTTTTATAATCTTTTTCTCTCTTTATCTTACAATTACATATTTTCTCTCTATTTTCATATTCTGTAAACTAAACACTCAATTTCATTTTCTTTTGAATTCATTTTTTGATCTTTCTTAATATATCATGATCTCTAATTTATGTTTTCTATATATAATTTTTTTTTTTATGTCTATTAGCTTTTGTGTTTAGTCAAAATTAATTTCATGATATTTATTAACTTTTATAGCTGATAAAAAATTATTGATATATATTTTTAAATGGGTAGATTTTACTCTTTTTAGTTAGTAATATCAATTATTTGGAAGTAAGAAATTATACTTGAATGAATTGATGAGATTTTAAGGAATTGAGAAGAGAAAGCAAAGCTACTTAAGTAATTTTTCAAATATTATTTAGATAATAAAATTCTTAATTAAAAAAGCATAGATAGAAAATTAGTGGGCCCAAACTTCAAATCTCATACTTGTGACTTTTATCTGAATTAAAAAAATTAAATAAAAAATAAATATAATATATATAATATATTTATTTCTTAAACTATGAAATTTAATCTTTTGTATTTTAATTTGTAATGACATAAATGTCAAATGATTACGTTTAAAATATTATTTATTTATAAAAATAAACAAGATGACTCTTACATTTAAATATTTTAAAAAAATAAATATATTAATTAGATATTCGTATTCTGACCTATTCAAACTCGAAAAAAATTCAAACCCTTTCAAATTTTAAAAACATTAATCCATTCCAATATTTTGGAAAAAAAATAAAGTTACCTAAATATTTGTAAGAAATTGAGCCGAAGCACTTGATTTGGAACAACTGGACAAGGAGCAAAAAACTCTGAAAGTTTTCGAATAGAAAATCGCAATTATCCTCTGCCATTCATAAATGTCTCAGCATATCTTATTCCAGCGATTGACATTGAAACCTCACCTTTAACCCATTGAAATTAAGAAGAATTCTAGAGTGTGACTAATTAATGTGTAACCCACCACCCGTTATCTGTTGAACAGATGTAGTTGGATAGTAGCAAACTAGTAATGCTAGTACCACGAGTCTATTACTCAAAAACAAACAGGTTAACTCTGATCATATATCACATTTCAAATCTTTTAAAAAGGGTGACCTATGGAAGGTTTAATGAAAAAGAAGATGATAAGAGTCTCCGTGATCAAGTTTCCTTTAGGAGATGTAAGCTCCAGCAGAGCCGTCTAGCTCCAGCAGTTGTGCCGCCACTGCCAAACCCAATTACTCGCGTGTCCTGTAAACTAGCTTAACATTCACTACTGCCTACTTGCAGTTGCCGGTCAGGCAGGCTAGAGAGGCCATTGATTTCCGCAGATGAGGGTTTTTTTATATTTTTTTCTGATGGGTGTTCTTCTATAAAATTTTCCTGATAAGCTAAAAGAGGGTAGTTTGTAAATACATTCTCAATCAACTGATTAAGAAGCATGTAACATCAGCCTTTACCTAATTATTATGATTCAGAAAGAATTTCAGATCCAACAATATTATAACAAGATATCCATCCACAAATAATACGATGGAAAAATGAACATCCACCTTCCAGAGTTGAAAGCAACCAACAAAATGGCTATCAAATCTAATACAAACTGTGAATCAACAGAATTACAGAACCACTTCCAACAGAGTTGAAGATTAACCCGTGTGGGCACAGTAGGGGATGAAGCACACATGATCCGCAATGGCACACCAAACACCAACAGTTGAGAATAATACACTAAAGAGCAACTCAAAGAATACCTAAAATCCATGTAGATCTCAAACTATGAACACTGCAACTAGGCCAAATCCAACACGAGGAAAGCAATCATACATGATCTTTCATTGTCATTTTCTTAACCAACTACTCAAAACATATATTGAGAAATTGTATCAGCAACATACTAACCAAGATATATCAAAACATTGAAAATTGATATTTGTCCAAATTATGCTTCCCAAATTTGTCCTGGACTGAACAACTCATAAGGATATTAAGCAAAATGGTATATCAATACTCCTAATTAAGCATGCTATTATGAATCCTCAAATTGCAGATGACACCAGCTCTAACTCTAGTAAGGCAAGCAGAAGCTCAATAATAAAGATCAGTATGGGTCATACATTAAAAAACCCGACTGGGAAAGCCACTGGGCTACCTGCTACAGAACCCAGGTCTAAGGAATGAAGCTTCTCATTGATAGCTCAGACATTTCCCCAAAGATGAGTATGCAGCAGCCAATAAAAGCATAAAACATAAGAATGATTATCATTCATCCATTAGATGCGAGAGAATGTAAAATTCTTTTATAGGGGAAAATATTAGCAATATCAAACCAATATCATCAATAATTAACGTAAATGAGAGCATAAAACATTTCCAGAAAAGAACATATAGCTGCCTCCAGCTAAACCATCTCCGGAGAAAAAAGGGGAAAACTAAAGACATTTCCAATAACTCTTTCCTCAAACGTAGTCTAATTACCTTTGGACATTTCTCTCAACCAGTTTTCAGAGAAAAAATGTACATAATCAATTCAAACTCCCAAAATAATTTACACATCCAACTAAATTCACAACAGACTCTTAAGTACTCTTGTGTAAAACTTCTGACCCATCGACAAAGTTCTTAATAATTTCCAGCGTCAGTCCTTTAATTCAAACTTAATTGTTCTAATGTAGAATAGCACTCCTACTCAAAAATCAATTAGCACTAAATTATTCCCCCACAATACTCAAATCCTAGACAATATTCCATATTCCATCTAATTAACAGAATAGATCAATGCATCCAATCAAGAATCAATAACATCAATTATATAACAAACAAAACAAGTAGAAATCATAAAAGATTCATCAATTAAAATTTAAAACAGAACCATTTAATGAAAACGCACCAGCAAACAAGTATATAGTTAAACAAAATTACGAAAGAGTCATATTTTTTGAACCACAAAAACCATAGTAATTAATACTAATTAAAAATAGCAAAACAACCACCTAATCTCAATCAATCACCGCCAGCCTTCTGGTAAACATAGGTAAGTCCACACTTGCCGCAGTAGTGCCTGTCAAAGTGGTTAGCCATGAAGGTGCCGGCCCCACACTCAGCATTCGGACACTCCTTCCTCAGCCTCTGGACCTTTCCAGAATCATCGACCTTGTAAAACTGCAAGACGGCGAGCTTGACCTTCTTCTTCTTGTGCTTGATCTTTTTCGGCTTGGTGTAGGTCTTCTTCTTACGCTTCTTCGCGCCACCACGGAGGCGGAGGACGAGGTGGAGTGTTGACTCCTTTTGGATGTTGTAGTCGGCTAGGGTTCTGCCGTCCTCGAGCTGCTTTCCGGCAAAGATGAGACGCTGTTGGTCCGGTGGAATCCCCTCCTTGTCCTGGATCTTGGCCTTGACATTGTCGATGGTGTCCGATGATTCGACCTCTAGGGTTATGGTCTTTCCCGTTAGGGTTTTCACGAAGATCTGCATGGCTGCAGATGAGGAGAGACGCAGCAACTTTCAGTGAAATGAAAGAATGAGAAGCTTTTGCTGCGTGGAGGAGCTTATATAGTGTCTCTTTAGGGTTTTAGATTTTGGAGAAGTGGTCTGCTGTGAGGATCTATGAACGCTAACAACTTTCGTGCAGGCATGAGGACCGTTGGATGATAGGTGCGGAAAGTGCTAAATTGATAGAGACACTGACACGTGGATGATCTAAAGAAAAACCGTCGTGTTTTCTTGCCGAACTGAGCCCAACCCATTCGGTGGGGGTTTTTGCGGATGAGTCCAAAACATAACTCGGGCTCTGCTGGCCCGATACTTGTGACTTTCACTTTGAGATTGTACTAATAATGTTTAATTGGCAACGGTGTCGTTTACACGAAAATCAAAATATCAACAGAAAAACCAGAAAAATGAGTTGGCTGGCGCCGCTCTCATCCTCAGTTGGACACTGAAACTGAACTTCAAATGCGGATTTTAGCTTCGCTACCAGACGGTAACCTCTTCTCATCCCTTCCGTCAACTCCACCTCCAAGGGACCCCAGGTTCCCGCCACCCTCCACGTCACCACCCATCCCCGTCCCTAAATATCCCCCAAAAGAACAAAAACCCAAATCTAAACCCAATCCGGCCTTCAAGCTCCCTCACCGTCATACACGCTACTACAAGCCCGTCAATCCGGGGGTCATCGCATCAGATGGAGACCGAGGTGTTACCATCGGTGAGTCCGGCGTATCCTATCGGCTACCGGGGGCTCCATTCGAGTTCCAGTACAGTTACACAGAGACTCCACAAGCTAAACCCTTGGCAATCCGCGAACCGGCTTTCTTGCCTTTCGGTCCACCCACGATGCCGCGGCCTTGGACCGGAAAACAACCGTTGAAGAAGTCTAAGAAAAAAATCCCGCTCTTTGACTCGTTTAACCCGCCGCCGCCCGGCAAAAAGGGCGTGAAACAGGTGGAAATGCCGGGGCCGTTTCCACTCGGGAAGTATCCACAAGAAGGGAAGACGAGAGAGGAGATTCTCGGCGAGCCGTTGAAGAGGTGGGAAATTAGCATGCTTGTTAAGCCTCTTTTGAAGGATAATCGTCAAGTTAACCTTGGAAGAGACGGATTGACGCATAATATGCTGGAGCTGATACACTCCCATTGGAAGCGGCGTCGTGTCATCAAAATTAAATGCAAAGGTGTTCCTACTGTCGATATGGATAATGTTTGCCGCCGTCTTGAGGTAGTATATATTGATTATTTGCTAGTTTGCTTAATGTATGGTATGGTATGCTATCAGTTTTAGTAATCATTTATGAGATAAGCTCTTATGCTGTCTGCTCTCAAGTTTATATTTTAATGTTAGGAAAAAACGGGGGGAAAGATCATTTTTCGTGTTGGTGGTGTAGTTTATCTTTTCCGGGGCAGGAACTATAACTATCGCACTCGTCCTCAGTACCCACTGATGCTCTGGAAACCAGCTGCTCCTGTTTACCCAAAGCTTATCCAAGAAGCCCCTGAAGGATTGACAAAACATGAAGCCGATGAGTTGCGGAGGAAAGGGAAATCCCTCCTGCCTATTTGTAAATTAGGTGAGCCATCCACATTTAATTCCTACAAGTGATCTAATTGTTGCAAGGTTTGTGTATCCTCATTTAATCACACACCTTCTTTCATTATCTTTCTTAGCAGTAAAGACATTGAATTCTTGGAAGCACTTGGATGTCCTAAAATACCCGGATTATTTTGTGGTTTAAGAGCATGATGTCATTGATAATCCATATATCGTTCCATATAATGTTCTTCCCTTGTATATTCCCTTGTACTAGAAGTTAGAATTAAGTTGCCTCTGGTGTGAATTATTCCCAAGTTGTAAATTTTGAATTTAAAATCGTGCTCTGCATGAGATGTTTTGAATTGGTTGATTGTTCACTCTTGACAGTTAGCTTTCCATTTCTATTTTTACTGGGCACATAGCTTGTGAATTTATTTGTAACATCTGACATACATATTCCTTTTATGTGTTACGTCAATTCCTAAATTTATTTCATGTTGATGGATTTGCTTGCCTGTGCCATGAATTCAGCTTGTTCTTTAGTTTGATATTTCTCATGCATGTGCTTTCTGAAGGAATTCTATGTGCATAATTTTTTTTTTCATCATAAAATTTCTTGCACTTGTGAGTTTAAGTAATGATTTTCTTTTTCCACATTGCAGCAAAAAATGGAGTGTACCTTACCCTGGTGAGAGATGTTAGGAATGCTTTTGAAGGAAGTTCAATGGTTAAGGTTAACTGCAAAGGGATGCATGCAAGTGATTACAAGAAGTTGGGTGCTAAGCTTAAGGTCTGTGTACAATTTCTGTATATCTATGTTCCTACACTGTACCTGTGCCATGGTTTATGTCTCATTTTATGACAGATCTTCACCTGTGAAATTTAAAAAGAAATATTAAATGGCACTAAAAGGAATGGCAAATATCTGCAGCTACTTATGCAGGGGTAGAATAACTATCAAATTTGTTTGGAGTTGCTTTAAATTTTGAATTTTTCACACTTTCCTAAGTAGTTTGGGTATCATGTTCTGTTTCTCCAATCCTTTCCTCTTCATTTTTGGTCAGGAATTGGTTCCATGCGTGCTATTATGTTTTGACGATGAACAGATATTGATGTGGAGAGGAAAAGATTGGAAATCAATGTATCCAGAACCTCCTTCATTTTCAAATCCTGTTGACCTTGACATTGCTGGAGATGCAGATGGTTCAGGTATGCATTTAAGAGTTTGAAGATTGGAATTGTCTCTCAAAGATAAATGAAATTTCTATAAAAATTTCATTTGAATAGCCATTAGTCTTCCCATGACTCAAATGGGAAGACACTTGATTTTTGCCATTATAAGTCACGCCACTATAAGCCTTTTAGCGGTTAATGTAATTCCCGAGTGTCATGTGTCATGTTGGAGGTTTAATTGCTGAATGGAAAGACTGTAAGTTGCATGTAGTTAGTGTGCATCTTGTGTGGAGCCCAGCCTTCTTAGTGGCATAAACTGTGTTGGTAGATTTCATATGGAAAAATGGATTTGTCTGACCAATTGAGGCAAATTTCAAATGAGATGGAAGCCTCTGCTAAGCATTGGAATTCATGAAAGGGAAACTGGAAAACTGCTGGTTGGAAAGTTAAAAACATCCCATATCAAATGTTGCAGCAGAAGCTGTTTCTTGGAAATTTCATGCACTAGAGCTACATTATATCAACTATGACTATTTATTAAACCAGCAAGCTAATCATCTGCAATCTCTCGTGTTTGTATCTTTTGTGGGTCTAAATTACAAATTGGAGGATTAGATTAATGCAGTTACTTATCCTTAAGAAAAGGTTGGATGGTCATGATATTTCATTGTATTTTAGGATTGGCAGTAATGAGTGTGGTCAGTTACCCTTTATTTTTTTTTTATTTTCTGTTTAAGAGGACTGATGTACATTGACATTTCTGCTCGATGTTCTGGCCAGCATTCAATTTGTTCACTGATTACTGCTTAATTATATTTTTACTTGATTGATAATTAACTATATTCTGGTACAATTAGTTTTTCATCAATTTTCCATTATGCTTTTTAGGGACGCCTAGTGATGACCCAAGCCAAGGAACCATTAGATCAAGTCCTAAAACGATATCCCTTTGGAAGCGCGCAATTGAATCAACCAAGGCATTGGTGCTGGATGAGATTAATCTTGGTCCTGATGATCTTTTGAAGAAGGTTGAAGAATTTGAGGGCATTTCACAGGCCGCAGAGCACTCCTATCCAGCGTTAGTTTTGTCAAGGGAAGACGGTGCCAGTAGTTCAATGGCAGAGTACGAAGATGGTTCTCAAAGTGAGAATTATGACGAAGATGAATTTTATCCTGAGGATGACTTCAACGATGACGATGAATTTTATGATAGTGACTCATCTGATGTTGTCCCATTAGGGTCATTGCCTGTTGATCATATAGCAGAGAGGCTCCAGCGGAAATAGTAAAGAAGAGATCATTTGCACTAGTAAATAAATGGGTACAAAGAAATGTAAATTGATGTGACGGGGTGGGTCCCATTCTTCTTGTTCCGGAAGGCTAGTGCATGTTGACGTGGGTTTCGTCAGGAGCTACGTAAATCTTGCGCCTTCATTTTACTCGTAAGATGTACAGTTGTAATCTGTTAATGTCACATGGCTAATCGATAATGTTTAGTTGATTTGTTCTTTCAATCTCTAGTATGTGTGGCCAAAACGAATATGGGAGCATATCGTACATATTCCGTAAAGGTTTGAATCATCGTGGCAAATGAGCATAATTGAGAGGATCTACTATGTAAATGAAATGAGAATCTTTCTCACTCTGCTTCTTGGCAAACATGCTTGCTCCTCTTTTGTTGGGTGGTCAATAGTAATAGTATGAAATTGACGGGTAATCATTTTCATCATTTCATGTTGTCGTCGTCCCCACTTTGACAAACTAAAGTCGTAAGGCAGCAACCGACTGGTCTGCTCTAGAAACGTAGCTTATTAAAATATCAATAAAAAATGAAATAAAAATTAGAAAAATACTCATGGAAATAGTGTGTTCTTTTTTATCCCCTCCCTTATGTTGGTCATATTCTTCTATTGAAGTTTGCTTTATCTTGTCTACGGTCTGCCCAATTAATGGTATTAGGTGAGCCTTTCAAAGACAATAATACCCCAGATAGACGTCACTGTGACTACACGCTACCCTCTTACATCTCTACTCTCTCTCTCTGTCTCTGTCTCTCTGTGTTGGATGCAGTCATAGTGAGAGGAAGAAGAAGCAAAGCATCCTCTTTTAATAACGTGGAGGAAGGACTGTTCTTCTGGGCTTGATCACTTGTAGAAAACTGTGAGTGAGTAAGTAATACACTTTTGCTCAGTTTAATGTGATTGTAGCTTTATTGGGTTTTAAACCCATCTAAGTAAGCATCAAAGTTGAATTCATTTGTATATATCAAGATGCCCATACTACTCTTTGTTATGGTACTTGTTCTTTGCATGCTTTATAAGTGTTCTGCTTGAATAAATACACACACACACATGTATCCACAGAATTGAAGTTTTTTCAATGGGGTTTCATTTCAAGAATGGTGGTGGTTGGATTGAGTTCTTTTACTGTGAACAAATTTTGAATGAACTAGTTCAATATTATATTACTGTGAATAAGATTTGAATAAACTCGGTTTAATATTATATTCTTTTTCCAAATTATAAACTGAATCAATATTTTAAGGACTTTAGTTCATAGCCCATTCAATCTTTTTTCGGTTCACAGTTTTTATTCTTCTAATCAAGTATTTGTATCTTATTTGTAAAATTATTTTTTACTCTTTATTGTTTTCGTCCCTTTTTCTCTGTTACAATCAATTTCATCTACTTGTTGTACACTATGATAATTTTTTTCACTTTTCTTCTTCTTTTTTTTTTTGGGGGGGGGGGGGGGGGGGGGGGTCTAGGAAAGCTTTGCTACTAGAAATTCATTTGCATATTAGCATAAAGCATCAATTGTACTTCAACATTGAGCTTAGGGATATAAATCTGAAACTACAATGAGTGTAGGAGTTGGTAAAAGTAAAATTTTGGGTTTCTTAACAGCATCCTTGACGCATACCTGGCAGCCAGTTATGACTGCAGATACAACCACATTGAGTTATTGGTTGAATTGGAGGTTTTTCCTCTGTGCTCTATGGATCTTAGTCCCCATGGTTACAGCATCAATTATAATATGGAAATTTGAAGGTTCAAGGAAATCAGAATCTGCAAGGAGAGAAAATCAGCAAGAAACAGTTGGGACTTTGTATGAGGATGAAGCTTGGAACACATGTCTCAAAGGAATCCATCCTGCTTGGTTGCTTGCTTTTCGAGTGTTTGCTTTTGTAGTTCTTGTTGCATTGATCACTGCTAATGCTCTTACTTCTGGAGGTGGTATATTTTACTTCTATACTCAGTAAGTCATCTATATTTTTGTGGTTTTAGTTTGTGCACTCTATTTTTGTAGTTTTATGCTGCACACTAAACATACTTCAAGAAACTCCCTTTAAGGTATTTTTCCTATGAAGAGGGAGTTCTGAAGAGCCAGAAACATGAACATATATTGTCAATATTGTAGTCAACATATTTTTGCTTTGTCTGCTTTAATTTTTACTAGATTTGTGAACTGCAAGAGGTCTTTGAGTGCGCACTGGACTGACGAGAAGAGAGAGGAAGAAATTTATTTTCCCTGAATGCATGTTTCTGATTATTTTACTTCCCTTGTGCTGAACAGGTGGACATTTACTCTGGTAACAGTCTGTTTTGGGGTATGTCTCGCTTCATGTCTATCAGTGCACTGTGATAATATGTTAGCGATGAAGTTTTGAATGGATTTGGTTTTCACTAAATCTGCCTGTCCAAGGATAGTATAAATAATTGGTATCCAGTTCCACAGATAATATTTCATTCCAGCGTAATGACCATCAATCTGTCAGTGTGCAGTATCGTCACTTGGTTTCTGATTATTGGCAGCACCTTATGTTTCAAATCACATGAACGTCACTGTGAATAAATTGTTAATGCTCTTAGATTTTGTGTTCTAGCTTGCTTCTTCACTTTCCATAAATGGATTATGCCATGGGCGTGATCATCGGCACTTAGATGCAGAGCGAGGCACCTACGTACCTCCCACGCTCAGGGAAACTGCAGACATATCCGATGTATCTAAAAGCTCCAATACCCATGAAGAACCTCATGCTCGTAGGACTGCTGGTGTATTGGGTTATGTCTTTCAGATTGTTTTTCAGGCAAGTGATTTTTCTAAGAACAGTTGCTGTGGTATCTTTATATGCAATAGCTCATAAGGAGGTAAAGTACTTGCCCACTCTGGTTTATGGGCTAAAAGACAAGTTATAAGAACTTTCCTTGCAAATTTTAGGCGCTTTATAGCCAAAGTCTACTGGGTTTGGTTTGTGTCCAAATCAGACAAATATAATCTAATAAAATCATTTTGATTCCATAGAAAAGCAGCTCCTTGATTAAATAGTATTTTTGAGCCTTTCTAGCCTTAATTTGTTATTAAAGAAACAAGTACCGAGGAAATATTTCAGGATGAAACTTGTATGAGGTTCTCATGAATGAAATTTATGATAAACAAGTTAATTGGTAAAGTGATGGGTGCTCTGTCCAAACTTACAACCTAGTACATGCTCGTGGGGTGGAGCCAACATTTCAGTGAGTTATTATGCTTGTCGTTAGAGGTTGGGGATTTGCTAATTTGGGTGATATTAATTGATCCTTAATATAGAGCTGTGTGGTTTTTGAATATTTACCAAACAGTTCTGGTCACATTATTGGCGGAAATTGCCCTTCTGCTGGAAGAAGCATGCTGTTATTGGTTTTATATCAGTATTTCGTATGTGTGCTTACAAGAGTTTGTTTCCATTTGTTTTCTTTTGTGTTGATGAATAGACAAGTGCTGGAGCTGTGATTCTTACCGATTCTGTGTTTTGGCTCATTATTTATCCATTTTTAACATCAGCAGATTTCAGTCTGAATTTTGTAAGTACTACTAGCTTATTGTCCAACTTGTTTATTTACTTCCCTCTGTTGACCTCCGTATTCAACTGTACAGGGAGTCAAATCCCTCAATAGAAATTGACTTTTTAATAGTGCAAGTTACTATAAAGATTTAGCATCATTTAAGATTAGCCTGTGTTTAACTTTAAAGAAGATTGTGAGTCACGGGATGGTTTGGGCAATGAGCTGACAGTAGCTATCAAATTTCAACCACACGGCAAACGCATGAAGTAACCTCGAATATAATCCCTTCAGGGAAGATTTGTGACTGAACATGGAGACAGTTTTTGATGTGACTAGTCTGTTTTAGAACTCCCATAAGCATGTATCCTTTAGATGTTTAATTATTCTATGCAATCTTATAATTTTCCTCCAGTTGTTGAACCAGTGAACAACCATTGTAGAAGAGTTGTTTAATTCTGTGTGTTGCACAATTTAGAAGACATCTTACTTCATTTTCCTATTCCAGTTAATCGGTTTTGGCTATGAAAGAAGGGCTTAGAAAACCTAGCAGGACTATTCATACATTAGAGCCATCAATCTCTCTATTCTTACAAGATGAGTTGAATTGCTTTTCTCTCACATAAAAGCCCCTTCATTTGATAACTGTGCTAACCTTCCAACTGCAGCTGATTGTTTGTATGCATTCAGTCAATGCCGTTTTCCTTATTGGAGACACAATTTTAAATTGCTTGGTACGTGATAATTTTTGCCTTTTGATTTACCGTTCTCTTCTAAGCATTTTTCTGATTAATGAAACCTTCTCTTTCAGCGGTTCCCTCTGTTTCGAATTGCCTATTTTGTTTTGTGGACGGTTATCTTTGTCGTTTTCCAGTGGATCGTTCATGCTTGTGTTTCAATTTGGTAACGTATTTACTAAAGTTATTGTCTTACTTACATTAAAGAAAATTACTCAATGGCTCTTACCAAGGACGCCCTTTTTTGTACAGGTGGCCTTATCCATTTCTTGACTTGTCATCCCCATTTGCTCCCTTATGGTATGTAAACAACCACTACTGACAGCATTATATATTGATTTATGACCATAGGTATGATTTTATGATATGCCTTCGCTCATCTCTCGAACATCCATCATAAAAAGAAGATTCAGAAATAAAAATCCCAACTTGTTACTAACCCATGCATGTCACTTTTTATTGCAAAGCATTTGCTACAGTGATCAAGACACATATTTCACAACAGGGCAAAATGAGGATGCATATTATTTTCCTTGCCGGAAGGAAATGTTATTTTCGGTGCTTTGCCATGTTGATATGTAGTTGACGTTGACCCTTTAATGAAAAGGATTAAAAGAATGGCAGCACCTCTACATTCATTAAACGGGAGACTGTTGGTGGTTCAATGATTGAAGATTGTATGAGTGCATTAAAAACAATTTAAAAAATAAATTCTACTAAATACTAATGTTTATCCAACTTTTTGCCATGATGGGCAGGTATTTTGGTATAGGGCTGATTCATCTCCCGTGCTACGGCATTTTTGCTCTACTAATTAGGCTGAAACACTTTTGGTTGTCAAGATCATTCCCAGAGGCTTATCGATGTCTGAAATGAGAGATCTTAGTCAAACCATTTCTTTTGAGAGAGATAAATAAATCAAGCCTTTTCCATATTTAATGGATTGCTGATGATGGCTGTAAAGTTTGTAATTCTTAGGGGCAGGTGTAGTACTGATACTCGCATCAGTATTATTGATTCAATTCATGCAAGAACATTGATGAATGAAGCATGTTCAAAATCTTCCTTCGCAGCTGTATTCGTTTCGTTTCTTATTCTCTTTGGGGTAAATATGTACCTGAGAATTATTTCAGAGATTATTGTTTGTTTCAACCGCTCTATGACTAAATATGAGGTAATGATGTTGGTAATCAAATCTTAACCATAAACTATTCTTCGAAACGTACCCAAGATTTTCAAAATCACAAAAGCGCTTGGACAAGAAAAGAAAGCAAACATCTGTTTGTTAACTAGTTAGTTTTCCAGGAATGAAGTTTTTTTTTTTGCAATTGTCGTAATCATCAGATACAAAAGTATATCAATCACAAACCACTGGAATTACGCCAGGCAATGCCCATTTATAACTCTCATTGTTTAAGCAAAATCCACTGACAGAACCCTAACAGGTAAGAGAATGCACTTGGCCATTTTTTTTCTTTTTTTGTTTCCTCCACTTGCCTTGGATTTCTCAGCTTCCTTTGCCGTCTGCAACAATCATGAGGCTATACTCAAGCCAGCTTTAATGCAAAAAGTTCATAGATATCATGAATTGGAACTACCGCCTAGGGCTTCACCTGCTCCCTGATAAGCTGTTCCACCTGAGATATTTCGCCAGTCAAACCAGAAGCTTCAGCCACAGAAACTTTGTTATGGCACTGAGAGAATGAGAACGCCTGTCCTGCTATCCCAAGAGTAAAGTCATTTGTCACATCAGCCTCTGATACTGCACTTCTGGATGCTCGCAACTTATCGCTGTAAAATGATTACAGAAAATGAATAAAAACAATAAATCAGAGATTCAGGATGCCAAATTTATTCAAATGCTTCAGTGATCACATTTTTCAGCATATATGACATAATAACAAATAGCATAAAGTTACTCAACATGCCACAAATACATATTTCATTTAATGATCAATTATATATGCATGTCAATTCGAGGGACAAAATATTTTATGCAAATATGCAAATATACATACTAATTAATTTAGATCCCACCAAACACTTGAAAGGAAATTGGTAAAAAAGTAATTAACCACAAATATCAAACACCCAGAAAGAGATATACTTGGAAGACATACATTTCCTTCTCCATTTGCTTCCGAATGAACTCCTTGGTATGGGCCGTCACTTTGTCTGTCTTGTTACAACAGATGAGAACAGGAATTTTCTTTTTGACAACAGTTGAGTTTGTTAAAATATCATACAGGTACCTGTTGCACAAAAACCATCAAAAAAATAGATTCTTTGCGGACAGCATGTTGTACTGTAAAAGTGTATATTGAATGTGTAACATCCTAAAGCTGCATTATAAGGCCTTGTAATTACTCAGAAGCTGCAGAACAGTTTGGTAGGAATTCCAAGGCATCCACAACGAATACTATGCCAGCTGCTTGAGGCAAAAACTCATCTAGTTTGGGTCGGAGACGAGAATGACCAGGAACATCAACAAGGTGCACAGGCTTTATTTTCCCCTTCTGTCAAGGATACAAAAATTGCCGCTCAATTCTTGTTAGAGAAGATGAAGCATAATTTGAGAATAACCAAATTCACACACGATGAACTTTTTAATGCCCTTGTTTCTGTATATATAAAAGTAGACCAATTAAGATACATCACCTTAGTGCTTTCAGAATGTAGCACAAAAGTGTCCTCATTTGGTTCCATTGATGTAACAGTACCCTGATGGGACGAACCATCCCGAAGCTGACACAAAAATACATGTCATGACAGTTAGATTAACATCCGTAAAACATACCAGGTGGCAGTCACAAATGGGCAACCATATCAATTTTATAATTGTGAAATAGAAAATAATCATTGCACTGGCAGATAAGCAGTTTTATTACAAACTAGAAAGAAGTTGATAATAAGAATCATGGAGAAGACAACAGATCTAGTAATCTATACCATACACTCAGATCAATATTCTAAATATTCTGCCCTGAGGGTTGAAAATTTTCCAGTCAATTAACAAAATCTTAATTCATATGCATATAAGGATCTAAGCTGCATACATGCTTAGAACCTAAACCTTGGGACACCTAACCTCTCATATGAAAAGAATGCTGCAAAGCCACTTAACAGAAGGGCCATGTTGTGGAATTCAGTCAAATCCAAAGTTTCCTAAATCAAGCCTCAGTAACTCTATTCAAGATTCAACAGCCAACTAAACATCTATGTCTCACACATGGACCAGAAAATTCAATACCACATCACCGGCTTAATCGACAAAGATTAAATTTCCCACAGCAATCAACGCCGGAAAACAAATACTTTTTCAGATAAGAAATATTAGAGAAAAATGCAAAGAGATAAAAACAGTTAAATTTGGCCCTTGGCACTCATATACATCAATTGCATCTTTCTTTTCAGTTCCTTTTGAATTTCACTGTACATGTGTATTTACTGTAGGTATTTTCCCGTTCTTACTTTATCGAAAATAGTATTGCCTAGTTTAAGGCAATATCTGGCAGCGGAGGTCAAATAACTAGTAACAAGAGACCTCCGACAGAAAAACAACAAGAATGCCTACCTTTGTTTGCTTACCTTAAAAGACTAAAAGATCAAGATAAGAAAATTCTGATAAAAAGAATGTAAGTTAGCTTTCTTAAACACTGCCAAACCTCACTACGGAGCTCATTCATGTAAAAACACAAGCGATAAGGAATAATTCAAACAGCAAAACCTAGCTCCATTATCAGATTTTCCACAAGTAGCTGAAAGGGAAAAAATAAAAAATAAAAAATCAACTGCACTTACTTGATAGAACAGAACAGTTTTCCCACTCCCGCTTAAGCCAGCAAGTACAATGGTAGTAGATTTCTTGCGTCTGAACACTTGAACTGCAAGGTAAAACAAGCCATTGAGCACATTAACATCCAAGATATTCCAGACTATCCATTTTATTTCTCATCTTTTAAACAATAGTAAAAAACCATTGTACAAACAGGTGACCCCAAAGGAGGAAAAAAAAAAGTTTATGCAATGATTGCACAAAAATAAAATAAAAGATGGCTTTGGAAAATTCGTTGCTTAATCGGAGAATGCAACAAAAGAATCATAATTGATCCAAGGTGAGCGCAGTTTGAGAATTCAAATGAAATTATAAATCCCTAAAGATCAGTGGAGGCATAATTTTGAAAAACCGAAGCGACTACGAAGAATAAAAGTGAGTAATGGCACTCACGTAGTAAGAGAAGAGCGGTCGTTAGGAGCAAAACGGCGCAAGCGATGTAGAGTTGAGTTGGGGGAATTTGGTTGATAAATTCAATTCCACGATTCAACCACTCCTGTAATTCCTTCTTCCACTGCTCCATCCCTTCTGGTAACTTCCACATTACGAACGATATTATACGCAACGCGTCGCAGATTCAAAGTCCTACGCACTTGCTTGTCTGTCTGAACCAACTGAAGACAAACGGGGCTTAATTTGAATCGATAACCCAAACGGAAATTAACTCTCTGAACTGTTCAAAAGTAACCTAAATAGGACATATATTAAGAGACCATAAAACCCTCTCAAGGTAAACAAACACGCCCACACAGCAATAACTCGCAGCGAACGCGAGAAAAAGCGACCGCTATGAGACATATCCTTAAGCGTGGCCCATTAGCTCAGGACGCAGATCCTCCTGGGCTTTTAATACTGCCTTCCCCCGATGGCGAACTTAATAATGCCCTCACTTAGGTGGCTCCGGTTATGAAGGAACTCTGGCAGTCCATATAATAAACGGAATCCACCCGCACGTCTGTTGATTGGGGCGGGAGGGTATATGTATTTTTTTTCTAAATATTAGTGAGACTAGTTATATTTTTTTTTACATATAAAAATAATACACACCTATTAGTTGGTATATATTTTAAATTTAAATTCTTAATAGATCCTATATTGTTAATATATATAGATTTTAACTCATTAAAAAACGTTATGCAAATTTAGTCCATTCTAAACTCTTTTGGTGATCAGACCTCTTTTCTTAATTTAAAAAATACTCTTGCTCTTAGGCTCTCAAATTGAGAGGGAGAAATTATACCATGTTCAAACACATTCACCTCCTTTTTCTTCAAATTTGAATATTCGTTCATTATTATTATTAGGTCCTCCTTCATCGATGAAAGCTTCAATCTTATACTCTTTAATTGGATTGGTAATCTTGTAGTGAACTACTATCTCCTCTTAACTATGAGTAGTCTCATATATTCTTTTTTTATTTTTTGGATTGAGCTAAAATAAATCAACATCTCATTTATCTCACATAAAATGCATCGTCGTCTCATTTATTTCACAAATAACAGTACACTTGCGAACGTGAGGTATAAAGTTTGTTTTCTATTTCGTTGATGAAACATTACTATTTTAAATTATATTATCGTGATCAATTATTGACCAAGAAAAATACAAATAAGCATGGGCCAAACTTCTTGAGAAAAGATATTGTATGTGCCGAACTTTAAATCTTTTCGTTTCAGTGGAGATGTGCCAACAACATTTTGATTCGCATTGTGTGTTGTTGCAGGTATGCGTTGTGCAGCAGCTCTCTCAAAACAAATAGATACCAATATTGGAAAATCCGCTACTTTAGTCGTGATTTATCTACCTTTTACTGGGCGTCAACATTCAGAAATCGTCTGCATTAAATTAAACGAATATAATCCTTCTAAGTCTCACTTTGTCAGCAATACAATAAAACCAATAGGGAGAATCACACTTTCATCCCTTGCTGAATTTGTTTTTGTCACTTGGATCAATAATGATAAATTTCATCCGTAATACTAAACTGCTAGCCGAAAAAAAACACATTATTAAACACCTCTACAAATTAAAATTAGTTAATATATTTGTTAAAACATAAAATGTATATTTTAACAATATATTTTTGTTTTAACATAATGGCTGAAATGTATTAAAAATTCAGTAAGTTTCTATGCTTTACAAATAATTTATGTGGGCTACCAAAATATCATTCCCCGAGCTAAAATAAATAATAAAAATAACAAGCCAGTTGAAGAAACAAATATGTTGCTAAAATCATTTTTGTTAATTACTCTGGTTGATTATCGCAATTATTTTATTGTCATGTGCATGGAAATAACCTATTTTATTGTTATTTGTTGATATATTATTTTTACAACCTAATAAATGAATGGTATATGAAATACATGACGGCTGAAATACATAATGATTCCACAATTTATTAAAATATCATCGACCCCTTCTCATTTAAAGAAATCTCAATTACGCAACATTTGGAAGAAGAGAGTATTACTTGAACAAAACAAATAGCATAATAATAGAAAGGGGGCAAATCTTCATGCAAATTATTCTTAGTTCTCAATCTTTAATGCTAAAACCCAATTATCTAAGTCAACCCCATAAATAAAGGGTATGTTTGGCGTTTTATCTGAGTCTACATTGAAATTTCTGTTAATAGTATTATTTGAATAAGACCCTTAAAACAACGATGCTGATAGTGACACTAGCTCTGATTTGTGATACCGAATTTGAATCGAAATTTTGAACAATTAGAATAGTCTCATGTTGCCAAAATTTTGTGGCGATGGTTGTTCTTCACCATGACGTATAGAAGCGTTAGGCGTCACAAATACGTAAAGTCGTTTAATGAGCATGTACTTACATGGGGTGAAATGTAATAATATAGTCCGATGTATATGCAGTGTAAATATAGTATATAACTTTTAATAAGGTTATAAATCGTATGTCTGAGTATTACGAGGTGTATGTGGTTGAAAAAAAAAAAAGAATAGTCTCATGTCAATTGATCTATGTGTTTGTCAGTTTTATATAAACCCAATTGCACTATATTTGGTTAGCACAAGGATCTGCATTATTTTATGAGCAATGTTAAAGAGAGAGAAGAACGAGAGAAAGACGAGAGAAAATAAGAGTATTTTACTTTCTCTCTCTACCCAGCTCACTTTCTCTCTCTTTCTTTTTAATACACTTTCTCTTGTTCTTCTCTCTCTTTAGCATTTTTCTTATTTTATAGGCACTAAAATGAGATCCACACTTGCTTGGGTCTCACCTTATTTGTATGGAAAATGCAGAACTCTATTTGTATTTTTTAAAATTTTAAATTATTGATTTAATGTACTTTAATAGCTTTAATTAAATAACTTTATAGTCACCTTTAATATGTACTACCGACTATCATTACTTTAGTTAAAAAAAATTTGACACCTGTTGACATCAGATTTAATATTGTTAAAAATCTTTTTCTTGCGTTCTACATAATAATACTAACTAATATCATTGGCAACAAATCTTCTATTTGCTATCGACCTATAATTAAAATTTTAAAGTTCAAAGCTTTAAATATATATATACCGCGAAGAGAGGTCCGTTACCGACAAAAACTTGTGCTTTCCGTACACAAAAATTAAATAATTAAATAACAAGCTCTTCCACAATAATTATAAAAATAATATAATTTTATTATCTTATATTTTTATAATTGTTAGATTTTGATCAATTGATTATAGTAGAGTTCTAGATAACAAGCTCCCTAAAAACAAATAAAAGCACCCGGCACAGTCCACAGATGACGGAAGACAGGCCGTATCCATAGTACAAGGCCAGATGCCTCTCTTTGTAATCTGCTTGGAATAAAAGCAACGAGTCTCAAACCACCACAACCAATTTGTTACCGAACAAGTTCCCACATTTGGACGGTAGCGTTTTAAAAACCCTCGACTCCACATCAGTCAAAAAGTAGAAAAAATCAACGGTGATCCATACAGATTGCAACTGTACATAAATTGTTGTTTATCCGGCGTTACACTTGATCAGATTCACAATATACATGATATTTTATAAACAGGTAGATGGGTGCCCGTACAGCACGTGTCGTTCAGCGATAGCTAGTTCGCTAATTCGTTCCCGCTAAAGTGCACTAACTACCACCCACATCCGACTCATTTTTCGGATTTCTTTTAAAAATTTATTAAAAATTTTTAAAAAAAGGTTCTTGTTGATATAAATACTCGAACAAGTTCGCTTCTGACACCAAAACAACATTGAAGTTTCAAGCGTTGTGTTCTCCGCTTCCTACCTGCTCAGAAAAAGATATCTGTTGCGCTGTCGTTTTTGCATATTTTCGAAAGGTATTTTCGTTTGGTTAATTTGAGATTTGATTTGCTCTGAAATTGATTTGAATGTGATCTTGCAATGCGGATCTGTCAGACTTGTCGTTTTGGTGAAAGTCAGGTCTGAGAAATGGCACGCAAGAAGATCAGAGAGTATGATTCGAAAAGATTGTTGAAGGAGCACTTCCAGAGGCTCTCTGGTCGCGAGTTGCCTATCAAATCCGCACAAGTGAGTGCAGTTTAATGGCTTTTCGACCTTCGGATTTTTTTGATTATTTTGAGCTTCTGTTGTGTACTCATTGTAATGTGTTACTTGTAAGTTTCGAATTTTGTTGAGTTCTCAAAATTTTTGAGGATATTGTGTCTATATCCATGGTTTAGATTTTAACTTTAGCTGTTACTTTATTTGCCTGCATGATTCAGTTTCACGTAGAGATTTATAAAAATCTGTTATACGAAGCTAGATCCATTTGGATTAGAAGCATCTTTACATATTGGTCTTTTATGATTTAGGTCTATTTAAAAGAACTAGTAAAATCTTGGATTAGTGATTTCTGTCATTGTAGTTGTGATTATTTTGTTTTATATATTGAGTTTCTATGGTGTGTTTTTGTCCTTTAGGTTACAGAGTCAACAAATTTCGATGAGCTGGCACAAAAAGAACCCTGGCTTACATCATGTAAACTAGTTGTGAAACCCGACATGTTGTTTGGAAAGCGTGGGAAGAGTGGTTTGGTTGCTTTAAATCTGGATTTAGCTCAAGCTGCTACTTTTGTGAAAGAGCACCTTGGGAAAGAGGTATACTTCCGCCGGAATCATATTTTCATAATGTTTTTCCATTTCAGCTAAGACTTTTCATTTGTTTTGTTAGCTGTTCATGGCATTAAAGCATTGAGCTTACACTTTACTATCTTGTTTTGCAGGTGGAGATGAGTGGCTGTAAAGGACCCATAACAACATTCATCATTGAACCTTTCATCCCACACAATGAGGAGTTTTACCTTAATATTGTCTCAGAGAGACTTGGATGCAGCGTAAGCTTTTCAGAATGCGGAGGAATTGAAATTGAGGAGAACTGGGATAAGGTATTTAGGAATGTTACTTTTTTTTTTTTTCTCAGTCAGCTATATTATTTTTTTTTTCTCAGTCAGCTATATTATATTTTGTCTTTCCTCTTCTGCATTAATTACCTGCAGAATCATAATATTAGAACGGCGTTATCTTTTGTCCAGGTTAAGACTATCTTTGTCCCAACAGGTGCATGCCTTGCTTCTGAAACCTCTGCTCCGCTTGTTGCTACCCTTGCCTTGGAGGTAATTGATCTAGCTGGTTATTTCTGCTCCTTGCTTATCCTTTCCTGAACTTTAAGTCCTCAATGCTGCCTTATTCCCACGCTCTTCCCCCAAATAGCATTAGACAAACAATTACGTATAATGAGTTTTCTTAGATATTTAGCCAAAACGGAAGCAAGTATTAAAGGAGTAAGTATTATATGGGATACCCATTATGATTTCAAAAATATTATTTTTCCAAAAGAAGATCCCGTTTGTGTATAAGTCCCTTTGATCAAAAGGGCTTTCCTATTTCTCTCCGATATTTATAAACCCAAAATAAAAAGAAAATCAGTTTCTGATTTAGCGTAGTGCACCATCAATGTAATATATCAGACATACTTTTCAATCACTTAACTCATTACCACCGAAAGCTTGTTTACTCTTTGTCGACACCCAATGATTTTAGGATATATTTTGAAATAAGTAACATGAATTATGCTTGTGTAACCAGATCAGAGGAGAAATTCAGGAGTTCATTAAATCAGTTTTCACTCTTTTTCAAGGTACTTTATAGATGTTTGACAAGTTCACATATTCAGAATCTGCAATGATAAATATATTCATTGCTAGAATTGGCCATTAACTTCCCAAGTTTGTATTTGCTAGATCTTGACTTCACTTTCCTTGAGATGAATCCTTTTACATTGGTTGATAGAAAGCCTTATCCATTGGATATGAGAGGAGAGCTGGATGACACTGCTGCTTTCAAGAACTTCAAAAAGTATATTCTTTTCCATGAGTATTTCCCACATAAAATGCTTGGTACTAAATAGTGTATTTAACATGCACCTTGTTGCATTTGGTATCCTCTAATGACACCTTGCTTTTGGCAGGTGGGGCAATATTGAATTTCCCTTGCCATTTGGGAGAGCAATGAGTGCTACAGAAAGCTTTATACATGATCTAGATGAAAGGGTACCACAGCTTGATATATGCCTGACCTCTACATGAAATCTGCTCTCTCTTTTGATCACCTTGTTTCAAGGAAAATTTTGAGTCATATATTAAGTTTTCTCTTTTCTTTCTGATAAATTAACATTTTTAACGTATCCAAGTCAACCTGAATCCATAATTGAGTGTTGAGAATTTTGTTAACTGTATAGATTTCGTCCAAATATCTGCTTGTCTGTGGTTCTAGTTTCTATTGTCTGAATTTTCATCATTGAATAATCCTTGCTGATTTGCTTGTGTGTTCCTTTATAACAACTCTATAAACTGCAATATTTTTTTTTCCGTTTAATAGCTTCATCCTGCGAACCTTACATGAAGTTTATAACCTTTTCTATATTTTGCTTGCAGACAAGTGCATCTTTGAAATTCACAGTTTTGAACCCAAAAGGACGAATCTGGACTATGGTAGCTGGAGGAGGTGCAAGTGTCATCTATGCTGATACGGTATGGGTTCTCATTCTACTCGGGAGAGGATTAAAGTTTCTGTTAACAATGAATGTTTTCTCATCCCAATAGTTTTTAATTTGTTAATGAATGATTATTGCCGAATCAGGTTGGAGATCTTGGCTATGCCTCAGAGCTCGGTAACTATGCAGAATACAGTGGAGCACCCAACGAGGAGGAGGTCTTGCACTATGCCAGAGTTGTAATTGATGTATGGACATCTCCTCTTGGTTTTAGTCTTGTAGTGATATATAGTACTCTACAGGTGGCACTTCATTTTATAACTTGTGACTGACTAATGCTAACTCTTGCGTACTTAGTGAATGCTTAAATAGGAAGGAAATAAAAGGCTGCCAAATGTTAAATGAACATTTGGAACATATTTTAAGATGTTTAATCAGACCCCTTCTTTGCTGTGCAACTAAGCACATGATTGTTGTGCAGTGTGCAACTGCAGATCCCGATGGTCGTAAGAGAGCCCTTGTGATTGGAGGAGGAATAGCTAACTTCACCGATGTTGCAGCTACATTCAATGGCATAATCCGAGCCCTGAAGGAGAAGGTAGATTGTTGGGCTTAATTTCTTCATTGCTTTCATTTTTTGACATGGAAAATTCACGATGGAATTTTTATTGCTCAGGAGTCAAAGCTTAAAGCAGCAAGAATGCACCTATATGTCAGGAGAGGAGGTCCTAATTACCAGAGGGGCCTTGCAAAAATGCGAGCACTTGCAGAGGAAATTGGCCTTCCCATTGAGGTATGTTTGACCTAAAATTTTCAGAGCATATTCTCTCTACCTCTGATTGAAAAATGAAAATAACCTCTCTTCTTATAGGTTTATGGGCCCGAAGCAACAATGACTGGCATATGCAAACAGGCTATTGAGTGCATTAGTGCTGCTGCATGAGCTATCAACTCCTTTCTTCAATGCTTCACACTCACTCCATTGTCGTTGCAAATTTCTAGTATCCATCATCATTACTTTATACCAATTTCGCTGTACCAGATACCTCAGGATGTAATGTTAGTTCAAAATATGATTAATGGGGATGAAAAACTGATCTCTGTCTGTAGTGTCACCATAATAAAAGATTAAGTAGCCTTCTAGCTCATCTTGGTCTTCATGCTTCGATGAATGTGTGGTCTGTTTGCTTGTTTACATACCTGTAACTTACAAGCAAATCACAGGTGGCTCATGCCACGTGGCTGTTTGGCAGCAAATGCGCAACCTTTATGATAAAACACGTACATTGCTTTTTTTTAAAAAAAATCTGTTATACAGAGGGTTGTTACTGATGTTTCATCAGATATTACAATTAATATTTACAATTAGATTATACAATTGGAACTTGTTACCGATATTTTATAAGATATTATAATTGATATTTACAATCAGATTATGGTGTGTATATCGATTTTCTGAAGGAGTGTCTACTGTTCAAATTTTGTGGAGGTTCGATCTCTTATTTTCTCTATTATAAGTGTAAGAGCTTTCTCACTAAACCAAAAACTCAATGATAAATGCGTATATTACTTAATCACAAATGAGAATTTATTTTGTTGGTATGACAATTCGGTTTATTTATGAATCACGCGGAGGTCCTATTCCATAATCGACATTACTATCCACTGCAACTTTTATAATTTATCACTTGTAATCAACTGTGAACGACATGTGCTCGCCTTTCTTATATGATCTGAACTTTCCTTCATCTCATGTTGGCATTGAGGCCCATTATTATGTACCTTCTTCATTTACCCTTTTTTTTCCCCTCCCCTTTTTTCCACTTTGTTTAGAAGATGATGAAAAAAAATTTCTGTAAAAGGTTTATGGGAGGCAACAACAGCTGCGACTGGCGTCATCCCACTTTGAACGAGTATCATTGCAATGGTAGAAACAAAGGGCTAGGCACTTGGGTAAAGTTAAAGAGTTTACAGGATCTTAACTCAGAAAATTTGAGCAAAATATTATCGTGCTAGCCTATCTAGCGAAGTGTGTAACAACTTTTAGAACTAGCAAAAGACGAATCAGAATATTTTTGATTGATTGTTTTATTGAGGGTCTTGTGAATATAATTCGTATAGATGGAAAAATGTATGAAAACCCAGCTCTTCATCTCCTATCTTTGGACTTGCTCGACTTGTGGAAAATTTTTAAATTTAAAATAAGGAAATTCAGTCCAAAGCAATCGAACTCCATCAACATTTCAAATTTTGATTCCAAGTGGAGTCAAATAGCGCAAGAAGTCATTATATTTTTTCTTTTTGTCTTTTTTTCCCATAAATTAGGGGAACCTATCAGAGTTATAGATATTTTTGCAGCGCCACAAATCAATTTCAAAATCCAACCGAGAAATGGACTCTTCTCTACCTTTCTGTCTCTTTGTTTATTCTCAATTATCAATCGCAATAATATTTGGCCATTAGCCCTGAGAAATGAGAATGACCGGGACTAATAATCTCTTATTCAGTCCCCCCCCACCCTACTGGTGGAAAAAAACCATAACCAAGTTTTAAAAAAATAACACTGAGCCTTTGGCCTAGTGGTTGGGCTGTTACCCTCACAATTCAAGCCCCCACAAAAGTATTGTGGGAACTAAATATTTATAAACTCTTCTCCTTTGTTAAATGTGAGTGGAGCAGTAACATCTTTCCTTTATAACTGTGAGTGTTAAAAAAATACCACCTGGCAGTGGTTGGTATTCTTGCCAATTCAAACATGAAAGTATTGTGCTAAATATTATAAATTATTCTCGCTGTAAAATCTAGTGGGCGAGACATCTTTCGCTATGATGATTATTAAATACGAGCATGTCTTAATTTAATATAATAATGTAAGTTTCAGTTATCTATTCATAATTTAATATAATAATGTAAGTATCAGTTATGTATATCTGATTGTAAATATTAGTGTAATGTCTGTTATAGTAACAATTGTAAATATTTGCGCAATGGAGTAATTTGGTGCATAACTAGTATTAAAAAGAAAAGTGTTAAAAAAATATAACTTCTTGCATCACTTAACACATCGTGTTTTCATAATCATAACTTATTTTGAGTAATTTTTCCCATATATGACTAAGAGAAACCGGGATTTTGGATTCATATAAACTCATAAAATAAATACTGGCAAGAGCATTAGAGTGTCTTTGTAAGTAGATGCTCCCGTCTGATTTGTTTGATCTTTTCAAGCCTTCATAGACGAACCGTACACTCGTTGTGTGGAAAATGACATCAAATGCCATCTTCATCCTTTCATTTTCTCCAATGAGATATGTGCATATCCATCTTTTATTTATGAGACGGCTCTCAACCTCATCTTCATCTCAGCGTATATGCGGCAGAAATGAGTTGTACTGATAACTTCACATTAAATGTCCATGCACGCAGCATGCATATGCTCTAATTAAATATCTCAAGCTCTTAAAGTCGACGATAGCAATGTCACAATTCTGAAGTAATAATATTCCAGCGGATTCTATCCAAGCAACATGATGTTCGTCAACTAATTGGATAACGAAAATCTTCAAATCCATTCGGCTTTTCAAAATTTTGATCCGAAAATTCTCTCGTGTTCACTCTTCCCAAGACGACTGCCGAGAAAACAGAATCCAAACATAAAGTAAAGTTGGTTAGGGGGCGGCCGGCAGCCTGTTAATTATCTAAAGTCCACCAAACCGTAATTATTAATTTATTATGGGCATCACTGTCTGCGTCCAAAATTGATTTAATTTCAATTCCAAGTCTTGTGGCAAGAATACAAAGCGGATAAGGAGGACATTAAAATGCCATCACCAACCCACGTGGGTCCGTCCCCTGAAACTTGTTGCTTAAAATTGTTCGAATTAATTGACATGCCCCAGTTTCCAAATTAAGCCTCATCTCAAACACAAAATTAAACAGCGGTCCAAAATTCGCCCAGTTGGACTACCCGCTGAAAGCGACACTCATAACAAAAAATTGCCCTGAAACTCTACATATGCACCATAAAACTGCGATTACAAATATTTCCCTGAACTCATTTTTATTTATCATCTGTAATTTTTCGCGTAAACATCAATTTTTGTTGGATTAATGCAAAAATAGATTTTTTTATATATAATTCACCTCAAGTATTATAAGAGGGACCGTCGTATAGTGATAGTACTTAAAATAAAATAGATAAATCAAAATTTAGTAGAATATGTTTCACGCGTTTGCTCTTAATAAATAATTCAGATTTTTTTTTTTTTTTGATAAGAAATTCAGAGTTATTTTGAAATAAGGTTTGGGATTCCTTTTACAAAGTTAACGTGAGTTTGAAGTGACGTTGTTCACTTTGCATGAATATATGATGCGTTTTTGCTTAATGTTGTTATTATTTGACTCAGGTGGAATTCTACTACTTCAATAATTTGATGACACAATAAAATTAAGGCCGGAACATAATTTAAAGAGAGGGGTCCAGGCCTATGTTATAAATGAAGTTTGTTATCTTTTTTTTCTTTTTTTTTTTATTTGTCTTTTACAAATTGACCGTTTCATCTAACCCAAGAATAGCATACTACTATAATGACTTAGATGTTTGACTTATTGGATTACTAGCATTCGAAAAGTTTCTGTTGTTTACATAAATTTAGAATAGCAAAAAGTTTTGAACTTTTGGTATATAAGTCCAAAATATTTTAAATTATTTACACTATTGAATTGGTTGGACAATTAAAATTACTTGTCCTTACATTTATACTCTGTTTGGAATTATTTTTTTAGAGGCTCAAAAATAATTTTAAAAAATAAAAAATTAATTTTGCTGTTTGGTAAAGCTATTTAGAAATCACTATTAATAAAATCATCTCATCCTATAACAAATTTTGAAAAGCAAAAAAGTAGTAGTTTTTAAAATCTAATTTTAAGAATCATTTTTATATTCAATGCAATTCCATATATATTCTCGTCCACATTATGAAAATTTAAAATTATCCTTAATATTCAAAAAATAAAATTATTAAATCTAAAGAGATTTTAATATTGTCAATTACATTGAGATAATCAAATAAAAAACAAATTAATAGTATTAGTAATCAATTATTATAAATACATAATAAAAAATAATTTTATATACAAGTTTATAAATATATAAATAAATTTTATTCAATATCATGTCTACTTTAGTTATTTATATTATTACAACAGTTTAACAATAAGATTTACCAAACACGTACAACTAGTTTTAAAACTCACCGTGCTTTTAGAAATAAATTTTACAAAGTATTTAATTGATTATCTTCACAGTTGATTATTTCTATTGGACATCTGATAGTAATTATTTTAAAATATGCAGCATTACCAAGTTAACCCTTAATAATATAGTCAAATTAATATTTTTCTTATTAACTAATACATAGTAAAACTATATTTATTATTCACTAACTATAATTGATGATAACTGTAAATACGATTTTTTTTCAATTATTTAGCTTAATGGCAATCCAATCACCTCTTCATCCATATGAGCAGGGTTTGAACCGCAACGCCTATTATTTATAGTACAAGAGATTTTACCATGTCAAATGTATAAAATTTACATAATTTTGAAAAAGAATTTAATTTTATGTTCTATGTACTTAATGTTTTATTATCTTTACGTAACACAACTTTTTATTAACACAGAATCAATTATTTTGGTCATATAATAAAAAATATATTAATTCATCAACAATAATAAAGTATTAGTTTATGAGTCTACAAAATCATTTTTGTTTGTTTGAGCAAGGGTTTTTATATTTTTTGTAGAGATTTTGTTCCTAAAATGAAAGAATAATTTAAATTAATCGCAAACTAAATAGATTGATATTTGTTACTCCACCCCAACATTTTAAAAAGCCATTACCACACATCCACACAGTTAATATATTTCATTAACTTAGCCGAGACAAGGTTAAAAAAAAAAATTCTAAATAGCTACCCTATTTCAAAATAATTAAAAGTATTTCTTTATTAAGAATCAATTTGAAATAAATATAATATATTCTTTCTCCTCACTCACTAGCACCACGCATGGACAACAATAGAGGTGTGAATTGGGGTTGGCTGCTCATGTCATATTTGTATGTGTTGCATTGGAGCTAAACTAAATCTAATTTATTTATTAATCGTGTCGCTCATCAAACAAAATTTTAATTTCGATCGTAGAAAATATTTTTTTAATATGTTTTTATTACACTTTCTATAAATTTTGTAGATATCTTCTTAAATCCTAATTGATTTGTTTCAAACATAAATAAATGATTTTAAAAATATGAAAACGCCACACATATCCATTGACTAAAATATAAGCCAATCAATAAAATTGATTGAATAACTTATCATGTCACAAATTTGTCATTATGTTAAAAATTCTAAACACAAACCCTACACGGTTATTAACTAGGTTGATAAGTAATTGTGTCTAATTTGACTATTGAAATATATTTATTTGTATTGTGTTCATGTCAAATGAATGAATTGTGTCAAATTTTATCAACATTAGACAACAGCACTAGGCCACTGCCCTTTTTTTAAAGTTTTTTTTAGAGAGTGAATTTTTGTTTTCAATTAGGAAAATGTTTGGTGTAGAGAAATACGAGAGAAAGACGAGAGAAACAATGAAGAAAATGGTAGAGAGAGAGAGCAAAATTCTCTCGTGCTTATCTCGTGTTTCTCTCTCTCTAGTACTACTCAATTGATAAGTTCGGAATGTTACGTTCATGTCGACGTCTAGTAAGGTGCTTGAGAATCAAATTGCAGTTTCTGGAAGCATCACCGCAATTGAAAATTTGTGGAAGCATCACCGCAATTGACAATTTCAGTCATAATAAAAATAAAAATATGTAAGTGTGAAAGAAAATCTATTAAGTGTAATATTAGGTAAGTATTAACTTAAAGTCATTATATGATGAGTAATATATTCACACGATATACATAACCAACGACAAACAACATAACATTACGGTGAAGGTAAGCAGATATTAGATTTTCCTCCTCCAACTTATGGTAAGAAAAGTCAATCTTATTTAAATAAATGAATCGGGTACCCACTTTGGTAATCGTGTAATTAAGAAATTTTATAATATATTATAATTACTATATCAGTCATATAATAAATAAATAATATTATGACTTATGCGTCTATTTTAAAAGATTATTTAGTGGTTATAATAAATTCAATTATACGATGGGTGCATGTCATGTGTGCGTGAATTAATTGAAAAAATTTTAGAATATATCAGAATTAACATATCGATCCTACAATAAGTAAATAATATTATGATATGTGTATATTTATTTTAAAAACCTATTATGCACTTGAATATATTAAATTCGAAGTGCACATGCCATGCACAATGAATTGGTTCCAGTAGAGTGATTATAAAATTTCTCAATTAATTGTACTACGTCGTCAAATTTTTTCACGCCACTCTCCCTAGCCCATATAAAGTCAAAGAAGAAGAGGATTCGCTGAAACGAAGAATACAATCGAAAATGGATAAGCAAGAAGCAGCTCCAGAAGGTGAAAGTAGCAGCAACACTAATAATATTATTGTCCATGGAGACATCTTAGAGGCCATACTGTCGCAGGTGCCACTGATCGACCTCGCCTCTGCTTGTCGCGTGTCTAGATCGTGGAACCGCGCCGTCTTCTCTTCTCTCCGTCACGTCAACAAAATCAAGCCTTGGCTGCTGCTGCATACGCAGTCGCAGAGAACTACGGCCCCCTACCTCACAACCGCGCACGCTTACGATGCCCGCTCCCACGTGTGGATCGAAATCAAGAACAATCAACCCTCGTCCTTGGACTTCCTCCTCCGCTCCTCCCATTCCACGCTTCTCTACACCCTCTCACCTTCCAAGTTCTCCTTCTCCTTTGACCCCCTCCATCTCGCCTGGCACCACGCGGACGCCCCTCGCGTGTGGAGGACCGACCCCGTCATCGCCTTGGTCGGAGACAAAGTCGTCGTCGTCGGCGGCGCCTGCGACTTCGAAGACGACCCGCTGGCCGTGGAGATGTACAGCCTCGACACTCGCACGTGGGAAATCTGCCAAAGCATGCCGGCCGTTCTCAAAGACTCAGCTGCCTCAACTTGGCTGTCGGTTGCGGTAAATTCTCGTCAACTTTACGTGACTGAGAAGTACTCGGGCGTTACGGTCTCATTCGACCCCAGTACAAAGGGCTGGTCGGGACCGTTCCATTTACGTCAATTTGATCACGAGAAGAAGGTATTTTATTCCGTGATCACGTTTGCAAACGACCGTTTGATTGCGGTGGGGCTCACTGGCGACGCTGAGGACGTCAAGAGTTTAAAGATATGGCAGGTAAATATAAAAGGAGAGTCGCTGGAAGAGTTGAAGGAGATAGGTGAGATGCCAGAAGCGCTTTTGGAGAAGCTGAAAGGGAATAAAGAGATCTGCAGTGATAGTGGAAGTGGAAGTGCTTCTCTAACTAGTGTAAGTGTAGCGTCGATGGGAGATTCAGTGTACCTGCATAATCCTTCAAATTCCCAAGATTTGGTGCTTTGCGAGATTGGTGAATGCGGTGATGACGAATGTAAATGGAGTGAAATAAAGAATGTGGTGGTGGATGAGGAGGATGCCAAAATAAAGGGCAGGTTAATTTTGACGTGTTCTAGCGTCGGCATCGGAGATTTGCAGAGGGCTTTGCTGCATGAAAATCCAAGATCTGTATACTTCAAACAAATTCAATGACCTCTTCTGAGTCCCGCACATCTCACTTACAGCATTAGTTTTTTCTTTTTTTTAAACTTTTCCTCTGTTTTAATATTTCAGATTTAATATGTTGAGTGACTGCATACATGCACAAGGCTTTTTTAATAGTCTTTTAGCATTTTTAGTCTAGGATCGCTTGCGTTTATTTTTGTTGATCCAAAGATGTGCCTTTTTATATCTCTAGTATTTGAAATTTGAGGCGGTGATCTAAAATTTCCAAGCATGCACGTTTTCCATTATTTGTGGCACCCGCACGCATCGCTAGTTGTTGTGAAATATTTTGCAATTGGTTTTAAAATAGTTGGGGCGTTTTCATTTTCCTCCTTTTAATTAATTGCTTTGATATATCTCTCAAATTTGCTCCGCAATCCCTCTTCTAAACTCTTTACATTTGCGAAATTCCAAATTTCTATTTTCCATATTCGTGTTTATATATGGATTGTGGTTCCATCAATTGCTCCATTGTTAGTTTCTAAACAGAACTAATGTTAAAATTGACGTAAGAACTTTACCCCATTTTTGTTGCATTGATAATTGCAGCAACAAGAACAAGTCAAACAACTTGTGCCTATACCATAATCTTTTTGGATTTTTTGTTACGGACAATTACCAGAATCCAATAGTGATACTGTTACAGACACAAAGTTGTTTGTGATGATAAATTAAAAAAATTAAAATTAAAATAAAGAAACAAGGATAAAATGAGTTACTTTCGAGGAAATCCAAACCTCAAAAAATATTATTGGCACCTTGAAGGATAAACTCTCATGCATGTGTTTGGTTTGAAGAAAGGAAATGAAAGAATTAAAGAGAAAACGAGAGGAGGTGAGTGGTGATGAGAATAGAATAGTGCAAAAATCAATATATTTTTATTCTTCAAATTGACATTTAATTTGAGGGAGAAAGAAACTACATGTTTTTTACTTGGGCAAGTTTACCATTGGAGTTCTTGTGTCAAATTCTCAATATATATTAGTAAATATAACAAAAATAATCAAACTATAAATTAATTTAATCTAGGAAATAAACTACTAATAAATCATTTATTTTCATATTATACTTTTAATTGTTCCATTATTATTTTATAATCAATTTAATTAAGACTGCACAAACAATTATATTTAGTTCAAATTAGTTTCTAACATATGATTATTGAATACAAATAATGTAATAATCAACGTAAATTTGAAAAAAATACAATAGTTAGTCCATGAATTTTCAATGATTTTTTAATTAAATAACAATATATATTGGCATTTCTAACTTCACATGCTTGTGGATTGGTTCACAATGATGCCATTGGTAATGGTTGTGATCGGGACGTGTGTCTATGGTTAAATTCCAGCAACTGTTCCAGTGACGATCTGGCAATTGCAATGCACTGCATTTTTTTTTAATCAAATAGTTTCACAATATTATTTAATAAAATAAATATAAATTATTTACATTAAATTGTTTTAATTATTAATTACATCTTAATTGTTTTAATTATTAATTACATCTTAATTGTTTTAATTATTAATTACATCTTAAACTTAAATTAATTTTATTAAGAGGATAATATAGGCATTTTTACATTATAATAGGAGAGGAATTTGAAATTCTTACTCATTGACGAGAAGACAATTCCTCAACTTGATGGAAGTTGAACTTCAACTGTTTAAATTTGGTGCAACTGAACAATGAAAAGTCAAAAAAAAAAAATTAAATTTATTTTCTCTATCCCTACCCATCCACCCCCGACCGAAAGTGGGTCTATACCTACCAAAACAATTCTCAAGACTCTTCTTTATAGATGACATTGATAGTTTAAATAAACTAATGTAAGCACGAACACTGGTTATTATTGAGTAAAAAATACAGTTTTAATAACAACCAAAATAAAAACAACTCAAAAATAAGCCTACACTCAATTATATTTTGGATGAGCGTATCACGTCAGTACAAAATTCAATCCCAATTGGAGCATGTTCGAAGCTCCTGCTATTTCAACCCAACCTACAGTTTAAGATTAATGAGGATGTGGCTGTCTTGATGAGGCCATATGCTAGCGGAGATGCTACTTTAATTCAGATTATAGAAGGGTCTTGTTGTGACCTCATCTTTAAACCGGCAATTTGTTGCTCGGCCGAAACTAAAAATCATCATTCAGATTTAGTATATGGATCTCTACACCAGCCCAAAAGCCCAAGTGTAGGCCCATAGTCTTTGGAAAGCCCGAATGTTTTCTTTATCGTCAGGACTGGCAGATTAAGCAGCCCAGTTCCATTGCATAGAATCTTTTTTTTTGGAACTTCTGACTTGTTAAGGGTATCGTAGTTGAAAATTCTTGTAAACATGAATTAAAAGTTTTTTTTGAAAAAAAAAAAAAAAAGAAGGTGGAGATTATAGTTTACAGATATTAGAGTTGGAAGTGTCAAGTGTGGGGCATGAATGACGCTTGTAGAGGGTATAATAAACATTTCAATTCTTCTCCAATAAATCATATGGGCGTTGTGAACAAAAAATTATATAAGACCGAGCGATGAGCGAAGCAATTATGGACGACAAATTGTAGTTCGCCACATGGCTAAATTAGTTACAAGAATCGAATAAAAAAATTAAATATTATAATACGAATAAAGAATGAAATATTGAAATGGAATAATGATCCAAGTTGGTTCAGGGTTGGTGGTCCGCCAAATGAAAAATCGTCACTTGAAAACAAAAAGGGACCACTTAAAAATAGAGCCAATGCCAAAAAATCATGGACCCACATGAAATCATCTCCACAACTTAAAAAAACCCAGAATTTGGAAGGGAAAATAAATAAATAAATAAATAAATAAACAGTTGTTACTTGTGTACTTTCCAGTTTCCACTATTCCATTCCCTTGGCTTCGCTTCATCTAAAAATCAAACACATGCAAAGTCTCTCGTCTGGTCTGGGCCCTGGCCGTCCAAGATGGAACGAACCCGCTTTCAAATCGTCTTAGACTGCTTTTTAAAAAGAAAAAAAAAGGTTATTTCAAAAAAGGGGCATAATCACGCTATGTAGCATCTGATTTTAGATGTTGGTCCAATAAGGATGGGACACATCGTCAAGTTGAGTACATATGCATTATTTTATTGAACATCAATCAGTCTGATCTCCTAGGGGCCGGCGCTGCGTGGCCCCCCTTGACACCTTCTGCGTTTGATCCCCTTTTCTTTTTTTGTTTCTGCATTGCTTGATCAAAGCTCCCGCTTCACAGATTGATGATCTTGCTCTCTACTCTGAATATTTGCCCAGAGACATGGTTTGCAGAAACAGTGTTGACTCACAGAAGTATCGCCTTTTTTTTTTCTGTAAATATTATAATACACATATCATTTTAAAATCAATTAAAAGATTAAAAAAAAAAACACACACAAATTCATTTTATAGATACTCTCTATATGAAAATATTATAATTACTGCCATTGGCTTGGTGCATTGCCATCTCACGGTTGTAATCATGTCAGATAATATATGCAGAGAGCCTCTCATTTGTGAACGCTAAAATATGAATTTAGTGTAGATACAGTTAACATATACACAAATACGAACTCTCATAGACTTAGAAAACAAAAAATAATACATTAAAAAATATATATATATGTATAAATTGTCTTTTAACTACATCAACATAAAATTTGTATTTTATTGTCCGCTCATGTAAGACTCTTATACATACATACATACATACATACATATAATATTTAATTTATTTTTTAGTATGAACTTTCTCACTTTATTAAAATAAGAATGTCATTAATAAATTAAAAAAATATAGTTGTTAACATATTAAAATATAAATTTTTAAAAATATTTTAATGACTTTCTCACTCTAAAACTAGAGAATGACTCTCCCTCCTTTCCTCTCTCTCTCTCTCTTTATATATAAATATATATGTGTAATAATAATATCATTCTCTAGTGTGAATGTTTACATCCTTTAAAATATGGATTCGTTGTATACACCATATGGTGCATATAGTGAATCCTTATTTTTAAAAATGATTTTTTATATATAATTATTATCTAACAAAGAATTCTTTAAATTATTAAAGTAAAAGATAAACTAAAAAAATTAATGAAGCACACACTCTAATACAATATATTTCATCTTATAATATATTGAATATGTATTTTTCTTATTTTTTTAGTTTATCTCTTACTTTAATAGAATAAGAATGTTGTTAAAACACAAAAATATAGATTTCAATATATTAAAAATTCTTATAAAAATATATATATATTAATTATATATATATATATATTAGTGCATTGAAAATTGTGTCTTTTTATTTGTTAGTGATATCCTCACTTTGATAAAGTGATAATGCCTTGAGGGAGAGAGAGAGGACTAGCGAAATTTGACATGACCTGATTACTCAATACAAGACAAGAAATAAATAGATATAAGTTGTTAAATTTAACATAATTATTGGATGAATTAAGTTTGAGTCGACATAATTTTTTTTTCTATCAAATTAGGGTTAAAATTCTTAGCCTATTTATCTAGTTAATGACACGATTATATTTTTTATTTTAAATTAATTTATAAGTTATTTTTATGAAAAATTAAATATTAGACATAATTCTCTCTTTTTTTTTTTAGAAGCATGAACATTTACAAAATATTTCAATAGTGTAAATGTGTGAAATTTTTGTAGATATATGTATTTTATAATATCAACGTGCCTCCAAGCACCATACACATATATAATATTTAATGTAAATTTTATTAAATATATAAATATAAAGTGAATTATTAAATAATTCGTTTATCTTTTATGTCGGATTAAAATCTCAATATTTTAACATAATTATTAAATAAATCGTGTTTGAATTAATTAAATTTAAAACGACATAAATTATGAGGGTGATCCGTTTATATATATATAAACACACGCCACCTGAATAGAACCTGACATCATTAATTGAAGTTGAGTATTTTCATTAATGAGTCAACTCGACTCATCTGCGAATATTTCTCTTTTTTCCCCCGAAAGGGGTTCATTTGCAGCTTCAAATAAAATAGTTTTAAGCAACTCAACTCTTATATGGATGGGAGGGGGGGAAAATGGCAACCCAACTCATTTATTACTATCCTTTGCTAAAATTATAAATAAACCACCATAGTCCATATACAATCATGCAAGTTCCCCGCTGCAATGAAAAAATAAATTTTACAAACGAAAGCAATAACAAATTAATTTAAATATTCTACTTATTAATTAGCAAGACATATTGTAGAGGAGCCTGCAGCAAATATATATCTTTTTATTCGTAGGGCCCAATCTTTCCAGTTCACAATTTAATATTATATGAGATTCCTGACTTATGTTCACAATCTTGGGCCGTTCGTGATTCACGATATGTGTATTTCGGTTTTAAAGCGCCTCAAATATTCGAGGGACGTCAAACTCGCATATTAGGAGAAAAATTGTCTTCACTCAAACTTTGAGGTTCCAAGGAAGGAAATATAAATTAAGCAAATTCTTGTCGTCGCGAAATTTCGAGCAAACTTTCCCATTCTGACGTGAGTGAGTTGACTACAAATTCTTGGGTAAGTCACGAATGGATTCTGTGACAAATATACTTAGGTTAAGTAGTTGAGGGGCGCGTTAGAGTTTAGACATTAGGGGCATTTAATTTCACTTTCGCTCTCCCTAAGCGACCAACATGCCCATTGAAATTTGGGTAATTGGAATTCTCGGCTTTTGAATATAAAGAAATAATGAATAAATAAATTATCAGCGGATTACAACACAATGCATAAACAAGTTGTGAGTTGGAGAATATTCAGGCTTCCCATGGCGACAAAAATACCCTTGGTTTTGGGTTTCCACGTTATAGGCTGTAACAGCACATCAAGGCGTCATCCGACTTATTTTATTGCTGATTAACGGCATTAATTAACCCAACCCATTTCGTTTTGCTCATTAGTCCTTTTCGCGCAATAAATAGTATTTAATTAATCAAAACCCGATTCTGTTCATTCACTTTCTCTGTTTGCATCCTGATCATTTATTAGCTTCCTTCTTCGGTAATATTTTTCTCTAAAATAATTTCTTTTAAAATTAGTTAATTAAAATTATGCATATTTACGTGGCGTTATTTTAATTAACCTAAAATTTTAACTTCAAAATTTTCACATATAGTCATTGATTTTGTTTAATCTAATTATATAAGGCCATTAAATATTATACATGCATACATACATAGATATAAACTCTGAATATGTATTATTAGGATAGCATATGTGTCGAAATATATAGTTTACAATAATAAGAAAATGAGACATTACTTAAATAGGATTGTTATGACATAACTTGCATGCTTAGACTCGTAACATGTTAAAGCTCATTTCAAAAAAATTGAAAGAAAATATGTACGAATAAACACATTGAAACTTAAACATCGATGCACATGTGTGAGAAGAAAAGTAATTTAATCGTTGGAATAATGGGTGGTTTCCCAAATCCCAAATGAATATATATTTTTTAGACCTTTTTTTTTTTTTCTTTCCATTCATTCACATTTTTTTTCAACGAAACAAATTAATTGATAGACTATAATACAAAAAAAGCCCGAATCGAGTGCTCCTCCACTCCGGTCGTCTTCTTTTAAATAGAAAAAGAGTCACTTGCTGTAAATGAACTTGGAATCAAAGGTTACTTTTTGCTATTGAGAGTTGAGACCTGAATGTCATTTTGTTTTATTGACCAATTGGCAAATATCACAACAAAATATTATTTTATTTTATTTTGTTTTGTTTTGTTTTGTTTCTGTTTAAAAAAAAAAAAGGAAAAAAAATAAAGAGAGAGAATGACGAAATACCGGGATTGTCCATGCGGGCAAGACATGCGGCATGTGTCCCGGTGGGCGCATTTTAGAGATTCCTTCTCACGGTATCCAATAAAGAATAAGCAAGGGTACAAAAACCTTTGCACGCACCTCCACAAATCTCTCTCTTTTTTTTTAAATTTTTAAAATTATATTTAGGAAATAAATTCTCACTGCCATTATTTCAAGCGTATACCAATAGAATTTTTTCCTTTTTTTGGAGAAGAAGAAGAAGACCGACCAATGGATATTGTTGAAATTTGCCATCCCGCTCACTAGCTCCAGTATAGCTTTGTTGAAATTTGGGTTGATATTCACGTTATGCCACCAGAGTCAAGAATCAACCAAAATTTATTAATATTTATTTTTGATAATGCGATATTTTGTATAATTATATTTATTTATATGCTAATTTGATGATGTTAATAAAGCAATGGATGGGGCCATCGAATGATCACTGTTATTGGCCTGGCCATTTTGCATTATTGTTGGATCTGGCGCATCTTAGCAGAACAGACGGATCCGTTGGTCTAAAGTCTAACTAACCACGCCTGACCGGTCCGTGACTTAAGTGGCCCTATCTAATTGGTTCTCTCTCTCTTTTTTTTTTTTTTTTTGACGGCGTGTGTATAAATATTAATTTGGACGAGACTGAATCGACACATGCCTTCCAACAGAAGGCAAAAAAATTAAAAATCTTACATTTTCATCAAAACTTTTGGTATGAATTTTTTATTATCAATTAAATAGATCATAATCCACTTGAAATTTTTATTCCATTGGTGCGGAGCTTCTTAGCAAAGAATTTTTCTGTTCCATTCCAATTTGCATAATCCATCAACCCACCAGTAACAAAACATAATTAGCGTGAATTCAAAACTGTTAAATATCCGGCGCACGTTAGCATCGTGGGACCCTGTCCGCTGAAACTTTAACAGAACTTAATAATTTCCCTTTTGTGAAAAAAGAAAAGAAAGAGGAGAAATGAAAGGCGAAAGCAAACAAAAGGCAAGACAATCAAAGCACGTGACCTGCTAAACAAACAAGTTACTGCAACAAATTTTTCTTTTTGCAAAAATCGACAATAGACGACATCCCATTGTTCCTCTCTGATCAATGCCTCTCACCCCTCTTCACTCTTCAGTCCAATCAGTCATTTTAATTCTTTAATTCATTTACATTTACACTTCAATGTAATTGTAGAGCAAGAAAATTTTTTTTTTTTCGTTTCCCATTAGTTACTGAGTCTGTGACTGCATACTTGCATCTGTATCTGTGTTATTTTAGCCTTTTGCTTTTGCCTTTGCGTGTGTTGGTTCTTTGCTTTCTGTACTAAAGTGAATTTCATTTTACTTGGTTTTGTTTTTTTTTTCAAAAATGTTTCCTTTTTGCGTTGTTTAAAACTGGAAAAGCAAAGAAGATAATGATAGAAGTGGAATCAACAGCAGGGTAAGAAAGAACAATAAGCAAAGATAGAAAGCAAACAACACCGTTACACAACCCACATGGAGATTGTGGGGATCACCCCAAAAGCCATTTACTAAACCAAACTCAGATCTCTAGGATCTCAGAATTTCAGGCTTGATGAAACCTGTTTCTTTCTCCAGAAAATTCACTTTCTTTTTTGCTCCTTGTCTCAGCCCGTATAGTGCCTCATTCTACTTTGTTTCATTCGTTCTCTCAAACCTCTCTCTCTCTTTTCTCTCTACTGGAAACATTCAAGACACTGTTTTTATCAACTGGGTGTCTGTTGTTTCCCATTCTTGAAGTGTACTTTATAAAAAGTTCCTTTTTTCTTTTAAGTGGGTTCTGATTCTGGGAGGGAACTTTTCGTTTTGGATAAGGCAAAGCAAAGAAAAACATTTGGCAGTTCACTTTATGTTAGAATGGCTGGTGATAATAGTTGTGGATACGAAGTGATGTTACTCGACTGAAAATAGATTATGGAAATGAAGAGTTACAAGTTTTGGAGGGTGGGATTTTTGGTTTTGGCATTGATAGATATTTGTTGTGCTACTCTTTCTCCTGCTGGTATTAACTATGAAGGTTAGTTTTTCATTATTGTTTCCCTTCTCTTTGACGCCTATTATTTTGTTTTCAAGTTGAACTATTTTTGTTCTTTTATGAGTAAATGCTTTGGTGCACTGCAACACTATCTGAACTTCTTTAATGTCCTCATGATGATGTCTTATTTAGTACCCACAATCTTTTCTTTAGTTTAACACTGTTTTGGCTGACAGAACATGTTTGTGTTATGGTAAAGAAGGCTTAATTTCCTTTGTTTATTAATTGTTTTCCATTTAAATTGGAGCAGTGGTAGCTTTAGTGGCCGTTAAAAACAATCTACATGACCCTTATAATGTTCTGGAGAATTGGGATATCACTTCCGTGGATCCTTGTAGCTGGAGAATGATTACTTGTTCACCTGATGGTTATGTTTCTGCTCTGTAAGTTGTTTGAATCTCGTTGTATCACAATTCTTCCACTTTTTATATGAGGCAAGTTCTCACTGGTGTGTCCTTGCTTTAAACAGGGGACTTCCTAGTCAGAGCTTATCTGGGACCTTATCGCCGTGGATTGGAAACCTCACCAACTTGCAATCAGTGTAAGTAATTACCTCCATGCTTCTTGTTTTGGTTTTGAATTCATCATTCTTATCACTTTGATATTTGTAGTTTCCTAGTGAATTTTCAGTTTGCTCACCTACTGCAGAGCCAATTTAGCTGATGTATTGCTCATCCTTTGCATAAATTTGTAGGTTACTGCAGAATAACGCAATTTGGGGCCCTATTCCTGCTTCACTTGGGAAGTTGGAGAAGCTTCAGACTCTTGATCTCTCCAACAATACATTTACTGGTGAAATACCTGACTCATTGGGGGACCTTGGAAATCTGAATTATTTGTAAGTTTCAGAATCCTTACACTGCTTCTCATCTTGCATCCTTAATTAGCATCAACTTTGTCCATCTTTCACATACTGTTCACACTTGATGTTGATTCTAATTCCTACATGTTCTATGTTTTTGGCTGAGCAAGTCAGGCGGTTGAACAATAATAGCCTTACAGGATCATGCCCTGAGTCTTTGTCCAGGATTGAAAGTCTTACTCTAGTGTATGTATGATTAACTTCTGCACACGATTACTTCCTAGTTTTGCTAGAAATGAAGAAGTTTAATTCATTGTTACTTCAGTATATATAAATTATTCACCGCTGAAGGTTAATTCTGCTTGTAGGGACCTTTCCTATAACAATCTAAGTGGATCTTTGCCTAAAATATCAGCAAGAACATTCAAGTAAGCCATTCTTTCCTCGTTCCAAAACTTATTTGTTCTTTCTACAGATTGTTGTATTAATGGTTTCTATTATTCTGATTCTCTCTATTTTCTTCAGATTTACAGGAAATCCTTTGATTTGCGGACCGAAGGCGACCAACAATTGTACTGCTGTCTTTCCGGAACCTCTTTCCCTTCCGCCAAATGGTCTTAAAGGTTTCTGCTATCTATTGTTTGATTTTTCACGATATGCTACTCTACAACCTTCTGATGAAATATTTAAACTGCTGGGTCTGTGATTTCATAGATCAATCAGACTCTGGCACGAAAAACCATCGTGTGGCTGTTGCTTTGGGTGCAAGCTTTGGTGCTGCTTTTTTTGTCATAATTGTCGTCAGCTTACTTGTTTGGTTGCGTTACAGACACAATCAGCAGATTTTCTTTGATGTCAATGGTTAGTTTTTCCCTCTTTCTTTTGTTTTGCTGCATGATTAATGCTTACATTCTCGCAGCACTTTTATGGTCACACACACACGATATATTGCCCAATATGATCATTCGTGTTTATAATCTTTAAGCACAACAAGAGATGATTCCTAATTCACACATTCTAAACAGAGTGAGTAGCTAACAATTACTAGAGCCTGCTGTAATATATAATCAATTTTTGATGGTGAGTGTGCAGAGCCATGTACACGCTTTGGGGTTTAGTTCACTAGGACAAATGATTATAACCCAATAGAAAAGCTGTCCTGGCTATTTGTAAATTCTTCTGGGTTAATGGATGTCTTCACAAGTGAGTTATTGCTAAAATCCTCGACAGAAGCATAAGTAGTTATGCAAGCAGTAATGACGTAGCCCCCTTTGAATGCAAATCCCGCTGTTGGGTGGAAAGTTATTGGTACTATATTTGTCAAAAAAATTGAAAATTTTTAATAACACTAAGATCTTTGATGTGTTGTTGCAAAACGTGATTAATTATTTTAAGTCCTCATGTGTTGTTGGAGCTTTTTATGTGGTTATCCTCTGTTTTAAAGTTATTTATGTTTGAAAGGAGCTGTAAATGACTTGAAGACTAGGAGACTAAGTAAATGGGTGCTTAATTAAAGTCTACAAAGTAACTAGAATGAGTGAAGAAAGGTTGCCGTGCAGATCAAGTTCAGTTATCAAATCTTGGATCGTGAGATCCTCTCTGTCTCCCTTATTATTGGAACTAAAGCAGACTTCGAAGTTCGAACATAGTTAATGTGCATAAGCATTGAATTATCCACTCTCCATTAACAGGCGCTTCTGTTATCCATGCTTTCTAATCCATCATATTTTAAATTCTAATTCATAATATAATTAGTTAGTTGCATTGCAATGAACCATTTTTTGTCATCCACTTATCCATGCTTTCTAATCCACTATATGTTGTGTGGCAGATCAATATGATCCAGAAGTGTCTCTGGGTCATTTGAAAAGGTATACATTTAAGGAGCTCCGGGCTGCAACTAGCAATTTCAGCTCAAAAAATATTCTAGGAAGAGGTGGATTTGGGATTGTATACAAGGGATGCTTTAGTGATGGAGCTTTGGTGGCTGTTAAAAGGCTGAAGGACTATAATATAGCTGGGGGTGAAGTCCAATTTCAGACAGAAGTAGAGACGATAAGTTTAGCTGTCCACCGGAATCTTCTCAGGCTCTGTGGTTTCTGCTCTACTGAAAATGAAAGGCTTCTTGTTTATCCCTATATGCCAAATGGTAGTGTAGCATCAAGATTAAGAGGTTAGTTTGCTGACTCTTACAAAGTTTATCTTGGGTAGGTTATAAAACAAACTTAACAGTTTCAGACAAAGCTCTGGTTATCTTTTTTATATGAACCAGCAAGCAGCCTCTTAGTAACTGCTTTCTGTGACAAGAATCTCATTGGTTAGCAAATCGCTTTCCTAATGAATCATAGTTCTTAAATTTCTAGAAATGGATTTTGCTTATACTTCTTTGAAGTTTATCCACTAATTTATCTTCATTAGCTCCCTGTTCAGTTGGTGAAAAGCCTTTTTGTTTTTCTGCTTAAGTGTAAAATTTCAGGTGGTTAGTTATTCAACTTTTGTTGCTTGACGATTATACAAACAATTTTCAACTTTAGTAGGTAAAAAGTTTTTCCTGGATCTGATGTCTTCCCTAGACCCTAAAATAATTGGATCTGCTGTGGGTTGCAGATCACATTCATGGTCGGCCAGCTTTAGATTGGGCAAGACGGAAAAGGATTGCCTTGGGCACGGCAAGGGGTCTGCTTTATTTACATGAACAGTGTGACCCCAAAATTATCCACCGTGATGTCAAGGCAGCCAACATTTTGCTGGATGAAGATTTCGAGGCAGTTGTCGGAGATTTTGGATTAGCAAAGCTTTTGGATCACAGAGATTCCCACGTAACCACAGCTGTGCGCGGCACTGTTGGCCATATTGCTCCAGAGTATTTATCAACAGGTCAGTCTTCAGAAAAGACAGATGTATTTGGGTTTGGGATCTTGCTGCTTGAACTGATAACAGGTCAGAGAGCTTTGGATTTTGGACGAGCAGCAAACCAGAGAGGTGTGATGCTTGATTGGGTATGTTCTGATATTCTCTCTAATCAATCAAGTTTGGGTATGGTTTTAAATCTTCTCTGACATTTCTGTTTTAACTTATATTTATTTTAGGTAAAGAAGCTCCATCAGGAAGGAAAACTTAGCCAAATGGTGGATAAAGATCTGAAGGGAAATTTTGACAGGACTGAACTGGAAGAAATGGTTCAGGTGGCCCTTCTATGTACTCAATTTAACCCTTTGCACCGCCCAAAAATGTCTGAAGTATTAAAGATGTTGGAAGGTGATGGTTTGGCCGAGAAATGGGAGGCATCGCAGAAGATCGAGACACCAAGGTTCCGGACTCATGAAAAAAGATACTCAGATTTTATAGAAGAATCTTCACTTGTGATAGAGGCAATGGAGCTTTCGGGTCCTAGGTGATTCTACCCTCCATTATATACCGCACCACTCATGCTTTGAGCCTTCATGTGAAAAAAATTATGAGATTGCTGTTGATAGCGGATGCATGCCAACACGCCATGTATTCATCTGTAAAAAGTTAAAAAGGAAATTCATGTATAAGCTTCTTGTTCTTTGTTGGAAAATTAATCCAGTTGATTGAGCTTCTTGTCACAAAATTTTGGTATGTGTTAGATATACAAATATGTAGTCTGTCCAAAAAGGATCTTCTGTATAGTTGTTGCCGCCTTTTCTTCGCAAGATTGCTGCTTAAAGCTTAAAGTGAATTTCTCTATAGGCGTAGCTCTCCATGTTGATTTCTTGGAGAACCTATTATGGGCAGACCGCCGATATGTTTGATGAAACAAATATCAGAAAAGATTTGAGTTTTTAACTTTACTTTTAGCCTATTTGATACTTCCCATGCGAGTGTGATAATTTTTAACGGGCTAATATGTTCGAGTTGCTTTAAGGTAAATTCTTCCTTCAGGTAAATTCTTCCCTCGTAACTATGATTAAAATTATAATAAATTTTTATTATTTATCACTTTACGTGTGTGATTAAAATTTATATTTTATCATAAATTTGTTCGAACATAGTCATGACCTTTTAATAGTCAAAATATGAGATATAATGAGTTTTTTTTTTTTATTATTTATTATTTTGTGTGTATGGTTGAAATTTGTAATTTATTTTAGATATGTTCTAATATAATCATGGTCTTTTAATAATCAATGAGGTATAATGAATTTTTTATTATTTATTATTTTACGTATGTGACTAAGATTCGTGTTTTATTGTAGATTTATTTGAACATTCGTCTTTTATAACAATACGATCAAAATTATAATAAATTTTTTTTACTATTTATCACTTTGTGTGTGTAGTTGAGATACGTATTTCATTATAAATCTGCTACAATATAACCATGGCCCTTTAATAATGAACATATGGAAGAATATTTCATGTACTTTCTTTTTGCGTTGTGGCTATGATTTATAAACTATTGAAATTTTTTTTAAAGTTCAATCCTTTTTATAGTATTTATCGAGGAGATCTACAAACATAATGCCGGCGTTAAACACAAGATTTCCTCCAATCAGGACTACAAACTGTAGAAGGTCCTAGAAGCATCGTCTACTTCGCTTTTGGGTCCGCTGACCGTCGCTCGGGCAAATTTAGACTTAACGGCGTTAACTTTCGCCTCCTCGGATCGGGTAACTATGGCCCCACAAAGGGTATATGCGAATTTCAGGTGTTATTAAAATAGCGTGCTCCTGTCACAGAAAATTATTACTGTCAGCAAATAGTCCCACCAACAGCCAGATTTCTCCACGTGTCAGGAAATCAACGGACCGCTATTCTCGGTGCACGCCCTTTCTTTTTTAACTTGAAACATAAGCACGTGCCGCGTGCGCGTCCCAACTTCGTTTTCTGGCTTTTGTAACGGCTATGGTGACACCACGTGTCCGTGGAGCCGCGTATGCTTTTGACAGTTAATGGAGAACCGCATGTTTCTCCGGAAGTGACGAATGTGCCCCCTTTATATCTGCGTGACTGCATCAATTATTGATCCCCTTGAAGAAGATTAGATTAGAAAGCAACTCTGTACATGATAATAATTCCCATGATAATAGCGAGACTAGTTTGTCTTCGTTGAAGGATGGAGTCGGATTCATTTCGGGTTATTTAATTTATTTTATGTATATATTATATAAGTATAGAGTTATTTTAAATTATTTTAAAGGTACTGATGTTAATTTTAACACAGTAGAGTTTTAAATTTCGATATATTTTAAAATATTATAATTATGTTGTTGATGTATTAACCAAATTTTCTCTTTAAGGGTTTTAGATCTTTGACTTGGTTAGAGGATAGTCTAATTTTTTTAAAATTTTATCTTCAATTTAATCTCTAAAATATAACCCTAGTTTTTATTTCAAAAAATCAAGAAAAACAAATAATAATTAATTTTAAACAAGCGATTTGAATTAAACAATTTAACTATTAAATATATTGGCTGTGTTTGGCGTACACATTATACTATATTAATTATATTGTGTTATGATATATTACAATTAAAATATATTGAGTCGTGATGTAATACTATATTCAGTGTAGTATGACATACATTATTTAAATATTATTAGTTTAATTTTATGTAAAATTATTTAAATTTATTAGCATTAGGCTGCTATTATTTAATTTTTGAAATTAAACATTAAATAATTATTTTTTTGACTTGCTAATGTATTATTATTAAATAATAAAATATTACAATATTATACTATACTTTATTTCCATATTTTAGTTATTCTAGTATAGTATAACATAACATAATATAATTTAATATTAAAATTTAAAAATATAGTAGTATATAATTACTGTACATATAATTATATAGTATAAATTTATTTTTATTTATGAAATAATAAATAATTTTATATGATGAAAGTATTATCATTTAACAAAAAAATTAATATTTACGGAGCCTGCGACCGCATGCTAATTGCTTTTGGAGACTTGCAGTAACCGTCTGCTAATTTTTGCTTTCCAGGGTGTGAAATGGAAGAAGATTTGAAGGGAGTTTTGCGGAGTAAAAATTTCTATGTTGCTTGGAAACAACCGGGGCACTTTAGTAATTCACAGCTGTGAGATTTTAACTACTGTACCTTCAACACAGAACAAACGCAACACAGTCACTCCATTTTCTTTCATTGTAATAATCTCCGAAAAGCAAAGCAACATACGCTTTTAAAATCCTTTGTCCTCAACACTTCACATTTTGCGCCCCACTTACACTTAGATCCCAACGCCCCCTTCACATTTTTCTCGCCTCATTCTGTGTTTGGAGGGGTCACGATTGCTTTGTTAACTATTTATGCATGCATTTTAATAGAGATTAGCGAGCAATAATGGAGTCGAGAAAAGTTGCCTTTACGGAACAGCTTCTATCTCCGAGAAGAAAGGTAGTTTCCGGATTTGGTTTGGGTGTTGCGGCTACTGTCATTGTGTTTGTTGTGCTTTTGCTCAGCAACTCTCTGAAGTCTCCTGCTGTTTCTCCTTTGTTTGAAGGATTTAATCTTGTTAGAGTTATTAATAATAATTCTTCCCGTGTTGTTTCTTGGCCCTTCTCATTTACAACTGCTGTATCAAATGATACTGGTGTTAGTGTTAGTGGCGGCAGGCATGCGGACAGCTCCGTTGATTTGGTCGGAAAATCCCAAGAAGCAAACGTGTCTCATGAGATTGCCCATTTGGGGAATTTGACTCAGGAGGCTGAAGTTGGAAGCATTCTAGAAGCAAATAGTTCAGCTGTTTCTAGAAATGGAAACTTTTTGGATTCTAGTGCTGACAAAGTAAATTTTCCTCAGTCAGGTAACAATGGAAGCTTCCCCGTTGAGGAAGGACAGAGCTGTGGGAATTGTAGCCTTGTTGTCAAAGGAGATGTGAATTCAAAGGAGAATAAGAGTCAATTTGTGAATAATACTAGTTATGTGAATAGCAAGGTTCCCGATAATAACAATGTGAGTAATTTGTCGGGAGATGGTGGAAGTTTGAATGACTCAAACAAAAAGGTCACAAATCCTCGTTATGATTCTGAACCTACTAAGATGCATGGTAGTTCTTATGACAAATGTAATATATTTGATGGTAGATGGGTGAGAGATGATTCTAAGCCATATTATCCACCAGGTTCATGTCCTTATATTGATAGGGATTTTGATTGTCACCTAAACGGGAGACCTGACGATGGATTTGTTAAATGGAAGTGGCAGCCAAATGGGTGTGACATTCCCAGGTGTAACCTCTTTTTTTCCTCTCTCGTTTTTCTGTTGTACATATTGTTTGATTATGAATTTAGAAAAAATGTAAGGGTTCAAGGGTTTTATTCTGCTTAAATGCACTCTTTATATGATCGCATAATGATTCTATAGTCAAAGAAGGTGGTTGAAGAGGCTCAATTGATAACAAAATTCTGAAATTAGTTAGTGTTATTTATTTATTTATTTATTTTTTAACAATAGTGTTATTTAATTGTTGATCAGATTATTTAGGTGCTGAGGAGCATGAATTGGGTTCCACTTCTGTTTGCCTTAAGTTGTACATATACCTTGTTAAGATTCTGCGACTTATTAGAGACTTACATGATCATTCTTTGAATCAGATTAAATTCATGTCACTTGTGATTATGATTTTATCTCCATGTTTAATCATAATAAAGGGTTTGTATATAGGATGATTCCATTATTTGCCAGCCTCTTTTTGTGATACCTTGTGGTTTGAGTTTTTTTTTTTTTTTAAAAAAAGAGAGTACATATCCGAATTTTAACTATTTGTCATTTCTTATCCAGTTTGAATGCAACTGATTTTTTGGAGAGATTGAGAGGCAAGAAATTGGTTTTTGTGGGAGATTCGCTGAATCGGAACATGTGGGAGTCTCTGGTGTGCATCCTCCGCAATAGCATCAGAAACAAGAAAAGAGTCTATGAGATATCCGGAAGGAGGGAATTTAAAAAGAAAGGTTTTTATGCTTTCATATTTGAGGCGAGTTTCAGGAGAGTCCTTCATTTATGGTTAGAGGAATTTTCCTTTTTTTTATTTTTTTTTAATATGCATCTCTATCAGGCAATTTTCATGTTATTGTAGGACTACAATTGTACTGTGGACTTTGTTAGTTCTCCATTTCTCGTAAGAGAATCGTCTTTTACTGGCATAAATGGAACATTTGAGACATTAAGACTGGATTTGATGGACCATACGACCTCGATGTATCAGGATGCTGATGTCATCATCTTCAATACAGGTCATTGGTGGACACACGAGAAAACTTCCAGAGGGTGAGTGCCTTTAGACTATCACACTGCTTGCTTTCATAATGTCTTCACTTTGCATTCTGGTATTTCGGAATGTTGAGCCCATGGATTGAGTTAAATAATGCAGTTGTTTGAAAGAAAATGATTGAGATGGAAATAAAAGTTGTGTTTACCTTTCTTCAGAATTTTCTGCATGTCATGTTTTTCTTTCGTTTGACAATATGCGCTGCCAATCAAATAACTCAATCTCTTTCCTTCTCTTCCTTTTTGGCATTTTGTGGCCTTGCAGAGAAGACTATTACCAAGAAGGAAACTTTGTGCACCCAAGACTAAAAGTGCTAGAAGCTTATAAGAGGGCCCTCACCACTTGGGCTAGATGGGTCGACAAGAATGTTGATCACAACCGAACTAAGGTTTTCTTCAGAGGATATTCAGTCACCCATTTTAAGTATGGCCCTTTCTTCTCATTTTGCTTTGCTGCACTTGTGGCACTTTCTTCTCATTTTAAGAACACCATGTGTACTTTCCGATGCTTTTTTCTTCTTAGATGTGTCAGTTCTGTAAAATGTTTAAGATAATCTAAAATGGAAACTAATCTCTATGAGCTTGCCTCTCGTCTCTGCGGATTCCACACGGGATCTCACTGTTGAATAAACAATCAATTATGGCTATCATGCAGTTTTCCCTAAAGTAATCACTCACTGAAAATTGAGTGGCTTCTTCAATGCCATACACGTGTAGTTCCCTGAATCTTGGCATTTCTTGCTGCAATGATACCTTTGATGTACTTAAATTTGGCATTAAAAAGAAAAAAGAAATGGAGCTAAGTTGATGCTGCAATGATTTCTTTGATACCTTCTGTTTAACAAAAGGAATTTGTAAATCTTGAGCATAACACGATTTGAATACATCATCATTATGTCTTCTGTTTTTCACTGAAAGAGTCATGTATATGTAAACAGATTAGTCATAGGGGGCATTCTCTTATTTCCTAGTCCATTTTGTATAACTAACTGTGAGTGTTTGATGTGATCATAGAGGAGGGCAGTGGAACTCAGGAGGGCAGTGTCACAAAGAAACTGAGCCAATCTTCAATGTAACTTACTTAGCAAAGTACCCTTCAAAAATGAGAGCTCTGGAATACGTGCTTCCAGAAATGAAAACTCCGGTAGTATACCTCAATATCAGTAGGCTTACAGATTTCAGAAAAGATGGACATCCTTCTATATACCGGATGGAATACAAAAATGATCAGGAACGAATTGCAGCTGTAAATGCTCAAGACTGCAGTCACTGGTGTTTACCTGGAGTGCCAGATACTTGGAATGAATTGTTATATGTTTCACTTTTGAAGTCTGGAAGGGAATCTTGGAAAAGCTGACCAGACCTGTAGACAATTAACTTGTTATTGTCTTTATTTTCCCAGGCTATTCACCTGATTTCTGAGTTGTTCAGCTACGATCAGAATAGTACTAGTACTACGTTGAGTTTGTGCAAAACAGGCAGATGTAGAGCTAGAAATCAACTATGTATATGTACACTTCATATTACAGAAGAAAGTGTGAAGTTTACCATTTGTTTGATTGAATAGTGACGGGAGATTCTTGGCTGTTTTCTCAAGTTGCAATTCCATTTTGAGCTAAAAATATTTAGGTCTACTAGAATTAGCTGAAAGCAAGGTTGGAGGCTCAGGATAATGCTAAAATTGCGGTTATGCAATCGATAATATGTGTAGTAGCGAAAAAATGAGTAAATTGCTTGCACAGCACTGCTCCAGGATGCACAATGTTTTGCTTGTTTCAAAATAAATGTATTCTTGCTCCTTACAGACAGCATAGCAGGCAGCAGCAGCCTGCGAAGAACACAAAATTGTAAAAATCTTCCTATGTACGAGCTACAGCAGCTACACCCCAATATCTGGAGCTGGAAGTCTAAAAATTTCTCAGATCCTTTGGACCTTTCCCAGTCAAAATGATGTGGATCGAGAGCTGATGCCCCAACCGACAATAAATTCAGCATTAATTTACCGTATTTCAAAACACAAAAACACGTGGAACCATCAACCATCCATACGCGCGCCTTCAGGCGCATACATACACAAATATAATAGAGTGACAGAAATGAGCAGGAAAAGATGATCAGATCACCATCTTATTATCAACTTGATTTGCAGAAACTCGTCAGTTAAACAATTCAACTTGCTGATCTTCTGCAGCTTATACATAACACACACCAACACAACTTTTTTATTCTATACTCATGCAAGAACTACAGTAATACTTCAAAACAGAGAAAAAGTAAAAAAAAAAAAGCCATAACAAGATTCAATAGCCGAGCCCATTGCCGTTTCGTGACTTGCCGGTTTGCCATGCATTAGCCAAAAGCCTCTGGTAGATTTTAATGCTGCTGCTGCTTCAGTGGCTAACAGAGAGCTAAAAGACTGAAGCACAGACAAACTGTTGAATTTTGGAGGGGGAGGGTGTCGTGAGAATATATCCCTCTCCATGAACTTGATGCCTTTTTCTAAGAGCCATGAGGTGCTTCTTGCCAAAGCACTTCCATGCCTATCAATTTCTTATATTATATCAAATATCCAATGAGGCTCTTAATAAAGCTAAGTGGGGAAGTTAAAACTCTAGTCAATTGGCTTTAAATAGCTGATGAATTGTGATCTGAAGTAGAAAAATAAATAAATAAAAGAACTGGATAGATCACTAGCCAAAATAGCCCCTTTACTTTTTCTACAAAATCTCGCCATTAAAAAGTTGCTAACTTGTGGTTGAAAAGTTTCTAATAATTAGAACTTGTCCCCTTTAGATGACTCTCTTGCCCTTCACCTAATAACCAACGATTTTCAGCAATTATGCCTGCCAATTTACATGAATCCTGTACTTTTTTGGAGCTGTTGTTACACACAGATGTACATGCACAAAACTGGCTTCATTTGCTAATGAACCCATGACCAGTAAGGCTACCGTACGGTACTGGCTTCACTAACAGATGACTCAAAAACCACAACTCGTTTTAACGATATGAATATCTTGAATATTCACCAACTATAAAGGGATATTATTGTCAATATTGGGAAAGAGATAGGCAGGCACTCCACTTTTTGTTGGTGTAATAACTTTTTAATTGTTGGACTGTTGTTACTTTTTTTTTTTTTTGGTTGCATCATTAGTGGATCCACTAATTGATGCTCATCGCCAACATTTTTTCAACTCCGAAATCCTTCTGATTGTCCACTAATCCCATTCTTTCATGGGAGCCAACCCAGCTTAGTCGGTTTTAGCTTAGCCATTGACAGTTGTATTGGGCTTTTACACGTTACAACAAATAAAATAACACAAGCCAGTTACCTCTCCTAGATGAAGCCAAAACCTTGTTCAAGTTCAATAAAGCTAAAGTAGGTGACAGTCTCCTTCGTTGCTTTTTTTATGATCCTAAAGGGCAATCTTACACTGTTCCCATTATCTGCAAGAAATGAAGTGTCATCACTTCAGTGGCTACGTGTTTTGAAGTGTAAAAGTTTCACTTCAGTTCATGGCTTGATCATACAAATTACTGAGTCATTATCTTTTCGCCTTCTCATAAAGTATAATTAAAGACTCTTTACTAGATTTTTTGCTACGAGCTGAAGGGAGGTGGCCTCCTCCTCAGAAATGCACCCAATTACAAACACTTAAAAGACTATCCACTCGTGCTTTAAATTATTTATTATTTGTCTTTGCTTTGATGCAAAAACAAACAGATTACATTCACTTTAATAAGGCTTTTTTTCCCCTGTTTTCTTTAGAGTATTTCCTTTGCTGATAATATTAGGAATGTTCAGAATCTAATTCAATTCATTTAATTTGTTTGACTCGTAGAAATTTAATCTGTAAAAGTTCTTGGTGGATTGAATTGGATTGAAAATTTAAAAATCCATAATATGTGAATTAGATATGAATTTACTTATATAAATCTGTTAAAAAAAATATTTATTTAATAAAAAATAAACTTGTAAATATGATATTATAATTACTAATAAATAAATAAGTTAAAATATAATTACATTAACATCATATTATATCTTATCTGATAATAATATAAAATAAAAATAATTGAATAAAAAATATTGCTTCCTAAGTAGTAAATTTTCATGTACTGATCTAAACAAATGGGTTTTTTTTTTTTGGTGTGTTATATTTTGAAATTTTAAATATATTTTCTAATTTTACTTAAACAATTAATTTATTTAAATATTATTTAATTTTGAATTTGATTGGTAATAAAATTATTTTTATATTAATTTTTTTATTTAGTTAGTTCGTGGATATGACATAATTAAAAATTTTTAGCCCACAAAATGATAAATTGGATATGAATTGGGTCAAATCTTTATCCGATCCGCATATGTATGAATTGGATTTGAATTAAATTCACTAATCTGTATATTAGATTAAATTAAAAATTTATAATCCATAAAATTATGGATCAAATATGAATTAATAATCAATCCACAAAATCTGATCTGCAAACATCCTAACTGATATGTTATATTAAAATTTTGATGTTATAATTGTCGGTTTATACAAACAATAATCATATGGTAGTATCAGAGATTAAATGATAAAGTATAACCATTACTCTAAAAGAAGAATCCACTTTGGGTAAGTTTGAGGAAATGTGGAATGATGACCGAAAAGACCTAAAACGATTCAAAATAGTAGTTCTTGGTTTATGACTCTTTTAGTTGTCTTTGAATTAATACCATTTTTTGAATCAACTTCTGGGTCCCTCTTAAAACGAAAGCTAATTGAAAAAAAAAAAAAAATTCAATAAATGGGTTGTTCAACTTTTCGTGTCCTTTTAATTTTATTTGAACCGAGTGAAATATTGAGATGCCAAGTAATCTCAGACTTCAATCTTCAGGACTTATCATTTATCGTCATGCTATGATTCTAAATAAAAGCAGACGACTTATATAAACAACTTTATAGCTTTGATATTCCTTTGTGTAATGTCACTTTAGATACAGAAAAAACCCATCTGTACTTTAGGTTGATCTAAACCTTTTATTCCCCGATTATTAATACTACACAACAAGGCGTTTATGGGAAGTCTAAATACAATTACAGCACAATTCACGGAATTATTAGCTAAGTTTAGACATGTACACCAGTTAAAGCAGGCAAGGCACTACTCCCACACTATGAATTATACTATTCACGCGTGGAGTGAGAGAGTCTGCTTAGAGGTGAGTTACCATGCAGCTAAAGGATAGCTTGGCTTTAAAGTTGAGCTTAGAAGTACATATGTGAATTTGATTTAAATTAGCTCCACTGATATCTTAATGGTGGAGTCTGTCTCTGACCAGTGTCCATTAATTGAATGGACTAGGTGAGATCAACGGTTTAAGCTTTCCAATTGCAAAGAGACTTTTTCTAACACCCATTAATTTTCTTTCTAAAACTCCTTTTCCGTTTATACTCCATTTTTATACTAAAAATAATCTCTCTCTAGCCAATGTGCCCGTAGCCCATTGGCCACCCATGCCCTCAAGGTCTTGAGGGCATGGGTTCAAGTCCTAACATAGGGATAGCATTGAGACTTACTCCCCAGTATAATGGGGTAGTTGGCTCTCCACATTGAGAGTAGAATTGATCTCCCTCCAGCTTAAAGTGAGGGTTAATATGTGGGCTGTACTGTAACAGGATTATTCAGAAGAGTCTCAAGTGATTTATGATTGTAAACATCAATATCAATAGAGCTGGATTATTTAGAAGAGTCTCAAGTGATTTATGATTGTAAACATCAATATCAATAGAGCTTTGAGCGTAGTATATCAAAAAAAAAATACTAATAATCTCTCTCTCTAAATTAACAATCTTTTTAATTGAGTCTTCAGTTTTTAACTATTTTAATTGAGTCTTTAATTTTTAACTATTTTAGCTCATTCTAAAAATTCTTCTGTAGTGACAGAAACCAATAAATAAATAATAAAATAAACATAGATATTCTTTTGCAACCTTCTTACCTCACCCTTCACATAAATAATTCTATGGGTGATAAGTTTTTTAAATTTTGTTTTCTCTAGCCTTCTCTTCAAAATTTATCTCTCTACAAAACTGAAAAACTCTAACTTCTCAATAGTAAATATAATTAATCTTTTTTTTAAAAAAAAGATAAAGATAAAATGAGTTATTTTAAATTTTAGAGAATTAATTGAGTAGATAAGAGTCATCAATTGAAAAAAGAATATTAAAATAATAGATTGATGTAAAATCTAAAGAGTTTGCAACAAGTGACAAAAAAAAAGAAAATAATACATACCAATGCAAGTAAGAGAGATGAGAGAGATGAAAGAGATAGAGAAATCTAGATTTGTACATGTTATTGAATGTAACTTCAATTGAATAGGAGTATTATAGTAATGATTATTGAAAGGGCGTTTACAAACACCACTCAATTGGGAAATCTGTAATTCATAATATGGCCTGGCCCAATCATAAACATATCTATCTTGGGTTTGTAGACTATCTTTCTTCTTTTAAGGCTTTTATCCTAATATTAAAAGGGGGCGGATTTTATCCCATATTATTATATAAAATTTGACTTCTCAATTAATCAATGAATAGAGCACAAAACACGAAGCCCCACTTTAAAATAAAAGATTATACTCTACTAATTATTTAATTATATCTTGTATTAGGTCAAAAGATGTGCAATCGGCACTGTCTTTGCCTCGCCTAAATAATAATTAAAATTATAAGCGACGAAGATAAAATTGTCACATGTACCAACAACCTCCAAGTTTATTGATGATACTTCCATTTTTGTCTCCCAAGATTGCTATATAATAGGTTATCTTTCGCCCATAAATGGCTACGAGCATCTTTTTCCTTTTGACTATAAACACTTTCTTTCATCTGAACTTTGACAATTTTTCTCGTTTCCATCAACGTTAACTAAATTGCTTTAAATAAGTGGGTAGATCTAAATTACCAAATAACAAGGAAGAAAATCGTAACAGCATAGCGTTAATCAAGATTAAGACCAATTAGGGATGACAAAATTTAGAACTGGGTTTCATCATTCTCTACTCTCTAGTGCCTAAGCCAATATAAGCTGAGTAAATTGCTAATTAATCAAATTTGTTTAAATTTATAATCATAATTACTTAAATGTATAGCGTTTATTACGAATTTTATCATACATGCATTCTATTTTCTTTTCTTTTTATTGGATATGTAATTACTAATTTAATTTGTTATTTTCATTGAAACCCATCAAAATCAAATCATTTTGGTTAAATTGACTCATTTAGATCAATTAAATTATACTTTTGAGCAAATCTTTTTTATGAAAAAATAATTAACGCACAAAACAATGTTGGTATCACTAAAATCAATTAAACATGTTGATGTAAATTTTGCTCAATGTATAGTAATTGATTTATATATATATATATATATGTGTGTGTGTGTGTGTGTGTGTGTGTGTGTGCGTGCTATTTTCTCCTTAAGGCATGATCTCCGATCACATGACTACTTCTGATTAATTAAACAATTGTCAAGGAGGGCTAGCATGCCAGTGAAAACCTCCAAGGGTCAAGTAAGTGCTTTTTTATTCAAATTATAGAGAGAGAAATTTTAGAGTGAGATAAGAAATATTTTATACCTCTTTTTCCTCCTACTTTTAAATGAGCAGTCCATGGCTTTTATATAGGCAAATTGTGTTAGTTAGAGGGGCTATATAGAACAAATCTTATAATAAGTGTTAGTTGAGGTTCGTGTATGGAGACACACATCCATATGTGTCAAATTTGTTCGCAATAAGTATTTTTTGAACAATTTAATGTATTTTTGATCTCTTGACCCTTTAACGGACTTGGACTTAACTTCAATTCTTATGTTAATTGATCACAGAGAGAATTGATTTTCAACATTTCACTTGTAGGTTCATTTCGCAGAATGTTTTAGCTCGTAAACTTATTCCATAGTATACATGCTGGCCCATAGGCTTTTTGTATAGAATATTTATTTGTTCGAAGACACATTTCAGAGAATGTTTGTTAGCTCATTAGCTCAATTTGTAAAATGTATTTTTGGCCTGTAAGCTCATTTGTTGAATATTTATTTACATGTGGGCATATTTTGTATAATGTTTGTTTACCATAAGTGTATTTCACAAAATATTTGTTGACTCGTAAACTCATTTTGTAAAATGTATGTTCACATATGGGCCCATTTCATAGAACGTTACCCTTAAGAGCTTTGTTAAGAGTATTTTTTATGTACTTAAGTCATTCATATTCAGATTAAACCTATGATATCTTTCTAGAATCAAACCCTTAGGCATTTTGTCTATTCTTGTCTTTGGGCAATTTATTTAAAAGCTTTACAAGTACCTACGTCTTTCTTGCATATTATAGACCCATGTCATTTCTAAACCCTTGGGATTTGTTTTCCATATTTGTCCTTGTGCAATTTACTTAGATTATTTTTAAGTGTTAGGTCATTCTCTATATTAGGTCATTCTTGTAGAAAATAGACCATAGGTCATTTTTGTGAAAGTCTTACCTTTTTTTTTTTTTGAACTGGTTACACACCAGATAATGCATTACACAGATATTTACAACTGCTATTACAGCAGATCAATACACTGATATTTACAATCAGATATATGCATGGGACTTATATTATTACATTTTCATTCTATTAAAATACATGCCCAGACGAATGACCCCTCTATAGAGGAGGGATGTATCTACTCCACTCGCATTTCGCAAGGGAGAGTCACATTTAGAATATTTGCGATGCTTTTGTGAGAACTGCCTCACAAGTGTGAGGGCAACGGCCCAACCACTCGGCCTAAGAGGCCGAGGTAATCCTTGTGAAAGTCTTACCTTTAAGCATATTATTTAGAATACTTTTTTAAGTACCTAGGTAATCCTTTAAGCAAATTACTTAGATCATTTTTTAAGTACGCTCTTAGCCATTTTGTAAAAAAACTCAACCTTTGGGCATTTTACTTTTAATTTCTAAGTATCTAGGTGATTCTTTATATCTTTGGACATTTTACTTATAATTATTTTCTAAGTACTTGGGTTATTTGTTGCAAAGAATTGAACTACATCATTTTTTTAATAGAATTGTACATTTGACGCTTTACCCAAGAGTTGCCCTTTGGGCATTTCACTTATAAGTATTTTCTAAGTAGTCAAGTCATTATTTTTAAAAGAATCGAACTAGATCATTCTTTGTAGAATTTAGCCTTTCGTGCTTCATAAAGGGTTCAACGACTAACCCTTTGACATTTTACTTAAAAATATTTTTGAAGTACCTATGTTATTTTTTATGAAGAATGGTCCTGAGTTATTTTTTAAAAAAGTACGCATTTGGTCAAATTCCAAGTTAGTCTATAAAGAGGAACGGAAGACCCTCACTTATGTAATGGACACTGTAACAACTTAATTTTTTCGTACGCAAGTCATTTTTTATAAAAAAATAAATTTAGGTCTTTTTTGTTGAATCACACTCTTAAGTGTTTTGTCATATCTTATTTTTTTAAGTATCTTATTTAAAATTATAAGTGACCAAGTCATTCTTATAAAAAATAGACTTATTAAATGTAGAAAATTTTGTTTGAGCCCATACTTTTTGAGCTTTTGGACATTTTATAATTTAGTGTAATAAAATAGTTGAGAGTGATTGCGTAAAATGTGATAAAGAAAGACACTAAAGAATACGGATGCGCTTTATACACATTAAAAACAAATGCAGCTTTTTTTTACTCTTGTAATCTTGCGATTTAAAAAAAAAAAAAAAAGAGAGAAAAGATAAAAAGATAAACAAAAAATTTTGCCTTGAGCCTTTGACCAATCTATGTGCAAACGTCAAACTTAAAAGTTAAGAGTTCATCCAATCAGCTACAGAATCAACGCAATTTTTTTAAAAAAAAAGTCTCTAGCAATCCTCTTGATTGCCAGTCCAAAGTCAAAGAGCAAGCAGATTGCTGAAGATCAGCATTTTGGTTGATACTTGCTTTTTGAGTTTAAAAAAATTCTCAAAAAGCGAAAGAAAAAAGGTTCCATTAGTACATACCTGGCAGTCAACAACGAAGCAAATCGCAGTCTGTGGAATTGCACAACTTTGCATTAAGCTATGATTTTGGAGCAATCAAAAGAAAAAAACAAAAGGTATGATTTCGGAGATGGTCGGCTACTACAAGCATTTTTACGTGGCCTAATAAGCCAATTGATTCAAAACACGTCCAAATTTTCGACGAAAGCACAAACATGTTGTCGGCTTGAGGTATCTTTAATCTCATGATTAATTAGCTAAATTTCGTAAAACTTTCCAGGGTTTTTGAGTTTTTTTTTTTTTTTTTAAAAAACGTGGCTCAAGATCAATTGTCATATTTGCTGAATGCTAAATTACAAAAGTCAGTTGGAACCTCTACATTTACATCATCTCATTGGGTATATCTTTGAAAATGAATTTGTTCCATTTCAAGTAAATGGGTTCGTGCCGCGTATATGTATGTTTGACTCATAATTATCAATTAACTTTCTCGAAATGCACCATTTAATAAGATTCTGGTGCTGTGAGGGGTTTACTTTTTGTCAAGCTTTACTCGTTTGATTAAATGACGATCGTTAAAAAAAACCCAAAATTAAAAATGTCGAGATTGAACACGTTTCGGCATTTGATTGGAAAGAACGCCACGGTGTTAGGTTCGTCGCTCGTCAGATACTAATCATATCGAGAAGAAAGGAATGAAATTGAATGGATTCGGCACAAAGGACATTTCATTAAAGCCTAAGCTTGTCGGGGGCGTTTATGTGATCAAATGAAGCATTAAGAAACGTGAGTAAAATGGACCACATGATGCTTTTGCTTTCACAAGGCACAGGCAGCAACCATCAGATTATTTCGTGCGCTGCAAAGTTGATTCTAACGAAATATATGATAGAATACAAATACGCACACGTGCACTTGGGACGCTAACATTAGCTATAGCCTATAAGTAGACCTCAGCGAAGTTGCTAGAAGAGTGCAATAGTTTAAATTAAAGTAAAATTAATCATGCTAAGCTAATTAGACTGATTTTTAATTTGTTCATTTAATTGCAGTCGTTAAATTGGATTCTCCATGATAACATAATTAATAAACCACACATGTACATTAGCCCTATCTGGGCTTGGCTTTTTTTTTATAGAAATTATGCGTCCGTGTTTGCCAATAAATCAAAGCCAGTCACGAAACTTTTTGAAAACTATAAAGAGCTACTAATTTAGTGGAGCTGTTGCCTGTTAGTGTTACGTTACTGACTCATGTGGCATTTGTATATCTCTCTGTATATATATATATATATTGAAGCAAAAGTGTAGCCTCATTCTGCGAACCAAAATAGCCACCATATTCATTGGGTTTGCCACCTCCCATTAACCCTCTTTCCCACTCTGTTCGCTGTAAACTGTAAAAGTGCCGCGTGCGGTTTTGATGCAACCCTGTGCTGAATAAGCTATGCCTTCAGCTAATATATCAGCAGCATAGCCAGCAGCAAGGCAAATAAAGTTCATTGGCTGCTTTCACTGGTACGTCTTAAACTTTTCACTGTTAATTGTATAGCTAGGGTACTTGTTCTGTGTGTGTGTGTGTTAAGTTAAGCTTTGGTTTAGAACCTTTGATTGGTCTTGATAAGAGTGCATTCGTGGGGTTGGAGGATAATCTAACGGTACAGATTGAAAATAGAGAGTAGAACAGTAAAACTGTGATGGCCTCATGGGTCAAAACTATTGTTTTTTCCAATGGGAAAGGCCTTTTAGTTTTGCTTTTGACAGTTAATTTGCACCAAAATGACACCAAAGAAAAAATTTGATGAGTCAATCAATCAATCAATCAATCAATCATATCAAAATCAATGACACCACAAACAGTTGCTTACAAGCAAAGAGATGCGATGCCCCAGGCCACCGGCTACCAAGCAATCTGCAGAGAAAATTTTTTTCATAGCTCGCTCATATTGCATTAACTGGTCGGGGTGCAGGTTCTGGCACACGCCAGTGGGGCACAGGTTAATAACTTGGCCCGACCGTAAAATTTTTAATTAGTCAAATTGAAATTCCCATAGCCGAGTGTACACTTTAAAGAACATTATTTGATCGAGGGGTTTGATAATTGTCATTGATATTGTATTATATATAGCGTGTTAGTAAACAAACCAATTATAGTATGATGGAACACTATCCCAGTCTAATCATTGCTCTTCTAATATTTTAAGAGACTTGATTGAATGATTTTTTTTGTTAAGAGCGTCTTTCCCTTGGTTGCCTAAATAAAAAATTACTAAAAAAGAGGGAGAGCATCTGTTTTAGAATGCTCAAGATCGTAGCACAGCAAGTATAAAACATAATCGTGTAAATCAATTTTGACATAAAAATGTGTAATTGACCGATTTAATCTATTACTTTAATGCCCCAAACGCACCCTTAATCTATTACTTTAATGACCGATTCCCGATTCTGCAGGGTTTTATAATAAGAAGAACTTGCAAATTAATCTACTAGATTTGTTAGAAAATTTTTCTTATTAATCTATCTATTAGATTAAAAAAAAGTCATGGATTTCATTCTAGATTTAAATTAGGTTGTTTTCTTCATCTTCTTTTCTTTTGTTTTTTGGGTTAAATTACATTAATTAGAAAATACAATAGAGTCCAACCAAACACTCTGAAACCAAATAAAAAACACATACAGACATATTCATGGTGATTGGATCTAAAAGAATTCTTAAATAAAACAAAATAATAAACAAATAAACCCTCATACCCATGAAGACACTCAATCTTCTAGTCTCAAGCATAGGAATTGAGACAAAGAAATGTCTACCAACTTAACAAAGAAGTTGTTAAATAGTTTATTAGTTTAGTTTGCTTTTGTTAATAACAAATGCAGAGCTTATAAGTATAAAATAAAATAAAATTAATTCCCAAATTTACTGCTTATTCAAATTGTTTCATGATATGAGCTTATAAGTATTTTATGTCACGATTTTTTATGTGGTAGTGAATGATTTTGATTTAAATATATTTATATTTTTATCTATTGCACTTAAGCACTCACCTAAATTGCTTATAAGAAATCAAGATCAGAGAAACTTGATTGGTCAATTCCGTCCAATGGCCCGAGGCAACATATAATTCGTGACAGCAACCTTACCGAACGCGTGTTTTATTTTTTTTCCCCCCAAAATATACACTTGTAGCCAGTGATTTGTCAAAACCTATGTCCGATTTTTTGATATTTTAGGTTTAAAACGAATCCAGAATGCTTTTAAATATCTGACAAAATAAATTCACGGAAAAGGACTTGAATCCCATCCCATACCAAACTTGACATTAAACCCTCAAAAGCTTCTTTTTTTCTTTTTTTTTTTTTTAATATTCGAGCCAAGAAAAAGGTAGGGACTAATTCGAAAATTTATCACAGTATGTGGCACATGGCAGTTAAGAAATCAACCAAAAATTAATTAGCCATTAAGTAAGATGACTTATTTTGCCATGACCTTAATCCTTCCTCCTAATAAAGATGAAATCATTAGTTCACAACCCATTTTTAATAAACTTAGTTCATTCGTACATCGGCAAAATAAAAAAATTTAGTTTCATGGTGGTGACAATAGGGAAACAACAAATTTAAGATTCTCAGAACATAAAAATATATACCTAAAGGGAGAAAACACACCTCTCGCTTAAAGGTCGATGGGTGAGAGTTCTCGTATGATGACTCAATTTTCTCACTTAATTATACAATTGAGTGAAAGTAGATTTCTCTCTTAATGTAAAGTATATACTCATATAACAATGAGTATAACAATTTAAACTTTTCACAAGAGATTTGATTTAGGACAATTCTAATAGATTTTTTAATTAAAAATATCATTAATATTTTAATGGTTATGTATATATATCAATGTTAAACAAAGGAGTGGAAAACTTTAAATTTATATATATGGATAGCAATGGGCATTGCTCACTCCAAGTTTGCTATTACCAAACTCGCACCTGTAAAAAATTTAAATTGCCAAACCAGCCTGCAATTCGTAGCGGGTTTTGATTCTTTTAGAAAAACTAGTCAATTGCAGGTTTTAATAATTACCAAACCCACCTACAACTCGCAACAAATTTTTTGCGGGTTTTCTCACTTAAAATCACAAATATAAAAAAATAATTTTAATAATACATAAAAACTTAAATTATATAATTCATACTATAAATATATAATAACAGCCTAAAAAATCTACAAACAACATTCAATTCTATATTTTATCAATGTAAATAAAAAATTAAAATTTTAACATTAAAACAATACACAAAATATATTAGTCTAACACAAAATATTTCTATTGTAGGCAAATCATCATCACTAATATCAATGCCTTACTTCATCCTTTAATCAATATACAAGTATTATCAATAACATTAACAAGTCAATTTTATACAATTATCGTTAAAGCGAAACAAACAAAATCAATTAAAGTAAAATAAAATATTAGTAATTAAAATTATAAAATTTCTACTTATTAAAAGCTTATTGTATATATGTTGTAATGAAGTAAGTTATGTTTAGGAATTAGAAACTTTAACTTAGATATATTGATAATTAAATTTTTTAATGTAATTTTTGTGATTAAAATAAGAAATATACATAATTAAAATTAAGAATGTGGGTTGGTGGATACCTATGCTTGTACTCAGTGGATTTTTTTTAATACTAAATCCACTCGTAACTCAGGGTAGATTTAAATTTAAAAATTCAAACTTGCATGTAACCCACAAAATTACCAGCAGTGGATGGGTTTTTACCAATGAATTTGAGTGGGTCTGCGAGTTATTTTGACATCGCTATCTATATAGAAAATGACTAAATTTCAATTAGGATATCTGTGAGTTCCGCAACCAAACTTCGGTAGTCGGCTTTGCATTAAGCCATCTTCCAAGTTTAATTTGTCAATCGTGAGGATCAATCACCTTTCCCACATTAAAGTTTCCACCTTTTCCACTGAACTCCGTAATCCAGCCCATTAGTCCATGACTATTAAGAAATAAAAACCAATGCTCTGTTGTCTTAATAATGCACATGATTGCTTGAATTGGCCGCCACACACTCCACAACTTTCTTTTTCCCATGTGTATTTGCTGCATTTGGCACATTTATGCGATGTCGATTCCACTTCATTCCAGACCAATCCGTTAGGCCATAGTTTATACAATGTATGTTCTAATTATTAAACGAACACGTGTTTGGAACTTTTAGGGTGGGCTATTAGGTTTATTTTCATTTTTTTTAAATATTAATAAAAGTAAATTTATAAATTATAATAATAATTATTTTTTTTCAGTTGGCTTACCCGGGCTGCAGCCCGGGTTAGCCAACTCTTAGCTTCGCCTCTGGCCACAACTATACTCGCGAGTTTGTAAACCCAATGGTGAGATGTAGTGGCTTAGTCAGTGTAGTAAATTTAGTTGTTCTTAATTTAATTTTCATAAAGTACTTTTAAATAGTTTTTTAATATAACGTATTCGGTTAAAGTGATTTTAACGATGGTAATTTAATTTTAAACCTATATTTCATATTTTATTCAAAATCGGTGGGGATAAATTAAAATTTTTATTGAGGTCAATAAAAATTTTGGTTGAATTTTAAAATGTATTTCCTTAAAAAAAAAAAAATTAAGGCTTGCAGAGGCAGCTGCCTCTGCTTGTCTCTATACGGCTCCGCCACGCTTTCCAAGTGGATAATTTCCTTCATATAGAATAGATATCTTCTCAAAATTTATGGAGTAAATCTTTGTGTCCGTATCTCGACTGCACTATGATAAATGATGTGTCTTGACTCCCAATCCATTTTAGAGTAAAATGTATATGTAGATATTATAGTTAAAAAGAATGATATATTAAATTTTCCTACAATCATACACAGGGATGGCAATGGCTGTTACCCGCTGTTAGTTTGTCATTATAGGGGTTTGGATCAATTCGATTGAATTTTTAATTAATTGGATTGGGAAAAATATAACCTAAATTCAACTCGAACATATAATCCAATTCAATTCAACCCAAATTTATTTAGGATCGGATTTGGTCAGATCAGTAATTTGTGTATGTTTGTGCTTTTATTTCTTTATATTTTTTTAATAGGATCGAGTTTGACCGATCTGATCCGATTGGGTTGGCCAAAGTACAACTCAATCGAGTTAGGCTCTTCATCCGAACTTAATCCAAATTCGAAATTTTCAAATTGCATCGGTTTGGGTTAGGTCATTTACCCACCCTACTTGCACCCACAAAAGTTTTAAATTATCAAACTTGGTTGCAACCTACAAAAACTCATTATTGTGGGTTTAAACGATTATCAAATCCACTCACTATTGTGAGTTTTAACGATTATCAAATCCACCCACAATGCACTTGGTTTACAATTTGTTTAATTTGTTTATTATGTAAAATTAAATTAAATAATAAGTAAAAACAATAAATAAAGAATCAAATGGATTCTCCTAATCATTTACAATCTAATCAACAAAATTGATTCTTATACAACTAGATCCAAGCTAAAAACAAATACAATAAAAAACATGAAGGCGAAGAAACTCAAAGGCGTAAGGAAGGATGAAATTGACGGTCGAACTAGTCACAAGTGTAGCTATTCAAGACCTTGTCATGGCCATAGCCAAGAGAAATGAAGCTTGTTGGAAAATTTAGCATGAGAGAGCATTGATCTAATTTTTGGGAGTATTTGTCTTGGCTTTCATTTGGGGTAATGAAGAAATAAGTCTTCAAACTCAATTCAAACTCAAGTGAAAGAGACAACAATGGAGGAAGGAAAATGAAGGGTGAAGCTAGGGTCGGCTTGATGAGTGATGGTGCTCTTGCTTTCATTTTCTTTTTTTGGCTTATTATCATTTCATAATTACAAAACTGCCTTATACCTTGAAAATGTTTGAACAAAATTTTTTAAATTTTGACGGTAAATAAATAATTTTATTAGAAAAATCATTTATTAATTTATTAATTTATAATCCATTTAATAAATGAATTCTAAACAAATAAGATAGCCTCAAATTTGATTCATTTAATTAACAAATCGAACTAAATTTATTTATTTATTAAACCAATCAATTTTTTTAAACTCAAACATATTTAACCGAAATAACGAATCTTGATTAAAATTACTGACCCCTGAACTGGAGATTACGTAAACCCACTTGCCCAATTTTTTTATTTTTATTAAAAGGACAAAAGAAGACTTGCGTAAACTATTATTTATTGTATGCCTTCGGCATCTTACGGCATGTGAGTCCCACACGTGATTATGTCGACCAATCACGTTATATTTTGGTTTGGAGAATAACAGCTAGGGCGCGTGGCGCTACATCACGATTTTATTAAGTTTTCACCGTATGATCTAAGTACAATTTTATTTATCTACGGCCTAAATTGCTTAACGTTTTTGGTTGCCCTCTCAGTAAGTCCGGTAGAAAAGTCGTGGCGTTTAGATAGGCGATGGGATAGTTCATCGTTTACTGCTTTTTGTTTTGTTTTTTTGGGCGGTATTTAGTATTTATTGGAAAATTTACGCATTTGCTGCTTGCTGTGTGAAATTACAAAAATTATTTTAATCTAGCTAGATTAAAATAATTTTTAGATATTATAGGAAAATTGTTTTGATGATCATATGAACATTAAAAATTTACTATGTTCCCCATATATATATATATATATATTGAAATATTGATAGACTGATAGCGATCTAAGGATATTTATAATGAATATATTCGAGAGAAGCTATAAAAATTTATCATGTTACTATCCAAGTTTTTTATTTGCATATATATACCCTACAACTATTTAAGGAATACGTCTACTACTCTACTCTCCGTATATTTGTGTGATGCTCCCGGGTAAAATTTTCAATAACCGTTAATTGGCAAGTGTGATAATTAGAAGCGCTATGAATTCATTGTTGACAACCCAAAAATTAAAAAAAAAAAAAAAATTATTAGACTAGACTTCAAAGGTGGCCTCCGTCAAATTGAGTTTTGATTGGTGTCTCTTTTTATTATTCATATTTTAATTTTTACAAGATTAATTTCGAAACGAATGTCTCGAGAGCCCTATAACAACCTTAATAGTCGCTTTAAGAAAGCTTTGAACCCACCAACCGGAGACGTACAACAAGATGCAAAAAAAAGCTTACCTTGAAGGGATAGAAAGATAATTTATGATAAAATTTGATTGGGCAGGAGGAGGCATTGCCACACATGTCACTAGGTCTAGGAAACATGAGTTACGTAGGTCTTCTTGGCATGTGTGGAGGATATTAATCAATATATATATATATATATATATGTATACATATAAATAGATTGATTAAAATGAATAGGAATCGAGTCAATATTTAGGCACGGATTTCTTTTTTTTCATGTGCATATATCTTATTCACAGCTAATTTAAATTAAGAGATGTCTTAGTTTATTTACGAAGATTTGAAATTTTATAAAGTATGTTTGCTCACTTTTAGCCATTTAAATCGCTTATAAAATGACCTGCAATCATTATGCGGATTTGGGTTTTATTACAATTAGCAAACTCTTAATATGAGAAATCCTTACTATTCCTTTTCTCTTTTTTTAAAGTTAAAATCTATTTTTATGTGTAATGTCTTAAATCAATGAGTTCTTCATTTTTTGTGATAGCTAGATATTGTTTCATTCCTGTTTCATATATGTATTATAATTACTTTGATATCGTATCTCATTTCATTATGGTTAGTTTCATAATTATATTAATTAAGATGATGAATATATTCTCAGAATCTTGTTTTAGATCAATTTAGTGGATGGGGATACTTCAAATATCAAATAATGATCCTACCCTATACCATAGAATTTAATAACTAAGCATAGCTTAAAAATTTACATACAATACAATTGAAATCTTTCTCACATTTACAAATAAAAATATACAAGAAAGAATAATTGTTTACTGAAAACTTGAACTCATTCATTTCAGCATAGGAATAGAGTGTTAACCCTAATGATTATTAACCAAAGAGCTTCGATATGACGATTTCTTTATTTGTTCTCTCTACACCATTAGGCAGATAAAACAACATCAATCATCATATTTTATTCATCAAAGAAGGGAAAGAAGAGAAGGAAAAGCAGAATTAATTCTTATAAAAATCATTAAGAGAAGTGGTGTTTCATGTACGCAACTTGTTGGCTAATGGTACCTTACCTGTTTGTCATAAATGAGACATCCATTTTAAAAAAAGCCCAACTCGTGTGGTACATGACTTAGCGTAGACTTGCGGGACTTTTCTTTAATCTTTCACTTACTAGTTACTAATAATCTATTACAATAAAATATAATTAACCAATCCAATCTTCAAACTCATAATTATTATAAACACAAACCAAAGGAAATGAAAAACATAAGTAGAGAACAAAAGAGGCGCAGTTTGCAGCAATAGAGAGGCTCACAGCTTCAGTACAGCATTTGGTTCTCGGTTTTTTTGCCAAAAATCACAGTCCCCAAGACCACTATCAGCTCTTCTCTGTCACTCCAATTCCAGCAAATCCAAACTTTCTGATAAAAACAATAAAAACAGAAAACTATTGTTATTATTTTTGTTGTTGTTGTTACTATTATCAACCATTGTACGTGTTAGCAAGTGTTACTACCCTTTGGCTCTAACCCCATCCCCATATCATATTAGTAGCTGTAAGCAGCTTCAGCGATATTCATTTGGCTCTTGGTGTTGTTTTTGTTCGAGTTTTGGTAGAAGAACAATCCATTCATATTCATGGATGAAATGTGCGGCTTTAACTCGACTGGTGATAAGGGCAGCTGCTGGGAGAATCTGGTATTTCCTGCTTCGCATGAATACGATTACTCAAGCAGTCCTCTTATTTACCCCGGTCGGATTCCCACGTTTGGATCCGATGAGTTACTATCTGCTGCTGCCTCTGCAATACCTGAAGCTGCCGCTCCAATTAGTAGTACTCCTCCTCCTCATCCTCATGAGATTCAACCACCAGAAGTGGAAGATGTGTCCACTGTCATCAAAGCTAAAATCGCCTCACACCCATGTTACCCGAGACTCCTTGAAGCTTATATAGATTGCCAGAAGGTAAAATAAATAATTTCCTTTTGTCTTAAAACAAGGAGTACTCTTTTATTTTGTTATATAGTCTGGTGCAAAACAGTCTGGTAATTGCTTAATGGATTAAAGTCATTTATTTTATGTGTCAGTGAGTACTGCAGGAGGTAGCTGGCTAGCTAGAAGAGGAAAATTGAAGTACTCTTTTCTTTTGCTTTGTGCTTTTAATTCCCAACCTAATGAATGAATCAATAAGCGTTTAATTATTTTCTGATGGTTAACGGAAACTTTTTCTGTTCACACAACAGTTTCAGTTTGCTCGGACTTTGAGCTTTTAACCTGCGTGCTTTGTGGAGTATTTTTTCTTCTTTTTTCTTTTCTTGTCTCTCTCTCTTTTTTTCTGTTCTTTTATTTTATTTTTTTTCTGGTTTCCATGTCTTTGATCTTCAGGATCCAAGATTTTTCTTTTTTCTTTGCTTGTGCCTTGTGTAAAATGTCCAACATTCTTTTTCTTTCTTTCGGAAAAAAGTTTTTAGTGGTGAAACAAGTTAATTTTGAGTTAAATTTTGCTGTGAAATGAAGCTTCATGTTGCTTATTATTTGGATGCTTTCTTTTTTTTTTTTTCCATTTTTGGGTTTTTAGGTGGGAGCTCCTCCGGAAATAGCTTATCTGTTAGATGAAATTCGGCGAGAGAAGGATCCTTATAGACGAGACCCGGTGCCTACGTGCTTTGGAGCCGATCCTGAACTTGACGAATTCATGGTTTAACATTTCTTTTTTAAATCTTCAATTAAATTATCCGAGTTTTTTTATCTCTAAATTTTGCTTCTGTGCTTTTCTATTACAAGGAAACTTACTGTGACATGTTGGCGAAGTATAAATCTGATCTCGCAAGGCCTTTTGATGAAGCGACCACCTTTTTGAACAAAGTTGAATTGCAGCTTCGCAATCTCTGCACCACCACCGCCTCCGTTAGAAGCCTCTCTGGTCAGTCTCTCTCTCTCTCTCTCTCTCTCTCTCAGTTCACAAGTTTTAATGGTTGTTTGTTTTAAAGGAAACCTCCTTTTTTTCACAAAGCTAAAGACTCATTGATTTTTGCGCTATATACCGTATTGTTTTTATTATTTTTACTCCACCGGGGGTGGCATTATATGTACACAGCTTACACAAATGTATGCCTAAAACCGAAAGAAACAATGACATCGCTGAGACCAGCAGGCAAATTTCTTGTGTGTTTGTGCGTGTGATCATGGCTCACCATAGCATAGCGACAAAGTACCATTGCTGCGGTGGCTAGTCTAATTTTAAAGTTCAAAGTAGCCACTAAACTAATTGTATTTATGAGAACTATAGGAATACTCAAAGAATAACCAAAGGGTTTCATGTATATCATTTGAGTGTGCAAAGGCATATTAAAAAAAAAAAAAAAGACAACAAAACCCTAGAATGAATGAAAGAGACCCCTAGTCTTAGATTAGTGACTACTTCTCTCTCCACCTTCATTCGTGTGGTTTCTTTTGTGTATTGTTCCAGTGGTTATGATTGTATATATCTTATTATTATCTCTCTTTCTTGTTTATACATGGAAGGGTAAGCATAAATTGGTCAAGGTTTCTGCAGTAATGGACCTTGTAACAGTGTTTTTCTTTTTGGCCTTCATGATCTTGTTTCTTATGTTTGTTTTCTTTTAATTCCCTTTTCTCTTAGCTTGAAAGTGAAAACTTTGTGTTAAGAGAATCTGATTTTGACGTTTCAGAGTTCAGTGATGACATAATAAATAGTTTTTTTGATTGTTTGAATAGTGTGACCTTGGGTTTTTTCTTTCTTTAAAACACAAAATTGCTAGAGAAGTCTAGGCAAAAGCTTCTTACAGTAACAAGCTCTCTTCTTAACTTACCACGTTTAGCATTTATAGATTTTCCCAAGTTTAGTTTTTACAGACTAATATTTTAATAAGAATATCTTTCTCATTCTTTGGCTTTTTCAGCATAAAATATGTCATGCTTTTAACATGGGAACTTGGTGTGAAATTCATACCATTTACTGCCTTTTCAGTATGATTGTAGAATTTTTTTTTAGAATGCTTGGTTTGGTTTGGATAACTTATTCAACTCCTCTCGTGAACTTGAAAAGTTATGATGTCAGTCAAGTGAAGATGAGTCTTCTTGAAATTTGTTTTGAGTGGAAAAGCAAATATATTTTCATTTGTTGATATTTTTTTAATTTGGTTTATTGTGAGGTCTTTGACTTAGAAGAAATAGGGTTTGGTTCTCGTGCAATAGGAGTGTTAGTTGTCATTGCTAAATAATTTGGAAGAAAAATATTATTTTGGCAGCTGGATAGATAGTATGCTAACATGCTTGAATCTAAATCTAAATTAACAAATCCTTCTAAAAAAATTAACCAAGAAGTTCCAATAAAATGATAACTTTGTGGTCTTGTGTTGAAAGGAATTTGAACTGAAATCATTCTATGCATCAGGCTTAAAATTCATTAGTTAGATGCTTGCTGAAAAGGTTAAGATTTGACAGTAAATGCGGACTTGAAAATTTTCCTTGTTAAGGTCCAACATAGCTTGTGCCTTAATGGAGTTCAAGGTAGTAAGTTCAGTTGATGACATTTCTTTTTTCCTTCTATTTGAAACTGATTAAAGAAAAAATTTTGATTCATGTGCTGGATCAACTTGCATGCTTTAAATCTGTCTTACATAAAATAAATAGGCGTGTCAAACTTAAGGGCAAGGCGATGGCCTGTAATGATGTCTGATCCCTGCTTTAAAGGATTCAAGTTCCAACATAGATGTAGTGGTAGATGAGAAATGGGCATCGGGAATTGTCTGAGGCTGATTGCTTTGTCTGCCGCTAAGGTACTATTGCCTCTTAGATCTTCTTGAAATTTGTTTTCAATTTAGAAGAGTAATTAAATAGTTAATTATGCTTAGTAGATATAGTTGTTTCTTAACATCTGGCATTCTCATCATCCACCACTCTAGATTCGCATACACATCTTTCTTATCACATGATCTTAGATCATGGCTTTTAATAGTATGTTGATGAGTGCTGCCTTTTGGTTTTCTTAAAATTTGAATCTTTTGTTGATTTCTCAAATTCCTTTGTTCAAGTCAATGCAGCTTTCCATCCATTATATATATGATAGCTGAGAACAAGTTAGGCTTAGTACAAATCACATTTGTTGATTATGCCTTTGCTTTACTAGTTCCTTTAAGGATTATATATATATATATATATATATAGAGTGAGGAAGCATGGATTTGTTCCTTTTTGGCAAATAACATGTCAGAGAGAAGCTGCTGTTGTTTCTATTTGCTATGGAGTGGAAGTCATGCAAATGGCATGGGCATAGCAGCCTTTCATATGATTAATTGTTGTTTGCATAAAAAATAGATGCAGATCACAGTACTCTGGCTGGTGATGGTTTGCAGATATAGTTTTTCAGTTTGAAAGTACACATTACCTTTTAAGTGATCGATGTTGTTAACATTTTTAATTAGTCTAATATTCTCTTTGTTTTCTCCTGTGCTTAAGTGGGTTCACCTTAATAATTTTTTGCCAAAAGAAGATTTTATATTCTTTAAGCATGCCGCCATTGCAGATATCCACTTGGGACATATACATTAAATTGGCATAAATTCGTGTGGTCGGATTAAGGTGTCTATATGTGCTAGGGCCAGGCTGCTATTTGTATTTGATGACTTGGTTCTGTCCATGTAATCCTTTTGCATCTTTGCTGGCCTCTGATCATTTTGGTTATTAATAAAGTTTCTGTATTCTAGGATAATTTAGTGGTGCTTGTTCTTGACTAATGTTTCTGTTAGCTCATGCTCGTCATTTTAGTTCCAGATCATTATGGATGGATTGGTCTTATCTTTAAGGTAGAAAAAGCATATGGTAGTTTACTTCATTTTTGCCTAGTAATCCTGCATGGCATATGCAATGCTTATGTTTTATTTGATAACTCTTTTTGGTTTTATTTTGTTTCATGGGGACTTTGATCTTAAATGTTAAGCAATCTTGTCATTTCATTTCAATTTTTTAATTAAAATTTATGCCACTTCCATCAGTGACTTGCAACAAAAGCATTGTATAAATGAAAAGAGCTTAGGATATCCAGTTGTATGAAATTGTCATATACAGTTTGCATATAATGATGGTACAGCAAGCCGTTGTGTTCGTTTTATCTTTGCTCTTTAGACTTAATCTTGTTAATTACTCCCACGTGTAGAAACTTGGCCTCTAGATTAGTTTTTTAACACATATATCATTGTTGCTTTGGATGAAATTTAAGCTTCTTGGCCGGATTCCTAGCTGGTAATGTTTAGTTTCTTTTGAAGACGCAATTAGTTAACAAAAATTTAAGCATAGACAGACTATGCTCAGTTGGCACATGTCACTCTTCCAAACATGGAAGGAAGTGATTCAAGTCCCAATTTTGGCACTCCAGTGTCTCCCTCCTAGTAATGTAATGGGGGTAGTTTATCCCTAAAATAAAATGGCGGTAGATACATAAATTCGTTATGAATATAGAAATCAGGCAGTACTATAACATATGAATGATCTAGCTGGTCTTTGTAGTAGTTCTCTGATTATAAAAACCAGTAATTAAAAAATAATAATAATGGGTGCAAGGTAAATATAGCTCAGTGTCTGTTAGACCTTGGCTGTAGCATTTATTACGTCAGGGTATTTATTTTTGGTTTTCTTAGTGCCTAGCTTGTATCAAATCAGGTTTTTAGATTTGTTTCTCTTTTCCAGAAGGGGCTGGCTTAATGTTTTCAGAATTAACAGGCCATGTGATAACACACACGGGTTTTGGTTGAACAAGTTTCAAGAGGAAAAGTCCGGAATTTGCCAAGCCTTTGACCGGCGTTTAAAGGGGCAAACCAATAAAAGCATGATATTTTTTTTTAAAAAGGCAATAAAAGCTTGATTAGTAATATAATAAAGTGACTTTTTAATGCGGGGGAACCCCGGGTAGAGCGGGTGGCCGGACTTCACATGGACCCCCGCAGTTCCCGCTGAGGTTCAGCATTTTTGGACCAAGTAAAATTGATAAACTTCAGTTATTGATTCATTCATTCACCTCGCCAGTCTTTACCGTCAGTTGAGGAGCCTACTGCTTTGGTGCCTGTGATTTGTTCCCTGTTTTTATTGGTGGGAGGGTCTTTGCGCTTTTTATAATGGCCACTCACACGTGTCTGATAACTGCTCAGTATGGTGTGGGGTCCCTACTGTTTTTTTCATAGTACTGGTCTCTTTTTGGTTCAATTTGCCCATCACCCTGCTTTCCTTTGGCCCGCGCATTCACTCCCTATGGATCTTGTTGTTGTGCCCCTTTCGCTGTTCATACCCCAGTCCCTACAGTGCTTTCTCTAGTTGAATCGGAGAGCCTGAACTTAGGTTAATTTTATTATCAGACGGTTTAAATTTATACATAATTTTATTATTTTAAAACATGTTTGTTTAACTATACTGAAGTATATATCATTTGTATATATTAATATATGTTTATTTGTTGGAAAGATATCTACAAGTCTACAACCATCCAATTAGGAGAATATTCTTCCTCATCGTTGGGACTCACAAGCTGCCTGTGCCCTCAATGATGGGCTTAGGCTTAATGGGCTATTATTTATTGTATTTGTATCTTGACAAGTATTAGAAAGCAATGTACCCTATGAACACAAGAGATGAGGGTTGAAACCAGCACTCGGTCGATATCTTAAAAATTCAGATAATATGAAAGTCATTTGGTCCTTTTGATGAAAGTGGTGGTGGTTGGGTCATAGCATGTTTGGGTTCTGAGTGTCTGCTGTCTATGCTGGGCAATATCAATTATATTGGGTTACGGTTATGGGTTGTCGTGGAAAACAAAGAATAAGATAACCTTCCTGTTATTATTATTATTGCAAGATTTGCTGCGGTGTGGGGACTGGGCGGTACGTGAGCGGGGGCCTATGGTTGGAGCGCGGCTCGCGGGCGTTATTAATGTTACAAGTAGTGTTTCTTCTTCTGCGTCTAAAATTTCTTCGTGGTGGCCGTACGGTCGTCATGTCAACTCAGTGTCTTGACTGACAATCGACAATTACTACTCACTGGGCTTTCTGCGCTCCATTTGCCACATGTGCTCCTTTTTTGAGGGTCTTCACTGCTCTCTGACCTTCGGCCTTCAACTCATTTTATGGGTCCCGGTCCCTCCACTTTTATTGGCCATTCTGCACCCTATTATTCTGTCCCTCTGTCTCTTTACTTTTCATTTTATGTCATTGTTAGATGATGTGTGTGTATCTACCTTTTGCCGCTTGGCTTAGCTTTTGTGATCAATTTGACCATCCTCTAATTGGAAAGAGTCTTTGAATTTATTGTTAATCTCAGTGAGGGATGCATGGGAATGAAATTTTCCAATACTAGTAAATATTTAATTTCATGGGCCAATTGGGATTAATATTTTTTCCTTAATTGGTAATTTACATATTCCCGTGTAATTTTATCTTTTGGTTAAAAAGAGTAATGTGAACTTATATGGGAATAAGTTGAGGAATTAATAAATTTTATCTGGGCAGAGGATGGTGCCGCATCGTCCGACGAGGAATATAGCGGTGCGGAGACAGAGGTGCAAGATGCAGAAGCAGGGGATGAAGATCGACATCTTAAAGATAAGCTTTTACGTAAGTTTGGCGGTCACATTGGTTCCTTGAAGCTGGAGTTCTCGAAGAAGAAGAAGAAAGGAAAGCTGCCAAAAGAATCACGGCAAACACTGCTTGCCTGGTGGAATGCTCACTACAAATGGCCATACCCGACGGTAAATCTATATACTTTTAAATTGGCCTTGAATCTCGCTTCTTGCTGTAAAGGCGGCCCAGTGCCTGCAAGTGTTTCATTTGAGGTTCTTTTCAGTATACTACATACTAGAATTATCCCATTTTGAGTTATGAAGCTTCACATAATTTTGATCCTGTTGTATTTGCAGGAAGCTGATAAGCTTCAACTAGCTGAATCAACGGGACTAGATCAGAAGCAAATCAATAATTGGTTTATAAATCAACGCAAGCGTCACTGGAAACCATCGGAGAACATGCACTTTGCCGTAATGGATAACCTTTCTGGGCCATTGTTTACCGACGATTGAATTTCAATTTGCATGTATATTCCCAATTGCATCATTCTGATAAACTAACGCTTGTGTTGGCTTCTTGTATATTTCTAATATGTGAACTTTACAGGCTGAAAATGCACGTTTTGATTATTTAAATGGAAAATTATCGTATTTTGCTCAGTGCACGTACATTTTCAATCGATCAACATTCACGATGAAATTGTTACGTATTCAGTTTGGATGCATGGTCATGACAAATGTAGGATATCATAGGCCACGATTGGTTTCACCGACAATCAAGGGTAAAAAATTGGAATATTTCTACTTTCTACTTTTATGGTTTTCCGTTTTGCTCTTCACCGGTATCCACTAGCGTTGATAATTTATATAAATATAACGCTGGAATGCTCTGTCTGTCTCGTAATAAGTCAAAAGAGATTCTACATTAACTTCTGTCCTTGCCCACAGAGATGCGGATTAGAAATCTAACCATGTTAATAAAAAGCATGCAAGGAACTAACCTACTTTCAAGAAACCGAAAAAGAATACAGGGAAAGGAATGAGGTTCTATTAAATTTAAATTCTGATATGCTTACATGTTTTTGTGCGGCTCTTTCTTTCGGAGGGGAAGACAGAAAACAGAAAAAGAGATTGTTTATCTGGGCATTAATAAAGAATCAAACATCAAGATGCCGTTCCTCTATTAGAAAAGCCAACCTTTGAAAATCTGATTCTTGGTTATCTAGAGCTAGGATTCTTAATCCAATTATTTATGTCACGATCAACAACTTTATACTCTAATCTAATTGAAAGCATAGTGTCGAAACTTTAATTGTATCAAAAGCAAGGGATGGGATACAACTTGCACACCCATGGTTCCACCACAATCATGGCTGCTGGAAATGGTGGAAGCAGCCGTTGAAAGTTGAATCTTCCTCCCATTATTGTTCTTTTTAACATTACGCTAAAGGGTATTCGGTCATATTCAAATGAGTCCGTCCAGTCGATGATTCACTTTATACAAAATCGTACAAGTATGTTCGTATTTGTGAAGATAAATTTTTGTTTAGTTTATTTTATTTTATTTTAATTTATGTATTCATTTTAGTTCTTATGTTTTTTAAAATATCTCAAAAACATCTTTATAGTTAAAAACATTATATTTTTACCCTTTTTTTTTCTTTTGGTTTTATAGTAATACTCTTACAATAATATTCTTGACATTATTAAATTTTCAGTAAAAAATTTAATTAGCAAATTAATCAATAAATATCATCATGAAAGAGCTACTAATTTTTTTTAATATTTGTGCAATGATCTTGCTAACAATTTATATATAAATAAATTAACATCCACAAAATTATATCAACATTTAATATCCTTACAACAATTTTACTAATAGTTATGTTGTAAAAAAAATAATGTATCAAATTAATCCTAAACATAAAATATTAACATATAAAATTTTAAAAATTTTAAAATTATTTTTAAGGTTAATTTGGTAAATTAATTTTATTTTTCATTTATATTCTCAAAAAGATAAGAATATTGTAACAGACTTAAATCGAAGTATAGAAACTAAACAACTATTTAGCCTATTTGTGAAAACAATGAAATTTGGGGGACTAGATGTTGTGAGTCAATAATGTACGTATTTTTTCAATTATATAAATTAAAATTGTATAAAAGACGGGCTAGGCTTTGGTTCTGTACAGACCGGACTGAGCCCATAATAGAACGGAATGGTCCAGCCTAGTGCGGGTAAGGTGAGTTGGTAACATCAACTTCAATGGGCCAATCAAATGGGGCCGCAGACTAATGCTGTACAATATAATATAATATTGGCATTTGGCAGTGCAGAGGAAACGGATGGAGTCATTAGAGTGAAGCGTGAAGTGAGCGGGATGGCTTCGCTTCAGATGTGTCTTCCATTTTCATCAAGTAGAAGCCAGTTCAGGTTCAGTTACGGGCGTGTTCGATGCTCTAGCGAGCGACAGGAGCTCTTTAGCCGCATTGCTCCTGTCTACGATAACGTCAGCTAACCTCACTCTCGTATTCTTTTTCCTTGTTTGCAACAATTATTATATGCTATGTTTTTCTTTGAATTGCAGTTGAATGATCTGTTGAGTTTCGGTCAGCATCGAATATGGAAACGAATGGCTGTTTCCTGGAGTGGGTATATCTCTATTACCCCTTTTCTCCTTTTCTTCTTCGTTTTTTGTTTTTGTTACTATGATTGTTTATTGTTTTAATTTTTTTATGTGAATATTGGGTTTTTGGGACAGTGCAAAAACTGGAGACAATGTGTTGGATGTGTGTTGCGGAAGTGGTGATTTGTCTTTTCTTTTGTCTGAGCGAGTTGGGTCTCAGGGCAAGGTTTCTCTTCTCTGGCAATCCTTTATTTCTCTTAATCCTCTGGTGGAGACGGAAATGCATTATATAAAAACATTTGTTTTCTTTTCTAGTGAGTTATGCATTTTGCATATTCTTGTTTACTCTATAATCACTTTCTGTTTTATCTTTTCTGGATGGTGATTTCAGGTGATAGGTCTTGATTTCTCCAAGAACCAATTGTCAATAGCTTCATCTCGGCAAGACTTAGTTTCAAAGGCTTGCTACAAGAATATAGAGTGAGCATTGGTAAATCCAGTTGTTAAAGACATTCAATCACCTGTTTTATAACTTTTTCATATAAGAAAAAACATATTCATGCCCATTTTTCTTTGAGTTGATAATTGCATCTGGAACTTCAAAATTTTATTTCTGTTAGCAGTATCTGGTTTTGGTAGCTCTCCAAAGGAAGTAATTTTCTGCTTGCATCTAGGTGGGTAGAAGGTGATGCTCTTGATTTGCCTTTTTCTGATTGCTTCTTTGATGCCATTACCATGGGATATGGACTACGAAATGTGGTAGATAAACGTAAAGCTTTAGAGGAGAGTTTCCGAGTTCTAAAACCGGGTATTGTCTAGTCACCCTCTGTATGTGAATTTAAAAAAAAAAAATTATGCAATTAAAACAGTTGCGATCAAAATTTTACATTTTTCATTGGATGTTCAGGCTCTAGAATTTCGGTCCTTGATTTCAATAAAAGCACTCAACCATTTACTACCGCAATTCAGGTACTCAATAAAAATGACCTTGATGACATATGCCCTTTAAAATGTTGATTTTCACGCTCTTTCTGATTTGAGATGGTATTTATGGTCTATCTTTTACACTTATTATTGAATGTTGTTATTCTAATAATTTCTTTTGATCTTTATGGTGGTTGGATATGGTGCTCTTCTAGTTATATATCAGATGCAAACATTTCAAGTTATTTGTTTATTCTTTTTTCATTTTTCCTCTCAAGGAATGGATGATCGACAATGTTGTAGTGCCAGTGGCATCTGGCTATGGTCTTGCTAAGGAGTACCAATATCTGAAGAGTTCTATCAGAGAATTTTTAACCGGTTGGTAGCCTATCACTGAACTTATGGTGAAATATGATTGCGTTTATTTGATTGGTTGTAGAATAATCAGTCGATATAAACAATTTGCTAGCAATAAGACTCAAAAAGAAATCCTCTGATTATTAAAATACATAGGGTATTTAATAGCATTTCTTGTGGTGGAAACCCAACACTTTAAGTTTCAAGAAGTCCTCTTGAAACTTCAAAAATTGTTTGCTGTAAACTTTCTTGTCAATTGTAGTACACTGTTTCTTCATTGGATGAATCAATGAGTATCCAGTTTGTTACATTGCCACTATGATTTCCCTTCTATCTGCTTACAGTAGTGTTCTTCTGATGCAGGGAAGGACTTGGAGAAACTTGCTTTGGAAATAGGATTTTCTAGAGCCAAACATTACGAGTTAAGTGGAGGTCTAATGGGCAACTTGGTAGCCACACGGTAGATATATGTCCTGTTTGGCGTTCTCCAGCAGGTTGAAGACGAAGCTCTCCTTTCTCTTTTACTTTCAAAAGGCTAGAAGCCTGCAATTGTTTAAGGTTCCCTACTGTTAGAGTGCTGAATTTTGAAATGTACACTACTAGGTTTGTTTTTCCCCAACTTTCCAACTATTTTGCAAAAAAGACTAATTTGATTGTATGCTTTTTCCTTATTTCTTTTCAGTCGTTTCTACTCTAAACATAGATACAATTAAGAGGATCACATTAATAAGAACCATCAATTTTCATAGTGAAGGTTCTTAAAATTCTTCACTAATCCGAATCATGATAATTCAACAATGGAATCACAGAGGATTATACACGATTCCTTTGAAGATTCTGGATATATCTTGCAATTCTTGTAAGCTTTTGCGGATTGAGCTTGAATCTGTGCATACAAAAGACACTGGAATGCTCAACTTAGTGTTCGGAAATTGAGAATTGTTTAGGTATGGATCTCTTTTGACTTTACTATGAAAATTGGCCAAAAGATCGTTTCTTAATACTTTGGCTGTTGTTTATGAGAGATTTGAGATAGGCGGAAAAGTTTATTTCAAATGTGAGACCTGACCATTCATTACTTTTCTTTAATTTGGGGTCGTTAGATTTGATAACAGTTTTGGTCCGTACTAGAGTTTCCCGCACGTGGTTTGGTTAGTAGTCCAGTGCCGTCGTTAATCAATGTTTTCAGGTTTGATTGGTGTTCGTTTTCTCCTAGTCTATCATATAAATCATTTAATGGTTATTGATTTTCTATGTGGAGTTAACATAAACCGTATCCGTTATTGATTTCTTAATTCAAATCAATATAAATCGTGCTTTACATTGATCTTTAATCCGGGACCAATGGAGAATATACCTATTGTTCGAATTAATAATTGTTAATAGGCACATGGTGCAATGTAAGTGATTATATTTTCTGGCACTTACACCTAGCAGCTAAAATTGTCTGGCAATATTCTCAAAAAAATGAAATTAATGAACGAATCCCTCGTGCTAAATCACCATCTATGTTCCACTCAAGGTGAAAAATGATTAGCACGAGGATTGGATTCTACCACGGAAAGGTAAACTAGTTGTCAGGAACTAACACTCAATCTTTTTAATCCAGCGCATCAAGTGTTGGATGAGCCAACGCTTATAGCAACCAAATTGAGATTAACCACTCGCAACACAAATTTACAATGGTTTACACTTTCTTTACTAATGTGATAGGCTTGAAAATTGACAAACCCTCAATCAATATGTACAAATCCTCTTATGCCAATAGTTAATTAACATTTCCTCCAATTGCCAATCACATTTCTATGGACGCTGAGCGCCACCATAAGGCCCCCAAGATGCTTCCCCAACGGCATGGCGTATATTATCTGAGATACCTGGGGGCTTCACTTTTAATATCAATCTGGTGCACTTGAAGTTCCTTCTGTCTTTGTTCTTTAGGTCATCTAGGGTAGAGAGAGCTGTTGGACATGTTGGCAACTGATGCAAGGGCACCAGAATTCAGGGGACAACAAGGATCGTAGCAATTGTCATGAAGTTCCATGGTTCTTTCATCTATAAATGGGGGACTTGTGGGCCCAGGAAGTTGTTCTTCTGTTGTTAGCATTTGCAGCACTCTGGACATTGTTGGCCGTAATGATGGACTTTCTTGAGTGCATAAAAGGCCTACATGTATCACTCTTAACACCTCATTCTTAACATTGCTGTCATGATAGTTGTGCAACATGAGATTCTTGTCATAGAGTTCTTCCACTGTCCCAGCTTGAAAATGCTTCCATGTCTTGAAAAACAAACAAATTGTGTAATGGTTTATTTAATGATAAAGGTATGTATGTATGTATAGAACCTTTTGGGCTATATGAAGTTTCTTCAACTTACAATTGTGAGCAGACTATCTGTGCATTCTGAATTTTTGCTTCTGTTGTTTTGTCTTCCAGTAACTATTTCCAGCAAAAGCACACCAAAGCTGTAGACATCTGCCTTTTCAGTCAACTGGCCATGGGCTAGGTACTCTGGAGCCATGTATCCTCTGAGAAATCATGAAAGAAAATTATAGCTTGCTTTTTAACATTATTGTGGATATGATGAAACCAATTGTTCTTTGCTAGTGACTTCATACTTACAAAGTTCCTGCTATGGCTGTGCTTATGTGACTCTTATCTTCTTGGAAAGATCTGGCCAACCCAAAATCGGCAATTTTAGCTCGTAGTCTAGAATCCAACAAGATATTACTTGCTTTTATATCTCTGTGAATGATTCTGATCTTGGACTGCTCATGAAGGTAGACTAAACCTTCTACAGTTCCCAGAATAATTTCATATCTCTTCTCCCAGGTCAGTGTTTTAGCTTTGGCCGAATCTGTCATTTCGCAATTAACAAAGTTATGATTATAAATAATCTGCAGCTATCATGTCGTATGTGATAGAGCTAGTTAAAACTTGGATGAACTACAAATACAGAGGAATTGTGGTTCAAGGCTACGCCTATTTGGAGAATCACCTGTCACTCTCAAAACTCACACTCAATGTTTTAGTAATTACCGAAGATGAAGCGATCAAGGCTCTGGTTAGGCAGGAACTCATAGACAAGTAGGCTTTCAGGTCCAGAACAACTGCATCCCAGCAATCTAACCAGATTTTTGTGTTCCACACTGCTTATAATGTTAACTTCATTGTAGAAATTTGCTGCTCTATGTCTGTTGTTAAAGAAAAGTCTCTTGACAGCAATTTCTCTTCCATCAGGCAGAACTCCCTGTGATGATTTTAGTTATTTGCTAAAATCTAAACAAATATAAGTGGAAGATGAATCGATATAGGGGATAAGCTACCTTATAAACAGTTCCAAATCCTCCTTGGCCAAGCTTGTTGGCTTCGTCAAAAGATCCTGTAGACTTCTCAAGTGTAGAGTACTTGAAGTTCAGGCTACCATCATTAAGCGTTTTCACCAAATTTTCTGCATCATTTGAACCTAGAAGGCCCGAACAACAGCACTAGAGAATATGAGGAAAAATTAAGAGGCAACTAGTTGTGCATTATAATACAGCAGTATCCTCCTGCAGGTTCCAATATTTGGAACTCAAACATTTGGGAGCTATAGGAAGTTTTACGAGTTACATGTATTTGGAGTATAAGAAATCCATAGGACCAACAATCCAACATATTCTGATCAAATGACAGAGACACCCTAAGCAACAATCTTCCAGAATGTATTTGATTTTGGATATGCAAAATTGCATAGAAAATAAGTTTTTTTACCTCTTCTTTTTCTCTCTATGGATCTTTGCTTCCAAATACGAGTTCCAATAACTATTCCAACTGCTAAAACCACCAAGGCACTGACTACTGAAACTACTATAGCTGCAATCATCCCTGAAAAAAATCCATTGTATACAAATCCATGAACAGACTAGATTATCAACATAAGAAGGTAAACTCCTGTGACCGGCAAAGATGATCTAAATCTATGAAGTTAATCGTCTAATAAACAACTACATTGTGACTCCATTTTACAGTGTACCAAAAGATATGGATGGAATCCTATTACCTCTTGATCTTCCTTTCCCCGGCTCCTTGTTGAGGAAATCTTTATCCGAGTACCTCATGAAACATCCAGTATTCAGTGCTCGCCCCTCTGACCAAGGCAGGCACCCCAATATAGATGCAGATGCATTCGCCAAGCATGCCTCACAAGAACTAGAATTCAAGGTCTTCCAACAATTGGCCAACACATAAGCCGACTTATTTGCTGCACCTGAAACTTGCACTTGGACTCTAGCATAGCCTCTATTGCTTGGTGCAGAAGCGACTGCATTCATCACAGCCTTCCTAGCTGATTCTTGAAAGCTCAAGTTCTTTCTTGTCCCATTCCCACAAACTGCCCTGTCTTCAGGCCCTTCATACTCCCCAAAGAAGCTATAATTCTCGGATCTCATGAAGCATCCATCAAGGTAAATGCGACCACCATTGTAAGGGTAGCATTGGGGTAGCAGTGTGCGTGCCTCAGCATAGCATAACACACAGTCTAGTAATGAGAGGTCCCCATAACATTGCGCAAGGCCATAGTTGATGTCCAGTCCTGAACCCGTTACCGCCAATCCAAAACCAGATGTTCGCATTTGTTCACTTATGTTCTCCATTGTAGTAACAAAATTTGGCACAAAAATGCTTGAGTTGTGCTCCAGTTGGTGCCCACAACTAATATTCACAGTGTGAACTCTCGGATCACCGGCTACTCTAACTAACATCAAGAGAGATCCCACGAGGAACAAAAACGCTTTCTTCATTTTCGTTTTTTGGGGCGACTTTGGATTTGTATAAAACGCTCTCAAATCTTCTTTATGAACGAACCCAGAAAGAAAATCACAGTAGGAAAACCGAACTAGTTTTTGAATATTCTTATGGTAAATAGAGACGAAAACAACAGGACAGGAAACAAGCGAGAATTGAGAAACAAATCAGGTGAAAAAAGAAGAAGGGAAAATGAGGCTTGAACAATAATAGATTAAAGAACTGTTGTTCTAGAAGAAGAAGAGACAAAATTGTCAAGCCATTATCATGACAAATGCCGTGTCAGTTTCTGACACCTCAGGCTTAGCGGCTCCTTACTCAAATGGCAAACAGAAGTCAGTTAGTCAACCCTGCAAGGTGTGGCTAATCCCGAAATTTCAGTCACAAGGAAATTTCGGCACCGGTTTCTCAAATCTGAACAAAAGGGTTCCTGGTTGTTTGTTCATTTTCCGCTGCGACAGGTGACAAGTCAAAAAGGCATAATCTGGAATCTGCCTGGATTACTTACACGAAGTCTTCTATTTCACACTTAGGCAAGAACCACTGACTTCGGATTGTTTCCTATGGCTCAAAAATGATTGTCATAACCCAACCCACCACATCACCTTTCTGTCCTTTGTTATTGGACAATGGTTACATAACAGTTACTCTAAATAAAATATGAATTACCATTATATACGTAAAATAATAAATAATAAAAAATATATTATAATTTTAATTATGTGAGTATAAAAATGTGTTATATCTTAAAGTAGTTTTAACAGCTTAACTCTTATTATTATTATTATTATTATTATTATTATAAAAAAACTTGGAGAAAGGGGGGCCCATAAACGTTTGATGAAATTTTGGTAAAAGGAGTTTATAGTAAAACGTCGTCTTCGATGATCTCCTCAAACCACCACCAAGTACAACCCAACCAACCCTCTTTAATTGATTTAATTATAAAATGGAAATGGGCTCCACCCAGACATTGTGGCTGCCACCAACCTGCGGCCGGGACATTATTGCACCAAACGGAGCTCCAGACTTTGATTAAATTAAACTTTACTGAAACCTGAAGCTTTTGTAGCGCCATTCATTTCTTGACAGCCATCCCTTGATACACTCCTATCTGTGACAATTTGGGTCTGGATTATTTTTTCGAACCGAAATAAGAATGTTTAATTTTAAAAAACTAATTTCATAAGTAAATAGGTTGAATTTGTGTTGTTAGTGTAAATTTTATCACAACTTATCACATAGTAATTATAATTAAGAATGACGCTCTAAGAGAAAGAAAAACAAATATTATATTGGTGATATTATATATTTTTTGAGTTAAAATGAAAGATAAACAAATTTAATGAATAAATTAGTTTATTCATTTATTGAGTGAAATTGTAGTCAAATCTTGATCTTATGATTTATTTAGTAGTCAAATTTTGAGCTAATTCATTTAAAATCCTGATTACCACTCCTCGAATACATGCATGCAATTTCGGACAGGCAGCCTAGTTAATTTTTTCTTTCCGTTACTAGACCAGCACTAAAAACGTGTTGGGTTTCGTAACAATCGTTCTATGAAGAAGAAGCTTTCATGCAAGTTCCCATTGATACAAGCGTAAGAACCCTACACAAGGGTAACATCCATGCCAATGGAAGTATATGCGAAATGGGACTTGATATGAATTTCTCCTAAAGATGATTATAAGATAATTACGAAAATAAAAATAGTTAAATTTATTACCATAATACACATACACACAAGCATTACTAATACACACACGTACCATATAAAATTTGTAAAAGTTGAGAAGAGATTAAATAATGTGAGGATCAGGAGAGCATGATAATATAATTTTCTATGCATGGATTCTGAATTCTGAGTGGGATCGTGAGCCTTTTGGAACTTGAAAGTGATGGGAAGAAACTAAGCAAACGAGGATGGTATACAGAGGGTGGTGGTGGGAAAAAGTCAAGGAGAGGATCAGAGTGGAAAGCATTTTACTTGTTAAAAATTGTGAAAAATAAAGTCAATAATTGAACTGGGTTTCAGAGCTCACTGTACAAATGCGCAAAGTAACGCGCCTTGACAAGTCAAAAGTTAATTTATTGTTGAGACCTTACCCACGACTTTAGTTTGGGAATTAGGATTGCTTATAACTGTTTGATTCGTCCTCGTAATTTTTTTATAAACCATCCATTAATTTGTCGAAATACTTACCGTATCTATTGACTTGAGAATTACTCATAAGCAAAAATGCTCGTAAAATGCGCGTTTGTACTAAATTATAAGGATAACAGCGTGTTCGAAAGTCGCCACTTAATATTAAGTTAATATTTGCGTGTTACAGGTATTTAGTTTTTCCAATGTGCTGAAGTGGTAGCAGCTGGCTGTTACATAAGCTAATTCTCAAACAAGCAACTTCGGTGTCAACAATCAACTATAGCTGCCGCTGGTAAAATAGTCGATCGTTTTCGCTTGATTCCACTGAGACTTCTCTGTTTCTATTCTTAATATAGTCGGCACCAGTAGAACTGTCAAATAAGGTATCCCCACTGCATATTTGCGGAAGCAGGCGCTTCCAAGGACAAAAATTTTAGATGTAAATTGGAGTATTATACACAACTGACGGATCCTTCCAGTACAACATTTAAAAAGAAAAAAAAATTGTTGAGACGATTTACATAAACTATTTAGCTCAATCAAGTTATCAAAAGATTTTAGGATAATATAAACAACTGAATTGTGTTCAAAGAGTTCAGGTTGTACGGCTGAATAGCTTTGTAACCCACGAGATTAAAAAGGGTCACAAGAGGACCATAACTGACAGCTGGCAGCATCATTAATGGAGAACGCTCAATCATGAATTCTTTTTGAACGTGGAAAAGGATATTGAAGCAGTTCAGCGAACTGACCATGTCAGGAATAGCACAATTTTCGTTGCGAACAAGTATAGCACAAAGTGTCAACGTACAGTATTTTAGAGGAAAAGGTTCATGGAGGGTCATATAGGCTCGATATAACTATGTGTCGTGCTGATCCCGAACGACTGGGAGTAAGATTTATTTAGAATTGGAACTTGAAGGAGTACCCACTAAGCTAATTTCAGAATCACTAGGATTGAGAAATGGGGGCTGTGTTGGCTGCGGGACTTCGTGATTACCTGTGAGCATTTTCACAACTATTGACATTGATGGTCGCAGTTCTGCAGAGGCTTGTACGCATAGTAGGCCTATCTGAAGCAATCGTGATGATTCCCCTTCTTGAAAATTACCCTCTAGGGCTGGATCGACAGCTTCATGGAGCCGTCCCTTTACATAAAGATCCCAGACCTTATAACAAGATAGATGAAAGTTTTGGTAAGTTCGAAGGCTTGAAACGATAAAATGCTCACCACTAGAAAATGAACTCTATTAGATATGCCAAGTTAAAAGAATCACCGTCTGCAGGATGGAAAATGAATTTTGACTGAAAAAGTTGATCCTCTTCCTACATACAACTTCAATAACAACAACTCCAAAACTATAAACATCTGCCTTCTCTGTCAGCTTGCCACGAACAACATACTCTGGGGCCATGTAACCCCTATCATGAATTCAAAGTCTAAACTTTTTAGCAGAAGGAAAAGGAAAATGACTTCTTCATACTGCTATTTTAGAAAAATGCAAAGCTAGTAACAATCTGTAAAGAGAAAGGAGAAGCTAAAATGTTTGCTTTAGCGAAAAAGGTATTATAATTTATCAAACTCACTTGACTCAGATACATGATATAAATGAAAACTCAAGCGACAGGGAAGTAAGTTTTTTGGTGCCAAATCTAGTAGGTGTTGACATATCCCAATCCAAAGCAACTGATGTGTGGAATTGTCCATATTATGTTAATATGTCTAATCAGAAAAGAAAGTGAATATATTTTTCCTATATTACATTGATGATAACGATTGAAATATCATTGAACATGAATGCTAATGAAGATAATCAACAGAACTCTGAACTTACAGAGTGCCAGCAAGGGTAGCACTGACGTGAGTATTATCTTCTGGAAACAATCTCGCAAGTCCAAAATCAGCAATCTTTGCTGTGAATTCTTCATCAAGTAGTATGTTGCTAAGCTTTATATCTCTATGTATGATTCTCAACTTGGATCCCTCATGAAGATAGGCCAAACCCTCTGCCGCGCTTAATATGATCTTGTATCTCACTTCCCAGCTTAGGGGCTCAAAACCTTGTCTACCTGAATTAAATTAATAAATTTAAAACTAGAATATATTAATAAAAAATAATCACAGTGCTTTCATTCAAAAAAGGATTCATAGATGAGTTACCAACCAAAGAGGTTATCCTGGAGGCTCTGATTTGGCACAAATTCATAGACAAGAAGGCTTTCGGGGCCTGTAATACTGCATCCCAGCAGCTTTACGAGATTTTTGTGATTGATGCCACTAATCAAATTAACTTCATTGAAGAAATGATCTACCCACTGCGTTGTATTATAGAAAAGCCTCTTTACTGCTACAGCCCCTCCCCCAGGCAAAGTTCCCTAATTTACAAAATGAAATGCTCCCAATGAACTCCACATATAAGACACGATTCTCTTCATGGAGAACTAAAGGTGAAATTATATCATACTTTATAAACTGAACCTGATCCTCCTTCTCCCAGCTTATTGGATTCATGGAAGTAATTTGTGGCCTTCTCAAGAGTTCCATATGGGAAATTGAGCTTGGATTTATTGACAGTAACCTGTAAAGCTCCTAGTTGCTTCCGCTCTTTGACAGATGTTCGATAAATCATGGTGTCAACAATGGAGCTAAAACTTCTGAAAGCTTGGATACAAAGATTTAAAATCAGAGACCAGGTCTCAAATACTTACCTCTTCTCTTCTGCAAGAGTTTTCTTCTAACAATGAAAGCAACCAATGAGAAGACCAGCAGAAGAGCCACGGCGGATGTTGCAAGGATGACAGCTAGTTTGTTGACTCCTGGAAAATATAAACACAATATTATGTCATTAAAGTATGACCGGCACAGAAGCAAACTACAAAACATTTCACATACAGGTTTGTACAATTTCTACAGAATATAAAGTTTCAACCATTTGATTTAAAAATAAAAATGAACCTGCAATTGTGAATAAATTATATATGTTCTAGGAAACACAGAGCTACAAAATATCAAATTGACCCTCAGATATCTTGTTACAAGAAACAAAACAAAGTCTACAAATCTTAACAAATGAGGGTTTGGTTCTTTGGGTATATGAATTAGACAACTTAATTTCACTTTCATCAACTGGTTTCTTTTATAAATAACCTTTGAATATGAACTCAAAGAGGAAGGTCATACACTTGTCAAAATGATAGCCCAAAAAAGGGGGAAGAGGGGGGGGAGAGGGGAAGGCAAAATCAAAGTCACCTCCATTCCCTGGAACTGGATCAGGAACTGAATTGTTATAAAACCTTTCAGTTGAATACCTCAAGTAACATCCAGCATTCAAGACCCGCCCTTCTTCTTTTTGGGTACAAGAAGCAATCCTAGACACTGCATTCTCCAAACAATTTTCACAGGCACTTCCATTAACAAACTCCCAACACTGAGCCAACCCATGAAGCGAAACATTCCCTTTACTGAAAGTCACAGACCCAACGAAGAATCCATCATTTTTAACAGCTTGCACACTCAAATTCCTCACCAACTCAATAGCATTAGCCCCAAAAACAGTGTTGTTCCCGCCAAAAGCCTTACTCCCGCAAACAGTTCTGTCTTGTGAACTCAAAGATTCGTTAAAGAAATCATAATCATCGTACCGTAAGTAACATCCATCATAAAAGACTCTGCCACCTCGTGTAGCTAACTGGAACGGGAGGCATTTCAGGACCTGGGTTTTGCACTGAGCAAAACAGAGGTTACAATCATTTGGAGAAAGATCTTTCATGCACTCACCAAATGCATAGACTGATGCAGTCCCCGTTCCATTTACAACAGCAGCGTATCTTTGTCTTGCTATAAGTGGAGTCACCATGTCCATGGCTGCTAAGAAGTTGGTTATAAAAGTTCGGCGCAGTGATGATGAAGCAGTCCTGTTGGTGCATATTAGAGCTGCCCGTGTCGCTCTTGGATCACAAAGCAAAGGCTTTGCAAAGAGAGAGATGGAGAGAAGCAGTATGAAGAGAAGATAATTAGTCATTAACAGAAGCTGAGTTTATTAAAGTGGCGTGCTTTTGGTTACTCAGCTTGGAACTCGAAGAAGGAACAATTATGCGACGACGATTGAAAGCGAGAAAGAAAAAGCTGGGCTCGGGCTCAGGTATCTCACTGGGCACTGCAGAAAAGGATTAGACAAGACATTGATCAATGAGGGGATATGTTTCTGTGACAGTGGGGCCAAATGGAAACGTGTGATTCTGTGGTTTGGCAGTTATTTGAGATATTTTTGAGATCCATGTGAAAGTAGGTCTGCTGTGGGCCTGTGGCTTATAGTCAAAAAGAGCTTAAGTAATGGTAAATACCGAGTGCGCAGGAAACAGTAGCAACTCAACCTGTGAGAAGGTGGACGGGATTATCTTAATGCTAAGTCGCTAGAGAGAGTTCAATACAGGATGAGACTTGACAGATGGTAGGTAAGTGGGTGGCGCGTGTGGCAGCGGCGCGGTATGTTGTTCGATGGGGCGCGCGCGGTGCATCGTGGTGGTGGGAATTTAAACGCGTAGCGATTAAAATGATAATTAGCGCGAAAGTAGCGTGTCATGCGGTTACCGTTGGTGAAATTGCTTGAGGCGCATGGGCGTTAAAAGCGCGATGGTACGAAATATACTTAAGTAAAATCTTTTAATAAAAAGTAAATATAAAATATTATAAAATTAAAGTAAATTATCTTAAAATTAAAATTTTAATATATTTTTTAGCATAGACTTTTAAAAAATAATTTAAATCTTAGTTTTAAATAAATATTCTAAATTTATTTGATGTTTATAATTTATTAGATGAACAAGTAAATATCATGAATTCATAATTTTAATAAATAAAATTATAAATGTCATAATTTTATTTATGATATTTATTAAATGAATAATGTTATTTGTGATATTTAATTTTATTTATGATATTTATTTATTTATGTTTATAATTTATTAAATGAATAAGTAATATCATGATTTTAATAAATAAAATTATAAATATCATAAATTTATGAAATATTTTACATATTAATATTAAACCATAACTTAATTAATATTTAATAGAGATATGTTCTATTTGTGAGTGAAAATATTTTTATATTTATACACAAAAAAATTATGAATGAAATAGTTTTATGATAAATTAAAAATTATATTTTCATTAAATGGAGTTTAAGTACAATTATAATATTAGTAGTTCAAATAAAATTAGGTATAATTTACATCACTACGATTAACGATATCCCAATTAGGTTGGCCTCTTGAACCATCTATCATTTGCAAATTTATAACCTTTTACTAATAAAATTTGTTCCAAAAAATTATAAGAAAAAAAGATCTCTAGTCTTTGGAAGTGACTTCAATGTTCAATACTCTGCATAATCTGGATCCACTTCATCTTGATCAACATCCAAACTCTCAATTTGTTTAATTAAAGTATTTTGCCAATCTTGTTGCACTCAGTTGTCTTACGATCTTTCAAACACATCAAAGAGTCCAATGTCTCTGATGACAACTTTGACCGACGTTCATCTAGAATTCTGCCACATGTACTAAAAGTTTATTCTGATGCTACAGTTGAAGCTGGAGGAGTTAGTAGATCACGGGCCATAATGGATAATATAGGAAAAAAAGATGTCTTACCCATCCAAAATTCTAAAATATCAAAATTTTGCAATTGTGAAGGAGTTGCTAAATCTTCAAGATTGGCAGAATAATATCTTTGCAATTCATTACGATTAGTATCAATACTAGAGGCAATACCCTTACCTTTGAGTAACAAAAGGTGAGCTGGATTGTTATGAGAAGTCGACGCTTGTTGAACATCAGAATATGTATTGTTTGATCCGAATTTATATTGATAAAAATTAAAAAGCTCATGCATAGAGGACATAATGGTATCAAAATTTGTATCAAGCCCGGTTTGTAAATTTTCACTAATACCCTCAACTAAAAGTTTGGCACCAACTTCCTTGATTGTAGGATCCAACACTGCCGCAAAAATAAACAGGTGGGGAATATCTTTCCAATACTTTTGGAATTTTTCCTCCATGGCATCACAAATATTTTTAAATGTAATATTCTCTCTAAAAGTCTTAAAAGCATAACTCATATTATACAAGTGCATTAACACTCTACATGAAGTAGGCTCATAAACAGTAGAACATGCAAGAGTAGCATCATAAAATATCTTTAAAAAATCCATAAATTTAAATGCAACATTCCAATCATAATCAGTGATATGATAATCTTCATCATTTATTCTCTCATTGTAAAAACTAGAAATCGGTTCAGAATAGTTTTGGCAAGAAAGCAACATCAAATACGTAGAATTCCAACGAACTTTCATGTCAATGTTGAATTTTCTCTTTTTCAATCCAAAAATTTTCAACGTAGAAAAAAATTGTTGACGTCTTGAAGGTGCTCTAATATATAAAATGGCTGCTCTAATTTTTTCTAAATAATGAGTTATATGAGTCATACCAGCTTGAACAATTAAATTAATAATATGACATACACATCTCACATGAAAAAATTTTGAACCACGTGCAGGTGTGAGAGTAGAAATATTCCGCAGAAACATATCAATTGCAGCTGTATTGGCAGATGCATTATCAAATGATATGCTAAACAATTTATCAGTGATTTCATATTCTCTTAAAACAGACATTATAGCTGCATAAATTACTGTACCAGTGTGAGGATATTCTAATTCACGAAATGCAAGCAATTTTTTTTCCAACCTCCATTTACCATTAATCTCATGTATAGAGTGCGAAGTCACACAAAAATAACCAACCATATTAATACCAGTCCAACAATCAGAAGAAATTGAAATAACACCATTAAAATTAATAAAAGTATTAATTAACAGTTTTTTCATGTCATTAAAAATTTTAATTAAATCACGTTTTAATGTATTTCTAGGTACTTTTTTTAGTTGAGGCTGAACATACCTTTGCAGAAAATTTATTAGACGTTCATCTTCTGCAAATGTTAGAGGCTGTTCTGCTGCAGCAATATACCGAGCCAATCCTTCTCGCATGTTCTGTTGTGAGTATCTGAATGATGATATACCGAAAGGTCCGGAACCATATCGTGAGAGTTGGGTTTGTGTTGGGTCTTGTGGCCCGTGTTTTATCTCACAAGCTTTCATATGTCGTCTAAGATGTCCAGTTCCTCCATTACTTTTGGCACTTAAAGCGGATTGACAATATTTGCACACCGCATGATCCACCATTTCACCTTTTTTGTTTTGACGTTTTTCCAAAGTAAAACATGACCAAACAATTGAAGTTCTTTGTCTTTTGGAGGTAGTAGTAGGACCGGCAGTCGAAGAAGTTGAACCACTTTGACTTGCCTGTGAAGTTGGAGGCGATCGTTCAGGTGGAACAATAAATATGTTACTGGGATCAAATTCTGGTGCAGCAATTTCTTCATTTGTAGCTTCCTCCCCCTCTTCAACAAAATTAAAATTCTCATCTAACTCGAAATGAGAGTGAGACATTTTATCTAATTAGCGGCTGGAATGTATTTGTGCGGGTGAAAAAAATATTTATTGAGCAAGAGAATGGAGATTCGTGTGTTAAATACTTAAATGATATTGAATGATGTTTTGCTTCTGTTTGAGATTTCAGTAACAAAGGGAAGTTGCTGGAATTGAAGCAAAGTTTAAGGAGATTGGGCAGAGGCGTAGAGCAGAGAGTAGAGATGAATAGATGAGAGTTGAGAGTTGAGACACAAGAGGTAACGAGGAGACAGAGATCGAGAAGTGAGATATTTATCGAAAATAATTTAAATGGAGATTTGTGTGTTAAATGATGTTGAATGATGTTTTGCTTTTGTTTGAGTCTTTGAGATTTCAGTAACAAAGGGAAGTTGCTGGAATTGTTGCTGGAATTGTAGTAAAGCTTCGAAGAGACTAGACAGAGCAGAGAGTAACGATAACTAGATGAGAGTATGAGACACGAGAGGTGAGGTAACAAGGAGATAGAGATTGAGAAGTGAGATAAGTTTGAAAATAATTTAATCGTTTAAATAGAATAAAGAAGTAAAAATATTAACGGTCAGAATACTCAAAACGGTGAAAACACACATGACACAACGCTTCCTGCAAAGCTTCCGGCAAGGCTGCAAGTCTGCAACTGCAAAGCTTCCTTGCACAGCTGCAATTTGCAGAATCACTTTCCCTGTAAAAAGTCCTCCGTTTTTATTTTTTTGGTTGAATAACGTGAATCACGTGATTGTCGATGAAGACCCTTGATTCAACTTTCAACTTTTTAGTCTTTTACACCTTGTAAGTTTATCTTATCCTTCAGTAGTTTACTTGGACGGTTGGACCTGAAAATTCAATGGCCCACCGCCCATGTAAGAAATTTGGCGTTTGTGTAAAGTGAAAACACAATTGCTTAATTTCAAGTTTTCAACAACCGCATGAATACTAGCAATTAATTAAGACCCTGTGAGATGCGACCTCCCATCAAAGCTGCAACCACAAAAGCTTCCTGCAAGGCTGCAGGCCTACAACAAATTAAAACGTTGCATTAAATCATTTATGTGTCCGTTGGGCGTTCGGTGAGTAATAAAAATAATTTAAATCTTTTTAATTAAAAATACAAAATAGTTAATTGCTGAGTGCCCATGTTGGTGTGTCCAAATATAAACATAAAAGATTACTTGTGAGTTTGATGATAAAAATAAATTTTGAAGATGATTTTGAATACTTATTAATTTGTAGAAATAGTAGAACCAGGTCGAATCTCAAAAGAACTATGTAATTAATCTCTCAAAGTTTAAAACAAAAATTAATTTCCAAAGAAAACTAGGTTTGCAAAGTTTTCTGCAAATAAACGGTTAACCGTTTATTGTTATCGGCGAACCGTTTACTTTTATCGGTGAACCGTTTACAGTTATCGGTGAACCGTTAATTGTTTGAAATTTTCTGGGAATTATCCGGCTAACCGGTTAAGGAAACCGGCAAACCGAATTTCAGCTCTTTCCTTTCTGTTTTTTATTCGGACAACTGGTAAGGGAAAACGGAAGACCGGTTGCGGGTTGGCTTGGTTATGGAATTAATCGGCTAACCGGTTAAGGAAACCGGTAAGCCGAATTTCTAAACTATCGGTTTTGTCCACTAACGGTTTAGCCGTTTGGGATTAACGGTTATCCGATAGCGGTTAACGGTGAGCCGTTAGTGATTAACGGTTAACCGATTTCTGGATTTTGTTCTTCTTTAACAAGGAGTTGATAAAATAAAATATAAATAAAAATAACAAGACTTTAAATTTAAGCAAAGAAAATCAATCTTACCAAACTTCCAATCCAAGGGTGTCAATTCCATCCAATTGCAATTTTGATCATAGGTATAAATATAAATTACTCAATCCAAGAACTTAGTCGGAAATTTTGCCCACCCCTACTTTGGGGTGACGGGGTGAGTAATAAAATTAATTTAAAATTTTTTTGTTATTAAAAATAAAAAAACATTAATTGCTAACCGGTGCCCAGCTGCTCAAAAGTTGAGTAGTCATATCAATTTTATTGTTAATTCAAAAAAATTTTGTCTATTGGGCGACAGGGGCAGGGCAAGTAACAGAATTAATTTAGAATTTTTTGGTTATTTAATAATTAGAAAAAATTAATTTTTAGGTGCACCGACAGCACCGTGCACCTGAATTGAGTAGTCAACTAGTCATACTCGTATAGTCATGTCAATTTTATTGTTGCAAGTCTTGTGATTGTAAAATTTTAAAATTATGTGCAGTGCAATTAATTAAAAATTTGAAATATTGTGAAAGTTACTGACAAGTGACAATGAATCAATGATGTTTAAATAATAAAATATTAAAATCATTGTGCATTTGTGCTCGTGACTTATGAGTTTATCTCATTGTGTGCAGTCTATTACAATTCAATTTTTTATTACTATCTAATACTTATTATATATACTCGCCAATATGTTATCATGCTTCACAATTCTTATTCTTCTTCTTTTTCCTCTCAAACTTCCCAATATTCTAAAAGCCAAAATCATCATGAATCTGCAGCAACATAATATGAATGCAGAAGAACCTCAACACCCTCAAGAATATGGTGTTGATGCAGTTGGACCTCAACAAAATGGTAGGCTAAATCAGTCCACAAGCCGTTATTTAAATGAGCTTTTTCAAAATTTTACTACCATAAGGGAGGAAATAATAGATAATAGTCTGCATCGTCCTTACAAACGGATGATCTTGAGGTGCAACTATTGTCATCGAGAAGTTATTTATTCAGACAGCCATGGCACCATGGGTTTACGTCGCCACGTGTCAAATTGTTTAGCTCGTCACCTTAGCCGAGACAGAATTAACCTTGCTCGTTTGCCGTATCCATAGTTGTGATTAATAAATATTATCTCGTGATTGTTATTCGTCAATTGGTCGTAGTTTGCATTTTGTAGTTGTAACTTGTAAGTTGTGACTTGTGACCTATGATTTGTTATATTGATATTTCGTAGATCGCAGTTATGACTTATTTTAATTGTTATTCGAGGATTGTATTTTTCATTTTAATTAATTATTATTATGATCTATGGAATTAAATTTATGTATTGTTGTGTTATTATTGGTTATTGACTTATTGTGAAATAAAATATATAGTTGTGAAATTATGATAAACTAATAATAAAATATCAATTACTCTCAGAATAAAAATTAATATGATTATGAATTTAATAATAATAATAATAAATTCATAATCATAAATTATTATTATTATTATTATTATTATGTTGGTGGGCTTAAAAAGACGTTGTAATTCATTACCGAATAAAAGACGCCAAGACGCCGCTTTTAGCACGCAGTAACGTGTGCTTTTTAAAAAATTGCGGCCGGCATGCCCGCGGCATCGTTGACGGGCACCAGACGACGGGTCGGCTGCGCCGGCTCAATTAAATCAATGTGGGCACTTGCGACGATTTACCCACCAACAGGGTCGCGGCCGCGTTGCCCACGCCCTAATGGCCTATAGTTGACGGGCACGCCTGCTAATACCCTGCACTCGAAAGGTTATAATTAATTAAACATGAAAATTGATTCCAGACTATTTCAAAGATGTCAACATAGAATCCAAAGATTGCAACAAGTACCCCACAGATCGTAGACCGCTTCCGGCAGTGACGCTAAATGATGCATCTAATGCTCAAACGATGTTGGACTTTGGCGTGCTATACAGACATGGCCTATGCTGGATTATTTTATGTGCGGCATATTTAATGAGCACAAGGATCCGGATAAATGTGGCCATTTTATCAATTTCTAGAGCCAAAATGGGACCCACACTCCTGGGTCACCTGTATTCTTCTGCTTCGTTTTCTTTTTTAAAATTATTTATTATGCGTTTTAATAGTTTTAACTTTTAATTTAATAAGTTTATTAATAATATTTAACTATCTTCGGTAATCTATTGTTGCCACCATACAACTATCATTTCTTTAAATGTATATACACGATGAAAAAGAGCTTTACTGACGGCGTTATCAGTGCCTTTGTCTAAAGCTCAAGAGGATAATTTTAACCAAACTCAGCTTAAACAAAGAAAGTTCATAATTTTCACGGTGGTCGGCGGCGGTCTGTGGTGGTTGCCGATGGTTGGTTAATTATTTTGATAAATCAAAATATAATAATTTAATTCTATCAATAATATAAACTATTATGATACATAATACAATCTATGTTGTACCAAATATAATATTATATCAAATGTATCACGCATTATTTAATATATTACAATCGGCTGATGCTACAATACCTGCATGTATTAGATACATGCATGAAAAATTACCGTTGGATTAAGTGGAGTGGATTCAATGGCTGAGATTCGTTTCAATATTAAATAAAAAAAAAATTTACAAGAAAAGGAAACCTGTAAAATCGGTAAATGAAACGAGATGATATAATGCAATTCGAGTTTGTATTGTGGGTAACATATTCTTTTAGGGGCGAATTTGATGAAAAACGAGATGATATAATGCAGCGTGTGCCATTCAAAATTAGTTTCCCCAACTACCAAATCTATATCAAGGGCTTATGACTGACACAAGACCAAGGTATCATCACATCAACGTGCTTTCAATGTCTTTTTGGTTGTTGGTGATTCTATGTTGGTTTACAGGTGATTGGTTCTCGTTTCTAATTTTAATAATCTTTTTCGTCAAATACTCAACTTTAGAGCAATCAGTAAAGGAATTATGGGGTTGCATGCTCTTTTTTTACTATCAAAATAATTTTTCAAGGAACCTAATTTCATTCTAACTTCAAAGTAATTTTGTCATTTTCAGCTGTTTCTTAATAAAATTGTTACTGGGTTTGTTGTTTGGATTTGACTAATTGCTGACTTTGTTGAATTTTATGTTTTTTTGTTATCGTTTGAGTGTTTTGGTGATGGGCTGCTCTCCGAGCATGCTATTGCTTTGATCTGATGCATCTGATGTTGCTTTGTGGTTTACTGAATTCGAAGTTTCAAGCTTTGACTTTGTTAATTATTTGTTGAATTTAGTTTATGAAATTTTCTTCTTAGCTTTTATGGTTTGTTTTGTATGTTAATGGGTGGTGCCTAGAATTTATGTTCAAGATCTAGCTCCTAGTTTTGGGGACCTCAACCTGAATTGTTTCTTAATAATTTTATTATCTTTTTTTTTCATATTTAATGCAAATAAATAATACTATGTGCATTTAAATTTAAATTTTGCATGATCGAACTTGAATGTTGTATAAAACACATATATAAATATTTTAGGAGACCAGCTCAAGTTACTTGCTTGATAGGAAGTCCACGAAGTAGTCCCTCGTACTCCATGATTTTCAGGTTTTACAGAGTGATTTTAGTTGTTTGGCTATTTTGTAGGGTGATTTAGTTATAGAGTGCTTTCTGATTGCGTGTAATGATTGTATTTGTAGGTAATAGCAGTCAAACAACTTGACCATAATGGCCTTCAAGGAAGCAGGGAGTTTCTTGTGGAAAATCTCATGCTTGGTCTCTTAGCCACCTAAACCTGGTCAACTTGATTGGCTGTTGTGTAGATGGGCACAAGCAGCTCATTGTTTATGAGTTTTATCATTGGAAGATCATTTACATGTTGGTTTATGTTTTTATACCCATTCTATTGTGAAATTTCCTACGCTTAAAGCAATTCTGAATATCAAAGAAAGTTAAAATTTATAGTATAAAATCTAAAAAATTGAAGAAAAGTTCTTAAGTTCTTTCATGTTATTTTCCTTGGTCAAGTGAAATAATTGGGGAGGTCTATTTGGTTTAAAAATCTTTTAGTAGGATAAACCTAATTCTTCAAATTAGACACATTTTTTACTTATTTTTTTTATCATATTGGATCATTACATTTTTTTGGCATGATTATATCTTCTCTTAAATCTATTCAATTTCACAAATTTCGCTCAAATTTGAAAAATCCTAATTTCCACTGTAAATGGCTAGCCATTATCATGATAGAATGCATGTCATCGATAACGGCTAGCTGCTTAAGAAAAAATGACTAGTCGTTATCAAACAGAAGCCGAATTTAAGGGAAACGGTTAAGCTGTTAATGTCAAAATAAACACCTCCGCGCCATTTTCCTTCCTTTAAACTGGAATTATATTCTTATTAATCATCTTATAAAATGCAATGGTAAATTGAGTCACTCAATGGGCATGTAATTCATGTAAGCTCATGCCCTATTTTAAAAGTTTATAATTACTCATATCTTCACTTTATTCGGTTCAGATTTACATGTTTTGTTATTTTGTTGAATTTTCTTTTACCGCCATAATTCAATCAACCATATTAGTGTGTCTCTATATTTATACCTTATTCGTTCCTCACGCGTTTGTTTGAGAGATCAAATATTTTAAAGTAAATAAAAGGGTTCATCTATGCATGGATTATAGAGTACTTAAAAGAAAATTATTAGCGCCTAATTGTTTATTTGGAGGGAACTAATTCTAAAAACAATCTACATAAAAATAGGGAGCATACATGGATTAAAATAACCTTTTTTTTGTATTTCTATAGTTTTGCCTTGAAATGTTAAAATAAAAATATATTAGTGTTAAATTATTCATGCAATCTTAGTTTAAACATGGTAAAGAGATTTGAATTAACAAAAAAAAATTGTTGTGAAAGCTTATAGAAAAAATATAAAATATTTTAGAAATTAACAAGTATTATTTGAAATCTTGGAAAAGAGGTTTGATTGAGTCTCATAATGTTTTTAATAAAATTGTAATTTTTGGGGCACAAACGGCAAACCGCTAACACTTAAAGTGGCTAATTGATTCTATTTTGTAGAGTTTTCATAAATAAACGACTTTGGTTGGGTGAGTTTATTTTATGGTGTGCATTGATCATTCCTGATCCTTCAAGTAAGAAAATGTGCTTGTTCTTCCATGTAATAAGAAGCTTAGTGGTATATGGGTTGGGTTTTTAAAGCATTCAATGTCACCATTAATAAAAGAATTTGGTTGGTTTCTAACTTGGTGTACAAATAAATTAACTGCGCTCATATGTCATGTAGAGCTAAATCGACTAGCTTGTAGTGAAAAGACGGTAAGCCGTTTGGAGTTGCATGCTCTCTGGAATGAAAGAGGCTAGCCTCTTTGTAGGAAACGGGTAGCCCTTTTCACACCAAAGAGCATGTTTCTCGAAAATGGCTAGCCGTTTCAACGAAGAGGCTAGCCCTTTCACTTCACATGCTCTTTTGGGTTTGTAGATACATCAATTCCTTCAAATTGCAAAGCATTAAGGTCCGACTAACCTTTACCTATTAATCGGCTGACTCCTTTCAATGCAGAACGACAACCATAGAGAAAACAACTAGCAGTTTGTGTTTAAGAGGCTAACTACTTTCGCGTTTGTGGTCTCTGAATTGTAGCCTCTTAAACACAAACGGCTAGCCGTTTTCTTTTTGGTTGCTCTCTGGATCACAAACGACTAGCCTCTGAATTTAAAAGGCTAGCCGGTTTCGCGCTTGTGCTCTCTGGATTTAAAAGGCTACCCTCTTAAACACAAACAGCTAGCCGTTTTCTCTTTGGTTGCTCTTTGGACATTAAACGACTAGCCTCTAAAGTTAAAAGACTAGCCATTTTCTATTTGGTGCTCACTGGAGGGGAAAGGGCTAGCCTCTAAAATTAAAAGGCTAATCGTTTTCTCTTCAGCTGCTCTCTGGTCATTAAACGGCTAGCCTCTTAAATTAAAAGGCTAGCCGTTTTTGTGATGGATGGTTTCTGGAACTTGAACGGTCAACCTATTATTTTGTAAAGGTTAGCCGGGTTCAACCTAATGGCAATATTCATCTTCTTCCTCAAAAAATCGGTCGGCCGCTTCTCTCTCTAAAAGTAGAATCCTCTCTCCCACGTTCTTACTTCAAAAATCAACCGTTTTTAATTAGTTCATAGACCAAATTCATTATTAGAAATCATTTCCCACCACTTTCTCGTGCTAAAATTAAAAAATAATAATAATTTCACCGTCTACATAGAAAAAAACCTAGGTTGTAAACTTGTTTGCCCTCTCTCTAAATTCTTCAATCTTCAAAAAATTATACCGAAATTGAACCTATATATTTCTTTTAAACATCATTATCTTCCATCTAATCAGTTTATTCTTCTTCAAGTCACTGAAAATTCATAATGTCAAGTTCAAGGCCACATAGAGCGAAAGAGAAAGGGAAAGAAGCGGTTCCACCACCCAAATGGCCACGGCAGGACGAGGGCCTGTAAAATCTTTTAATTAATGGTCCAATAAACATGAAACCAAGACTATTAACTTGATACCCCGGCCATTAAACATGAAACCAATGGAACCTAAAATATTGGGCAGCACATATGAAACATGGTATCATTAACTTGTAATTACGAAAATTATTTAATTAATGAACTTGGCCAATAAACATGAAATATGAGATCATAACTTGTAATCTCGAAAATCTTTTAATTAATGATCCAATAAACATGAAATCAAAATCATTAACTTGATACCCCAGCCATTAAACATGAAACCTATAAAACATGAAACATTGGGCAACGGACATGAAACATGGTATCATTAACTTGCAACCACGAAAATTATTTAATTAATGAACTTGAAACCTGGGCCAATAAACATGAAATATGAGCTCATTAACTTGCAAACTTGAAATGCTTTTAATTAATGGTTCCATAAACATGAAACCAAGACCATTAACTTGATACCCCAGCCATTAAACATGAAACCAATGGAACTTGAAACATTGTGCAACAGACATGAAATATGGTATCATTAATTTGCAACCACGAAAATAATTTAATTAATGAACTTAAAACTTAGGCCAATAAACATGAAATATGAGATCATTAACTTGCAAACTTGAAATGCTTTAATTAATGGTTCAATAAACATGAAACCAAGACCATTAACTTGATACCCCAGCCATTAAACATGAAACCAATGGAACATGAAACATTGGGCAACAGACATGAAACATGGTATCATTAACTTGCAACCACAAAAATTATTTAATTAATGAACTTGAAATCAAGGCCAATAAACATGAAATATGAGATTATTAAGTTGCAAACTTGAAATGCTTTTAATTAATGGTCCAATAAACATGAAACCAAGACCATTAACTTGATACCCCTGCCATTAAACATGAAACCTATGGAACATGAAACATTGGGCAACGGACATGAAACATGGTATCATTAACTTGCAATCACGAAAATTATTTAATTAATGAACTTGAAACCTGGGCCAATAAACATGAAATATGAGATCATTAACTTGCAAACTTGAAATGCTTTTAATTAATGGTTCAATAAACATGAAACCAAGACCATTAACTTGATACCCCAGCCATTAAACATGAAACCAATGGAACTTGAAACATTGGGCAACAGACATGAAACATGGTATCATTAACTTGCAACCATGAAAATTATTTAATTAAAGAACTTGAAATCAAGGCCAATAAACATGAAATATGATATTATTAAGTTGCAAACTTGAAATGCTTTTAATTAATGGTCCAATAAACATGAAACCAAGACCATTATCTTGATTCCCCAGCCATTAAACATGAAATCAATGGATCTTGAAACATGGAGCAATAGACATGAAACATTGTATCATTAACTTGCAACTAAGAAAATAATTTAATTAATGAACTTGAAATATGAAAAATTCGATCATTAACTTGCAATCTCGAAAAAAATTTAAGTAATGGATCAATGAACATGAAACTATGATTATTCACTTGATACCTGGACCATTCAACTTGAAATCATGGAACTTGAAACATTTGCCAATGAACATGCAATATGAGATCATTAACGTGGAACTATGAAAGTTATTTAATTAATAGACCAATAAACATGAATCCGTGACCATTAACTTGATACCTGAACCATTAAACGTGAAGTGAAAGAACTTGAAACTTGCGACAATAAATATGAAACATCAGATCATTAACTTGCAACCGTGAAAATGATTTAATTAATTAACCTGAAACTTGGGGCAATAAACATGAAATATGAGATCATTAATTTGCAACCATGAAAATATTTTAATTAATAACCAACAAATATGAAACCCTGACCATTAACTTAATAAATCGACCATTACACTTGAAAGCCAAGGAACTTGAAAATCACGGCAATGAATATGAAACCTTAGATCATTAACTTGTAACCTTAAAATTAACAAAATAATAGATTAATAAACATGAAATCAGGACCATTAACTTAATACTTATACTATTAAACTTAAAATTCTTTTTTGTTATATAAAAATAATTTTTTATTGTTATGTGTCCTTTAATATTAAAATTGTTATTATTTTATTTATTATAATTAAATATTATTAAATATATTATTATTTAATTTTTAAGAATGAGTTACAGCGGTTCACAGCCGTTGATAATATATATATGAAATTATGGAGTCGTATCTGGCCCAGTGTCGGCGTTATCAAACAACTTCTTTCATTTACTCTATCGCTCGTATTATTCTGCCATCCTACATTAAGTTATTCCACCGTTATAGACGACATCATAAGGGTAATTTAGTCTTTTTAAATTTTGATTAAATAAACGACATGTCATTCCATTTACCTAGTAAAAAATGACATGTCATCCCATTTATCGAATAATTATTAATAATTACTTAAAAAAATACTTTACAACCGAATCTACTCCTCTAAAATTTAACTTAAATTTTTTAAGATCTACTCCTCTAAGCTCCAACTGAAATTTTTTATAATATAATATGTATAATTGTAAATAATATCTTGTTAACAAAATTTTTATGGTATAATATGGATATTTTTATAGATAATTATTAATAATATGTACCATTAATAATTTATATTTTTTAATAAAAAATATATTGTTAATAACAAAATTAAAAAAAAATTGTGTATTGAAAATTTATGTTAATTTTTAAGGTACATTTATTTTTTTACTTCATTTTGAGTTTTAAGGGTAAAATAGTCAATTTACCGTGTGGTACATTATGAACTTTCTAACGAATTGAATAATTGGATGGCAGGGGTTATTAATCATTTAGGAATATATAAGAAAAGTAAGTAAATATGGTCAATATTATATCATCTAGTGGCATTGGGGTATATGAGCAGGGAATTCTGATTGATAATTTCCCTATATATATATATTTTTTTTTTTTGTGTTTGGCAAACCATTGCTATGCTTTTTTTATTTTTTTATTGCCTGCATGTATCACATACATGGAGGTATTGTAGCCATGCCCAATCCATTACAATCCTATTTTATTTAATCTAACAGTTGGACAGTTGTAGGCAATTAAGTTGGACAGTTGTAGGCAACGATGGACCATTGACGCCTTTGGACTTATACGGTTGGTAGCTGCTTTTGAAAGTCAGCTGGACGAATTCGCGGATATTCGCATTATTAACTAACATCATTACATATTTTTTAATGTAATAATATAATTAATTGATTTTTCCCCTAAAAATATGACCTCCTTTCAAGAGTTGGGGTCTGCAACATATTATTTGGAATTTTGGATTAACCCTAATGACAAGATTTTTTTAGTTTTCTCCTTTTGAGTAATAGCAAGATAGAAACGCCTTTATAAATTATGTGGATTCACATAATCGCACATGATCTAAGTTTTTAAAATAATAAATAAAATAAATATAAGTAATACAAGTAGCAATATTATGACACTATTCATGTAAATTGATATGGATAGAATTTATATTCAAAATATTACATTTTTGAGTGCGTGATGATTTCACATGATTATTTCTTTTTATTTTTCTTAATTTAGAAGTTCATTCCTGTTGTACTCATCATACTTAATTTAGAAGTTCATTACAGAGTAGAAACCGAACCTTCTCAAATTAATAACAAAAAGGAATTGGGTTATCGATATCTTGTAGGCCCAAGGTGAGGCACAAAATCCGGTATAGTACGAACAGTTGCAGGGCTCAAATGGACGACGGAACAAAAATGTTACCACTTCTGCTTTAGAGGACGGTGTTTGATAGGGGTGTATTTAGTAGCAGTGTCGCATGATTCTAAATTCTAATATTAATTGAAGATGCTTGTGTGTTATCAGGCAAACTAATCCTAGGTATCAATCAACGTACTATGTACGATAAAAATTCGTTTAATCCTTATATTTGAGGTTAATTTCTATTTAATTTTTATAATTTTAAAAATACTTTAAATTTCTTATCATTAAATTATTGATAATTGTGCCATTACTTTTTTTTTTCTTTCAACTTATTTTGACAATATATTCTCTTACAATAATCTTTTTGTGTTTTGGGATATTAAAAAAATTAAATTACTAATTTAATCCTAAAAAATTAAAATTAAAAGAATATATATTAATTTATTTGGAAGTTCACGTATTTCACAAAAATTAAATTTCTAATTTTTTGGACATTATTAAAAAAATTAATATATTAATTCCTCAGCAGAGTGTTCCACAAAATTAATATATATTCTTTTTTTTTTGGGTTAAATTGGTAGTATAATTTTGTATTAATATCGAAAAGATTAAACATTATTGTAAAAAGATGATATTATAAAAGCAAACTAAATGGAACAAAAATAACGGCATGAGTGTCAATAGTTTAATGGCAATGACATTTTGAGATATTTAAAAAAAATATAGGAATTAAACGGGAACTAACCTCAAAACGTCGAAACTAAATTAACTTTTACCTTACTCTATATGTTTGTGATTAAGAAAAATTTGCCTGCCAAATTGTTTATGGATCTAACGAAATACGAAAATGATGTTTTTTTATATATATCTCCACCAATAAAAAAGAAGCATGTTATTCCCCTTTTTTTTTTTTTTTAATAATACATATAATTCTTCTGTTATCATAATTGGAAACACAACGAGAGGAGTTTTGATCAGTACAACTCAAAAAAATAGAAAAATATTATTACAAATAGAAAAGAAATTTACTTATATTTATCACTATTCACTAGTGGGAATAAACTGAACCGAACTAGATCAAATTGGTTTAAGAAGTTATGAACCAAATATGAACTAGCTTTAGGAACGGAAACCGAACATATTTGAATTATTTTGATTTGATTTCTAAGTTTGGTTTTATGGGATTTGTTCATGAAATTTAATTTTTTTTTATATTAGCTAATTTTTATACTTTTCATCAAAATTTAATTTTTTTTTCCAATTCAATTATGATCATTAGTAATTCATGTTTTATACAAAAATACTAATAAAAAATATTATTTTATACATATAAATTCATTTTTTGTTTTAACACTAAACCGGTTGAATTCCAATTTGGTTTCGTTCGAGATCAAAAACCGATCAATTGACATTTTCTTAATCATTCGGTTTTGATTGACTGAATCAAACTGAATCGAACTGTCATTTTTTTTGTTCAGCTCGCTTCAATTCGATCAGAATCGAACCATGAACCATTCGCATAAAATTGGTAGTTTTCTGAAATTTAAATAAGCAAAAGATTTTCACCGACCGCTTCGTCCTCAAATAAAAAAATCTAATCATGCTTGTGAATAAAAAGAGACAAGCACCGCCCCACCTGGGTCGATTCCACAGCATATATATATATACACATATATGGCGAAATGCTGGCAGTAATGACCGGTCCCACGCTTGGCCCGCGGTGAGGGCGTGCTTGCAAGCTTGCTAGAGCCTGGAAGAGAACAAACAAAATTAAGTTGCATTGCTTAACATGCCCTGCTGGGTAATACCCCCCACGCATTAAATCATTTGTAACCAAAGAGTGTGTGTGGGTATATACTCACTTACGTACATGTATGAACGTGTTAACCATAATTTCCACCTATGGCCTCAGGCTACCCATTAGAATGCTAGTTGTAGAGGGATCCTTAACATCTAATTACTTGAAAAAACTGCCATATCTCTATCTCTCCCATGAAATGGGTCTTCTTATTGACAAAATGACCAGATTTTGATTCGACGTGTGCTTGTTTATCTAGCTGTATTCTCAGCACTTGGGTATACACACAATAGTATAACTTCCTTAAATTAATAATTTTAATAAAATTATAATTTTTACTAATCTTGACTTGAAGGTTAATTAATGATTACATAAGTTAATTAAGTAATAAATTTTAAAAACATCTTATTTTTCAATGACCTAATGACTTAATTAATACATATATAAATAAATATTTAATTTGAAACTAAATATATATGATATGTCTATTCTTTTATTAGTTATATTCAGATAATGCTTTGCGCATTTCATTCGCAATTGTTGTATTCAACATGTTGTATCAAGAAAAATAAGAGAGAGAGAGAGAGAGATCGACTTAATATATAACGTGTAAAATATATTTTTTATGAGTTATCATGTAGTCATGATCCAACTAAAAAACTATTAAGTGACTAATCAAATCAGAATCATATCATACGATCTGATAGAATAATTACATTGTTATACAACCTTTATACTTTATAAAAATTATAATTGTGAATGTGATCGATTATATAAACTAATAATTATTAATTTATCGATATAATAATATTGACTAAATTAATAAAATAATTTCATAATCCTAGGATTAATAATTTATCAAAGTTTTACTCTCTCTCTCTCTATTGATCATCTCTCTTTTAGTTTAGCATTAAATTAGAAAATAAAAAAAGGATGTTTTCAATATATACTCTTTCATTAATTTGTTAAATTCTTGTGTCGTATGTATTTTAAAAGTACACGTGAAAGACAATAATTCTATTGAACTCAACACTTTCTCATTAAATTAAGGTCGTATAGAGACAGAGAAAGCAATGAGAGTGAAAGCTCGAGTGGCCAACTCTAATTTGTCTGGAACTTAAAACCTAGGACCACCTACTTCCACTTTGGGGTTTTCTTTTTGAACATTATTAATGCTGTATGTTAGCGAATAAAGTGATTAATAGCTGACCTTTTGTGGGGTGGGACATTCGATTTCTTGCTCAATTTAATGTAACTTGTTTTAAGGGCTCTTTTAGGGATGAAGGTTTGAATATAGTAAGTTAGTGCGCTAATTTGTCTGTTGATTAAATGAGGACGGAAGTCTACTCTCTCTTCCAGTGCATTTGAACAATCATTCATGTTAAAATAATTCGGACACCTATATTATCACCCTCAGATTTAGGTATTCAGTTTCTTAAATTTTGTTATGGGGGTGGGTTAAGAAAATTATCCGAACCTTATCCTAATCATACAAGCTTTTTTCCCCTCAAACTAGCTTCCACTATTGGCTTCATGCGCATGCTTACGTGTTACCTTTTTAAAAAAAAAAAATTAATAGTTGATGATTGATGATATATAATACAATCCTAAACAATTTATTAAAAAAATTACTTCTCATTTGTTAATAAAAATGCTACATTTTCTTTTATATACTGATATGCATTTCATCTTTCATTAAATCATCTTTATAAGAGGCCGACCACCTCATGACTAGTGAGGAAATAATTTTAAAAAAAATAAATAGAAAATTAATTGAGTTACTAAGTAGTTCCCGTTAAATCTATTAAAGTCACCCATATGAGTAATTTTGGTATCTTTAATTTAGCCCCAGTTAAATCTGTAAAAATAACTTCATAAACTCACTAACCCGTAAAATTTTAATTTTCACATCTTGGCGTTATGTAATTTTAAGCCACGTTAAATTGTTTTTTTCTTGATCTGCCCCATTTATTCTGATGGTATAGCACTAATACAACGTCTAATTATCAAATGACTTGATAAGATAACGACCCACATAAGTTAGGGGTACGAAATTTGTAGCGCAACTTTGTAAAGACATGGTTGCTATTATTTTGATCACTTCTAATAAACAACATTACAGCCACTCTCTAAATGGGAATGGTCAAAATGGTCATTTGAAGGGTCCACTAAAACTCACAAAAGGAACCTGTAGCTGTACCAGTGAAGATACCTGGGGCCGGGGGCATTAACCTAGTTTATATATAATTAATTTATATATTCACTACAACTACAAATGAAAATGTGCATGCCATCGCTACTTCATTTCTCTATATAACTGTCTATATATAACTACTTCACTTTTCTGCTACGATCGAGCAAATTAAAGCAAACCCACCTGAAACAAGCTTCCGTTCAGAATTCCCTGATCTGTTTGAGATAGAATTGAGATGAGGAGAAACGATAAATCATCTCTTCTATTTGTTCTGATTTTTCTGCTCATTGTGTCGGTCACATTTTCTATAATGTCAGTCGAGGCAAGAAAGCATCACGTCAAGAAAAGCAAGTCCCGCCCCCACAAGCATCAGAAAGATAAGCATGGCCCTGAGCCTGATTCAAGATTTCCATCACCCACACCAGCACCACTTCCTCATTATGGTTCATATAACTGGACGAAGTCGAGTATTTTCGATGTTTTGTCATTTGGAGCTAACGGGGATGGAGTTTCTGATGATACAAAGGTAAATTAAACATCGTTAGCTGCAAATTAAGATATATGTATATATATATATATAAACGTTCTTTTGTGTGTGTGTCTCTGCGTGTGTGAATGTCAATAATTTTCTTGAGAAATTATTAAATTGTCAATATAATTTAACTGCAGGCACTAATAGCAGCATGGAAAGCTGCATGCAGGGTGGCTGGGGCTACAGTGGAAATTCCGTCAGAGTTCAAGTTCCTTATCAAGACCATAGATCTTCAAGGTCCATGCATGCCTAACCTTGTTCTTCAGGTTTGCTTTCTCTTCTTTTTAGCTCTTCTCACTGATTCTCGAACGGCATTTTCATCGCATTATTTATTAAATTAAACAAAAAAAAAACTGAAAAAGGACAGGAACGAGTATATTAATTCTTATAATTAATAATTAACTGTCAGTTTTTATCTTATAATATCCTTATTACACAGTTAGTTTGCATAACACTAACAAACAAAACTAATGGAAGTGGAATTCCAACAGATTGATGGCACCCTTTTGGCACCTCCAAAAGTAGGTTCATGGCCAAAATCTAGTTTGTTTCAGTGGATAAATTTCAAATGGCTCCATAACTTCACCATTCAAGGTAATGGAATTGTTGATGGTCAAGGCTTTGAATGGTGGGGCGGCTCCCAGAGTAACTCTATTCAGGTTAGTGTATTAATGACACCATATATAGTTCTTTCAAACTAAATTATATAAGTTAATTTTTTTCGTATAGTATAATTAATAGCAGCTATAGTTTGTTACATCGTTTTGGCAGAAGAAATCCAAACACAGTCCAGAAATGAAACCAACGGTAAAGATTTCCCTCATTAGTTAGAATTAATTACTAGAATTTATGATCATAGTAGTTACGTAGACCGCTCCAAATTAATATTGCATTTGCATTACAATTGCAGGCATTAAGATTCTATGCGAGCTATAATGTCACAGTTCGAGATATCAAAATCAACAACAGTCCTCTGTGCCATCTAAAATTTGACAGCTCCGGTGGGATCAAGGTTAAAAATATTCATATCTCTTCTCCAGAAAATAGCCCAAATACCGACGGCATTCATCTTCAAAACACAAAAGACGTACAAATTCAGCATTCTGATATTGCATGCGGTAAGAAATTAAAACTAAGAACTAGCTATATATGATACACACACCCCCCCCCCCCTAACTTTATATACAGTATAAACCTTGCTAATTGCCTATTACGTGTGGTTGTGACTATTCCAATAATTAAATAGAGAATCGATGGTGCATGGCACGTTGGTATTGCAGACAAAAAGTAATCTGCTGCGGGAAAATATGATTGGTTTTCAAGAATTTTTTTTTTTTACTAACATAACTGTCACTAAACTAACTTTTGAAGGCACGCATGAAGAGAAGCACTGGGGCAACTTTTTCTCCTGGGCTCTGTGGGTCAACTATTAGTGATTAACCGTGATTCCCAGACCCAAGAGAAACAAAAAATGTTAAAAAAAAAAGGAAATATGATACCAGCGTGCGCACATCAGCAACATCACTATAGATTTGGTAATCTTGCTTTTAAATATTAACAACACCTGGGTTCCCTTTTTGAATAGGAGATGACTGTGTATCAATACAAACTGGATGCTCAAACGTTCACATCCATCACATTAATTGTGGCCCCGGTCATGGTATAAGGTAGGCAGGATATTAAACCTGATTCAGTGCACGGATCACGATTCTGAATCAAAGATGTATACAGTGCTATGCATCTGGTATTAAGCAAAAGATTTTTGTTATTATTTATTTTTTTCCCCAGGTGGTGCGGTTAATTTAATTTTGTTTCTTATTATAATAAATAACCACAGTTTAGGAGGACTAGGGAAAGACAAGAGCGTTGCCTGTGTCTCCGATATTGTTGTGGAGAAAATTTCATTGCAAAATACTCTAGCTGGGGTTAGGATAAAGACGTGGCAGGTACCAAATTCGAGTACATAAATTGATGTTTCATTTTAAATATTAACTATAAATTGTAAACTTTAGCATTGGCTTCTAATAGTAATAATATTTCAATTTATTCACAGGGTGGCAGGGGATCCGTCAAGAATGTTTCATTTTCCAACATTCAAGTGTCGGATGTTAAGGTTCCTATAATAATTGACCAATATTATTGTGACAAACATTTATGCAACAACCAAACAGGAGCCGTGGCAATATCGGGTGTTGAATTCAATCAGATAATTGGAACATATTCAGTGCAGCCAATTCATCTAGCATGTAGTAGCAGCGTCCCGTGCTCTGACGTTGATTTAATCGACATTCAATTGAAACCCTCGTCAAAGTATCAAAGTTTTCAACAGGCCTTGTGTTGGAACTCCTACGGAAAATCACAGGCTCCTCTGGTTCCTTCAAGCATAGACTATTGCTTGAGAAGAGATAGTGATTCGGTCAAAAGAATTGCAAGATCTCGTGAGCACATGTGTTAGGATCTGTTTGTTAATGTTGTAACTTTTAAAATAATTATCATTATTTGTATTGTATAAATAATCAGCAGTAAAGAAAATAAAATATATATTTAATAAAATTTACTTTTAAAAATATTGTGAGTTTTTAAAATAATCGTATGTGTTTGGTAAATTCCAATATTAAACTGTTGTACTAATATAAATGATTGAAATGCGTATAATGTTGAATAAAATTTATTTATATATTTTTATTAACATGCATATAAAATATTTTTTATTGTGTATATATATATATATATATATATATAAAATAATTGATAACTAAAATAAATATTTTATATTATTAATTTTTTTATTTTTTTATCTCAATATAATTGATAATAATACTTCTTTAAAGTTAATGATTTTTTTTCTTAATTAATAAGTATATTTTTAGATTTTTATAATATATACGAGAATATATGAAATTATCTTAAGTATAAGGCTTATTTACGATTGTTTTTGGGAGATTCAAAAGTGATTTTCAAAAGTTAAAAAAATTAATTTCGGTGTTTAGTAAATTTTCTAAGAAATGACTTTTGATAAAATCGCCCCATCTTATAGCATATTGAAAAGCAAAGAAAAGTAGTTTTTTAAAATCTAATTTTTGATGATTAGTTTTATATCATATAAAAATGTAAAATTGTCCTTATTAATTAGGAAATAAAATCATTAACTTTAAAGAGATTATTATAATTTTCAACTATATTGAGATAACACAATAAAAAAATGAATTTATAATACAAAATATTTATTTAGTTATCAATTATTATATATACACAACAAAAAAATTTTATATACATGTTTAGAAATGAGTAAATAAATTTTATTTAATATTATATCCAATTCAGTTATTTACATTATTATATTATTTTAATAGTAATATTTACCAAACAACTGCTTTTAAAAATAAATTTTACTAAACATATAACTGATTCTCTTTATGATTGATTATTTTTATAGCATATCTAGCAGTAATCATATTAAAAGTTATAACATTATCAAATTAACCCTAAAACTAATTTTCAAAAGCTACTTCTTTCTTACTTTTTAATATCTTTATAGGATAAAGGTGATTTTCTCTAAAATGATTTTTAAAACAATTTACTAAATACCAAAATTACTTTCTCAAATCACTTTTAAATCTTTGAAAAACACGGCCCTTAATATAAATGTTTTAGGCGTGATCATGATGACTGCACTGCAGTTTCTCCTTCCCCCTAAAGTGAGGTGTGTGCTTGTGGCAACTGCTTCCTATCTGCAAACTTTTATTTATGCAGTGCAAGTAACTACTTTTTCACTAAATAAAACGTATATATGGCTCACATAATCCTGTAATTAACGACCTTAATTAACTAGAAAGTTGAACTAAAGGTAGCTGTGGTATCTGTAAAACCGCATCAGAGATCCACGTCCTTCCGTCATCTCAATGTTCCTTGTACACTGGTGAATCCATTATCCACATATATTTAAACAACATTCTTTTCTAATCAGCCTGCAGCAACTGGTAAAGTGGACATCAACTCTGCGAGAATTGTGCCCAGATTATATAAGTTAATTATTCAATTAATATGTATTTATCTATGGTAGTTAATTGATTTCTCAAGCCATCTTGAAAGTTAAAAATAACTGTATCAGCTGTCACTATTGTGTGTTTGTGAAAGAGAGAATTCTTTTCAATTTCCCCTCCTCTTCTCTTTCTGAAAAGAACAAAAGAAAGCACAACGTAGGTTAGTGGAGACCCAAAACCAGGTTTGTGGGAGAGGACAGTCAACCACATCTCTCGACAGAGAAATGAAAAGGGCAAAAAGTTTCAGATAAAGTTGACAACATTAGTCACTAGGCCGTCCATTCTGTTCAGTCAATGAATGGGATGTGACAAAGCTGTAAGTATATGGGAGATGCGCCACCATAGCATGTGCATATATATGTGCTCCAATTGGTTTAATTATTAAAATCTGTTGAGTTGCTTAAAAAAATATATATATATTCGAATGGGGGAGGAAATTAATTACCGTTATATTTAATTTATGAATCTTGGTTGTCATGATATGAATAGGCCAATATGAGCTGCATTTGTCATTCGAGGATCCGAATAGAGCAAACACGTACACCTCTCCGGCCCGTTGCGTTGGACCCACTTCTGTTTCGGGTGACTTTTCGTTTCTGCAATGAATTGTTGGCTTTAGCTAGATAGAAGGTGCTTGATGAAATTTCTGGTGGTGGTGGTGGTGGTGCTGCTGCTGCTGCTGCGGGCACCGTCCAATATACATACCCTCTTTAGGGAATCTCAGTGCATGCGCATGCCCGTGCGGCCTCGCCTCTATTCATTTTTGCAAGCAAAGATAAAGCTCTAGATGTGGGTCCTCAACCTCTATGAATATTCATCCCATTACGAATCCTATCTATTGAAAATTTGATTTCTGTTTTCAGAGTTATTAATAAAAAAATTTAATATATTAATAATAATAAAGGATAAAAACCTCATTAATTAAAATTACATTTACAGATATGTATACAATTAAAATTATCCCTAATTAATGATATTTTCTTTTTCTGTGTTCAATTATTTCACTTGCACAATATGAATTTTTTATGTCCCTGCAATTCTTTTTTTTTTTTTTTGAATTACATGAGACTAATGCTCAGATTAACACTCATATTATATGAGATATTCTATTCAATCGGCCGTTTAAATCAATTATGATATGGCCTTCAGTTTTAAAGCTACCGAATATTCGAGCGTCATACTCGTATTGGCGTATTATATGAGATATTCTGATTCTGGCCGTTTAAATCAATTACGATATGGCGCCAGTTTTAAACCTCTCAAATATTCGAGGACGAACTCGTATTGGGAGAAAACTGCCTTTACTCGAGCTTTCTGAAGAACTTTAAGGAAGAAATATAAATTAAGCACTTGATGCGTCTGCGAGGCTGAACCACTTCCTCACGTGAGGGTGACTCAGAACTGGCCCAGTGGTTATGTCCCTGCAATTCTTTTTTAAAGAAACTGTTAATATTCTTTCTTTCTGTCCTTTTTTTTTTTAATTTTATTTCTCTGGAGTTAAATAGTTCTCCAAAAGACTATACTCTTAGTGAAACCAACTTTTAAAGGCTATGGTATACTTCATATTATGTCACTTGACAAATGAAAAGATAAAGGAAAGAAAAAGGAAACAAAACTCTTAGGGCCCGTTTGGTATGCTGGATTAGATTGAATTGGATAAGATTGGATTGGATTAGATAATACTGGATTATATATAATACTATATTATGTTTAGTGCAATATTAGATTGGACTATAAATAATCATGTTTTATATTATAATATTATAATATACAAGTTATTATTATTAATATTATTATAAACTAAAATTTTGTATTATTAATTATACAAACCAACCTCAATGACATTAATGAAATATAAATCATAATTTAAATAATTTTTATTTTTTAAATATATATATGATATTTATATTATTTTATAAAATTTATCGTTTTGAATATTAATTTAATAATTAATTTATAATGTAAATTTGGAATTATAAATTTTTAATAATTAAATAAATTAAAATAGAATTTTAATTTAATGTGAAATTAATAATGATTTTTAGTATAATTTATTATTTACATTATTAAAATCAATATTTTTATTACATTTATCACATATTACTATAATTTCAATATTTATAATTATTATGTTTAATTGAGTTATCAATATAATCTAATGCTAACTAATCTCACGGCCCCCCTTGGGATAATTTTCTTTACAAAGTTAACATTAGCTTGTGGGCCCAGGATAACAAAATCTCAATACCATTGACAACACCAAACATGAGATAAGTATAAGTTTTTAAAAAATAGTCTAATCCCCACTTTTAATCCTTCAACCAAACAGGCCCTTAGTCTAAGAAGTAATTTTAATAAAATTATTGTAATAAACATAGAAACTAAAGTAGATAAAATTTTATCCCACAACAAATGATTTTTAAAGGATTCTCAAACTATTTGATGTGTCTATATTTTGTAGGTGTGATGAAATTTTATTATGCTCATAAAATATTCGTTATTTTACAAGATGTAAGGTTTAGAAATTAAACAATAGAGAAAGTTTGAAGGAAAAAAATACGGATATGGAAACTACAAAAGAATTTTAAGAGTGAGTCATTTGAAATTGAAAGACTTAAAAATGAAAACGGTGTTTATTTAAGGTAAAAGAGGGGGATATTTCTAGTTTTAAGTGACATAATTTCAAGAAGATTTTGGAGGGTGCCAATAGTCCAACCGTTACCAAAAAGGAAATCTATGGGCTACTATCTATAAAACGTTGAATGGGCCCGCCTTAGCAAAACCCAAATTGACCATGTAACTCAGCAACTTACGTCCGCATGCGAGGTGCCAGATCATCAGATCAACCATCGCAACGGCTTCGAGGGTGTGTCGTTTATGCGTCATTTCATATATCATTTTCGATAATTAAGCAAATAAGACGTAAGTACTATTTATGCATAACTTAGGCAATAATTATGGAGTTACTGTTAATAATACACTTATCCGCAATTTTCCCCTTTAAATAATGCTATTTAATATTTTAGCCCATTCAACATTCTTTTCTTCTTTTCATTATGGTCCCTTAACTTCCAATTTATAGGACCAACTCGCCTACTACTATGAGATGATGCTAAATCAATATCAATGTTTACAATGATATCAATTCATTTGACAGTACTGCTATTTATTCTTACTGTGACGGGAGTTGTGAGCTCGCCAGCAATCTTGATTAACAAATAAAATTGTAGAAATGGTGAGGCAGAATTGAATCACGAGAAACTATGTGTTTAATTTACCAGTTTAAAAGCAAAATTAATTTAAAGAAAAATTACGGATTTGCAAGTTTACGCCAATAAGCGGATCAGTTTAGTGTAAGCGTTTACTCTTTGAAGAATGCAGGGTTATCGGTTTAACCGATTGAGAAAGCAAGTCGATTCACGATTTGCGAGCTTCGACTTTAATCGGAGAAGATAGGGAAATCGGCAAACCGTTTGTCGACTCTTTCCTTTCTGTTTTATTCGGACAACCGGTAGAAAGCGGAAGACCGTTTAGTGTTGTGATCTTTACGGAATTTATCGGCTAACCGTTTAGGGAAAGCGGTGGCCGTTTCGATGGAAAGCGATTACGGAGCTTATTGGCCGGTAGGTTAGGAAGCCGTGGCCGTTTTCTTCTTCTCTCGGTTACGAAATAAGCGGTTGGCGTTAGTGATTAACAGTTAACCGATTACTTGATTCAAGGGGTTTTTAACGAGAATAAAATAAAATAAAATGAAACAAAACAAAACTTAAATTTAAACAAGGAAAATTAATCTTACCAAACTTCCAATCCAAGGGTGTCAATTCCATCCAATTGTAACTTTGATCATAGGCAAAAATATAAATTACTCAATCCAAGAACTTAGTCTACTTAATCGGAATCATGAAAGCAATTATTCTCACAATGTAATAGACTCAAACAATCGCCTAAATCAATTCTTACCATTAATTCAATGGGCATCATCGTTCCATATCAAATTAAATGATAGCATTAAGATTAATGAGAATGACTAAAACAAAATTAATTATTTGATTACTCCAATTTAATCAACCCATTATTTTTATTTCCTAGAGCTGTCATACAAGCTATGTAATTGTGGCCATCAATTTACACACATGAGCCAACTCCTTCTTCTCAATTCATTCATTCATGACAATTACGGATCACAAACTCATGACTAGCGATAGAAAAATAAATATTGAATTAAGGCGTCAACTCAATCAATATAAATAATTCATAGAAAATAAGAACAAGAAATAAAAATTACTTGGATTGAAGAAATTCTAGTTAAGTTCAAAGCCTCACAAAATTACAACTGGAATTTGATTACCCCTGGATCGGAATTAAAAGCTTAGCCACTCATGGTGGCTAAACAAAACATAAGATTGTTTAAAGAAGAAATTGCAGCAGCTCTCTTCTCTTTCTCACGCCTCTCTCTCTTTCTTTTGTTGTGTGTTGGATCCCCTTTTCTCACGTTGGCCGCCCTTACTTTTTATATTCTAGCTTTTCTAATCCTTCTTGGATTCTTCTTCCTCTTTGTCTTGGGAGACCAAATCCTTCTCCGATTTTGATTCTTGAAACCGACTCATACAGGAAAAGGTCGGTAGCGTTCTGAGCCCAAATTAAGTCCCTTTTATCCAAATTTCATCATAATATTGAGATTCATCTCTAAATCAATTCAAATATAATTTCCACGAATTAGCACAAAATAAATCAAGATATGAGGATTTAAACAAAATATAATATGACTATTTATGACCTATCAAATTCCCCTTTAAACCATGCTTGTCCTCAAGCATATCTCAAATCATCATACCAATCCTCCCTTTTTCCTCCTTTCAAACCATTCAATATCCAAGAATACCAATAAAGCTAAACACACATCAATGAGTCAAATCATAGTGACAATCTAGAGAATAAGCATTCATAGGATAGAATTTGTGACAAAAACACAAGCATCTCATTGATTCATCAACATCAAATGCAGCAAGACTTAACACTCATGGTTTATTCGATTCTCTCAAAGTGTTTAGGGTGCGTGTTTTACTCTCAAAATCAAAGCATAGCATATTATTACCATAGGCTTGCAAATGAATTAAATCTCCACCACTGCATATGAATATGATGCAAAAATCAAAGGGACTTCACAAGGGTTGAAATGGGGCTTAGGTAAGGGTATGGTAGAAGGAAAAATGAAGGGTTTAACGATCAAGACAAAGAGTTAATTACATGCATGATTTAGATAATAAGCAAAATAAACAAACATACTTCCAAGATGATGAAATTTATCCCCACATTTTAGCACTTTAAAACACTTGGAGAAACAATTTGATAATTTAATTGCTTTTGCAAATAATTCTCCAATCATCCAATTAAGGGAATAAATTTCACAACAGAATTTTTTTCTTTTTCTTCTATTTTTTTTTCTCTTTTTTTTTCTCTCTTTTTTTTCGTTTTTTTTTTTTTTTTTTCATGCAATTACTTCACTCTTGTCTTGATAGGGTAGAAAGAAAACAAGGATAACAAACAAGAAGGCTTGGGGTTAAATAATGTGTTAGAAAACAAAGAAAAGGGAAAAGTAGGCTCAAAGGGGCTAACTAAGGGAAAATAAAAGGTGGGTCTTTTAGAGTCTAAGAATTGGTTGAACTAATTGCCCTTATCACATAAGCATCAATTTAAAAATGTGGTCTCAACATACATTCATAAGCAAGTTCTAGAATAAACACACTAGTTTGATACACTCAATCAAAAAAAAAAATAAAAGGAGCAAAATGTAATGAGTTGCTCTTAGGCTCAAAAGCTCACTAGAGTGTCTATTTTGCATCAAGTCTTGTGCACTTTTCAATCAACAAATGAACGTGACACCATCGAAAATTTTAAAGAAAAATACTATTCAAGCTTACCTCTTTCATGCATTAAAACTCAAAACAAGATGTACTTTCACACACAAGGTATTGAAGGTATTGGGAAGACTTAAAGCGTAAGAATGTTCAAATTAAAAACATGCAAAAATCCTCCCACACAAATAATACATTGTCCTCGATGTATCAACAAGTAAAGAGCTCACAAAAATAATAATGATAAAAAGTAAATGAGAAGGAAGAATAAACTCCCACAGAATGTGGCGGTGTGGACTCGAATGATCTAGGAGAGGTTCAAGGAAAGGCGAAGAATGGCGTGAGCACGTTTTATTGAGTTAATCTTCTTCATCAAGAACATCTGAGGCTTAAAATAAAATCAACGAAAGTAAAAGAAAACCAAATAAAATAAAAATAAAAATAAAAAATTCAAAAGCGAGAAAATATTTGGGTTGCCTCCCAATGGCGCCTTTGTTTTATGTCTTTGGCTGAACCGCAGTCATAGCGAATAAATCATCAATGCCTTTTAAATTAGATTGTGCATCTAATTTTAGCTCGTTCAATACTTCCTTGGGCAAAAACATCTGCACTGATAGAATCAAATCAGTTTGACAAGAGAATGCATCGGTAGGGTGTTTCACATCGTGAATATGTTAAATTTAACAATCTCTCCATCAAACTCGGACGAGAGAGTACCTCATCTACATCGATTTTTCGTCTTGGCGGTTTTCATGAAGGTCTCCTAACAAAATCGGCCGATTTTGAAGAAGGATTACTTTCCATCTACAATATGTAAAAATCTACGGAAATATAAGCTCATTAACTTTGTGCAACGTCTTCCACTATCCCAGTGGGTGAATATAAGAGCGGTCAGCCAATTGAATAACTACACGATCGTTTGCAAGTCATTCAACTTTAAATCTTGGTAAGCAGAAAATGGCATGACATTAATTGAGGCTCACAAATCTAGCATAGCATGCTCGATTTTCTTTTCACCAATCACACAAGGTAATGTAAACATACACGGATCCTTGCATTTTCGGCATATTCTTTTGTAAAATTGTGAAACATTCTCACTTACCTCACCTTCCCTTAGCTTTCATCTTTCTCTTGGTGGTGCCTGGCGTTTTCAAGAACTTTGCATATTTGGGGATTTGTTTGATCGCGTCCAATAAGGGGATGTTAATTTGCACTCCATAGCGTGTCAGAATCTCCTTTCCTTGCTCATCTTCTTTGGGTTTAGCTAACTGCTAGGAAAAGGAGGTGTGGGCGTGTAAGATGAAAGAGATAAAGGAGGATCGAATTTTACCCCACGCTTATTTTAGATGGGCGTCTTCATCTTACGTCTCCTTGGCCATTTCGGCGTCTTTAGGTGGAGTTGATCTGAGGAATTTCTTTTCCCGTGAGTGAAATTGCACTCTGATTCTCCATGGGTTGACTTACGGTTGTGAAGGTAACTTTCGAATTTTGAGCTTCAACTTACTAAGCGGCGTGGCCAATTGAGTAATTTGGTTGCCTAAATTACGGATGCTTGTCCTTGTTTCTGTTGAATTTGAAGAGTACTATTAGCAGTTCTTAACAATATCTTCCAGACATACACAGGTTGGGAGCTTGAGTTTGTGTGGGGATTGGAGGTGGTCTTGTAAAGTTCTGAGGAGGTGGCCTTTGTTGTCCTCCTTGGTTTCCATAGCTAAAGTTAGGATGATCCCTCCATCCAGGATTGTAGTGATTCGAATAGGGATCATAATTCCTTTGAGCGTGCCCAGGAAACCCACCTATGGCATTGAGCTTCTTGTGTGAGTCTTGTTGCAATGTGGGGCACGTATCGGTGGGATGCCCGTAGGCGAGCATATTCCACATGCTTTTCTGGTTTTGATTGCCCTACGACCATTTGAACCAGCGATTAAATCGAAATTTGATTTTTAAGATCACTTACCTCGATTAACGTGCTTGATAGATCTTCCACTCGCTCTTGTACCAAATTGTTGAGAAGTTTCAGCCATGTTTGAAATCAATTGTTTGGTACACTTGGTGTCTTGTTTACTAAAGCTCCACTTCTTTGCGTCATCATACTCACATCCATTGGCAATAATCCCTCGTAGAAATATTGGATGAGGTTGATCGAGAAATTTGATGGTGGGAAAGCTTGCACGTAATCTTTTGAATCGTTCCCGGTACTCATCTGGCGTCTCCCGAGATTTGCGTGATAAATCTCCTTCCTAATCTTAGCGGCTCGTGAGGCGGGAAAGAATTTCTCGAAATAGCCTCTTCATCTCATTCCATGTGGTGATAGAGCAGGAAGGTAGATAATAGAGCCAATCTTTAGCTTGATCCTTGAAGAGAATGGAAATGCTCTAAGGTTGATTTGCTCTCGGATACACCATGTGGCTTCGTTCAGGAAGCAACAATGTGAAATTCTTTAAGATGCTTGTGAGGATCTTCACCTGCACAACCACGAAAAGAAGGAAGTAAATGAATCAAACCAGATTTTAATTCAAAATCATTAGCAATATTGGGAAAAGTAATGCATAAGGGTTGTTGATTCAAATCTGGTGCGGCGAGTTCTTTGAGAGTTAGGTCTGCCATCTTTTCTTCAATTTCTGCAAAGATGGATGTTCCACCAGTAGTTAAGTCTATCTCTGCTTCGTTCTCAAGACGACATTTTCCTTCTCTAGTTTCTTTCCTCAATTGACGCGCTGTCCTCTCGATTTCAGGATTATACTGCAAATTAGGAGTCTGAGAGGAACGGGTCATAAACTAAATCAAATAAACAATTTAAACAATGAGAAACTAAAAATAGTTCCCCGGCAACGGCGCCAATTTTGACGGGAGTTGTCGAAGCTCCTCAAAAACAAATACTGATTCACCTAAATAAAATTGTAGAAATGGTGAGACCAGGTCGAATCCCAAGAGAACTATGTGTTTAATTTCTCAAAGTTTAAAACAAAAATTAATTTCCCAAGAAAAATTCTGGATTTGCAAGTTTCTGCCAATAAACGGATCACCGTTTAGTGTAAACGGCGAGCCGTTAACTCTTTGAAGAATTCTGGGAATTATCGGTTTAACCGATTGAGGAAAACGGAAGTCCAGTTACGATTTGAGCTATCGACTTTAATCGGCGAACCGATAAGTGGAAATCGCAAACCGCTTGTCACTCTTTCCTTTCTGCTTTTATTCGGACAACCGTAAGGGAAAACGGAAGAGCGTTTAGTGTTGTGATCTTCGAATTTATCGGCTAACCGTTTAGTGGAAAGCGAAGCCGTCAGTGGAAACGATTCGAGCTTATTCGCCAGGCTAGTTAGGAAACCAGAAGTCGCTTTTCTTCTCTCTGCTCGAAATAAACGGTTAGCCGTTAGTGATTAACGGTTAACCGATTACTTGATTCAAGGGGTTTTTAACGAGAATAAAATAAAATAAAATGAAACAAAACAAAACTTAAATTTAAACAAGGAAAATTAATCTTACCAAAACTTCCAATCCAAGGGTGTCAATTCCATCCAATTGTAACTTTGATCATAGGCCAAAAATATAAATTACTCAATCCAAGAACTTAGTCTACTTAATCGGAATCCCGCAGAAAGCAATTATTCTCCTAATGTAATAGACTCAAACAATCGCCTAAATCAATTCTTACCATTAATTCAACTGGGCATCATCGTTCCATATCAAATTAAATGATAGCATTAAGATTAATGAGAATGACTAAAACAAAATTAATTATTTCAGATTACTCCAATTTAATCAACTTCGTATTTTTATTTCCCTAGAGCCTATCATGCAAGCTATGTAATTGTGGCCATCAATTTACACACACATGAGCCAACTCCTTGCTACTCAATTCATTCATTCATGACAATTACGGATCACAAACTCATGACTAGCGATAGAAAAATAAATATTGAATTAAGGCGTCAACTCAATCAATATAAATAATTCATAGAAAATAAGAACAAGAAATAAAAATTACTTGGATTGAAGAAATTCTAGTTAAGTTCAAAGCCTCACAAAATTACAACTGGAATTTGATTACCCCTGGATCGGAATTAAAAGCTTAGCCACTCATGGTGGCTAAACAAAACATAAGATTGTTTAAAGAAGGGAACGACTCTCTTCTCTTTCTCACGCTCTCTCTCTTTCTTTGTTGTGTGTTGGATCCACTTTTCTCTTCTCTTTTTTATATTCTAGCTTTTCTAATCCTTCTTGGATTCTTCTTCCTCTTTGTCTTGGGAGAAATCCTTCTCGATTTTGATTCTAGAAACCGACTCATACAGGAAAAGGTCATTACGTTCTGGCCCCAAATTAAGTCCTTTTTATCCAAATTTCATCATAATATTCAGGATTCATCTCCTAAATCAATTCAAATATAATTTCCACGAATTAGCACAAAATAAATCAAGATATGAGGGATTTAAACAAAATATAATATGACTATTTATGACCTATCATACTGTCATTTAAAAAAAAAAAAAAAAAGATTGAATCGGCTCTTTCTCAGGTGAAAATTATTCCTTCCTATTTGATCGAGTCAAAAAAATTTGTCATTTGAGTACATCAATTTTTTTTTTTTTTGGGGTCGTGTGAACCATATCAAATCTTGACCAACATCCTTTGTAGTTTCTTTGATGGTAGTATTTATAAAGGTTTGTCCTGATGTATTTTATCAAATACGACACATTTGCCGGCTGCCGAATTTTGCCTTTTTAGTTTTTGAAAGTTTGTAATCAAGTTGAGCGAAATGCTATATTCCCTTTGAAGACAGAGAGAAAACATGCTTGCCTTGCTTCTGTGTGCTTGGAGGCTAAGACTTGCACGCAAGCGTAATCAATGGGTAGAATACTATCGACCGTTTCCTTATTTTTATATTGATGCCGATGGAGACGGTCAATCTCAGTGAACTTCAATAACTTCAAAGTTTCTTCTATGGCAGCATTGCTACAGATCTTTTGTCGTGACGTATTTTGCTAAATACGATAAAACCATTTATCTTGCCTGCTGATCTTCAACTCAACCTGTTATCGTTTTTCGTTTTAAGTTGATCTTAAACTACTTTAGTCAAATGCTGTATTCCATTCATTTCGAGACAGAGTGCCTGTTTGGATTTTGTGTGCTTTTAAGTTGAGCCTTTTCACGAAAGTGTAGCCATGACTTGTAAGATGTTTTTGGCCGTTTCTATATTTTTTTTCATTTGAGACGGGTGGTAACCTTAGTCATATTTAAGAACAAAGATATAAGGATTCAGGTGGATTACAAAAGACACAAAAGAGCCCTCAGTTGTAAACATATCTTTAAGGTGCTTTTGATATTAAGGTTAACAGCTGTAATTTAAAAGTTTAAGTTATAATATTAAAGTATTTAGTAAATATTATTTGTTGTAATTTAAAAATTATGTTGATATGATAGAATATCTTTAATAATTTTGTTAAGATTATTATTTAAAATTTATATTTACTACATATTTATAATTTTTTATTTTATAATTATAATTTTTTTCTACAAGAGCTATAACTTAAAGATTATAGGACCGGAATTCTAAATAATACCTTAGTGCTGCGAGTAGATTTTTCCAGCACTTGAAAATATTGAGACAGCCAATAAATTGATAAACTAAAGCTTGAACATTGCAATCACATAAAGGGACATTACATTTGTGCTAATAGCTAGTGACCTGAGGCTTTAAGCAGAACTTAAACTTGATTGGGGGGAATAGTTGTAGTGTTCGCTCTTGATCTTCCCCTTTCACTTCTGCTATTGTCGGCAAATTTCAAACTCGATTGATGGAAACCCTTGTCCTTCTCTTTCGAATTCCATTCGGATAAGTAATAGTCTTCTTCAGTCGCAATATTTTTGGATGGACCACAGAACATTCCGCCCCACTGGGGGAAGTAAATTAGCATAACTGGGAGTGTGCAGCAAATGATCATCACACCCATGAGAGTGATCCCTGTTTCTTTGGAGTATTTGGATCCTTTGAAGAAAATAAGTTGAGTCAGGACTGCTCCCACATTTCCCCCACCTCCCGTCATTCCGGATATTAACCCCAGTGACCTGAAAATATATGCATTAATTGTATCGATATCAGCATCCACATCAACATTGCGTAGCTTATGGAATGGGATTTATTTCTTTATATATCTTGCTTATCGTGTATAACTATAATTAATTAAGATCCTATCAGTTGACAATTATCCATCATGTGGGTGGTTGGCTTCTTCTTTCTCTAAATTCAATTTTAACCTTACTATCCTGTTTCTCTTCTCTTGGATTGGTCATCCATCAATTCATTGATAGTTATGACCTGGTTTCTATTGAAAAATAAGTTAAGGGCCTAGCTGGTGATCAGTGGCACCAATACCGTCACTATCACCATCGATATCACTATATCATTTTTTACCAAGATTTTGGAAAATTCGTTGGTTGCCACAGTAATTCTTGTTGCGCTAAAGTTTTCTTACCTCCGAGAGACGAAAGGAACTACTCCAAACGTAAGCCCACAAGCAGCTTGGACAAACACAGAGAAGATGATCATCACTATAATGGATGCAGTCAAAGATCCCACCTGCCCCAGAATAACACAAAATACACCTCCTAAGGTTTGCACAACCCACAAAGCCCAAAGCCTTCCCCTCATCCCAAACCTCCTTGCTGTCATGTCCGATATCATTCCTCCAGCAGGCCGAGAAACGATATTTGCTAATCCGAAACTCGCTGCAATCATTCCTGCAGTGTGAAGCTCCAGATTGAATCTATCGTAGAAATATTCTGCGATTATGTTGTCCACGGTTAGCTCCACGCCGAAACAGTAACCATAAGTCAATGCCAAAATCCACCCTCTGTAGTTTGTAGCCCCATGATAAAACACCCGTGAGAATTCATCCTTTTGTTTGTCTCCGGAGTTCTGCAGCCCGGCGAAGTTCCCATCAGGCAAATCCTGGCCGAAGATCAAGACTGCAAATGCTGCTAGAGTTTGAAACAGAGCAGGAATGAAAAATGAAATTCTCCAAGCGGTGAATTTGATGGCACCAATGTTTCGGATGACGCCAAACACAAGAGGCATGATGAGTTGTGTTGCACCACCACCAAGATTGCCCCAGCCACCTGCAACGCCGTTAGCTGTGCCAACTACTGGACCTGAAAACATTGAACTCATCCAGAACTGAGTGGAGACGAAGGTGGCGAGAGAGAAGCCGGTGCAGAAGCGTAAAAGGAGGAAGGAGATAGGCGAGGAGGCGATTGAAGTGAAGTAAACTGCAGGTGCAGTGATGAGGATGAGTGAAGCAGAGGCAAGACGGGGACCGAATAAGTCACAAACAGTTCCCATGGCAATACGAGCAAAGACAGCACCCGAGACTGATGCAATTCCTGCATTTCCGATGTCAGTGGCTGTGAGGTTGAGGTCGTCTCGGATGATGGGAAGGAGCGGAGGAGCTGCGAAAGTCGATACGAAACAAGAAAAGAATGACACCCAAGATAGATGAAATGCCCTCATGTGGGGTGCTGCTGTTGACAATACCCGGAACTCGGTGGCCTTGTGCTCTGAGTCCACTGGAAGATCAAATTTCCGATGCTCATCAGTGCCTCTTCTGATACTATTCATGTCTTGCCCTTCCACTTCCATTTTGTATCCACAATGTCTTGAACTTGAAGAGATATTTTCAAGGGGCGCTAAGAAATAAGAATTGCTTCCTGCTCCTTAATTTTGTTGGAAATGGAGATAGGAACTAAGTGGCGTCCTCGGTACAACTTATATAATACCATAACTTCTCATTTCTACACAAAAAGTAATACAAGCAGTTAATAGTAGCATGAATAGACCAGTACTTTTTTATATAATGAAATTATCAATTTGTAATAGATGCATAAATGGTAGAATTTTATTCAGATGTTTTAGGGCTGATGCAGTAGCTTCGATATACATGACTCCTTCATTTTCAGCAAATAGCGGTTGGTATGTTTTGACTAAATCAAATATCCTTATTACCTTTTCTTATTTACATATATGTCCTATTTTATATAATATTTTAAATTATTATTATTTTTTTTTAATTTTTGAATATTATACTAATATTTTAAATAAAAAAATTCAACACAAAAATTAATAATAATAATAATAATTAATAAATGCCAATAACATTAATTACTAGATTACATATTACAAAATAAAAAATAAAAAATTAAATTAACACAAATTAAAAAAGCTACTACTACTAGCATAAATAGAACAATTATTTAATAATTTTGGAGATCATTATTAAATCCTTCAATATCATCAAAATATTGGCCAAAATTATTGGAAGTATTTTGAGATCTTTGTCTTTGAGATCTTCTCTGAAAATCTTAATTGTTAAATCTTAAAAATATTGACGTAATTTCGGATTTTGATCAATTTAAATCTTTAAGTAAAATTTTATTTTCTTGCGATGTATGACCATCTCCATTTTTTTTTTTTTGTCATTTTGAATTTAGTAATTCGAATATAATATTATTAATATTATTATTGCATTTTCTATCTTAATGTAATGTTTAATTTCATAATGTAGTAATTTAGTTAATTAAATGTAAATTTAATAATTTTATTCATTTGTTAATTGATATAAAATTATCTATATTAATAATTATATTTATTGTGTTAATTAAATTAATTCTTGATGATTAAAAGAATATAAAGAAGAATATTATTTTTTGTGTAAATGGATTGGAGATGAAATAGTAATTTGGTGTGAAAAAGGTACATTTTTTGTGTTGATGTTACACTAAAATGGTATTACCCATTGGAGATGGTCTAATGCCCCTTGTTTATGTGAAAAGAAAAGTTGAAATTTCGGAACACTTTCACGTCCGCCAAGTCTGTACTGCATGAACTTCAGAGCTTGTAGTTGCAGGAAAGCGAAATTAATAGACCAAGTTGCACAAGGCACGCATTGACTTTGGAATTTAATTTTGAGTTGCAACTAGCAAACCATTAAATCATAGAATATTCACCATTTCTTGACTTTTGGCAAGAGATTCTCCTTTGAACTTTCTACCTCATCATGAAAAGACCCCCGCACCGTAAGTGTGACGACTTGTAAATCTCAAAATGTTGCCAATCTGCAATTATGAATGGAAATGCCAGGGCCTGTCTAGTGAAGTGTGACGACTGATGAACAAGGAAGGCAGATTCATTGGTTGTGGACTTGTGGTGGAGTCGGCTGGGTAGGGTACATTGGTCATTTAATACCAACCAATAATGGTTGTTAAAGATTATTGGACTGATTATTATTATTATTATTATTATTATTATTTAATGGCGAACACAGATTCTGTTTTTTCGGTGAACACAGACTCTGTTATTATTATTATTATTATTTAATGGTGAACACAGACTTTTTTTAATAACCCTCGATCAGAATATTCATTGCCAACGTAAAAATTTAGGTGTTCCTCGATTTTTTTTTTTTCCTTTCCAAATTCACTTCCTGTAATGTGTGTGTTAAATACTAAATAGTAAGTAGACGAGGCGTGACACTCCAAAGACTTTCTCCATTACTAATTATAAAATTATAGGTGAATCTTAATTTACCCCTACTTAGAATAATAATCTTTAATTTAATTTTAAAAGTGTGAAAACATCAATTTATTCTCAATTATTACGAGGAAGATGAAAAGAAAATCATCAATATACCCTCTATTTATCATTACATTCATTGTTATGAACAAAAAGAGAACATAAATTAAAATTTTCACCATTTCTTGACTTTTGGCAAGAGATTCTCCTTTGAACTTTCTACCTCATCATGAAAAGACCCCCGCACCGTAAGTGTGACGACTTGTAAATCTCAAAATGTTGCCAATCTGCAATTATGAATGGAAATGCCAGGGCCTGTCTAGTGAAGTGTGACGACTGATGAACAAGGAAGGCAGATTCATTGGTTGTGGACTTGTGGTGGAGTCGGCTGGGTAGGGTACATTGGTCATTTAATACCAACCAATAATGGTTGTTAAAGATTATTGGACTGATTATTATTATTATTATTATTATTATTTAATGGCGAACACAGATTCTGTTTTTTCGGTGAACACAGACTCTGTTATTATTATTATTATTATTTAATGGTGAACACAGACTTTTTTTAATAACCCTCGATCAGAATATTCATTGCCAACGTAAAAATTTAGGTGTTCCTCGATTTTTTTTTTTTCCTTTCCAAATTCACTTCCTGTAATGTGTGTGTTAAATACTAAATAGTAAGTAGACGAGGCGTGACACTCCAAAGACTTTCTCCATTACTAATTATAAAATTATAGGTGAATCTTAATTTACCCCTACTTAGAATAATAATCTTCAATTTAATTTTAAAAGTGTGAAAACATCAATTTATTCTCAATTATTACGAGGAAGATGAAAAGAAAATCATCAATATACTCTCTATTTATCATTACATTCATTGTTATGAACAAAAAGAGAACATAAATTAAAATTTTCATTCTTTTGAAGAGTAAATTAAATTTAAATTTTTTTATAATAAATATAACCTGGTCAGATTTGATGCGCAGTTCTAAAAATTAAATCGAACAGAAACCGTTTGCCCATCTATTATAGCCAGATGATATTCCTTTTCTTAAAATAAAATTTTTTGATTAAATAAATGTAAATGGGATTCTGACCGGAGAATTCTTGTACCACACAAAATTTAAAAATATCCTACAGCAAAGATAGCTCACTGAGAACGTGGAGGTCTGCTCTGTTTTCCAGTTTGGCCGACTTTCAAGCTTCACTTCCCTAGTGGATTGATTGGTTCGTAAAGTCCTTTTTTACTTTTTTTTTTTTTTTATTACATGAGATTATTGCTCAAACTACGTATATTAATATTATTTTCAAACAAAACTGTATAGATCATAATATATTTACAAACTATTATAATTAACTACAACTTGATTAATGCTAATGAAATTATAATTTTTAAATCACTAATATTATATCTACTCTATATTCAGAAGAAAAACTTTATAATATAATTGAAGAAATATCACAAAATATTTGTTAATCTATAATATCGAATTTACCATAAAAAGTAAGTCTTTTAACTTATGAAAATAGACTTAGAGTATCTCCAAAAGATTCTATAAATTTTACTTTTCAAATATTTATTTACTTACCTATGTGTCAAATAGAAAAGTGAAAAAAGATATTATTCTCCAAATCACTCTTTAAATATAAATGAGTTAATATTATTATTTTAATCAAATTACTATTCTTTTAAAGAAAAAGTCAGTAGTAATTAAAGGACATTTCTTTTTCTTTCTAATAAAAAGTAATAAAATATAAATTAAAGAGTAAAAAAGTAACTCTTTAAATTTGAAGAGAGATGATCATTTGTAATTTAAAAAATTTTAATTAGAGTATTTTTTAAAATTTTAAATATTGACACGACTCTTCAAATAAATGATAAAATCTTATTTAAAAAGTCTTTTAAAAATACTCTTAAAAGTTAGAAACCGCCTAGTTTTATTAACACTATTAAACATTAATGTTGTGTGAAAAGAATGGCCAACAGCTAACGGAATAATTATTTCTTTGCCAAGGCCCGTGAGCACCGAGCAGTTTGCATGGTTGAACACTATGAAGTATCGTATATGTTAGGGAAAAAGGCAAAGGGTTTTAATTTCATGGTTCTTTTTATTTTTTTGAGGCGGTTATACACCTGGCAGATCAGATTTATTCGCTTATTAAAGTTATATAATCAGATTGATATTTACAATCGGAGATATATTACGACTTATATTATTACATTCAATTACAAGATATAAACGACTTATAAAGGAGTGACCTCTTACTCATATTTTATGAAAGAGAGAAAATTATAAATATTTAAATTTCAAAAATATTGTGGGCGAACCGCCATCGTTCAACCATGCCCTTTGGCAATTTCATGGTTCTTAAGGGAACACGACTGCACAAATGACACAAAATGATATATCCTTAAAATGTTTCTCATATATAATCAATTGGTTTCATTTTTCTTGTACTATTACTATTGGCTGCCATCTATTCACAGGCCTGTCTTCTGTACATTACTTTTGAGCCTACATTTGTTGACCATCAGTCACTATTTTTGTTCAATAATTGACTATCACTGCCTAATAGGATTATGCATGTAAGCCATAATTGTTAATTCGAACCGTAAGACTTGGAGGATGCTGATGCTTCAATAAGTGTCCTAATTAATCCTACTTGAACCTAAGTTGCATTCTAACATTGTTCAAGCTCAACAAAACCACATCGTTAAGAGTGGCCGTGTCAGCATAAAAATACAAAAAGTTGAGTGTACCAAATATTTCAAAAGGTATTATAATGAATTGGATCGAAAATGACCCAAGTGTTACACACTTTTCTTTGTCAACCAATCCGGGTTCTGACTTCTAAGAAAATGGTGTAATTTGTTATTTGTCACTTAGAAGAAAACTCAAAGTTGGATGCCTATTTTGATGGTGGACTTGAGTTCATAATCATAGCTAAAATTTCCTTATAAATTATTATTTGGTTGTTTGAAAAATCTAGCTAGCATCTACATTTTTTGAAATGGTATATAGTAAACATAATTTTTAATAGTATATGAAATAAAAAATTAATAGTATAAAGTAAATATAATTTTAAAATAGTAATTTTGATAAAAATTATTAAAGATATAATAGATTTTTATTATATAAGTGAAAAATTATGTAAACACAACTTTTAAGCAATAATAGTTAGTGCTTACCAAATAATTAATATTGTAACTTTTAAGTTATAACTGTCCCTAAAATTATGTTTGGTGATGTAGTTGAACTACACTAGAATATTAGCTAAATATTTATTTTTATAATTTAAAAGTTAGGTTAATTTGATGCTCTTACTTGTAAGAATAAAAAATTTTATCCTAATACTAAAGAGGACCTAAATAGGTTTATAATATAATATAAATGTCTTGTAGTGCGCAGGATCTTACTAGTGCGTGCAGCTTCTTCAAAATTAGACATCATAACAATAATAATAATAAAAGGATCTGAATTTAGGCACGAGAAGAACATTTGAAACTGCTTGGCAAACGGCATAAGGCATTGCCAGGACTGAGGAAGTGGGGTTAGGTGTGCATCTGGCGACTTTTCAAATGGGAGCGGTGGAAGCCCATTTGATTTTGTCAATTCCCAGGACTGAGGAATGTGAACATAATCTCTGTTTTATTCTGTAAGATTCATGCTTCCTTTAATTAACTGAAATTCAGGTCATCCCTTACATAATCGAATGTATTAAAACCTAATAATAATAAGTTTTACTTTGGACTCTTGTTTGGGTAGGTGGGTTTCAACTTTCAAACTTTCAACGCCCTTTTGGGGAATGACCTTTTAGATATATATTTTTTATTTTTCGCTTCTTGATAATAATCATAATAATGTACAGGCAAGGCATGTACCATCCGCCAGCATCAGCAGCATGGATGCACGGACGACCATGACCCCAATTGAATGTACACCATGCATCATTTAACTAGTTAAATGTTCGTAATATCCTTTTTGTTGTAAGAAAGTATTAAAAGGATTTTTCTTATAAATTTTCTAATCTCACTCACTCCCAATTCTAAAAACTCTTAACTCATCTTTCTTGAAAATTAAAACTCACAAAGTCTTGCAATAACTGACCAATTCTATTTCAACAATTTATAAGCTCTCTATAGATATGCATTTAACCACATTAGTAAGTTTGGTTTTGGTACTTTTGATAAATTTTTCAAAATCTATATTTGGAGTTTATGTTTCACAACAGAGTTGTGCAACATACATAAGTACATGCACGATGAAGTCATGTATTGCACGATATTATCCTGTATTGTACGCTACTATTATGTAAATATTATCATGTAAATATGGATATCTTAATTTTTTTTTTTAATATGATCAAGAGTACAATTGTAAAAAAAATTATTCTAAGGGGTCAAGACCTATAACCAAAGTCAAATGGGGTCCTTGACATCACAATCTGCAAAAATCTTTGCATCTTCTCTTATTGAGCTTTACACACATACCCTCGTTGCATCTACCGGCTCCTAGCATGGCATGCATTTTAAATTTTCTTTCCTTTTTTCTAGATATTCTCTTATTTTATCGTATGAAATACGAATTTAATTTTTATGGTTTATGCAATATCTTAGCTTTTATTATTTGAACGTCAAAATTTTGTTTTCTTTCATCTGATATGGGTCCGCAGTTATAAAAAAAGGGAAAAATCCATCGACCATACATTCAAGAGGAAGCATATCACAAGCTTTACTTTATTATTTGTTGTACGTCTCTCAAAGGAAACATATCACAAGCTTTACTTTATTATTTGTTGTACGTCTCTCAAAGGAAACATATCACAAGCTTAATTAATTGTAAAACTTAAGGCCAAAACAGCGATCATAAAGAGACTAGCTAACAACCGCATCGTGAACAGTATATATACAGACTAAAGATTCGGTAAATTATCATATCCAACAACAAAGTAAAAGAAAAAGAAAAAGAAGAAAGAAACATATATACAACTCAAAAAAGTTAAAACTAAAAGGAAATGGCTATCAAGAACTCATTGTCATTGATCTTTGTTGCAGCGGCCGTGGCGGCGGGCTTCATCCTCCTCGGCGGAAAAGCCAATGCCATAACCCCAGGCCCAGCGCGTGACTTGTGCAAAGAAACGGACTATCAGCAACTGTGCAGGGCAGCAGTGAAGGGGATCGCAAATCCGGAAATGGCCACAGAAGCTGCAATAAGTGCAGTGATTGCGGAAACAGTGAACGCAAAAGAAGTGACGAAAAGGCTTGGAACGTCAAGGGAACTGGATACCTGCCACGACAGTCTTGGTTACGCCATTGTAAGTCTGAGGACGGCTCAGAAGAATGTAAAAGAACGCGACAGAGTGTCCCTGGACAAGAACCTTGGTGCTGCTGTGAACGATTTTGCTTCTTGCGATGACGCGTTTGCTGAAATTGGTAGACCCTCCCCTCTTGCTAACAACACTAGAACGTTGCGTCACATGACTAGCAACTGCATGGCATTGGCCACTTGGCTTGACTAGACTGGACTAGACTAGACTAGACCAGACTAGTCAGTAGACGCACCGCCACGCGTCCATCTCCATGCATCCTGCAGAACATCATTTAGTTAACTAATAACAGCTGCGTACCGGAGGCTAGCTCAGTTCCAACTCCAATTAATAAGTCGGGAAACCTTGGAAATTATTTCTCGATCTCCTAAGTAATATAATTCGAGCTCATGTTTATAATAATTTGACATTAATGTCACATTTATTTGAAGCATCTATATATCACCTTGTTATTTTCTCCGCTATATCAAAACATCAGCCTGTCAAGGTCAAGGACCACAACCACGTTGATCAATAATCTTTTCAAAATACCTTCTTTCTTCGCAGTCGCACTCTTTAAAATATATATCTTTAATTGGTTATGAATTCATTGTCATTATCATAAAATTAAGATTTGGTATTTATTTATATACTCTCTTCCTTCAGCTTTATTCCACCATATATATGCCAATCAAACTTCTAGAAAAGTCACCAGTACTGTATAAACGTGTAAGAGAATTTTTTTTTTTTTTTGTTTTTCTTGTGAAATGAGTTGCAATAGAATTATCAACTAATCATTTTTTTATTCGCAATAATTTGTGAACAAGTGGAGTAATTTTTCAGTGCGAACTTTATGTTTTATAAAATGCCAACGAAACAAATATTTTGTTAAAAAGAATTACTGATCGAAGACAGAAGATCACTAAATTGGAGACTTTACTTATCCAATAATTTTTATTTTCATTTTTTTCGTTTACAACTCTTCATGTAACAAGTAAAAATAAAATAGTCATATTTGAGAAACGGAAGAACCTCTGCCCAAGAGAAATGTCGATGTATAAAGTCACCAGCAACCAAAAGCAAAAGTTATCCAACAACGAAGCCGAAGGTTTTCTCAAAGCAATTTTAATAGTTCTCTGATCTTTTGGGAGGCCAACTTTATCTTTCATTTCCTTAAAAGAGTAAATGATATTGGGATCGAATATACTGACCGACCGTGCAAGACACCATTAATTTTCTTATCTCAATTTAATTCTTCTTGTATATTATATCGCCTCGAGTGTCAAAAATGAGGGCGAAATTGTGGTTGCCAGCAAAATTCGATCTCCTTACCATTTTCCTTATTCAAATCTATTGTATCATCTTCTTCGCACCACCACAATCGTTGATTACGGTTTCAGTTCTAATCAAACGGCCTACGAACACCCATCAATCAAGCGAAAGGAAAAATCTAGATAATAAATATCCTCTGTGCAAATTGTTCAAAGAGAAAGTAAGCGCATCACAATCTTACAGCTAGGACAAAAAAGAGATAAAGCATTGCTTGCGTGGCCGGCAAGTGTCTTAATCCCAAATTACCAAATTTGCATACGTTTTTCGTGTGTACCGTCCAAGGCCGAACCCCTCTGTATCAACTTTGTCTTTTAGCTTGTGACTCTTTTTATGTTTTTACTTGCTGATTTGAAAGGCAATAGATTTTCAGCGATCTCTTTCGTTATCTTTACACTTCGAATAATTTCTGCTTCCAGTATACTAAAAAAAATGTAAAGATATTTTTTTTTTTTTGGGGTAGTGCCAACGAGTGATCACTTAAATATAATTTCTTGGACAGTGTTATATATAAATATGACTACAACCCAATTATTTATAGGAATCTTGGATCTATCAATGAGTGTACGAGAGTGAGTCTACAATCGACGTGTATTACCGTGCTAGGTGCCACGGCCACTGGCGCATGCCTGTTCTTGGAGCAATTTTCATAAACTTCAAAATATTTTCATTTGTTGTTTAATACATTTTTTTAAGCTACGAAAAAATATTATTCAATACTGACATGTACTCTAGATTCTAGATCTTGCTCATGTTCGAACTTGCATTTCAATAATCTACCAAAAGTAGAAAAAAAAAAAAAAGAAGACTTTAAAAATGCCCCACAAAATATCGAAAGAGAAAGGGTCAATCTGAAATTTATCGGAAAAACAAGGGCCGTAAGCTACAAAGCATATATAATATTTGAAAAAAATCACAACCCTTGAACGTAAAGTTCTTCAATTCGCGAGCATTTTGCATTGGTACTTGGTGCTCTTATTACAAGGTGCCACGCGTCGTCCGCTACTGAGATAAATCGCATCACACTGCAGTTTCGCTCCAGATTTTGGTAGTCGTTTCTCACGGACTCCGTGAAAAAAAAAAAAATCAAAATCAAATAATAGCCAATAGCCAGAGTCACATTCTCAGCTTCATCAATATCTCTATTAAGCAGTATCTCTTCGTATATTCACCATCCACTTACCGTTTCGTGCTCCAATTACTCTGAGGTAAGTTACGAGTTCCCACAATACAGTTTTTTATTGAGCTTCTCTGTTTGGTTGCCGAGAAAATTTTTTGTATTTGAAAAATTAGAAATGTATTTATTTATGTTTATTAAGTATTTGACTTTAGTGAACTGATTTCCTCAATATTCTAATAAACAAAATTTTCCTTCAACTTTGCTTTGTTTGCTTTTATTACTCTTTGGAATTTATTTGACACTGTTGTATGATCCCTCGATTGTATTTATTTATTTATTTTCCGCCGCTAAGAAGTGTACTTTTTGTAGAGGAATATGAGCAATAGCATAGGCCGTAATGTACTCCACCAGAGCTTGCTTTGTTCAACGGTTTTTGAGCATCAAAGCAAACATCATTCTTCTGGCATTCCTGCAAACTCTTTGTTTCAAGCTGTCTCTATAAATCAACCGGCGGGGGCGGCGGCAGCACGCAAGTCACCTTTATCTACCAAATTTTACGGGACGAGTTTGAATGCTAGACCAAAGATGGCCATGGGAAGGCATCGCCCTGTTTTGATCACTCCACGTGCTGTATTAGCCGTGGATTCGGCTTCTGAGGTAATTTTTCCCTTGCTGAATATTGAAAATCACAGCATGTACTTTTCAGTTTCGGATTTGTTGACTGACCTTGTTGCAATTGAATAGCTAGGATGGTGTAAGACCAATATCTGGCAATTTAAACATGGAACAATCACTCCTTAATAGCATTCCCAAATATTTTAAAAAATTTTAACATGATGTTTCTGAAGTTGGAATAACCTAAATGTTAGAAGGGCGACCTTTCATATGATTAGAAGCAGTGTGAAGTTATTGAAAAAATTCACGGTCTTCGTTGTGCTCCATCAAATCTTTATTTGCGTGTATATTCCCTCTTCTTTAACATTCTCTGGAGGTATTCATGAAAACAATAATTACAACCAGCCTAGGATGAAGAGTTTTACGTGTCTAGTATGTTCCAAACTTTTCTCGTACAACTTAGATTCATACATTCCTGCTTCCCTCGGGTGCAATAAATTCTCATTAGCTTTCAAAATTAGAATATTCTATTCTCACATTTCTGTTAGAAGTTTCTCATTGTGTCATGGAAAATACTTCTCACAATATCTTTAAACAAAGAATGTATCTTGGTAAAGAAATGAAAGCATAGCTTGCTTGAATACTTTGAACCAACCATCAACTGATCTTTACATTAATCCTATGGAGGGTACCAAAATCATATTCACCTAGTCAATGTTACTTTATGAAAATGCTTGCGTCATGTGTGTATCTGTATTGTGTGTGTGAGAGCTTGCTAGAGCATATGAGTTCTTGGTTCAGATATTTCAATGGATTTGACTGACTCTTATCTTGCAGCAGCTTGCTGGAAAATTCAACCTTGATGGGAATGTTGAATTGCAGGTTCAGTATTTTTATCCAACCTCAGATGCATGAAATAAGACTTTGCTGGGTTGTTCTGATTTTGTAGTTGTAGCTCATAGCAACTAATTGACTTAAAAATTTTCATCCATTATCTTGATCAGGTTACAGTTGGCGCTCCAACTCCAGGGTCTTTGACACAAGTAAATATTGAGATCTCATACAGTAGCAATTCCTTGCTTCTGCACTGGGGTGCGATACGTGACAGAAAGGAGTAAGTTCATATGTAGATCTGGGTGATTTATTTAATGTCTTTTTCTATTTGTTTCAAGTCTCAAGTTTTTGTAAATTGCCCCGTCCCAGCCCCTCCACCTCTCCTTTTTTGGTCAATTGTTCTCTCTTATGATTTTTTTTCCTTCTGCCAGAAAGTGGGTACTTCCTTCTCGTCAGCCAGATGGAACCAAAAATTATAAGAATAGAGCCCTTAGAACTCCCTTTGTGAGCGTAAGTACCTAAAATGCAGCACCATCATTCATGAACTCAAAATTATTTGACTGATCCTATAAATAATTAGCTGCTTATTGTTATTATTTCTATTTTAATATTCTTTTTCTCCATAGTCTGCTTCCAAATCCTTCGTTAAAATAGAGATTGATGATCCCGCAATAGTAGCAGTAGAGTTTCTTATACTCGATGAAGCCCAGAATAAATGGTGAGCCTGTATTACATTTGTTTTTCATATGTAATAACTTGTGTGAATGGGCTCATTATAATGTATTTTTTTCATAACTAGAATTTAAAATTTAAAAATAAAATTCTCATCCAGGTTCAAAAACAATGGTGCAAATTTTCATGTAAAGTTACCCATCAGAGAGGAGTTGACTCAGAATGTTTCAGTTCCTGAAGATCTTGTACAGACTCAAGCATATTTAAGGTGGGAAAGAAAGGGTAAACAGATTTATACTCCCAAACAAGAGAAGGTAATTGATTAATTATGTATTCTTTACTCTTTTCTTAATCTTGAGTTCTTTTTTTTTTCTACTTTTTGGGTTGCTTGCTCAATTTGGCACCCTTTTGATATTTCTATACGTTTAACTGGTTATGACTTAGTCTTGAAATTTTCTGTTGTGTCTTGGTGAAGTTAATAAAAATAAAAGATATTCTAAGTTGCTGACCCTGTCAATATCATTCAGTAGGATATGTATTCTCAAAGGTTAGGGATAAGTGCTATGCAACATGTGAAACCATGTCCCATTAAATGTGCTATAACACTGCTTGTACAATTCGTCTGTAACCTTATATCAAGGCAAGAATTTGAGGTTCTTCACTATATGGTTGTTGCTTATTTTAGTTTCTTCTGAAAGAACTATAAGGAAATGTGAATACTGATTGCAACACCCCTAAATATTATACAAACCAAATTTGCTTGGACCTATCTTCTGATCTTTCTACGTTGTCTATTCATAATGCACACTCTTCATTCTCATAGGAGGAGTATGAGGCAGCTCGCACTGAGCTGTTGGAAGAAATTGTTAGAGGTACTTCTGTGGAGGACCTGCGAGCGAAACTAACAAACAAAAATGATAGACAAGAAATTAAAGAATCTTCTTCCCATGGAACGAAAAATGCAATACCTGATGATCTTGTGCAAATTCAATCTTATATACGGTGGGAGAGATCTGGGAAGCCCAATTACTCTGCAGACCAACAGCTTGTAAATTTACATCTCGTTTGCAAATTGTTTTCAGCAGCTCTTATTTTATTATAAAGTATTTACATTGTTCATTTATGGTATTAATATGGTTAAAGATGTTAAGTCATTGGCTTATTGAAGTATTGATTTTTTCATAATTAGAGAGAATTTGAGGAAGCAAGAAAAGAATTGCAATCTGAACTAGAGAAAGGTATCTCTCTTGACGAAATACGGAAAAAGATTATGAAAGGGGAGATCCAGACTAAGGTCTCTGATCAACTTAAAACGAAAAAGTATTTTAGGACTGAAAGGATTCAGAGGAAGCAGAGGGACTTTATGCAGATTCTAAACAAACATGTGGCTGAACCCATGGACAAGAAGAATATTTCAGTTGAACCAAAAGCCTTGACACCAGTTGAACTTTTTGTCAAGGCAACTGAAGAACAGGAGGGTGATTCTATTCTTAACAAGAAAATCTACAAGCTTGCTGACAAAGAACTTCTGGTGAGATAAAGATGTTTTGCTGATATTAGCCATTCGCTCTCCCTTCTTTCAAGGATATTTCACCTTGCAGGAAGTATTTTAATGCTTAATCTTTTCTACACATTTTCAAGGTACTTGCGGACAAGCCTGGTGGCAAGACTAAAATTCACCTAGCTACTGATTTCAAAGAGCCTCTCATTCTCCACTGGGCTTTGTCTAATAAGGCTGGAGAATGGTTGGTAAGTATCTTTAAACTGTTAACTATTTACATGGTCCTTGAGAAGATGTTGGATTTCAGAATCAAATTTTTCTTCATGTAAACCATTGCCATCTTGACATGCATTAGTTATATAAGATGTATGGATTGCAGGCTCCACCTCCAAGTGTAATGCCTGCAGGTTCAGTTTCGCTGAGTGGGGCGGTTGAAACAAAATTCGCAACTAGCTCTCTTGCGGATCTACCTTATCAGGTGTACAATAGTTTGATTTTACATGCTTAGGGACTATCAAAAATTGCATTAGTGAAAATGTTGGAATCAACATATTTTCTGGTTTTTAAACAGCCATCAATATACTGAATCCAATTTTTAGGTCCAATCAATTGAGATAGAGCTTGAAGAAGAAGGTTATGTTGGAATGCCATTTGTCCTTCGGTCTGGTGGAAATTGGATAAAGAATAAAGGCTCTGACTTCTATGTTGACTTTAGCTATGAATCTAAGCAAGTTCAACAGGTGACCATAGATTTCTTATTATGATGGTCTATTCTCCAACTACATCTCCTTCCATGATAATTAACTTGACTTTTGTGGGTCTAAGGATTTTGGCGATGGCAAGGGTACGGCCAAGGCTTTGTTGGAGAAAATAGCAGGATTGGAAATTGAGGCACAGAAGTCCTTTATGCACCGGTCAGTAATCTGCTGGGTTTACTGACTTGAGGAAAACTTTTGATCAAATTTTATTACCAAGTTAGATATGTTCTTAAATTCACACATAATCTGTTTTCTGATAACTGGCTGCCTTTGAGATAACTTCGGCTCAATAGAATTTTTAGATTTAAATTGGGTGTATGTCTGCTGTTCTTATATTTGGGCCTGTTTTCACTTTGTTATTTATTACCAAAAAGACAATGAGTGTATCCCAAACGCGGACTACTTTCCAAATAAATTGTTGAGAGGAATGCAGGGAATGATTAATCAGCAAACCTTATATCTTGAACTTGCATTAACTCAAGGTTCTTTATTTATTTATTAAAAAAGTTTTCATTTTTACTGGGTAATGGTCACAATAACCAACTATTTTACATTGGTTCTGATGTTTTTCAACATTGGTATGCTTAAGATGTGCAAAGCCTCGTGTATCCCTCTTGTCTGGTTTCCTCACCATTGATGCTTTCATTGGAGGTTGAAGTTTCAACCTGATCTCTGGCTGATTAGCATATCATAAAAGGTGTAGCATCCGCTAAAATGCAGTAAAAAACGGCTCTTATTATCATACATCTGCTTAATAAATTACCTGTATAATGGTCTCTGTTAATAGTTTCTGTGGCCATTGTTCTTGAGCAATAAGTCATCCTTTTCTCCCTTCTCCTTTTAGGTTTAACATTGCAGCAGACTTGATACAAGAAGCCAAAGAGGCTGGTGAACTGGGCTTTGCTGGGATCTTGGTGTGGATGAGGTTTATGGCTACAAGGCAGCTAATATGGAATAAAAACTATAATGTCAAACCACGGTATGGATGATACATAAACTGAATCCAGGATTTGAATGCTTTAAGTTTTGCTATGTACTTATCACTCCTATACTTTGGTGAGAAATATGGCACCATAAATTGGTGGCCGAATTGGATTACTTATCTATCTGCCAACTGAACTCTAATCCTATCCGTTGTTGAATCTATTGGACCTTTTTACTTAAAAATTGAAATTTGGGTTCTCTTCTTTTCATAAGTAAGCTTCATTTTATCAATCTGATTATCACTCAAAGCATCTGACGAGTTAAATGTACTTATTCACCACATTGATGCAGTGAGATCAGTAAAGCCCAGGATAGGCTTACAGACCTGCTCCAGAATGTCTACATTAGTAATCCAGAGTACAGGGAAATTGTGCGAATGATTTTGTCTACTGTTGGTCGTGGAGGTGAAGGAGATGTGGGACAGCGAATTCGCGATGAAATCCTGGTTATCCAGGTCAAAATAGAACCTCTTGTTATTCTTTCTTTTGTATTTCTATTTTCCCATTGCCTTTGAAAGGTTGGAGTTGTCGGCCTTTGAAAGGTTGGAGTTGTCTGAATTGTAATTTATGATTTTAGAGAAACAATGAATGCAAGGGTGGAATGATGGAAGAATGGCATCAGAAGTTGCATAATAACACTAGTCCTGATGATGTTATAATTTGTCAGGTATCAGAAATGTGAATTTGAATCTACTTCTTCATTAGGTTTCTTTGACTAAAATTTTTTAAAAGAAAACATTCTTGCAGGCATTGATTGATTATATTAAAAGTGACTTCGACGTCAGTGTCTACTGGAAGACTTTGAATGACAATGGCATTACGAAAGAACGTCTTCTAAGTTATGATCGTGCAATCCATTCTGAGCCAAACTTCAGAAGAGATCAGAAGGATGGTCTGCTGCGTGACCTAGGAAACTACATGAGAACCTTAAAGGTTGGTTTCCTAAACCTTTCTAGACGGTTCCATATTCTTGTCATTTTTTATGTAAAATCCTGTCTTACATGAAAAACTGCAGCTGGTTAATTTTCAGTCATCTCTGAGTTCTTGTTGTGCTATGCATGGTATTCTAAATACATATATGGTCATGCATTATTTTCGCATAAAAGATGAAGGATGTAATGCTTGAATTGATTTCTTAGTTTATTGGTGATGACTGAGAAATGTATGAAAGAATATTGAATAGTCCACATACAAATGCATTTGTGATGATTGAACTGGAGTGCATAATAGTAGATATTCCATTCTGTTTCGTTATTTGAAAGAGTTTTTTTTCACCTGTGCTCTTTTGATGAATGAACTTCATTTGATTCTCTTCAGTTTTATCATAAAATAATGTAAACATAAATAACAATTGGGCCTATTTTGATTCATATCTAGGCGGTTCATTCAGGTGCAGATCTTGAGTCTGCTATCACGAATTGCTTGGGTTACAGATCTGAGGTAATGTCGGACTTAAGCTGAAATTCCCCAACAAAATGTCTTATTCTCCAAATTTGATCAGACTTGTAATTCTCTTCAGGGTCAAGGGTTCATGGTCGGGGTGCAGATAAATCGTATACCGAACTTGCCATCTGGATTTCCAGTAATATCTTAAACTTTTTCTTCCCTATTTGTGATTCAAAGAGTGACCTGTGTGAAACAGATTTGTCAAAAGCAACTCTAATTTGACCTATCTTCAATATGCAGGAATTGCTTCAATTTGTCTCTGAGCATGTTGAAGATAGAAATGTAGAAGCATTGCTTGAGGTAAGTGAAATTTGATTTTTAAATTATAATTTACTATTTTCAATTATGTTCTACTGTTGCATTGTTTCTATGTCAAACTTGAACACAGGGTTTGCTGGAGGCTCGTCAAGAGGTTCGGCCATTGCTGTTCAAGCACAATGATCGTCTGAAGGATCTATTATTTTTGGACATAGCCCTTGAGTCTACTGTTAGGACAGCTATTGAAAGAGGATACGAGGAATTGAACGAGGCTGGACCAGAGGTAATTCTTGTCATCAGCAGGACATTTTATGCTCATCTCAATTTTTAAACCTCTTTAACGTTTATGTCATTGTCATGAACTGGTTGGTGTCTCCGTATGTGCATGGTTGGTGATTTTAGCTTATTTTGATTGGCCTGTTTGCACACTTTGCAGAAAATCATGTACTTCGTCTCTCTGATTCTTGAAAATCTCGCACTTTCATCAGATGACAATGAGGATCTCATCTACTGTTTAAAGGTAAAATTTCCTTCTTGGAGGACTCAGGCTATTGGACGATTATATATTTTGGCAGTATTCTTCAGATAGGCAGAACCACCAATTCATCCTTTTACAACAGTAGAAAAGACAAATCTCTAGCTGCTTTGTTAGGGTCATCTGTTAGCATATTATGTTGATTTGTTTTTCTACATGAGAAACACTCTCTGTAATCATCTTTTGCGTTACATACTTCATGTATGCAGGGTTGGAGTAATGCTTTAAGCATCTCCAAGAGTAAAAGTGAAAACTGGGCATTATTTGCAAAATCAGTTCTTGACAGAACTCGCCTTGCACTTGCCAGCAAGGCAGACTGGTACCAGAAAGTTTTGCAACCTTCGGCAGAGTATCTTGGAAGACTGTTGAGTGTTGATAAGTGGGCTGTATGTCATTTCTAACACTATACCAGGAAAAAAAAAATCCTGCTTTTTTTATGTTGCAGATAGGTACCTTAAGTTTCATCTCATTAAATGAAAGAAAAGAGAAAATAATTTGGATGAATACTTTTTCCAGGTGGACATATTTACAGAAGAAATTATCCGTGCTGGATCAGCTGCAGCTCTATCCTTACTCCTTAACCGACTTGATCCAGTTCTTCGGAAGACAGCTAGTCTGGGAAGGTTTGTACATTATCCTTTGCCAACTCACTGACTCCTGTTGGAAACTTAAAATCAATTTTAGTTATTGTAAATTGATTTTATTGATGTTCGTGTTACATAAAAGGCATTGGGATAGGATTTTGTTGTACCATCTGCCACTTTTGAATGGCAATTTCTAATACAACTCCGCCCTGGAACAGTTGGCAGGTTATCAGCCCTGTTGAAGTTTTTGGATATGTCATAGTTGTGGATGAGTTACTAGCTGTGCAGGATAAATCTTACGATCGGCCTACAATATTACTGGCAAGACATGTAAAAGGAGAGGAAGAAATTCCAGATGGCACAGTTGCTGTACTGACAGCGGATATGCCAGATGTCCTATCACATGTTTCTGTTCGAGCTAGAAATTGCAAGGTAATCATCTACTGTTTTTGAATTTGCTTATGCATTTCTAGATGATAACTGTTTCTTGTGGTTGTGAAATACTACTTACAGGTTTGCTTCGCTACATGCTTTGATCCCAATATCTTGGCTGACCTCCAATCAAATGAAGGGAAAATGCTGCACCTAAAACCAACATCTGCTGATATTGCATATAGGTAATTCACATGCAACTTAATGTCATGCGCCATAGAATATTGGGGAATTTAAAAATTCATGGTTCAGAATTTTTACATTCTATATTTTGCTTTCTACCAGAATTCCTTATGTTGGAATAAATGAAATCTTATCTTGCTTTCTTCTTTATGCATTTTTTCAGTGTGGTGGAGGGCAGTGAGCTACAAGATTCAAGTTCAGCTAACGTGAAAAAAGAAGATGGTCCTTCATCTTCTGTTACATTAGTTAAGAAGCAGTTTGCTGGCAGATATGCTATAACATCTGATGAGTTCGCCGGTGAACTGGTGAAGCTTCAAAATTACATTTATTTGTTTATTTTTCATGTTGAAGGATCTGTTCTCTTCGTACTTTTTCTATTTTTCTTCTGTTGTTTTAAGATACTAAGTTCCTCATGATGTAAATATTTTGCACGGGATGAGTTTCTCAGGTTGGTGCTAAATCACGTAATATTGCATATCTGAAAGGAAAAGTACCGTCTTGGATTGGGATTCCGACATCAGTTGCCCTACCATTTGGAGTGTTTGAGAAGGTTCTTTCAGATGATATAAATCAGGTTATGAACGTCTCTGAAACTTCATGAATTTTTAATGTTCTGAGTTCCATTTTCTACTGTATCTTTCATCAGAAGCTTGAATAATTCATTATCTTATGTAGGCTAACTTGTATCCAGCATTAAAGATTTTGATTTCTGAAATTTGCAGTTTTACCATTATATGACTCCTTTTATCAATATATAACTCCTGGATATCTTTTAAGGTAATTATTAATTGTGACATTGTACCTGCAGAAGAAATCTTTGTACATCTGGGTTTCAAACTCTAAACAGAAGAGCAAGTATTTTGCTTATAGCTTGATTTTGGAGTTGAACTTAAACATGGCAACTTTTGGATTGTCAATCTTTTAATCTGGATGACTTAGAAAAAGATCTATAGAACTCATGCTGGAGATGCACCTCCAAGATTTAATAATTTAAGTGAAAAACTTATAAGTTTTACTAGGATATTATCATGCCACATTGCCACTATCCTAATATTTACAAATTATTTCAATTTCAAAAGATTTCTAGTGCATGTTTTCCGCTGCGGGGAATGTATGGTTTTCTTTGTCTGACCTGTTCTCTCTCTCTCTCTCTCTCTCTTTCTCTCTCTTCTATAATTGGCAGGCAGTGGCAAAGGAGTTGCAAATTTTGAAACAAAAGTTAGGAAAGGAAGACCATAGTGCCCTTCGGGAGATTCGGGACACAGTTTTACGGATGAAAGCACCAAACCAGTTGGTATGCTATTTTTGTTGTTAGGGATAAGACAATTTATCTTTTTGAAGATATTTCATTTTTACGATAATATAAATTCTCGACCAGCCTATGTTTCCCTTGCTGTATAACTGCAAAGGAAATTAGGTGGGCTGCTTTTCCTTGATCAAGTTTCTCATTCCCCCCTCCTTGCTGAAGCAAGATGAATGCTATTTGCCCCTTTTTAGCGTCTAATTTCATGTATAAAATATGGTTTCAAACTCCTTGCTTAATCCCTAGGTTTCCAAGGGCCCAGGGTTAAGTAGGATTGGAGAAAATGATTCATATAAGAACCCAACTACACTGTGGTTGAGACATAGTTCAGTTGAGTGACCCCTGAGGAGTCCTCTCTATCATGAAGATCTTCCATATGATGCAGATATTGTCCAAAATCCTTTACCTGTTATTGAAATTAAGTGTCTACATTGTGCAAGTCTTTGGGGGTTCTTTTGGTATATTTACTTGATTTTTAACTTAGAAGAAGAATTTGTTTCAGGTCCAAGAACTGAAGACAAAGATGAAAAGTTCTGGTATGCCTTGGCCTGGTGATGAAGGTGAGCAGCGCTGGGAGCAAGCATGGATGGCTATCAAGAAGGTAAACTGCTTCGCTTGCCCTGTAGAATAGGATATCACCTACAGTTTGATTTCTCTATATGTATTTCACTAATGCAGAACAGCCTACTTGGCAGATATTACATTATACTCGTGCTCCCTAGCAGGATTGAGCCTGGACCTTTCTCTTGTTCCTTATCTGATGGGGAGAGGAGATGCCAGTGGAATTATAGTCCATTGGCAGTCTGTTTCTTCTCTTTCAAACAAAATATCATAGGCAACCACTTGGGCTTAGCCCAAGTGGCTAGAGCCACTCCCTCACAAGTGTGAGGGAAGTGGTTCGAGCCCCCGCAGACGCATTGCAGGGGTTTAATTTATATTTCCTTCCTTGGAGCCTCAGAGCTTGAGTGAAGGCAGTCTTTCTCCCAATATGGGAGTTTGACGTCCCTCGAATATTTGAGAGGGTTTAAAATTTGAGCAGTGCCATATTAGAATTGATGTAAACGGGTCTCAGTATTTGTATGATTGTAAATATCATGAGCAATAGTCTCCTAAAAAAAAAAAAAAAAAATGTCTTAGGCGCTTGTGCCTCTTAAGACTCTAGCCTTAGTAGTGTGAAGCAACATTTATTTGCTATCCTGATGCTCATTTTAATTTGATTTTACAATTAACTCAGTTACAGAATTCAATTTCTATATTTTGAGAACTCATATGCTACCTACTTACAATGCAGGTCTGGGCTTCCAAATGGAATGAGAGAGCATTCTTCAGCACAAGGAGAGTAAAATTAGATCATGAATATCTCTGCATGGCTGTCCTGGTCCAGGAAATAATCAATGCTGACTATGCATTTGTTATCCATACAACTAATCCCTCTTCAGGAGATTCATCAGAAATATATGCGGAGGTATTTTATTTTCACTACTTTTTGAGTTATTTCCTTCTGGCATTTAAATTAATTTTTCGTAAGGAAAAGGATTAAATTAGTATTACCTCCTGGAGTAGGTGGTGAAGGGACTTGGAGAAACTCTCGTTGGAGCTTATCCAGGCCGTGCTTTGAGTTTTGTCTGCAAGAAAAATGATTTGAAGTCTCCTCGGGTAAAACACCTTCATCTGGTTGACCAGGGTCTTTTTATTAAGAATGAACCTGAGTAAAATACAGGAGTTTTTTTTTTTTTTTGTGCGCCACGGTTTCATTCATATTTCGGTACTCAGGTAGGTAATCAATCTATTGCAATTTGTACTAACAAATTTGTGTGAGTTTTAGGTGTTGGGTTATCCAAGCAAGCCCATTGGGCTTTTTATAAGACGATCAATCATCTTCCGATCTGATTCCAATGGTGAAGATCTAGAAGGTTATGCTGGTGCTGGCCTTTACGATAGGTAAAGTCCTTCCAAATTCTTGCACACTGGCAATCTCATATAGATAGCATTTAATGTGTTTTGATTCTGCTGGCAATGGGTTACCTGTAAATAGGCTGTATCATGATATCGTACGATGTTCATATTTTCTTGGCAATTTATTTTATACGCGCACATATTTACGTCAAACGTGTTACTGAATTTTTTGTTTTCCATTTTGTTTTCATATGCTTCATGATGATTTTGATATTCCCTTATTATGCAGTGTGCCAATGGATGAAGCCGAGAAAGTTGCGCTTGATTACTCTTCAGACCTCCTGATCACTGATGGACACTTCCAGCAATCAATTCTCTCTTCCATTGCTCGTGCAGGATGTGAGATTGAGGAGCTATTTGGATCTGCACAAGACATTGAAGGTGTGGTTAGGGATGGGAAAATATATGTTGTCCAGACAAGACCCCAAATGTGAGGCTGTTCTTTTTCTTTATTTTTTCCTGATTGGGAAGCTATTGATAAAAGCATTATATCAATGAAAAAAATTAAAAAGAAATTATAGAGGTCAAGCCTAGAAAGGATGAAAGGGGAGTGAGTATTTATTTGGAAGAAAGTGAAATAAAGGAGGGTACAAAAGGAGAGAGGAATAAAATTGCAATTTCCCAGAACATGTAAATTCACTTGGAAATTGTGTACTGGATGCTTTGCTCTGTATGAAGACTACCGGGTCGAAATTACAATATTTTTGTCCATAGGCATGTAATGTTACATTTGATTCAGGGTAATATCATACCCTTCTTTATAGGGGATCAGCAGATGCTATGTTGTAATTGAAATGTAATGTTATAATAAAATGTTAATACAAATGTTATAACATTTGTATTAACCTGTAACATGATGTATTCTATTGTATTGTGTATTACAGGCAACGTAGTGTTACAATGCAATGCGGAGCATAATATTACCTTAGCTTCTATGAACTGCAGTCTTATACTTCCAATGGAGCATAATATTATAACATTTTATAATAGGTTATAGGTTAATACGTTCCTATTTAAAACTGTTTCGAGATCCTGAAAATACTTTAAAGACCTCCAAATTTCAATTCATTATTGACGAAGAGATGTATTTCCAGTCGGGGGATTATCGTTATTTTTATTTTACAAATGATCAGAGATCGAATCCCTGGATGGTTCATGACATCATAGAAGAGCCAAATCAATAATTTCCTTGATAATTCGAACATCCCTCTGCATTAAATCCTGGAACATTCATCCACACTTCATTTAGACGCCCAGCTTGATGACGTGAAGAATTGTACTGAGCAATAGTGTAGGATAGTCTATCTTCGGGAATTGATGTATTTCCTGTGAAGTGCAAATTTAAGCTATTCCTTAGAGCTTCAACTTCCTTATTAATGTTATCATCCTTAGCAAATCCAGAAAACTTCCTGACCGCAATGCAGTGACTTGTCCATTTCTCAATCTCCAAATTCAATTCAGAATTGGGCAGTGGAGGCGATTTAGCTGTGAGATAAATTTTCACGTAACAGACAGAACCATTTGCAGTTGTTGGGTTGATGCTTGTTAGGACTGGAGCAGTCACAGGAAATCGAGCAGAGTTGAGGTTGGCTCCATGAATGTATTGATACAACCTGTGGCATGCAAATATGTCAAAAAAGATATAGTGATTAGGACTTGTTATTGGTGTCAACACAAATTAATTGAACTAGACAATGACAGATAACGAAACCTGTGAAAGCCTTGTTTGGTTGAGTTCTGGAATGAACTTTGTTGGACAAGAGCAGAGGCCCAGAAGGCTTCCCTGTAGAGTCTGACCTCAAAACCGGATTCTGAGTGAACAACTGCGTATTGCGGTGATTCGATAGCAATAGCAAAACCTGACAGTACAAGGCATACTGGCAGTACAATTGGCACCAAATGCAGCTCCATCTTGCTGCCCAACCTTCTGAATGATGAAAATAAACTGCCTCTTACGTTGGTTTATATAGGGACTCATTGGCATGTGTTGTGCGCAAGCAGCATCAGAATCAGATAGTGAGCTTCGTACTAGAATCAGCAAAAAGCAATTACATAGCAACACCTGATCAAGTCCAAGTGGGATATTAGGTAAGCCAAGCGTTGATGCCAACGATAATGGACAGAAAGATATCAATCTGATGTTTTGTTTTGTACCTTCCAAATGTCGGAAATTGCTGCAAAGAAGATCAAATTCTTGTGCCCTTTGTATTTTAATCAAACTTTAGCGGGTTCTCAGATTATTATTTATTCCCACTTGAATCGTGCAACTAAGAATTGTATTGCCACTTCATTTTGTCAAAAGAGTGGAAGCTCCCTTTGTGGGGTTGCCAAGTACATTTAGTAATCAAGAAAAAAGGAAAAAAAGGTGACTTCTATTCAATAAAAAAACAACAATGAGTCAAAGATGCAGTCGCCGTGAGAATCACGGCATTCATGAAATTAATGCATTTTCTTGGCTTAGTGGGTGAACATTTGAAAGGCTATGATTCATAAACAGTCCCGTCCATTTTCCCTCCCCTCCTCCTCACATCTCACTAATAGAGTAATTTATAAACATAAAAATCCTTGTTGTTTGCTTACAATTCAATTAAATTAATAGCTTGAACAGATAATCAATTAAATCCCTAATTTCTTTTTCTTCCTTTTTTTTTTTTCCTCGGTCACTTGGGTTTTGTAATCATTTTTAACTATTAAAATTGCGTGAACAGAAATTTAATCTGATTATTTACTCTCATAATTTGAAATGAATAAATTTCACCAAAAATTGTTGAATTTTAAGGGACAAAAAAGAAATTAGAGAGGATGTAGTTGATTGGTTGTGCAAATTAATAAATTTATTTGAATTTTAAGCAAACATTAAGGACTTTAATAAAAATTATCATATTAAAAGTAATGTAAGTAGGACTACTGATGGGCATTATAGTCCAATAAGAGAACAAGTGTCCTGAAATTTAAGGGGCGCGGATGTTAGTTCTACCACCTGCGAAAAAATTAGTATTAAAATATTTTTCCACTTATTAAGAGGTAAGAGATAAGCTAATTAAGATTTTAATTTTTCTCGAATTAATAGGTAAGAATAAATTAAGAGTAGATAGAAGAATGTCCACCTGAAAAAAAAAAAAAAAAAAAAAAAAAAGTAAGCAGGACAAAATGTCACTGTCCCTGTCCCGTTATGATTCACCGCACACAATATGGCTTTAAGCTATCAATCTCAAGAGCAGGCTAGTACAATATTTGCTTATAGAGCCAGCCATCAAAAATATGCAGATTAACAGAACGGGGGCTTTCAAATTCTGATAAGAGTTAAGCTTCTAATACTTATGGAACCCGACTTTTTAATCAATTTTTCTGTAATTTAATTATGGCCATACTTTTTCAAAGGAAAAAAAAAAAAACTTATTATTAGATGGCTTCTTTATTCATTGATTTAAAATTATTTTGATTTTATTAAAAACAAAATCAGTTACATCATATATTAGGATTTAGAGAGAGTTATGATTCATGATTTGTACAGACACTTAAGTTTAATCAAATTCATGATAATCCTTTCATGTAATTCTCTCTAGCTGTAGTTAAAAAAACTGGGGTTTTATAAGGACATTAGAAGGGTGTAAAATCTTTTGATAAATCTGATCTTGGGTTGGACTCAGTCAGTTCTTAGCCGGCTTTGGTCAACAGCCGAAGAGACGAACTAATTCTAATCAACTGAGCTAACATTTTTGCATCATGTCAATCTTGGGCAGAAGCAGGACATGAGCAGATATGATAGTACTGCATGACAGTAATGAATCAAACACACACATATAACTATGATCATTAATTAGCATCGCCTGTAGTCTCCATAGCAAGCATGATGAAGAGACTCCACTTGAGATCATGTACTTGGTTTGCTCAACATCATCATGATGATGGTGCACGAATAGGATTGGCCCATCACTGAGATTATACCCTAACCCTAAGCATGCACGCCACACACCAGAAAAAAAGAAACTTAAAAAATAATCGAGTATATAGAACATTCTTTTCGAACAAATATCACCTTCCTAAATGATGATTTTAGGCAAATATGCTCAAGCGACATTTTCCCAAAGGTATACAATTTGATTACTTTCTCTTTTGGAAAACCCGTTTTTAAGGATTTATACTTTGATTCTACCATCAATTCAGTAGGAAAGCTGACCACGCAAAGACAAAATCATTGCACAACATCAATGTTCCATGCTTAAGAGAGCTTTAGCTATATTCCTTTTTGCCACTTTTTGAGACCCTTTCTTATTTGAAAATATGCTAGCTACACACAAATAGAGGAAAGTGTATCGATTGATTATTGAATGTCATGCGTCTTATCTTAATTATACCATGGCCTAATATAACATCTATAATCTTTTATATACTTGCTGTCCAATGGTTATAAATTTATAATTCTTGTTTTAAGCTCCTAATTAAACTACTACCATTCTTTCTCATGATTCTATTCTCTTCTTTTCATGTGGGCCTTGTAATTAGCTTTACTATAACTCCACCTTTTAACCCCAGTCCCCCAAAGATATAGATGCTTTAATTTGATTCCATTCTGCTTCTGCCAAGAAATTTCATTATACCAATATATATATATATATATATATATTGATTCTAGATAATTAACTTCCTTTGGTTAACATTCAGAATTTCATTTCGAAATTTTTATTTTATTTTATTTAATATTATTATTATTTTTAACCCTTCAACATCTTCTTTACGACCCAGCAAAGCGTTTTGTAAAAGATTATCCCGTACCTCAACCGCCCTCTTTATTTTTTGATATGGAGTCAATGTTTGCGGATTATTTGTGTCACCTTGGCTTAGACTTTTAACAGAATTTCAGAAGAAAAACTAGCGGTTTATCTTTTCCATTAAGTCAAGGAATTACAACAAATACATCATTGCAATTGCTAAATATTTATTGGCGCGTGGTTATAAGATTAACCCAACCAGCTCACTATATTCTCTTTCACAATCTGTGTCTCAGCTTTTATCGAGCTTCTAGGAAATTAATCCTGTAAAGCTCACCTTTGGTCTTTTGTGGGGTAATCAGCTGTACCGGAAGATGAAATAGGTCTTTGTCCTGTTGTCTCTAAGCCATTCAGGTCTTGGTCAACCTGCTTCTAAAATCACTTACACTAAAAGCACTTTTGACAACTTGGACCTCTATCGAATTTTTAGATTTGGGGTTTGGGCAGGACCCATTTGGCTATACATGGACTTTTCATCAAAACATGTATCTAATGGGCCGTCTCTGCCGACAAAAACACCTGTTCAAGCACTAACTTTTGAGCTTTTGCCCTGGTATTTTCTGATCAAATTTTGCTCCACCTACATCACGATTGGCAGTAGGACTTTACATTTTATCTCACTAAATTAGAAAAATAAACTAAAATGATCAATGGATCATCCTGTGGAGTGACTTTAAATTGATCCATTCGTTCAACTCAATATCTAGAGTCAATGCAATCTAACAGCAATGAAATGTCAAAAGAGGAAAACTTTGGCTGCCACTCTGAAGGGTCAATTAACATACATCAAATAACTGCGTCTGTGGCCCTTCCCTCATTACTTAAATATTCTTGTTTCTTTTTCCAGAAGCTTCAAGAAAATCTCATAGCTTCAAGTTGGAGACACCATCATTACACCTAGGTGTAAATTTTATTCAAACTTAAAACTCTAGGTTTTGGCTAATCAAAACTAATTTAAAGTTTGAATTGATCTTAATGTATAACTTAGTTTTTTTCATTTTTAAAATACTGAATACAAGTGCATGAAAAAAGTAGGCTTGTTTCTCACATCTGATTGTAGCTCCCGCAGAACTGCAATGATGACTGGTGCATGGACGTCAGAATATAGGTCTAACACTTTGAATACATTAATGGCCTCAATTTCAGCTCTTTATTTTTTTCCTCCCCAGCTCAGGATGACGAAAAGGGAAACATTGGAATGTATAATAAAAGATAACACCACATGGTTTCGGACGCACAGCATCAACCATCAGCCTCTCCTCAAAAGAAGTAATCATATTTTCATATGCACTTACCAAAAAAATATATATATCTGAAAGAGCTTAATCAGTTTCAGGCCAGAAACACACTGTAATAATTCTATATATATTAATGAAGGAATGTTTTAGAGTTTCATTTGAGATTATATTAAAACTGAAATGAACAACAAACAATGTTTTCACTTCATTATAGACAATATTGCGCTTTCCATTGAATATTACACACAGTGAGACGCATGCGTGCTCAACTGCACACGCATTGTCTGATCATCATTTGATGGCTTATTTACCCTAATAGTTCCCTCCCATCTCATTGCCTTCTCTTTTAAAATTTCTGCTTGGTGCCCCGTCCCACTTCATAAAGAATATCGAATGTGCAAAAATTAATTGCTTTTAATCAGCAGAACTTTTCAAATTAACCATCAGCTTTTGAATAATTTTCACATAAGTTAGTACAACTCTTCCAGCATAGTACAACACTTCCAGCACATACAGATCTAGGCAAAAGCGCTATGAAGCCATTCGTAGGGTTAATTTCTTGATACCTCATGAGGTAACGTCATAAATAAATATGGGGGATTAATTCTTTGGGCTCATTTTCATTTAATTAATCAACCACCAGATATCAGACAATTAATTAGCAGCCGTTTGGGACCGTGCACGGCAGTGTTGTGTGTGTAAACTCGCTAAGTCAAGGATGGCCCCATGCAATTTAAATACCAGCTAAATATGCAGCTTTAATTTTGTATACTTATCATCACTCGGCTAGTTTAATCAAGTAAAACGGAAAATTTCACCAAAATTATCAGCAAAAACAGGCTAATAATTTACTTGTTTCTAATTGAACACGGTAATTTGTCATTTATACTAGATATGCATCTATAGGTGGTCTTGAATAGAAGGAAAGGGAAAAGCGTTGTTGCACTGAGATATGATCTCAATTATATTAGCCAATTGGTTGTGTAATGAAAGTGACACTAGTCGATGGGCCAATAATATTATTCGTGAATGTTTTCTATTTAATTTTCTTTGTTGGAGATGTAATACCCCAATTCTCCTAAGGGTATTTATGTTTTTTTAGTTTTAGTGATCCTTTTTACCCTGGCTTTTGTTATGTTACATCATCATGTAACATACATGATGATGTAACAGCCGTTGGATTTCATCCAACGGTTGTGAAAATAATATGATTTTTTCATCTTATATTTTTACAACCGTTGGATTCGTTGGATGTTATATCATCATGTATGTTACATGATGATGTAACATAACAAGCTCCTTTTACCCTAGTATAAATAGAATAAGATGTCTTTCTCATTATAGGAGAGAGAGGGGAAAAAAATGACAGAAGAAAAAAAAAAGAGAGAAAAGGAGAGAGAGAGAGATGGAGAGAGAAGATTTGGATTTGGAAGTAAGTTTTAATTCTTGATTTTTATTAATTTGTTGTGGAGAAGCATGATTGCAATAGAAGTGGAAACCTAAGATCTTACAGAAATATGCTAATAGTGTGTTATTATGAAAATCATAGTAATTTGTACAAATTGATTTTGATTCTGAATTTTGAATATTTTAAACTAGACATCGACTAGAATGTTTTGAAACTTGTTTCAAGTTGATCGGATAAGATTTCGATTAATTACGATTTTCCAAAGTCAAGTCTGAAAACCTAGAAATTTCTGATTCCAGTGAATAACGTGAATTCCGATTTATTTTTACCATAGCTACACGTCTTCAAAATTATGAAATTTTGACCAGTGCTTTTTATATATGTCTAGTATGATTCTGTAAATTTTCATGATTTTATGATAAAGAAATAAATTGTTTTGTATTTTTAAAACAAGTGTATTCAAAACAGAAAACTATTTGACAGAATTGATGATGTCTGAAATGTTAATTATTTTCAATAGTTTTTGAAGGAATTAAGTTATGAAATTTTTAACAATGAACTTTCAATATGTCAGCACATGGTCTGTAAAATTTGGGATTTTCCCAAAGAGGGAATAATTTATTAAAAATCAGAGAATATGGAATGTTCTGTTTTGAGGGCCGATTATTGAGGACATTGAGGTTGAGCTTAGGAGTTTTTTAAATTGAGATATTTGAGGACATTAGAGTTTATGATTGAGATATGATTATATCTTATGAGAATTTATTGATGATTTTAGGTTGATGATATCAGTATGCATTTGTTACATGAGGATGCCAAGAGGTAAGTAAATTAGACTTTAAAACAAATCACAATAAAAAATATATATGTTTAACTTGTGTGAAAAGGCGATTTTGATATGTACGATTATGGAATTATATGTCTCTGCCCATGTGTTTATGTGACGTGTTGTTATGTGTTGCGCTTGATTATGTACATGGGCATATGCATGTGTGATGATTCATTGGCATAAGCATGAAAATGCATTGAGTTTTCTATGAATGAGAAAGTGGATTTTAGCAAATGAGATTTATGTTTTATAAGATTTTGCAGAGGTAGCCACCTCGAGACGCCTCTTGAGGCCAGAGAGGCCGCTGAAAGAATGATGACACAAAGTCACCACGATTGCAAGATACGTATTTTATTGAAAGAAAATATGAAAGCTTGAAAGCGACAAGAGGAGATTTTAATGAATTTGTTTTCAAGTATTTGGAAAAATATCATGGCATATCATCCATTGCATTATGTATAAGTATGTGTGTAAGTATTTTCGTATAAAAAAAACTAGTTTGCATCGAGTTTTCAGACTCATTATAGTTTATTACGATCTGGCCCGTGTCATCGATTGATTTATGAGCGAAGATGACTTGAATTGAGGACAATAGATGGTTTGGCCAAACTTTTAAGTTCTTCCGCTGGCTTTGTATTTGAGGCTCGAATTTTATTGGTTGTAAAGAGTTATTTTAATTAAATTCATATGTGAGTTGTGGACATACTTATCCTCGAAATTCGGGCTGGGGTGTTATAAGAGAGGTGGGCGCGGTAAAATTTTGATAATACGAAATTTAAAATACGAAAAATTTTCAAAAAATAAATAAACGGTTAAATTTAAGTACTTTAAGTTTTAATTTTCTTAAATTTTATGATTTTAAAATTTTTCTAGACTTTTTAATAAGAAAGTGGTAGGCATCATTTCCAGTGCCCTAAAAGAGACTTACAATAGTGAAGAAAAGGTAGCCCCAGTTGCCCGTTGCATAGCTAGCTAGACGTGGTGAAAAGCTAATAATTTGTTGAGGGATGATACATTTTACTTGATAAATATTGAAAATAAGAGAGCTAGGATGGTTGATATTCTTTTAACGCACCATGCAAAGGAAAAGTGAAAAGAATATATAATTGGTGACAGATTATTCTGGTTTTTTTTTTTTTGGCAAACAAATCAGATTGAGCCCCCAAATAAACATAGACGATCGACGACAGCTCGTAACTGTAATGTTAAGCCCATAAGCATGCATGCATAGAGTTTGCGCATTAGACATGCAATGAGTGCACATAACCGAGTGCGCGTGCCGGCACATACAGCAGGCTAAACACAAAAAGTTAAAAAAAAAATGAATAAAAAATTTGGTCACCACTCGCATACATAGAAAACGACAGCTCAATAAGGATGTAACATTTGGAAGAAACTCTATTAAGTCAAAATTAAAGACCATAGATATTGCTGACTTCTTCTTATTCATATTTGACAATCTTAGTGGTGACCCACAGAATGTAACAACAATGAACCAATGTGCAACCTAAACTACTGTAGGCTCGGCGACAAGCCACAAAATCTCTTTTTGACCAAATTATCCAAAACCCAAATTGAGTGTGCAAACAAATTCAGGAAAACCCAAAGTGGGTTAGCTTTTATTTGGTTAAATTATGGAAGTAATTAAAAACGGGAGATCACTCAAATATAAAAATTAGAACAGCTGACACAAAGAACATCTAGGGAAGTGAGAAAGAGAAGTAACCCAAAGCAAAGAACTTCGGTAACCCAGGCCAGAATCAAGTGTAATTCCTATCTGTCCGCAGAACCGAAGTAAAGAATAACAGAAATGAGCGACATTTTGCCCTCTTAAAATTAACACAAAAGCTAAAGTTTCAGTCCTTGTATCGGAGACTGGAAACACGCCCTCTCACCTCTCTCTCTCTCTCTCTCTCTCTCTCTCTCACAAATTCTCTCCCTTTCATAAATTTTAAAAATATTAGGCATGATTTCATCACTACCCTAGTATTTAATCACCACACCCACATGTTTAAAACTTTAAGAAAATAAAACCCATTTGTGAGTTTTTCTATTTATTTATTTAGGTCTTAGAAGTTCCAAGGTGTCAGAACATAAAACCAACGTATTCTAGAAGAAGAAGAAGAAGAAGAAGTCGAAGAGAGCTTTGGGAAATGGTGATGAGAGAGTGAATACTAAGAATTTGGAGTGTCTTAAAATGATCATTTCCTGTTGGATGGATTTGGTAGGAGTTGCGTTTCTATGTGCAAAAACTAGACATAAATGGTTTCATTTTGATCACAGCAGAAGCAGACAACAACAGCAGCACAAATGTACAGAAACACAAACAGGTTTCCAAAAACAAACAACTACTCAAGGAAGTTTTTCAAACATGACTTCTTCTAGTTGCTGTAAGATCTCCCCAATCATTCCCATTTTTATGTCCTATCTTCTTGTACTTTCTTCTTCGATTTGTCTTGTTCATTCTTCGGACACCGGCAAAAATCTACATGCAACCAATCAAACAACTCTTCGCCCAGAGGAAGAGTTGCACAAGTTGAAGTTTATTAGAGCTCATCTCAACAAAATCAACAAGCCTGCTGTGAAGACCATTCAGGCAATTTCACTTTCTCTCTATTAAAACAATTTCACTTTTATTTCCCCTGTTCTTGCTATGTTTTCTTGGGCTTCAAATGCGTTGTCTAATACTTTCTTGTTTATTGCCGCAGAGTCCTGATGGTGATATTATAGATTGTGTAGAAACTCATCTACAGCCTGCTTTTGATCATCCTAAGTTGAAAGGACAGAGACCATTGGTAATTATATATTTTCTTTAACAAGTGCACTAATGATCATTAAAACTCTAAACATTTCTGAAACTTTCAGGATCCACCGGCAAGACCAAACGGGCACAACCCAAGTGGCATGATCACCGAAGAATTTCAGTTGTGGAGCTTCTCTGGTGAATCATGTCCAGAAGGAACAATTCCAATCAGAAGAACAACTGAACAAGACGTGTTAAGAGCTACTTCTGTCCGAAAATTTGGAAGGAAAAAAATAAGACGTGTAAGAAGGGACACAAACAGCAATGGCCATGAGGTAATTAGTGCGTCAGAGTTTTTTCTTTGAAAAATAAATAAATAAATAAATTTGTACTGTAATATCATTTTCTTCCCCCAGGAGCCTTGCCTCCATATTCAAATAAACAAACAACTCTAAAGAAAGCGGTCAAAGAAAATGGCACATCAGGCTTGTTGATTGTCTACTGCTTTAGGTCTCTTTTTGAATAGGACCATTATGTTAATTTTTAAATCCCTAAAAGAATTATCAAAAGAGTTTTCTTTTTCTTTTTTTTAACTTTTTACAGGTTAACAAAAATATATATTTGCTACTTTTTTATGTTTTTGTATTTTCTATCTTTTTTCCTGACGAGTTTAAGGTGAAATTTCATCAAAATGGACTAGAGATTGCTGTTCCAGTGAATAATAAGTGCTGCAACGTCTAGTTTTCATCAATCATGGGTTCCTGAGGCTGAGATGAAAAGAAAAAGAATTAATAAATTTTATGTGTTGTTGTTACTTTCCTACTGAGCGAAATAAGTAATTCTAGCAGCTTGGTCTTCTTTTATTTCAATCATTAAACACAAGCAGCTTCTTGGTTTTAGCAATTACAGTAATTCACTTATTTCAGAGCAAAAGAATTTTTCATTAATGAGTCCCCTGCAGTTCTGTATAATGACTGTTTGCCATCTCAATCTTCTTTCTTAGAAACTTTCTTATTATAATGTGAAATTAGAGGATTCAGTGCTAAGCTAATTTTGGACTGAACACTAAATCAATACTGATGATTTATTTTTTATATCTTTCATTTCCGTTGGCCAACAACCATTCCTTCACTGTTCAACAAGAAACCACATTGATAGTAAAATCTTGTCCATTAATTTGATGTTCATCTTGCACACAATTTTAAATTTTGAGATTTGGTTAATTTACAGCATGCAGTTGGATATGTGAGTGGAGATCAGTACTATGGAGCGAAAGCAAGCATAAATGTGTGGGCACCAAGAGTGGTTAATCAGTATGAATTCAGCTTATCACAAATGTGGGTCATATCCGGTTCATTTGGGGATGATCTTAACACCATTGAAGCTGGCTGGCAGGCACGTCCAACTTCCTCCTAATTCTATTAAATTTCCCTGAAAATGAGACAACCATGTTTTCCAATATTTACTGCATCAAATTGTCAAATATTTGTTTTTGTTTTTAACATTTAAAGCAGCTGCTACAACAGTGCAACTACCTCTCATTTTCATAATATATTTGTATTTATGTATATACTGTTGTATTTTCTTGCCCGTGGTTGGTTGCTAAATCATTTATATTTTTGCAGGTAAGCCCAGAGCTGTATGGGGACAACTACCCCAGGTTCTTCACTTACTGGACTGTGAGTACAATCAATACAAAATTTGACTTACCTTGCATACATAATTTGGCTTATTCACTTGTAAATGATTTAAAAAAAAAACTGACAGAAATATTAATTTATAGACTGATGCATACCAAGCAACTGGGTGCTACAATTTGCTATGCTCCGGCTTTGTTCAAACTAACAATAGAATCGCAATTGGAGCTGCAATCTCACCGACATCATCATACAATGGTGGCCAATTCGATATCAGTTTGCTGATATGGAAGGTAATCGAATTGAAATTTGATCATGTTCCTTTTAATTATTTTTCTTGAATATAAAGCCTTAGCCTGCGTTGAATCATCAGTTGATGGTCTTGGTCACAAATAGAGACAAAATAAGCTTGCCAGGTCCAGAATTTGATTTGAGTACATATGTAATTACAAATGTGACAGACGAATCTGAGCCGTCCGATCTGAATTGCTTTTATTCAACCTGGGAAGATTTTACGGGAAAGGCTCCATGCAGCCAATGATGGAGCTGGAGCCTCACCAATTTATAAAGCATAGGTTAAGTACTAGACCTTCTCAAATTAGATAATAAAATAAATAATCAGCTAGAGAGTAGCGAGTCGAGACCCAAGTTAATGGCATAAGATTTAGACATAATTATTTTGTCAACAACCCAAGGCTTTTTTTTTTTTTTTCAATTTTTCTTTTTTAATAATAGTGCATGGCTGTAAAATTGCACTAGCAGTACAGGGGTTGTATAATGTACATTGCTTTCGCGTGCACTGATAGCTTCAAAAATAATACCAGTAATTTCATTATTGCTTTTCTACTTTACAAGATTCTCTTCTTTTCTAAGTAAAAGAGCTTTGAGTACTGACCCCGCCACTGTTTTTATTTTTACTTTTCATTATTCGATAAATTCTCCTCAAGCTTCCTCTATATAGACGACATGCAAATTAAATAATCATTAATAAAACTATTTTTAATTCCAAAAAAATTTCAGGATCCAAAGCACGGAAATTGGTGGCTTGAATTCGGATCCGGGGTACTAGTGGGGTATTGGCCATCATTCTTGTTTACTCACCTTAGAGACCATGCAAGCATGGTGCAATTTGGTGGAGAAATTGTGAACTCGAGGCCAAGTGGTTTCCACACATCAACACAAATGGGCAGCGGCCATTTTGCTGGCGAAGGATTTGGCAAAGCATCATATTTCAGAAATTTACAAGTTGTTGATTGGGATAATAACTTAATCCCATTATCGAACTTAAGAGTGTTAGCTGATCACCCCAACTGCTATGACATTCAAGGCGGTATTAACAGAGTATGGGGCAATTATTTTTACTATGGGGGCCCTGGGAAAAATCCAAGGTGTCCCTGAACGCAAAGGCAAAAAAAGTAAATGGGTGGGGAGGTCATTTTCTTTTTATTAATATAAATTCATTTTTTTTCACTTGTTGGGTGATTTGGGTTTCTTCTCGAGATCGTTTGGGTTTATTCTTCTAATTATTTTGCTTAACTAACAGGTGAAACTTGAAAGTGATCCATTAATTAATTATACCAATTTTAGGTTATGTGGTGTAAATTTGGCAAAGGAAGGAATAGTGAATATATATGTTTATGGTTTGTGATTATTGATTTATTTCAATCGCTCTCTTTGTTTTTATTAGAAAGATTTTCATTTTGGAGCACTCATCGAAGCGCCGGGACCACTAAATGAAAATGGCTAAAATCTAACCAATAACCATTATGATTATAATAAATGCACTAATCCTGCACACACCTGCTGTTTATAAATGTCATGGGGTCCCCAGGCCCCTGCCATATCACTTCTCTTTTGCTTTTTGAGTATTTTCGGGGACGCTTAATGATGACTTGTAATTTCGGGTAAATTTTTGCAGAAGTTTGTAATGAATAAAAAGAATTATAGAGATCAGTGAATAAAGAAACTTCCCTGTAGAAGTCAAACCTAAAATTGTTTTAATTTACAGCTTGCTTATTTACATAATTATGTCTTATTGATGGATGAAATATAATAGACACTACCTTTAATTTACTTGGAGGCAAAGACTGTTGGCAATTAATATTACTCAAGAGTGGAGACATGATTAAGAAATTTTCCTATTTCTAGTATTGTGTTCCCACATGAGCTTTGTTTGCAATTGCATCTGTAAGACTCTACATATGGATATGAACATATGATCATGATTTTGCTCACAATCTCTTCTCTTGAAGTTCACGCTAACGATATTTATTGCTCCTATGATAATAAATGAGGCATTAGCACGCAGCTTATGTTTAGCAGCAATTACCGGTGACCATATTGGATCTGAAATTCTTAGCAACTCCTACTCCTTGAGATAATTGATTAACTTAGCATTTTGTTTGGCACAAGAGGCCATGTGCATTTAGGATTCATGGATTCGAAACGAGTAGAAATAAAGAAAAAAAAATCCCAAAACGCAAGTAAATCGCAAGGGAGATTAGAGAATGAGTTTGAGTCAGCATACATAGAAGGCCCGGCATATTTTGTTGTAAAATATTTACTTGAGACGCAAGCGAAAGCGTAGAATACTAGAAGTCGGATCAAATTATAAAAGAGAGTTTGCGGGCAGCACCGGAAGTGGGTTTTGGTGTTGACTCTAGGCTCTAGCCATTGCCCATTAGAGCAAACGGCAAAGCTTTCATTTTTAGAATCAAAATCTTAGTCAAGGCAGCCAGCCAGAGCCAGCCAATCCAACCGCGACATATGATGATTGATGGCTGACATGGTCTGCCAGAATCAAAACGTGGCAAAATGTTAAGCTGACGCGTCAACGTAATTGAGGGTTTTAATCGTGCGCAATATTACCCCAACAATAATTACTCAGAATCTGATGATACGTTCTTATCTGTGATGATTTGTGGAAAATTCCAATAACTGTAGAGTGGAGTAGTGTGATTGTAATTGATCAGCCGCATCAGTGACAGTGCACGATCAGCCAACTGTGGTGGAAGTCCTGAAACTGATTGTTTTTTAATTGCATTGGACAACTGGATAATAAGGCTTGAGCGCACAGCAGAAAGGTGAAGTCAATGCCGTGGGCCATAAGGCTTGAGCTCACAGCTGGATAATAAACCCAGTTGTTAGTTTTGATGATCACTAATCACCAACTTGAAGTGCACCCATTTATGAAACATGTTATTCTTTCTCGGATCTAAGAACAAAGACAAAACAGTGACAAGCTTGCTAATGCTAGGGAAATGTCATTCAAATTTTGTACATCCTGTGTAGGGCAGACATAAGATAGATTAGATAGCTTTCGCTCTTGCAGTCATTTAGTTGAATGAAAAACTTGGTGATCCAGAGCCGAAGAAATTACGCACTCCTCTGGATGTAATGTACCAACTACTTTATTAATTTTAAACAACCTTGGACAACTTTTATGAGTGACTTTATCGATCCCTGCTCTCTGTAGTAACTGGTACAAACCTATTAACAGAGATGATTATAACAAGTCTAAAGAACAGAAAAGAAATCCTTTGAAGAGCTTCCCCTTTGCGGGCTGAATTGGGTCTAAACACAACAACGAGCTTAATGGCGGCAATAGCTCTCCGTACGTATGACGGTAGCGTGTAGCGTGTAGTGTGTACATAGACATCGTCATCCTGCACGTTCTCAGGCTTTCAGCCTTACAGTAATATATTACAGGTAACAAAAAAATTGAGATTTCAAATCCAGCTCAGTAGCAACTTTCAGTGGCATTCATTCATTGGCAAACCATAGGTTACATGAAATGTAACTTACCCATTCACATGACCAGTGTGTGGTGTACTCATTCATTATTGTGAAAGCAAATGCGCACAGAAAAAATGATACCACCCCACCACCCCAGAAAACAAATCTAGTATCTGTTGGTTGGAATGATATGGCTAAACGCCAACCAATAAAATTTCATAAGAACCAAATGGTAGGAAAGAAGCTTGATGTGTCTCATAAGGCCATCAGTGTAGAGCCAGTGTCTTATAGCTACTACTATCTGCACCCCGCCATCAATGAAAACACTGTACTGGAAAGCTGAGATCGAACAACAGAACCTGGGTATCTCTCTTTTGGGGAATGACAGTAGCCGAGAGCAAATACCTAAACATGGCTTGAGTTGCAGTAAATTATGATGCGAATACTTCCTGGGATGAAAACAATGCTCCCCAGATATAACCACCGATCCATCAAATTAATATATCAACACAAAAAACATGATTCAGACCATTGAATTATGGCCATCTAAAGCGCACAATAGTATACCAGATTCAACCAGAATTTATCCTACATTGCTGCCTCGAATATAAGTTAACAACCTATAGGTTCTATGCTCAACAGACTCCTACACTAAGTAATTCATATTTAGTTAAGAAATACAAAAGACCATATCAGCAAAGCGTTCTTGGATGACCAATTCTTTTTTATATCAAAAGCAAAAGAAGAGCACATGTTATTATTGAAAAACAATAGCACCTATTCAAAATCCTTGCCATGGAGGAATTGCAATTCCAACAATAGAATTAAGGGCAAAAAAGGCGAGGCAGAGAGACAGAGAGAGAGATCACTCTGAGCAAATCGCCTCAAGCAACTTCTCACTTGCCTCACTCACCTCCACTTTCTCCATCTTCAAACGCCGACGCATCACAGGGCTTGTTCTTCCAGCAGCTGCATAAGTTCTTATCAGTGATTCAAACACCTCCACCCCTAAATCATCTACAGCCTTCTTCAAAATTTCCAAGAAACCTTCAGCACCATCAACATCCTTTTCTTGCTCAAAGTGCCTCATGAAAGTCCTGATAGTCTCAGATGATGGGACCCACTTTCCACCATCCCCTCTACCAGTATCTATAGCCTTCTCCAAACAATCTACTGCCAATTTCAAGTCCCCATTTTTCAAATAATAATCTGAAAATATCTCCCAGGTTTTAGCATTAGGATTGGCTCCTCTCCTGCGGGCCCTCTCCTTCAGCTCTTCAGCAATTTCTAGCCTACCCTCCTTGGCATATGCTCCAATCATAGCATTTGCGACTCGGATATCATAAGTGGCACAGCCAGATTCCCATTCTTTGAAACATTTCTCAGCACCAGGTAAATCGTTCAAGTTAACCAGCACCTGTATCATATTCAGGTAGCTTATGTTTGCAGTTTTGGGAAAAGCTAGCCTCAACGAGCGCCATATTCGATAAACTTCAAACAAGTTACCCGTTCGTCCATACAATGTAATTAAAAATTGGTAAGCAGAAAGATCTCGATGCGCATTTCTGTTCTCCAATTCCTTGAGTGCCCTTTCTGCCTTCTCAAACAATCCAGCTTCAACATAAATTGAAGCTAAGTTACTGAATGTTGTCCAATCAGCAGCAACCCGACCATCCCTCTTCATCTCTTCAATGACTCTCTCAGCCCCAGAAATATCATGGACAGCAGCCAGAGCCCTCATCCAGACATTGTATGTGTACGAGTCTGGCATGATACTCGACGCCTTCAATTCTTGTATAATGGCTGGTATTTTTTCTGGGTGGCCAGTCTTTGCATAAAGGGTCATGAGGCTGTTAAAAGGCATGGAGCTAAACCCAAGGTTAAGTTCCTTCATCTTCTCCCAGAGAGCTTCTGCTTTTTCAGTCATCAATTCCTTGCAGTAGCAATTCAGAAGAGAACCGTATGTAAGATGGTTCTTTGATGTTTCAGGAAGATCAACAAAATAGTTTTCTGCAGCATCAATACCTCGAACTTTGCCAACTAGATCAAGATGAATAGCTTGATCACTGACTGTCTTGTTCATACCCCTCTTTTCCATATTTTCTGATAACTGCAAATAAACAACTCAGATTGAAACCCGCAAAATAAATAGAAAAGAAAGAAACAGAATAGTGAGAGGGAGGAATTTCATGTGACCAAAGAATTGTAACCACCCCAACCTTTCCCAGACTAAATGAAAGAAGACCAATGCAGGGTTTCACTTTTGCTAACAAAACAACAAACAGCAACGATCAGATGAGCTGAGAGAGCAACTTTACTTTTGAGTCCAACAATGCCACCATTTGGCAAAAAGCAATGTTTTATTAATGGCCATCCAGAGGTGCAGGGATAGGATGGAAGTAAAATGAACATCGACATCAATATTATATGAGGTGCTTACTGTCTGCATTGAATATGAACCTAAAAGTTTCCAGGCTTAGCTACATCAGAAACCAAATGCAACTTTGTAGTAGTTATGATACCGTGACTGACAATTCAAGCAACAAAGACCGTAACTAGCATTCCACAAGCTAGAATTGAAACAGAAAGACAATATTACAACATGCAGCACGCTCTTCTGACTGCCTATCCTAGTGCCCAAACATTTTTAACCCACTAATTTTTTTCAGAATCCTTTCTATGAGTCTACTTCAACTTTCTATTCATACATTAAAACAAATCCAAAACAATGCCCAAATTCCACAAACCAGATAAGCCAATACACAAGCGTGACTAGTTGCCTTAACTACTCAGATCACAAAACCCAGAATTTAAGATTGATTAAATTACAAATTGGCCACAGAATAGAAATTTGATGCTTTTCCCCGCGTAAAATGAATCAAATATCTAAATCATGAATATTTAATAGACGCATAAGAGAAAGGGGGGATGGGAAACCTTGAGGGCGGGGTAATAGAGCTTGCGATCGCGAAGCTTCTTGAGAGTGTCGCCGACTTCCCATTTGAAGACACGTTTTTTGCTCCTGAGAAACTGGTTCAGCTGCTGTCGAACGCTAACCTCGGAGCTACCTTCTTTGAATAGCCTGTCGTAAAGTGCTTCTTCCAAGTGCTTCTTCGACCGTTTTGCTATGTTCTTGGTCCTCCCAAACCGTTGCAGCATCTCCATTTTTCTTCTTTAACTTTCTCTAAACTTTAAAATCTAAACCCCCTGCTCTGCTCTTTTCGTGTTTTCGTATTCATTCGCTGAGCCTCAGAGCGTAGGGTTTAGGCTTAGGAAGAGTGAAAGGCTCATTACATGTTGGGCCTACACTTGAGTTACATTTAGATATCTTGTGCCCCAAAGAATTTTGTAATCGGGCTACTAATAACACCCCCCCTGCGGTTATCTTCCTTTTAAAACCTCCGTTTCTAAATACACCTCGACCTCCTTTTCTTTTCGTTTTTTCCCCCCCTACCTAATAAATATTTTTACATATATATTTAGAATAATAATATGGACCCACACTTCTAAATCTCAATTTAATTTTCAACTAATGTAAAATTCATCAATTACAAATCTTTGCTGGTAAAAATAAGATCTACTGGAAGTTATTAATTTAAACTTGTAATTAAAATTTGAAACTTCAATTCACCATGAATGTGAGGAACACTAATCACTGGATAATCAAGTGATTTGGTTACAATGCTCAATTTAATTTTTTTAAATGGCTACAAATCTCATTTTTATTAAAATTTATTATCCATTAAGATTCTAAATATATAAATTTATAATACCGTTTATATGAGATATTAATTAAAAAACATACTCCCTCTGACAATATTAAAGATGAACATACTTTTATTCCTTTTTTTTTTCCCCTCTTAATCAAAATCAGGAAGAACTCTCACCATTGTATAGAGAGCATCATGACACCACCATTGAGCTACAAATCCAACAAACTCAAAATCGACACGGACAAATGACAAGAGATAAAGAAGCAATTGTAGATTTGAAGGAGGGGCTTTTTTTTTTTAGACTGGTTATACACCAGATAGATTTGATTTACATGCTTATTAAAACAGACATATCGATATTTACAATCGTATTATATTAGGACTTATATTATTACATTCAAATCTACAAGACACGTCAGACAAATAACCTCACAGAGGAGGACACTTACCCACTCACATTTTCATGGCGAGAGGAATTATAACATTTAAGCTATGTGAACCTCGCCTCGTGAGGCTACCAACCATCGCCATGTTTGGCGAAGGAGGGGCTTTATGACAACTAAATGCACTTCCTCCTATTGTATTAATACAGGAATATGGTGGTACGTTATTAAGTGGACCAGCAGCAGTGCAGCACTGCTAGCTCCCAATCCATGGTTATCTCATGGTCTGTTTATAAGTAATTTTCGTTTTTACATAATGGATTGTGGCTTGCCTAACATATCCCCCGATCCCTGCACACGGCACGTCCATTTTTTATGTTGTCATATAAATTCAAAATCTTTCTTTTTAATGTTATTGTTCTTATGTCAGTTGAATTTATAAGTGTCCACCATGATCGGCATACCAGATTAAGAGTGTGTTTAGAAATAAGGTTGTCAAGCTGTAACATAGAAGTTACAGCACCAAAATGTTTAACAAACACTAACCGTTGTATCTTAGAAGTTATATTTTAATATGATTTTTCACTTGTATGATAAAAAATCTATTATATTTTTAATAATTTAGTCAAAATTATTATTTAAATTTTATATTTATTATATATTATTATCTTTTATTTTATTGTTATGATTTTTTTGTTACGACAGCTGTAATTTAAAAGGTATAACACTTCAATTTCAAACATAATTTAAGACACTAATTTGTAAAAATTGGTAGAAATTAAAATAATAACAAAAAAATTATTACTTTATCCTAGTCCCTACACAATATAAAACATGCACTATATTTTGACACTATATCAGATGTATTGTATTATTTTAACGTGTATCAGACATATATTGTATCAGACAAGATTGTATTATAATAATATTATAAACGTTTGGTCTGACTGCATCTTGTATTAATTTTTAATTAAATTATATTTGGTGTTGTATTATATTGTATTAATTTTTTACAATTAATTAAATTAAATAATTAAAAAATAATATTTATTAATACTTAGAAAATAATAAATATAAAAATCTTAAATTGTAGAAATTTAACAATGTTTTTAGTAAATGTTAAAAATTAATGATTAAATTTCTAAAATTTGTATTACAATTATAATAAAATAAATTTATAAAATTTAATATTATCTATAAATAATGAATTTAGATTATAATTAATATTATAATTGTTAATTTAAATTAATAAATTATTATTCAATAATATTAAATTATATTTTAATTTATAATATATTATTATTTTTACATTTTAATATATTAATAAATTTATAATTTAATATAAATAGTTATAAATATTTAAATTTGTATAAATTTAAATAATATTAATTTAAAATTAATATTAATGTAAATAATATTATAATATTAATATATTATTTTTATATGAATCATTAATAAATAAAATAATATTATCGTATTATTTATTTTTATATTTTATTCATTATATTAGCATTTAATAATAAAATAATTTATTTTAATAAAATAAATTTGCCTCATGCAGCATAATGAGGTCCTCGATTTTGCCAAACGTCCTTCTGGTAATAAATTAATGTAAACAGTGTTATAATACTATATAATCCCATGCACCAAACACGCCCTTAGGCTATGTTTGGCACTCCTCAATATGTGGTATTAGGACTCCTCATAGCATTAGGGTAATACAATACAATGTTTGGCAAACACATCACATGATATTGTGATATAACTACAGTAAAAAGCTAATGCGGTAAAACCCGCATAAAATAAACCCGTGGGGTTTATACTGGGTTTCAACCTAGAAAAATTGCTCTGTTCAACCTCACGCCTGCTCCTTGCTGCCTGTTCCCTTGTCCTCAGCCGCTTCCCTTGTCCTATGAAGCAACCTTCACGACGCTCCACCGCGACGCCCCTCGCCATCGCAGTCACCTCCCCGTGCGACCCCAACTCCCTGCCGTTGCCCTTGTGCTCACCAGAAGCGAACTTCACGACGCTCCACCGCGCCGCCGTCCGCCATCGTAGTCAGCTCCCTGTGCGACTCTCACGCTCTGTGCCACTTGTCTATGCTGGTCCTGCTCGTGATGAACCATTGGCATATTTCTCAAGATTTGGGTATTTAACTAACCCCTTCCTTTGTTGCATATTTATTATGTTAATGCTTTCTCTGCACGAGGACTATGGGCATCACACAGTATTTATTGCCAAAGTCATTTTTCCCCCTTCTTCCTTGATGTTTTTTTCAAATTATTTGCTAGCAAAGGGATAGAATAGAGAAATCTTCATGTTAAATTAAAGTTATTTTAGGATATATAAAACGGCCTCCAAAAGTGGAAGAAGCAGAATTTAACCTTTTCAAAGTGAAATCTCCAATGCCCTTCTATGTTACTTGCAACAAATCTTACTTGAAAAAGGGGGAAAAGGGGGGGAAAATTACTAACAAGGAGTAGGCTGCTTGAACTTTTATGAGATTGGAAACAGTCTGGAGATATTTCTTTGGTTTTTGAACATGTGGTATATTTTAATATTTAACTCACTTGAATTTAAATTTATACTAGAATGATAGGATTTTATGTACTTAGCAGCTAATTGTTGGCCTTGTAGTTCATTCATTGGATTCAAATATATATTACTACTATGAGAACAATGGATCCTCTTGGCCCGCCTCGCCATTTCATTTTTCATAATGGAGATTATGTTTCTAAAGCTTTTCATGACTATCCACCCCGATAGTTCCAATGACATTTGTTGGTGAGAAATGATCGTAACTCGCTTGAAAATGTGCTTGAAATTAATGATGGTTAATCCAACAGTATACTTGCCCGGATCATGTGAATCTGAATTTCGCTGATCTCATATCCAGACTACGCTCATTGAAGTGTGTACTTTTCACAGAAAAGGATAGATAGTCTTGCCGACCCCAACTCCACTGCCATCCTCTGCGCCACACCACCACTGTGCCGAAACTTCACCGCCTAAGGTTAAATTAAAAAATTAGATTTAATTTTTTAATTTCCGTGTTTTATTCTATGTTATCTTGTTGGAACACGATGTGAATGGCTTAATTATTGCGATAATTGAACTCGGGTGCGTTTGGTAGTATTGACGTCTAACAGTTAGTTTTATGAATTCTGGATTCTATTAAAAGTTTGATTGGTGTGCGATAGTGTACACTGAAATTCGATTCAGTTTGATTAGTAGCGTTTTGACTGGATTCTATTAAGTTTTGATAAGTATCTTGTTTGACTGGATTCTATTGAGTTTTGCACCAGCTGCGCTCTGATGTTAAATATACACTGAAATTCTTTGTCGAATACCATATTGGATTGATCAAGATGCCCTTTAACTATACAAGATATAGCATGCACAAAAATTATTTTGTGTTGGTTGTCGATGTTGTTATACATTTTGGGTATTGGGGTTTGTGGGCTTCCTAGTTAAGCGGTCTGAACTTAGCAATCTGTTAGAAGCGATGGTGTAGCCAATCAACTGTATTATGCTAGTACTGCCTTGGCTTACGCCAAGTCTAGGTGGTTTAATGTCAAGTACTTTGCGAGTCATATTATATTTTCTTGTGAGGATGAAATTTTTTAATGTGGTCATATGTGACTATGTTATGCACCACCTTACTATGAGAATCCATACTTCTGTGTCCAGCGTTAACATGAGCGGCCACCACTTACTCCCGCCTTCCCCAAGTTCTAATCACGATTGTCCCACCCAGTCAATATTAACTGTCTTTTGCCCACTTCTCCCATACCCCAATCACCCAATGTCGAATCCTGCTGCATGCCATGACCAAGTAGTTTTTATAATTGATGACAGCAAATCCCTGTCATGATCATTTAAAAAAAAAAATTTGACCTTTGTAGATTTAGTTATTCATATAAAAAAAAATTTCAACATCCAATTAAAAACAGCACCGATATTCTCACACCAATAAGGACCACAGTTAGCACAAAACGGTTCGTTTTGGTTATCCGGACAGCCGGTTTAGTTATTCGGCAAACCGAATTGGAAGAAAAACCTTTGCGTACTTGCTGCCCCGAACCGGATCACCGGTTAGTATATCCGAAAAGCCGTTTGCAAGAGGAAGCTATTAACCGGTAAGGGAAACCGGTCTGCCGAATTCTTGATTTGTGGTTGCTGTCCATAACCGGATAACCGGTTAGTAAATCCGGAAAGCCGAATTCTAGAGGAAGTCATTACTTAGTTGCTGCCTAAAACCGGACAACCGTTTTCTCCAAACCAGTCCGCCGAATTCTTGATTTGTGGTTGCTGTCCATAACCGGATAACCGGTTAGTAAATCCGGAAAGCCGAATTCTAGATGAAGTCATTACTTAGTTGCTGCCTAAAATCGGACAACCGTTTTCTCCAAACCGGTCTGCCGAATTCTTGATTTGTGGTTGCTGTCCATAACCGGATAACCGGTTAGTAAATCCGGAAAGCCGAATTCTAGAGGAAGTCATTACTTAGTTGCTGCCTAAAACCGGACAACCGTTTTCTCCAAACCGGTCCGCCGAATTCTTGATTTGTGGTTGCTGTCCATAACCGGATAACCGGTTAGTAAATTCGGAAAGCCGAATTCTAAAGGAAGTCATTACTTAGTTGCTGCCTAAAACCGGACAACCGTTTTCTCCAAACCGGTAAGCCGAATGCATGTTATTTTGATTCTTTGTCAAAACCTGCTTAGGTTATCTAACCCAGAACCGAATTGTCAAACACTAGCCACTGCCTCAAACCGGTTAGTCGGTTAGCTCCATCCGGAAGACCGGTTTTGTGAATAATAAAATGCTGTTCATCTTCTTTCTCTTTCGGCAAACCGGTTGAATTATTTATTTATTTTTGTTGTGATATTATTTAAAGATTATTTGATTGAATTATTTGTTTCGATTTTTCTTTTACAGGTTATTTACTTGAAAATGCGAAAAGAAAAATTGATGTTATGTTGCCGAAATTTTAAGTCATGAGTTTCGATTTTTATGAAGAATTATGATTTTTTTAACTTAAACTAAAAAAATTAAATTTCTAAAATTTTAGAATTCTTTATTTAATATTTCTAAAAATTTTAAATACTAATAAATTTCATTTTCTAAACATATATAAAAATCTAAAAAAAATTATTATAATAAAAAAATATAATATCAAACATAATATAACTATTAATACAAACGTTATACAGTATTATTATAATACTGTGCTAATGCAATACAGCACAATACAATACACCTGCATTAAAATAATACAATACAACATAATACAATACAGTGCGCCAAAAGCACCCTTAATGTATTACATGGACACATTGCAATGATTATCAATGAGAGAGGAACGAGCATTTAGGCATTTTAATAATTGAGACGGACAGAAACAGTCAAATTTAGGGAATCAATGGAATTTAACCTTAAAAATTTCGAGGCAAGTTTTAGTAAGAGAGCAATGCGAACTACATATATGATTTCACCTCTTTTCATTATATTTTACATACACAAATTAGAGCGAACAGAAATGGACCTTCAACCAACTTAACTAAATTGAAGAAAGCGACAAGAGTTTTTGACTGACCGCACCGACCAAGCACTCGTTAAAATTCCAGCATTACTTCAACGTGCCGTGCCAATCCACATGGTATCGGAAAACACATCCAGGATGCGACACAGTTCACAGGCAGGAGAAGGACAGCCCAATGGTTTTGCGTAACGTGGCGGTGATTAAATACCAGTCGGCCGTAGAATAAGACTTTGTTATTTTGTTACATGACGAAGCACTACCACGACCACGCACAAGTTTTTTCTGCCCACAAGCAGAGGCCACAACTTCGGTGAAGCTGCGTCTCATCCATCAATTATGGTAGGACCAAGGTGCTGAAAGACCTCTAGAAAGTTGGGAGATCTTTGTAGGGAGACACACCCTCATAACACTAAATAGCTAGGCCGATGTTGATACACGTTTCAAAGGGGCAAGCTGCAAATCGAGCCAAGTCATTACTCATGTGTGGACCTATCCATTTGAATTCATTAATTTTTTTTTATATATTTATTTTAAAAAAATAAAATTATTATTAAAGTTAGAAAATTTATAATTATCTTTAATTAATTTTTCTCTTTACTCTCATATTCTATAAATTAAGTACTCAATTTCATTTTTTTAAATTTATTTTTTAACATTTCTTAGTTTATTATTATGTTTATTTTATGTTTTTTATATGTAAAACTTTTTTATTAATATTAATTAGCATTTTATTTGATAAAATTTAATTTCTTAATATTCATAAACTTTTATGCCTGGTAAAAATTTATTGATTAATTTGATTTTCATTTTAAACTGTGAGTTTTGTTACTCTTAATTAGTGATATCAATTATTTATAGATAAAAAAATATATCTTAATGAATTAATTAAAATTTATAAAATTAAGAAGTCAAAGATAAAAATAATTAATTAAAAAATTTTAAAAAAATTATTTAAATAATAAAATTCTAAACTTAAAAGAATAAAAAGAAAAAATTAATGGGTTAAAATAATCATACATTTCATCTATTATCTTCTCTATTTTTTTTCTTTTTTCTTTTTATGGGGTCTATGAAACAAATTATAATTTATTGTTTAAGTTGTTCGAGAAGTTTCTTCTGATAAAGCTGATTTCTCTTTGAAGCTGGGGCCAGGAGCCCATGTTCCCCGGTTTGGTCAATTCCTGCGCCCCACAATGAAATTCGAGGTCAATTGTGCCGTGCCGCCTAAGATTTGTCCACATTTATTCTTTCTTTATTCGTTACATTTCTAATTTTCGGTAACTTCATTAATTTTCATAATTGTGTTTATTAGTATATTAATGCATTAACAATGTCAGTTAAGGCATTTGAGTCTGGGAGGGACCATGTTCTCGACGCTTCCCATTGTAGCTAATAGCTATAGCCATGCACGCATCGATGGTCCCAAGTTTACTCATACCGAATTTTGTTGGCGTGTACGCTTTTCCACATCGCGAATAATCATCATACCCAAGATGACATTTTTCCATGTTATCCCTCCTCATTCAATCTTTGTCAGCAACAATCATGTGCCGGCTCATCCCTTCATCTCACCAATTTAATTGTTTAAATTCTTTTACGCCATGACTTCGTCGGTACCGTAAAAGGTGAAAGAACCGTGTTTAAAAAATATAATTTTTTATTAGGAACAAATAACACGTGATAATGACGTTAATCAAAGTAAATGAACAAAACTATGAAACCATTGTCAAGGGGCCCGCTAACATTAACAAGAAGTTAAAACGACTTTGGTTGCACTTGCATAGCAAAAGCAGTCAAATCCCTTGAGCCAAAGAGCAACCAAAAGAGACTCGCCAAAACCCCAATATTTTTTAAGTAAAATAATAATAATATAATAACGTAATAACTATTTTAAAATTATTTTAAAATAAAACATAAATTATAATTACACACATAAAATAATAAATAATAAAAAAAATATATTATAGTTAACGTGACCGCACCCTAACAACGATAATAATAATAATAATAATAATTCAATATCGAACAAATAATTTACCTACCGCAGCCAATTATACATTTATACTTGTACGCAGCAGTTTTTGATTCGGCTTTAGCCAACACGGGAATGCGCCATGTGCCTCAAAACCGATATTCCCTAGGGATCAAATCCCGACCCCACAACTACTTCTTCAACGCGCTTAGTCATTATTGACTTTCCAAATGGTAAATTTGCAAAATTGCATTGTTAAAAAAAAAATTCCACCTTTTTAGCGAATTTATGTATATACTAAAAAAAAAAATTGAAGAGTGGAAAAATCAAAATTAAATTTTTATCCCCTTTTTCTTAAAAAAAATTTAAACTTAGGTATCTACATAAATAAAATTAAATTTAGGTATCTCCATAAATAAAATTATTTAGAAATTACTCAACTTGACTCGTAGAGCATGTATCATTATTTATCTAAATTTTAATAGAAATTTATAACAAATTATGTAATTTAATAAGAATTTTTTGAGTATATTATTTGGTGATCTATCATTGATCGCACATAAAAATTAGAGGAAACTTAGGAGAACAACCAAGGAAAGAAGAAACATTAGGAATGTGTTTACTTTCCAATTAGAAAATCAGAATCATTGATAGCGTTAGTGAGAATTAAAATCAAAATAAATGGTATCCAACTCAAATTGGGATTGGGGAATGGGGGACTAATTCCTAAGGAGAGTGGGAATTAGTCTCCTATTCCTAAAATTGATTCTACCCCCATTAACATTTTGATATTATGAAAATGCCCTCCATTTAAATAAAAATATAAATTAAAAAAACATCAGCATTACTGCACCAAACGAAGCTCACCGTTACTGCCAAAATCAAGCATTATCGTCTCTGTTAGTCGTCGATTGTGGAGCAGCAACTAGTTGCCTTTTCATCTATGTTTGGCCCTTTTTTTGATGCTGTGAGATCCAGTAGCAACAGTCATCATGTCGCCACTCTTTCGATCTGATGACGACGACGATGATTTTGATTATTCTTATTATTCTTATTATTATTATATTTTTTAAATGAATTATTGTTGTTTTTGTTGTTGTTATTAATGATAAAATAAAATATTAATGTTAATAACAATATTTCTATTAATAAAAAATAGTTGATCATAATAGTAGTCATTTTTTAATAAAACAATATTCATAATAATTAAAATATAAAATGTTAATTATGACAACAATTAATTAAGGACTTCTTGATAATTTAAAACAATCTAACTCATTCCAATTCTAATTCTAAAATAAAGTAAATATATTAATGACAATATAGATCGTTTTGATTTTGACTCTTACAAGTAAAGTAAACAATGTATTCTAGTTCTACAACTCGAGCAAATAATTTATTATGATTATATAACTAAAGTAAACAATTTATTCCGATTTTTATTAATTGTTTTGATTGCAACCCATTATGATTCCTACCTATTTTGATTACTAATCAATAAATACACCATAGGTGTATTGGTTCTAGTTGTTTAAAAAACCAGCTTGGAAAATATATTTGATATAATGACATAATCTCTAGTTGTCTATGGAGGAAAATATATATTTTTTAATTAATTCAAATATCTATTGAAGTTTGAACTTATGGGACATAAATATTAGGAAGGTTGTTCTTTATTATTGAAGCTAGACTTGACTTTCAAGAAAAACAAATTAAATAAGTAGAAAAGTAAGCTTTATATTTATTTAATTCCATAGTCAAAGTAATTTATACAGAGTGTCATTCAGTTTTGTTGTGGATAAATTTGATTTTTTATTTTGATTATATTTTTAAAGAAAGAAATTATATTTATTATTATAATTGAAGAATATATATATATATAAATTGATGCAGTTATATTTATTATATAAAAAATTAATTGTGAATTGAATTATTATTGACCGTGAACTCACACCCCGTTAAAGGCGAGTGGGTAACAGAATTTTGAAAATGGATTTAAAAAGAATTGGGTAAAGTGGATAAGGAAGATGCAGTTGGATGTTGGCTGAATTGGGGAACCTTACAGCGCGGATCCAGCACACTGGACCTCGAATCAGACGCCTAGAAGCAGAACGAAAGAATTCTATCATTAATCAAATTTATCGCCAAATTAAAAATCATTTTTCGTTTTATTAGGATTTATCAAATTGCTACTCTTCTATTTTTAGTGGGACCCTTCTAGAGTTTGTACAAATTGGTGGGAGCGGATGCCACTACGACACCTGTCACCAACCCAAACCAAACGACTCAAACTCGAATTCTCAAAAGCAAGGAATGAACAGTAAGGCTTTTCTGATTTGTTGTGTTTTGTCTTTTTTTGTGTGATTTTTGAAGGTTGAAAATGAGAAACTCGTGGCATCCCATTTTCAAAGTTTGAAACAAAGAACATAGAAGAATTGAACAGAAGAAAAGAAAAGGAAAAAAAAAAAAAAAGCCTCTGTCCTTCTATGAGAAATATTTTATTACCGTAGGAGGGTTTTGATTAGAAGACGAGTTTAGTTTTTGCTTTTCTTTTGTCATTGCAAACTTGCAATTGCGAAAGAGCCTTCTTTGTCTGAATTTGGGATTCAAAGAAGGCTCCGGTTTGGGGGGGAAAAAAAAAGACAAAGAAAGAGAATTTTTTTTATTATCTTTTTTCAAATCTTGGGAGACTTCAGTTTTTACAAAGATGATAAGATGGTGGATATCTGCTCTGCAATTGACAGAGTTGTTTGTGAGTTCTATAGTGCATTTGTTATATGGGTTTTACATTTTTAGCTCAGCTGTAGCCGGTGATCTCTCTCAGGTTTTGAATGAATATTTTTTCAAGCCGAATGTAAATGTTATTGAGGTTAAACAAGAACCGCTAAATGTACCCACAGCAAGGCCTACAATTGACGCTAATACTCTTCCTCCTATTGTTTTAGTTCATGGAATCTTTGGATTCGGCAAAGGGGTATGTCATTTGAAGTTATTATTTTTCGTTGTCAAAATGAATGCCTTTTTTATGTCGTTTTAATGTATCATTTCAGTTCTTAAACTCGATTTTCTTTTATTAGAGACTGGGAGGTTTATCGTATTTTGCGGGGGCAGAGAAGAAAGATGAGAGGGTTCTTGTGCCAGATTTGGGGTCCTTAACAAGCATATATGATAGGTAGGTTGCTTGCAATTTTTTGGTTTTGAATGCTGAGATTTAGGTTCAGGAATGTCATTTCTTTTTCTGTTTCTTTGTTGCTGCTATATTCTTTATTCAAGTTCCTGTTTTAATATTGGGATTTTGGGTTTCAGGGCTCGTGAGTTGTTCTATTATTTAAAAGGTGGGCAAGTTGATTATGGTGAAGAACACAGCAAGGCTTGCGGCCACTCACAGTTCGGACGGGTTTATGAACAAGGTTGATAATATCTCTGTTTATTTCTTTGTATTTTTGCAATTATTAAGTGTGATACCGACATTATGGTTTGTAAGTCTTGAAGTTTGTCTTGCATTTTTTACTGGGATGCAGGGCATTACCCTGAATGGGATGAGGACCATCCTATTCACTTTGTTGGGCACTCAGCCGGTGCTCAGGTTGTTCGTGTTTTGCAGCAAATGCTTGCTGATAAGGTTGGTCCAGCTTTTCATGTAATCAGTGCAATGGTAAATAGTCTTATCTTTTTTTGTTATTTATTTGGTCATAACAAATTGTTTTTATAATGATTTTTAGGCATTCAAAGGGTATGAGAACACTTCAGAGAACTGGGTATTGAGCATCACATCCTTGTCAGGCGCGTTTAATGGGACTACAAGAACCTACTTAGATGGGATGCAGTAAGTTCTATTAAAACTTTTTCCTTTATTTTAAACAACTTTATCTAGATGATTCCATTTTTCAAATGTTCCATGGAATCTCCTTCTGAGTTTAGACAGTAATTTAGTAAATTTATGGTGCAAGAAAGGCAATATCTGAATGATACAATAAACTGTCCACTTACTAAGATTGATGATTTATCGCTGGAGAATGTAAAGTAGCTTAAGGCTTTACCTGAAGCAGCAGCAACTGGAATATTGCTATTCAGTCATGTGGTCGTACATCTGAAATTGTTATTTGTTCCTTATACATGAAATGTTCCCAAATGATGCTTGGGAAGTTATTACAACTTTATTCATCCTGTCACTTTTTCCAATATTGAATTCTATTTTCTTCAACATACCATACATGGCTGATTCAGAACATTGCTGCTGTGTTTTCAAATTATCACAGACCAGAAGATGGGAGAACCATGAAACCAATATGCTTGCTTCAGCTGTGCCGCATAGGAGTGATCATATATGACTGGCTTGATATCCTTTGGCTAAAGGATTATTACAATTTCGGCTTTGATCACTTTAACATGTCGTGGAAGAAGGTGGGTATTCGTGGTCTGCTTGATTGCCTCATGGGTAATACGGGGCCTTTTGCTTCAGGAGATTGGATTCTCCCTGATCTTACAATTCAAGGGTCTTTAAGACTTAATTGCCATCTGCAAACCTTTCCCGACACATATTATTTCAGTTATGCTACCAAGCGTACCAAGAAGGTTATGGGTATCACAGTACCTTCTAGTATATTTGGAATTCATCCACTGCTGTTCATTAGAGTATTGCAGATGACCCAATGGTGTCAACCTCCAGATGTCCCTCCCCCTTACAAAGGCTACAGGTATGCTCTTTCAAACAACATATGATGTGGTGTTTAGTTGTATAGCTTAGATATTATCATTTTAGACGCATAAGCTTAATCCTAACCTAATCTTGTTGACTTTGAAATTATCTTTGGTTGAGTCATTTGGAATTTTTTTTTTAAATATGATAAAAATATGATGTCATATTAGGATAGACTGCTACTCGCCTACTCTTGCCTTTGATTAATTTTAATGGTTACTCCAAGAAAACTGTTCAGAAATCTCTGGAATTTAAAATGATTGACATTTTCTTTGTGTGGCGATTGGCTCTTCTCTCCAAATTGAGAGACAAGTATTTGATGTTGAAATTGAACTTTAAATGGAATTATTGTTGGACAATAATATGCTTAGGGAGTTGTAACTAGAATTGAATTGCATCATGACTCATGTCTTGAGGTTAATGCTTCTGCAGGGATGAGGATTGGTGGGACAATGATGGAGCACTGAACACCATATCCATGACTCATCCTCGTCTCCCAATTGAACATCCAAGCTGTTATGTTGTAAATGATTCTGATTGCCAACCTTTGCAACCGGGGATTTGGTTAGTTTTTTTTCTTAAATCTTTATCTACTTATTGCAGTCACCAACAAATCATGTTAACAATTGTGAGTGTTGATTTTGGTTGAGCAAAATATGGTCACATTTAAAAAATAAATATTCATATTAACATCCAAAGCAGTTAATATCATAGTCATGAAAATATGCTTTCTATGGTTTTAAATCCTTACTTTAAATTTGACCCCTGTTCCAGTTTCAAACCAATCTGACTTTCATGCATTTTAAAGAATTTGTTATATAAGTTGTAAATTATGGGAGAAGTATTAATGCTTTGTCTTCCAAGATTTAGATTTTGTAAAACAGATATCATATACCATGTCAAATGCGAGCCCTGAACCTTGTTGATGGTCATATAAGATTGTATTAGTTACCACAAGAATTCAAGTAACATTTTTGGTGGTAGAACTATGATTGTCTTGTGAGATCCTAATGATGGTTTTTACGTTTACGCAGGTACTACAAAATTGTGGAAGCTGACCATATATTCTTCATTGTGAATCGAGAAAGAGCTGGAGTTCAATTTGATCTAATCTATGATAGCATTTTTGAACGATGCAGGAAGCATGTTTTTAGAAAGAATCTGCCAACTCTGCCGGATCAGTCCCCCCATTAGCATAGGATCTCTTAGTCTCACACATACGCTACAACCAGAAGAGAAAATTATGCAAAGAAGCCTCAGTCTCTCCTCTTCTTTCCCCGGTGTAAATGTACATTTTTCAAGTTGCACTTCTACCTTTGTGCACCCTTTATTTTTTTGTTCCTTGTATCAGTCTATCTAGGTTGTAGATTTGTGAGAGCTGTTCAGGGCTTTAGTCTTTACATTGATTTCTTGTCATACCAAAGTAGATGATGTACTTGGGACACAGGCATTCTTGAACATGATGAATACATAAAGATTTATTATTGTGGTAATGTGCATGGTTTTTTTTTTTTTTTTTCTGATAGTATAACTTCTTGAAACTTGGAACTTTCCGAAACTTTCATTTCAATATTGAGGTAAAGGTTGTGCTCATGCGTTGAAGAAAAGAGGGGAATAAGGCCTTTATTTTTGAAAGGTCGTTACGCCTATTATTCTATTACCTACCCTATTTCAACTTGATTATACTAAGTTAATTTTTGGGTTCCACAGAGAGGAATCAGTTTCGCCCAAGTGGAGTCAAAATTACTATCATTTGATATCATGGAGATTACAGAGGAGCAAATGCCTCTTAACATGCATTCAGTTCCGTATTATATGTTCAAATAAGTGTTAGGGATCCAAATTGCATATATTAGATAGATTCCTACGAATTAGTTTGTAATACAAATCAGTGTTGCTATGATCATGAAGCCGACTCAGAAAAATCAACGTGGTCATTTTCAGTAGTCTTGTCACTGGGCTTCATGGCTCGTGGGGCTTGATCGTGGGCTGGCTCACATGGACTTACCGAATTTCATGGGTTGCATCCGTCTGCAATATTTAAATTTAATATTCATGTACTCATGATTCGGAGGAAAAAAAAAAAAATGACCGCGTTATACATTAGTTTAGTAAAACCTTTTTTAAATTTTTTATAGCACTCTCATTTTTTTATGCGAATATATTTTTAAATCCCACAATTTATAAAAATTAATTTTTAATGTTATCAAACCAGACAATCTTATAGTATATTAAAAATTAATTTTATTAAACCACTCGACTTAAACCACTTCCATATATATATATATACATCATCAACCATTAACTGGTGGTCGATAATATCTCCAATTTATTTAGAGACATATTGTTCAAAATGTATATTGTTTTATTAAAAAAAAGAAAAAAGTAAAAATTTTGCTACTTTTGTAAATTGGGTCAATTTTTAGGTCATTTTCATAAAATTCCCAAAAATATTGATTCCATTACCACGACAATTGTAGTCTTTTTGTCAAATCTTAGAGCAGTAATAAGTTTTTACTTAAAATGGATTGATGAAAAAAATCATTTATAAATCCCCGATTATAATTTAATTTCTTTCTTAAATTCTTTCTTTAAAAAAGAAATTATAGCCGCAAACGTCGCTTGACTGATCACCGGTGCCGCATGCATAGTCGTTGTTGGCACATGAAGTTGACGCCGACAATGGGTCACTCTATTTAGATGTGCAACACAAGTCATGTGTGTAGGCGGCCAAACTAAATTTTCTTGAATAAATTAAATGATCAACCTAACTAATATAGCAATTATATTCATGTGTTTAAGATCAAAACGTATGTTTCTACAATTAATTATGCGTTTAAACGACAACACATGATCTCACAATCCGAAATTGCTTTAAAAAAAAAAATCCGATAATTAATGACGTTGACTGGCTTAGGGCAGATGGTCAGATGATAGTTTGCTTGTCTTGAGCAATTTCTAGAGGCACAGAACATGCTAGCAGAGGGGCCATTTGTGCTGCATATGATGTCTGCAAATAAGGCGTCATATATGATTTATCTCTCATGGAGAAGTTGACCGATTGACCTACATCGTGTGAGATATTCGAAGGACATTTTTCCAGTTAAATAATCTGGTTGAAATAATATGTGTATAGTCAATGCAGAATCATTAAATTCATTAGTGAGTTAATTATGATCTCTATTTATCTATTTAATTTTTTTTTCTTTTTGTCCAATTTCACCCTGAAAATATACCAGTCTTACTTGTTAATATTCAGAAATAAATATAATTGATTCATTTGCCACATATTATATTATACAAACTATCTGCTACTATTTTATTATTGTTACATAATATTTCATTGTTTATTCTTATTTGTTCCTTTCAATTTTAAAATTTTCACTCCACTACCAATTTCATTTCATTTCACGTGTTGAGCTAAGCTCTGTACCTTTCTTTCTTTTTTAAGTAATATTGCGATTGATAGTTATTGAATAGAAGTTATAATAAAATTTCGATTTTATACTGTTCTAAATGCATGAGTATAAGAAGATTATAAAAAGCTCAATAAAACTTAACTCAGCATTATTTAAATTCTTCTATGTGATTTGATAGGATCGGATTTGAGATTGGCATATATGGTTGAGCTCATATGTGATTTGCCAAACTTTGAGCTAAGGATTGAGCCAGTGAGCGATGCTTTAGACCGGTAATTACAAGGTAAAGGTGAGATAATATAGGGCACTAAATTTGGTTTAATGTGGTGGTAGTTGAAAAAAGCCTACTAAGGTATTTGTTAACATTGTTGTCATGCTTAACTTAATCTGTTCTTATTAACTTATACTCCACAACTATAACTTTTACTCCACAACAGCTGCAGCTTAAAAGTTACAGCACCTCACTCCCAAACGCACCCTAAATATTATAGTGTCGGAGAGTTAAGCCGGCGCCAATAGTTTAGTTCAGTATAATGAAGTTGGGAGTTTGGAGCTAATAGTCGATCTAATTAGGACCATAAATCTGAGTGATGAAGTCGTTTTCATTTTTTTAACTAATTGAATGTATTAATATTTCTTCACTCTTCAAATAAAGGTTTATCTATCTCTATAGTTTCAAAGTTGATCCTCTGGATTGCAGTTGGCAACTAAGGGCAAAAGCATTTCTTAATTTCTTTTCTGTTTCTTTTTTTTTAAAAAAAAATACTGATATAAGTAGAAAATAACACATAATACCACACCTTTTTTTTCCCCCATCTGGCATTTTGGATAAAAAAGATAAAAGCAAATATGACCTCTTTATTTACCACACATAATCATGATATTGCTATAAATTATACGGGGTATCCAACAAAATCTGGTTTTCTGTCTTTCCTATGTGTGTTCCCTTTAGTAAATGTATGTTCACTTTCAAGTTTCTATTATTCTATAAATAATATAAATCAGAGAGTATCCAACAAAATCTGATGAGATTGGAATACATACATTTCAAGTTCATTGGAAAGCAGATATTTGCTAGAATCATGCACCACTCCCACTCGTTAATCCCCACCTCATTCCCTCTATATATAAGCAAGAGCTAACACATCAAGGAGCCCCCATTCAAACCCTAATTTTTACTTGAGGCAAGCACTTTCACTCTCTCACACATATAGCAAACACTACATCAAGATGGTTGGTTTTGAGACTGCTGCAGCTAACTGTATTATTACGGCTAATAACAATCCAAAAACTCCTCTCTCATCAAGCTCCAGCATCAATCTTGATCAGTAAGTCATATATAACCAATTCTTGCCCTAGGCCACCGCACTCTCTAGGGTTTTAGTACTGCTGTTTCGTTGACACACACACACACACACACACACAAAAACAAGTACAGTTGTATTTTACGTAATCATTCATGCTTATAATCTTTATTGAACATTTGAACCCAATATATTGTTGAGAAGTTCCATTAACTCTTCTTTACAGCTTTGGGTTGTTTTTTCTTCGGCTAAGTCTTTTGATGAGATTGGAATTTTGTTATTATTATTTTTTGTAATGGATAAGTTTTATGCGCTCATTATAGCCAATAAACAAGAGGATAATTATGACTTAATCCTAATCAACTTTTCATCAAAAAATAAAAATAAAAATCCTAATCAACAGGGGGGATCCAATGGCGTTTGAGGCGTTTTGGAGGAAACTGGGAGATAAGTGTAGGATGGTGATCTCTGGAAGTGATTTGATGAGCTATTTAAGCGATATGGGAAATGTATGCTGGTTTTTGGTACCGGAACTCGCTGAAGCAATCTACAATCTGCATCATGTGGTTGATAACGCAGTATCCGACGGTCGGCATATCGTGATCGGGACCGGCTCAACACAACTCTATCAGGCTGCACTCTACGCTCTCTCTTCTCCCGGCGGGCCCGAGCCCATCAGTGTAGTCTCCGCTGCCCCTTACTACTCGGTGAGCCAATTGATGAAATCATATTCCGTTAGATTTAATTACAGTCAACCTGTTATGTTTGACTTTTCTTTTTGCCTTTTCAATATGAATTTATCTAGATCTTGATTAGTACGTACGTGTTTAAAGCAAAGTCAAATGACCACGATCAATTAAAACAGCATGCACATTTTTGCGACATTGCCATATCTTGCAGAGATCATGAAACAAAGGAACAAACATGTTTGTTAAACGTACGCTTAGCTAAAATGAACAAAAAGTGGTATTCCATGTGCAGCATGCATGTGTTATAGATCCTAATCATTTAAACATGGCAGCATGGAGGAATCATGTTAACTGTTGGGCAAACATTTATAAAATTTGGAGTTGGATGTGCCACACTATATCAAAAGAACTCAACTACGATGATTGTAACTAATCATTAATCATCTCGCGATCAGTCAGTTATTACTTCTTATAGTTTAATTTAATATGGAACTATATATAACAAAAATTTATTGATTGCAGCAATATCCAGCAGAGACAAACTATTTACGTTCAGGGCTATACAAATGGGACGGTGATGCGAAGACATTTGATAAAAATAATGGAGCTTACATAGAGGTTGTTAACTCACCAAACAATCCTGATGGAACAATCAGAGAAGCTGTGTTGGCGAAGGTGAACCGATCTGCTGAAGGAAAGCTTATACATGACCTAGCCTATTACTGGCCACAATACACGCCCATTACTGGTGCTGCTGATCATGATATTATGCTATTCACTCTCTCAAAATGCACTGGTCATGCTGGTTCTCGCATTGGGTGAGCATATTTATATAACACGTAATTTAATTATTCATATGATAATTTCATAATCTAGTAGTTGTTATAAATGGAAACTGACACACATATATTTTCAGCTGGGCGCTTGTTACGGATACAGAAGTTGCAAGAAAGATGACTAGGTTTATAGAACTTAGTAGCATAGGCGTATCAAAAGAATCCCAGCTTCGAGCTGCTAAGATTCTTGGAATCATTAGCGAAGGCTGCCCTAATTTCTTCGAGTATGGCCAGCGACTCATGTCCGAAAGATGGGATATGCTGCGCCAAGTGATTAGACAAAGTGGGGTTTTTGGTTTGCCTGAGTACCCACTAGAATACTGCAACTTCACTGGAAAATTCACAAATTCACATCCAGGTAATCAATCAATCAATCAATTCATAAATAGATAACTAATAAATTGATTTGGTGCATCTTTTTGTCTCGTAATTTAACAGGCTTTGCATGGTTGGAGAGCAAAGAGAATGAGGACTGTGAGAAACTTTTAAGAGCAGAAAAGATAATGGCGCGAGGCGGGAAACATTTCGGAGCTGATCCAAAGTATGCTAGGGTTAGCATGTTAAGTCGAGATGAGATCTTTAATATCTTCTTGGAGAGGTTATCGGCAATCCAAGGTGGATCTATTAGCAATGGAAAGCAGCCGGGAAGCTGATGGCGATCCAATTTCCATCTATATTTATTTGCGATAAAATGTTAATCATGAAATGATCTGATTCACAAATACATACATGGCTTTCTTATTTTCTTTTCTTTTTATTCATTCATGTATGTAAATTTGTCCCTTCAATATCTAATCAATTTTTGGAACTTATTATTGATGGAGGAAGGATAGATCAAATTTATAATTTAACTCTAGTAATTCGGAAAAATGAAAATGCAACACGTAGATATGGGCCACATTCTGATTTCTTCCTCAAAACCCAGTTAATTTCATTCTTGGGCTATGCTGAGCCCTATTCTGTGGACCTCACTATCGGCCACGGACCCCGGTGTAAACACAAGAACTCGAATCAATTTCTGTTGTTGATAAGGTGGAGCTAGCTATTTGAACAGCTTTAAATCTTTGCTCTAATTTTACTTAAAAATGATGACATTTTTGGGCGAGGTATGATCGCAACAAGGGAATCGCAGGACAAAGTCTAACGAAACATAATATGGTAGATTTTATTTGTAATGTAAAGATTTCTTCCTGCTATAGGTTTATTGATGGGGCGAGTCACAATGTCACGTGGGCATACGCAACCAAGTAACAAGTCACTGTAGGAAACACGATTGAATCTCCTGTGGATAAAGTTTTATTATCAGGCTCTAAAATTATTTTCTTTTTTTCTTGAAAATTCTTCGGATGATGGGGTAGGGACGCATGTCATGGCATGGGTGAAGCGAAGCCTCAAGAGAAACAAGCACCACTCGTTTAAAATCAACGAAAGGATGCTGCCAAATCCACTCTCACACCTAATGTTTTTCATTCCATTCAAAAGTCCACAAAATAAAATTGGAAATGAACTCACTCTCATTTCTTCCCAATCTCCACCAACACCTACTTCTCTCTCTTCTTGTTGTTGAGCGCAATGAGCTGTTTCACATTCCATGGCCAAGAATCCATCTGAATAGTTCCTTTAGATACTCTTCTTTCTCTTTCCCCCACCCTCTCTATCTTATCACTCCCTCCAAATTATGCCTCCCTCATTTTGCTTATCTTCTTCAAGAAACACTGTTTCGCCAGAAGCATTTCTTCTTCATAAGCATCGTTCTTCCTCCTCAGCTCTTCCTCTCAAGCCAAATTTATCTCTACCCAGATCATCTTATTCTCTCCCGAGCCTCAAGAACTCAAGACTCACGCATAGTTTTGCTAGCATATCGTCTTTTGCTGAAGCTGAAGGTGAAGAAGAACAAAAAGGACTCCAAGTTCAGAAGCATCATCATGATGAACCTGCAAAGACTGAAGCTGGTGATGACGACTTGCCTGGAATGGCACAAGCCTTTCATATATCTTCAAGTACGGCCTCTGCTATTTCGATATGCATAGCCTTGGCTGCTCTTACTCTTCCTTTCTTTATGAAGTCTTTGGGTCAAGGCCTGGATATAAAGACCAAGCTTTTATCACATGCAACACTTTTATTTGGTTTTTACATGGCTTGGAATATTGGAGCCAATGATGTAGCCAATGCCATGGGGACTTCAGTGGGATCTGGTGCTTTGACACTTCGACAAGCTGTTTTGACTGCGGCTGTACTGGAGTTTTCAGGAGCGTTATTGATGGGAACCCATGTGACCAGTACAATGCAGAAGGGGATTCTTGTTGCTAGCGTGTTTCAGGGAAAGGATACTCTCCATTTTGCTGGCTTGCTTTCTTCTTTGGCTGCAGCTGGTACTTGGTTGCAGGTACATTATTTGAGCTTCCTTCTTTAATTAGTATTTAAATCTTGATTGTGATATTGCGGATTTGTTTGTGAGCTTTTAATAATATGAAATTTACTTGAGTATACAACAACTCAATTAAGCAGCAGGGTTGAGTTGGCTCTGAATAAACTTTATGCAAGAATTTGTGCCATCGCTACCAAAATGTCTACCTTTGAAATGATACTCTAGTTTTCATCCTTAGCTTCAGTAAACAGAGCTTTCAGTTACTTAAGAGTAATCAGGAGTATTCATTTCTTCTATCGCGTCTTATACTTATGCCTGTTAAGTATTTAGTCTGTTTGTACTAATATGTATTTACAAAGGTATTGAAAGTCCAAGATTGCGCTTTTTAACAATTATTAGATGCTACCCGAAAAGTATTGAACTTTTAGTTTCCAATTAGTTATTTTATTTTATAAGCAGCTTATGCAAGTCTTAAATAATGTCTCTTATAACTTTAATAGCTCTAAAATTAAGGGCAGTTGTTCTCCTTAATGCTTATATGCTACATTTTTCAGTTATGTTTTTCTCCACTAATGGTGTCTCGTATTATTAGGTTGCATCATATTATGGTTGGCCTGTCTCCACCACACACTGTATAGTGGGATCAATGGTTGGATTTGGTCTTGTTTATGGGGGAGCCGGTGCTGTCTTTTGGAGTTCACTGGCGAGGGTGATGTCATCATGGGTGATTTCACCTATATTGGGAGCACTGGTCTCATTTCTTGTCTACAAATGCATTCGTAGGGTATGTGCTTTCACGTTATGGAGTTGTACTAATAATGCTTGCTGCCCTGCATCCAACATGGCTTTGCCTTGGCTTGTGAAATTTTTAAAATTTATCTGTTTGTGCGTGTGGTTTCTAAAATACATATTATATTAGTTTAGGAGTATGATTTCACTGCTTTAGAGTTTCAGAAAATCTTGAGTCGTGAGCATGTAGAAGTTACTTAGACACCATATGCTGACTCTTTTTTCAATGCTTTGAATTAATTATTACAAACCTACCACGAAACGGCTAAAGTGATCAAATGGTAGCTTGTACGCATGATAAAATTTTGATGTACAAACTTTTCTAAATCTAACCTCTATTCATTTACAGGCATGGGGATAGGCTCTGTTTCTGTTGTAACCTTTTTGCTTTTCAGTTTGTATACAGTGCTCGAAATCCTGGACAAGCTGCGGCCGCTGCTGCTCCAATTGCTGTTTTTGTGGGTGTAACTGGAATCTCTTTTGCAGCATTTCCTCTGAGCAAGATCTTTCCTTTGGCATTAGCCCGAGCTTTAGCATGTGGTGCTGCTGGGGCCTTCCTAGTTTACAGAATTATTCATAAACAACTCGGTCATCTCCTCGTCAAATCCAGCTCATTGCAACCTGAGCCCAAGGATACTAATATCCACAACAAGAGTATTGGAATTTTCTCTGATATTGCAGGCCCCAAAGGGACCCAGTTGGAAATAGTTTATGGTGTTTTTGGGTATATGCAGGTACTGTCAGCTTGCTTCATGTCATTTGCCCACGGTGGAAATGATGTCTCCAATGCGATAGGTCCCTTGGCAGCTGCATTATCTATTCTTCACGGCGGTGCCAGTGGAACTAAGATTGTTATTCCGATAGATGTTCTAGCATGGGGAGGTTTCGGAATTGTTGCGGGACTGATGATCTGGGGTTATAGAGTGATAGCCACAATTGGAAAGAAGATAACAGAACTGACACCCACCAGAGGATTTGCAGCTGAGTTTGCTGCGGCTTCGGTGGTTCTGTTTGCTTCAAAGCTGGGATTGCCCATCTCAGCAACGCATACTTTGGTGGGTGCAGTCATGGGAGTTGGATTTGCAAGAGGACTTAACAGTGTTAGAGCAGAAACTGTGAAAGAAATTGTGCTTTCCTGGGCTGTGACAATTCCTGTTGGTGCCACCTTTGCTGTTTTCTACACATGGATCTTGACCAAGCTTTTGTCATTTATATATTGAATAGAAGTTTAAATCTTAAAAAGAAACAATTTGATTTCATGTGATTAACTAATTCACCCATACATTTCCCAACAAAATTCTTGTATGATTTTTACTTCCTGAGTTGACGTGGATTCCTCCTGTGTGGAAGTCACTACATATTGCGCATGGGGAATGCCACAACTGGCTTTTGTTCGGACCTAGGAAATTTGGGGGACAATATTTGGTTGTCCTGCTGAACTTGGTTTAAGACCTGCTCTTTGAGGACTTCACTTGTGTTGAATGGAAAAATTGTTATGAAACGCTACTCGCTGGAAATAAATTGTTCATTATTTCACTAACTGGAATTCTCGATGAATTTATTGTTACTTCTCACCAGAAAAGCAATGAGATCCTTCTTGGACCGGACAAACTGGGGTACATTCTAGAGGACAGCACACCAGGAAATCATGGCTGACAAAGAACAGGGGAATCAGCAAAAATTCCAAAACCGAACTGGCAACTGGTATGCTACTATTTGTGTCTAAGCTCAAACAGATTACTTTGAAACCATCGCCACTCCAAAAATCGCGGACAAAACTATCTTGAGTGGGGATGTCAATATTCATATATTTTTATTTGTTTCGAGGAGGGCATTTTTCACACTACCCTTACCGATTGTTGACTTGAGCGATAAAAATTAGAGATATTCATATAGATGGTAAACTATAGGGTTCAGACTCTAGACGGAGCTTTTTTGAAGCTTAGGCGGCCCAAGTCCATGTTAAGAAAAGTATAAGGGTCGGGCTTAGTCTAGTTTGGGCTTTTTTATATTTTTAAATTAATTTTAATTTTATTATAAATTTGCAATAAATTAATAATTAACAATGAATTAAATAAAATAAATTAAAAAATTAAAAAATGAAGCAAATGAAAGTTTACATAGTTAATTTTTTAGTATTGAAATATGTAATTCAAGCACCATCTTAATTAATTAAGACTTATGAGAGAGTTCCATATTATGATTTTAAATTTTTTGAATGATCATTGATTTATAAATTAGTGGATTTAAGGTTTTTTTTCTTTTTTATTTTAATGTATTATTTTAGTTTATAAATTTATATTAAAAAAAAAATAGAGTCAAGCTTGACTCAGGCTTTTTTTCCCCTTAAGCCTTTATTTTGACCCTTCTTTAAAAGGTCCAACCAACTCAGACTTTAGATATTCATCCCCTTACCCTATTCTCTATATCCCCTTTTATTTTGTAACATCTTCATATATTTCAAAAAAAAATATTTTAATTATTTAGCTAATGAAAATCTAGCATTTTATTTTAAAATATTTTTTTTTATTTTAAGTAAATAATAATTATAATTTGATGATTGTTAAGTTAATTCCAATTAGTATATTATTAAATATTTCGATCGAAAATAAAATTGTCCACTTTGACATTTCCTTATCTATTCTTCGCTCCTTTCAACTGACCTTAGTTTGAATATTATTCTATTATCATTTTTTTATTACAAGATTTTATTTGTAAGTGTTTAGTCTACTAAACAACTAAAATCTCTAAATAAACGTTTACACTAATATTATATTAGATAGTCATTTCGATTATTAAGTTATTAAGTGTTAATACTTACGTTTTAAGGTTTATTTGAATTTAACTTTTTCAAACATTAACAAATAAATAAATAGTTAATAATCAAATGATTTTAGTAAGTGGGTACAAGTATTAGTATTTTATACTCGTACGCAAACTATCAAATAAACGGAAAATCATTTTAATAAACAAAATTAACTACTTTAATGACCCTCAAAATATTTTACCATCCATAAACATCGCATCACCAACAGATGACAAAGTAACCAGGAGGAAATCCGACGTTTTATTAACATGGTGTAATAACAAAATGGGGTCTCTACAAGAGTACTCACGAGTCCTTTAACTAAGAGATGCCGTAACTAGAATAGAGCAAGAAAATTATTACATTTAATTTATTTTAATGATCATATTTGTCCATTAAATCTCTCGAGCAACCAACATTAAATCCATATATTACCAATTCAACTGGTTTGCAGAACAATGTACCAGAATACATTGATGAGAGCCCTTAAAGAAACAAATTCATGGAGACAGTTCTAGTACAGAGGTTAAGCTGGGTTCCCACTCATATCCATGGAACATCATTCTCCTAGGAAGGGGTGGTACGAAAGCCTTCTTCTTTCTAACTCCTCGTTTGTTTGGACGTTGTAACCAACTTTCCCCAGAGACATAGAAATCTTTTGCAGAACGAACAGACTCATCCATACGGTCTCCTCGCACTTCCCAAGTGATCCTTGCATCTGACATATCTACTACAACTTCAGAAGGTCCTTGGACTTTAAATTTCTTCAGGTGTTTTTGCTTCAGTTTCTGTGCGGTCGTAGATGGAATCATGTAATATTTTTGACCAGGCAACAGCTTATCTTCTGGCCACAAAAAGGACTCCAGAGGATTTTTGAAAACTTCAGGCCGAGCAACGCACATCCCAGGATATTTTTCCATCAACTGTGACACGGGAACTGCATTTTGGTACAACTCTTCCCGTCCCCCTGCATGAACTATCCGTACACATACATCCCTTGATTGTACAGTCATGTCCAATGTTATTGGCACTTTGCCAAGTTCCTTCTTTCTTATGGAATCTTTATCCTTCTCCCTGACTAGCCCTAATGATTGAGCAAAACGCTTCAGCATCGCCGGCAATTAATAAGCTGTCTGATCCAGATGTTTCATCAGAGTCAATGGCAGAGCGGCAGGAAGTCGGAGCATCATGTTAGCTTTAGGTAATTTCAATAGTATTATGCATTGTCTAATTTGGATAACCTTTTGTTCCCTGGCCGGCTGTCCTTATTCTTATTTATTCCCAAATGAAACAGTGGTGAAACCTAGGCCTAGTGTACAAGCAAGTATAAGTGAAAGAATATATCCTCCCTTTCTTCTCTTCAACGATACAAACAAAGTTAGCCGGGATAAAGATAAGAAAAACCAGTATGTTTTAGAAAATTCTTGCCGGTTTGGTCAGTTTGGTCCTGTTCCACCTCTGCATGCACATTCTTGTTCCAGTGTCATACTCCCATAGGCCTGAAAGAACCTGACGTTCCAACTTTTTTAACCTCCCACTTATCCAGTTATTGTGTAGAACAAGACAACCCTTCTTTGCACAGTCTCTCCTTACATTCTTTTTCTGCCACAGGCCCAAGTATGCACCATTTGGGAAGAGGTTTCTGTCCAAGAAATGAACTGTCAAGTTTGTTTCAGGTTCTACACATCTATCATCTCCTATACGATTGGACCCACCTGCCCCACACAGAGTGTCATAGAAGCTTGGCTGCTCAGATAGACCAGAGGTTGCTGCATGCTCTACCACTTTCTCCATAGCAGCAATAGTAGAACTGTCTGAACGAGCAAAGTAGAAGCCAGAGTTCAAGCGCCTTGGTAAATTTATGGCTCCTGTAGATAGAAACAGTAGCACAAAGAATCTAAGTGCTTTTTTCTCTTTATTTTCCCAATTAAAAAGGAGTGATTTTACACATTTTCTACGCCACACATACACACACACATATGGAGGAGCAATATGCATGTTATCTAGTAATAACATCATAGATAAATGGATAGAGCTTTTTACACCAAATATTAAAAGAAGAAATGAAAATAATCGAGAAGTTAATTGCATAAAAATTCAATCAGATATCCTAATAATCCAATCCTTCCACTCCACATATTCAAGCCATATTTTAAACAATGTCAACAATGGATAGTTATCTATAATATTGGCAAGGATGGGTAAATCACCTGTTGCTTTGTATTCATCAGATTGTGTTGCAAGAACAGAAGGCCCATAAGTGTAAAGCAATGGCAATGGATTTTTAAACCAATACACATCAACATCACTCAAAAGAACATTGAATCCCAACTTCAGTATCTGCAAAACCATTCTGGACTTCGCTTTGGTAACCCTCTGAAAGCATTTTGTTCCAAAGTGGCAATCATTAAAGCTGATGTTACTTGGAGCTGATGGGTCATTGAAAACTGGTAGACCCTGGGACAAAACAAAATCAGAAAAGGCAGGCAAGAACCACCCCCCTCAGGGTTTTGCCGCAGAATATTCAAGAAACAAGCACAATTGAAATAATTTCCAGTTGGATTATATAAAGCAATTCCAAGCACTGAAAACCATGTGAAAATACATATATCATCATTGTACCTAAACAAACTCTACGTTCTCCTGACAGTCAAAATTAAACAATATGAAACTATTGGCTCACTAGAAAAGACAAAATGAATTAATTTTTTTAGTTTTGCAAAAGTCAGATATACTTTTGGTTGCTAAAACCTTCGTCCTATTTAGCATGTCCCCAGCTTCCTATTTTGGTTATGATTTTGTTTATGAATGTGGTTACACATAAGATGCATTTTGTCACATGAAAAAGAGCCAAAAAAAGATAAAAGTCATTTCAAGGTGAAAAAGAAAGTGAAAATGTATGGAAAAGATACCTGCAAGATTGAAAACTGATAAGTTTCATAGTCGAGAGCACAAACAACAAAATTAGTGACCCTGAGGTGACGTAATCTGCATACCCAACTCATTAGCATCTCCCTATAACTATATCCAGCAACTGCAAGCACAACTGTCTTATTCTTATCTGCAATAACTGAAAGGAGTGACTCCAAGGAAAATGGAAAATCAAGGGGTAGCAATGCCTTCAATTGATCTGTAAGAGAGCAATCTAATCTTCTGTGTAATAATTTAAGACCACCAACACAAGCCATAAGTTTCTTTAACCTCCAAGAATGGAATATTTGTCCCTTCCAGAAGCTCAGTCTCTCATATGTAACTGGATAAACAATGTTTTCTGTTGTATTGACAAAAAGATATTGCCCATCACACTTCACAAGATTTGCAAGACCAGAATAATTAACTTCAAGAAAGAAAGATGATCCATATAGAGCCCCAAGGTGGGAATTGCCAACAGACTCCCAGCTTCTCCTTTCTGCACCTGAAAATTGCGACTCTTTACCTGACTGATTAGATAAATTCTCAGGATCATTAAAAAATAAACTTGAGATAGTCCAACTGGCATCAAATACAAATCTTTGTTGACATGAAAGGGCCTCGCTAATAACCCATTGGTTGTGAATCCCTTTTCCATACAAGAAAGGAGGAAGAACTCCATTATGTAAGGGTAGCTCCACGCTGTTCCACGCCAAAAGCATTCTGTCTTCACAAAGACTCCACTGGGGACTCTGATCAAGTATCTCCTGGAACTGATGAAATGAAACAACATCAATTGAGTACTTGAGTTCCTACCAATAGGCCATCAACTTTCAATCTGGATTCAATTCCTCCATACCTTCTGAGTTGTAACCATTTTCCCATCTTTTTTCAGCCAATATTTCCCATCATCACTTAAGTTAAATGGGAAGTAGGAAACATTTCGTGATGAAGCAACAAGAAGCCAGTCATTTTCGGATTCATAAGCATAATTCAGAGTGGAAACAAAGTCTGGCAAGAGAATGGTTTCTGGATCAATCAAAACAGATATATCTGATTTAAATGATTGTGTTCTTGCTACCATAGAATGGAAGAATGGAGTACCGAGAAACCTAAAAACACCCAAACACAGAGCAGAAGGCTAATGTTTCATCAATTGATTTTCAATTGTGAACAAAACAAGAGCTAATTGAACAACAAAGATTTGACAGACTGCATAAATAAGAATCAAAAGTTTACAATCTTGATAAATGATAGTCCGGATTGTATTCAATATAGAAGTATTAAAGCTATGAAAAGGTAATATTTGCTGACAGCGGTAACATTTGCTAACAGGGATAATATTCAATTGGATTTAAAGGTTATTAAGAAATGGTGACCATTTAATAATTACAAAGGAGTATTAAGCAAGTGGAAAACCAAAAGCAGTCAATTGGGAAGGGAAAAAAAAATGGAATGCTTACGTGAAATCGATATTGGGCTCAACAAAAAGTCTGGAACCAAAGTTGGCGCCAAAAGCAGCTACAGAAGGGTGTTGGCTGAAGAGAATAACAGTGATATCAGGGGACAAGCCAAGCCATGACCGAATAGCAAGACTCTGCCTGGATCCAACAGAACCAGTAAACGGGGCAGGTGCTGCAAAGATTGCAATTTTTGGATGGTTCTTGACCTCATATTTGCTGAAGGTGGATAATTTGTGAGTAGCATAAATGGAGAGGCCAATTAAAATGAACCCAGACAGCCACATTGACCATAAACCCAGTTGCAACACCACCTGCAATGCAAATCGAAAAAACAAAACGCATTGAATTACCACATTTATAAAAGCTTCGATAGAAGAGAGAATAAAGAGAAGGGGGGGGGGGGGGTGGAAGATGATGAGAAAGGACCTTCATTTTCAATTTCATTGTTGTAATGCAAATAAGAACGAAATGAAGTTCTATTAAAAAATGAAGTTGGATACTTTCAATAAAACGAGAGAGAGAGAGAGAGGAGAAGTCAGAAGTGGAACTTTAACTGAATTAAAAAAATGCAGCTCTGACCTGTGGCGTGAAGTGGGGGAGCTGCCCACGCATAAAGGCCACTCCCCATCATTCCCACCTCCTCCGAGACGGCCAAATCCACGGGACATGTGACGTTTCGCGTCATAAACACGTCAGCATTCGTTCCACTTCCACCACCACGCCACCAGTACACTTGGTGTTTGCGCCGTCAGGTCAATTGACTTTTATTTTTATTTCATTTTACGACACTAGTAGGCTGAGCGCTGTGGATTTTTTTTCTAGACCCATTCGTGTGTACGGTTAACGAACGATTATATGAAGATAAAAGATTCCAGCACTTTTATAAATTTATTTTTGTATAAATTAAGATATCTTATATTTTATTAATTGAATAAAAATATAAAATATAAAATAATAAAAATTTATTATGCAGTTAAAAGATTTTTTCGTCCAATTAAATACATAATAACACATTAATCATACAAGAATAATTTATTCAGGAATTTATAACTATTTGATCAACTAAATAACTGAACAATTACCTCTTAAATTGATCATTCTCATTTTTAACAGGTGCATACTAATAATATGTCAAAATTTTGATTTTAAATCCTTTCAGCTTGGAAAAATCAGCCTTTTATTGTTCATACTTCATATTAATAATAATTAACACTGTTTCAGATGCCCAGTTTTTCATTTGACTTCAACGGAGGGTTTATATGGTTATTAAACCGCACACAAGTCACATGCAAATAGCATGCAGAATAATTCATTCCAAATATTGACTGTTCGAGAGCGCAATCTTTCATCGAAACAACACAAGTATTCTTTATAACCTAAATTGTTTGATATTTTGACATATTAATATTCATCAACCACCAACCTATATTTGATAATTTGGACTTCCATCTTTCAGCACCAGTGGCTGATGGAAAACCACAGTACCTCAATTTCAAATATAGACTAAATTCCAAAACAATGAACGAATTAAGAATCTCTGATCCTCTATTAAGCACAACTTGCCAGCCTGCACAAGAACTGCCGATAGGAACCATACCACATCAGAACCGTTGCAAGCCTAAAGTCACAAAACTGAGATACAGGTGATAATTCTGGGAACAAAATCAGACAAGGATACAAGTATCATCAAAAGATGCACAAGATACTACCATCCTCAATTCTAAACTGAACAGAAGCTACAGAGCTTCACTAAGCATGCATTCATTTCTTGTCAAGACTCAAGAGAGATCACAGAAACCTACTAGCAAGCCATTGCTACACAACAGTATCACAAGTGCAATCTCCAGTTTCAAGGTACATCAAACCTTCAAGTACATTCAAACAGAAGTCCTCGGCATCAAACCTTGAATCAACCACAGAAACCCCTTTAATCATCTCTGCCTCCGCACAGGTGATCTAGATCTTGAACGCCTCCCCCTGCCAAAAATCACAAAGTTAATGAACTAAGCAACATGCAAGTCTGTAATGAAATTTTAGGATTCCAACACTTTCACCTGAGCTGCATATTGTTATAATGATGGTTGTGTATGTCTTATGAACATTAACACAGTCTTAAGAATACATGGTATCATACCTGCTGGTTTCAAGAGAAGAATAGGGAGAATGCCTGCGCTGAGAATGCTTGCTATGTGGTGACCGCGTAACATGTCTAGAAATGAAAACATTGATCACACTGATATGGTAAGTTAAAATATATATAATTCATGAGATGTTCAGCCTCTTACATAGTCAAACTCAATATTCAGGCTGCCACATTTTTTTATCTTTATCTTTTTAGTTTGTTTTCACTACTAGCAATAATGCTAGAAATCCCAATATTTGGATCCCAATTTATATCCCAGCGACAAGTGAAATTATAACTATTAAAATTACTATCATACCATCCAATAGATGAACGCCGCATCAGTTGACGTACAAATTGGGATCCAAATGTTGATATCCCTAGTATTATTCTTTCACTAATGACATAGGAAGGATCTATATCATCAAAAGAAACCAAGTATCACAAAAGGAGATCCCACAGATCCAGAAGGCTATTGTGGCTTGTGCATCAACCTATAACATATTGAACTTTACTGGTGCTGACCTTCTGCATTTAAATTTTTCCCAACTGAGAAAAGATGTATAAATTCTCAGGGAAAAGACAAAACAAACATAATGAGTTATATGCCTCTCCATCACATATCAGGAAATGCCCTAACAGTTTATCTATTGCTTACAATAAGTGCCTGCATTATAACATTTATCAACTTAAAGAAACTTCCAGGGAAAAGAATGTGTGAACTATGAGAAGATAAGAAAATATAAAACTTGAGCAGAATGTCAACTGCAAAGTGGTTCCAAAAACCTACCAGGATAGACAGTAGTGTGAATTTCTCATTTAGTGAAATTTATCTGATTACAAATCGAAGCAAATATAAAAACTGCATTACGCATCATCAAAAGCAGAAAAAACAGAAACCATGTCACAGAAAGAGATTTGACCATCAAATTTGTAGAGATGGGAAAATTAGAAAATTAACAACTGCAGAACATATAATCTTCAGGACAAGGCAAAGCCAGTCTTCGTGGTGGATGTCATGAATCTTGCAAATTATGTATAAAAACCCAAAAAATAAAAGACCAAGGAATTTTACCAAAAATGTAACAGAAAGTGCATTTAAAGGACATTTAAAGGCTGCTTTACTGCAAATGACCTAGATACAGCTATAAAAAACAGTTAATACAGTAAATCCTCTTCTCAGTGTCTAAGGTCAGTCCCATCTCAAGAATCAAATTGAGAGCAAAATGTAAAATTAGTGTCAACAACCAAACTATATGCATTTAACATTGACAGCATAAGAAAATATGCATGTGAGTGAGAAACCGAAACCACCAAAAACTATATTAACAAATAAAAGTCATCAGCTACCCTGGTCTTATATTAAATAACTAACAAGTTCCATATGTGGCCTTAAGAACTCATGAAATTGGAGCTAAACCATCATCTTCATCAGTCAGCAATTATCTCATAGAAAACAACCTTTTTTTCCCCTATAAAATGTTATATAAAACCACAATAGCCAGTTCAATTCCCATGGTATGTCTAAACACTCGAAATTTGACCTCTGAAGATACTTCACATCAGGAAACGGGAACGTGAACAAAAGTTATGAACTGATGCGTGGGTTACCTTCTACTTGATCTCACAGGTGATGGCGATGAGTAGCGTTTTCTTGAATGCCGCTTCCTGCAGTGCATAACAGAATATGAGATCTTCACAACATGGTGGGAAGAGAAGGGATGAAAACATAGAAGATAGAAACCTTTTAGAATCATCTGATGATTGATCACTTGAATCATTGAAATGACCAACTGAGTTCTCCTTGCTGTTTCTACCCTTACTGCTAATTGAAGAAGAACGCCTTTGCTTATGCCTATCTGGGTCACTAGTAAGTTTATGTCTTGATGTATCTTCCTCCTTTGACCGTTCTCTTTTTTTATCAATACCTTCTTTGATACTACCTCTGTGGTGTCTCTCTGCATCTCTTCTGTCCTCCTTGACATCATCAGCGTATCTCGTCCTTGACTTGAATTCCTTAGCTTTTTCCTCGGACTTTGCACCCCCATCTCTTGTTTTATCTCTTGAGCCATTTTGATCATCAGTCTTTTCCTTTCTTGAATGTCTTTCATCCAGTCTCCGATGATCTCCATCACCCTTGTCGTCAACCCCACTAACAACCTCTGTTTCCTTACCACTGTCTTTCCCCAAAGAACTCTTTTTACTATCATGTCGATCTTTTTTAACTGATTTCATTTTGGTTTCCATATTAAGTAAACTATCATTTGTTGATACTTTCACCCCAACATTTGTGCCAGGCAGTTCACTTTTTGTTTTCATTCCAGTCTTTTCTCTCAAACTTTCATCCAGCGCAGAACCATTAGCACTGCCTTCATTACCCGCATCTCCAGAGACCGCATCGGAAGAGTATGCATGAGTATCATCTCTATTCTCACCCAACGCACTGATAGCGCCAATGATATTCGTTTTGTTCAAATCCCTCCCTGAATGTGCCTCAGCTTTATTTTGCTTTTCCGGTTTCACATGTAATCCATTCTCAGCAGCATCATGTATGTTCTCAGAATGTTTATTAATGCTGTAACTTTGAATCTCATCATCCCCATCATCATCATCTGAGGCATAATTTGCAAGACCCAACACATCTCCAGGTGAGCTGGAACTAGTCTTTTCACTGGCACCTTCAGTTTCTGATTCCTTTGCTTTAACTGGAACGAGAACCTTTGCAGAAGCCTTAGGAGTTGGGACTGCTGGGGGAGGTGGTGATACTTTACAATTTGAAGTCATGTTTTTGTTGTTAACTGCAGTAGTCAAAGTCATACTATAAGAGAAAACTCGAGGAAAAGCAAAAAGTTATTAGCATACTCAGAGATCACAATGTGCTCACCTTCAATTTCCAGATCATCTTCACTAAGAACCTTAGTTGCAATTTCATCAAACAGCTCATCAGTAACCTGTCAAAGGGCGGGGGGAAAAAAATGAAAACTATGGAATTAAAGTCATTAAAATTAGAAGAACATCAGCTATCAGGCCGTTGTAACCTTCAAAAGAACTTCAGTCAGGATGCGTTTTATTTCCTGATTAATTGCTGCAGTTCTAGCTGTTTCCACGTAATCCTACTTAGGAGTAAAAGTTCAGGTTTAATCCAAAGACATAATAAGTGCATCCAAATAACTATATCATAACAAGAAAAACTAAATCATAATCAGGTTAAGTAGATAAAGAAATAAGACCTCATCATCGTCTTCTTCTTCGGTTGACCTAGAAGAATCAATGCTTTTGCTATCTGCCTGGTCACCTTTCCCAGATGATTTATGAACAACTTCATCCTCAATGGATTCTGGTTCCTCTTTAGTATTTTCTATTGAAGACTTTGTGATGGCGGCTTTATTCTTAATTATTTCTTCCTTAAGCCAATTGGGCACTGGAGCCTAGAAAAAGTTTCAAAAGATACAAGTGCAAATGGGTAGCTAATCTGTGAGGAATCTCTCAATAATGATTACAGAAGCATTCAAAGTCAACAAGCGTAAATAAAGTACCTTTTTGGGACGTTCGGAAACGCCAGAAACCCCATACACATCACCTGGAAAGGCTGTTGTAGGATGAAGTGTTGTTCCTGCACCAATGCCAAAAGCACTTGCAGATGAAATTGTTGGCTGGAAGCCCGAACCAGGAAACCTTACAAATTGATGTGCAGCAGGTCCAGGAACAGAAGCCCCGGCTATGGAATGGTCATGCTGAGAAATAAAGAATACATTAGCATATTAAAAGCAAGCAACTGAAACCAAAGCCACAATCATAAAACCAGAACCAAGACCTGTGAGCCTGCTGGAGGAATTGGTGGATAAGCAACACCAGGTGTGACAGGGGGGGTCCAAGAATTAACAGAAGGCACTGCTGCAACAGGGTCAATGCCTCTTACAGTTCCTGCAGACTCATGATGAGCAGCATAACTGGATTGCATGTGAAGATCCTGATCATGATTAAACCTAGGTGCAAAATCTAAAGGCTGGTCGCTAAGAACAGTTGGAGGATCAGCAGCCTGATTCCCATATGTAAATGGCTGTCCTTCCTGAGCAGAAGGAATGGGCATAGGCATGGATACATACACGTGCTCCTTTTGATATGCAGTCTCTTCTGTACCTGCCATTGATATAAAGAGTCAAACTGCACGTCAAAGACATAAAATAAACTAAAGCTTAAGTGCATAGGAATCCAAATTGACACTATTTGTTTGCTTTTCGGATGTTATGCAGACAAAATTTGATCTCTGAAGTTTCTGGGAATCAAACAAAAGCTACATGCATCTACCCTTTATTTACAGCAGCAATGGATAATCTAAAAGTAATTAGCTAAACAGGAAAAATATCCAGCAACCAATTGATATTGCCATGCCTCCCACACATGGTAATGAGGCTATTGTATACCCTCAATAAGACATCAATCAGGCATCACAGTTTCTTTTGTGCAAAAGAATATCACAGAAATAGCTGGCATTAGGGGAATTGTGAGCAATTTCCATAATTCGAGAATTTTTAAACAATGGATCAAATTCTAATTCTGCATATCAGTGCACCGGATAGAGATGGGGCATTCATGTGTCACAAAACCCATAAAATGTCATTCAAAGGCAACCGGCACAGCGCATAGAGCAAGTAACATATAATTACCACACGGGGACTCTCAAAAAATAAAAAGTAAGCAAAAAAAAAAAGTCACAACTTCATTCACGAATATGATGGTGTTTTTCAGCTACTTTCCAATAAACAAATCAACTTACAAAAACAGAAAATGAATTGAGATGGTAGGATATTCACCCTGCCAAGCCCAAACCAAATGGACTGAATTGAGAAAGCAAATTAAGAAGACTCAATATATGCTAAATTTATGATGTCTGAAATGCTGAAGATCCTGAACTTTATCCGAAATATAGCTCCAGCAAAGATTGCATTGAGGATAAGCATCAACAGAAATAAAAAATGGGGTAGTTAAAAAAGGATGAGGTCCATAGAAGCAGTTCTTGAGCACAAGCTTCACATGCAAGTTCAATATGCTAGTGAATTATTACCTGTAACAGAAGAATAACTAGAAGGTACCTCCTGCTGATGAACAGATGGACTGGAACGTGAACTTTCTTGATGAGGAAATCCAACATTTGCTTCTCCAGCTGAAGCTCCATCTCTACCAGAGTAAGGTATATGCACCTCAGGACCATAAAAAGATGGCCCAGAACTCATGGCTGCATTCTCCTGTTGATAAGCCATTGGTGGCTGGTGTGGCTGTGCAGCTGGAACTGAAAATTGCTGATAGCTGGACACTGGAATGGACTGTTGTTGAGTATCTGCATAATGAAAATCAGCAGGCTGTGGATATTGAGACTGAATATGCTGATTTTCCATTGCAGCCCTTGCATTAGCCCATTCCTTAGCCCTGGCAGCCCAATCTGGCGCATTGTTCTGGGCTGCCATCAGAAGAATCATAAAGGTCATTACAAAGATCATTTGAAATAAAAGTCAGTCACGTAAATAGCAAAGGAAAAAAAAACTACATTTCAATGTTTCAATTTTATTTTATATTTTGAGGTAGACAGCAGAGTGTGTGTGAAAAGAGCAACAAGAAGTAGAATGGCAAACACTGCTTCATTTTAACACCAGCATGGGCATGACAGTAACATGTATATTGGGGCCAAGAGCATTAATCATTTTGATAAACCTTCCTGGGTTACTTTAGTAACAGTTGAGGTTCACTGATGTCCAAAGCAACCCAAGTAACAGTGAGACTGATTTAGCAGGAAAAGATACTACAACATACTATAATTATTTCATCTTAAGTAACATGTCCAATCACTATTCTCCATTTTACTCCATGTTTTACGTAAAGAATAATTATTCCGCAAGTTTCAGAAAGTGCATTGCAGAGTTGGGACAATTCAGAGACAGGGATAGAATGTTTCATCCCAGTAATAAACAGGTGTTCACAGACCAATAACTAGGAAGATATACAAATGAACTGGAATAACTTTAAAGAAATGAAAAAGGAAAGTAAGTGGCAACAAACTAGTTGACATGAAATTCCTGCTATTAAAACGTAAATGGAACCACCTACCAGTGTAATCCCAGCCCTGGTGGTGATGACTCCAGTTCGAATTGCCCCAATCCTGCAAGCATTGATTTTATTATTTAATTAAAAAAAAAAAAGGGCATTGCATAAGCACCAAAAAGGAAAGAAAGGAAATTACCTGATTGGGCTGAGGGTAAGATTGGGACACTTGCGGAGGAGGAGGAGGTGGAGGCACGTGAGGTCGAGGAGGGAGAGGGTAGTGGTGCGCAGGATAAGGAGGGGGAGGAGGAGGAGGATGATAAGCGGGAGAAGGGGCAGGTGGAGCCCACTGGGAAGGAGGAGCGGGTGGTGATGGAGAGTGAGACGAAGGAGGAGGAGGCTGGTACTGGAATTGGTTGGAGTACCATTGATGACCTTGCGGAGGGGCTGGCAGTCTTGGTTGCTGCTGCTGGTGAAGGTAAGGGTTGTGGTGATGATAATGATCTGCCATCGGTGGTGCCTGTTGCCCCGCTGGTGGTGGTGGTGGTGGTCTCATGTACCGGTGGGACTGCTGGTATGCCTCCATGTTGTGTTAGGTCTCTCGTTGCCGCGTCCTGGAGGAACGACGCTCGTTACCTAGAAGGGGAATTTGATTTTTCCCTTTTTTTCGTAGGGGTACACAGTGTTCAAAAGGATTTAATTTAAGATCTTTCTTTCTTTCTTTCTTTTTCCTTTTTTTTTTTTTTTTTCCTTAGGTGGCCATTGTTTTTTTAGCTTGAAATTTAAATAGGTTTAAATTTTTTTTAAATCTGAATATAAAAATTTAAATAATATATATATATTTTTTTAATATTTAAATATAAGTGACATTTTATTTATTTTTATAATAAAAAATATCTTAGACTTAATTATTTAATATTTATATTCTTATAAATTAAAATTAAAAAAATTAAATTTTATAATTTAAAAATAAATTATTTTATTATTATTATTAAATTTTATTAATTTTATTATTTTAGTTATTATTAATTATTATTTTTATTTTTATTAATATTATCATTATTAACAATAAAAATAATGATAATGATAATAATTAATAGCAATAATTAATTTATCATTATTAAAAATAATAATAACAATAATTAATCATAACTAAAATAATAAAGTTAATAAATTTAATAATTATAGTAATAATGTAATTTCATTATCTAGATACATGTATAAATATTATTATAAAATGATATTAAATAATAATAATAATAATAAAATGTTAATAATGATAATATTAACATTTATTATTATTATATAAATATTATTATAAAATGATATTAAATAATAATAATAATAATAATAAAATGTTAATAATGATAATATTAATAAAAATAATATTAAAAGTAATTAATAATAACTAAAATAAAAAAATTAATAAAATTTAATAATAATAAATGTTAATAATGATAATATTAATAAAAATAAAAATAAAAATTAATTTTTATTAATATTAATTTTTATTAACATTATTATCATTATTAACATTTATTATTATTAAATTTTATTAACTTTATTATTTTATTATTATTAATTATTATTTTTATTATTAATATTATCAATATTAATATTTATAATTATTACATTAATTTTATTTTTTAATTAATATCATTTTATAATAATATTTATACAATGGGCTCAATGAAATTACATTATTTAACACCATGATATTTAAATCGATTCTCATTACCATTCCTCATTTTCATTTATTTTACCAAGAACAAGGCTATCAACAAGACTCCAAGACATTCATTATTCCCATTTATTTTTACCAAGTAAATATTAATCTCATTCTATCTTATTCATTCCCATTCCCCACCATTCTCATTCCCACTCATTCACATTCCTCAAGAACGTTAATCATTAAAAGAAACAACCAAAGACTTTGCAATAATACACCACGTATACATGGGTCGGTAATGTACTTTCCCAAAATTTACACCTACATTACAGCAAATGAATACATGACGAATACGCAGCATTTCCTGTTAGAAGCTTCTAGACATCTTGGCTTCCTCGCATTCTCATCATGATCAAAATGGTGGTGCAATTTTCTCGTGTCTAAATATCTGTTGGTCAGGTCAGCGGTAAAAATATTGCCGGAACCACTCAGCTGTTCGTAAATAAGCTGAAAGAAAAATAAAGAAGAAATAACCCAAAACTTGTGCCATCTTCATGCTACCGCATCTGCTTGCCTTCTAGTCAGTCGTGCATAGAGGCCTTCATTTCGGAGAAGCTCCTTGTGACTTCCCATCTACATGATGGAAATAAATGATGTACACAACTTATACTACAAACTGCAGAGTAGGATACACAAAAATTGCAACAGTTGATCCAAACAGGTTCAGGTGCATCTGATAGTTTCATAGCTAGTCTGGGGAGGCTCACATGAGGGTGGCAAGGGAAGAGCTATGCTCAAGACTTCATTTTTTCTTGTTAGTGTAATGTAAGAAAACATCTAATCATCTCGAAAAGCAGCGATATGTATTCTCCACCAGATAATAAGCTAGGTAAAGAGAATATGACACTAACAAATTAACAGTCATTAACCAAGAATCAAGAAGAATTCAGGAGGATTTTGTGGTTAGCATTGCTTTGTTCATAAAGAAAACCCATAGAAAGCACTCACAGTCATGCATACGATATATATAATGATTATATATATATATATATATATATATTGTTGACAACCATGCAAATAATGATGGAACTATCAAAATGAATGGTGAGCATATATAATGATTAGAAGTTGCAAATAAATGGCCAGTACAAACCTCAACAATTTGACCGCCATCCATTACCACTATCCTATCAGCAGCTTGTATGGTGGAAAACCTGTACAAAGTGAACGATCAAACTTCGGACTCCAATTTGACATTCAAATGACAGGGTAGTGGATATTAACCTGTGTGCAATCACCAATACAGTTCTTCTCGTCATCGTCTCACTTCTGACAGCACGGAGAACACCCTAGATGTAGTAGCAAATAAGTACATATAGAGACAGGAAATGAAGTGACTTGACCAGGAGACCATTACTCAATGTAGCTACCTTGATATTGTGTTCACTCTCTGCATCTAGAGCACTAGTGGCTTCATCAAGGATCAAAATAGTAGGGTCCCTAAGAATGGCACGGGCAATAGCAATTCGCTGTTTCTGGCCCCCACTAAGCAAATCATCATCCACAAGTGTTTCATAACCACTGGGCAGCGACATGATGAAATCATGGGCATATGCTTGCCTGGCAGCCCATTCAATGTCCTCCTGCTTTATATTCTGGGTACATCCATATGAAATATTTGAACCGATATCCATACGGAAAAGTTTTGGTTCCTGTCCAAGGAAAAAGGTTTAAGTAGGAGAGATCCAAGAAAAATGGTTTTAAGGAGAAGGAAATCATCATTGACTCTTTAATTGGGAAGCCATCAATCAAAATCTGAAATGAAAGAAGAACCTGTCCCACAAATCCAATTCTTCCCCTCAACCACTTGATGTCCAACTCCTTAATTGGGAAGCCATCAATCAAAATCTGAAATTAAAAGAGCATAATGAAAATTCAACATTTAGGAATCCACACACTAATAATTAGTTCATTAACATGGGAGTATAGAATTAATAGCTTGGCTATTGATTATGATCTCTGCATCAGGGAAAGCTGAGAAAAATAATGGGAAAAATATTTCTTATTCATAGAAGTTGCAATCTTTACACTATATACTACTCAGCCAGTCAGCCTATATAAGAAAGTTCTAGGAAATTAAGAAGATAAACCATACTAGGAAATAATAAATATGTGCACAGACTTAGGGCGATTAACTCTGAATATTTAATGTTATAACAACTTTTAGTGGACAAATTGAATGTCAAGCATGTTTTAAAATCACAAAACATGAGCCTTTCTGAAAGCCAAGGTATATTTTGTACATCATAAGCAAAACAATCCAACAGAGATACATATAAAGAAAAACTTCAATTGCAAGTTTACAACTCTTATGAAGAGAACAGATGTTCACCTACTATTTCCTGATTGTAATATCTTTCAGCAACTTGACTTAAAATGAAACTCTCAGAACAGATTAATAACATCCACAAGTTTCATTATATCTTCTGTTTTCATGTATAAATTGCAATACCTTGGATTAAGAAAAATAGCAGAAAAGAAATTCTACCTGACCATTTGTTGGCTGATAAAGACGGAGCAAGAGATTCACCAAGGTACTCTTTCCACTACCACTGAGACCAACCTAAAAAAAATAGTAAATGTTAAAATAAGTTCCTATGGTCTCTGTGGCCGAGAAATAAAGTAAGTGAACAAAGTACTTACAATGGCAACAACTTCACCAGGATTCACTGAAATGTTCACATGTTGCAGTACAGGTACCTGTTCAAAGTATAAGGCAATTAGTTATTGCCATAGTATCATCTAACATTAAATTGGTCAAATTAAAATCAGCAACCAGGTCGCACTAAGTCAGGAGAAGCCATAATGACAAATCAAGTGTTCTCAGTTTTAAACACGACAAGTATAATGTTTCCCAGGTTCTTTTTCTAAAGAGAGAAATAGTATAATTGCAAGTGATTTACCATCCACTGGGAACTAATGAACTCTAATATCTGAAGACCACTCTATTTATTAGCTACAATCAACAGTGATCCCCTATTATTATGCTATAAAAGTGTATTCCCGCACTTTGTATGGAGAATTAGTGCCTTAAGGAACAAGGAAAAGCAGCGGCATATGGGGGAACATCAAACAAACAAGGATCAAAATAAAAAACCAGAGGGGGTGTTTATGATATGACAAGGAGTTATACCATTTCCCTTGAAGAGTAACGGAAAGATACATCAACAAAATCTATCCGTCCTATCGATCTTTCCAATTTCTTTCCTGCGATCAATAACATTCAAATCCAAAATGCTGAAAATACAATAATGAGCATGGAGTAAAATTAAATGAATAAAGGTATTTATTATACTGAAAAGAATATATCATATAAAGCGATCAAGTTCAACTCATTATGTGATGCTCCATTGTTACATGGTAAACAACCTACTGATACTAATCTCTCTGAGATCGACACATTAGAGCTTAAAGCAGCAATCACACAGGGATCCACTAACTATCTTGGACATTCAATTGAAGTTCACAAAATGCTAACCTTTTGACATAAACTGGTCACTAGGCATGAGATCCATTAATTGGAAGACTTTTTCACTTGCTCCAACAGACTGCATCAGAGATGATAAGTTATCTCCCACCCACCATGTTGAATATATCAGCCATTCACTGTATAATATAAACTTTGTAAGTTGCTCTGCCGTTATATTACCCCTCATAATAAACATCCCTCCAATCAGTACAGCAATAACCTACAAAACAAATGTGACAACAAAAGCATAAGTCAAACTCAACTTTACATTAACCCTAAGGTGAGAAAAAAAGCAAGACTGGCACTTAAAAAATACAAGTACTTATTATATTTGTGTCATAAACTTAAAGCATCAGGTTTTGACAAGAGTTGCACTAATTTGAATTTGGAATGTACAAAATTGATTATTCACACTTTTTGGCTAACAAGGCTAACAGAAATGCATTTAATAATGCCTCTTTTAAGACCCCAACTAATCATAAGAACTGAAAGTAAATGACATATTCAATCGAAAGTGAGGTAGAGTATTTAGAATCCAAGGGTCTGTTAACGTAGTCAAGTATATATATATATATATATATATATACTGTCATGCATTGTCTCCCAGGTCGAGCCAAAGAATACCAGCATAATAAATTTTAATTTAGGGCCACATAGAACTTCCTCACAATATGTCAAACAGCAAAGAAAGGAATATAATATGACTGGTCAAATAACGGAGAGCCAAATCCTCAAACTGCAAAGAGGAACAAGAAACAGGGTAGGTCAAGTTGAACGCCAAAAGCATGCACAAGTCACAACATGGGGATTGAACAGGCTTCCTAGAGCCAAGCCCAGAAGATAACTTCACGGTGCTAAACCTGAGAACCAGTGAAGTTAAGCCAGAAAGACAATTTGAAGTGAATCCTTCTTTGGCATATCTCGCGCTAGTTTATACCTAATAACACTATTTTAAGACTAGCATACAAATGCAGTAACACTTAAACCAGTTAAATTAAACAACACTTCCATGTCAAAAGAAGTTAAATAAATCAATAGATGGACAACTGCATGAATCAATGTGCATATAGTAAAAAGATAACACAAGAGTAAGAATATCATTACCACAATGGTTGAAAAGAAAGAAATTTATCTTAGGATTATATAGGAGAGACAAATGGCACAAGCATATTGTACAAAATGCCATTTTCATTGAGTATCTTACATAACATTTCCATGTAAAAGTTAATAATTATTCAGACATGAACCATCTTTAAACAGAGAACATGAGATTTTGACGCCAATTAAAGAGAAAAACCTGAGTTGAGTGATAAAGCATATTGAAGCACAAGTTCCAGAATCCATATGCAGCACTTTGTCGCAAATTTATATCAGCCAATTTCCCAAGCCAGTGCTTATACCTATCAACCATAAATGGAAACATCTTTAGTTCAGAACCACTTATAACACACATGCATCTGCAGAGATATGTTTTCTTTAGTTTTATAATTTGCATCACCGAAAGGAAAAGCGCAGACAGAAATAATATACAACAGACAAGGTTCAGTAGAATGCATCACCTTTTAACTTCCTGCTTTTCTGTTCCATAAACCCGAACAGTTCTCATCAATGAGAATGTCTCCTGTGCGACCTACACAAATGAATATAAGTCAGATTATTTATTACAAAAAAAATTCAAGAACCTCATCTCTTGAAAAATTACAGATCATGTGTCTTGATATACTTCATTAGCAGAAGCAGTGATCTCTTGGACCAACTTTGCTGCCTTCTTCTGGTACCTACACAGAAGGACACCATTGAAGCAGTCATCCACGTGCTCCAAGAGTAAATACATAAGTGGAAACCAGAAGCATGCTACAATGTGCCTAAAACGTTTTATATTAAAAGGAAACGTGTACAGTGCACATATCAGCAAATGCAAGATAGCTTTTTCCATGGCTGTTGTAGAGCATTGTATTTTTTTTTTTTTCTAAGACAGTATTTTCCATATACTTCAAGGCATTGCCTAGTATTGAAAAGTCAATTATATTCACATGTCGTTAAACAAGTCTCTGGACTTAATAGTGCACATACTTCTATCTAAGATTTTCCTTTCTATCCTAGCCACACATCCATTGACTGTCCTCATTTCAATTAGGCATTTTACAGGCATGTACTTTCAGCAAGACAGGCTCAAGTTTTAAAAGAGGAAAATATGAGTGTGTACATAATCTTACAGGCCATATATCAGCATTAATCCAGCTAAAGCTGAGCATATCATCAATGTACATAATCCAAGTTGCCATGACAAAACTATTAAGTAAGTCAATGCTCCAGTCCCCTGGAAAAAAACAATGACACAAATTATTCTTATATTACAGCAGTCTCAGAATTATCGACCATTTGTTCAGAAAAAAGACCTGAAGAACATTGCGCAATATCAAATTAAGATCATTTCCAATGACTCGTGACACTTGCTGGCAGTCTGAACCAAGCCTGCTTGTCAAATCACCAACTGTCTCTGAGTCGAAAAAGGATATATCCTAAAACAGATTTACCAATAAGGTAAGTCAATTATATGCTATGATAATCCAAACAGGTATATCTTGCTTAGAGATACAAATGGAAACATATTCATCAAAATTTGAATTTCAATTAGAACCTGAAGAAGAAGAGCAGAATACAATGTTTCCCTCATTCGCTTTACCTGAGAAATATTACAGGAACCCGGTCAGTGCTGAAGTCATATTCTACTGACCAGGCCGAACATAAATAAAATATCAAAAGAGAAAATGTGTGTGTGTGAAATGAAAATATTTCATAATGACTTACAAGAATCATATTTGCAATACCAAAACAGCAACCTCGTAAACCACTGAATTTCAAATAAACAGAATACAGTCAGCTGTTCTGTCACACCGTTCTTTGAGATGAATCAAATTTCATGTATGTTATGAGAAAAGTTCATATAAAGCCCGCGCATGTTGCCATTGTGCATATCTCAATGAGATAACTTGCGAATGACATATGAGAGAGAGAGAGAGAGAGAGTCAGAGAGAGATTTAACATATGCAGCAACAACAAAAGATTTTCATATAAAACTACTCAGTAAATATGGATCTATCAGAGTAAATTCATGCTCCTAGCTGATGCAGAAAGAGGGTCATGCCATAGTTTGCAAGGAAAGGAGATAGGAGATCTAACCATACAAGATTTTAACCTGCATATTCCAGAAGTAACACACAGCAGAATCAACAGTCTAACGTTGCGGTGGAACACTGCAATTTCACTACTCTGTGCTGTGAAAATTGATGCTGTCAGAAAATGGGGTATGCATATCTCTGAAAGCTGTATCAGGAAATCAAAGCAGTTAGAAAATGCAATAGAACTTTTATGCATTGCCACCATCTTATATAAAGTTCCACAAAACCAGTAGCCAGAGAATAAGTTCTAAAGTGAAGTAACCGTAAGTAATATTCACTCTCCAAACATCTAGTTTCGAACCGAAATTGTTTTGACTTTTGACTTTTGACAATGCTATATCCATTTTCAAACTTCTATGCTTCTCATCTCGTAATCTACATTTGCATAGAACTTATTTGATATTGAAAATTAAGAAACAAAAGAAGAAACTATACGCACCGCCGCGATAATTAAGGCAGAAAAAGCAGCAAAAATAATCCAACGGTCCTTAGAAACCAAGTCCCACATTTTGCCAAGAGCCCGCCACAAAGTCACCGGTTTTGCCATAATTTTAACCTCGACATCATCATCGAAGCTCCACCAGCTTCCTCCAGGGAGTATCGATTGAATAAAACGAATCCATCTCCGAATCTTCTCATTGAAGTCAACATTGACTTCTCCATCAAAGTGCTCAAGACTGTCGTTCTGTACTGAGAATCCGTTAATTGAGGATGATTTTAGAGGATGAAAGTGACAGCATCGTTTAGAGCTGGGAGAGACTTTAGTAAGTAGAAGCCGGAGTCCGTTATTTTTTGAGAATCGGAGATTACTGCGGCAAACGCGAGGTGTTGGTTTGTGGTGAAATGAAGTTAACACGCAAGGTCGTAAGTTGCCGACTGATACAGCCATTAGAATTTGGAAACAGATAGTTAACGGCTATGTGTTTGGCTGCAGAGAAAATAAAGAAAATTTTTCTTTGTAAAGAGAGGGGCCCGTAGAAGCGCAATGTGTGGCGTGTGGAGGCGCATGAGCATGCGTCTTAAGAGTAGCATTTCCGCTCTTTTTATTGGCGTCTGTGAAGGGAACATAGTTCCTAGTTGTGTTTGAAAAGCAACGTCCTCGGTTTTTCCTCTTCTTTTTTTTTTTTTTTTAATGAAAACTTTTTAAACCAAACGGTATCGTTTCGGCCGATAGATATTGCAGGAATCGTGACGTGTTTGACATTGTCAAAGTTACCGCTTCCGTGAGACCACTCAAGTGATCATGTGCCGCCACAGTTCCCAAACACGACTCTCGTCTACATAGCGCCACGTTCACATAATTTCAGACAACTTTACCCTCGTCATTTTACGCCTTTTCATTCATTTGAAGCAACCGCAAGGACACTTAAGTCTTTATGAATCATTATCGACGAGTAAATATCTTCACTACTGTGTTCCGTCAGCCGAACACTCTGTCATTCATATCATCAAATTCATTCATTCAACCTCTTTCTCTCTCCCTTGACCGCTACTATGGCCGTGGTTGTGGGAAATTTAGCTCTATTACTAGACGTGGCCTCCCCTCGGACGCTAATAACGGACCGTAAGTCTCGCCCGTTGGCTCTCGACGTCGTTTTGAACCTACCAAAGAGAGACCTGAACTTGAACTACTCTGCTTTAGCCAACAAGAGTTTGGACTATGAGGGGGAGAGTTGGAACCACCGGGTGGTGACACGTGGCAAGGTGAATTCGAAGGTGAGCGCTGTAGATTTCGACGCGGGTTCCAGCGATGAAGAGAATGGGAATGGGAATGGTGATGGTGAAAAGAAGGAGTATGATTGGGAGAAAGAGATGAGAAGGAGAGTGAAAGAGTTTGAAGAGATGAGAGAGTTAGAGAAGAAAGCTGAGGAATTGCAGAGTAAAGCGGAGGAGGATGTCAGTGAAAGTGAAGCTAAGGAAGAGACTGAAGAAGAGAAGAAGATGAGAGTCAGAAGAGAACTCGAAAAGGTTTCTTCTTTATGAACCAACTCCTTTACGATTCTATTAATCGTCCGGTTAAATACTTGATTTGTACTTTTATTTATTTATTTATTTATTTGTGAGAGCAGGTGGCTAAGGAACAGGCGGAGAGGAGAGCCACAGCACAATTGATGTTCGAGTTGGGACAAAAGGCTTACGGTAAGGGCATGTATGGCCGAGCCATCGAGTTTCTTGAAGGCGCTCTCACTATCATTCCCAGACCAACGTTTTTTGGTGGTGAGGTTGGTTAATACCCCATTAGTGTCTCTTTGATTGCAAATGGTGTTTCTTGGAAACTTTGAGCCATAGATTTCATAGGAAACGGTTGTATTTGGATTTTAGATACAAATATGGCTTGCTATGGCTTACGAGGCAAATAACCGCCACGCCGATTGCATTGCTCTTTATAAGCAACTGGAGAGTAAGCACCCCAGTAAAAACATCCGGCGGCAAGCTGCTGACCTTCGATATATCTTGCAAGCGCCAAAGCTTAAGATATCTCAAGAAGAGATGGTTACGATTCCACTCATTGGTTCTAGTTATGACAGGTAATTTCGCTGCCTTGGTTCAATATTATTCCTCGGTCTCCAATTTTGCTTGTGGTCTATGCTTTCATTTGTTTAATATTTAAAATGAGTAACCTTGTGGTCTTTGATTTAAATAGTTCAATGTCCGTCCATTGGAACATGCTGGGAAGTTGATCTGCCAGCTCATGTTTTTCTACACTAATACAAGAATTGGCTTATTCGCATACAGACATAAGATGTCCTTGAGGTTTTTTGTTTTAACTTATCAATCCGTAATGTTCATTTGCTTCCTAGTTAATTGACTGCTGTAGCTTGAATTAGAAACTGAGCCATATACTCATAATGACCAACTGCTCTTCTGTTTAACATTCTAGGTTGAGCAACATGGTATGTTAGTCCAACGTTACTTAATTTGCTACCTTGATCAGCTTAGATTAATTAATGCCATCATTTCTTTCTCAGCCATGATTAGAGTGATGGTACTAGGCCAGTGACTTGTTCCTTCTTTGTGGTTGGCGATCAATGTTGTCTGTTTATAATTTAATCACTTAGAAAAGATAAAAGAGTCTATAGGACCGTTATGTGCATCTATTTTGGCTTTTATTTATTGAAGTTGCCTATGTCACCATGGAAAAAATAATACATAATTTATTGTCTCCCTTTTCTAGTTTTTGTGAAATAAATATATAAGCATTGTAATATGAAATGATTCTCATATCCATAATTGTCTACTTCATTTGAAGTGAGACCCAACTTTATTTGACCTTATTTTTGCTGAAAAACAGACAACTAGAAGGGCTTAAAATGTAAATTTATGAGACAATAACCTATGATAATTCACTTAAAGCTCATAGTTTCAAATCCCTTCATGGTTCAGGTCCATATGTTTTTCTTTCAAGCTTTGCCGCCAGTTGTATTTTTATTGTTACTGCATACCATTATGGCCTCAAGAAAATGTACTTGCCAAATTCTCCAGGCTTCAACCCCCACATGAGCGACTTAACTTACTACCACTAATGATTTACGGATTATTTTTGTGCCATCATTACAGCTATGCAGCAACATGGAGTGATAAAAACAAGGACAGGGATCAGAGGGTAGGTGGATCAACAACCAACCAGCTTCCATCCTCCAGAGACTTTTTGGGGGACTTTCTAGTGTGGCGACCTCCGGTCGGATTGGAGAAAAACCGTGCTTTCTGGGTAGGCTTGACATTGTGGTTCGGCTTGGTTGGAGCTGCCATCTTTCTTCAAAGATGAGTCACACATTCATCATATCCATATTGTAATTGTTTTCAGTAATGATGTGTGCAGTTGATTGTTTATATTGCCCCTGCGTCCGTGTATTATTCTTTCAGAGTTATCGTGAATTCATTATACTTGTATAATTTTACATCTGAAGCTGAAAATGTCTCTTGTTTCTGAACTGTACACTTGTGCATGACGTGAGAAATTTGCTTGCTTACAATACATTCTTTAGCATTTTTTGTTTTAGTTGCATCCATCCTTTCTTGTTTACAAAATCTTCACATTACATTTTCGTTGTATGAGTGGTGTTATCTTCACTTCAAGCTTACGCAAAACAACTGAGCTAAGGCTTCGGTTGCCATCCTGTAACATTGTCAAACCCCGCATCGTTGCACTACCAAAAGTTTTTGGAGATTCATCAGTGCTCTATGCAAAGAGGCGCCGGATTTGGGGCTATTCTAACGATTGGGGACCATTTTCACTCGGGCTATATTCTAACGATTGAAGACCATTTTCACTTTCTTTCCAGTTAATGATTCTTGTCTTGGAAAAGTGAAAAAAATCCGCTGGTGTTTACCAAGTCGGCGTGTCATCAAAAATGGTATTTAACTGAGGAACATAAAATTTTAAAAGGTTATGCATTACGAACGGTTATATAAAATTTCTGAGGAATAATACTTTTAATGTTATATCTTTATAAAACCCTACGTTTAAACTATATTTTAGCTACCATCGTTGCCAGTCTGTGTATGTTTATCAGGATTCTTCTCAAAAGGCTAAAGGGTTCGAATATAATGAGTAAAAATTTGAGTAAGTGTTTTTCATTATGGGTTTGAAGTGGGGGAGGCAATTAAGTTGCCATTAGCTAAGAATATTTTTTGAATTCTATAAAGTAAATTGAGGTGTAATTTATATATATATATATATATATATATATATATATATATATATATATATATATATATATATATAAATATTAGTGGATTTTTAAAATTATGGGAAAGTTCGGGCAGCTTCGCCATGGTTTAAAGGCTTAATATCTTTAAAATGGTAGGTTTAAAGTTTTCATTTCTGTGACTTTGAATCTTTTGGACGGAAAATTCTTTATATATATATATGAAATGTGTCTGATTATAATTTGTCTGAAATTTGTTTTGGCATGCAGTGATGTAGCGTTAATTGGTTGATTGATATCTCTTTCTTCGGCGGTTTGTTTATATTGGCCCTGATTACATTCAATGCGATGATTAATCTTGCATATATATATATATATATATATATTCAACGAATTTACCATGGGTAAGTCCCGAAAGAAAATGACAGTAAGGCTATATTACTCATTTATAATGAAATCATGACTTGGACATCAACTTATCATCAGCGAGCAATATTCACAGACCCATTAACGCATAATAGGCCCAACAAGAAGATCCAATCAAAAGCCCGATAACATATCGCAAGCCAGTAAGTCACAGCAAAACCCTAGCCTCTTCACGACCATATAAATGCCCGATCCCCCATCTCCTCGTGTTACTGCTCTCCGCCACCCCAACACTGACCTCGCGACGTCCTAAGATCTGCCGAAATGACGACCCGCTTCAAGAAGAACAGGAAGAAGAGAGGCCACGTCAGCGCCGGTCATGGCCGTATCGGGAAACACAGAAAGCATCCTGGAGGTCGCGGTAACGCCGGAGGCATGCACCACCACAGAATCCTTTTCGACAAGTACCATCCGGGTTATTTTGGTAAAGTCGGTATGAGGTACTTCCACAAACTCCGCAACAAATTCCACTGCCCCATCGTCAACATCGACAAGCTCTGGTCCATGGTCCCGCAAGATGTGAAAGCAAAGGCCAGCAAGGACAATGTTCCGATGATTGATGTCACTCAGTTCGGCTACTTTAAGGTTTTGGGCAAAGGTGTTTTGCCGGAGAACCAGCCCGTCGTTGTCAAGGCCAAGCTTGTTTCTAAGACCGCTGAGAAGAAGATCAAAGAGGCTGGTGGCGCTGTTGTGCTCACAGCTTAGGGTTATTTTGGTAACTCTCCCTTGTCTAGGGATTTTGTTTTATTCTGGGATCTGTTGAGACTTATTTGAATCACAATGTTTTTATCTTTTTTTTGGGGTATATCTCTTGCTTAATGATTAAATGTGACCTGAATCTCATTTTATTTGACTTCTTGGTGCATATAAGCAGTTTTTTATATTCACTGATGTAGATTTTATTCTAGATGTTGTGTTGCTCTTCCTGGTTGAGAATATGAGCCTGTTTGCCTTATGTGTGCCGGTTGCATAGGTTGGAGGTGGTTTAAATTATCTCACCATAGATGATGCTCTATAAAGGATTTCTGATTTCATGGAGCTGTGTTTGTTGTCAGAGTCTGAAATGTCTTAACACTGGTAGGCCCAGCCCAGGATCTGATGCTAGCTGTTAGATTAATAGAATTTTCTTTGACCCATATGACTACTGTTATATAGGATGGATTATGTGTGTCGGGATTCTTTATTTATGTTGTCAATGAACTACAAATTAATTAGGTTGCTTATTTTGGTGATTTTGTATCTCTTAACTAACAGATTTTATAAGTTTTTATTTTTTTATTATTTAGCTCGGATTAAGTACTTTTTTTAATGTCCAGGGGCAAACTAATTATTTTGTTAGATTTGCGTTAATTTTTTTTTTTAAAAAAAAGGAAAGAAAGAAAAGTGATGCATTTTGAAATTTCCTAAGGAAAAAAAAATGGTGTGTTTTTGATAAGGTGAAAAAGATCAGTTGGTCGGCCTGAGGGAAGGCCGCAATCACAGAAAACAGTTTAGTAAAGTCATACATATTATGTGGGATGACTACCTTCCAATCTTTCTTCCATACCAGGAGTGAGATGTGGATTTAAGCACATAAAATATTATCTATACTAGAGATTTGCCTCTCGAATCCAATTTGTCTTGAAAATCATGTAAAACATATCAAAACTCTGGACGATCGTCCCTGATATCATTCAAGGTCAATTAACTTCTTCATTACTAGCAAGTATAATCAGAATGGAGAGTGTCGGTGTGTAAGTCGAGCTTGTTACCCCAAAAATAAGATACAAAGGAGCCCCCCCGGAGATAATAAGAACCGACAATTAGATGGGCTACGGTCGCTTGCTGCCTTGCCATCCAGCTCCAAAGTCAACTAGCTTTAACCTCCGCTATCATCAGTACAGGGAAAAATATTAGTATACGTATTTAATTACTAGATAAAACAGGCTGAGTAAGATATATATTTAATGAAAATGGAGATAGCCAAGAATGGTGTGATCTCCCTAACCAGAGCCTGGACTCGAGAGTTGCTGGAGAAAAAAAGATGGATATTCGTTCCCTGTGATGATCAGAATGAGGGAGAGGAGAAGTCTAGCAGTTAACGAATATGTTACGGCTAAACTTTGCTGTTCTTGGGCGGGTGACCTGCCCCTAGTTCATTCGACATTCACACACTGCAGATCTTCAAAGATTGAAACCATTATGAAATTTGTTCTTGAAATCTCTTTGGGTTCTGTATTCGGTAACCACCAAAAGAGAAATGGATTATGGTTAGTTTCTTCATCATACCTCGCAGCTTATTCATTCCTCTGCCTATCATGGTTTTCCAGCCTAATATGTTCATGCTGCAAAAATTTTAATAACAAAAAAAAAAAAAAATGCATAGACCAATTTCAACATCAATATGTATTGGATCTTTTCATCATCCGAAGCTTGAATGTGCCTGCCACCTTTGATTGCTATTGGTATCTCAGTTGTCTGTCCAGAAGTTGCCTGGCGAATACGTATAGAATACAAAACATTCAAACTAAAGATGCAATGTTCATGGCGATCCATGATCCTTGCGTGTAAACTTCAAACGCTCGCCCACTAAGAGTTTCGAGTGCGCGCGCTTCTCGTATGTATGTGTTCTTTAAGAAATTCAGGGACTTTAAATCAAATTAATGTAATGCGTTAATAAATCACGAAGCACTTAATGAATATCCACAGCTGCCCATTTTATTACTGGAACAAAAACAATTGATACTACAGGGGAAAAATAAAAGAACGTAAAGAAGTTCATAATAATTAATTAGGCATGCATAATTGGGGAGGGACGTTGGTACAGCCGCACCAGCAAGGTTCCGGAACATGTTTGATTCCCTCAAGCAGCCTCTAGAGACATCTTGGAATGCCGCTAATTGAAAGGGTTGTCCTCAGCATGGCGGACTGCAAAGGCACTCGCTCTTGCTGCTTACTATATCCTCCACTACTGATGACAGAGATGATACAGTGGCTGTGATCTTACTTGAATCCATAACATTTTGATGCGATACTGAATTTTTTTTCAAAAAAAAAAAAAATGCAATGAATAAAGCGCTTCCCCGAACCCTTTTGTCTTTTAAGAAGCCATGGGCTACGGAAACGGCAGCAGCAGGCTTCATAATGTTTCGTGTGTGCTGTAAAGACACAACATAGCTTCTAGTACGGGACGTTCGATTACACAAACCTAGCCCGGCAGTTAATTTGAAATTAATCATGCATTAATACTTTATTTTTACCCGTGGGCCGTTATTTGAAAATTGATGAAAGAGCTCTCGAGGGCCTAGGCTACTGGCCTTAAATCATAAAACGAAGTTGAATTAGAGTCAGAATTTCACTTCGAAATGGGATTGTTTTAATCCTTATATGCTAGCTCTTTCAATTTTTGTTAAAAAAATTGAATAGCTTCACTGTACTTCCAAGATCTCTGTTTTCTTTTAGGTTTCATTTTCTGTATGCCCGCCCCACTTCCTTATTCTGTCTCCAGCAATAGCAGCCTGCACATTAATGTTATTTAGAGATCTCAGTGAAGTAAAACCCTTCTATAATGTAACGAAGAATTTCAAAATGCATCAAGCTAATACAATCAATTAATATATAATATATGTAGTTGAATTTTATATAAAATTTTTTAAAATTTCTCCTATATAATACATGCCACTTCATTTGCTTATGCAGTCATAATCAAGAATCTTCCATACTTAAAATTACATACCTCTTTGTTCCAGTTGGTCTTATAGATTATTCCAAAAATTACACAAGTCTGCAAGATTGTCCCACACAGCATTCCGCACCAAATGCCCTGAGAGGGAAAAAAAAAAAAAACATGTATCTGATTGATATAAACAAACAATCTAGCTAGAATGTTTGGCTTAAGGCCATTTGAAAAACAATCTTTAGGTGTTTTTTCCCCCTTTGAATTTGTTACACTCTTTAAATATTACAATTTGGAGTTTATTGATAGTGTGAATTAATCCATATATTTACAATATAGCCTAGAGGTCTACTTTTCATAATCTAGAAATTCTATACGAACTGTATGTGAGACCTAATCAAAATCTAAGAGGGAGATGTATCTCCTCTCAATAATATTAAGCCCCCCATCAAGAAATTAACTCTGACTATTTCTACTTTATTGGAGGCCTCCGTCCATCATTAGGCTATTGCTTGATAAGTAATTAACTAAGTATATATTATAATCTGAATATTCATTTGTCTTGTCTGTGGTGGTTCCCAATTTGAAGCATGAGAAAATATTCATTTAAAAAAGAAAAAAGGAACAGAAAATAAGAAAAAGCCATGAGGAATCACCTTGACTTCTAAGCCAACCAAGTAACCCAATATGAGACCCAGGGGAATGCCAAAGAGATAGTAACACCCGATGTTTACATATGCAACTGTAGCTTGCCACCCAGCTCCAATTGCCACTCCTACAGAGAAGTGATCACACATTAAAGTATTGAAATTCAAATAACACAATATTGCTAATAGAGGCATAGAGCAAAAGTATATAGAATGTATCAATTAATGCACTAGTTATTCACCAGAGAGGACCGGTTGGATATTGTTAATGACAATGCAGAGAGCCAGCAATGGTGTGAGATCAATAACAAGATCTATAACTTCCGGATCGCTTGAAAATAAGGCTGGATACTGGTTCCTCGCGACGATCAGAATGAGGGAGAGGGTCAGACCGATGAGAAATGAAGAAAACACGGCCACCACTAATGAAAGTTTTGCTGTTCTTGGATGAGCTGCCCCTAGTTCATTTGAAGTTCTCACACTGCACTTATTTTTCAGGCTAAATTAATTAGTTACACAAAATTTTATGTACGTACGTAGAACCAGGAGATTGATCAATGAACTAATTATGTACCTTACAGCTGCATTCATTCCGATCGACACCATATTACTCCAGCCCAAAATGTTCATGCTGCATCCCAATGCAACAGTTCAAAGCCAAAAAAGATGTCATAAAGGAGGACTCATGAACAAAGCACCAGCTATATTAATGCAACTGCTAGTTAAAAAAACAAACAAATTCTCGTTGTTTTCTGTTTCTAATATTCATACAAGTGAACCAGTGCAATTCCTAAAAAGAAAGTTCCCAATCGTTCGACACAAAACAAAATTGTCATCTCCACATTATCCTATTCAACAAATAACACAAGTTTCTTCCAATTTTATGAAGGCCAAAAGTCACAAACAATCCATACGGCCAACATTGCTTGATCATTGGATTTCCCTTTAACCGTGGTGGCAAGGGAGATGAATAAACAGACAACTACACTACCTCAAACAAATTGACTTGTCATCATTGTATCACTGCACATTAGCAATTAACATGTTGGGGTCATAATGAAAAATAATAAACTCGAGAAACGTCGTAAATGTAAAAAAAAAAAATCTGAGGGAGCTAAACAATTAAATTTGTATTTGAAAATAAAATATTAAATGAAGTCACGGTTCGAACTTCATATCATTATTAATAACTTTTGGGCCCAGCCTCACTATTGATTATCCGAAATTCCAAATTGGTGGATGTTGACTTGTTGTTGCTTTAACCAACCGTAATAACACCACGAATCTCAATACGAGGCGCTAATGTGAATAGTATGCCTATGATAAGCAATAAATAGAGCTTGCAAATCCGATCGCATTATCGTCAGTTTCAATTTGTGTAAAATTTAACCACTTGGCTTAAGTGGTTAAATCATTCACCTCATGAGGAAGTGGTCAGCAGACGCATTCTGCGGGGTTTAATTTATATTCATTCTTGGGCGCCGAGTGAAAGCGATCGTTCATATGGGAGTTTGGCGTCCTCGAATATTTGAGAGGGTTTAAAATCTGACGGTCTCGAATTGATGTAAGCAGATTACCGATGGTTATAAATATCTCATATAATATGAGTTATGTCGGCGTTAATTCAAAAAAAAAAAAAAATTGTGTAAAATTTGGATTCACCCAAACATGACTTATTTAGCATGTTAAAATATAAAAGTTCAAACTCAACCTAAAAAATAAACGGATGACTCAATATGAATTATTAATCTGTTTGATACATATTTAACACAATTTATATTAAATATTTTGCACTTACTTTACTAAAAGTACACTCTTTAATATATTTAAATAATATAAAAAATTAATATTATAAAATTTACATATCTACCAAAATATTATACAATTACGCTATTAAAATTTTAAATTTATCTAGAATTTTACAAAATGGAATACTATATAAATGTTTATTCTTCACAAATAATCATGTCATTAAGTGGCTAAATGAGTTAAGAACTAAAATCCTAACCCATCAAGAAAAAAAAATCATGTTGATTAGTAAATAATTTATTTAATAAACGTGTCAAATTTGATAACTCAAAACTCATTTATTCATATCCAGTAACGTATCGTGTCAAAATTTGCTAGATTTATCAATCATAATTGATTAAATATACCGGAAGATAGCAAAAACCTTGAACATATAGGTAAATTAAGCTTACCATATAGACAAGCCAGCAACAGAGAGTTTTGCATTCTTTAAATATCCCGCAAAGAGTATTAACGCCATAAAATACCATATCTCTAAGCTGCACAAATTATGAAAATATATACTCAGAATTGAAACTTGAAACCCCAATAATTAGTATTAATTAATTTGTTTTATGGTTTATGAAAGGCTAATTGATTAATAATAAGATTAAATAATGTAAGTAGCGAAAAAGATTAATAGAATGCACTCACCAGAGCATAACCGCGGATGCTAGAGATAACCGAACAAAACTCCAGAGATTGTGAAAGGCCTTCCATGAAAAACCAGACCAAGTTGGACCACAGGCCCCACTAAAAATATAAAGCAGTCGGGTGATGTCAATGAACCACCAGGATGCATTCAGAGCCACAGCCGCACCCACCAGGCCCAATCCCAGCTTCACGATCAATAACCAACTCAAAATAGTGTGCAGTAGCAAGGCCACAGCCGCGATCACAGCCAATACCATGATCTTGCTCTGTGCCTGTAGAAACTTTGCCATCGGGAAATTCAATGCGTAAGCAAATAGTTGTGGTATCATCCAAATGGCAAACGTTCCCGCTGCATTTGATATCTCTTGGGTTTGCCCAATTAGACTTAAAATTTGTTGCGCGAATATGTATATGAACATCAGCATCAAAGCTGTTGTGATGAGAATAATCCAAGATCTTTGCAAATACACCCCCAACATGCCAAGCTGTCCTGCTCCGTACGCTTGCCCGCATAAAGTCTCCAGTGCACTCCCCATGCCAAGCTGTAAGGCACGTTTTAATTAGATTATCTATAGTTCATTGATTAATTAATTAATTAATTAACCAACAACCTATAATTGAAGTTTACCCATGTGAAATTAATGATTTAAAATATCTAGCTAATTCTTACACATGCAGAAGGAAGCAAGTAATTAATACTGTACCATGGCACCGAATGAGAACCCGGCGATGACGGAGTTTTCGACGGAGACGGCAGCTAGGGCGAGGGTGCTGACGTGTCCGGAGAATACTTGGGTGATGGCGCCAAGAGAGTATTGACATACGGTCATAAAGATGGCGGGGCCAGCTAGGTACCATAGCTTCTTGCCTTCTTTTAAGAACTCCCTTGAGAAGTCACGGACACCGTTGATCGGAGGGATGTCATCAGTGCCGGCGGTGAAGACGGCGGTGCTTACTGCCGGGAGCGACTCCGGTACTAACAGATGTTTTTGGACCTTTCGGTTTACCTCTTGGTCTTCCTCATCCAATAGGGGAGAGATGAGTGGCTGCTTGGCATTATCATCCATCACAGGAACACAAAGACTGACCCTTTCGGATTATGCTTTTATTAAATCTGTTTTGTCCACTCAAGTTGCCCGATAATCCTCCCAAGTAGGGATTTGAACTCCGCCTACTTAACCCTATATTCTGTAACTCAACTTGGTGTAGTGCCAAGGTGGTCAGCTCCACGTTGCAAGATTCATGGGGATTGAAAATTACATTTCCCAAATATATGACTTATATTTGCCCTGAGTACAATTAAACCACGGATGCTTAAACCCGCCGCATAAATTGACAACTGATTGTTTATTAATACTTATTATTACGAAAAATCTTAAAATATATGTGAGGTATCACATCATTCGTACAATAAATAATAATATTATGTATTTATTTTAAATTATTATTATATTAAATTTAATTATATATATTATATTATATATATATATATAATATATGAGATAAGTCTTGAATTTATTGGAGCATATTTTGATTGGCACGTGATGGGATCGCATGTATACGTCAATTATTGACGTTGTTCGTCAAGCATCTTGATATGAGATATTTTAAAATTTTTCTACTGGAAACGTGCCGATCTCTTTATCTTAGTAGAATAATAAAATGCTGATCGATTGGGCGTTCGATGACATCAATAAAATAAGTGCTGGATGTGTTGGGGCACGCCCGCTGATTGGACCTCTCCTACTATCCTTTTTGGATGCAGTAACATTCCTTAAATTAAAAATAATAAATGGAATATGCGTTTGGTGGATGAATCTAAAGTCCGCTGCACGTAACATCTCAAGATCAACAAATTGGCAATCGGATCCTTTCTTTATTTTTATTTTTATTTTTTTCTCCTTATAATAATGATCGTGCTTACATTTGATAATAGACGGGTAGGGCACACTCAGGCACACTCAAAAGAAATTTTTTTTAAATAAATATAGCATGACTTGCAACAACGGAATTAAGTAAAGTTTTAAATAATTTTATTTATTAGTTTTTGTTAATTAAAAAATATATTTCATATCAATTTTTGCACCTATAAATTCTTCAAAATCAAGAAGAAGTATGGACTTTCATTATTCCAATAATAATTAAAAACTAAATTACAATCTGACACAAAAAAAAGAAGAAGAAGATACTGAGTGGGAGTTAGGCTTAGGGTGCTTTTATTTATTTATTTATTTGTAAGTCTTACAAATATTTTGTCTTCAAAATAATTTAAAATAGTGTTCAATGAATTATTTTTTGGAAAATTTACACAAATAACTACAAAAATTTAGTAATTTATAATTTTAACCCTACAAACTTATTTCTATCAACATTAGTCAAAAGAAAAACTTTGAGACGAAAATACCCCTCTCACTTCTCTTCCCCAACTCAATCTATCTCGCATAATCTCTCCTGAACCAAAAACACCCATCGTCGTCGGCGGCGGCTCTACCCATCACCGGCGGCGGCTCCACACATCATCGGTGGCTGATCTACTTTCAATGGTAAAGGAAATCCATTATTCAACAACAAAACCTAGGTTAGCCATTTTATTTATATTTCATTAATTAAAAATGCAATTTGAGAACAATAGTGGTGGTAGTTTGAGAATAATGGTAATGGTGGTGGTGGTGGTGGTGCTTGTAGTGGTGGTTGTTGTTTTGGGAGTGTGTTGTTTTGTGATGGACGCGATTTGTGTGCGAATCTGCAATTGACTTGTTTTGTTTTGGGACTTCGCTCGCTGGGCAGCAAGCACGCGCGACAGAGGTGTGTTGCTCACGCAGTTGCTGCCCCGCAGCGACAAGCGCGCACGATAAGGGCGTGTCGCTCGCAGTTGTTGTCCAGAAGCGACAGGCGCGAGCAACAGGGCTCTTGCGCTCCCCTATCGCACGTCGCTAGAGCGACAGGCGCGCGCGCGAGCCCCTGTCGCATCAAATTACAGTTTATTTAATTTTTTTTTAAACGTGAAATAGATTTCTGAATTATTTTGTTATAAATGTAATCTAATCATGTTAAAAATATTATAGATATATGGCGAAATCAAGAAACAAATTGGGCAGAATAAAGTTTGCTTATGCCGATCACTTCCCGAGATGAATTTCAAGTATGTGTAATTTTTCTACAGTCATAAAAGCCATCGAGTGAAAATTAACAAAACGGCAGTTGCATCTATTCAAGAGCAGAATATTTGGACATTTCTTGGATTGTCGAAGCTTTCTGTTCAGTGGTGTAATTTTACACAATATTTTGCTTAGGCAAGTGATCCATGGAGAATCCGAGGAGGAGGATCAATTGTGGTTTCAAATTGGTGAGCATTTGATACGCTTGTCCATTGGAGAATGGTGCCTGGTTACTGGACTTTCTTATGGTGAAGACACCGCACAACCAAATAATGAAACGAAGCATAGGCTATTGAATATATATTTTAATGGTTTGTTTCCCAATATCAATCTTAAGCAATTCGATACATTATTTGAAGAGTTGAACTTCGAGGCTATGGACGACCTTGACGCATTAAAGATTGCGCTCTTTTATTTTGCGGACAGAGTTCTAAATAGAAGAAAAGGCCACTGTCAAATCAATTTCTCGTGGCTTAATGAAGTAGACGATATAGATTACTTCCAAAATCTACCAGTGGGTCGTTTTGTCGTGGGAAACGATATACGAGAGCCTTAACTATGCACTGAACGAGAAATATGAGCAATTTAAGACGACTCGGTTGGAAAAGCCAAATCATAAAATTGAAAAATACAATGTTCATATGGTTAGAACATATTGGATTGTACAACATCCGACCTGAGTTGCGGAGTGCCAACCCCCTGGAAAGTTGTCGCAATTAAAGGTGTGCCACAACAAGAGCCCATTACTGGCGATTGCGTTATTTTTTTATTGATGTTTAGGATATATTTAATGTTCGGCCTTAAATTAGATTTTAATGGTAGTCATGGGAAATACTTTAGAAAGAAGATTGCAATTGACATATTTAATGACGATATTGTATTGTAAACCGCTGTAGTAATTCGAATGTTGAAACATGGTTTTTTTTTAAATTGCGTGGTTAAGTTTATATAATTTTCATGCTCACATCTTAATATGATACAAAAAACTTATGAATAAAATTCCATGATATATTAGTGTACAATACATAAATAAATAAGAATTGTTTTAACATAATCACGTGAAACAATACAACTAACTTTGACTTGGTGCAATGGGATTCTTACATCGCTTACGGTTATGTCCTGGTTCATTACATCGCCCGCATCCAACAATCCTCCGGTTGTCGTCCTCACCAGCCAAGGGTATTCGGAGCTCTTTGCGACGGCCAGATGGTGGTGCATCAACTGGTGGATAAATGTGTATCTCTTGAATATCATCTGAAATTTCCCAATCAGGCACGTCGCTAACTGGCTCCACCGGTTGTGCATAAGCCATCGCCAACGATTCCTTGGTGTAAAAGTCCGAACAAAGGTTTATGTAATCCACTCGAACAATTAGACAACCCACAATTGCATGAGTACAGACAAGCTGATCAAGCTGAAATACTCTACAAGAGTGAGTTTTTTTTTTTATATTAACGAAGCCTTCCTTAATCCCACCACCTACAACTTGAAATCGATGCGGAGACACTGGGCGAACAATCATTCTTTCAGCCATAATTCTCCTTTCAGTGACTATTTCATCCGCCCATGTTGTTAGCCGAGTACTCATTGATTCAGCTACAATCTTTTTATCATAGAACCATTGCTGCAATGTTTTCCTAAAGTAATCGACAAGATGAGTAACATCAAATTTTCGCGGTTCTTTCATGAAAGAATTAACACTCTCCGCAATGTTGGTGATAAATATACTGTACCTCATACCTTCAAACTGAGACCTTGTCCAATTACACGTACCCATAATATTTTCTAAGTAATTAGCCGCACCCGAGTGAAGCATCCACAACCCTTCAAGTTGTCTCTTAAATTCCTCGTGTCTATATGCTTTTGCTACATTGATAAAGGCAGGCTCAAATTCATCCCAAAGAGCTTTGGATATCCTGAACTTTGACTTAATGTTATCTTTGACATGGTAAAAACAAATGTTATGAGCTGCATTGTGAAATATTTTCAAAACGGCTCTTTTTATGGTAGTACATCGATCAGAGATACTTACCAACTCTGGCATATCGCCAATCAATCCGTGTAACTTTATCATAAACAATTCCCAAGCATCATTGTTTTCTGAATTCATGACCCCAATGGTTAACGGATACAATTGATTGTTACCATCTAGACATATTGCCACGAATATACTTACACGATATAACCCATTCAGATGAGTACCATCTACAGCAATAATAGGCTGAATGTACTGCATAAAACCCTTAATAGAAGATTCAAGTGCTACAAAATAGTATAAGAAATTACCATTTCCATCCCGCTCGAGGTGAGTAACTGTGCCCTCATTCGCTTTAGTCAATATGTGAGAGTATTTAGAGAGCAAGTTGTATGACTCTGCAGGGTTGCCTCGAACTATTTCAAGACCGACTTCTCTATCCCGATATGCCTATTGGTATGTTAACTGCACACCGTATTGCTGTTGCATGTCTACTCTGATGTCATTCGGAGTGTATATCCTTTTTTCTTGAATATATTTATCTGCGATAATATGACCGACAAATCGGCTCCTCACTTGATGACGAGCATGCTGCAGTACCTCATTATGACAACTGTGAACATTGTCAATTCTCCTCACCACCCAAGGACTATTATGCTCGTTCGAACTTTTAACTGCTCGAATACACCTGTTACGTGATTCCGAACAACAGTGAGCCTCGAAACGTGTCGTTGTTGACTGTGCAATATTGAAATCAAATTTATCCCTAAAGGCAACCTTGCGTAGTTGTAATATTAACTCATTCTTCTCAGCGAACAACTTACCCACGCTTATATCATCTGAGTCACAACTGTTAAGAAAGCTTGGAACAACCATGTTTGAAGGCCAAATTGGAGCAAGACTTGCAAGGGGGTCAATCCTCCTTCTCGAACCGGCTATAGGAGGAATAGATTGATTGCCTCTATTATTCACAGAAAGATCGTCTCACACTTTTCCTCATGCTGAAACGATGGAATATTGGAAGGACCGGCACCTCCATCACTACCTGCATTATTGAAATGAGTGCCCGCATACTATTTTTTTTTTTTAAATGGATTTCATTAAAAGAGGACAAACATTACAAACCGTTTAATAAGAATGGAGGTGGAACATGACTCCACTCTCCATGACCTGACATAGAACTTCCTACCTTGGCAACAGTATGAGCAGTAGAGTTCGCAGATCACCGTACAAATGAGAATTGCACCTCTCCTATAGTTATAGCTAGGAATCGATACTCCTCAATTATAAGACCGAAACCATTGGGGCTGGAAAAATTCTCAGTTAAAGCTTGAAAAACTTGAAGGCACAATTATAAGACACAATTTCAATATGTACACTAAAACTCTCGGAAGTTTAAAAAATAACTCTTACCACTCATTGATGCGGATTGGTGTTGGATTTGGATGGATTATGGTGTATTTGATTGGTGTTCAATTTTACCGTTCGCTGTCAGTGTTTGCCGTTGCTGATTGCCGTCACCGGTAATGATTCAAGAATGTAAGGCTGCGTTTGGTTTGGTAAAGGAGAAAATGAAAGTTGTTTTGATTTGTAAACAAGGGTAATTTGGGAAGAGAAGCTTGTATTTGGCTAATGTTGATAGGAAAAATTTTGAAGGGCTAATTGTGAAAGTAGTAAAAAATTTTAGGTTATTTTTGTAAATTTCTCTTATTTTTTTAAGACGTTAGATATAAAAGCTTATATGTTAAACAATGAGTGTACTATATGAGTGTTTAAAGTGATAAAATTGTATTAACTTATGAATAAATTGTCCTTAATAATAATTTGTATGATGGATAATTTCATAATAAATTATTTTATTAAAAAATAGCTAATTAATTATTTTATAATTTTATTCAAAGTAATTTTTAGCATGCAAATAACTTCACCCCAATAGAAATATAGCATCAGACTAATACGTCTAATTAGGTATAAAACATATTGTTGATGCCAAAAGATGACCTCAACAGCTGAATTTGTTTCGGGTGGAGAATTAGTACGAATCAACCTTGAATATTGATCTGAACTTCAAATCTACAACCTGAAAACCATAGAAATCGGTCAGCGCTCGTCGGTGGGGGTTCCAGCGAGAACCCTCCGATGCTTAAGTTAGATTAAGAGTACATTAAATAGTTGACTAGAAGGTAAATAACTTAAGCAGAATAACACAAAAAAAATAAGATGAAAAAATCATAAATGTTCTCTCCTTCTCTATAATGGAGGATTAATTTCCTTTTTTTTTATCCCCCTTCCATAGTGTCCATTGTTTTCTCTTATACCCCTCGGGAGACCGGCAGTTTTAATCCCCTTAAAAGTCGCCCATCTTCTCAAAATGGGTAGTTGGCTCACATGGAATAATTGAACCCAACACATATATTCTCATACAATCTCCCCACGAACTTGAGAGGCGCTTGAGGAATTGTTACGTGGGTAATTATCTCAAAAATCCTTGGAGATTTTAAAAAATTACAAATTTTTTATCAGTTTTAACACTAATCACTGCACGTAGTTTGGATAAAAAGTTTATAATGATTGTCAAGTCGCCTTTGCAATTAATCCAATAAATAGTTACGATAAATTATTTAGCACATGACACAATATGATTTCATTGTGTTGTCGTACCACTTTCATTTGGATGATTATAAACTAAAGAGATAAATGGGTTTATTTTATTTTATTTTACTCTCGGATGTTTCAACTATCACCTAGGTTCATCCCAACTTAACCACTTGGGCTTAGCTCAAGTGGCTAGAGCCACTCCCTCACAAGTGTGAGGGAAGTGGTTCGAGCCCTTCGCAGATGCATTGAGCTGTTTAATTTATATTTCCTTCCTTGGAGCCTCAGAGCTTGAGTGAAGGCAGTCTTTCTCCCAATATGGGAGTTTGATGTCCCTTGAATATTTGAGAGGGTTTAAAATCTGAGCGGTGTCATATCAGAATTGATGTAAACGGGTTTCAGTATATGTAAATATCAGTTATAAATCTCATATAATATGAGTTATAATCTGAGCATTAGTCTCATGTAATTCAAAAAAAAGTTCCTCCCAACCTTCTTAAAACATCTGTGTGCCCAACATTTTCCGTGAAACAAATGAGATTCACGAAACATCAGTGTGTGGATGTACAAAATTGAAATAATTAATCAATTAGCGTAAAACTGTAGAGTAGTTTTATGGATTTTAATTATTGATTCTGGTTTAGTTTACATTAATTAGATGTATTCTTTTATTTTATTGGTTTAATTTTATTTACTTCATTATTTTTCATATTTTAAAATGTGTGCATGTTTTTAAATAAAGGTCTGGTTGATTCTTTCCAAAAGGTTGCGGGAGACTAGAAGTTCGGATTGATAATTGGCACAGGCTCGGTGTTTTATAGCAATGCTCGAGAAGTAAATTATTTTTGAAGTAAATTAAGTGGATCTTTAGGCTAGTTTAACTGTGTACATATATATATAGTACATATATATATATATATATATATATATGTATGTATGTATGTATGTATGTATGTATGTATGTATGTATGTATGTATGTATGTATAGAAGTTGAATTTTAAATGTAATTGTTTTATTGGTAACAATAATAAGAATACTAACTCAATTTAAATCTCAATTCTTATATGTCACTTATTTATTAGTTGCGGAATTTTATAATTTGTAAAATTGTTATCATACCATCTAATAAATGAATAGTTTATAGACTCAAGTTGACAATGAATTATATGTTGAAAAATGTTCAATTTCAGTGTGTCCTTTGTTCAATTTCAGATTATTTCCAGATTGAAAAATGTTCAATTTCCGCAGTAGCATGCTTCAAGGCATTTGTTCATTTTTCATTGCCGGCAACATTTTCAGTGTGTCCACCCCATATCTTTATTCTGTTTTCCGCAATAGAAGCCTGCATGTTACACAGATCAGATCTCAATTTAAGTAAATCTTTCAAGACACATGTAATTAGCTGCTTCACAAGATCACTCACTTGTGCAGTAATTAATAAGAATATTGCATAAATTTGTACCTCCTTATTCCAGTTGGTTCTGTAAATCATCCCGAACAGTATAAGTGTTTGTAACACGGTTCCTGAGATCATCCCACACCAGATCCCCTAAAAACAATATTACCAATGACACCAAACAGATCATCAGAATCAACCAACATTTTGGCTTTGCAATTCTGTCTGAAATCAATTGAAAAATCATTTTAGGGTATTTATTTCTTTAGGATGCTTGATCGCTTTTGGAAAACGAAAAAGAGGAAGAGTGAATTACCTTGACTCCCAAGTCAGCTTTGAAACCCAATATGAGACCAAGAGGAATGCCAAAGAGATAGTAACATCCAACGTTCACATAAGCAACCGCAGCTTGCCATCCAGCTCCAATGGCCACACCTGCAGGTCACCCACAAAATACATACACAGGCAATAGGTTTTCTTTGATGTGAAAAAGAAGTAATACTAGAAGAATTCACAAGCTAAGTAATTAATTAATTAATTACCAGAGAGAACGGGTTGAATATTGTTAATGACAATGCAGAGAGCCAGCAACGGTGTGAGATCAATAACAAGTTCTCTAACGTTTGCATCGTTTGAAAACAAGGACGGGTACTGGTTCTTTGTGATGATCAGTATGAGCGCAAGGACAAGGCCGATCAGAAATGAAGAGATTACGGCCACCACTAAAGAGAGTTTTGCAGTCCTCGGATGAGCTGCCCCTAGTTCGTTTGAAACTCTCACACTGCATCATTCTCCATTCGTGGACTAGTTAATTAATTAGAGCTGAATTGATTTAATAAAGGGAAATTATCTTTCCACCAGCTTTTTTTTATCATATATACATTGAACCATCATAAAATTTTGACATGTACTTTACACCACCTTTGTTTCTAAGTTTGTATCAATCAACCACTTTAATATATAAAAGATGATTATTTTACACCCTAAATGAATTAAAAAACTATTTTATTCTACAAAATTTTAAAAATAAAAAAATATAATTATAAGGATACCCCTAAATTCAATAAAACAAATAAGTCTCAAAATTTAAGATGATAATTTTTAAATGAAATTATAATTTAAAGACATCTTGTAATTATAATTTTTTGTAATTATAGTTTTATTTAATTTTTGTAATTAAATTAAGTATAAGGAAGTTTACAAAAAATTAACATGAAGAAAAAAATCTCCCTATAATTATTGTAAACTTACCAATAAATAATATTAAGAAACTTCCCCATACAAATAAAATAAAATTATGATTATAAAAAATTAGTATGATAATTTTTAAATGAAATTATAATCATAAAAAATTAACATATTGGATTTAAGATTTATTTCTTTGATTAAATTCAGGGACATTCTTATAGTTATAATTTTTTATTGTTTAAAATTTTATATAATAAAATAGTCTTTTAATTTATTTAGGGATAAAATGGTCATCTTTTAGTATTAAAGTTGTTGATTGATACAAACTTAAAAACAAAAGTGGTACAAAGTACATAATAAAATTTTGTAGTGGTTTAATATACATTTCACAAAAGAAAAGTAGGGTAGAGATAATTTCCTTTTAATAAATTCGTTGGAATTATGTGGGAGCTTAATTAATTAATGATGCGTGTTTTATGCATCTAATTAATTAATTGATTACCTGATAGCTGCATTCATTCCTATAGCCACCATAGCGGCCCATCCCAAGATGTTCATGCTGCAAACACAAAGTTAATTTGTTAGAAATAGTTATTGTCATATCTAAAGGGCTTGGAAAGAGTTGCCATAACCTTTGCACTTCTCATGTCCTGATCAAGTCTCAAGCATCAATAAAGTGATTTTTGTAACGAATAAAATTAAGAATAAGTATCGTAATAAATGATACTTTCTTCTGAGCATCAAATCCACATAACATTCGATGCAAGTTTTTGGCGTCTTATATTACTTGACAAAAGCTAAGAAGGAAAGAAATATTATGAAAATTAAACGGTCCTAAAAATAAAAATAAAAATAAAAAATAAAAAAATCATTTGGCATATCTTGCTGAAAGACAGAAACCTTGACTGTTTTGATTTATTCTATTTTTCATTTATGTTTTCAGTTGTTATTGTTATTATTATTATTATTATTTGTCGTGTTCGGTGGTATTGTGCACATAAAGACAGCCCAGCTAAAAGAGAAAAAGGACGTGGCATCGTCTGGTGGTCAAAGCGTGTAAGGGACATTTCATTTTCATTCAAATTCAACACGACACAATCTTTTTGAGTAACGATAGAGGATTGAACGCCATCTCATTATCTCAACCTCACAAATAAATAAAAATTAAAAATATTTCAATGGATATCCTGAAAGTCTAAATTGACGATAAGAGTATCTCAAAAAGTACCATATTTCAATGGATATCCTGAAAGTCTAAATTGACGATAAGAGTATCTCAAAAAGTACCATACTTCCAGTCAGAAAAATGTTTTTCATTTCTCTTGTCATTATCGGTCGCTATGCACTCATGAAAGTGCACATTCATGAGTCATGACAAAAAAAACAGTGAACGAAAACGAACAGAAAACACTCTAATTAATAAATTAATACTGGCTTCATAAAACAGAGAAAACCTCACCAAATAGACAGCGCATCGACGGACAATTCAGCGTTCTCTAGGTATCCCGCAAAGAGTATCAACGCCATAAAATACCATACTTCCAAGCTGAAAATAAACCCAACTTAATCATAACATAATCCGCCGGGAGCATTAATAACAAGTAGTTAATATCAGATTAATTAGCCGGTCATGAAAATGAGTGGACTCCTGTCTACACAGCTAGAGCAAGATTCGATTCGTAAAGCATTAATAACAAGTTGTGTCATATTACTATAATAACTTTTCACTGGAGAATTTATATCAATGGACAAAATATATATGTTATATATAGCTTTAATTACAAAAATAAGTTAATGATTTACATTTTTCTTTATTTTTTTGTAATTTCAAAAAAAAAAAAAACTCTAAAGTGTATACTGTATAAAAAAAATCTTTAGTACAAAAGTTTTAAAAAAATAATAAAAAAAAGAGGTTAGATTATGCATGCCTGCAGCCTACATATGCAGATGGACGCAATTTGAATTATTTTCTTCCCGGCTTCCGAAAAATGGTGTTTTTAAAAAAGAGTAACTAGAAGAGAGAGATTCATATATGTACCAGAGCATGACTGCTGACGCAAGAGATAACCTAACAAATGCCCAGAGATTGCGAAAGGCCTTCCATGAAAATCCATTCCAAGCTCGTCCACAAGTCCCGCTAAAAATGTAAAACAGCTGCGTAAGGTCGATGAACCACCAAGACCCATTTAGCACCACAGCGGCGCCAGCCAGACCCCACCTCAGCTCCAGCATCAGTAACCAGCTAAGAAGAGTGTGGAGCACCAGGGCCGAGGCCGCTATAATAGCCATGACCATCATCTTGCTCTGGGCCTGTAAAAACTTTGCGATGGGGAAATTAACCGCATAAGCAAACAGCTGGGGTATCATCCATATGGACAAGGTTCCAGCTGCCTTTGATATGGACGCGGTCTGCCCTATTAGACTCAATAGTTGCTGCGCAAATATGTATATCAACATAAGGATTAAAGCTGTGGCGTTGAGGATGACCCACGATCTTTGCATATAGATCCCCAGCATGTCAAGCTGCCCTGCACCGTACGCTTGCCCGCAGAGCGTCTCCAGCGCACTCCCCATGCCCAGCTGTACATTTTATTAATTTTATACGTCTCAAGTTTCATTCCTTTAACTTGTCCAAAGAGTAAATATATAAATTCATGCATGCTTAAAAAAGATTTTTTTTTTTTTTTTATAAATGATTGAATTTATATTTGTACCATGGCGCCGAATGAGAAGCCGCCGATGACGGAGTTCTCGACGGAGACGGCGGCAAGGGCGATGGTGCTGACGTGGCCGGAGAAGACTTGAGTAACGGCTCCCAGAGAGTATTGGCAGACGGAGGTGAAGATGGCGGGGCCAGCTAGGTACCATAATTTCTTGGATTCTTTGGAGAACTCTCTGAAGAAGTCAACGGCTCCGGTGATCGGAGGGATGTCATCGACTTCGGCGATGAATATGGCGGAAGAAGAGGTGGTGGTTGGGTTTTGGCCTTGGCCTGGGTCTCCAGTACTGGGAGGGAGCAGCGGCTGCTTTAAGTTCTCCATTTACTGAATGCTGTGCCTGGAAAAACACCGGAAACAAACTTTATTGTTGTGTCGTACTTTCTACTATTTGGGAATATTATATAAATGGCTGTGGTTGAACCTTCAGACGTATCATTATTATTACTTTTATCATTCACAAATAAGCTGCTCCACGGGCCACGGCTTGTTTTTCTGACGCCAATAATTGAACGACTTTGCCCACTAAAAATAAAAATAAAAAGATTAGTAACGCATGCACATCAAATGTATATGCGGAGAAGTATCAACTTTAATTACTAACGTTCTACAAAAATAAGCCCCGTGAAAATTAAAGAAGAAAGATTAAAAAAAAGTAAATCCTAAGTTACATGTAATGTACCTTTCACATAAATAATATGTAAAGAATTATAAAGTGAACAAAGATTGAAAGAAGTCACAAGGTAGTCTACCATTATTAAAAAGAAAAAGAAATTTAATCAAATTAATTGATTTCTATATTTCATGTGGTGGCTAAGTACAAGTGATGCAGCTAAACTAGTGTGCTTTTCAGAAGATCTGTTTGATTTTGTTTTTTTTTTTTTAATTCTTCTTTTAATTTTTTATGTCCGCGGCCATCACTATTCGCTCGTCATCTCCTCCTAGAAAAACAAATAAATTGGAATAGAAAAATACATGAAAACAAACTTAAAATGGGACAGGACTTTGAAAATATGTGATCATTTGAAAAAGCTGCAGAGCATGAAATCGACCGCTGACCGCTGAAGCACCGCTTAACGATAGGGAGGTAATCTAAATTTTGTCCCGCTGGCGCACTCGGCCTTGGGCGTTTCCACTTTCCATCATATAGCAACAATTTTGGCTCTTTTAGGTGCTGCATGCTCACTCTTGTTCGATTGTGGGAAATTATTTTATGCAACGAGTGAGGTTTTTGTCTTGACTCGAAAGCACCGTTAAAATTAACAATAGTGTGATCGAAGGATTAAAATTGGGTTATACTACTAAAATCTTTTTGTGAATATAATACCGTTACAAGCTTTTTCCATAACGTCAAGCTTCGACCGCGCCATCTCACCAAGGATTGAACTTTCATAAAATATAAGTTACATGTACAAATCATAACCATTCAATCTACGCTTATACCTGAATTACTAAATCATAATTCCTTTCTTTTGAAAGAAAAAAAAAAAAGATTGGCATATTGCTATTGATTTTTATTCTATAATCACTAGTGCCAATTCATGGCGACCCTATTGAACATTGGGCCAATTATGACTATCACTTCACGATAAATCGATACCGACTTTTCACAGAGAATTTATTTTTTAATTTTACCTAAAAACTTGTTACATTACATAATAATATAAGATATATAACTATCTTATAACTGTTTGATAAAAATCTAATAGCTGTATAAATGTAAAGTACCAAAATATTTCTTTTTTCTTCACAATTGTTGAATTTTTATCAAATAATTGTGAGACAATTACGTACCTTACATAATAATGTAAGATAAGAAGAGCATGTTATCTAACTTGCTCGGTCAATTGCTATTTTATATTTTTTCACCATTTTACTATTACTAACCGGCTTGGCCGGTTGACATTAATGATCACATATATATGCTACGGCATTCGCCCTTCAGAATCACTTCAAATCAAATTCAACAGTGGCTTCGCTAAAAGACAGATAGACAAGCGTTGACGGAGACCTGGCCCCACACAAACATATTTTCCTATATGTATACACATCAAAATATATTAAGTGATAATATATAACAGAATAACTATAATGTTTATCGCTATATCTCTATTTGTTACGATTGTCGTCGAGGAAGTTTTGAAGTCGAGTTTTCATATGTTTTAAAAAGATAGATGTGTTTTTTTTTTTTTTTTTCCTCTTTCCCAACGAAAACAAAAGAAAATTAACTGGCTCAGCGCATGCTTAATGGGATCTAGACTATATTTTTATGGCAGCTTTGTGTTAAATTGGATTTGAGTGTTCAATTTCTAAAAGAGGTAGAGGGTTAACAAATTAATTTAGACTTTTGACCATCTTTCTACATTTTTAAATTTAAAAAAAGATATATTTGAGTGAATCTGATAAGAAGATACATAAAAATTATATCTGGCTGAACAAGATGAAATAAACATTCAGAAGATAAGTTCAATTCTTACAATTATAATAACATAAGATGCCATAGACCATAAATATACAAGACTTGGTGTCACACGGGCTGTCTGCATTGCAGTTACAATTAAATTTGATAAAATTACACGACCATCGTCCAAGCTTTTCTCCTTGCTGACGCTGAAAAACCCGGCTGTATGAAACCCGCATGCCATGCCTCTCCACTAAGGTTATAATGAAATATATTATATTTTTAAGTTGTATCTTTCACAAAGGTTTAATCTGCCAATCTGCACCGGAGGAGGCTAGGGTAAATGGCATGGTGAGGTACTAATGAAAAGTCTTTGTAAGGACTGGATACAACGTACGTACAGACGCCAAATAGACTTCATTTGTTATTTTGTTTTTAAATATTTTTGGTTTTTGAAATACATTTAAATAGGGTGCGCTTGTAATACAGCGCCTGTATTACATACAGTCGAAGGTTAATATTTTATTAAGAAAAATGGCAACCGTTGGATAGAAGTAGGTACATCAAATGGGTAATATGAGTAACAACTTATTTTGGTAACCGGGTATACCAGTTATTATTTTATCAATTAGGTTAACAAAAAAATTGTGATCTCTCTTTCTCCCTCATAATTGGATTGTGATGTCTCTTTATCCCTCATAATAACAGCCTTCGTATTCTCCCTGCTATTGTTTTCTTTTCTGCTACAACCCGAATTTTGGATGAATGAGCTTGTTATTCAAAATATTCACCACCCATCACAGCAACGAGCAAAGATGTAATCGAAGGAGTGCCATTTATTCAGGCTTACTCCATGTGTCACTCTCGCTTGAATTCCTCACTCAATTTCTCGCGCTCATCTTCAATCTATCACTCTCGCCTTTCACACCCACAGCTTTCATTTATTCATCGCCGTGAATCACCTCTCTTGTCAGATCGATCTCTTTATGTCTCCTAACAATTTCGGTGAACTCTTTCTCTAATTTAATAAATGATAAAAAGCTTATCATGTCATTTAAGTATGCTTGAAGTTTCGCTTTAGTTTTATGATTATTACTTGAAATTTCAGTTTGAATAATTTGATTTTGCAAGTGAGAAGTTATTATCTTTGAATATTGAGATGATTTCCAGGGATTGATAATTGAAAGATAATTGGTAGGGCTTGTCTTATTTTATTTTTTATCTTGAGATTCTGTTGTTAACGAGAAGGAAAAAAAAATGTTGCATTATCGAGCATCAAGCAACTGCAAGTAATGGGGTTTGTTTTGATGAGCTGCGGATTGGGATTTGTCATTTTCTTGAATTATCTTCAATATAAGTGGAAAGGGATTTCTACTCTCCAAAAAATTATTGTATATTTCCTTTAAAATTCTGGATTCACATGTAGCTGAATTTCCATTTTTGAAGGATTTTATTAAAGAATGAGAGATGAATTAATGTAGTCTCGCTCGTATTCGTGATTGGGGGTAATGATGTAATTGAACAATTATATTTATATTATTCTTATATTTGAATCCAGTGATATTGTGGTGGTTTTATAATAATATTCTATTGATGTGTGCCGCAAATCGGTCAATGAGTTGGGTATATGCCATAAGGGGTTGTTGTTGAATTTGCTGGACCTTGGATGTGATTCTTGCCGTGTTTATAAGAAATAGACAAATGTCTTTGTGTGGTAATAGAATTGTCTAAGTAACCTTACGATAAATTTAAGAGTCGAAGTAACTATGCTTTGTAACCTTAAACCTTTATTTGTAAGACTTGGTGTACTTGACCGAAAGAATGTAAACGTTGACCTATCTTCAATGGTGAAGATAAATGAAGTTAGGAAATGTATGTAATCACTATAACCGTGACAATTTCTTTTGTAGACTTGTAATAATTATGTTCAGGGCAAGTAATTTGTTTTATCAAAACACATGTTTGTTGTAGTCTCAAATGTAGGTAATATTTTAAATAAGTGCTGCAATAAATGTTTTGCTATTTTATCTGCTTTCTTTTTATTTTAATTGGTTTTAGTATTACTTGAGGGGAATTCGATTTGTCAAGTTATTAAGTTCGGCAAAGAAGTGTGCCTTTATCTTAATCTTACAATTGGTCCTTACGATTGTGGTAAGTGGAATTTGTGTAAGTTAGAACAATATAATTTTTTTAAAAGAGCTGACAAGACGCTCTATTTTCTTCGATTTTTTTGGAATGTTGAGCAAAACTTTACTTTCTTTTCAGGGGTCCTGTTTTGCTGAAGTACGTTCTAGGTATCAATCCCTTTTATATATTATTCCTCAGACAGTGTTTATAATAATTCATGGGGTTGTCATATTGGTTTGAATGCATTGATTTGATTCGTTACCATCAGCCAGATTCGCTATTCCCAGCGGCTTCAATGCATTTTTTTTTTAAAGCATTGTCCTTTATTTTACTATGAAATTTGTTTGTATGACGCAAGGTTGAGGATATGATAATAGTCATGATTTTATTGTATGCAGCAAAGATCATTATCCATTAAATTTTAGGTTGTTGAAACACTAAGATTTCGGTAATTTAATACATATTGATGGAATAATTAGCCTTCCCTAAATAATTTAAAAGTATTCTTTTGGAAGAATACAAATGGACAGTCACCAACGAAAGCGTAAACGAGTACCAGGGGGCTTAAAAAAAAAAGCGCTCCTATTTTAAAAGCAAATGGTCAGGACGCAGTGTCAACATCTTCAACTTATGGATTTGTCTCTTACTTGTAAGTAGTCATTGTGACATACCTATCAGGAAATAAACATGCTCATACTAGATAACACTAATTAGATGTTATGCTTTCAGAAGAAAGTTAAGCGTTTGAGAAGTGAAAATTCAGATTTGTCTCATACGTCAGGGTTAGTATATTCAATAAATGTAGCATGTATAGATATTATTTTGTGGGTTTTTATATTTTATAACATATTCATTACCTTTTTACGCTTACGAAAACATATTGGGAAAACCTACAAAGAACTTCCTCTAACAAAAGGCAAGGTACAAAAAGAGAGAGATGAAAGGATGGGTAATTCAAACTCACATTCGGTGACAATGAAATAAAGGAAACTAAGTGTGTACCGAGCGGTTTTGTGTAATCGTTAAGAATTTATCTAAGAGAAGAAAAAGCAATAAGAGAAATAGGATTTGAAAACCTCGCATGAACTTAGATGGCAAGTCAAGAGGAAGTTATGCTATTGGTTAGTTAATCAGTTTAAACCTGAAAGGAATATAATTGAACTTCATGGTAAGAAATTAGAACTTTCTCCCCAAATGTTTTCGAAAATCATGGGCGTAAAAGATGGAGGTACGGCCATTCAGATTAATACTAAAAGTGATCATATTGGTGAAGTGCGACGTATTTTCCAACCAACTGTTAAAGGGATTCGCATCCGCACGCTCGAGGAACTAATAGAGCAATTAGATGAAGCCAGCAAGATTTTCAAGGTTTGTAGATAACTCAATTACAGCGCACGTAATTGCTTACAATTGATTGTGTTTTTAATTATGAATGTTTGTGCATAGCCCCCGTATAACCCATTTGTGATTGTAGTTGTATGAAACACTTGAACTTATTTTAAAAAATGTGCACACTTAAGCTATTTATGTAGCTTATTAATGCTTGCAACTGTTTATGATGTTGATATTCTCACATAAACTTTTTTGCAGGTTGCATTTACCTTATTTGCTCTAGCGACATTGTTATGTCCAATAGGCAGTTATATTTCACCGTTGTTTTTGCATCCCCTCATGGATGTCAGCACCATCAAATCACTGAATTGGGCTACGTTCTGTTATGACTGGTTGGTGAAGTCCATTAGTAGATTTCAGAATCAACAATCAGCATACATTGGAGGTTGTCTGCACTTCTTACAGGTAGTTGCTGGAACTAAACTGAGCAGATGCTTAGTGTGAATAACGTCGACAATATTATTTTCTTAATTATAAGTTGTTCATGCAGATATTTTATCTCCATAATGTTGCATATGACAACATTCAGCCCGATAGGAGTATACTTCCCATCACATTCTTGAACGAATCAAGGATCAAGAAGTTCATGAAGTGGCTTAGATCGAAAGGCGGGATTGGAAGCAATACGGTAATCTCTTCTTGTGGGTTCGTCAGTTTAATTGAAAACTGAATTAGTTGCATTAAGGAGTACAGGCATAAATTCATTAGCTATGGCAATTAATTCATAAATTTACTCCAAAATCAACAATAGATCGCCATAAATTAATTGATACATCTTTCATGTTTGTTTTCGTCTTCAATTTTTATAGTACAATATCTAATCTATCAAGTATTCATAAAGAAACATACGAGAAAAAGTTGGAAAACACTTTAGGGGTGATTGGGAACACTTTCGTATGGCACAAATAGTGGTAGGCTTTGTTTTTTAAGTGGACGGCTTGTCCACTTTATGTTTCACACCTTATTCATTAATACATTTTTTAGTTTCTTATGGGAAAAAAAATTGAACAAACACTTTAAGTGAAAAAATTTGTATGTCTTTGTACACGAATATTCTTCACCCTAGTAGTAATTAAAGGAATACTTTTCTTTGAATGATTAAAAGAAAAGTAGTTACTCATTAGCTATCCAATGGACAGTTGCCCAAAAATAACAAGCATTATCAATGCTATCAAAATTGATACATTCTAAATTATTCTGTCTTTGGCATATTGACAATTTTCCTATTTCCTTGATGCCATTCATTTTGTGATTAAACAGATCAAGATTCGTTATTTTGACACTAGTGGACTCTGTGAGCAAAACTTTGTTGGATATCCTAACTTTGAAGAAATAATTAAGAAACAATGTTTTGCACTTAGGATACTGACCCTTAAGGTTGATGAGATAATTGAAGCCATCTCTGGTCAAACTACACTTCTAAATGAAGTGTTACATGTACGGAAAACCAAGGGCCATTCTTCATCTCCTGGCAATCGTCCCACCACTGGTGCCATTCCAAATCCTTCTCCCGACTTTGTTTCTCCACAAGAAAAAAATGGTGGGACTTTAGTTGAAATATCATCAACGGAAGGTTCAATCTCATGTCGTCGGGGTAATCCTTATGATGACTCCATCTTCGATTCAAAGGAAAGGCAATTGCATGATTTATTGTGTAGAATAGAAGGGGCTTTGGATGGTGAAAGTAATGATACATTTCAATCAAAACCATTGGAAATGGCCAAGCAAACATCAAAGGCGATGGAGGAATATAAGGTACCGAAGTGTCCACGATCACAATTGCTGTGTGTATTTAGCAATATTGCACTTGGTGTATAATTTACTAACGTAAATTGTTTTTCGTGGCTTACATAGGCTGGGCATATTCAACATTCTCGAGACAATAATGTCATTTGTAAATCTTCTCGACTGCGATTCTCCGTTGGTCCTTTCATTATTCCCTCCCCAATTCCTGAGGATGCAAAACAGCTTATTCTTTATATTTTTCATGACAAATTGAATAACATGTATGATCTGATATATACAAACTGCTTTTACGACAAGTGTTTTTGTAAAGTGTGCGTAAATATTATTATCTTGCTGTTATTTGTTGAAATAACACCATTCTTTCATGGTATAAGGGAAATTGTGGTGGATATAGGAGACAACAGTATAACTCGGAGCAAGATGCATTTTCACGGAGAATGGATTGATGGCGATGTAATAGTTGCTGCCTATTATGTTTAATATTTAGGACTGGTCAATTTGAAAGACTAGTATAATGTTATATTATTAAGTATGAATAAATTTCCTACTAACGTGTTCGCTTTGTTTGCATTTTTTCATTATGTTTCAGATTATAACTATGTACGCAGATTATAAGAATATGAAAGAGGCCGAAAAAAATGTCACTTCCCCTCGATGTTGGTTCCTACCTACATATTACTCTGTAAGATATCCATAAAATTATATCATTCAAGCACTTCTATGGAAATCAGCTAGAGTAGTTAGTTGCCTGACCCTTTTTCCACTTTCTTTGATTTAACTTTTGTTCTAAAGCAAGCTGCACTAGCTGATTGGACTAGCCTTAACTTTGCACAAGCTGCTGGTTTTCGAGATCGATACATGTGTCATTTGGATACCTGTCAAAAGGTTAACACAATCTCGATTTTAGTTTTTTGAAATTTTTTTTTTTGTCCTGTTATTGTTATCACTCCGTTTCATTTCACCTGATTGATAACCAAACATTATGCGTACTTTATACCATGGCAGATTTATGTCCCCATATATTGTGATGGTCATTGGTACATGCTTCTTGTTGACATTTCCCATGGAACTGCTACTATTTGGGATTCATTAGAATCGCCAAGTCGAAGAGAGAAAATGATTAATGAGTCTTTGGCAATTGTATGTTCTTAAAATGATTCAGTATATTTGTGTATATTTCACAGTTAAATGTTTTAAATCTTGCAATACTTATTGCTTGCGGATGTTGGCAGCTTGCCTCCCTGGATTTTGTACTCCGTCATGAGGCTAGAGCTCTTTTTGGGAATCGATTCAGTTTTTTAAATTTTCAAATCTGTCGTCAAGGTGGTCTACCACAACAGCCAAATGGTTTTGATTGCGGTTACTATGTCATGAAGTATATGGATAGTCCTTGTGTTGTTGTCGATGGCTCTTATCAGGTATGTACGGTTGTTTCTTCTTAGTCTATAGTATCTTTTCTGTATTAGATTAAGAAATAAGGATTTATATCAGCATGATGAGGATGAACTCATAAAAATTAATTTGTTTTCCTTACTATATCAGCATGACTCGGATCACGCTCGCCTTCTTCTAGCTCTTTATTTGGTGCAATCTCCGCTTAACAAGATCAGGCATCGACTTAGTCAAGAAGAGCGCAAGTTATAGGTTGTGTAGTCTATTTTATTTTATAAAAATTTTGGTTTGCCAAACCATTTTGTAGCATTTTAGCAACCTTAGGGTAAAAGGTTGGCAATTTTTTTGTTATGCCACCCCATTTTTTGGTATTTTGTATAGCAACTATTGTTGTTATAGAATCCGTGCGAGTTCACTAACCTGGGTTAGTTGATGGGTGGCCCTCATATTTTTGGCCGAGGTGCTGATTGTACAAACATGTGTGTTCCCGCAACATAACAATTACTCATGGGCGACAAAGAATCCGTGATCGCCCTGTTATTTTTTGTAAATGTGAGGGTGTATATTTAGCAAGAAATTGTACATGTAATGGTTAATCAATTGATATGTACACTTGTGCACTAGTTCTCTTAGTTGCTTGAATTTAGTAATTTTTTTTAAACCTTGGTGCAAAGAGTTAATGGTGGACACTTTCGAATTGTTGTTTAGTTGTTGGGAAATGAGAAAGGCCAATGAAAAACAAAACTGGGCACAAATTGGTTACGTGAAATAAAAATAGTTTTACAGGTTTGCGCATCTAAAGGCCCCTTCGGTTTCTGATCTGAAAACCTTCTTCATGAACTTGCAAAGATGCAGGGAGAACAAAATGTACTTGTTAAACAAATAAGATTTTGGATGGATAGATTTAAAGCACATGTTAAATACTTGTTTCTTTTTATGCATGATCGATTTGTGCACACCGGAGTCTAAAATGTGGGTTCCTTTATGATTAAGCAGAAACAATGTTTTAATTGTAGTATATCTATATAATTGGATTAAAGCTAATGGTATATAAGATTTTCCCTAAATAGAATATAAATATTGAAAGATAATTTGTTAACTGTTTAAGAGGTGGAAATATTTTGGTTAAAGAATTTTGACCTTCTTTAGAGTTTTAAGTAATTTCACTTAAATAGTATATTTAATTTAAAATTTTTTTTAACTATCATTTAACTTTGTATTGTGATAATATTTTATAAATAAATCTTCCAAAATCTATGATCATTAACGTCTAAAATATAATATGAAGTAGGTTATTTAACACAAATCAAATTAATAAATTTCAATTGTTAACTTTATATATGATGTAACAGTTATAAATAACACAAGTAAGTTCATATAATTAAGTAAACGTCATAGATACATCAATAAAAAAATTGGTGAGATTGTTTATAACCTTTAGACTACTTGATCACTCGTGTTTTATAAAAAATGGACCTATATTCAAATGCTCATTATTTAATGTAATACTAAGGAAATTTGTATTTCATAATGTCATATTCTCCACCATTGAATTACATGAAATAGTTTTATTTTTAAAAATTGGTGAATACATGATGGAGCATTGGTGAATAAAATATTTCTCATTTATTTTGACTCATAGTATGATAAATAAAACATATATAAAATTTTTGTTTACAATGGCTTCTATTATCATTATTGTTTAGGTATTAATAGGTTGTAATTAAATTCATACAATACAAATTATTATAAGACTTTATGTTATATCTTTATATAAAGTATCATTGAAATAACATAACTTGTCAATTATATTTTTTTGTTAATGGTAGTAAATATATTTCTAATACTAAATATAAAAGTTAACAAAAATGATACATTGAAAATTTAGAGAATTAAGGGTTAATTACTCCTGAGTGTTAGATTTTTTGAGAAACTTCAAAAGGTGACATCTTTTTTTAAAAATAGGCGAGCGGTGACAATCCATTAACTTTTACTTAAGCGACAGTAAATTAATTATAAAATGATATTTTTGGCCGTAGAGTTAATTATAAAATGTCATTAATTACAAAATAATAAATTGTTTGACGTCTATAAAAAAAAGTTATAATTTTAATGACATTTTAAAAAATTTGAAGTTTAAAGTTTATAAAAAAATTTATTAAAAAAAAGGTGTAATTAATGACATTTTATAATTAACTCTAGGGGCAAAAATGTCATTTTTATAATTAATTTACTGTTCCCTTTAAAGTTAACAGAATAGTTAACGGATTGTCACTCGCTCGCCTATTTTTAAAAAATGTGTCACCTTTTTTAAGTTTGTCAAAAAATCTACCACTCAGGAGTAATTAACCCGAGAATTAATACATAATAATTGTACTTCCATAATTATTTGTATTCATTTTATATTTTATATTTAAAATTTTTATCAATTGATTAGATAAAAATTACTTCCAAATATCAAGAAATATCACAACTAATTTCAGAAACCTTGTTGCACTATTACTTATCCATTAAAATTAATTAAGGGTGATATGATAATATAAAATCCAATGATCCCATTATTCATTCTGGGATTTTTATCCATTATAACATTATTTTGAGATTTTTGAAATAATCGAAAATAAAAAAATTCATTATTTTTCTTCCAACATGAAACTTACTTGTTATCATTTAAAAAGTTCATTTTCATTGTGTAAAGTTTTTTATTTTACATGGCAAATGTTTTCATCAAAATCCGAATTTTATGATTTACGGACCACATAAACAACATTTTACTTTTTTTTTTTTCCTTATGTGTTATTTTTTAGCTCTGAAAAAGGACCTATACCAAAATATTAATTGAATATACTCTTTCAAATTTTAATTACAGGTAATTTGGGCCTCAATGGTCTGATTACAGAAATTAGTCCTCATGGTCGAGGATTCTTGCGGCTAACCTCTTCATTGGCTGCCATGCCAGCAACGTCGCGGCTACCCGGCTAGTAAACGCGGCTAGCCGCGTTAACTCTACTTTTATCAACCGGTTCCAGCAACATCGCGGATACCCGCCTTCCGTATGCGGCTAGCCGGCTTAACTTCATTATTGATGCAGCCATTACAGAAACATTGCGGATACCCACCTTCATTCACTTTTCATAACTCATTACAGAAACATAGCGGATACCCACCTTCCATACGCGGCTAGCCGCATTCAAAACAGCTTTTGATAACCCATTCCAGAAACATTGCGGATACCCGCCTTCCTTTCGCGGCTAGCCGGATTAACGGCACTTTTGATAACCCATGACCAAAACATAGCGGCAACCCCCCTTACATACGCGGCTAGCCGCATGCACTATGCTTTTGATAATCCATTCCCGAAACAAAGCGGCTATCCGCCTTCCCCAGGCTTCCTCGGCTTCATTTTTGTACGTACGCTGTCTCCCCTCTCACTCTCTCTGAAATTCATCAGTTCTTTGCACATTTGCCTACAAATTCACTCTCGGAAACCATTTCGCTCAATTTTACCTGAATTATCAACTCCCAAACTCTCATTTCATCCACTTTTCGCAAAAATCCCAAATCTTGAACCCTAGATTGCCACTTTCTGCAATCGTCAATTTCACCCACTTCCAGTCCTTTTTTTATTTGATGAAACCCTTACATTCTGTCTAATCACTCGTAAGAACATTTTAATCGGTTTCAAATCAAAAAATTCTCTTCAATTTCGAAACCCGAACTTGTGTGTACTTGGGTATTTTTATGTCATTCAACAATGAGGACCAAACAAGTTTCCAAGAAGCGAAAGGAAACTCATAAGGATGTTCGGGAATTCATTACGACTCATCCAACAGAAAACTCGTTTGACTTGGAATTTAACAAAAAATATTGGTACTTGAACAATTTAGTAGGAATAATGAACGTAAAAAGAGCATAGGCAGCAATAAGTTGAAACAAGAGAACCAAACATTGAGAACTGTTTAACCAACAAATGAGAACTACTTAACCGAAAAAGGAGACATATCAAACCAAGCAAAATGTATTATGATTTTTAGCCCATGTAATTGATATTTAACCGAATTCACTGGATTTAGGAACACATATCTCGTCATACTTCAATTGAAATACCTCAACCAAAAACGGAGAAACACCAGCAAAAATTAGTGACATACATAACCAAAATTAATTTACTTGGAATATCACATTAATATTGGTACCTAACAAAGTTAGTACGAATATCAAACGTAAAAATAGTGAACCCAAAACTTGAAACAACATTTGAACTAACAAATCAATCCTATTAACGAAAATCCGAGACAAATCAAACCAAGAAAAAAGTTTATGATATTTAACCCATCTTTTAAAATTTTACCTAATTAACTGGGATAAGCAACCTAAAACCTGTGAACTCATAATTGAAATTCGTAAACCAAAATGTGAGAAAGCATAACCAAAATTGGTTACCCACATATCCAAAATAAATTGCGGCAAACCAAACCTTACATATCACATAAATATTGGTATATAACCATGTTAGTAAGAATATAAACGTAAAATTAGTGAACACATAAATTCAAATAACTTTACCAAAAAGTGAACTTAATTAACCAGACATCGAAACAAATCAAACTAAGAAAATTGTTAATGAAATTTAACCCATTTAATTAAAACATTTAACGAATTAATGGAATGACCAACGTTAAACACAGAAACAAACTTTATTGAATATATTAACCAAAATTGGAGAAAGACTAACCTAAATTGGTATAACCCATAACCAAAATTAATTTATGCCAACAAAACCCAGTACCTAACCTCAATAATTGGAATCTCAACGACTTAATTGGAATATACAACGTGAAATTAGAGTATCAATTCGTTGAAATATAGGAACCATCGAGCGAGAAGGTAGAACGAAAACTTGGAACAAAATCAACCACGAGTTGACATCACTTGGAATATGACAATCGGTATTGGTACTCAACGACGTTTGTAGGAATATTAACGCGCAATTAGTGAATCACTTACTTGAAATATAAGAACCTAGAAGTGAAATTTCTTAACCCAAAACCGAGACAGATCGAACCAACAAAAGTGTTAATGATATATAACCTATTTAATTGAAATTTTACCGAATAAACTGGAATACGGAACGCAAACTTATCAAATTGTTATTGAAAGATATCAACCAAAATTGGAGAAAGACTAACCTAAATTGGTATACCCCATAACCAAAATTAATTTATGCCAACAAAACCCGGTACCTAACCTTAATAATTGGAATCTCAACGACTTAATTGGAATATACAACGTGAAATTAGAGTATCAATTCGTTGAAATATAGGAACCATCGAGCGAGAAGGTAGAACGAAAATTTGGAACAAAATCAACCACGAGTTGACATCACTTGGAATATGATAATCGGTATTGGTACCCAACGACGTTTGTCGGAATATTAATGCACAATTAGTGAATCAATTAGTTAAAATATAAGAACCTAAAAGTGAAACCTCTTAACCCAAAACCGAGAGAGATCGAACCAATACAAGTGTTAATGACATATAACCTATTTAATTGTAATTTTACCGAATTAACTGAAATACGGAACGCAAACTTATCAAATTGTTATTGGACGATGTCAACCGAAATTGGAGAAAGATTAACCTAAATTGGTATGCCCCATAACCAAAATAATTTTGTGCCAACCAAATCCGGTACCTAACCTTAATAATTGGAATCTCAACCACGTAATTGGAATATATAACGGAAAATTGGAGAACTAATTGGTTGAAATATAGGAACAATCGACCGAGAAGGTAGAACGAAAACTTGGAACAAAACCAACCACGAATTTACATCACTTGGAATATGACAATAGGTATTGGTACCCAACGACGTTTGTCGGAATATTAACGCACAATTAGTGAATCAATTTGTTAAAATATAAGAACCTAAAAGTGAAACTTCTTAACCCAAAACCGAGAGAGATCGAACCAATACAGGTGTTAATGATATATAACCTATTTAATTGTAATTTTACCGAATAAACTGGAATACGGAACGCAAACTTATCAAATTGTAATTGGAAGATGTCAACCAAAATTGGAGAAAGATTAACCTAAATTGGTATGCCCCATAACCAAAATAATTTTATGCCAACCAAACCCGGTATCTAACCTTAATAATTGGAATCTCGACCACTTAATGGGAATATATAACGGAAAATTGGAGAAATATTCGTTGAAATATAGGAACCATCGAGCGAGAAGGTAGAACGAAAACTTGGAACAACACCAACCACGAATTGACGTCACTTGGAATATCACAGTAGCTATTGGTACCCAACGATGTTTATCGGAATATTAACGCACAATTAGTGAATTACGTTGTTGAAATATAAGAACTTACAAGGCAAACATGTAACGCAAAACCGAGACAGCTCGAACCAAGAAAAGTGTTAATGATATATAACCTATATCATTGAAATTTTACCGAATAAACTTGAATACGAAACGCAAACTTATTAAATTGTAATTGAAAGATGTCAACCAAAATTGGAGAAAGATTAACCTAAATTGGTATTCCGCATAACCGAAATAAATTTATGCCAACAAAATCGGGTACCTAACCTTAATAACTGTAATCAAAACGACTTAATTGGAATTTTGAATGGAAAATTGGTGAAAAAAGTCGTTGAAATATAGCAACCATTAATAGAGAAAGGTTAACGAAAACTTGGAGCCGGATTCAACAAAGGATTCAAATTGCTTGAAATCTATCAACAAAATTTGATACTTTACGAATTTTGTGGATATATCGAACGTAAAATTTGAGCTTCAAAAAAGTTAACCTATTAATGGAGAACTGTTACCAAAACTTGGAACTAATCAAACCAAAAAAAGTTATATCGATATCTAACGCATATAATTGGAATCTTGACAAAGTAATTGAAATATTAGACGTAAAACTAATGGAATAATAGTTGAAATATTGAAACCAAATTTGGAGAAAGTCTCACCCTTTCTTCAAACTAATCTAACAAGAAATGAATTTAATTAGAATTTAACCGAAAATACGAGTATTTGACGAGTTTAGTGGGAATACTAAATCTATAACTAGTGGATCGGAAAGTGGAGATAACCAAACCAATTAGTGAGAAAGTCTAATCAAAATTAGGTACGTATGAAATTTACTTGGAATAGCACCAAATATTTTGATATTTAACTAAAACAGTCGAGACATACTTATTTCAACTAATTTTTAACTTTTATTCAAGTAAAAAAAAAAATTTCCCCTTATATAATATTTCTGTTCAATATTTACACAATTTCCTTGACTTTTTCCATTTTATTTTATTTTTTCTGCACTAAATATAATTTTTTTCAAATTATTGAATGAGCAACCGGTGAAAAACCGGTTGCTCAAGTTTTGCTTTTTACTGTTCATGGTGTTTTTTTTGCTGTATTGCATACAGCGCGGTATTGTAGGATGACCCCATTTAAATAACGACAGAAGGGACTGCATGGGAGCTGGGGGCCTCACTTGCGTGTAATCATTTATTGCAACACCTATTTTTTTTTTTTTAATACTGATCACACGCACTATCTACTATATTACACATATATTTACAATTGTTATTATAGTAAACATCACACTGATATTTATAATCAAATAAATATAACTAAAATTTATACATTGTATTAAATTTTATAAAATATATGTGCAGACAAATGACCCTCACAGAAAAAAAAATTCCTACTCTACTCATATTTATAAAAAAAAAAATGTTAATAAATATTTAGTCTCACAATACTTTTGCGGGGATTTGAATTGCAACTCCTATCTAATCCAAGAAAATTACAGATTTTGACTCTCGTGGGGCTGGCGGTGGCACCAGGCCCAGTCCCCACTCCTCTTACGACTTTGTTTTTGTAGCGGGTGTTGCCTCATGATTTGCGAGCATTCTTAAATATCCTAAATGTGTTTTATATATAAGTTATTTGGCCTCTAATTGTAGGAGCCTCATTTTAGATATTGCCAACTCACGTCAGTCTATTTGCCCGAAGAAGCCACATATAGGAGGAATCAGGAGCGGGTTAGTGTTACCACAAAACAGATGCATAACACATAAATCCAAAATTTCAAATTCTGTTCTTTAACGGAGGTAAAAATGGAAAATAAATAAATCATCATGTCATAACTCATAACATATGAAATGTATGTTAATATCAGACGGGTGAATTTTGAATTCAACACAAAAAACATACAGGTGATGCATTACAATTCGTTTAATAATTGACTACTCATATCACCTAATAAAACAGATTGACATTGAGACACTTGAAAATTAAACCTGAATCTTATATTAAAAAAAAAAAAATCGAGTTAACGAGCACACGATCTTTTCGTGATAAATAAGTATATCAAATTAAACATTTAAATTTATTTATTCCTTACAAATTTAGGTTGGATTAATTAGTGGTTTCAAATTTTATCGGCTCTAATTTTTTTTTTTTTTTGACATACTACACTGAGCTCTATTGATATTTACAATTCGCAATCATGGGACATATCCGAATAATTCTATTCTAGCGCCGCCCATATATATTTTACCCTCACATTAATTGGAGGGAGATTGATTCTACCCCGATATGGAGAGCCAACTACTCCATTATATTTAAGGAAAAAATCTCAACACTATACCTGCGTTGGGCCTCAAATCCGCGCCCTCAACCTTGAGGGCGCCGGTTCGTTGCCAATGGGCTACGAGCCAATTGCTATCGGCTCTAATTTTGACTGGGCAAGTCGTACCAGAAAATTATTCAGCACAATTATATCATCGGCCCCATGCACAAGGTTATTCAGCACAATTATATTTATCCACTGCCAACAATGATATTAGTAAATGAACGAAAGGACACTTTTTGAGTTTTATCGCTTTAACTCTAGAATTTCTATAATACTTCATTATTTCTTTAATGTCAAACTTTTATTGGAAAAAATCAATCTCAACCAATAAAAAATTATTTTATTTTGTTTTGTTATGTTTTGAACGGACTATGAAACAAAAATTAAATAATAATTTCGTGGTTATCTTATAATAAATTCTTTTTTTGGTCTTATTTAATTTTTGCACAATTGTCCTTTATGGTCCAATCAAGACTTTTTTTTTTTATTATTTGTACTCAAAAAGCGACAATCGGCTTTTGATTAAATAACTATAAAAAAAATATTGTCCGAAACATGATTTTTCCCGTGGATATGTCACGAACATGATTTGATATGTCGCGAAACATGATTTTCAAAATAACAATGATTAAAGATGACAAAACCTCAACTTCAATCATTGTTGTCAAGGGTGTGTTTGGTTTTAATTTTCAAATTAATATTTTAAAACTTATTTTACATAAATAATATGATGTTTTTGATGAGTTACTTTTAAAATCAAGAATACGTCGTTAATTTTCCTAACAATGTATGAAAATGAAAATAATAAAAATGTATTTGGTTGTTTATTAGAAAATATAGAGTTAATGAAAGAGAACGAGAAAAATATTTAAGTTTAAATAAATTTTCATTAATTTTAGAGAATCGAGAACTAATAAATATAATATGATTTATTTATTTATTTTTAGTTAAAATGAAATATATTTTTTTCATAATGATGGCATTTTTTTTATAAACCAAAGTAATAATTAGTGCAAAAGAGAAAATTAATAGTAATTTTTCAAGAATGTTTGCTAAAATTAATTAGAATTAACAAATATTTTTAAAACACGCCTCGCCCAATTGAAACCAAAATAACATGTTAAGATAATAGTAATATATCACCAAAACATAAAAGTTAAAAAGTTGCTATTATATATTAACAACCGACTTAACAGCACATCGGACATTAGTCATAATGCCATTCCTTTAATAGGCTCGGTGCAAAAATAAAGATTGAAGAACAACAAAAAGTTTTATGGCGTGTTTGGGAGTAAGGTATTGTAGCTTTTAAATTGCAGTTGATGTGGAGAAAAAGCTATAGTTGTGGAGTAGAAGTTGGAAAAAAATTTTCTTTAAAAAATTCTATGTTACAAAACACTTTAATAAATTTCTCAAATTAATCTTTCATTTTTATGATCGAAAAGTGAAAAACAAGAGTATCTCATTATTTTATTTTGTTAAATTTTTGCCATTAAAAATAAATAAATACATAAAGAGAAAAATAATAGAGAGAGTATTATGAAGTTTTGTTAAAAGAAGAACAAGGAAGCTGTGCTAAGAATTTTTATCGAGTATCGAATCATTGTAATTAAATAAAAAAAAAGTAAAATAAAAAATAAATTTTAACTATAAACTTAGTGCTCATTCCTCAACACAAAATACTAGAAGGAGAAGTGATTTTCTCTGTAACTATAATATGATCAAATGTTAATCATCCTACAAATTTATTCCATTTACTACAAATGGGCCCAGTGACACTGAGCTTAATCGGGGAAAACAATTTCCGATTGCGGATTTCCAAACCCATTTAAGTGATCAAATAAATGGGCCTAGAAAATCAAAAACAGCCCAATTACAAATCAACTTCCGCAATGTGAACAAAAAAATGTGGCGATCAAAATAATAATATCTTGCAAACGTTGTAGTCTTCTTATCAATTTCAAACTGATGTTACGTTTAGCAGCAATACGACAATTTGAGACGTAGGATTTTTCTCCATAATGCAACCCCAGCCGTTGAATTAACAATACGTCTATCTGCCCATTGATAGACAATATAAACCTATAATATTGCCACCGAAAGTGATATCAACACGTTGTTTCTTTAGATAAATTTAATTTGTAATTTATTCGGACTAGTCTAATTTTTAGGCTATAGTTTATTTCCACTTCTTCGTGTAGAGAGGTAGGTACATAATAATAATAATAATTATAATTATAATTATAATAATAATTATTATAATAATAATGTGCGCAGGTGAGGTGAGGTAATGGCGTCAACAATAAGTAGCTTCTCATATTTTGTATTTTTTTTTTCTTAATCACGATAACCTTAAGTCCGTCTGTGGTCGGATTAAAAGTCTACATTGTCTGTGATTCAGTTAAGTGCATTGAGCAGGAGAAAATAGGTTCGATGAATGAAAGCTTTCTTACAATTCATTGAAAGCCAGCTGATCGTCGGCAAGGAATTCTTAAAGAGACTACAATTGTTGGAGCCCGGTGGTTATTTTGCGCATTTTTTTAAACACTAACATTGACGCATTTGCCAGCTGTGTGTTGCGTATTTCACTAATTAACTAATGACTCAATCTGGCACCATGACGTGTAATGTTTTCTTGCTGCTGTCCGTAAGGACGGTAACTTTTACATTCCTCATATTCCCCCAATACTATTTCAAATTAATCCACGTAGATTTTTTTTATCGGAGAAGAATTATTTAACTTTCTATTTCTTTTTTGAACATTACCATATCCGCTTTGTTGCTTTACAGCTGTACTTCACAGGGACGCAATTAAATTAATCTTTCCATGTATAATTAAATGAAAATAAAATTAGTTATTAAATTATTATTTTTAATTGTCCAGTTAGATTGTACTTTGTAGTTGCAGCAGATTGTTTCCCCAAATAATTAACATATGTTATGATTAATATTGCGGTAAATGAGTAAATGATTGTAGTATTTCTAGTCATAAAATGATGTCGTAATTAAAATTATTAAATCAATATTATAATTAAATAATAAAATATGTTAATAATGAATTATGTTAATTAAATAATAAATTTAACTTAAAATTTATAAATCGACATTAAATGTAAAATAAAACATGAATTATGTAAATAGAATGTAAATCTTGTAAATGAAAGATAAAATGAATAAATTAACACAAAAGTGGTGAATTAGTGTATTATTAGTAAACAAAATAAAAATTTACAAATGTGACATAAAAATTTATAAATCAATATCAAGTGTAAAATAAAACATGAATTATTTAAATGAAACATATCACTTGTAAAGAAAAGGTCAAAAACATTGAAAGAAATAAAAACTCATTATAATAACGATACCTTATATGTTTAATAATTTTATTTTTAAATTGAATAATGATAGTTTTGGATTTATGTAACACATGCAATGATATATGTATGAAATTTTATCAAGGATAAAATGGAATTTAGATCTAAATTTATTGATATATTATACGTTTATACCTTTATGGTATATACATACATATATATATATATATATATATATATATATGTATGTCTAAGAATGAATATAAAATTTGTGGTTAAAGTAATTCAATAAAATTTATACCAGTTGTTTCAATTTTTTTCAAATTGACGAGTGATTATTTTTCCTTGTTTAATAAAATTAATTGAATAAAATTTTTTTATTTAAAGTTTAATGTTGATTTATAATTTTTTTATTATTTTTAAAAATATCTTTTCAATTTTAAAACATCAATTTAACACTCTTATATTATTTTACTTGTTTTACTTTATAATTATTAGTATTATGTGTAATTTATAAAATTTATATTTATTATGATATTAATAGTGTAATTTTAATCGCACCATTGTAAAGTTTTCCTAGTAGCATTTCATTATAATTTATAAATTGTGCTGTCATATAATCATAAATTACACAAGTATTACCGTAAATGATCGTATACATTATTATTTGTACACAAAACCTATTTTTAACTATGTTTTATACATGCAATACAATTGCAATCCACCTAACACCGTTTATTTTGGTCCATTCAACATAATTAATGTTTAGTGCCACCGTGATCAGACCCGAGCAGCACCACCTAGCACGAGCAGACCACCCACCGACCACCACATTATGGTGAGTGGTGCACTAGCAGTACACGAGACCACCTGGTGAGCAGATCACATGGTGAGTGGTGAGCAGACCACCTGGTGAGCAGACCAACTAGTGAGCAGACTATTTGGTGGGCACACCATCTGATGAGCATGCCACTTGGTGAGCAGACCAACTGGTGAGCAGACTATCTGGTGAGCACACCATCTGACGAAAGAGCCACTGTGAGTAGACCACCCGTGACCACCACGATGAGCAGACTACCCGTGAGCACACCACCACGAAAGCAGACCACCCAGTGAGTGCAGGAGCACCACCCCTGGCCGTGTGGTAATCTTGAGACTATGAGCTACCACCTCGACGAGGGGGTAAATCTTGTGACCTTGAGCAAGCTATCTCGACCAGATGGCAAGTCTATTGACCTCAAGCATTTTGAGGAGACATCGACCAAGTCACTGGAAGACTGCCAAAATAACCGCCACAAGTCACCTCCAAAAAACCAGGGCATTAATGGCCACGATCTAAGGTTGTGGGAGGGATGTTTATTAAAACCCAAAGAAAATCATGCCAGGGGGACTTTTTCCTAAGTTTTGTCTTTTTCTATTATATTGACTTAACATTATTTTCTGGACAAGAAAAAGGAGAAATTACATATTTTTAGTTTTTCCTGTAAACCCAATAACTGACTTTGGCGTCGGAGGGTTTACGCCGGAAAAACTTCCGGCGCCTCTGACCATTTTCTGTAATTTCAGATATTTGCTGATCCTGCTCATAACTGGAGGATTTTCTTGGAGATAAATCAGCAGCTTCCCACCAAATAAATACAATGCTGATGCAGGGATCTGAGATTGAGTCACGAACTAAAAACTCATCCGGATTTCGGCATCAACATTTGGCGCCGTCTGTGGGGACCGATACAAAAAGTCATCATTCTCGCAACCAATTTGGATTTGACCGAAGCAGAAGTAATTTGCAAATTAAATTGTTGGAAACGAATCTGGATTAATCACTGCCCAGAGCCCAGTGACCAAGTTCGGTTATTAAATGAATTTGCTCATTCAATCGGTAAGTCATCGGCTTTTCATTTTAATTCACTGATTACCTTGACGAGAACTAGAATCTTGTCTTTAAAAAAAAAAAAAGGTTGCATTCTAAAATATGAAATACTGGAAATTAATTTATTTGATTGCACAATTTCGGTAATTGTGAGCATAAATCCAATTTAAATATAGGAAATTTTCTTTTATGGCCTTGCATGATTAGATCACAAAGACCAACTTGTGGAAATTTCCATTCACGTGCATTAAGATCTAGAATCAAATACTCATTTACTACATGCCTCGTTTATTGGTAAATAAGTTCTACATTCTTGAAATAGAATAAAGAATAAGCTTCAATTATTGGAACTGAAGTGAATTTTAATAATTACGATTTGTGCAATGCATGGCATGAGAACTGACAGGAATCATGCGCTTGACATTTGTATTTAATTAATCATGTGCTTGTCATCCAATTGTCAGAACAACATGCTTACTTTTATCGCTTGAAAGCATGTGCTGCACACTTATAGTTTTCAGAATTACCTATTTGGCTTTTATGTTTAAGAACATATCCATGCCTTTGGTGCTTAAGCTACCTTTGATAAGCTATTTCTTATTGTGAAACTTTTGGGTAAAATCATACCGAAGTTAAGTACATAATCGGTATATGCTGTTAAGCCCACCAGTTATATGATAGAATGTCTAAACGAGTTATGTTATTTCTCTACTCACAATTTTCATAAGTTATAGATCATTTAAAAAAGAGTTTCTAAGGCCAGTCTCAAAGCTGCTTGATAAGGCAGGCTCAATGTCTCAAAGCATGGCGAGACACGGGTTGCTGATCCGCCGACCGAGAGATGGCAAGCAGACTTTCAAGCTTATGAAAGTTTATGAGGCAAGCAGAGGCTCGAAAGTCTCAAAGCCTCCTCAATGGCGCAGACCGTGGTTGCTTGCTTAATCCGCCCACCACGGAAGGTGAGCACCACAAAAATCCAAAGGAAGTTTATAAGGCAAGCAAAGGCTCGAAAGTCTCAAAGCCTCCTCAATGGCGAGACCGGCTGTTGCTGTAATCTACTCCACGCGTGAGCACTACAAAAATTCAAAGGATGTTTATAAGGCAAGCAAAGGCTCGAAAGTCTCAAAGCCTCCTCAATGGCAGACCGTGGCCAAGCTTGCTTGCCCACCGCTGTTGCTGTAATCTGGCCGCACCATGAAGTGAGCAGACCACAAAATCCAAAGGAGTTTATAAGGCAAGCAAAGGCTCGAAAGTCTCAAAGCCTCCTCAATGGCGAGACCGTTGTTGCTTAACTGCCCACCATGCGAAGGTGAGGCACCACAAAATCCAAAGGAAGTTTTTAAGGCAAGCGAAGGCTCGAAAGTCTCAAAGCCTCCTCAATGGCGAGACCAGAAGCCAAGCTTGCCAGAATCTACTCCACCATGTGAAGGTGAGCAGACTACAAAAATTCAAAGGATGTTTTTAAGCCAAGAAAAGGCTCGAAAGTCTCAAAGCCTCCTCAATGGCGAGACCTGTGGTTGTTGCTTAACCGCCCACCATGCAAGGTGAGCAGACCACAGAAATCCAAAGGAAGTTTTTAAGGCAAGCAAAGGCTCGAAAGTCTCAAAGCCTCCTCGATGGCGAGACAGGCTGTTGCCGTAACTGCCTACCATGCGGCGTGAGCAGACCACAAAATTTCGAAGAAAGTTTATAAGGCAAGCAAAGGCTCGAAAGTCTCAAAGCCTCCTCGATGGCGAGACAGGAAGCCAAGCTTGCCAGAATCTGCTCGGCCATGTGAAGGTGAGCAAACCACAAAATTTCGAAGAAAGTTTATAAGGCAAGCAAAGGCTCGAAAGTCTCAAAGCCTCCTCGATGGCGAGACAGGAAGCCAAGCTTGCCAAATCTGCTCGACCATGTGAAGGTGAGCAGACCACAAAATTTCGAAGAAAGTTTATAAGGCAACCAAAGGCTCGAAAGTCTCAAAACCTCCTCGATGGAGAGACAGGAAGCCAAGCTCACCAGAATCTGCTCGACCATGTGAAGGTGAGCAGACAACATCATAAAAACTAGAGACTTTATAGTTTCCAGTATTGATTCTGCTTTACCTCAACACTGTAAACCTGGGACCTGTGTTGTGAATTAAACAGGTGGTCATTATCTCCTCTAACAAAAGTGACCATCCGTGAGCACACCATCCGACGAGCAAAGCCACCGTGAGTAGACCACCCGTGAGCCACACCACCACGAGCAGACTACCGGGTGAGCACACCACCACGAAAGGCACCACCCAGTGAGTGAGTGCACCACCCCTGGCCGTGGTAATCTCGAGACTACGAGCTACCACCGACGGCGGGTAAATCTGTGACTCGAGCAAGTTTATCTCGACTGCATGGCAAGTCTATTGACCTCGCTGCATGGTTTGAGGAGACATCGACCAAGTCACCAAGAAGCTGCACTCGGTCAAAATAACCGCCACAAGTCACCTCCAAAAAACCAGGGCATTAATGGCCACGATCTAAGGTTGTGGGAGGGATGTTTATTAAAACCCAAAGAAAATCATGCCAGGGGGACTTTTTCCTAAGTTTTGTCTTTTTCTATTATATTGACTTAACATTATTTTCTGGACAAGAAAAAGGAGAAATTACATATTTTTAGTTTTTCCTGTAAACCCAATAACTGACTTTGAGGTTTAAAAACTTCCTACGCCCGACCATTTTCGTAATTTCATATTCACGATCCCCGCCATGAATATTCTGCTCATAACTGGAGGATTTTCTTGGAGATAAATCAGCAGCTTCCCACCAAATAAATACAATGCTGATGCAGGGATCTGAGATTGAGTCACGAACTAAAAACTCATCCGGATTTCGGCATCAACAATTAATACGCCAACACGTTATCACCTGACTATGATATATCATAAACTATCCAATACTTCAACTAATGAATGTATATTCAATGACAAATACTTAAATTTCATAATTTGCGGACTCTTCACGTTATTCTCTTAATTACACACGCATTAACTAAATGACAATCACTTTAGCTAAAATAGTATAATACTATGGGCCCTGCTAAGTTACAATGTGAGTGTATTTGCCTTCAGTAATGCTAGCGAGTTATTATAGTCGCGTAATGTTTTTACTGTTTTGCATTTTGTTAAATAGACTGTGTTTCTACAACAATATATTGTATATTTTTTAATAGTGCTACATATTTAGAAATTTTATTTAAAAACTTCAGTTTTGATAGAATGTAACATTCGCTTGTTAGTAGTGATATAACATAACTAATTCATGTAATAAATAACATATTATATGCCATATCATTTAAGATAAAATTTAAGGGTATCATTGTTCTTAAAAACAATCACATTATTTCATCCTATAATAAAAATTTGGCAGTAGTACGTCTTCCAACTAATTCAAATTTCCAGAAATAATAGGCAACATCAAGCCCTGACCTGTTATAATTTATTAATTCATGATATAATTTGTATGTTAGTATCATATTTAAAATGATCAAGATACTCTTATGTTGTAATGCTCACTTGATATTGCTTTTCAAATATTAGAACTAAGTTTAAAAAATTAAAAAAATTAATTTTAATATTTAATATATTTTTTAAAAATTATTTTTTTAAAATCATCCTATCCTCCAATAAATTTTGAAAAATAATAAATGAATAATTTTTCAAAATATAATTTTAAGAATAAGTTTTATATTTTATATAATTTTATTATATTCTCACATATATTGTAAAGATTTAAAATTATCCTTTCTTAATTAGGACATAAAATTATTAAATTTAAGAAGGTTATTAACAATATCGACTATATTGTGATAACAAAATTAAAAAAAAAAAAAAAAGGATTGGTTTGTTATTGTTTCAACTTTCAAACAAAGATATTGTAAAATATCTTGATACTTTTGACTGGTAAATTGACTTTGTTGCTTTATTTATTTAAAAAAAGGAGGGGGGGCCCGGGGGGTTGAGATGCGATCAATTGTACGACGTCTCTGACAAGCAAATGCGCCTATCACCCCGCACTCCATGAGTCGTTTGTCCTTATCTAATAAGTTCGATCCAGTCCCACGCCCACCCACCCGCTACGACGACGACGTCTTAATTAATTGAATTACAAAACAAAGCAAAACAAAACAAACTTCCGCACTCTCCCTTTCACGCTAAATCCACATCCACTACTCTTTTTTATAAAAGGCCGCCCCTCGGATCTCGATTCTTCCTCAGTTTCTTTCACTCTCTTTTCTTTTAGAAAAAAAGTGGTTTTGAGTTTGCTGTTCCGTGGCCTGTGGCCGTGTGTGAGTGAAAGGGGATAGTGTTAAGAGGTTACGACTTCGGAGGACGCAGCGATAATTTGCTCTGTATGTCAGTGGAATACTACTGTGATAAATTCTGCGGTGGATACGGTGCGCTTGCTAAGCCTTTACAATGGCCACAACTCAGGAAAAGACGACGCCTGCTTGTTGCATTAGCAAATCCTCCAAGCCTTCCGCCGCTGAACCCGTCAAAGATTGGAAGGCTTCCCGGTCGGATCCTTCCTTGGATCCGGTCCGTAAGCGTGACTCCGTTACCACTCTCATCCGCCCCGTTGAATCCCTCCCTGATCCTCCTCCTCCTCCTCCTAACACCATTTCCTCATCCAAAGGTTTTATCTTTTATCTCTTGTTAATTTCTTTTGTTAGCGTTATTTTTTAATTGCTGTTTTATCGGATGGTGATTGTTTTTTTTTTTTCTCACTTAATAAAGATGAAATACATAAATGTTCGCTACGAAGTCAATTGAGTGAGTGAGTGAGGTCCTTATCTGCTGCTTTGGGCCCCAAATACTAGTTCTTATTTATTGTCCCCATTTGTTTGTTTCTTTGTTTTTTTTTTTTTTTTGGTAATTTCTTTTGTTGACGGTATATTTTCGTTGCAACCAAACTTTATATTTTCTCACCGTTACTCTGAATTTTTTTTTCCCTACGTAGCAGCTGACTGAGAGTAAACGGCTGTCTCATAATTCCAGAAAATCTATATTATCACTAACCAAACCACGCTTTTACTTCTATTGATTTGCTTGCATAGGAATTCCAATGATGGTGAGGGCCCAAACAAGCCATCCTTTAGACCCTTTATCCGCTGCTGAGATCTCTGTGGCAGTAGCCACTGTTCGGGCTGCTGGAGCAACCCCTGAGGTAACTTTTCCTCATATATGATGTTTATATTTTAAGTACATTATCTTGTTAACGAAAGCGGGGTGACAAGTAAATCTGATTGTTAGGTGAGAGACAGCATGCGGTTTGTGGAAGTGGTTCTGGTGGAGCCAGATAAACAAGTGGTTGCATTAGCGGATGCTTATTTCTTCCCTCCTTTTCAGCCGTCATTAATTCCCAGGACAAAAGGTGGGCCGATAATTCCTACTAAACTTCCTCCTAGAAGAGCAAGACTTGTTGTTTACAACAAAAGGTCCAATGAGACAAGCATATGGATTGTTGAACTGTCGGAGGTGCATGCTGCAACCCGAGGTGGTCACCATAGAGGAAAAGTTATTTCATCGAAAGTTGTTCCAGATGTCCAGCCTCCCATGGTATATTAGTAAATATGTTTATGTATTGTTAATGTTTATTCATGGAAATCTTAATTTATTCAAATTTATTGTCTGTAGTTTGTGTTTGAAATGTCCAGATTCATTTTTGGTGTAAATAGGGGTACTTATCCGACATAGAAGTAATTTTTTTAATACTTAGGCACATCATGTTATATTTCTCATCTAAACAAGTAATAGTGAATGTGTGTTTCCTATTAAACATTTCCAATGTTAATTATCATTAGTGTAGATAGATGATTACTTGATTTATGATCTAGTAATTGGGTGTATGGAGTGTCCCTAGAAACCCCTTTAATATATTTGTCTTTTCAGTTCTATTCATGCTTTTGCATCATTAATGTGATTTCTTGAATTTTGTTTTACAGGATGCTGTGGAATATGCTGAATGTGAAGCTGTTGTCAAAGACTTTCCTCCATTCCGGGAGGCAATGAAAAAGAGGGGTATTGAGGACATGGACCTTGTTATGGTGGATCCATGGTTAGTACCATGCTGGGATTATTTCAAACTGATGTTCAGTAAACATATGCTTTCTGTGAATTTCTTGTGCTCCTTTTAATGGTTTGTGCCCAAAATCCTCTCTTTTAGGTGTGTAGGGTATCACAGTGATGCGGATGCTCCAAGTCGCAGACTTGCTAAACCCCTCATCTTCTGCAGAACTGAGAGTGACTGCCCAATAGAAAACGGTTATGCTCGTCCGGTGGAAGGAATCCATGTGCTTGTTGATATGCAGAATATGGTGGTGATCGAGTTTGAAGACCGTAAGCTTGTTCACCTACCACCAGCTGATCCGTTAAGAAACTACACAGCTGGTGAAACAAGAGGAGGTGTTGACCGAAGCGATATAAAACCGCTTCAGATTGTTCAGCCTGAGGGTCCAAGCTTCCGTGTTAATGGACATTTTGTTGAATGGCAGAAGGTGCTTATTTGTGTTAATGCAAATATTGATTACTTAAGTTTGTAAGATTCTTATCAGTTGCAAATCTTATTCATTTTCTATTATAATTCCATTTTGGTTGGCAGTGGAATTTCCGTATTGGTTTTACTCCTAGGGAAGGTTTGATCATCTATTCTGTTGCATATGTTGATGGTAGTCGAGGTCGGAGGCCTGTAGCCCACAGGTTAAGCTTTGTTGAAATGGTGGTCCCTTATGGGGATCCGAATGATCCCCATTACAGGAAAAATGCGTTTGATGCAGGGGAAGATGGGCTGGGAAAAAATGCACATTCTCTTAAGAAGGTTAAATACCTCTCTTGCTTTTCCTTGATTGTCTGAATTATCTACATATTTAACATATTCTTTTTATCATTTGAAAACAAAAAATTCTTTACCACATATTGTATTGTTGCTTCAGGGTTGTGATTGTTTGGGCTACATCAAGTATTTTAATGCACATTTCACCAATTTTGCTGGAGGTGTTGATACAATTGAGAATTGTGTTTGTTTGCATGAAGAGGACCACGGTATTCTATGGAAGCATCAGGACTGGAGAACAGGATTGGCAGAAGTTCGCCGGTCTAGAAGGCTATCAGTATCATTTATATGTACTGTGGCCAACTATGAATATGCATTTTTCTGGCACTTTTACCAGGCAAGCTAATTTATGCCTTGATTTATCTAGCATTTTGTTTGGTTGTGTAGCATCAGTTTATGTTTTCTATCTTAATTTTCCCCTGTTAAATATATTGATGCCATTTTGAGTGTACAAATAAAAGTTTTGCTTCTTTTAAACATACGTTGCCTCGAGTATTGCTACTTTCGTCAAATGGTACCACTTAAATCCTAATGATACAATGTTGTGTGATAGGATGGGAAGATTGAAGCTGAGGTTAAGCTGACAGGAATTCTCAGCTTAGGTGCACTGCAACCTGGAGAAGTGAGAAAATATGGGACTATTATTGCACCTGGGTTATACGCGCCTGTTCATCAACACTTTTTTGTGGCTCGTATGGACATCGCAGTTGATTGCAAGCCCGGTGAAGCACATAATCAGGTAAAATAAATGGTTACTAGGGATTTTTTTTTTTTCATATGTTTATATTTAGAATATTCTCAATAAGGTTTCAAATTGAGGTTTATCAGCCGTTCCTCTATTTGTGACTTTAGCAAGAGCATCCATCTAACTAAAATTGTTATGAGTCACATTGTGAGGATCTGAGGATAATGCCTCTGTTCTTTGTTATAGGACTCTGGAGTCTATTTTGGTGGCAATTTGATCTACAAGTAGAGTTTACTATTTGATTCCCATTTCTTGCATTGCTGTTTTTGTTTTTTTTTTGTTAAAATAGTCATTGAAGTAGCTGCGGGATTGTGGTCCTTTCCTAAGATCTTTGGGCTGTAGGTGGCTTAATTTTATTTTGACAATACTTGATAAGTAGGTTTGCTTTTCTATGGATTGGTTGCAGAGGAAACTTTCTCTGATACTATGGGTAAATTCAAGATGAATTACTTAGCCCTTAGCCCATGTTTGGTTGTAAGAATTGAGAGAAGAGGAGTGGAGAGGAGAGGAGGGGAGAGAAAATGAGAGTAAAAGAGGGTGGGTTTCATCTCCATTGTTTGGTAGGGGTTCATCTTTTCTCCTTTTATTTCTTTTCCCTCCCCTCTCCTAATCTCATTTCATTTCTTCAAACCAAACATGCAATAGAGGTTATCTTCTGTATTGACTAAAGATTAAAACAGTCAGAGGATTTATTCTTCTGTATTGACAAGATATTTTGTTAATGACTTGGTTGAATCTATTTTTGGATTTATTCACTGGCACAAGATAATATTGTGGTCTCTTATGTATGAAGTGTGCTCAATAATGAATTAGACTTTTTTCACTGGAGCATTTGTTGTTCAGCTATAAAGGAAAATTACTGTCATATGTGTTAGCATGATATAGTAAGAGAAACATTTTCTTGTTGGTATAGGTAGTTGAGATGAATGTTAAAGTGGAAGAACCAGGGAAGAATAATGTTCACAATAATGCATTCTATGCTGAAGAGGAACTGCTCAAATCAGAATTGCAAGCAATGCGTGATTGTAATCCTTTAACTGCTCGTCATTGGATTGTAAGTGTCTTCCCTTGTAATTCTTATCATTTCGTGTAAGGAGATTTGTGCTCAAAATTGCAGAACAATGTTGGTTGTAGTTCTATGTCAGCGTCGAGTAGTTTTCTAGTTCTTTAGGGTAGTTATGCCGCAATTTGGACTGGTTCACATTATGATAAAGAAAATGAAATTAACATTTTATATCATTTCTATATACCCATCACACATCACACATCACACATGAATTTGAAAATAGAGCAGGGAATTTAGAGTTGGAAAAGAAAATCAGACTGCCTTTAACAAAATAATTGATCTATTGTTTGATGGAATACATGTCTTTCATCTTGCAGATCAGAAACACCAGAACCGTTAACCGTACTGGACAGCTAACTGGTTATAAGTTAGTACCTGGTTCAAACTGTTTGCCATTAGCCGGCTCTGAGGCTAAATTTTTAAGACGAGCTGCTTTCTTGAAGCATAATCTTTGGGTCACTCCTTATGCACATGATGAAATGTATCCTGGAGGAGAGTTTCCTAATCAAAATCCTCGGGTTGGCGAAGGATTGGCTACTTGGGTTAAGCAAAATCGCTCTTTGGAAGAAACTGACGTAGTTCTGTGGTTAGTTGAAATTCTTTATCGAATATAGTTAGATCTTGTCTCATTGTCTGAATTTGTTAGTGGATTTCGCATGACTAATGCATACAATACATGTCATCTTTATATGTTGTATATCTGCATGCCCTTTTTAAAAGTACTACTCATGTTCTAGCAATTGTGTATAGAGTAAACGCTGGTGTGGGGGTGTAATACTCACATTTCTTGGAAATGATTGTCATTTTTTTTTTTCATTTTTTGTTTAAATGTTGATTACTCTCATCTCGTAATATGATTCTGTAATGAAATGATTGCAGGTATGTATTTGGAGTGACTCACATTCCTAGACTGGAAGACTGGCCTGTGATGCCTGTGGATCGCATTGGCTTTATGCTCATGGTATGCTCCTCAATCCTGTAGCCACATAGCTGTTATGTTTGTTTGATATTGCAAATAACTGAGGTTGTGAGTTTTGAATGTTTTTGGCTGTTGGTGATGCAGCCACATGGGTTCTTCAATTGCTCACCAGCAGTGGATGTCCCTCCAAATGAAAGTGATTTGGATCTCAAGGACACTGTGATCACTGAAAAGCCCGTCCAGAATGGGCTGCTTGCCAAGCTGTGAATGTATATCCGTGGTTGGTAGAGTTTGCGGTTGCTTGCTTCCTTCGTTTTTGTGGGTTGTTTGTTTAGAAATTTAGGTCTTTGGACAACTTAAGGCAAATAATAAATCTTAATCCAGAAACTAAAGCACTATTTTGAATGGAAGTTGTGTGGTGTTGTTACTTGTTTGTTAACAAGTATTTATTTCCTTTAAAAAAAAAATTATTATTATTATTATTATTATGAATTGGTAACATTTGTTTTTAAGAACTCATTGACAGTTTGACGGTAAATCTTTTTCACACGAAGGAGGTAGGCAAAAGCTTGTATTGGACTTTTAGTTGACTTCTACATAATTCTTAGATCAGTGACATTATGATTTTCAGTGGTCCCTGACTCCATGGCTGGGCCTCTTCGGATGCGAACTGTGATTGGATAGTTTCCGAAGTCCTAACCCTCTAGTTGTCGGAGAAGTCCTTTGGTGCTTTTTGCTCATTTCCTATTTATTACGTGTATAATTATAATTATGATAATTTGAAGTGTACATATTGATAACAATTGAAGTAGTGAATAAAAAAAGAACAATATTTCCAGAGGCATGCAATAATTTTTTTTTTACCCAACTGTCTGTTTCTAATTTGTGTGTAAACATTAAAAAGAAAGTTCAAAGACGGGGTATTTAGAAATATTAGGTAAAGGAATGTGCCCGGGCAGTAGAAAAGACGCGCCCGCCAACTCCTTCCGCCCGTTAGCTGGTGTTTGGAATTACCAATGAAATGTCAACCGAGGAAGTTATCAAATTCAAGACACGTTCTTTTTGGCTTTTCCAGACAAGAAATTCAAAGGACGTTGGCACGTTGGACTTTCTTAAGTGACGTTTATTATACTTTACAATCAAAATATTTTCGTACAAAAATGAGTAACAAATCAGTGAAGTGAAGTGAGACGGTAAATAAATCTTACTTGACTATAGTTTATATTAAATATAACTTAAAGAAGACCTTGACATGGGTTCTTTTTTGTAGCTGCCATATCTTTTTTTTTTTTTTGTACGTTCACGAATTCACCGCACCAATCATCACTATTACATAAATAATGATTAAGGACCTTTAACTGCGAACTAGTACCCTTATCTGCATTTCGGTGAGAATATCAAAATTGGTAAATTAACGTTTTGAAAACAAATCTAGTATCCTTAAGAAATAATTCTGGTCACAATTATTTATTTCTACCGCATCATTTGAGTAATGCTATATAACCCAATACTTAAATTTCAAATGATTTTATATTTATCAATTTTCAGGCCTTTCAACCAATCGATACGACCTCGGAGAGCCGCTTTTGCTGCAACTCGCGTGGTTTCTTGAAAACTCGCTTCGAATACCAATTAACTAATTTCTAAATGCTGGAGTAGATCCTAAAGAGATCCCACTTCCTCATGAATTTATCTTAAATCGAGATCTTTTGGCTCTACGGATGGCCCTGCATTCAATGCGGGTCGAAGCATATGGTTGCCTGAGTAGAATGATAATTAATTTTATATTCATTATCTAATAAATGAGTCACATGTAGTTTTGAGATCTTTAATATTGTTGGCGACATTTTGACAAATAAATAATCATTTCTTACCACAAACCATAAATAATATATTTCTGAATTAAATTTTAATTTTAATTATCTTTTTTAAAAATAAGGTATCATGAATTTTGTACTTTACAGTTATATTTCTAAGGAATAAAAATCTAACAGTTTAATTAACCTATACATTAATAACTAACAAGCTTTCGAAATTTAAATACGAATAAAAATGAGTAATTTTCTTTTTAAGTGAGTAATCCTTTTATTAGGTTACAAATGATTTTTTTTTTTTGGTTTTTTTAACTGCATTATTAATGGATTGAAAAGCTTTTCTTAAAGTAGTAATAATAATAATAATATAAATGAATTAAAAAAAAAAATGACACTTGAAAAAACGGCCCCTTTTACGGCAATTGAAACTTGAGAGACAGTCACTTGCCCAAAAAATGGTTGTTGACTCGTCTCTTACAGACCACGCGCACTGCACGCACTTTCAGAACAAGTTCCTAGAAGAAGAAGAAACACACAAACATGCGAAGAGGAATAAAATGAACAGCAGTATCATTACACAAGCCTTTTGACCCGCTGTCGACTCACCATCCTTCAAATTTTTTTTTTTTAAAAAAAAAACACCGGGATAATCGGAAAAGAAAGAAAGTCGAGTTTTTGGGACTAATTATGTCATCTTCAATCGAAGAGAAACGAATCGAGGACGAGTTATCGTTCCCGATTTTACTAGCGGAGCGAGTTCGCTCGGCGGTTGACGAGTCGGAGTCGTTCAAAGTGGAGTGTGCAGAAGTTGGAAAGCAAGTGGATCGGCTCTCGCAAATGCTCCGAACCGTGGTCCGGTTCACCACTTCGGCTCAGTCTCTCTACGAGCGTCCGATTCGCCGCGTAGTCTCGGAGGTCTCGAAGAATCTAGAACGCTCCCTAACCCTAGTCCGTAAGTGCAAGCGCCAGAGCGTCTTACGACGTGTCGTCACAATCGTCAGCGCCCCCGACTTTCGGAAGCTCTCGAACTTGCTCGACGCGTCCGTCGGCGACATGAGGTGGCTTTTAAGTATATTTGACTCCGAAAACGGCGGCGCCTCTGGCGGTATTGTTCTTACCCTTCCACCTATAGCTAGTAATGACCCGATATTATCTTGGGTTTGGTCTTATATAGCGGCCATACAAATGGGCCAATTAAGTGATCGTATCGAAGCCGCCATTGAATTGGCTTCCTTGGCTAAAGATAACGACCGCAATAAAAAGATTATAGTCGAAGAGGGGGGAGTCCCTCCGTTACTGAAACTCATAAAAGAAACGGCGTCGTCCGAGGCTCAAATTGCGGTTGCAACGGCGCTTTATAACATAGCTAACGACCAAGAGAGAGTGAGGGTTATTGTGAGTGAGCTTGGGGTTCCGACTATAGTGAATGTTTTGAGTGATTCAATTATGAAAGTTCAGATCCAGGTGGCAAGTTTGGTAGCAAGAATGGCCGAGCATGATGCATTGGCACAAGATGATTTCGCAAGGGAGAATGTGATTAGGCCACTTGTCACTTTGTTGTCTTTCGAGACATTTGTGGAGGATTCGAGGACGAATTTGGGTAAGCAGAGTATTCATACTATTGTTCAGATCAATAAAGAAATGGAGAAAAATTCATTTGTTGGTTCGAAGAATTATCGTCCATATTTGTATTCAGAGAGTAGTAGTAGTAGGTCAGGGCAGAACAGGAAAGACAGGGAAAATGAGAAGCCCGAAGTGAAGATTAAGTTGAAAATTGCTTGTGCTGAGGCACTGTGGATGCTTGCTAGAGGGAGTGTGGCGAATAGTAGAAGAATTTCTGAGACTAAAGGGTTACTTTGTCTGGCAAAATTGGTTGAGCAGGAACAAGGAGAGTTGCAGTTTAATTGTTTGATGACTATAATGGAGATTACGGCTGCTGCTGAATCTAATGCTGATCTTAGACGTGCAGCTTTCAAAACTAATTCACCTGCTGCTAAAGCAGTCGTGGATCAGCTGTTGAGGGTGATTAAAGATTTAGATAGCCCCACGTTGCAAATTCCTGCTATAAAATCCATTGGTTCATTGGCTAGGACTTTCCCTGCTAGGGAGACAAGAGTGATTGGTCCTTTGGTTGCTCATCTTAGTCATAGAAACCAAGAAGTGGCAACAGAAGCTGCTATTGCATTGCAGAAGTTTGCTTCTCCAGAGAATTTTCTTTGTATGGAGCATTCAAAGGCAATTATTGAGTTCAATGCTGTTCCGCCTTTGATGAGACTGTTAAGGGGTAATGATCGCACACAATTGCATGGATTGGTTCTGCTCTGCTACCTTGCATTACATGCTGGCAATAGTGAGGCTTTGGAACAAGCTAGGGTGTTAACTGCCCTCGAGGGGGCTGACCGTACTGTGGTGGCACAACATCCTGAGTTGAAAGAATTGGTGTCACGGGCATTGTATCACCTCAATCTGTATCACGCTGGAGTTCATCCTCAGAGGCAGGCTTATGCGCTTTGATGCCTTCAATGTTTATTTTTGGGTAAATTTTTGTGTTGATACATTTTTATTGGAGGGAAACAGTGGTACAGAAAACAGATTATTGGGTCGCTGAAATATAAATAGTAGTTAATCAACCCTGGCAAAGGAGTGACACATTATTTGAAAGCAAATTAAATTAATTAATAGTTTAATACCTAGTTAGCAGCAAAGGGTTTAGTGGACTTGTGGTTTATCCTTTATACGAACACATTCTATTTCGGTTTCTTGTTCTATTTCTTCAATTTTACTTCTGTATATGTTCAACTTAACAGTTATTTTTCATGCATTAGGTTACCTTTGCAACTGGATTGACGTTAAGAGGGGTATATCGATTGACGCTGCTTTCTAACTTTTGGTCTTTGTTTGTTGGCTTATAACTGACAAACATTTGAGATCATGTTGTCGTGTTATAAACAAGAAATGATCTTGTTTGATAAATGACAGATAAATTAACGTCTGAATTGTCGGGGTACAGGGATGAGAACAAATACAGATTTTTGACAAAAACTACAGCTCTCAGTCTCCAGTCTTTTATACAACGAGGAAAAAGAGTCGAGATTTGTTGTTCATTCCCACACACATATTTTGTTATTATTATTTTATTAATATTATCATTATTAACATTTATTATTATTATTATTATAATTAATTATGAGTCATCACTAACTGATGCCAAAGCGAAGCGAGCCATAACGAAGTCGAAATTTTGCATCCATTTATGTCCAAGCGATATCTAGTGCTTTATAGCATGGCGTTTCTAACTGCCACGGTGTCCAAGCGTGAATGCTTCATAGAAAGCACCTATGGCCCGTTGATAACAAAAATGAAGCACTAATTCTCAGGTTTAATCCGGACGGAACATGCAGCAAATCATTTTGCTCCAGAAAAGATTTTTGGTTTTTTCATTAACATATTTGCCCTGAACTCCATGTAGCATTTGCACTAGTTAGCTACTTAAGTTGGAACGTAAAGCACAAATACCTCCACTTAATTGGCGGAGTTTGTAGTCTTACCGAAGTTCACGCAACAACTCCCATCACAACTTCAATCTGCCAATGAATTCCTCCATTTGACCTAGAAGAAAACAAGCCTGTTCTATGAGTGGATAATCCCACAAAATAATGACAGAAATTATAAACTTTCAGGAGCCACATTCAGCACCCTCAAAGTGCGACACAGCAAGCCAATATTGAATGAATTTTCACAGCCCTCAGAAGCAAATCTTCAATGGTTTCAAGGGCCATCAATCAATTATTATCAGAACCAGCGGAAGAGATGAGGGGCAGTAACTTCCCATAATACCATTGAACCTCAGGACAAACTATTCCAGTTTACTCCATTAGTGCAAATAAAGCACAACACAGAACCAGTCGGAGGAAAAACCATAAAAAGTAACATCCAAAAATAAAAGTATTTACGCCTACCAAACACCTAAAAAAACAAGCAGGAAATTATCTTAACAAAAACATAAACCGTGATATTGACATTAGCACAGGGAACATAGAGCTTAAAGTTTATTAAGAGAAGAAAATACGACAACAGACCAATTATTTCTCATTGTCCAGCAGCAAACTGTATAACTAAAGTTAAGATGAATGCTCTGCATAAGTTCCCTAGTCATAGAAAAAGCAGTAGTTATCAAGTCAATGGATAAGTCTACTGAATTAGGTCTGTACAGCCTACTCGACTAAATTAGGTCAGATTTCGCTCAGTAGCCAGGAGTGTTAAATACTTATAACTTTTGGGTCATGTTAAGGGCACTTGAGCAGAACATTTCCCTCTTTTATAGAAGATTTCTAGCGTCCAACAGTAAATCCATCAGATTTCTTAAGCACCATAAATTTGACTATTACATCACGTACATGTAGTTAAAAGATTTTCTAATGATTTGTATGACCTCAAGAACAACACAAGTGTAGTATAAATTTTAAGACTAAATGAAAAACAACTTCAAAGTCAAAACAAACAAAATTAGGATTTTACACCAGTAATTGCAAACAACACAAGTTCATCAGAGCTATAAAGCTAAATGCTTCTAAAAGCACGTATAATATTTATAATTTTTCAAAAACAGGATCGAAAGGGGAGGCGAAAAGAAAAAATAGGATATAGTATGTACTAACGGGAAGAAAAAAAAAAGCGTAAAGGAATTTAGTATAATAGCTATAAAGCCTGTAATCCATCATCAGGTCAGACTCAGTGAAGGGAAGTCATAGCTCGCCAACCGTCAACAAGTAACATGGCACGATCACGTGAAGTAGCTGACAGTTGTTGGAGAATCACATTCTTGACATGATCTGCTGCTGTTTCACCAGCACGTGTGGCAAGTTCTAGGTAAACCACAGCTTTCATCATCTCTCCTTCCTGCCCAAGTATCGCATAAATGTCCATCAGACTAATAGGTAAGAAATAACAAGTCAACTAAAGCACCACAGGGATGATCAACAACAAAAAGTCGATTTCTCAGCCCACAACTATAAATGCCTTAGTTCTTTAAAACAACAAGTTCTCACTCTTTCTGATTTGTTTTTATTTTGTTTTTACACCTTAACACAATCTGCTGTGTTCAAAGTGCTTAAAGCATACAATTATATTGTGAAGATTGGAAGAGAAAATATTACTTTCAGTCTGCCCCGAGCACTGAGAAAGGGACACATTCTCTCAAGACAGTAGATAAGAAGCAAGAATGTTATATAACGGTAAAAGATATAGATTTATACCGTAAATAGACCAAGTCCATGCTCAAGTTGAGCTTTGCTGTGACCACAATCCGCTGCTCTTTTCATCCATTTCCTCGCTTGTCTGTGACTCAGTGGCAAACCTTCCCCAAAAGAATAGCAAAGAGAGGTGTTGTACATAGCACGCACATAGCCACCTTCAGCAGCTCTTAAATACCACCAAGCCTGAGTCAAGATAAAACTTTTCAGAACAAAAGTCCCTAATAGCATCAAAAGTGGAATCCACCAGAAGTTCACATATTGAGTAGTAAAAAATAATAATACTAAAATAAAAAATGCAAAAAAAAGAGAAAAAGTTGCTTACAGCCTCTTGAAGATTGGAATCCACTCCTCGAGCTCTATGCAGGCAAAGTGCAAGTTGATACTGAGCTCGAACATGGCCAGCAATCGATGCTTGATACAACCAGTTCACAGCTTCCTCTGCATTTGAAGGTTGCGCTGCACGCGACGTGATAATATTACTTTATTTGAATCATAAAATTAATTAAACTAATCACACTAATCAGTTAACTATGTTACCTTGCAAATAAGAAATTCCCAAATTGAACTGACCAGCTGGATCTCCAAGCACAGCGGCTTGCCGATACAAGCTAATAGCCGCCTCCTTTTTGTCCATCTCCCAATACATCAGTCCGGCGTCAACCATAGCAAGCGTGGAGCCGCGAGCCGCGCCTTTCAAGAACGAGTCGAGAGCCTTATCCAAGTTCTTACGGACGCCTCGGCCGTGCTTGAATCGTTTCCCCCATCTTAGTAACACCATCGCCTCTCTCAACGGCCGAAGCGCGTCGTTCCATGACTTGCACACCAGCGACACCGCTCTCAGTTGAGGCAGCGTGAATGACGCTGCGATTTTGTTCAAGACATCAAACGGTAGGCTCGCGAAATCAGGACCCTCCGTTGATTTTATTGATCGTGAGCAGCCGAAGCGGCTGTGACGTTTGATTCTAGTCTTCTGCGCACTGGCAGTGAGTTCTAGTCGGCGGTTGTCCTTCTTGGTTATAGGAAATTGAAGAGCTGTGAACCGAGAGCCGGTCGATCGATCCGGCGGCCATGTTCTTTGCCTCATCTTCCCATTTCTTTGAACAACCCTCTGTATTCTGTAGTCGTTAAAAGCACAGTATTTGCGCTTAATTCCGCGTGGGCAAATATTCCGCGTGGAGAAATTTCCGCACCCACTCTCCCGTAACTAACGGTGCCTTATGCGGAACAGTAATAAGTAGGAATAGGAATGAACTGTGCGGAACAGTAATAAGTAGGAATAGGAATGACTGTGAATGAGAACACGTTGGAATGAGAATCAGAAATGAGAATGAGATTTTAATATTTATTTGGTAAAAATAAATAAAAATAAGAATATATTATAATATTATTGATGTGTTTACTTGGTAAAATAAATGAAAAAGAATAATGATAATGAGAATTAATTTATTAAAATATTTATATTATTAAATAATGTGATTTTTACGAACTAGATATGTATAAATATTATTATAAAAATAATATTAATTAAAAAATAAAATTAATCATAATAATTATAAATATTAATAATGATAATATTATTAATAATAACTAAAATAAAAAAGTTAATAAAATTTAATAATAATAAATGTTAATAATGATAATAATGTTAATAAAAATTAATAAAAATGATGTTAATAAAAATGATAATAAATGTTATTATTATTATTATTAAATTTTATTAACTTTATTATTTTTATTAATATTATCATTATTAACATTTATTATTATTATTATTATTATTATTAATTAATTAATATCATTTTTATAATAATATTTATACATGTATCTAGATAATGAAAATTACATTATTACTATACTTATTAAATTTATTAACTTTATTATTTTAGTTATTATTAATTATTGTTATTATTAGTTTTAATAATGATAAATTAATTATTGTTATTAATTATTATTTTTATCATTATTTTTATTGTTAATAATGATAATATTAATAAAAATAAATAAAATAATTAATAATAAATAAAATAATAAAGTTAATAAAATTTAATAATAATTATTATTATTATTATAATAATAATAATTATTATTATTATTAATGACATTTAAAATAATAATTATTGTTTTAATTTTCATTCCCCTTTACTGTTAGAATTAGAAAGAATTTAATTCCTTATTCTCAAATTATGTGAGACCCACACATTTTATTCTCATTCATAAATTACATTTTGCTAAGTAAACATAGGTTTCATTCACATTCCTCCATTCTCATCCCCCATTCCCATGAAGTAAACACACCATAAGTGCATTTATTTTCAAGAAATGAGAACGAGTTGAATAAGAATGAGTTGGGAATGAAAATGGATTGAAATAAGAATAAGGAATGGGAATGAGATTTTAATATTTACTTGACAAAAATAAATAAAAATGAGAATGTGTTGGAATGCCATTAATGTGTTTACTTGGCAAAATAAATAGAAATGAGAAATAAGAATGAGAATTAATTTACCAAAATACCTACAGTATTAAATAATATAATTTTCATTAACGAGATACATATATAAATATTATTATAAAAATAATATTAATTAAAAATAATAATAAATGTTAATAATTATTATTAATAAATTTTATTAACTTTATTATTTTAGTTACTATTAATTATTGTTATTATTATTATTAATATTATCATTATTAACATTTATTATTATTATTATTATTATTATTATTTTAGTTATTATTAATTATTGTTATTATTATTTTTATTAATATTATCATTATTAACATTTATTATTATTATTATTAAAAAAATTTATTAACTTTATTATTTTATTTATTATTAATTATTGTTAATATTATTTTCATTAATATTATCATTATTAACATTTATTATTATTATTATATTTTATTAACATTATTGTTTTAGTTATTATTAATTATTGTTATTATTATTTTTATTAATATTATCATTATTAACATTTATTATTATTATTATTATTAAAAAAATTTATTAACTTTATTATTTTATTATTATTAATTATTGTTAATATTATTTTCACTAATATTATCATTATTAACATTTATTATTATTATTATTATTATTATTATTATTATTAAATTTTATTAACTTTATTGTTTTAGTTATTATTAATTATTGTTATTATTATTTTTCTTAATATTATCATTATTAACATTTATTATTATTATTAAATTTTATTAACTTTATTATTTTAATTATTATTAATTATTATAACTAATATAATATTTATTATTTTTATTGTTAATAATAATATTATTAATAAATTAATAATTAGAATGGTACAAAAGTAAATTCATCTTTTATTCCCATTCACACATTTTCATTCCCTACCCCCCATGGGAATGGGATACCCATTCTTTATTCTCAAATTATGTGAGACTCACACAATTTATTCCCATTTACAAATTCAATTTTGCCAAGTAAATATATTTTTTATTCTCATTCCTCCATTCCCATTCATTATTCCTACAAGTAAACACACCCTAAGAGTTAAAATTGTCTACATTATTGATGTTATAAACAATAAAATACTTTTAATAAATCGATAAATGTATGCGTATTATATATGATTTGATCCCTATTTTGTTCCTATATAAGTGTATGTTTAGTCTTTAATTTTTTTTTAAATCGAAACATTTATTCTTAAATAATTAACTTTGTACAATAATATTCTTACTACAATTTTAAAACAATATTTAATACCTTTCCAATAATCTTATTAATAGTTATTTATAAAAAAAAATTAATTTATCAAATTAATCCTAAAAGTAACATCATAATAATAATAATAATAATAATAAATTCATATTTATATATATTTTATTTTTAGGGTTAATGTTTTTATTATCATTTCTTATAGATAAATTAATGTCCCAAAAATGTCATTGCAATAGTATTTTTATAAAAGTAAAGAAAAAATAAAGATATGAGTGCCATATATTATTAATAAAGATGTCTTAAGATATTTTTCAAACTATAAGGGCTAAACGGATACTTAGTTTAAAATATAAAGACTAAATAAATATTTATCTATAATAAATAATAAAATATTTTTAATAGATGAAGATAAAACTCACTTTTATAGACACACATAGAGAAATTCACTTAAAATGGGCATATTTAAACAAATAAATTTTAGTTTAAAGCAAAAAAAAGAACCCAAAATTCTTATTTCATTTTCAAAAATCCATAATCGGGTATTAAATAATAATTGTTTGAATTTCATATAAACAACAATTGAATCGGAAATTCAAATAATTCAGTTGTTTGTTTTATACATGTCTATTTTATAAATTGATATTAATATGCCTTACATAATGACAAAAGATGAATTATTATTGGATAAATATCCACAAATTATATAATGTTTCGCACTTTATAAAAAATACAACAAAACTTTTTTCCTTCTCAATTGTTCATACGAAGTTTACAAAATGCATCACTTTTTACTTTTCCATTAACACCATTAGAGTGTTTAATAGAATACTAAAGAAATAACTATAAAAAGATTATTCATTGATTGTTACTCTAGATAATCTTGGAATGCATTATTATTTTGGATTGATGGGAATAAATTGTAAACTCTAATAACTGGTTTTATATTGTTATTTTTTCATTGATGAATCGAACTATAATGTATAAAGTCCCCTGTAATTGATTTTGTGGTTACTTTGAATGTATTTTGAGTAACTATGACTGATTCTATTTATTATTGATGAAGATATATTATTTAGGATGGATTATACGAATAGAAATTCTTAATTCATGTTGTAAATGAGCTAAAGATTAGCTAAAGTACTTATTTAGGTGATTTTATATCTTTAAATTAGTAGATTTGATGAGTTTATTTAATTAATTTGTAGTAGTGTTGGTCCGAACAACTACAAAATGAAATTTATTTTTTGTCATTTAAATATGATTAAATGGTCATTTTATGTTTGGGGAGTAAAAATATTCATTTTGTTAATATTCTGCTAAATCCTCTAATGGTATTAATGGAAAAATAAAAAAGTTAGACACTTTTAAAATTCAGATAGAGTTGCAAAAGAAAAAAAAATGATATACTTTTGATAAAGTACAAACATCAGGTAGTCGATAAATATTTTCTTATTATTATTTATGGTTTCCTGCCAAATAAAAGCTTAATTATTTTTATCTTTTATACAAATCAGTTATTTATTGTATATAATTCAGTAAACTCAATTTAGTTTATCAAATTATTCAACTTAGAGATGAATTTTTAGCATGTCAGTACAAGTTATTATAAATGCAAGTTCATTTTGTTTTTTTTTTAAATTAATATTTAAAAGTATTTAAATAGAAATTTAAAAGATATAATTATAGTTTTTCGAACAGATATCACATTTAAGGACATGCATTTAGATTTAGATTATTTTACATTTAAATTTATTTACGTTAAAAAAAACTCCACCTAATAATTACACAATTTTTTTTTTCCAAAGATATGAATGCATATGAAGTTTAAGGCTCCGTTTGGTATACATTTTCTAATATAATATTTTTAAGTAGAATTTTTATTAGTATAACTTTTATAAGTAGAGTTTTCATTAAAAAAAATTAATTATTTGATTGTCAATGAGAATTTTTATTAAAAAATCATATAATTATTTAAATAGTCATTTTTTTAAAAGTGGTGTTATGAAAAGAATGAAATAAAATTCTCAAATAAGTAAAAAATAATTTGGATATTTTAACATTTAAAAAAAAATCAACATCTATTCTCAAAATCTCAAAAATTACGTCTTTACCAATAAAAGTAAAATAATTTATTTAATTTTCAAAAACTCTATTAAAAACAAAAAAACCAAATAACAACAAAACATTTCAAAAGAGTTTAAGAAGTTAAATAAATACTCATAACCATTAGATAAACTATTCTAAATAGGTACTAAATAACTAGCGTTAAAGGCAAATCATTCGGGTTCATATCCTCCAATGATCTAATCACAACCTGATCTTTTTAAGATCCCATTAAAATATGGCATTATTAGATTCAATTGACAGGATTTATTTAATTATATTTTATTTAATTTTCTCTAGAATGCACCTTTTTATTCCCCTTAAAATTCTACACTTCCGCGAAACCTTCTCTGTCTCTCTCAAGATTAAGGCTTCACAAATTCTTAAAAAAAAAAAAGGTTGTGTCTTCACAAATGACAAATCACAAATGAAAACGTTAAAATCGCTTAAAATGCTATTAAGGTAGGAAGCCCAAAGTTGAGTTAAATTTGTGAGAATCGCTAAGGCAGTATTGATCCAACGTCAATCTCCTCATTATTGCAATTGCTGACATTCTTATGTCAATAATTTGAATTTTTGAAATCGATGGTTATATGTGGAGATGATGTTGTTAAGGCAAGTAAACAGAGGGAATAGCTCATTTATGTCTTTAATAAGATCACAATTTTCTGATGCCCACTATATGTTTGATAAAATGTTGTATTAATGCGTAATATGTTCTATGCTTAAGCTGCTGAAGTACAGTCTTTTCCCACTATATTTCACTTATTCAAATTGTATTTTGAGTACGAATTCATACAAACTTAACAAAGCAGAAGATAAAACTATAGTGAAATCAAGAAGAATTACTATTGACCTAGAAATCTAGTTAACTAGAAAAATAAATAAAAAAAAAGGTCTGATATATAAGGCACAGAAGCTAACGTAATTTAATCTTTTGGTCTGCATTCATAAGAGGAATATAATACTTTCAATAACATTAAATTCATATTCAAACTCCTTTTAGTTATTTATATCACGTATGATTAGGATAATACTTTAGTTCTATTCCTCTCTCTATCTTTGAAGATCACACTCTTAGAATCTTCCTCATTTGGAGCTTTGTTGAGCTCTAGTTAGTTAGGCATCCGAGCCACAATTTCGTGGGGTTGTAGTGGTCTTCTACTATACTTCTACTAAAGGACTAATGGGCTCTGTTGTAAGATTTTTCTAACTTATCCATGATCCTGCTGTAGGATTCATGGCATTGCATCTCTTCTTTCACTTTCATGACCCTGGTCCATGATTCACGGCACCAAGATCTCTTCTTTGATTTTCATGACCCTGGTCCAGGATTTTATGGCATCAGGGTCTATTCTTTGACTATCATTGATTCTGCTGTAAGATATTGATCTTTGCTGCATCATTTATGTTCTTTAACATTCTTTTGACCTGCTGTAGCCGCCTGTAGGATATTGATCCTACTATACGTGGCACTAGGATCTATTTTCTGGCTTTCATGACCTTGGTGAAGGATTCATGACATCAGGATCTTTTCTTTTACTTTCATAACCTTGCTGTAGCATTTATAGCATCGGCACCTCTTTTTTTCACTTTCATGACCTTGCTGTAGGATTCATGACTCTTGCATTTTTTTTTCCTCCGACTTAATTTTTGTAACAACAATTACAAAATTATGAGTTAATCTCTTTGGGTTATTATTGTTCTTAAAGTTCACACTCAATAGAGTAAGCTGAAAAGTTAAAAATTCCCAACAGTGGCTAATTATTACCAAACACTTTAATAGATGGACTTTGGCAGTCCAACTGCTTCACTACAATTCCAAGCGGACTATATGTAAGGCAAATTCGAATCATATTCCTAAATTTTTCAGTTCAATTCTTTAAAAAAAAAAAAAAAAAAGAACTTGGTTTCTATATTTTAAGATAACCGATAATGTTAAATCGATAAAAAAACCAAATAAATTGGTTCGAAATCTCATAACCAGATTCGAAACGCACAACTCAAATGTACCTATGATTACAAAATATGATACCGTGACATTAAACGAGGGACTATAAGAGACAGGCTCATGATTTTACAATATTCCTTAAGACACTCAAATACTTGTGTGTGTCAGTTTGTGTGTGTGCGTGCGTGTGTGTGAGTGTATCCTGAGTAAATCCAAATAAAAAATCAAACCCTAAATCTTTGACAAGCCGACACTAATCTTTCTCTGCCAGGCTGCCAGCTCACCGCCCAACTTTGCTGCTTCGTCAGACCACTGCAGTGAAGGAATCTTTTAAGTTTTCAAGATTCTTACAGCTCCTCGCCACCAGCCGCTCTTCTTCCGCTTCGACTTCCTTCATCTTCAAAATTGTTGATAAATATGAGATTTATGGTCTGAATCAATTTCTCGCTATTAATAGATTGGAAAACTTTTGATTTTAGATTTCTTTTAATTTTTTATTGTGTTGTTAACTGAAAACACTCGGACTTGTGTTTTGGGCTCCTCTAGTAGCCATGTTTGTTAGGAGTTGGGATTTAATTTGTTCCATCTATTCAACTAATTCAATTTTTTTTTATTTAACTTTATAATAGCCTAACACATTATAATATGGTTTTCTGCATTAATTCTATTATTTTTTATGAAGTCAAATTGCATATTTTTAGTTTTTTTGCTCTCAGTTCTAGTGTTCGGTCGCTTGCATGCTTTAAATCGGTAACAGTTCGGTTTCATTTTTTATTCGGGGTTTTCTAAGTTCTATTAAAATCAGAACCGATTCTACCCTGCTGAAATATCTACCCTTAATTTTAAGGAATTAAAACATGTAAAAAATAATTAATAAAGGAACAATTTCTGGCCATTAAATTTGGTAAAATCATATATAAATAGATCTTTAAAAAAAAAAAATTAGATAGTGATCAAATCATAAGAGAATCTGAACGCATTTGACCATTTGATCGTGCCTCTGCACAGAGGGTGCAGAATCCATTTTACATCCAAAACGAAATGCCCTCTGAAATCTGAGCCGTGTGATTTACCGATTCTTAATTATTTTTTCCTTTCAAAAAAGTTCTGCATTCCACACGTGAACTGAAGTTCTAATATTGAATTACAATTAAGTTGTGTGATGGTAGGATTTTGGGAAACAATAACACTTGCCTCCTCGTACCAAACAAAGACCGAATAATAAATGATCACATCACATGAAAGATGAAGCACACAGTAAGAGACGAACTGATAGCCCGCGAGACCCTGCTTTGTTTCATAGTTCATACTTTTGGTGCAGGCAAGCAAAGAACCGCTCGCTGTTCATAAACACCTCCTTTCACGGGACCTTGTTCATTTGATCAAGACTCTAATGAAGGAGGAATACACAGATTATATATAATATATTAAATTAATATTTAGCCAATAGGGCTTCAATTAAAGAATTATAAATTATTTGAAGAAATATAAAAAAACTAAGACCAGTCAAAGTTACTGGTGGCTCTCATCTCAGGACAGAGAATGTAACCTATCTTGTGCGTAACTTACAAAACCCACTAGATATTTTGTGTCAGCACCGGCACCATGGGCCAGACTGAACACTGGACCCCGTGGATCGTCCGCACTCTAAAAACACTTAACTGAACTACTTGCAGTTGTTTTCACTTCTTCCCCTTCACACATTTGTTTAATCTTCAATAGAGAGGTACTCTTTGCCGTTCACATGCCCCACCAAACAGACCAATCACACTGTTAGTCACCGGAAGACGACAAATAACTTCTGTCTATTGCGCCAATCAAACAGAGCCCCGATGGCCATGTACACTGTAGTTGCCGGAGTTATCGTTGTCAGCTTGTAAGAGAATGAATTGCTTTTATTTAAATTCCTTCTCAGAGGATTTAATTTTGCGCTCTCTTTTCAGCATTAATGGGTACGGTTATTGCATTAAGTAACTCCATTTGATTTTGGTTTTGAATCCAAGGCAGGAATAAATTGAATTCTCGATTTTGTTTTGCAGTGATTGGGTCGGTATCACGTGATGTATATGTTTCTATTAATTCAAACTTGCCTACATTTGCTTCATTATGGCTCTCATTTGGCGTGGCAAATAAACTTCTTAACATGCTTCTAGATTTGCAAGACAAATTTACTTGTGGATATGTTAAAAAAAAAGAAAAAATTGTATACCTTACGAGTTGGTGAAAAATTAATAATCAGTCATGCTGTTAAATTCAAGTCGCAAGTATTTAATATATAAATACAAACAAACATAGCCTAATTTTATCAATAAACTTATCAAATAAAGATAGAAGAATATATTACGTGGCTCAAGGAGTAACGCCCATTTGAAACCTGAGTTTATTAATCCCTCGGCATATAGCACATAATTCATCAATAAAGAAACTAACTGTTCCCTTGTCTCCCTCAAGGATAAAACACAAATCATAATATAAAGAAATTGAAAGAGCATCCGGTAATTGCATATAACACACACGATCCCTTGGGCACCCTTTTTTTCTGATCCTCCAATAATTGGCACTTTTTTAGTGTTAAAGTAACTGCGAGTAATCTAATCCACAGTGCCCCACCACATGCCAAGTAAGATATGCGGTCTTTATTAGCCGTGTTGAAATACTATTAGCCCCAGTGGAGGCTCCGATCCCAAGACAAATTTGTTTAATATTTGTCCTTTGTACAAACTTAAAAAATAAACCCTAGCTATCCAGATTAGGTGAACTTCCCCTCGTCTCCTCTTAAACATATCGTTTATTCGATCACGCACATTCTCCGGCTAATTAATAAACTAATGGGGGTATCCATCTTTTTTATGATAAACATTCCATTCCACTTAGTTTTTGCTTATTCAAATGGCAATAATCTGTAAGTGGGTTTGTCAATTATTGGTCTGTTAACTTTGAGCTCGATAGTGTTAAAATAATTAGGTCCATTCAAATCACATAGGATTCTAATCCACACCTCGGCACATGTAATTTGTCCATATTTCTTGGTTTATCACAAAAGCAATTAGGGTCGGAGAACCTTCCTTCCCAGCCTATCATAAACGTCCGAGGTGGGTTGGGGGTCGTGTGTGGGACACAGTGAGACTCTGAAACTCTTTTAAGTGAGATCTCAAAAGAAGAAGACGAAGTCTTAAGGGCGGAGGGTTGAGGGCTGAGGCCTGACTCCTGAGACATCAGCAAATTAAAAGGTGGTGGGTCTATGGCTTGGCTTAAGTCAATCGTCCATCCGAGCTTCCGTGCAGCATCTTTCTTTCTCTCTTTGAAAAGGATTTATCTTTACTTTGGCTTTGCGTTTGACAAACTTTTGGCCTAGCTAGCTACTTAATTAATTGTATTGATGTTGACTTCACTTGCATTTGTCAATTAATCCCACTGCTACGCCTGAACAATGATCAATTAAGTAGAACAGCCTTGTACTAGAAACCCAGATCTTCAATTACCATATCTAGCTTAAAAATTGTTGGCGTACATACTTAACTAGTAGCAAATATAAAGCGTTGCCATTAATTAGCCATCAAGTACAAGTACTCTTCTTGTAATATTTCAGTCAGACATGGGCACAACAGCACACCCAAGCATGAAGGCAAAAGCTCTATTCTACTAAATCAAGTGATCAATAGGCAGTGAAAGAAAATAACTAAAGAACTCATTACAATTAAAGTCTGCTAAAAGAGTCAATTTTATTCACCTAACATAAATTAACCCTGTACATACTCGGATCCTACAATTTCTGCAAAAGTACCTAATTAAAACAAAGGACAACAAGTAGTAGTACAATGATAAGAGAACCAAAAAAAAAAAAAAAAAAAGGAAGAAAGGAGTAGCAACTACGGCCGATTAATTAATTAACCATAAAGGGCAAATACTTGGAAAGCGATTCTGATAAGTAGATGATCAGTTAGCCCTTTCAACATGGCGTATAAAGACCGATTCCAAATCTGGAGGAGAAAAGAACTCTCTAACGCCACTATAGTTACACTTCAAAGAAGACTTTCGCTTCCTTGGAGCCGCTGGACACGTCAGCATCGCCGGAATTCTAGCATCTTCACTCGTAGGAGTCGTTGAAAGCTCTTCGTCGGTACCGTCGTCTACTTCCTTATCAACAGCTGCGGGAACAGGATTCGTGTATATGGGCTTTAACGGAGCACGTAACGGAATTCCTGCAATCACCCATCTTTTTCCTTCTGATTCTAGCCCTCCGTCAACTTGAGGCTTCCCTGATAACCCCATATCTTAGAGCAAAGCAACCAACCAGCAGCAACTTATCAAGTGCTATAACAGAGAATAAAGAATAAAGAGCACAGAATAAAGATAAGCTCTTTTTCTCTTTTTTTTTTCCCCCCTTGCTTCTTTCTTTTTGTGAAGGGATTGGAAGAGAATCAAAAGAAAACAGAAGGAAAGTGTTAGGGTTGGTGATAGAGAAAAAAGATGCAAGTGAAAGAATGAAAAGAAAAAAACAATAAAAAAGGGGGTTTTTTTTGGATTTGGGTTTCTGCTTCAGTGAAAGTGCTTTTAAGAAGCTATAGCATACGAGGGGACATGACTCGTGAGAGAAAGCTAGAGGTAATGCAATAGGCTTTAAATACGAAGAAAGAGTAATATTCAATGTTTCAATGCTTCAATGCTCAGCCTAAACCAATCACAGGGAGAGAGAAAAAGAGAACCCGAGGAAACTCGTGACATAAGCTGAGACGGCATAATTTTTATTTTAAATAATTGATACTAATTTATAATATAATTCACTTTTTGAAGTAGAAATAACAAGAGAGGCGTGGGTGCCCGTGAAAATAGCTGACCGCGGGCAGCAGTAGCGGATTGACTTGGATTTTGGCGCCAAATCTTTTACGCGGGGCCATGGGGATCATCAACAGTCGTTGTTAATATGCTCATTATTTTCCATTTTTTTGACATCATTGGTGCTTCGATTTTCTGATTTTTCTACCCCTTGCGTGTAATATTTCCTGATAGTGAAGTGCCGTTTTGCACGTGTAGGCTGACTCAGTGCCTACATACGTAATATAGCCATGGGGTTAGGAAGTTTAGACACTTGACAATAATTAATTTCGTGAAATTCTGGAGACTATGAGTCTGGTGGTAATTACGTACTTTTTTTTTTAATGCTGATTAAGTATTATATTATTATATTATACAGTTATTTATAATAATTATTATTAAAGTAAAAATTATATATTTTGATATTTATAATTAAATATACATACTTGAGACTTATATTATTACATTAGATTCTATGAAGTGCATGCCCAGTATAAATAACAACTGCTATTAAAGCAGACATTACATACTTTGATATTTACAATCAGAACTTACATTATTACATTAGATTCGACTTACATTATTACATTAGATTCTTTACATACATTAGATTCGACTTACATTATTACATTAGATTCTTTACATACTTTGATATTTACAATCAGATATACATACCAGGGACTTATATTATTTCATTAGATTCTTGATATATTTTAATATTTACAATCAGATATACATATATATCTGAGATTATTTAATTAAAAATAAATGCATATGATATATAATTGTAAAAGGTTGAACAATGGAGTGAGGTCAAGGACTGTGAGTAGGGTGGGTAATGATTGAAGAACCAAACTTAGCTTAACTAAATTAGGTCGATTCGGTTTAGTTCTTTTTTTTTTTAAGGTTCATTTTGATTTTAGAATCAACACATTGAACAGAAGAACAAATCAAAAAATTTAATTTTTTTAAAAATAAAACCAGCAATTAAAAAAAAATAAACCGACTCAAATTTCAGTTCTCTATTTATTTAGGCATCCCTAATTAGGGCTATTAGAGAAGTTCATGTGGCTTTTTTGTTCATCTGATTGTAAATATCAAAGTATGTAAAGAATCTAACGTAATAATGTAAGTCCTAGGTATGTATATCTGATTGTAAATATCAGAATATGAAGTGCATGCCCAGTACAAATAACAACAGCTATTAAAACAAACATTAATAGCAAACACTTATATTATTATATTACATTAGATTCATGACGCCAAAGACAAATAAATTTACGGTCGATTAAAGATAAATAACAACTGCTATTAGCAAACATTACATACTCTGATTTTACAATATGAGACTTATATTATTACATTAGATGTGCATGTATGGGACTTATATTATTACATTAGATGTACATGTCCAGTACAAATAACCCATCACAGAGGATGAATATTCCTACTCCACTCGCATATCGTAAGGGAGAATGGTTTTTAAATATTTTAACCCCCACAAAAGTATTGTGGGGGCTTGAACTGCTGCCCTCACAAGCGTGAGGGCAGCAGCCCACCACTTCAGCCAAGGCTGAAGTTAATTACATACTTAAATTTTTATATAAAATTTAAATCATTTTTTAAACATATTTTTCCTCATTTTAAAATTACGTCCAACAATTCGTGAATCTGAATTTTATGAAGTGCATCCTTATATATCTTATTAGTAAATAAAGAAGGAAATTAAAAAAAAAAGGTGTGGATATGGTAGCATAAATGGCATGAAAATTACAGCGGAAAAAAAGAAAAAGAAAAGTAGTTGCACATCCAAATTTACTACCATTCGACATACCATATTCCTGCCCATGGTAAATGTCAAAGCACCTCAGGTAGATGTCATATCAGTCAAAGCTGATGGTATCCATTCTATTTTGCTAGGAATTTGTGCGAATATTTCCATCCTTTTCCCTTAAAGCATACTACTTCGCAATTTCAATATTTATAATTTTATGTATAAAAATTTGCCCCCTCCCTTAAATAAATCTATGAACTTTGTTCAGATGGTTACACGAGGCTGTAACTAAGGTACCCTAAAATCCGGCACCAGAGATAGTTGGAGAATTTTTTTTTTTTTTTTTTTTGGGTCGTTGGACGGTATTGAGATTATGAGGCACGGTACCTTAAGGCCAACTAGTTGGTCATGTTATGCGATGGTGCAATCAAGATGTCTAAACTCAATGAAGCGAGTTTATTTCAAAATGATTTTGAGGAAGAAAAATTATAACATGAACTTTTGATTATGTTTGGAATTAAATTGTGGCGTGGCTATTGACTCTTATCAAAATACTTTCTACACCTGATATTTTTATAAAGCTCTTATTATCAAAATATCTATAACACGACCATTTTTAAGGACAAGACAAAATAAATCTAGGAAAAAATGAACTCATAGTTACAGATTTTCAGACACGGCTCTCGGATCATAAGAATTCCTAAAACAATAAACGATTAAAATCAAGTTAAAAAAAGAATTTTATTCGATAAGTTAGGACAGGGCCGGAACAATCCAACCTTGGCTGGGGGGCCAAAGAATTTTTTTCAAAAAAAATTCAATAAAATTTTTAATATAAATAAGTATTTATTAATATAATATAAAATATTGAGTATTAATTTTTTTTTTTTTACAGCGGCCATGCCCTATGTTTGTGCTTTAATAGGTCCGCCCCTGATTTAGGATCTATTAAATTTATTAAGACTACTTGTTTTTGTTGTTCTTTTGGACAAAAAAACTAATTTTGTATGATTGGCCTGATGAATTTAAAGTGAATTCCTTCTTTTACTTCTATTGTGATGCGAGCATTAAATATATCTATCCAATTTATGTAAACCTTGTATGGTTAATTTGAGGCCTGCTTGATTGGTATCTACCCCTTAATTCTTATCAAGTCTTCATATTACAATAGATTTACAGTACTTTCAATACCATTATAGTTGCAAATACCAAAATGATTGTGGCTAATCTCATTACTCTCTTTCAATACCATTATATATCTATCCATTCATGACTGTAAAAGAAAAATGCAAAATACAAAAAGAAGAAAAAAGATGAAGAAGAAGATTCCAAAGGGGTCGGTTTACTAATAATAATTTTGTTTAGTAAGGCTATATTAGGTATTTAGATGGGTTATAGAGTAAAAATTAAAAACTTTAAATTTCAATTATAAATTTATTTAGTAAATGAACTTAATAAGTAGTTTAATGAATTTAAATAGTCCCAACCTTTAAGTTGATCTAATTTTAGACGCTGCATGAAAAATGCGAAATTTTATAAAATTGACACCATTCGTAATCCCTTAGGAGTTGCTTCAAGGATGGTGATATGCCTTACCTACAAAAGCACTAGGGATAAGGCCTCTATTTTAAAGCAGAAATGGTCCTATTTTATTCTAGCATTCCCAAAATGTAACTTAAGGTTTAACGAAGGCCAATTGTGTCGGTAATTCTTTTGGCTTGGGACAAACCATGCGCAGTGAAAGCCATTGCCCATACCAAGGCTACATTCTATCGTCAAAACTAGATCATAATGTAGCCTTAGATTTTACTTCTAGCATGAAACTAGAGTTTTAGTCACCACTGATATGTTTGAGTACCAACATGTTCATAATCCATAGAGAATATCTCTGAGGGATGAAACAGGAATCAAACAGAGATAATAGGGGCAATCTTCAGCCGACTGAAGTTTTTCCTACTAAAAAGGGGTTAGGACGTAAGTAGCAGCATATATCGATGGCTTTCTATAGCCTACCAAGAATATAATACAAATTTTGAGAATTTGGACGTCCCTTACATTCTTGAATAGCCCCTGTAGTCTTCATATTGCTCCATGAACTCATCATTGAACTTCTTGAAACTCTCCATGATTGCTGGCATGTCTTCCTCAGCCGGTAAAATTGTTGTCCTTAAATGGAAGACCCTGTATAGAAAATTTAACCCGTAAGAGAGAATTGTATTGAGTTATGTGGCTCACCAAAATTGCAACGATGTTGCAGTGGCTTGGCAAAAGAGAACAACAGGTAAATGACCTTGAAAAGAATCTTTCAGATTCTAGTAAAGAATATTTCTAATAAGGGATATTTGAGAAGAAAATGTTTAATGAGCACTTACCCTTCTTTCTGTCCAAATCCAGAACCAGGGACAGTAGAAATGCCAGTGGCTTCCAAAAGCCGGAGACAGTAGAAAACATCAGGAACTTTTCCCGCCCTCTTAGCAGCCTCTATTGCTTTTGGAGGTAGGCGTATTTGAGGGAATGAATACATGGCACCTGAAAAAAATTGCCTTGACTTTCATACCATAACTACCTACTAAACCTTCGAGAAGTACCACAAATGCACAAGTTACCTTCCGTGAAATTGCAAACCACATTTCTGCAACTGTTGAATCCATCAGTCATCATTCTTGCTCTTCTCCTCAGGGATTCAAGGATCCCTTTACTGCATGTTTTACAAGTCATTGAGAACTGTCATTCACTGCTCAAAAAGATCACCACTTTGATGCCACAGTGGACATCACAATTCCACAATCCCAAAATCTATTGTGCTCTTAACTTTTTGGTTCTTTGCACTGATTAGCATTTATAGAAGAATCTAAATTACTCATTCAATAGTTTCTTATATATGAAAAATCTTTTGCAAAAGGATGGGAACAAGTATATTGGAATTTAGAGCTCGAATTGATGGCAACAAATATTGATCACTGAAATGATGAAAAAATGATTCCGGAGTTCACTTCCGCAGAAAGCAAGAGACAACAGTGTCGACTTGTACAGAACTAAATTTAAGTGGATGCACCTTTCCCTAACAAACTGTTCATATGAAATATCTCCAGGCTTGAGCGGGTTAACCATCAGTCCCATCTGCAATCAGAAAGAGGATAACATTTTCCTCACTGTTAATAAATTAGTGAGCAGAGAGCATCCAGCTTCAATCATAATATTAAATACAAAAAGTCTAGCTGCAACTCACAAATATCTGTGCAGGGACGTTTGGGCTCAGTGATATAGACGCGATCTTATAAATCTCATCAACTGTCTGCAACAAAGAATGGCGGAAGCTAGGATCAAAATGAACAATAATAGGCTTAATTACTGTTTAGAGTTGAAGAATCATAGCCGTGCCAGATCAATATGACCATGAAAAAAAATTAGATAAAGCACATTGTAGAGACCTTAGGGGGAATATTAGTCATCTCAAAATATCCACCACGTTGTCCACATTCACCAAAATATCCTTTCGAGACAGTGTGGAAAGAAACAAGCTGAACCTCCTTGCTGAAGGGCAGCCCCATATCCATCAAAACCTTCCATTGTTACAAGGAAAATGTAACATCAATCAATACAAGCAGAAACTCCAGGCAAATAGACAGATAATCAGGGCAACAGAATAAAAAATGTACCTTTTTAGAACTAACAAAGGGGCGCTCATCCTGGTAAATGTTCTGCTGATAAACCTCGTCTCCAAGTAACACTAAGTTCTCTTGATAACAAAATCGCAAAATTTCTCTTAGATTAGCTTCACTAAGACACTGACCAGTTGGGTTGCCAGGATTAATAATCACCATTGCTCTAACCTGATATATTGTCCAACATGAGAAATTCAGATTGGCGGAGTTAAACATTACAGGAAAGCAAAGTCAGTGGTTCAGTACAAAAGGTACACAAAAAGAAAGTAGAATATTCTAAAAACTCCAGTAAAGAGAAGGAACACAACAAAGAATATCAACGTGATCAATGAATGAACGCTAGGAAAAAAAAAAAATCCACAGAAAACTTTGCTTTTCTAATATCCTAACCACAAATTAGAAAGAAATCCATCAAACCATAACTGGCTCATCAAATTACATACATTTCCACTAATTCCATTCCTTTATCCAGTTCTCTGGTACCAGCAGAACAAATTTCCCATATTCTTTGAAACAAACAAGAGGAAAGGCATGCTTACAGTAATTCCTTTAGAACGAGCCTGTGCAACTGACTGCTGAAGGTCATTAATATCAAGACCCCAATTTGCTGTCTCTTCCAAGTAGTATGGAACAAGAGAACCACCTAAAAGAGATATGGTAGCTGAGTACAGTGGGTACTGTGGAACTGGAACCAAAACCTGGTAATCAAAAACTTTTAATTAACATATCTGCAAATGAAACTAAGGATATGTATCCTCACTTAACCAATAATACTAATCTAACAAATTCAGGCAAACAAGCAGAAAAGAAGAAACATATAATCAATTGAAGGGGACCACATGCTTTCAGTTATTGTAGAAACATATATTACCCCATCCCCTTCACCACGGATGACACAATTTAAAATCTGCATAACCCCTTTGCTGGCACCATCAGTGAGAAATATGAGTTCTGGGTCACTGCCACGAAGAATCATATAGCCCTTCAGTTCACAACTTGGTCACCAACGATGCTATAGTCAACCAAAAAACATAAAAACGAAGAGTGATATCGAGCATTATCACCTTGGATAACCATCACGCCTTTCAATGAACTCTGCTACTTCCTTCCTTACACCTGGAATACCTCTGGAGTCACTGTAAGCACCTAGACATATGATATGCGAATAGATATATAAGCATTGTAGAAAACAAGTGGGAGAAAAGAGAATGAGTATGGGTAATGGCAAATGCAGCTCACCCTGCACTGCAATGTTTGGCACATAGCATTACTTACATTAGTTTCTCCTAAGTCTTCAAAAACCAAAATTTAAAAAAGGAAAAAAGGAACTTGCTAACAAATTGAGGAAGAGAGGAAAGCATAAATATATAAATGGAATTAGATTTCGATAAATTTATAAATGGAATTCGATTTCCCTGCAATCCATAATGGTTGGTTTAACCCTTTTCTAAAAAGAGGATACAATGAAAGGTGGCTGCAAGAAGATACCTAGACCCCCTGAAGTCAGGGAAAGATAATGTTTAGCTCTTGCAATTGCATCTGCAGGGAAGACAATTCCTACATTGGGATCATCTAGCAAAAATGGAGCCTGGCAAAGGGCAACCACCTGCAATTGAACTTAACCTTGGTTAAATAGTGGCAGCATGAGCAATTCAAAATGTTAAATTTAACAGAACGTTAACCCTGAAAATAAAATTATTGCAATCCTACCTGCCGAGGGAAGGTCAATGGCCTCTGTCCTAGAGCATGAGGGTTGCCAACATTTGTAAAAATAATCTGTGGACATGAAATTGAAATGGTGAGATTAATTGGAGAATATTTGCGGGGGAATGACTTAAGATATGAAACAATCAAATTACTTTTAACGATCAAAAGTAGGACGTTGACCTTAATCATCACTCTATGGATTAATGAACACTACTAGTAATATAATGATACATATCACCAATGAGATAGTATCGGACTTTTACATCTGTGTAAAAATTCTCACTGTGATAATACCTATTAATTAGTAATCGTAAAACTGCTGATAAATACTCTATTCATATCAAAGGCACACAAAGAATTCAATAGACATTCTTAAAACATGTAATACTACCACACTTTCATCCTAAAATAAAATCAAGTTAGCAGTATTTGACAGGACAAAACATTATCCAGATACTCTATCTGTAATGAGTGTCATATCGTTCCACGAACTCCTTGATAAATGCTCTAGTAATAGATAAATGTCATATAAATTGCCCATTAGAATCTGAATGAATTGGACAACTAGAGAAAAACTGATCCATATATGGCAAAAAATTATGAAAAGTGAAATCCTCAGCTATTTCCAAGAACAAAGAAAACAATAATCGAGAAACTGTCCAATGCTCCTATAAATCCATTACAAACTATTTTATTGGGCTGTGATAGACGCAACACAAGACCTTATTCAGTATTGAAAAGTCAGAAGCAAATTCAGAAAAGCTTCTGTAAAGCAGAGCCAACAAACTCCTGAAACTTAGGCACCAGCTGCATGGAACCATAATGGTAAAAGAACCTGAACAAAGCTAGTCTATACCTTCTTCCCTTCCTTCTGAAGCTCAGAAGCTCGAAGATACAACTCTCCTCTAACAGCATATTGAACCTTCTTCACGTTTTCATTCATAGACTCATGGTCCAATGCCTTCGGTGCCATGATGGACTAAGCACCTTCTTACAAGTATCACACAATACAAAAAGACGGCAAAAATAACAAATTATGAGTGCATATCTGAACCAGAAAATTAGAGAAAAAGTGAAACAATGGAATAATAGAAATCCAAGACAAAATGCTTTTTGACAATAACATTCTACGAACCAAAAAAAAAAATGGTGTTATAAACAAAATATAAAGGTGTGACAATTTCTTTCAATTATTTGTTAAAGGGACGTATTTAGAAACCACCCAAAATCCAATATAATTTAACTGATCATTGGGTTTATATGGAAAGTTGCAAACTCCATAAACCATAATTGTCAAGTGATTGGTGTAATTTATCACTTGCTAATTGCTATTAACCAATTTAGTGAATTCCTGAGGTCACAGCAAACCAAATCACTGGACAATTACCATTATTCCTGACTGTAAAATCACATGCCAACTGAAAAGAACCAACCACATGCAAGTCATTTGATGAAGATAAAACATATAACTGGAGAATTATACAGGTTCTTAGAAGCTTCCTCTGAGCATCACAGCCAAAACGAACGTTCTTTTATCGTCAACAAAATAAAACTAAACAACAAATTTTGACTATTTTGAAGAAACAAAGGGGCAAAGATCAATGTAGGAAAATTGACCAATGATCATTCTTCCTACAAAATTATCAGCAGCAAGAAATAAATAAATAAACAAATACCCATTTGATAGTAGACAAATTGTCAAACGAGACCCAGTTGGTTAACATAAATCAAGAGCGGAAATTTGTTATTAGAACAGATCATCCAACTGTTAAAAGCAGCCAGTTACCTGGGGTCTTAACTGCGAGAGTGCTTCTGGGCTAACTTCGGCTCGAGCCAATTGTATGTTTACAATTACACTTACGTGCACGGAGAAATGGACGCACCTGCTAAGCCTTGTGTTGTGTGTGTCAGCTCTCTATTTAAAGGCATTTTTGTCAGATAAAGTATAGAATAAAAATAAAAGGACATCATATGAGACAACAAAACAAATATGCAATGGCATCACCAGAACCACTGAAAAAGAAAAAAAAAAGAGATGGATCATTGCGCTTACTGATATTAGGATTTTGATACAAAAGGATAAAGTCCATGCAAGAAGTGTGGTGCAGCTTCAACTGTGAATTATTGGCAGATATTGAGGCCTTTGGGGTCAAGTTTTTTGCTTGGATACCAAACATTAATCTTACACGTTGGTCGCTCTCAAAATGTGTAGTGGTTGATATTAATTTGTTTGTACAATTCCCCCTGCTGTGGTCGTGGTTCGAGCAATAATTTACACGTTCATCTCATTTATTTTTATAATGTTGAGGTCCAATTTCTGATCTGATTTGGGTTCGTGAGTAATCTATGGTAAAACAACGGGAAAAAATAAACAAATTAAATTAGAAAGCTGGGCGGCTTATACCTTGACTTATATGGAGTGATGTGATGATTAGGATAAGCACAAAAGATAATAAATAGTTGTTATATCATGAGGGGATCAATTAGGATAAGGGCTCCAACGTTCACACTTCGGTATTTAACATAAATAAGAATGATTAAAAAGGCAAAAGCGGCTCCGGGCACAAATTATTATTGGCAAAGGTCTAAGCAATTGATCAATCATGCTGTAATCTCATTCTTATCTCAGCGACATGTCTAATTTTCAGGGCGTCAGGCTTTCAGCACATAGATTGTACAAGTTTAGTGGATCTTCCAAATAATTCAAATTCATACGCCATACTCATATGTGGTTAATAGAAGCTCTTTATAACGTGTAAAATCATGCTAACGTGAAAATTACTGTTTAATTTTCTGAATGTATAACTTTTCTTTATGCAGCTAAATGCATGCAAGTCGATGGTTCGTGGCGGACGGAGAAATGGCCGGCGTAGACTGAAGCCCACTGACACCTCGGCTAGTCCAGTGAGCTTTCGGGCCGAATTCTTGTGGGATTGTACATTGTTCTGGACTGTGAAAAAAAAATTAAGAAAAAAAAACCAACTCCGTGCAAAAGACAATCTCAATGAAACTAGAACAATATTATTGTAATGAGTAATTAAATATTATTGTAATAACACTTCCTAATTAGTATCACAACATTATGACAGTCTCATTCAGTCCATGATCAATTTCGTTAACTTCAAGGATGGTAATATGCCTTACCTACAAAAGCACTAGGGATAAGGCCTCTATTTTAAAGCAGAAATGGACCTATTTTATTCTAGCATTCCCAAAATGTAACTTAAGGTTTAACGAAGGCCAATTGTGTCGGTAATTCTTTTGGCTTGGGACAAACCATGCGCGGTGGAAGACATTGCCGATACTAAGGCTACATTCTATTGTCAAAATTAGATCATAATGTAGCCTTAGATTTTACTTCTAGCCATGAAACTAGAGTTTTAGTCACCACTGATATGTTTGAGTACCAACATGTTCATAATTCACTACTCAAACATGTTCATAATTCATAGAGAATATCTATGAGGGATGAAACAGGAATCAAACAGAGATAATAGGGGCAATCTTCAGCCGACTGAAGTTTTTCCTACTAAAAAGGGGTTAGGACGAAAGTAGCAGCATATATCGATGGCTTTCTATAGCCTATGAAGAATATAATACAAATTTTGAGAATTTGGACGTCCCTTACATTCTTGAATAGCCCCTGTAGTCTTCATATTGCTCCATGAACTCATCATTGAACTTCTTGAAACTCTCCATGATTGCTGGCATGTCTTCCTCAGCCGGTAAAATTGTTGTCCTTAAATGGAAGACCCTGTACAGAAAATTTAACCCTTAAGAGAGAATTGTATTGAGTTATGTGGCTCACCAAAATTGCAACGATGTTGCAGTGGCTTGGCAAAAGAGAACAACAGGTAAATGTCCTTGAAAAGAATCTTTCAGATTCTAATAAAGAATATTTCTCATAAGGGATATTTGAGAAGAAAATGTTTAATGAGTAATTACCCTTCTTTCTGTCCAAATCCAGAACCAGGGACAGTAGAAATGCAAGTGGCTTCCAAAAGCCGGAGACAGTAGAAAACATCAGGAACTTTTCCCGCCCTCTTAGCAGCCTCTATAGCTTTTGGAGGTAGGCGTATTTGAGGGAATGAATACATAGAACCTGAAAAAAATTGTCTTGACTCTCATACCATAACTAACTACTAAACCTTTGAGGAGTACCACAAATGCACAAGTTACCTTCCGTGAAATTGCAAACCACATTTCTGCAACTGTTGAATCCATCAGTCATCATTCTTGCTCTTCTCTTCAGCGATTCAAGGATCCCTTTACTGCATGTTTTACAAGTCATTGAGAACTGTCATTCACTGCTCAAAAAGATCACCACTTTGATGCCACAGTGGACATCAAAATTCCACAATCCCAAAATCTCTTGTGCTTTTAACTTTTTGGTTCTTTGCACTCATTAGCATTTATAGAAGAATCTGGTTTATCAATCATTAAAATTACTCATTCAATAGTCTCTTATATATGAAAAATCTTTTGCAAAAGGATGGGAACAAGTATGCTGGAATTTAGAGCTCGAACTGATGCCAACAAATATTGATTACTGAAACGATGAAAATACGTTTCTGGAGTTCACTTCCGCAGAAAGCAAGAGACAACAGTGTCGACTTGTACAGAACTAAATTTAAGTGGATGCACCTTTCCCTAACAAACTGTTCATATGAAATATCTCCAGGCTTGAGCGGGTTAACCATCAGTCCCATCTGCAATCAGAAAGAGGATAACATTTTCCTCACTGTTAATAAATTAGTGAGCAGAGAGCATCCAGCTTCAATCATAATATTAAATACAAAAAGTCTAGCTGCAACTCACAAATATCTGTGCAGGGACGTTTGGGCTCAGTGATATAGACGCAATCTTATAAATCTCATCAACTGTCTGCAACAAAGAATGGCGGAAGCTAGGATCAAAATGAACAATAATAGGCTTAATTACTGTTTAGAGTTGAAGAATCATAGCCGTGCCAGATCAATATGACCATGAAAAAAAATTAGATAAAGCACATTGTAGAGACCTTAGGGGGAATATTAGTCATCTCAAAATATCCACCACGTTGTCCACATTCACCAAAATATCCTTTCGAGACAGTGTGGAAAGAAACAAGCTGAACCTCCTTGCTGAAGGGCAGCCCCATATCCATCAAAACCTTCCATTGTTACAAGGAAAATGTAACATCAATCAATACAAGCAGAAACTCCAGGCAAATAGACAGATAATCAGGGCAACAGAATAAAAAATGTACCTTTTTAGAACTAACAAAGGGGCGCTCATCCTGGTAAATGTTCTGCTGATAAACCTCGTCTCCAAGTAACACTAAGTTCTCTTGATAACAAAATCGCAAAATTTCTCTTAGATTAGCTTCACTAAGACACTGACCGGTTGGGTTGCCAGGATTAATAATCACCATTGCTCTAACCTGATATATTGTCCAACATGAGAAATTCAGATTGGTAAAGTTAAACATTACAGGAAAGCAAAGTCAGTGGTTCAGTACGAAAGGTACACAAAAAGAAAGTAGAATATTCTAAAATTGCCCATTAGAATCTGAATGAATTGGACAACTAGAGAAAAACCAATCCATATATGGCAAAAAATTATGAGAAGTGAAATCCTCAGCTATTTCCAAGAACAAAGAAAACAATAATCGAGAAACTGTCCAATGCTCCTATAAATCCATTACAAACTATTTTATTGGGCTGTGATAGATGCACCACAAGACCTTATTCAGTATTGAAAAGTCAGAAGCAAATTCAGAAAAGCTTCTGTGAAGCAGAGCCAACAAGCTCCTGAAACTTAGGCACCAGCTGCATAGAACCATAATGGTAAAAGAACCTGAACAAAGCTAGTCTATACCTTCTTCCCTTCCTTCTGAAGCTCAGAAGCTCGAAGATACAACTCTCCTCTAACAGCATATTGAACCTTCTTCACGTTTTCATTCATAGACTCATGGTCCAATGCCTTCGGTGCCATGATGGACTAAGCACCTTCTTACAAGTATCACACAATACAAAAAGACGGCAAAAATAACAAATTATGAGTGCATATCTGAACCAGAAAATTAGAGAAAAAGTGAAACAATGGAATTATAGCAATCCAAGACAAAATGCTTTATGACAATAACATTCTACGAACCAAAAAAAAAAAATTGTTGTTATGAACAAAATATAAAGATGTGACAATTTCTTTCAATTATTTGTTAAAGGGACGTATTTAGAAACCACCCAAAATCCAATATAATTTAACTGATCATTGGGTTTATATGGAAAGTTGCAAACTCCATAAACAATATTTGACAAGTGATTGGTGTAATTCATAAGTTGCTAATTGCTATTAACCAATATAGTGAATTCCTGAGGTCACAGCAAACCGAATCACTGGACAATTACCATTATTCCTGACTGTAAAATCACATGCCAACGGAAAAGAACCAATCACATGCAAGTCGTTTGATGAAGATAAAACATATAACTGGAGAATTATACAGGTTCTTAGAAGCTTCCTCTGAGCATCACAGCCAAAACGAACGTTCTTTTATCGTCAACAAAATAAAACCAAACAACAAATTTTGACTATTTTGAATAAACAAAAGGGCCAAGATCAATGTAGGAAAATTGACCAATGATCATTCTTCCTACAAAATCAGCAGCAGCAAGAAATAAATACCCATTTGATAGTAGACAAATTATCAAACGAGACCCAGTTTGCTAACATAAATCAAGAGCGGAAATTTGTTATTAGAACAGATCATCCAACTGTTGAAAGCAGCTAGTTACCTGGGATCTTAACTGCGAGAGTGCTTCTGGGCTAACTTCGCCTCGAGCCAATTGTAAGTTTACAATTACACTAACGTGCACAGAGAAATGCACGCACCTGCTAAGCCTTGTGTTGTGTGTAACCTATGGTAACACAACGGGAAAAAAAAATTAAATTAAATTAGAAAGCCAGGCGGCTTATACCTTGACTTATAAGGAGTGATGATTAGGATAAGCGCAAAAGATAACAGTTGTTATATCATGAGGGGATCAATTAGGATAAGGGCTCCAACGTTCACACTTCGGTATTCAACATAAATAAGAATGATTAGAAAGGCAAAAGCGGTTCCGGGCACCAAATCATTATTGGCAAAGGTCTAAGCAATTGATCAATCATGCTGTAATCTCGTTCTCATCTCAGCGACATGTCTAATTTTCAGGGCGCCAGGCTCTGAGCACATAGATTGTACAAGTTTAGTGGAGCTTCCAAATAATTCAAATTGATACGTCATACTCATACGTGGTTAATAGAAGCTCTGTAAAACGAGTGAAATCATGTTAACGTGAAAATTACTATTTAATTTTCTGAATGTATAACTTTTCTTTATGCAGCTAAATGCATGCAAGTCGGTGGTGCGATGGCGGACGGAGAAATGGCTGGCGGAGACTGAAGCCCGCTGACACCTCGGCTCCAGTGAGCTTTCGGGCCGAATTCTTGTAGGATTGTACATTGCTCTGGACTGTGAAAGAAAATTTAAAGAAAAAAAAAATCAACTCCGTGCAAAAGGCGATCTCAATGAAACTAGAACAATATTATTGTAATGAGTAATTAAATATTATTGCAATAACACTTCCTAATTAGTATCACAACATTATGACAATCTCATTCAGTCCATGATCAATTTCGTTAACTTATTATATTATTGGTGACTATATGTCACCATCAAATGGATGAATATTACTTCACTTAAAATGATAAATATTGTAATATTATTTAAAAATTATAGCATTGCTTGCAATATTTTGTCTCCAGAGAAAATAAGTTGGTTGGTCTCTTCATATTACCAAAAACAAAAAAAAAAAAAAAGAAGTTTGTTGGTCTCTTATAATTAATTAAAAAAATACAATTAATTTAGAGTGACATAATATTTATGAACTCAAAAAAAAAAAAAAAACAGTATTTTAAAACTTAAAGAGTAGTAATATTTGAACCACTTTGCCCACTAGTCCCCATCTCTTAGTCAACTCTAGTGCCTGTGTCTACTGTATGTATATCCTCATTTTTCATTCTGCACTTTTTATAATCCCTCATTTGAAACTAAAAAAATGAATTCCCCCATTTCTCTTTGTTCATCAAATACTCAATTTAATGCTTATTCGACATGGCTTTAAATAACTTGTCTATTAAAATAATTTTATAATTTTCAATAAAAACTCAATCAACTACAATTTTTTAAATAAAAACTCTAGTTATAAAAATTTTACTAACAAAAACTTTATTTAAATAAGTTCTATTTAAAAATTTATGTCAAACGGAGCCTTATTCTAAGTTGGACTGTTTTCTTTAATTGCTCAACCTCTCATTTCTTTAGTTAGTTGCCAAAAAATACCACGACATGAGAAAAAATTAATCTTATTTTCATGTTAGTTGTTTTAGCAATCAAAGAAAGTAAAAATCACTTGCTCATTTGTCAGAAATTTTAACAACGTTGCTAACTACTCAATCTCTATATTTTTTTCCTCTTATTTTCTCTTATTAAAACCATGGAAAAGCTATCCAAAGAACAATTTCAACAATCCAAGCGGCAGATGGAGACATGGAGTTTTGTAAACTTGTTTTCCTTTTTATTTTTATTTTTTTGTTTTTGGATATGAATCGATGTTGTTTGTTGCCAATGAAGAGATGATCTAATTGTTTCCAAATTGTGATTTTTTTTTTTTGGGTCTTTTAAGATGGTTTAGTTGTTTTCTCACATGAAATTTACAAAAGATATCAGTTTACAAAATGAAAAAGTCTAGAAGATAAAAACTATTTATATTTTTTAATAATTTTGCACATAAGATAAAATTAGAATTATAATAAAAGTGATTAATGAAGTTTATTGAAATAAGATATGGGACTTAAATATCAGCACTCAAACTTATATCAATTTACATACAAGTCTCCGATATTGCAACAAGTGCCCATTGGACTAATGAGCTAATCGTTGAAGAAGACCCGGCTTGGGCTAAGAGTAGCATGGATTAGATATATATACATATAGATAAAAACTTAGGCCAGAGCCCAAAATTGGTGTGTGAGAAAACAAGGGAACATTATGAACAGAATATTATTTGATAATTTTTCTTTCATTTAGGCTAAAATTTTGAACTTTTCACTCATATTTTCACTTTTTTTCTTTATTTCAATTCATTATAATCACTACATGTCTACATTCATGATTTATACACAAGATTAAAATAATTTTATAATAGACAAATATTATTGTTTACAAATTACACACACATACATATAATTTCGCAACGAACCAATCTATTATGAGAATCAAAAATCTCTTTAATTTCTGAACTGCTCAATTTTTACCTTAAAATCAATTGAACTGAATTGATTAAATTTAATTCAATTTTTATGGAAACCCGACTTTTAGAAATTAAATAAATTATTTTATGTATATTAGAGAGATTTTTAAAAATTTTAATTGTCTAAAATATCAATTATACATTATATATTCTTATTTCATTCATTTTATAACAAAATTTTAAAAACTTATTTATTAAAATAATTTTATAATTTTAAATAAAACTGTCATTCAGAACGAAACAAAGGCTGTCTTAGGAAAGAAAAAAAAGAAGGCTAAAATATTTCACTCAAATAAACAAAAAGCTTTGCAGAACATAAACGGCATCGTTGACGGCAGCAGTGCCTCATGGTCATGGCTCATAGTCATAGCAGGCAGGCAGCACGCAGCAAATAGCATAACAACGAACAAACGTGGCAGTTGAAAAACGGAACAAGGGGACAAAATCGTAATGTGGAGATGACAGTCCGACTCTGTCTCCAAGCGCAACACGAAAGCTACGCAAAGACGGCGAGGAATGAAGACCCCTGCAGCGTTCATTTCCCAAAAGCCTCAATCTCCATTTTTTCTCAAATTCACCAGCAATTGCAATTCAAGGCTCTTATGCGCCAACAAAAGCCAAACCATTCAGTGTGGACAGATCAAGGGCTTCGAGAATCAACCTCAGAAATGGAGCATTGAGTTCAAGTCCGGTTCCGAGCCTATTCGGTTGATCCAAAATTCTACGTCCACCGCCGCCACGTCTGCCTCGGAATCGGCTTCCAGGACTATGAAAAAGGTCTGCCTTTTTTACTGCCCCGAAACTCATTCGCTTGCTGAGAGAGTGGCTGCTCAGTCTGATGCCATTGAGCTCCGTAGCATCAACTGGAGGTAATTTTATCATTTCGCCCTCCATTTTCTTTTTCTTAATGTTTTTCTCCTTTAGTTTTGTTAGATGTACGATGAATGGCAAAATTTTCAGGTGCTTTTAATTTTAGCCAAAAGTTATTTTTGATCCGACCAAAATGACCAACAAAAATGGGGAAATTTTTTTTAAAAAATATGTTTGCTCTTCTCCTCTGTAAATCAGCACGAAATTAGAGCATTTTTTGGGCCCCTGTGGGTCCCGCATCTAAAAGGCGTTGTCAATTTAGTGATGATTTTTCACCAATTATTATATGTGAAATGATTCGATCACTATTCACTAGGCTTGGGCACTTGTGCTCTGCGGTGTATTGCTACGGGCAGGTTTGAATTAGATATTACTTAAGTTGCCATTCTTGCTTGTCTAAATTTGAAAAAAGCAAATGATTCAAGTTCTAGTTATTGCGTTTTAACATTTTTATGCAATTTGAAACTCTATAGGAAATTCAAAGATGGATTCCCCAACTTATTTATACCAAATGCTCATGGCATTCGTGGACAGCATGTAGCTTTTCTGGCTTCCTTTAGTTCTCCGGGTAAAATTTTTGAGCAGCTATCTGTCATCTATGCGTTGCCGAAACTGTTCGTCTCTTCGTTCACACTTGTGCTTCCTTTCTTTCCCACCGGCACTTCTGAACGCATGGAGGATGAGGGAGATGTTGCAACAGCTTTTACTCTTGCTAGGATCTTGTCAAATATACCAACTTCTAGGGGAGGACCAACTAGCTTAGTGACATTTGATATACATGCATTGCAGGTTTTTTATTTTGAAATGATTTATTCCGCTAGTTAATTAGCAATTATAATTTTCTTCTATTGCTTTGCTTGCGTCCATTTTCTAACTATCTCACCTGGCTTTTTTTTTGTGGTTTCTTAGGAGAGGTTCTACTTTGGTGATACTATTTTACCGTGCTTCGAAAGTGCGATACCTTTGCTGTTAAATAGGCTCCAACAGCTCCCTGATTCTGACAATGTAAGATTGTCTTTCCTTTTCAGTTGGGAGATTTTAGTTTTTGAAAACTCCAGAGGTAACAGTTCTTACAGCATCCACACAAGCAGAGTAGTTTTCATAGTAATTGCAAATAAGAAATATGGTTGCTACAAAGTATAAATAATCTTTCTTTTCCCTTGAACTTGACAGAGTCAGATCTGTAGTTTGTCCTCCATGTGTTGACCACATTACAAACTTACATATCAGTGATCAAGTTAGTTTACAGTGTTTGTTTTTCTTTTCACCAAAATTCTGCAAATAAGCACAGAGTTCGTATCTGACTAATTTTTCAACTGTATCAGTTTATTTATTTGAGTCCATTCCTAAATAATAAGTGACTAAGGACTCTTCTTTTATATTTCACGTGTTTTTCTTGACTCCAAAAAGTCAGTTTTTTCAGGTAATTATGTTCCTGTTACTTGAAGTAGAAGTTGGACTTCTAAGTGACTTGAGTGTTTAATTTAATGAGATTAATTACTTAAAGAAACTTTGGTTTTTTGCAATAAGTTCTCTGCTCTGATTTTCTTCAGTTTTCCAGATTTCCATTGCTTTTCCTGATGATGGTGCGTGGAAACGATTTCATAAGCAGCTGCAGCATTTTCCAATGGTATTAAGGATGCTTTAAGCCACTTATATTGTGTTCATCATGCACCAGCATACAAAAACAGCTGTTAGAATAAATAATATATGAGCTTGAATTCTCATTGTTTGTTGGAATATAGATTTAGCAAACTAGAAAGAGAGCAAGTGATTTGTGTTTCATGGCAGACTGCAGGAATGAGGCTCTGGAAACAATGAAATTTTCAATTGTTTCTGAGACCAATATAATCACAAAAATCCAACCATGATGCGATCATTATATATAAATATAAAGAGGAAGTGATAGGATGATATTTAATAAGTTACTGCACAAGTTTCCATCCAGTAGGTTTTCGGTGACCTCTGGTTAAGAGCTTTGGGTTACAAGCCTTTTGAGGTGGATGGAATTAGGACTGTTACCTGTTACAAAAGCGGAGGTGAATGGGTATGATCTTGTGGTCATTTGTTTGTCAAGGATATAAAGGCTGATCATATTTGAGGAGGTGTCATTATTGTATTCCTGATAGCTGTATCATCTTATTTGTTTACTAGCTTATACAGGAGGATGATATACAATAAATTTACTTCCGATGTTGTGCCTTCTAGTAGCAATGACTTTAACAAATCTGCTTGGTTTGGTTTAAGAGATTATCCTTTATTGCTCAATATAGATTTGCTTGTGTTAAGGTATTTCTAAAGATGGCACTTACCCAGAACAATACTCAAGTCCTTTCAACTTAGTGCTGCTTAACATCTTGTTATATTTCTGTACTAGGGTGCCTGCATAGATTTTTCACACTATTGATATGCAGATTGTTTGTAATAAAGTTCGGGAAGGTAACCAAAGGATTGTGCGCATTAAGGAGGGAGACCCTCGAGGACGCCACATTGTGATTGTTGATGATCTGGTTCAATCAGGTGGCACTCTAATTGAATGTCAGGTATTAAATTTTTGTTCTGTTTTGTATATTTCCAATTTCTACTGTATTAGTCCTCTTACAGTTTCGAGATCTGGATTATAGTTCGCCACAGGGAACTAATATGATTTGAGTATAAAAGAATATAAGGCTTATAAGCTCCTAAATTTGGGGCACTAAAGGTTTCCATTTTAGTTGCTTTTACATTTTAGAAGTTCATTGATGTAAAAGTTATGGTGCATTGTTTGTAGTTCTGCAGTAGAAACCTGCTTTATGGGAACCAGATAGGCTCATGATTACACAGTTTGTTGCACTGGTTTCCTATTGGATGGTCGGAGAAAATGATCGTGGAGTCACATCCCCAAATTGTTGATTTTTAGAGTGGCTGAACTTCAAAATCACGAAAGCTTGAATATAGGATATGAATGTGTTTTATAGTTTGCGGATGTGATGAATGACTTGATTTAATGCTAAGATTGACAACCCAAAACAGTATTGCTAACCTTTTGTTACCTTGATGTCTTTCTAGAAAGTGCTAGCAGCCCATGGAGCAGCCAAAATAAGCGCTTACGTGACTCATGGGATTTTTCCTAATGCGTCGTGGGAACGGTTTAAACAAGATACTGGAGGTATTGTGTGCATAGACTCAGTTACATTTACGTCTTAAGTCACACTACTGTTGTCATTGTTTTTACTAACCATCTTTCTAATTCTCTTTCCGTTTGAAGAAATATGATAAACATTATATTGTTTCTGCAATGCGGATCAGTAACCTCACTTCTCTATTCTCTTTATTTACTTAGGAAAACCTGAGTCTGGCCTGACCTACTTCTGGATTAGTGACTCCTGCCCAGTGACTGTAAAAGAGGTTATGAACAAACCACCATTTGAAGTTCTCAGTCTTGCGGGTTCCATTGCATCTGCTCTACAGATATAAATTTGTTTGAAATATCTAGTCATATCATATATAGAGAAGTTCAGAGCTGATTTTGGAGGAGCAATCTTACCAATGAACAAAGAAAAACAAAAGAAAGCGGTAGAGATATATTATTATTGGATACTCGTTTGCTTTTGTTTATTCCAACCATCATATGAAAACTATTTACCGGTGTTTTGATGTGAATCTGATTGAATAAAATCAAACTATTATGTATTTTTTATCCGATTGAATAAAATCTCCTTTCATATTTGCTGGATGCCTGTGTGTTTGAGAGATAGAAAAGGTAATGGCGTGGCGGAAGCCATTTTTATTCGTTTGACTCATGGTTTGGATGCAGTGCCAAAGTACATTACTGTGTAATCAATCCTTCGCTGAAAAATAAATAAATAATAAATGTATGCTGGTCAAAAGGTGTTTTGGATCCAAAATCAGTTGTGAAATCCGAGCCCTTTTTTATAGGGACTGGACCATCTTTTTGGATAAAACTGTAGCAGCCCATGAGTGGTGCCATTAAAAAGATATGTTATTTAAACCCACATTTAAAAGCTAAAATATTATATTGCACACCTTTTATTATATAAAACTAATCCCATTATAACATGTAATTTTTAAATAATTCTGTTATTTTCTAGGAATACCCACTAAAATTATTTAACATCATCATTATTGACTGGCAGTCTATGAAGCTTTCAATTTTACGGTAAATAAACATTGATGAAAAATCGGAACAATTAAGTGGGGATTCATCATGTTTAGTATTAAGTGAGATTGAAACAAAGACCTGCGTTAAACGTTTCCACTAATTGAAAAAGATACTTCTAATTGAGTTCCTTCCCCTATACATATTCTAGATTGAATTCTATTGGTTTATAAACAACTAAATTAAGTTGATAGTAAATAACAGATTATGCTTTCAAATACGATGGGTCTATGAAGTAAAATTGTTTTAGTTATATTTAATATTACTCCGTCTCTAAAAAAGTGTACTATTTTGTCATTAATGGTAAATTGTTTGATGGTATTTAGATAATATAAAATTTAATAAAGGGTGGGGCTATTTGAATTTATCAATTTCTTTTTTATACCCGCTTTTTAATTCAGAAATTTATTATCTAAATATATATTTTTTTAAATTACTTAAGTAACTCTTTCTTTTATTTTTCTCCTGAATCTCATAAATTCTCTTCAATTCAGTATATATATTCTTTTAGTTACAAATAATTCGTATCATGAACTTAGAGGGACAAAATCGACAATTTAAAAAAAAATATTAACAAATTTTGATTAGTCATGAAAGTTATTAAATATCAAGAAATTAATTTTTACTAAACATAAAGGCTAATGAATATAAAGGAAAAAAAAAGACTTTTTATAAAAAAGAGTGAAATTGAGTGTTTAGTTTACACAATATGAGAGTGGGGAAAAAAAATGTAATTGTAAGATAGAGAAAAAAAAAGTGATTTATCAATGATAATTTTGAGATTTTTTTAATTTTATATTTTTAATAATGAATTTATTCTTAAAATGGGCGTATAGAAGAATTTGATTGGTTCAAATACCCTACCCTTTAATTAAAGTGTGGAGCTATTAGCGCCCATATAAAATCCTCTTAAAATCGCTTTCCTAATTAAACCCCATCAAATAATAATGAAAAATATTTATTTCTATTAACACCTCCATAATTTCAAAAATTAACCTTTATACATAAACCCTGCTCTTAACTTTTGTTTTTCTTTAAAGACTTTTGTTTCTTTCTTAATATCCACATATATTTTTCTATCGCTAAAACCCCATGTAAAATGAACTTTCGCGATATGTTCTCCTCACAAATAAACTTTTTCACTATAATTTTCATAATTTTAATAAATTGTTTAATTTGTATCAGTTGGATGTATGCATAATGGGATGGATTTTTTTTTTTTCTTGTTTGCAGTTGAAAGTAAAATGTACTGATTTCAAATTCTTACTTTAATCATTCTTGTAGCTTGGAAATAATATTTAAATTACTGGATGTTAACGATACTTTGCGATACCTCTTTGCTTTGATGGACAATGGAAGAACTGGGGTTTTTAAAGGTAATTGTTCGTTTTTTATTGTAATTTTAATTAAGGATAACATTGTAAATATATAAGTGGGGTTTTATAAGAACAATAAAGGGGTGCTGATAACTCCACTCTATCTAAAAAAAATGTAAAAAATAATTTACTGCTTCAAATAACCTCAACGCATTAAATAAATCCTCTTTCTGTTAAACCCTTTTTTGATTTATGATTTTACCCCGACCAAAATTACTACAAAAAAGCGCAAATAATTCCTTCTCCTTTCCCTTTCGAAAAAAAATAAAAGCTTCACCTTTCAACAGTTTTGTGTACCCACTTACAACGCAAATGAAAGAAACAGAACAATGACAATAAGAAGAAGAAAAATAATAATAAATAAAGAGTTAAAGACCATCCTTAGTGAAATTATTTTTCTTCCCAAAATATTTTTATTTTTTCGTACTTGGATCACAAGAGAAGCTGAATAATAGACTACTTCCAATCCAAGTAATTTGTAAAAGAGAATTTAACCATTATCTTTTTATAAGACTGAGGATTAGCCGCAGGGAAAATATTTCCCCTAGCAAGTTTTAGGTAGCAAAAGACTACTTAGGATCTATTGAGGGGATACCTTCACGGGGATCTATGGAGGGAGCACTGAACTAGGATAATAGAGTGTGTTAGCAGCACCATAATCCAATAATATTAACGCTTATTTAGACCTGAACATATACTAACTACAATAATCCACGAGTAGGAAGAGGGTAAAAGAAAAGAATAAACATAAAAACCAAAGTTATCTTATTGGTACATAAAATTTTTTCGAGAAAACTTACATTGATCCACCATCCAGACCAGTAAACAACTACAGAAGAAGGGAAATTGGATTACGAGACCAAGTGTGAGAAAAGGAAAATGCTGTCAAGCTCAATTTATACATGTACAGACTTTGAAAGGAGGAACCACCAAAAAGACCTGTAATTATTCCCCTACTGTTTTCTTTCACTCTCACGGTGTTCACTGACTCGTCCGACTCAAACTTACAACAAAAATCAGATGCCCGAAGGAGCCAGAATGCCACTTACTTCAACTTGTGAGAAATCTTTATGTAGTTAAGGAGCCTTCTGAGAGCCTTGCCACTATCAATGGCCTCCCTGGCTCTGTCCATTGCCACCGATACATCTTCTGCACCATCACATCCCAGCAAATGATCCACCATTCCAGCATTCAAGACAATTCGATCATATGTTGGTCCTTTCTCACCACGAAGAGCTGCCAAACCCAATTCAATATTCTTTGAAACCTGAAAATGCAGAAATGCAGTCACACTTGAAACAAGTACACAAGAGTACAAGCAATCTGGGACACCAGTTTTGAAAAAACACACATGCACACGGGGAAAAAAACAAAGAAAAAAAGATAAGATTAAAATAAGTTAGACATAGTCGAAGGATTCCAGTTCATTGTTAGCAGGTGCAGGTTTTGGAAGCATGCTACTTTTGCTACAATAGAGGTCTCCCACGAACTTCAAAAGGCAGGGAAACAGTTAGAAATGGGAACAAGTGTTCATTGGTAATACAGCAGCTACAGCCATCATACAAAGATTTAACAGTAAAAAGAAAATTTACCGATCTATCAGTTCTCGGAGTGTTGGTGGGCTCAAAACCATAGTTACTGGCATTGACCTCGAGGTTGAAACTCTGGCGTGACACCCCTGCAATACCAAATTTGAGGTTACAATATTGATGCTAGAAATATAGTACATGAACTTCAAGCTATGCTAAGTTATACAAACCATCTCCTTCAAAAGTAGACTCCACGTTCAGTGAACGGAACCCTGAACAATAGTTCACAGGAAGTCCTTTTGATGCATTTACTGAGCGCAATCTTGTTGTCATTGAGAGTGCCCCTTCTTCACCCTAAACCGACACAAATTCAGACAATAAACAAGTCATTTATTCCCATGTGATTCAATTGGTTCATTAATATAGGTTTCAATTAAGTCCAACCATCCCATTGGTATAACTAGCAATTCCAATTTAAAAATGATCTTGAAGACAGATGTTTCAAAATTAATAATTGGAAAGTTCAATCACGTATGAAAGGAAAAGTTTCAACCTTCACCACCAAACCAGAATGAACACCTCTTCTTTTCATAAGCATCAAGAGGGGCTCCTCATATCCTTCATGATAGAATCCAGCAACAATTGCTTCTCTTCCCCGAGTCTGTTGAAAAAGCAATACATTTTGGGTAGTCAGGCTCCAAAAACTATATAAGAAATATTAGTTATTATCCAGAAAAAGAAAATAAAGTGTAAAGAAACACATGTATGTAACCCTGACATTCTGCACCTGAGAATGGCTTCAGATTAAAGTATTTCACTACTTGGAAACAAGGGAACAAAAAATTACATCAGGAACGTCCTAAACAGAAAAGATTCTAGACTAGAAGTTTGACAGATAACACATAACAAAGAGTCCAATCAATAAACTATATGGCTCACCCTGACAAATTGCTGAACCTTTTCGCTTGTTGCTACTGGGGGACGTTTCTTTATGTGCTCCCTCAACCCAATCAAGGAATATCTGCAAAGAGAAAAGAATCATTTTTGCAACTTTATCAGTTCCAGAAACAAATTATATTATTCAGCTGTAACACAGTAATTAAAGAGATGTCCGTACAGAGATGGACGAGCTTCACGCAGACTTACATAGGCAAAACCAATCTCCTCGTCCTGAGACAACAGTTATGAAAGTTAGGACACAACCGAGGGAGGGCATAAAGATGAAATTGCAAACTAGTATCCATGAAACCAAAAAAAAAAAAAAAAAAGACCTCGAGCAGTTCTTTTGCCTGCAGGACGGACAAGTTTGTACTAGCTCCCATAAATTTCAGCATCTGTTCTTCAGTAACACCTCCCTGGAGAGAACAAGACCATTCAAATAATCTGCACTTAAAATGTTATGAGTTAAGAATATAAGAAGCACAGTTTCCAAAACATCAGCATCTCGGCATCTAAGAGAAATCTACATGAGAAGGACTATTTCCACAACAGGACTAATCAAAACCAGCAAAACCATAAGACTCTTTTATTATGTCAGAACCATTACAAAATGTACTTTTCCCTTCAAGGCTGGAAACATTACTGAACTTCAAACTTAAGCAGATATTTTTCAAGATTTGCGAGGAAAAAAAGAATAGTTAAACAAGCTAGTGTGTTCACTATTGCTAAAAGTGTTGAAGCTTACCTTAGGAGGCATCCATTCCACACCATGAAGCAAGCAGGATTCACCGTAACAGGATCTAACCGCAGCAACAAACAATGTGCTCCTAAAGAAACGTGTGTTTCCATCGTAAGGTTCTCCATAATGTGTCAATGATTTAACATCAGCAACTGGTGGAGGACCTATCATCAGTTAAAAAATTAGATTAACAAGAAAGTACACAAGTTGTTTTCTAAAAATCAGTATTAAAAATCAAACACATACCAAGTTCATCATCAAATGCAAGGCAATATGCTTTTAATTCGCGATCAGTTTCTCTATTCATACGCTGACCAATTAAAAATGCCGAAAGCAACGACTCACTCACTCCTGAGGCTTTGTTATCCACTTTCAGCGGAAGAATGTCTCTAAGAACACCTTGGACTTCCTCGTACCCAAGGTGACCTCCAGCCAAAACTTCCCTAAGGACACCAACCAATCTCATTTCTCGAGTGTCATTGCCACTGTAATGGGGCCCAATTGAGCCCCCTACACCCATTATCGATCCTTCAGGATCAGCTATAAAGATTACATCAGGTGGGAGTGCTCGCATAAGCAGTGGCCAGAATGTCTTCATTGCCCTCCTTTCTCCTTCACTCCATTGGGTTGCCTCTGGAAAGGCATTTGCACGTATTGTCATTGCACCAAAAAAAGCCCCGAGCTGTGCTTTGGAAACTTCCTCTTCATCTTTGAGATCCCCCTTAGCTAAAATACAGGAAAATGGAACAAGCAACTTAATTACAACAAACTGAGGGTACAACTTGGGATGATTAAGGTGCTATGACTTTTAATTCACAACTGCATAGAAATGAAAAAAACTAGCTATCAAATAAAAGTGAGTGCAAAGATATCCTCACACCTATATGAACTACTACTTCTTAATGCAGCATGATCTTTGACATCTTAGTTCTCAAAATAAAATCAAAGGCCAAGATAAATAAGTATCATAGAGCACAAAACTAGCCAAAATTCAAAAAGGAAAAGGAAGGGCTAACCTGATCTCAGAATTGTATCCAAAACCTTAAAAGCCTCATCCTCACGAAGTGGCCTGGTCTGTGTGGGGCCCGTGCAAACTTTAGCTTGAGCTTCAAGCAATGTCTGATTCGGCTTTGGCAACTTGGAGCTCCGATACGAAGAAGAAATCGCCGGATTTATGATATCAGATTCTTTAAGCCCCAATTGGTCGATCAATGCTGAGTCAAGAGCAGCTTTGACGGTCAAACGAATTTTTCTACCAATTAAACGGTTGCCGTCTGTTGAAGAGAATTGCCGGGAGGCCTGGAGTCGTCGCTGTGTGAGATAATGAGTCTTTGTGATTCGAATTGAAGGGATTAAGGAGAAAGAAGGTTCTGGATTGAGCAGCGTATTCATCTTCCTCTCCCTCTGTTCAGCTTCTAAGTAATTGTTCTTTGTTCGATTGTGCAGCAAAAATAAGAAAAAAAAAATTGGATTTCAGTTTTGGTTGCTTGTTGCTGTTGGTCGTTTCAATGCAAAATATTTTTATGCAACTTTGTACTTTTGCGGCTTAAGCAGTTACCGTTCGGCGTTCGATTTAAGCAGCCGCTTGATTCGGGTCTAAATAGGCGAGTCCGGTCCGATTGCTATCTAGCCTCGGGAGTCGGGACAGCAAAATTTTCTATTAGTTTGGGCCTCCATGAGATTCATTTTAAATTAGTAAATTTTAAATAATTTTTAAAATTTTAATAGAGTAAGATTAATTTTATATTTCTCACTCCACCCTAATCTTTATTATATAAATATTTTTTATTTTTTATTTTATCATAATATTGGTTAATAATTTTTTTATTTTTACCTAATATAAATAATCTATAACTAAAAGAAAAACCTTACAATATAACTATTATTTAACCCTAAAGAATTGTTATATTTTATTTTCTCTCTTAAGGTGTTGTTCTTTTTAAATATTTTTTAATTTTGATATTATTTCAAGATTTTATTTTTATTTTTTAAAAAATTTTAAATAATTTAAATACTTTTTATAATATAGTGATGATTTTATTTAAATCTCTAATTTTTAATTGACTGAAATCATATATTTATTTCTCTTACAAAATAAATAAATAGATAATAGAGTGGAAATAGAGAAATCAATATCATTCTCCACATAATAATTTCTCATTCTTATCCTCACCTCACCGCACTAAATTTATTTATTGAAAAATAGAGTGAAGAATAATGATAAAATTTTTAATGGATTGGGAAATGGGAGGGCCTTCCCACCCTCATCTCACGGTGTTGCCCTCCCTAGTCTACCCTTTTTTGGGCCAACCCAAGTATCTATCTCTTGTTCATAGGATTCTTGGGCCACCTCAACATGTGCTCTTTCCTTTAGTTCCGCCTTTTTTAGCCGATTACTATATTTGTTTTAAGCTACTAAATGCATTTATTAATTAGTAATTGTAATAGGATGCAATTGAAATCAGAAATAAGAATTAAATTAAGTTATTTACTTAAGCTATGGGAATTAAAGTCGGAGTTGGTTGTATTTTCATCTATGTACTTATTTTATTTAAGAATCGAAATTAATTATTTTAAGCTACTAAAATACCTTAGTTAATTATTAATATTTTATTATTGTTTATTATAATCATCATCATCATTATTATTATTGAAAACAATGACAAGAATAGGAATAATAACAAAAATAGAATAATATAATGATATTTTAATTGAGGACAAAAGTGAAATTACTAAATTTAAGTGAGATAAAATGATGAGTTCAAAGAACGAGAACTTAATTATTAATCCTCCAGGAATCAAGTTCCTATTTCTTAATCCCAAAAAAGGTAGGATCCACATATTTTATTTTCATTTTCAATTCTATTTTAACAAGTAAATACCGTCAATAATTCAAATTTTAAAAATTTCAACTAATAAATTTAGATTCAATATTGATGTTAGTTGTTTTAATTTTTAATAACTTAGATCTTACAGTGATGATTCTTGTTAATCTTAAATAGCGTGTGCATATATAATAGTAAACAATTAATATTTAGTTACCTATTTAATTATCAATCATGATTTTCTAAAAACTCAATATAAAAATGATATCAACGCTTAGTTCAGCACCTATTGCACTTGTAATCCAATAGTAAATAGGCTCTGTTGTTATGTAGTTACACATATTTATAGTTTGCTTACCTTATATGAGTGACTAGATAAATTCTATAATATATCATATATATACTATGTTAGCCATACAACAAGTAAATAATGTTATAACACATGTGCATTTATTTTGAAAAATCATCATGTAAATGATGGTTATATTAAATTTAACTACACATGTCATGCATATATCAATTAGTTATAATACATCAAAGGTATTCTAGAATTTCTCGCGAGACCATGCGAACTCTTTAAAAGTAACACTTTATAATCACTCCATTTATATTATAATGAAATGATGTATTGTTTAAATAAAATTTAAATTAATAGAAACTTGAATTATTTAAACTTTTGTTTACCACATGGCAGTCAACACAATTGAAATGTATTTACTTTTAAAAGTCTATTATTAAAGAATTGAGATCTAGCATGAGGTAATATGTGCTCAACTCTTCATAATTTTTCTACCACACATGTATTAAGATTTAATTAATTTTATATTCTTATCAAATAACTACTAAATATATATTTTTAAAAAATCAACAAAAAAGTCAGTTCAACATGAAGCGTGTTATAAAGAAAGTCTTAAGAATGATACTTTGTGACGTGCCCATGTTATTAGAAAATTGCCTCAATAAAGTAATGCTTATTATTAAATAATTATAATTTATGCGGATGTTCATCAAAGTAACTTTTTATCTCCCACCGAGCAACTTCGAACTTTTTTATAACTCTCATTATTTTCTCAATTTAAGGATTATTATCTTTTATAAATATGATGTATTACTTGTCACTTTATAGTTGTACTAATATAAAAGAGGGGACAAATATTCTAAATGTGCCTCTTACTCGTGAAATGCGAGTGGAGTAGATACATCCCCCCTCTATGGAGGAGTCATTCGTCTGGGCATGTACTTCAATAGAATGAAAAATGTAATAATATAAGTCCCAGGTATATATCTGATTGTAAATATCGATTGATATCGTCATTAGCTTTAAATATCTCAGAATGCAAAGATCAAAAAAAAATTATATAAAAGAGGGCTATACTTCTTATTTTTATAGATTTGATATTGAATAAAATTACTCTCTATATATGGTGTCTTTTGTTTGCTTTCATAGTTGATAAATAATTTTAATAATGCACTTATATATATATATATATTAAAATTTTTGTAATAAACTAAGTGTACGTTTCGGATTGATGTTGAACAGCTATAACGTTTAAGTTAGAGCATTAAAGTATTCACTAAACACTAGTTGCTATAAATTAGAAACTATATTGATATGATTTTTCACTTGTATAATATAAGGTCTATTATATATTTAATAATTTTGTCAAAATTTTTATTTATAATTTTTATTTACTATATATTATTAATTTTTGTTTCATAATTATATTTTTTTTACAGCAATTGTAGCTTAAAATTTATAATATTTCAATCCCAAACAAGACATGACAATTATAAGAAATGAATATTCACATAACATAAATATCTGAAAATTAATAGAGTTGGACTATTGGCACCCCTTCATTAATCTTACAAAACCCTTGTCATATTACAATTACATTTAAGGACAAATATAAATAGAATTAAGCCATTTATATTTTCTTGTACTCTTCAATTTTATTTTACTTGCACAATATACATACATACATACATACATACATACATACATACATACATATATATACATATATATATATATATAGGATAAGGCAAGAATGACATAGAAGACCTTCGCCAAACCCCATGTGTCGTGAACGGGACCCGTTAGGTCCTGGTGGCGCTTAAGTATAAAGTATCGCCTTCCCCAAGCTTTTGCGAGCAGCGCTTAAGATCAGAGCCTTCCAGGGTTCGAGTGCTGGGGTGGGAAGGATATGGATATTGGAAGCGCAATGACAAGAAGACCTTGGCCAAACCCCATCGTGTGTCGGCCAGAATCTGGGACCCGTTACATTGGTCTGGTGGCGTTAGAGTAAGGACAGGCTTGGACCAAAATAATTCCACCATTGTTGGAACCAGTTTGGTAAGCTTTGCACAGTTATTTTCGAATTGAAGAAAAATAACCATGAATGGGATTTCTTTGGGTTTTGAATAAAAAAGGTGTTAAACCAAGCTTGTTGGTAGTCAGATGAAAAAGGATGAATGGTTTAAACGGCTTTGGAAATTGAGTGGGAAGGCTTTAGTTTTATGGAGAAGATCTCCCCACTGGATTGGGCTAAGGACTTTAAGAATGGTTGCCGTTGAATAGGCAGGCTCAGAATGAGCATCACTCAAGAAAAAGTGTTTGAATTTTACAGATTCTGTAAATTCCAAAATGCTTTGATAGTAAGGCTGGGGTTTTGATAAATCCCATGGTTTGAAAAACCAGCCTTTGGGGAAAAGCTTTGTAATTGCTTGAAAAGGATCAGAGTGGTAAAACCCATCTTCCATAGATAAAATGTTTTGAAAATAGGTTTTATCAAACCATTCCGAAGTTTTCTTTGAAAGCTTTGTTTGTGAAAGGACAATCTGAGAGGATGAGCTTTCACCAGAAAGAACTACATTTTGAGAAGAAGTTTTTGAAATTTCTTTAGAAACAGATTTTTCTTTTGGAGAAATCTGGCTTTGAGAAAAGCTTTGTAAGGCGAGCATAAGCTCAGGAGATTTGGAAATGGATTGCATCCATTCTTTTACCTGTTCCTGGGAGGAAAGGGCTTTAGATCGAGCTTCATGAGCTTCCTGTTCTTCTACCATATCAATCCAAGATTTGATAGGCTTTGCAGATGTGATTGCTGAAGAGAGCAATTTTTCTTTAGGAGGAGAGGATGCTTTAGAGGGAGTCTGGGACACAGGGTCTTTGAGGATCCCTTTCCCTTTGTCTCTTTTCTTGGGTGGCATTATCTGTTTTGAAGAAATTCCCTGGTTAGAAAATCAGGGAGAGAATTTGTATCTCCTTTAATAAACTCAATATCGAAATCAAAGACACTTAAAATGGCTTGCCATCGTGCAAAAATCTGTTTTGATGCAATGTTTTGAACATCCTTTTCTAAAACATGTTTTGCAGCTTTGCAATCAATTCTAAGTAAAAATCTTTGGTTTAGTAAATCGCTTTGAAACTTGGAAATGCATAAAACAATGGATAAAATTTCTTTTTTAATGGTAGAATAATTTTTCTGACATTCATTCCAATGAGCAGAAACATATTGGACTACCTGTTCTTTATTATTATCTAATTGCTTTAGTATCCCACCATAACCTAAATCTGATGCATCAGTTTCAACAATTTTAGGTAATGCAGGATTAGCAAGAAATAAGCACGGAATATCTTTAACCATATTCTTTATCTGTCTAACAATTTTAGTATGCTCTTCTGACCATGCAATGGGCTTCTTTTTTAACCTATCATGCAATGGTTTTGCTATCCTAATGGCATTAGGACAGAAATCAAGAACATAGTTTAAACTTCCCAAAAATCTTTGCAATTGGGTTTTATCAAGGATTTTATCGGGAAACTTGTCAGTAAAGGCAAAAGATCTTTCAATAGGAATGATGGTTCCTTTTGAAATATAATGACCAAGAAACCTGACCTTTGTTTGAAATAAAGAAATCTTTGTACTAGAAATAGCAAGACCAGCCTTTCTAGTTGTAAAATAAAAAGTCTTTAAATGTTTGAAATGTTGATCTATTGTCTGAGAAAAGATCAACACATCATCAATGTAAACAATACAGAATTCGGAAAGGGGATTATAGATGTCATTCATAATCCTTTGAAATTCCGAAGGTGCATTCTTTAAACCAAAAGGCATTACTGTCCATTCATACTGGCCAAATGGAACAGTAAAAGCAGTTTTATAACGGTCATTTGGATGAATTTGAATTTGCCAAAATCCTGATTTCATGTCAAATTTTGAAAATATGAATGAAGAATGGAGTTTTTGAAGCAAATCCTTTTGTTGTGTATTGGGTACCTAATCCATTTTAAAGCTTTATTAAGGGTTTGTAGTTTATGACAAGTCTTGGTGTTCCTCTTTCTATTTCAATTTTTGTTGACATAGAAAGCGGCAAGACTGAAGGAGATCTAGATTTAGTAATCAAACCTTTGTTTTCTAAATCTTTAATCTCATTTCTACAATGTTGTTCCAATTCAACATTCATTTGAATTGGGCGGGCTTTAGTAGGTATTTGTCTTTCATCAAAAGAAGGCTCATAAGGCAAATCTACCAAGTGTTGTTTTCTTTTCCAAAAGGCAGTTGGTAAATCAGCACAAATTTCTTTTTTGATTTGAGTTTCAAAATCAGAAATTTTCTTTTGTAAGAAATCATCTTTCAAATGACTTTCTATTCTTTTAAAACTCAATTCTTTTTGCAAACAGACTAAATTAGTTTGTTTGGTTTTAAGAAGAACATTAATTTCATTCTGGTAAACAGAACAAGCTTTAACAATATTTAAATCCCTAGTTTTAGGTTTTTCAATAAAAGGAAAAATTAAAATTTTTTCTTTTGCTTTGAAAGAGATATTATCATAATTTACAGTATAAGGGGTTATAAGATTTATAAACGGAGTTCCCAAAATAATGATATGGCTAATATCATTTGTTAAAACAAAAGAGGTTTTGATTTCAAATCCATTATTAAGAACAGACGCATCAACTTTTGCATTAACTTTTAATTTTGAATTGTACATGCGTAAAGCCTTTCTTTAGTCTTCTCATGAAGATGCTTTGAATTATGTCTTCGATGCAATTTAAATCAAGACCTGTCAAAAAGGGCAATGGCATCAATTTCAAATTCTTTAGAAAAATACAAAGTGACTTTAATCAAGTATTTTCTTATGGTGATTTGTTTTAAAACACAGAGAAAATCATCAGGTATAGACTCAATGTTATTAAGATCTTCACCATCAGAATTTGAATCATTATCAGAATTACCATGTAATTGATTTTGTAACAAAAGCTGGATAGTTTCAGAATCCTTCTTCTGTTTTTCTTTCAAATCTCTGATCTCAGTCTTAATATCCTTAATCTCCTTTTGGAGATCTTGAACATTAGGAATTGTTTTCTTGGATTTCTTTTTATCCAAGATTTCAGTGAGATCATAAGTGTTCTTTTTAATGGTTATAGCTTTAGAAGTCTCAGTTTTATCAAAAGTCTTTAAAAGTTTATCAAGATATTCTTTTTGAAGAGTAGGATCAGAAATATGTTTAACAAGTTCAAGAAAAGTTTCTTGATCCCTAGTTAAAACATTGATTTTCTTTAAATATGATTCTGAATCAGAATCATCGTTGCTTGAAAAAGAAGTATCAGAATCATTTAATTCATCAATTTGTAAAGGATCACTGTCTCCAGTTAAGGAGAAGTTTGAATCTGAGTCAGAAGACTCAATGAGCAGGGGAGAGATTTTGGATAGAGTCTCTTCATCGAGACCAAGCTCGTGAAGTTTTTTATTGACTCTACAGAATCTCGCAGTATGACCTTTTTGGTGGCACTTGTAACAAGTGGCTTCTTTGAAATTGAAAGGGGCTTTTTGTTTGGCTTTGTATTCTTTCTTTTTAGAGAAATTGGGCTTCTTATAAGGCCTTGAAGGTTTCTTATAAAAGCGTTCTCTAAAATCAGATTTGGATTTCTTATAAGGCTTTGACTTGTAATGTTTCTTGTAAGGTTTCGGAGAACACTTACCATTCTGATCTTTGGAAGTGGAGACTTTAAACGTCATAGTTAAACTGTTACAAAAGTCGCCTAGTTCATGCTTAGATCGCCTAAGCTCCCATTTCAGCTTTTGTAATTTCAAGTCTTGGCAAATCTTAGACCTTCCTTGTTGAGTTAACTAATTCACCATAGGTGAGTTCGTCATAAGGAATACGATTGTCATGCAAGGCTATGATAGAGTTTCTGACCTTTTCTCCTAAGAGAGTATGAAAACCAGCCAGGAAATTTTCTTTCCATGTTGTATTGTTTGCATCATCTCTTAAGAAAAGTCGATGGAAGAAAGTGGCTTTATAGCTTGAAATCACTAAGTTTCCTACATCTCAAGTTATGTAGTAACTCAAAGATTTTGTCTCTAAGGTGAGAAGGATCACCTATGAAATGAAGGGATATGGTGATGATCAAGGTGGCAACAGCATCCTGAATAGGGCTGTTTATTTCATCAAGAATGGGTATTCCATCCTCGTCAGTTTGGATAGAATTAAGGATTTCTATTTGTTGCTGTTTAGTGAGAAGATGATCCCACCAACCTTTAAGTTGACCGGTGAAACCTGCAACAAGGATTTCTGCAATGGCTTTGTCAGAAGTCCCTGATTGGGTTTTATAGGCATTAGCTGCCATGGTCATTTGTTGCAACAAACCTAAAATATTGTACTCGGACATACCATCAATATTCCACTCATAGACTGAAGATGCATTAAACCGAGATTGGTTTAAGGCACTAGGTCTATTATCTATGGCTAGATCTGGTGGAGTTTTGATGTTTGGGAGTGCTAATTCCCAATGGACACGATTGACTTTAGGAGTAGGATCCTCTTGGAAGGCTTCTATATCTGAGGAAGCTATAGAAGATGTCTGATCCTGGTTTAAAACCTGAACTCTACTGGTTTGGGGAGTATCAGGAGCAATCTGGACAGAGGAGGATGCTTCAATTTTATCAAGTTGTTCTTTAATGGCTTTGGCAAAATCTGATTTGGAATCTTGAACAAGCTTTTGACTATGTTTCGAAACCTGGAAAGGTTTGAAAATAGGTTCTTTAAGCTTTTTCAAGGAATCAGATTTTGATGAATCAGAAGGGACATGGATGGTTGACTTTTGGATCTGACCTTCTATCCTAGTCAACTGTTTTCCTATCGTATTTAGATTAGCATTACAGAAATTATTCTGTTGAATAATGCTATCTAAATTTTTTTCTGGATCATTAGGCTTTTGGTTTTTATAAGGAGAGGCTTTGATCTGAATAGGAGGTTCTCCATGGTTTATGGTTACACTCCTAAGAGGGGGATGCTCAGAATCAATGGTTCTATCAGTGTCTGATAGATTCCATTCAGTGACCTTTTTACGCATTGTGATTGGATTTGTTTCTTTGAAAGGATAAGAAATATCATTATCAGAAACATAAATCTCAAACCAATCAAAAAACATAATGTGGACTTTATGCAAATTTACAAACTCAAAATAATTTTCTTGAATTTCTTTTCTTTGGTTTAAGAAATGTTTAAAAAACCAAAGTCTTTTTTCTTTGTTACTATCTGAATAAAAATCTTTATGAAGAAGAGTTTTATCAAACTCAAAATTCTTTTGAAGGACATTTATGACATTCTCTGTGACTGCAGAGAAGGTTGGAGAAGTCGGAGGAGAAGGTTCTTTCTCTTCCTGCTTTTGTTCTTGTTGTCTACTAGTATAGATTGGATGAGGAATACTAGTAGTGTAATCAACAGAACGTATAGATGTACTTGGTATATCTGAGGTGGAAAACCTCGGTTGGCTTTGAAAAGGCAAGTTTATGACCGAAGGGACTTTTGAGAATTTCCTTTCCAATATTGAAGTACTGGAAATTGAATCTTTATCAGAAGCTGTGGAGAATCTAGAAGATGTAGATCTCTTAAAAGATAATTTGACTTTACCGTCTGAATACTGAGTTACATTTTGCAACTCTGTATTTGGCTCAAACTGTTTAGGAATCACTGGTTGAGTGGCTCCTTCAAGAATCCATTCTTCTGGAAGATTGATATCCTTCCATTGGATTGGTCTGGGTATGACAGTGTTTGCTTTAGACAAATCAGTCTGTAAGAGAAGAGTTTCATCTCTTTTTGACTGGAATTTATGCTGCGTATTGAACGCTGAGACCATAGCTTTGTAAGATATTTTGAAAATCAAGGCGACCGGAACAGATCCTTCTAACATATGGTAGTTATGAGTTTTGATCTGTAGGATCATGCTTTCCAAAATATTTTTGTCTTTAAGAGAAACTGTTATGTTTGGATAACAGTCAAATGAAATGGGTCCTTTACAGAGACTAGATTCAATACTACTGAGTAGAGAATCATCAAAGGAGATGAACCTCCCATCCCTGAGGACAGCAAGAATAGAAGTGTTTAATCCTTCTTTAGTCAAGGGCTTTATTCCTACTTGGATTAAACCGATATGAATATAATTAAAATTCTTTTTTCTTAAATTCTTTAAAGAATCTTCAGAAAATAAATGAATTGTCTGAAATGGCTTTGAAAGAGTGATATCTCTTTCTTCAGTCTTTATGACAAAATCAGTCTTTAGAAAATCGAGTTTTTTCATATTGTAAATCTTATCTTTAGAAATCTTTGGTAAATCCCAATTGTCAATTGCTTTATCAAAATTTTCAACAATGAATTCTTCTGAATTCACTACGTTCTTTGAAACACTAGTCTTCTCGGAAGAAGAGCTAGAGAAAGATTGTGCTCTACAGAGCAAAGACTCCATGAGATGCAAAAATTTTAAAAGACTTCAAAATGTTCTAATTAGGCAAAGTAAAATGTCTTAGGCTAAGAGTTGGTCTTACTGCCCTGTAAACACGTCGGGACTTACACCCAAATACTACCCAAGCACCCGAAGGCAACCCTTTACCGATTAGTCAATTTTTAATCTTGTTCAAATTTTTAACACACACAAAATCTTTAAACTATAAAACACTACTTCCCCTTGGCTCTGATACCAATAAGGACCGGGATCGTGGAAAGTAGGTGAATGATCAAATTAATTCTTTGTTGTCAAATTTTAATAACCAATTTTAAAAGGGAAATGGTACGTGGCGTTGTATTACCAGATCGATGCAGAACTTAATCTGCCTTTGGACCCAGATCTGACTTAGAACAGATCAATAGTCCGCACAATCGGGTTTCCAGCCGATATACCTTTTGTGTCTTTTACCAGCTTTAAGTATTATTAATTCTTTATTTGTGGCAAGTGTGTGCACCACAAGGCTCAGAGAAAATACTAAATCTGGATCCCAGAAATAGTATTCTGATTGGAGAGGAAGAAGAGAAATACGACTAAGGACAGAGATCCGGTCTCTTTGCCTTAGAAGATAGTAGCAGTTGTATGGCAGATCTGATAAAGATCAGTCTGCTAGATGCTTTAAAATAAATTTGCAGAAATTTAAACATACAACACAACTTTAAATTTCATTACAAGCTTTAAATAAAGGCATAAATTGAACTTACATGTTAACTTGGAATTAAATGCTTTAAAGAAATAGTACAGAAAGAGTTTGAGAAATTATTTTAGAAGACAGGAAAATTTCCTCGAAGTCTTCTTTGATTTCTCAAAGTTGAGAGAATTAGAGGAGAGGAGAAAAGAACGAATTAGAGGAGAGGAGAAAAGAAATAGTACAAATCTTAAGGCGCTTACCACTCGCCCTAAAAGCTTAAGTTATTGAAGGCTACTGATATCTTAAGCGCCACCAGACCCAATGACGCTTCTGCGTTGGTGGGCCCAACCTGGGCCCACAGGCCCATCACTGGGCATTACAGAGAAGTCCCCACCGTAGTGGGAGCGGGACCCACGATCATTGCGTGGCGGTTCTTATGTTTTAATCCCATTCCTTCCCCCACTGCACTCGAGCCCCTCGTCTGCATCTTCTACTCGCACACATCTTAAGCGCACGCACTGCGTTGGTGGGCCCAACCAGCTCATTGAAGTCCCCACCGTAGTGGGAGCGGGACCCACGATCATTGCGTGGCGGTTCTTATGTTTTAATCCCATTCCTTACATATATATATATATATAAAATATGAATGTAAGAAGTAATCCTCTAAGCTAAAATAAAATTCTTGTAATAAACATAACAACTTAATTTAGATACAATACAGTGGAAAAATAAGTAAAAAAAAAATTTATCATACTGTAAAAAATTTTTAAGAATTCTCAAACTAATTGCTAACCAAAAAAATTTATAGGTAGAATAAAATTGTATTAGACCCATAAAATATTTATTATTTTCTAAGTATAATTTTTTTCTTTAAAATTTAATTAATAAAGAAAGTTCGAAGTGAGGAATATAAATAGTAAAATTGAAAGAGTGAGAAAAATATTAAAAATTAAAAAATTCATAAATAAAAGGGTGTTCATTTAGAAAAAAAAAAGATATTTTTAATATTAAATAAAATATAATTGAAAAAGGATTTCAATAGAATTTTAGAGGAGTGCTAATAGTCCAACTCAAATTAATATACCTACTATAAAAAGCTGACAGATCTATCATTTTCCGCGACCGTTGAGGAGCGAGTAGCGTTGTTGCTCTCATAGAACAAAACATTTCCTCTTCTCTTGATCTTTCTATATTCTCTACCCTCGAATTCAAAAATTAAAATTGTTCTTTCTATAGGAATTTAAAACTGTTCTAATAAAAAGTTCAAAAAAATGGCGGGAACTCTAGCAATGACGATACGAAACGAGCAACCACACCCTGTGACTGCCACAGCCACCAGAGACCAGTGGCATCAGATCCACTACTCTCGTTACTTCGCCTCCCCCAACCCCTCTCTATCATCCACGTGTCCCTCGCTCGTTCCTCTCCAAGTCCGCAGGAAACGCGGCACCTGGATCTCCACTTCTTCTCCCGATGCTTCTCTCTACATCATCTACGGTAGCTCCACCTCGGACGCTATCCTCTCCGTCTATTTCGGCGAGAAGAAACTCGTGAGTCACTGCTTCTGGATTGTTCTAACAGCTCCGTGTTATTTTATTTTTATTTAATTGTCTTCAAAATTGGTTAGATCTAATTTATGTCTTAAATCACAAGGTCACATGACCGTTATATTTCTGTTCATGTTAATTTATTTTTGATGTAGTTGCATAAATCAAGAACAGCTTCTCGGAAATTTCGCACTTTACTTTTCCCCTATTTTATAATTTTGAGCTATCTGTTCTTTACTGCATATAATAAGACTTTGTGTATTCTTTTTTGTACAATTTAATTCTAATTATAAGGATGCTACTTGATTGTGTCGCCTAATTGATGTAAGCTGCTTAGTTTTTATTCAGATGAACTTTGAAGTTTAAGGGAAAAAAATATGTCAGGAATGGTTTCCAAAATAATAGGATCAGGTTTATGGGAATGTTGAGTAATTTGATCAAGATCAAATATGCTGCAGGAAGAGCACTGCATTTCCGGGTTGCAGTTCTCTTGGCCTCAGGTGTCATGCGTCTCTGGATATCCTAGCAGGGGGTGCAGAACTTTATTTGTCAGCTACCTAGATTCCTTAGGCGAGGCAAGCTGCTAATACCTTTTACAACTCCTACGTTGTGAGTTATAAGTTATGAATATCAATTGATAAACATGCATTTTTATGTTGCTTCTATTAAGTGAGTTCTTATTGTATGTTCTGGCATGCATCAAGTGCGATAAGGAATATGAGGACATGTGAAACATCAAATTGTGTTTGGCATGGACTCATCGCAGGGACTGTAATTATTTTTCTTTGAAAATTTTGAGTTGTATATGTTTCTAATAAACAATTTGAGTAAATTGGCTTGGTGAAATTGTGAGCACTTCAACATAGAAGAACATTGTTCTTTTATAAAAGATGAAATACATATCTTTTCTCTTTGAATGTGCATACTATTCTTGGGGATCTTAAGACTTCAGTAACTACTAACAGTGGTCTATTGGCCCTTCTCTTTAACTCCTGATTTGAGGATGATATTTTCCATGCTTTTAACCATTTTTAAACACTGAACTTGGTTAGAAAATGGATCAGCTAACAATGATATAGAATATGACAGAGTGCTATTTATACATATTTACGACTAAATATTTTTGCTTCAATGACTGCTTATATTTTGTGTTTTGTTTGAAAGTGACTGGAAAATGGAAACTCCCTCAAGATTAGTCTATCTCATGGTTTCTCTGAGCTAACCTGTTTTGATGATACTGTACACACACACTATTCTCTTTCCTCTGGCATTACTGCTAAATCTAAGTAGTTTTATTAACCCCCTAAATAAGGTCAAAACCTTGCCAATTTACTATTTCCTTTTTGTGCCATTCACAATGAACATGATTCTTCTGTTTGCAGATCCAGAAGTTTGCCTTGCGATTTTCAACGAATTATGAAGCAGAGTCATTTGTTAATGTTTTGCTGGTATAACCACAATTACAAGAACTATGATGTTTGTTAGTTCAATAGAACAGATCATTGTTAAAAGAAGTCAAGAGCACATTCATGCCCTTACTAGTGTTTTGGAATTCCTCTCTTGTCCTGGTTCTGATGGTGTTATGTTCTGCTTCTTTCCTAGGAGACATTGAAGAACAAAGAGGAACCAGAACCTCTATACAGTGATTTCCAATCTGAAATTTCACCTCCATCTGAATTCATGTCTTCTAGTATACTTCCTTCTAGGTAGAAATTGAGAAAAAGAAATCATAATTTATTTAATTTCTTTTCATAAGATTTATATTATCAAGAATCATTAGGCATTACATGTTTAGTAAAATATCAAAGGGATACTGACTTGAGGGTTTGGTATTTGCAGAGCTTGTGAGGAGGAATTCGGTATCATGGCTTCTGTTGACACTTACACTCCTGAAATGCCGCCGAGCTTGAACTATGAAGTTGATCAACCCTCTTGCAACCAAGAAACCAATGTTAATAATGGCTATGAAGGCCTTTATCCAACCTTGCCTCCTAGCTTCACATCATTAATCACTAATTGCTGCTCTGGGGTCAAGGAAGGTTGGTTTCGTGTTCCAGTTATAGACAAAAATATCTCCTGTGATCCCATTTGGTAACATTTTTCTGTGAAAAATGATGCAGCTGCAGCTCAACCACCTGTTTCCGACGAAGTTGATCTCAAATCTCTAATTGTGGTATCCTTTCATATTTTGCGTTTATTATTTTTTTCCTGTTATTTGGTCCCCATAATAATACACTGATGATGTGGGATATCATTAAGTTGAGTGATTCGGAACACTTCTGAAACTGCATAGCTTTTACTAGATGTAATTGCTCTAAAATGCTACTGCTGTACTGATATACTTATCTTTTTGCAGAGGTATATGGAAGATTCATCTTTCCAAGGTAAGTTAAGTTTCTAAGGCAACTACCTTCTGTTGAAAGGCCTGAGGTGCATCTGTTTTTATCGTTTTTCCTTGATTGACGGGGGGAGTTTGATTGAAGTATGAATATGCATTCTTTCCATATAAGCTTGCCAGCTCTTTAAGCTAATTCTTGTTTCCAATAACCATCCGATGCATGCTCTTTTGAATGACCTAAGTGGAGATGGATGTTTTCATAAACATAAAATTGAGAGACCAAGTTTTAAAAGCTGCTAGTGTTTTGAATGCTAATTTGTCTGTCACTCTTATGTTGTCATAACCAGATATGATGGTTAAGGTGGAGAAAGTTATCGACGAATTGGGAGGTGATTTATCACTGTAACGTCCATGGGTTCTCACTTCATCTAAATCACTTCCCAACTTTTGTTATGCAGCCATGATAAAGTAAGTATGTTTCTTCATTTTGATCAATTTTAGGTGAAAATTTTGAGATAGAGGAATCAAATTGAACTAAGTAATATAGATGAAAGGCGTAGTTGCGCTCTCTTACTTGGCTATTATAATCTTTTTCAACTACAAAATCTCTGGTCTTTTACTACAACTTCTCTAGAATATCTGTATGAATGATTATACTCCTGTTAGAAGAAAATTTCATTTTCATGTTAACAATTTAGAATTGATGCACCATTCTTCCCTACCATCATGATTTTACATTCATAATATTGTTTTAGTGATATTTAACTTAATTTTGAAAGTGCAACAGCAAAAGATTTAAGTGTTAAAGCAGCTAGTTACCCAAACACTTAATAATTCTTATCAAGTAGCTGCGGATTGAAAGTCACAGACCTCATTTCTAAACATACTCAGTTAAAATATGAAAAATATCAAAATACAGCTTCCACCGTTGTCAGCCAGATAATTCATGTAATGTGTGTTAAAGAAATGATCAAACATGAGTGCTCATCTGATCTAAAGTCCTGAACTGGATAATTTCACGATCAAACATACGGCTAATGTTAAGATAGGACTCCTCGCCCACATAACCATTTTTCCACCTCAAGAGGACAATCACTTGGTGAAGTAGTGTTAGGGAAGGAAAACAAGGCCTTCCGACTCAAATTCACCTTCATATGCTATCTATGATTCTTCCTTACACGAAGCCAGAGAAATTCACGTAATGTTCAATGGGCTTTATAGTTAAGCCATGTGGACAATTTTCATTTGGGAGATTCTAGGGTATCTCTATTGTATTGCAGTAATTTAATACATATATGATATATGTATATTTATTTTGAAAAATCATAATGTAATTAATAATTATATTTAATTTATGTATACATGTCGAGTGCAGTACATTAAAGATACTTTAGAATCTCTCTTGTATATCTTATGCCAATGCAACTAGTGTGAGGAATTGGATTACAGTATGACCATTGATCAACATAATTTATGATGTAAGCTTGACTTGACTGCAGTTTGATACGACTTTGATTGTGACATGGATCGGCATCAGGTACTCCTGATCCAATTAAAAGATACCCCCACTTCCGTTGAGATAGATGTAGAAAGTAACGGAATTGTAAGCATCGACAGACCCATAAAAGTACTCGACAATGAATCACACTAGCTTCCGAAGAAACTTTTGTAATTGCAAAATTATATAAACAGTTCTGGAAGTGGGAATCTTTGATAGAAAAGGGAAATTGCTTGTAGTGACAAATAAAAGCTAACAATCGTTGTGAATTGCTCCTTTTCATTCCTCATTTTCTCCCCATCATACGAAAGATTCCCATGGCTATAACTATGGCTTCCCATAATCTCCTTTCCAGTCTTCTCCACTACTGTTTAAGGCCACAGCTTTTGTTTATGGTATTCCCATCAAACCAAGCGTTATCAACTCTTTTCCTTGCAATGAACACGTCAATACATGTAATACCTTATTGTAGCACATCAGCCAAAGGCTCTGAGTAGAACAAATTGCTTCCTTTTACTCTATAAACTCATCGCAAACAAAACCAATTTGCTGTGGCAATCAAGAAGATTACCCAATAGCAGCACCTTGTTCTTGCAAAGATATCAACGCATCAGAGGTTATTTCCATGATACATCCTATGAAGTTCATTTAAAAGACACATTTTCAGCTATGATTTATCGTGGACAAGCTTGGAAAGTTGGAGGAGAAGAAAACCATTGCGTTGCAGGGGATGTGGTTCCAAATCACCTTTTATGTGGATAACATATACAGTCCAGCAGCAAGACATACTGCCAAGTATCGGCACTCTACTTTCTGCTGAAATCAGTGGCATTGAGAGATTGAACAAGTTGGTGGCTGAGAATCCAGGTTCAATAGATGTTGGTTGTTTGTTATATGTGCCCATGGAGCTAAAAGGGACTTCCTACTCGAAAGAAACCGGGTGGCTAAGATAATCACTCTAAAATTCATGATTTTGATTTATTAGTACATCGATTTCATCGAAGTTATATGCATGTATTTTCTCAGGTTTTTTCCTGGGTTGCTTTATATATTGTTTGCATTTCGATGGTTTTAGTAATTTTAAGAGATCCCATTAATAATTTTCCTACGCATTATCTTTTTCTTGTTTCATTCTCGGAATATTTGTTCTTGAATTTCATTTCAATTCCGGGATCCAAATTAAGAGCCTTTGAACTTAAGATTACCAGGAATTTATATGGTGATGCCACACCCACATGGCTTTTTCTGCCCTCTATGTTTATTAAACAGGTCCAATAAATCAAGATGCTTTCATTGAAAAACAAGAAAGAAAATACCGTGCACATCAGCATCAAGTATAAAACTTGGTTTTTGACTCGTCAGCTGATTCGCAGCTACAAACTCCAACGCTCTAAATGTACTGTGATGGAACACAAAATAAAGAATGGTAGGAATCCTCCCAAATTGTATCTCATGTACTTTCTTAATTTCAATCCCAAGATACGTTGCTCATTTACATGACAATGGCACGCTACAAGGCATGTACTCAATTCTGAAAAGCATGACAGCAAAAGACTCGAAGTGTTGAAGCAGCCAGTTAGGACAGCGAGAGCTAGTAATACTCTAGTCAATATTAGCTGTGGATTGCAAGTCACACAACTCATTTCCAAATGTGCCCTGTACATCAATCATGAAAAGATCAAAATACGGCTCCGGAAACAGTTTTGCAAACCAAATTTTTATAGTTGCACGTGTTTGTAAAAACTGATAAAAAATACAGCACATTTTAAGACGGGTCTCCTCTGTCAGATGCAACGATTTTTTGTCACTACGAAGAGACAATCACCTGTTGAAGAAACGAAGTTGAAGTTGTGTTAGGCGAGGAAAACAAGGCCTTCAAACTCTAATTCTCCTGCTTGTGCGAAACAATAAGGTACTCCCTTGCATGGAAAAACTCTATGTTATGCCCAAAGGGCTCGTAGTTGAGCCACGTGGACAGCTCACACATCCCTCCCTTTATAACAGTGCAGCCTGTATGACGGATTGAAAAGTACACAGCAACAATGCATTTACGAACTTTGTTTATTTTATTTTATTTAAATTTGACTGCACTTTGATATGATAGACTTATGACATGCATCCGGCATTCCTGTTTTCTGATACGGGTAAAGATGGAACCCATCAAGGACAAACGACACTGGATCACAACTAGCTCGCCAAGAAACTCCGTTAATTACAAAATCATGTCCATAGTTATGGAATAAAGAATGGACGCTTTTGCTAGAACCTATGATTCTGAGAGGGAGTTACCCATGAGCAATATTATAATAATCAATAATTTAATCTATAACATGTACCGTCTTGAAATTCGCCTAAAAATGTACCGACAGAGACAACATAACAATCAATTTGAATTGCTGCATTTCATTCCTCATTTTTCTCCCCATCGTATGGAAAATGCCCATGGTTACAACTATGGCTTCCCTTTATCTCCTTCGCTGCCTTCTCTTCTTCTCTTCATTGGCCAGAGCTTTTGGCACTGGAATTCCCATCAAACCAAGCGTTATGGACTCTTTTCCTTGCAATGAACGCATCGATACATGTAATGCCTCATTGTATCACATCAACCAGGGGCTCCCAGTAGAACGAATTGCTTCTTTTTACTCTGTGAACCCATCGCAAATCAAACCAATTTTCCGTGGCAATCAAAAAGACTACCTGATAACAGTACCATGTTCTTGCAAAGATGTCAACGGCACCGGAGGTTATTTCTATGATACATCCTATAAAGTTCAGCCAAATGACACATTTGTGAATGTTTCAGCTATGATTTACAGCGGACAAGCGTGGAAAGTTGGAGGAGAAGAAAACTATTTCATTTCAGGAGATGCAGTTCCGATACACCTCTTATGTGGATGCGTGGAAACTGGCACTCAAGTTGTGGTAACATACACAGTTCAGCAGCAAGACACATTGTCAAGTATTGCCCCTCTGCTTTCTGCTGAAATCAGTGGCATTGAAAGCATGAACAAGATGGTGGCTCACAACCCAGGTTACATAGATGTTTGTTGGGTTTTGTTTGTGCCGATGGAGCTAAATGGCCTTCCTACGGCAGAGAAATCTGGTGAACTAAGATTATTGCTCGAAACTTCATGATTTTGAATTTTTTTTCGAACATATTAGCATCTTCCTTGTTAGCTGCTTTAAATGTTGTTTTCATTTCATTGTTTTGTTAATATTAAGAGGTCCCGTTAATTTCGTAGCATTTTTCTTCCATCATCCATTTCACCTGTAGTCACATACATCATCTCACATTCAATATGGTACCAAACATTCATTTATAACCTCCTGCAGAATTTAACAATGCTTTGCCTTGGTTTTGCCGTTCATTATCAGGAAAGAGACATAAGTGGGTCATAATCATCGCCGTATTATCAGCTGTGGCACTACTTTCAGTGATGACCTTGATAATTATTCTCCTCAGGAGAAAGAGGCCCGAAGAAAATACCACTGAAGACGCAAAACACGTATCCAAAGCAGTGAGCATTACCAATAGAGCATTTTCCTCGCAAGGCCAGTGCAAAGAAAATACAGAAGGTCAGCTAGGCGTAAACTCTTTAGAATGCTGTACATTTCGCAAGAACTTTTTGACTCCAGAATGAGAAAAGATGGAGGAGATTAACTCATTTATATAGTGGAATTTACACCATACAGATGTTACAGTTTTTGAGTCAGAGAGGACAATAACTTTTAGTGTTGAGGAGATTGAAGAGGCTACAAATAACTTTGATGAATCTAGGATCATTGGACGGGGAGGATTTGGAAAGGTGTACTTTGGACTGTTGGGAGATAGAGTATGGCTTCACTTCGCTAACTTTTGCTTATTTCTAGTAATGCTTAGCCATATATCAATTAACATGTCTCGTCAACATTCGTTCAGGAGGCTGCAATAAAGAAGATGAGATCTAACAAGTCCAAGGAGTTCTTTGCAGAGCTCAAGGTCTTATGCAAGATTCATCACATAAATGTGGTAGGTCATTAAGTAAAATGCATGTTTGTAACTTTTGGGCTTATTTGTTACTTGGCAGCTAATGTAACGAAATTTAGGTGGAGTTATTTGGGTATGCTAGTGGAGACGACCATCTCTGCTTAGTTTATGAGTATGTTCGAAATGGATCACTCAGCGATCATCTTCATGATCCGCTGCTGAAAGGCCACCAGCCTCTAACTTGGACTGCAAGAACTCAGATTGCCCTCGACGCTGCGAAGGGAATTGAGTACATTCACGATCACACGAAAGCTCGATACGTGCATCGTGACATCAAGACAAGCAACATTCTACTCGATGATGGACTACGTGCTAAGGTACCGGAACCTGAACCATTGTTGCTACTTTCAGCCCAGCCTACGGCACTGGGAAATAATATCACTCTTTAGTAAAACTCTTGTTGTTCGATGATATCTTAGGTTGCGGATTTTGGGTTGGTGAAGCTTGAGGAACGAACCAACGAAAAAGAAATGTTAGCAACGCGATTAGTAGGAACGCCAGGCTATCTTCCTCCAGAGTATATTTTTTGGTTAAACGCTTCCGTTTTGATATGCATCCGTAACTGACTAAAGCTGCATTATTGAGTTGCTATGCTTGATTTCTTTTTACAAGATCCGTGATGGAGCTCCAGGTGACCACTAAAACCGATGTCTTTGCATTCGGGGTAGTGCTAGCGGAGCTGATAACAGGCAAACGTGCACTTATTCGGGATAACAGTGAGCCAACCAAAATGAAATCGCTTATAACAATCGTAAGTCAAACTTGTGCATCACTATGAACAAAAACGTATCAAGTTCTTGATCTCACCATCACATTTGGAATTCATTTCTCAGGTTAATGAAGTCTTCAGAGATGAAGATCCAGAGAGTGCGTTAGAAGAAATCATAGATGGCAATCTTGGAAGCAGCTACCCTTTGGAGAATGTGTACAAGGTTAGGACGCATGGTTTAAAGTCTGTTCCCATTGCTCTAAAAAAGGACTTAAAAGTTTGAAAAAAAAAAAAAAAAAGCAGAATGGAACGAATAAGAGATGAAATTCAACATTTAATTTGCAGATGGCTGCAGTAGCAGAGTGGTGTTTGAATGAAGATGCAGTTGATAGACCAGAAATGAGAGACATTGTTGCCGTACTATCTCAAATCATGATAACCTCTACAGAGTGGGAAGCGTCGCTGGGAGGGGATAGCCAAGTTTTTAGTGGCTTATTCAATGGAAGATAGACCTTTTTTTTTTTTTTTTTTTTAAAAAACCCAACGGTGTGATTGATTTCACTTTTATATGCTGATATTGTTGTAATGGCTATCTATTGGGAGAATTTCAGGCTCAAATGCTATCAGCAGCGTGTAATGTAACTACTTTTATTTATTAGCTGTTGTTTGAATATTACACATACCTTATTGCCACGTTACCCGCTATACTATACATATAGAGAGAGAGAGAGAGAGAGAGAGAGAGAGAGAGAGAATTTTTTTTAATTGTAAAGAATAAATATGTTTAGAGTTAAGAGATAGGTAAGAAAAAGAAAACGCGAATTTAAAAATAATATTTTCTTTCGAATTTTGGGAGCATTATGGATATTCAGATTAAACTATAACAAACTTATTTATTTACATAGAAATTCAACAAATTTCCGATAGATTGTAATGTAACATATAATATATACGTTTACATATATTTTGTTTTGGGTAATAATTTTGTTGGCGCTCGTATTCCTCATATTTTTATATGACTACCGAACAACGGCAATTAGTTTGGAGTTGTGGCCCCTTGAACTCCAGAAACGGCACCGGATAGAAAAGACTGTATCAGTGCAGTGAGTAGTATCATGCGAATCGCGATTTGCAGCAATACGCCCTTCTCCGCTCATGTTACGGCATAGAAGTTAGAAGAAGGCAAGCGGCAATAAATAATAGTGAAAGATCGATCTCTCTCTCTCTCTCTCTCTCCATTACCGCTGGTTGATTTAAGGAAGTCTGACAGAGACAGTTTTTCTTCACCACCATGCATTATCTAAATGGAGCCACAAAATTTACAACTCCCAGATTCAGTTTTGCATGAATTGTTGTTCTCAGTTAACGACTTTTATCAATTCCGTCAGATCTCTTATTGATCTTTAGGAGCCCTAGAAGAAGACAAAATGGCAGGTGCAGTCTCCGCACTCTTTGTTCTAGACATAAAGGGCCGTGTTCTGGTGTGGCGCGACTACCGTGGTGACGTCTCTGCAAAGCAAGCCGAGCGCTTCTTCACCAAGCTCATCGAAAAAGATGTTATTTCCATTCATCTCTTTTTCATTTTTCAATACTTTTTCTAGATTTCCTTTGCCAAATTAATTGGGCCAAGCTAGTGCAATTTTAGCTCGATTCACCATGGATCTGTTGTTTTAATTTCTCTGTTTTATTCGTCCAACCTGAATACGGCGTTCTTATTGCTCTTTTTGTTGCGCTCGATGTCTTGTTATCAGGGAGATGCGCAGTCGCAGGATCCTGTTGTATACGATAATGGAGTCACATACTTGTTTATACAGCACTCCAATGTTTATCTTATGACAGCGTCGAGGCAGAATTGTAATGCTGCCAGCCTTCTTTTCTTTCTACATCGCGTAGTTGATGTAAGCCTGATTGGTAATTGTGGTGTTCATGTCCTTAATGCTTTTACCTCCCGAAAAGCATTTGAATATAAATTATGCAAGTGCACAATTCTTATGTGTTTCTTTGTCTCAGGTCTTTAAACATTACTTTGAAGAGTTAGAGGAGGAATCGCTTAGGGATAACTTTGTTGTTGTGGTATGTTGATGTTTCAGTATTCATTTTCGTATGTGCTATTTGTCAAATCATAAGAATTCATAACATATTTAGATTGTAATACTGGTTCCTTGTACTTTTTGCAGTATGAGTTGCTTGATGAAATGATGGACTTTGGTTATCCTCAATATACTGAAGCGAATATCTTAAGTGAATTCATCAAGACTGATGCATATAGGATGGAAGTTACTCAGAGGCCTCCTATGGCTGTCACAAATGCAGTGTCTTGGCGCAGTGAAGGGATACAATACAAAAAGAATGAAGTGGGTGACTTTTTCTTTAATCTCTTCAGTTTTTTAATAGATGCCTTGAGCCACTGAATGATGGGGGTCGCTTCTTGTTTCTTTAGGTTTTCTTAGACCTCGTGGAGCATGTTAATATACTTGTCAACAGCAATGGACAAATCATTAGATCGGATGTCGTTGGAGCACTGAAGATGAGAACTTATTTGAGGTGTGTTGACCAATGAAAATTAGAGCTAATTAGATTTGTCAAGGATACTGGCTGGCAGTTATTCATTGTTCCAGTGTAACTCATAGTCTTGTCGGGAAAATTTGTGCCTAAGGACTTGCATTCTTTATGAGTGAATAAAATAATGTAGAACCGATCAAGTTTAGAGTATGTAAATTTGTTGAGTAGCAAAATCCATGTGTGGTCAAATTCTGAGCTTCAAGTGAATACCATGATGGAAGATAAATTTTGCTGTTTGAAGTATGGGTCAGTGTTCACCACCATGTAAAGATTGTCATCGAGCACAGTCTCAACTTTTTCATATCATGAAACTAATGATGTAGACAAAGTGGGGTGATCGCAGTTGCTGTAGTGGATTCCTTCCATATTGGTTACTGCAACTTGTTTTCTTACTGCTTCATTCTTTTGGAGCTATTATTTCTCATGAAAATTAGTCTTGTAATTGGATTCTTAGGCAGATTTCATGTGTTTATGTTGGATTCTTGTGTGACCTGATTTGTTTATTTCTGCATTCTTTCTTTATACAATGGTGTGGAGACTAGTCCAACCCGTACAAATTTCAAGAAGTGTTCTTCCATGTCCAAAATTTCTTTTGTTGCTTGGATGTGCTACTTATTTCTATCAGTCAGCTGTAGCTGGAGACTAACGCCACTGATTTATGTTTTTCAGTGGTATGCCTGAGTGTAAGCTTGGCCTCAATGATAGAATATTGTTGGAGGCTCAAGGTCGATCAACGAAGGGAAAGGCTATCGATTTGGATGACATCAAATTTCATCAGTATGTACCCCGACACTTCTGATCTACTTGAAATCTGGTGTTGTTCATCGCTTGTTTGTGAGGATTGGGTTCATGAACTTAATTTGCAAATTACTATTTTCACTAAATACCCCGTTTGGTGCAGGTGTGTACGTTTGGCCCGATTTGAAAATGATAGGACAATTTCATTCATACCGCCTGATGGATCTTTTGATCTCATGACATACAGACTCAATACCCAGGTTCACCTTGTGGTTCATAATTCTTTCTTCATTTTTCTTTTCTTCACACTTATACTTTTTGGATTACTATCTGAATGGGATTTGATAATTTTCTTTATTTGTCCAGGTAAAGCCTTTGATTTGGGTTGAAGCTCAGGTTGAGAGGCATTCTAGAAGTCGTGTTGAGATCCTGGTAAAAGCTAGAAGTCAGTTCAAGGAGCGTAGGTATTTGATTTTATCATATTGCATTTGTTTTTCTGGTTAACTTTTATTGCTCCAAATTTTGAACAGGTTGATGTTCAAAATTCTCCTTACTAATTGGAAAAATGATTGAATTATACAGTACTGCAACAAATGTTGAGATTGAGTTACCAGTGTCGTCCGATGCTTCCAATCCAGATGTTCGGACATCAATGGGATCTGCATCATATGTACCTGAAGATGAAGCATTAATCTGGAAAATTAGATCTTTTCCGGGTGGCAAGGTATCAGCTGACCCTTTATTGTCTAATTGTTCTTCTGTTTACTGTTGTTACCCCTAGATTTTGAAGAAGCTTCTTTATGATTATTCATACAATTCAGCCATTTATTGATCCTGTTTGCAATCCAAATTATCTAGGAATACATGTTGAGGGCTGAGTTCACTCTTCCCAGCATAACAGCAGAAGAAGCAACTCCTGAGAGAAAGGCCCCCATACGTGTGAAATTTGAAATACCATATTTTACTGTTTCAGGAATACAGGTATGGCATAAAATATATGCTCTCCGTATTATTTTGTCGAGTTCCAATTATTGCTTTGGGTGAATGGCATAACTTGCATCTGGTTCATCTCTGTTTCTCTTTGAGATTAGGAATAGTATTTTAGATCTAAGTGAGAAAATTAAATTAAATTTGGTTCAGTGACTTGCAGTATTGTTTAGAATGTTTGAAGAGAATAAGGAATGACATTTAGACATAAAAGTAAAGGGAGATTTGCCTATCACTGCCTTTTACTTATGCAGATATATATAGCATACTTCTTCGCAAAATAGCATGTCAAGGAAAGTTGTTTGCACCAAAATAAGGTCTCAATTTAACTGATTGGTGATCTGCCTGAGATTTCAGTTTCACCCTAACTTGTCCATTACCTTGTAGGTTCAAGTTGTTTGGTGCCTTTTTACTAGATCAGTGTCACTCTATATTTAATATTAACCAGGTTCTGAGATTTGGCCATCTTAAATTGGATGATGCACGAAACCAGCTTTAATCAACCTGTAGTAAAAATAACAAGAGGCTCGCAAGTCAGTAAACGATGGAGCTTATATATGTACTTCTTTGAGCTTCCCATTTAATTAGTCATATGAAATCCTAAAACATGAATTCAGCATATTCTTTAAACAAGTAACATGAAAATAATTGAGTATACCTTAAGTTAACAGATCATTTTGGATTGACATGAAACCGACCCAATTATGGTAATGTATTGTCTTATAAATTTGTAAATTAAAGTTTGTGATGAAACTTCTCAACTTAATCGTGTAGAACAGCTTTTGTAATTTTATTTTTTTTTCTTAATTTCCATTCTTATCTGAGTAGTAACCTAAACAGAAAAAATAATTAAATAAATATAAATTGATATAGACAGGGATGTAAGCTGATGAATCTAAAATAATTTATTAGTCAGGTCAATTACAGTTTCTTTTCAGTTAGATCAGCCCAAACTTGACCTGTTTCATTGTTGCATTTGGTCAACCCTACTTTTTGTTTAATAGTTTCTTAATATTATGATTAGGCATATTTAAACCCACTTGATTTCAAGTAATGTTGGTTAGGTCAAAATTTGGCATGTAACTTGTTTGGTGAGGTTCTGGCATTAAAGTTGGTTGAAAAAATATATATATGTGAAATAATTTTTTATTAGGATTTTGGTGTTGTTTGTCATCATAGATTCACATGAAAGAACCATATGAATCTGATAGCTTATATCTGGCAGTAAATGGACTGGCAAAGATATCTTGTTTGTTTCATTTGTCAACATTAATTGGTAAGGGAAAGAAAAAAGAAAACAATATTGTTGAAGTTCATGATTTTTGAAAGACGTTGTTAATTAACAGAAATTCTAGCAAATCCTAGGAAGTTAACATAAATAATCATCTTTTCTTGTGCATTATAAATTTTGTAGGTCCGGTACCTGAAAATTATAGAGAAAAGTGGTTACCATGCTCTTCCATGGGTGAGGTACATAACAATGGCTGGTGAGTATGAACTAAGACTTATCTGAAAGCCAGAACTATTGGTACTTCAATGACACGAAATCCAATTTATGAGAATGATTCATCGATGACACAGAAAAATCTGGTGGATACACCAGGATCACCATAAGAAGTTAACTCTCTCTCCCACCATTGATTTGCGAAGAAAACTTATTGGCATACATTTATCTGTTAATTATCATTCTTTTATCAGCTGGTTTTGTAGGAGTTGGGTCTACGCATCACCCTTTTCGGGCAAATTGCTCTGTGATTTCTTATCAGAATTTGCAAGCTAATGTTTTTATTCAGTATGAATTGAGTTGCAAAAATACCGATAATGCTAAGTGGAAATAATGGACAAAATTATTATTGATGTATGGAAGAAACTGTCTCAAGTGTTGCAAATAATGCAATTAAGCTTCTTTCTATTTCGTAGCAATTTCTTTTTCCTCCTTTTTTCATCTAAAGTAGTTTTCGTTACTTGTTTGTAATCGGACATCGTTGTGGGGTATTTCATTTGTGTTTTCTCTTATGTAGAAATTAAAGTTGTGATTTAAGAATCTTTTTTAATATCCACTATATCTAACATGGTCCCGGCATGAACTGTTCCAATTAACTGAATATGAAGGCAAAAATCTTATTTGAAGCAATAATAATAATAATTTGAAGGCAAAAATGAAATACCTGCTTTTTCGGCAAGTGGCAAGCATAGGTAATTAGCTTTCTTCAAAAGGAAAGATTTTGATTCTTTTTTAATTAATTTTTTTACTTATTTGTATATGTCACCAAAAGAAGAAAGTGAAGAATTGAGATAAACATTTAACTCGTGCGACTCTTTGGAGCAGCGTCAAGTACTGTAATCTGGTATAAGTATGCAGGCAGGCAAAGGCTAATATGCAGGTATGTCATGCCATGGTTCTTTAGCAAGAAAATGCAGAATCAAATTGGTTGTGCATTGTTGTTCCTCTCACTTTGCCAACCCTATCCTATTCAATCAATTTTCTAAAGCACCACACTCTGAAAAAAATATTTATATAATAATGCCTCTACACGGTTCCTCTAGGCCTTGGAATAATTATAGACACTTGTGCTTGGACTTTCTCCCGATTTTCTCCCGTTCGTTTTTTTGGCTGTGCGCAATTCAATGTTTGAAGATCCCCACGGCCCTCAAGCCCTTGCCCCATTGCCATTTGAAAATTAGAATATAGAGAGATTATTCTCCTGAAGTGGACTTTGGACTTTGGACTTTGGTGCCCACCAGGGCCCACCGGAGGCCTCCATCTTCCTCTTGCACAATGCTGGCCAACCCGCACGACTCAACCAATGCGATTCTGACACGTGGGATCGACAGATGCATCGGTCCCAATTATCATGCTTCTTACGTCGGTCCTCTCTGACCACCACGTGGCCTGCAGTCATTCCGTGTAACGAGAATCAATCCCATTTTATGGGCGCTGTGAACTGTGTGGGGGAGAAATCATGCTTGTAAGACCCACACCAACCAACGGAAGTACATGAACCAAAGCGCCGTGGGCCCATACCCGATGCCTTCTACAATACAATCCCAGTCACGATCCACATAATGATAACATAATACATCAACAAAGTTCCATGATGCACCATCAAAAATCATATGGGCCTATGGGCCACTCATTATGAGATTCCAAATCGGACGGCGATTGCACTTCCAAGTTCCAACATACGCCGGGTAACTCCTAGAAGAACTGTGGGCCCATATTTGCCTATCATATTCTCAATCACAATATGACATATACCAAACTTTTAGGTACATATTATCAACACACCCACGTAAATTGAAAAAAAAAATATAGAATAAAACTTACCGCATATATCATAATTCAATTATGCATGAATAGTTATATTAGATTTTTATGTTGTGTTTATTTTTTGAAGTGGGAGTAAAGGATGTGGATTCCTTTTATTTTAGTCTTTATTTATATATTTTAAGGAATGATTGGTAATTTCACTCTGTGAGTCCTGTCTATTTTTGAAGTGAGAAGTGAGAGTGGGACTCCCATGGAAGAGTTCCACTCCCATCTCTTTATTTTTTAACCTCCTTTTATTAAATATAATACAAAATAAAATAAATGTTATAATTATATTTAACTAAATAATAATTTGCATTAATTCTAAGTTAAAATTATTTTAAAATAATATTATTATATTAATAGAGAATTAATAATATTACTATATACTATCTTTATTTGAAAATATAATAATATTATATTTATTTAATATTAATAATTAATAATACTAGATAGTTTATTCCAAGAAAATACTAATTTTATACTGTATTAATAGTAAAAATGTTTCATTTATGCTGCCCTTATCAATAATTTTTAATTTACATAATTAAAATTAAAATTTGAATAAAAAATTTATGATGTACATAATTAAGAATATTAATAATCATTATAAATTTAAAAATATAATAAAATAAATATTTATTCATCAAATATATTTTTTATTAACTTTGTAATTAAAAACTATAATTTTTTAAATAAGAATAAAATTATAATTTGAAACTATTTACTCTTAATCCAAAATAAAGCAAACATATAAATTAAATTTTGATATTTTTTTTATACTTTTATTTTGATATAAATAAATAACTTACTTTTACTCTCACCTCACTCTCAATCTTAAAATTCTTATTTTTTAAATTCTTACTTTTCAAGATTTTCACTCTAATTCAAAAGGTAAACACTCTATTTTAGTGTATTAGATTTCAAAGCAAGACAAAAGGTAAAAAATATACGAGGTTGAAGGATTTGGCTTTTTGTTGACACGTGTGGTAAGTCCTCTCACGCCTTTTGAAAATTCCACAAAAAAACAACCGACCCTCTCTCTCCTACTAAGAATCTAAGATCGATTGATCGGGTGGTTGCGTGGTTTTTCTTGTTTTTGAAAGCGGGTGGTTGCGTGTTAAAATAATTGAAGCCGCCTACAAGTGGGCAGTGGGCCCATGCCACGTAAACGAGATATTGTAAGGTCTTAATTTTAGCCGCATATCCCATGCCATATTTATACCAAAAGCAAAGATAATTTGTGAAAGCACGCATGTATACGGAATATGAACCAAGTTACAACAATGGCTGTTTGATGCTATGATGCTGCTTCGTCCACTTATTTTTCTCCTGTTTCATGTGAGAAATAATGCAAAACCTTCAACATTTTTGGAATGGCAATTACATTAAAGGATTTGTGCAGTTTTATGCAATGTGAACTGGCGCCGACTCGTTGCCAAAATATTAAAAAAAAAAAGTGCCATCTGGTATGTGGATGAACCAAGCAAAGTGCGTGATCCTCTCATCAAAAGGATAAGGAGATAAAGGTGGATATGCTCAGGACCTTTTGAAAATTGCACAAATTACACACCAATTTGAAGAAAAAGATAGTATATACAAAACAGGACCTTATGACAAGTTACTATGAATTATATTTTTGCATTATTGCATGACATAATCGATGAAAAAGACATTTAATAGTGGGAGTTTTAGCTTAATCCCTTCGCGAGTTTTCTCTAAGACAGCTGTGTTGAAAACGTTAATTTTTATTTTGTGAGGATTATGGCATGACGAAAACGAGATGGTACGAATTGACAAACAAACGTATGTGCAATTCTAAGCTTTAAATCATTTGCTTTTTGGGCACTTTGTTATGTAGATGTAATTTTGAGCATGCATTAATTAGTTACACTTGGACATGGGATTAGTTTATTGACTGATTATGTTTCTTGAAATTAAGCTATTACGTGGGAAGGATTAAGGTTTCTTAGGACTAAGCATAAAAATGAGAGTGATTGCTTCCAAAACGAACTCCCGTCTAGTGGTTCGGCAGTTAAGAACTTGGGTTGGTAGAGAAATTGAAATAATGTTTCTAAGGAATCAAACACGATAATTTGGTTTTGATATCACAGATAAATCGTTCAACGTAAAAATTTAAGCTGATAAATAAATTAAAGTCAAAAGACTATTAAAAACGAAGTTCAACATGGTGGCTTTGTGCAAATTTTTTTACCAACTGATCAAGTTATGAGAAGAATAAAGTCGGAACGTTTTGCCAAATACAAAGCAAGGGTCATTTCGGAATATCCGATATGCGAAGCTAGCAAGTAGCTAGTAAGGCTCCAAGTTCCTGGTTATCTATATGTCAAGAAACTGGATGTATATTACAAGTCTCTATGTAGAAGGGTGTGGACGCTGAACGTTGCAGGACCACACATCCAAAAGTTCCAATTAAAATTGACCGGGTATATGCATACACATCGTAATTCATAAACTGTTGAATTGTACAGCAAAAAAAAAAAAAAAGATTCAATCAGAAAATGAATTAAAATTCATATGTATGTATACATACATACATTCATACACATACACATATATAAATACATCCTGACTTTTTGCAACGGCTGAACAGGCCCCAGCATCCGAGTCTTCCTCTGCAAACAAAGTGGCTGTGGCTTCCCATGCCATCACTTCTGAGTTCTGAGTTCTGATCACTACGTGCTTAAATATGACCCCGTTACGTGGGTCATGCCTGGCCTGGACCATTTTTCTGATAAAAGATTGTTACAGCTGAACAATTTTAGATATTATAAGTCCGCCATTGATAATTACATCACTTCTGTTGCTTCATTAGTCACCATTTTCGACTTTTTCTCCTTTTACTTTTCATAATCATGGATAAGCACCTCTTAATTTACCAGCCAGAGCTTTTTTTTTTCTTTTTTCTTTTCCTCATCTTTAAATATTTTGGATGTAATATTTATGATGAGGTACATTGTAGCGGCTTCTGAAAATATCAGTGCTTGTATTTTACGAAAACTTTACAACGTAAAAATGACTTCATGTCAGTGTCTGATAAGAACTTGAAAGAAAAGTAGAAAACAAGTAATATCAAATTTTAATTACACAAAAAATAAAATCACCTGGAACTCTTTTTTTTTTTTTTTCAAAAATATAATGATTACCGTATTCCTTTCGTTTTTGTTAGTTTGATTTATTTCTCAATTTCCAAGATTAGCGTGAAAGATTGATTATTCTCACCTGCAGATATATATTTTGATGACATAAGAATAACACTTTGGTCCCTAAGTTTAATTATTTTCACCACATAGGACCCTTATAATTCCAAGCGTAATCGCGTTTCAGTAATTTGCCTTTTGTTATGATAAAAAAAATTGACATTAAGAACTAGATTACTTATTTGTCTAAACAAAATATTAAAATAAAAGTAATAATTATATATAGGAAAGGAGTAGATTACCTAACTTAATTATGATATAACACAGTATTTGACCCCCTTCGTTTGTGTTACCAGATTCTGCTATTCAATTGACCCCACTTTTTTTTTAAAAATTATCCTTATTAAGAGATCAATATTTAATTAAAAATAAAAATAAAAATAATTTTCAGAAATCTTGTCAATTTCCAATACCATTGTCACCTTAAGCCACCATTCTTTATGGCTCATTCCAGTCTCAACCCCTTTATTGTTAGTCCATTTTTATCATTTATCATTCAAACCAAATAATTTATAATTTTTTAATTCCTAAATTTTTTTTGTCTCTTTTCCTTTGATATCATTTTGGTTTTGATACTATTATATCAATCTTGCTAAAATCAATTCAAATAATGATAGGCTTTGAGTTGCAGCTATTGGGGAATTTTTTAATAGTGTCAATCAGCAACTAAGAGCTAGTTGTGCAATGGCTTGAGGTGGTGACAGTGGTGTTGAAAGATAGTTATGATTTTTGAAATTGTATTTATTTTTTAAAATTTTTAATTGTTTAAGAAGAATAATTATGAAAATAGGTGAAATTAATTAAACAATGAGGGATGATTAAAAATTAAGAGAGTTAAAAATCACAGCTTTTTTTTTAATAATATATCACTACTTATTTTAAAAATCAAACACTAATAATTATTCAGACATTATTAAGAAGTAGTTACAATTTCTTTTTTGTTACCAATAAATAATTGTAATCTTATGTGAGCCCAAAAAAGTTCAATTAAGAAAGGTACCTCATCTCAGAGGGTGTTGAAAGATGTGAATTCGCGCTTTTCGAAGCCCAATGAATATAAACCCTTAGCTACCCCTTGGCAAAGGGAGAAAAAAAAAATTTTGAATAAAGTTTTTTTTTGGGAAGTGTGAAATGAAATATGAAGTTATGAACAAAGAAACGGCAGCGTTTGAAGAGAAATTTGAGAGTACATTTCATGTGTCGTACAATTAAATATATTTGTTAGTTGGGCGCGGCTACAGTACATGCACGCATATCATACATGCATAAAAAATAATCATTAGATTAAATTAGAGTGGATTGAATGGCTGAGATTTTTATTATTATTAAATATAAAAGAAATGGAAACTTGAAAAACCAGCAAACATGAACATGAAATTTAAGATCATTAACTTGCAACCCCAATTAATAGACCAATATTCATGAAACACATACTACTAACTTGAAACTGAGATCATTACACTTGAAACTAAAGGAATTTGAAACAATGAACATGAAACTTTGGATTATTAACTTGCAACCCCGAATAGCATGCAATTAATGAACTAATAAATATGAAACACCTACCATTAATTTGAAACTGGAACCATTAAACTTAAAACTAAATGAACTTAAATCTGAGGGCAATGAACATAGAATTTAGGATCATTAACTTGCAACTCTAAAAATAAGAAATTAATGGACCAACAAATATGAAACGCCTACCATTAACTTGAAACTAAGACCATTAAACTCGAAACCAAATGAAATTGAAATTGAGGGCAAAGAACTTGAAACTGAAGGTAATGAACATAAAACTTAGGATTATTAACTTACAACCCCGATTAATGAACCAATAAATATGAAACACCTACCATTAACTTGAAATTGAAACCATTAAACTCGAAATCAAATGCATTTAAAACTAAACTTGAAACTAAAGGTAATGAATCATTAAAATTGAAACCAAATGAACTTGAAACTGAGAGCAATGAACTTAAAACTGAGGGTAATGAACATGAAACTTATAATCATTAACTTGCAACCCTGATTAATAGAACAATAAACATGAAACACCTACCAAAAACCTGAAACTGGGTCCAGTAGAATATAAATCAAATGAACTTGAAATTGAGGGTAATGAACATGAAACTTATGATTATTAACTTACAACCCCGATTAATAAATCAATAAATATTAAAATCGAGGGTAATGAACATGAAACTTATAATCATTAACTTGCAACCCTGATTAATAGACCAATAAACATGAAACACCTACCAAAAACCTAAAACTGGGTCCAGTAGAATATAAATCAAATGAACTTGAAATTGAGGGTAATGAACATGAAACTTAGGATTATTAACTTACAACCCCGATTAATAAATCAATAAATATTAAACACCTACCATTAATTTGAAACTAGGACCATTAGACTAAAAATCAAAAGAACTTGAAGCTTAGAACAATGAGCATGGAACTTCGAATCATTAACTTGCAACCCGGAAAATTATGCAATTAATGAACCAATAAATATGAAACACCTACCACTAACTTGAAATTAAGATCATTAAACTTGAAACTTAAAGCAATGAGCATGTAACTTAGAATTATTAACTTGCAACCCAAAAATTATATAATTAATGAACTAATAAATATGAAACAACTACCATTAAACTTGAAACTAATTTTTAGTTATTATAAAATTAATTTTTTATTATTATGTTGCCTTTATTATTAAAATTATTATTATTTTATTTATTATATTATTTCATAATATAATATTTATTTAAGGAGCAACCAGTTGCTCTTTACCGGTTGCTCCAACTATAAGTCCTTTTGACTCTTGACCCATACATTTAACTTCCCGAAGAAGATAATAGGAAGGGGAATCTCAGTGCAAATCTCTTTTTACCTCACAAGCAAAAATTATTGTTTTGTATTTTAAAAAACTCTATAAATAGGAGCAAGAGTTCTAAACTCAGTCTTGAAGACGCAACGCAACTTGTAAGAGCTAAAGCTTTTTCCAAGTTGTCTCAGCTTCACCTTCCTTCCTCTCTTCTTCCCCTCTGACTAAATACGCCCCAGCATACAAAACATGGCCGGGCCTTCTCTTGACACCACCACCACTATCAAATTCCTCTGCAGTTATGGCGGTAAAATTCTCCCCCGTTATCCCGACGGCAAACTCCGTTACCACGGTGGCGAGACCCGCATGCTCTCCGTTCACCGCTCCATTTCTTTCACCGGTTAGTTGACCATCATTTTCCCATTTTTGTTATCATTTTATCTTTATGCTTGTGATGTTTAAAGAAAGAGCTCGTAGTATCAATTATTAACGTTATTATTTAGGTAGGTTTGAAGAAACAATCCCGTGTGTGTATGTATGTATGTATTATGTAGTTATGTATATAATAAGTACGTACATAGTAATGATATGGGGTGAAATGATTGTGATGGTGTTACAGAGCTGTTGTTGAAGCTTGGGGAGATGTGTGGGGCAACAGTGAATGTGAGTCTGCGATGTCAATTGCCAACAGAGGATCTCGACGCTTTGGTTTCGATCACCTCCGATGAGGATCTGGCAAATCTCATCGAGGAATACGATCGTGTTGCATCACCACCATCTTCTTTAAAGATCAGAGCTTTCCTTTCACTACCCAAAAAAATCTCTTCACCAACTTCTTCTTCTTCATCATCATCATCATCATCGGCTTCCTCATCGCCAAAATCACCAACAACAGGAGGTCCATCAACTTCTGTCACCCGCTGCCACCGTCATATTCCGGCAGCCGCTCCGGTTGCGTCTCCACTCTGCTTAAAAAAATCAGCTGCCAAGCATATTGCAGCTCACTATCCTCATCATGGTTATTATGCTTATGGAAATCCTAGCCGTATCTACCTCATTCATAACGGCAACTACTGGCAATAACCACAGATCACAGAATGATCATGAGGACTTTTTATGAAAAAAAAAAAGAACTTGAAAATATATAGCGATAACATATGATGATGATGATGTAATGGGACTGTAAATCGTTAAGAAGGATTGCTTTGCTTTCTTTTTGATGCTGCGTAGCCATTAATGAATTTTCAGTCCAATTTCGTTTGGGATCCAAAATTTTGTGATGGTGAGTTTGATGATTACTTAATTATCATCTTTTTATTTTATTTATTTATTTGTTTTATTTTTGGATGTGATGGGTACAATTTTCATCCTTCCATAACAGCGTCCAGCTTCCCATGTTTATTTTTCCACAACCGTCTGGTTTAGTTCATTATTGTTCCATCGACATCCTCTGTTGTGTTCTGTGTGTTTGCGTGCCACGTTATTTTCCTTATCCTTTTGAGCTCCATCGTTGTTAATGCATGTCCTGTCCGTCATCGTGCTGCTGTTTTTGTTTTGCTTGGCTCTGTACAAGCATTGTCTATGTATATCATCTTCTATGTTACTTATTAGACTTTTTGTTTATTCATTTATTTTCTTGTCGACCAACATGTCTTTTATCCCTATCTCTTATCTGTTTCTCCTTTTTTTTTTTTTTTGTTTGTTTGTTTGTTGATTTATATAACCGGCGTCTTTCTGTTTCAATTTACTGTATTTGATTAATTTAAATATTGTCATTTGCAGGATCATCAAGTGTGAGACTCAAGCTGGAAGGAGATCGATGCAAATTTGATGACGTGGGAATTATGGGCAAGTTGGCAACTAGTAAGTTCTGAATATTTTTTTTTTATTGTTTAAGAGTTTTGGAATGGGAATTAGTAATCTCTTGTCACCTACTTCATCAGGTATATATATAGCCTCTTCCGGATCTTCTGATGTCTAAAAATTTAAACTCTCATCAATCCTTCTGACATCAATTGCAGCTATTTAGTTATGAGCGAAGCACAGTGTTGAAGATCTTTTATCACTTGCATTTAATTTGCATGCATTGCCTTTGCCATTCTGTCTTGATATTTGTTGCTTGTCTTCTAGTTACGGGGGCCATGGCTGGGCTGACTGTTGATGGGTGGTCTTCGTTTTGACCAGATTCTGTTGATCGCAATTGGGATGAGCAAGCAGTGGTAGTTTCATATCAAACAAAATACTTTCAAGATTAGCAAGCAATTTATAACTAGAAGACATTGGGGGACCATTTTGGAATCATCAAGGAACCCATTCTCATTACTTAAAACTCATTGAAAACGGAAGATCAAGGTCGCCATGAGAGTGTTACATGGGCCATGACAGCTGGTATTCGGAACTACAGATGATGATTGATGACGAAAGAAGAATAGGAAGCCGTAATAAGCTGAAAAAATAAAATATAATAAATAAAAGAAGAGTGCAAAATGGATGGCCGGTAAAATAGAAGAGGAAGAGATACCCATTACCCATCCATTAGCTATGATTAATGAAAGCACGAGTCAATGACCTCCACTGATGTAGCATTCAGAAGGAAGACGATGAGATTCCCTGGCCACACCATGTTTCGGAGAGATAACATAATTAATCAGAAGCCAAAATAATAATGATCAATTTAAATATTAATTGTTATCTTGCGATAATATTAAAAAGTCATAAAGACGAGCGGTTTTAAGGTTTTGAGAGATAAAAGAGTATCTCTATCACTTAGGTGAAGAGTGATATTAATATTTAAAATTTTAAAAAATATTTTAATTAAATTTTTTTAAATAAAAATAATTTTTTTATAGAATTTTTTTTAATTTATATTTTATTATTTTTTGTTAAAAAAAATATTTAATTATTATTGATTTTTTTTAAAAATAATTATTTAATTAAAATAATATTAATTTATTTTTATTTAAAATTTTTTTTAAAATAATATTTTTTATATTTTTTATTTATCATATAAATAAATATTTAAATAATAAAATTTATAAATTATGTTCTATTATAATTAATCAGAAGCTAAAATAATAATGATCAATTTAAATATTAATTGTTATCTTGCAATAATATTAAAAAGTCATAAAGACGAGCGGTGTTAAGGTTTTGTAACCCCACCACCATGTGCGATCCTTTTTCTTTATTATTTGTGATCTGATAAAGAAAAAGGTTAGCTAGTGGGCAGTGGCAAGCTAGAAGAAGATTAAAGTAAATTTTGATGATATGGCACTGCCACCGAAACCGTGAAAGCAATTTGCACCCGCTATTAATTTTGACACAGAGAGAAGAGAGGATCTGCATTGAAAGTGTCATGGATCCCACGGGCATACCGTGTCTAATCCGCCTTGGTCAGTAGTCCGTGATTGTGATGACAAGTGAAAGGGGACTCCATTGATGGATTGGATATGATATACTAGTGGGCCGTGGCAATGTTGCCCAGCGAAGCTGATAGTGATGAAAGATTGTGTAAGTTCACAAAGCGGGGACCCTTTGAAGAGGACATTGCCGGAATGGGAAATATATCAAACCTCTGTATTGCTTGTAAGAGGAAAAAAGGGAAATAGTTTATGCTTGTTACCGATGGATCCACGTGAGCCTCAAAGGTATGTGGCTGGTTCATCAGCTAGCACTTGCAGGTGGGACTGTCCTTGCCTGCTTGCTCGCCCAAGTTGAACTTTTCAGCAAATATTTTGTTTTGTGGAGAGAAAATTCAGATATTTGCTTTCGAGGGCATGGCAGATTGTATAGCAAGAATTATGAAAGTTGATTTAAGTGGAAGAAAAGGGCATACATATGATAGACAGCAGATACTCTGGACAAAGACAAGAACTGTGAAAAACGCAGATTGGAATTTTTTCTTACCCCTATTGGCTCTCATTAAGTGTTCGGGATTAAAATTCCTGTAGTCCTATATGAGGATAGAAAATTCACTGTATTATGTAAGACCCATTATGAGAAAAAAAAGTTTCTATAAATTTCTAATTGGAAATATTAATAAACTTCTAATTGTAATATGAGAGTGTCAAAAAAAAAAAAAGAATTAAAGAAAATCTGGACGCGTTTCGATAATCTGGTTTGGTTTTTGTCATTGGAACTGCTAATTTATTAATTTTTATGCAGAATATATTGATGCCATCGTTGATGGACAAATACCATAAATGATCAAACATCATATAGAAAGGCCGAATAGCAGTTCCGAGTCTCTGATTAGACCGAGTAACTCAAATAATAGATTTAGATTTTGTTAGGATCAAGATTTTCTGGTGATCTGATTTTTTTTTAGCAAATACAAGTTATCCTGCAAACTATTCTTCAAGTATAAATTGGAGCCAAAACGTTCCTCCAATTTTTTGCTCGAATTTCCGGCCGGAGTAGAATATATGCTCCAGAAGTTTAAAAATTGAATCTGGATTGGGCCAGGGACTCGATCCAGAAAGTCTGTAAACTGATTGGGCTGATTGCCCAGTGTCCCGATTCGGCTTGCACCAGTTTAGGCCTCGGCCGGAGAATTAAAATATAACACTTTAATTTGTTTGGTACGCACCACAATCGGCCCTGTTCTAAAATTTTATTTTTTGTTTCAGTGCACCCAAAAAATAAATAAATAAATAAATACACCATCTATTATTTAATCCATTTTTTATTTTTAATAATGAAAATATATATAACCTAATCCTAAAACAAGACATGAGGAAAAGAAGCAGAGCTACTACCACGTCCCGCGATGCACGTCATGTCATCCGTGTTTGCAGCTGTTGCTCCGCCGCCTTCTTCTTTGTCACCAGCTGCTGCTGCCGTGAATTGGTTGTCTCATCAGCTCGTAACCTGTGAGCTCCATCTTAAAGTGTTAATACATGATAGCTATAAGAAACACTCATATAATGATTAATGAAGTAAAGAATATTATGTTTAATATAATTTTTTAAATAGAGTTTATTTATATAGAGTAATTTTTCAAACAGAGTTTGTTTAAGTAGAGTTTTTATTAAAAATTATAAAATTATTTTAATAAATAAATTATTTAAAGTTATGTTATAAAAAAAATGAAATAATATTGTTAAATAAGTAAAAGATATTTTAGGTTCCGTTTGATACAACTTTTCAAATAGAGTTTATTTAGATAGAGTTTTTATTAATAGAGCTTTTATGAGTAGAGTTTTTATCCAAAAAAAATATTTTTTTTTATTGTCAATAAGAACTTTTAGTAAAAATTATAAAATTACTTTAATAAGTAAATTTTTTAAAGTTATATTATAAAAAAGAATGAAATAATATTGTTAAATAAATAAAGAATATTTTATACATTCTAATATTTAAAAAAAAATTCAACCTTTATTTTCAAAAATCTAAAATTTGAGTTTTTTCTAATCGAGACAAAATAACTTATTTAATATTCAAAAGCTCTAATAAAAAAAAAACCAAATGATAACAAAAATTTTGGTAAGTAAATACTTATAATCACTAGACAAGCTATACCAAATAAGAATTTAAACATTCTAATATTTAAAAAAAAAACTTATCAACTTTTATTTTCAAAAACTTAAATTTGAGTTTTTTTAATAGAAACGAAATAATTTATTTAATTTTAAAAGACTTTATTAAAAAAATAACAAAACAAGAAAAAAAATTTTATAAAAATTTATGGGATTAAATAAATATTAGCCATCATATAAGGTATACCAAACATATACTAAAATAAAATTATTTTTTTCTTTTTCAATTTTGTAAAGAAAAACCGGGCTTAGTGGCCCATTTTACTATCCTGGCCGATAATATTACATATTTTTTTAATGAAAATAAAGGGCCCTCTCCCAAACGCCACCGTCTCTTACCTTCGAATGCCAAAACCTCCCTGTAAACCCTAAGGCAAAATACCGTTAAAACCGACTTCTGTTGACAGAATCTCCTCCTCTTTGATACATTAAACACTTTACTCGCTAGCTTTTGTATGGTGCAAATTTGGTAAAGCCTCAACCCTCGTTCACTTGTAAACTCTAAATAAAGAAGAGTTAAAAATGCAGCACGATGAGGTTATATGGCAAGTTATCAGGCACAATCATTGCAGTTTCATGGCCAAGTAAGTATCTTTTTTCCTTAATTCCAACATGTTGAGCTTTTTTCATTTTTAAATTATGCCTTTTGATTCATGCATTTATGTATATCAATTTTATTTTAGTTTTGATTGGTTTGTCCTGGGCTTTGTAGAATCGAAACTGGCAAATTCTGTAGGAATCCGTATAACGTGACTGGGATTTGTAACCGAAGCTCTTGTCCTCTCGCTAACAGTCGATACGCTACCATTCGCGATCATGATGGTACTTTCTTTGTAATGTTATTATTACTTATTTTATTCTTCTTCAATTGAAATATTTGTTTGTCAAATGAACTTCTGTTGGTTATCCATGAGTTATGAATAAAAAATTGTGCTATGGTGGTGCAGCTATAGTGTGATCTATGCATTTCATTTATCTTTTGTGTTCATGAACTGATATGATCTTTTGCAAATTGATGTATGTATATGTGTAGGTTTATAAGTGACATTCTGTTCTTGAATGTGGTTGTTTTCTATAATGCAGGTGTATTTTATTTATACATGAAGACTATAGAAAGGGCTCACCAACCAAACCAATTGTGGGAAAGAGTGAAGTTGCCCAGAAATTATGAAAAGGCACTAGAAATTATTGACAAAAATCTGGTATGGTTTTCTAGCTTATTGTGGTTCCATGAGTTTTGTTTATTTTGTGTACTTCTACTCCTGGGTTTTGTTAAAGTGCCTGGTCTGAATTCAAATTCTCTCAACTGCAGATGTACTGGCCCAAATTTTTGGTACACAAAACAAAGCAACGGTTGACCAAAATGACTCAGATGCGAATTCGTATGAGAAAACTTGCTTTGAAGACAAGGTGCATGGCTTACCACCTTTTGACTAGTCATAGTTTTTAGATCTTTTACTATGTGGAATGATGTTTACTATTGCCTTGTTCTGATTACTGAAAATGTTCTCCAGAGGGATTTTCTTGTAACTTCTTTGGGTTGAATATAGTAATATTTCTTTTCATTTTGCCTCGTTTTTCTTTGTTGCAGGGAGAAGATTATGACAACACCTAGGAAGGAGAAAAAGAGGGAGGCTAGAAGAGAAGAAAAGGCTGAAAAGGCTGCAGTTTTGGATAAGGTTATTTTTCTCTGCAATGCCATTGATATACATCAACTATACTTTCTCCATAGCTTTCAGTTACACTTTATTTTTTGTGCAGAGTATTGAAAAAGAACTGCTAGAGCGCCTTAAGAGAGGAGTTTATGGTGACATATACAATTATCCTGCTGACAAATATAATGAGATTCTTGACAAGGAACAGCTGGCTGCTGACGACATTGAAGAGGATGAGGTAACCCTATAAAACGAGACCTGACTCTATATAGTTCCATTTCCTTTTTTGTTTCTATTGCAGTAAGGTTGTCGGTTGGTTATGTCATGGTTAAATTGCTTCTATCTGAAAGCAAATTATTATAATTATTATTTTTTGGGTTGTTTGGATTTGTGGAAGATCAAAATTCTTCGATCACTGAACTTCTTTTATTTGTGCTTGAAATTAGGAGGAAGCTGAAATCGAATATGTTGAAGGGTATGATGATCTTGAAGAAGAAGAAGAAGACATAGAAGATTTTAGTGGTCTTGCGGTTAAAAAGTCCAACCTAGATGATGATGATGATGGTAAAACTAGTTCTAGATATGTTCCATTAGATATTTTGTGTGGTTATCTCGGTTGGTCTTATCTAGATAAGTTTTTTTTTTTATCAATACATGAGTTATTTATGTATGTATAGTTTGCTGATTAAATCATAACTTATCAAAACACGATGTTTGATCTGCTGCACTTTCTTTGTAATTTGTTAGAAGTAGCATCTGTTCCCTCATTTTTTCTACATTGTGTTCCTGTTTATGCTACATTATAATCATGTTTCTGATTTTATTTCTATTTGCAAGTTGACTAAAACAAGATACTAAAATTATATTTCATCCATTTATGTGTTCATACTTAATATTGGTGGTGAATGATTCAGTTGGAATGGATGATAATGATGATGAAGAGATTGTAGCAGTTGATCACAAGAGAGTGAGAAGAGAATCTAGTTTGGCTTTGAGAAAGCTTGAAAAAGTTGAAGGTGGTACCAAACCAAAGAAGAAAGCAAGAGTTTTAGTTGAGGTAAGGATCTATGATAAGTTGATATATATATATATATATATATATATATTTATTTATTTTTCCCATCTTTTTGTTCTGCATAACCAGCTATATTGACTGATGTGATATACCTTTTTTTTAAAAATAAATAAATAAAAATCTCGAACTCTGCTTATCATGAGATGTGTCAAAGATCTTATTTTAGCTTAGTAATAGATTACACTTCTGCTGAGGCTGATAACCCAACCCCCTCTCTTGAATCCAAAAAGATTGTATCAGCATTATCTAGAGTTCACAAGCATGCTTTGGCATTTGATATTTGGCTCTGCTCAGCAAAGAATGTTTCAAATTCTCGGCACTCATGTTAAGCACGTCTTTCTGCCAGATCCGTGTATGGTATCTTATGGTTTGTTTAATCATATGCTGTCTTATTTCATCTCAGCGTTATTTTATGTGGCTGGACTTTTCCAAATTCTCCCACTCCAAATTCCACAAACCAATCTGGGTATTTAGGCTGTTGTTTGGTATAATATACAGGTTGTTATTTTAGGTTATATCACCCTATCCTCCTCTAGGATGGGAGTTAATAGTGAAGATTGTCCAATAGTGTTGGATTAGGCACTTAATTCCTTCTTGATTGAGATGTGTATGTTGTTCTTTAGTTAAAATTTTAAATGAATCTTGTTTTTCGCAGGATACCATCTCAGTTCCTTCTGAAATTTTGTGTTAAAGTATTAGTTTGAAATTGTTCTTATATGTCTCTCGTTATTGTCATATGTGAAATTAAGCAAGTTCTGGGAAGTGTTTGGGATTGGCCTTTTCTCATCCCCCATCATTCTGTATTTTATTCCACTTCCAGTCAATCCTAATACCTGAAATTCATTTCTCTCAGGTTGAACAAGAAGATACTGATGGAAGACAGAAGGCAGTCCACTGAGAGTGTACGTGGTGTATTTGCTTCATTTCGAAATTGTGAACAAGGACGTCGACAGTCACAAGAATTTTTGCTTAGCTTGATCGACAGAGTTGCTACTTGCCAGAGGAAGTTGCAAATATGCATGATTGTTGAGTCACTTCATTATGCAAAATTGCTAGAGGAAGTGTGAAATATGTATTGTTGAGTCACTTCACGGGCAAATTTTGACATTGTCTTTGGAGACTGATTTCCATAGCTGGCTTTTATTTTTGTAATTGAAGGTTTTTTTTTTGTTGGGGGAGGGGGGGGGGGGGTGGTATTGTTCTGTAGCTTCACTTTATGTTTCCTGGCTGGTACGCTGGTAATGTGATTTCGCCCTATGAATTTATGGACGTGAGAGGCTGCAATTCGCTAAGAGGGAACCGTAATTATGGTTAAACATCTGCTAATTGCCCGTTTACTTCCATGAATTGCCAACAGCCGTAGGTCAGGGGCGATGAAACTTAGAAAAAGGGGAAAAAGAATTAAGAAAGATGCCCAGTTGCGATAGCGTAAGAGTCTCTTTGTTTTTCTTTGTCCGTTATATAAATGGGTCTGAATTTTTTTAAAGTATGTTTGAGTACGAAAATCTAAATGATATGTTTATTTTTTATTTTTAATATCTGAATATAAATAAAATTTTGTTTATTTTTATAATAAAAAATATTTTAAACTTAGTTATTTGATATTTATATTTTTATAAATTAAAATAAAAAAAATTAGATTTTATAATTTAGAAAATAAGTTATTTTATAGAGATAATTTTAAAATATAATATTTATTTATTATTTAAATATTTTTTAATTTATATAAAAATTATAAAAATTTATTTTTTTTATTTAGGTGTCAATATCTAAAAATTAGATATAAATTTTAAAAAATAAAAAATAAAAAATAAATAAAATTTTAAACATTTAATAAAAAACCTCTCTGTCCACAGTCTCAAGTCTTCAGCATTTTATTTATTTATTTATTTTAGTAATGGGGTCACTTACTCGATAAGCCGAAAAGATAAGATTAAAATTAGTACACACAACGCGAGAGTTCATTCTCGTAGCCCACCGTTTTGCGGTTCCTCCACGACAACAAACAATCTAGAATTAAATTAGTTTTTGTACTTGAATTTTTCCCCTGGTGGTTAGTCTTACTAAGTTGATGTTCTTCGAAAACTGGCATCATGAATCCAAATCCTGAGAATTACCCACTTCTCGTATTTGTTTTGGCCCAACTGAACCCCAAGGACCATCCTCCTCTTCCACCGCAAGCGTACAACAGTCTCATAACCAAGTATCCTCATTTAACCAACCCTACAGTTATCTCCTCACTAACACAAGCAGTTCCCATACAAATTACGCAAACTCGCTTGCTCCTTGGCACCAGACCCGATCCAGATACCGTATCGGCTGCCCGATCCAAGCTTGCCCAGTTCCAAGAAGCCGCACCTTCGTCGCCGGAAGTTGAGATATACAGGGCAGTGGTGAAGTTGGAGGAGATGCACGAGGATTGTGAGAGGCAGTTTAAGGAAGCGGAGGAGATGGTGGATCGGGTCTACGATTCGGTTTCGGCTGAGTTGGTGGATGTCAACGAGGACGTTGTCAAGATACTAAAAGAGGCAGAGAGTGGCGTTGTTGTTGAGGCAGTTGATCTTGCTGACCGTCAGTTGAAGCTTCTGCCGGAGGCTTTTGGGCGGCTTCGCGGCCTTGTTTCGCTTAATCTTTCGCGCAATCTCTTGGAGGTTAACATATGATTTTATTTTATTTTTTTAATTTCATTTTTAAAGCGGTGAGCGAGCTTGTGATTCAATATCTTCTGTAATGTTTGTGCTGCTAGAAGCTTTAGTTGGGCTGGGTCAATTAAGTATCATTACTTTGTACTGGTTTGATTGCCATGAGTGATGCTTGAATTTATTGTGAATGCAAATTGCTGTTTAGTTTCCTTTATTGGATATTCGTTTATAATTTCAAACGTTGACATAAAAAATCATTGTTGAATTTATTTTATGTTTTGATATATGATAGAGTGACATTAATGATTTCTTGTATTTCTAGTTAGAACTCGTTAAGTTTGTCCTGCTGTTCTTTTGGAGCGTATTTAATTAATCACAGTTAGCTGAAGTCTTATTATATGTTCATCAGTCAGATATCTCACTTAAGGTGGCTGCTTTTCCTGTATAAAATCTTGTTTTGGTTGATGAAATGTTTCTGTGTTGTAGAGCACTTTAAGAACATGTTGGTCATTTGCAATTATAAATCAGATTCTTCTGAACCACGTATGAATTGAGATATCCTTCATTTTTCACTGACAAAGGAACTGTGTTTATTTGATGATAAGAGAAATATCTTATCAAGTGGAATTTGTATTATCTGTTGACATGGATCCTTTTTAACTTATGGTTTGTTTGAACAGGCCATGCCTGATTCAATAGCAGGATTACAGAAACTTGAAGAACTTGATGTTTCTTCCAACCTTCTACAGTCCCTGCCTGATTCTATTGGACTGTTGCTTAATCTGAAAGTCCTTAATGTGTCAGGAAACAAGCTTAAAACCCTTCCTGAAAGCATTGCTGGCTGCAGGTATTTCATTAAGATCTGCTCTTTTACGGATTTTCTATCCAAATCCATCTGTTGATCTTAGTGGACATGTATTTTCCTTTTCCCTGAAGTTTCTCTTTGCCTCTTTCTAACTATTGGTTACTAACTGCATTTCCAGTTCATTGGTGGAGTTAGATGCAAGCTTTAACAGTTTGGTGTGTCTCCCAACAAATATTGGGTATGGACTACTGAATCTTGAGAGGCTCTCAATCAAGCTAAATAAGCTACGCACTTTTCCGCCATCAATTTGTGAAATGAGGTCTCTGAAATATCTGGATGCCCATTTCAATGAGCTTCATGGCCTGCCACGTGCAATTGGGAAATTGACTAGACTTGAGGTGCTGAACCTAAGCAGTAATTTCAATGACTTGACTGAGCTTCCTGAAACTATTGGCGATCTGATAAATCTGAGGGAGCTTGATCTCAGCAACAACCAGATCCGAGCTCTTCCTGACACATTTTTCAGGCTTGAAAATCTAACCAAGCTCAACCTGGACCAGAACCCTCTTGTTATTCCCCCAATGGAGATAGTCAATAAGGGGGTTGAGGCCGTCAAGGAGTTTATGGCAAAGAGGTGGGATGATATTATAGCTGAGGCACAACAGAAGAGCATACTTGAAGCAAACAAGCAGCAACAAGCTCAGAGTGGATGGCTGGCATGGGGATCTTCTATGTTGACTAGCTTTGTTTCCGGAGTTTCTCAAAGTGTTGGAGGGTATCTGGGAGGAGGCAAAACATCTGCAGATCCATATTTGGATCAACAATTATGATTTCATGACGGCCTGGTCATTGCAGATTTGTATCCAAAAGTTGTCACTTGTACAGTTGATCATGAGAGAGGTTCTGGTGCATGTAAGAAATTGTTACAGCTATACTTGTTCAATTAACACACTGTCTGTTGTGGTTTTTGTAATGTTTTAGTGTTTGATGTTACAACTATAGCTGGTTGATTCGTCCATTGGGTGTGGCAAATAAAGTATGGTTATGATAGGTTGTACTAGGTTTTAAAAATTTGGCTTGCAAATGGGCATCTGATTTGAGAGTTTTTGATACGGTCAACACTGTTTAGTTATAGTGAAATATCAAGTCATCTTAAGAGGTTTGTTGATGCAGTAGCGGCAGATATGTTTCTTATGAATTTTTCACCTGCTTTTCCGAATAGATTCTATCATTGAAAGCATAGTTCATAGAATCATATATCTCGTTCTTCAATGACATTTTCTCGACTGTTAGGTGCCATTATTAGCCGATTGCATCATTTGAGAGTTTCCGTGGATCGATTTAACATCCTTCCAGTTGAGCTGCAATGCCACTCTTTACCAGGTAAGTAATGCTTGGGAACTACTGCCTCAAGACTGAAAGCCAAGAGAAGGCTTCCATCTGGAGCAAATCCTTCTCTCAACCTCGGTATCCTATAAATCCGCTTCAGTACTGGTAAAGTGGTAATTGCCTTCTCCTCATAATCGTCAAATTTTAGCCATAGAGCTGGTTTGATATACTAACCGGTTTTCCTGGATTGTCGTGGGCATGTGTTGAGAAAGAAACTTCTATTAATAATTGCTCTGAGGCGTGTAAGGTGACTGTTTAGAGTACTTAGATTCTGCTCTGAAGATTGTGTATCTAGAGACTTTTGCTTATGACTACAGTTATAAAAATTGGAAAAGAAAATTGTTTGTTTGTTTGTTTGTTTTTTTTTTTTTTTGTTCAATAGCAAGGTCTCTATTCTCAGAGTGTCCATTTTGTTTTATTTATAATTCGAACATGGTAACGTTCAAGATGGACTAAAACAGGTAGAAAAGAAAGCATTTTTTTCCCCTCTTATTCTCTATGCCAGGTCTAATCATGCTGAGCTTACAGAGGCATATATGCAGGACGCCTTAGATGAACTATATTGGCCTGTATCTCATTCACTGGCATTTTATAAAATAATAAAAAATACATAAATTAGTTAATTAACTCAAGTCATTAAAGACAACATTGTCGTAATACATACATAATATTTCATTTTGATAGATGTTTACAATCTGTGAAGTAACTTAATTTTGATTAGGCCAAATAAGATTTCATTCTACTAGCTTAAAGCTATAAAATTATAACTCATTAACTACATCCATCATTTATCAGCTAATGATTTCATTCCAGTAGCTTAAAGCTGTGGATTGCAACACTTTAATTCCCAAACATACATATCCCTATAGATATAATTGTCACTGCCCGCTCTCCTGTAGGAGCAGTAGGGACAATATAGAGCAGCAATCAATTCGTATAGAATGAAGCATTAAGGCTGATTGCAAAGGCTCATGGGAAGACTCTTGGCTCAGGTTTCTCCGCAATGGATTGCTGAGCAAGATGCGACTGCTGTTGTTAGGACTCTCAAGACGGAGAGAATGAAGCAAAACTTAGGTCCTAGGGATCTCTTGACTGGAAATCAACTGATGACGTACGATTATGACAAGATTAATCATATCCAGCAGCACAGATTGATGCCTAGTGCCGTCCCAGACCTCCGAGGAACTATGAGATGACTGACGAGCAGTTCTAAAACTTTTATATACAATCAAATACTGAAACAAATATTAGGTGTCATAGTTTTTGAGCACTGCATTGCTTTAGATTGTATATGTCTTCAACCGGTTTCATGTACTCTTTAGTGGATTTTAGTTATGTTATGTGCCAAGAACTGTTAAAGGCATTTTCTCGATGGATTCCTTCCTTCATGGACAAACATTTGGTCCTAGTTGGGGCCCTTGTGATTGATCTGATCATATTGAGTTTTTGACAGTGGCTAAAAAGGATGTGTATTTTGACATTGACTCCTTGATTAGCATTAAGCCGGCAGCTTATTTTGTGATGATTACATTTCTTCATCGCCTCAAATTGGACAAGACTGTTTTACCTACTTAATGGAATAATTCTCTAGATGTTTCAGTGATGACCAACATTATTCCAACGGTGGCACTGAGCTCCTCCCTTTCCTCTAATCGCCACAAGATACCTGTTGTGGACTACAAGGGTGTTCAGGAAGCCATGGAAGAATGCCAAATGGATTGGCCTCACAAAGGAAATTGGTTGTCACCAATCTTGCTTCCACTAACGGACCATTCAAGATTTCAAGTCCCTTCAATAGCTATAGGATAAGGTAGCTTCGATTTTCTGCCAAATATAATCCCAATAAGCCATCTTTTGTCGCTGAAAATTTCCTGAACTTGTCTTATTAGTTGTGAATTGTGATGGTCTTGGATTCGTTAGCCTGATTCTATTGGGCCCATTAGAAATTGAGCCTATGGAGCCCGCCTTATCAAAGGAAAGAGATGTCCATTGACTTTTTCGGTATCGCCTATGATAAAACAAGCCCAAAAAGAATTTTTTTAAGTTTTAATTTTAACAGTTGTTCTCAAAAGTTGAAAATAATAGGCCGACCAAAAATTGAAACCGATCGGCTATCACCGTAAAATCTTTGACCCCGTTTCTCAAGGGATGTAATCACTACAGAAATTCAAAGTAGTAAGCGGCAAAGCTTCAAAAGCCATAGTGGCGATGCACAATCGTGGCCCGCAGATCCAAATATGATGCATGCTTCAAGCTGTACTGGAGACTCCCCAACGCCATCAATCAAACCTTTCGAAAAGACGTTGTCTGATTTGCCTGTCTCTCTAATTAATTATGATCAAGGGCAGAACTTCTTGACTATAGGTTACGTGTCAACTAGTGGGTGGTTTTTGAATCATGATGAAAAGAATTTCTTTAGATTCTCGACTTTGGATTTGTTTTCCTAGCGGTGTTCTTGAATTTGTTCTATAATATAAAAATGTAGTGATTAAATTATTTTGAAAACTTTGAAAAAGGTTTGTTAGAAAAAAATGTTAGGAATCTTAAATGGCACTTGTTTTTCATCTGAAATTTAAATAAATTTAAATTATCTTGACATTTGAATAAATTTTAATAGTTGAGTCTAAATAATATTTTTTTAATATTTAAAAATAACTGTCAAGTTATTTATTTTTTCAACTTTAAAAATTAGAAATATATATTTTTATGTTTGTATCCTTATTAATTTTAAATGTTAAATTATATGTGTGTGTGTAAGCAAAATTATGTTCAAGTGAACATATAATGATTTTAAAATTACAACATATAAAATTTCTTTTTTAATGAAAATAGACTGTATAATTCCATAAAAAAAACTTAAGAATCATATCTTTAATTATTGATAATGAAAGATTAAAAAACTTGATGAGAGAAGCAAAGTGAGAAGGGATTCCATGACAGTTAAAAAAATAAAAACGAGCTTATTAGTCAATAAACATGTACGGATGAGTTTTGGGATGAGCATGAAAAATAAATAATAAAGTAAGAATTTTTTTTACACTAGAAATTAATTGTTGATTCATATTTCTCTATTTAAGATTTAGATTTTTTTATTCAGTAAAAGCCCTAAAAAATCTCATTTTATTAAGTAAGAATTATCTTAAAGGTCTCATTAAATTATAAAAATAAATATTTTTAATAAACTTAACTAATTAAATTAAGTCACTCTAGATCGTTAAGTTAAAAAACACACACCCACTTAATCATAGTTCGTGTCCTGGATGATATAATTCATCACTTAGACAATAAAATAATAATTTCTTAAGTTATAAAATTCAAAGTCTAATAAATGAGCAACAAGACATAAAATTAAGTAAAATTGTTTGATTTAAATTTTAAGTAAATTCTCTATTTAAACAAGAGCTCTGATACGCTAAAGATAAGATAAGTTTTTTGAACTTTTGATTTAGTATAAATTTTAATAAATTGAAAGCTTTCTCACTAAAAAGTTACTCTATGTATGCAACCACAATTGGTTTAGTAAATATCTATAGGTTGTGATGCAACAGAAGATTTAAAAATGTCAATACAATTACTGAGATAAAAACCTTAATTTCAAAAAAAACAAAAAACTGCATGTCCCCTCTTTCTTCACCACTAGGATAAAGCTAATACACTCACGCGCACACACACATACGTGCACGTGCGAGAGAGGAGAGACCAACGCAGATCTAACATTCGGACACACGAACTTAAAACTCTAACCCTAACCCTAATCTCTGATACAAACCGCCCTACTTTGGTTTGGTTACGACCTTTTCGAGATCCAAAATTGTCTAGGCAAAACCTACAGGCCTACAAAATCCTACTAACCACTACTTTGAAAAGTTCAACATGTAACATCCATCGCTTAATTATCCTCTTTTTGTTTTTTTTTGGGGTCGTCAGTAATACTCAGCAACGCGTGGCTTCTTCACAGTACTTGCAGCCCTCCATTCTTATGATGCCCCGATATATCTGACACTTGGTTTAAGCATTTAGGGATCTTGTCCGGTTTCAACCAAGAGCGCCCATTGGAGATTAGAATTAACCGGGATAAAAGAAAAAAAAAAAAAAAAAGAAGCTTATCATAGTATTAAGTTTGTGTTACTTTTATGTCGGTCACACATCCCTCTTTTTATGAAATCCTAGCCATATCGGCTATTGCCCATTGAGATATGAGAGGACGCACGTACCAACAAACACAGATAAACATACAAATATTGTGTTCATTTATTTTCACAATTCTATTTTTAATTTCTTTTCTTTTAACGTACCTAATCTCTGGTATTATCCCCAACTTTTTTCAGGATGTCGAAAAGAGTAACGCAGATGTTTGTTGCCACGGCACGGTTCTCAAACTTGCGCCGCGTGTGTATGTGTGAGTGAAGACAGAGAGAGAGAGAGAGAGGGAGGGTGGGGTGAGGGGCTATGGCTAGAGAGAAAAGGCACGCATGAAAAGTGAGGACTGAACGACGGGACATGCATGTATGATAGACGTTTGACAGCGACGTTCATATCCACCAAAAAGTAACCGATGAGTTTGGGAATGGAGGGCGAGCGAGGAGCGTAAAGGGTCGTTTGTTTCTTTCCCGATTTTAACAGTCTTAAGGTTTTTAGAAAATTTTAAGGTGCCAATCAGAAGGGGTCTGAATCAACCCACTTTACCAATATGCATGGCTCTTCAGGGATCCCATGATGAACCGCGATAAAAGCTGGATATATGTAGAATAATTTCCTATAAAATTTACTATTCCCTTGGCCAGAAACCCGCTCACTTTGTTTAAATTAAATAATATAAATTCTTATACACTCATGCCAACATTTACATACTGTGATACATGTACGACTTCCTTGATGATTCATCATGCCAACCAAGAGACAGCCGAACATCTGTTCAAAGTGATAGTGATTAGTTAGTTTTTGTTAGGAATTGGGTTGGTGGATGCTCTAGCAATGAGTTATGTATAATTTGACCGTCTGGGTCTGGACCAATCCATTAATTAACAGGTGAAGTGTACATGCGTACATAGTCTATTTTAACGAAGAAAACTTCAAAATCCTTTGTTTTTTGAAGGATTTTTAAGGGGAAAAAAGACACTTCGCGTTTTACTTTGTCATTATACAGCGATCGCAGCAAACTGAATATCTAAAAGTCAAAATAATCAGTTTTTCGCCCACGAGCTGTGGTTAAAAGTTTACCAGTGGCCACTTCCTTAACTCCAAGAACGTATAAACCATCGGATAAAGATACTAATATAGGCCAACCTCTATAAAGTATAAACAATTTGTAAAAATTCTCTATTTTTCTATATCTAAAAGTTTAACTAATTTTAGTTGAGGTGAGATATTTTTTCGGTTATCCGTAACTTTTTCATTTGATCATTGTCACGTAATAAGATAATTTTGAGCCTTATATAAAATATGTATATAATATAATCATATGATAAGATATTGTGGGTCTATTAATAGAGTCGTAGTTGAGTTTGACCCTTTTACTACATTAAAAAAAAAAAAAAAAAAACATGTGCCTAACTCTTGCTTAATGGTTAGCTAAGAGTTGAGAATTTGTCTCAACCTTATATTATTAATGGAGTAATTAATATCATTTGATGTCAAACATTTTTCCCTAAACTAACAAAATAAAACATATTGTATTAGAGTGTGTGTTGTCTTTTAGTTTGGTCTTGATTTTGTTAAAATAAGAGATCTTTGATTAAGAAGTTATTGTATAAATAAATATATATAGTCACCTTCTAATAAGGAATTTCTTATTTTAATAATGTAACGATAAGTTAAAAGATAAAAGCACAATATATAATTTTACAAAACATATTATAGTAGAATGTATGTTTTACTTACCTTTTGATTTGGTCTTTTCTTTAATAAAGTAACGAATTCCTTCTTGTTTATACTCTACAAAAGTTGAGCGCAATCTTGATGTCCTTGACGATTAATTTAATATTTTTTAAAGATAAGATTACTGTATCATGCATGTGCTACTGGTAACTCATAGTTTTCAAAGACCGACCCTATGATTCATCTACCCTATATCTACCAAGCACTCCCTAGCTAACACAATTCTATGTAACGTCCCACGCAGCGGATAACCTTACAATTCTATGTAACGTCCCACGCAGCGGATAACCTTCTCTAGTAGTAAAGCTTCCTGCTTAATGTAATTAACTTTACAAACTTGTTTCTCTTTCAAGCAAAAACCAACCAATGTATATAATTAGGCTTTTGCTAAATTACCATTCATGTAATTTACATTACTCCTAAAACATGCAAAACAGAAACAGAATTACAAGGCAATGGGATCCACTTCATTTTTTTTTATGGGCTACCTAGCAAAGAACCTGATCCTATGAAACCTACAAACTTGATTTTGCACGTATGCCGGAGCCAAATCCATCACCTATCGTCATTCATTGCCATTACCATCATTTCATTTGAGGTACTTGTACTCTTAACTGGTCGGACAAGGCAAGAACTTGATCCTCGGCTACATTACATATAATGAATAGTTAAAGAAATCAATGTCGCATGTGGGGTTGATTTGATGCAAATTCTGAATTGAATTATGTACATGCTCTATCTTAACGGGGCGCACACATTAATTTTTCTGTTCATGTGTTTAGAAATGAGCAAGCCAAATAATACGAACCGCACAGGCCTGAAATCCCATAATTTACTTATGTCGGCTTTGCTCACGGATAATTTATGCCATGTTGCTTTCATTTCGATTAATTTGTCAGGACACAACAGGATATTGCCTCCCATAATCCCACGTTAATCTTGTGCCACGTGCTCCTCGCGCCTCAAAACTGTTACATCTAAAGTAATCACGGCCGTTGATTTCTTTTGAAACCGTTTGGTATTTGTAGACTGTGCAGGCTGCTCTTATGTAGGACGCCCGTGCTCTTAATATTGCGGCTGCTCGTGCACTGGTTGACTTTGCTTGTCCACACTGCTACTTTTTATGTTTCTTCTCTCCTTTCGTACGCCTTTTTTTTTTTTTTTTTTTTTTAAAGGCTTTATACATCCTTTTTACTAGCTAAAATTAAAAAGGTTGTACGTTAAAAAAAAAAAAATTAAAAAGTTGTTCGAGTACAAGCCAAATATGATGCTACGTTACCTAGGTCTTGGCGTGGGTCTCACGTTAGTTAATTCATTGTCGTTTCTTTTTATTTGCACACGTGACCAATTATAACTGTAAACGTTACTATTTACTACATTTAAAATCATAATTTTGGTAATTCTCCAGCTTTTGACGAAAGAATTTGTGAATCATTTTATTTTTTCAATTAAAAGAAGCTCACCAAGTATACATTCAAGTTTACATATAGATTATCTAATTTTTCCGTCATTAATGGTTTTCAATCGCGTATAATTTTGGTACATGATATTTCTTATGATAATTAATTAATATCTTTTTATGTGATGCGAGTAAGTGACCTTCTGTGGGCTTTTTAAAATTTTGCGACTCAAATCTAAATTTTATTCTTTTTTATTATTTTAAACTTGAGTGAAGCCGGGGGAGGTTTGATTTGTAGATACAATAAATCGATTAATCACGGAATATAATGAAACTTCTCTTTTTGTAAAATTCCTACCATGCATACAAAAAAAATGCCACGACGAATAATCACATTATAATTAATTATTTCTTTTCTTAATTTTCAATTCTTAATTGGATAATGGACAAGTGAGAGGCAAGAATCTCATGATAGATTTGAATTCAAATTCCGTTCACATGCGTGAAATTAAGATCGTGCTAGGCTTAAATTGATGGATCAAAATAATTTTATACGTAATCGACTAATAATCGGACATTTTAGCAAAAAGCTGACAAATTAATTTCCTTTACAAAGTTTACAGGTTAAGAAGGATCAACGAAACATGTACTTCATTATTTTTCAGAAATAAATGAAGCATGATGCCGACCAATTCTTGAAGCAAGGGCCCACATTAATTGAAAGGCATTGCAGCCAGCAATGAGGAGCAAACAATTAATAATGTGGGGGTTTTGTTTAGGGCAAAGGCATGTAAGCGTATCTGAAGCATCTGCGTAAAGAGAATTGAATAGGGATACGCTCAAATGTACGTACAGACGTTATTCATAATTATCGCAGTCTCCAACTACAAATAATATCAAGACTCTCGAACATCCGTATCAGAAACCACTGTCTTGCTATGGTGCAAGGCAGGAAAATAGTGTCGGGGGGCCGTTAAAAAAGTTATTATTATTACCACCACACTGTTTTTTTTTTGGGCACATACAGGATCTTATGCATGTAGGTGCATATAACAGGATGCGTATCCGACATCCCATTGGCAATATTATAGGGTTCACAATATAGTCCTTCCAAATTTTAATAAAAATTTATGATGCTTGACGGTGCGTATCTGAAGAGAGTTCTACGCATAGATTTCTTTCTCTGTACAATTTTAATCATGCATTTTATTTTTTCAAAAATATAATAAGACATTACAACAAAAAAAGATTTGCACCGTTATCTCAATGTTTTAAGGGGATTTTAATATCTACTAATATCCACAATCAAGTCTATCCAACTCTTCTAAATTGATTCTATAATAGTATGGTTGGAATTTAAGTTCGAACTTCAGTCTCTCAAAAGGATTCAAAACTCTTTATCCGCATGAGTACGAAGAAATGCGGTTTAATACTGAGCTATTAATTGGTTCACAACTTGCTAAGCAGTGCAATTTCAAAAACAAAATAAAATATGGTTGAGTTGTGCCAAATGTGTTGGAAAAAGAGTTATAAACGGACTTGTACATAAAATAATTTTGGGTAATTAACAGTATATTTTATGGTTTGTAATTAATAAATATTAATCTAAAAAATATGAAGAAACCCGTGACAGGACGTCAAAGCAACTTGAGAAATGTCGACGGATGGGATGTTGAGATGTCATGATGGTGAAACGCCAAAAGGCAATGAAAAGCGTAAAGACATTCCCGATATCTCGTTATTTTTGTAGTAAAAGAATAATAAATAAAAGAAGCAATATATATATATATACATATGCATACATATAGTACAAGCCGATGGTAGACAGGTAGAGACATAAAGTCTCTGGGGGGATTTTATTTTTATTTTCTGGCAGCGGTTAATAAAGCTGGTAAATTCAATTCAATGGTGAAATGCTGTATTATTATATTATATCAGTCTGTCTGACAGGATCTCTTCCTTTGTCGTTAAAATCTTTAATTTACTTCCGAGGGCTTTTTGGGTTTTGGCGTCTCCTTCGCTCCGCCCTTATTCCTCCACCGTCATTTACTCTCTCTTGTCGCTCATCTCATGCGTCGTGATCATACCATACGTGTACACACTGTTATTCTTCTCTATTTAATTTAATTTAATTTATCCTGCAAGGGAACTACTAGTTGTATCGCTTTGATACCTATGCATGCCTCATCAGCTGATGGCATCTCTCTGCTGATCGTCACTGCTCAATTCATTACTGACCTTTATCAATTATCAAATATACTTCCACGAGATTTGCTCATGTCATTTTGTATTCATCTGATGTATTCTGTCTTTCGATTACATGAGATCATGCATACGTAGTTCCATAGACATATCACATATATATATGCTCGTTTCAAAAATAATATATCAGACAATGAATATAATCAATTAAATAGCACATATTTAATAGCATTAACATCTCTCGGATGTTACAAAGTGTGGATCCCGAATTAATGATAACAAAAACGAGAAATTATAATATTTTCATTTCTCAAATTTTTAATCATTCGGTAGAAGAAGTGAGTTATCTTTGGCATGCATGCGCTTGTGCTTGTTTTAATTAATGGATAAATTTTGATGATTAATGTATCTGGTTTTGGATCACCAACCATTCCCTTGAACTTGTACATTAACAGAAAGCGAATTTAGTTGTAATCCAAGGATCAGATAGGCTAGGCTAACAATTAGTGAAGGTTAAAGAAGAGATCAGATGAATGTTGTGGATGTGATGGCATGGGCATATGGACATGGACATGGACTTGGCCAGGGCCACGGCCACGGCCACGGGGTTGGTAGACATCCGCGGTAGCTTTTTCCAAGCATTCCTGACTCAAAGATAGAATAGTACAACTTTAGTCTCCATCAACCAGCTGAACCCTAAAACTCTTTGTCTTAAAGATAAAGACCCCTACTCAAATCTCCACTTCAGACAAGTCCATGTGACCATAATCCCTTGGTTTTCAAACCCTAACCCTCACTACAACTGTACATAATATTTTTTTATATATTTTAAAAAATATAATTTTAAGGACGCCTAATTAATTATTATCACGAAAAATACTTGTGAAACCAGCTAGAAATTGACACAGAACCAAAGTTGGAGGAACAACTTCTGAGCGCCGCCAGTGTAATCATTCAGAAATCAGAATTACAATTACTGCAAGATTGATAGAGCTCTTCAACTTCCCGATATTTATATATATATAGAAAAAACAACTAAGCAAAACTTTTTGTGATTACATGTTAAACAGAGACGTGTGGATTGTACGCAGAGCCATTTTTGGAAACGTGGGTAATATTTGTAAGAAATTCATGAGATGAAATGAATATGAAACGTATAATTAAGGGATGGTTGGTTCTCCAATAAGTTTTTAATCTTCAATCTGCATCAATCAATTACCCTCTTATACGCACATAACTGCAAAACGACAACTCCTGTCGCGCACTCCCTTATTTTCACCCATGGCTCTCGGGAATACAAGGCAATTACTGTGCAATAGAGCTCTTCATTAGCTGGCACGGCAAGAGCTGCCCATTAATTTCTCCAAGTTTTCCAATCTCATACTAACTAATTAAGATAATAGAATTCAACAAGTCAAACTAAATCGGAGGTAATTTAAGTATCAAAAACTATATTTACATATGCGGGAATATATTAAGATTTTCGAATAATTACACTTAGTTTTACACTAAGTTTAAGTCTTTAGGTTAAAAACCTATCTACATTAGGATTTAATAGATTAATATCATATAATTTTATCAACGTTAATATGCTTTCTCTCTCTTTCCCTCATTTATCATTCTTCTGTATTTTTTTTCCTTTCTCCCTGCCATCTATTTTCCTTCTAACTTTCTTTTCCTTCATCTCACGTTTTTTATCAATTGAATTATCTCGCAATTTTGTCCAATCGCAAATGTCTTTGAATATAAAAATAAAAAAATATAAATCTCACCAATATGTCACTGACTCACTAAATCTTTTAGAGATTAACACAACTTTACTTAGGGTGCGTTTGTGATTGAGGTTGGACAGCTGTAGCTTTCAAGGTACAGTACTAAAGTGTTTGATAAACACTAACTACTGTGACTTAGAAGTTATATTAATGTGATTTTTCATTTATATCACGGAAAATATTTTATATCTTTAATAATTTTATTAAAATTATTATTTAAAATTTATATTTACTATGTATTATTAGCTTTTATTTCATAGTTATAGTTTTTCGCGGTAATTTTATGGGCTTAAAAACAAAATATGATCCCCGTCTGGCATAGTACTGAAATCAAATTCAGCAAAATAATAGTAATAATCAATAAATAAATAACCTAGTGCCAGCGGGAGGTACTTGAAAAGTGTTAACCACAGCTTCACAACATTAGGCTAAGGGTACAAGCAAAATATAATAACAATAGGTATGATGAAAATAATATAATTACTGTAACATGAATATAAAACCTAATGACTACATTTAATTCCCTAAAAAAATGAATTATTGCATGCAGCCACATTGTGAGAAGGGGAATGCACAGAAGAAATATAACAAAAATAGTCATCTAAATATATTTGGCAATTAAACTACACTTGGTTTAATTGATGCAGCCTTTAGATTATTATAAATTAGTAACCTGACTCCGCTAATGAAACAAATATTGTTTTTTTGGATTATATAAATATATAAACAGTCTACAAAGAATTTCATTGTTATTAAAATAATAATAATGATCACAATCCAGAACCAGAAGCAACAAGGTTTCAATAGAATGATCACAACCCTCTAAAATCCGACGGTTGGCCAGCAGATGATCCTAGTCGTCAGAATATTGATTGATTGATTGATTAATTAATTAAAATATTTTCTAAAACTTTTTTTTGGAATTTTGTGTTATACCAAATGCATTAGTAAATCAATCACCATCCACTACCTTCAAGGCGCGCCCCCACCCAACCCCCCCAACCCCGCTTCTCTCTATAAATAGAAAACACCGCCAGCGAACTCCAGGTGCCAATTTCTCTGAGTTGCTCACTAGAAACTAGAGGACTACCCCCGGCCTTAATTAATCATCAAATATTCTTTCTTCTTTCGTAGCAAAAAAAAAAAAAATAGAGTTCAGGAAATGGAAGAAGCTCTGAGAAGGCTTAATGGGATGCCCCAGGTGCCTGAATCAGAGACAAGCAAAAAGAACACCTCCAACACTCCCAACAGCAACAAAAGGTCACTGAAAGAGACTGGGGGTAACGTTTCAGGTACCACCATGAGGTACCGCGGGGTCCGCCGTAGGCCGTGGGGTCGCTACGCCGCTGAGATACGGGATCCACAGTCAAAGGAGAGGCGCTGGCTCGGCACCTTTGATACTGCTGAGGAAGCTGCCTGCGCCTATGACTGTGCGGCTCGAGCTATGCGTGGTATGAAAGCAAGAACCAACTTTGTTTACCCAGCAGTTCCCACAGAGGCCCCTCCACATCATTTCATCCATCCCTTCAATTTCTCAAAGCAATCTCAGCCGTCCGTTAGAGCCTTTCACACTGCTCGTCCGTTTATGAACCCACCATCTTTTGCTAACCCTGTTCCTGAGGAGAAAAATTGCGCACTGAACCTGCTTCTCTTACGTGACTTGTTGAGCAACTCTTCTTCTTCTTCTTCAAGTTCATCTTTTTACACCCCAACTACTGCTGCTGCTGCTCCTGCTCCTCCTGCTCCTCCTCCTCCTCCTCATCCGCCTTTATATTCATATGACCAGCAGCTTCCTTATATCAGCAACAACTCATCTTCTTCGCCAACTACTACCAGTGCTTCTTTCTCATCTGGCACTGGCTCTTTCGCGATGAATCCAACTTATAATCATCAACAACAAGGGTTTAGTAATACCACTGGTACTACCGCCGCCACTGTGGTGAGCTCAACCAAAGCTGCCAACCTGGTAGATGACCACATGGAGTTCTTTCCGCAAGAGCCTTCAAATTCTGGCTTGCTGCAAGAGATCATTCAAGGCTTCTTCCCTGAACCTGCGTCCAAGTCCAATAAATCCTGTGATGATGATTCTATAAAGCCCTCTTCAAATGGGTACAACACACAAGCAATGAACTCTATCACTGCACCTCTGGTGTCTGACATGTCGGTTAATATGAAAGGAGCTTCTGGGATAAAAGATGAGCCTTCTGCTGTAGGGGGTTTCTATTTTGACTTGCAAGGTCAAGTTTGTTGTGTTGGTCAGCCAAGTCCCCAAAATGAGTTCGGGAACTTCAATGAAGTCATCACTGGCTCTCAGTTTCAGTCTCAGGCGGTGCTGTACGGGAACAATGAGCTGCCGCTAAATCTGCCACTGGGTCCCGAATCCATTTCAGATGATATGTTTCAGTTTCATCAGTACCCGGAGCTCATGAGTGCCTTCACCGCTAGGGTTCAGAATGCTTAGCTTCACTTCTTTTAGTTTTTGTCTCAAGTTTTAGCGCTTTCTTCTCTCTATATGAATAATATCATCGTTGCATTTGTTGTTGCTGTTCTAATTAGGGTTTTAGATATTGAATTAATTATCGTTAGTTTAACGTTTGAACTTTTATGTACTTTCATGGAGATTTCACAAATCGTCGTGTCTCACCAAGCAGTTATGTATTATTATATAAATATCACATAGATATTGAAGTTTATAGCTCTGTCATGCAACTTTTCAAATCCATTTTTGGGTTAATTCTGTTTCTTATTTTGGGTTTCGATAACTCTGCGTTGACCTCGGAACTCAAAGGCTGGTTAGCCACAGCTTTTGCCTATTATCTTTTATCTCTTTCCTTTTTCCTTTCCCCGCTATCTTCCTCACCTTTCTTCATACAGAAATGAAGTGTTCTTTCCCTTCCCCCCACTTCTTGGTAATGAAATTTTGAACATTGAAAATAGACTCTTTTAAGTGCACGTTGCGTAAATTCAGGCACTGCATGTATCTTAGGTTATGTTTAAATCATTATTTCACAATGATTCTAATTCTTTGATGATCGAATTTTGAAAGAAGGTTTTCTAAAAAGCTTGGGAGCTCAAATTTAGCATTTCTGGTGCAAGAAATTTTGTGAGACAATGATTTGCTAATTCGTTGCTACAAAAACACATCATTTTCCTTTTGAAGCTTGTTTAATATGATTCTAGTTTCAGCAACTTGAAGATTGTAGTGCTTTAGATAAGATGAATAAAGATATAGAAGAAACAGTTTGTGCCCTCAGGTGGCTTGCTGACACCAAATTCAATTGCTTTGCTAAAGTGAAAATAAATGGGGAGGAATAATTGATTTGTTTAATTCAGAAGATAAAAATATCTTTAACAAAATTAAACAGCTAGCGTGATAGAATCATACCACAACAAATTATGTTCTTATATCCTTCATCTACTAATTGCTGACAACTGATATGAATTTTTCACGGAATTACATGTGTTACATAATTTTCTCCTAATAAGTATACTAGTATTTTTATTTTTCATTAAAAAATTTATTTGATTGTTTTGTGCCCCTTATGAGCTAGTGATTTTCTAGTATCGACCCCGACAACAAATTTCATATCATTAACTATTACACTTCGATTGGTTTATCCGTTTATAATAGCAACGTCTGTGAGGATCTGGACCATTATTCAGTGAGGATCTGGACCATCACCGGATTGGATTCATGATCTTCTGAATTGTTAGCCCACTGGGTGCTTGAAGTCCCCTTTGTCGGCCCACTGTAATTGTCTGCCTTAAATTTCATCCAGAGCAACAAGCTGCGTTTTGAGCCGAGGCCACGCATGGCTTAAAAAAAATGCTGTTCTAGAATTCTGGACCATCACCGGATTGGATTCATGATCTTCTGAATTGTTAGCCCACTGGGTGCTTGAAGTCCCCTTTGTCGGCCCACTGTAATTGTCTGCCTTAAATTTCATCCAGAGCAACAAGCTGCGTTTTGAGCCGAGGCCACGCATGGCTTAAAAAAAATGCTGTTCTAGAATTCTTGAAACATTATTGACCTGGGTCAGATTCCAGGCTGTTGTTGAAATAATTTGACATATTCAAAAGTTATTGCCTTGTGGGATGCCACCATGTATTTATCTCTTGTGTGGGGATAATCAACCGAAAATCCCATCCAGTGGGCCCCGTATGGTGGACATTTTTTTTCTTTCATTAATATTGCACAAATTTTCTAAACAAAAATAAATAAATAAAACGCCCTCCAACTAATTTTAGGGTTCATTTAATAATATTATAATTTTTAAAATAATTATTATTAGTTATATTATAAAAAAAATTAATTATAAAGAAAATCAGTTAAATATTTAATAAAATTTAATTTTAAAAATATTATGAGTTTTAAAAGTTATTCATGTATTTAGTAAATCTTATTATTAAATTATTATAATAATATAAATTATTAAATTAGATATAATATTGAACAAATTTTATTTAAACGTTTATAACTATGTACATCAAATATTTTGTTTGTGTACATATAATAATTTATAACTAAAATAAATATTTTATGCTATTAATTTTAATTTTATTTTGTTATCTCAATATAATTAATAATAATAATAATAATCATTGTAAAGTTACTAATTTTATTTCCTAATTGATAAGTATAATTTTAGATTTTTATAATATATGTAAGGATATATATATAATTGTATTAAGTATAAAAGTAATTATCAAAATTAAATTTTTAAAAAATATTATTCCTCACTTTTCAAAAATTATTGTGAGATGGAATGATTTTGTTAGAAGTTATTTCTTTAAAAAAAAAATCAAATATTAAATTAACTTTAAGTGTTTAAATCACAAGTCTTTTAAAAACAATTCCAAACAGACTTAAATAGGAGTGTTTATTATTATACCCCACATGGAACTTCATTTATCCATGCCTACTTAAAAGATGTTCTATGTCAATCCTCTTCCAATTTCCACGATATAAATAATTAAAGAACGGTCAAAAGTGTGATGTCCTTGTATGGTGATGCATGTGAATTTTCTTCCTCATATTAATTTAAAGAAGGAAAAAAAAGAAAAAGGATACAGAGACCCCAACGTTTTAGTAAGGGATACAAAATCTCCTATTATTTGAAAAAAGACGTTCAGATCTCTATTTCAGAGACCCCAACGTTTAAGTAAGGGATACAAAACCCCATATTATTTAAAAAAAGACATTTAGACTCCATTTCTTAATGGAAATCGTTTCGTTAAATAATTAAGAGATTAATATCGTAATTGCATATTAATAACAAATGAATTTACTAAAAACCCACAAATAATTCATACACATGAACAGAACACACCCACGCACACACACTTAACACACGAACAAAACACACACATACTCTTAACACACACACATAACCATTGGCCCTTCGCCTAGTGGCCAGAACCATGCACTCACAATCACTGGTCCCAATGGTTGTATGATGTCTTTATTAATTATTAAGTTAAGACAATCTTCTCCCTTTCGAAATGTGAGTGGAGTAGACACCCTCGAATATTAGAGAGGGTAAAATATGAGCGTGTTATATAAGAATTAATGTAAACTAATCCCAGTAATTGTCTGATTGTAAATATTAGTTGTAAATATCATATAATATGAGCTGTAATATGAGTATTAGTCTCATGTAATTAAAAAAAAATTAAAATAAAACACACACACACACAGTTCGCAGATCTGGAAAACTCCTTACACACGGTTCACGGAAATTCTTTGCGTAAGTTGTTGAACCTTTCGTCTTCTTGAAACTACTCGCGATCGGGAGCTGGTCTTCTTTGCGTGCGTGCGCTTTTCGTTTATGTCTTTAGCTTCGCCGCAATCGGGAGCCACTGGTGCTGCTGCTCATGCGCGGCCACTGCTCGTTCGTCTAGTTGCTGCTCCTACGTGTGGAACCCAGGGTTCAATTCTGTTAAAACTAATTTTTCTCTCTTTAATTTGTTTTACTAAATTAACTTTATTTATTTTTTATTATCGTTCAAAATTTATGCTTTTGAGATTTAAGAAAAAAATTTTAATAAGTTTAAAGTCGTATAAAAAAATTTCTGACATGTTTGATGCATATGTGATGTATATGCGAGAATATAAATAAATGATAACGAGAAATAAAGTTCTTAATTTGTCTGGTTTATTGGAGATTTCTTGCTAGTTGCTTTTGTTATTTCTTTTTTGATCAATTTCTAGATGTGCATGGAATAAACGAATCTATTTTATTTTGTTATATGTAATCAATTGGGTTAGAATGCTAACGTGGGTGGGATATTATGCATTTTTTGTTTTTTGCTTTTAATGGTCATGGAGTGTATGTATTTTTTACTTAATTTATTAATAAAAAGCATGTATTGGTTTGCAGTTGGTAACAATTTTTTTTTCTTTAAGTTTTTATATAAAAAAGGTTTATATACTAATATTTATATACTAATTGTGCCGGAACAACTATACAAGTTACGAGAGGAAGTTCACAAACTAGTAGGCAGAGTTGTCACATAAATTTGAGAACATATTATTTTTTTTAAAAAAAATATTATGGTTATTGTTGTAATATTTATCGGTACCGATTTGATACAATATTATGATATAAGGATGTTTTGTTATGTTTACTAGACTGCTGGTTTTTATATTTATTCGATATGTTATTTAATACAATTAAGATTTTGTAATTATTGTTGTAACCATTTTTTTTTTGGTTGATTATACAAATTTAAATGATTGACATATAGAGAATTGTTATTTTTATGGCATTAATAATCAATTTTATTTATTTTTATTCTTGAGTAATGAATTAAATTTATTTGGTTTGAAGAGAAAATTTGATAAAAAAATTAAATAGAAAAATTGGGTAATGAGAGTATATTTGTAATTTTATTAATAATATAGGGATAAATTGGGTAATGAATAATTATTTTTAATGTACTAGAATGGTATAACAGTAATTACACGTTAAATTTATAATTTCAGTTTAAATTAACTGTTTCCATTAAGAAATAGGGGGTCTGAATGTCTTTTTTGAAATAATAGGGAGTTTTAAACTGGGGTGGGGCTATTTGAACCCACTAATTTACTCAATAAACTAATTTTTAAAAATAATTTCTTATCATTAAAATACCCTTAAATTAAATTACAATTATGGACACTAGAATATAATTAAAAAAAAAACAGAACTTTTATTCTTTAAACTCATCTTTATATTCAACATAATTTTATAGAACCCTAATCAATCAAGAGGTGTGATTCTTCTCTCAAGCCATATATTTTATAAAATAGGCACATGTGATTTGATTCAGAGTAACAATTTTAGTTGTTATTGGTTTGATGGATATTGATTTTATGGAGGAACAAAATAATATTGACAATCATGAACATGCATAATTTTTTTTAAATATTTGATTTTTGTTTTTTCCCCTTTTCCATTTGAAATTGATAGACAATGTTGACAAATTTTCCCTTTGTTTGAATCATGAACAATGTTGGCTATTCTTTTGACTTTTCGTCTCATTGCATAAGTTTTCCCTGGACACTTGAATGCTTGCAGTTTAAGAGAGGGATTGACGACTATTTTCTTCATATAGAATGTTTTGATTCATTTGTCCTTGAACGAGGAGCCATTCACTGAAAATTGATTATTAAATTTCTAATCAATAATCAATTTCCAATCTAATGGGTTTATAAATGAATATAATAGGTTTAATGAGTAAAATCACTATTATTATAAAAATTTGGGTTTAGTAAGGGTATATTAGGTATTTTAGTGTGTTTACTGGGTAAAATTTAAAATTTTAAAATTGAAAGGTAAGTTTATTTAGTAGATAGGTTTATTGAGTAAATTAGTGGGTTCAAATAGCCCCACCCTTTAAACTGTTTCCGTTAAGAAATAGGAGTTTGAATGTCTTTTTTGAAGTAATAAAGAGTTTTATGTCTCTTAATTAAATATTGGGGTCTATGTGTCATTTTCCTAAAAAATAAAAAAAAGGCAAGGGAAAAATATATAAAATTCGTCCTTCAATTGAAATAGTAATTGATAAATACGAATTGGTGGAAGAAGTGATGGAGCAAAAATGACGCCCACGAGAACGTCTACCATGATAATGGGGGACCCTTCTAAAGATTTTTCACAAGCATGGTATGGTACCTCATGATTCAAGTGCATGCCCAAAAAGAAGAGATCAAGTTATACAAAACATAATGGGGTCATATTGACATGATGGGTTCTCTAATTCGGGGGGTGGTTGAGGCATTCACAACAAAAGTGATATATCTAGGTGGGACGTTAATGGAGTCGATTATTATTCCCGTGATAGAGAAATAAATAAAGCATATTGTTATTTTTAGCCATTCCCAATTTCATCTCTTTCTCTAACTTGATCTTCATTTGGTGGTGTGCTTTCTGGGTCAATCAAGAACATCACCAAAGTCCAAAGGTAACAATTTCTCATCGGATTACAAACTATTATTGTTTCGTTTTGCATTTTGTGGGTACACAACATGATCCGTGAATTAGCTCTTGCAGGGGAAAGTTTAAGGAAAGAAAATTGAATGGATAGCGAACACATGAGCAACAAAAATGATATGAAAGTGGAGATTCCACAAGAAACTGAAATGGTATCTCCAACATCGGGCCTAACAAGACAACCGAGTTCAGCCAAGAGCAACTGCTTTATTTGCTTATGCTCGCCTACTACACATGCAGGTTCCTTCAGGTGCAGGCTTCACCGGGCCCCGAGTCTCCAGCGGACTAAAAGCATTGACTCGAAAGACTCCACCTCTAAGGCCGATGCTACCAGTAATGGAAGCACCGTTGAGGCTCAGTGATTGTTTTTAGTTTTTACGATACTATGATCTGTATATATGTCAAATCTGATCGTTAATCACCCTGCTTCACATATCTTTGTTACATTGTTTCCGTATGATGTTCTATAGTTTCTACTTTAATCCCCTTAATATCTTCTATTAATTCTACTCCGTTTTGTGAATGCGTGTAAGTTGTAGCACTGTCGTGCGATGTAATGTAATCAATTACTTGAAGGTAATTATAAGTTTTTTCGGGTGTATTGCAGCTTACAGTGACCATTTGTAAATCTAGTATAGCTAACCGTCTGTCTGGCTAAGCCCTATTCATTAGGTGCAGCTAACGAAGGTACTAATCTTAGGATCTTGTAAGGCAGATGAAGAATTGCAATTAAACCTGTCTTTGCTTAGTATATCTTTCATGGGAAGCTTTCCTTGATAATTAGGCCCTATTTGATACTAAAATGAAGTTATTTAATAGGTACAACTCATGTGGAAAAAAGTTATAACTAAGAAAGAGAAAAGGATATTACATGATAAATATAATTTTTAAATAATGATTTAAAAAAAAATTCATGATATAAGAATATGATAAAATTAACGTACGGTAGTTTTTTAAAGTCACAATACCAAACTGACCTTGTACTCAACTGTTAGCCGTATAAATCCTGCTAAGCTGGTTCAAATGATGCTAAAAATTGATTGACATGATGATATCTAAGCTACCACGAGCTTACACCCCACACCCGCAAATGATAAATGGTCACTCATGTCTGATTTGAGATAATTTGGTCATAGATATTGGAAATGTATGGTACCTGGATATGATTTAATGACATAAATTTGAGATTACTTTAAAAAAATAGAAAATAAAACAAACAACAATGTTAAGATCCTAATATTTGAGATCCAACTCAAACTTTAATGTTATGTGTTACTCTTAAATTCATAGCTTATAAGATTATTTAATTATTATTAAATAAATAAATATCATATTAATTAGGATTAAATTAAGATTTAAATGTTAAAAAAATCTAAAATTATTATTTTTTAGCACTAAGGATTTGAGGCAAAAGTTGAAGGTGTCAATGGAGTTGAATATTGCCCCCAAAAAAAAAAAAAAAAAAAAATCCTTGCAGCTACTAGAAGATAGTTCTAACTTTACAGTCAAAAGTGAAAGCCTATGGTGATCATGATTCATGATGAGACGCAATGATGACAACAACAATGAGTCACTGACTTTGCTAAGTAACTAACCTATATATGTTGAAGGACTCGGCTCACGCCTATGCGTACTTTCCATTAAAACAAATAATGACGACATTATGTTTCAGACTGCACTGAATTGTATCAAAATTCAAGCGAACAAAGCAGTAAAATGTCTTCATCAAAGCTTCAAAATTCAACCATATATGTAAATCATTCTAAACAGAACGAAAGCTAAGTGAAGAAATTTAAAAGGAGTCACCATATTCTATAGGAATATTCTCTCAAAAGTACCAAAGAATATGGAACAAAGAGATAAAAGTTGACCCTTATGGTTGTAAGCACATCAGAAGTGTCCAAGTTGATGGATCAGTTATTCTAAGTGAAGTTGCCTAAACATTTTGACAAATCAGCATTTCCAGTTCCAGATTATTTTTGATGGTGCATAATTATGATAATAAGTGGAATGACTTGCCATACCAGCTTGTGTTAAACTCTTGTATATCTGTATTTTGCAGATGTCGCATTTTTTATACCATTATCATTTTCTTTGCTGACAAGATTGGCACAATCATGGGTGACAAAAGAATTTTCCAGCCACCCAGAAGTCAGAATTAGCAGTTCTCGGATCTGCCCAAACGCCAAGGCCTAATTTGCTCATAATTCGATGGAATTTAAAAGGCAGCTGAAATGATTACCTCAAGACAAAGGCACAAGACAAAAAGCTTTCCAGTATCACAGCGCTGCAAACTGTCAGAAATCCAAAATACCAATGACTTTTTTATCATCTGAGGATCCAATAATCTGCAACAAAGTGACAGAATCAGGTGTTGCAGATTTCTGGACAAACGCCACTTGTGGTCCCACAGTGACTCAGTTACAGCTATTCTCAAGTTTCAGAATTGAGATCCATTCACATCACACACAGAATTTCCTCTCAGGTTCTGAAAACTATAATCTTATTCTCCAATGGCAGATGAGTACTCCAACACAAGGAATTTGAGACAATAATCTAACAGGTTACATCGACAATGCACTTTGATATTCTTTGTTTTTAAGCTAAAAATTACAAGGCCATTTAAAGTACAAAAACCAAGAGTATTAGTTACCCTACCAACCCCAACTCGAAAACAAGCATAAGTCACTCAATTTTTTTCACTGGAACTTCTATTGATTGATAACAACTTACTGAACATTTTTTTGGGACGTGCAGGAAGAGCACAGAAAGCCTTAAATTTGGAAGTTCTTCCCATTCCATCTGGGTGCAAATCATTTTCATCTAATTCATCATCTTCAGCTAGTTTCATTCGTAAAGTTGAAAGCTTTGATTTTGGAGATTTAAGCCCTGAGATGCTCCATTGATCATCCCCTGGAATGGTACTAGTGGTGCTTAATGGTGGTGGAGGCCTTGACGGGTCAATGCCATGCCCCGCTAGCAGTGCCTTGATGTTGCTGGGCAGCTCGGTCATTTTGCCACCGGCCATTGTGGCCCGAGCTTGCTCAAAGAATAGAACTTGTACCACCACCCTTAATGGGAGTAACTCATTTCTTGCGGCATGCATGCAGGCCTCCATAGATAATTTTTTGCAGTCTAGAATTCGGCACAACCTTTTCCTTTCGCACTTGTTTAGGCCCGGATGTGCCTGCATGGTCCATGTAATTTCTTTTTTAATTATCTCATTTTGACCCCGTAATTCAAAGAATTGTGAATAATTCATGCCCTATGAAAAAGGAAACATGTCAAAGGTGCAAGGTCCGGTCACACTGCAGATATATGTGTGTGGACCTTGGACTTTTAACTCTATATTGAAAACTTAGGAGGATTCTAGTTTTTATTCTGACCTAAGACGACTGTAGATTGTACAGCAAGAAAACTCTCAACCAACAAGAAGCCTAAATATACATCTATATTCACATGCTCTAGACCTCATTCAAGCTAATTTTGTTAGGTCAGTCATATCCCAACTGCCAATAAATTGTAGACAAGACAAGATTCTAAGGTCAAGGAGTTGGTTAGCTACCGCTAATGGTGACCCACATCCTGAAACATGATAACGAAATTTGTCTAAACATTGTTAGGCAAACAGAAAGGTGAGTTTACGGTAAAATTTTGAAAACAATTGACGCCAATTTGTTGTTTACCTTGAGATAAATGTCAATAGCTCTGTAGAGATCATCATGAACAAGCCTCGAGAATTCTGGTACAGACTCAGCAATTGTAATGAACTTTGACAGTGGCAAATTAACATCTTTGGCAATCTCTTGAAGATATCCATCCACAAGCTTTGCCACCTTGAGTTTGGAACCATGAGATGCTGAAGAAGATCTCCTACTCTCTTGTAACTCAAAATCAATATTTTCCGCAGACCGGGACCTTCTCCTTTCAAATCCCAGCTTGGACCTTGGTGGGCTAGTTGGGGGACTCTGCCCCTGTAACATGAACTGTTCCAATATTGTCATCACTATGTCTACATCATACAAAGTATCACTTGTGTATGATAGACAAGGTATCAACAAGTCGCTGACGGTTGCCTCCTCTAATTGAAGTGCAACTCTTCTAGCCAGTTCCATCTTTGAAGAAGAGGAAGCATTAAGAATATTGGCTGCCTTTAGGAGTTTAAGCAAGAAGCTACAAGAAACTGAACCTTTCTCTGCCGGAAGCAAGCTTATTATTGATTCCAAAAGTAGCCTATGCTTTGATGTTACTTCAGTGGCTGAATCTGAATCCGAGTCCGATGCTTCGTGATTATTGATACGTCCATTTCTCGATATGTTAGGTAGCCATCGAGATGCATAAATTTTCAGTGCCTCGCCTACAAGATTTGAGGGGATCTTTCCACCAGATTTAATTGCTATCATGGTTCTCCAATAAAGGTCTATGCCTAATTCTGCCATATCTTCAGCCCACCAGCCTTTGGTTGATGCTTTGTGCCTTTGGCTTTCCGCACCATTACAAGATATATCATCCCTTCCCCTTCTAGAGTAACTATGTGATAAGCTCACCTTTGAGGGGTGAGTTAAAACTTTAGAAGCAATTGCTTCAATGCATCTGCTTGTGATTCCAAGATCCTCAGACCATAAAGGAAAAGCTTTAGTGCTTTGTAGAGTCACAATGGAATCTCTCCACCCATGAAGGATGCATGAATTGAAGAAAACCTCAATCTTGTATATCAAGTTCCCCTTCTCAACATCCTCTGTCATCTGCAAATATTCGGCAGCACATCTTGCAGCTACGATATTGTAGGCACTGAGAGTGATTGTAATTCCATAACAAAATTTTGCACAGAGTTCAAACGCTTCGATACCGCCAGGGAAATCAGGGAGTTGGACTATTTGGTGTTGTGAGGATTCAGGGGACTCCGAGCATAGCCTCTGCAGCCGCAAACACTTGGACAACAGAGGAAACTGCATGCATAGGAATGACATTCAAAAAATAAAATCAAAATGAAGCCTAAAATCATAATCTAAAAACGACTAATATCAATATCCCTAATTTTACCTTGTGAAGCAGGTATCTACTTCCTTTCACTTGAATTATGAGATCACTAGAGACTTCAGAGGAGACTGACCTGCATTCAGAAAAGAAAATGTCTGCACTTTCTCCGGGAAAAAAAGAAAAATAACATATTCATTCAAGAAAGCGTCATGTTTGAAGGAGTGATGTTTTTCTCACCTTACAGCCTCCGAAGTGTAGAAGGTATCAGGCCGAGATCCAAGTTTCATGAACTTCATGACTGATTCTTCTACTCTTTCTTCTTTTGCTTAAGTTTATATCTTAGCCAAATGCTCAAAAGGAATCAGATAAGCCAACTTCATTCATAACCTATTAAAAGCTGCCCCAAAGAAAAAGTCTATCCAGTAGCCAGCCAAAATGATGTTCTCCAGGCCCTGACCAAAAATTCAGAACTCAGAAACTCAAATAAATAAATAGGATAGAATTTTGATGGAGGAGAGAGGATGCTGAAGGAGAAATGAATACCAAGAGTTTTTCTTGTGGGTACAGGTACAACAGCAATAATATAACATAACATGTCACTCTTTGAGTTTAATATAAAGAAAATTTATAGAATAAATAGTCCAAGTGACAGGAAACCCAGAAGATCAAACACTCCAAAGTCTATGTCATTTGACCGAACCCATCTGATCTGGACATGCAAACAAAGAGGCAAAATCCCCTCCTAATAATAATAATAAGAATAAATCCACTTGGCTCTAGAAGCTAGAACACACAAGTCACCACAGACTAATTGCATACATGATAAAACCAAAAAGGCTAGTTCTCAGGATGAGCAACCTCAAATCTAACGCTAGCTTTCTGCAATCATTCATCAAGAGTTTTAACTTGAGATAATAAAACTGTATGTATCAACTTTCTTTTCTTTTCTTTTTTCTTTTGAAAGAAAATAAAAAGATATGTTTAGTGTTAAACTTGAACAAGAATGTTGTGGTTCAAGGGGCTCAATGCAGAGGCCATCCCAGCGTGAAATATGAAAGCGGGCGACGCCCACGTGCTTATCCTGCGCCCACTTGTGTCTCTCTCTTCCTCATCATTGCCACGCCATTTTTTTTACTGTGCCCTCCCTCACTCCTCCTCTTGATTATTTTAGTCCAACACTTAACTATTTAATTTTATACGCAACATCGTACACACACCTCTCGATTCCATATTAATATAAAAAAGTTAATATTAGAAAGAGAAATCAATAATAATATTTTTCAAAAGTATTTTCCGTTCCAAATTATAGCACATATGTACCTTTAAAGATTTCATACCCAAAAAAAAAAAAAAAGTAAAAGGGGTGCTAAAAGGTGGAATAGCATTTGTGTATCGCTCTCTCCTATGGCTATGGCCGTATATTTATGGATAGATTACGTAGTGGGCAGCAAGCAACTATTGTCCTTGTCGATTCGCCAAAATATCGAAAATGTCCCAGTGTTGTATTAATTGCAAAATGGTCCACGAGCAGTGTGACCACGTTTGCATACTATTGGTGTGAAACGAAGAAGCCTTAAACGTACCGTGCAGAAGCCGATATTAGACTAATGTAATGCAAGAGAAATTAGGGTATAAAGTTTCATTAATGAATGCTGCTAAGCTTTGACTATTATTATCAGGCAGTTAAAGGTCATAGTCAATATGTTTTTGCATTGGATTCTCAAGATTTACTATAAAAAAGAAAAGAAAAAAAAAACAAAAGTAATTATACTTATTTTATTTTATTTTCTTTATTATCATTATTTTGCTTCGTTTAATTTTGTCTGAATACTTAACGATGATTTTCATCATTACGGCTGAGATTGATGGGAAAGTGGGCTCCATTGGACAATCAGGAGAGATGAAGTTGTGAACATCACAACCATCTTGAAAGTTACAAGTGTTCTCACAAAGATATATAATTAAGAATTAAGATTTAAGAGGATATTTTTAATCTAAAGCTCTTCTATCATATGATATATGTTCGAGATTAATAGGGAAATGCAAAAAAAATTGAGTTAGATTCTCGTTACTCCATCAAGATAGGTAACCCCACATCAATTGTGAGCCAACTTGGACTCTCTAGCCCAAATTTGTTTGTCTAGATCATTAAATGATGAAATGGTTACTTTTCCAGCTTATAATACGTCGATTATCTCTTAAACCCGATTAAAGATTTGGAAATTTTTTAATTAAGCTAAAGCAAACAGCATGGAGTGATAAGGCTAATCCTCAAGCTGTCAAAGCACTCATTTCATTCATCATCAAAATGGAGGGGGTAAACAAGAAAAATCACTTGTAACGATCTTAAGATTTTTTCATTCATTCATTCGTGTCATTAATTAAAATCCTTGGAAAAGAACGTAGTTAATCAATTCATCTAATCAATGAAACAGAGGCACACTTCAATTCAGACTCCTAACTCCTAAGCATTTCATTTGTGTACAAAACTATTACTAATATATATATTCTCTTTTCTCTAAAAGGAACAAATGCGGTACGGCACCACAATCAGTTTATGTCACGCCAATTCTCGACACGATCACAAGGGAAAATGGCACCCAATTACGTCTAGGCTCGATCAGTGCCAACCTTCAAGTAAGGCAAGTGGCAATATTGAAATTTCAGAGGTGAAGCGAGGGTAATTGTGAATTGAGTGAGGGGGCATTTTCGCTTTTTCTGTGGGCGAAATTTTGATAAACACTACGTGAAAAATGGGCAATCCACAATTGAAATGGTGGGCAATGCAATGGTAAAGGGTCCTTCTCATTGCCACCCATCGGGGCGGCCAACCGACAGTGGCCTTTTTTAAAGGGCCCTCTTGGGCCCGTTATGTGGGTCCCTTGTACCTTGCTCTCTTTTATTTCGGACCCTTTACAGTTTGCATGTATCACATAAATATAATTGTATTTTGACAAAATGTTACCAAGAACAAATATTGTTGAAATTATTTTATTATTTTATTTTTTTTTATTTTTAATAAAGCATGTGTCTTAGTTGAGTTTAAATCACGAATTGATTGTACCATTTGAGAGACATTATCAGCTGAGCTAACTGTCATCATAAGCAGTAATAATAATAAACTTCAACATAATGAATGTAAATAAAAATAAATAAAAATTATTCATTGAATAGCAAACATAGTATGGGTGAATTTGAAATACGATACAATTTGTTGTTTAGATTGTATACATATCACTTAAAAACTAATTATATATTAATTTTGTTTATGCGTCACACAAGAATGATACTAGAATCATATTCTCTCTCTCTCTTTTTTTTTTTCCTAATATTGTATTACAAATTGACTAATAGTTGCACCATAAATTTTACAATGACTTGTAAAATCTACTTCTAGAAGATACAAGAAGACTCAAACCCTCCATCTCAATAATAAAGTTGGAGTTCACCACTTGATCAAAGAGTGGTTAATAACAAAAGAATCAATTTTTTCTCATTGTTATTCATTTTTTAAATTAAGAGCGAACAATGTTTGAACCAATTATCTTTTAAAAAATGAGACTGTACTGAAGTACGTAAAATTGAAGTGGATTAGTTCATTTAGTTGGGTCACTTACGTCATTTGAGATTCAAATTCTAGTGACCATCCGAATAAAATTATTTAAAAATCACTTGAGCAAACTCACGTGGACAATATAAGAATCAAGTTGAAGAATCTATTTTATGGTTAATGCGTTACACTAAACTTACAGCATAAAAGAATAATAAAATCAAGCGATACTATGCGATATTGTCTACAAGTAGATCAAAGATTGTTATGGATCTATAACAGGTCAAAATTTCATAATCTCCTGGGCTAGATCTTGTTAGATCTTAAGGTACTTGTATCATGATGAATAAAGCAAAATTTTCAGGACCATACAATCTTCCGGAGATCGATATGCTTTTATTTTTTCATTAAAAATGATTTTGTGATATACTTAATTACAGATCTATAACAGGAAAAATGCCCTTTAAAAGGTTGTAGAAGGGACTGAGAACCTTCTATTGAATGGTGACGGCCATGACCTAAAATGGTTAACTGTTCTGCTTGGATTTTAGCCTCTTTTGGGCTTAATCAATGCCATATAAAGATATGCTGATACTGCTTGCCGAAACATTGCCAGTTTGGGATTCAAATTGAAATTATTGCAACCAAGGAAACGTATACAAAGCAAAACTAATGCACTGCATACATGCATGATGCATTGTACAGTTGATTATCTACTTCATCTACATATCTCTGTTCATTCGCAAGAGCTTGCCATCAGTTTTAATTCAAAAGAAATTATGGCTAGTATTAGAGACAGCATCATCACGCAATATTCGGTATGCCAATCTCATACATTTGTAATGATAACAATTATAGCATGCATATATGATATATCACTAGTAATACAAATTTATCAAATAAAAATGAAGCAAAATAGAGATATGAATCATGCATATTCCGACACCTGCGATCTGTCAAAGCTTTAGATATACCACACAGCACTGCTTTAACGGCTCTCCATGCCTTTCATAAATTCTCTCTTGGAGTCAACAAATTAACTACAAAACACCACAGAGGCATGGACACTGAAATTACATGATCCAGCACTAGGCCAGTTGGGCCACTGTTGCTGCCGCTGCCAGACATTAATCTTAAAAGTATAAACAAAACGTCACATGCTTAGCTTTAATTTTCTTTGATCGCTGTCTTGTCTCTTATAACCCTTTTTAAGGCTTGAGCCTTGAGATTTTGTCCGTATTAGAGAGCATGCAAATTGATAAACGCCCCCACAAAACTGAACCAGATTTGCAGAGTCTACGAATTGTAACATTCCGACTTAATTTTAACACAGGGACCATGAAATTGAACGAAAACCACTTTCAGCTTTTCCAAGGTGGTAACCCCATCTCATATATTCATACATCATGTGGGCTCTTTGTGTTTCAGCTGATTAAAATCTGATTTTGATAAATCCTGCACACGTTGCAGATGTGTGTCCACCTCCAGTCATTGGTTGGTCCAAGGATAAACCCTAAGTGGGGGGTACATTGATTTCGGATATAGTTATATTTACTTGGCCAATTAGTCAAAGAGTAAAAAGATAAAACGCTTGAAAATCACAATTAGTAGTTGGTAAATGATGAGATTTGTATATAACTCGCATCCCTAAGTCACCAACTCCCCACGAATTTTCAAAGATTCGCGTGCAACGCATGGGATAGGCAAGATGAGTGTGACACGACAATTGGGTTCCCTGCTTTAGCTTATTATTTGACCGAAACGGAGAAATAAGGCATGAATAAAAAGTGATACGTGTGTGAGCTAGCTTATGTTTTTGTCCATCATTAGCAGTAATCCAATCATCATTTGCTTCCTCTTTTAACTGCTTACGGTCATACATGGCTAGAAAGACACATTATCTTTTTTGCTTTTTACTGTCTTTGTTGGCTTGACATTCACTCTTTTGCTGTTTGGCCGCCGGAAAGTTCAGATTCAATTATTTAATTTATATTAATTATTGGTAGAATTACTATGTGTTTGTTTATGTTACCAATAATTTAGACGTCAACTTGGTTCGCAATGATTTAGGATTGATGTTTTTTTTCTTTTCTTTTTCGTCCGAATTTAATTTTCTTTAACCACTTCTCTGTGCGGCGCTGAATGTTCATTTCATTCTTCAGATTCACTTATTCTTGTCTTGTAATCATCAATCACAAAATAATATTTTACTCAACACAAGATAATACATATCACATAAAATTATAAATTAATTCTACCAAAAAGTGAATTTAAGTTGATAGTAAACGATAAACACTAAACAAAAATTTAGTTAAATCTCGGTTCACATTTTTTAGTTACTCTAAATTTAAAGAATAACGATAGATATTTCAAATTTTTTATTTTAAAATTTTATTTCAAATGATATGTTATTCATTGGTTGATGATTCATTAAAAATTTAAATAAATTAATTATATTATTCTCACTAATTATTTGATAAACGTTATGTTATTTGGGATAGTTTCTCGGGATAAAAAATTTTTGAGACAAAAAATTTAGAATACATAACACTGCTTAAATTTAATCAGGTTGTTTTAACGAATCAATAATTAGAAGACATTGAATCCTAGACATGATAATTTTCTTAAGCTTGTTCAAAACTCTTCGTTTCCTTGCTCTCGGTTTCTTTATGTTCACAAACTATATAACACAAGCACAAAGTTCTAGATTATTGGTTAGGCTCTTATTATCCTATATAATAATATAAAATACATAATTATCTCACAATTGTTTAATAAAAATCTAATACTTTTTAAAAAATAAGACTCTATTATTTTATATTTTTATCAAATAAATATAAGATAATTACGTATCTCATATGATTATGTAACGTAACAAACGTCTTAACGCCGAGCGGTACACAATGTCAGAGAGCCCGCTTAAGAAATAAAAGAAACAAAAACAAAAACAGTGAATCGATCTTTTCATGGCCCTTCTTTTAATAACAGGTGCGGGTTCTTATCAACTTTAATAAAGTTCATAAGGATATCTGCTCAAAAAAAAAAAAAAAAGTTCATAAGGATATGTATCATGTTGTGTATCAGATGCCCTGGAACTATTTAGGTGGTCGGTCAAGATAAAACTAAAGTTTCGATGATGAGATCCAAGTATACGTGTCGTGTGACTTGGGCTTTGATGGCTTTTGCAATTGAAATTGAAAGTTTCCAATCATTACATTATTCAATATCAGTGAAACATTTTATTTTCACTGTTAATTTTCCCATGGTACTTATTACGCTCTAGTATGCCCTTAAAAGGATATAGAACAATTGATTTGAAAATTCTCTAATACTTTGTTTGATTATAAATTGCTTTTCTGCGGATGGGTCTTCGGTCCCTCACCCCAATGGATTAATACTTTGATATTACAAGCAAAAACCTAAGCATATTTGATCATATAAACCCACTTTCGGAAAAGATAAACGTAATCATGCATGGAGGTCCCCTTCTTATGGGGATCATCAACACCAAATTTAGATTAAGTCTTGGTCAACCTTTACATTAAAAAAGTAAAAATAAATAAATAAAGAAGGAGGGCTCTGGCACTTGCTGGAATGACTGATGAGTATTCCAATTCTTTCTCTCTCTCTCTCTCTCTTTGATTCGAGGTTAAACTTTACAGTATATGTTATCTATTTGATCTCTTTATTGAGAAAGGACTTTGTGGCTGAAATTGTACAATGAATAGTTATTAGATCACCCATGAGGGAGGCGGCTGTTCAAAACTGTTTGCACCTGAACACGGAGGATACTGGAAGCTACTTGTAATCAATATAATATGTGTGCGTGTGTGTCTATTTTTTCATTGTTTCTTTAAGTTAGAATACTTGAAAACTCTAATTTTTTTCATTAATATAATTTTGTAATGATAAAGTTGTCTCAAAATATGGACTATATACTCTTTCGATAATAAGGGTAGAAATATAGATTGCGACATAAGAGATTTGATTTAAGGTAATTTCAATAGATACTTTATTATGCATATCAATAGCATGCTAATTGTAATGTGTGTCTTATCATTGTGCTTCAAAAAGAAAAAAAAATTAAATTAAGAAAAGATTAAATCTCAATAATGAGCGAATTACTTATACCAACATTCTTTTTGAAAAAAAATAAGAAACTATTTTCGACAACAAAAACAGATTTTAAAATTATGAATTGTATTATACTCAACTAATATATGCATGACACATAAAATTCAATTAAATATAACTACCAATTATATTGTAATTTTTTCAATATAAAAACATACATTACATACATATATTAATTAAATGTTGAGGCTTTGATGCACTCTAAGATTTCTCCAACATCAAGGGTAGGAAACAAAGTTTGCAGAAGGTAAAGCAGATGTGGAGAGCAGAATTGGGCTCCATATGATAAGTGATAACATACCGGCAGCTGTTGATGCCCATAAAAGAGGTTGACATAGACATAGGATGAGACCACCATCCTAAAATGTTTTTGCATTACAGGTTCTGTCATCTGTTTATTTCTGATTTGTGACACTGCGCATACGAGGCCAAGAATATAGAGCCCCAAGCCGCTTGCACCACAAAATTTGGTCTCCCCCTTTCTTTTGAGTGATTACACAGAAAGGCCCACCCCACACGTGGAGGTTATGACTTTGTGTCACCTCATGTTGTCTTACATGCAATACACGTATATCAGCCCACTAAGAGACAGATGGCCAGTTGGTAAGGGAACATTCAGTAAATTCACCGCCACCTATTGGGTCGCTTGCACACGTGCTTTTCTTGCCAGCAAAACGAAGACAGACTGGTAAATAAAAAGACGATTTCAAAATTTTCATGGGCTCGTTGTTAGATATAATGGGCCTCATTAATAATTGGAAGTTCTGCTTGATATTCCCACCCCTCGTTTTACGTAATCACACCCACCCCAACTCATTCATAGGGTAATTTACAGTTAAATCCGTACACTTTGCCTAAATGTCAAATAAACTACTAGTACTAATGCAGTTTGTTAAATCAATCAATTAATGCTTCGTTTGCTCACCTGGAATGAGAATCCAAATGAATAACTTGTTTACTTGATAAATTGAGGCTGGGAGTGAAAATGAGTTTCATGGCCCCACATAAATTTTGAATTGATTGCTAGAGTTGTGATTCTGAGACAGAGGGTTGGGAACGATTTCTCATTTCCTATATTGATAAAATTATCCCCAGTAAACTTTAAATATACCTAAAATATTCTCTTTGAATTTAAAAAATATAAATTAAAAAAACTGAAAATTTATTATTATAGAATTAAGTTACTGTTGTTATTAACTTATTAACTATTACTATTATTTATTTATTATTTTATCATCATCATCATTATTACTATTATTATCATCATTAAATGACAATAATTTCGAAAGAGGGTATTTTAATAAATGACAATAATTAACAATAATGCCCAAAAAAATGACAATAATTAACAAAGGGTATTTTAATAAATTATTAATTATAATATTTTATTATTATTAATAACAATTATTGTTATTAATAACAATAATTTTTATAATTATAAAAATCACAAATGATGACGATGATGATGTAGTTATAATTATAATTAACTGAGGGTATTTTAGTAACTTGAAACAATTCAGCTTATTCTGATTCCGATTCTAAAATAAAATAAATAAATCAAATGAATTCCAACCTATTTCGATTCCGATTTTTACAGCTCAAGTAAACAATCCATTTCCCATTTCCATTTTAACTTATTCTTATTCGATCTCATTCCGATTACTGATAATTAAATACAGTATAAAATCATTCTCTTCCCTCTAGTCACTTATTAGATCTTTTTTACTACCTTTCACATTAATGTTTTCTTAACAATAACCATAATGAGTTCTCAAAAAAAAAAAAAAAAACAATAACGATAATGAGCAAATAAATAGAATTAAATGCAAACAAATGCAAAAAAGAAAAAGCAACGAAAATTCTTGGTTCCATCATCAATAGTTAGATTTGTGAAAGTTCTCTCTAATTTTCGAATCCACAACATGGATGAGCTCCGGCCTCCAAATCCAAATAAAATGAGTTGGGCTTAATGTCAGTGAGGATCATAAATAAATATCTACACAAATGAAACTAAGTGGTCTAGATTTGAGAAATTTAAGAGTGAGTATGTATGTGTGTATATATATTTAAAAAATTATTTTATAATTAATATTTATATTTAATTATACACACGTGTTATATATGCACAAAATAAATATAATATAATAAAAAAATTTATAATCAAATAATTATGGAGATTAAATTTATAAAATTTATATCTCTTCTAATGCAAGAGGAATGTTTCACTCAAGCATGATGAACCCCCGCAGGCCGAGTTCCTCGACTTCATCAACTTTTTTAATTGATTCATACGGATAATTTTTTTCTATCCATGCACCCCTGCAGTTTAACGTGCTCTCACTTATGAATTATGATTTCTGAGCTTGAAAAAGTTTCAAACTTATTGGGAGAGTCTAAGTTACAGTTAATATCCAACTATAAAAAATACATAAATTGTACGACCACATAATAATTTACGTGATTCTCATAATTAAAGATAAGTTATATTAATTATAATTTATCAATGTATTTTTATTTTTCACCGCTACTGTTTGTATAAAATTTGTAGGTGGTGAATGAGGGCAACAGGATAAAAGGACATTTTAGTCATTATCGATTCCAATCATTCCAAAATTTTTCACATGGGTTTCCACAAAATTTATGAAACTCACTTTGTATAATTGTATCCACTGGCTAATAAACAAAAGCACTCTTTTATCCGGAAAATAGTAATAACATCACCGCTACCAAAAGCTATGCTTTGTCTCTCTCATCTCCCAAACATGGGAAATATGGAATTTTGCAAGCACACGAACCCACTCCACTTTTAAATGCTTTGTACAAATCCTTTACTCCAATAGAAGAGATTCAAAGCAGCGCGATGCTTTGAAATGCATCGCTACTCAGCGACGAAGAAATCGAGATTTAAAGCTGAAAATTTTGCTGGCGACCGACATTTCATCCTTCTGTACTAGCCGCATATCTGGTAGTTCTTCAAAAACTATCCTTGCGTGTTTGTTTCTTTTTTTATTTTTTCTTTTGATGATGATGATTTGAGGTAAAAATGAAAATGGGTTTTAAAATAATTGCGTGAATGTGGCTGACGCTTCTGGGCTTTGGTAATCGAATACTTTTATTTTTGGTCTTGAATTTAATCCAAATGCATGTTGAGAATAAATGGATATTCTTTGTTAAATAAAGTTGCTTGAAGCCATTTTTGCACTCCAATCTGGTATTTCATATGCTTGGGCTGAAAAATCTGAAAATGGGTGGCTCGACGTTTTTGTTTAGTGATTTTAGGCTTTAGGATTCACGGTTCTGGTTGTTTGGGTATGCCTTTCAGTTTGAAATTAAATTTGGCAATGTCAACAGACAACAGTTTTTTTTTTTTTTTTTTTTAAGGAGATTATTGCTTTTTATAATTATACAAATATTAAGATTTTTGATATAATACCGTTTAGATTTTAAATCTTCACAAATATTATTTGAGGATGTCAAGAAAGAGTATCTTCATTCAGATTATGAGACTTCATTCAGATTATGAGACTCTAAAAAACATATATATAAATTAAATTTTTATATTACATCTGTCAGAATTTAAATTATTTTCTTCGTATTTTGTGAGGGAGCAACTCTAGCTTAAGCTCAAGTGGTTAACCGCCAACAGTTATGATGCCAGTGTTTGATGGAGGCACGTAGTTGGATGATGGTGTTATTAATACAGCTTGTTAAGGTTCCAGAAAAAGAAATAGATGGATTTATTATAAAGGCCCTACTTGATATGACCTGATGATTTTTCATTTTTTTTAACTAAAGACTACCAAAAGAAGGGGGTGGTGGTTTGGCGGACCTTTTTTTGTAGATTGATAAAAATAAATGAAAAACATATTGAGGGATCAAGAAACAAAACCTCCAAGCTAAAGGCAATGAACAATTCAACCAAAAAAAAAGAAGTTATAAAAAAGCAACAAGGCCAAAAACACCAAACAAAGACAAGACAAGCACAAAGCCTTAGAAAAGAACGACCACTAAGGCTAGAAAAAGCTAATTGAGAGACTCTTCTCTTGCAATACTTGCGACCAGTTACTAAAGTGATTTTTTTTTTTTTTGAACTAGTGGCATGCGGGCTAGCAAGACTGAAGTCGAGGCTAAGTTCAAGCCCCCTAGTGATCTCAGGATTAGATAAGAAATATGCATTAGCTATAGGTTTTCTATCGAAATTGTTGATTTTCGAGCAAGAATCAACATAAAAATTTGTAAATTCGAATTTAAACACATACTCGGATTATTTGTGGAAAAACGATAAACCAAGGTTGTGTCACTGATTTATGGTCGGAAAATAATCACAAAATCGGAAAATCTTCTCAATTCACGTTGCAAGAATCCTCTAAGCTTCTTTTGACTTGAAATTTCTCTAAATTGCATTTTGCATAATTTTTACTTAACTTAGCTTATCTATGGATTTGTCCTCTATTTATAGCATTCCAATCTCAATAATCTCTAAATAAGCTTAAACAATTGTTTGAGTGATCATCTTCTTAATGATCACTTAATATCTTAAATATAATATTTAAGATATTATAGAGTTCTAATTCAAAATGATCACTTGCTCTTGGTCATGCTTCCCTCATGGTTGACCTCAAAGTGGTAGAACCCTCTAAATAAATATATACACACATATATATTTCTAACAGAAACTAAAATACTCTTCAAATTGGAAAGGAATGTTAGTAGTGCCATTTGAAGCCCACAACCATATTCCGAAAATCATCCACTGCAGATTTGGGGAAATTGGAGCCTCCGAAAACTGAAAACTCTCTCAACACCTAAATCATCCAAAACCATGTCTTCAACATCACTAGTTTGATCAATTGGACTCGGCAGAGGAGAATAATCATGATCTTTAGGCTCAACCTGGAGCACATAATCATGTACCTAACCAGATTATCAATAGAATTAGGCTGTAGCACCGAACCAAAGCTTTGACCTTTATTCACAAAAACCTAGGTAGTAGTATCCAAATCATAAAAGGGAATAAAAATAGGTCCTTAGGTGTTGTTTGGTTTTAAGAAAGGGGAGGAGAGAAAAAGAGTGCAATGGAGGGGAAAGAAGAAGAAATGAGTGAAAGAAAATAGTAAATTAAATTTTTTTGTTTGGTTTGAAATAAAATTTGATAGGGAAATAAATTTTTTTTTTTCTTTGAAAAAATTTATCATTTGCCTTAAATACTAAATTATCTATATTAGTAATAAAATATAATTTAATATTAATACCAAACTTTTTTAATTTCAAAAATTTCTAAAACAATTCATGATTTATATTTAATATAAAATATAAAATATAAAATAATTTAATATACTAAACTATTTAATATAATTTAATATAAATAAAAGCCGATCAACAATAACGGTCAACATTAGTCAACACCGGTCAACAATGGTCGGTGATTTTCCGTCCAAAATTCCGGCGACTTTCGGCTGTGTCTAAGGGTTTGGCGACTTTCCAGCGGAGCTCCGGCGACTGTCCGGCAAAATTCCGATGGTGCTCCGGCGATAATTAATTTATATTTATATATTGTCATATTAAATAAATAAATCAATAAGTTTATTTATTTTATTAAATTTCTTAAATCATTCATTAAATATAATTAATATAAAAATATTTATAATATTAAATTGATAAAATTATAAATAATAATTATTAATAGCATTAAACAAGTAAAAATGTTGAAGGGCAGTTTTGGAAGCTTGGGTTTTCAATATAAGATGAATTTAAATTTTTTACTTTTTGGTATAGAATTCAAATTCTATATCATAAAAGATATTAAATTCTAATGAAAATTAAATTCTTATATATTTTGTGCAACTAAACAATAGAAATAAAAGTAGAATTTGAATTACTTTCCTCTTCCTCATTCTCTCCTCCGAACCAAACATCACTTAGGGTGATTATTTGCAACAATTACATACTGAGAAGCAGGAGTCACCCGAGATTGCACATTTACATTTGACGTTGGCTTCATACCCGTGTCCTGAACAACTATATCTTGTGCTTGATCAATAGGCTTTTGGGGCTTTCGAAGCCCAGGATTAGTTACATAATAGGCATAAGTGGAGTGGCCACCTTACAGGAGTCACAATAATCACGAACCCTCTCAAATACGGCATCCTACCAAAATCCAAAATCAACACAAAGAAGCTTACCAATAATAGCAGCAATTGAATATAAGGCTCCTTGCAATGAATGATGTGAATAGGTAAATAAGCAAAGAAACCCATAAGAATCAACAGGAGACTCTTGAGAACGGCAAAAAGCAGTGGACTATTCAAAAATCCTCATAGCTCTACAACTGACATACCATGACTGCCTAAACCAAATTCGAGAGTAATCTTCCCCTGACTGCAGGCCTGCAACTTAAGCAAGCCATGTCTATTGTCTAACAAAGAAACTTAAGCTCGAAGAAAAAAGACTTCCTTATAACATATATTAGGAGACGGTCAAAAGAGAACTTACCCACTAGAGATAGCTTGAAAGGTTTGGCCATGGATAGGGCTTCAGTAGCAGAAAATGAACAGCAGGTTCACCTCTGCGTAGAGTGCTGGGCTTAACCAGAATCGAAGGTGTGGAGGAGCCTACAACAATATCAACGAAATATTTTTGAGGTCTAGGAGGGGCAGTGGGGTTAAGGAAAGCCGTCGTTAAATGCGGAGGCATAAGAAGGCTTAGAAGAGGTAACAGGGTTGCGGGTTTGGCCTTGAGGATGTGGGAATGGTGTATGGGCTGTTTGATTGTCAAAACCATACATATTGCCACGTGTATGGATAGATTTAGGTGGAATAGGGTTTTGCATGGAAGTGTGAGTAGAAGGCAGGTTTAGAATCGTGACCGCCAAGTGGGAGTTGGATGTTTGTTGGCTTTGTGGAGTCTTTGGAGGCAACAAAGGAGGGCAGCAACCATTATCTGTGAAGGAGTGAGTGGCCAAGGAAGAGAGGGCAGCTGCAAGAGTTTGCGTTTGGTGAAGAGAAAGCAAGCTAGGGTTTTCGTGAAGGGTCGGATTTGGATTTTTGGAGGCTGTTGTAGTCAAAGGGCCAGTTGACGGCTGAGAGTGAGAGTGAGCGGCGGCCAAAAGGAGTTGCGTGGTGCTAAGGGTGGATGGCAATGATAGATTTTGATGGGGAAGCTGTGAACTTGGATTACGATTTGGAGCGGCAATGTTTGGCAAATGGGCTGCCGGCTGTTGGGTGGTGGCTGGCAGTGAGAGGTGGTGCTGGCAGTGGCTAGTCACCACCAGTGACAGCTGGTGAGGCCACAATGGCGGCCAGAAAGTGAGGGTGGCGACTAATTGAGAGAGTTTTTAAACCAAAAGCATTAGTTATTCCTGTTACCCTTTGTCTTCATTGGAAGTCTGAGTTCTGTTATATATTCTCATTTAACTTTAAATTCCCATTTAATGACATTTGAATGAGTAGAAATGATTGATGCGCAATTAAGGGTGTATGTGTAGAAATTGGTACAGGATAACAGTGTCTGTTATAAGGTTGTTGACGAAACAGAAATTGCTTGTTGGAATGTTGTTTGTCTTGTGTCATTGACAGAGTGTTATATGCCAATGTAGTGAGTTCAGGCACTGAGAATCAAGGAGGAGAAGAGATCAGGTACTGAGAATCAAGGAGGATGTAGCTGTTGAAACTGCCAATGCAACTCAGAACAGTGTCCGTGATGATGGTGATTGTTTCTTCTTTTTTCGTTTACATTATGTACTTGACTCATTTGATCAAAATTAGATATGTACTAACTAAATGATTTTAATCATGAAGGGCAATTACCTCAGGCCTGATCAGTTACTAGCTAATGAATCCAACAACGTGTGAGACAGGAAACATGTTTATTGATAAATGGCAGCAGCAGAGCTCAAAATAATCCCATTGGACACATTTTTTGGACATCATCTTTTTTGTGTAAGCCTTTAACTGAAAAGATATTGCATCATCGTTTACTCAACCATAGATGTAGGTTTGAGTCGTTTTCCATTCTGTTTAATACGTGATACTTTCAAACACGCACCATTAACAAGGCCAGTGTTATCTCTGTTTGATGTATAAATGGCTACTGCTGAATCGTATTTGCTGATTGAATTTCAGCCATTAATGATTGTTGAAGTTCAGTTGGCTGGATTTAATATATTTGGCTGAGCCATATTTCGAATTTTAGTTAGCTGCCTTATGTGTCGGAGCTTGGGGAATCCATGGAACTGGAAATGTGTTTCAACTTTGAGTGCTAAATGAAAATACTGAGTTTTTGAAATTATTGATGAAATGGTGTCTAAAGCTTGAGATGGAAATGAAAGAAGTGGGCTGGGATGGTTTGAAATGTGATTTGTTCTTTCTTTTTTGACAAGAGTCGGGTGTCGACTCATTTGTTCGGTCTTTTATTTTTTTGACAAGAATTGAATGTCGACTACTGATTCTTAAGAGAATATTATATTATCTTTGAGATTGGCCATCTAACTTGCAATATATGGTTTCAATCAAATACCGCACGCGAGTTTTACGTGTATCATCATTTGATACTCATTATAAGCATCTGAATTGAACGAGCTAAACTTCACATTGTTCACTAACCTTTCCTTTTTCACACCTCTTCTCAATCGCGCAAAATTCCATTTCATATATTCACTCTTTAGTCTCTACCTAAATCCCGTATGCCTTTTTAGTCCACCCACGACTCTATTTATCTACTTGTTAAAACTGTACATAATTGATTAACTTGCCAAAATTAGCCGTTGCACCTAAATCGTAGAGCTGGCAAAATGGGTTATCGGGTCGTGTTCGTGTCGTGTCAGTATCGTGTCATATCAAATTTATGTCGACCCAAACCCGACCCATTTAATAATCGTGTTAAAATATTGAGGAAATCTGACGCGAAAAAATAATCGGATTCTTAGAAGAACTTAATATTTATATATTAAATAAAATTTGCATCAAACATTTATACATTGTTGTACATACATAAATACATACATAATTTATCGATATTATAAAATGTACATATCTACCAAAATATTACACATTTACACTATTGAAGTTTTAATTATATATATATAAATAATATTATATATCGATATTATAAAATATACATGTCTAATAATATTTTATACATTTACATTATTAAAACTCTAAATGTATATAAAATTTTATAAATAAAATACTGTGTTTATATTCATCTTTTCAAAAAATAAAAATAAAAGAGGGAATCATCTCTAATATTTGAGTTTTGATATGAGCACAAATTATTTTAAAATAGAAAATATAATCGGTCGATTGATCGGGTAAATGGGTTGAACTTTGTGCAAACACGAAAAAAAATTATGTCGGCTAGCGTTTAATAATCGTGTTAAAAAATAATCACCAATTTATTCGTTTTAAATTTTGCCAGCTCTACTAAATCGAATTGCTGTCATATTTATATGGCAAAGTGATATCCTGGCTGTGGGACCGTTGACCATTGCTTTGACATATGTGTAACCTTAACCCGGATTAACGGCAATCACAATTTCAATTCTTACCTAAGCTGTTCGGCCTAGGAAGTAGGAACCACCAATATACATATATGGGTGCCAAAATATATTAAATTGTGGATTAGAAAGTCTCTTTGTGCTGCATTATTTTGTAAGGTTTGTTAGAGTTCATTTGTTCTTTAATGGTGATATATCCAGCTGTCAAAACTGGAAGCTGTCTTTTTTTTTTTCAGCTTTCTATATTTGTTTAGGAATCTCCAACTAATTGAACTCCTTTCATTGGCCTGTAAGTATGCCCTACGCTTATCCCTGCACAAATTAATAATTACAAAATGCCCAAATAGAAGAAATGGAAAATTAATTAAGCATATCACTTGAGGTATGTCCTTACAAGGCCAACAATGGGAGCAAATCTTGCCAAATGCTCCCTTCTATATCCGAAGGGTGTTTATTGCATCGACTAAATAAAGTTTCAATTTTTAAGAGAAACCAGACGGTTAGTTAGCTTGTGATGAAGGATGAACAAAGTACCTTCTGGAGGTCACAGCATGGATTACAAGTGTCTGTTTTAATCGTATAATGTTATGTTTCAAAACTTACAATAAGAGAAACCAAACTCAGAACTATTTGCATTGTTTTTTTTTTTTCATAATTGAACAGAAAATTCTATTTTTTTCTCTAATCATTTTGTAGTTTTTTTTTTTATTACTTTTAGGATTTTATCTTTCTTTAGATATTGAATTTCGGTGTTATTTATTTTGTTTTCTTTATTTCAATTAGAAGAAATTTATTATAAAATAATATTTCAAAGTAGCTAGTTGTATATTATATAATTAAGTGACGTTGTTATCGAATTGAGTCTTGTTTACTCCAAAAATTTTAGTGTCGTTTTATTTGCATATAGTTCTCTGCGTAAAGTCGAATCAAACTCGGACGTAATAATTTTTTATGTAAAGATGACTCACCATTTAACCAATTGATACCATCTGAAAGGGTTGAAATCCTCGTCACGACTTCGGATACATGTATTTATATTTTCGCTGTAACTAAGAAACACATGCACGCACATCATTATCAGTCAACACATTCTTGTTTCGTTTTATTTATTTATTTATTTATTGATGTAAACAAGGACTGTAGAAAAGGCATTGGATAATTAATTAGAAATCAAAGCAAGAATTAACTAATAATGCAAAAAGGGACGGGTCGGCTGCAATTGGCAAATCAAAATGAATGAAACGGAGCTCACGCGTTGACATGACTGTGAGTCATCGCCTTGTGGAGTGTCGAGTGCCGAGTGCCAATGGTAATTATTAGGTCATAGTCATAGACGACTGAGATGCCAAATTGCCAATGCCTTAACTAATTTTGAAAAAGCACATGCACCAAGTCTTTTAAGTCTTTGCTTGCTTCGATTGGAGCCCATGAAAAGGATCGCGGGAAGACTTATTATTTTTAAGTTTTAAGAATTAAGAGGGAGTTGGTAGATTATTATATATTATATGTTGGTGAGACTCATTGGTTTTTATTATAAGGTAAAATTTTGTTTCTTGACTGATTATCGAACTAGTTAGTAGTTATCCACGCGTTGATCACTTATTAAGAATGATGTGTGACATGACATGCGGCGGATACGAATTGTTTGAAGGTGCAAGATTCGGATTTAAGAAGAATGAGAGAGAATACGATGCAGCTTCTTTGAAAATAAGTAGGAAGAGAAAAAAAAAAAAAAAAAGAGAACCTTTTGATATTTGACAAAATCAATACAAATTCTGTTCATATTTTAAAAGATATCCAAATTCTCTTCAATATCATATATATATATTTTTTGCAATCTTACTATTTTAGCTTTGATGGTTGTTTGATGTTGAGAATACAAATGCTTTTAAATTATTTAAGTAATTAAATAATTTTTAAAATTTTCATTAATTTTTAATTAATCATGATTCTAAATTTATTTAATTAATTAAATAATTAAAGGGACTTATATTGATAATATCAAACAACTATTAGAATGACATGTTAGAATGTTGTATAGACAATGATTCTTTCGATCGATTAGATCAGAGATGCGTAGTTGCGATAGAGATCCGATGGTTAAGTTGTTATCTATCTGAATTAAAGTGTGACACAAATAAGACAAAATAATAAAATTAATTTAAAAAAATTGACACTCATAAAAGTTTGAATGTATTTTAAAAGAGTTCAATTAGTTTTATCAAATAGTAGGGCTTTCGTTCTTTTTTTTTCGAATAGGAAGTATGGAACAAAAATTTCATTTATATCTAAACCGAATAACCGCTTAAATTGTATACATGGAGAAATCTTGTGCACTGAAATACCATCATAATACTGTACAGTTCTATTAAAAACCAGACATCTTGTGCGTTAATTTAGAAGAGGTCCACGTGGTGACGTGGATTTGAAGAGCCTGAGCCTCCAAATTGTATCTCAAGTCAAATTAATTAACAGATGTGCCGCGTAATTTCTGTTTCTTTTCTTCGAATTAGAGAGAGAGAGTTGTATTATTATTATTTTTGCCATTTTAAGAGGGTTGAACTGAAATTTGAATTCTTCAACGGCAAGTTCTCTGTTCTGAGTTCTGACTGGGGACTGGGGAGTGGGGACGTTGAAACTTCTTGTGCTGCTGCGTTTCGTTCGGTCGGTCCACGTCCACGACCGCATTTAAACTCTCATTTTTCCTTTTTGTCCCCGTAATTAAACCTCCTCCACTGGCAACATCTTTATTATCCTATGGGTCCCCTACTCTACGTTCAAGTTTTTAATGTAAGGTACCACCCCACGCAACAACGTTGAACTTACCACCACACACAACAACGTTGAACCATCACATACAGCAATAATGATGAGACTCACCATAAGTACTGTTGTTGTGTGTGTTGGTACCTTACATTGAACGTAAAATAGGGTACTCTTTATTTATTTATCTGTGTTTGACCGTTTAACCGTTTATGTTTAGTTTATGCATTAATGTGTTGCCTCCTCCCAATCCCAAAGCCAATGCAGACTGAGAATGTTTGTTTCATTTTTACAATATTTGAATGTTCCTCTGTTTTCTCGAAAGTCTATGTATGGAAAAAAAAAATTAATTGTTATATGGCTCTGGTCGAAGCATTAATGACCAATATGACCCTGAATATAATTTAACAACACTTATAATAAGATATTTGTTAACGAGAACATGTTAATTGACAAGAGTCCATCAATAATAATATTAAAGATTTAAGTTTTAATAATATTAATATTTTCTTGAGTTGATGAAAAGAACGCAAAAATAAAAAAATAAAAAAAAAATTGTTGAGACTTACTAAGATATCATCGAATTTAATTTCAGTAACTTAAGATTTAAAGAAATGTATCGTAGGATTAAGCAACTGATTATACTATGAGTTTTTTAGTTGAATTGCTATCATAATTATTTTTTGCGTGAGGATTTGGCTTAAAATTTATGTTTATTTTCTTAAATTTTGATTAAAGAATCATATTAACTCCATAACAAAGGGAATATGTTTGTTAGATATTGTCTTTAAGACTTTGAACAATGAGATGAACATCTTTAAGTGTTCATTTAAGATTGTTTTTTAGAGGTTTAAAAGTAATATTTAAAAGTTAAAAACTAATTTTTGTGTTTGACAAATTTTCTAAAATATATAGACAATTAAAAAAAAAGTATATACTACACTACAAGGTGTAAATTAATTTTGTTCAAGATTATATCCATTTCAATCATTTGTATTATTATAGTGGTTTAACCATGAATTTTTAATAAACACGTTTGTTTGCTTTTAAATTTTACAACATTTTCGAAAATAAATTTTACTAAACATTTAATTGATTATTTTTATGGTTGATTATTTATACTGCACAACTAATAATAATTATTTTAAAATCTACGATATTACCAATCTGGCCTTAAACTATGCTCAATTGACTCTTAAGCTACGATATATTTATAATTATTTCAACTTTTCATTATAGTGTTAGGGAATTATATTACTTTTTCTTTAATAAAACAAACATATATTTGATATGGGAATAATAAAAATCATGTTTTTGCACGTATTTATAGTCATGACGAATTAGATTAACATGAACTTGATAATGAATTGAGAATGTCCTAACGTTGAATAACCTAGAGTGTTAAACTCAAATGTTATTAGTAATTTAAAAGGAAAAAAAAAAAAAAAGGAATCGCTTGGTCTATCTGAAACAAAGGAAACCAAAAAGAAAAAAAAAAAAAACAAATGGAGAATCAACAATGTGAAGTAAACGTAGTTAAAAATTGTGAAAACAAGAATGTATTGGACAATTTGTTTATGGAAATTTTAGGCTATAATAAGCAATGATTAAAACCATGTGCTTTGTTCATAAAAATTGTTGTAACCCGACCCGCCCTTAGTTAGTGGTCCTCAATAAAATAAATTAAAAAAAAAAAAAAAAACTCAAATCACAGAACATTGTTGATGGTAGGACCCATATTCCCTCAAAACGCCATCTCATATTTTCGCCAAAGCAAACCGATTGGTTATTGGTCCCCCCTTGCGACCTGGTTCCTAACTTCCCAATCATAGACTTGAATCTGTCAAGCCAACGTCTATTGAAATTTTCTCAATAAAGATTTAATTTCCCGTAGGGCATTTGATTCTAAAATTATAACTTTTCAATAGATAGACATACACCAAATAATCCGATATAAGAAAAATTATGTTCTTCAAAATCTATATACCTGCTTTAAAATTTTATTAAATGAATTGACTCCTAGTCTTGTATGTATAGTAATATTATGAACATCAATTTTTCAATCATTACAGAGACAATACGTGTTTTTTCAATTTTAATTTTCTTAAGTTACATAATATCTATGAACTCTTTTTTTTTTAAAATTATTTTTGAAGGTGAATACGTTTCTCAAATAATTTGTAAAGTAAAATTTGCTTATTTGTATTGCAAGTGCAACTCTAAACAAAAAATCGTTATGCGTTTATCTTTTTATTTATGAAAATTGTCAATTTTGATTTTTGAATGGTGAATCACTGAATCTCATAAATAACATTCATTTGAAGTATAATCTCATAAATAACTTGGATGTATTAGGAAGGTGAATTTTCGGGGTTTTTTTTAAAAAAAAAAAAAGGAAAAAAAATCCATGTGAATTTTAATTTAATCCAAGACTTTGTAATTGAGTAATTCAAAACGACTTCAAACCGAATCCACCAAGATAAAAGTGCGGAAAGCAAGCACAAGGGTGCCATGTGTCGCAGCGACGAGTAACTTAACCAGACAAGAAAGCTTGGAATCAAATTTAATGTTAAAAACGAACCCGGTTTTTGCAGAAGACTTTTCGTCAGCAGCTCAGAAAAGACACGACATGAAGTTGTCTTGAGCCAGTCAATAGACGCGTGGGGACCGGGCCCAGCCCAACCCAACTTTCCAACCCGTACCCGTGATCCTTAATTACTAAAAAGACCGTTGCTTGTGCTAGGTACCAGTGCATAGGCATGGGTATTTCCGTCGACCAAGGAAAAAGAAATTGAAATATTTAACAGGCAAAGAAGCAGTGGAAAGTTGAGGTACAAGACAAGACAAGAGAAACGGCTCGCTCTCTCGCTCGCTCTTCTTGTTACAAATTCTTTACAACTGCCACCCATTAACAGAGAGGCCACAGCCTTTCATTTTTTCTTTTCTTTTAATTATTTTTTGGGCCTAATTATTGGTAATAACTTCTTGTTGGGGGGCTTCGATATTAATAATTTAGATTGACGCCACTCCATTAATCGCTTATTTTAGCAATTCTTAGAGACCCCTCGTTCTCTCTCTCTACCTCTTGGATTGGGAGGTTGGAGGGATCGAGCGGTGGAGTTAAAGATTTGAACTTTTTTGTGTTTGTTCCCGATTTGACCTCCGGATTGTAGAAGAAGAGAAGAGGGCCAGAGGGGTTTGAGAAGGAAGAAGAGGGAGAGTTGGGGACAGGGGGCATTTTGGTCATTACGGGAGCCGATCTGCACGTGATTATCGAAGACGAAAGGAAGGGGGAAAAAAAAACATACGAAAGGAAGAAGAAGAATGTGGTGGATGATGACGAATGAAGGCGGTCATTACTGTTCTAAAAAGAGCGATGATATTTGCGGCAATGTTTGTGGCCAGGTATTTTTCAATTTTCTATTCTTTTTTTCTTTAATTTAATTTTCTCCATCTGGGATTTTTGTGAAACCGTGGATCCTCTTCGTCGATTGCTTGATTCGTTCAGTTTTGTTTGCTGATTTTTCATAAATGATTTCTGGGCATGGAAAATGTGGGGAAGAAAAAAATAATTTTTATTTTTTAAATTTTGGATCTAGGTTTTTGGCTACTGTAGACTTAGGCCATAAAAGGCTAAATTTTCAGTATTTCCTTTGCTGGGTTCTGCGTTTTGAATTGTGTCTAATGTGACAATTTATGTGTCTTTGGTCTTATTGCATCACTTTCATCTGATACAGCCTGGAGCAGAAGTTGATTGCCATCTTCAATTTATTTGAAAATTTTGCTTTTTTACAGTGACGTTCATGTTGTGCTCAAATATTGTTGAAATGTTTGGTTGCTGATTTGATTCTAGTAATTGATGCATCTGGGTTTGGTTAGTGTTCTGGATTTTGTTAATCTAGAATTAAAATATGACTTTTTTTTTCACTTTTATTTGTATTATTTGCCAAAATATCTGGACTTGATTGCCAAGGGCAGATAGTTAATTTACCATTAGCTTTTGATACTTTGTTTTTTATTTTCCTTTTCCTGATTTATAATTTTTGTATCTCTTCTTATAAAGCTATCTGTTGGAAATTTGGCAACTTTAGTTGCAATTTGTATATAATTTTTGAGTCTCTTCTTATAAAGCTATCCGTTGGAAATTTGGCAACCTTGGTTGCAATTTCTTTATTGGTGTAATATCTTCTCATTGAAGAAACAGAAAAAAGAGAAAAAGTTTATGTATTTATACTTTGAAAAAGAAAACAACTTTTAAGCAAGTTTTCTTTACTTTCTATATTCCTTTAAGGGGATTTAACAGAACATTACAGTTCATGCACTTTACTTTTTTTTTTTCCGTCTTAACACAGCCCTGCTTTGTGTACGTGATGAATTATATATGGTCAATTGTACTTTTAGATGTGATCATGGTATTATATTTGATTATATATGAGTTTTGAGTGTTAAGAGTGTACTCTTTATTCAGGAATCAAATCGAGGTCTGAGCATGTCAAGAATCCGCTGCATTATGCGTGGCTTGGATTTGAAGACCTATATATTTCTGTTTGCGCTTGTCCCAACATGTGTTTTTGGCATCTATGTGCATGGGCAGAAGATCTCATACTTCTTGCGGCCACTATGGGAATCCCCGCCCAAACCCTTCCATGAAATCCCTCACTATTATCATGAAAATGTATCAATGGAGAGACTCTGCAGACTCCATGGCTGGGGAATTCGTGAGTACCCAAGACGTGTTTATGATGCAGTTTTGTTCAGCAATGAGTTGGACATTCTTACGATACGCTGGAAGGAGTTATACCCTTATATAACACAGTTTGTTCTTCTGGAGTCTAATTCGACATTCACTGGAAAACCAAAGCCTCTAGTTTTTTCCGCTCATCGGGATCAGTTCAAATTTGTGGAGCCCCGATTGACTTATGGAACTATTGGAGGTAGATTTAAGAAAGGAGAAAACCCGTTTGTTGAGGAGGCATATCAGCGAGTAGCACTGGATCAACTCCTCAAAATTGCTGGTATTACTGATGATGACTTGTTGATAATGTCAGATGTGGATGAGATCCCAAGCAGACACACCATTAATCTATTGAGGTGGTGCGATGACATACCTCCAGTCCTTCATCTTCGGCTTAAGAACTATCTTTATTCTTTTGAGTTTCTTGTGGATAATAACAGCTGGAGAGCTTCAGTCCATCGTTATCAGACTGGTAAAACTCGGTATGCACATTATCGCCAGTCAGATGACATCTTGGCGGATGCAGGATGGCACTGTAGCTTTTGCTTCCGCCATATCAGCGAGTTCACATTTAAGATGAAAGCATACAGTCATTTTGACAGAGTTCGATTCTCCTATTTTTTGAATCATAAAAGAATTCAGAAAGTAATCTGCAAAGGAGCTGATTTATTTGATATGCTTCCAGAGGAGTACACTTTCAAGGAAATCATTGGGAAAATGGGACCAGTTCCTCATTCTTTCTCAGCAGTTCATCTACCATCTTATCTTTTGGAGAATGCGGATAAGTATAAATTTCTTTTGCCTGGAAATTGCTTACGAGAGAGTGGGTGATTTTTTTCAGTTATTTTAGATGCATGTCTTGTAAAGATTAGTCAGAGGTGCTGCTTGTGTGACTCCTCATGAAGAGTTCCATTGAACTATTATGACATTGGTGTTTTACTAACACGGTATGAGATATGTCCAGATGAATTCGTTTAATTCCTCGGGAAATGTTTGGAGCTCTGGACAAATAGATGGAACTTTTAGGGTGGATTTTTTTTTGTATATAACTTCTGGATTTGGCTTTTATTCATGTTGGAAGCATATCCATTTACTGAGGGGGGATCTCACTGTAATAGGAACAGCTAAGTGATTGCAGCCTCACCAGGTTATGCCACTTAGCAATTGTATGACATGTCATCCCCAATATACTCAGAAGTAGATTGAGGTTCTTGCGATATCCCTGTGTGATGGGAAGTTTTGTTTTGAGACATTTTTTTATACGTGTTTCATTTAACTCCTACATTTGCATCGTCTGATTGCTTTTATAGACCATTTATTGATAATAATGCTGACCCCCCCACTCTTGCCACAAAAGAACTTACGTGGTGGACCGCTCGAAAACTGTTAGTTGGCTTACAGGCCGTGCGGGAGGGCTGCATGCTCGACGCCATTTACCTTTACACGGCAATGGAATTCACGCCCGTTTTCACAGACCCTTAGGGCCCGTTTGGTATTGTTTCTGGATTTGTATTTTTTGAGAATAAAAATAAAAATGAAAATGGTGTTCGATTCTTTGTATTTGAATTTAAATATCGTTTGGTATCATTTTTATATCGCGTATTTTAAAGCGAAAATAATACGTTGGTAAATAAAATTGAAAATGATAAAAGCAGAATATCGTTTGGTAAGACGTTTTTAAAAGCGATCTGTATCAAGCAACAGATTAATGTCAAACTAAACCGATTATGTCCGTAGTATATTCTAAAGGTTTATTAAAATGATGTTTAAATTAACGATGGCAGTTTCGTAAGCAGTGAACCGGATATTTCAGGTTGTTAAAATGAGGTTTGGCATATCTCGAAATTAACGGTGAACCGTTTCGAAAAGCGGTGAGCAAATTGGTTCAGGTTCTAACTTGGTAGTTAAGTTAGAGCAGTTAAGCCAAATTTGTTTGGCGGGACTACAGAAGTGTGATGGCAGATTTCGAAAACCTGCTTTCTGAAAAGCAGAAGCGGATTTTAAACGGCAAACCGTTTACGGAAAGCGATGAACCGTTCTGACGTGAATGATTATTTCGGTTCTAACCTTGAACCGTTTAGTAATAGCGGTTAAAATTGATTTGGGTCTGCAAAAATTATGGCAGATTAGCAAAGCGATGGCAGATTAACGAAAGCGTAAACCGTTTACGACAAACGGCGATCCGTTTTCGGCCAAAAACGTGTATAACGATTAAGATAAGTTTTAAAATATCAATTCACCCCCCCGCTTGGGTTGTACACTTGTATTTCAATAACATAAACAAATTTATTATAAAAGAAATTACATGATGATAAAGTTTTAGAATTAACATTAATTAAAAGGTGATAATTGTTGTAGCCTTGTTTATTTCACGACCATGAGATGTGTCACTTTAATTTCTGGATGTTGTAACATATTTGATTCTGTTTATATGATGCTAATAAATGGGCGAATGCCAAAATTTCGGTTGGGATGTCATCCTGGCCCATTTGGACCACTTAGGTGTGTTTTCAAAATTAATTTGTCTTCTCTCTTCGATTATTCTGAATTAAGATCATTTAGAAATTTATATCTATTTGATTGAATTGTAGTGGAGCTGGAATCTGTCTCTATGTTGATCATGCACTGAACGAGTCAAGAGAAGATGTGAGAAAACTTCGATGTTATATGTATGCTTACAAAGTTGGCTAAACAAAATGAAGTATATTCACAAAGTTGGTTACATTTATTCACAAAAGTTAGCTGGAAGCTAGATCTCTCTAATAATGAAGTATATTCCCTAAACAAAATATCAGTCTTGCTCAGTCTATGCCCCCTCCTAGAAATTTATCTAATAATCCTATTGCTTGTGGCACATGACTTAACTTCAAAATGCTATTATTGTGGAACATTCAGCATTGTTTCCACTTTCCAGCGCACTACTATTTTTGTAGAAAGAAAATTTCTGCAATGGTCTTGAAACATCACCAGATACAATAAAACCTTCTGGAGAAAAAACTTCACATCCAGATTCCAGTCAATTAATACCATGTACCTAGGAGGCAAAACATTGAATTCAATTGGAGACCTTTAACCTTTTCTCAGAAGCCATAAATATAGCATTAATATCCAGAGCTTTCTCCTCGCGACTTCTATTCTTCCACAAGCCATCAAACAGGCCTATCAAGCAGCGGCTGGGCGGAGTCGGGCGGTGGCTCTGGCAGTGGGAGCGGCGGTGGTTGGGCGGGTCGGGCGGCGGTGGTGGTGGTCGGGCGGCACTGGCGGAGTCGGGCGGCGCGGTGGGATCTGGGCGGTGTGGGAGCAGCGGCTACGGTGGTCGGATCTGCGGTGCTACGGGTCGGATCTGCTGACTCTACGGTGGTCGGATCTGCGGCACACCAAGAGAGTGGATTGGGAGAAATAGAGAGAGAAAGATCTTTGGATGAAGATAACAGGAGGAGAGAGTGTGGATTTCTTTGCGGGGAAGAGAGAAGATGAGGAAGAGAGAATAGCAGTGAAGAGATAAGGAAGAAGAGGGGCACGGTGTTTCTTTTGTATTTTAATTCAGTTTTGGGTTTGGTTTGTAATCTTCAGAGAACGTGTATAAGTTGTTTTCAAGTTATTAGTTATAAGTGTGAATCCGGATTTTGTGTTTCATAATCTGTATTTTGAAAATAATTTACCGAACATGTATTATATGTGTTTTATGAAAACAAAAATGAAAATATTACTTGTAAAAGGGTACCGAACGGGCCCTTAATTTTTCAGTTCAACAAACCTCAGTTCGTTGAATTTCTTCTTTGGATGTTTCAGACATCTGTAATTTATGATTTATTTTTTAATCCCTGTGATGTGAGGTTGTATGGGGTTTTAACATTTTTGTGCGTTAACAAAACCCAAACAAGCTACACAGATCCCTATCATTTGTGTGAAGGCTTCAATGTGGATGAATCTGTAATGGTTGCTAAAGCTGTAACCTTGGAACTCGTTACCACTGTAAACAGTTCGGATGGACATTTGGCTTCTCAATTACATCTGGAAATAGCTTAGACTCCCGCCATCTGCACCAACCAGTTGGTGCTAGGGTTGATCGGCAAAGTTCAATTGATGAATTGGTTTTGAATTTGTTATAGTTATTCAATTTTTTCTTTGTTACGGTGAATGCAGCGTGGACATTTTATAAATAGATGTATCCCATTCGCTTTTACCTGTCTTATCCAAGGCCATGCATATTTTGTTAATGGAGAATAAATTCTGAAATGACACTTTAGTCTTTCCGTGCCACTGGGCACTGGTATTGCAATGAGTCACTAGAAGACGGTCAAATGAAATATCAAATTCGAGCAATGCCGCAAGTGTGGGTATGAGATGCACTCTTGTCTGATTCGACCCTTAGCTATAAGTAACGCCTGAATTCACAGCAATATGCATAGCAATTAGCAAACAGAAATCTTAGAGCTTTCAAGTACGAAGCAAGAAGCAAGCAACCATGCTTGAAAACGTCAGTTACGGTCCTAATGGCTATGCCATGCACGAGGACAGCTATGACATGGAAAATGAATACCACAACAATTATTCCAGCAAGCAGATGATGCCTCCTCATTACTCGAAGCAACAAATGACATACAGTTCTGGAGCACATGGTGCATATCCAGATGGGGGCTGGAATGTCAAGCCTAAGTATCATAATGCTTGGGATAGCCCATACATGCACCAAAATGGCTGGTCTAGTACCAATGGCTACTACAGTTATGCCTCAGGAGGCAGGCACCCTGGCATAACTTTTCCTATGATGGCTCGTGGACGTATGCCTAACAGCATGTGATGAATGCTGAATATGAGACTTACCAAGCTGGTCCTGGGAGAATAAGGATGCAAAACTATGGTGTCCAAAGCGAGAGCTATGATGACTTTGCCAATAGGATGCACAATGGCCACCAGAAAGTTGAGTGGAAGAGTCTGTAAAGGAGAGACTGTCCTGGAAAATTTCAAACTTCCATCAAAATAAGGTTGCATTTGATGTTTCTGTTTCTGCTGATGTTCTAAAATTAAGGTTGTTGTGTCATAATATGGTGCTTTTGTACTTTAAAAGGGCGTTTCTGCCACCTGCTGAATCAAGTAATGCAAATAAGACGCCCTTTATTTACTAAGAACTTTGGGACTGGCTGAGCTAATAGTTTTCTTGATACTCCTTTCTTTACTTGCTTTAAGATCTTAAACGGATGGTGCAGTTCACCAAAAAAATTAGGATGATTTGATAAAGTTTGTTAAAAGTTGAATCAGATTGATAAAGGCTTTGTGAAAGTAACTCGAGCATATTAAACTAGTCTAGTTCTATTAAGTTCAATTCAACAATACTAATAACATATCAACATGACATAAATGTCTGTAAACGGTCTTCGTTTTAGGTTATCACGCATGCCATTTTTAATGTTTGCCAAGATGAAGGAAATTTGCTTAGGGCAATTGAAAACAACAACTTAATCTAATGATCATTAAAGCCAGAAAAGGAGGGCATCATCTGATAGAAAAGTCTATACCCAGTCTTTCTTAGTATTAAGCTTGTTTATACAGCCACCTTACTTGCTTATACTGCCAAACTATCCAACTAATGAACTCAGAAATAGGAATCTACTGTTAAAAGAATTCGACTTCAAAAGGGTTGATGACATGACTGGATACAATTCAATACTGGGAATGATTCTTTTTTGCAAGTTGTGTCTGTAAGATAGATTCTTCGCCATTTTTCTTATAAAGACTGCCATTCTTTATTTTGGATACGAAAGCTACGAATAATTAAAAGGTTTGCTTTAAAAATTCCTTATTCCCCAATAATATCAGAACTTGGTTGATCTTTCAGTCCAATTTCTCCTCTCCAGTTTCTTTTGTAGTCCATAAAAGTGGCTGAAATCATCCTTGATCATGACAAAAGAAATGGTATTAGATTCAACCTTATCATCCAGGAATCATAATGTTAAACTATAAAATGCCGTTGATTGTGCTGGGAAAACAGAAGATACAACCCAACTTCAAAACCCCGTATCTGAAGGCAAACAAATTTAAAGTGACCAAAAATGATGTATGGAAATGGAAGCCCTGAGCATCATCGACACAAGCATCATCACGCCGGCCGATATCAAAGCTTTGATTCATCAAACGGTTACCCAGTTTATGGTTCCGTGTCACATGGTTACCCAGTTTATGCTACCACTCTGGAGCCGATGCCATTCCCTGAAGGCCAACATTATCAATATAGTAATCCAACATTCAACAACTATATAGGGTATGTTCCTGAGGAACCAAGGAGGATTCGTGTAGTAAAGTACGAACCTGCTCGCATTCCTGTGCATGCTAAGGCCAACAAGAAGAAGATGGAAGAAAACGTGGATGCAGATGTAGAAGAAAACGTGGATGCAGAGGCTGAGGAATTTATTCAGCATGAGCACAAGAAGTTTCTATTAAGCAAGCAGAGCTCTGAGATGTCTGGACCATATTATTGAGTTGCTCATCACTGATTATATACAATAAATCGTGGTTATTTTGTACACTGATACCAATTTCCATGCCGGGTAGGGCGTTAGAGCGGCTTGTGTTACGGTTGCTCTTTGCATTTTAAGTTCGATATGTACTAGCCAATAATTTCTTTCAAGTAATTATATCCATATAGTGTTTGTATTCTATCTGTGTTCTCTCCCAACACTCACTTCCCGTTCCTTCTGTCATATATATCAAATATAGTTTGAGACTGAATGATTATTGAGAACATGTTGAATCATCAACAGAATTACTAAATAAACCATAGAAGTCCCTGATAACACAACAGCGGATTAAAGCTTTTTTTGTGCAGATTATGGAACTAGGCCACCCCATTGAACAAAAACAGAAAAAAGAAATCGATTAGCTTATGTAATCAGTTGCATGATTTGTACTTATTTTGATTCAATAAAGTGCCAAATGACCGATCGTTATCGTGTCCTCAAAACTTTTCTTTTCTGGAAAAAGGCTCAGAGCTCGACAGGCTTTCGGTTAAAGATCTTTTTCTTCTACTCTTTTGATCCACGGAATTTTCAGAATAAGATTTTTCAGATCCAAAATGCCGGCTGAATGGCTGATGCTAATCACCTAATCCTATGAGAAGCTTTAGGGCCCAGTTTCTGTTCACAGCGTAAGATCTTCAGTCTATTCCTACCCAATTGTATTAATTAGCATCTAATTTTGGTAGAACATTTAATTAAACCAAGGGCTTGGACCTCTTATTGATCCTCCAGCTTCTAGTTTGTTGTGGATTATTCTTCAAGCCCGATTCCGGTTCTTCGAAAAAGGTCTAACCTTTAGGCTATCACGTTTTGCTTCTACATATCATTTGTCTCAATTATCTGCAACTTGCGGTGAAATTGATACCCCCAATTAAAATGAATATGAAATCCACTTATGCGTGATGGCTTGTGTGTTATTCATTCCCAATTGATAATTTCTGCTAAGAAATGAGAACCAGAACATGAGTGAATAGATGGCCTTTTGCATACGAGTGACAATGACAAAGTTTGGCAGCATGATTCGAGAAACTGTTTCCAGAAGATTATTTGCACAAATGGAGACTTCATCAAAGCGAGATTTCCATGTTTACCCAAAACAAAAAAGAAAGAGGGGTTAAAAAAAAAAAAGGTACGGGCCCATCAACAGCCTTAAAAAGCCACCCAAAAATGGCAGCTTTTTTAGAATCTGTCAATACTATATCATTGCTATTTCGAAATACTCCTAATCCAATAGCATGTTTTTGTCTCAAGGATTAAACTTGCTAATAGAAGTAGGAACTCCAGACGAAGAATTTTTAAAACTGCTTCAATCCCTTCATCTTGTACCAATAATACACAATAATGTTAACGTACACAAACATAGCAATGCAAAAGCTAGCTTGTCACATACCATTTCTCTAATTTTGAGCAAAAATCAAACCTGAGGCCTGAAGGGAGAAAAAGAGACAAGGAAAAGTACAACCAAAAATATAGAAGGAGTAGTATTGTATCTTCTAAAAAGTGAAAACCTGCATTAAAAACCTGAACTCACTAAGTAAACCAAAAGCTTCTCCAATCTAGAGAATAGATCGACAGAGAGGGCAAGTACTATGCTTGTTATCGAACCATTTGTCTAAACAACCTCTGTGGAAGAAATGCTTGCAAGACAACTCACTCACCTCCTCATCAGATTGGAATCCACTTAAACAAACACAACATTCCATTGCAGCCGAACAGGAGGTGCTGCTACCATTACTTCTTGCAACAGTACTACTAGAACTGGACCTGCTGTCACATAAAGACTTGAACTGGGTTATTGATATTCTCCTCTCTCTTGCATTATCATCTTCAGAGTTAGAACTAATGAATCCATCTGATTCATCCTCGACATTTGAAGAAGAAGAATCACTAGCAGCTCCCATTCCTTGAAGCACAGATCTCACCATGTTCTTCAGCAAAGCCACTGACAAAACTGTGCTCATTACCAGTCCCGGGAGCACCCCCTCAGCTGCACTAGGGAAATTTGAGAGACCCATGTTATAAAATTCAAAATTTATCTTCTTTGTTTTCAACAACCCAGAGAGCAAAACACTTTTTTCTTCTAAAACTTGGCACAATAACTATTGTTGCTAAAAGTTTTAGAAGAGAATTGGCTTTTGGCTCTGGCTAGAGACAACAACAGTGAGAAGACAAAGAAGCAAGCAATTTACTTCCACTTCCACATAACAGTTTCAACAACATAAACCCCACTAGGGCTTTCGAAGGGTGATATATAATTATATATAACACGGGCTCATCCTAATTACTAGAGTGCTTAACCCTGGTTAAATATCTTAACCATGGTGGGGGCAGTGGGTTATATACGTGGCGACACGTGTACAGTTTTGTGAAAGATTTGTGATTGGATGACCGAATAGTGATGATAATCAAACATTCAACAAGAGTGAGAAAAAATAAAACGGGGGGTTGCGCTGGCTTTTCACTGGAACATGAAGGGTAACTTCATCGAACCACGTGTCTCTAACGCACGGACTCTTTCTGAGAGCTAATGCGGTGATGCCTTGTGGCAATGACATTTCAGCTTTGCGCCTTGTCAAGAAGTTTCTTGAATCTTTGATTCCCGGAGCCGCGTATGATTTTTTGCGAAGCCTTCGCTTTCTGCTGTCTCTGTTTTGAACCTGTTAATTCAAGGTGCTGCCGTCTTAGATGGGTGGTCGGTCCCCTTTGAGGATGAAATCAAACGTAGGGGTGGGTACGGTTCGGTCCGGTTCAGTTCGGATCGAAATTAAACAGAATCAATTTAAATTAATTTTTTTATAAAAAGAACCAAATAAGAACCAAACTTAATAAAAACTGAACATAAATGGATTTTTTTAGTTCGGTTCGGTTTGGTTCGATTTTCGATTTTGACTTTAGATTATTTTGAATTCTAAAATTTTAATTAGGCGCCATGATATAATAATTTTTTCAATCATTAATTCATCCTAATTTCATTGCAAATATTAATAATAAATACAAAATATTTAAAATACATTTCATCACTAATATTTTACTAACTACTAATAAGGTACTCACTACTCACAAACATAATGTTATAAATATAATGTTATAAAGACAAATAAAAATAACAACAGTTGCAACTTACAACACAAAATAAAAAGAAAATTTAGAAACAAACACCAACAATATTTTCCAATCTTTACAAAAAAAAAAAACAAACGCCAACAACATTTTCCTTTCTTCTTCAATATCAGCATCAACTTTAGGCATTTTTCAACTCAATATTTGGATCTATAAAAAAAATTAAAACAATAAATAATTAAATAAACAATCTATATAAATAAGATACTAATTTTTTTATTTAAAAAAAGAAAACTTACAATTTAAATAAAATTTCAAAAATAATCCGATTTTTCGGTTCGGTCTTTTGGTTCAGCTAAATAAACCAAATACCGAATCGGTATTTCGGTTTTTTAACCAATTATATATTTCGTTTTTTTTTTTTAAATTAAAACCGCTCCAAACAGTACGGTTCGAATCGGTTCGGTTTGGTTTTCACTAATATACGGTTTTTTTGCCCAACCCTAATCAAACGGTTCAAATCTAACATCTAACACATCAAAGTAGCAAAACCATTTTGTTCAAAGAGATGACACTGATACAGTTCTGCCTAATAAGCAGCAATTTTCCCACAATTTAATAAACTCTTAACGTTGGAGGCGGAAAAAGGGGAAAAAAGAAGACATTATCACATTGTTGCAGTACAAGAGAAAATAATGGTACCGCTAATGCCACAAACTCATCAATAAACCATCTCTACTATTCACTTAGAACAGACCCTGAGAGTCGGGCGTGCCTTTCTCTTATGGTTTTGTGCACGTTGAGAGCTGCCCGCGGGTCACACTATATGACTAGTTTTCTTGTAAGCGTGTAGAACACCATGCAAGGAAAATGTGCAAGGCATCATTTTAATTACACGCCTAAGACATAAAAGTCAAAAAGAATAACGAAGAAACGTGGACACAGGCTTGAAATGATACATGGCAACAACACATCACAAAATTAACATTTGACCTGTAGCTTTGAACAAAAGCGGGAGCACGGCAGCAGAGGTATCTGAATCTCTAACAAGCACGAGGACAAAATTACCGTTTTCGTCCGCTTTAAGCCTTTAACGTTAACATTGGCCAGATTGTCATTGTGGCAAGAAGCTTTTACGAGTCGGTCGATCTTTTCCAAATCTGAGAACTTTTCCTTATTATCTGAACTTATGGCGCGGTGAACAACTCCTCCACCCCAAACGTGTGGGTAAAATTACATCCACGGAGACACCAATGGCGCCAGGAACTTTCTTGATAAAAGATGTGAAGAGCTTGTTGATGGTGTGAAGAGAGACAAAATTCTGGTCCCGTTCGCAAAGGCATGTGAATGCCTGGACCCTTTCTGTTTCCGTTTGTGTCAAGAAACACATCACGTATTTCGTCTAGCATTGGAAGAGACAAGGTGTGTGAAAGATAATTCAAGGGAAGCAAGGATAGAGCATTCAACAATGAAATGTAGGAATTATATGAACAGAATGACTGAAATCTCAGGCAGACTTTGAGGTGGAAAACTGGGTGATCATTTTCTTTTCATACCATAAATCTAATAATTGTTAATTAAAAAAAAAAAAATTATTACAATGAGAAATTGGATTCTACCAATATACGTAAAACCCCTAAAGCACTGTACTGAATGGCGGTGATTGTGTACAGTAAGCCTCTTTACATTGATGTTCCCTAATGAGCTGAGGAATCCGCAGTATCAGCTCGCAGTGCCTGAAAATATGCTTTTTCAGCATTTGCCATCCGACCCTGAAACATGGTCCATTCCTTTTTACATCTCTCCCTTACCTGGCATTGGCATAGACGAAAATTAGTTCACTGTAAGCATAGACGTGCATGCAATAGTAACAAAATTATTTAAGAAAGGATTTCACGTACTCCTTGCCATGGTGCTTTCCCATCTTTCGACTCTCCCTACAGAAAAAATAAGTGGTGTAAGCATTTCATTTCGGCATACACAAATTTTAAAATAACATAGATGGACTTATTGGTAGCCAATTATTTATTCCAATTACCTGGTTCCCAAGGGAGGGAACAGTTTGATGAACAATCCATTGAGAATCTACCACACCTATCTTCTCATGTGCAGGCTGTTTTTCAAGAGATTCACATTAAGCATTTCAGCAATAGCAAATAATCACAGAGAGAGTGATAATCAAAGACAGATGAGACAGGTCACTTACCTCTACACATTTTCTGAGGGCAAAATCAAGGCCCCACCCATGGACCAAGTCATTCTGAAATCACCAGGAAAAAATAATAATAACTAAGCAATGGGATGGAAAAATAATTGAGGACCAGTTAAGGCTTTAAATGAATAGGCAAAATCCTTTATACCTGAATCATATGCCAAACACACCGCCAAGCGTCTCGCGAAAACACAGGTGCCATGATCTCTACAAATCTGCATGCAATAACTCATCCAGTTATAAGATGTCAGCCAACTAATCAATGCATATCCAAAAATAATATCAAAGCTTATCATACGCGGCACAGGGAGGCAGATGTGGGTCAGAGCACCAGCCTGGTTTCTCCTCAGTTTCTCTAATGAATTCAGCAAACAAAGAAAAATTGTTACTTAATCATTCAATAAACGAGACTAGATGAATTTTTGTAATAATCCCACAATTCTTACTTGTGAACTTCACGATCACCTCTTCTTTTTGTCATCTGCCATGTTAATCCTTTGTTTGGTTCCAAACCAGGTTGCGAAATCTCCAAACCATGCTTCCTCACTAGTTTTATGTATCTGAAATTAACAAAAGGTGTGTTATGAAATGAATAGACTGAAGCAGGACAATCAATTAAAGCCATGGGTTTATCACTCACTCTTCTGCATTGAAATGCTCAACACCAAGGTCTTCATCCCAGATAAATATGTAGTCATATGATGCCACAATGTCAGGATGCAAAAACCGTTTGGCATACCACCTAGGACAAATGCAAAAACATAAGATTGAACTAACGGATAATAAATATGTTACATTCAAGCCTACCACCAAAAGTAGATATAATATTCATGATTTAAAATGAAATAGAAGATACTAATAGATAGTTACCATTTAGTTTGCTTCCGAACACTCACATGGATAGCCCGTTTTGACCACTCAAACTCATCCCATTCAGTTGTGCGGCCATCATAATGAAAGAGAACAATTGTAAAGTTATCTGAAAACTGTTTGGAACAGATATTAGTTACACAAAGATGCACACAAAGAAAGAAAATGGTGGGAGGAAAGCAGACACCAACCTTTTTAATTGCTGCATTAATATTATTTTTCTGGTCATAACCAACAGTGAAGGTGACAAGATACTTTGGTTGGCTGGTCAAGTCCTGCAGTAGCAGAAACAACAACAATTTAGAAATACCAAGAGGTTGCCAATGGTGTCTTCATTAAAGCATTCACCCAGGACTAGAAAAAAACAATGAAACATTATATTGCTTATGAAAGTGGTCAGATTCACACCTCATTAGGATTACCCCACAATCTGCGCAAGTAAAAATCTGATTCAGCTCTAACAATCTTTGGTGGTAGTCTTTCTGCACCTCGAGGATTTGTAGGAACCCAAATCTGTGCCAGAATAAAAAAGGAAACACAAAATGCAAGCTCAAATAAATTGACAAGGAACAACAAATTCTTAAGAGTTTGTAATCAGCGTTGGACACGAATATTAAATAAGAACAATATTATCAACTCTGATGCAGAGAAAGCATACCAAAAAGGTATGGATGTGGAAACTAAGTACAGAACACTCGAAACAGGACTTTTAAGATTATCCACGCTCATGCCAATAATGAAACAAATACATGATGGCCTAACTTAAGTACCACATAGCACATGCATTTAAGTCAACAACTACACGTAAGATCAAAGTGTAATTTCTTTACTCAGTAATTACCAATACAGACATGTCTAGATTTTTGTCATCCAGTTCAGCCACTTATAATACTGCTCTGATGAATTATGTAGAATTTTTGTACCAAATAATAGAAAAATCAAGAAAGAACCCAGCGATCTACCTCCTTTGGAAAGGCAGAGAAAACTTTGGCAAGAAATAGGAGAAAACAACAACTAATTTGACAATGGAACTGCCAACAAAATTTACATACAAACTTCAAAAAAAATATTTTTGGCATATCTGATTCCCTAATCTGGCATACTATCTTGAACTCCTAAGGTCTACAATTGTCTGAAGACTGAGATGCAGGAACAAAACTGAAAGCTGGATCTCTTAACTTATTCAGTAAATCCCTTTTCACAGCGCTTAATTGTCTATTATAAGCTTTTTCAATCTGTCCTACTTTTATCATATTTGTGAAGCTGCAAACCACCATAGCAAGCAGTGTTTAAAGCTCTTTCCAACCTGAAGAAACTATCTATTTAGAAAACAGAGCAGGGATCTCCAATGTGTTTTTATTGAAAATAACTACAATAAACTCTTTAATACTAAAGAAATTAAGAAACCGGTCACAAAGCAAAATTATGAAGTAACCATACACGCAATAAGCTCCCCAATTAAACAATTTAGCCATGTAAGATCTGTTGTTCTAGATAAAAAAAACAAAGGATAGGTGGCATTACCTTTGATGTATCATTCAAAACTTGAGCTCGAGTTGAGCTGGCATTATTACGGTTCAAAGGATTAAAGACATTCAAAAATCTTTGGGTTGAAAGACCTGATCTTTGGTCCTCAACATATTCCACAGTAGGAAGAAGGCTGGATGGGAGAGTCAACTGCCAGAATTGAGAAACAGTGTGAATGTTCCATCATCTAGTTAAAAATAAAATGTACAAATATAATGAAGGGCATTCTTATAAGCATATCTCTGAATAAAAACAAAAGTGCAAATATCAAATAAAAATCAACTTTGGGTACCTTAGTTAGTGACAGTGTTGGAAAAGATACTCCTATGAAAAACCCAAAAACTACTCCAACGAATGTCGTTACTATCAGCCTCATACTCTCATTTGTTTTTCTATTAATCGAACTGCAGCAAACAGAAATTATATAGTGTTATCACATCCAAAACGAGTGAAAAATAAAAATATAAAATAGGGTTCGCTATTGTATGAAAGGAATCATAAGTTCGGAACCTGCGAGCAGCAGTTCCCATTTTATTAAAAATCTTCTGATTTTCACAACTTCTGAGCATTGCTTTGACAGTCCATAAACAGACACAGATCCTTGTCCAAGCAAAACAGGACCTGCTGTATTCAATACATTGTTACAAGAAAAGAGGTCTATTAAGAAACATTAACTCACAAATCCAGAGAAACATCTATTGCAACAACATGAAACCGGAAAATGGTGTTCACTATCGATAAAACAATGTTACTACTCTACTAGCCACAATCTAAGATGATAAAAAAAAAAAAAAAAAATTCAATGTCTTCACAAGGTAATGTATTAACTCTGTAGCATAATCACAATCTCACATCCCCATTGTCAAATATATACACACACCAAATACATGCAGTAAAAAGTCATCACACGCAAGAACAAAGATTTTGAAACAGAATCAATAAATTTCCAGCTATTCCTGAAAACACGAAATGAACCAAGCAAGCATGGGCTTCCGACACATAATCCTCTACAAGAAACTAAATTCATCCAGCCATAACAAATGTTCCATTTGACCAAATAAACAATCATACCAAAAATCCCGTTCAAACCCTCAACTTACCATGTTCCCACTTTTCACAAAAAATCAAAACTTTTATTTAAATCAACAAAAGCCCAAATACCCAGATTAGACAAACAACTGACCTTTGCTTACATTCGAAGACACAAAGAATTACACGACCACAAACATAAACCTAAGTATTAAGTTACCTCTGAAGATTTAAAAAAAAAAAGAATAATAATATTTTTTCGCCCCACAAAAAAAAAAAAAATTAACATAAAAACCGGAAAAAAAACCAATTAAAAAAAAAAAACTTTAGTAGCATACGAGCGATGCTGATCAATAAAGCTACCAGCTTTTGAACTGATTTTTAGTTCTAGAATTACTTAAATAGCAGAAAAATAAAAAGAGAGTGAACATGTACATACCTGCAAAACGAAAAAACCGTGCAACAAGTGTGACAAGATCTGGTGAGCAGAAAACGATCAAACTTGAAACTCACAAGAAACCCACCTGCTGTGATCGCCCCTGTTCTATTAAACGTGAGGAAAGGTGAAGATTTTGTTGCTGTATGTATTTTTTGAGTCAAAGTTGGGCAAACAATAATGAGATCGAGCGAATTTGGAAATGTATCTGAATGATTTTTTTTTACTCCTGATTTTAAGGGATATATCAAAGTTAGGTGTTTGTGTTTTGTTGAGAATGCTATAGATTTTCGCGAGAGAATTTTTGAAAAATAGAAAAAGAATAATCAGAATTTCTTTTATAATTTTTACTGCAAGAGAAAAGTACAACTCACAAAAGGCTTTTTGGTAAGTGGGTTTCTGTTCCATTGTTCGTTTGTTTGTAATTTTCTATTCTGTAATTGGCTTGATTTGATTTGGTGATAACACTTGGCAGATGCATATTGCGCTAATGTTGCTGCGGCTACTTTGTGATGCTCGAAGAAAATAACCGTTGAAATGACATCTGCGTGCGTTTTTAAATCGTGAATTACTTTAGCGTCGAAATTTCAATTAGTGTTTGATTTGCGTTGTAATTTGGATTGTGGCACTCTCCATTCTATATGGAGAAAAGGGTAAGGCCTGAAACTTTAAAAAAATAAATAAAATAAATTTATAAAGATAAATAAGGTTTAGTGAAATTTTTGTTCCCAAGTTTCAAACAAATTAAGCTATAAACTTCTGTCCAAGTTAATAGATAAGAATATAGACGACGTTCCACTTAAATTAGAAATTCGATAAGAAAAAGATTCAATATTAATATTAAGTAGAATCAAATACACCTCATTGGTCATTATTGAAATCAAATTACTCAAGCCAAAAGGTAGGCAAAGAGTCACGATTAGTGTTAAGTAAAAAAAAAAAAAAATTATTAGGATTTAGTCCAAGTGGTTAGAGCTACTCTCTCACAAATGTGAAGAAAGTGGTTCGAGCTTCCGCAGACGCATTAAAGGGGTTTAATTTAACTTTTTTGTTTTAAAATTTGAATGAATGGTATTTTTCTTACAAGAGGAAATTGGCGTCCTTTCTTTTTTAAAACTTGAATGAATGACATATTTCTTATAAGAGGAAGTTGACGTCCCTCGAATATTTAAATGGCTTAAAATCTAAACGGTGTCATATTAAAATTAATATAAACGAATCTCAATAATTGTCTGATTGTAAATATCACAAGCAATAATCTCTTAAAAAAAGTGTTAAGGAAAAAAAAAAAAAAAAAGAAACAACTCTTTTGACACCAAACATTTCAAGTACAATTAATTAGCTTCAGAAAAAAAAAAAAAGACATAATTAATTAAGCAAGTCCTCGAAAAGTGAAAAACGAATGGCTAAAAGCAGCTAGCTTATTAGCTATGTAGATCTACAAACGGGGGCCGGTGACCATGACAGAGTTGCTGTTCAACTTCAAATCGAGTTGGCTGTACATATGGTCTATGGAGAATGGACCCAAATTGCTTATCAATTTGGCGGTACAAAAAATTTAAGATTGCGAAGGTGCAGCAAATTAAATTCAATCCGTGCACGCTTTGTAAAATTTGTAACTCGATTTGCCGTCACTCATGGCAACATTTTCTTAACCAAATGATGACTAATAAGAAGTAGTAGATAGATTTCTTTATATAAGGAGAACAAAACTCAATCCAACGATTACGATGCCATGGTGTCAATGTGTTAAAGAGAAAAAAGAAAACCAACAAAAAAAAAAAAAAACTGACCCGATCAATAACTAAAGAAAATATGGGACGATAATGACTTCTTAGTCAAGTAGTATAGATAGTCACCCGCCAATTATGACGGTGCGCATTTTACATTTTCAATGTGGTTACGATAATAATATTTAGCATTTTCTTGCAATAAAGCAAATGTCATGCTTTCTCCGTTTTTTAGCAGGCCAATGTTAGAAAATCTAAACTGGGTAGTGAGGCATACAAAAGAATAGACCAAAAAAAAAAAAAAAAAAATGACAGTGGGTATAACTAATTCATTTGATAAGAATAAAGATCTGTCGAATAAAAATAAAAGAAAAAACATTGAAGTTTAAATTTTATTTGTTGAAGAGGGGAAGTGAATTGCTATTAGGTTATTTAAAAAAAAAAAAAGAAGTTGCAATGAGATAATTAGTGAGTGGATTTCCTAATTATAGAATTCCAACGTGACTTGTGGCATTGCACGTCAAAGAACACTCCAAATATTGTTAAATAAAATCTTTAAAAAAAAATTAAAGAGAGAGAGAGAGAGAGAAGTCAAAAAGGGAGGACTTTGACGGTTGAGTGGTGATCACGATAACGTAATAACGTTGAGCCCTTTGAAATGTTAACAGGAGAGGAGATGAAGCCGCCCTCAATCTTATTGGCTGTTAAATGGCGGCCTAGGAAAAGGATTACTGTACTGGTAACCTACAAGATGGGGCATGCAATGGCAATAATAATATTGATGTACATGTTTTAAAGTAATTATTTTCCTTGGAACAACATTGTTGTTTGTTTATTATTTCCTAAATTTACTTTGTAGTCGGTTGGTTGTTGGTTTGGTTGTGTGGTTGACTTGTCAAGGGGAAATGGCATAAACATGGAGGCAATTCGGACTACGAACTAATATCTCATTCTCATTCTTAAATCATAAAATTTTAATTCATGTCTTACTCTTTCTCTCTCTCATCTATAAGATTTAAGAAACCGCATTGTTATTAGAACATATATTCATTTAGTCCCATATTTTAAGTTAAATATTAAAAAAAAAAAAAAAAAAAAGAGAGAGAGAGGCTTCAAGACACCTCTACTATTTTTAAATATATTACACTCTTACACATTCATAAAAAGAAAAGAAAAATTTATCAGATTATCCTTTAAAAATAACATAAAAATTTACACAAATTTTTGTATTCTTATTTTTATTTTAGAATTGATTTGATAAATTAATTTTTATAAAATAATCACCAGTAAAATTGTTATAAGTATATTGAACATTGCTTTAAGTTGACTGATATTAATTAATTTATAACTAATTATTAGTAAGATTTTCACACATGCACAAAAGTACTAGTTAGTTTATACTGATATTCATTAGTTAATTTACTAATTGATAGTTAATTTGTTCATTTTATTTTATTTATAAATAAATTAATTAATGTTAAAAATAATGTTGAAGGATATTATTGTAAAAAGAAAGAAAAATAAGAGTAAGAATATAACATATTTTATTATAAGGGTGCTTAAAAATATTTTTAAAAATATAAAAACTAAACATATATTTAAATTAAAATAAGAGACTAAACAATGTTTAGTCTTATTATTATAATTATACTTGTGGCGGAATTACGTATGGATTCGTTCATCAAATCAAGTCTTTTTTGACTCCTCCCACTGGTTTTGTTTGGCTACTGAACACCGAGGCGGTGGGTCGGGCTGCACCATGCTTTGCTTCTTACGTAGGTCTCTTGACTTGACCCTGACGTTGATGACTCATTTTTTCAATTATTCTTCGTATGCACGTTATGATTTTCATTTCCATACCATTAAAAAATGAACAACATGTCATTCTCTATCTTATTCCATACAAAACGTTAGAATCCCTTTCCCAAAAATGAAATTTCAAATAAAAAATAATGTTAAGAGCAGAATCAAATATACCCAACTGGTCCTGAATTTAAATACATAAAAAGATTTTTTTTTTTTTTTTGCCGATTGAGATTAACATATCTTTTTTGACGTGAGACACAATTAATTGAGTTTAATTAAAATATTGCATGGAGCAATTTAAGTCACAGCCGTTCACAAATTATGTACGACTTTGTGTTTGACTTGCCCTCTGTTTCTCTGAACAAGTAACTAATTCTATCATTGCCGAAACTTAAGGCAAGAACCCAGCTCTCTCCTCTCTCTCGGTCTTAACAGACTTTTAATTATTTGCGTGAAACAGGGATTGTAAACCAGTCCATTCAGTCCATGCAACAGCAGGGAAACAAACACTAAACTGAAAGCCCAGTATCTAACAGGCCAGCCTCGTGGCCCGTTCAAGTTGTCCAAAACCTGAACAAAGCCCAAAGGCAACAATAGTTGTTCAGATGCTACATCTTCTTTCCTCAACTTTCTTTCATTTACAAGTATGATCCAGCTGCAACGGCAATTCATCTACTCACAGGGCTTTAATGCTTTAAAAATCCTAACCCTTCATTACCTACACCTTGCCTTTACAGCAGCTAAAATACAAACAATCTGTACAGAATCTCATTGAATTTCAGACAATAATCTACCAACCTGCTTTTGTCAGGCCTTTTTCTGTTGAATAGAAAAATCCGAATGCAGTTCCATTTCTAGCTAAGTCTCATTTGATTTGCCATTAAGATCAGATAGTGGAGCCAGAGAAGGGAGCCAGAGAAGGAAGCCAGAGTTCTACCCGAGTTCCCCCAGATCCAAGGGCAGTGTCTGTCTTCCATGGTGATATTACACGGAGAACACAGCCACAGCTCTCAAGTAGTTCCCGAGCTACTGTCAACCCAGCAACAAAGTTCCACGTCATATTGTCTTCAACCATGTTTTCCGAGAAGAGTTCTGATCCAAATGGAGCGAGGGAGTGCATCTGTGTCTGCAGCATACACGTCCAACAACAAAATAAATTCATAACACAACAAACTGGATATGATATGGGCAATGGGGGTTATAGCAATGTCTGCCTGCATATTTTATAAGCAAGGTACTCTAACTCAGAATCCCATGTCTAAAAAAGTAGATTAGATGCTAATATCTTTTATGATTCCCAAATCTCTTGCAACAGAGTAACATTATACCATAAGCTTGGAGTTCCTCAGATCATGACATGATATTCTTTTGACTATCGAGTACTACAAAACGCGGCACAATTCACAGGACAAAGGAGAAATATGTTCAAAGCATGCAACAACAGAGTTCTCAACTTCTAATCCAATATTGGGCTGTGGAGGGGAATTAACAGCAAAGTCCGCTATTATTACCATATAGTGCATGTCTGGTCCATCATCATCAATTACTACTAAAGCACCACCAGCTGGAGCTGCAGCAGACACAATTTCAACCTTACCCCCAACTTGGGTACGCAATAGTGCACCCTCAATCAAATTGCTCAGAGCCTGACGTAGAGCAGGTTCTTCTACTGCAACTAGCAAAGATTGCGAAAGTTCACTTAGTTCCACCTGTCGTTGCTGCATGTGGGCAAGAGGCCTCACAGCCTCAACCAAATCTCCCAACACATCAGAAACATTGCACGGTCTTCCTAACATGAATGAAGAGAATAAGCTAACCAGAAATTTCCAAATTTGAGATGAGGTGAATCAAATGAATACTGTTAAATTATTTTGCATACCTTGAAATCAAATTATGCTAGGTAATGAAATTGAAAATATCAAGAAATGTTAAAGCATACCTAATTCCATTTTGTTTCAAAGGAGCCAGGGCCAGAGGTGGCATGGGCATCTCTAAATCCTTGGTAGGTGTATCCAGTGATAATGGTTTGCAGGAATTTTGCAACTTATTGCCAGAATTCTCTCTTGAAAGGTTATTAGATAATTGAGACCTGATTGACTCTGGATGAGAATATGCTGAATTGTTCATTTTCTTCAGTGTTTCTTCATTATAGCGCACAATATTAGCCTAATAAGTATCAAAAACAATATCAGATGTACAATCTTCAACCCAAATGGCAGCAGAAAGTCAATGTTACAAAGGGAAGTTGTTTAAAGTTAGCTTTCAAATTCCGACTTCATAAATAATCTCATAAGAGGCTTTTATTGTATGTAATAAGTGGAAAAGAAAAAGCCTGGCAAAGTAGAGATCTATGTGGCTATGCCCAAACAACAGAAGAAGTAAATGAAAAAAAAAAAAAAGATCATAATATCATTTCATGACAACAAAAAACAAATCTGAGTAGAATGCTGAAAAAGAAGTCAAGATGAAGGACTGTATTTAGAAGTCTGTGCCCGCAGTTCTAATACCTTTGTCAAAAAAACAGCATCCTGGAGCTCTTGAAGGGTACCTCTCAAACGATCACCTTGGACCATAATATCTTCAACAATGTCATAAGATATCTGCAAGAAGTATTTTATACATAACTTTCTCATAAAACTGGAAAACAGAAAAAGAAAATTAGAAGGGGAATCCCAGGTCACTTAAGCGCTCAAACCTCACTTCTCTTCATATGAAGGGATAACATTTTACTTAAAGTCTGAATGCTGGACAGTGGACCGCGAATCTGAGAAAAGTTTAATTACAGAAGAATAAGTTTACTAAACAAATGCAACCTCTCCCCCACCCCAAAAAAAAAAAAAAATCAAACACCAAAAACCAAAAAAATAATAATAATAAATAGGTGCACTACAGTTTGAGAATCAGCTTACCTGCTCAACCAGATTACTCATCCTGGCATTATTTTGCCATGAAGATTGTTGAAGTAACATCGATTTCTGGGGAGAAAATATCAAGCAAATTGTAACTGATACAGTCAAAATTGCATTTCAATATGGTTGATAGGCTTAGCAGTGTGCAAATTAGCTACAAGCATGAGGAATTCAAATATCATGCTAAGACTGTCAGGGCAGCACGCATCATAGCAAGAACTAAGCTAAATGCATCAAGTTTCAAGTAGCATATATGAGAGATTGAAGATATGCTCATTCTAATAGCAACCCAACCCATATACCTGATCCATTACATAGGCCATGGCAAGAGACCTACATATATTAATGGCATTCAATCTCTGGTCAGCACTAAACTTGTACACTCTCATTCTCTCGTGATCAAAGCTCTCAATTTCATGAGAATCTGTATCGAAGCTGGGAGGCAACGCATAGACTTCCTCCGGTGACTGAAAACTAATAGCAGCATCGGGCCCTTCAGTCCCGCACATTTGCAATTCCATCAGCGGCAGCTCCGCAACCAAGAACCCCACAACAAATGGGTGCTTCACCATAGGGAACACCACCGCTCTCTGCTCAGGCACGGCTTGAACCTAAAGTTCAAATTCAACAATTAAAATAAAGATTAACAAAATCTTATTGAATTTGATAAAGTTAGTTATAACTAATAACTAGCAGTAAGTCCAACTTGTTGGCTAGAAAGTGCAGCTTCAGCAGCACGTAATCCAGCGGGCATGTTGAAATTGCCAACTAATACAACAATGTCCGTTGCGTTCACACCAGGATAGCTAACCACTCTACGCAGCTCTAACCTGTCCATTACATAACTGCCAGCCGGTCTCACATAAACCTGTAAAGAAGAAAATTGGAAATTGAATGAAGGAAACCAAAAAAAAAAAAAAAAGGATAAACAAAAAAAGAGGCCAGCGAATGAGGGAGGAAGCGGACCGAGAGGACAGCGTCGGGATCGACGATTCTTCGAAAGAGGTGAAGTTGCTCCACGCAGAGTCGCTGAAAATCGGGACTGGGGAGAACTAAGTTGCATCTTTTCTGATCAGTCTCGATCGTCTGGAGGAACTCAATGGGAGATGTTGAGGTTGTACGGATAGCGGAAGCGACGGCGGAAGCTGAGGAGACCATGGGGGGCCCACCAGCGGGGGGCTCGTCATCGTTGGAGAGCGTGCGAGTCACGTGACGGAGGGAGGTGCCGCTGCTGGAGGGAGATTTGGGGGAAGTGGTTAGTGGCTTGGGATTAAGTGAGGCGCGGAATTTGGGAGGATAATTGGGGCAAAAGAGGAGACAGCATGTGTGATCTTTAGAGAGTGGAATTTTGGGAGTGATTGCGGTCGCAGAGAGGAGCATTCTTATTAAATTATTATCTCTCTATTCTATGCCACTGAGTAAAACAACAAAGCGAAAAGCAAGGTAACCACAGACTTAACAGTTCGTGTCTCTGATGAAAACTGTGTGGCTGGTTTCAACTCAATTTCATTCATACAACCAGTCAACTCCCTCGTTAAATTGGCGTCCTATCGTATCTCTTTCCTGAATTTTTAAATAGGTTAAGTTTTACTTTCCTCCATGGAGTTTTGGACTTTTTGCACTTAAATGGCGAATATTCGTTTATTAGTGAAAATTTTCTAGGAATTGCAAGCGTTAGTTCTCTGTTAGTTAATTGTGGACACTTTAGTAATCTTATTGTCATGGACTTTTTGCACTTAAATGGCGAATATTCATTTATTAGTGAAAATCCTCTACGAATTGCAAACATTAGTTCTCTGTTAGTTAATTGTGGACACTTTAGTAATCTCATTTGATAAGTAAAAGTTTTACATTTTTTAACTGACACGAGCCAGTGAATTGTCAAATCAATTTGAAAAATTGTGTCTTAATTTATAGAATAAAATTTGTAAAATAATTCAAAGTGATTTTTTTTTTTTCCGTGAAGTACGATTGTGGCCTTTTCTCTTTCGAGAAGCATGATTAAGAACAGTGTTTAGAAGGCAAAAAATTTTTTTTATTGGAGAGCATATTCATTACTTGTGTAAAATGAATAAGAAATACAATACTTGTATTGTGTATCACTCTAAATTTCACTGATGCTCCAGGGATCCAAATTACTTTGTTGAAACCAATAACAGGTTAGTCTCTTACAATTCTTTTTGACCTAATTTGGAGCATTTTGATACTGTTTTAAGTGAAAAATGTCGAGTGGGTGCTTGATTTCTTGTTAATTGATATAATTTTGATGATGTTTGTAGAACTGAAGAGTAAATTTGTTTACTTTAAAGTAGTAATACTCTTATCACAACATAAAATTTTTGCCATTTTATGTGAGTATTTTGATTTATATGATTTATTGTTAGGGTTATAATTGTCTTTTTATTTGTTGAATTCAATTGTACACAACCCATATTTAAGGGGTATAATATTATTATTATGGTTGTTATAAACTTGACACCAAATGTTTCGATGTGTAGGTTCTTGAAAATCTAAGTAGGGGCATTTTAGAATTTTTAACTTCTACTAATAGTCAATCACAAAATTAACTGATGATAGGGGGGTTTTCACTAATAAAGGGATCTTTACTATTTAAGTACAAAAAGCCCAAAACTCAAGGAAGGAAAGTAAAAATTACCATTTTTAAATATTATTGAAACTAATTACATATAAATTATAATCATAATTATAAATAACGTTATCTTCTAAGCTTATGTGGAAAAAAAAAACTCAAGAAAAAGAAATAACAACTCTGCGTTTGATATAGTTTTTTAAATAAAATTTTTGCTAGTAAATTTTTTTACAAGTAGAGTTTTTATTAAAAAAAATTTTAATTATTTGGCTGTTAATTAAAATTTTTATTAATAATTACAAAATTATTTTGTAAACAAGTTTATTAAAAGTTATGTTATGAATAAATAAAATGAGATAATGAAATAAAAAAAATGATGTTATAAACATTTTAATATTTTAAAAAAATTTCAACATCTCCTCCAAAAAACTCAAAATTTAAGCTTTTATTAATAGAGATAAAATAACTTTTCTAATATTAAAAAATTCTACAAAAGAAAAATCAAACAACAGAAAAAATTTAAAAATATTTTATATAATTAAATAAGTACTTATAACCATTAAATAAGTCATACTAGACAGGCGTGAGAGTTTACTTAAAATTTAAAACCAAGGATTGCTTGTTTTTATATATGAAGCTTTAATTTGGATTAATTGAAAATGTTTTAATACATAGCTTGTTTGTTTGTTTATTTCAAGTGTTATTGTAAGACATTTTTACTTGAAGATAAAAAAGTAAAGTTTAACTTTTATCTAAATGATAAAATGTTTGAAAGGAAAATAATTTTTTCCCTCCCACATACCTTCATTAAATACATTTATTTCCTATCTATTTGTTAGATGTTTTATTAAAATTTCTCTTAATCTCAAATTTTACTTCATATTAAATATTTAACATACATTCAATTTGAACTCTAAACAAATTCTTTTACTGTTAGATAACAATTTATTTATACTATAAATATTATTTGAAGTTGTAAAAAAATAATGTTATCAAAAATTATTTATCAAATACTTACCTTATAAATATTTATAACATATAAAAATTGTTTTACTAGATAAACACTGTAAATATATACAACTTCAAGTATATATAATATTTTCAAGGTCATAACTCATAAGTATAAAAATAATAGATTTAAGTTTATAAATGCAAACAACTTGTCACTTACACCCAGATGTTAAAAAATAAAAAACAAAACACATTTCAAAATAAAGAAAAGCTGCCTTAAATCTATAATTATTTAATAATATAAAGGCCTTCTAAATTTAAAATTACGCGAGAGATAAATTAAACAACTTCAATTTAAGCGATATCAATGACTCGTGGGCATGGCAGTAACAAATATTTTCAAAGGAAATTGTTTGTTGATATGATAATATCCAAATAATTATTAATTAACACAAAAGAAAAGCAGAAAATGGAGAAAGGGGCAGCGCGTAGCCAAATTTAGGAGTCTGGGAGGGATTTGTTTCCCTCCCACGTCTCTCAAAACACAACCGACCAAGTGTGCATTCAAAGTTTGACCCACTAATAGTAATGGTGCCCCCCCCAACGGCTCAGGCGGAAGCTATCCCCTTTGACCTCTTTATTTGACTCCAAACACAAACAAAAGCGAAACAATCACTCCTCTCCTTCCCCTCTTTCTTTTATAGCCGTTGCAGCACTCTTCGCCCTCTCTTACGTCTTAATGCCCAGCATTCCAACAACAACTGCAATGGCGGACGACGACAATTCTCATTCACGTTTTGAAGCAATAATGGAGAAGAAACCAAACCCTGCTAACTCTTCGAGTGTTTCTTTAAAGAGAAAGAGACCGCCCAAGATTGAGATCCCCAATGTTTTGCAAGAAATCCAAAGGGATAAGCTCAAGTTCAGAGACTTGACGTCGCCCCTAGTTCAAGACGATGCCGTTTCTTTCAGTGGGGTTGGGGTCGCTGTTTCTTCCCTCAAAGGCAAGAAAAAGTTCATGGAAGATACCCACAAGATCGTTTCTTGCTTGCATGGCAACTCTAATAAAGTAATCGCTTCCTTTTTTTTTTTTTGTCCCTTCCTATTTTCCTATTTTTCTTTCTTTTTTTTGTTTGTTTTGCTGAGACATGCTTTTGTTGCTTATGTTTAGAGTTTCTTTGGTGTTTATGATGGACATGGAGGCAAAATGGCTGCAGAGTTTGTGGCAGAGAATTTGCATACGAATATTTTTGAAATGATGAAGAATTGTACGGGAGATAAAGAGGAAGCTGTTAAGGCTGGTTATCTTAAAACAGACGAGGAGTTTTTGAAGCAGGTAATTGTCTATTTTTTTGTTTTTGGTGAATTAGTGAATTTTGCTTTCCTAGCAATTATTATTCATTCAATGTCTTTGAAATTGAAATAAATTGTTAGATAAGATTCAATATGACCATCTTAAATTCAAGTCAACCCAAACAAATTGGAAATTCGAAATCTTTGTTCCTAAGTTTTCCTTTATACTTTGTCCACAATAGCTGCTGGCTAAATACAGTTAGAGAGGGGACATTGGTCTAATAATGAAACTGATCAAGGTTCCTTCACCGGCGGCCGAATATGACCAAATTAAGAATCCTTTTGTTTATTGTATTTAGAGTAGACTTGTATGCTAGCAATCTCTATTACATTTAATGGCATTTCTCTGGTATTTCTTATGCCAATATTGTTAAATAGACACCAACAGGCTGCAAAGATTTGAGCTAGAAGGAATACATTAGATTGGCTGGTTTGGACATAACCTTCTGAACTTAGAACTTGCATAATGTGTGTGTGTGTGGGAGATGCCTGCATCATTTTTTTTAACCATTTCTGTTATATTTCTTCATGTTTTATTTTGCAGATATGTTTGAATCAGTGTGTGAATAAATGCAGGGTTTAGTCAGTGGTGCCTGCTGCGTCACAGCCTTTATCGAGGGGCATGATGTTGTAGTCTCAAACTTGGGAGATTGCAGAGCTGTCCTATGTAGGGGAGGAGTGGCTGAAGCCCTAACAAATGATCATAAAGCAGAGAGAGAGGATGAACGCAAACGGATAGAGAATGAGGTGGGTTATTTTTGAGTGGTCAAAATTAGAAGTGTGGAGCTCAGATTCATTTTGATGGCTTTTATTGATAATGTTTTCAGGGGGGCTACGTTGAATTCCACCGAGGAGCTTGGAGAGTTCATGGGATACTTGCTGTGTCGAGAAGTATCGGAAATGCACATCTGAAGAACTGGGTACTGGCTGAGCCTGATACAAAAATTCTCAATTTTACTTCAGACATGGAGTTTCTTGTGTTGGCTTCTGATGGATTCTGGGATGAGGTAAGAAGTGGCACTCTGCTGTGGTCGTGCCGGTTGTGTTTTTTTTTATGTAATTGCTTGTGCAAAATGGTTTAATCTTCTTTTGTTTAAGGTCCTTCTTATGGTTCTTATCCCAAAAAATAAAAAAGGTCTTTTGTATGGTTCATTCTTGGCATAATACCAACAGTTTTTTTTAAGCTGACAATATGGTAGGTTAGGTACTTAAGTCTACTGCAAAAGTTATTTTTATTTAATTTACAAAAGATGAAGATAAATCGAGCCATCAGACTCTTGTCTCTTTTCATTAAAGTTTTAAGGGCAGAAAATGATAATGCAAACCTGTGCCTGTCTGAAATACTTTCCTTTCTAACATAAGGTTGTAGTCAAGCGATCCTTCTAAAATGAAATTGGCTTGTTTCTCAACTCAAGCCATAAATCTAATTGTAATGTGAAGCTCCTCAATGTGTTACTTTCTTATGTTATGCACTGTGCACAGAAATGTGGATTTTATGTTACTGTTAAAGCTGATTATAACTTCGCTTGATTTTTGATTTCGACCTCTTGACTTCTTTTCCCAGGTTGGTAACCAAGAAGCTGTTGATATTGTAAAACGGTTGTTAGCTGGGAAAGCAGTGGGAACCTTAGGAGATTTTAGTAAAGACAATGATGAGGACTACGGCTGTGTGAATGTAAGTCCTTCTTCAAAGATACGAAGGGTCTCACTGGTCAAGCAGCCAAAAGATGCAAGTCTGTCACCCAGATGTAAGAAGACACTTAGTGAAGATGACTTTGCTTCTGAACTTGGATCACCTCCTTCAAAGTCAAGAAGAATTTCAATAATCAAGCGAATAAATGTAAAGACCGAGTCTGCAAGTCAAGAAAAGACTGACTACAAGAAGAGTCCAGCTTCTGAAGGACTTATGGCCGCTTGCAAGGAGCTCGCAAACCTTGCCATGAATAGGGGTAGTTTGGATGACATCACTGTGATGATAATTGATTTAAACCGCTTTAGATGCAACAGCTGATTGTATTTTCCGTAACTAGGCTAGCCACATTGATTCGTTACACTCCAAAGGTATCTCTCTCTTGTATATTTGGAACCATTACAGTAAACTAGGAATGGGCTCCATATTGTGGAGTTGCACACAACATCAGTCAACAGTGAAAGAGCAGCGTCATTCCACTGTGATGTTTCTGATTGGTAACATAAAATTCATATCTCTTTTTGTAGGAAAGAATTGTTGAGAATTAATTGATTATGAATGCAAGTTCAATTTTGTCAGCATCTACTATTCATTCCTGACTTCACCGCCACCATTTGCATTTCCAATGAACTCAATTTAGGAAGGTAGTTGAAGACGCCCAATTAAAGAGGATCTAGGGATCTGCGAATCACGTAATACCATTATTCAGAGATCATCACTAATCATGTAGATGTATGAATACGTGAGTTGTAGGAGAGCTTTTAATATAATGAAGCATATCTATTTTTGATCTTTATGTTCACATCCAGAGAAGTGAAGATTACTATGTACTCATCTCCATGTCACTGCTCAATTCAAGATAGAGAGAGGATGTGCTGCAAATTCCGCAGAAGCCTTGGGATTTCAGAATCTCTTTCCCCTAAATATTTTGCCCAATTTTCAAATATAGCTGAAGAAGAAACCCAGGCATATGGTTCCACTTTCATTTGGCAATGTATTATTGTATTGCTCCAAATTTATTTTATTTATTATTATTTTTTTTAACATATTCGGCCAGCCTCATTTTTGCGCCCACCCACATTCTTTCATGCATGAAAGGTGAGAGGGCCCCACTTTTTCTCGTATATGGCTACTTTTTGAGGTGCATTTTCATATAAACTTCAAATCTGCTGAAAAAGTGTATGCTTGCTTTTTACCATGCATGAAAAAGTTAATTTAATTTTATTGGGATGACACCTATCATTGAAGCCAACCCACATCGAAGACGGAAAAGGTGCATTTGTATTTGGTACAAACAGAAAGAAAAATAATAAAAGAAAGAAACTGATGAATAAGATTACTTGGGCTTCGTTTAGTTGAATATAAAATATGTTTCTCTTCCATCATTCTAATATTGCCCCCATCCTTTGAAAACTGCCAGCTTAGAAGTTGAGCATTTTCCTCTTGATGATAACAAGCTGCCAACAGAAACTCTGGCAGCATCAATGCGTCAGATCTTGTGGGTGAGATCTTGATCCCTTCATTATTATATTATTCTTCCCACTTAAAAATATATCCATTTCCCATTTTCTATATAAACCAAATCAATTCTCTCTGCTCATTCTCTCAAGTACCATGCATGATTCAATTGCAATTCCTGCTTGCTTTTCATCTGGTGAAAGGCAAGCTGATGATCCAGCTACTGTAGCAAGGTCAGGGCAGAGCGTATTCATGTCTGTTTATAGAACAAAGCTTGCTGGAGAATGTCGTTTGATCACTGTCACCTGGTGCAAGAATTTGCTGCTACATGGTCTCTCTGTTTCTGTCGAAGGACCTGATGGAGATGAACATTATCGGTGTAAAGTTGAACTGAAACCATGGTACTTCTGGAGAAAGCAAGGCTCCAAACACATTACAGTAGACGGTAGAGCTGTTGATATCTTTTGGGACCTTAAAGCTGCAAAGTTCAACGGGGAGACAGAGCCACGATCGGATTACTACGTTGCCATTGTTTGTGAAGAAGAGGTTGTTTTACTTCTTGGTGATTTGAAAAAAGATGCATTTAGAAAGACAGGTTGCAGGCCTTCTCTTATTGAACCTACGTTGGTTTCAAGAAAGGAACACGTGTTTGGTAAGAAGAAATTCTCTACAAGAGTTAAGTTTCAAGAGAAGGCACCACTACATGATATCTCAGTTGAGTGTAATAATAACATCCATTGTGACAGCAACCTAGGTGGGTTTGATCCTGAATTGGAGATAAGAGTTGATGGGAAGAGAGCTGTGCATGTTAGGCATCTGCATTGGAAGTTTAGAGGCAATGAGTTTATCAATATAAGCAAAACTAGAGTTGAAGTTTATTGGGATGTTCATGACTGGCTATTTGCTTCTGGTCCAAGGCATGGTTTGTTCATTTTCAAGCCAGTGGCAGTTACATCATCATCATCATCAAAATCAACTCCTCCGTCTCCGGAATCATCAGCAGCAAAGTTGGCAGAATTCTACAGTCATGATCCATCATCAGCAGAGAAGGAAGATGATAATGCAGCAGGGGTGTCTTCGGGCTTTTGCTTGTTTCTATATGCTTGGAAGGTAGAGTAAAATGAAAATGATGAGTGGATAAGTGATCTTTTTCAGTACCATTATGATATCATATGATAATGCACATCATCATCACTTAGTCTCTTAGGATTTTTGGGACGCTGGTCAATGGGACTGGGAGTTTTGGTCTCCAACACATGGGCCCCGAAGAGAGCTGGAATTATTAAAGATTGGACAAGCCAGATTGGCTTACACATGCATTCCATGTCCAAGAATTTCTCCAATCTTAATACCAATCTGGGGTTTATACCATACGTAATGTAGTCGTATTCTCGTAATCTCTATGGTTATCATTTTCTCAATTTGTGTGTGTATGTGCGTCAAAAAAGGTGAGCAATATCAACATACATGTCTAGACGTCTAGTTCAGCAAAGACAGCTTATATTTGGGATCACATGCAAAATGCAATTGATGGTGACGGAAACAAGCAGAGTTGCACTCAATCAGTATAATAGCTTGTGTGTGTGTGTGTGTGTATACATACATATATAGCGCAAATAGAATCTACTGCTGGTTTCTTATTTTGCTAAACGGGGAAATTCAAATATATAAATTTAAACACAATTTCAACACCATAACCTTTTGCCGGAAGAGGAAAAAAAAAACCATTACAACGTGCCAGCCACGTGCATGTAATGAACCGAAAAGATGGAGACCTTACATAAATTGGGCCAAATGGTGGACCAAACACCCAAAGTGTACCTTCTCATTAGCTAGAAACGAAGCCCAAAATACGAAACCTTTTTACTGTGCGTAAAAGCTGCTTCTTCCACACACAACTTTTGAAAAGTGCTTTTAGAAAAATAAAGGCGAGGAAAATCAGTGGTCCATTACGTGACAAGCCATTTTCATTGGAATTGGTGGGTCTGAATACGAGCCATTAATAATTTGATCGTAGACCCACTTGTTGGCTGCTTCTGTGTAATGGACCCCATCCCAATTTATCCGAACTGATGGAACTTTGCAGGATTTTGCAACCAATATTTCCTCGCCATTTATGGTAATCTTGCCCCCGCATTTCCTGTTCTTGTCGTAATTGTACTTGCCACCATGCCCACAACACGCTAGCAAAGGGTTCTCAAAACCTACATGTCCAACAACCATCGTAGCAAATTATCAATATAATCTAAACAAAGTTAGATCGTTTGGCTTGTGTTTGTAAAGATTATAACGAAAGTAAAAAGCTAAAATATTCGACGACCATTGACTTTACGACTTTTCACTAGGGTTTTGTATTTGTCATATTAAGTGAAAATGCCTCGCTTATTACCTAGTTTCTTGGCTTGAGTGATGAGAGAATGTTTGACAGAGTAAATATCAACATAGGTAATTGCAGCCAAAGGAAGATCTTTCCTTAACTGAACCACAGCTTCCTTCAATCTACTATTGAAGAAACGAGCCACGTCATTGAACGGGGTGGCGCAGCCGTAGCTATCAATTTGGGCCGCCATTATTGGGAAGCGGTCCAAAGTATATGGGAGGCAGCCCAATGGGCCAGTGTTGTGAACCCAAAATGATCTGCCCCCTTGTGCATAAACGTTCTGAATCAATGAACCAAAACAACAGTAATCATAACAATCTGGTTATTTATTATTCATGAAGAAAAAGAAAAAGGGCATGCTTGTTTTGTTTTAGTCTTAATTTTTTTTACCTTAATGACATTGGAGAACTGGCGCAACACATCAGGAATATAAGACTTAACTTGATCAAACGTCATGTTTTGTTTGAAACCAGAAGTGAGATCATTTTGGCCAATGTCGAACGTGTACAGAGCCTTGGAGAAATAGTAGTCCATGGGCAGCAATTTTTCATAAACCCCTCCTGTTGCCAAAGTAAATATATTCGAAAGATTAAATCCATTTTTGTCCTAGCATTATATACATTGAGTGACATTAATAATATTCTTATTAAGGTAATTACGCATGAATGTGTTCACCTCGTTTTCTAAATACTGAAGATCTTCGACGGAAATCTGAGTACTGAACAAATTGAACATCTAATGAAATGGGACTGTATCCACTCTGAGACATGGTTGTGTTTTGAGGTCTAACGGTGGAACCAGCAGTGGCAAAATTAGCTCCATGGCTGAAGTTTGATCCCACGGAATCGAGAAATGGACTAAGATAAGGGAGTCCCAATCCTTGAGCTGTAAACAAAGATGATCAAATTCTAATTCTAATTTTTTTTTTAAAGATAAAAATTATAATCTAATTAACAATGAATTAGATTTAGTTAAACTAAATTTAATTAGATTGCGGCACCCTCGATGATAAGAATTATGTCCGGCAAAAACTCACGTGCAACTATTCAAGTTTATTTTTGTTGATAAAGATTCCAATTTAACATTTAAAAAAAACATAGATCTTATTTATTTGGTTGTGAGGTATTGTAATTTTTAAAATGTAATTTAAAAAAATTAAATTTATAAAAATAATTAATAATATACAATAAATATAATTTTTAAATAATAATTTTAATTAAAAAATTATAAATTTTTTATTAAATAAAACAACTTAATTTTTAAACTATAATAAGTAGTGTTTCTCACATATCTTAATAATACAGTATCTAAACGATCTCCATCCAATCTTAATATGAAAATGGGCCATAAAGAAGTCAAATCATCACTATACATGTTTCTCATTTCTAAATTTTAATTACTCGTATCACATCACGTGCTGCACTGTTTAAAATATAACAATATTGATTTCACCAAAATTACAGAACAATAATCCAAATCTGTTGTGTCGCTAGCTATTTTCATGACCGTCAAAACTTGCACCGTTGGTGGACCAATGTTCTTGAGATCTATGCCTCTCGAATATTTTGAAAATTAAAAGCAGTAGTAGAATTTTTTTTAAATTTTTTATTGTTGCGAAAATTTTCGTGCAACAATTATCGTTTGCGTGAGAAATTATTAAGGATCCAAGGTTCAAGCTAGCCAACAATATTGATTTAACAATGCATGTTACCCTAGGGACGGAGAGTTAAAACATGAAATGAAAAAAAGAACTTGGAAGTAAGATTTGAGTACCTATAAAATCAATAATCAGACGCCCGTCGGAGAAACGTCCGGCCGGAGAGTGAAAAAACGTCTCTCCATTGGGAAATGGGGCTTGTCCAAATGCCGCTGATAGGCCGCCGGTGTCGGAGTTGGAGTCACCGAAGTTAAAAATGGCAGGAAAATTACAAGTGTTTAAAGATGTTTTAGTTTTGGGAGAATTTGGCAATGATGTTACCGCAGATATGAATAGGGCTAAATTAAGGCCAAGGGTTATGTATTTGAGGTAATAAGGCTCCATGAATGAAGAGGAAAACAGAGAGAGATGGACGAAAATTGAGGAGATTGATATAAGGTGAGAGAGTGGAGGGTGACTAAAGCAAAGCAGTAATAAAGAATTTATCCACAAGTTGTGATAACCTCGTCTCCATAAATTAGAAAGTTAATTATGATGAGCCGCATTTATCACACACAATTTGCCTATTTGAACCTTGGTTCTGTGCGACTAAACAAGTAGTGGTCCAATATAAGATAAGATTGTAATAAGATTAACACTGCATAAATGGAAATGACAATTAGAGGAAGAGCAGATGAAATTCATTAATGTGCCTGACAGTTATTCATTCAATTCGATGGCATGCCATATTCAGAGGAATTGGCGGATCCGAATATGCACCACCAGCAGTTTGTTGAAAAATAAACTTGTTAGCCGCCTGAGTGAAGTGAACGCCATCCCACACAACATAACCTGAAGGATCGTCGCACGGCTTCCCCAGTAGCACTTGCTTCCCGTGCACCATTTTGGTTTGCCCACACCCCACATTGATGTTGTAATTGTACCTCCCGCCGCGCCCACAACAATTCCTTATCGATTGCTTGAACCCTGTGCAGGTGCAATACATTAATTTTGACCTACGATCAGCAATTAATTAGTTAACGAATTAAAAGATATACTAACCGTGCTTCTGGGGCTGGTGAAAGAGAGCGTATTTAACAGAATAAACATCAACATAGGTGAGAGAAGCGGATGGCAAATCCTTTCGTAATTGAACAACAGCTTGCTTCAATTGACTGTTGAAATACTTAGCGACATCATTGAAAGGAGTTGCACACCCAGCCTCATCAACCTGTGAGGCCAACACCGGAATACGTTCCAATACGTACGGTAAGCAACCCACGGGACCCGTATTGTGTATCCAGAAGTATCTACCTCCGAGCCCGTATATATACTGCATGTATGTAGTTAACAATTAGTCATCGAATAACTAACTAAACAATAATTAATAAATCATACATATGACTTACGCGGATAACGTTTTGGAGCTGAGTGACAACTTGAGGGACGTATGCTTTAACCTGAGCGGTGGTCATGTTGGAGAAGTAGCCGGCAGTGAGGTCATTTTGGCCAATGTCAAATGTGTACAAGGCATTAGAGAAATCTTCAGCCTTGGGCAGCCTTTTCAAAGCCGCATCAGGATCAGGCAATAATTTTTGGTAGGCTCCACTATGGTTACGAACAAATTGGGATCTACGATGAAAGTCATAAAATTCATTCCACTGAACGTCTAATGAGATGGGGCTGAAACCGCTTTCCCGAAGAGTCGTGTTCTGGGGCCTCACCGTTGATCCTGCTGTCGCGAAGTTGGCTCCGTGAGAAAAGTCGCTGCCGATCGAATCAAGATATGCACTCACGTACGGTAACCCAAAGGCCTCAGCTGATTTTGTTTTTTGTTTTTTTTACAATAAATGAATAAGTAAATAATAAAATGTTAAATGATTAAAAGTATCTATGTCACGCTTGAAATAATTGAAGATAAAAGTAAAAGAAAAAAAAAAAAAAGGAAAAAGTCGGTAGAAGCACGCTGCTGGATCAGGAATCCAAGTTGCATGCGTGCTCTACATTAGAAGTTTAAGCGTGGGACCAAATCTAAAAGTGAACGAAGCTTTGGTTTTGATTTTGATAGCGTCGGTGGATATTATCAAACATCCCACGTGAAAAAGACAACACATTGTTTCTTCTACTCATCGGACACCTCACTACCTTGTTAAGAAATTTTTGTGTTCACATTAATTCTTAATCTTCTTTTTTCTTTTCCTTAAAAATCCCATCAAATTAAACGACAATATTTATGTATACCTATGAAATCAACAATGAGGCGGCCGTCGCAGTAACGCCCAGCGGGGCCGCCGAAGAATGACATGCCATGAGGGGGACCAGCCTGACCAAAGACTGCGGACAAGCCACCGGTGTCTGAATTCGAGTCACCGAAGTTGAAGATGGCTGGAAATTTACACTGACTGGTTTTGGCCAAGGCCAAACATCGAGTGAAGTTCAGTAAGACCAGCACTAAGATGGTGATAGAAGGTGAAAAGAAATGCGACCCCATGAGGCTAGCGTAAATTCAAAAGGGCTCAATGGGCGAATAGTATTAGTGTATTACTATCGTAACGCTAAAGGAAATTTGGGATATAAAGACTCTTGAGGCGTGCTGTGCAAACTGCAACGGGACCAAAATATTTGAATTTACGTTTCTAGAAACGTAGTGGCATTTGAGTGTTCTGATTGGTTTTTATTGTCGGGGGCAGCTTTGTAAATGCAGGAACTAGAGGGTTAATGTGATATGATAATGATTTTTAGAATCTTGTTAATCTTATCCTTGGGGATATATTTAATTCCTCCGGCGGTTCTGGGGAGGAGGATTTGCCAAGTTTAATTATCACAGATTTAATTGCCTTGGAGGGTATCAATTTTGAAGTACTAGGCCATGTTTGGATAATTCTTATATAATAGGTTAAGATAAAATGGCCACATGAACAGGTTTGATGAGGGGAGTTTCCTGCACTGATCAAAGCGTCCTTACAAGGAAAACTTGACGACAAGGAGAAATCAGCATATTTGCCATTTGTATCGTAACAGTTATCCAAAACTCATCATTATTATATATTCTTTTAATGCAAAAATCAAAGCTGTCACACACATAGTAAAATCCCGTCTGGTGAGGGTTATGAACCATTTTATTCTGAAAAAGCAACTGTTTTCCTAATCAGCTGGATAGAGTTTGTTGAGTGACGTGGGTTACCTTTTGGAGCTTTATTATCTATTTATCTTTATTAAGGCTCAGGCTGTCTGGTGTGTCAAGTTGAGAAAATGATTGCACGGATGAAATTGTCACTAGGGTTGGCACGTGGCATTTTCTGCTTAAAACATATTTTAGTTTTGATTCGTTTTTCTGAAAGGTTTTAGAATTTTATCCGTTGGCTAATTATATATAATCATAAAAGGTCCGTTTAGTATTAAGATTTGGTAGCTATAGTTAAAAATTATAGTATTAAAATATTTAATAAATATTATCTGCTGTAGTTTAGAAGTTATGGTAAAATAATTTTTTATTTGTATGATTAAAAATTTATTATATTTTTAATAATTTTATCAAAATTATTATTTAAATTTTATATTTACTTCATACTATTAAATTTTATTTTATGGTTATAATTTGTTTCTACAATAACTATAACTTAAAAGATAAAGCACCTAAATTCTAAATAGGACCAAAGTCTAATTGATTCATTTCATCTCTTGTATCAGGATAAAATAGATAGCCTAAAGACGGTTGGCATTTGGATTTGGTGAGTAGCGTAATCCATAAAATGATGCACCGATTACTACTATAACACCCCAAACCTAACACGTGTGGAGCACATAAAGAAAGACGTTACTTACAAATCAAAATCCTTACTAAAAAATTTCAAACTAAATACCTCAAATTCTTATTCAAATAAATCCACAAGTTCATACGTCTAATACTAAATAATCTCTCCAGAACATAAAAATAACAAAACTCTCAAAACCCAAATTACAAGTTTATAATAAAAATAAACTAAAAAGAAACATGAGTCTATTCTTCTTCTTATTCAAATAGCAAACAAAACTGAAATCTCTAACTCCAAAGCTAAGCACACCTTTCAAAGGAACTTAATCTGCAAAAAAACAATGACAAGGGGTGAGCCGTTAACTCGGTAAGTAAAACCATTCCTAACACACTAGGCCTATCGATACCCAAAAATATTGCAAGCCTTCTTTTAGTAAAACATATTTAATAATTCATAGATTTCATAAAACGATATATCACGATAAAATAACATAAATTCATAATAATTCTAAATATCAAAAGCATAGTTACTTACGAAAGCAAATCATATATCACATTCACAGAAAATAAAACATTAGCTCATGTCACATAGTGTCACTTATAGTCCCGGTGACCCGACCAGAAATATAATCAGAATCAGAATATCGTGTGCACACTTAGAACAAATATCGAGTACTGGTCCAGACAGATATATCATATAATACGATCAGAATCATAATCAGAATAATTACGGACAATGAGCCAAAACATAATTATTTATAAGTGGCACTTTGCACTACATGTAGCACTTTGCGACGCTTTGGCCTTCAAGAGGTGACATACACAGGCACAAAGCATTTGTATCAGTTTCATAAATGTTCATAACAACAATTTAGGCTTGCAAAATTATTTTATAGATAATATCATGAAAGGTAGTTATGTAATAAAATAACTTACAAATTTAAAAGCATTTGGAAAAATATTTTGTTAAAAAATTTTAGATTCGAAAACATTTTCATAAACTGATTTTGGTATGAAAGTCCATTAATCTTCTAAGTAGTATAAAAACTCTTATAATAACATCAAAATAATTGTATATATCTAGTACATTAGGAATAAAATTACTTACCTCGATAAGAGAATTCAAATTAACACACCTCTAAGCTCTAAGAGCCTCAAATACCTCCAACACTTTAAATAAATACAAAATATGATTATCAATAACTTATTCTATGAATCAAATTTCCTACTTCATACCCGTACAAGTCTGATTCTCAGAATTTTAACTCTTAATCTAAAACTCAGAATGACATAATATTCTATAGAGCTATTCTGGACGTCCATAATTATCCCATGTAAAATTTTCAAGAGAATCCGATATCAAAAACATTTTTAAAATTAGTTATTTCTCAACAAATTCGAAACTGTTTTCACATAGCCCTATCCGAACAGAATGGGTTATGAGCTTTTTATAAAATAAAATACTGATCAGAAAATTATGAAATTAAAACTGGGAATAGTAAACACATATATTAACTTCCATATAAAATTCTATAACATTTCAAGTTCATTTGATGGTACAAATAATTTTGAGAATCCGATCGCAATGCTGGAATTGAAGTTTTCCAGTGCAGTGGTTTCTATTTCGAAAATACATATAAAATTGAAGACGAAGTTGAATTTAATGAAATAAAATTTATTCAAGAAGCCCTACTGTCTAGTTTCCAGAAATATAAATTTCTTAAGAAAACTTGTTCAGAAAATATAGGTTTAAAATCGAGATACTCATGTTGTCCAGAATTATCCTATGTCCTTAATAAATCGAGGATTGATTAGCTAAATTCATAATAAATCAAAACTCTAAACAAACCCTAAACACATCCTAAATCATGCATTAAGATCAATAACAATCTAAAATCATACCAAATATAAACCCTATATAGAGTGATTGAAAATCTTGTAGGGAATAAGGAGAGTAAACTTACCAATCGCTTTGATTCTCTCCTAAACAAAGGCTTGAATCCTAAGATTTGGGTAAGAGCGTAATGAGCAGCAGAGAAGAAAAATAAATGTCGTGGGTTTCAGGGTTATGGAAAGAGAAAAATATAAATTTATAGGGAGTCTTAAGAAACCCTATTAAATTAAAAAAAAAACTCTTTTTTAAAAATTACCGCATAAATAACTCCTATTTATAAGGGCAATTAATGTCATTTAAAAATTTTATTCAAATAAAAAAAAAGCAGAATTTGGGAGTTACTATTCAATTCGGTCTGTCCTCTGTTTATTCAAAAACAAAATCCCCTAATTGTAGTTTCGGTATAATGATTTGGATAAAATATTATCATATGAAGGTACAACAAATAGACCCCACCAATGGATAAGTCGCTGGTCTACGGAACCAGTGACTCTCGATTTGATCCCTTCGGTCATTTTTAGTATTGCATACATGCATTGGGGATTGAAACGGGAGGATCCGAGAATGAGCCATCCATAATCCGGTTGGCTATCCAGTGATTTGCAGCTTCAGTATAATGTATGCCATCCCAACTAATATATTTTGAAGGATCATTACCTATGGCCGCACCAACTTTAGTTCCATTTACTATTACTTTCTCCCAGCATTTAGCATCATGTTCCCTCCAGTTCCCACAACAATACTCAAATGGGCTAACAAAGCCTGCAATTGAATCAAACATGTTCCCTATATTAAGCTAGTTTAATGAGACAGTAAAACGAAATTAGATGATAATATAAATCACAACATACCATGTTTCTTTGCTTCAGTAATTAGAGTATATTTAGCTGAGTAAATATCAACATAAATGAGCAGGGCATCATGAAGTTGGGCTCTTAGTTGGGAAACTCTGTCTTTGAGTTGCTTGTTGAACTCTTGTGCCACCTCATTGAAAGGCCTAATGCAGCCATTTTGGTCTGCGTTGCCAGGCTTCGGAGGATACTTAATAACCATTGAGGGCAAGCAGCCAATGGGACCAGTATCATGTATCCAGAATTTTCTTGCTCCTTCTTGATAAAGTTTCTGTAACAATTCAAAAGCAAATTGGTTGTTCTAGAGAATACCCTCTAGTCGTCTATCAAGTTCAAGAGTAATGAAGCCATTTATTAAGGGCCAACTTTCATATTGAGGCACCCTGTGGGAGCTGCTTACCTCTATGGCCAAAGCAAAGTGGTTGATTATGCTGGGGATGGATGCCTTAACTCGCTCCTCTCTCATTGATTCAAGCCAAAATTGAAGATCATTCTGTCCACTATCTAACATGTAAAGTGCCTTTGAGAAGTCCTCTGGTCTCGGGAGATTACTTCTGATTTGTGAGGTTTTGGCTGAAAAGATAGAATGCATAAGGCCAAAGAAGCATTAAGATTAATCAAAAGAAGTAATGCTTACGTTTCCCTAGTGTTTGAATATCTCTAACCTTGATTGTACAACTCCAAAGACCGCTCTTTCAACTGTTCAAACTGTAACAGTTGAATATTGAGAGAGAAAGGATTATAACCTGCCCCCAATTAATTTACCATCCGCTGGCTGAATTGTAGATCCACCAGCAGCAAAATTTGCTCCATGTCGGAAATTTGGTTGTAAAGAATCAAGATATGCATTCAAGAATGGTAGCCCCAACCTCTCAGCTGCACAGTGGGAAATGGGAGTGTGCAACATAAAGTGCCCATAAATTTTGTTCCTTGTGATATTACTCAAAACCAGAAACATAATTGGTCATGTCGGAGCAAGAACTAGATTTCCATTGTAAACTTAACACCTAGTTAGTCCATGTTATAACAACTGTGGACTAAAAAGTCACAACACTTCATCTTAAACAGACCTTCAATCCTACTATTATCAGGCTTATTACTGAATTCAAATAATAAAATTTTGAAATACTAACTAGACAACTCAAGAGGGGCGTGAATTGAAATTTTAAAAAATTAAGCAACTAAAACTTAATGCAATACGAACTAAGCAACTAAATTCAAAATAAATAAATTAATACACAATGAAAAATAAAGAGATAGGGTAAGGGAGAACAAACACAATAATTTTTTACGTGGTTCGGCAATCCCCGCCTACGTTCACGCCTCTAAGCTCACTAGGCTTGAGAATTTCACTAAGTAAGCCTCCAAGACCTCAAATGCTTACAATTGACTTCCAATGTGTCAATGGACCTTTACGACAAGAGATTCTCCCTAGTCTCTTAACCCAAGTGTATCCCAACACTTACAATCACTCAAAACAAAAAATTACAAATTATTTTTCTCTCACACAATATTTAAGATTACAAATCAATGCCCAATGTGTGAATAAATGAAGGAAGAATGTGTTTGAAGCTCTAAGAAGATTGTATACTCAAGTATAAGCTTAATGGTAGTGTTGTGATCAACCCTTGATTTGATTTGAATGAGCTTATTTATAGTTGGAGCTGAAAACTAGCCGTTATTAACTTTTTGCAAGAAAACAGATCACCGTTAACCATTAATGGTTAACTGTTTGGACTGGTCAAAGTTACCGTTGGACTGAATTTCAAATAAACGGTTAACCATTTGTCACCATCCTTTCGCCGTTAAAATCCAGAGACTTGCACAACAAATTTCTTCTAACCGTTCTCGCTAAACGGTTAAAGATTAACAAAGAATGTCATTCTGAAAATTATCGGTTAGCCGTTTATAGGTTATCGGTTCGCCGGTAAATTCCAGAAACTTGCACAACAAATTACAACTAACTATTTTTACTAAACGGTTAAAGATTAACAAAGTAGGTCATTCTGGAAATTATCGGTTAGCCGTTATCGGTTAACGGTTCGCCGTTAAATTCCAGCAACCTATAAAACAAAAATGCTTAACCGGTTTGCTTTAAACGGTAAGAGATTAGCACAAAATTCATGTCTGGATATTATCGGTTAACCGTTAAAAATAACGGTTCGCCGTTTACCTTTAGCATGTTTGGAGGCTAATCGGTTAAAGCTTAAGAAATAACCATTTTTTGAATATTACCGGTTAGTCTTTAAACTAAAGGGTTAACTGTTAAAAATAAAAAGTTAGCTGTTTATTTTCAATTGTTGGCTCTTTGTTTGTTTTACGCAATCGGTTGAAGTTTTAGAAAATAACTCTTCTCTGCATTTTATCGGTTAACCGTTAAAATAAACGATTCGCCGATTATGCCCAGAAATACACATTTTACAGAGAATGTTATTCATGTTTATCCAAAGTTTATAAACACATAAAAAAAAATTGGCTTTTAAGAAAATATTTAATATTATAAAACTCCAACAATTTAATCAAAAGAGATTAAGATTTGTTATCATCAAAATCAATAAAAAGAACATCTACATGTTAACAAATTTCCTTAGCAATATGGATAAAATGAATATACAACTAGCAAAGGAATGCAGGTTACCTAGAAAATCAATGATCAGACGGCCGTCACAGAACCTTCCGGAAGATTTACCGAAAAAGGTTTTGCCATTAGGGAAAGGTACCCGACCAAATGTAGCAGAGACAGTACCTGTGTCGGAATTCGAATCTCCGAAGTTATATATTGCTGGAAAGCTACAAGCATTCGAGGAACTAAGAAACGGAACAACCAAAACGATGCCTGTCACCAATGCTATTAGACTCTTCTTAAAATTCCAGGGGCCTATCCGTCTCTTCCTTCTGATAGTTCTTAACCAATCCATGGAGGCTTTATCCTTTGGATTGTCAGACCTTCTTTAGATCAAGCAAAAACAAAGTTACTGAATTGCTAGTTCCAGATTTAGATGGAGAAATTTTATGGTTCTTGAACTGGATCTAAGAGTCGTAAGACAAAAGATGTTACTAGTACTTTCTTTAAGAAAACAATTAAACTAATATGCTACTATTACCCCTAGCTACTAGTAATATAATATGGTTGCATTTAGCAGGGTAGTAAAATAAAATAATGTCAACTTGATGATACAGGTTCCCAAAAAAAGAAAATGGTCCAATCAACTCGTTCCGAGGATTGGAGAAAGCAAATCAAGCATTGCTTGAGCGCTATATTGATGTGGAGCAGCCATGACTTTTAAATTCAGTCCAAATTGTTTGATAAACTTCTATTTCATAATTGTGAGATAAAATACTTAAATTATTTTGATTATTCTTGTCTAAAATATTATTGAAAAGTCATATTCGACTAGAACTTTGTTTTCACAGCCACAATGGCTAACAATAGGAACAGCGACCTAAGTGAAAAACTACTGGATACCGCACAGTCCTTGCAAATCACTTCGCTCAGACCCTGTTTTCATACAGATTCATGGTTTTGTAAGCAACAGCAATGACAGAGAACTAGTTAAAATTCACTTATGCTACCTGAATAGACACAGAAAAATAATGCTTTAATTTCTTTTTTTTTTTGTGTAGTATAAAATTTTTGATACACTTGAATTCGTGACCATAAGCATCAAGTTAGTTTCATGTCACTTTCCAACTTACAGCCTCTGTTGATTTCTAATCATTGTTATTCTTTTTGTTCCTTTGATCCAAAATTCAGTAGTAGTGTTGATAACGGTTAACCGATAGTTGCTATCGGTTCACCGATAACCACTAATCTCTAACCGATTAAGTTTAACCTTGAGCCGATAACTAGCTTACAACGAACCAGAATAAAGAACCAATATGATATGTTCGAAAGATTATTCAGTACACACAATTAGAACAAGAAGAAAGTAAACACGCAAGGAAGTAACGTGGTTCGGCCACAAAGTGCGTACATCCACGGTTGAAACAGCTCTGCCTTTTTCAGCTTTATTAGAAAGAGATCAAGTACATAAGAGTAAGAGAAAAATACAGAGAACAAGACTCTCGACTATCAAAAATCTATCTCCCTTAAAACTTCTCTTATCAATCTCTCTTCACACACTCGCATCAACTGATCTTGTTCCACCTTTTATACACACGGTAACCAGAGGGGAAAATAAGCCGTTACAATAACGACCTTAACAGCTTGATGACTTACACACGCCAGCTCAGCATGCCACCTCATTCATATTGCAACAGAATATAACTACTTCCAGGCTTCACAAGTAGTGTATTACAAAATTCAGTAGTTTGTACGTATTACAAGGTCTCGCGTTGTGAAAAGGGCAACGGATCTGCTCTTTGTAGACTTCAAATACAACTCAATTTTGGATAAACTTATTCATCATTATCATAACGCATACATAACAATGTGGCGAATGCTTTTCTCCTTGGCATCTCTGTCCCAAGCATGCTCTTTCTCGTTAACGTGTAGGAACTCATAAACAAGTGATAAATTTCCACATGCTTTGGTGATCGAAATTGGATGATCTGAGAATGAGCCATCCATAATGCCGTTGGTTTGTCCTGTGGTTTGCAGCTTCTGTATAATATATGTCATCCCATCTAATATATTTTGAAGGATCAATACATGAAGCCCCTTTAAAGTCAGTTACATTCCCATAGCATTGCTCAAGGGCTAACAAAACCTGTAATTGCCATTTGAAGTCAAACAATTAGTTGAGTTTAATGGGACAGTCAGAAAAATCACTGTTCATGTTGGCATAAAACAGACCATATTTCTTTGCTTGGGTGATAAAGAGTATATTTAGCTGAGTAGATATCAACATGAATAAACACTGCATCATGAAGTTGGGTCCTTAGATTGGAAACACTATCTTTAAGCTGAGTGTTCAATTATTGAGCCACCACATTGAAAGTCTTAATGCAGCCATTTTGTTCTTCATTCCCGGGCTTCGGAAGATATTTAATAACCATGAAAGGCAAGCAGCCAATGGGACCAGTATTGTGGATCCAAAATATTCTTGCTTCTTCTTGGTAAAGTTTCTCTAACAAATTAAAATGAAGTGGAATTTTTAGAGCAAGCCCTTTATCAAGTCCAAAAGTAATGAAACAGTCAATTGAGTAAAACTTTGGAACTGCTCAGCTACAACTTTCTTGTTGAGGTAACCTGTATGAGTTAGTTACCTCTATGGCCAGAGCAAACTGATTGATTAAACTGGGGGTGTATGCCTTCATTTGCTCCTTTGTCATTGATTCAAGCCGAAAATGAAGATCACTCCGTCCACAATCTTGTGTGAAGGGCCTTGGAGAAGTCTTCTCATCACGGGAGAGAATCTCGGATCCCTGATATTTTGGCTGAAAAGACCATAAGGCTAAGCACAAGATAAATTAAAAGAAGCAAGAGTTTAAATCTTTTGGGATACCTCTAATCTTGATTGAACAACTCTGTAGTGCGATCTTTAAATTGTTCAAATTGCAAAAGTTGAGTATTAAGTGATAAGGGGTTAAAACCTGCTTTAAATAATTTACCATCTGCAGGCTGAATCGTATATCCACTAGCGGCAAAAATGCGGTTGTAAAGAATCAAGACATGCATTCAAGAACGGTAGCCCCCACTTCTCAGCTGCATGCATGATGGGAATTAGAGATCACTCTCCATATGTACAAAGATAAAGTTCATATGGATTTGCTAATGCAACAGACTTTTATGTATATATATAATGAGATTATATATATTGAGATTATGAATAAAAATATAACCCCAACTTCACTTATTGCATCCGTGTAATACTAAATTGTCTATAATTAATTTAGTTGGTTCAATTCCAAACAAAGAGGTCCCTAACTTAAAGATGCAAATAGTGAAGAGCTCAAAGAGTGAAGAGCTCTCATCTAATTAAAATCCATTAAGACTTAGGCTGTGTAGTATAAAGGTATCATAGTTTTTAAGTCATAAATACTTTAAAAAAAAATTGTAATTATGGAATAAAAGTTTATAACGTGTGATAAATATAATTTTATTAATAAATAGAGTAAAGAGATTATATATATATATATATATATTAAACTATATAGGTATGAGATAAAATTAACTCAACACCACCACATCAAATGCTTATCAAATACTAGGGATGGCAATAGATCGGATCTAACCCAAGATCCACCTAATCCAAATCCAATCGGTATCTGATCCGATTGGATTTGGGTATCAATGTGCAGATCTAAGACTGATTTGGAGCAGGTCTGGATCTATCTTAATATCTAGATCCAGATCCATATCCATCTATCTTTTTATTTTATTTTATTTTAAAATTTTCTTAATAATTGTGTAATTATAAATGATAATAAATTTCATTCATAACATATGAGTGGTATTTATCATGTATTTAAATATTTTAAAACTTAAATTTTAATTTTGTAAATTTAAATAATACTAGGACTAAAATTTAAATGATAATTGGACAATTGTCAATTTATTTAATTATATTGACCAAATAACTTTTGAGGAATATATTAACTTCTCCCATACACTAGCACGTATTGTCTCCAAATTGACTTTCCAAATTGTCCTTGAAAAGAGGCGTAAGAAAACAATTAAAGGAAGTTATATATGTATATATATATATATATATATATATAAAATATTTTTTTTAAGTCGACACTTCAGTCTGCCCTAATTTCTTTAAAACATGCCAGATTGATATATTCAAAAGATGTAGACATGGATGAGGTACAATTAACTATATCATTCATATATTTAGTTAAATATAGTCATAATAAAAATAATAAAACATTAAATATGAATCATATTTAACTTATATGGCATTATTTAATGTGATAGGAATGATGGTGGCTGTGCTATGATATCAAGATGATGGAGACAGTAGAATATTAGATTGATTTTACTCTGGCTTTTTTTTTAATTCCCTTTTTCATTTACTTGTTTTGGTGTAAAAGTATAAACTATAGTATTTATTAGACTTTACAAACAAATTTTATCAATACATTTTAGTCTTTGATTTTCATTCTAAAAAAGTATTGCTCTTTTATTTTAGAATTCATGACGGATCTAGAGCATATTTGAATTTTTATTTTTTTCTAGATTTAGAGCGGATATAGATATGTATTTCTTTTTTGAATCTGGATATGGAGCAAAAAACATGGGTCTATGATGAATTTGGAGTAGATACGGATCTCAATTTTTATTATGGATATAGATTTAGAGCAAAGTAGATCCAATCAATATCTGGCTCATTGCCATCCCTATCAAACACACTTTAGTTAGCAAAGAAACTAATAGCACAATTTCATCCCCAATAAGACTAAGGCCTTAGCATTAATCAAGGTGCTGTAGAAAAAAAATACTATATTTATGAAATAAAAAATAGTGGTATGTAATAAAGATGATTTTTAAATAAAATTTTGATAAAAATAATAAAGATATTATAGGTGTTTCACCATACTATAAGTGATAGATTAAAATAACTTAACTTTTGAAGTTCCAACAATTAATATTTACCAACCACTTTAATATAATAATTTTTTAACTATAAATATCCAATCTCCATACCAAACAGTGTCTTAAGAGGTATAGACATTAGAAAGAACAGAATATAAAAGTGGCGAAAGCGCCACGGATTGAAAACACAAATTAAACTAACCTACAAAATCAAGAATGATCCGTCCCTCATGCCTTGCGGAAGAAGGTATCGCCATTTGGTGAAGGAAGAAACAAATGCTGCTGGTCTGCCCATGTCTTTTTAAAACTGGAATATGCCGGAAAGTGACACTGACACACATTTGTAGAGCTGGTAGTAGCCTTTATTCGATGCAAAGTCATAACAATAAGAATGGAGACTCATGAAACAACCTGGGGAGCTGAGGTTACCAAATATCAAATTCGAAGCTTTGAAATTCTTGACCTTGTTCACTGTCCGATCAATCTCCAGCTGATGCTACTAGCTCACGAATGGACAGCTTCAGTCTGGGCTACTCGCATTTCCCCTCTAAGCAAAAATCTGCTTCTGCTTATGTGCTATAGTCCAATTATAGCAATGAATAACTGAACTATGTTATGATAATCTTTAGTAAGCTTAAATTTAATATAGTAACGACAAGCGCCATCTCTGTTGGTTTTTTTGTTCTCATATATGTTTGCACTTTCATGCATGCAATGCAACCAAGTACGTTTAGATTGGTACTTTCTTGGAACCTACAAACATACAGCTGCGTCTCCTCCAAAAATTGAGTTACAGCACTCGTCTCGTTGCAACCAATCATCTGTTGGTGCAAACCTGCAAAGTTAATGAATAGTCAGACACCTTGGCAAAACATGAAACATTGAAGGGTCATCCGTTGTGCAAAGGTTAATATAAATACGTAGCCCCCTTTGCAATTGAGAACTTAATGAAAACTCATGGAGGGTTCTGCGGCTTTCGTCTCACGCTTCCTTAATTTCTCTGTCACTTTAAACTTTGGCTTATTTATATTATTCGTATTATTTATTTGGTTACTTCCATTAGATTCATAGAAACGACATTATTATTTATCATTGTTCAGTTCAGCTTAATAACAAAACAATTCAATCTCTCCCTGTTCATGAAAACAAGATTCAAGATCTCTTACTTTCAACATATGAAACTTCACCAACTCAATTAATTAACACCCACCATAACAACTGCGTCTTTACAATTAGTAATCGTTTTTTTTTTCTTTTCTTTTATTCTTTTTAAATCAAGTAATATATATATTTTTTTTTTTTAAGAACAGAAACAAAAAAAAAAAAAAAAAACTGCAGGGTCCTATTTTTCTTTATTTCTCGCAATTTGTATCATACAACAATATCATGAAGAGCTTAGGGGGTGCAGGTTTTAATCGCGTAGAAGGTTACCGGCTCCAGGCCCAGGGAACATGATCCTTTAGTACCCGCATTTATAGAATGGCCTTTTTATCAATTCAGAGTTGCCCAGATAAATAGGGTTAAAAAAACAGTAGCAAGAGATTAAAATTTATGGGTAAGAGTAGCATCCACTTACAGAATAAACCAAAGATTTAACTGTATAACACTCAAAACGACTGTCACAAAAATTGCACTAGCGAGCCCCACATTGTTCAATAAAATTGAGTCCTACGAACAATACAGGCTCATGCCTCAGAACAGACAAAAAAGTGGGGAAAATTTTTGCAATTTTACATTAGTTTCAACCTCAAGAAGTAACAAATAGATCAACGCAAGATTTTCCTGACGCCGGTTCTCAATAGTCCTAGCTCCATTTCTCTAGAGCAAAAACAAGAGATAGATTAAAATAAGTCAGAGAAAATATTATTTGTTCCTGATCTGCCAAAATGCATGGGAGATAATAAATCAACACCGCCAGTTGTTCACCATCTCTCTCTTGAACTTTGCCTGCCACAAACAGGGCACACAACATTAGTAACGTCTGAGATATTACAAACAGATCCAGAACACTAGAATCTGAAGCAAAGAACACAGCAGTAAGATTATGTACTGCCATTAATATTGTATAGGAAGACCATGATTAGAGAAATTTGGGGGATACAGAAGTAGACGCTAATAACTTAACAGTTGAAAATGGCGTAGAGTTAAAAAAAAAGAGCCTAATGAGGCCATTTTAATATAAATTTATTTGAAAAATGATAGATCAAGAGTCATTGACAGTTTGAATATCAAAAAAAGAAAAGAAAAATAGAAACAGTAAAGCGTGTCAACCAATAAAGAAAAAATTGTTACATCAGTATTGTGGTAACAGTTGTCCACATTACCATCGAAAAACGCCCAATGGAAAAACAAAACTGAACAAAATACTTCCAATGAGAAAGCCCCAAAAGGGCTCCACTGAAATAAAACTTGGAACACCTAAAATTTTGGAATCATATACTATTGACAACTAATTCAGAATTTCTATATACAACATCGTTAATGAAAGATTTTCAGTCTTAAATTTCTTTTACTTGAAAATTACTAGCAAAGATATCAGCACTCCATGTCCGAATTAAAACTATTTTATATATTATGAAACGCAAGGGAATGCAATCCAAGATGTTGAGAAATATGAGTTCATACTTCATACATCCCTGGGATCCTGCATTCTCCAACATTTAGAAAGATAGAAAATAAAAGAGGCGACAGGAAAACCACCCTGCTAAAATCGAAAACAAGACCAGGAAAACATGAAAAAATGCACTTTACCTGTCCAACTCTCTGCCGCCCAGAAATCCTCTTTCTCTGCCTTGAAATGCTCTCCTGTCATCTCCAAGCCTTGTCCATGCATCCCCCATGCCGCGTGAACGAGGTCTATCCAAGGACTCCATGCTCCTAGAATCATCAAATGACCCAGAATGGGAAGGTGGTCTCTCAAGAAAGCCGGCTGCCCTACCTCCTCCAGAACCAGGCCTTTCAGCTTTCGACCCAAACCGAACTTTGCTATCCAAATCTCTGACAAGCATTTCCAGTTCCTGTTCTTTGCTAAGTATAATATCATGCAGATTGGATTGCTCTCCTCCAGACTCTTGCAGTGATTCCCCGTTAATCTCAAGTTCCTTTTTTAAGCAATCGATTTCTTCTTTCAACCTCTTTTCTTCCTCAGTTTCAGGCCTGAAACATTTACATTACATTAGAGATCAATACATGACAAGTCCACTGTAGATCACTAAATCAAGTATCAGCAGTGAATTTGACACCAAAGAAGTAGGAACTCCAAAAGGCAATGACATTGAGACTAAATGTTGAGATTCCAGAATAAGAATCAGGTTTTAAAATGATTAAGCAAAATCTATGGATTATCCACACATTGGCTAAGCCAATCTTACAAGTTAAGAGAGATGGATCAATTAGGTTCCCAGGCAAGGCTTCACGTGCAGCTATGCTAGACCCAAGTAATCATGCTAGTTGCTGCAATATATAACAATTATATACGTTATGTAACAATTGCTGAATTCCAGGAGAGCTCAGCAATCAAGTGGCTCAAACTACAGGCCACTGGAATGAGCTGCAAATTATCTCTATCATACACTTGCATGTACAGGCGTGTATTAAGCAGCCAAGACAAAGAGAACCCAGAGGTTAGGAGTAAAAGAGAGAAAAGTTTAGTTTCTTTCATCTTCACAAAAACATATTGCCAATAATTAGAAACTCAAGTAGGCCTTGACTCACATGTGGGCATGTGATGTGATACAACATAAACTTCAGGGCAGATCCGGTTCCACCGGACGATTCCCCAATATTAATAAGCCAAAGGATTTAACTTGCCAAATAAATGAGGTAATCTGATTCATTCAAATATTATGATAAAACACAAAACTTAAATCAATGCAAAAATTAATTCTTTAAAAGACAAAAAGTTTGCTCATAACAAAGAGGTAGTTTAAATCACGAAGCTTGATAAACGTGTCAACACTCAGAAAGACACCAAGATGCATTAACATTACTCACCAATAATACAAAGGAAAAGACACCACGTGACACATACAATGGAACTCGCATAACAAGTCAAAACCCACAACAGATTGTCAAGGAAGATATTTTTCCTAGCCTGCAATTGTATCAGTTGAATCTAATAGGAAAAAGAAAATGGATGCAATTCTCTCCCACCAAACAAGGGAAAAAAATGTAGGCCACCAGTTTGAACAAGAAGCTAGAAAACATAAAGGAAGAGAAGAGGGGTTGGAAGAGGGGGTGTGGTGGGCGGGGGAAGAAAAAGGAGGAGAAAGAGAAGCAAAAAGCTAATATCTATCAACATGCTTCAATTACATGAATGTGCAAGACTACTAAAGAAAACAGGCTGCTAAGGACAGCTTGGTTTGGCTCATTATGACTCAATTCCCAAGAAAGAAAACCAACCACGATTAGCATGCAAAGACAAAACATGAAGGGCAGCTTGGTCAGATTGCTGACCCATAGACGTAAAAGTTGTTCATTTAATTGAATTTGATCCCTAGAGCACTTTAATTCACAAAGACCTTCAAAACAAAAGTTGGTCAACACCACAATTCAACATATAAACAAAAAGCTATCTTGTACTAAACTTTCAAAACAGTAAATTCATAGCCCATATTGCACAGCACAGTGAAACTCAGGGCTTAATTTGTATCATCAAAAACCACTGTTCAACCATAAACAAAATCTGACAAGGAAATGCAAATAAAGGCAATCGTTTACAACATAAAAGGAAGGATAGTAGCTGCTTTACATGCATCCAGTAGGTAATAGATATTAATAGTACTTTTCATCAGGACACTTTATGACTCATGTAAAGTACCAGGAAGACATTCCATAAATCAGTTCCACATGACCTGTTTTCAGGTGCGTATACTTCACTTCATAGGGCACAAATACATCCAATTCACAAACTATTAGCTAAGATGTCTTTGCATTTTCCAATATGGGAAAGTTATCAAAGACAACTTCCTCAGTGTATTCGGCATATGCTAGAAAACATAGCTAATGTATTATGAACAGAAAAGCTACCTTAAAGGGTGTGAAGATATCTCTTTAAAGCCTTTGGGGCTGTTTGTTTTTTTGACTTAATGACTTAATTGACTTGATTTCAATCAATTAAGTCATTAAGTCCATTGTTTCTTCAACTTAATGAAAATTTTCAGTCATTAAGTTATTAAGCCAATTTTTTTTTTAACCTTTTTGCTTAATCTAAAAGTCTAAATGATATCATTAAAGGAGATTCTCCGAAATATTCCTATCTAATTAATTAATTTTCATCCTTACCTAAATAAAATTTTATAAATAACATTACTATCCATCTCTATAACTTGCGATAATATAGTGTTTGACTATTATTATTTTTATCTTTTTATTTTCTTCAAATTAGCATTATTTATCTTCACAATCTTTTATGAATACTGTCCATATAAAAACATCATAAACTACAATAAAATTGATTAACCTATACTAATTTAGAATATAAAAAGTTGTACTGAATTGAACTTCATGATAATATATTATCTTATTTTAAGTTCTTTGAGATGCTTATTATTTGCTCAACATTTATAATTTGTAAGGACACAAATGTAAAAATATTAGCTTTCAAATTTTTTAAGTTAAAAAAAAAACAACTTAATATTTGATTTTAGCAATGCAGACAAAAATACAAACATATCATTCACATTCAGAAATTCAGTTCTATTCAGAATTCAGGACTATTAAGATTTCAGATATATATTTAAAAAAAAAAAAAACAAACGCCGCCTTAGTCTTCAACAACTTATTATAAATAAAAAACCATTGGACCAGCTCAAATCACATTGATGGCAATAATCACCAGCCATTTCAAGAAATGGTCTACCAAATGAAATTTTAGAAAGTATTACATCATTAATACAATATAAGCCAACAAACAAGGTTTGTTAGTCAAATCATTATGCATGGACCAGAAGATCCAGCTAACTGGGAAAAACAAAAACATGACATTACAGCTCCAGGATGAAAATGGCTCTAAACTGTTAATGCATTGACATCCTCAGCAATTATTAATTATGTCACATTTCAAAATGTTACCAGCGAACACTACGTCCTCTGATCATTCTAACATCAATTAAGAAACCAAAATCACCACTGAAACAATAACCTAATTACAATCAGACAATCTCCACCACCAACATTTAATGACAAACACACCAACACCAAAGCTAATATAGTCGTGCAGTTAATTGCAATGAACAAATAGAGAATGCAATATGAAAACACAAACCTATCAACCCTGCGCCGCTCCAATTCAAGATCAATCTTACGCCAATCCTGACCCCGTTCCTCCAACAAAACTTCCCTAGGCTTAGCATCTCCAAATGGATTCACCTTTGACCTACTCGGCTTTACCACATTCTCCAATCCCTGCAGCCCCTGACTCTCCGACCTGCTTGATTGGGCACTTGAGGGCCTGCTCGAGTGCGCACTTGTGGGTCGACTCGTGGCCTTCTTTGTTTCCATCTCCATTTCCAGTTTCTTCCAATCCAATCCCTTCTCCGCCAATACCTCTTCTCTTGGCCTTGCTGCTCCAAAAGGATTTGGTCTATTCGTCTTCGCAACAACTGTATCATTAGCCTCCAGTTTCGGCGGATCCAAATTCAATCTGGACCGTTCATGGGGATATCCTCCACCACCACCACGAGTCCAGCGATCAGACTCCGGCACGGTTTCGCGAGCAAATCCAGAGCCAAATGTAGAGGATCTGGCGGGCATAATCGGTTTCTTCCCAGCTGTCCAGTTATCGACTTCATCGGCACGTGAGAAACCACCGCCAGAACCTAAGCCACCGTACCGATTTTGACGGCCAGAATCCTGGGAATGTATCGGCTGAAACGGTTTCTTGGCCATCGCCCAATTATCGACTTCGTCGGCTCTCGAAGGTTGGTCCAAATCCGAAACCCTAGGAGGTGGACCCCTGCGTTGTGGATGCTCTTCCTCGAATCCGCCATACGGTCGTCTATTACCGCCTCCCCATGAGTCGCTGCGGTCACCCATGCCCATGCTTCGTGCGGGCCGGCCGTAGGAGGAGAAGCCGCCGCCGAGGCGACCGTGCTGCATTTCCTCAGCAGAGCGTTCTCTGGGAGCAGTAGGGAGGTGGATCATCTCGTCGGGCGTGAGGCGGTTGGAGGAGTAGTCAGGTGCGCCGGAGGCGGAGTATGCGCCCATGTTGAATTCCCCTAGAGTCATTTTCTTCTTCTTGGGCTTGGCGCTAACGGCTTCTTTCAGGCTAGGAAAGCTTTGAGACTCGGCGGGCGATGCGGCGCCTCCGGATGCAGCATCTGCAGCTGCGGCTTCACGTTCTTCGGCCTCGGCTCGCTCGGCCTCGGCGGCCCAGGCGCCGATATTACCCCATTTTTTGGACATCTTTAAGATGAAGAGATCTGATGCTGGTTTGCGAAATTAATTTTTAAAAATTGATTTGGTTTATCTTGAGCTGGGGCTCCGTTAGTGGAGCCGTAGCTCCGACAGCATGCGATTGCAAAGATGAGTTAACGGTTGTTGTTGTATGCGAGTTTTGAACGAAATTTTAGTTTTTTTTAATCTTTTTTTCCTTTCAACAACGAAATGAAGGGAAAAAATAAAATAAAATGTAAACCTTTTTTTTTTTTTTTGATAAATGAAAATAAAATGTGAAACAAAATGTAACAAAGGGGAGGGTGGGGGGCGGTGAGAGAGAGAGAGAGAGAGCGTGTGTTGGTACTGGGAGGTCACGTGACCACGCGTGTGTTCGGGGAGTGGGTTCCACGGTACAATCAGAGAGAGATGGTAGCTCCCAGTCCTGGCTAGTGGGATCGTGAGAGTGTTAACTGTGCTCGTGGGGCCACGATTGTGTCTTTACTATTTCGAATCAAACGGTCAGGATGCTCTCTTGACAAGGACTTTTGGGCGTCAGTGCAAAATAATGCCTGTGATAAATGAATCACTTGTGCGGATGATGAGATATTTCACCGTTAGACGGTTTGGAGCTTGGACATCCGTAGTTTATAGATTTTTTTACCCCTCTGGTTTTCAGTTGAAACTACCGACTACATAATGTTTCAAATTTTATGAAAAATAATACATCAATATTAATTCAGACATTTAACACATTAACCCCTAAAAGTATCATGATATCCCTGACGGTGACAAAAATAAATCATATTATTAAGGGCCAAGGAACAGTGTTGAATTCGAATCCATCTTCTTTTTCCACATCCGTAAATCCCAATCTTGTGCAAATTATCCGGACCCGATCTGCAAACCCCAAAATGAGTTTGACCCGTATGATTCATTTATCACTTTTGGTAAGAGATCGCAAAATGTAGAGCTGATACTAGTAGTGACAACAATTTAGTTGATGAAAATGGAAATGAAGGTGTTGTTGATGGTTAGTTTTAATGAGTTACTGGAGGGGTTGAGGCTTTGTATGCTTGCTGGTGATGATGGTGGTGGATTTAGGATTGGATTATTGACTTTTGATTTTGAGGATTGGTTTAACAGTTTGAGTTTGCTGGGTCTTAATTTCGAGACTAGTGTTTTATTTTGTGTTACTGTTTTTAATCTTATTTAATTATTTACAGGAAAATTATCAATTATTTACTCTCTATGTTATAAGGAATACTATATTACTTTCAAGTTGTATTATTTATACTTTCTAAATTTATAATATATAACATTCATCTACTAAATCATTAACTTGGCTAGAAAGTAATGACGTCACCAGGGTAATTTTTTATTTAACATGCTAAATAAAAAATAAAAGAAAAATTATCAGCTTTTCATCTAAAATTTAATATGTTATGTAAAAATTTGAATTTGTTCAATTTCCTACCTTGATTTTATAATCTATATCAACCGTCCACTAAAATGTTAACTGTCATTTGTAATTAATGACCATCAAAAGGATACTTTAAACTTTTAACATCCTCAATACAAAATAAAATAATAGTTTTAAATATAAAAAAATTATTTTTTATAACCAATATTCAATTAAATACCTTTAAAACTCTATTTTTTCTTAATTAAAAAAATCTAAATGGTTTTCTCCATTTATCTCCACAAATTTATATAATTAAACTAAATTCACAAATTATCCAAACCTAATTCATATACATCCAATCAATCCAATCCTTAAACTCTTTTTGATGGTTAAAACAAATAAAATTTTTTTTTTGTGCAAAGTCACAACTGCCCCTAAATTCAAAAGTTAAATGGCTGTTTTATTAAATTTTGTTAAATATTCTAACAATGTTAACGTTTTAGTGGACAGCCAATGTGAATTACAAACTTAGTTATCTGGAATGGGCAATCAAATTAATTCAAACTGTTATAGTATTTTTTATAATGGGATAAACTTAAGATATATGAATAATAATTTTTCTATGTCTTTTTACGTTGAATTGAGTTTCAGGGTAAAATGATCAATTTGCTATAATTCTATTAATTTTTAAACAGAAACTAATAATTCAGTGGATGAACACATATTACAAATTTGGGAGAAATAAATGATACAACTTGAAAGTATCATAGTATTTTTTATATGAGGACAATTTAAGGAGACTCATATTTTTTCCTTATTTATAATTTAAAATAAAAAAATATCAAAGACCTTTAAGGGTAAAATAATCATTTTGGTAATTTTTTGTTAACTCCTCTCATGGTGTTAAGGTAAAAGCAGAGCAATTAAACAATTTATAAACTTCATGTAGATAGCAGTAAAAAAAAAAAAAATGTTGGTGTATTTTTAATAAATTTTGAAATATTAAGTGACCGGTGGATATTTATTTATTTTTTAATATCCTTTGAGATTGGGACAATAAAAAATGGGATTTTTTTTTATGAATTTTACATTTAAATTATACAGGTAACGTCAAGGGCATAAATAGGAATTTGGTTTTCTAAAATGCATAAATCATAAATCATAAATCTTAGTTGGCTAGAACATGTAAAGTTGATGGACCAACAACAAGAACCATAATGTATAAACGGAAAAATAACTAGGTTTTGGCATAAATTTTCTAAAATTATGGGAGCAAAACGTAATAGGCTTTATAATTTCTTGGGTTTAGTTATACACCATGTGATTTGATAATTTCAGTGTAAAATAATCTTTATATCACATTTGGTGTAAAAAAAAGTAAAGGCAGGATAGCAATAATGGGTGTGCCACTTAATCCCCAAGAGTGGCAAAATTCCATCTAAGGGGAACTTTTGGAATTATATCCTTTAAGCTAAAATTTTATCCTTGACTATTCTTGAATTAAAGAGAGATAAATTCCCAACTTCTTTTACTCTCTCCTTCATGCTAATTCTTCCTAAAATCTCTCTTATGTTAATGATATGTGATATTTTCATATATATAGCTAGTGACATTGTAATTTAATTTAATTTTTTTTTAATGTTATGGACTAATGTTCTTATTATATTTGTTGATGATATTCTTGTCATGTTTACGATGATATTATTTTGTAAAATGTAAGTTTAAAAACTATAACATGTTAAATATAAAAAATAATGGAAGATTTTACATTTTTTTAATAAATTTACTAGTAATTATTGATTTAAATTAGATTATATTCCATGTCATTTTACAATAAATCTAAGATAATTTTGATAAATTAATATATAAGACATATTATTAGCTACTAGTTAATCACACGACATACCAAACACAAGACATGATTATTTATAGTCCAATCCAGTATTGCACCAAACACAACATAGTATTATATATAATCGAATGTTATCCAATTTAATTCAATTTAATCCAACATACCAAATAAGTCGTTGGCATCTATATACGAAAAGTAATATGCACCTCAGTAAAGCAAATTTATGGGGAAACTTTGTCGTTAATTTAAATTTTAATGGCATCTATAAAATATTTTAATTTTTATTTATTCTTTTGTCAGATTGAAATTGAATCTACATGATCCAATCAGTAACGCGAGGGCAACGCTCCTTGCATAATCATTTCACTAAATCATTACTCACCATGTCAAATGAAAAAAATATGGTACAAAAGGTCATAAAAGTTTAATTGCCGAGAAGAATATGGGCAAGAAACATACCGCTTTTAGCTGTAGTCAACTGATTTTGTTATGCAGAGTTTAATTAGTGCATCAAGCTCTAATAATAACTTAGTCAAATCTTTATCATGTGTTGGTGGTCAAGTCGGATTAGGCAAATTAATAATCTAAAAATAGAAATTAGATGCACTGTTACAATCAAGATGGTCAATGCCAGTGATTGTTTAATGATCTTTAAATGACACATATTCATTATTTAATAGAAAAGACAAATTCAGTAGTTAAATTTGATGCACGAGTTTAATAAATTACTATAAGAAACCATTTTCATTCATTAAATATATTAGATAAATATTATGGCAAAGTTGCTTCGGCAAGTTATTAAACTGCTTTATTGTGTTTATTCCCAATAAAATTACCTAACTATTGTTTTATTATTTATTTTGCCACATACTCTAGAATTTATTGACATTGGAGGACTTTTAAAATATTTGGTAAAGGGCAATAATTTTTCTAATGAACCCTCATAGTCATAGCTCATTGGGTTACTGCCGTATTTAAATAATTTTAATAATTTGCCCCTACTGATTATTCATCATATATTGTCTTAAAAAGTAAATAAAAATTTAGAAAATTAGAATTGAAAAACAACCATAAAATCAGTAAGGGCCAATTTAGTAATGTTATGGTTTTTAAAATAATTGTTATTAGCCGTACTATAAAAATAATCAACTGTAAGAAGAATTTATTAAAGGTTTGGTGAATTTTATTTTCAAAAGTGCTTTTAAAAGCAGTTGTATATGTTTCGTAAATCTTACTATTAAACTGGTTTAAAAATATAAATAATTGTATTGGATATCATATTGAATAAAACTTATTTAAACATTCAGAGACATGTATATAAAATATTCTTCATTATGTACATATAATAATTGATAATTAAAATAAATAGAATTTTATTTTTTATTTTGTTATCTCAATATAATTTGTAATAACAATAACAACAACAATAATAATATTAATATTTTTAAAGTTAATAATTTTATTTCTTAATTAATATGGATAGTTTTAGACTTTTATAATATATATGACGATATATATGGAATTGTATAAAGTATAAAACTAATTCTCAAAATTAGATTTAAAAAATTTACTTTTTTCTTACTTTTTAAAATCTTTTGTAGAATAATATAAATTTACCAAAAGTGATTTCTGAAAATATTTATCAAATACTAAAATTAGTTTGTAACTTTTCAAAATAACTTTTAAATATCTCAAAAACAATCCTAAGTGAGTCCTCATACCTGAGTTTGTGACAGTCAACCGATATGGGTTAAAAGTCTTCTACCCCTTCTGGGCATTTTAATGGGCCATCTCTCACAAGTCACTAAAGGGTAAAGGCTTTTTGTCTCTCAAGACTTTTTGACTAGTGGTAATTTGGCTCTTACCTATTGAAATGGGCTAAATATCTGAGAGTCGACTAATATGGGCTAAAAGTTGGGTACACCTCTTGGGCATGTTAATGGGCCGTCTCTTACAATTTTCAAAAGGGTGAAGGCTTTCTGTCTCCCAAGACTTCAACGGGTGAAATTGAATCGATATAAATCTGTAGCTGCCTATATTTATACATGGGTTGGCAGCCTGCCTCCCCATCTTAATACATTTTCTGAAATCAACACAAACATTAAAAGAATTTTGTTCATTTTCATTAGAATTCGGTGGATTCCCGTCTCTTTATAATTATGTTACTCTTGTGTTTAGTAAAATCTTGTAACGGCGATGTACGATTCTCCTCTCTTCCAAGAATTATTACTATCTCTCAGTCTATCTCTTAAATAGCTAAAGCTTATCTAAAAAGGAGACTAATATTAGTTAGTTCAATAATAATTTTACATGATTTTTGTTGTATTGTTCCATTTTTTAAGTTTGGAAAGCAGGTGAGGACAAGATCACAGTGAGCTGGAGTTTGAATAGGAGCTTTCAGGCAACCGATGACCTGTACAAGAAAGTGAAGGTGACTCTGTGTTATGCACCGGCAAGCCAAGTAGACGGCGCATGGGGAAAGACCGAGGATGATATGAGCAAGGACAGGACCTGCCGATTCACCATTGTGAGAAGGCCTTATGCTGATGATGCCGTAGCCACAGTGGAGAATCATAGCCTTGAGTCGATGATTGAGAAAGATGCGCCTGAAGCAAGCTACTTCGTTAGAGTCTAATGCTTATGACTCTGCTGGTAAAGAAGTGGGATTTGGACAAATATTTGATGCTAAGAAGACCAGCAACTTGTTTGAAATTCATGCCATTAGTGGGCGGCATCTGTCCCTTGAGGTTACATCTATGTGCTTCTCGTTTTTTCCTGTGGTGTCTATGTTTGGATTTTACTTTGTGGAGCAAAGTAAGAGAGAGGGTTCTTTAAGGAATTGAGAGAGGGTGAGTTGATAGGGTAGAAATAACTACGTTTTCGGGGTACTTTATGGTAGGAACTGAAAGAATGAATGTGTTAGCACTTCAGGGTTTCTGCAAGCAGATTCCTCATCAAGAAAATTTTGAAGGGAAAGTGAATATTTGTAACTTGTCTGACAAATATAATAACGAAGGGAGCCGTATGTTTGAGTGAAGCAGAAAACAACTAGAGATAATACACTCAGCCCTACATGTACAATGGCATTCAAGAAAGTGGAAAACTGCATATGCGACGTTCAAAATCTGAAACCCGTCCAGCTTAGAAATAAGAAGGATTCTTCTCATCTCCTTTTTGACAGCTGAATGAAGGATACAAAGATACTAGCCTATCAACCAACCTCTTTGCCTTTGGTATCCGCAAATGCAATCCACATAACCTGTGAGGACTATGTTGTTTTGATGTTGGATGAAACTAAACTGAATGAATCATCCAGCTTCATAGCTTGTGACGGAATTCTGGGTGTAAGTTCAATGAATTTATCTTGCAGATTAAAGTGAATGCAATAGAAATAAAATTTCCTGACTCTGATAGAGCTCAAAATTGCATAACATCACTCTTCCGAGGAACCAAATACATTTTTATTTTTGGGGAAAGCATCAGACTTAAAACCTATAAAAATTGATTTCATCCATGACAAATCCATATACAATCAATCTCATAGTCAATGATTTACACATCAAATTGATAGCCTTGTTTGCCGGAACTTAATGATTTGCCAAAAGCTGCATCATCAAGACTCAAGATTGAAGATGTGTATACACGAAACCTTCCATTGATTTGCTGTCTGAATCCAGGCATCCATAGCCATCGGAGCTCAGTTTCTGTATCTGAATTATCTCACACAACTTTGTAGTTTGTGACAAAATTAAAAGTTCATGTGCAACAAAGCATCAGCGCCAGCAGCCTGCAGGTGGAGGAAACAGGACACATGAATTGTGCCTCGAACTACTAAAACATAGAGACCATCAAAGTCAATTAAAGGCCATTCACTAATTAGAGCAATTACAACCAGCAAGGACTTTCCCTTCTCGTTTCATAACCAAACAGAGAGTCCTCTTCTGCATAGCCAACAACACATTCTGCCACGTGTTGACTCTGGACGCCGCCGCCTTGATCCCAACATGACTTACCCCAACACCAACGTTCATCTCCGTCAAATCCTCAGTCTTAAAGCCCAACACGTCCTCCGGCTCGGCCCCGTCGAGCACCATTATCAGGCATGAACAAAACCCTTTTGAAATCTCTGAATCACTGTCGGCTCTGAACCTCATTCTCCCTCTCTCGTCCATCACTACCTCAAGCCACACCTGCGTGGCGCAACCCGCCACCTTGTTCGCCTGCACGCGCCCTGACTCGTCCAACCCCGGCAAGACCGCCGCGTAATCTAACAGACGTTTGACCCGGTCAATGGGTTCCTTTAATGAATTGAATTCTGACACCAGCAGTTGAAGTTTAGTGCTTGTTGTTGTGATGGGTTCCGGATTGTGTTCGTGTACGCAAGTGAAAGACTTTACGGAACGGTTTCTTGGTATCCTGATATTATTGATTGGCGTGCGTTTAACGTTTGAGAAAAACAAAGGTAATGAGAAAGAGCGGCGAGTTGTGTTTAGGGTTGATAAAAGTTTCAGGCTCATGTTTAGATTAGATGAGGAGGGAGTGAAGAAAATTAAATTTAAGAAAAAACAAAGGGGGAGGAGTAGAGCAAGCAAATGGGAAAGATCCTTAAACTGCGCCGACTTTTATCTGTGTGTTTGAGAAAGTTGTTCTCTATTCTATATATAGGTAACAGAAATACATCGCGCCAAAAATAGATCAAGTCATAGTTGTTCTCTAGGGTGCAATTGGAAGTGTATTTCTATTATTGTTTTTTTTTTCCCCACAAATTTATGGTGAAACTCGAAACTCTTCACTTAATAAATGAAGGAAAAGTTATCTGAAAATATATATTAAAAAAAAAAAGAGTATATGTATCTACAACTTAAAATTAAAATCCTCTTTTAACAGTAACATTTCATTGAGATTGGTCAAGTACAGAGTTTAATTGTTGTTTTTCAGCTGTAAGGGGGGCGGTATGTATTGTTTTCATGGTTTTGTAAATTAATAATAAACAAATAAATAATATTAATGGAGGGATAGAATATGTAGGGAAGTGAATCCGCAGAACCCTGACAGCTATTTTGTTCTATTCTATTATGAATATTAAAGTAGAAGAAAAGAAAGCCAGCCAGGTCTGAGCATCCTGGCGGCCGCTGTTGAAATTGCTTTGTATTGCCGGCTTAGTTCAGGTTATGACAAAAGGGAAAGTGATTGTTGTAAGACAGCCCAGAAGAGAACTCTTGGTTGTATCAGAATCAAACCGATATTTTGCTTCTTGTACTTCGCTTTGCTTTTCTTGGTTCGTAAAAATTGGAGAAAAAAAAAAACAACTTACATTATTACATTCGTCTCTTATCATTGGAAACCCCATTTGCTTGACCAATAATTTTGGATCATATGTATGGCCTTAATTAAACAACTTTGTTTCATTTCAAAGGAAAAGTCAAATTGTCATCTTCTTCCATTACTTTCAAACTTTCTTGCTTGCGAGGTACTGCTACAGACAATAATCCAGAGCCGTTACAAGTTGACTGCTCAGCCAATGTCAAATATGTCATTAGATGATGTACGCCACCTGGCATTCAATTTCTTCTCTTGCCAATAATAATTGCAAGCAGGGATATCTTAATTTTATCAAAATATCCCCACCCTCTGAAATTTGCTCTCTTCACTCCGCGGATCTTAATGGAGACTAGAGAGAGCCATGACTTCTGTAAAAATTTTAATTTTTTTAAAATATACATAATATCCCTTAAATTATAATAGAAATTAAAAAATATCTATAAACTATATATAAATTATTCACTCCAACTCGGTAACCAAAGTTTTCAGCTTTCGTCCCCCCACCCAACGGGAGATTTTACAATCTTATAGAGACTTATTCTAAAGTTATGCACGGTAGATCCCATATTATATGCAAATTATGTGAATTTCGAATTTAAAACCCATGTTTGTAGGGTAATATGATATTTCTAAAAGAATATGTCTCTTAATATTAGTTTTAGGATAATATATACTTTTAATAAAATATTACATAATTTTTTTTATTATTATTATTCAGACTAATAACAATCTAATCTTCTTTCCACCCGTATGAGGGGAGGTTCGAACCTTAACCTCTTATTATACATTTAAGAAAAAATATGCTTCCTTTATAATTTCTTAACTTTAACTGTTTTACCAAAAAAAGAAGAAAGTTTTCGACCAAATGAGATGTTCTTTATAATAAAAAGCCATTTATCTGTAAAGTTACGTCCCCATCTTGATTATTCTGACCATGAAAATGATCATTAACAAACTAATGATTCAATGGTTAGTGATCTAATCGGTTGCTAAAGTAACATTTTTTTTTTTGTTAATACTTTAACATCAATAATGTATCTTTCAACGTGGACTAAACTCCCCACTTACCCTTCTTTTTCTCTACTCCAAGCGATGCCTTGAGGAAGTTGATGTTGCTCGACGAGAGATAATGGGTATCAATCACCTGTCTCTTTTCTTTTGGGCGAGTTTTGGCAATATATGTGATCTACAATTCACAATTTTTTTTTCTAAGAATTATCTTAATATTCTTTCCTAGTCAATAATATCTGTGTAGCTACTTTTGTGGGGGCAATAAACAACAAATTTGAACATCAAATATGAAATTATTAATCCATCCACGTACGGTCTTGCCTCCTTTAAAAATATAGCACATACTGTTGCTGCCATCATGCATGACATGGAATTCACTTTAGGTTCTTTTACAACATTTACGAAATGATAAAAATGTAATTTACTGTGAATTGAAAATTACGACACTTTGATCTAAAATTTGAAACATTTCTTAATTTGAAACATATCTCAATATTTTGGCTTTATTAACATGTTTTGCTTTAAGCAGCCATCGCGCCCACACATGCGAGAATCGAATTCCGAAAATTGGCTTGAGGCGTTTTGTCTGATTTAATATGATTATTATTTATTTATTTTTAATTTTTTGGTGTTAAAATTAAATATTTAGCTTAACTGGTTAATGGATTGTAGTATGATTTTTTTTTTTCTAGAGATTGTAATGTCCTGTAATGGTTATTTCATTTAATTTTCAGTACTGTCTCGAATTAATTTAATTGCGCCATCTTAAAGCTATTTCGGGCTAGAAACATTTATTTATTAAGATTATTCTAAAAATATTAATAAATGTTCACTTTTACCATATGAAACAATCTCGTTTAAGCATTGATATTATTTGTTTTATTTAAAAATTTATTAATTTTCTTAGGTTGGTGAATACAATTATTTCTGATGTTGATCAAAGTCATCTTGCTCAATATTTTGGCATTCACCACGATCTCCTTGAAAATTAAAGTAATTTTTCCTTTACCTTAATAATAATAATAACAGTAATATGAGCTACAAAACCTATAATCTCAAAGTTTGAGAAATGATTATTTAGACCCTCAAGTTTTTAATAAGAGACACCAAAATTTTTTTTGACCATAATACTCTTTGGCTTTATTAACTCAACAAAATTGACTCTAATATTTTATAATAAATAAAAATATAATGTTAAAATAAATGTAATAATATATACATTTTAAAATAATTTCAAGTCTCCTCATACGAGAGAATGGGTATCAATCACCTGTCTCTTTTCTTTTGGGCGAGTTTTGGCAATTTATGTGATCTACAATTCACAAATTTTTTTTTCCTAAAAATTATCTTAATATTCTTTCCTAGTCAATAATATCTGTGTAGATATTTTGTGGGGGCAATAAACAACAAATTTGAACATCAAATATGAAATTATTAATCCATCCAAGTACGGTCTTGCCTCCTTTAAAATATAGCACATACTGTTGCAGCCATCATGCATGACATGTAGTTCACTTTAGGTTCTTTTACAACATTTATGAAATGATAAAAATGTAATTTACTGTGAATTGAAAATTACGACACTTTGATCTCAAATTTGAAACATATCTAAATATGTTTATACGAAGAACACAATATGGGCATATTTAGAAGGATCAATCACTTACCAAGAAAATTTGATTTGAATTTCTGAAACAAATGCAATAGGGTTAAATTTTTTTTTTTTTTTTGGGCTATAATATCATTTCCTTTACACTAGTTACAATTAAGAACAAATAGTGCACAACCATGAGTCTCAACTTCTGCTGATACAGACTTTCGTATCACTCCAAAGTCTTTTCCACTCCAGATTTCAGTCCCTTTACATGAGGGCTTTATTTTCCACCCAGGGAGTGCCTTGCCCAGGTCTGCTATTTCGGCCCAAATCGTCGTCTTTGCATTGTTCAGATTGAAGAATGCGAGGTATATTTCTCCTGAGGAGGAGGAAAGATAGAAACAATCAAACTATGGAATGTAAATTAAGAAAAGAATGCGCATATAACATAAAAATTTTTCTGAGAAATGGATTGTGGGTGAATAAGTGATATTCAATCCTCAAGGCCGAAGCCGAACGTGACCAAGATAACTGGCAAAGAAATCAAACCTTTTCTTCCAGTTGCAATCCAAGAACGAACTCCCGAAGCAATAGCTCCAGCACTAGGTCCAGTAGCTCCCGCCTTTCCTCCATTAATATAGGGAAACTGTAATTAAAGGCGAGAATAAATTTATTAGATATGAAGCATTTGGAAAATTGTATTCTTCAGATTGCTGTCGTAACTATGTGTGTTTGTGTTGCTTGTACTTGCCTCCTTATTGTTTGAGCTATAATGGTCAATCGCCAGCAGAGTCGGATTTGTAATCAGACCATATGTTGTGTCATCAAGCTTTCTAACATCTCCTCCGAACATAAGAGGAGATTTGGCCATCGCCCACAAAGTCATCTGTGTGAAGGCGAAATGAATGAGCCCTTTTACCAATGATCAAAACACCAATTCAGATTTGCATGTACAGGCATACCTGAGTTTTCTGTTCATCTAGAGTAAGTTTACAAGCTCTGTATGGACCTTGAGTTGAATCTGACAAAACACGAATGCATCAAGATTAGTTTGTGGATTACTTTGCATCCATTCTTGAAAATTCAAAAACTAGAATGTCCGAGCATGCTGCATAATTCGAATAACGGAATCTCGTTGAATGTTTATGAAAAGAGAGCAAAAATTTTCTAGCATATATTACTTGCATCAGTAAGCCACCCCAATGGTAACATATCCAAATCAGGCCATGACTTTCCCTTCAAGCCCAGGGCGCCTGCCATATTAGCAGCAGCGAAATCCCTGAAGCAAAAGGTAACACATTTCAATCCCTATATGAAAGTAATGAATAATAAACAAAGCACGTATTTTTGAAACAAAAGGAGGGGAAAAAAATCTGATTAAGCTCTCACGGAATCCGTAATCTACCTTGCAACACTAAAATGGGCAGCAACATCTGGCCAACTATCCCAATCATCCCCGGTTACCCGGTACATGTTGGCTAATCCATTTATTTTTTGTGCCATAGCTGGTGTTGCACTTGTTCCTGGAGACAGAGAATAGATAATTGGACGGTTTTGTTGCCCCTTGAAAACCTGCACAATGAAATGTCATAAAGATTATCACCTCAAAGTTTGTAAAAGAGGTTTTTTTTTTATATATATATATATATATATATATATGTGGACATACTTTTTTAAACTAAAAAATTTGAAAGAATTAATTTTTAACTTTCTTAAATTTTATAATTTTATAGTTCATTAAAAGATAAGTCTCTTAAACCGTGTACATATTAAAAAAAAAAAAGACAGTTGCACCTAACAATGATTATTTTGTAAAATTATAGGTTTAGGACTAATTGATTTTACCAAAGGAAAATGCTTGGTGTAGAGAAGCACGAGAGAAAGACGAAAGAAACAATAAAGAAAATGATAGAGAGAGAGAGAAATTTTTTTTAGTGTTTCTCTCGTGCTTCTCTCGTGTTTCTCTCTCTCTAACACTACTCTTTACCAAAAGCAGTATTTTTTTACCTCTGACACAACGGCTATTTCACCCTCATCCAAGTCATCACCAAATGCACAATCATGTTTCACTGCAAGACAAAAGGAAAAAGAATTTATTAAACTTGAATAAAGATTGAGATTAATTAGTAACATGGCAATAAAAATGGAAGGAAATTGTTCAAACGTACCAAAATCAACACCCCAGTCGGCATACTGCTTATGCAGTGACCTCAGAAAAGCTTTTCCAGCTCCCAACTTTGTATTTACGGCCATAAATCCATGCGGCATCCATGCGCATGGCTTTTCCTTGATGGCTATATCTCGCGCCCGCCATTGGCGACCTGCCTCCATAAATGGACCTCCCTGATCAAATATCAAAACAATAATGCGTCAAACAGAGCAGTTCCTAGCGTGGTTCGCATATTTGACATTAATTTCATGAGTTGATACCTTGTCGTAGTCATAGATAAGGGTGTTAGCATTAACAGCTTGGGTACTAATTCCTTTCATCACATGAATCCCAAACTTCAAACCCATATCATGTACTTTCTTTGCTATTTCTGTAAACCCTTTCCCACCTTTCGAAGATGGCCATCGCTCAGGATCAGGCACCATTCTTCCCCATTTATCAATCAAATCTATCCCTTCTGAATCTATATGTGCACCTTTCACTTTCTTTCTATACCAGAGATAATCCACCACAACGTACTGCATCACATTACATAAAACACACAATGAAAAAGGAAAAAAAAAAAAAGGCCATTGATTAGTCCGATATTATTTGCGTCATGCCCTTCCCAGTTTGTCTGAATCATTTTACACACGTTAACAAAATTTAAGCCTCATTTACGTAAGTTCATTGTGCCACCTTATGGGATGGAGCAATTGATTACCTCATATCCATGAGGAAGAAGACGCTTAGCAACAATATCGGCACTTTCCAAGAATTCTTGTTCTGAGATGATCCAGCAAAATGAATCATACGAGTTCCAGCCTCTGGGCGGTAAGGCAGCATGTTCTGTCTCTTTGTCTGCTGCATTTGCAGACGGTATCCTGAATTCCAAGACATCTCCTAATTATTAGTTTCATCATAGCAAAAATTTTAACTCATTGACAAAAAATATCAACAAATACTATCATTCATTTCTCATTTCCTACGCATTCAAGAGTGTCTTGCAAGTAACTGTAGTGTTAGTGGTAATAAGAAAAAGAGGCACCTTTGAAGGAGTAGGCTCGAGAAGAAACAAAGAATGCTCAATGCCAAGAACTTCATTGTTGCTTGTAACTTTCAGTTCCATAGAATGGTATTTATAGATTCTAAAGAAGAGAAATTCCAGACAAAGATGAGGTAATCCGAACTTTTACCTATTTTCGAGGGAGTCATTTACCGCCAAAAACATTTTTTATTTGCATTTTCCACTTTTCCAGGCAAGGAGGACAAAGGTCAAAAAAGTTGATTCAATGGATATAACCAAAAATTTATCTAAATAGAGGGACAGCAATTTATTATTTTCCATTTTTAGCATATTTAGACCCTAAGCAATGAGAGAAAAAAGTGGAAAATGATAATTATTAATTAATGAGCTTTTAAACAAGGGCAATCAAGAACACCAACAACTCAGAACACACCACCAGTCAACCATCGACCATTTATCTTTCGGTAATGACACCAACGACTCATAATTTTCGTTACTTATAGGCTCGATTTTGATTTTTTTTTTTTTTCTTTTTCCTCTTAGCAAAGCTGGAAACTAGATCCATGCCCTACTCGTTATGGAATTGGAATCAGACCTCTTATGAGAACCAAGATACTTTACCTAAATCATTTGCCACACCGACACAGTGCCAGTAACAACATTGAACGACTCTGCTAAGTCATTTCGATTTTTTGTTATTAATAATACGTTACTATTTTCAGCCATGTATCTGGATTTCAGACTTTATCTGCATAAAAAACCATGCTAGTCCTAAATGCCTTAAAATATGTTTGAGATTAAAGTTGAACAGTTATAATTTTTAAATTACAACACTAAAATATTTAATAAACACTGGATACTATAACTTAAAAATTATGTTGATATAATTTATTACTTGTCTAATAAAAAATTTATTATATATTTAATAATTTATCAAAATTATTATTAAAATTTACTAGAATCGATAAATACAATTAAGTTCGACATATAATTCAGCGGGTGCAATGTGCGCAAGTGCATACAAACGATTTGAGGAAAAGAATGTACAAAAACTGTGGGGGAAATCCGTAGAAGGAAAATGCGGTATAATTTCCTCTGCACTAATCACAATTCAGAACAAATAGTGCACAACCATGCATCTCCACTGCCGTTGATAGTGTCTGTTGTAACACTCCATAGTCTTTTGCACTCCAAACTTCTCGGCACTTACATGAAGCTCCATCGAGGTTTTTTCCAGGTAGTGCCTTAGCTAGGTCCGATATCTTGGTAGATATTAGTGTCTTTTCAGCGTTCAGATTGAAAAAAGCAACGTATATTTCTCCTGAATAAGCAAGGAAACAAAACGATCAAATTCAGCTAAAAAAAACATCAACCCCGTTGTTTTACAAGAGTAATAGATTGCAGGGACGTGATAATTCAGCAAGAAATGTGGCAAGAAGCTGAACACTACGAGCAAGATACAATGATAAGGAAAGTGATTATTAAGCAGAAGCAATTCTGGAGAATGACTTGTCCCTTTTACTTAGCATGACCATCAGAAAACTACTATTTTTAAAGATTGAGGTATTGATACCTCCCAACCAATAAACAAGTCTCTTAACAAGAATTGTATCCAAGCAAAAAAAAAAAAAAAAAATCATTTTCTTTTCCTTAGTCTTCGTCATAATTAGTTACATTTTAGCTTCCCTCAATGAAGTGAAATAGCTTTCAAATGGGTGGTTGGCCTTCATTTATCATTCTACTTCTAAACTGCTCAAATAAGCATTTTTAGTTATTCTAAGCCATAAGATAAAGCATTAGAGAAATACCTTTTCTTCCAGTTGCAATCCAAGAACGAATTCCCGCAGAACCAACATCGGCTGCATAACACATCAGTTAGCCATTCAGAATCATCATCTTAAAAACAATTTTCAGATGTCTGTCATTAATGTAGAAAATCCGCTTAGAACTATCACCTTTAACTAAATTCACTGTGGCACAAAGACCAGAATAACTACTAAAGAGGGCTCCACTGGGGTTCAACTCCCACATCTGCAAAGTTTTGAGTTAAAATCTCAATCATATAAACTTCACTTCGGAATAAATATCAATGGTATAAAAAATTGAGATGAGTCAATAGAGTTTGATTCTCATATATGGCTAGATTGATTTGAATAGGGTTAAGCTCATAAACCTCAAGTTCAAACTCCGAGAAAGACAACTTTCCTGTCCAGCTTGTATTAAGGCTTAGTTGAATCAAATTGGTAATGACTGGGAGTGGGAGTGGTAGACAAAAGGTCTCCTGAAAACCTCTTGTTTGTAAATGTTTCTTATTGAAAATGAATTGATTGTTTTTTGCATCTTATATTTATAGCTAGAACTTCTAATGATATATCTTAGTTATGCTTTCCTTCTTTTCATGGTACAAGAAGAACCATTAAATCTTTGTAAAATAAATTGACACCGAGGGGTACCTGGTTGGCATCTCTTTTGCACTTAGAAAATGATCCTCTTCTCAACTCTTTAGACGTCAGCTTCCACTTTGGAGAGGCATCCAAGCACACCTCCACACCTTCAGTCGCTAGTAGATGAACTTTCCCCTGATTCTGCTGCTTGTAAATCATCTCTCCATCTCTACATCAGCATTCATATTAAGTTGAAAATCATGATCATTAATCAAGTGCAAGTAATGACAACAAAATCACACAGATAAATCCAACAATGAATTGGTAAAATAAACATTACGAAGACAAAAGCGCTCGACTCTTGTATAAGCATAAAGGTTCCCCAATTTTGTTTCCTGATTTTCCTTTCCAGCAGATTTTTTCATGCTCTTGGTCATGAGCTTGAATTGACCAACTGTTTGCTATTGGATCCTTACAGCTAGTGAGACCCAGAACATGTGTATCTGACTCAGCGACTTCTGAAAGATGTGGAGGGGTGATCTTAATTTTCCTAGTATTTCCCTTTGTTCCAATAATATAAGGAAACTGTAATGCAACAAAAAAGTTAGGTACGATGATAAGGAATATATTCTTCCGACACAATTATAAGAATGTGTTCACATGCCTCCTTGTTGTTTGAGCTAAAAGAGTTTATCTCCAGCACCATAGGATTTGTAATCAAGGAATATGCAGTCTTATCAAGTTTTCTTACATCTCCACCAAACATGAGAGGAGATTTGGCCATAGCCCACAAAGTCATCTGTTAAGCAAAATGAAGAAGGTGAGAAAAGAATGCTAGTCTATTAACTATTAACAAACTAATTCAAATATAAGTATACAAGCATACCTGAGTTCTTTGCTCATCTAGATTAAGGTTGCAAGTTCTATGTGGACCTTCATTTGAACCTGGAACACATGAAAATATCCAAGTTAGTTTTATGGATTTTCATCCATTCTGGAAACTTTTTTCATTTAATCTGCCAAGCTAACCAACCATCACTTGCCACTTTATGAAATCCCAAGACATAAACCCTCTGTACTTCAATTTCATGATTAGTAATCTTATGACTCAAAATTTGATCCAAGAACCAATGCCACTAGCTCCAAGAACATTTCTATTTAAGAATAATATGCTCTATAGGGATGGAATGCAATACAATTAGTTCCTGAATGTGTCGTGTGGCTGAGAGTTTGGATATATTAGATAGGTTCTGAGCAACAAGCCAAGAGTTAGCAGCTACCATCTCATTATTACTTTGTCTTACTAATACATGCAGAAAAGTACTGAGTGGTAGATATGAGTGGTTTGGTACTCCACTGTCATCAATCCCACTGTAATCAACCTGTCCAAGAATGTTCCAGATGAAAGAGAGAACTAATTTTCCAATTTACATAACCTGGATCAGTAAGCCACCCAAGTGGTAGCATATCCAAGTCAGGCCATGACTTCCCTTGCAAGCCCTTGGCGCCTATCATATTGGCAGCAGAGAAATCTCTAAAGCAAATTGCAAACTTGTCAGAGATATAAGACAAGGAATAAAATAGCTCAAATGGAAGCATAATTCTAAGGTTTTAATGCGTATGTATCTCTTTTATTTACCTTGAAACATTAAAATGGGCGGCAACATCCCCCCATGTATCCCAGTCATCCCCAGTGATCCTGTACATGTTGACCAATCCACTTACTTCTTTGGCCATAGCCGGTGTCACGCTGGTTCCCGGAGACAGAGAATATACAATGGGGCGGTCAAGCTCCTTCAGAACCTGCACAAAGGCTCTTCATACATATGACTTTCGCCCGAAAAATTTAGTGAGCTTATCGCTAATTTTACCAGGCACTAATCTGTACCTCTGACACGAAGCTTATCTCGTCTATATCCAAGTCATCACCAAATACACAGTCATGTTTTACTGCAATAACACCAAAGCAAAGGATATAAATGTACTAAGATTAGATGAAGCCAGTCCAGGAAAGTAAATAACTGATGCTATAGTTCGGTAGTGATTGATGCATGGTACTTAGAAAAAGGAGCTGTAATAACCAATGCTACAGAAAAATCAAAAGCCAGCACCTTAGCCAGGTAATTTCATCAGGTTAATTAGGACTTGATTTAGCCTTTAGTCTAGGCGGAAAGATAATGCCTGATTTATGCTTTCATTGGGGGCAAAAATGGCTCTTAGCATCTGATGATGGACAACAATGGTTCCTAGGGAAAATGGATGCTAACTACAAGGAATTTGAAACTTCAACTAGTTTTCATCATAACATAACAAGAAAGGATGACTTTCAAGTATTCATCATGACATAATAAGAAAGGATGACTTTCGAGTACTTCTCAAATTACCAAAATCAACACCCCACTCAGCATACTGTTGATACAGTGACCTCAAGAAAGCTCTTCCAGCTCCCAACTTGGTATTTACACTCATGAACCCATGTTGCATCCATGCACATGCCCTTTCCTTGAGCCCTATATCTTTTGCCCGCCATTGTCGACCTGAATCCTCATAGGCACCTCCCTGATGAAAAGAAAAAATAAAGACTCAATCATTAACCTTCGGATCTAACACGTCCTAGGAACTTTTGTCTTTAACATAAATAAGAGAAGTAATACCTTAAGAGTGTCCAAGATAGGGGTGTCTGCGTTAAAAGCTTGAGTACTTATGCCCCTCATGACATGAATCCCAAACTTCAAACCCATGGCATGTACTTTCTTGGCTACTTCAGTAAACCCTTTCCCTCCTCTGGATGAAGGCCATCTATCTGGGTCTGGGATCATCCTCCCCCATTCATCAATAACATCAAATCCAAGAGAATCAACGTAAGCACCTTTCACTTTTCGTCTATACCAGAGGTAATCCACCACAACATACTACATCCATATACAAAAAGAAGGGAAACATCAAGTTTAGTTTCCAAATTCCAGCAATCCATTATCACAATACAAGGAAAATAAAAATAATGATAAAAGTAAATTCCAAAATGTCTCAAAATTAAACTTTTAGTTACTGGCCATGCTGTGCACAATGCTTATACCTCATATCCATGAGGACGTAAACGCTGCGAAATGATCTCGGCACTTTGCAAGAACTCTTCTTCTGAAATGGTCCAGCAAAATGAATCATAAGAGTTCCAACCTCTTAGCGGTGAGCTAGCACGGACCTGTACAGCTTCAGATAAAGATGATACCCTGCATTTGGAAACATTTTCACCTCATCAAAGTGAAATTTTTTTAATCACATTAACAAACACAATCACACATTTTTCCACAATTTGGCGCAACATTAATACGAATCCTGATGTCTTGGAAAAGTTTCCAACGGACCAAAATGGTGAAATATGCCCAAATTTGAGGGCTCAAATTTAACTCTTAATAACTGAAGAGTTTTTTAGTTCAAATAAACCAATGGGCCCACCGAATGAGTAATCATAAGGGAGAAGAAACACCTGTGAAGTGAGAAAGCCAAGTACAAACACAGAGCGCTGAAATTCAATACAAATATCTCCATTGCACTGGCGCTGCTTTCGTTGTTGCCAGTTGCTAAATGCGAAATTATTTTGACTAAAACGGAACTGTCGGGCTTTTACTTCATACATTTTGATGAGGGGAAAGATTTTGTTGGGGGACGTGTCATTATCTACGTTTGTCGGCACGGCCACCTACGTGTAATGCTATCTTTTTCGTTACGAAAGAAAACAAAACAAAGCCTAAGTGCCGTGCCGTGTGATGCTGTTGGAGAAACTTTGGCTCCTGCTCCACGTGTCGTTTAATTAGTTTGCATATTTTCTTTTTCCCTACGACACTCAAAAGTAACAATCACCCTCCTCAGCCGGGATGTTGCTCTTTTCCGCTGGAAATGTGTGTTTCCAGCTTCCTATAATTATCAATTAGTTGACAATGAAGATATTCGATACGGCTGCATTTATTAGTAATTTACGATTTTGGGGCAGCTGCTAGGTTAAATTATCTCTAATTCAATGGAATTCCTAACGTTCGAGTCAGCTTGACTCCCTCGGAAAGGATAACAAAATATCACGTTTAGAAATTGTCTAATGGATTTGAAGGCCATAAGCCCAAGCAATGATCATTAACAAGCCAGAGACCGTTAACGTTGCAGTCTCAATCTACCATAGCAGGCATAATCTCTGTAATTCTACAGAATTGTCCCGGCGGCTTTTAGCCAATTTCTTTAATCAAAGCAAGCTTGAAAAACAATGACAATGTGGTACAAGACAATAGGGACCAGCCCTTGAATCATAAGCATTTACATCTTTATAAGAAAGCACTTTTTATAAAATGACTTCCGAGACACATCCAGAAATTGACAAAAGATTGTGTGATTGGAGAAGCCAAGAAGAAGAAAAAAATCAAAAAATAAGAAATAGTTATACCAATCACGATTTCAGTTCCTATTCTGTTACTGGAAAGTTTTTACAATTTTAATGGCAACGTCTGAAAATGTAACAGCCATATTGCACATTTCACTTGAAATTTACACAACATAATAAAGATGAACAGAAACTAAACTATTTGATGTCCTCGGGTCAAAACTGCTACTGACTATCCATCTGTCTGGAGACAAAATTGCCTAGTGCTTCTACAAACAGATTCACAAGCAGTCATTTGAAGACACTCCTCACCACAATCATGTTGAACTTCGACTCCAGCAGGTGCCACCTCAATACGTATATCACAAGTCTCAAGTCATTCCCAGCTAATAACTGTATTGGCCACACTATCATGTAGCTTGTGAGTAAAACAAATTCCATTTTTTCATATGATGATTACCGGTTCTTCCCAGAGAAGCACCTCAAGACAGATCAGTGTCAAAGGGGAAAAAATAAAAGTCCAAGAGGTCATCAGGTTTTACACATGCAAGGAGTCAGAGGATTTTCCCAGAGGTCATAGTTAGGGAAGGTCTCTTCCGGCAGTCCAGTCCGCGTCTGGTGGGTGACAACGACATCCTCTACAAAGGAGGCCCAGCCCATGTAGGGATCCCCAAAAGATTTAGACATAAGCCCCTTGTCTGGTTTTATGGATTTATAACGGTGACCCATGTACCGACGTGCCCCAATTATCAATTTAGCAAAGTTGCCTCCATGCGTCATCACAAACACGTCGGACTTCAAGCAGACCAGGAAGTCAAGAGCTGCCAAGCTTGTGACATGCTTCCTGAAACCAGCCAACTCCTCCTGGCTTGCCAACTCCTCCTTTGTAACCTGTTACTAAACCTTGTCATGATAGTTCTCAACTTCAATGACAATACAGCACAAGTAGTCTCACCATGGTCAAATCCATATTTATCTTCACATACTATAAAAATTTCAGATTACTACCATGAGTTCAAAAGTGACTCAGAGTTTCTCAATTCCCAAATTACAAGTAATGTTGGAAGATCAATTTCTAATGTATGTACCTGCATCCATTCATTTGATGTATATATGGACATACAGTATAGCTAGCCAGTTATTGATATGTTTAATCTTCACTTCAGATATGTGCAATGAGTAAAACTTCATTTTTTCCCCCCAAGATCATGTGTTTATGATGATGGCTGGCAATATTCAATAAGCTTTCTATTGTTTTCTCTTTGACATAAAATTAATCTATTTTCCCCTTATTCCTCCCCCTCCCCTCCTTTCCTCTCCTCTCCTCTCCTTTCCTTTCATTTCATTTCTTCAAACCAAACATGCCAACTCCTCCTTTGTAACCTGTTACTAAACCTTGTCATGATAGTTCTCAACTTCAATGACAATACAGCACAAGTAGTCTCACCATGGTCAAATCCATATTTATCTTCACATACTATAAAAATTTCAGATTACTACCATGAGTTCAAAAGTGACTCAGAGTTTCTCAATTCCCAAATTACAAGTAATGTTGGAAGATCAATTTCTAATGTATGTACCTGCATCCATTCATTTGTTGTATATATGGACATACAGTATAGCTAGCCAGTTATTGATATGTTTAATCTTCACTTCAGATATGTACAATGAGTAAAACTTCATTTTTTCCCCCCAAGATCATGTGTTTATGATGATGGCTGGCAATATTCAATAAGCTTTCTATTGTTTTCTCTTTGAATATATAAGAAGGCACTAAATAAATGCAGAAGCAGAAAACCCATAACAACATAATCTTTGCCCAGGAAATCAATCTGAACTTCCTAAAAAGAGAGCAAAAGACATTTTAAACAATTAGCCTATGTTTGGTTGGAAGTAATGAGAGGAGAAGAGATGAATAGACAGGAGTGAGGGGAAGAGAAAATGAGGGAAAAAGAGGATCAATCTCAATTTCACTGTTTGGTTTGACATAAAATTAATCTATTTTCCCCTTATTCCTCGCCCTCCCGTCCTTTCCTCTCCTCTTCGCTCCTTTCCTTTCATTTCATTTCTTCAAACCAAACATGCCATATTCCATCATTTGGAATGAACAGTGGATGTAACTCTCTATGGTAACCCAATCCAGGGAAGGCATTGCATGAGAAATGAATTCAAAGGCCTTACCAGATTTGGGAACATGTTCCTGAGTGGTGCCATGCGGTTCTGGCCACCATAAACCTGACCAGAAGCAACATAAATTTGGGTTTCTTTGGGATAACCCATTGCCCGAAGAATCACTGCCACTTCTCCAGGCTCAAGAGGGCATCGTCCTTCCTTCCGCTTCTGCAGGGCCAGTTGCCATAGATGGGAACCATTCTGCCAGCCAGATAATCACAAAGGTAAGAGATGATACATGTTTCTTTTATGATCCAATTAAACCAATAAAAATGGTGGTTCTAGGTCACCTTGTAGCGTCGAGGCCATTCCTTTTTCCTATACTCAGCCATTTTAGCTTTCTCCTCCCGTGTCCCCACAAAATCACAAAACGACAAGCCCACCATACCTTTCTCAAACCTAAGATGCAGAGCCCTGTGTAAGAGAATATTGTTAGTAACACAGATAAAAGTAATAACTTGCAACATTGTTCAACAAAGTTTCAGAAATCAAGGTCACATACATATAAGGATTTGAACTGCCAGTGCGATTTTTCATCCTTGATACTAGTAAATCTGACATCTGCTCAATCTCAGGAAGAAATTTCAGAGCATGATAATTAACCCTGCACCTTAGCCTGTTGATTTCTGGAGGAACATTATCATACCTGCACCACTCAAGACATATTCAGTAACATTTCAGTCGCAATTTTCCAAAAAACATAACTAAATTTTAGTCAACTGCCAAGTGAATCCATAGTGTTCATACCCAAGTCGATCAACAAAAGGTTTCAGGGCCATTATCTTCTTCTCGTTGATTCGAGGCAGTACATTGTCAATGTAAAATTGGGCAGGAGCATACTTTGGAATGTTTTTAACTGTCCGTCTAGCATAAACATTAAAAACTTTGTGAATGAATACCGAGAAGCATAAGTTAAGATTCAGAAAATGAAAAGGTCCAACAAGCATTTATTTGTTTCCCTATTCAATCAGGCCCTCACGTCACTTTCAAAAAGGTCAAAAACAGCTTATGTAGATAAAACTTTGATTATGGACATGGCGAACTCCAACATTCAGGTTATTTTATCCTTCCTACCATTTACAAGTTGACTCCCTCCCATCACGCCCTCATGTTATGATAATAATGAGGAATATGTTTCTTAAAGCACTTTAAAACCAAGTTTCAAAATAAGACAGCTCAACCACGTCCCTGAGCTAATTCAGCTCATGTTAAACAGGTCTAGCAGGTGGCCTGTTCCCTTTCTACATTCACTGGCAAGCGGTGACTTATTGAATCTTAGTTTTGCAAATGCTTGTAAGCTTAACGACCTAGACTTCATTTATAGTGATTTAATGAATGAAAGTGAAAGAATTGAACCTTATGCTAGAGAATAATTCTGATTTGTCAGTAAACCAGTCTGGGATATCACGGACAATTCGGACATCATCCTTCAAGTAGTCAATAAAATGATCAACATCAAAGATGTCTTCAAATTTCCTGCATAATGATAATGATGATGATGATGATGATGATAATAATCCTTAATAGCATGATGAGGCGCATTTAGTCTATTTGCACCAATCTTGTAAGCCATGAAATAACTACACAGGTTTAAGCAAAAACAAGAAGCCATCTTACGTTTGATCTTTCCAAATCTGGTCCTGCTTCAACACTGGCAAGATGAGGGTTGCATTCATTATTTTGGCTACAGCAACTGCATTACATATCTGGCAAATGAACTAAAAGTTATTCTAAACTTTCTAGCTAGGCAGTATACACGGTGACAAGGAAGTAGAACATGAAGAGTAACAAAAAAAAAAATCTCAATCAGTTAATAACTGGAATACACAGAAACCATACAGCAATTCGTTGCTGATTAAGACCACCCTCAGCATGGATGAATATATAACCATTTGTTTCATTCTCTGGAGGAAGTTCTGCAAGGCAGTTGATAGAAGTTACAACTCAAAAATTTAGTAAAATTAACAGCAAAAGACAAACTAGAACATGAAATAGAACCATATAACCATATTTCAGAAAAGGTTGATAGAATATGAATTGCATGACACACCCGCATAAAATGTCATGAAACACAAAGTTGCCTCCAGAACTATATTTTGTTTTTGTGGTGGCAAATAAAATACAGGGAATATTTGGGAACACATTTAAAGATAAGTGAATGAATATTTCATAAAATTGCTAAAATGAGTCCATTAAGTCCAATAAAATGAGTCATGATGGATGCTATTCTGATAGCTAAACCCCTTTCAATATACACGATCAGCCAAAATATTTTCATTATAAAATCAGGTTTAACTGTAAACGATCCCAGAAACATGTTTCAGCTACTATTTACAAATACATAGTATAATTTGTACTAGTGCGTTCAAACTGTAAGGGCATATTTTTCGAGAGGATGATGTTTACTTTGTCCTCAAGTGATTATCCTACTTGATGACATTATATACCATTCCATAAAACTGCCTTCATTACATATGACCATAAAAACCAGGGAAGAAAATACCCATGCCTTATTAATTAAAGAGCCTGAGTCTACCTGATATACCACCAAGACGACGCTCGGCGCAAGGCTTCCAAGAAGTAGTTGCAGAGTACGGATTTTCCCAGAGAGAAGAAGCCTCTTTGACCTAAAAAGAATTTAAATAAATAAATTAACATAAAAAAGCAAATATATAAATGGTGTTAATCATCAAAACCACAGAAGCTGAGAAGATAGGAAATTGGAAAACAGGATCCTTAAACTTACACGTGGGCAGCGAAGAACAATGCCATCTTTTTTACACAAGTATGGAGCATTCTACAATAAAATTAAGAAATATAAGAAAAAGAAGGAAAAAAATCAATAAGAAGCTACTAAATCTAAGATCCATAAACATCTCACATTCGGATATTGGATGCAATTTATAGTGTGCTATGGAGTACTTTTTAGACTAAAGAGCCGTTTGAAATAGCCAAAAGTGCTTTTATGCCCAAAGAGGCCAGATCTCATGCATTCCAAAGACTACACTGATGCAAAATTAGCTTCAGCATCTACCAAAGCAAGTAGCATCTCTCAACGCCAGTTTTATCAGTAAATTCTCATAGCAAATTTTTAAGAACATGCAGCAATAAATTCTTGGAACGCTAACCACTAAAATTGAAGAAGAAAAAAAAATGCCGAAGCAAAATAAAAGCAGGTAACTCACCAAATGATTGACGATCGATAAGATCGAGATCAATCCAGCTATAACAACGAACAGCGCCAAACACAAAGAGATCCTGGAGTTTTGTTGAGAAACCCTGGGATCATCACTCAAGAAAGGGAAGTACGACCAAATCGAGCGGACACGATCTCTGAATAGATGCCTCGAGCGACCGTCGTCGTCGTCGTCGTCCGCGTGCTGTTCGTGAATTAGAGGTGATGCGGTGTCGTCGCGCTTCATTGGAGAGGAGCCGGCTCGGCTTCCCAACGAGCTGGAATGTCTCAGCTCCGCCATGGCCCGCTTCGGACTGAAAGCCAGCTTCGATTTTATTTTCCGTTTTCGACTTCCTTTAGTTCCGTTTTCGACTTCGTTTAGTGTGGCAGTAGTGGTGAAGGTTCCTCACTCACGGTCATTGACTCGCAGTGCATGCGAGGCGTTCAGATCAAAATCAAAACCATAGAAATGTTGATATGATAATTTAGGTCCTTCAACCTTTTTACATTGGCTCCTATAGCGTATTAGCGTCCTACTTCTTTCATTTATACCAAATCAGTTCAATTGAAATTGAACATAAAAATGATTAAAAAACTATTAAACTACTGTTAAATTTTGAATTTTGAGTTTTGACCCGCAAAACTTAAGAGTTTGTTCTGTATGGGTTTTAAACATATAATTTTTCTTTTTTAAAAAAAATCACTTATTTAATGTATCAATTTTAACTAATTTTCATAGAATGAATGAGATTCATTTTTATTTCTCATAACATATGTAAAACTGATAAATTCTCATTTTTTTAGTCTCCTAAATAATTTTTTTTATTTCCTTTATTCATCGTTATTAAAATGATCAAATTGCGCTTACACTATAAAATTTTGATTTTTGACCCTCACAATTTGAGGGTATGTTTGATATATTTGCAAATGATCATATGCCGTTTTTCATTTTAAAAGAAAACAACAAATACATATTTGGTATATCATACCATAAGATCTCATTTTGGTTTGTCATAACCTTCTTGATATAAATGTACAGATTATGTTATTCTACAAGAAACTTAATAAATTCATGTTTGATATGACGTATCGAGGTGTTATAAGTGCTTATTCAATCTTATAAGTTCTTTTTAAATTTTTAATGTTGTCTGGTTATTTCTTAGGTAGAGTTTTTAAAAATTAAGTAAGTTATTTTACTTATATTAGCAAAATTTTAAATTGTAGACTTTTGAGAGAAAGGTTAAAAATTTTTTTAAAAATATTTAAATATCTAAAATATTATTTACTTATTTGACAATTGTATTTTATTTATTTTATAAAATAATTTTAAATATATATATACCTGTTAAAGTAATTTTATAATTTTTAATAAAAACTCTCATTGACAACTAAATAATTAAAAAAATTAGTAAAATCTCTACTTATAAATACTTTACTAACAAAAACTTTATTTAAATGAGTTCTATTTGAAAAGTTATACTAAATGAAGTCTAAATTAAGAGCCTAAATGAGATGATTAAGGCTAGCAATTTTGGATTCGGACCATATTCTGAATCCAATTGAATTTTGGATAATTTATATTGAGAAAAAATCCATCTAAATGTCAAATTTGATCTGAAAATAGTTCAGATTTAATGAATATTTTGGATAAGTTTGGATTCGGATTGGTCTGAGTGAGTTCAGATTTTCGGTAAAAGCCATCTCTCTCATGTTCGACCCCATCTCTTTTCACTTTTCATGGAGTCATCAACACTTCAAAACTCATTGAAGCCATTGGAATATCCAGCTTGGCATGCCTCTTTCTCTTTTATATCATCTGCTATTGAGATGTTGTTCCCGAGCTAGTCACCAAAGCTGAGGGTGAGGGGGAGGAGGACAAAGAACAAGCAGCAGAAAAAAAAAGAAAAAGAAAAAAAAGAACAAGCTTAGTTGGTGGCTTTTGAAGTAAAAAACGAAATGGAGAAGAAGGTGAAAGTTAAGTGGGTGATAATGATGAAAAAGGTGAAAACTTTATATAGGTTACTGGTTTTGGTGACTAGCTCCGTTTAGAACCCTAAGAAAAAGATTCACAACTATACCACAGTAGGACCGTACCACCGGTTTTGTCTTTTGTGGCAATAGTATTGTAACATTTCATTGAACCCTTTTCATTCATTTTTATTTAAACTTTACCTCATAAATATTAAATTAACTGAAATACTAACTAGGCAATCCAAGAGGGGGGGTGAATTAGGTTTTTAAAAAATTAAGCAACTAAAATTCAATGAAATATGAACTAAGCAATCAAATTCGAAATAGACAAATTATTGTGCAATGAAAAGTAAAGAGATAGGGTAAAAGAAATCAAACACAATGATTTTTACATGGTTCGGCTATCTCCGCCTACGTCCACGCCTCCAAGCACACCGGACTTGAGGATTCCACTAAGCAAGCCTCTAAGGCTTCAAAAGCTTACAATTGACTTCCAAGGTGTCAATAAACCTTTACAAAAAGAGATTATCCCTAATCTCTTAACCCAATTGTATCCCAACACTTACAATTACTCAAAACAAAAATTACAAGTTGTTTTTATCTCACACAATATTAAAGATTACAAATTGATATCCAATGTGTGAATAAGGTGAAGAAAGAAAGTGTTTAAAGCTCAATGAAGATTGTATAATCAGATATTAGCTCAATGGTCGTGTTGTGATCAGCCTTTGATTTGATTTGAATGAGCTTATTTATAGTTGGAGTTGAAAACTAGCTGTTATAGCCTTTTTCGCCAGAAAACGGATCGCCGTTAACCATTAACGATTAACCGTTTGCGCTGCTCAAAGTTACCGTTGGGCTGAATTTCAAATAAACGGTTGACCATTTGCCATTACCCTTTCGCCGTTAAAAACCAGAGACCTGTACAACAAAAATCTTCTATCCGTTCTTGCTAAACGGTTAAGGATTAGCAAACAATAACATGCTGAAAATTATCGGTTAGCCATTTACCCGTTAACAGTTCGCCGGTAAATCCCAGAAACATGTACAACACATTTCAACTAACCGTTTTCACTAAACGGTTAAGGATTAACAAAGTATGTCTCGCTGGAAATTATCGGTTAGCCGTTATGAGTTAATGGTTCACCGGTTATTTCCAGTAACCTTTAACACAAAAATGCTTAACGGTTAAGGCTTAAGAAATAACCATTTTTTGAGCAGAAAGATTAAGCTTTACCATAAACGGTTAGCCGTTTAAATTCAGCGGCTGATTTTTGGTCGGTTATAAAACAATCGGTTGAAGCCTTAGACAATAACCATTCTCTGCATTTTATCGGTTAACCGTTAAAATTAACGGTTCACTGATTATTCCCAGAAATGAACATTTTTGCAGAGATGTTCTAGTTTATCAAAAACTTGTAAACATTTATAGAAAAATTCTTACTTTTAAGAAAATATTTGTTATTTTGAAAACTCCAACATATTTATCAAAAGATTTGTTATCATCAAAATCAATAAAAAGAACATTTACATGTTAACATTAACTTATATTGCATCCATATGAACATTATAGTTAGCACCTTATAATATTTACTATTTATAAAAAAATTTTTTCTATATTATACTTTTATCACAATACCCCTCTCTTTATCACAAATACCCGCGAACCCGACTCAAATTTCATTTCTATTTCTGTCCATGCCATCGGCCAAGGTTGGTACCGATCGAAAGATCGTACGACGCTGGTCATCTCTACGCCATCCTTGTCGCAAAAAGAACTGGGTCAACCCAACCCTCGAATCCAACCTAGATTTTGTTTTCATTTTCGACCACTCCATCGACCAAGGTTGGTACTGATTGGAAGCTCATGCGACGCTGGTCATCTCCATACCATCCTTGTCGCCGGAAAGCATTCAAAAAGCTGTCGATTGAAGCTGTGAAAAATCACAGAATCCCTGCTTCAATTCACCTCGATTTTGCCAGTTTTCAGTGACGCCACTGCTTGGGTTTTATTCTCCACAATTTCCTCTATCTTTTTCGACCAATCACAGCCACCGAAGGGGTCGATTTGCTGTTGATCGACAGTTGAAGGATTCACGGGTTTGGGAGAAATGAACTTAATATTTGTGAAGTAAAGTTCAAGTAAGAATAAGTGAAAGGGCTTAATGAAATTTTACTCAGAAAAGACAAAAGCGGTGGCATGGTGCCACGATTGCACGGCAGGCGAGTCCCTAAGAAAATTGATAACGGCAACTAGCGACAGAAACGGCATCCTTCCTGCCGTTTTTACCTTCCAAACGCACCGCTTTGCTCTATGTTCACAGAAAAAATAAAATAAAAGTCCTCAACCCTAACGAGCAAGGGAAAAAGAAAGATGAACTCGGTAGGTAGGCAGCTTTCCGGTTACTTGACACAGTCGAGTCAAGGCTTAAACTTATTGAGTCGGAATCAGTGCCAAAGCCATCAGGTTCAGCAATGGCGGGGGATTAGAGTGAAGGTATTCAACGGTAACTTGGAGCAGGCGCTGTCATGGATGCAGCGTAAGATGCAATCTAGCGGAATCGAACGGCTGATAAAGCGCGAACAAAGGCACCACATCAAGAATTCAGAGAAGCGCGTGTTGGCACGCAAGAATCTTGAGCGCAAAATCAGATCCCAAGATCTGGCTCGTAAGCTCAAAGCCATCCTCGTCAAGAAAGTCAGGTAATCTTATGTTCAATCCTTCATTTTTTCCCCTTTTGTCGCACATAGTTCTTCTTGGGAGCCCAATTTCAAGGAAATGGTTTCCAGGATTTTATGTGTGCGTATAACAAAAGTTAATCCTTTCTGCTTGAGCCTTCTTCTTTTTTTGAATGGGGATGTGCTCCAATGTTATTGGATAACATTTTATTTATTTCAACCTTATTCAAGATGTATGTCATACATTTTGCTTTTTTTTGTTTCATGGAATCAAATATCTTTTTTTGGGTTTAATTTATTCAAGCAGATTTAGCTGCCATTTTTTCGATCTGTAGTGCTTGATAGGCTATGATAGTTTTATAGCTCCCATAAATATATGGCTTAGTGGTTGCAAATTGTGATATGTATGTACATGTACTGAAGAAATATTGGGCTTACTAGATTGAAATTGTCTTGGACTGTCTTATTCCCGTCTTGCTTACTTCTTTAGTAAAAGAGAAACTCTATCTGCTGAGTACAAATTGATTTAGAAACTACTGTAAATGTTGAGTTTTCTGCTAATATGGTTAGTAGTTTGTTTTTCATTCACTCTGATTCAAAAGCATCATCTGCCTTAATGATTTTGAGGTTACAAAAGCCTTTCTGGTTCAAGGCCAGTGGCTAATGCAACACATGCTCTTCCTTATCTAACGTATCCTAGATTAACTTAACGGTGATGATCTCTTATTTGGTGGAGTCAAGACAACTTTTCCTATATAAGAATTCATAATGATGCTATTTGAAGGCTATGATCTGTGTTTTTACTTCTCTTACAAATTATGTGGGAGAGATAGGTCCTTGGTTTTGCGATGGTTGCTTGCTTCTTTCTACTGGACTCCTAAATTGTAAAACTCAGTACATAATTACTATTTTCAAGTGTTGCCTGCTCGTCTCAGGTTTTCACCAAGGTTTCCTTGTCTCATTAGCGAAGGACTTAGAATAATTTATCATATTATTGTCTTCAATCTTCTTTCTTTATTTGTCTTATGGCTTGAAAAATTGCTTTTCTGTTTCTATTGTATCAGTGTTTGATAACTTTTCATCTTATCATCTCACATCAATTGATTTCATGATTTGCAGGGGTCTATAAGAAGAGTAATGGTGTTAATTGGGTGATAGAAAAAAGGTTGTTTAAGCTCTGAAAAAAGTTACAGTGGTTTTTCCATTTCTTCTGGAATGAAAGGCTGCACATCATTCTTTTTTCGACTCATTCACATGGCAACTTACACTGCCTCTGTAAGCAATTGTAGGCTACTCAGATACATTTACTTTCTTTAGCTTTTCACAAAGATTATTTGTTTTTCGAGACTGAATGTGGGTGATTTTTATTATGATGTCCCACAATGCTGATAAGAGAGGGATCACTGTAAAACAAACAACACCTTTTATGAATGACTGGACCGGATTCAAGAATGACCTTAATGGAATAAATTTTATGTAAAATTTTGATGGAAATTATTTTTTTTTTAATTTTGCTTGAATTGCACAGCTAGTTGTAGGTGATTGGTGAATTTGTTGTAATGGTATTTGTTTTTCCAACTTGTTTAAATGGTATGTTGAAAAATGACTAGACAGAGATCTTAGACCTGCCCAGTAATCTTCAAGATTAAGCATATCATATTTCGACAGCTGGATTGGGTTGATTTGCTATTGAGAAATCTTCCTGCAACATAACCCGGAGTTAGTTTAACAATTTTTTGAAGGAAGGATATGAATTTAGTTGCTTCTGAAATTCAGGATTGCACTGATGCATGAGAAAAATCTCCTGCTGCTTCTCTGAGGATCGATTCAAGAAAAGAAAGATCTGACGAATGGCTGAATTTTTTTTTTTTTTTAAATCGAAGAGAAATGCCTACAGAAAGTTTCCTGTGTATTGATTTATTTAGTTTGTAATTTGTAATACTTGGTTGACCGAATGGAAATTAGAAGTCAGTTGAGAAAAATTGATAATGTCCCATTCTCCATTACTTTTTCTCCTTTCAACGAAAATACAATTCTCCATTACTCTTTTTAACTGTATTGGGACTTAAATGATGAGATTTATTATTATTATTATTGAAATAATATAGCGCAAGCGCTTGTCTAAAGCAGGCAATAGTTTACCGTCACTTACACGCTCATTATTTAAACAAAACAAAATAAAGAAAAAATCGTTGTTCTCATACGAGGTTAAGAAAAAATGTTAGGAATCCAATTAGGGCAAATGTTAAATTCTGCTTAAAAACAAACCACTTCGGAAACAAAAAAAAAAAAAAAAAAAGGGAGAGACAATCAGACAAATAACAAATAGTGTAAGAGTACAATTTCAGTCAGAAAAAATTTTCTGAGCGGGTGCGCACCAATAAAAACACGCTTAAATTATGTGATTAAATTGATATTAACTATTAATAATAATAATAAGATAGTGTGACAAAAGAATTTCCTTACATAAAAACTTGAATGTGAGAGCAAGTGAAGAAGAAGAAGGGTTGAGGGTTTTAGGCAGCACAGAGGAGAGGAGATGATGGAGAAAGTAAGAGTGCGAGTGGTGTTCGACGGACAGCACATTCTGAGCGAGGCACAGAAGAAGGAAGGACTGAAGAAAAGCTGGATTTTCTTTAAACCTAAACACTTGAAAACCATCTCCGATCTCGCCGATTATCTCCTTCGCATTTTCCACCTCCACCACTCTTCCCCTCATGGCCTCGTCCTCTCTGTAAGTCTGACCCCCTCTCCCTCCCTAATTTCCTACGTGGAAATCGTCATTTCTTAATTTGTGTATCTTATTATATTATTACTGCAACTTTTGTTCCAGATGGATGGCTTTGTTTTGCCACCGTTTGAGTCCACTGCCATTTTCAAGGATAACGACGTCGTCTGGTCAGTTCATGTTGATTAGAATTAGATTACATTTTTATTGTCATTTTCTCTTAATTCTATTTCGTTTTAATTTATTGTTTTCTTACAGTGTGAGAAGGAAAAGAGAGGCCCCCAGTGAACTAATTACCCTCGATGATGGGGCAAATGCCTTAGATGCTGTTCAAATAGTGAAGCAACCCATACAGACGGGTTTGAAGCTTCTGGCGAATGAGGAATTTTATCAGGAAAAAGGAAGCCATGACAGCGAGTCAGAAGAGGATGATCACGAGAAGGTTTTGGAACAAACTCCTGATGTGAAGAAATCTTCCAAGAAGCGAAATGCATCCAGTAAACTTCAGGGTTCAAAGTATGTCTGGAACCTTATATTTTCAGAGTAGGACTCATTTTTGTAATTGTTGATCACATTCTTTTTCCCTTTTTTGTTACTGTATCTGTATTGTAGAAGAAAGAAGAGTAAACTTTCGACTCCTGAAGAAACTCCGGTTGTTGTTGAGGATGTTCAGAATGTCTGTGAAGTGAAAAGTGGGAGGAGCTCTCGTGATCGTAGTCTATTGAAGAAGGACAAGTCATCTGATGTGCAGGGAAACCAGGAGAAGTGGAGGACCCCTGAAATTGGTGAAACAAGTAATTGTATTAGTAAATGTGTACCTGATGCAAAAAGGTAATTCAGAATCTTGCAGCCTTTTTTTATGTATTGGCTCTCATTGCTCTAGCTTACAGAATGCTTTTTTCCCCCCCCTTTTCTTTTTCCATTTTTTAGGTTCTCTCAGCTTCAAGAAAATGGCAAAGGGAATGTGGATGTATCCTCTACACCTGTTGGAACTAAAAAGGTTTGTCCACACTGATTTATTCTTCGGAACTGTAGTTTTCAGTTTTTCATTGTGGGCACGATATCTCAATCTTTAGTATAGGATCCTTAGGTTATAAATGGCATGGTTAGGCTGAAGCGGCACAATTGTTGCAGCCTTACATTTGGTTCAATGATTGTGGCTTTGTTGAGTTGAGCACATACTTTTGGGCTGAAATAATGTGCTGTTTTCCACTTAGTCCTCTGATACTAATAGAGTTCCAGTGTTGCTATTTTCCAATGTCCCTGAAATCTTTTCCTTTGTTCTGCTGGTTTTTGTGTATCTAGTTGTTTTACATATTGTTCAGCATTTTTAGACTTTGGTAGCTATATTCAATAATTCCTGGGACTTGAATTGAAAAGTTGCCGTATGTTTTGTGTTATCAAAATTTCAGCTTAACACGGTTTTCCTAGCTGATCATATTGTCTATGGTGATCATTTATAAACTTAACTACTAATTCCCATTTGTGTGTTCAGTTCCCTAGTAGAAGTGCTCGACGCAAAAAGGCCAAGAGACGATGGTTAAGGGAACAAGCCAAAATTGAAAAGATGGAGGTACTTTGCATTTGAAAGAATTATGAAATGTAATGTACCATTAAGATCAATATCTATGTTTTGCTTAGATTTGCACCCCAAATAGAGGAGAGAGTGAGAGGGAACTCACAAATTTGACTGTATAACAATTCACCAATCTGCCTCTTCAAAAAGGGTACTTGTTATATGGCCTGCATTGGTAATATGTTTCCCTTTTTTTATATTCAACTCTTCAGCTGCATCCGAAGCAATTAAATTCCAATGTCATTCTCCGATCACCTGATAAAGATGGTCAAATTCTTTCTGATGAACATCAACAACCAGATCCTGTTTCACAAGGGAAAGATAATAAAAGATTATCTGATGGATATCAACAGCCAGGTCCTAATGGTGATGCTGATGATGACGTTGTTCCTGTTGTAATTAGGCCTGGACATATTCGTTTTGAACCTCTCGGTAAAGGTCTGATGCTCTCACTGTCTCTTTCTTTCTGTATGTGTGTGCTTTGGGGTGGGACGGAGACTCTTACTGATTCTGGCATTTGAGTTTAGTTGCTGATGTCAGAGGTTCATGTTCTAGAATCAAACTTTTAGCTGACTTTTTATCTTTGTCCAGTGGATGATATTCAAACTGTCCAGCAAAATCAAACTTCATTGGTATGTTTTTGTTAATTTGTTTCCAATTTCTGTTACTTTATCATTGTTGTTGATGCTCTGCAATTGGAAAAATTTTATGTTTTCTTGATTTACATTGGCTTCTTTTTATTTGTTATAGTTTGTTTGAGACTCCTTCAAATTTGGTCCAAGAATTTATTATGCTAAACTTGTATTTTCATACGTTCTTTAGGAAACTTATCAGTGGAATGGAATAACCAGCAAGAAGAAGGGTCAAAAATGGGGCAAGGAGAAGGCTGCATTTTCTAAGAAGAGCATTTATGAAAATTTCGATCAATTTTCTGAAATGCCTAGTATTGAGAAAGAGATCTCCATTGGCAAGGATGTGGAATTTGAAAAGCTTCCCCCCTACATTAGTTTGCCTAAGGTTCATTTCGTGCAAATTCTCATATTACTGCTTGCATTTGTGTGTGTGCAAAAACTTTTTCTGAAACTGCCAGTTTATATCTTGAATTTTTTCTGTCTGCCCCACATGTTAGACATGATATCTTTGCTTCATTCTTAACTTCTTTATAGGTTTAAATGCTAATTATTCTCAATATATATTGCAGGAAGGTGATGTAATCGCATATCGTCTGATTGAGCTAACATCGTCTTGGACCCCTGAACCTTCCTCTTTCCGAGTACAGCACTTTCTGTGGTTGAATTGGTCTGTATTTTATATTTGTGTCAACTTAGGATGCACTGTTGACCATGTTCCTCCTGTAGGTTGGGAAGATATCATGGTATGACTCTGATACCAACAAGATTTTGCTGGCACCTGTTCCAGAATATCCGCTTGCTTTTGAGAAGAAGACAGATGAAAATGTGTCTGCACTGCAGTCAGATACCCTTTATGGAGAAGATGGTTCTTTACAGGTAAATTTATCTACGTCATGAATCTTCAATAACTCTCCATGTTAGTACTTTAGGATAAGGTTCCACTGCATATATATTAAGTAGTGAAAAAATGTTAATATTGTTAAATATGGCTGACGTGCTCAGCCAGCTATTTTTCTTGGATTAAAGATTGACATTATGAAGTATCATTGAAAACAGATGAAAATAAGTCTAAACCATAAAAAGGCATCTCAAAAATAAAATCAGAAGGCCAGAAGCATGGATATCATATTTATTTGTTTGTTTGTTGCTTTACCGCCAAGGAGAAATATTCAGTTGAGGACTCAGCTTTGTTTTTGTGATATTGTTACTGTTTGGTAGTCAAATTGCATTGCTGATGTTGGATTTTACATGTCAAAACGGATGCTCTGCCTATGTGTTTGAGGTTGCATTCTTGTGTATGGTATAGTTGTGACAGTTGTGGTGCAATAGTATTTTGTTTTTCATGGTTTCATACTTCTTTCAACTTCTAATCTAGCAAAACCGAGGCCAAGCTACATCTGCTGATTTTTCTTTTTTTGTTTAAATTTTTACCTTCATTGTGAAAAGCTGATGAGTAAAGCTTTTCTTCAGATAGATTTTTCATTACTACTTGATGTCCGTATCGTCAAGCATGGTGAGAAGGTCAATGAAGTTCATGTGGGAGATCAAGATGTTGTCATGAATTTGAGGGACAACAGTAAACACGGAAAAGCCCATGCACCTGCACAACGTTAGTTCAATGCTGCATATCAGATTTTTTGGGGTGCTTAGATATGTAATTCTCTTAAAGAGCTCTCACCACGTGTTTTAATATCTTTGAAGGAAATGGAGACGTTCGTCTGGGAGATCAGGATGCCATATCAAATGTGAGGGACAACAGTAACAAAGAAAAATCCCCTGCACACACTCAAGGTTAGTTAAAGTCTACATATCAAGTTATTTGTAGTGTTAAGATCATGAAATTATATGATACACTTAAATGAGCTCCCACAATGTAATCTGTATCTGTGCAGAAAATGGAAAATTGAATGCATGGGAAGAAATTAATCTGGCTTTATCTGCAAAGAAGGCAGAGTTGTCCCAGGTTGATGATCAGAGTGCAAAAGAGAATTCAAAAGAGAGTTCGGGCCACAGGTTGTCGTACAAGGCCTTGAGAAGCAGCGCACTGGGTCCAACTATGGCTTTTCTTAGATCAGAGAACGGACTCTGAGATACGTGCACATCCAGTTTTTATTTAAATGCCTTTCAACATGGTGTTTTCAGTTAGATTATAAACCCTGCAAGCTATTGTTAATTTCTGCAAATGAGATTGCAGAATTTTGTTTCGGGTGATATCTTGCTGGGAGCCATATGAGCCAGCAGAAGGCCAACTTTTGTACAGGGCATGTAACATGGCTAGATTTGTTTAAACAGTAATATACCAAGCCAAAGCATGAGCGGTTAGAAAATTTCTTCGCAATCTTCCCATGTTCCACATCTAATCAACACATATTTAAGGTGGTGAAATTCAACATCCATGTTTGATTATTGCGATTACCTTCCATATACGCAAAGCCACTGAAGTTACGAAATACAAGATCATCCTTCCACTGGGGAAGGTGCGTCAAAGAAAATCAATGAGCTCTGCTGACCGTTTGGACAAAGTCATAATAATTCCTAGGCCCTTGGGAAGTCCATTCAGCCTCATGATTCTTTGCTCGAGTCTTCAGGAGTACGTAAGATCCACTTAATTGAAGTGACTTAATACTGAAGGAATTCATTTTAATTTTTATTTATTACGAGAACTTGCAAGCATATTATGTAAAATTGAATGCCAGCATTAAGATGTAGACCTCCCCAAAGGGAGAGACGACCAAAAAAAAAAGCATCGAGATGATTGCATAGAATGCTATCGTTCAAATGCTTTCGAAACGAGCAACCAGCGTGCAGGGTGCGGATAACTGCCATCTTTAAGCTCGCATCCAAAGAGATATATATGCAAAGGGACGACAAGAATTTGGGATGTTACCAACTGCAATTTACTGGGGAAAGGCTTTTAATTTTCCTATTGCATGAAAATGAATGAAAATTTAGAAAACCAATGCATGATGAATACCAGCATATGTCAAAATAAAATGTTAGGACCCGGCCTTAATCACTGAAAGTATAGCTTTAAATGAAAAAAATGGCTTTTGTCATGCCATTCCATTAGCAACACCTTCGGTGCTGAGTATAGCCAAAGGACGAATAAAAAGATAACTGGTGGAGAAATGCTCTTAATTCACTTATTCCAAAGGGTATTATTTACTTCTAATGAGTAATGCAGGCTGGTTTTCTGTACATACTGCATTGTTGCAATAGCTCATTTCCTCTCAATACATCACACGAGCAGACCTTATTCACTTGGACCGCCCAGGATGCCTACTCCCTTTAGCTAGTTGCAGTATTTCTGACGTCCACCGGGTGCTAAGAAAGATCACAAGCTAACTTCTTGAAAAAATAGCACCTTTCTCAGACATCTCAATGATTGGCGCTATTGCTTGCCTTTTGGAATGAGAAACAGTTAAGATGGTTCAGGAATTGCTCTGGCTCCTCACCTTCCCTAACTATCTGCGCATACCATGTACAACTTTTTCAGATGAATTCGGCCCATCAAAAAATGTCGAAAATGAGTAATTAGGAATGAACAATTCAATAATATAAGAGATAATAATTAATCATTGACAAATTCTGCCCAGTATATCATATCAGAAGACTGCTAATCACCAATAAACAATTCAATATTATAAGAATAAATACACATAACATGGTGTTCAATAGCAAGAACTAGTGTAACTAAGATGAAAAATTTAAGACTGAAGTATAAAACTCCAGGTGATTAAAGGCATCGAAAAGTGAAGATGTTTCTTCCTTCTCAAGAAGTCACGCACATTTTACAACACATCTGAAGTAACAAAATAACAGAAATATTGCTCACTCAGGCTGCAGATAATAGAGATCCCGGGAAAAATTCATATGGTGAATCTGATCTCTCTAATTGGAAAAGGCATAAAGAAAAATCACAAGGCATATTGGCATTATTGCTGAGAAATTGAGATTATCTAACATCACCATCATACTAATAACTGCTCACTCCAGTAAAATGTAAGAGTCTGTGATTCTTCTTTTTAGTAATTTTCTTGGTTTTATGTATACACTAAATAAGGAACTGAAAACAGAGCTGCTGATATGACTTGGAAGTTGGAAGTGATGCTAAATGTGAAAGAAAGTATGATTTGTCTCTCTCAACATGTCAGGATTGTTTAAGCCATATTCAAAACAGAAACTACCTTGGTTGGCAGTGAAAGTACCTGAACAGAGGCATCCATTGGCAAACCCATTTGATTAATAATGTTGCGACCGATGGTCTCCAGCTGAAGATGACCATGCTTGCAAGTACAATTGTTGCTGACCAATTGACTCTGCCCTTTTTCACACAGAACTTCACACCCCAGCCAGACATACAAAATACCCGACTCATTTGTTCCCAGATTCATATCTGGCGCCAGCAAAATATACACTGATCTAGAATCAAGGACTTGAAAGGAAGAACTCTCCACTTTACTCAAAGCAGGCCACTGGTATAGTACTGGGTTTGCCGCTCCCACTCTCTTATCAATTGAACCTAAGGAAAAATGGACTCTATCATATTCTTTCTTATCTTTGATTCTGTCATGTGAATCATTGCTGGCACAGGCGAGGTCAGCATTTAACATTAGCTCCTCCCTATCGCCTTCATGCACAATTTGGTTGTTATCCATATCCTTCACCTCATCATTTTCTAAGTCAGGTAAAGAAAAAGACCATGACCTTACCGGGTTCCTAGGGACTATAGATGGTTTGCCAGCAGATGGTAACAAGCGGGGAGGAGGGTTACTCCCTCTACGCTCTGCAATAGAGGGAAAGTTCCCTTTACATGGGAAACAAGAATTTGCCACTCCAGGAGTATGATTGGGAGAAAATACCTTCGAGGGTGAAAAGGCAGTTTCTTCACACAGAGAATGTGAACTATCTGTTGCTTCGAGGCCAGAAGGAGAAGGCTGCCGCGACAAGTCAGACCAATTACAAGATGATGGAGAAAAGGTAAATGAACTAGAGTAATCAGATGTTGACGGTGACAGGGTAGGAGATTTAGAACTGACTTGTGGGCTGCTGCCAGGAAAACAAGAAAAAGAGTCCGGTGAACCACTAGGAGGTGTTAGATCAAAAAATGGATCCAAAAAAGGAAAAGAGCTTTCTACTTCTTTACAAGCGTACCTTATTCTGTTAAGACTGACATTCGGGAAGCAATCAAAGGAATCTGGAGAACCACACACATCGGCTGGTGGTGACGACGGTGATGCAAAACCGGCAAGCGACACTGCATCTTCTGATGCCTTACCAGTATCTATTATCATATTTGACTCATCATTCACTGCAGAAGTGGCACAATTCAGTTTGGATGCAACATATTCTCTCATAAGACCAATAACAAATTTACGTCTTAATCTGCACCAACCACTTTCTCTGGCGGGGAGGCAAGTTTCTGATCCAGCATTCGAGTCTGAAAATGGCGGAACAACCCCACCAGCCAGTGCCTTATGGAAAAGTTCAAAATCCAAATCGTACTCATCAATTTCGCCTGCCCCATCTTGCATCACTGTAGCAATCTTATCACTACCAGAAAATGACACTTCTTCATTTTTCACTTCCTCTTTGTTGCGACCATCTGCAAAGAATTGTCCTCTAACAAGAGCATCCCAAAATTCCAAGGGCTCTTCCCCTTCTTTGATGCTTGTTATCTGACCCTGAGCCTTTTCATATCGAATTACTTGATTTGCAGCTTCTCTTGCCCTATTTGACATCATCACGTTGCAGTTCTTCCCAATCCACACATATATAGCAGCGGGAACGTGCACAATGAAAGCACCACGAGTGTCAAAACCTTGGGCAACCGGGTAGTTTAACAGTTTTGGTACCAGATGAAGAGGATCATATGACGAGTGAGGTGCTATCCGGTATATCCTAAGCATAGAATTTGGGCTGGCAGGCATAGCATGCACTCGTTTCTGGCACAGCAAAAGCTGGCAAGCAAAACCCATGTTCGGATTAGTTACTCCCCTTGCTGCCTTGACATACTGAAATGCGTCCTCAAAACTCTGGCCCTCCCTCCACATGAGGTATGCAATAACCAGAGAGGTAGACCGCGACACTCCCTGGCAACAGTGTACAAAAACTCGCCCGCCTTGTTCTCGAACATCTTCAAAGTAATCAAACACATCATAGAGAATGCTCGTAATATCCTCCGAAGGACTATCTTGCAACCAAAGTGTCTTATAAACAAGATCACCCTTGAAATACTCGGGACAAACAAACCCAACACAATTAAGCACATGAGTAATCCCATTTTGCCTCAAAATCCCACGATTCTTGGCCACAGCATCACTCCCTAAATATATGTGATCAGCAATCCTGGAGCACTCCTTATCGAAAAATGCAAGCTTATCTTTCTTAAACTCAAATTCCTTCGCAGGCTGCAGCTCCGAACTAGAACTCTCAAGGGGGTTTAGTTGAACCGACCCTCTGGGAGTTTGAGGATTAGGCCACACACCAAGATCATCAGAACCAGCCCTTGGCCATTGCTCAACAGGCCGCCTGTTGATTGAAAGCGGCTGAAGAGGCGGCAATAAAGACCGAGCTTTACTATTAGGTTGGGGTCTGGGAATTGGATTAGGCTTATTGGGTGACCGGTCAGTCCAAGAGACCGACCGCAAATAAGCTCTTCTGTTGCCACTGCCACCGGATGGCCGGTCTACGCGTTTGTTATTATCCTCCTCTCCTAACATTTCAATACAACTTTACAAAATTCAACGAAAATTAACTCCTTCCCGTTAAATGATTGTTACAAGTAATGCCATGGAAAGTAACAAAATCGAGTCTTGACAAAATACAGTCACTATTGGAATCAAAGCCTAGCATTAATTTGTGTTTTTTTTTTTTTTTTAAATTTTCCTTCACCTAAAGCCCTTGACTGACTACAGTATCGAGAAAAATAGAGAGAAGAAGAAAAAATCAAATACGAATGAATGAAGTTATGACCCAGTAAAAGCTCTAAGAAGCAAAACCAGACCACATGTACGTATGCATTTTTTTAATTGCTTTTTTTTTTTTTTAATTTTATTGCAGTTGAGATTGTTGAAGAGAGACTTATCTTTTAATAGAAGAATGATCAAGTAGAAGAGTCTTTGCTGTGATTTAATGTTTTGAAAATGAAAAAAGAAAGGGAGAGAGTGAGTTGATGTAACGGGTTATGTTGTTTGTTGTTGACTCGCTATTAACCAAGTAAAAGTGGCCGCGTGCGTGGAGGCTTCAGTTGGAATTTTCTTTTTCTTTTTTTTTTATAATTTTCAGACAGAAGAACAAGTCAAAGTGACACGTCATTATGGGATGGTCATGGTCATTGTTTGCATACATGTCAAGTCTTGTGATGTCATTTAAAATCGTGGAGATCGATTTTAATTTTAGAGAGAAGTACTAGTGTCACACGTCCGTTACTTAGAGAACAATGAATGTATTCTCTACATCTTCAGCCTCGTTGCACATACAACAATTGAATCATGAAGCTGATTGGCGATTGCATTTCCTGAAATTCTATCAGTTGCGGCCTTGCAGGTTAATGGTGCTAACATTAGTCTTTAATGTAATTGACATGATGACTCTTGTAGTCTAATCAATATCATCTAATATTTTTATTGAATGAATATTTAAGGAGTCCTGTGCATACTTGATAAGGCATATTCAATAGTTATAACTTATAAGTATTTATTTAATTTTATAAATTTTTTTACAAATTTTAAAATATTATTTGATTGCTTTAGAATTTAAATAAGTTATTTTATCTTTACTAACAAAATCTCAAATCCTAAATTTTGAGAATAATTTTTTAAAGTTAAATTTTCCAAATTACTCTTAATTTATTTCATAATCTTATTTGACTCATAATATAATATAATTTTAAAAAATAATCTATTAAAATAATTTTATAATTTTTTTTAATGAAAATCCTAATTGACAACCAAACAACTCAAACATTTTTAATAAAAATCCTACTTATAAAAATTGTATAAATAAAAATTATATTCAAATAAGTTTATCCAAATAAACACTACCCCGAAACAGCACAATCCAGTGCACTTGTGAGAAATCTGCTGCCATTTGTGGAAATTTGTCCAGCCTTTGAAGTCAAAAATCAGACTGCCACCGGCCCCTGCCGGTGCCAGCAAAAATGAAGAATTTACTCATGAATACAGCTCCAGTAACTGTGATTACCAGAAACAAGTAATCAAAGGACAGACTGAGCACTGAGTGTTAGTCAATAAGTCTGCTAACCTTCAACATCTAATTCGATTAGGCTGTGGTTGAAATTTTGACCCAAAAAAAATCTCAAATATAATAGATTATGTTATATTATTATTTGAACTTTTGAAGAATGAAATCAACTATAATTATAAGAGAAATTTTTAGGAGATGAGTTGAAGTTTCCGAGGGATCACATTGGGCTTGGGGACAAAAACAAGTGGGTTACACTTGCTTCAATGAAAGGGATGTATGAATGGAAGACTCTTTTGGATCATGTGTGACGGCAGAAGTGAAATACTGCAATTCAGTTGGCAACTTGCCAGGAGCTTGGTCATGCTACGATTTGCCCATCTTTGAATATGTTGTTGATATTGGAGAATCAAGAATGGCCCTATTTTAAAATATACAGTAGTTAATTTACGAATACATCTGTATAAAAAAAATGGAGAGATTTGAATTAAAAAACACCAAAAAGATAATTAAAAAAAAAAATGAATGCTTATAGCGTCGTACATTTTTATATAAAGAGTAAAAAAAAAATTGTTTTTTTTACATAAATAAATACCTTTAATCCGGTGTTTAAAAGGATTTTCCATCAATTAGCATTAGTATTTTTTTTTTATATTGAATATTTTTTGAAAAAAGAAAGGGAGGTAGACGAAGCGAAAAAATCTATTTCTTCATTCTTTACCTTTTCAATATTTAAATTTAGATGACTAAACAAATAAAATTATTTAAAAATTAATCAGCCAAACCCTTTGGTACATTATTATGTGCATTTTTATTTGACTATAAATTAAAGAAAGGAAAGGGAGTCATTGATCTTTTTTAATGATGGATAGGAATCAATTTGATTCAAATGTAAATTTAAAAATGAATTAAATTGGGCGTATGGAACATGGTCTTTAGTATTAACACAAAACACATGGCGGATTGTGCTTGGGGTCAAGGGATTGGTTGCTGAAAATTTAAAACAAATAAATAAATAAAAAGGCTGGTCAAGGAAATTGGGCGAGAAATAAACAAAATGACAAAACTTGTAGCTTTCAATATCTGGCCCCCGTCTATATATATAAGGTTTTCACTTATTTTCCCTACAATTGAAAAGCTTTTAAGCAAAATACCAATCTTGATCTTAATTAGGCCTCCAAGGTCCCTACTTCACTTTTACCAGCCGGGACTTTTTTTTTTTCCAATTTTGATGGCCCATATTGCAAAAACATATAAAAGGTGCGAATCATACCCAAAAAAAAAAAGGATTTATTTAGATTTAATTTGAAAATAAAAAATAAAGTATTTGTTATTTTTATTCAAATGAAAGATAAAAAAGAGGATTTTTTTTTTCCTATGATGATATAGAATTAGAATTAAAGTATCATTGTCAATTATTCTTTCGTTTTTTTTTCTATTTATTTGATTTTTATTGGAGAAAATACTAAAAAAAAGCAAAAATGAACGATAGATATTTTTACAATGCATTTATTTTTGTGTAATGACTTAAGTTGTTTTATCTAGGTATATCTATCAAAATTCGTTTAATAAAAGAATTTATTTTGAATTATTAAATTTGGTTATTTAAATGAAATAACTCTTCCTATTTGAATTGCGCTAGGACTTCTCACAAAGATATTAATGTTCTAATTTCAAATTATATTCTCACAAAGATATTCATGTTTTAATTTCAGATTTTCATTTCATGATTATTTTGAATTTCTATACTATCTTGATAACATTCAATTTCCTTATTTGACAAAAAAGCTTCCTTTTTTATACAATAATTGCATTGTACTGGACATAGGTCCTGTTTAAGAGTAAGGTTACAACTTAATAAGTTGTTTATTTCATCATTTTTGACAAAAATATTATTTGGTAAATTTTGTAAAATTTGCTTATTTCATAATTATTTTCATTTTGATAGTAATTTTTAAAAGCAAGTAAGGGGTTACTTTTACATGCAGCTTATTATATAAGCAACCAAACCTTTCTAAAGTTCCTATTATAACCGTAATAATTTAACAAAAAGTAATTATGTCTTATTTTTCTACAAAGCCTAATTTATAAACCATTAGATGTCATATTACCGCTATAATCAAATTATGCTAATAAAAATTATATCATTAGAATATTAACATTGCATAATTCTATGAGAAGGCATGCACAATATGATCTTTATTTTGACAATATTGAAAATAATTGTAATTCAATATTTGATGAAGGAATAGTAAGAGACGATGACATTCAAGATAAGTATTACAATATTAATGGATCTAAATCACAAGAATAGAAAATTTGAGGACTATTATTGTAATAAGTTTAATGTGAATGTAATACGTATTACTTTTTATTTTATTTAGATTATGTATTTATATGAATTTTTATCATATATTATGTAACATATTATGAAGTTCATTAGATATTATTTAATAGATCTTTTCCATTTATTTAATAGATTTTTTCCGTTTTATGTAATTTTATGTGCTCTAAAAAGGAAAAATGCATGTCTATGCAATTTATCAAATATATTCTGAAGAACCAAAAAAAAAAAAAGACAATTTAAACTTATTTATATTTTTGTCATTATATAATAAAAGATTCTTTTATACACATGTATTCTTCTTTTCAAACTCACAACAATCACAACAACATAGTTAACCAAATACCAAGCTATTTTTTAAATTAGCTACTTATTTTATTTGTACAACAGAAGTAGCTTGTTTTATCAACCATTGCAATCACAATTGGTCCATAATTTAGTAGTAAAAGACAAATTCTTTCAATTAATCCCTTTAAAAGATAAAGCGTCAGCTTAATTTATATTTCAATAAGAAAAACTTTATTTCTTAAAAAGATTAAATTTGAACACCCTAAAATTAAAATCAAAGATTTGAGGAAAAAATATGTTCTCGTTATTTGTGTCTAAGAGTCAATTTGAAACCTTTTTTTTTTAGTTGGATATGTACTTCTAATTTTTTGAAGTATAAAAAAAGGATCCATGAATAAAGATAGAAAAATCTAATTCGAATTGTAATTACATCTTTAATTTTAGTTTTCATAAGCTAGATTGAAGTAAAATAGCTATTAAATGATCACTTTAGTTTACTAGAGACATCAACATATTAATATATATTTTTTTTTAATAGCCTTGCTCAAAGGAAACAAAAGCCTTTTAACAAAGTAACTAAAAAGATTAGCATTGTTATACTCTTACTTTTTGAAAATCGAATTTCATCTAGAAAGTGAATATTTTGAATTCATTTAGACAAAAAAAGATAACATAATGTGATGAGTTGACTTTTGTTATTTTGCTTCCGACTTCTATCTGGGAATATATTAATCTTCCATAAAGGAACTAAATGACCCCAAAGTTTCATGTCCGGTTTTTAATTAGTGGCGCTAAATAGTATGAATCAACGTCAACTATAACCCATAGCCTTCCAACCTAACGATGCAAGTTCGATTTGTCGCTGCCTGCTCCATATGATAATTATATCAATTAGTATATTAAATCAGTAAAGTATTAATAAAACTTTACTTAATGCATCATCAAATTGAACATGAAAATCCTGGAATTATACACAAATTCTTATGCTTTCTGAAGAAGATATAGGAAAGAAAAATGAAAAAAAAAAAATAGATGGAATATGAATGAAAGGTGTCCGTTGTCTATTGGAGATGACAAAGGTCTTTTAAACATTTAATATAGATTCAAATCCTATTGGATGCAATTTTTTTTTTATTTCCCCATATTCTATTACAAAATTATATATTCTTATTCGATCTTTTGTTAATAATAAATAAATTATTATTAGTAAATTTAGATCTGAAATAACAAAGAGAGTAATATATTGAATCAATATTCAAATATTTGATTTACTTATATAAATATATTTTTTTAAGTATTATTGATATTATATTGTAAGAATAATCATGGTTTTTTTATTTATAATTGTTCCTAGAGTGGAAAATTGTTCTTTTTGTTTCTGAATAGCTTTTTACAAAAAAAGCTTCTGTTTTTTTTCAATAAATATGTTATTTCTTAGAACTGAGGTTTTTTCATTTTTAACTAAGTATGTTACTTAACAATAAATTTTCTTACTTGGCCAATTTCTAATAAATCTAAGTAATTGTTTGTTTCTATATAAATAGTAACTATTTGTTCTTTAATCGTGAGAGGGGTTGATTGGGCCTACTTGAGCAACTCATGTAAGCGTTGACCACTTACTAATTGGTTCTAACTAGTTTCGCCAGGCTTAAGCGTAGGCGGCAATGCCTGACCACACCCATCCATCGGCATCCATTCTTGTGAATGATACATATGAGACCACACCACGACGCGCGCGTGACCATCGGCGAGCAATACGACGAAGCCGACGAAGCGAATCGCGATCGCAGTCTCTTTCTTCATCCGGTGACCACCGCGCAACAGCAATCATTGTCTCATTGGTAAAGCGGTTTGTCAAACCGTCAGTATATCGAGCAAATTAAGCCGCCGTGACTTCCGTTCCCTGTCCGGATGGCCAGAATAAGTTCGAGAAACATCATGACGAAATAAGCGGTCGATGCGTTACCCTGTCCGATTAAGCGGGATCGCGCGAGCATTCTGAGACCTGACCGGGATTCGGATTTTCTCAATAGGTTGTCAGGTGCTTCGGTGATCAAAACCCTAATTTCATCCGAATTGACGGTGCCGGAATAATCAAAATTTAGTCAAGACCCTATATAACGGGCAGTCAAGTCGAACTTCGTGGAGATTTTTTAACCCGATCCGATCCGATCAAGATGGTCGGATGGGATCGGACATCAATAAACTCGGATGAAGAACAGAATCATTATCTTGGAATCAACCGAAGTCCGGGTCGGGTTGATAGAACCGTCAAGATCCCGGTTTTGCCCATATCTAGGTCCGTCGTTGAATTGATTTGTGGATAAGAATATTTGCCTATTTGTAATGAAAAATTGAAAATTACCTTAGCAAGAATATAAGTTGAAACATCTCTCGACGGTTCTCAACCATTGACAAGTGAGCATACTTCTTTTATTTAACTACAAACCTAATTTAGCAACTATTTCCAAACGTCGTGAATACATACATATTAAAAAAAAAATCTCCTAGATAAGCCTCACAACTAGGAGGCCTTTGTAACAATAAGTCTGTGCTTGTTTGGAGAGATCATCATAAATGATTAAAGTATTCATTCACAATTCATAAAATATTTAGATAGAGCTACACTCGAATAAGTAGCGAGATATTGTAACATAACCGAGGAATCTACCATTTTGAATACCATAATAGTGTAAGCCACAAAAACTGTTCTTTGACCAATAACTACGTAAATGCATGTGTACATTTTGCCCTTGTTGGTTAATGGTCGTATCTGTAGCTCCTACCATTTTACCAGTATGTCTATCCTAACAATTAATTCTCACTAACCGTGTCGTGTAGGGGTCTTTGAATCAATAGCAACAAATCATGTTTAACAAGACTCATATGCGAAAAGCCTAGAAATGACACCTAGAGCGAGGGATTCAAGTAATCCATATTTAAAAGCTGAAATTTCACCTCGATCATTAATAGGTTTAGCCAAAGCATTTACAAGACGAACTAAATAAGCCTTCCTTATTGATATTTGAGCAACTTTTTTGTTGCTTTTACAAAACTTTCCTCTTGTATTATTAAATTGTCACCTTTTAAAACAACATTAACATTTAATTCCAAATTCACAATAATGCCCACTGTACCCTCTTCAAATTCTAATAATTCACCTACCATTACTTCATCAAGACTGTAAATATGGGTGATGTTGTCGCCTACTTGCAATATAATCCCAATATTTACAATCTTTAGTCATCTCTTATATTGCTCAATATGTTCACAAATAATATTACTAATTTCATCCGCTTTAATTGTTGCCCTGAGTATTTCTTCTTTTTTTTTCTTTTTAAATAATGTGCCTGCAGTAAAAGGAGCTTACTAAGTTACATAATATTGTAACTTACAATAACACAAGAGTTGTATACAATAATTACAGTTAGCTTGATTGGCATAACTCTTGGGTTGTTGTAAATTACAACATTATATAACTTAGACACACCTCTTAATTATGACTTGATAAGGAAAGTGTGTTTTTATTAAAGAGAATATTTATTGTATGTTCTTACAAATTTTTTTGGAATAAAATTTTTTATATGGTAAAAATAATTTTCAAAATTCAAATCTGTCTTTCAAATATTGAAAAGAGCTAGATATTTGTTAAGAAAAAGAACAACTCATTAATATTTAATAGAGTGGGGTCTATATATATATATATATATATAGAGAGAGAGAGAGAGAGAGATAGAGAAGAAAAGTATACATTTCATTTAAATAATCAATAATGATTGATAATACAACGCCATTGGGGAATAAATACAAGGTCATTTTAGGCCTAAATACAACACATAGGACAAAATATAAGACCCACGGCTAAATTAGCCGATGTCTAACAACAAAATACAACTACACAAATACTAACACTATAAATTTTCTAAAAACCGAAAGAAGACTAAAAATCGAAAGGACACTAAAATCGTCTGACACATTAAGATATAATGAAGCGTTAGGCGAATTTTTTAGAATGGTCTTAGTCTATTGGTCTTAGTTACTACATGTGAAACCATTTTATAATTGAAAAAACATAGTGTCTAATAAGATAACACAACATAGATAAACAACAATTAGAGTTCGCAAAATATGGGCTTCTCCAAGCCTAAGGCCATTTTATTCATAACAAGCTTAGGCTCTTCAAAAACCCGTCCAAATTAATAGGCCTGACTAGGCTTGAGAATAAAGTAAAATAATATTTGAATTAAAAATAATTATCTAATACATAATAAAATAATAGTCCAATATACAAAATATAGGTAACACAACATAATAAATCACAAATATTAATATAAAAAATATATTAATTTAATATTTTAAATTTTTTTCTTTTTATTTAAATTTTATTTATTTATTTTTATGAATTAGAAAGCGCATACTTTTTTCCTGACCCAATTGTATGGACGTTGAATTTTTCGGCCCATATTCAGGTCAACCCATGCGGCTCGGGCCGGCCCAAACTTTTTTTACCAACCCTAACAACAATAAAGAAACTGCAGAACCGCAAATAGAAATCCACCCCTATGATTCACTAGAAAGTCTCTCAATGAGTCCTATACTTCGCATTTTCCTTTTAAGCGTTTAATTGAATTTTCATTCAAAGTAAAATAATAATAATAATAATAACTTATTTTAAGGTAATCCTAATTAAGGAGAGGTTTCGTAAGGAATTTACGACAGGGTCAGAAGGCCTACTTTTCATCAACCACGCCACGCGTAAACAATTTGGTCCATGCCCATTTTTGGTTTGTTGTGTGCTTGTATCCGACCGTCTCTTTGGTCTTCATTATCCTTAGAGGGGTGTGATTAAGATACATTATGGGCTTCTTTAGTCAATTTGGCATAAAATTTTGACATTTGGGCCAGCAAATCGGTCTACCACACAGCAGCCTCCTTCCCGCAGAAACAAGCTACACCGTCAGCCTCTTCCTCACCCGCTCACAAATCACAGTCGCCGAAACCCAGAAGCTGTAAATCAGCGCATTATTATGCATTTCTCCCTGATATGATTCAGAAACTGGGCGCCCAACGCCTGATATACCGCGCCCAGATCTCTAACTTGGTGAAAGCCGGCCTCATCGACCAAGCCGTCCACGTGTTCGACGAAATGACTCAATCAAACTGCCGCGTTTTCAGCATTGACTACAATCGTTTCATCGGCGTTCTAATTCGCCACTCTCGTTTTGACCTTGCCCAATTCTATTACCAACAAATGCACCCTCTTGGTTTCTCTTTAACACCCTTCACTTATTCGAGGTTTATCTCAGGTTTATGTGAGGTTAAGAATTTTACTTTAATTAACATTCTTTTAGATAACATGGATAGGCTAGGCTATTTGCCTGATATTTGGGCTTTTAATATTTATTTGAATCTTTTGTTTCACGAAAATCGGATTGACTTAGCTCTGGAAGTGTTTCATAAAATGGTTAGTAAAGGAAGAGAGCCTGATGTTGTTACTTATACTATTGTTGTCGATGGGTTGTGCAAAGCTAAAGAGTTTGATAAAGCGGTACAAGCTTGGGAACATATGATTGAAAATGGGATTAAACCTGATAATAAAGCATGTGCAGCACTTGTTGTTGGGTTGTGTGGGGATGGGAAAGTTGATTTAGCATATGAGCTAACAGTTGGTGCAATGAAACGAAAGGTTGGGTTTGGTGTATTGATTTATAATGCATTGATTAGTGGGTTTTGTAGAACTGGTAGGATTCGTAGGGCTATGGCAATAAAGAGTTTTATGAAGCGGAATGGGTGTGAGCCAGATTTGGTCACTTATAATGCAATTTTAAATTATTATTGTAATGAGGTCATGTTGGATGAGGCTGAGAAGCTGGTGATGGAAATGGAGAGTTGTGGGATAGAACCTGATGTATATAGTTATAATCAACTTCTTAAGGGTCTTTGTAATTCTAACCAGCTGGATAAAGCTTATATGTTCATGGTGAAAAAGATGGAGGCAAAAGGGCTCCGTGATAAAGTATCATATAATACTGTTATCGAGGCATTTTGCAGGGGAGGTCAAACTAGAAGGGCTTATAAACTGTTTGAAGAAATGAGACGAAGGGGGATTGAACTGGATGTTGTGACATTTACTATTCTTATAAAAGCTTTTCTTAGAGAAGGAAGTTCTGCTATAGCAGATAAGCTTCTTAATCAGATGAGAGGGATGAATCTGTCACCCGATCGTATACTTTATACTACCATTATTGGTTGTCTGTGCAAGAGCAGAGAAATTGGGACGGCTTACGGTGTTTTTCTTGACATGGTAGAGCAAGGCATCACCCCAGATGTGATTTCATACAATGCCCTCATAAATGGGCTCTGTAAGTCTTCTAGAGTAAGTGAAGCAATGCATCTCTATGAAGAAATGCAGATTAGAGGAGCACATCCTAATGATGTAACTTTCAAATTGTTAATTAGTGGGCTTGTACAAGAAAAGAAACTTGAATTAGCTTGTAGGTTGTGGGATCAGATGATGGAGAAGGGTTTTACTCTTGATAGGACAGTTTCAGCGGCACTAATAGAAGCTATCCACTTACAAGATGCTGCAAATAAATGAGGCATGGTAATACACTCCTTAAACTCTATATGTAGCTTTTTGGACGTGCCACTTTTTATGAATGGCTAAAAATTTATATAATTTCATATCTGTTCATTCCCACCACTGATGTCAGCACCATCCCATTTATAAATGCCATAGGACCTCCAACCTTGCCGTAGAAATGCTAGCATTGGTGTTCTGTTTCTGCTATAGCTTTAACCATGTCTCTTTTTCTTAATTAACTTATGCAGAATTAAGTATGAATCAGCTGAAAGTTTAGATGGTCTATCGAAGGAACGGTATTAGGGCTGTCTTTTATGTTAGTCTATTTGCAGGGTGGTGGGACAATATAGAGCTTACTTTGCACTGTGGCCAACAAGTAGATGGAAGTGACCTACACTGTGGTTTCTTAAAGTGTCAATGCTGCCAGCAGTTGTTTTTTCTAGGCGTTACATTTTCTGATGCTCTTTTTTCATGATATAAAAATATTTAGCTTCCCCTGATTGACTGTGTGACCACTATATGCTCTGTATGGTTGGTACAAGATTTCATTCTGACATGAAGGAAACAGGGTAGTCATTTAGCTACTGTCTTTGAACATGTTAGGCCCCGGACCCCCTTCTAGTAAAATGCAATTAGTTGGGTGTTTATCGTTGCTGTGCAATCTATCAATTGCATGTTTAGTGAGGGATGAATTGATTGTTCCTATGTGACCCTCTTATTTGCAGTATTGATAGGGGACAACGTGATTCTGCTTTGTCTTTTCATGCTTCATTGTTAATGATTGAATTTCCCTATTTCAGGTTGAAGTTTATGCTGTTGGTGGTATGTAAACTCTATTCTGCTGCAGAGACCTATATTGGAAGTACTTTTTCTCTGGCATCATCTCGTCAAAACCATAATAGCTTCTGAAAAGAGCGGCTCTCAGGTTTGACCTGCTAGCTTTCTTTTACTGTAAATGGTCGTAATTCTATTTTTTCTCCCCCACCCCCTCCCCCCTGGTTTAAAATCTCTTTAGGATACCCCCCCCCCCCAAAAAAAAATCAACCTCCATATTCTTGTCTAATCACTAGATTGAATTTTATATAATATTTCACATTAACAATTCCCCAACTCTTTTGCGTACTCTTGTTCAGGTTGAACCTCCGTCATCTGAGAGAAAATACAACCTAGTTTCTGGATGAAGTGGAAGCAGAATGCTCATACTTGAACTTGAGCTTGGCATCTAGAGATGAAGGTATGTGCCCTTTTTGTATTTTTGGTTGTCCATCCAAAGTTGAATGCTTATGCTTGTTTCTGGTGGATTCACTGATATTAATCTAACAAGAAAAATTTTGGATACAGATGTATCATATGGCTGGAAAGGAATGAAGCATCACAATAATTCGGCACATATTGTGGAAGACATGCAGATTACATGGAATGCAGCAGAGGCTTCTTTCACATCGATTTGAATTCAGTTAGCTGCCTTAGTCATCTGTGTTGAAAATAGAAAATAATTCCAATTCCTGAGAGTTAAGGACTAATACAGGGATCCTAAGTCCTGAGAGTTGACGACTGAATATTCATCTGAAAAACATGGGTGCATATCTCCGGATGATCAATGTTACAAGTTCAGTGATGTTGTGAAGGTGAAATGATGACTTCGAACTTACTCTCGAGGTAAAGAGTTTGGAAAAGAGTTTTTGAAAAATGGGTTTTTTGTTTTGACAAAAATATTAAGAACTCAATAAAAGTTTTTGCTGTTCTTCTGAAAACTTTTTTTTTTTTTTTAAACACAGCCTCTATTAGCCTGATTTAGCCGATAATATGCTGTTTTGAAAAGACATTTTGGGCGTGAGTCAGGAGTTAAAAGTGAATATCATCTATGTCAACTTTACAAAATTTTGACACCAGTCTTTTTTATTCATGAGGAAGACTTAGAAGTGCTAGTGCATTTAGCGTCCACCAAGAGTACATGTGTTATGAATAAAACTGTTCTTAGCTAGTTATGATGTAATAGATGCCATTATGGCAAGCTTTATCGTTGCACTAAAGGTTACTTGTTAGGGCTGTGTATCATATTTAATAATAATATTGTAAAACATAAGTTTGGCAATGCTAGCTTCATTCTTTCCACTTGGTCGCCCCAATTCGTGCGCCTTCAAGTTTTTAATTTTGAAGTTTTTCTAAAACAAAATTAATGACAAAACAATCTAAATTAACATTGTATTAGTAAATGGCTGATAGTTACCGCAAATTGCCGTTTACTTAGGCTACAATACAAGTTAAGAGGAAGATTTTGAGACAACGTCTATTTATTTATTTTATTTATTCAGGAGGTCGGACTCGATTCTATAATGCGAGAATCTGGTCTGGAGTCCGGACCATATCATCAATGTGGGTCAAAAAAGCCCGATAGGCAGTTTGCTTGGACATGCCTGGTAACCGAAGTTAACAATAACAGTAAGGGAGGTCTTGGGAAAAGGGAATTATCAAGTAAGATTACTTGCCTCCCATACTCAGCTAATGTTTGATTCCTTCCCCATGCATGAATCCTCCCTGAAGTTATCACGAAGTAATCCTCTTTCCCACTGGCCTAGCACCACCTCATTCATATCAGCCTCACTTCTCTTCGTTCTTTCGTCGCAATTCTTTGCAACACATCACATATCACCATGTCTTGGCGCCATGAAATTGAAACCAATCCTCATTTTCGCCCTCCACCAAATCAAGTTGAACGCCAACATTCTCCGTTGCCTATTCCGGGGGCTGCAACGACAACACCAGGGCACCAAGATCACCAGAACCAACCTCGAATTGAAGACGAACGTCATTCCCGGCCACCACGCAGCGTACGGTTCACACTACCACCAATCGAAGACCAATATACCGAGCCACCGCGTTCACCGGTGCCACGAGCAAAGAAACAAAAGCAGCGCCAGGATCGGCGTTACTGGCCACTGGGTGCACGGTCAATGCTACCAGAGGATCAGGAAGTCCGGCCACAACCTCCGCGTGGGCAGCAGCAACCGCCGGGTCCTGATCAGGCGACGGAACCTCAATGGAAACCGCAGCCTCAAGGGTCACAAGCGACGCAACCAAAGCATCATGACCAGCCGCACGGTCCAGAGGCAGAAATACCACCACTGCATCAAGACCAGCACCACCGACGTAATTCACAAAGTTTGCGGACGCCACCTCCTCGTCGAACCAAGCTCTACCAATGGCTTTTTGCAGGCTTTTGTGCAATCTTTTGGATTGTCATAATTCTTGGAGGCATAGTCGTCCTCATAGTTTATCTTCTCTTTCGCCCGCATAACCCACGGTTTGATGTGTCTAGTGTCAGCTTAAACGCAGCCTATCTAGACGTGGGAGTTTTGCTAAACGCTGATCTCACCGTGCTTGCTAACTTCACAAATCCTAACAAGAAAGTCAAAGTAGACTTCAGTTACGTAGTCCTTGATCTTTACTACGGAAAGACTCTCATTGCTTCTCAATATGTCGAACCTTTCTCGGCAGCAAGGCGCACGTCTTGGCTTACAAATGTCCATCTGGTGACGAGCCAAGTTCGGCTTCCTGTCGCAGCAACTGAACAGCTTAAGAAGGAAATAGGCAGCAACGCAGTTATGTTTCAAGTCAAGGGGGTGTTCCGGGCACGATCCGATTTGGGAACTTTCTTACGGTACTCTTATTGGCTCTACAGTCATTGCACTATTGTGCTCTCTGGTCCTCCTAGTGGAGTCCTAAGAGCTAGCAAATGCAGGACAAAACGCTGAGAGGAGAGGGAACCATTTTTGGAATTATACTTCTCTAAATTGTTTTTCGCTGGCTTTCAAGTAAAAATTATCCAATAACTTTGCCTTTTTTTAAAAAATTTTTTTTTGGGCCTTTTGTGTAATATATTTTTTGACGCACCATATAATTAATTAATTAGCAACCATAAACACCAGCCTTTCTTCAGTTTCTGCTCGCGTTCTTTGGCATTTCCTATCTCTTGGGTTCAAATCGTGAGTTAATATCAAAGTTCTAGATAGCCTATAATATTATGCAAATATACATGTTTCAGCGCAGTGCGCACATGATGATTCCTTACGAGACAACAAATTATAATTAAAAGATAAAAGCGAAAGCCGGGGAAAACTTGATTAAGCAAAATCTGGTTTCATGTGATAAAAGCAAAGACTTCAATACAATGGGAAGATGATATATAATGTATGTATGACACTTCCGCAGTAGAAAAAATTGCTCACAATGGATTATTTACAAAAGCTATAACACGAGATTTTACCATAAGCAGGAATTCTTCTGGCCCAATCTTTCACCCTTCACTAAGCCCAATAGAAACCCGCCCCCGCCAATTTCACTAGAGCCACACAACTCCATAGAAAAACACTTGTGCGCCCCTCGAAATGAAGACAAAATACAGCGACCCCAGAAGAACTTATATCTAAAATCTTCTGTAATAATCTCTAGTAAAGAAAGGATGCTTGAGGGCTTCGTGGGCGGTTAGTCTGCTGGAGGGGTCATACCTGAGAAGCCCTTGCAAGAGATCTATGAGGTATCCAGCTGAGTGATCTACATGCTGCATTACCAGGTTCTGCAAAGCAAAAAGTCAGAAGAAATGATAAATCAGTTGAGTAATCTTTTTTTTTTTTGCCAGAAGTTTTTTGTTTGTTTTTAAATAAAAGAAAGATATTATCATTTTACACTGAAAATTTTTAATTTTTTTTACATATCAATTTGCCATTAAAATTTTCTGATAATTACTTTTTTCTACTCAATGTTTTAGTTTTTATCACTTTACCACCAAACGCTAACTCCATTAGCAAGTTACTGATCTCACAGAGGTATTCAAGAATCTTAATATATATTTGCAATTCTATATTGATTATTTTAGACATATTTAGATATATATAAAAAAATCAATTAATAAAAATATTATTTATTTGTATATAATTAATTCTGTATTTTTTTAATTTAGAGGATTAACTTGTACTTCACAATTTAGGGGTAAAATAGACTTTTATTATGAGTTCTGTTAAAAATTCCTTCATTTTTAACAATTTGGTGATAACATAATAAAAATTGAAACGTTAGATAAAATGATAAAATAATTATCAGATAATTTGGATTGTAAAATAATATTCCAGGAAAACTTAGGTGATAAAATGATAATATCCCATAAAAATTAATGAGTATGATGTGCATAGGCTTGCAATGAGTAATGGACCTCTAAACAAGTCCCTGGAACCAAAAGGACGACGTAACCTGAAGATACATATTATCATACACACCTGGAGACGAGGTAGCTTTAGAACAGCTTTAATGCTTTCCCGTGATGTTGCACCCTCTGGCCAGTCCAATCTACCTCTTCTCACAAACTTCTCAGCAGGTTTGCTGAACCAACAATTAAGAATAGACAAACAAATTGAAAAATAGTATATTGAAAGGATAAAAATAACAGGAATTCTTTGAAGGGCACGCACTTGACTCTTTTTAACATGTGTTGAGGTATTGGGCCGAGAACCCTTTCCATCATGGCCAAGTGCTCCAAGTTTTCATGTGTCTGAAACAAAGCTTCTCCCTACAAAGAAACATATTTTTGCCCACAGGTATATGTTAAAGATTATTTTGTTTGCAATATCTGTCAATGCATGCCAACATACTCTGAAGACATTAACATACCGAGCACAGCTCAATCAAAATACATCCAACACTCCACATGTCACATGGATAACTCCATCCAAGTCCTGAAATTTAGTTTAAGCATTAAAGGCATGAACTTCCAGAGATCCAATAACAGAAATTTCCACAGAGGCAAAGCAACACCATACCAAGAATAACCTCAGGAGCGCGGTAGTGCCTGGTGGAGACAATATAGTTGTGTTCTTGATGCTCATATGCTGTGCTTCCAAAATCAATAACCTTAATAGCACTTGACTTTGGCAACCTCTTGTAATAGTTCACATCAGTTGGTGACCGGGCAGTAACCTACAAATTAAAAAGTTAGAAAAACTAATTAACCGACATCAAAGGGCAAATAGTACAAAAGACAAACAATAGAGTAAAATTGCAAAGCCAGAAGATGCATCATTAACATTCGACTTCTAATAACAACAAAGGCATGCAAAAAATTGAGAACATCTGAAAAATAAGCAAAGCTACCTTGTAGTCAGGTATTTTCAAGTATTCCGGAGAAACAAAAAGTATATTCTCAGGCTTCAAGTCGGTATGGATGAGGCGCAAATCATGCATGACTGCACAATGAAAATGAGTGTGTGCATATAAGCACTTATGGTGTGACTATTATAATCCAGCCTCAAATCTAAGAAATTCACTTGAGAGACAAATCAAAGCTCCCATGAAAATAAAAATACAAAAAAGAAATAAAAATTTATTAAACTTAACAGAAAAGCTACTAGTGCCTTTGTGCGAGCATGAATTGGCTCAGATAACTCCCGAAAAATGGCTACCAACTATGGGGAAAAAAGAAGAGAAATAGCAGATTACACACATGCTACACATTCCAACAGTTGTCTGCCAATCTCACGGACAAGATCAACCGGAAATGGGCGATAATTATTTTTCCGAAGAAAATCGTATAGGCTAGGTCCAAGCATCTCAAACACCTGTGAAGACCATTTAAATCCACCAAGTCTTAACCCCAAAATATTATCAAATTGGGGAAATCATGTCATTGTAAATCAGTTGTATACTTACGATACAGATATGGTTACGATAGTCAAACCAGTTCCTTATTTGAACACAACTGCAAAGAATATATGCACTTTAAAACTAACTCAAGATTCACCTTAAAACCTTAAAAAACGACAAATGATAACAAGGAAGAAATGTAAACTCACCGACTGCCATTTCTGTCGTATCTTTTGAGCAACTCAAGCACATCAATTTCTGTCATTGCTGCTTCACGGTATTTCTTAATACTTCGCACAACTTTTATGGCAACCGTCTCTCCTGTTTCCCTATCTAAACAATCCAAAACCTGACCGAAGGTTCCTGTTGGAAGAAAAAGTATAAATGGAAAGGGGGGGGGGGACAAAAAAAGAAGAAGTAATATGAGGACGAAAACCACAAAATCAAGAACGAACTGTAGACAGAATCTAGAGAAGTGAAACCAACCTTCACCAATTTTTCTGAGGATTTTATCTGCAAGCAAGAGGGCAATAAAACGAGAATAAGTAACTCTTTGAAAACTAATAAATGATTAATAAAAAATTCAAATAAATAAGCAAATCTTTTTTTTAATTCAAATAACTTGAAAATAAAGGTTTTCCATATATTGAAACCCAGTAAATAAAGACACTGATAATAGAGCAATTAAAAAAAAAACTCAACAGCAACTAAACCATGAGAAAGGACAAGATACGTTTTATTTTATTAGCAATAAGATTTGTAAGGAAATATTATTATAAATATTTTTTTCTTATATGGAAATGAGGTGGATATACAAGAGGGAGAGAGATTATATTTTTAGCACATGGCAGAGAATTAATGCCACTGCTGAAGATAACCCAATTCCAAATAAAAAATTTTTAAAAAAAATTCCCAAATCCACAATGGTTAATGTAAACAATTAACATTCTGAGCCTCAATTTTCTTAAAGCTAGAAGTCTATACCGTAATACACATAAGAGAAGCTTTTGAGACCCTAAAAATCCTCACAGTTCATTTAAGTAAAGAAAGAAAATATTGAAAAAGATAAAAATAAATAAATAAATAGAAAGATATCATTATTATGCATTTAAAATACAGTATTCCATACTTCATCCACATAAAGCAGAAGCAAATATTAGAAACTTAGAAAAAAAAAAAACTCATCAAAAATAATGATCAAGTGTAATTACAGCGAGAAGTTAAATTCTCTCCAAGCGCAAACAGGAAATGTCCATCTTTGTCATCATTCCGCCATTGGGGAGTGCCATTTTGAGCCAATCCCTTTACAAACATACTAGCATGGTCGGCATGTACCCTTGATGGCCCAAAGCTTGTCAGATTCCCCAACTCTTGTCCACAATACATTCCTGACTGAGCCTACACACAGCCATTCATTCATACTACACTATACACAAAGAAATCATAAACTCTGCCCACCTCCACATTTATTCACTTCCAAAATCTTCCCCCATTTTTTAAGGATATAACATTAATAAAGTGGAAGACATATACAATTTGACAAATTCTAAAGTCACGTCAAGTAACATGATCAACACAGAGAAATTCTTGTTCATTTTTGCAAGATCAGACTATTACATAACCAACATTAAACATTTGTCATTTCCAAGCACAAGGGATAAACAATATACTACTAATACAGTAAAAAAAAAAAAAGGAAAGAAATTTCGATCTAAACAAGCCATTCAAATCTTTCAATTGTAAACAAAGGTCCAATTCATATGCCTTTGGGGAAAGAAAAAATTTATTTTATTTTATCCTAAGGAAACAAACAGATCCTCAATAACTATTCAAATCATTTTTTTCTTTAATAAAAAAATGTACCTTAGAGTGAGCTTGAGGGTTTTCCCAAGCTAATCGAGGTCTCTTCGTGGGACGACGATCCATGTGATTGTGAGCAAACCCTGTGACGTAGTCCATTTCCATCTGATACAAAACCCTAACCCTAGATTGATTTATCGATTCATCAATTACGCGAAGAGATCAATTGAATTTTTCTTCTTTGTCGCAAATGCTTGTGAGGCCGCTGTTCTTTATTGTAAGCTATTGCAAGCCGTTGGATTCGTTTCTAAGGTTTGATCCAGTGCCGTTCGATTTTTAGCTTGAGATTGACCATGGTTAGATTGTAGCAGCGGTTGAGTTAGCGTTTCTTTTTCATTATTTTATCCATTTGGAATATTCTACTCCATGAATCGTGATCCTTTATATTTCCAAAGCGTTTATTTTTGGAAAATTTACGAAAATGACCACAGAAGTTAAATAAATTACAAATAAACCATAATTTTTTTTATCAAAACTAACCGAACACCAAAAATTTGGACCAAACCACCACTGTCATTATCACCCAAGCTCACTGAAATCTCTCACCTATCGCCGACACTATAGAGTAGGGATGGCAAAATCCGGGTCCGGGTCCGGGTTTGACGTTGATTCGGATCTAATTTTCCTTTGGCACATAATTGATTTTTAAACTCAAGGTCAGTTAACTTTAAAAATTTCCGGATTGGGGTTTTAAATATTGGATGAAGATAGGTTGAACTTTTGGCTCTTTGGAATTAGCGAAAACAATAGGACAAATTCATGGGATCTCACCAAATTGCTTACTTCAATAATAAAATTTACAATTATATGGATATTATGTGCTAAGATCTGCGTTTGGCTATTAACAACAAGAAAAAATTAATACTTATCCAAATTAAGCAAAAGCAAAAATTAAAGAAATATAAAGCGGAAAAAAATTTGGTCATGACGGTGATGGGCTGAAAAATATGACGGCAAAGGGTTATAGCAAAGCTTGCTCTTTGGAGAGAGATGAAACCGAATTTGATGATGGTGGAGTGAGGTTGTTCGTTGTTCTTGATGATAATGGATGATGAATTGAGATGATTTAAATTGATGAACTTGGGATGAAAGAGATGAAGATTGAGTGCAGTTGGGGATGGGAGATGAAGATTGGTGGCGGCTATTTGTTTGTTTGCTTAAATTCCCCCCAACAAGGTGGTACTGCAATTGTTTTGTTTTGTTTTGCTTTGCTTTAGGGTTTCGGGTTTGTCTTGTTTGGTTTTAATTTTCTTTCTTCCCAACCTATTGGTTATATACTTTTAGATAGTAATAAAAATAAAATAATAAATAAATTATAAAAACAGATTAGTTAGATATTCACGTAAACGGAATAAATACATCCGTTTAAAAATTACAAGGATCCGCATTATTAATACATCCTAGGTTGAACCGGACCGGATGATTAAGTTTGTATCGGTCAGGAAAAATTTGCCATCCCTACTATAGAGCAATATCAAAGTCTATCATCGGTGGCCAACCTCACCGAAATCACGTCCAACAACATCAATCCCGCCAAAATCAAATCTAATAGTAGTCAAGATCTCTGAAATCAACTATTAAAGTTCAAAAACCCTAGGTTAGTAGTTTCAAATAAATGCTTTATTTTATTTTTTTGTTGTGTCGATTGTATGTGTGTTGTTGTATTTTGTTGTTGTGTTGGTGGTGGTAGATGAAGTATTTGTTGGTGTTGTTGGTGGTGATGGAGGATTGAGTATTTGTTGGTGTTGGTGGTATTGGTGCATTGCTGGTGTTGGTGCATTGTCGAGACACCCGTTGCCTGGAATTTCTTGTGATGGGTGCTACCATCACGCAAAGATTCAAGCTATGGCAGCACCTATTGCAAGAAATTTGTGCGATGGGCGTTACCCATCTCACGATTTTAGGCAATGGGTTGGAATCAATTGCACAAAAATTCAAATTATGTATAATCTAAATTTAATCAATTTTTTTTTTTTGGGACAGGCGAACCATCGCACAAAAGTTGAAATTACACACAATTTGAATTTTTGTGCAATAGGAGTCTGTCGCAGTAAATTTTGTTAAACGACTCATAGTTTAACCTAAAGCATATATGATTTATTGTGGAAAAGGTGCTCGCCTCACAAAAATTAGTGCAGCGACATCCATTGCACAAATATTTAAGTTGTATATTATGCCCATCGCACCAATTTTTGTGCACAATTTGTTTCCAAAACACAAGGCCATTTGTACTTTTTCGGATAAACTTTTTATTTTATATTATTATTGTTATTATTATTATTTTATAGATCACACAATAATGAATAGAATTTCGATTTTATTTCAGATAGATGGCGAAAACCAAATTGGCAAAGCGCAATCCACCTAAACTTAGGAATGAGCCAGGCATGATGAAGTTATGCTTTGATGATCATTTCTCAGGCCATATTACGCATATATCAAAATTTAAAAAAGTCACTGAAGCTATCCAATGTAAGGTAACGTGCAAACAATTGTTATTGTTCAAATATGATACTTTTGGGTGCTTCATGGACTTGGATAGTTATGTATTCAATGATGTTATAATTCATAACCTATTACTTAGGCAAGTGGGACATGAAGAAACTGATGAAAATCAATTATGGTTTCAAATTGGAGAGTATTTAATACGTTTATCGATTGGAGAGTGGTGTCTAGTTACGAGGCTTTCCAATGGTCTAGATGTCCTACCAAAAAATATAAAGACGTTTCAATTTCTACAAAGTGTCTTAACATGTCAGTTCTGAACTCAATGAGATATAGTAACAAATATTGGGATGCATCTGTAATTGACCACATCAGAGGCCATATGCAACATAACATTGACTATTTTGTCGTTGAATATGTCCCTAGGTAATAAACATGTACGATAAATTGTGTTTCTTGATCTCATAGTTGTCTTTATCATGATATTGTATTCATGTATGATAAACTGATCAAATGTACAATCTTTCCAAACCAAAAAAGCTGTATTATTGTCATTGATGTACTTTATATGCCCATCTGCCAACATCTCCCATCAATCAACGTAACACAATTGACGCACAATTCAATCCATTAAGCCTGAAAAATATTTAAAAAGCTAAACAAGTGTGGTTACACACTACAGAACATGATAAAATGAATATGCGACATATTCTACATGGATGTCACACAAACATAAAATATGTGCAACAGGCAACTATAGATATAACAAGTGCCTATCACACTTAAACTGAGGCAAGTTTTTTGTTTGACCATTGTAAAGACCGGTGAAAAAGTTATGTGTTTGATTCGTCTCATCGCAAGCTTCAAAACGGTATATTACATGCTAAAAACGGACACATATAGCTTAAGTTATGACATCCAAAAAGTACATGTCGCATGTATTATAATTTTGTGCGACAGACTAAATTATATGCAACAGACTGGGCAACAATTGTTTATCACACAAACAAACAGTGGTATTTATATGCGACAGGCACTTGTCGCCTAACTTATCGCACATAATTCAATATGTCGCACATAACCTAGATTTCGTTTCTAACTTAAGTTTCTACTGTTTTCAATATATTTTTTTAATTTCTCAACTCAAATCTAGCTACTTTAATAAAGTACATTATTTTATGAGTGAAAAATAACAATATTTATAACAAAATCTACATTAATTTTGAACTCAATACATTAAAAATTTATATTTTTGTAAGAACATAAACTAACCTTTAAGATGCTCTCAATTAATAATTTTATACTTTTGTTATGCTAAGAGTTTTGAGATTCGAGAGTGTTAAGATTTATTGAGAGTGTTAAGATTTGTTGAGGGTGTTGAGAGTGTGAAATTTGATTTTATTAAAATACTCATAAGTTAATGTATTGTTAAGGGCGATTTGTTTGATTAAAGAATTATTTCATCATGAAATAAAAATTTTTAAAATACCTCTTCATTATTGTAAACTTTAAAATTTTTTTTTATTCAAGAGATAAGGATGGGTCGATGAAATTTTTTTATCTTCTTTATATGAATGAGAGGTAAATTATGGTTTACAATACTTAAGAGGCATTTTAAAAATTGTCATTTCAAGAGAATTAATCCAAAATTAACCCTTAACAAAATACACCTATTCTACGTAAAGTAATATAAACAGAAAGCTAAATTTTAATTTTTCTAATTTTATTTGATTAGTTTCTTCCAGTCAGGAGCTCAGAGTAAAATTCTACAACAGCCAAATTCAAACTTCAAAAATTTAAGTTATGGATTAATTGTGCAAGGTCAATTTTTATTATTTTTATTCATTTATACATGATTATGCTCTGACATTAATGTTGGTGAGAAATATAAAATGACATTTTTATCCAATATCAAAAGTTATAAATTAAGTGTGAATACTTTGACAACCGATAAAATACGTTGAATCAACGACATTTATCTGCACTGATAAGAAATATCTACAGATTCCAGTTCTATCACAAGTCGGCACAGCAACCAATTTTAGGAGCTCCCCTTTGCGCTGCATGTTCAAGGATAAATATATATTACATTTAACTACTTAAGAATTTTGTGTGGCTTCACACTCTTATCATCCTCCCTTCCGTTGGAGCAATAACTAAAAGGGGATGCATTCCCTAGTGGCAGCGTTGCGAGGAATCGTACTGTTGATTAAGTTCTTGGTATGAAATTTATTTTTCTCGTTTTGAAGAGAACTAACTGAGAGGTGTTTTGGTAACTTTAAAGGTGTTTGGACTAAATTAAGTTAAAAGATATACCAAATATGTATGCGAATAAAAGAATTTTCAAAGTATATTTTAAAGTATAAATAGTCTCAATCTTTTAAAAAATACAAACATTTGTACTTGAGAAAATACCCTGACATCTATACATCTTGGAAACTAATTAATATTGTTAGGCTCTCCCTAAGTTACATTTAGTATAACTTACAACCCACTAAAGATAAGTTAAAACAAGATCGTGACCTCACATGTTAATTACTTATTTTTACAGATTTTTTGTGGAATGTAAGTTATACCAAATATAACTTAGGCAAACCCATATTTATTATTAGACAGTAATGGCACTGGTATGGAATTCTATGAAATTTATCGATTAGAGAAATAAGAGTTCTTTTATTTACCCCGGGTCAAATCCCGGGCCAAACCCCGAAAGCAATAAACGAACGACGCCGTTTCAATCTATTTTTTTTTTCCTCTCATTCCAGCTAAACGACGTCGTTTTGGCAAAATGGTTACAGTCGAAATTGGTTTCTCTTTGCCTTCGTCTCACAGCCCCTTTCCCCTTCGTTTTAGCTTGGTTGAGGCCAAATCAACAAGAGCCCCAAATTGCTCTCTTTCTCTTCGTTTTCTCTTTGTCTCACAACAGCCCCAAATTGCTTTCTCTTTCCCTTCATCTCACAGCCCCTTTCTCTCTCTATTTCTCTGTTTCTTTTCCCCTTCGTTTCACAGCCACCATCACGCACCCATACGACCATGACTGTGACCACCATCACGCAGGGTTCCATCACAAATACCCAGCCATCGGCACCACCAAAAGACAAAAAGAAAAGTTTGAACAAGGATGAGTGTTGGCATTGTCGTTGAAGGATGAGTTTCGGCATTTACGGTAGCTGCGAAAATTTTCTGATAGAAGATTCTACGTGGCTTTCCCAGTAGCTAAGGTCCTCTCTTCTTTGGCAGCAACTTATTTTCGAAGCTTGAGACGAAGACAAAGACAAGGGATGATGACGAAGACAAAGACAAGAAACAGAGAAATAGAAGGAGAAAGGAAAAAAAGACAAGGGATGAGACGAAGACAGAGAGGAACCAACTTGGCTGTAACACTTTTGACAAAACGACGTCGTTTTAGGACTTGGTGAAGTAAAAAAAAAAATTGAAACGGCGTCGTTTTGGTGCTTTCGGGATTTGACCCGGGGTAAATAGCATTTTCCGAGAAATAATGTTAGGAAAAAGCTATTTACCCCGAATGTTAACCCCGAATTTGCGCCCCCGAATTGCCAAAACGCACCGTATCACTTTTGTTTCATTTGCTTTGCCTGCAGCACGTGTTTTGTTTGCTTTTTCATTTTGATTTCACATCCCTTCTCTTGCTTTTCTCCTTTCCTTTTCTTGCCTTTTCTCCTGCAGCACGTGTTTAGCCTCCTCTAAATCATGTAATTCCCCCACCTCATAAACCTCCACTTCATCAATCTCCGATTCATCAATCTCGTCCATTATTACTGTAAATTATAATAATTTAAAATATTATTAATTAATTATACTAAATTCATTAAATTTATAAATAAATAAAAAGAAAAATAAAATATTATTAATTAATTAATTACTGTAAATTATATTAATTCAGAATATTATTACTTAATTATACTAAATTCATTAAGTTTAGAAACAAATAAAAATATAGACAGATTATTATTAATTAGTTAATTGCTACAAATTATAATAATTCAGAATATTATTAATTAATTGTACCAAATTCATTAATTAGTTAATTTCTGTAAATTATAATAATTAGGAATATTATTACTTAATTATACCAAATTCATTAAGTTTAGAAACAAATAAAAATATAGACTAATTATTATTAATTAGTTAATTGTTGCAAATTATAATAATTCAAATATTATTAATGAATTATACCAAATTCATTAATTAGTTAATTGCTGTAAATTATAATAATTTAGAATATTATTAATTAATTATACTAAATTTATTAAGTTTAGAAATAAATAAATATATGACTAATTATTAATTATTTATAAATTGCTTAATTATAATATTCAGTATTACAATGAATTATACCAAATTCATTAATTAGTTAATTGCTGTAAATTATAATAATTTAGAATATTATTAATTAATTATACTAAATTTATTAAGTTTAGAAATAAATAAAAATACGATTAAGTGAATTAAATAAAAAAGTAAACAAATAAAAAGGAGTTATTAGCTAAATGAACAGTTGAGAAATTTAGCTATATTTATCTAATACCGTTCCTTTCATTAGCTCTTTGTTCTAAAAGTTACTTATTAGCTCAATAAGAGTAGGGCTAGGTTACCCTCTCTCTCTCTGTCTGTGCCCTCTTCTTTTTTATTTCTCTTGTCATTCTCTCTCGTTTTCTCTCCAAACAGTATTACCCATGTGGATGTGGCTCCCTCTTATTCTCATCCCGCTGCTGCTCATCTTGAAAATGCTGAAAGCACAAAACAAGCAGCAGCTTCCACCAAGCCCACCTAAGCTTCCAGTAATAGGCAATTTTCACCAACTTGGAGAGTTGCCTCACCAATCTTTGTGGCAACTCTCTAAAAAATACGGCCCCGTTATGCTCCTCAAACTTGGTCGTGTGCCTCTTGTCGTAATCTCCTCCGCTGAGGCAGCAAGGGATGTATTAAAAGTTCATGATCTCGATTGTTGTAGCAGACCGCCATTGGCAGGCAGTGGGAAGCTTACGTACAACTATTCGGACATAGCTTTTTCACCATATGGCGATTACTGGAGGGAGTTGCGGAAAATAAGTGTCCTCGAGGTATTCAGCTTGAAGAGAGTGCAGTCATTTGGATTCATCAGGGAAGAGGAAGTTGCCCTGCTTATGAATTCAATCTCTGAATCATCATCCTCTGCCTCCCCTGTTGATCTTTCTGAGAAGATGTTTGCTCTCACTGGAAGTATAGTTTTCAGGATGGCCTTTGGGAAGAGATTTCGAGGGAGCAATTTCGATAATCATAGATTTCAAGAATTGGTCCATGCCGTTGAATCTCTGGTGGGGGGATTCACGGCAGCTGAATGCTTCCCATATGTGGGTTGGATCATTGATAGGCTCAATGGTTACCATGCAAAGCTCGAGAGAGTTTTCCAAGAATTGGATACTTTATTCCAACAAATAATCGACGATCATCTCAAACCTGCTGAGACAACAAAACAAGGACATGTACAAGACGACATCATCGATGTGATGCTCAAAATTGAGAGAGATCAAGCTGAATCCCATGAAAGTGAAGCTTGGCTCACAAAAAATCATATTAAGGCAGTACTTCTGGTAAGCATGCGGCTGCCTTTTCACTTTAGCATCATCATGCATTCCAATAGAATCTAAAATCAGAAACTGATTGTGAGACAATTATTTATGTCCATTCTCTTATATACTGTGCCTGCTATGCTATGCTGTGTGTGCTTTATCAGAATATATTTTTGGGAGGAGTAGACACCAGCGCAATTACGGTGATTTGGGCAATAGCAGAGCTGTGTAAGAATCCAAGATTGATGAAAAAAGCACAAGCTGAAATCAGAAATCATATCGGAAACAAAGGGAGAGTTACCGAAGCCGATGTTGATCAACTTCAGTACCTGAAGATGGTGATCAAGGAAACTCTGAGACTGCACCCTCCTGCCCCACTATTAATTGCGAGGGACACCTTGTATCGTTTCAAAGTTAATGGTTATGACATTTGTCCCAAAACGTTGATCCAAGTGAATGCGTGGGCAATTGGAAGAGATTCAAAATACTGGGAGAGTCCTGAAGAATTCATCCCGGAAAGGTTTATTGATAAGCCGGTTGATGTTAAAGGACAACATTTCGAATATTTACCATTCGGATCCGGCCGAAGAATTTGCCCTGGGATTAATATGGGATTAATAATGTCGGAGCTTGCAGTTGCTAATCTCTTGTATTGTTTTGATTGGAAATTGCCGAATGGAAGGGAGGAGGATGGCGTTAACATGAACATGGAGGAGGCAACTGGTGTGTCTCTTACTCTCTCTAAAAAGACGCCTCTTATCCTAGTGCCAGTCAATTACCTCCAGTAGCGTGTAGCCATCAGAAAAATAAAAGACAACAACAACGTTGCTCTGTTGTAACTTGCTCAGCTTGCTGTACAAGTTGTGGTTGATTGTACTGTAATCGCTTATTTAAGGATGGTGTATTACTATCACCTAAATTATGTATGCGTTCTCTGTCAACTTTCTTTTTTTTTTTTTTTGGGGTAGATGGATGCCTCAAGTTCAAATTTATTTTATTCCATAAGTAGACTACTTGAATATCACTAAGTTAGACCTTTGAAGGCCATAGATCGAAGTCAACTTATCTCACAAAAATACATAGATTTGTTTTGTTCCGGATCCAATCATCAAATAACTAATTATTAAACATAATTTCACAACAAATCCTAAGCCGAGTGGTACTTTAACAATTAATCAACCATGATTCTAGACATTGTATTTATTTATCTTCAAAATCTGCCTTGCCATTCTCTCTACAATGCGTGCATTCTATAATATCGAGTAAAGATATCATTTGTATATTTGTCGGTGCAAAGAGTTACCATGAAGAAGAAATGGGTTGGGCAAGGCTTTTGCCGGCTCCGGGCCGAGCAGCCTTTTTCTGAAGCAAAAATTGTGAACAGAGTGGAGACAATTCCACAAACCCCACTTATTTCATGTAAAGCCCCCCCGTTGATTAACCCATCCCACAAAAATTGGTTAAAATGAGTATATTGTATCAATCCGCCCCGTAATTACCAGCAATACCCCTGTCCATTAATATTTATAATATTTTTTTTTCTCTTTTTTTCAACATTTTTGTTTGTTTTAATTTTAAAAATAATTGTTTGTTTGAAAATATCAATCTTCTAAACCTCCAGATTTTGTGTACACCTTTTTTTTTTCCTCCCTATCTGTGAGAAAAGTGAATTTTTTAAGAAGCACAAGCATATGTAACATCTCAAATATGTTAATTCCATTTAACAAAATACAAATATCAGGAATCCCTTCTCAGGTCTAGGTAAGAGAAATAAATCCACTGGCTTATTTGCCTGCATTACGTCCTCTCCTTCATTTCCATTAGCATCTAGTAGAACTGGTTCCAGAATATTCATAGGGTTTGAAACTAGATCATCAACACTTGATATGTGGAACATTTGCATGTAACTATTCTTGTCCTCCACGTGTCGCACATAGAGCTTCTTCCTTGTTATTTTATCACCATCTGCTACTGGAATTTGCAGAATTTGAGACAACAGGTTTGATGTATCAACTTCTCTCAAAAGCAGAGCAACTTATCGGAGGATCTGTTTTTGCTGGAAAATGGACTCTAAATCATGTTCTTTTTCTTTAGGGTTGCTGTTGTTGCTCTAGCTCATCATGCCCACTTGGCATGCATATATATTTAAACGCGGATTGATTTTTTTGTTTTACTCAAATAATATCACCCCCCTCATCCCGATTATCCCCTTTGCATTTTTTCTTCCTCCATAATTTAAGAACATAAAAGCCCCCGAGTTCATTCAGTATAAAGAACATAAATTTAACTTCTAAATTATATTAGATAATAATTTATCTAATAATAATTTATTTATCTATTTTAGTCATTTCACCTAAGGATCATTCAACTAACTTCCCTGTCTGTCTATACTCTATAATCATGCTTTTTATGCAATTATAAATTTTGTTATTTTTCAAAGTTTCATAAGGTAAACTAGTCTTTTAATGCATTCAATGATAAAATGATAATTTTGATTAGATTATCTAACAGATCCTAACGGTGTTAATAATAAAAGGGTTGATTAATATAAGTTTGAAAATACAAGCGATAAACACATGTCAACATTTTTTTTTTTTTTGGAGTTAAATGTAGATAATGACAAAATAAAAGCGTTGCAAATATGATTTTCCTGACATTAAAGTTAGCTATTGAGAAATGGATTTAAATAATTTTCAATTTTTTTTTTCAAAATAACAATAAAGTTAGAAATATTTATATTTCTAAGTATTTTAACTACAACCTTATCCTCTCCCCATCCGTGTGAGTGGAATTATGAACCCCATGCAGGAGTGAGTCAAAGATCTCTATAATTGTTAAACTAAATAATAATAATAAAATTGTATTAATTGTTTTTCTTACTGTACTGAGCTTTCTCTATATGTTTGTATTGTTGATACAAACAAAGGGCCTTGCTATGTTATGTTAGCTATAACATATAACAACCTAAAAATAATTTCTTTGTACCTTTGAATTATTACTACCCAAACAATTTTTTTTGAAATAAATTTTTTTTATATTTATTTACTGTAATATTATTTAGAATATTATATTATATTATATTACAATATGGCATTATATCATTATATTTTGATGCTCCAATTTCCGGGACTATCTATTCTTGTCACTTACATTTCGAAAGGGAAAAGACTACCTTAACTCAAATTAAGAAAGGAAATTAAACCCCCACAATATGCTGTGGGGGTTCGAACTCATGACCTCACTATCTGATCACGAGTTCTCACCACTGACAAAAGTTCTGGCCGTGAAAACTAATTTTAGTCGTTTGTAATTCTGATTAATGTAATTTAGCAGCTGAGGTACATTAATTATTGCTAATTGCAATAACATTTTCTATATGGAAACAATGTCAATTAGTGATGGAAGCGAGTAATATTTTAAGTGCAACGAAATTTTTGTATCTATATAAAATATTGTTGGAAGTTATAAAAACAAATTTGTGCAAGTCCATGTATAAATTTGTTAATACAAATGTAAATGTTTGAAGGTTTTAACCTTACAATTTTATGAGGAATAAATGTTTAAAATTTGTTTTGAATTTGAAACCCATAATTTGCATGAATTGTTGTAAAATTACATGAATAATTTAACCTTAAAAATGGGTCTATCGAGCGATTACATAGGATTCTATTAGGAAATTGATTATTTTTATTTAGAATGGGGGTTTCTGCTAAAGTCCGGACCAAGCTGGGCCCAGCTGGGCTAATCCAAACGAACCCCATTGCTTGTCTCATAAGCCCTGTATATTTGTTATCAGTATGATATAATCTTAATGTATAATTACATAAATAAACAATAAGAATTTAGAATTCTTTTGGTTGTCTCTTAAGTTTCGCCTAAACTGAAAATTAACCTATCTCCAGCAAAAGAGGTTAGTTACTTTACCATGCCTGCAATTTTGTTTGCCATCAAACAATTTTTAAAAATTCTCCTGCGAACAAGTAATTTTCAGTTTTTCTCTCTTAAACTCGTCAAAGTTTATCTTGGAAAGAGAAAAAAAAAAAAAAAAAAGAGGAAGAAGGAAAGATCACGAAGTGATGATAAAATATTAAGATATTTTGAGATTAAGAATATAATCTAATATTGAAACATATTTATATAAAAAAAAAATCAATGTTGATATTTAAATAGAAAAATTTAATAGAGCACAGAAAACATAGATAACACACCTGAACGAGATTATCGTGTTAATTAAATTTTTTTAATTATCAAAATAATCCTGTTTTGATTTAAGAGTTAATTTTTTGTTTAGAGTCAGTCAACTGTGCAGAATGGAGAAGCAAGGTATTAGAAGCAACAAGGAAGGGATAAATTTGGAATTAGTGGGGTTTATTAAGAAGTAGTTGATACATTTTAGAAAACACATGCAGACTGCAGTAATTAAAGTTAGGGTCTGATGAAATGTGAAAACGAGTTTAAATAAAATAAATCTATGAATTTCCAAGCTTCCGTAGCATAAATTTCATTTTAGGGCCGTGCTTATATTAAGTGTAACTTAGTCGTCGCCTTGCGTTTAAAGCCGGGCAGAGTTTTGTCAACAACTTGGGCCCATGCTTGAGTTGAGTTGACGAGTCCAATCTTACCATTGATTTCCAAGTCAATATTCAACACTGAGCAACTGGACTTTTCGTTCCCCACTCTTCGGATCGTATTATAATCGTATCAGGATTCTCTCATGATCTGATCTCCTCCTGATCAAAAATACATGTGGTGATTGGTTGTTAATAAATAAAGAAAATAAAGAAGTTAAATTCTATCCATACACTACCACTTAAATACACATGGCACAAGATCTTTAAAAATTCATGAGTGCTCAGATCATGAGAGGATCCTTTTTCATTATAATCTCCCTAATTTCATCGTATCCGGAAAATGCATTACATGGATAATTAATAATAAAAATATTTTGACATTATTTTTGACCGAAGATTTGTTCCTTTTACATTTTCATTTTGTAGCCCCTTACGTTACGTACCGCCACTTATAATAATAATAATAATAATAAATGAGTTTTATTATCACTGTTGTTGTGAATGACGGTACATTACTTTATTTTAAAAATATTTCATCGCGGGAAAAATATTTTTTTTTTCTTTTCATTTTTCCATCATATGATTAGTTTTTCTTTTCTTTAGCTTTTAAACGTCTCGTCAGTGGACTAAAAATATTCTTTTTTTTATCCTTTTCCAAACCTTTGAGAAGTGTCCCACCATCGTTGGATCCAAGTTTTTATTTTTGATTTTTTAAAATGATCTCCGAGTAGCGCTCCAATTGATATACAGAGGAAACTAAATAAATGGGACCGCTGCTTGGGAAAAGAATGTTTCAGAACTTTCGGAGACACGAAAGTATCTTGAAAGATAAATAAAATAAAGAATGGGAACAGACATAAGAATGTTTAACCGGTGAGATTTCTCATTCTTATCTCAAACCTTTTTTAAAGAAAATGTATAATACAATTTCATTATATTTCGAATAATAGTATATGACAATACAACTATATTATATTATTATTTCTTGATAGATTTTTGCTGATTATCGGTTTCTTGCAAGGTTTTGTGTTTTAGAAATGATACATGATAGTTCAATTGTTAATACAATAAATTTAAAATATTTTTATGTATGAGTTAAGATGATTAGAAGAAGAAGGAAACGATAACAAAGGAAAAAATAGAAAAAAAAAACTATTTTTTCTATAGTTTCATTTTTTTTAATTATTACCTTATTTTGTTAAATTTCTTTGTTCTTTATTTAGGTGTGGCCAATTCATGTTTATAGAATCGAAATAACTGATAAGTTTTAAAAATTTATTCTTTTATGAAGGTTAAATTTGAAAATCTTAAAAATTATCTATTGCCATTTTAGCACTTTTTAATACTGAACTGGGTTACTATCACAAATTCAGAGTAATTATCAACCGACTTAAAATTACTCTTCAATTTTTTTTTCAAAATTTATGCCCTATACAAATAAAGAATACTGTCGGCAAGCAATTTGATTAACGTCAAGCATCAAGCAGTGACGTTCACTTTTCATTGTACTTGGATGTTGAATGTAGCTTTGTCTTCTATACTTAATTAAGCTTGGCATGGCTGTGACTTTCCTTGGCCGGCTTATTTTACTAAGTCATGCTTCTCTTCCGATGCATGGAAGCGGCGCTCACTTTGTAAGACCTAAGCTAATTTGTTGATACAGAGCCACCAATATCACGACATTTTCAAAGTGTTTTTTTTTTTTTTTTAAAATCTTTTGACCATAAATACAAAAGAATGCAAACCTATCACACTATGGATAAATGAAAATAACGGTGAACGACATAAATTGAAAATAATATTTTTGTATCATAAAATATTGAACAAGTAATGTGGTCTAAATAGCAAATCATATTTATGTGCGTTGTTTTAAACACGTTGGGTAGAGCGATATGTGTCAAAATAAGTTTATGTGGTTTGATGGTTGGTGTTTCAAACATAAAATTTTTTTAATTTTGGTCCACCCCTTCCCTTAAAATAAAAAAAATAAAAGAAAGTTTTTAAAAGTATAATCGGGTTAGTAACAGTATGAAGTTTGTAGCAACTGACCACCCGAATTTAAGCCTTAGAAGAGGAAAAGAAAAAATAAAAATTATTTAGATTTGGCCCACCCTTCTCTTTAAAAAAAAAAAACCCTAATTCTAATTATTACACAAGTAACATACCAGTAATATATGTGTAGGTTTTGGACGTATCATCAGATTAGTAGATTATATATAGTTCATACTCAATACTCTTGTTTCTTTTTTGCCTTTTTGTTTTTCTTTTTTAATTAAAGCTGATACCGTTTTATACTGTGCACAAAATATCTTTATTATTTTCTTGGAAAATTATATTGCTCAAGTGCTTTTCTAAGCAGTCAAGTCAATGAATGAAAAAAATAGTGAAGTCAATGCTACAAGGTGTACACAATAGTCAGAATTGAGAGAATTATCGTCCACTAAAGTTTTGTGTGCTGTCGTTGTCATTATTATCCATCTACACGGCGAGAACTGCTAGTTTTCAAACGCCGGGAACTCGCCTGCTGGCCAACTGGGTTATAAATATATGTAAAAGCTGGCTGGCTATAGAGCAACACAGAATACTAGATTTGGCTCTCTACACAATAACCATGACTACGACCATGTGGCTCCCTCTTCTCCTGATTCCTCTACTACTTATCCTCAAAAACATGAAGAAAAGCCAAAAGCAGAAGCAGCAGCAGCAGCAGCTTCCACCAGGGCCTCCTAAGCTTCCCATACTTGGCAATTTACTCCAACTTGGAGAACTGCCTCACCAATCTTTATGGAAACTGTCCAAAAGGTACGGCCCAGTTATGCACCTCAAACTTGGTCGTATACCCTATGTTGTAGTCTCCTCTGCAGAGACAGCAAGAGAGGTCTTGAAAGTTCATGACCTTGAGTGCTGCGGCAAAGCAAAATTAACTGGCGTCGGGAAGCTTTCGTATAACTATTTGGATGTTGCGTTTGCCCCATATGGTAGTCACTGGAGACAGATGCGCAAGTTATGTGTTATGGAGCTTTTCAGCCACAAGAGGGTGAAGTCGTTTCAGTTCATCAGGGAAGAAGAAGTTGCCTCACTTGTGAATTCCATCTCTCGAGCATCATCTTGTGCTAGTCCTGTTGATCTTTCTCAGAAGATATTTGCTCTGTCTGGGAGCATACTATTTAGAGTGGCTTTCGGAAAGAGATTTCAGGGGAGTCATTTAGATAACCATAAATTTCATGAATTGATCGCGGCTGCTATGGCTGTGGGAGGAAGCTTCACATCAGAGGAATGTTTTCCGTATGTTGGTCGGATCATTGACAGGTTCTCTGGTTATCAAGCAAAGATCGAGAGCGTTTTCCAGGAAGTGGATTCTTTCTTGGGACAAGTAATCGAAGATCATCTGAAAGCTGAGGGGACAAAACAAGAGCATGAAGACATCGTCGATGTCATGCTGCGAATTAAGAGGGAACAAGCTCATCCTGCCCACGAAGAAGAACAACTTACAACAGATCATATAAAGGCTGTACTCGTGGTAAGCACGCACCTTCAATTTCCACAAAACATTATTTCTAATTCTTCATGGGCATATATCTGCTCTCTCTAGCTGAATAATTTTTTGCCAAGCACCACCATCACAGGTTTATTCTGGGCCACATAACTATATTATGGACAAGACTTTCCTATTTGCTTCATTACTCAAATCTGTAGAATACTAATTAATTAAAGCGTCTTCATCCTGGTTAAGTCTGCAAGTCATTATTAATTATAGACTGGATAATTAATAATGTTTATGTTTGTAAATAAAATCAGGATCTATTATTGGCTGGAGTGGACACCAGTGCAGTCACTGTGATCTGGGCAATGTCAGAGCTGGCTAGGAATCCAAGAGTGATGAGTAAAGTACAAGATGAAGTCAGAAAATGCATTGGAAAGAATGGAAGCATTACAGACGACGATATGGAGCAACTTCAATACCTCAAGATGATAATCAAAGAAACTCTTAGATTGCACCCTCCTGGCCCGATGCTACTCCCAAGACAGACTATTTCGCACTGTAAAATAAACGGTTATGACATTAACCCTGAAACATTGTTGCAAGTTAACGTTTGGGCAATTGGAAGAGATTCTAGGTATTGGAGCAAAGCTGAAGAATTCTTTCCGGAAAGATTCATTGATAACTCGGTTGATTTTAAAGGGCAAAACTTTGAATTTTTGCCATTTGGAGGTGGCCGTAGAATTTGTCCTGGCATTCAAATGGGAATGTCAACAGTGGAGCTTGCACTTGCAAATCTCTTGTATCATTTCAACTGGAAATTGCCCAACGGGGTGGAGGAAGGAGATTTGAACATGGAGGAAGCCATTGGTCAGAGTCTTACGACCTCTAAAAAGACACCTCTCATCCTGGTTCCCATCAACTACCTCCAGCAGCCATCCGAAGTAGCGTGAGCAGAGGATGCCGCTAGATGACACAAAAATTAGGGGATATCAACGGGACATAACCCCTTTTCAAGTTAAGCTTAAAATAAAACGACTGGTATCTTTTGCGTTGTTTTAAATAAAATTTATAGGTGTTTTGTATTTTTATAATTTTGTATTCCCGTATAAGTGTTGTATTTTATTGATTTTATTTACACTCAAAATAATAAGTATAACTATGTAAAGCTCTTAGGTCCTGTTTGGTATTGGAGTTAGATAATTACAGTTTTTTTATCTAGTAAATATTTGTTAATGTAACTTAAAAATTAAGTTGATTTAATTTTATATTTATATAATAAAAAATCTATAATATTTTTATTATTTTTTTATAAAAATTATTATTATTTATCTATTTTTATTTGATAGTTATAATTTTTTTTTTTACAACAATTGTGACTTAAAGGTTAACGCGTAGGACCCGGCTGCCTTCCACCAGGGGGAAGATACCCCTTATTTTGTCATCATTTGCAACAGCCATCGGATATCCGGGCACATGATCTAATGGATCCAGTTTGATAGCTTTAATTGTCTTTTAAATTGGCAACCGGTTAAGACGGGATACGTGGTACTTAACCAGTTTAGTTGTGAATTATCTGCGAACAATAGAACCTGCCATAAATTTCTAGTAATTTTGCATGTAATGATTGGGTTAATATTATGAATATAGAGAAGTGGCAATATACTTGTAGCCATAAGTATAGCAGTGGCAATTAGTCATTTGAAAAAAATCTTCAAATTTGGAAATTGTTATTTGTAATGAATGTAGTTCGTGTGCTTTGAGTTTAGACGAAGCAGAAAATCGAAAGTGAGGTTCAGATTAAAATGATAATGTGTAACTTTGTCCAAGAATAAAGGTAGGTCAAAGTGAAAAGAAGAAAGAAAGCGATATAGAGATTACTAAGGAAACTGTAGTAGATACCGACGTTGCAGAAGGAAGTAGAGGAAGGGAAAGGAACTATGGATTCATCAGCTTTTTGTAACTTAAAGGTTGCTTATGTTACAAGAGGTCTCTCATATAATTTCCTTGAGAACTCGATGACTTCCAACATCTCAAGAACTTGAATCGATGTCAATCACCAATTTACCCCTTACATAGAAACCAACAATGCATCCCACTCAATCATTGTCTATCACTTACCTATGCAAATTACAAAGGCCCGGATACATGGGAGCCATAATAAATTTCAAACAAAAAATCTCCCTTCAAATTTTCACAAATCTTCGCACCTATCCTTTACAACATCATTATACATTGAAATGTTCATTACAAGCAAACCAGTTGAAATTTTACAGAGTAACACAAATGAATTACAATAGTACAATACTAATTTACACAACATTAACTGTTTTCATATTTTTCCCCATATGACAGATTATGATTAGCTTTTTATAAAAAATTCCCATGTGCCGGGTTCAAACTTCATTCAACTGCCACGAATGCCAGGTAATTCCCTACACAACAGGACACTATCAGCGGCATTATTCGTCAATTGGAGATGATTAAATTCATTACAAGGCATGACAATAACTTGGTTTCTACTTTGATCTCCTTCAACAATGGAGCTCGAGTTGCCCTTCTATTGTGCAAGGAATTTGTCTACAGATAGACCTTTTGCATTGATAGCTTATGAAAATCCACAGTTACAAATCTAAAACAGTGCCTACCAACAAAAAGCAGTGTCATTTCACCATTCAATTTTATTTTATGGTGATAGAGATTAACAAAGATCTCAATGGACAAGGTAAAATGGTTAAACAGTGACAATGCAACCCACTATAAAGGCATTTTCTATATTCTTTCCATAAAACACATTGTCCTACATACAGCATAATGCATACCTCAACAACCAAACTCCTTCAAATCTTTTTGCTCTTCCAATTAAAATAATGAAATGCAAATGACTGAATAGCTTTCTCAAAACCTATATTTTGATTATCTTTTGACCATTAGCATATGCACTCGCGACTCAGGAAATCGATAACCAAAAAACATGACAGACCAGGATAAAAAGCAACAATATTCATTAAGTCATTAAGAAAGCATCCATAAGTACAATGAAAGTGAAAGACCGCATCATGCATTACAATATCACTGCAATGTAATCTACGTACACAAAGATGACATTTGTACCCAAGCATGCAGCAAATACGCTTACAGGTCAAATCTCTCCAATGGATCACCAACCTATGCACTATTTTTTTCTGTAGAGACATACCTCTTCAACCAAAATAAAGACATTGTCTTCTAATAATGACTAAGCCACGACATAAACTAACATGAGAAAACTTCAAAATGCAAATGTACAGTCAACACTTCCTTTGTGATGACGTATTTTGGTACATACAGACTAAATAAAAGTCCAAGGATGAGAATAATAATACAACAACAACACAATAAATCATCTAATTATAAATCCATTATCACCTGCTACGACTCCAACTATGTTGTAATGTTTAGCTGCTTCATCTTAGAAATGGCAGAACCCTCCTGTCTGCAAATGCAAATATTGGTATAGAGTCGGGGCATTTTATGCATGTCTATCAACATACTTATAGGATAAATGCATACCTCCAACTATGGAGAGAGGACAATCAGTATCTTCAACTACTTCTCCATTTTCTTGATAACAGAAATTAATAGGTTCTATTATAAGTAACCAGCAGAATGAGCCCAATAGCACAAGAGTAACAGAGAGAAAAGTAGTTTTGTTAATCGATATGCAATAATTCTGCCATCCACTGGCTGATAGACTAAATAAATACACATCATAATTGTTGCAATGTCTAACCATTCAACCAGCTAAAATAATTGATTGAACATTGTATCCCACTTTATGCTTAAATGAATAGAAAAATATATATAAGTATTCATCATACAGATGCATCATGGTAGGAACAGTAGTCCAAAGGGAACAACTACAGGGAAGTGACCTCAAATGATGCTAAATCAATCATACTTAAATGAGGATGTGTTAATGCATAAGCAACACTAAAAGGAAAGAGGCCGAAATCTGAAGGTCGTAGTGGCATAACACTAAAGTGAAAATAATAACTTTAACCATTTATTCTATTATTTTCGCTATATTGACTGCAAACGTAGTAGATTGCCAAACGATATTTCTTCATGGCAGCGAGATTTCATAAATTCAATTTCCAATATAATAAACAATAAAAGCTCATTTCTTCCGCGACAACCTTCTCTATCTTAAAGGAAACAGACAAAGAATCAACAGAAACATACTGAACCTAAGTAGGATAAAGCTTGCGATTAAACTCTTCATACAGTTTATAACATGCAAAACCATTTGCAACATCATCCACAACAGCCATAATCGGCGCCCAACATAAATCTCAAATATTTACCTTTTTGTTCATGTAATCGATGTCCAACATAAATCTCAAATATTTACCTTTTGATTCATGTAATCGGCGTCCCAACGCGGCCGATCGATCACCGACTTTGGGTTGTTTGCGTCAATATTGTACTATTTTTAACACAATGCCAGAGTCCCAACTGACGCATTGCTTCCAATTGGTGCGCACACTTTTTGAATTAACATTATTTTTTTCTAATTCGGTTAATTCACACTATTTTTACCGGCCACACCATTTATATTATTTTATTACATGTCCATTTTTCAATCGTTGGATTTCAGTACTCTTCAATCCGATGGCCAGACCACAAGACGACAAAATAGTAGGTACCTTCCAACCGGTGGAAGGGAGTTTTGGCCTACCACATAATGCCTGTGGCTCATTACATTCTTAAGTCTTCAATTGGATTATGATATTCTTTTTTTATTATTATTTAAATTAGGTTTGGTATGGAAATATATTTTTTAATTTCATGATGCTTTTAAGATTTACAAATAAACAACCATAGTTCTTGTTATAAAAAAAAAAAAAAAAAAAGAAGAAAAGAAAGAAATGGGGAAGAAAACTTGGAATTAGTTTGTAAATTACGGGGAACTTTTGTTTATAATTTTTTATTAAAAAAAAAATTGGCAGAGTTTGTTAGAAAAATTCTAATTTTAGCGGATTAGGTTAGATTTTATTAGAAAAATACAATTAAACATAAATCCGAAATCTTCGAAATTTATAATAAAATTTAAAATGCAGAGGCCTGAATAGTTAATTAATAATCGGACTTTAGTCTAGGTGTGGGACCTTAGACACCTACAAGTTCATGACCTTGCTTGCTGCGGCAAAGCAAAATTAACTGGCGTCGGGAAGCTTTCCTATAACTATCTGGATGCTGCGTTTGAGCCGTTTGGTGATCAATGGGGACAGATGCAGAAGTCATGTGTTATCGAGCTATTCAGCATGAAAAGGGTGCAGTCATTTCAGTTCATAAGGGAGGAAGAAGTTGCGTCACTTGTGAATTCCATCTCTCAAGCATCATCTCCTGCTAGTCCTGCTGATCTTTCTCAGAAGATATTTGCTGTATGCGGAAGAATACAATTTAGAATGGCTTTCGGAAAGAGATTTCAGGGAGTCATTTTGATAATCATAAATTTCATGAATAGATGGCAGAGCTATGTCTGCGGGAGGAGGCTTCATTGCAGAGGAATGTTTTAAGCGTGTTGGTTGGATCATAGACGGATTCTCTGGTTATCATGCAAAGATTGAGAGCATTTCCCAGGAAGTGGATTCTATCTTCGAACAGGCTAATCAAAGATCATCTTGTTAGAGCTGAGACAACGACGAAACAAAAGCATGAAGATGTCATCGATGGTCATGCTGCGAATTTAGAGGGATCAACCTAATTCTGCCCACGGAGCTCACCAAATAACAAAAGATCATATTAAGGCCGTATTCATGGCATGCGGCTTCAATTCCCAAAAATATATTCTAATTCTTCGCACGTATTTTGTTTCCCTTCATATGTTTTGCTGCAGAGTAGTCATATACTTACAAAATTGAACGAGCCAATCCCGGGTAGTGCAATGCCCGCATTTAGCCTGAGCATGATTTTTGAACATTATGGCCGCGGTTTTATCCAGACTAAAAAAATCCAAAATTTATATTTTATATTATTAAATATGTATAATTTTTTAATTTATTTTATAATTTTATGATTTTTAAATTTCGTTTTAATGAAATTGAACTTGAAAATGTAAATTATAAATCTTTAAAAATTTAAATATAAGTAATAAATGGACCAAATAAATATAATTATTCAAAATAATATATATTTTATATTATTTTTTCATAAATTATGAGTTCCAACCTCATCCGGACTAGGCATTACCCGCTGGGAAGGTATTATTGACGTCCCCATCAACACTGGACATCAGGCTTTTCTTAGAAATATAATATGGAAGCTTAATTAATACACTACCACATGTTATTCGTACCTCTCCTTTGGGTAATTGAATAGTAAAGTAACATGACACATGAGAAACAGTTGATTTTCGATTTCCATTCAACATTTTTGCTAAAAGTTGAATCCTTCATCTTACAGTTTCTTCCCATCTAAGGAATTCTTATTACAGCTTTTCTTAAGTTATATTCACTGTAATTTACAACCAGGCTTTTTATCGTAAAATTGAGTAACAGAGCAGTTAGGCCCACCACAAGTAGGCCAACGAGTGAATTTTACCTGATTGTACGGAGACTCTCTTACTACAATACATTTTGACAATCAGTACCGCACGTGTACTTTGGGCACAAAACCTTCTTATTACCATCATCACTCAAGCTCTAGGATAATGCATCCTGATCCTAGTTTGCTAGTCCTTGTTAAATTACCTCTCTCAGTCTTCCCTGTCATCTTTGTTAATCAGGATATATTATTGGCTGGGCTAGACACCAGTGCAATTACTGTGATCTAGGCAATTGCAGAGCTGGCTAGGAATCCAAGAGCGATGAATAAAGCACAAGATGAAGTCAGAAGATACATTGAAAGAATGGATGAGTTACTGAAAAAGATATTGATCAACTTCAACATCTCAAGATGATAATCAAAGAAAACCAGCTGCACCTTGCTTCTTCCAATAGAAACTGTCACTTTAAAGTTAATGGCTATGACATTTACCCTAAAACAACAATCCAAGTGAACCTCTTGGGCAGGTGGAAGAGATTCTAAGTATTGGAAGAAACCTGAAGAATTCTTTCTGGAAAGGTTCATCGATAACTCAATTGATTCCAAAGGGCAACATTTTGGGAGAATTCTTTGTGGAAAGGCTCATTGATAACTTAATTGATCTTAAAGGGCAACATTTTGAGTTTTAATCATTTGGAGCTGGTCATAGAAGATGTCCTGGGACAGTATGGTAGAAGGAATAGTTGAGCTTGCACATGTAAATCTCTTGTATTATTTCAATTGGAAATTGCCCAACAGAAGGGAGGAGGAAGATTTGAACAAGGGGACGCAGCTGACCAGAGTCTTAAAATCTCTAAAAGGACAGGTCTCATCCCTGTGCCCATCCATTACCTCGACCAGCCATCAGAAACAGCATGAACAGAGCATTGCCAGATATCTACATGATGCTTATTAATGCATATGCCATATAGGACGAAATTAATAAATGTCTGAAATAAATTGTTTAGAGATGAAAATCCCTCCTTACACCCAGGGTTAGGGTCTTACCATAATTTGTGCTTGTGTTAAGGTTGGGCTGGAACAGGGCCTAGATATAATAAAAATAAAAGCAATATACGACCTGCAATGTCTAACTAGCTTCATAAATTAGGGTTTTCATGGGCTGCAACAAGTAAAGTGACTTCTACAAAGCAAAAACTTTGCTGTGAACTTCTAAAAAAATTCCATATATTATCATAAGCATCTGCCTGGAAGATGAGTTAGCCGTCAAAAATCTTAGTGCCATCATCAATAAATTCAGAAAAAAATATTGTACTGTTATCCATCGGCTTAAAATTCCATTGATTTTTCATCAGAAGTAAGAAATTTTGAAACAAATATGGATGCAGTTAATTCCTGTGTTACATTCCTTTTTTGTCTTTTGAGACAGCTACGTTACTGTACTTTACATGCCTGGACAATGGCCTACAGAGGAAGTAGAGACATACCATACGCGCGAAGAGGTTGCATGCATAGAATCAAGCAAGCGATTGCAAGACGTAAGACTCCTTCACATCCTCAGCATTTGGAAACAGAAACACAGACAACTTCTATGCAAAGAAATATAAGAAATCAGAAATTTAATGCATTTGGAAACAGACACACAGATGACTTATATGCAAAGAAATATAAGAATCTAATTTTGACAGCATAATGTTTTGCATACATTCCAATTATATGGTAGACTAAAAGAATAAATTTGTGCATACATGTAGACTAAGGAATCTGGCCCACTTCAATCCAAAAGTCATGCATACAATGTGAATTACAGAGGATCTTCATATCATACCAATGTGGCTTCCTCTTTTGCTTGTCTCTATTGCTTCATGATCAAGATGACATGTTAAGAGTGCCATCTTAGAATTTGAGATGATAGGGAGTTTTTCTTTTGTTTATTAAAATTCACTATGTAGTCAATTTACTAGTCATGATCATTATATACACATGTATAAATAATAAAGAAACAGTCAAAATCATACCAATGCACGTCGTCAAGATCCTTCAACAGAAAAGCTCTGGATTTCCGGACAAATATACTAACTGCTCACCTGTACCTAAAATTAAGAAGGCAAAACTAGCGTGACAGAGGTCATAAGCACTACACAGACTTGAGAATTCAAAATGAATAACAATTGAAAGTCTTATCAGGGAATCCATAATTTTGATCTTTGACTCAAAATTACAATATGGACAACACCGACAGTAAGAAGCAGAAACATTGTACAAATACTTTTGCAAAATAAAAAAATAAACAGACCCAGGATGCCTTGAAGAATTTCTAAAGATCAATATTATATTTGAAGATTCATACTTCATCTTCTTCTTTCCAACAAAACATTCCGGTTACCCTTCAACACATAACAAAAAGCAGTGCATGCCTGCCTCATTTTTCTCTTCCTCCCTTTGGTCAATACAGAAGTCTGTGGCTCAAAACTAAACAAAAACTAAATGAGTTCAGCCTCCAAAACATGGACTGCTCACCTTCTTACATGATTACAGATAGTCAACCAGCTAGAAAGTTTTCCAATTTCCAATATGAATTTTCAAGAGAGAGAAAATGTGAACCCTGAAAACAACAGAGACTACGAAGAAAAAAGGCAAAGTGAAAAGCTGAGGTATTCAACCAGAAACCATATCATTCTTTTATTGCAAACGTCATGGACGGGCAAGAGATTCTTAATCAATCATAAACAAGCAAAAACATGAAAAGGACAATTCTACAGGAAGCTGCAATGAGAAATAGGAGTTGGACAAAGGAGTTTTGAAAGCCTTGAAGAATAAAGGTGCAATAAGCTACCGTTTCTTTGATTTTGTAACATTGACAGTTTCAATAAATACAGTAAGGGGGGAAAAAAATGTAAAAACGAAAAACTATATTCAGATAAGGGGTTCAGAAAGCTCCATTTCATTCGAACTCTGTTGTTGCACATCAGATCTGTGGACTCCTACAAAGTCCAGTCCAAGCCACTGCCATGGCCAGCATACATATCTAGGCCTGTTCCGGCCTCTTGAATCTTCCCTTGATTCAAACTCTTCAAGCTGATGGCTGAGCTCCTCTACTCTATCCCTCAGCCTAGATGCCCTCGTGTCTGCCAATCTCAATGATTTCTCAGCTGCATCTCTTGCTGCCATGGCAGCAGCAGCTGTCTCTTCTTTGAATCTCAGCTTTTTCTCAGATTCCGACAAAGCCTGTTTTGCCTCTTCAAGTTCTTGCTTAAGTGATGACAACTGCAGTTATACAATAGAAACAATAATGATTGGACACAACCATAATTTGTATCAAAATGATCTGAAAGTAGCATCAGATTATAATCAAGCTCCAAATGATCTTCAAATACAAGTGGGCCTGACTTTGACCTACATATGTTTAGGTAATTGCCATGGTAAAATAGTTCTCAAGCATTGTTTAAAATTTTCTTATCTATATTCTAGAATGACACCATAATTTTGCTTCTCTGTTTGCAATGCTTCCACAAAATATCTGTTTTATGCCATTTATTTTAGAATAATACAATATCATACTCTTTTTCCTTTGACACATATTACCATTTTCCATTTGATTTACATTTTTAATTATAAAAACCAGCCAAAAGCAAGACAATGGCAATATTGCCATAAAAAAATTTAGATAATTATTCCCCAAAGTTGCAATCAATAAACATCGGGATACTATAATAAATAGTATTTACAAAGTTACAGTACCAGGGAAGTTACAAAATGAGAAGAAAACACTGTTCACGGCGTAGGCAACTCAGAAAGCAAACCTGTGCCACAAACTCTTGTTCAACAGCTCTGCCAGCAGCAGCCTCCTGCTCTGCTGCTGCTTTCCACCTAGAAATTTCTTCTTCAGCAGCAGCAATGTCTAGCATAAGCCCTTCCACCTTCAATTCAGATATACCAAGCCTTAACTTAAAATCAACAATATGTGTAGGCATTGACAGTTCGCTATATAGATTTCTAATCATCTACTATAGTTTACAAAATAATCAATCAGTACCAACAAGAAAATAAGGAATATTAAAATCATAGAACGTACTGTCAATTGAACATATAACTTACACTTTCATTTGCTACTCTCTCTTTCTCCTCAAGTTCTTCTATTCTTTTCATTCTACGGCTGAGTTCCTTGGCTTGAGCCTCTAAATGCTCTTTAAGTAAACTCGACTCTGCCCTTAATACATTAAAGTAATAAGGCAAAGGGAACAATGTTTGGTCAGTAAATGTAGAACCCGCATCTATGTAATTTCAGATACTAAAGGAAGAAACATCATCTCCTACTCCCATTTGCAATGTTACAATTTGAAAATGATAGGAAGTACCTTAATTCTTCCACAGAATGCCGCAGCTCAACAATCTCTAGCTGAGATGCTTTAACGATATTCTCCAAAGCCCCCGCCTGAGCCAATACATTTAGTAAAAACAAGTAAGAAATTGGAAAATGAATCCAGACAAAAGAAAATGCACACTTCAACAAATCAACTCGAACAAAAAAAACTAACCAAATTGTATATTTCATCCTCCTCTGTCTCCATAGCATTGGCCTTATCATCAGAAACAGGAACCTTTCCATCGGAAAGAAGCTTACTAAATTTGAAATCTATCCCAGCCTCTCTCAAACCATTCTCTGCAACCTTAAACAGCTCATTTGTTTTGGAAGATGGATCCACTGACATCCTCTTTGACAAAGCACTCCTAAGTAATGAAACGATATGTTCTTTCTCCTTAACCAATTGACCCACCGCTTCATTCAAACTCTTAACTTCGCGACTCTTCTTCTGCACCAAATCTCTTGTCTTCTCAACCACAATTCTCATCAACTGATGGATAGACTCCATGCCAGCTAACGAAGCACGAATATTCTCCTCCATGTCAGTTTCTTGAGGAAGGAACAAAGACTCAGACAACCCTGACTGATCCAAATTACCATCATCAACGATTTTAATAATGTCATAAACTTGATCATGAATTTTTGACACATAATTCAACTGATCAACCAACAACGGCCACTGTGATTCCAAGTTCTTCAACTTATCCTCATACTCATTCACTAATTGCCTCAGCTCCAACCCTTGACTTTCAATTTCAGCAACTTTCTCATCTTTTTCAATCAGACTTTTCTCCAAGTTCTCAATAAAATTGCTTTTCTTTGCAACCTCTTCTCTTAGTCCACTAATGGTGGCTTCAAGCTCCGACACCTCAATGGCAATCTCAAAATTCCTTTGCTCCATCTGCTCCCTCACATCATTCCTAGACTTAGCTGTGGCATCGATTTGTCCAACAAGCTCTTCAACAATCTCATTCGTTCTCTTTATCACTCCATAAACAACAGCTGGCAATCCAGTGTATTTCTGCGACCTAGGCAATCCACCGGCAGAGAAATTCTTGAAATTACTAACTTTACCAGAGATCTTCTCAATTCCGGTCACAAGCATGTGAGCCGAATTCTCGATTTCCGATCTCAGTCCATCTTTCGCTTTCGTCACTTCATCCAACTGAGATCTCAATCCGTCTCTCGCTTTCGTTACTTCATCTAACTGCTTAACGACCTCGTCTTTGGCTTTGTTAACTTCGGCTATTTCTGTTGACAACTTGTCATTGGCCCTGAGAATCTCTTCTTTCTCACGCAGCGCTTCGTCTCTCTGCCTCGTGCTCTCATCTCGTCGCTTGATTGACTCGTGCGCGAGAGCTTTCAATCGGTTGAATTTCTCGTTCAACTCAGTCGCCGAGTTCTCCGCCGCTTCCCGAGATTGCCTCTCACGATTTAACTCCGCGAGAACTTCGCGAAATCTCTCGACAGAAAAATCTTCATCGGACGAAGTTTGCACATCGATCTCGCCTTCCACGTCACTCAGCACCGCGTCACCGTCCTCACTGGCCATTACGTATTAAAATGACCGAATTTACCACAAACTTTAATTTGACCGATCATTCAAATAAATTTTATTGCCGCACAACAGAGTTCGCTAATCCGATCAGGAATCAATATTACGTGCTATGTACGGGACACTAATCCGCTTCGAGAATTTATCGGTTTAATTAGGATTGCTCCAAGGAATTGATTTTGGGTAGCAGATAATTGTAATTTAATTCCAAGGAGATCGTACCTCACGATGACGGAGCGACCAAGCGATAAACAACAAACAACGAAAGCTACCAACCAGTCTCTCTCTCGGTGTCTCTCTGCTCATAAATTAAAATTTTTAAAACAAATAGTAGTTAAAAAATTGTAGATGTTTGAAATTACGGAAAATATGAGATTTGAGGTTTGGTACGGCGAAGGAGGTTACACAAGAGTCCTTGGTGCTTGCCACGTGGAAGTTTAGTCATTCAGTAATCTTAATCGACGTTTAGATGGAGGCCTCGCCTTGTGGGGGTTGCAATTGTAATAAAGAAGGTCCCGGGTATGGACAAAGTGACCGACTGACCGCGTATCCAGTCAGAGTCACGGCGGCGCCTGATTGATGATGATTGATGAAGTGATAAGATTCAATTCCGTTAAATATCAGATCGAAGTTTTTTTTGTGTGTTCTTATCTTTAATCTTATATTGAAGTTGGGGTAGGTACTAGGGACTGGTGCCTGGAGAGAGTCATTTTTTCCCATCCGAGTAGAAAAACTGCCGCGGCATAATCTTGAACGGCCATCCTCTATTTGTACAATAGGATTGATTGTTTTTGTCTCCCGCAATATAACTCTCAAACACCGTTCTTGTCCGCTGAAAGTGACTGGTTCCTAGAAAAAAATGCAAATTTTGAGTTTGAAAATCATCTATCCTTGTCAATATTATTGCAATAACAAACTTTAATAAAGCGCATAAATACTCGTTAAATAAATACTCTTGAAAGTTTTTTCTTTTGATTTGTAAATGCATATAAATCCTCAAATCTTGAAAGTTTCTCCAAAAAGAAAAAAAAAATTCAATTAAAATTTAAAATATAAATATAAATTATGAAATGGTGTAGGCGTGAAAAAATGAGTAAAAAATAATTCACTTAAATGTTTAATTGAATTTTCATTAAAAATAATTGAGTCTTTTGGTCTTTTCAGAGCCCATCTCCTTCTTCATACATTTGGAGTGTCCACAGCTAATCAGGCCGGTTAAGCAAGGCCCAATGACAATCCCCAAGTTGAATGCATGTGGTTCAAAACAAATACTAAAAATCTTATTTGAAAAAAAAAATGCATACTAATTATATATTAATTAACGAAATTTTCCTTGGTACAATTACAAGCTAATATTTTTACATTAGTACATCAATCATCCTTGTCAATATTATTGCAATAACAAACTTTAATAAAGCGCATAAATCCTCGTTAAATAAATACTGTTGAAAGTTTTTTCTTTTTGATTTGTAAATGCATATAAATCCTCAAATCTTGAAAGTTTCTCCAAAAAGAAAAAAAAATTCAATTAAAATTTAAAATATAAATATAAATTATGAAATGGTGTAGGCGTGAAAAATTTAGTAAAAACGAATTCACTTAAATGTTTAATTGAATTTTCATTAAAAATAATTGAGTCTTTTGGTCTTTTTGGCGCCACATCTCCTTCGTCATACATTTGGAGTGTCCACAGCTAATCAGGCCGGATAAGCAAGGCCCAATGACAAACGCCCAAGTTGAATGCATGTGGTTCAAAACAAATACTAAAAATCTTATTTGAAAAAAAAAAAGCATACTAATTATATATTAATTAGCGAAATTTTCCTTGGTTATTACAAGCAACTAATCTATTTTTATTAGTACATCAATCATAGTTTTTATTCCTTCAAAAGCAATTATAATTCATATTATTCTGCGAAACTCTAGTTAATTTAGAAAATAAAATTGATTGGGGTAGTCAGTAGTGTATGAATAAAAAAATATCTTAAGGTACATAGTAGTAATAAAAATTTCGAATTCGAACATGCTCGCTCATTGCTGACTGTGCTAAATTGAGAATTTGGCAGTTTTATTATTACGGCCACCGAAAAGCAATTGACAATATTTTCCAAAGTCGTTGACGCAGTCAAGATCAAAGACAATTGAATTGCATGAAATTTCCAGGCAAAAGCGGAGCAATAAAACAAAAAGACACATCCACACCTGTACCGCGCCCAGTCGCCCACTCTTCGGCAACTCAAGTCGTGGTCACTAACCGCCACCTTTTTTTTTCTTTTGAAGAAAATAATAATAATAATAATAATGATAATAACGATGATGTGCATCTCTATTCAGCTCCTGATGTCATTTCCTCTATGGACTGTGATTGTGATTGTGATATCCGCAAGCTTATACCAATAAAATCAACCAACGACAATAATAAAGAAATATAAAATAAAAATGCACAAAAAATCGATTTTTTGCCCACTTTTAAATTAAAAAAAAGAGATAAATTTTGAATTCCAATTTAACTTGGAAAGTTTTTAAGATTTATTTTTTTATGTAGTTAAATTATTTTTTTTCCTAAAAAAATTTTATACGAGATAAGCTTTCCAACAAACAAAATGACAACAAAACGCAAACTCCTCATCAACTCCTAATGATTTGGCCTTTTTTTTTTGTACTCTTTTTCGTTTTAAAAAAGGATTTATTTATCTTCTACTTAGATGATATCTACATCTTATCATAAGTCTTTAACTTTTAGACGACGTGGAATTTGAGTGCATCTCTGATCTCTTGAAGGCTATATAACAAAGACTGGAGTAAACGTACCTATCTTTTTTATTTTTCAATTCATTAGTTCAGAAGGAAGTATAGGAAGCTCTTCATTATTTCTCAAGGTAACCCCATTTACATTCTACGTTTATTTTTTAAAAAATAAAAGTAAATAAAAAAAAGAGATATAAGGAATCTTATTTTGCCAATACATGCATATATACAATGATTTCGGATTTTTTTTTTTTATTAGAGATTGCAATCATGATTGGAATATACGCTTGTATTATTGGTAATTATAAATAATTGAGTTATAGGATATAAATCAAGGTAATGGCCTTCAATTCAGGGTCAATGTCCGGAACTAATTATCAGTACTAAAAAAATATTAAATGAAGATAATGACCCTTTAACGCCAATGTTGGCAGGGATAATTAACTAATTTAATTTGATCTCATCAAAAGTCGATAACTTTCTTTTAATTGTCCCATTGATTGAATTGAAACAGTGGGCTTTTAACTTCGAGTTTTGAGTTGACTCTGCATTTGATCAAGTTTACTTGCTGGTGAGGTTACGTTTATGAATATGACATCATCAAACTATTTCAAATTCAACTGCGATATTTTTCTTGCGTGTTTCATTTCTCAATAATACTCGGGGTTTCCAGGTCGTGAGATCTTCAACAAGTAATCATTTTCAGGAAGTTTCAATCGTCGGTGTCGTTTGAATTGGTCATCTAAAGCTGCCCTCTTGATATTTTTCTTGGTCTTTGTTTCAGACTTTTAGTTTTTCCATGCATAAAATCATTATTAAGTTCATTTTCTTCTCTCAAAATTCTGAATCTTTTGCGTTCTTTATTCCTTGCATTTGCCAATGCTATTGATTATAGCCGCGCAAGGTGAAAAAAAGTCAACTATTTATATATATTTTTTAGTTCTATTAACCGCCTTTGATGTATAAGGCTCTTGCTGTGATGCTATCCATGATCAAGAAAATTTGATTTAGCGGGTATTAGATTTTGCAAGGCTAACATTTTGTCGGAGGGAGATCCAGTTAATTGAATTGTGGACAAGTTTAGATAGTGAGTTTTGTTTGTCGCTGCAAATGGGAGGTAAAAGCTCTAAGAGTTCAAGTGGGAGCCACTATTCTTCAAGGGGATCTGCCAGTTCATCTGCTTGGAACAATTACGGGTACCCGCCCCCGCCATCTCCATATCCTCAGGCAAGCCCATATTACACTCCTCATCATCACTATGCCCCTTCTCCGTCGTTTAACTATGGCTCACAGACACCCCAGCCGCAGAGGCGGTTAGATAGGAAATATTCAAGGATTGACGATAATTACAAGAGCTTGGATCAGGTTAGCCCATGTTCCGTCTGTTTGTGATTTGGGATTCTTACATTTTGTTTTGTTTTGTGATTTTGTGGAAATTGTGTGTGGATGGTGTTTAACTGTTGAGTAGGAGAATGGATGTTGGGGATTTAATAGGACAATCAAGGAACATAAAGAAATATGTCAACCTAATGTGTGCTTTCAAAAATGGATGTCTTTATCGTCGTTTACCTGTTGGTGGCATAAAACTGTTTGTTATGACTCAAGTGTTTAGAAGTCAACATCAGTGTTTTTGAAACGGGATCAACACTTATTATGAGAATCTTCAAATAAATTCTCTCTTAAAGATTTCAGTTTCTATATTAATTTGTACAGGAAAACAATTAGCTAGTGAAGATTATGCAGTTTCTTTTGTATTCCTTAGTTCTGGTTGAATCAAAGAAATTTGTCAAGCCATAATTCTGCTGAAAATTTTCACTGACAAACTGGTTTTGATCAACAAATTTCATCAAGTTTTTGAATGATGAGTACGGTGAATCTTACAGGTTACTGGTGCTCTTGCACAAGCTGGCCTGGAGTCTTCTAATCTCATTGTCGGTATAGATTTCACGAAAAGCAATGAATGGACAGGTGTTGTATCATCTTTCATGATTTGAATGTTTATAATGACTCAACGCAGCTAGTTTAATAAGTTTCTTTCAAACTCAGGATCAAGGTCATTCAACCGGAGGAGCTTGCATCACATTGGACATGGTCAAAATCCTTATGAACAAGCAATATCCATCATTGGGAAGACGTTATCAGCTTTTGATGAGGATAATTTAATTCCATGCTTTGGATTTGGAGATGGTAATATTCCATGTGAATCAGTGTCTTTAGTGTTGTGTTCTTATTATGATATTTGTCGTGGGCGCCAGCTGATTTAGTTGGTAAAATCTCTTGAGTGAAAACAAGATATCTGGGGCTCAAAGCCAGCCAGATGAGTGGGGACAGAATTGGATTGCCATTATAACTTTAAAAAAAGAGGAAAAAAAGAGGTGATTCTTGCCACTTATATTTTGTTGCAGCATCAACACATGATCAAGATGTCTTCAGTTTCTACCCGGATGAGAGATGCTGCAATGGATTTGAGGAAGTGCTGACACGGTACAGAGAAATAGTTCCCAGTCTTCGACTTGCAGGTACCTGCTTCTAGTTTTTCTTTGGCTCGTCTCTTTTGTATGGCATGCCTGAAGCTTAATCAGATGGGTCCTGTGCTCTGATGGTAGGACCAACGTCTTTTGCACCCATCATTGAAATGGCCACGACGATTGTTGAGAAAAGTGGAGGCCAATACCATGTTTTGCTTATAATTGCTGATGGCCAGGTAATTAAATTTAGCAGATATAGTAAATTAAATCTCAAGACTTGCAATGATGCTGGTGAATCTTTACCAGCATCTAATCTTTTATTGAACAAACTATTCCATTGGATATGGAAGAATAGATCAAGACAGTTTTTCATTATTGTAAGATACAGGAACTAAACAATTTTATCATAGCGAAACACATTCACTTGTATAATTAAGACATAATAAGCTTTTATGAGAATAGCTCAGCTTAGAATTGTCCAAATTTTTGGGAAACTCATTTGAGATTTGTATCTGAATACCATTTCTGTTCCTCTAGGCAGAAGTTGTCTACAATTCAATTTTCAATAGTTCCTGTGTAGCACTTTTCATCTTACAGAAGTTGTCTGTTGTTCTAGGTTACAAGAAGTGTTGATACACAACATGGTCAGCTCAGTTCTCAAGAGCAAAAGACAATTGATGCAATTGTTCAAGCAAGGTAGTTTTCTGAAACTTTCTGCTTATATCTTTCCAAATACATACTCTCACCGTGTTTATTTGCAGTGAATTCCCTTTGTCAATAATTTTAGTGGGAGTTGGAGATGGGCCTTGGGATATGATGAAGGAATTTGATGATAACATCCCTGCTCGAGCTTTTGATAATTTTCAGGTAAGTGTGTCATTTACATATTGAAATATATTGGCTAACCATGTCCAATGTCCTTAGTAAGGAAAGCTTGCTTGTTTTTCCTTTGTGCTAGTTTGTGAATTTCACTGAAATCATGTCAAAGAATATGGATCTATCAAGAAAGGAGACTGAATTTGCTCTTGCAGCTTTGATGGAAATACCTTCTCAATATAAGGCAACTCTTGAGCTCAGCATATTGGGGTAATCATTAGAATTTAATATAGATTTTTTTTTTTAGTTCACATTTCTTTTTTATTTAGACATGTAAAATTTGAAGTTCTATTTTTTTTTTAAAAAAAATTATATAAAGCCAGCAGCATGGTATGAATGCTCCAGATAGGGTTCCTCTTCCCCCACCGCTTTATAGTGCATCATCTTCCAGCAGCAGCACAAAACCTTCACGGTCAAGCAGTTTTCAGCCATCTGTACCTCCTTATACTGGATCTGATGCACAAGCACCTGCTCATTCTGGATATGATACACCGGTCAGAACAGCTTCGTCGTCAAGTTCTTTTTATGATAACCAGGTATATTCTCTTCTGCACAGTGATGGATATGATACCAAAACCTCATTTCTTACTAGTACAAATGTAGTTACTTATGCTATTACCTCATCATTTTTTTGGATTTAACTCAGAAGGACTAACAATTTTCTCTATTGCTGAACTTGAGCAGCTGTGCCCCATTTGTCTTGGCAATCCAAAGGACATGGCCTTCGGTTGCGGACATCAGGTAAATGAATTACTACATTTCGTCACTTTTACCATGAACTTGGAAGTTACATCATTGAGGCTGGTTTATTTATTTATTTATTTATTTTTTATTCAGACATGCTGTGAATGTGGAGAAGACCTCCAATCATGCCCCATTTGTCGGACCCCAATACAGACGAGAATCAGGCTTTATTAGCCAGTTTGCACCTAGATTTCTTATTTGGTTTGGCTATAGCCTATTAGCTGATTCAAATGCTGAGGTTCCCTCAAGAGACAAAAGGTTAACCATAGACATATCATCCATTTTTTTTTTGGTCTGAGAAATACAGATGAATTTCTGTGAAGAGACTAAAATGGAGCTTAAATTGCAGGGGCTGTCAGAAACTTATTGGACATGAATTCATGGCCTACAGACAAAAAGATGTAGTTGCTTGCAATCTGATGCTTAAGCTTATGTAGCGGCTGCTCGCAGGGTGTTTCAAGTGAAGAACAGGGTTAAGCTTCTTAGATTTTCTGATGGCCACAACTTTTGGAGGACTATTATTTTAGTAAAATTCTCCGCTTTAAGAGTAGTACTGCACTTGAGGAGCCTCCTCATCCTGTCATTCATTTGTGCTATTTGCTAAATCTTCTTTAACCATAGTTTGTATAATTTGGTGGAAAGTAACAGATCTAGAAGAAATCCATTGTCATCGTTCATATTTCTAAACTTTTAAATTTGTTTTGATGTACATAAATTTATGATTAAAATTCAGACATGCTTTGATGGAAGATGGACTTGTATGACCAATTTTGCAGTAATATTTATTTGTCCGTTTGTTTCATCGTAGCACTTTTGATAACTGAGTTAATAGCAACGTTATAGATGGTCCTTGATTAATAACGTTAATCGAATTCTGGTAAGGTAAAGTTGCAATACAGAAGCCATAACCAAAAAATAAGAGCAAATCTTTATCTATTAATATTAAAAATTGAGTATACAATGATACAACGGTGGGCAAGGGCTTTCTTTGGGAATTCTCTCAACCTGGGTAAAAGATATACAACATAGTTCACTTGTCAATGGTATTGATATCCATATTCTTGATACTGATGATATCTACCATATTCTTGGTAATCAGCTTCGGGCACCAAGATACTTGATAGCGGAGGAGCCTGCAGAGTTCTCCCTTCGGGTTCTTCAAGGAATTTTTTATCTTCTATGTAATATTGAATCTCAGCAATAACTAGATTCAACTTTGTGTCTTCTCGTGCTTTCAGTGCATTCAGGAAGTTGTCATAGATATTGTCCAATATCTTCCTGAATTGAGATTTGTATTTTTTGAAGAGAGCAAAGCCTGCCAACTGCCGAATATGCACTCATTTTTTAAACTTTTGGTCTTTTGAAAAAAAAAAAAACATTTATAAAATTTCATCAAGTATCTACAGCAACTTACTTGCAGAAATGCATTCAACGCAACAGCAGTGTATATATTGGCAGGCAAGGCATTTAAGAACCTTGCAAGCCATGCCCAACCTTCTTTCAGGCCATGTGCATTCTGGACACCCGGAATTTCTGTCTGCCGAAACAAGCATTCTTGGTCATGCACTGTTGTTTGACTAAATAAGACTTGGGAGTAGCTATGACTCACTATACAGCAGACTTAAGAGTATTTATAATGTTCATCCAAAATAGCAAAGCACATGAGTATGATGAATCTGCTGAAGTCTAGGAGTGGCAAACCTGAATAAGAGCTGCATATAATCTCATGTAAGATTTTAATCGTCTCAAATAATTCTCAAGAGACTCTATCTTTCCGTCCTCCTCACGGTATCCAATAGTTTTGTAGTAAGCCTCTTCTGATTCAAATGCAGCCTGAACTAGTAAAAAATTAATTAGAATCAGTATGTTGGCAGCAGCAAAAATCACAAGAAAATCTGACTTTATTCCAGAAATCCAGGAACAAAGTTTGGAAAGGTTAGGAATTAATAGAGAGAAAAAAAAAGTGGTGGTTGGTTGGGTTGTGGTGGGTGGGTAGAGGTGTGGTTCACTCTTTTTCAAAAATGAAAGGGTTTTGCCCCCCTCAAGATCCTTCTCTGTCAGTGCCCCTGGCATGACATATTATTTTCAAAGGGTCGGTCAATTATGGGTAACCAGTAAATAACCTCAATGCATTTTGTTCCAGATGAAAATTTTTAATAAAATGGTTAGAACAATGTGTCCTCAGAGCATACTAGAAAACATAATCATCATGTCATGAAACATAATCAAAAGAAGGCTTGAGTGAGCTTAAAACTGGGTCACCTCTGAGTATACTATATGCTTTGGGACCGAGTAGATGCAAGCTCTATGGAACTCTCCAAGAAGAATATCCATCACTTGTGGGACCTGATTCACAAATATAAAGAGACTCAGATAATTATCCAGTCAACAGTTCAGAAATAATTCTTCATAATGTGCAAATAAACTCTGAAACATTGTAATGTCTGTTGCCTAGTCGGCCTTGGCTGGCCTAGATTAATTACCATCCATCCTAGTTCACTTAAAAAACTTTTGACACAACCTGTTCCAGGGCTATCAGTACAAATCTTACTTGACACGCGACGGCAAGGGATCCAACTTGGGTGGTATAAGTTTTGATGGGAGTATGGATGAGCAAAGTAATGTTTGTGTTTTCATTCACATGTACTTTTCCCCAAAGCTCTTAAAAATTTTACAAACCAGAGGGCTTGATTCTTTCAGCCGCCTGGGTAAGGTGATGAGCTTGGGTTTAGTTTAACTATTAACAAAATTCTTGTCTTATTGTTGAGCATTATTTGGCCTCCAATTAAATCTAGAATGTAATTTAGAAAATGAAGGCATGCTAAAAGCCTTTAGAAAAGGTGTAATCTATGATAAATTTCATTCACTTGTCACGGCTGTATCCAGAAAGAAAAATAAAATGAAGAGAATTTATATGTTTACTTTAAACGAAAGTCAGCAAACCAAATATACAATACCTGTGATGCAACCAAAATAATGACATAGCCACATGACATAGCGACATTATCATCAGGGGTTTCACAACGGGAGACAACCTGTAGCATTAGAATGAGGAACGATTTTAGAATGTCTTTCAAGTTCACTTATCATGATGTTAGAACCTCTCATAATGGCATGATAATTGCAATAGGAATACATTAGTCACTAAATATAATTATGAATTGGAGAAATGATTATCTTAAGAGCTTCTCAAGGCAGGTTCCATTTGGCTTCCAAAAAATGTACAGGAAATGAAAAGACTATTAACATTGATGATGGGCTCCATGATTCTGGGCTCAATAATTACGTAAAATAAATGATAGATTAGAATGATGGATGATTCTGGGCTATTACCTTCTTGGAAAAAGTTGCAAGGCCAATGGATTGAGGACAAAGAGGATTGTTTAAAATCTTAACAAGTTCACTTGCTTTTGTCCTGTAAGAAGTAAATAAATTTAAGTTAAAAAAATACCCAGAAATACTAAATTTATCATGTCTGAGAATTCCAACCAAAATGGAAGTAATTAGAACAAAATGATTCAAATGTTTCAGTTATACGCTTCCATTGTCAGAATAAGACAATGCGAAATCTAAGAAACGTAAGCATACAAAATCATGCTAAAGCCAAATTAAAATGATAATGTTCAATTTATCATGTAGCAGCTTGAAATGTTTGAAATTCATGTAATTGAATACATTGTCAAATACTGATACTGAAGCTTTAGTTAAATAAAAAAGGTTCCATGTATGATAAAGCGATAAGCTAAATGAAGCTCATCTATCTTACCTGACATTGTCTTTCAGCCCCCTAATTTGTCTTATCAGCCTGGAAATATCCTTTTCATAGCCGCTGAAATCCTAACCAAGAAGGAAAGCACATTATACAGAATGCAGTGTGTATCCCATGAAAATGCCGAAAGAAAATTAAGGAAAATATATTACAATTTCAAGACAAAAGGTTAAGGAAATGAAATATTGAGTTGGTCAATTTAGGATTTTAAAAATTTGCAATAGCATACAAATTAAATTTGATTCAGAAAGCGGAAACAATTTAGAGCTGACAGAACTCAGCATGTATTGAGGTAGAAATACCTCATTGGAGCTTAATTTCAATGACTGGTTTTCCTCATCCAACTCTTTAAGCTTCTGTAGTCGTTTTTGCTCTATGTTTAAAGCACTTTCAGTGGCTCTGACTGTGCTACCAACATCAGATGAGGCAAAATCTTAGATTATAAACAAGGAAAATGTCCACTCAGACAAAGCATTTTTAATTGAACATGTTAAACTGTCATTGGACTCTGAAACTTTTAAGAAGAAAAAAGAAAGACACTTCATGATTATAAAAGGTGTTTTACTGCAACTGATTAAAAAATAAATACCAGCTGATTGTAGTTTCTTTGTTCCATCAGATCTAGATCCCCTAGATTGAGCTCCAGCAATTACTGAACTGTCATCCGGTTGATGTCCACGAGCTCCATCTTGAGACACTCCAGCAGTAATCCTTTTAGAGTTTTCAGCAGCTTCCCTTTCTGCCGCTTCTTTTGCTGCTCTCTTCTCAGCTTCTAAAGCAGCTCTTTTTGCTTCCTCAGCTCTAAGTTTAGCCTGCATCTGGAAAAATTATTTTATACTTATTCTAGCTAACACTTAAATAATATCAGCATTAAACTACAGATAATGTTAATCTTTGATATACCAGAATGAAACTATTAGGAATAAACATGAACACCGTAGGCACAGAAACACTATAGCTATAGCCTATAGGTTACACATAGACATGTAAACAACAAACCTCTGCCTCTGCTTTAACTTTTTCTTGACGTAGTTTTTCTTCTTGAAGAGCCCTTTCCTTTCTCTTGGCTTCTTCATAAGCTGCATCACTTCTTATTTTCCTTTCCTCTATTTGCGATTTGAGTTCATGGTCCCGCTGGACAGCAGTCAAATGATTATCTAGTGCTTCTGCACTAGTGATTTTTAGAGAATAAAAAAATAAAAAAGGTCAATTTCCAGGATTTTAATGATCCTAAATTATCCCAGAGAATAATAATACAAGATACTCTCAAGGCATATCAGACATTAAACCTTATCTATATTAAAACACACCACAGAGCAACAGTTTGAAATGAAATTCAGCGCATTAAATTCTAAAAAGCAGGAAGGTGGATGCATTGGTATTTCAAAGCAAAAACTTAAAAATGAAGTTAAACCTGCAAAATTGATTCAATCAACAGAAATAAATTTGCAGCTTCTGATGCAATTACACCATTTGATAAATTACGAAGTCTTAAAATATCCAATCTCACTTGGAATTATAGAATCAGGAAGTAGTACTATTTTCAGACATACCCAAATATCTTAGAAGAACCAAACAAAACAGATCTTTAAGAAAACAATCTCATATGCAAACTAAGGCAAAAGAAACTAGTGTTCGAACAAATTTCTCACACTGAATACCTCGTTTTAATTAGAGTTCAGAAGCAACAGATCACAAACTGTACATAAGTATAAATACATATTATAACTCAGTTATTGTTCTGCTGCTAAAACTTTAAGCAGAAAAGAATGATTTAGCAAGAAACATGATTGAAGAAACTTGGATTTCAGCAAATTTAACCTTGTTTTGGAAAGAAACACGCTGCATTGAGAAACAGAAAATACAATCTTACATTTTCCGTTGATATAGAGTATCAAATTTTCTATCCATTTCCCTTCTCATGTCTCTATATTTCTCAACTTGGGCAAGTGCAGAGGTTGACTGTTTATTTTCACTGATTAACTGTGTCTCTAATGTCGAAATCAGGTTCCTAATCTCCTCCTGTTAAACAAGCCATTGTTAACAAACAAATAAATCAAAGAATTCTCAATTCTCTACTGACAACTGAAAAGTAACAAAAAGTCACAGATATAATCACCCAAAACAGGGGGGAAAATGAAAAATAGTGTGAAATTATAATCATTTAATCACACAGGTCGCCGCTTAAATAACATAAGATAATATTACAAAGTACAAACCTTAACTCCAAGCTGATGCTGATGGGTTAACTCAACCAAAGCACCATCCACTAACCCCATTTCATCCATTAAAAATGATTCACCTCCAAGTGCTACGTCTTCATCAGAATCATCACTCTCACTGAAAGATAAAAGTAAACCCACAATGCATTTTGCATTATTTGAAGAAACAAACATTAACTTACCACAACAATAGGAGATTGGAAGCGCAACTATATTGTTGAAAAGGGAACACAAATTTACAGTTGCACAAAGGAAAACATACCTCACATAAAGTTCATCACAAGTGAATCGTTTCACTGCCACCAAACTTCCGTTGCGAACCTCCTCACCCTTACTTTCAATATCGTTTTCCAATTCATCATCAGATACACGAATGACAAATGCCCTCGCATTTCTCTCAACACTTTTCCCGGTTGAAATTTCTCTAAAACAACATATTACAAAAAAAAAAAAGAAACTCTTGAAACATGCACACCAACATAACTAAAAATAAAAAAAAAAATTATAGTAACAAAAAGAGATAATGAAGATGCATTACCGGGATTTTGTTTTGGTGAAAGGCACAGGCTTTGAGGAGGCATTGAGCCTAGTTTCGAGTGAATTGAGTTCAGATAAAAGAGCATCGAAACTCCAATCAGGTTCAGGATCAATTGCGATTCCATCTACTTTTTGAGGACATCGAAGCTCCAATTTAAAAGCTCCCCTGTACATATTAAAACCACATTAATTAAGACATATAAATAATGTAATAATTTACAAAAAATTACAGGAGGAGGAAATCCAGAATGCTGCCTGAGAAGAGAATTACATACATGTGGAGAAATTACTGGCAATCGCAGATTCGCCAAGGAGGAGGATAATTTGTTTATAAATATGTATCCCTCCTAGGCTGTAGCGTTAACCCTACACAGACAGAATCTTTGTTCTTTAGCTTCCTCCCCTGAGGTTTGGCATGCCTGCAGATAGATGATGGAGATGCGTTTATTACTTACTAGGGAAAACCTCTTGCCGTCGGTAACTTTTTCCCTTGACTGCTAGTTGACATGCAAAGTACTATAATGCCCCTAAATGCTGCTATGTTTTAAAGAAAATTCATTAGTCCAAGCCTGAAAATTTAGAACTTTTAAATAAATTTCTGTAATTACAACTTCAACAAGCGCATGCCTGTAATTTGGCACACAACGGACGATGCAAAGAGAAGATTTATATCCAAATAAAACCAACAGAGATGAGGAAGACAAAGCAATCCTTTGATCTTTTCAAGTTTGGGAATTTCAGTAAGCGATAAGAAATAACGATTTTTTTTTTAGGTGAATTTAACTCTATCTTTTCCCCCTCCATTTACCTTTCACTTTTTTGATTGATGAGTCAATCTCAGTTGACCGATCTTCCAAGGTTGTAACAGTAACAGTTCCCTCTGCCCAGTCCACAATTTATCTTCTTCCATATCAAAGGAGGAACTTAGCAAATTTATGTTGCTTGCTTGGTCCATATTATGAAGATTCATCACTCTTATGAAGTTACGATGCATGATATGAAAGGAGGCGATATGCTGAGTACTCTAACCTGGGCAGAGATATATATTCGAATCATATGAAAGTGTCCGCATATGATTCTTATTTGCATGCATCAGAATCTTCTCCAGACTCCAGTGCAATATGAAAAGAAGTGAAGTGGTCGTCTCCGGGAACCAAATTAGTAAAAACTAGATGCCAATGCAACAGAGGATATATTTATTAAGATTAAAAATTTTATACGTCAACTGATGTAGCTAATAAAACAGCATGGGTACCCACTTTATAAAGGAAGAAATGTATTATGGTTGTAAATGATGATTAATGTTCTGAATGAGATGGACACTGGCAAGTATAGCTCGGGCTTTTGTTCGGACTTTACTGGGCTCCTGGGTTTAATCTTCAAAAGAAAAAAGGTGGTTCCTACAAAATAAAATTTCTGGTTTGAAATTTCTGATTAACATAATATAATAAATAATAAAAACTTTTAGGTGATGTTTGGTTTGAAGAAATGAGAGAAGATGAAAGGAGAGGAAAGTAAAGGAAAAGAGAGAAAAGGACAATTTTAGATTATTTAAATTTAATTAATTAAAAAAAAGTTTTCTAGAGAGAGAGATTGGGTAAAGAGAAATTTTTATCTAAAAATAAAAGTAGATTCATTAAATGGAAGTTAACAGCAAGAGAGAATGGAAGATTTATCGGAACACCAAACCCGATCGAATCATGCTGAATATCTTTCAATTTTTGTGAATCACATTCATATTCATCAATCAGATCATTAAATTCCATATAAAATTAAATCATAATAAGTTATCGTCAAATCTTTAAATAACAGAAATAAATAAGAATTCTAAAGTTACTATTTGATTATTTCCAACCAAACATAATAATGTTGAGCATTGATCGGCAAGTCATGTTGGGCTTTTAAAATTTCTATCCTCCCTTGACTTTTGGTTAAATACAAAGTACGAACATGTTGGGCTTTTAAAATATTATGTAATTCAACAAATGCAATTCTCTTTTCTAGCACAACTCACACCCTTCTAGAAATATACCTTGTTTCCGAAATCCCCTTATCTACTTTGCCTCTCTTCAATAACGTTCTTAGAAAGCAGAAGTTTTAGAAGGGGAAGAAAAAAGGAAGAAGTGAAATTCAAAAACAAGTTAACAAGCATAGCTAGAGACACAAGCGATCATGCGAACATTGCCTTGTAAGTCTCCCAAAACCCTCAACTCCAAAGCTGAAGCTGACATTATTTCTTTCTCCTCAAGTAAGAGGCTAGCTGATGAAATTGCTAAAACTTGGCATTCTTGTTTTCCCTTTTCCTCAAATTCTGTTTATTTTATTCGTACAACTGCGTGTCATCCATCATATCTATTACTTGGCGTATTTCCATCACAAAATTACCATTTCTAGTTTACCAACACTTACTACCTACCTTTACAAGAGAAGTTGATTATTGGTTAATGCATGGATTTAAGATTAAATCCATTGCAACTCTCAAATTAGCTATATAGCTTTTATGCTTGGTGCTAGCTTTTTTCTCTCTTGTAGCATTATCTACTTAGTAGTTATCATATTCAATTGTGATGTCTCCCTTTCTTTTTTTTTCTTTTTCACTGTTGATAAAAGTTATGCTTAATGTCATAAGACGTGGGTTCTTATTGATATTTTATTTAGATGATGACAAGGGATTAGCTGATGCCACTCTCATCTCCTTAATTATCTCCAAGATTCTCATTTTCTTTACCAAATGGTTACTTTTTCCAAAGACAGCCAGCCAAGACCACCAACCAAAATGTATTCAAATCAAATGAATCTCTTAAATTACATATTTATAATAAAGGAACACAAAAACAAATTTCATCATAATTAACCCATTTACAATTTCTTTTTCTAATTACCATTAGTTTGCTAATATTTACAATTCAATTTCGATGGAGGGTTGGTGACTACCAAGCTAATGCTTCAGTGGCAATCACTTTCAAAGTTGAACGTAACATATAATTATCTGCATTCCCAAATCAATTTTCCACCTTGATACCATATGGAGTTACTTATTATTCATCTTATTATTCATATTAAAAAATTTAAAAGAGATATTATCAAATACTCACTTGATTTATTTTGATATATCACTTCACCATTAAAATTTTCTAACAACTATGTTTTTCCACATAAAATTTTACGCATTATCATTTTAGCACTAAAATGTTAAAATTAACAAAATAGCTAATATAATATGTGTCAAAACTCTATTTTACCCTTAAAGCTTGTGAACACAATATGTGAAGTTTGTGATCCTTGGATTTCATTTGGACAAATATTATTAGTTTGATATCGCCCTGCATGAAAGAATCATAACTTCGAAATCTGAGACTCAATTACCCTAAAACTGAGCTCAATTTTTTCACATCAAGTTTTCTGCATCATACAAAGGAGTCGTTTCATGTTTGGACTTCAGCTATCACATGTTGTAGCAAAAGATTTGGTAAAATTGATGATTTTGTTATTGAAAATAGTGGGTTTTGTGAAAAGGAATAGATAAAGCTCAAATGTTTTTTTTTATTTTATTTTATTTTTTCTTTTTATCGGAGTTGTTAGCTAACTGTAATTGTTTAATGGTGGCAAGACCACCTTTTTTTTTTGTTTATTATGCATTTTATAGACTGTGAGGCTATTTAAACCCATCAATCTCCTCTCTACACATTCTTTTTAATTAAGAATTTTATTATTTTAATTAACCATTTCTTTTCATTCTCTTCTTAATTTCACAAATTCTCATCAATTCGATTAAGATATATTCTTTTACCTACAAATAATTAGTATTACTAACTAAAAGGAACAAAATTTATCATTTAAAAATGAACATCAATGAATTTTTATTAGCTATAAAAGTTAACAAATATCAAGAAATTAAATTTTAATCAAACACAAAAGCTAATAGATATCAAGAAAAACAATCTCATATATAGAAAACATAAAATAGAGATCATGATATATTAAGAAAGGCCAAAAAAATGAATTAAAAAAAGAGTGAAATCGAGTGTTTAGATTACAAAATGTGGGAATAGAGAGTATATGCAATTGTAAAGTAGAGAGAGATAAAGGGATTAGTGAAGGATAATTTTGATGTATTGATATTCTAAATTTTTAAATGGGTATAGAGAGTAATTTAGTGGGTTCAAATAATTTTGCTCTTTTGTAAAACGATGTCATTTCGGCTTTATACATTAAAATTTATTAGATATCTTTGTAATCTCAACAATTCTTTTAACAGTATTAATATTTTAGTGGTAAAATAATAACAATGAACACTTTAGGTGGAAAATACAGATGTTAAAAAATCTTAGCGGTGAATTAATATTCCAAAATAAATCAAGTGCCTATTTCATAATATTCCAATTTAAAAACTTCCCGATACTTGGATTAAAAGTAAATATAGGAGGTTTACGAAAAGGATGGTAGAATCTAATAAAGAAAACATCTTATATCATCTTATATACATATAAATAGGGTTAGAGAGTTCTATCTCTCTCCATGTCCATAGACGACACGCCAAAAGAAAGAGAGAAGAAAAATCAACATGAGGAGGTTCATTTCATTTTCCTTCCTCACTAATCATCCTCTTCTTCTCTTACTGATCATCTTCCCAATCATCATCATCATACAACAAGCAAAGCCAGCAATTGGACTCCCTCTCTCCACAAACTCAAAATGGATCGTCGACGAAAACGGGCATCGAGTGAAGTTAGCATGCGTGAATTGGGTGTCACATCTTGAACCCGTCGTTGCAGAGGGACTTAGCAAGCAGCCCATGGATATGATATCAAAGCGAATTGTGGACATGGGATTCAATTGCGTTAGGCTCACTTGGCCTCTTTACTTGGCCACCAATGACTCTTTGGCATCCCTCACTGTTCGCCAGTCGTTTCAGAAACTTGGTTTGCTTGAAGCCATCGCTGGCATACAATCCAACAACCCCTCCATCGTTGACCTTCCTCTCATTAAAGCCTTCCAGGTAACCCCATCTACCATACCTACTGATGATCAGCTGATAAATACATTAGCAGGTGAAAAATCGTAAGTATTTTACTTTGACCACTTTCCGCTTTTAGTTTTTCATAATAACATTGTGTGACACGTCTGACATCAAAACTTCAACAAAATAAAAAGTAGCTGATTTGTATAGGCTAATAAGTTGGAACGACCCTTTTTTTCTTCCCATAGTTGTAGAAAATAAAGGGTATAATGGTAAATTAATGTTATAGAAGGACGTGGCAATCTCCCCCTTTTTCTTTTCTTCTGATGTATGGATGCGGGGCCCACGAAGCATTAAAAACGAGTCATTTCTACCGGTTTGGTTGGTCTACGTTGAATTTAGCTTGGCTTAAAGTTACCAATAAAATGTCTACACATTAAACAAATTTATTTGGAGAAAGAAAGATATTTTTTGTACTCGGAAACCATCTTTTGAATACTTCATACTTGAGAGACGGATAAAAGTAGCCAAAAGACGTTTGTGACGAAAGCAATGATGAGGACGATGAATTGATGGTGACAAGGATAATATTTTATTCTTCTTTTTATTTATCTAGTTGGCGTCGGCTTGGCTGCTTCCATGCTAACGTGTACTATGAGAATATCGACAATTCCAACTACATGGATGAATTGCCAGACGCGTATAGTGTGTGCAAGCGTTGCCATAACAAAACGCTTCATTGGCGTAATTAATATTCCGATGTAGCAGTAAACTTATCTTAATAATGATAATAATAATAATAATAATAATTTGTTTTAGGAATTAATCTAATTTCAGGCAGTGGTGGCAAGCCTTGGGAAGAACAATGTGATGGTCATACTTGACAATCACATCAGCAAGCCAGGTTGGTGTTGCAGTAATTCTGACGGCAATGGATTCTTCGGTGACCAATACTTCAACCCAGATCTCTGGCTCAAGGGCCTAACGAAAATGGCAACCATTTTTAATGGTGTTAGAAACGTGGTTGGCATGAGCCTAAGGAATGAGCTGAGAGGTCCCAAACAGAACGTTAAGGATTGGTACAGGTAGTAGATTCGTTGCATATTTATACTAGTAACAACTGAATTGATTTTGTAGAATCGATTAGGGAAAAAATAATAATAATAATAACAGCACAGTCTAATTCGGGATTTGCTCATGAACTGAGTTAGATACATGCAGCTAGGAGCTGAAGCAGTGCACGCTGCAAATCCAGAAGTTCTTGTCATTCTTTCAGGCTTAAATTTCGACAAAGACCTCTCGTTCGTTCGAAATCAAGCAGTGAACCTCACGTTCACTGGGAAATTAGTATTCGAGGCTCACTGGTATGGTTTCACAGATGGGCAGGCGTGGGCGGATGGTAACCCAAATCAAGTGTGTGGCAGAGTGGTGGATAACACGATGAGATTATCTGGATTCTTGTTGGAGCAGGGGTGGCCATTGTTTGTGAGTGAGTTTGGGGCGGATTTGAGGGGAACAAATGTGAATGACAATAGATACTTGAATTGCTTCTTTGGTGTTGCGGCTGAACTCGACTGGGATTGGGCGTTGTGGACGCTTGTTGGGAGTTATTACTTAAGAGAAGGGGTTATTGGGTTGAATGAATATTATGGGTTGTTCGACTGGAACTGGTGTGACATCAGGAATTCAAGCTTTTTAGAGAGAATATCATCTCTTCAGTCTCCTTTTCGAGGTACTCTTTTAAGTCCTTCCAAATATATTCCTTCTGTTAAGAGAAACTGCATTACGAGTCATAAAGCATGACCTGTTTTTGACATGCAGGGCCTGGTGTTTTTGAAACTGGCCTGCATAAAGTTATTTATCATCCAGCAACTGGGCTCTGTGTCCAAAGAAAATCATTCTTCGGTCCCTTGACGTTGGGTCCTTGCACAGAATCTGAAGCTTGGACCTATACACCCCACAAGACTCTTTCACTGATAGGGGCATATTTCTGCTTACAAGCTACGCAGGTTGGAAAGCCGGCGAAACTTGGTATTATTTGTACGGATTGTGGTTCAACCTGGGAAATTATATCAGATTCAAAGATGCACTTGTCATCGAAGGCGGACGATGGCACGACCGTTTGCCTGGATGTAGACTCCAGCAATACAATTGTTACAAATACTTGTAAGTGCTTGAGTAGAGATAAGACGTGCGACCCTGCAAGCCAATGGTTCAAACTCGTCGACAGCACAAGAAGTTCAACCACGACAAAATCATTCTTTCAGCTCAATCCAATACTGGATTTACCTGGAAAGGAATTCATATGGAAATTTTTTGGCTTGTTCTGAACGAAGCTAACAATGCAACAAATAGACAATGTACTTACAATTGAAAATACAGGACAGCTCCTGTATTATGATGGATATTCTGGAAAACATTCACTAGTTAAGAGCATATGCAAAGTCTTTGCAATTGAATAAATCAGTCACTGACCCCAGAAGGCAGAGACCAGAGACCATTGAGCATGACACAAAATCTTTTAGGCTATAATTCTACAACATTAAGAGGTCCGTGCCTAACAAGAAGAGACTGAAGTACTTTTTTTTTTTTTCTTTAAAAAAAATTTGGGGGGGGGGGGGTGAGTGGATTGTGTCAACTGCCTTCACCTGTATTCATTTTCAATAATTAAAATAAATACCTGTACTAGTTCAAATAATACAGATGCCATATGAAATCATAAAAGTTCATTCCAAAAAATGACAGCTGAAATGAGTTGAGTTTCTTCCATAGCTTGAACCTAAAACGTATGTCTAAACATAAGGCACAAGCAGTGTACAAAAGGTAGTTCATGCAACAGAAAGCACTTATTCTTCCATTGAATCTCCTACTTCAATGACTTCGACTTGGTTTTCCAATGGTGTAATCTTTGTAAGTAGTACCTCTGCAACAAGGATAGAATTATCAGACTGTCATAATTAAACTAGGGATATACCAGTTAGCAGGCAAAACACTTCTTTATATGAAGAACTAAGCATGAGAAGGGCCTTTCTTTTGACTGATTAAACTCACGGCCTAGCCTTCACTAACAACAAATCCTACCCCAGCTCTATACGGCCAGAATAAGCCCAATGTAATGACAAAGCAAAAGTATAATTACCGAACTAATTCCAAGAAATAGGTCGAGCGGCAGCCCACAACCATTTTTTAGTTCAGATCTTAGTGGCAATTATTGTCAAAAGTTGATAATTAATGTTACAAATGCGCTAAGTGCAGTCCCCTTCTGTCATCAGTTTCAGACAAACAAACCAGTTGGTAACTTGGTAGGACATTTTTTTGGGTCAGCCAAGGGATAAAATTCAAAGTTCCTTTTTAATATGAGTAGTGTTAGACTTTTCCAAAATTTCATTCCCAATGATGTGACATTCATCAAGTGGATGTGAGATAATGTAACTAATTCAACTTAAACTTGTGAAAAATAATCAACCACTTGATGAATGACACATCACCTGCTGCATCATTTGGGATAAAATATTGGGATGTCTACTCACGACAGAATCAAGTTGGAAAGAGATTTGTAATGTACGTCCCCTCTATTCTTCATATTAATAGCCCAACAAATATGCCAGAGTAAGGCTAAGAACCCACAGATCAAATATGTCAGATCGTTCATAAGGGAACAAAATATAATGAACCACCAAAAAGATTATTGTTGATTTGAGTTGACAAGGCAAATGATTGATAGAAAGATGAAGATGCAGGGGATTAAGTCACCAACCAGTCTTCTTGGGAAATGAATATCCCTTTGAACTGACATAAGTGCGTGGATTAGGCAACTGATGGTTTCTCAAGTACTCCTTATCTCCCTAAACAACCAAGAATCATAAATAAAAATTACCTTGACTGAAACAAGTGAGGAAAAAAGAGTAAGTCATAAAGAAAAAAGAAAAATTCATACAGAGCAAAGAACTCTTCTCCAATACCTTTGTTATCACACATATATCCACATTGCTTCCACTTCCCAAATCATTAAATATGCCAGAGCAGATAGCCTCGCACACCAAACTTATTCCTTCTTCCTTCTGCACAAACACCCACAAAGTCATTCATCAAAATACCAATGCAACATCTACATTAACAGATCTCAGCAATTGAATTTAGGAACCAAAGCTATTAAATTCTTGCAGCGTAATTACTATCCAATTATACAGCTACACCACTTACAGTCAGGCCTTCATGGTACTTTGACTCAAAAACAGCCATTGCCGCGAGTGAACCAGAACCCATAGTAGCAAATGGAAGTGTGTCTGTTGATCCATGAGGATAGATCTGTGCAATACAATAAATCAATAGTAAAAGTTATTAGCGCTGGCGACAGAACATGACAGGTCAGGTTCTCATACATAGAACAAAAAACTACGGTGTGTAAATGTGGTCCGGTGGCATCAACTCCCCCAAGAACCAAAGCAGCTTGCACATGACCTTGGTACCTTGATAAAAGGACAATTAAACAGTCAGGCCTTATTTGACTATTATTTTCTCACAAAATAATGCTAATTACAGCAGCCTCAAACTATCGACTTACTTGAACAGGTGTGACTTCAGAAGAGTAAGAGCTGTCACAACCCTTGATTCTCGACCAGTATGATATCGATGAAGCTGGAGCTGCGAACTAACCATATCTGCAGAGAAGCATGATAAAGAGAAAATAAATGAGTGATAGACACCATTGAATTCCAGATACAATATATTCGATAAGCAGCAGAGAACACAAGAACTGCACAAGACTTATTTGCCTTTATAACTGTTCTGGACATTAAGAATAGAAATAGAAAGTACCTGTTACTGCTTCGGTGTCAGCAGCAGTTCCAGCTCCACAACAGTAAATATTAGGAGCCATATAATGTATTTTCTCACAATTCTTATCACAGACAATGGATCCAGCAGTTGCTCTTGTATCTGCTCCAAGGATGACTCCATTCTGAATACAATTTTGGAAAAAGGAAAAATTGAACCATAAATAGAGCTCTACAAATTTAAAAACCACCAAAAAGGTGTCATTCACCCAAAAGGTGCAGGTCTGGACACGGAGCCACCTGCCAGTTATTTAGAGGCTAACTTTGAACTAATAAAAGATTTAAGGACGCTGATGAACTGGCAAGTCACAACTTACTGAATTCAACCACAGCAATGCAATAGTGGCAGCCACTTCCAAATGGAAGCCATACCTGGACTATGAATACTTAAACTATTCATAATTCTGGTGTGAAATTCAGTTACTCATTCTCAAATATAAGATCGAAAGTTGCATTAGTCAGATTTGCTTTTGTTCCTGACTGGCAAGCCAATCATGTATATTAGAAAGCAAGCGTATCAAATCAACCATGATCAGCTCTAGATTATTGACGTTAACTCAAGGGTGATGTCCTTAATTAAGCTGGTTTCCTGTGATAGATTAATGCCCAACAGCAAAAGATCATTCTAGGAACCTAAAGAAATAAAAATGGAGATGCATGTCTCCTTATATAATTTAAAATTTTCCAACATGTCAAAATGAAACAACAGAAAACAAACAAAATAATAGTTCTTAAGTATCATAATTTACCTGAAAGATTAGACCAACTATAGTTGTCCCAGTCTTTCGATAAGATGGAGGCGGCACAATGCCTTTCTTCGAAAGCATATCATTCCTTCTACACAAGTCAAAACTGAACCCACCTTTTGGAGGAATTCCTATGTTTGCATTATCCATATCTGTATATCTCACAAAGCCTAATTCAAGACAACAAAACGACTTCATAAAGACCCACATTACCACACCCAAATAACCAGAGTTCAACTCCAGTATTAAAATGATAAATAACTAATAAAATCAAATGTCAAATTCAATTGCTAGCCAATTAGTTCTACAGAGTTCTATCAATCGATTAAGCCTGAGTCTAATCTGAATCACCAGAAACCTTGTCAACAAAATCAGCCAGTTCAAATTCACAGAAACATATATTCTAACGAAAACAATCCATGGAAAAAACTAAATGCCTAATTTGCAGAAACGAACCCTAACAAAGCGAATTAATAGTTTCGTTTGGTTAGCGGGAAACAATGAGAATCGAAAGAGAAAATCGGAAGCTAAACCAAATATTTTTCATTGTTCAGTCCAAACAATTATAAGATTCACAAGAGATTTTAAACATAAAATCCAACTGACTCAACTAAGATTCAGCTACTGGTTTAACAGCAACTTAATTTTGATTTGATTTGATTTCTTTTCTATTCCTTTTTTTTTTCCTTTTGCTTTGCGGGCAACAAAGAAACGAAAAGAATTCACAAGCCATGATAAATGAATAAAGAATAAGCGCAATAATACTTACAAAAATTGGAACGAAATTGGCTGACAGATCGTTTGAAACTGAAAATATGATTGAGAACTGAAACGAGCTGAAGTTTATAAACACTGAGACTTGGAGCATAAGAAACTTGGGAACTTATTTGTTTAAATTTAATTTCAGTTTATTTATAGGCTTTTGTTAAGTTATATCATCATGTAACATACATGATTATGTAATAGCCGTTGGATTTCATCCAACGGTTGTGAAAATAATATGATTTTTTCATCTCATATTTTCACAATCGTTAAATTTCATCCAACGACTGTTATATTATCATGTATGTTACATGATGATGTAACATAACAAGTTACTTATTTATAATTCGGTGGTTGTAAGTTTTTTTTTTCCCTGTTATTTCCTCCTGTAATTTTTAAATTATGGAATAACTCTCAAAAGTATAAAATTTTCAAATTGGCCCTTCAAAAATCAGAAATAGAAATAATATTATATAAAAATGATCAATTTTTAGTGAAACTAAAAACATATTTGGTAGCGTGTTTGGTTATTTGTCTAAAAAATCTAATACATATGGGATCATTTTAACAAAATAACTTATTTTGAAATTATACATATAAAAACTTATATATGTGTGCATAAAGCATGTGTAACCATTAAAAAAAAAAACCATTATTCTTTTGATATGAGAGACCAACATCTTTTGTTATGATAATTAAAGCTAGAGGGACTCATCCAAACTCGAACATTTAAAAATGATAATTTTTTTATTACAACTTTTGTAAAAAACGAAATATTGTTGCTGGAAAACAATATCAAAGGCACCCGACACCTATGATGTCGTAGCGGAATCAAAATCTTTAATTTTGGGGGTTATTTTATTGTAAATAAAAACTGATAGGAGTCAAGTATATAAAAACTATTTAAAAGTTAAATTTGTAAAACATACGGAGTTATTTTGTAGTTAATGACATCTAATGATGGTCAAATATAAAATATAAAAAAGTGTAATTTAAATTTTAAAGGTCAATTTTATTTTTTATTTAAAAAAAAAGCATAAATTTTTTATACTTGAGGTCACAATAACCCGCCACTAAAAAGTAGAAATTAGATAGTCCCATCAATATAACTTGAAGTCTGAGTTGAAGAAAAGAAAAGAGTTATAATTGGACATTGTATTAGTACTGCAAACATGATGAATTTGCATAAAGTTCATCAATGGCGACCTGACATGCATAATGCCATGCCAATGGGATTTTTTATTTTTTTATTATCTATCATATCTCTAGGATTTTACATGACTACTTCTCTGTCTAAATCCAATCTAGGCTTTAGAGTCACCATCAACCCATTCTTCACGTAAAGTGTTGTAGTCACCTTTGGAGCAACATTATGATCTTCATCTACCTTAACTGAATACCTCAACAGAATTGAAGCAGCTACCATTTTCATCTGCATGTATGCAAACTTCTTCCCTAAACACAACCTTGGACCGGCATTGAACACAGCATATTTGAATTGATTCTCACTCACAAACTGCCCATCTTTAATCCACCTCTCTGGCTTGAACTCCAAGCAATCTTTACCCCAAATGGACTCCATCCGAGCCATCGAGTAAGTGCAGTACAAAACTCTAGCACCCTTTTTGACCATAGTACCATCAGGGAACACGTCATCTTCTTCAACTTGTTTCATCTCCATTGGCACTGATGGGTAAAGCCTCAGGGATTCTGATAATGCTGCGTGGAGATACACCATTTTCTTTAACTCTTCGGCCGTGAAGATCACATTGTCTTGAAGTTGGATGATACCCTTTCTGTGAGACAAAATTTCACTGATCTCGACGCGAATTTTGGTTTCAACTTCAAGATTTTTGTGCAGTAACCAGAAAAACCATGTCAATGCTACAGAAGTTGTGTCTCTCCCTGCTAGAATAAAGCTTACGCTAAAATCTCTGTAGAACTTGTCCGGTAAATGTCCGTTCTTCTCTTCGGTGTCCATAAGCCTTGACAGAAGATCAGATTGATCGGTCAAGCTACCAAGCCTTGTTAGTTTATTCCTCCTGTCTGAGACAATCTTGCCCGCAAAATCTTGTACAATTTGAATGGCTATCTTGAGCCTTCTCTCATATCCTAGCCCAAAAAGCTTCATGGGCTTCCATATAAAAGGTGGCAACAAGAATCTGAACAAACTGAGTTCTGTGGCTTCTTCAAAAGCTTTTGCGAAGGGAACTTCTGGTAAGTCTATTGCCAAGCATCCAGGATCAACCCCAAGAGCAGCAGTGCAAATACTGTCCAACGTAAAACGAAGAAACACTTCCTGAAAATCAAATCTACCTCCTGATTTAACCAGCTTTTCTGTTAGTCTTAACAGCTTCTGGTGAACCAAATCTTGCATAGTCTGGAGAGAGTGCTCCATAAACCGGCTTGAATGCATCTGGCATTTAGCCATCTGCCTTTGTTCCTTCCATATTTCGCTATCAGCATTGAATATACCGTCTCCGAGCAAGTCCTGAAACCTCTCTCTGTAGTTTTTCCCTTTCGGGAAGTTGCTGAAATTTGTTTTAACCATGTACTCAATGTTGGAAGGATCAGCTGTCAAGATTCCGTACGCCCCTCCCATCCATACTCCCCTATAGTAAAACGTTCCCCCGGTTTTGATCAAAGCTTCTGTGGCCCAGTCATACATGTTGTTGACATGAAGAAACATGGACGGTAGGACCCCCAGCACCGGCCATAACATAGGACCTCTGTTTGTGAGCTTTTGGCAAATGCAACTTAAAATGAATAATCCTGAGGCAGCTGCGGCTATGTCCCATAAACATATGTGTGCGTAAAACCAATCTGAGACCAAGAACGAAAGCTTTCTTGTCATTGCCAGTCTCTATGCTTTAGATGACTACTAATGTCAATTATTCTGGGTCTTTACGCTCATAAGAAGGGATTAATGGTTTGTGAATAAGTGAATAATGATGGCTCAATGTCCAGTTTTTACTATTTAGCCATTTAATTAAAGCTGGTGAAGGTATTAATAATCTCACCAGCTTCTTTGACCCTTGTGTGAAAGGGAATATCTTTTGCACTTCATTAAAAATAATGAAAACAACCAAGGTTTCCTCTACAAAGATGAAAACAAGGATTGGTAAATTAAAAATATCAGCTAAACCCATACACTGATGCTTCACTTATAGTGACCTTAGATACCTCATTTATGATTAATGATGTTGCTTTTGGAGATGCCGCTTATAGAAATGATGACCAAAATACTCTACTTTTTGCTAATGTCTTCTATTGTAGTAAGTTCATCCTGATAAAACTATTGTAAAATAATAAATCTGAGGTATTAGAGGCTAGAGCTAGTGGGCACTACCGAAGGAGAGGATCAATTAGCAAGTTAATTAATTAAGATCTCCCCACTCAATGCTTTCCCAACTACTTGTGATTAATCATCTCAACTGCCAACTTGGCTTTTGCTGAAAAAAGTACTTCAGCCTGAAAACGATGATCAGCTTCCCACATTCGAACTATATTCATTTCACTTGCTCAATTGTTATCCAATTCAATGCAGTTCAATTTGAATTTTCTATCATTTTTATCATTACCCTTTACAATTTACCCTTTTTTTTTCCCGATAACTGAACCTCTGCGACCCAATTTCAATAATCAATTCTGGAAAAAGCAAAAGGCTTAAGTTTAGACTATAGAAAAAGTTTTTCTTAAAGAAAATCTATCACCATCTAGCGAAATCTTTTCTCTGTTAACATTACTCGAACATATAATTAAGCCACACACTTTAAGCTCGCAATAAAATCTAAGAAATAAGCAATGTGTCGCCTGCAGTTGCTGGGGTCACACTTATCAAGGATTCTTCTTTTAGTCAAAAGAAAATGTAGAATATCAAGAAAAAGTTTCCATGGTTGAAATTAGGAACCTCAAGCGCCTTTGAACTAATCGAGAGCGCACAATATAGTAAACCAAGCAAATATAAGAATGACGAAGGAAAGGGCTAGATCTTGCAATAAAGTGTGCATATGATATGAGCGAGTTGGTTTACCAGTTCAGCAACTGATTTCAAATTTTTACGTGCATCTCATTCTCTTTTTGTCAGGCCTCTTTTCCTTTTTGACCCTTTGAATAAGAAACTATAAGATGAATATAGAACACCTCTTTATCTTTTTCTTTTGTTCCTTGTTTATCTTTTTACTTTCAAAGATTAGAATTTAGAGACATGTGATTCATAGTGTATGAAGTAAATGTAAACTTAAGATTGACCTGATTATATTGCACGGTTCTTTAAGTGGCTGATTCAGTGCAGATATGAACATTTTGATCACCTGCCTAAGAAAACGCATATTCTAAAAGAAGTGCATGTCACCAAGAAAATTTATGGGATTTAAGAGATATATAATTATTTCATAAGCTGGTTTCATTTTGTACTCAATTATCTGTTTATGAAAAAGCGCAAAAGAGAAGGGCTTTGAATTTGATTCGGGTCTACAGTTAAAAAGTCATAGAACATCTTCTTTTTGTGTTTTGGAATCAAATAGTACAAGGCTACAGAATAAACAGGTAAAAGCATACACTGAAACAAAATGAATCAGATGCGACCGAATATAAAAAATTTTTTGCCATGGCAAGCAAAGTAGGCTTATGCATCATTCCATCAATGTATGATAAATATCACAGTTTGCTAACAAGCTCATATAACATCTCAACTAATGTACAGCTCTGCTTTTGGTTCTCCATCCTATTGGCCATGAACTCACTTCTAACTCACCACTTATGGCCCCCGTCCATTTCATTGATACAAGATGATGTTCTAATAAAGGAACTCTTTCTAAGCCATGACCCTGACGGTCGCCGTCTTGATTCTGAGCAGGTGCTTCGTGCCATGGAGAATATCATGTGTTTTGCTACGGCATCAGAAGTGCCTGTAAGTTTATGCTCACACCAACAATTTTACTTGTTCTTTTTCTTGTTAAAATTCAAAGATGTGCATAGTCTAACACTGCAAGAATTTAAAATGTTGTAAATTCTGTGTCTTTCATAATGTGATGCAACAAAGTACTAATCATGACTCTAATACACTTTTATATGTGAAAAATCCTAATAAATGAGTAGAAATAGGCAGTCAGTCATGTGTTCCTTCTTTATTTTTTTCGAATTTATCAAGTAAACTTTCAGATTTTCCGGAGGCCTCTCCGCTGACACATTACTTAATTTGTAGTTTGCTTCATGTATATTTTTCAGGTTTCTGATGCACATGGTGATGCCTTTGCGATGAATAATGCAAGCAATATTGAATATGTTGGATCACAAGAACCATTGGGACACACCATCTATAAAATTGCACGCGAGGTCATTCCCCTCTCCTTCTCTGTTTCCCCCTTCAAACAGTTCACAAAAGTACAGTTTAATATCTATTTTTGTAATAGCAGATATTCTGCAAGTGTTCTGGAGAAGGGGATTTACACACAAGGACCATGATCGTGTTTGATTTGGTAGGAAATTATAGATGGGATGCAAAAGTGGTTTTAGTACTTGCAGCATTTGCAACCAGCTATGGTGAATTCTGGCTTATAATGCAGCTATATCCTCGAAACCTCTTGGCGGTTTCAGTTGCCATGCTCAAGCAACTGCCTTGCAATGTAAGCATGCTGAAGCCTCGATTTAAGGGCTTAAGCTTGCTGGTTAAGGCAATGGTTGAGGTGACAAAATGTATCATCGAATTTGAAGGACTACCGATTGCACATTTAATGATGGATAAAGAGATGATTTCCACTACAAAGTCCCACATCTTCATAGCAGCTTACTGGGTCATAAGAAGCTCCTTGAATTGCTCTTCTCATATCAATGACCTGATAGCCATGAAATCAGAGCAAGTGCATGTTCTTTCCCTCCAATGAGTCCTAATATTCTGTGGTTTTTTTTTTTTATTTCCATTCATGAAATTCTGTCAAGATACTGAGCATTCGACAAATCAGTTGACGTTTGATGGTCTAATCAATTTTATTCATGTTCCAACAAAATAAAAAAAATAATAAAAAAAAATAACCGCAAACAATTTAGCTAATCAGAGTGGAGATGTATGCAGGAATCCAAATTCATGTGCAATTGCAGCATGGGAGCTCTCAAGTTTTGTAAGTAGCTTAAGCAGCATTTGCAGTCACCTGAGGCGACAAGTGGATGCATGTCGTCGACAAACAGGTTACTGTTTGTACGATCTTCTGAGTGATTTGCGAAGTTTATTTGAATTAATCGATAAGTTTGCACAGCTATAAATTAATTTTTTTTAATGAAAAATTAACAGAGACGAAGTTGCATCAGAAGCTTTTAGACCTTTTAGAGGAGTCCCAAATAGACAACCAAAAGGTGCTTCTTATTTTATTCGCTTTGAAGAATGACTTCCCACTTAAGGATTGTTCCACACAAGCAAAGGTAACTTCTCTGTCCCACTTTGTTCATTCTTGAACCATTATTTCATTTCTCAAGAAAAGAAAAAGTCCTAAAGAGCTATGATGATACTCTCCGTACAAAAGTATTGTATGGTTCTAATCATAACTCTCTTTTAAACTCGGAGAACAGTCTCAAAATATTGTGTTTATTTTTATTTTTTGAATACCGGTTACACACCATATTTATATACACTGATATTTATAACCAGATTTATATACACTGATATTTATAATACTTACATTATTACATTTATAATACTTACATTATTACATTGTAAGTATTACATTAAATTTAATATTTATAACTAGATTTATATACACTGATATTTATAATACTTACATTATTACATTAAATTCGATGAAGTACGTGCCCATACAAATAGCTCTCACGGATGAGGGATGTTAATGTAAGTATTACATTAAATTTGATATTTATAACTAGATTTATATACACTGATATTTATAATACTTACATTATTACATTAAATTCGATGAAGTACATGTCCAGACAAATAGCCTTCACGGATATAGGATGTCTTTACTCCACTTGCATTTCACAAAGGAGAAGAATTTATAAATATTTTTAGCCCCGTTGCCCTCACGCTTGTGAGGGCAACAGCCCACCACCAGGTCAAGGGCCCAATGACATGCTTATTTTTATTTGAATTAATTGGAATACTACTTTTAAAGAAAAAAAAAAAAAAAGCTACATCTATAGTCCTCTTGTAATTATTTAAATTTTTGCATTAATTTAATTAAAATTTTTGTTTGGGTTCATTATTCACAGCTAGGCGTGTCTGAATTGAAAGACAAGGTGGTTATACTATTGGTTTCAAAGCCAGAGCTCCTTCCTATAGAGAAACTACTCTTGTTGGTTCACCAAACATATGATCATCCCCACAACAAGTACCTCGAGGGAAGTTATAAAATTGTGTGGGTTCCCATTTCATCTTCGGAAACGTGGACTGATGTTGAAGAGAGAAACTTCGAGTTGTTCTCGTGCTCTTTGCCATGGTATTCAGTTCGACAACCACAGTTACTGAACTCAGCCGTGGTAAACTTGATAAAACAAGAGTGGAACTTCAAGGAAGAGCCCATCATGGTAGTGTTGGATTCACAAGGAATGGTTACTAATTCAAATGCACTTGATATGGTACTAATATGGGGTGCTAGCGGTTATCCATTTTCGGTTACTAGAGAAATTGAGCTTTGGCAAGAGGAGGACTGGACGTTGCCACTTATGATTGATGAAATCCATCCCCTTTTAAACAAATGGGTAAGACCGCTGACCCTATGGTTGAAAAAAAAAATTGTCCAACTTGAACACTAAAAGAAGTGCATCCCATCTCTTTAACAGGTGATAGAATATGGTTATCCTACTCACTGCTTTCCATTGATGTCAGGTTGAAGAAGGCAGAAATATTTGCCTCTATGGAAGCGAAAACAAGGACTGGATAATAGAATTCAATGCTAAAATGATGGAAATTAGAAGGCTCGGCTTGCAAGTTGATATGGTGTTTGTTGGTGTCAAGAACCCAAGTGAGCAAGTGAGAAATGTTTTAGCTACCATCAATCAAGAAATGCATACTACTTTACTCTCCTTTACAGAAATACAATTCTTCTGGTATCGGTTGGAGAGTATAAGAAAATCAAAACTCCGACTAGGAAAAGTGGCAGACACTGATCATACTCTCAGAGAGGTGTCAGCATTGCTGAATACAGAAGACAGTGACAATGGTTGGGCTGTATTTGGAAAAGGGTGGCCACCAGATATTGTGAGGCTCCAAGGAATGCAGCTCATGGAATGCTTGAGCCTGTTTCCAGATTGGGGTGGAAATGTGGCAAGGCATGGTTTAGTTGGTGCAATTAGAAATGCACTTGGACTAGCTGTTTCTTCAGAACCCTGCAGTCATCCTAATGTTATACATTATGCTGAGGGATCACCAGAAGAAATTGTAGTATGTGAAAAATGTAAGCGCATCTTGAAAATGTTCGTGGTCTATGAATAAAATGTAAAATGAGTCTACAACTCTAACTGCGTTACCCATACTTGCGGACATTTCTGTATTTATTATGAAGATGAGCTTGTCAATAGCTTGAGAAAACAATGCTTGTTGGCGTCTAAATTATTTGAATCTGCAGCTTATGATTGTGCTGCGAAAATGAATTATCTATAAATTAATTAGCAGAATAGAAAAGAATAACTGCCAACTTGTTAGTTTTCTCTTTTCAAGACATATTTTTGAAGTGTTAAAGCCAAGCTTAAACGCTATTCTTTGGCCCTTACTTTCAAGCTTAAGCTTTAGGTCAAGGGGCAACTTAACTTGGAATCAGAGTAGGCTTGACTTCAATCGTTGTTTGAATTGAAAGAATTTGTTTTATTCTGAAAACCATAGCCAAGAAATCAAAAATGGTTTTTGCAAGCATAAACCAAGTGCTCGGACCCAAAATATAACTGAAATTTAATGGCGAACGTGATGTCAAGAAAAGGAAGAAGGCTGAAGAAGAAGTGGAATAGGTTTAAGACATTTTTATTTATTTTTTATTTTTAAATTAAAAAAGAAAAAAATGACATGTTTTTCTACTTTTATTTTTTTTAGAAAAATTAAAAGGTCACAAGTTATAGTTAAAATCTTTCAAAATATTAAATTTTTTTTGTTGAAATCGTACAAATCGTACAAAATATTATATATATATATATATATATATATATATTAGTTTAAGGCATGAGAATTATTTGTTAAATAGTGGGTGTGTTATATGTGTGCTCATGGCAGTTATATGATGAAAATTTTTATAATAAATTATTTTATTAAAACAATAAGGTTTAAACTATAAATAACCCCACCTTAAGCAAAATGTAAAGTAAAAGAGTTCACTTTATTGATCGATTGACTAAGAATATTTATAGAGAATTTACAAAGCTAATAAAAGAAACAAAAAGAAAATTAATAAAAACGAAGCCGCTAAACATAGCTCAGAATCCAGTCTTTTATTCGGGGCTTTCAGTAATTAACTCTTAACTCTAATTTTGTCCATTACAAACGCCATCATGACCAATATCGAAAAGCCCTTCCATTCACACTTGATCGGTTTTAATTCTCAAATTTTTTTCAAATAAACCCACAAATATTCGCAGATTAGCCCACCAACAACACATTACAATCTTAAAACATACATATACAAAGTCAGGACGATTACATAAAGTTATGGAATTGCCTGCAGCAACAAATTCCATGAAATCAAAGAACTAATGAAATAATCTGCAATCAAAACTAACACGTATTATACATTGGTCAATCGGTGAGGGTAAAACTACTGCTTGTGTTGGATTCTCATGATTATTTTGTATAAGAATGATGATACAGTCATAAATTTTTATACAAGTCTATATTTACATAAATTGATTTGACGTTAACTCATTATTTGAATGAAAATACAAAATAATAAAAATAAATCATATGAACAAAGAGATATTTAATTCAGCCAACTTAATCATGTCATTTTAGTATGCACAAGAGTTTGTAATTATATTATTTATATTATTAATTACTGGACTATATTGGAGTTGTAAACCAACACAAAGCAAGATAGCAGAGCCATTCTACTTGGAGTCTTGGGCTAAATAATGCCTAAATCAGTTTAATTCTCAATTTAGGGAGTCTTTTAGAGTCTTGGACCAATAATGCGAAAATATAACGTGTAGTTTTTTTGCATTGATATTTTCATATTTAAGAAGTGGGGTAGTTGAAGCGAAATTGATGGAGTAGTTAAACAATAGATATCGTTTTAACACCGTACTAAGCCAATTCGATTAAATTATATTCTAATCCAAGCGTGAATAGAACTCGTTTTAATATAATACAAATAAATGAGATTTTAATAACGCATTAAGCTAGATTAGATAGCACTCTAATCTAAACAACTCTACAAAAAAGACTTTGATAGGTAATCCCAAAGGAAATTTAAAAGAGGAGTTTTTATTGAATAATTGAAATTGAAGTTATCAAAATAATAACAAGACTTCTCTATTTATAATAAAATAAATTTATTTCGCTGAGTTAACTTTAAAAGAAAAATTAAATCACAATTATAATAGAAATAAAAGACTAAGATATTGACTCTCATTAAAACTGAAAATCCCAAAGACCTAAAACAATAAAATCATAAAATAATGTCCTACATGAATTTCCTACCTTTAAAAAGAAAACTCATACTCAAGTTATCTAGATGATAAAACTTGTAGTGGAACAACAATGCATCTTAGAGCTTGAACTTATAGTCTTGCTCATCAATCTTGCTTGAAACTCAAAATTCGCCATGCTTCATCTTGTTCTTGGTCTTGCTAGTCACTCTACGAAAAGGTGAAGTCTTGCAAGAGCAAACAACTTCCATACCTCTCTCAAGTCTTTTACCAAATGTTATGCAATATTTTCACAAATTAACTTTATTTTTGGACTTCTTTGTCTTCAACATGGATAGGCATAATCGTGTCAATTGCTGCTAGGGTCTCAAACTTAATTTTGGTGTAGAAACTTGATCATACTATTGCTCATTACTTAAATAAAGAGTAGGTTGTATCTCTTCCTTAAAAATCTTAGATAGATGAATAATCTGGTCCTCTTTTACATTCGTTGATATAAAAAAACTATGGTTTGACATTATCACGATGAAAAAAAAAGGGCCTTTCATCAATTGTCTTATATCAAACCGTTCTTCAACTTCTTCTTGCCTTTGTCGAATCCTCAATTCTTGTAGTTGCTCCCATCAATTTAAAGCATCACTACCAACTTAAATGATACATGAGAAACAATAATTTTTTGTGAGACGGTTTCATGAAAATTAGCTATCTTCCATATCTAATAAAAAATATCATCATAATTACTATCAAAATCTGGTATATCTTTAAATTTAAAAAGATAATATGAACCCTGATAATCTTTTTTATCATTTATTTCCTAAATTAAAAATATAACCAATGGCAAAGCCATAAATAAAGTTCAAATTTTGGGTTTGGTGTGGTCAGTGGTTGGTGATCATGATTCAGAGTGATGATGATCGGATCTAATAGGTATAGTAGTGAGGAACGCAATGGTGATCACAGATTGAAAAAAAATCGTTGTTTGGTCAGAAGACTACTTGAATTGGTGGCTTTGGTGCTTAGTTGTATTTTCATAGTGACAATTACGACAACTAATCTGATCCAGTGGTGGCTAGGATTGAATGTGCAACTAAGGAGAGCTGTGGAGTTTGGTCACATGATGATGGCGAGTGTGGTGGCGACAGCTAGGGTTTGTCAATTTGGGATTTTTTTTTTCTATTTTTTTTCAATGATGGGTTTGATGGGATAGATACGAGTAGGTAGGAAAGCTATCCAATTGGCAGAAAATCGCTCTAATGCCAATTGATAGAGCGGGTTGCGGAAGCGAAATTGATGGAGTAGTTAAATAGTAGATATTATTCTAACACCAAACCAAGCCAATACAATTAGGTTATGCTATAATAGAAGCATGATTAGATTTCATTATAATTTAAACGACTCAATGAGATTTTAATAAAGTATTAAGCAAGATTATATGATACTCTAATCTAAATAACTATACAAGAAAGATTTTGATATATAAACACAAAGGGAATTAAAAAAGAAGAGTTTTTATTGAATAATTAAAATTGAAGTCATGAAAATAATAGTAAAATCTCTCTATTTGCAATAGAGTAAAGAAAACTAAGACAGTTATAATAGAAAACTAAGACGGTTATGATCTCTCTACTTCCTTAAGTTAATTTTAAAAAGAAAATTAAATCACAATTATAATAAAAATAAAAAAAACTAAGACAATGACCGTAATTAAAATAGAAAATGTCAAAGATCTGAAATAATAAAAATTAATTTAAAATCATAAAATAACATCTTACATGAATTTTACTGATAATTGGTTGTATAAACAATAGATGTACAAAACAATCTCTATATTAATTAATGTGTGACATCTATCATGCTGGACTCGTAAAGAGATAAGTAGATGAACTCGTAAAGAGATAAATAGATGGGATCAGGATCCTCTCCTGATCTGAGCACTCCTTATCTTTTACAGATCTTACACCACCTGTATTTTAGTGTTAGTGAATGGTTAGGATTTAACTACTTTTTCTTTTTAATTTATTAACTACCAATCATATTAACAGATTTTGCTCAGATAAAATCAGATCAGGAGAGGATCATGATCCAGATAGATGGGCTCCTTCTACCTTTTTTAAAGCTACTTTTCTTCCATTTAGTCGCGAAAGAGCCTTCATTGGTAACTACTGACTAATGAGTAATGACGACCTCCATCAAAGCAGAGGTCTCTCACTGCTACTTAACAATGATTAAGTTAACTGAAGGGAAATGACCTAAATGATATTTAGTATTCAAGTTTTAACACACCCTCTCGCGCATATACTTGGACTCATTTAACAAGTATTTGACATCTCATACTTTAACTTCGGTGTCTCAAAGTCTTTGAAATAAATAAATTCTGAAAGTTTTTGTAGAAGGCTCTCATTTCATGAGCCTTTTGCTTTATGGATAATTTATCTATCGCACATTCTTCTCTTTAAGCCAAAGAAGAGAACTTCAGGCCTTTTATTTTATTTTTTCATTTTTTTTGAAAACTCTTTGGCCCTTTTTATGCTTTAATAAGGCAATTTGTGGTCCCTATGGTTAGCCCATGATTAACGTTTTGGAAGTTGCCAAATGCCAAACATATATGCTCGTCGTAGACCCCAAAAAATCTTATTTTAACGGCCTGAAGTTTTTTCAGTAACTTCTAGAAAATATTCTTCCAGGCCTCAACTAAGATTATTAAAACCCTGGAAGAAGTAAGGAAGCAGCTACACGATCAAAAGAGTGACTTGGAAATTGAGAAGACATCATATTTGTCGATGATTATCCTGATAGCAGTTCGCTTTAATGATTCAAGGTTGCATATGTCCCAAAATTGCATTGTCCCAATTTCCTTGCTTCAATTTGGATTAGATTTGATTGAACAAATTAGAAGTAATTACGAAACAGAAAATAAAATGCATTGCAAATTTCATGCTGGAAATTTATTTGAACGGTTATATTTGGTGTCGCAGAATTATTTTGACTCGTGAGAAAAATTATTGTGGAATGCAAGTTTTAGTTATTGACCAAAAAAAAAAATCGATGGGTATTCAGTAGACATGTACGAGCAAGTACAGTAAAAATTATTTATTATGATTTTTAGAGATCTTTTTTCTTTTAACTAAAAGGAGAAATAATCAGTTATACTACCAAAAAGCTAACACTAATATAGCAAAACAGTTGTTTAAAGTGAGAACTGACTGGCCGCCATTCTTTATCAATACGTACACAATTGTGATTTTTTAAAACAAGAAAAATTATTGAATGAATTTATTAGATAAGGTTCAGCAGCACATTTGTATATATGGACAGCACATCCTGATCCTGTTAAAGTTTTCTGCCCTTCAAAACCAACTCCTTGGATAATAAAAAGAAAAAGAAAAGATGGACAGGAAGAATCCTACGGCAGTAAAATATCAAAAAACAAAAGGAAGAATTAATTAATTGCGCCATTTAAGTTTAGAATTTGCAAGCAGTATACCTCAGTAATTTCTGTTTCGTGCATGGGTCAAAGTTGATTGACCGCAATAAACTAAAAAATTAACCTGCAGTAAGAACTAGCACGTGTTGCGCATTGGACTTAATTGAACATTTCTGCTATACGGGATTTCTAAGCACCGACATGTAAAGGCAGAAGATACAGTCGCTGGACAGAATTTCCAAATCCTTATAAAAAATTCTAAACCTCCAGCCGTACTTTTTGTTTAAAACCGAATTGGAAGCAAGGTAGCAAATTCAATGGCCTTTATTCCATTTACTGAAGTATATAAGTCCTAGAGTTAAACCTAGATGGAGACCAGACATAAAGCCTTTGCTCTGTTTCTCTTTGCCTCCACCTCCAAATATCTCTACCTCTTCCTAGCTAGCTAGCTTCAATGGCAATGTCAATTGTGCCTCATAGGATGCAACCCGGCCGGGGCGAACGCCATATGTTCGCAACCTCTGATGACAATGCAATGTTGAGGCAAGTTGAGGCCACGCATGCTCCTGATGGCCGTGAATTTAATGTGAAACCTCTTCTTTACATCATCGAGGACATCCTTCAACGTGCCGCCCCCAGTTTTCCTGGCTCTATTCATGTAGTTTAATTGTAAACTTAGTTTGTGTCTACCATGCATGATATGCGCCATTTTAGATAATACTTTTTTTGACCAATTTTGGGTTTCTATGTAGGAAACACAAGCACAACTGGATGTCTTGGATGACAAGGCATTCCAGTCTGGCTTCTTTGACATGCTCGATCTTCTATCATCCACCATTAACAGAATTTCCTGCGAGGTTTGCCCTTTGACTTATCATTACTTGTATTCTTATTATGGCAGAAAAAAAATTGCTAATTGTAAGAAGAAAATACTTCAAATATATTTATATATATATATATATATTATGGTAGATATCATGCAAGTGTTCTGGAGGTGGAGATGCTCATGCAACGACTTTGGGAATATTCAACATTGTTACAAGCTATTCCTGGGATGCAAAAGTGGTGCTGGCCTTGGCTGCATTTGCTTTGAACTACGGCGAATTCTGGGTGGTGGCGCAGCTCTTCCCCGTCAACCCGCTTGCCAAATCAGTGGCACTCCTCAAGCAGTTGCCAGAGATACTGGAGCGTGTTGACACCTTGAAGCCAAGATTCGAGACTCTTAGCAACCTGACCAAAGCCATGCTAGACCTGACCAAATGCATTGTAGACGTCAAAGAGCTTCCGTCCGATTACATTACACCTGATACACCAGAAATGGTAGCTGTCACTGCGCATATTCCCACGGCTGTTTACTGGATTATCCGTAGTATTGTGGCCTGCGCAGGTCAAATTTTGGGCCTCGTTGGCATGGGACATGAGTATGTTGTGACTGTTTTTTCTTCCCTTCTTTTTTTTTTTTTGGCTAGTTATGGTTAATCACATCCTCATTCCTTATCGTTGGTACATAATTTATCTTTTCTTCTTTTGCGTTTTAGTTCATAGTAAGTCTTAGATTTCACGGTTGATCTCAGGTATGTAATATCAACAACAGAGGCCTGGGAGCTATCGAGCTTAGCCCACAAGATCAACAGCATATACAACCATCTTTTGCAACAGCTCAAACATTGTCATCAACTCATAGGTGAGCCCTCCACCTTCCCCCCAACCAAACTACCAGAAGATATTTTGGCCGGTTATGTATGCCTGAAGAATGATCCAAATCTTTTTGTGTGATGCAGAGGAAAAAAGGCAAATCGAATCATATCAAGCACTTGTGCGACTCATGGACACGATACACATTGATAACATGAAGGTTCTGAGCAGGTTGTTGATTCATACAAAGGACGATCAGCTGCCACTTGTGGAGTGTCCTACCAAGCGAAAGGTAGTTGTTTGCCCGTTTCCCCTTCGTTTCTTCTCCGAAGTAAATTTCCTAAACAAGGATCACATCACTGCTCGCTCACTCGCTGTTGACCCTTCTCCTTGCGTAACAAAATAAAAATTGAATTGAAAACAGGTTAGCATTGATGTGCTGAGGAGGAAGAGTGTGCTGCTACTTGTTTCAGACCTGGACGTCTTGCACGAGGAGCTATTCATCTTAGACCAAATGTATAGAGAATCACGGCAGCTGTCGTCAAGAACAGAAAGTCAGTACGAGGTGGTGTGGCTTCCAATTGTGGACAGGTCAACACCATGGACAGAAGCAAAGGAAGATAAATTTGAGGCCCTCCAATATACGATGCCATGGTTCTCTGTGCACCATCCCTCGGAGGTTGACCCAGCAGTGATCAGATACGCCAAGGAAAAGTGGGGTTTTCTGAAGAAGCCCATTCTTGTTGTCCTCGACCCGCAAGGAAGAGTTGTCAACCAAAATGCCCTCCACATGATGTGGATTTGGGGCAGCGTCGCTTTCCCTTTTAGTGTCGCCAGGGAGGAAGCACTCTGGAAGGAAGAGACTTGGAGAATCGATTTGTTGGCGGATTCCCTTGATCCAATCATCCCCACCTGGGTAAATATATGCATATAATATATCATTAATTAATTACTAACCTGCCACAAAATTTCATTTTATTTTTATTAGCAGTTTTTGGTTTATTTAGTTTGTTTGCAAATTATTAATTTAAAATTTCAGATTATGGAGGAAAAGCACATATGCTTGTACGGTGGAGAAGACTTGGAATGGATCAGGAAATTCACAGCCTTAATGGGGGCAGTGGCGCGAGTTGCGGGCATTGCGTTGGAGATGCTCTACGTTGGTAAGAGCAATCCTAAGGAAAAAGTCCGGAGAATCATTAGCACCATCAATGCGGAGAAGCTTAGCCACACATTGCCAGATATCCCTCTCATTTGGTTCTTCTGGGTGAGGCTCGAAAGCATGTGGCACTCCAAAATGAAATTCGGAAAGAAAGTGCAACAAGACCCCATAATGCAAGAGATTGTGACAATGCTTAGCTTTGATGGGAGTGATCAAGGATGGGCAGTCATTTCTAGAGGACCACACATGGCTAAGGCCAAGGATGAAACCATTCTCAAATGCTTGACTGAATATACCACGTGGGAGCCAAATGTCCCAGAAAAGAGTTTCATTGGTGCTATGAATGATTATCTCAATGACAACCGCACCCCTTATCACTGCAACCGCCTCATCTTGCCTGGAGAGGCTGGCCGCATTCCGGAGAAGGTTGTGTGTGCCGAATGCGGCCGCCCCATGGAGGAGTTCATTATGTATCGCTGCTGCACCGATTAAGCTGTGCCCCGACAACTATCAAGATTATGGGAATTTTATTTACCATACATGATGAATAAGCGCTTCGCTGCTGCTGCTTTTTATTTGAGATGTGAAAGTACCAATGGACGGAATTCACACACTTTGCTTTCGTCCGTTGCATGTGATACTCGTGTTTGTTTGCTGTAATACTTGAGTTACTTCTACTCTCCATGGTTTAATTAAATGCATATTTGTACTAATTACTTGTTTTACTAATAAAATTGCTTCATAAAATTTGCTCTATTCTATTTTACTATTACTTGTTTTACTAATAAAATGGCTTCATATATTTTACTCTGATTCTATTTTGCATTCACGGCATCTGCTCCCACGCATGCTAGGTTTGGCCCAATCATTTCAAATTTTACTTGGTAGGCAGTTTGATAAGAGCTATTTGTCACAGGTCGCTCAAATTGCTCTTATCTAATGACACATTGCCAGTTTGGCTTGCTAATCGCCTAATCGACTTTGGGGAGTAAAAAATAAGTTCAATAAATAAAACATCCAATCGAAATGTATAGAACAAATTTTTTTCTTCTTAGAAAATAACGACAGATCCATAATACAAAGCTGCTTTGTGGAGGACAAAATGGTGTGGCTCCATCGTACCAGTCCGGCTAGAAAGTAAAAGACTTTAAAAGAAAATAACAAATATAGTAATGTGCAGCGACACAACAAAAGACTTTGTAGTTGTACACAATTACTTTATACAAACATTTTAAAGTTCTATTTTACGACGACAAAATTTGGATAGTAAAACTCAAAAATTTTTGCTTACACCCAAATTCCCAAAAGATAATTGCATTTATTAAATCTAAAGTTTAAGGTTTAAAAAAAAAAAAAAGAGGAAAGAATATACCAGCAGACAGGTAGCAAAACAGTGCAATTGAAGCATACACAGCGCTGTTTAAAACTGGTAAAAAATATTAATCTATGCTTCGGAAACATGAACATCCCCCACTATTCATTAATTAGAGAGAGTTCACCAGTAAGAAGCAACCACCAAGTAATCACATAAAATTAAACAGTAATAACTTTGATTAATAAAAAAATAAGCAAGAAAAATTAAATCAAGAACTTAATTTGAATGGCAACCCACCCATAAAACAAACTACGACCATGAAGCGTAGGCTTGTAGTTAAATAAAAGAATGGGTGAGGAACGAAGTTGATTTACGCTTTCGTTGACTCGTCCCTCTGGATTTATAAATCCAGTCGAGGAACGCAACGCCTATCAAAAGCCACTTATCTGAAAGGAAACAAACAAACAAAAAAAAAGACATTGTTTTGGCTTCGAAACGAAGAACGTAATGCCGAGCTTCAATAGGGACACAGGTAGGAATCAGAGCGGCAGCGGCGGTTTTAGCTTGATGTTAGCTTGATGAATCATTAGGGCTAGGGATTTTATAAAAGCAGAGAACATTTGGGGAACAAATCGACTTGCTCAAATGACGAAACTGCCAGTTGTTGGGCTTCATTTATAGCCTCTGGGCTGTAACATGAGTCTAAGAATTGAATTGATACTATCCACACCCCGTCATATATCTTTCAAAACCCTTTTATTTTTAATTTACCAAAATTTTTAATTATTTAACCTTCTCAGCTCAATTCTTTAAATAAATTTATTTATTTTCAAAAATACCCTTTTCTTTTTTCAAAAAAATGATTAAAAACAACATTTTGTCTTTTCTCTTACTTAGCACGGTCACGCGCATGGACTAAATGATCTAGCATCATACTTTCACCAAGATCAAGGGTGTGTTTGGGTGTGAAAGGTCAGATCTTTAAACTGAAATGCTTTAAAAAGTACAACTAATATAAGTTGGGAAAAATTTAACTCATAAAGTTTCAACCATGTTGCTACTAAACACTTTAAGAATGGGATCCCAGCCCAACTACCTCACCACACTTTCAAACAAGCTACAAATCTTTGCAGGCAAATCTGCAGGGTCTTATCTTGAGAACCTTATTAAGTTGCAATCAATTTAACTTATAGTATATTTAAAAAGAGAGAGAGAGAGAGAGTAACGTGGCAGTAGGTCCAAATCATGGGGTATAAATTACATTGATTATAATTTAAGAAGACCTCTATCATAACCATCATCGTGGTGGCTTAAGGAGAACTGGATGAAGAAGAGGCAAAATAATAGAGTGGTTGACTTGAGAGCTTTGAGAGAAGTCTTTGAAGCCATGAATGGATTTTGATTTGATTTGGCTTCTTTCTTCTAACTTCTAGGTTGGATTAATTCGCTGATTTTTTTTTTTTTTTTTTAAATAAAGATTTGCCTGCCTATTATTGTAGTGTAGCATAAACTTGCGGGGGAAAGTAGAAGATTGGTAGATGCCATTAAAATTTCTAATTAATTTTTTTAACAAGGCTATTTTTTAGAATAATTGGGTTAATTAAAAAATAGGGGCTATTAAAATAATTTGATAGAATCAAATTATTTAAAATAATATATAATTTTATAACGCCACTTTTTAATGATACGTTTAACCTTAATTAAAATTATTCCTCATGAAATATCAATTTTTTAGTTTTCTTTTTTTTTTGTTCACAGTCCATATCCATTGAAATTTTTTTTCTCTTCTTATAGTTCTTTTAAAGTTTTTTTTTTACAAGAGAATAACTCTAAAATTTTTTTTTTGAAGATCTGTTATTTATATACATCTATTCTTTTTGTTTTCTAACTCTTGATTTAAAAATAACAAAGAAATATATTTAATTTAAGTTTTAAAACATAAAGAAGGATTTATAACAATTAACAAAGGTGTTAAAATCTTTTTAAGAGTAACAAGTAATACGCACAACCTATAAAGAGTTTTAGCAAGTGAATTTGAATGTGATTTCTCGATAAAAGCTAAATGTATTAGAAAGATTTTAAGAGGACTTTAGAGGGGTATGCCCGTAATATAAAAGAGGTATGAAATAAGAATATAAGGTATGCTGCTGAGAGAAATTATTTTACCCAAGTTTAGTAACTTGATCCCATATATTTGTAAATTCAATACCCAAATTTTGACGTTTACATTTAAAATCAATTGAGACCTGTCTTTAAATATTATTTTTAAGTTGCTACCTATCACCCCTTAAGCTCCAACTTTCTTACGTACAGACTATTTTAATTAGATATAGGAATTTAGGATGTATTATAACAGAATTAATTTAAGTTAATCCTAATTAATAAATCTCCAAAACATATTAATAAAATTCTGTTGTAATATCTCATATTAAAATATATATATATATATTCCCTCGCGAACAATGTTAAGATCATGGCATGCGCGTCTCTGTTATTGTTATGATGAGAGAAACCCACGTGATGATTAAATATTGGGAAAAGGACATAGACACCCCTAATGTTTGATAAAGGGACACAAAACCTCTTAATGTTTCAAAAAAGACATTCACACCCTCAAATTTTATAATTTTACCATTATATCCTTTTAACAATTTGTTGATTATGTAATTTGTCTATATATTGTTAATAAAATTAGGAAAATACCCGCATTACCCAATTCCTTCATTTAATTTTTTGTCAAATTTTTTCTTCAAACTAAATAAATTTAATCAATTACTTAAGAATATAAATAAATAAAATTAGTTATTAATACCATAAGAATAACAATTGCTTGTGATTATTTAAGCATAATTATTTTTTTAAAATAACAATTCTCTACATACCAATCATTTAAACTTATATAATCAACAAAATAAAAAAAGTAATCATGCTTAAATAATCACAAGTAATTGTTATTCTTATGATATTAATAATTAATTTTATTTATTTTTATTTTTAAGTAATTGATTAAATTTATTTAATTTGAAGAAAAAATTTGACAAAAATTTAAATTGAGGAATTGGGTAATGAAGGTATTTTCTTAATTTTATTAATAATAACAATATATGGACAAATTACACAATCAACAAATTATTAGAAGGGTATAACAGTAATTGCATGTTAAAATCATAAGTTTTGGGGGTGTAGATGTCTTTTTTGAAATATTAGGGAGTTTTGTGTCCCTTTGTCAAACATTGGGGGTGTCTATGTCCTTTTCCCTTAAATATTTAACTATGTGATTTCATTACCGCAAATAACATTAATTATTGATTAGCCAGCCAGCCACCCATTTAGAGGTTTCCCGAAACAATGCGGATCTTGGTCGAAGTTTTAATTATACTCCAACCTCACCTTAATATTTGCTAGATAATGCACGTTTTTGGGGTCGTTCACCCAAATAAACAAGTCTTGCGTCGAAGGAAAATAAAAAGGATTCAAAAGCCTACCTTTCTTCACAAATTAAACAACGAAATAATTAAATAAGGGATCACATCAATGGTCGGAAGAAAATCACGGATGGAAATTCTCATATTTATCACCGTATAAATATCTTTTTAGCAGGTTTTTCAATTTTTTTGATTCAACACTTAAAAGTAGAAAAAGTATTTTATATGCCATAAGCTTCATCCAACTATTATCATCACGACAAGCTATACGTACGTGATATATAACAAAGCCTCCTTTTATATATTTGATAAGTAAGAATTTAAACTAAGGTTGCTTCCTCTTAAAAACTCCCCAAAAACCATATGCTGGTCGGGTCAGGTCCGCCCATCCGAGACTCATTTGTCCTACATGCATGAATCTATTTTATATATGTACTCTCTCACTCCGGGTATTATGGAACAACGATTTTAGCCTGATGGAGGTAAAATAAAGAAATAACAAATTTAAATATGATCTAACGTAAAATATTTATTATTAAACTTAATTAGTTATGCGAGTGATTATGTGGAATATTTATATGTATTTTTTGAATCCTGGCGAAATTTATCAATCCCGTCAGAAATTATAAGATCTCGTCAAAAACAGGGAAAAATACAAATGATAATTGTAAAAAATCTGCAGAATCAAAATAATTTTCATCGCATTGGTTGAAGGCATCGGTACATCAATCCATCAAGTGTCTATCTCTTCTTGAAGTCTTTCTTGTTTTCGAATTTCTCCTTAGGCCCACTGAAAAAGAAACACTTATTATTATTATTATTATTTTGAATGAAACCCTTGTTTGTTAAGACATACTTTACGTACATTGACGACACATTCAGCCATTTCTTTGATAAATGTTGAGGACAGGTCACGATTTCATCGCCATGGATGGATTGCATGTAATATAAAACCCTAAAATGAGAAATTTTATAAAATCAACAGATATGAAAAGATAATACTAGTGGGGGTATAAATGAATATAGTGAGCGATAAAATTTCATATCTGGGGGTATGTTTAGACTGTCTTCCATCGTCTCCAACTCCACGATACAATAAAACAAGCCATCAACTCACCAACTCAAAAAGTACAAGAATGATTTCAGAGCTAGCCTCTGCGGCTTAGAATTAATCCATGTTGTTGGAGTACTGGAGAGAGAAAGGGGATAAGCAAGTTGCATGACAAGTTGACTATGCAAGTTGGCCCGCGGCTAATTGCAAATGCTGATGCATGGCCACCGTTTGAACAACCAATCAATTCACTGTGCGTTCTAAAACTTCCAGCTTTTATTGGTTTTTGAAGAAACTAGCTAGGACCAATGGAGTTGTCGCATAGATCAAAAACAAAACAAAAGGCTGATTTATACTTTTTGTAATATCATCAGTGTCATCCGAATTCTTTAGTTTATCCAATATTGCTGCACGCCCCCCATCTTCTCAATGGAAATATCAACCCACCATTACATCTCAGGCTGCAAAAACGTGGCTTGTTTGATGCACGCTTTATGTCAAAGCATGCAACAAATTAATTCAGCATAATTTCAGCGCACATTTCTCTGCTTATGGATATTATTGGTCTTATTGTGATTCTTACCCTTGTCGAATTGCGTGGCCCTTGCATATGCTAAAATAATTAAGCATTGTTTACAATATATACAGTATTTAAAGTAGATTCTCCTTGCAGTTTATACGAGTTGGCATCAATTCTCTTGCATATGCTAAAATAATTAAGCATTGTTTACAATATATACAGTAATTAAAGTAGACTCTCCTTTCAGTTTATACGAGTTGGCATCAATAATTCTCTGTTAGGCCTTGTATTCTTTAAAATGACCTAAAATATATTTTTAATATTGGCGTTTACATGAAGTTAACCAGGAGACGCTAGCTAGCTTTAAGTGTTGCTCGTTAATCAAATTACTGGTTTAGGCGTTTCCCACTATTTGCGCGTTTACTGTGTTGTACTCAAAAGTTCTTGTAGTAAAATTATTCAGCATTCAGCTTCCCATTTTCTTATTTTACAGATTCGAAACACAAGATGTTGAGACAGATTGCAGAAAGAATCAATTATAAATTTTAGAATTAAAGGGTACTGTTTGATCGAACCTGAAATTTCTTATTAATTAATTCTAATCTAAATTCATTTATATATGTAAATTTATATGGTGACACTGATCCTAATTAGAGACAAAAATTAAAAATCAAGAGCTTCGGTGATTGTATCACGTAAGGAGTGACCGTTTAGCGTCGTAACGATTGTTTAAATGAATTTAAATAATGCCGTTATATCCATATGCATTTTTTAATTATGCATTTGACGAATTGATACATAACTCGTTAGTAAATTATGCTCGGTTGAAAAAGCAAAACTTTTAATGTTCTATATTAGAGTGTGTTGAAAAGTGAAAACACTAGGGCATGATGTTGGCTACCACAATATATTCAAATTTAATAATTACTAGGAGAAAATAATTTAATCATTATCAATTATCTCAGCATCCATCGTCACTTGACATATATCTTACTCTTACTTTTCTAATGAGCTGGGTTTAATTAATTAAGTCAATCTAAACCTATAAATCTAATAAATTTAATAAACTTTGACTACAAAGCATTTGAAATGAATTATTGCACAAAAATTCAAATCATGCAATTTGCATGATGTCCTTCCTCAATATGTGTGCGTGTCGGGAGTACAGTGTGCTGCTGGGTGCTAACATTAAATGTAGCATCAAAAAAGTCAAACTTAACTCTGATATTATTTTAATCTTTAGAAACAAACCCAATGAAGCAGGAACAAATAAAAAATAAATTCCTTTTAGCTTGTGGACGGAACTCGGAAGCCTAACCGGTGGCGGTAACCATAAAGAAGAGCTATACACGAAAAAGCACGACTAATATTTAGGAAGGAATCTTGTTAAGGCCATGGCAGTAGCATTGACCTCGATTATCAATTTTATCAGCAGCATTGATATTGTGCCTTCTGTTATCGCATATCATGCTCAATTTGCCAACTTGAGATAACATCATAACGCGGAAACTTTTTATTATTATTTGGAAATGATTATTTCTTTTCTTGTTCCTTCGGGGATTTTTCATCTTTGTATGAAAACAAACAAGAAAAGAAGGAACCAAGAAATGCAGTAGACAGCCATTATGCATGCATTGGGCCTAACTTTTCGTGCTGTGTTTTGGAAACTTGCCTCAAGTTCAAAGTAAACGGAAATTAAAGAACATTCAAATTAATTAGGTTGGTATATGTACTATCCGTCTCTTTGATAAGGAAACTCCTTTTTTTTTTTTTGCCCCCTTTATCAAAAATTAAAATTGTTCGCATGACATTCTTAAGTGCGGACAAAATACAGATGGAAGTAATAAATATAAATATTGGAAATGTAATTTGTTTTAATAAAAAAAACATTGTTTCCGCAAAGGGAATAAAAAACTACGTATGCAAACAAAATAATTTCAAGTGACGGAGCTCTCATTCTTTTGGGATAATGATCAAGTTAAAAAGCCATATATATATATATATATATATATATATAATGCAGACACTCTCATTTTTTTAAATACAAACCTGCTATTAATCCATATGATCTAATAATATTAAAATATGATTTTGTTAAACTCCACATCTTAAAAGAGTGAATGCATAAATAAAAAATAAAAAATAAGGGCGTTCGCATTAGAGAACGACTGTATATAATCATTCTCAAGTGCGGGAGTCCCCCTTTTTTTTTATACAAATAAACTGTTAAGCAGTGTAGTTTAAAACAACTATTTTAAATGCAATATAAAGTTGTACAATTTAATAGCAATAAAATCTAATTTTATTGAAAAAAATGAGAGCGCCGACATTAGAGAAAGATTACATAATATGATATAATACAATATAAGTTTATTCATCTTTTATTAAAAAGATAAATACTCTCTTAAAAAAAGGATAAATATTTATTTAGTCTCTATAATTTTAGCTATTTATCTAATTAGTTCTTGTATTTTCAATAATTGAAGTTATATTAGATTGAAAATACTATATTGTCCTCAAAATTCTACAGCTACTTAAAATAGTGATAGAGTGTTTTAAATAATTTTTAAAATATAAAGACTAACTACATATATGATTGAAACTGTAGAAACTAAATAATGATTTATCCTTATTCAAATATAGGTTTTCTCTATACAATTCATTTTTAAGAAACAAATAACGGGCCTAAAAGAACCTCACGCATTTTCAATCACTTTGGGCATAAAAAGAATCAAACCACCTTAAATTTTTATCTTCTAGTGAATTGTATGAAATCAAGACTATCATTAATTACTAATAGTTTAGAGGTTTTTTTTTTAAATAAGAAATTTTTTTTTAAAAAAAATAAGAAATTTTAAAACCGAGATAACCAATGCGTCTCTATACTTTTAGTCGACCCGGAAATTAAAAAGTTGATCGAATAATTTTGTATAAATTCTCGCCAATAATTCATCCTAAACGTTGACTGTATGATGTATCATTCCAAGGCAGCATTTGTTTACTTGACTAGCTAGACGACACCAAATGGTGTATGCCTCTATGGTCATATTGGCAATTGGGCGTCTCTTTCTCTTTTTGGTCCTACAGAGAGTACAAAGTCCTTATAATGCGGATTTTGGTAGGCCATAATGTAGTACTGATAATGTGCACCAAGCAAACATATGCGTCTTGTTGTAGAAATAAATTGCATTTAGTGGAAGACAGGATCGTATATGATGAAGTTGACTAAAAACAACTCTGATGCTTTACACATTAGGATCATGTACTTCAAACTTATAATTGCCTAGTGGAAATTCAACGACGTCCCAACAGCCCCTCAGATTATCATTCGTGTTTACACAAGACACAGAAATCTAATACTTGTTTCGAGTAATTATTGTCTACTGTACGTACGTGCAACGTAACATGCATGCATGTTGCCTCAATATACAAGGACGTGAATGAATTTAATCTAATAGTGAATTTTAATCAAATTAAGTTGCTTACTTAAACCGTAGGAATCTAATCTGAATGAAATTTGGATCAGAATAAATTACTAAAAAGATTTAAATTGATTATCATTATAATTATTATTATTAACTAATATATTAATTAATTGTAAAATTTTATTAATTAATTATTATAATTATATTAATAATTATTATAAAATATATTAACTAATAATATTAATATTAATTAATTAATTATTATAATATATTAATTATTGTGATTATTCATTCAAAATTATAATTATTAATAATTATTGTTAAAAATGTATTAATATATTAATTAGTAGTAATAATTATATTACTTAATTAATAATAATATATGAATTAATTATAATAATAATTATAATAATATAGTAATTAATTAATTAAAATAACAATGTATTAATTATTATGATTATTTAATCGAGAACTATAATTATTAATATATTATTGTTAATAATATATTATTATATTATTTAATAGTAATAATTATATTAATTAATTATAATATATATAATAATTATATTAATTATATTAATAATTATTATAATAATATATAAATAAATAAATTAAAATAACAATGTATTAATTATTATGATTATTTAATCGAGAACTATAATTATTAATATATTATTGTTAATAATATATTATTATATTATTTAATAGTAATAATTATATTAATTAATTATAATAACAATAACAATAAATTAATTATTGTGATTATTTATTCAAAAATTATAATTATTAATAATTATTGTTAATAATATGTTAATATATTAATTACAAGTAATAATTATATTAATTAATTAATAATATATGAATTAATTATAATTATTATTATAATAATATATTAATTAAAATAATAATGTATTAATTATTGTAATAATATTAATAATATATTAATTATTATGATTATTTATTCAAGAACTATAATTATTAATAATTATAGTTAATAATATATCAATTAATCATAATAATTAATTATAATAATATATTAATTAATTATAACAAAATGGGTATTTTTATTTTGGGAGGCAAGAAATGGATAGTTCGGAATTTTAACTGATTCCACCTTCCATGTAGAATCAAGTTCCCATTCCCCATTCCCAAATATATGTGGGTCCCGCCATTCCCATTCCGATTCCCCTCTTATTTTTGCGAAGTAAACGCGTCAATCATTCCGATTCCGGATTCCAATTCCCTAATCCGGTAAGTAAGCGCACCACAAATGTAACTTATTGCTCTCACACAAATTATATGGGCCAACTACTGTCTTACTATTCATGTGTGAGGAGTAATTTACAGCTGAATGTAACTCTGCAGGCTCGACAAATTTATCTATCTTGTGGAATAATTACGTCATGTATGGCGTCGGTTGACAATGACATAACTAGAAAATCGAATGCTTGGGGATAAAATATTTTATTGATATAAAGTGTAAATATAACGATAATGTCTGTACATAGTATCCGAGTTTTAGTTAGAAATTAAGGATTTAAGGCTTTAGCCTTTAGGAGAAAGGCAGCAAAATGCCCAAATTGTGAAAAGCTAAAATATGATTTAGATAACTACCTGTTTTGTATTTTAAATAATGAATTTAATGGATTCCATTCGATTTGGCATTTGTTTAATAGATTCCATCGGACGATTATACGTAATTTAAATTCTATAATTGGGCCAAAAATTATAAATAGATGAGACATCTTTTTATTAAAAACAAAATTGAACATAAAATTGATGAAATAATTAATTCAACAAATTTATAATTTCAATTGAATAGGACAAAACATATCCTCCCGAATTTTGAGGACATGGGGTAGCTGACTAGCTGCCCTGCAAGTCCCTTATTGACTCCGTCACTGCATAAATAATCCAATAATAATGTAAGTATATACGTTTCTAATGCCTGTATGTCAAATTGCAGTATAATTTGATTAAAGAAAATAAATCCCATACTTTTGACAAGGATATTTTTCAGTCATTAAATACGTGCATGAAAATGACAAAATTCTAACATTAACTAGAGGCTGTGTACACAACTGGAGTGCCCTATTGACAAAACAAAAGTATTATAAGTGCTTCGGAGGATACAACTATGTTCTTTAGGGCATGATCATGAAGCTTAATTGGCGGTGCGTTTTGCCACTTAAATAAGTACAAAATGAGAGGTTTCCAGCTAAGCAAGAAATTGATAATAAAGGAGTCACTTGTCTGGTTATTCACGACCTGGCTTATTATTTTTAAAGCTTAAAATACTATTTGAATTATGCAACTTGCCGAAGAAAGGGCACATTCAAATGATTTAACCCTCTTCTGTTGACCAGCTTAACGCTAAATTAGTTTCTTAATGTTATTTAGATAAATTTAGTGGGTCATGCATACGTGTGACTGTGTGGGTCCTTTTTTGATTCTTTTATAAGTCTTTAGTGGTTTAACCCCTATAATGTGTCCGATTCCAAGGTCTCAGACTCAGGTTTTGGAGATGCCCCAAATTCAAATGCATGTTCTTCTATATATTAAAGTAATTAATACAATACATTAATATTTAAGCTCAGATTCGTACTTTTATCAACTAATTAATGACTGTTTATCCTCCAAGTTGTACAAGAATATAAACCATAATGGAAGCAAATATGTTTCTTCTTCTTCTTCTATATATATATATATAATTCATAGACTGACATCGATTTTGCCTCAAGTATTTTTGGCCAATTCGATAGATATCGTGTAGTAGTGGTACTCCAATTGTGTTACGCCAAAAAAATTAACTTGGTCCTGGATTCCAAAGCGCATCACTAAATTGTTGTAAATGGGAAGCCAACGATGATTCCAAATGTCTCACTCAATAACATCTTGCCATCAGAAATAATAACATTTTCATCTTTATATATAGCATGAGCCCATCTTACGCTTCTTCCATCATGCTATTATTCACTATAAGATAGTATTTTTTTTTCAGATTAACGTACGCATTGATTACGATTCAATTTAGCTATACGTACAGCCATTAACAACTTGGCTAGTATTATACTATTATTATTAATTTTTTTCCCCTTTTAAACATCCTGTTAATATTATTAAGCTTTATGGATAAGATTTCCTCCCGATTAGAAGCCTGATATCATTTACATCTAGAGTAGTCATACAAAGCTATAAAGAGAAGAGAGGGTTTGTGACATATTTCCAATTATAAATATCATTACTGTAATCTCTTATTCAAAAAGGAAAAGAACAACAAAACGCTATACAATGAACACAGAGTAGCTCAAATATATCATCACATCTAATTTATGGTCACAGTATTGCTTGCTCCAGTGCTTGACTAAAATCTCCAATTCGTATCCAAAAATGTAGATTGGAGAGAAAGAGAGAGCCAGTTGCGGTGAATGAAAATTCTTTTTTTTGGTCCTCACTCTTTTCTACTAATTTACAAATTCCATTTTTGCAAATTCAATGGACTGCTGTTTGGGCACGAAACCCAGACTTGCCACGCCCTAATCTCACCATCAAGACTACCACTAAAAACTGAAACGACACTGTTCTGGCCTTCCTCCGTAACTGCCGTCAACGACTTCACTGGCTTCGTGTGACCTTTCAAAACAGCCAAACAACCGAACCTCCCATCACCTCCTCGTTGCCAAATCCTCACCGTCCGATCGGCTGATCCACTCAGCAACAAACCAGAGACGTTGATCAAACATAATATCGCCTTACCATGACCTCTCAAAGCTCCCGTCACCACCATGTGATTAGCGCTGTCCTCCCTCTCCCACACCAGTATCGAACGGTCACATGCTCCCGAAAACAACACCATTCCGTCGTCGCTTAACGCCAGAGCATTAACCGCCGATTTATGCTTCTCTAGAGTTGCTATCAACGCGTGCCGCTTTTCGTTAAAAGGCTTGGCCCATACCCGAATCTTCCTGTCGGCAGATCCCGTGTAAACGGTTCCGCCAGCCGAAACCGCCACGGCGTTGACGGCGTCCTCGTGCGCTTTGATCGACTCTAAGCAACGGAGATCAGAAGCGCGCCAAATTTTCAAGCTTTTATCCCAAGAAACCGAATAGATCAAACCGTTGTTTACGGCGAGGCCAGTGACGGCGTCAGCGTGTTCAATCCAAATCTTCTTCTTGTGACGGCGAACGGTGACGTAGCTGTTGGGGAGCATGAAACGGAGCAAACGGTCGTTAACGGTAGGGAGAGTGGTTTTGAGTTTGTGATGTTTAGTCGGCGTTAACTGCCAGACTCGGATCTTGCAGTCCTGGTGAGCCGTGAAGATTTTTCCGTCACAGAAGGTGACAGACTTGACCGAGCCGGAAGACGAATCGTTATCATTGAACTTATTGATGGAAGTCCAGGTGGTGATGGTACGATCGTAGACATTGATTTCGTGAGAGGAGGCGGCGTAGAGGAGGTTGTGATGGACGGCGATGCAGCCGATGGGGAGTTTATGTCCAAGTTGAACGGAGTTAATGCAAAGATGAGAGGCTGATGAGAAGTTTATGGCTTCATCTGGCGAGAATTTTTGGAGGGAAGGAACAGATGGCAGAGTTTGAAGTGAGAGGTTGCTTTGGAGACTGCCACTGTAGCTGCTGTCGCTAGGTGGCGTGGCACTTCCGGTAGCATCGGAGGAGCTGCTTGAGTCCGAAACTAGATGTCTTTGACTCTTGGGAAACGGCACCGTTGAGTCGTTTGCGGTGGTGGTTGCGGCGCACGTGGCTAGCCATGAACGCACCCTCATGTTTGCTTTGGTTTAAAAGAACGGGGGGAGTCTTAAGAGAGGCTGGCGAAGAGTGGAGGAGGGGTTATTATATAGGGGAAAAGGGGGATAAGAAAATAGCATTGGGATCTCGCCACGCGGCACAAGGAAGTACGATTGCTCCGAGGTCGTGAGCGGACAATGGAGGGCATGTCTTTGTGCGCTGGTATGGAGGGAAAACAGCGAGTACTCGATCATATTGCGGCTTGTGACTTGTGCGATAAGGTACACACCCTCATAAGGGTATCTTAGTAAATTGACAAAAGAGAGATGGGATCCACACCTTTCCCCCCAACCCCTCCACAGCCAGTAGGAGTTTTCAATTTCTAGCTTTACAGTGGAGCGTGCGGGTGGGCGGCCAGACGCGTTAACCAACAAATTAAGAAACAGTGGAAAGAGATAAGGAGATATTTGGTGATGGGCCATGGGCAAGGCTAATTCCTCTGAGGTTTAGGCTGTGCGTTATCATGTTGCCAAAACTAGCTGTCGCGAATCATCACTAGTAAAAACAAGTTGAAAAACTTTTAAGAAGCACGACGTGTTGAACAAATTGGTGAATTTGACGACGGTTTGAGAAATGGGTGTGAAATTGGTGATTCTTTTGAATATATACAAGTTTACTTGACCCAGAAAATAAGCGGAGAATGGGTCCATGTAATGATGCTTAGACTGGAATAACAATAGGCATGTTGTGCTGGAGCTAATGCAAAACGGTTTGACGGTTGAAATTGCGTGAGTTAAGGTTAAAAGCAAGTAAGCAAGCAACGCACAGTTTCATACTATGGGGAGGTCATGACAAATGACTGAAGCATCCAATTACGAAAAGGGCAATGGAAATTCTAATTAATTCTGAAATCAAAGATCAGGTTACATCAAAACAACTCATCTGTTTGGTGTTTTCTGATATTGGTGGCACAGGACTTATCTTTTTCAACTGTTAAAGATTAGCACAAGCTAGATATTTTATCTCCACTTTATTTTATCCAAACTCATGGATAACTATATGTCCCCATCGTTGTAAAAGAACATGCGTTTCTTTCAAAATTTTAAGTACAAGTTTCCCGTAATCTCTTGTAAAATACTATTGTTAGGTTGCTCGTTCCCATAAAATAATAATTATTAAAGTACTTGCAAGTTGCAAAGCCAACAATTGGCTATGCCCAATTCTTTTGTATTCAGCCATTTAGGCCCTTGTATGTTTCATCCTCCGACGGCAGAGGCATTATAAACAAAGTCTATGAAATCGTAAACAACAAGGACATTTACTAAATCATTACTGATCCATTTTTTCTGTGATACGTACGCCATGCACTTTGTTCTGTAGCGAAAGCTCATTATTTAACCATCTTCTCTTTTTTGACTTGTTCCTTCTCCCTGTAGCTTGGACAAATAACTCAATGAGCAGTACTTTTATGTTCTTTATTATATGTAAATGTAATTAATGGTTTAGCAGCTTGAAGCATAATTCATGCAATTATCTGTTGTGTAAATTCCAATTTAGATCAAAAGTGGATTCCTATTTGGCAATATGCACAAGTTTAGGCATGCATAGAAGACAACAACGTTTTTGCAAAACAGAAATTGAACCCTTATCATATATGTATCTACATTAGCTATTTATAACCCCCCCCCCCCCAACAATGATAGTATGATATCTTGAATTGGATTAATTTGCAAACAGTGTCGAGTAATCGCAGTACAATCGTGGTTTTGCTTTTTAACATCAAAATTGTCACAGGAGAGGGAACGTGTCAAATGCATGATAAGCATTTCCAACTGTTTCCAATCTTACAGAAAAAGTAGATTGGTTTCTATCATATGTCATGTTTTAGATGCACATGGCAGCATAAAATTAATTAAATCAAGCAGAAATGACAATCAGAAATCAATAAATAGCAAAAGCTAAACATTCTTTCTATCTGGTGGAGAGACAAGATATAACTGTTTGATTTTAATGGAATATGGGATGTGCATATATATATATATATGCTTTCATTTGGCTTCACATGTCGGTTGGGATCTTGGATCTGCTTTAAATCGGCAACAATCAGATCAAATTTGTTTCAGTTACATCTGCTACATGTGTCAGTACTTGGTAATTCTAAGGTTGGTTTGGGCACTTTATTCTAATGATTTAACTTTCAGCAGGGATCTCTTTTTTTTTTTTTTTTTTTGGCTGAAAGATCATGAAAGTGATGCAAAAGAATGTGGTCACCAACAATTCAGTTCAGATGGTAGTTTCAGATGTATACAAATAGCTTGATGCCTCGATCCCACTTTGAAATGCCAGATGATCAAATAAATCTATGAAAGGTGGAAGAAAAAGACTTAGAATTTGGCTTGCTGGTGCAATATTAATTTTATGATCAACAGATCAGGACATCAGGTTATAATTCTGATAGCTTCGACTCTGATGGATTCCAGCTTATAATCTTTTACCAGTTTACATTGTTGTTTATTTTTTCAACCAATGAGAGTAATATTCTGTTCCAATTGTAAGGATCATACCCATATTACAGTTAGTTAATATTTCAATGACGGAACGATACAACGTAATGTCATTCTATGAGAAGCAATATGTAAAGAACACATGGATTTATTTGTTGCAGTTTGCCAGGAGCAGGGCGATATGTAAGATCCATTATTACGGAAAAATGACTTTTCATTTTTGCTAGATTTGACCATTGTCACACCTTAAAATTGTGTCATGCTAAGTATTTACTTGCAGGTGGATAAGTGGATTTTCATGTCAAATGTTGGAAAATTCGTTATGAAATAGTTTACGTATTCAACAAAATTTCCAGCTTATAATGGCAGCACTTCAGCTGTAAGGAGAGCGTCTAGCTTGCATCTTAATTAGAGAGTAATAGGCACCTCCACTCCCCATTACTAGGAGACTCGAGTGTGTTCCTTGCTCAACAACCTTCCCATTCTTAATCACCACTATATTGTCTGCCTTCTGAATTGTGGACAACCGGTGAGCTACAACAACACATGTTCTTCCAACCATGATCTTCTCTAGTGCTTCCTGGACAAGATTTTCCGACACACTATCAAGGGCGCTGGTTGCCTCATCTAAAAGCAAAATCATGGGATCCTTCAGAATTGCTCGAGCAAGTGCAATCCTCTGCTTCTGGCCTCCTGATAGCTGGACTCCTCTTTCTCCACAGTAGGTATCATAACCGTCTTTCATGGAACTGCATTAACCATCAAACAAATACGTTTGAACAAAAGTATACGCAATGTTCTGGTTATAAACTTGTAATGATCTCAAAGGGATTACAATACCTTATAAATTCATGAGCACTGGCTGAAATTGCAGCTTTCCTTATTTCAGCTTCTGTTACAACTTCTTTACCATAAGCAATGTTCTGGTGAATAGTTCCTGCAAAAAGTGTTGGCTCCTGACTCACTAACGCAATACATGACCTCAACTTTCTCAAGTTGTAGCTCTTGATGTTACGTTCGTCTACCATGACTGATCCACTTTGAGGGTCATAAAATCTTTCTATTAGTCCTATAATTGTAGATTTTCCTGATCCACTTTGTCCCACGAGTGCCACTGTTTTTCCTGCTTCAATTTTGAGACTAAGACCCTTGAAAATCATTTGGTCAGGTCTTGATGGGTAGCTGAAGAATACATTCTTTAGTTCTATGAATCCTTTTGTAGGCTCTTCTATATCTTCGTTAGCTTTTGGATCTTCAGGGTCTATCTCACTTTTCCTATCCAAAATTGTGAAAATTGTTCTGATGGCACTTCCCCCTTTTGCAATATCAGAAGTCATGCTTCCTGCATCGGCAATATTTTAACCGGTGCTCATCAATAAGAAGAACGCTTGAAAAAGCTGCTCCGGTGATACTAATCCTTGATTCATTATCCTCCCTGCGTACCAGAAAGTCAAAGTTATAGAAGCTGTTGTGAGAAATTGAGAGCTGAACAGGCCAATACCCGAAAACCATGATTGTTTGATGCTCTCCTTTTTTGGGCCTTTCATTGTTTCTCTGAAGAGATCCAATATCCTGTCCTGAGGGAAAATGCAGCAATAGTTCTGTGGTTAGTGGTAGCTTCACTTGCAAGTTGGCTTCCCTCACTTTGTGATTTCTTAGCTTTTTCTGACATACTTTTCATTAGAACACTTCTTGAATAGAAGCACCCAATATTTAAAGGCTGGACGGCAATCATAACAATTGCGACCCTCCATGTAACCGACAAACTAAGCGTATAAGCCAGTGAAGCACTGAAGAAAACCTGAATCAGTAACGACATACGATCTGCAATGAAGGACCTAACCAGGTGGGCTTCGTTAGCTAGTCGTGCACAGATTGCTGCACTTGTATTCTCATCCTGATCAAACCACCCAATTTCAAAAGTGAAAATCTTTTCCAGCATTTTCTCCCTCACCCTTTGAACTAAATGCTCTCCCATGATTGCAAAATTGCAGTGCTGAATGAGATTAGCAATGAGAGTTAAGAATGCTAGGCCTAAAAAGATGAGACAGTAGAGTCTAGTTTCTGATTTGAGCTTCGAATCATCTTTAATAAAGTATGCTGAGACAACTGATCCTAAGCAGTACGCATAAGATGGATAAATTGCTCCAGAACCAGCTGAACCTAAGCACCCAAGTAAAGTTCTCTTCCACTCAGTTGCACTCATTCGCAGCAAACGCATTAGGGTTGAAGGAGAATGAGAATTATCATGGAAGTTTTTACCATTTTGGTCTTCAACGGAATGCATTTGGAAAGAGTCTGTCATGCTGATGGAAAACGTAGGGCTAAAAGGGTAGACCGGGCTGTTTTGATAACTTGATCCCTCGTTAATTGGTGTGTGTGGAGTCTGCGCTCTGGTCAAGCTATGATTGGTTTTACCTTTTGTTGGATTATAGGAACCAGATGCAACTTCATTCCTCATTGCTGATTGCTGCAATTGCACCATTTTGCTATAGGCGCCGCCTTCTCCATTGTTCATTTGCATTAGCTCGTCATGAGAACCAGATTCAATTACTCTCCGTGATTGAAGTACGCCTATTAAATCAGCCTTATGAATTGTAGAGAGGCGATGGGCAATAGTAATCATTGTCCTTCCTTGTGAAGCCTGGTCTAAGGCTTCCTGGACTATTCTCTCAGACTCTGCATCCAAAGCGCTTGTTGCTTCATCAAGTAGAAGAATTTTTGGGTCTCTGATTAAAGCCCTTGCTATGGCAATTCTTTGTTTTTGACCTCCAGACAACTGAACTCCAAATTGCCCAACCTGATAAGTACATAAAGCCACATCAACATAAATTGGCGCAATGGAAATCAAATTTTATTGGATTAAGAGAACACAGCTTACCTTAGTTTCATATCCATCATTTAACTGCATGATGAAGTCATGTACATTTGCAGCCTGGGCTGCCTTTACTACTGTTTCCATGGAAGCTCCTTGCTTGCCAATCAGAATGTTCTCCTTTATGGATGTTGAAAAAAGAATCGGCTCTTGGTTAACCAAACCCATCTGGGATCTTAACCATTTGAGCTGAAGCTTTTTTATTTTGCGCCCATCAAGGAGAATGTTTCCTTTGACAGGGTCATAAAATCTTTCAAGCAAAGAAATGACTGTGGACTTGCCAGAACCACTGCTCCCAACAAGGCCAATAGTCTTCCCGGCTTCAACTAAAAGATTGAATCGTTGAAGAACAGGGGTATCAGGCCTCGTGGGATAACTGAAGTCAACATCTTTAAATTCAATTTCTCCTCTCACGTACGCCAAAATTTTCCCAATTTCATCTTCAGAATTTATAACCGGAACTCGATCAATCATCTCAAAAATCCGGGTAGCAGCAGTTGTTGCCTGGGAGATGAATGAGAGATTTGGCAGCGCGCTCATAATTCCCCTGAAAATGCAGTATTGAGGCTGTGAGTCTGTTTCAACATAGACGTTTATCAGTTTATGGCAGGTAAGTGATCCCTGAAGCCATTGCACAGATTTTCCAATTTCTTTCCGGAGAAAACTTTGTGCTGGTAACTAAGAAAAATACAATTCTAACGAACTTAAATGTGACCTTCTAATAAATTGATAATACTACAGTCTACAGATAACAGAGAAGATAGGGGGGGAAAATGAAAAAAGGCAGGCAACTTACACTCCTCCAAATATTGTACAGATTCCAGCAACGAAAACAAGGCCACCTTTTTGGCCTCTCTCAGTGACAAGGACGCTGCCAACCCAAGACTGGAAAGCCCATGCTCCATAAGTCATTCCCATGCTTCCAAGCAGCAATCCTTTTGTCAAACCTTGCTTTATACCAAGCTGCATATTTTTCTTAAGAGCCAGGCTAAATCTTTCCAATGTTTGGTGCTCCCCAGCAAATGAATAAACTGTACGAATAGATGATATGGCTTGTTCTGCAATCCCACCAGCAGCTTCATAAGCATCCTTACCTTGGGCTCCAAGGTCCTTTAGTACTTTGCCGAACACAATTCCTGGAACGATAAAAAAGAGCGAGAATGGCAAAGCAGCCAAGGCCAGTCGCCAAGAGAGTAGGAATGCGACCAAGATGCTGCCGATGAATGATGTGAGGTGTGCAAGACAGTTGGGTATCTTCTCAGCAACTGCATCTTGGATGGTATGGGCATCTGAAGTGATGTTGGTCACGACTTGGAAGGTAGAGGAAGAACTTGTTTGGTTGTCGAAGAAGCCAACTTCTTGCCTGAGGACTGGTTTCAGGTACTTCATCCTGATACGAGATGCCTGTCTCTCTGCAGTTCTTGTCCAACACATTCCTTCTGCAAAATGAATGTATATATGATACAGCCATATCCTTAAACTGGGAGCATACGAAGTTTCCTACATGGACCTGGTTTATCCAGCTAATTGTTAAGCTCGTGCGGTCTAATAGCCAGAGTTGGTGAGAGTTGCAGGCTTGCAACTGTAAAAGTAGCCTGCCTCATGTTAATAATACTATATAAATCACCGGACTAATGGTTTCTTGTTATGACTTTTGGGATCAACCGAACCCAAATAATAGGATATGGTAACAAAGTAATTCACGTACCAATGAAAGCAAATATCCCAACAAAGATTGCAACACAGAGAAGCCTCACCGCGTACTGTATATAGGATGAAAGGCAGCTTGTTAATTACACTATGGAATAGAGGCATTGTTAATTATAACGGAAGAAAATCATTTACACAAGGAATCACTTTCAGGTACCTTGTCAACTGCTTCAACGGAGATTGAGATATCAGAAGTCCCAAGCTCGTTGATCACCATGCTGAGAATGTACATGGTGAGCGGAGTCATCATCCCATCTCCGATGCTGCCCAGCGTTCCAAAAAGCAAGAGCAATTTGTCTGTGCCATCAGCATACCGAAATAGGCCACCTTTGGTCCCCATATAACTAGCTTTGATCATACAACTTAATTAATTGTTCAGTTAACAAAGTTATTTAATTATCCAATTTAAACTTACAATTATTGGCTAATTTGCACCGTTAATGTTGATATATATAAGGAATTCTATAGAGATAGCTACCGTTAATAAAGGACAGAGAAAAAACTTGCAAGTTCAGGACAATGTGCAGATTCAGGTTGTCTTCTAGATTAAGCCAGCATTTGTGCTTGGTCCGTTTAGAATGTTGGTTGCCATAATTCCAACTGCCTCAGGTTAGTAAGTTGTGGGTTTTTCTCTTTAGCTGCCGGCTACCCAGAAAGCACATACACACCAAGAATTATTATCTTTCATTCTTATACAGTCGTCACAGTTAAATTAATAGCTGTGTAATCTATTAATTAAGGAATCTATGATATGTAAGTACCATTGCATAAAATGCCCATGTTCCATTAACAACACCTCGCAATGTCGCATTATTGGGACATCCAAAAATATTCTAGAGGATCTGGCAGAAGAATAATTCAAGATTTGGAATGTAGTCCGAAACTTATAGGAGTACATGCAGACTAGAGAGATCTTGTAGAATTTCTAGGCAAAAATAAAATAAATACATGTTCCATGCTACCGGTGAACGCGTCAAAACAGTTTCTGTGAGTTGGTAGGTTAATAAGAGAAAATTCTAGTGATCTCAAACAAATCACCTCGACCATGATATTATTTTTTATGACCTTTAGCACATCATCTCGATTAGGATGTTATTTGGTCACTTGGAGCACGTCACCTCAACTAAGAGATTATTTGGCGACGTCAAGTAGATCATCTCGACAGAGAGGTCACCAGAAAACAAGACTCAGTCAAAATGAACCACCATAGATCTTCTCTGAAAAATCAGGGCACGAATTTGATCCATTAATAGTTATTGTTATGATCTGAGGTGATGGGTTTCTTGTATTTATAAATGTAACACCCCAAATTCACCAAAAAAATAGGAATTTGAAATGAAATCTTATAACATTAGTCTTATAACTAATCCCAAATAAAGTCAATGTTGTCCATAGACAAAATATATTCTCCAAATAATAAATAACTTAATAATCCTCCTAAATAAAAACTAGCTCTAAGTAATAATCAAAGTAGCTACAATTAATTCATCTAGAAAACGCCAAAGTTTTTCAGCTAACAAATCCTCTCTGCTAGACCAAAAGCCCACATCTCATTTGCAAAATGTTAGAGATGAGGGGTGAGCCGTCAGCTCGGTAAGCAAGCCCATGCATAAGGTTACTAATACGAAAAAGTACATAATGATTATTATGAAGTACTATAATTAAGTCAGGAAAATAGTAATCATTTTATAATCATATGTAACTCATAATCAGTTAAGTTATAACGTAAAAATCATTTTCAATAAATAATCGTGTAAGAAATCATTTATCAATAAGACCTTTCTTTTATAAGAAATCATTTGTCAATAAAACCTTTCTTTCATTCAATTTGCTCATGCCACATAGTGTCACCTGTATCTCCGGTGACCTAGTCAATAGTTTAATATGTCACATGTACTCCCGATGACCAAGCTAATAGTTCAATTAGGGTACTTTACCCCGCAATAATCGTCAATAGATGTGCACAATACAGGCAGCTATTCAAAAATATCAACAACGGTAACTACGGACAATGAGCCAAAACCTTAAAATAGTTTCTAGTTTTTCAATATCAATCATTCAGTAATATTTTGATAAAACGCTTATAAGACATTAAATTGGCAAAGCTTGACAAATACTTTTAACGGAAAATATAATGCTTATAAGACATTAAATTGGCAAAGCTTTACAAACACTTTTAAGGAAAAATATTTTATAGAAAAACAAGTATTTTAAAATTATTTTTTAAACAAGCTTAAGAAAATATTTTAAATAGCTTCAAAACCACAAATTGCCAATTCATTTGAACAACATTATTCTATTCATAAATATTTACATATAATAAACATTATGCATGAATTCACTTACCTCAATCTAATGCAATCAACAATATCCCAATCGCACGAGCTCACCCTTGGCATATAATTACCAAAACAAAATTCTTATCAATATTTTATTCAATTATGACATAGATAAGAAAACCCAAAAATCCTTAAACCATGTACTCTTAATTAAGCACATCAATTCACTTACTGTACTAGACCATCATAGAGGAGCTGAGTTTTTTAAACTATAAACATGTTGGATAATCATAAATATCACAAAAAGCTACTGTAAACATGTTGGCATTCAATACAAAATTTAACAATATTAATTACAGTTCATAATCATCTCTGAAAACTAATTTTTCCACAAAAACATCAAAACGATTTAGTGACGATACAAATAGAGAACTAATGATTTCAAAATCCATAACTTTAGTTATGCATATTCAAAAATAGTAATTCAAACTTTGAAGATCAGAGGAGACAACAAGGAATCAGAATAAAAAATTTATAAGGCATTTAGTGATGAAAAAGTGCTTTAATATCAGCCCTCGCAATTCTGGAAAACCATTTCCAAGATTGCGACAACTCAACTCTATGATTTTTAGTGATTTTTATATAAACCAAAAATTACGAAATTAAAAATACAAAAAATAGACATATATACGTGCAGTAAAAAAAATTTTAGAATTTTTAGAAGCGTTTGAATTATGAAATAAATTATATAAATTAGAATTACCGCTGAAAATCAAAATTTTCTAGCATTAGTGTTCCAAATTTGAAAAATCAAATCAATTTATATAAAACGAGTTTTTGAACAATAAACATATGGATAGAAAGATAAAGATGTCCAGTTTAATAATCTATAAAATTTTATGCATGAAACTTAATGAAAATAGCAGTCATATGAAGTTCAACTTATACTGTTCATAATTTTCAAGATAACATAACAGCACTACTTCCACTAAATAACACATAAATCAATACATAATTATATTTTTCACAATTTTATAAATACAACACATACAAAATCATTCAATCAATTACATAAAAATCACAATCAAAATCAAAAGTTTAAAGGCTTATAAATTCTTTCCTACCTTTAAGACAAAATCCAAGCTCAAGAACTCCTTTGTTAAGTCTATTTTTAATAGAGTTGGCATTTTATGGCAAGTCTAGTTAAATTAGAAATTTATTTATTGCATATATTGTAATATGGATTAATTTATTAATTCCCTAATTTAGTGAGATTCCAATTTATTAAGAATATTTGTTTCCTAATTTAATTAGATGTCTAATTTAGCAAGTTAATTAATGGTGAGATCCTATAATTGGCGTATGAGATCTATTTAGAGCAATAAGTTGGTTCAAACAGGAAGTTCGTTAAATGCTCTAGATATTTCTTGGGAGACAAGTAAGGCAAGAAGATCAGATTTATTCATATTCAGATTCATGGGAATTATAAGAGGAAAGAAACTATTTTTTGGAAAGAATCCAAGTCTTTTAAGACTTGCTATTTTAGTGAAATCCCAGTGCCTATATAAAGAGAGGTATTTCACAATTGCAAGGAGACACAACACAGAGTGTAAAATAGAGAAGCAAAATTCGGCCTCGTCCCTAGAGAATTCAGATATGGCGCATCATATTGTGTTGGTTTGTTTTCTTATCTTCTATTCATCTCTGTGAAGAGTTTATGTGGATCTTGGATCACTAAAGGTTGAAGAATTGAAGAATTGTTATTGATCACTTTGCGGAGTGCCTTGAAGATCGTGGATCAAGAGAGGTAGCAATTATTCAAGAAAAGCTTATTCAGTGTAAGGTTAAGTAAACTGTATGGTGATAAACTGTGAGTGAGAGTCTTAAGTTTGGTAAATCCATAGGTTGTAAAATCTCAACTTAGTGAATTACTTTTCATCTGGGCGTGGCCTCGTGAATGTAGGATTAATTAATCCAAACCGCGTAAAAATCTCCTTGTCATTTATTTTCTACCTTTTATTATGTGTTTGGAGAATTAATATCATTGTATACTAGATGAATAGGTCTATGAATGTGAACTGAACTATTATAGGTGAATGTTAACGCACAAAGAATGCATGTAATAAGATTTCCAAAAAAAAAAAAAATTAAATTGTTAATTTTTTGTTTTTAATTTCTTACATATATTTCTAATAGATCTAAATCCCTTTCATCCTTTAATAGGAAATAGGAACACAATCAAAATCTTCTCATTTTCTTATTCAAAAACATGAATTCGCTCTTATTTTGGCTGTTGTATTTTTTTTTATATTAGTCTCTAGGTTTTTTAAAAACAAAACAACGTAGAGGAATTTTTTATAGGCCAAGCCTTTTTAAAACCCTCACATGTTAAGGAATTTATTTCCTTTTTTAAATAAGGTATTTAATAAATAAATAAAAAATAAATTATTTGAGATTTAGAAGAAATAAAATAAAATATAATAAAATACCTTGAATACATTAACCCAAAATATTATATTCTATAAAATAGATATATAATAATAATAATAATAACAACAAAAATAACGAGTGTTACAATAAAACTCTAGAAAAACCACGCTAGGAGGGATTCTCTTTCTCTCTCTCTTGGACTGGCAACTCGTTGTATTTTTTTCTTTCTCTACCACCGGGAAATTTCTCTTTCTCTTGTAATTTCCTTTTCTTTAAGATTGATTATTTTCTATTATTTTTCCTAAAATTTACTTACAAACCTTTTGTTTAAAGCAATCATGATTAAGCCACGTGAATTATGGCATAAGTTTTTTCTAAGTAGACCCAGATCACTAACTTGAGCGTCATAGGGTTCACACCGGAAAAACTTTCTACGCCTCTTACCATTTTTTGTGATTTCAAATACTTGTTGATTATCAGCTTGCAGATTATCTATTCATGGATTACCTACTTATGGTCGGAGGATTTTCTTAGAGACTAGCAAGTCATTTCCTCACCAAACAAATAAAATGGTGACGCAGGGGTTTTGTATGAAGCTGCTAACGGATTCAACTAGATTTTAGTGTCAGCACACTTGTGACATAAATTTTTTCCCAACATTTTGCTTGCGTCTTCTTCCATTTGTTGAGTTCACCGTTAACTATTTGATTAAAATGTTTGCATTTCGTGATGTTGTCTTCAGACATTGACATTGTTAAATAATGGCTTTTCTTTTAGTTCGTGACTCTTTGAACTTCATTTATTAAATAGACTGGGAAACAGTGGCATGCATTACTTCTTAAAAAAAAAAAAAAATCTTTCAAGAACAGACCCGAGGTTTTTTTGTTTTAGAGTCAATTTCTCTAAACAATAATAAATGCTGCTTAATTATCTTATATAAATTGGCTTAAAATTTTATCAAAAATGATATTCAATCCATCGTATAACATACTTATATCACAGGAATGCCACCACTCAAGCCGTATACTTTATTTTTTTCCGTTTGCTTAAGTGCGGTCCAAAGTCATGATTGCTAAGGGGGAAGCTTGACACGGCCTTTATATTTCTTCCTCAACAAACACATTTTCATGCAACAGAAGGGCTTTTTTTTTTTTAATTTTAACATAAATATATCACAAAATGGGATTTACTGGTTTTCTAGATATATATATAAATATTTATAATGTGTTTACTGATCAGTGATCAGAATGGACTAGAATCGGAATGGAGAATGAGAATCAAAATAATTGTTTTACTTTAGATGTGGGAGTCAGAATTGGAAGGAATTGCATTGTCATTGACGTGTTTACTTTATTTTAGAATCAAAATTGATTGTTACAAGTTACTAAGCTGAAATTAGTTAATTATTGTCATTATTTATAATAATAATAATAATATAAGGAAGGATAAAATGAGAATTTTAAAATTTAAGTGGGGCTAATATGGTCACTTTAGAGAATGAAATTCTCATTCTCACCTCCCTATGGAATGAGACCTCTAGTAATAATTTCTAATTGGAAAATGATAAACGAACGAAAGCGCGATGAAGGGACGACAGAAACAGCAGCATTGGTTGTTGTTTCACGCGTTCCCTCATCCATTTTTTTTATGGGACCAACAACAAATAATAAAATAGAAAACAGAAAAATAGAAAAAAAAAAGCTCAAATATCTTCATTATTTGAAACCTGATCCACTTATTCTCATCCCCAACCACTCGTTCTCCACTCACTTCGTCCCCTCCATATGTTCTTCACGTGTTTCTTTCTCTATTCGTCCCCATCACCATCCAACGTTGCAGACAGTATCTTTTTTTGTTCCCAACGCCTGTTAATAATCGATCTACAATGGAGCCGCCACCAGTAGAACAACCGATAGAGTCACCACTACTACGTCGTTTGAGTCATCGTGAAGGTCCCATTTAACTCTATCTACCTCTCAATCGTACATAATCAATATTTTGTATCAATTTTTGTCAAATAATTAAAAAAAATAATATTTTGTGATTTGAATTATGTGATATATTTTATTTGTGTATGATAGTTGTGCGAAAGGAATAATGATAATTCTGTAAAAAAAAAATTAATTACATGATTGTGATAATTTTTGTGTGATAAGTTGATTTGGGAAATATTGTATTAAAGCTTAAATGCATCGAATTTTTGGCTCTGAAATGCACCGAATTTTTGCATAATATTTGATTTGAATGTTAGTTTTGCATTTTGCATAATGTTTAACTTAAATGCCAATATTGATCAATTTATACCTATTAAGAAATAATTAGTGATGATTTTTTTTTTGTTTATACATAGTAAGAGGATAGCTACTGAACTTTTCACTCTAGCAGTTCTATATTAAGAGGATCCTGAGATGCATGCTTAAAAATTTAAATTTATTACTAATTTTAAGGAACATTGTTCTTAGTAATGTTTTGCATTTTGCATATAATTAAGATTAAGAATGCAAGTAGTAATTTGGGCATATAATATTTTATCTGCATTTTTCTAATGTAGAAACCAAATGCCTACTCAAAGTTGTTATGTTGTTTTCAAAAGACGAAAGTCGGGCGTATATAATTCTTGGCCTGAATGCCAGAAGCAAGTAAATAGATAAAAAGAGAATGATTATCAATCTTATAAATCTTTGTTGGATGCCAAAACAACAAACAATGAGTACGAACAAATGCATGAAAAATTGCCAGAGACATCCAATATGTTAGAAACTACAAAATTTATTGTGAAAACACGCGAAGAGGGGGTACAAACTGAAGTGTCTGCATGCGATAAAGTTGTGCAAACTAATAAAGCCAGAAATGATTGTATTATTCTAACAATTTAAATATATACAACACAACCAAAAGCTAATTTTATTTTAATGTAATGGGAAAGTGAAAGTTACCAAATATCTGGCTGTAATTTCATCAACGTTGTTGGTGTAGTCTTTGGCACCAAATTCAGATCTCCAAATGCAAATCTCCGGATAATGGCCGTCGGTTTTACTTCGGTTTTTTTCTGTTAATGGAAATGCAGATCCGAGTTTGTCTGGTTTGGCTTCTTCATCGGGTTTGAGGGATAAAGGCAATTTTAGCTTTTTGTCATTATCTTCTTATTTTGCCATTTCCTTTTCGTTACTTTTTGCTTTCCTTTTCATTATTTTAATATTTTCTTTTCATTATTTTAATTTTTAAATGAAAAAAGAAATAGACAAATGAACCCACGAAAACGACAGTAGACTCTGCCGTTTCTATCGTCCGTTTGTTTATTTAGCAGGACTCTTTCCATTTTTAAGTGCGCGCTACCTCTTTAATTCCCAATCCATCTCTCATCTGAAAAAATAAATAGGGAAAATATCCACCGACCACCCGTTTTTTCTAACTTTTTCAAAAATACACAATTCTTTATTTTTCCGAATTCCACCAAAGTTCTGATTCTTTCGCACATTTACATTTGAAGTCGTTAAAAAACTAACTAATCTTAAATAAACGACTGTTTTTTCAAACGAAAATTATAATTTCACCCTAATTAAATACAAAAAAAATAATTAGATTATTTTTTTATAATCTATAATATTTACTCTAAATAAATTAAAAGGATTTTTTATAAATTTTTTTTATAAATTTGCCATGTAAAATCAATTTTATGATTGGATTAAATTAGATTATGTTAGATTATATAATACTATTTTGTATTTAGTACAATACCGAGTTGGGCTATAGTAAATTATATTCAAATAAAATTAATACTTTTTAAGTTGACATTTAAATATAAGGAGATTATTCACCAATTTTTTATGATTGGATTAAATTAGATTAGATATATAATAGGAAAATTTTATTTTAGAGTAAAATTTATTTTTAAAAATTTATAAAATCCTTTTCATTTATTTAGAGTAGAAGATAGATTATAAAAAATAATCTGATTATTTTTTTGTATTTAATTAGTGAAATTATAATTTTCGTTTGGGGCAAAACAGTCATTTATTTAAGATTCGGCTTTTTAATCTGACTTCAAACCCAGAAAGAAAGAATCAGAATTTGTTAATTCAAATAAAAAATAAAGAATCACAGATTAAAAATAAAAAAGCTATTTAGATATTTTCCCAAATAAATATATCATTTATTCTCATTCCCATCTAATAAACATATCATTATATTACAATTCAAAAATATTCAAATATTAATTCGAAAATGTAACCCTACTAACGACATTAAGAAGAAGTTTCCGGCCCATATGAGCTCTTGGTGGTGCCCTCAACATGCCAGCCCACCAAGACCAACAACAAGAGATATGCCTTTATCTAAGTGGTCTGGGTCCATTCCAGCGTATGGCTGTGCCCGTAACAATCCTGCACGTGTGGTCAGAAACAAGTCGTGGTGCATTGCGAACAATGTACGTCAGTCGCACTGTATAACTCCTATTGGACTTTCTAATTTCTAGTTACTACCTTCAGATTTTGCTGCTCCAACCAAAGTCCCGTAATTTCTGACATTCAACGGCAGCAAAGAGGAAGAAGAAGCTTTAAGATGGTGAAAGTATCAACATACTTCGCAATGTCATTGGCGGCCTTCGTCTTCTGGCAGTCCATGGACAAACTCCATGTTTGGATCGCCCTCCATCAAGACGAAAAGGTGAAGCTCCCTCCTTTACCTTGTCTTCCCCTCTTTCGCTAATTTAAATTATCAATTATCTTTATTTAATATATCTTTCTTTTTATTTGCTTTCTTGTTTGATTTCATTCATTTCGCCCAATTTGGTAAAACCCCTAAAAGCGCTGAAGTTTTTATTTTTGTCATTTTCGTTTAGGTGGTGGTTAATTTTGGTACTTGTGAATAAATTAATAGTTGAATTGTCTTTCGGTGTGACAGCAAGAGAGGTTGGAACGGGAAGCGGAGGTCAGGAGAGTGAGAGAGGAGCTGCTGAAAGGAAACAAATACAAGGATGCTCTGTAATTTCGTATTTGTTACCTTTTTTTTTCTTTTTTTTCAATTTTTAATGGAATATTATGTTATGACTCGGTCAAGTTCGCATAAGCATGATGTTCACTGTAAGCTCATGCCCCAAATTGTTATAAAAACATTGTTGTGATTTCATCTCTTAAGCTGATGGAATTTGTTTTTTTATTTTTGCTTGGATTGATAGTGTATTTGCTGTTGTTTTGCATGCATTAATGATTGAGGAGTAGGATTGTGTCAATGTCATTAAAATGTAAGCTTGGTGTTGTTGTAACGGTATGATCGGTAATGGATCTCCCTGTTTCATTACTCAAATGACTTAATATAAGTTAAAAGAGACCAAGGAGCTCCATTTGTCCGGTATGGGTTCATGTGGATTTATGATTCGTAATCTTTTTCGTAAAATATAATATCAGTTGTTTATGTCAAATATAATGACTGTTGTTTATGTGAGACTTTGTGAGTTGTTTTTGTTACCTAATTGAAGTTCACTACCCCCGAACCATCTTTTAAAGGATCTCTTATGACCTGATGAAAATTATTAGTTTTGGATCTTATAACAATACCATTTGGTTACTGAAGTTATTCAGTTTAAGCTGTAATGCCTCTTCTCTTGTTTTTTTAGTTTGATTTATATTTGATTAAATCCACATGTGCTGAAGATGCTTAGATGATGATCAAACTGAGGGCTTAGTGTTTGAGTCTCCCTCCTTATTGCACCTGCATTCGGCCGTCATTAGCCTTGAAAATGTTAGTATATACTGTGAGGCTGCTAGAAGGAACCGAATTATATGTTGAAAGCCAGAATATATAAATATATTATTGAGCAGTTTAATGGTACACCACCATCTGGGATCCTCTGTGTTCCAATCCACTCAATTTCTTGATCTATATCTTCAATTTTTGGAAACTTATAAAGTTCTTCTGTTCGTAGGCCAATGAACAGGTTCTGTTAAATGCTTCTTCTTAGGAAAGTAAACTAAGATTCGAAAGGATGTTTCGTCTGAGACTTCTGCATGCTATTCACATGCCACAATAGCATTGCATACAGGTTCAAAGCTACTGAAACTTTAGAGCATTATAGCTCCATCCCATTATTTCAGGAAGGAAACATGGATATAAAATGAATCTGCCTCATCCATATTCAACTAGCCGAGCAATTCCCTGTGTATACAATGAGTTAGTGCAGGCTGTGATATAAATGAAATCAAAGTTTTCTTGTTTTCGACCGGCTAAAATCAGAATACATGACCTCAGAAGATGGTAATTAGCCCTGCCTATCTCATCCTCGAGTTATCGTGGTGTGAAAAATCCAAACCCCTGGCTACAACTATATCAGAGTTCAAATGTACACGCGTCTCTTTTCTAATGCCATTTTATCAACTTTCTGAACGAAAAAGCATTTCAGTTGGGAGCACTATTTCTCAGAACTTGCAAATAATCGTGCTCTATAGCCGACTTGCAACATAACCAATTCGTCACCTTCTATATATTCTGCAAACAACTTTAAACAAACATAGCATGGTTATCATGAAGGCAGCAGAGTGATTGCACAAAATGTACAAACACCGTATCTATAAATAGATAAATCTAAAAAGACGAGCCCCTTTTCCCCTTAATTTCTGTTTAAAGCTCTCAAATTCTGTGATCTCTGTTCGCACCAGGCTACTATATAAGTACATGAGACCTTTGTTAGTGAGAATTAAACTGTTTCATTTTCCACATATCATTGAATACAGTCTAGTTTTTCTCGTTCACGCATAAAACACAATTTCTTCATCATGGATATAAGGACATTCTTCTTGGTGGGGTTGTCACTGGTTCTGGTTTTTGGCGTGGCTGAGAGTTTTGATTATCACGCAGAGTGACTTGGCTTCCCAAGAGAGTCTCTGGGACTTGTACGAGAGATGGAGGAGCCACCACACAGTCTCTTGCGACCTCAAGGAAAAACAAATACGTTTCAATGTGTTCAAGTAGAATCTGAAGCATATTCACAAGGTGAACCAAATGGATAAACCTTACAAGTTGAGGCTCAACAGGTTTGCAGATATGACCAACCATGAGTTCATGAGCTCCCGTAGCTCCAAGGTAAGCCACCACAGGATGTTACATGGTCCCAGGAGACAGACGGGGTTCATGCATGGGAAGACTCAAGATCTTCCTCCATCTGTTGATTGGAGGAAGCAAGGAGCAGTCACGGTGTCAAAGATCAAGGCAGATGCGGTGAGAATTAACTTCTCAGTTTTTATGTTGAGCAATTCTGAGACTAGTGACTATCACTATCAAGAATGTTTAGCTGCTTCCAAGATTTCTATATCTGAAATATTTCATGCTGATGTATAGCTCTTTAAAAAGTTGCTGAAATTTTGTTGATTTTACAGGAAGCTGCTGGGCGTTTTCAACTGTATTTTCAGTGGAGGGAATTAACAAAATCAAAACAGGTGAGCTATGGTCTTTGTCTGAGCAAGAGCTGGTTGACTGCGATAAAGATAACCATGGCTGTGATGGAGGATTAATGGAACAAGCATTAAACTTTGTTGCAAAGGGTGAGGGGTTGACAACTGAAAAGAGTTACCCCTACACAGCCAAAGATGGATCCTGTGAGTTACCCATGGTAAGTGACTAGTGACATAGCTAACATAATATAACGTAAGTTCTATGGCGTCAATTGTCTACCTTGTTCATATATGCTCATGGAATAGGGATGTATATTTAAGTTACTTTCGGTTTTGCAGAAGAATGCTCCTGAAGTAATTTGTTTTGCAGAAGAATGCTCGTAAAGTAATTTTAGATGGCTATGAAATGGTCCCTGAAAGTGATGAGAAGGCTTTGATGAAAGCAGTGGCAAACCAGCCAGTAGCTGTTGCTATAGATGCTGGTGCCAAGGATTTTCAATTCTACTCGGAGGTAACAAGTCTCTGCCTCGTATTAGCAGTACTAGTACATATATACATTTAAAGTGTGATGATTTTGGTAATGTGAAAATTGAGTTTGTGATTGCAGGGAGTGTTCACTGGAGATTGCGGCACAGAGCTGAATCATGGTGTGGCTGTTGTGGGATACGGAGCAACTCAGGATGGAACAAAGTACTGGATAGTGAAGAATTCATGGGGTACTGACTGGGGAGAAAAGGGTTACATAAGAATGCTACGTGGGATCGATGCTGAAGAAGGGCTGTGTGGAATAACTTTGGAAGCCTCTTATCCTGTCAAGTTGCACCCTGACAACTCTAGGCATCCCCGCAAAGATGAACTCTAGTTCACTAGATTTTGCTTTCATTTGGGTTTTATGCTCAAGCCAAGACTTCGTTTTCTGATGTGACGATCATAAAAAAAAAAAAATTAATGTCTGATAGTTAGCTGCTTAAGCCTATGCAGTTGCTTGTCACCCGGTTGTTTTATGTTTAATAATTTGTATCACAATAAATCTGTTTGATGCTTGAAATGGAATATCAATTTTGTCTTTGAATAATCTGTCAGCTAATGCACACAACAAAAACAAACATGGAGTAACCAGTCCTACTTTTTTCCTAAGGGGCGAGAACTCAATGATAAGCCTTAAAATTTGGATTGCCCCAGTATCCTACCCAATTAGGCAATTTGGGCTTTTAAAGCCTAATTAGCTGGGTCCGCATACTGGGCTGTGGCTACAGTCAAATTTGGCCCATTTAGGATCAGTATTTGATCGTGACATGACGTCCTTGTCCTTAAATGTGAAATTAATTGATTTGACAGCTGACAAATTTGACCAAAGCACTTTGCCCTTCAATCACAAGGCCGCCACATTTCCTCGTCAATAGCATTAATGGAAAATTTCTTGGTCTTCATCATCGCCAAGATCATGACAAGCTTCGTGTTAACCTTTATACAAGTTTGGCTGGCATACGGCCTAAGATCCCATGCGAATTGTCTAGACTCTAGAATCATCGATCGTTTGGACAAATAGATATTTTAAAAAACAAAAAGAAAAAATTATTAAAAATTTGTAAATTTTTGTTTGGCTTGTAAAGTATAAAATTATCATTTAATTTTTTAAAAAATATTAATATAATAAATCGTAATTCTATTCATATTTATAATTAAATAGTATTTTAGGACTCTTCTTTTCGATTATAATATGGCATAGCCCAAATAACAATCTTCACTTAATATTGAAAAAAAAATTATTTTACACCCTAAACACGGCTCACGAAGGCAATCGAAAAACGGGATGTGATACAATAAGCGAAGCCCAAAAGAAAGCAAGCAGCCGTACAAGTGGTGTTTTCCAGAGTCACCCATACCCCAGTAAACAATTATAAATGTTAAAAAAAATGTAATCATAATTTAATTTCTACTTTTTATCGGGTTTCAAACAAGTTATCAATTAAGTTAATAAGATATTAAGAGGGGTCCGTCCAAGTGGCCAACCGTGTGGCCTTGATCATCTCAAAAGGACACTCTCAGCCACGCCCGCGTTTCTCACATCCCACCGGTTTTTCCCTGCTGCCGGTCAAACTATTTCCCCACAATATTAAAAATTAAAAAAAAAAAAATTAAAATAGCAAGACAACGTTGCTTTTTCACCTGGGAAAGGACAAAGAATCCTGTTAATGCAAAGTACTGTTAGGCAGATAATTATGGGCTTTAATCCGGTCGTTGTCGGTTGATTACTTAATTCCCTGTTAATTACAATAAATTAATGGTGTTAATTAACTCGTGTGTTTGCAGGTGTCATTGGTGCTTGATTAAATAAACAAAGTAATTTAATGGCCATAACATCGTGCTGGCAAGTTGCAACGTCTCATCGTAATCGTAACAACAGCAGTTTCAATATTCAACAGAGCTTGAGAGACCGTGTTTCCGGAATCCCTAGAGCATCCAATGATAATCGTATGCCCAATATCAATATTGTAATTAACTTGTCGTTCCACTCTCATTAACTTGCCTTCCAACTCAAAACTTGTATAGAGGAGAGTAAATGACCAACACGAGCCTCTCTCTATTTTCGTTTCTTTTCTTTTCTTTTATTTTTAAGTAATATCATATATTACAAATTTACGTAATATTTTTAATCAAAAAATTACTTTAGAAAAAAATTAAAATTCGGTTTGTGCAAAGATGGTAGTACTCAATTGAAGTGTCTGTTAAACATGTAATGTTTTAAAATAAGTGTCAGTTTGGTAGTTTTATATTTTTTTAAATAAATGCTATCAATTATACTGTAGAAATAATTTATCTGGTAAAATTTATTTTTTAAAGTATTATAAATTTTAAAAACAATCGATTTTATTTGGTAAATCTTATTATTAAACCGTTGTAAAAATATAAATTACTGAATTAGATATAATATTAAATAAAATTTATTTACACATTCATAAATATGTATATAAAATATTTTTTAATTGAATATATATAACAATTAACAATAAAATAAATATTTTATATTATTAATTTTATTTTTATATCAAGATAATTGGCAATAATAATATTTATTTAAAATTGTTGATTTTATTTTTTAGTTAATAACGATAAAAATTTTAGATTTTTATAATGTATATGTGGATATATATGAAAAATTTTTAATTATAAAAATAATTATCAAAATTATATTTTAAAAAGTTTATTGTTTCTTTACTTTGTAAAATTTTTTATAAAATGAGATGATTTTATCAAAATTAACTTCAACAAAAATTTACCAAATATTAAAACTATCTTTTATTTTTTAAATATTACTTTTTAACTTTGAGAAAGTAATCCAAAAGAAGCCTAACATTGTTTTGATTTTATCTGTTGGAGCATCCACCTAGGCACCAACTTCGGATAAACTAACAGTGGTCTTATTAAAATCTTCCGAATCAATTATGCAATGCTTCTCCCCAAAAAAAAAAAAAAATATGTAATGACTCTGGAAAAAAGTGTTAAACACTTAACTAAAGAGTGGACCACGCTCTACTTTTATCATCGTCAAATTTCTTCTAATAATAATAAAAAAAAAAAAACGGGTTAAAAAATCGGGTGCCTAAATGTGCAATTAATTGACCATTCCGCTACATTTTTTTCAAGTGCATACCTAAACAAATTCTGAAAAATCAAACCACACGCTAAAAATTAATTGAAATGGTTGCATTCCTAGGTTAAGGTTAGTACCCAACACTCCCTCAAACCGAAAGCAACCATTTGATCCCATTTATTTGCACAACAATTTTAAGCAGTAATATAGCTCATTTCTGTTCCCTTCTCCATTCCGCAAATGTAAATCTGACTTTTTAGCTATCAGCCTGTGAAGCCACAGGGTGGTCCATCACAATGGAACATGTGGTCCTGTAAACTTGGCTATTTACAGTGATCAATGATCAATGATAATGGGTCTTTCCGGTCTCACAAGAGGACTAGAGATTTGTCATCTGTCTGTGCATGCCTTGGTCCGCACAGTAATTAAAAACTGTCGCCGTTACTATTATCGTTTATCATTACATGACAGCAACAATACGAGGATCAACAGGCACTGTAGTTATAAAACACAACCGGCTTCACCACTCAGGGTCTGGATCGTGGAAACAATCAGGTGGTCCACGTGTCAAGTCCCCATGAAATCAAGGCAATTAAATTGAATTAATAAAGCCACAAACGGAGGAGATGATGATGGAGATGCACAGAGTATGTGCATTGTGTGACTGAAATTAAAGAGGAGGATTGAGGAATCTGTACAGATCGAACAGGTCATTCTATAATGCCATGCGAAAGCTGGTGCATGTAACAGTAAAATGTCGAGATGCCCAACTTTTTAAAACAAAAATTAAAGCAAAATGCGAAATCTCTCTTAACGGACATGGAATGTGACAAAAAACAAAAAGGGACTCGCCAGAGATTACGAAAGAGGCTGAAGCTGATCATGAAGCGTTTAGGCTTTAGGCTCTGCAGCGCTGATGAACTGCTATGGTACTGAGCAAGGTCAAAGCTTCTCCAGCCACAAGTGATGCCATGTCAGCGTTGAATCATATGTGGCATGAGAGAGGTTTGATGTTCGCTGTCAGCAATTTCACGTGGTCGTCTCTAGGGTTGGGTATCAATTCGGTTCGGTTCGGTTTCAGAATAAATTTTTTGTGTGCGGTTTGTCCGTTCGTAATTTTGTGCAATTAAAAATGAGAGATTGGTGTAAAATTTATGATCGGGGTATATATCATAGTAAAATAACAAAAATACTTTAATATCGGTTCTGTTTGAATTTTAAAAGTTTTGATCCGAAATTGAACCGAACCGAACCATTCGGTCCGGGTTTTATAATTTTAAATTTTTTAGAGTTAAAAAATCGAACGAATTTTGTTGTTAGTAAATTGCAGTTTGCGTAGACAAGCGGGCCACGGCCAACTGCCAATTGCCAATTGCCAATTGCTACTCGAGTGAAATTCATGGAAAAGGAGATCGTTCGATTGACCTCACACTTACACCCCTCTTTTGGCTTTTTTCCTTTTTTGCCACTTTCCTTGTTTCGTAATTCTTTATTTGTTGATCATTATCATTTGCTTGGAATTGCTGCGTCTCCTTTCCGGTTTCATTTTTTTAATTATTTCAAATATGAGGGCATTATCTCACAAGTAAGATTTGCACACTGGTCGGGTATTATTATTCGACGTACATTTTTCGCTCCTCTTTTTTATTTTTTAAATTAAGAAAAGCTACTCAAACCTATATTCTCTTTTATTGCCATTATTAAAGCTGATATAAACAAACTCCAACTAATGCACATAAATTCATTTTTATAGTTACGAGATAAGTATTTCTATGATAATGTGATTAAAATTACGATAGTAATATCACAATTAAATATAAATTATATAAATAAAATATAGGACTTGTAAATGAAAGTAAAATAGTTCAATTAGTATAAAATTAGTAAATTGATACATTATTGACGAACAAAAGTACAAAATAAAAACTTATAAATATAATATACAAGTAGTAAATTAACATTAAGTTCAAAATAAAACATAAATTTAGAAATTGAACATAAAACTTGTAAATAAAAAGTAAGACAAGTAAATTAATATATTATTAGTAAATAAAACAAAACGTGCAAATATAATATAAAACTAGTAAATCAACAATGATCATAAAATAAAATATAAAATTTGAAAATGGAATGTAAGAATCATAAAAAGAAAGTAAAATAAGTAAATTACTAAAAAATAGTAAATTAGTATATTATTGGTAAACAACATAAAAACTTACAAATATAATATAAAATTAGTAAATTAGCATTAAATGTAAGATAAAACATTAATTTTCAAAATAAAATATAAAATTTGTAAATAAAAAGTAAAATAAGTAAATTAGTGTCTTACTAGTTACAAAATAAAACTTATAAAAATAAAATAAAGCTTATAAATCAATATTAAGTACAAAATAAAATATAAATTTTGTAGATTACACCTAAAACTTTTGAACACAATGTAAAATAAGTTTTTTTTTTCATTTTTGTAAAGCAAAATAAGTAAGTTAATATAAGAGTTGTTGGCAAAAAAATGTAAAATAAAAGTTAATATCACATTGATTACCTTATATATTTGATTTTGTATTAAAATTGAATAATGATAGTTTTGTGTTTATATAATATATGTGATATTTTATTAATGATAAAATTTATTCTCAAAATCGGATTTAAAAAAAAAACTATTCTTTTAATGTTTTCAAAGCTGTCATAATGTGAGATTATTTTGCATCATTCTACACCTTCTCAACAACAACCTAAAATGGTCTATGAGTATAAATAAGGAGCGAAGTTTAAAATTATACAAGTATGCATAAGGCTCAAAATTAGGTGCAATTTTATTGATATATAATACATGTGTCTAGTAATATAAGATTTTTGTTTTTGTTTTTGCTGGATACACATCAAAATAAATAATTTTGCTTAATTAACTTGTGTAGCGAACAAATGCTATTGTAGAAAATAAAAATTAAAAAGTTTATAAATGTTTTAGAATGAATATAGAATTTATAGTTAAAACTAATTAGTAACCTATATTGTTGTATTTGTTTTATATTTCGTTTATATAGTTTACAAAATTTATGTTTATTACATGTAGTTTATAAAATTTATGTTTATTATAGTATTGATGCCGTAACTATATAATCACGAAATTAATTATAGAATATTCCTATGAGGGATAAAGCGAAATTGCTTCATACAGAAAAATGCTGGTCCAACCCCACCCAAGGTTCTTAAATACATACTAACTAAAAGAAGGAGCGCGTGAGAAATGGGTAATTTGCTCAAAATCTTAGCTTGATATGTATGTATAAACAGAGTTTAAAACAAGTCTCAACGAGAACAGATATAATAATGTTTAAACAAATTTCGAATGATTTCTTCTTCCCAACTGGAGGCAAGAACTCATAGATCGAAATAAAAGGAGCTTGGAACTGAGTCAAGAATCTGAAATATTAACTCGCAAATGGGAAGTTTTCTTAAGAGAAATGATCACTTAATAATTTGATCAAAAGACTTTTAAGACTGATGGGTCAAATTCTAACAACAGATCCTACGTGATTCAACTGTATACAATCGTCCATTAAATTTTTGTCACACGTACCTGCGAATGGTTTGATGGCTTAATGATCAAATCTACATTTCAACGAGGGAAATCATTACAGGTTGTTGCTGGTATTAGTTTCCATCGGTTAAAAGATTAAGTTGAACCTACTTCCTAGGTTTTTGACTTTCTTTGAGGTCCAAGTTGCCAGGTTTCCTGTTACATGTAAATTTTTTCTCAGATGCAATTTCAGGAGATCAGATACTACAACGATGATTGACACCTCTCTTAAAATAGACGGTATAATATATAGCAAAATTCAGCTTTCTCTCTGCAGATTTGTAAGTCGGAAGTAAAACAACTTACAACTTGCCGTTCCCTTGATTACATACAAATACAGAAAACTAGGTCAAAACGAAACTTTTATCCAGATTTACACAAATTAGCATCTAAAATTAAGATATGACGTGGCAGCAGCACAGTTCACTTTCCCAAAAAGGCCAATGGATCGCGCAGGAAAGCAAAGAGACTCCAAGGGCAGACGACAGCTAAGGCATTGGCAATAGTAATTAAAAACATCAGTGAATGTGAATCACACAGACTAGCCCACACACACACAGACACACACAACGGATGATGGTGGCTTTTTTTTTCCCCTTTGGTCAATCCTTCATATTATATAATAAAAAATAACATTACCAGAGGCAAAGATGCTTCAACGTTTCCAATGTATATATTCTTAATTATTGGCTAAATAAAAAATCTCAACTCCAAAACTAGATAGTAATTTAATTATATAACTTTTTAAATGTAATAACACTAACACTTTGCTATCTTTTTTGCTCTCTTCCGAACTAGCAAGTAGCAACCAGCACTACAACTTTTGAAACTAACCTGAAAAAGAAAACAAAAGAAAAGACAAAAAAAAAAGAAAAAGAATAGAAAAGAAACGCTAGTGGCTAAGAAGAAAATAAAATACAACAAAAAGAGAGAGAAGTAAATGGAAGTGATTGCATTAGCAGCGGTCAGCTAGCTAAGCCTGAGAAAACAGGCTATATAAAGAAAGGGCTCGGTGCTCAACGAGCACCCATTGGTGAGATAATGCTGCAGGCCACATTTAATTTATGCATATATGTACACCCTTATCCGCATGTCCGAGAGATCGGAGTCTCCTTCTCACTTAATTAGGGGCAAGAACCGCACAACTGCTGCTATCTGTGTCATCGTCATCAACCACATCGCCGCCGTTTGTGCTACTGCTGCTGCAGCTGCCGCCAATTAAGAGATGGGTTCGGTCAGCGTAGTCAGATTCAGAGTTATTGGCACTATCTAGCGTATCTGAACCGTCTTTGTCATGATGGTTATCAAGATCAGTGACTACATTTGGATTGGCAAGTGAATGACCAATGACGTCGCCGATGCCGGGCATGTACTGCTTATTGTGATCGAGACCGAGTCCAACAATGGGTAGTGGCTCCGTCAGTTGCCTCCCGTCTCGAGGCGGCGAGAACACTACCGGCAAATAGTGGTCCATCTCGCTTGGGAACTTGGAGTTCTTGAAGTGCTCTTTCAAAGCTTCCAGCCCCTTCATCATCATTATTTCCGTTTTTACACGCCAACACAGCACATATTTTAGGAATTAATTAATTACGAATAAAATAATTATGTAAATATAAAATTAATTACTTGAACTCTTGCATAGGTAACTTCACATATTTTTCTGGAGTTGAAGACCTCCCAATTTTGAAGATGAAAGGCTTTGTACAGCCTCCAGGTTGCCTCCGGAGACGTCATGTTAACAAACCCATATCCCACGTTGCACTTGTTGCTTTTTTTAACAAAACCAAAGGAGTAAATAATATTATTGAATTTCACTGCATGTTCTTTCAGATTCTTTTAAATTTTGCTTTGAGAAGGCAAACGAAACATAGAATTGAATAAAGGAGGAACGGACCAGAAATAAAAGAGAATTGACGACCAGAAGTAAAAGAGAATCGAGTTTACTTGAAATCAATGGGTAGATAGACGAAATCGTAAGAAGACAAGGGCTGGTCATCTCCTTCCGCTATCTGTTCGTTGCAGTGGATGCAGTGATTGTCCAACATGTTCAATAACAGTTTCTGGCTGCAACAACAAAATAACATAATTAATCATAATAATACTATCTAGTAACAATTTAACAAAATAAAACAAACACAAAATTACAATTTTCATTTTGAGAGCTAAACCTGTATTTGTTAGGTATGTTCTTGATCATGACCGTGGTTCGGGAATCTTTGCAGTTAGACTCCGTGGTGATATCTTCGCTTATTAGAAAACGAGCATCAAATTTCTTAGCGTGTTTTCCCTTCCATGGCCTACTCCTATTTCTAACCTGCTGCGGCTTAGCTATAGAGACTATTGACTGATAGCTTTGGCTTTTCTTGGAACTTCTCCTCGCAGGATTAATATTAATATCCTCAATTGCGTTCGCCAACGACAGAGAAGCCACCGAGGGTTCGATTGAACAAGTCACGTTCACATTATTAGGGTTCCGCTTGAAAGAATTCGAAGGTGATTTCTTTCTGAAATGTGGGGCTTGAGAGACGAAAGAGCGAGGATTGTAGGAAGGCGGGTCAGCAGACAATGGCGGAGGAGGACAATCAGAATTTCTTGTTTGATAAATAGCTGTGTAATTAAGGCTGCTGGTGCAAGATGTTGAGTTGGCATAGAAGAACTTCTTGCTGTGGCCACCGGGGCGGCTGAATTCGATGACAACGTGTTTTCCGTAAATTTCCTGGCCATTCATTTCTTTAAGAGCCTTAGCTGCATCCCTTACGTCATAAAACTCTACAAATCTTTGATGTTTCTTCAATGGTGTCTCTCTTAATTCCTTCACCGGACCTGTAAAAGAATTATATTTCTGCGTTTCATCACCCAAAAAAGCTTGCAACAGTTTAAAAGTTTCTGTGGCTGGTCAAAGGCATTAATGAAAAGGCACGAAAACGACCCACTGGGTTGAACCAAATGGCTCAGGTCACAACAAACAATACACACCACAAAATAGTGAAAGAAACTAAAAACCCAAGCCATGATAATAAAACATTCAGATCTTATGAAACTGACAGAAAACTTCATAAAATCCCCAAACCGAAAAAAAAAAATCATACGCTAAAACCCCGCTAAAACCCATAACAAAAGAAAAAAAAATTACCAAATGCCTGGAAAATTTCTTTGAGAGTCGAAGAAGAAACCCCGGAATCTAAATTGAAGACGACGATAGTGCCCTGATTGTTCCCATCAGGAACAGCATTACACGTCGGAACAATGAACTGGGCCCAGACGGGCCTGCCAGCGACGAGCCCACGCGCCGGTGGAGCTAGTACTGGGGCATACGAGTTCATAATCATCAAGCTCTCCGCAACAACTTGATTGTCATAACAACCCGTAGCTAAATTATTATTATTATTATTCATCAGCATCAACCCGCTACCGTAAGGATTCTTTAACCCGTAGCTTTGCTGCTGCAGTTGCATGTGCTGCTCTCGTATCTCCTTAAACGCCATTTCCGCGTGTCTCAGATCATAAAAGTGAACCGTCACGATTCCTTCCATAAGTCTCTCCATTTGAACCCCTCTCACCTCGCCGAAAACCTCTAGGTCCCTCCTCACAATCGTCTCGCTGACGTCACCCGGCACATAACTCAACACCAGCGTCCGCGTGGGCCCCGTAGACGGAGGCGGGAGAGGCACTCCCACTTGAGGGTGCGTGGGGTACTGAGCGTAACCCACGCCGCCAAACGGCACAACTTGGACGTCGTTGGAGACGTAGGGAGGCAGTGCGGGAGGAGAAGCGGCGCCGTACGAATAGTAAACTTGGGCCGGTCTAAAGAGTGTTGTTGGTCTGAACTCTTGCGCTCTCGGGTCTAGGTTTCCCGGAAACCGGCTAATACCGGTTTCTCCCATCGGTCAGTTGTTTTCCCGGCCGGGAAGCAAACGGCTGGCAGTGTTCTGTCAAATTCTCTTTCCTTGCCAAGCTTTTAATCTCTGTGAAAATGTACAAAATGTTTTCTTTTATTTTACATGCCAAAAGTTGCTAAAAATGTCCCCTGCCATCAAATAACTTTCGTGAAATTACTTTAGTGACCCTGCTTTTTTTCCCCCTTGGGAGGGGCATGTGGTCCGTACACGTGGCGGATGGGGTGAATGTTTTGAGGATGTTTGAAACGAGATGGGATGATAAGATGGGGGCGGGTGTAGGGGAATGCACGTACGCGGCGCACGCTCACACGAGAGCAAAAGGCTCTTACTATGCAGAAACTGGAGAGTCATAATAACCGCCTGGTGCTTGCTACTTTTTCATATTGCTATTTTGACTACTCATAAGCTTTTGCTTTATATATTCTGACTTCCTCGATTAGCCTTTTAAATTTACTTATTATAGCCTAATAAAATTAATTCAAAATAAATAACACAAAAAAAAAAATCAAATTTATTTCTCTTGGTTCATGGCCTCATGCAAACTTGACGGTGCTTGTCCGAAATATTTGAGAAAAAAACAATTGAAATTGGAACGTGAAACCGTAATCCCTTCTCTATACTTGAAGCACAAGGCTAGATAGTGTCACAAACTTTAAATCAATATTTATTACAGCTAAAGTTGTTTTGGTAATACTATAATTTTTAAAATAATAATTATTAATTATATTATAGAAAAAAATCGTGAAAAAAATTAATTAAGTGTTTTGTAAATTGTTATCTGGATACAAATGATAAAGCCATAATATCAAGTAAAATTTACTTTTATATATATATATATATATGTCAACTTATATATTTAATACTCTTATTATGTATGTATAGTAATTGATAATTAAAAGATAATATTTTTACATTATTAATTTTGTTATCTCAAATCAATTCATAAAAAAAAAGGAAGAAGAAAAAAACAAAAACCACTTCTTCCATCAAATAACACCAATTTTATATAATCAAAGTTTAATTTATGAAATGGTGCTTTAAAAACATACTCACATATATAAGTATACTAGAAAATAAGACCTTCGCTGCTTTTAAAAAATTAGTATCTTTTTATTCTTTTACAGGTTACTACTAACTGATTAAAATAAGTGAATTTTTTAAAGATGAGGCGACAAAATTTTATAATACTAATGTTATTTATGAAAGTTAATTATTTTTTTGTTAACCTTAAAAATATATATTAATATGTATGGTTTAAGTGTACACAGCTTATACCTTTTAGAACTTGAAATATGAAAAGAAGAGAGTCTCCAAAAGTTATTAAAAAAAGATTTACAAAATAAGACTATTCTCACATCAATAAATATGATAGCCTATTTTTCGTAGAGCCAATTGTACAATTCATGTAGTAGAAGGGGCCGTTGAGGAAAAGAGAGATTAAGCACATCACATAAAATAAGAGGTTAAAAGTGGATTGATAAATCAGCATAAATTTGCAGCAAATAAAAAAGAGGAAGAAAGGTAAGTAGTTTTAAAGTAAAAACTCAGCACAACTTAATAACAATATATTTGACTTACACAGAGGCTCTAAGAAATTCATCCGCTGCCCAAGTTTTTCCAACTATCGTCATGGTAACACCAGCCATGCTTATGAAAACAGCAATAAGTTTTGCGATAGTAATCGAATCATGTCCAAAAAGAGCTCTCTTCCTATATTAATTAAGTATGGGAGTTTGAAAAAGTTAAAAAGCAATAAACAAAAGGTTGCATAATTAAATATGAGATTATGACATTAAAATTATGCTTTAGTGGTATTATTGAGGGAAGATGATAGAACCTCCCTTTTTATGTTAATTAATTAATTTATTTTAAGCCATTAAAATTTAATTGCTAGTATAATAAAGTAAATAAATATTTTAAAACTTATAATTAATTATTATTAATGGTTATATACTGTTGGATTTAAATAGAAAGAGAAAGAGACATGTACAAATAATGCTAATAAATATTTTATATAATAGAGAATATACAAAGATGAGAAATTGTAATGCTACATCACCTCACGGGAGTTTGAAGAAACTAAAAGGCACTAAATAAAATGTTGTATAATTAAATATGAGATTATGAAATTAAAATTATACTCTAGTGGCATTGTTGAGGGAAGATGATAGAACATCTCCTCCTATATTAATTAGTTGATAGTTGATATATTTTAAGCCACTAAAGTTTAATTGCTAGTATAATAAAATAAATGAATGTTTTAACATTTATAATTAGTTATTATTAATTGTTACATATTATTGGATTTAAAAAGAAAGAGGAAGAGACATGTACAAAGAATTTCAACTAATATTTTAGATAATAGAGAATATACAAACATGAGAATGGTGATGCCACATCAACTCTTGTAGTCTCAGCTTTATATATATACTAGAAAATAGAACCGCGCTTTGCGTGGCTTTGAAAAAAATTTTAGTACAATCCTTTTTTCTTATTTTGTACTTAATGACACTGATAAAAAAAATATGAATTGGATTTTTTTAAAGATGAGGCAGTTTTATAAAACTAATGTTATTTATGAAAGTTAGCTATTTTTTTTGTTAACTTTAAAAATATATATTAATGTGTATAATTTGAGTTTACAGACCTTATACCTTTTGTAGTTGTTGATAAGTTCCAAATTAAATTTTATAACTGAGGCTCCTTAACAATGCGTTGAATTATAAAAGAAATAAATAAAATATATTTAAAGGCTTTTGTAAGTTACTTTGCATCGTTTATAGTTGAGTAGGTGAGCAGTTGTTTATAAAATAACTAAAAAAATATATATTCATAGTTTTCTTGATTATACTCAACTTATTAATCTATTAGAACTTTTATATCTTTTTTTTTTCAACCAGTTCCAACAATCTCAATATCACCCACACCATATAAACTTCCCACAACATCTGTAATATTAGGGAAAAATAACATAAATATGTTAAAACATAAGGATTAATAATTTCTAATATATACTTAAAGATTAACAAACACTAATAATTAAAATAAATACTTAAGAGGATTGTGTTATCATTATCATATAAATCAATCAAATTTCGAGATACGAATTAGAATCCATTGATCGACATTTTAACAGTTCCTTCTTCTAACCTCTTAAGTAAAGTTATAACCAATAAAATAATCTTATACTGATTTGAAAGTGGTCTATAGTCGCCTGTAGTTGAAACAACTTTCAAAATTTTGACACTGTACAAAGAACCCTTACTAAACATGTGCCTAAACCTTGTCACTAAATTTTTCTTAATTGTTGCATGCATTAGATTTTCCGACGAAAACAAAATATGCTACATTTTTTTAAAAAAAAAGAAAGTAAACATTTCATTAATCACAACACATCAAGAACAACTTGAAACTCAGCTGGAATAGTTCCCATCCACTTAGAAGAAGAGTTTCTTCCCAAAGCTAATTTAGCTAGGGAGTGGGCATAAGCATTACAATGTCTTGGAATGTGATGGACATTAACCTTCTGAAAATCCTTGAGCTGATTTCGGATCTCCAGAATTGTCCAAAAAATTTCTGTTCTGCTACTCTTAGTGTTGTTGACAAGTTGAATTACCTCTAAGCAATCTGATTCAATGATCACGGAAGTTGAACCTACTTTTTTTGCCAGCTTCAGCCCCCAATGCACAGCTTCTGCTTCAGCCAAGCTAACTGATCCGTTAAATTGAACCTGGTTAATACCAACTGCAAGCCTGCAATAATCTTGCCATTGGGGGAAGAAAACAATGGGAGAATAATTTTTTTATACAACATTTTCATTAATAAAAATCATGTCTACACTAATCAATTCTCCATTCTTCTTGGTATTAATAGGCTCCCACATCCTACAAAGCATAACCCTTATCATCTAACTATCTTTATCATTTTTTAACTCATGAAGAAAAGAGTACTTCATGAAGCATACAATACTAAAAATTCAAATAAGTCAAAAAATAAAAACACAAGAATATTTCTAAAGAGAATATTGGTTAAATAATAAAAAAAACTCAAATATAACAAATCTTAAATACTTAATATTTATAGAGTTTGAAAAAACTAAAAGACACTAAACAAAAGGTTGCATAATTAAATATGAGATTATGATATTAAAATTATGCCCTAGTGGTATTGTTGAGGGAAGATGAAGGAACATTTCTTCTTATATTAATTAATTGATGTATTTTAAGTCATTAAAATTTAATTGTTGACATAATAAAATAAATTAATGTTTCAAGACTTATAATTAATTATTATTAATGGTTACATATTGTTGCATTTAAATATAAAGAGGAAGAGACATGTAATTTTTTGTAATCTAATAATTATTTTCTATTTTTAATATTTTATAATGTAATATTTTTTAATCTCAACCAATATATTAGATAATGGAGAATATAAGAAGATGAGAAATAATGATACCACATCACCTTTTGTAGTTCCAGTTTTATATATATATAAGAATTTTTCTAAAGAGGATGTTGGTTAGATAATAAATAAAAAAACCCAAACATAATAAATCTTAAATATTTAGTGTTTAGAGAGTTTGAAGAAGGTAAAAGGCACTAAACAAAAGGTTGCATAATTAAATATGACATTATGACATTAAAATTAGGTCCTATTGGTATTGTTGAGGGAAGATGAAAGAACATCTCTTTCTATATTAATTGGTTGATGTATTTTAAGGTACTAAAGTTTAATTGTTAGCATAATAAAATAAATGAATGTTTCAAAAAACTTATAATTAATTATTATTAATAGTTACATATTGTTGGATTTAAATAGAAAGAGGAAGAGACATAAATAAAGAATATCTACTAATATTTTAGATATTTTAGATAATAGAGTAAATAATAAAGAATATAAAAAGAAGAGGAATGATGATGTCAAAAGGCACTAAATAAAATATTGCATAATTAAATATGTGATTATGACATTAAAATTAGGCCCTAGTGGTATTGTTGAGGAAAGATAAAATAACCTCTCTTCCTACGTTAATTAGTTGATATATTTTAAGCCACTAAAGTTTAATTGCTAGCATAATAAAAGTAATGAATGTTTCAAAAGACTTATTATTAATTATTATTAATGATTACATATTGTTGGATTTAAATAAAGAGAGGATGAGACATATATAAAGAATATCCACCAATATTTTAGATATTTTAGATAATAGAGAATATAAAAAAAAGATGAATGGTGATGCCACATCACTTCTTATAGTCCCAGCTTTATATATATATATATATATAGATTGATAAAGTTCACATTAAATTTATTGAATATTTATAAATTAAAGAACAGATTAATGAAAGACATACCCAAGTGCTGATCTTGCAGGAATGATATTTGCAATATTAGAGAAGTTTTGATTGAATGGAAAATAGAAAGAAAAAAGATTTGGTGTAAAGAGCATGCTGGAAGAAAAAAAAAAACAATGATCATATAAAATATGAAATGATATATGTGGAATTGCATAAAATATAAATTTGTTATCAAAATCAGATTTTGAAAAATTACTAATCCCTTATTTTTCAAAATTAGTTGAAAGAATAGTAATGTTGTCAAACGTAATTTTAATAAAAAAAAATTAAATACTAAAATTAATTTTTAATTTTTTAAAATTACTTTTGAATCTCCCAACAATTAAATGAGCTCTTAATAATATATGCAAGTTGGTAAATTGAATTACCAAAATTAGTTTAGGTATAATGAGGGTTAACATTAATTTCTTCATCATATGCTAATAGAACAGTAGCTGTGTGTTACAAAACAAGTCGGTCTAATCAGCCAAAATTTTAAGGTAATTGACTGTGCAAAATCTACAAATGGGAAATGTTCTGTTTGTTAAGACGCAAAACAACTGGTGTAAAGACATAAAGCACACAATGCGCTGGTGTTTTTGAGTTGGGTGTTAATAAAAATTGTACCAGAAAGATGATAAAATGAGCTGATAAGTTTGAATCATAATGGCCATGGAAAACGACTATCCTTTTCTTTTTGTACCTTCGCCATTGATTAAAATGTCAGTGTTACCTGTGTTGTGCTGGTTGCTGTATTTTTTACTTCTGGTTTCGTTTAAAGGAGGGATGCTACTGAAAAAGGAAACTTTTTTTTTTTTTTGGGGGGTAACGTCGATAAATTACGCTTCTATATATACATGTGAAATCAATCATAACTAAGACCATTATTAGCCACTCGGCTTTAGGCCGTGTGGTGAGAGCACAAGCTCTCACACATTGTGAGAGTTTGTGTTAGTCTTTTTTCTTATGAAATATGAGTGGAGTGAATATTTTTTTTATTATTAATGAGGGTTAAAAATTTGGACAGAGATTCATATGATGTCAATATACTAGTATCTCAGTAATAGTCTAATTTATAAATATTAATTATAATATCATATAATATAAATTGTATTATTGAACAATAATCTCATATAATAAAAAAAGCTAAGACCATTATTTAGTGACAAATATCCGTTCGACATGAATTAATTATTGGAGAGGAGCATTCATTTGGGCAGGGGAGCAGATGGGAGTTTCCCATTAAATAAATAAATGTTGCTTTGGATGTGGATAAAAACGCAAGAATTGAAATGACATGCGGCCCATCAATATTCAATCGCATTTAACCTCCAAAATCTTTCCCAATATCCGCTCTTCGATGAATGAATGAATGGATGAATCCTGCAAACAAATTGCTTTTACTTGCTCGCTTGCTGCTGCTGTTATTTCGAGCAAGAAGAAGAAATGGATCAAATTAACAACTAATAGAATAACATTATAAACAAAACAAGGTGGGAGAGCAGAGCGAAGCAGAAGCACACGTGCGCCGGAGATTCTAGTGGCAGGACGCAGGGCCAACACGAGATTTCCGATGCTCCGCCAAAATCGAAGTTCATTCATTTTAATATAAACCAAATTCCACATCCTGCTCACTTTGCACACCCCATTGTCTCCCCCTCCACGGCTCCACTTTCCTTAACTTCCTGTCTCTAATTCATATAATATATTCACGCTACTTTCTCAAACGATCATAACATTCAAGTATGTTTATTTGGATACCACCATCGAAAGTCTTACGTATAACAAATTTGGACTCTCAGTTATCCTAAAAACTACCATTTTTATTGGTTTTAAGGTAGTAATTGTGTATAGTACTAGTAAAAAAGAAAGAAAAAAATTGTGTGTATGATATAAAATTTGATTGAATGGTTTCATAGATAATAAACGCGGTGAAGACATTTTCGCATACGAATTTCTCATACATTACTCAGGTATAAAGCAAAAATTTATAATATATGGTAACATTGACAAATAAGGTTTATTTGTTTCTTCTGTGCATTCATTTTTCTCAAACATAATTAATTTCATTGCATCAAACGTTCATTCTGACGGCACAGATCACACAGCCTGCGCATGTAAGGTATGAAATAATTATTTAAGCAGAAGCCTCCTGCTGCTACTTCATATCGACTCTAATGAAATTATTCTTTACATGTGATTGTATAAACAAGCTAGCGAGATCAGCATGCAGCACCCCCAGGTGATTGGATGAAGTAAAACTTGATCATCGGCTCTGCTCCGAAGGTTTTTTATACATTACGCCAAACTTTCATTACATTTTTCAAATTACTTACCACATGTCTCAAACATTCGATTCTTGCCCCAACCTTTTTGTCACATATTTTAAATCTTAGAGATTTAAGATGTATACAATGAAAATTTTAGTAGGATGATTGATAGAGCCGATCCATTGTAGTTTTTCACTATCATTTGTAAGCAATAGAAGCTTTGATACTTTATTCGTTCACATTGTTTGATGAACCTAATAATTTAAGTAGTAGCTTCCTAGGTTATATTGCCATGTTCCCCATTTCCTCCACATAAATTCATGGGCCACAAGCGCCACCTTTCTTCTGTAGAGGCGATTGCGACACAGCAGCAGTCCCACACACCTACCCTTTTTTATGGAGATTAAAAGTAAGTAAAAGGGATGTAATCCCCCTCTTCCCAGTCCCCACCTTACCCCTTTTTTAAGGAGATCTTGCTCTATTAAGTTCCCCACCAACCCACACAAAAACATTCCATTTGTTGAACTAGCCGACCTTTCCAATAATTTTCTTTTAACAATTAGGATAAGGACTTGCACCAACATAATAAAAATGCAGTCAGTTTGTATCTAGTCATTGAGAGCCACGATTTACATACGCTCCAGCACGACCATAATTCGATTGGCCTATGAAGGGCGTGTTCAAGAAACAGCCTTTTAACTCGGACAGAGTGGTCCATGACAGTGAGACCATCCTCCTCTGCTCCCCCTTATTACCAGGAACGTTGCGGCCTAAACAGGCCCTGTAGACCACCACGCTGGTGCACTACTGTTTGCATTGGTACGCGTTTGTCCTGTCACCGCGACGAATCAATACCCAGTTTTTGAACATGTGCTCGAAGAACGGTTTATAAGCATTTTTCTTAATGTGGTTTTGATGATGCGGAAATGTAAATGTAAAAAGATTGATGGAGCAGAGAACTAAGATTTCTGAATAATAAAAATTTTATTAAAAAAAGTCGGAACGAATAAAATTAAGATTATGAATTTATCAAAATACACAAATTTAAAATATTATTTTATAATAAAATATTCTTAGTCTAATTAATGAAAACAAAACAAATAATATTCAAATTCGGTGTCTAAAAAAATAAAAATCTTTAAAATAATAGAAAAATGACTTAAATTTGAAAAATAACCAAGAAAAAAGTGAGATTTCTTGCTCGATGGGGGCAAAACAACTTAGGTGATTTTTGGGTTTGATTCATATCGTCACAATATTCAAAACAATATAGTATATATGCAAAATAGACACCTGTCAGCCAAGTTATAACCTCCATAAGATACCTTTCTCATCCTATACAACCTTACTACATCTGGTCTTAGATCCCAGGCAAGCTTTGAGAGTGAAATTATATGTTTATATTAATCACTTTCCAAATACAAATTCACACTATGATCAAATATGTTCAAGTATTAAATTATAGGGCGAAGCATCTTGATCAAGACAACAAAAAGAAAACTATATTTGCTGATTTCAAGATTACAGTTCCATAGAAAGTTTCACCATGGAGGAAGCTCCATCTTTATCTAGACTAAGAAATAAAAAAATACAGAAGCCCATCTGAATGTAGAATCGAGAGTGGTTCGGTCTTGGTTTTCTTGGATACTCTTTTATTTGTTAGTTTCTGGGGAGGTTAGGCAGTGGGGGCCTTCAAGCCCACCATGTATAGCTTGGGTCCTCCGGCTTAATAGGTGCAAAAAGCAAAGCTAGATCCTGTCTAATGAGACATACACTAAGATGTTAACAATCCCATAATACCACACGTTTAAATACTCAATATTGTCTGTTCTAAGTGGGCTGATATTCATCTATTAAATAGTGTGATAACTAGTTCGCAACTTATGAACCACGCTACTCATGGACGCAAAGTGGTTTGGGTTTTTGGTGGGGGGTAGGTGTGGGGGACTTGGTTTGAAACTTGAATTTATTAGGTATTCGCATGCTGCAATAATCAATCGAGCCTTATTATTATTACTTTTCCTTCAATTGAAACTTTAACCGTTTGTAATGTGATCTTCAATTGAAACTTCAACCGATCTTTTCTTGTCAAACCCCGAATAAAATAATAATAATAATACAAATCAGCAGAATAGCTAAGAGGTTTCATAACAGCCCCGCCATTGATATAAACAGCATACTGCACAAACTACCATCACGATAATTATGGTGCAATTTACTCTTATTCTATCTTATTGCACAAAAAGAAAGATGGCTCATCCATGTCAGGCAGCGCATAAATTAGTAGATTACTAAGTTCTAATCTGTGAGAATTATTTACACAGATGGAAGTGATACATGCACATGACAAAGTTAACAACATTCTAACAGTGTCGGTGAGTTTTTAACTAATTGAAGCCAGTTTTAGGCTTTTCCAACCTGCATCAGGGAAATGTACCGAAAGGTGTCTTGTTTGGCTATATTGCTTGAAAGGTTTACATGGAAACTCTTGTGAGTGTTGAATTACCACAAAGTTGCTAATATTAATTGAATAGCTCTATTTGGTGATTTTACTGTTCCCTGCTCTGGGTAAGGGTCAAAGTCTAGAAAATAAAGAATCATCATTACTGATTGGGTGATAGATTGACAAGTATGCTAGCATAGCATACCACTTCAAAATAAACACAGAGCCTTTTCAGGAGGGACAAATGGACATAGATATCCAGAGACAGTCAAAATTAACATTGTCACCATGACCACAACTTGGAACGTAGCCCACATCCCATATTGACATGCTGAATGGTCTACAGGTCAATGGAGAAACATTGGGTCTCTCTCTCTTTCCCCAAAATATATACAAACACAGACATACTAAACTAATTATCTGTTACTTGGGGAAGCCCCATCTTGGAGTGAATGAAAAGAAGATTTGTACCTCTGTGCTAGTCCAAACATGCCAAGTGTGCCTCCCGTGTGAAGCATCACCACATCAGCATCCCGTTTCAATTTCTCATCACTGAGGAGCATTGCCGTCTCCCAGGCAGCTAAAGTATACACAGGATCTACTAAAATACCAGTTAACTGGGCAATTCGATGGCATGCCTCTATCTCCCCTTCTAACACATTGCCAAATCTGGTAATTGACAAATAGTGAGAGAACTCAATACGCTAACTAAAAAAATAGAGCTGAAAACGATTTTTTACTTTCTTTCTAAAAAAACATACAATTACATTGATCTCCTGTGCTAAAAATGTTTATATCATTTAAACAAAATGATAATGATCAAGTTTAAATATTATCACATGAAGTTTCTACTTCCAACTTTTCCCTTATAATTCTTGTAGAGTTTCAGAAAAATAAATGTGTACATAGAGCATCAAATCAAACAAGCTTAAGAATGTGAATCTCATTGACTGAATTTGAGTCAATATTCACTATCTTTTTGCCATTCATTACCATACTAGTCATTACTCAAAGACTTTCAAACAGAGGAAATACAAGTAAACTGAAAGGAATTCATATAGAATTTTGTGATTCTGAGTTACCTAATAACGCCACAGCATCCCCAGCACCTCTACTGACACCACACCTCTTTTCTGCAGTTGTCGATGCCTTGCGAGCATCCTGCTCAAGGCATGTAGCCCCAGATTTTTTGTTGTTATGATGCCTCAAAATTTCATTACACCACAACACCGCTATTGCTCGCAACCAAATTTGCATGAAGCCTTAGCATTTCTATCCTATGGGCATACGAGTTTGGCACGACAAGACCTTCCCAAGATTGTGGAAACGTTATAGCGGGCCGAATTTGAGGCTGCTCCCCACGCAGGCAGGTAGCAATGTGACTTAATCCTCTCTGCACATGAAACAGCGTGACAGGAGATCTTAACATAAAGGAACTGACTTCCTGGTATCCCATCAATATTCCTAGACAGTTTGACTAGAAGTAATACAAGAGTGAATCACATTGATGTCTAGGGAACAATTCTTCGGGCTCCAAGATGCACTCAATGAGCTTAAGATGCATGTGCACTTTGTTTATGCATTGAAATAAATTAGCTGTGTCAAGCCGTTGTAGCAATAACCAGTTGGAAAATAGGCAGAAAAAGGAAAAGAAAAAAACACCCAACTGAAAAGATGAATATTTAAAACAGTAAAATTAAGGGAGATCTTTAACATAAAGGAACTGACTTCCTGGTGCATCTCATTGACATTCCTTAAAAGAATACTCTTATCAATCACATTGATGTCAAATTCTAGAAGAGGAAGAAAAGGCCCATCTTCGCCGCTTATTACCATTTACCAGAGGATGCACAAATCATCCTCACAACATAGAAGATCGATCTCATAGCAATAACCAGTTGAAAATAGGCAGAAAAAGGAAAAGAAAAAAACACCCAACTGGAAAAGATGCCACCATGGTCCGCCTCCATGCTAAAATTGTAGTAAAGTTTGATTTGTGAATTAACAAATCGACTTGTCAATGCCTATTTTCTGTCTAGTACCAATATTCACTATCTTTCCTTTTGCCAATTCATTAACATCTAGTCATTACTCAAAGGACTTCTCAAAAATATAGGTAGCAGAAATACAAGTAAACTGAAAGATGACAATCTATATAAAATTTTGTGATTCTTGAGTTACCTAATAATGCTACAGCATCCCCAGCACCTTCATTGACAATTAACACCTTCTTTCGGCAGTTGTCGATGCCTTTATGAGCATCCATTTGCCCAAGGCATGAAGCCCTAGATTTTTGAGCTGTTAAGGATGCCTCAAAAATTTCATTACACCATACAACATCACCGTTATTGCCTGCAACCAAATTTGCATAGCTCTTTAGCATTTCTATCCTATGGGCATAATGAGTTCTTGGCACGTATGTGACCTTTCCGAAGATTGTGGAAATCAAGTTATAGCCAGTCAGAATTTGAGGCTGCTCCCCACGCAGTAGCAAATGTGACTTTAATCCTCTCTCTGCACATGAAACAGCTGCAAATATACACAAACAAGTTGTTTGAAACAAGATACTTTATCACTGACTTTGACAACCTCCACATGTAACCTAAAAAAAGTCTCAGCTGAATGTTATATAGCCTTCAGAACCCCTAAAATTGAAACAGACACCGCTTACAATAATAATTTCATATATTTAATGCCATCAAATAGTTAAAATGAGAGAAACACAGAGACAGGGCTGACATCTAACATTCATAAATCCACACAAGGGATTGGCCAAAAAAAAAAAAATTTTTGATTAAATGCCAACAACCATCTGCCCCTAAAAACATTAACAAAATAATCATGAGGCCAAGTAGTATTAGTATCAAGCAATTATCATTTGCTAATCCAAATAAGTTCTGCTGTCATACAATACTAATGGGAGTGTGCTATGCATTTTGCCAGGTGCAATGGTACGTATTTTGCATGAAGATGCACTGAAGCAAAGATAGACATGCTTGTTTCTTAAAGGCAACAATAGGATGCCTTAAGACAAAGGCAACAAAGAAGTTCCTGAAACCAGCTAACAAACTATTACTTTTAACATTGTTTATGCACGCAATATCCAAAAGAAATAAAATCTCACCAAATCAGTCACTAAATGATCTTCTAGAAGAGGAAGCAGTGCGTCCATCTTTCGCGCTTTATTACCATTTACCAGAGGATGCAATAAATCATCCCTCACAACATAGAAGCATCGATCTTCATCTCTCGTTATCATGTCATCACCAAGAAACGGACAAGTATTGTTTAAAAAGGAAATGCCACCCAAGGGTCCGCCTCCATGCTTTTCTGTTGTAGTAAAAAGCTTGATTTGGTGAATTTTAGAATCGGGACTTGTCAATGCCCATTTTCTGTCTAGCAATCTAGACACCAACTCTTCACCACTCATTCTCACATTGCATATACCCTGACAAACATTGATGATTGATCACTTACAGAAAAAATCCAGTGAAAGTTAGCATGTAAGAGATACGCTACCCATTTATAAAATTTAGGCAATTTAGTACTACGTTGAAGGTTTATTATATATAAAATCCAGTATAAGAAAAACTTAGGCTCTACAGACGTAATAGATCTTGACAACAGATTTCAAACAAACAAGTTAATTTCATTTATAACATAGAAGTTAAAAATTTTAGTCTATCATAAATAAAGACTATAGTTTTACTGAAAATGTTGTTTCATGTATGTCTATGAGTTTATGGGTGAAAGAGAGAAAGAGAATGGACCTGAGGGCTGTTTGAAAGCTGGCTTGAAGCTGAATGGAACTCCTTTTTCATGATAATGGCAGCAAATGCCGTTTTAGTTTTACTATTCAGTAATCTTTGCACTTGCATAGCCCCTGCTGGGAACTTGGAACAGAGAATCAAAGAGAATACGAGGAGCTGCTTCGAGCTCCAGCTTGTCATCTAGTATTATCTTCCTCTCCTGATGCTATGTGGTGTAACCAATACCCTTGTGACCCTCCGTCTTATGCTTCCCAAATGACAAAACACCATGGACAAAACAATGACATTACCAAATCATTAAAAAATAATAATAATAAATTAAATACAACTCTATTACTCTGCCGACTATTAATTGTTACATTTCCCAAGTAAAAAATAAATAAATAGATAGATGGAAAAACACACACACACACACATTTTCCCATTTCTTTAATTTGCTTTTCAAGCTATACACGCTCTTTCATCAATTAATCACAGCTCAACTTTTAATTGAATTTCAAAGTTGTAGATACTGGAATCAAACCATGGATACACAAAGGTCAAAATATACCAAGCAGATCAACAACAATTTATGCACCACGTTGAAAGTTTTTTCACTTTTTCATATTCATTCATCCTCATAATATCAGTAGTCTAGCACTAGTAGTCGAATAATATAGTAATCAAACAAGACCAAATTTCTGCAACTTCATCAATAATTGGACAAAAATATCATAATATATTATAGCTGCTTCGACATCAATTCACAAACCCCAAACTCATTAACAAAACAAAAACAACAGCTTTTCAACACATTGTGATTTTTCTCATTCTAATTAATAAACCAACGCCAGCAGCAGAGCAACTTCATCAAAACATCAACAAATCCATTTTCATTTTAATCCACAAACAACACCATCAACAGAGCGGATTCTTTGATGCGTTAATAAACACATTTTCATATTTAAATAACAAAATAATGCCCAATCACTGATTTCTAACACGCAAAGAGTTTTTTCAAGGACTAACCTTCCGCAGCGACCCTCACACGACGCCTCACCCTTGAATCTCACCTGTTCTTTCCTCGTCTGTTTCTCTGCGCCAAAGTTGCAGGATTGCGGTTGATTTCTTTATCTTCAAAGCATTTAGAGATGGAGTATGCGTGTGTTTTGGTTAGACGAAGGAGCATTATTTTTGCAATGGATAGATTTGATGAAGGGGAAAAACACTCTTAAATCTGCTGGATATATTCTATAGCAGCAGATGCATTGGATAATAACTATTTTTTAAAATTTAAATTTTCGAATTTAGATATGTTATTACGAATTTACCCTCATCCATTGACAATGAATGAAATGGTATACAAACGATAGGGGTGGAAAGTTGAGATACGCTCGTACTTTTAATCAAAGTGGAGATACGGCAAACCTCAGACAGAAAATTTGAAAATTACCCCTTTTGGCCTGGCAGTTTATTTATATTTGAAGGTAGTTATATTCCACAAGATCCAGTTTCGTTCAAGTAACGGATTCTAGACAATTGAAAGGATCTTTCTTGCTCAATCCAAGATATTTCATATAGTACGCGAAACGGTCTTGTTGAAGGTAGTTATTAAGAGTATATTTTCACTACATTATTTTTGTAAATTCACCTTATTTTATAAAATAATTATAATAAATTCACAATATTCTTAAAAATAAAAAATTTTATAAAGTTAATCAATTAAATCATTCTATCAATCTTTTTAAAGTTCTTTGACCATCTTTGGTCATAAAACACGAAAGTCTTAACTTTCAAATTGAATGCTGCTTGCTCCTTTATTTAGAAACATATACAATAGTGATTAATCCTGACCTCCATATGCCATTCAATTTTCATATTCTCATGATCATAGATTCACTTTGAGGAACATCAACTCCACTATTAAGAACCTAAACTTGATCAAACAAGACTATTAGCTCATAACTTCATCAATTGGATAAATAAAGTCACAATAACAATGCCAGCAGCTGCTTCAACACATCATCAACAAACCCATTCTCACTTTAATCAACAAAACAACAGCTTTTTCAACACATCAACAAACCCATTTTCGTTTTAATTAATAAAACAACGCCAGCAGCAGAGCAACTTCATCAAAACATCAACAAACCCATTTTCATTTTAATCCACAAACAACACCAGCAACAGAGCAGATTCTTCGACACATTAATAAACCCATTTTCATTTTTAAATAACAAAATAATGCCCAATCACTGATTTCCAACATGCAAAAATTTAGTGAACATGCAGCGACCCTCACACGACGCCTCACCCTTGAATCTCACCTGTTCTTTCCTCGTCTGTTTCTCTGCGCCAAAGTTGCAGGATTGCGGTTGATTTCTTTATCTTCAAAGCATTTAGAGATGGAGTATGCGTGTGTTTTGGTTAGACGAAGGAGCATTATTTTTGCAATGGATAGATTTGATGAAGGGGAAAAACACTCTTAAATCTGCTGGATATATTCTATAGCAGCAGATGCATTGGATAATAACTATTTTTTAAAATTTAATTTTTCGAATTTAGATATGTTATTACGAATTTACCCTCATCCATTGACAATGAATGAAATGGTATACAAACGATAGGGGTGGAAAGTTGAGATACGCTCGTACTTTTAATCAAAGTGGAGATACGGCAAACCTCAGACAGAAAATTTGAAAATTACCCCTTTTTGGCCTGGCAGCTTTATTTATATTTGAAGGTAGTTGTTATTCCACAAGATCCAGTTTCGTTCAAGTAACGGATTCTAGCTAATTGAAAGGATTTTCTTATCAATCCAGTATTACTCTGTTATAGTATAGTCTAAAGAACAGTCCTATTTGAAGGTAGTTATTAAGAGTATATTTTCACTACATTATTTTTGTAAATTCACCTTATTTTTATAAAATAATTATAATAAATTCACAATATTCTTAAAAAATAAAAATTTTATAAAGTTAATCAATTAAATCATTCTATCAATCTTTTAAAGTTCTTTGACCATCTTTGGTCATAAAACACAAGTTATTTAGGCATTTAATTTTGTGACTTATAATTTAATATTTTTAAATAAAATTTAATTTTTATTTCACTGTCCTTATATGTAAATAATATAAATTTGACAATCGAATAATTTATATGAGAATTATACCATAAAGACAATATATTAATTTAATTAAAAATAATAATCATACTAATAAAAGTAGTATTAAAAACAATGAGTTTGGCGCAAATTAGAAAAATATTGAAGTAAAAGTAAATTCTTGATAATTTTACTTTATTATAGTAAAATTATCAATTTAAACTAACGTCAAAGCAATCTTTGTAATTAAATATCCTAAAAAAATCTAAGTCATAAAAGAATGAACTAAGATAGATTTAATTAATTAATTCTACAAACAACTGAATGTGCCTTGGAATGATTCCTGTTCTTCTTATTTGTCCTCGCAGCGTTAGCCAACTCCAAAACCTCAACCTTAGGTATTCAGGACGGCGGAGAGATGAACGGGAGAGCCCCGGATCGACGCTGGGCGTATCGGCGCTGACTTTCTTGAGGAAGCAGGCGACACGGCCAGCCAGTTGGAGACCGGCCTTGTGGGATCTGGACACCCCAGTTTGCCCTTGGACCTGCCCCGCCCACCCTTGGTTGCTGCAGTTTCTGAACTCATGGTTGAGAAATGGTTTTTCCTTTTGAGGAAGATTGAGAGTTGTGAAAAAATTCGAAGCACTTTGCGATGATTTAGGGTTTGTTTTTGTTTATTAGAATTTAGATTTTAGGCATTCGGTTTTTTTTAATAATCGGTTCGGTTTTTCGGTTTATTTTAATAAATCGAAAACCGAACCGGTTAATTTTATTATTTCGGTTATATTACTATTCGGTTTTTTAGTAATAAAAAAATCGCAAAAAAACCGAACCGAACCGAACGGTTCGGTTCGGTTTTTAATTAATCAGTTTTTTTTGCCCACCCCTAAGCAGCCGTGTGTGATCCACTGTCGGTGTGAGGCTGAGGGCGAGCAAAGGAGCAGCCGAGCAGGGGAGCAGGTGAGGCGAGAGCAAGGCCATGGGATTCGTTGTGTGTGTTTTTAGGGTTATTGGATTCCACAATTTGTTTTTTGCAATTTTAGCTTATATATTTTAATTATTTTCTAATAAAAATTGATTTAATTAATAATATAATTAAAATTAATCCCGATCCATATATCTGATTAAGAGCATCCAGACCTCCATGCGGATACTCGTTCTTGAACTCTAGACCCATATTTTTTAATATGCGGATCTGAGTCTGACTCTGATTCTTTTGTCATCCTTATTTATTATTGTCGCTCGTACTTCATTTTATTTTAAACAATTTTTAACTTAAAAAAATAATTTTTTATTTTTGAATTTTACTCCACAGCCACAACCAACCACAACTACGGGAGAGCTTTTAATTGTTTTAAAATACTACTATTTATCCCAATTTTTTTTTATAAGACTATACTATTAGTAGAGATGGCCAATAAGTCGGGTCGATATCAGAGTCATGCTCTGTCGTGCCGTGCCGTACCTAAATTTTCTTACTTAGGTTCAGCCCAGCACACATGCCGTGCCCATTTGTGCCATGCTCACGCATTCCGTGCTGTTGGGCACGCTATGCCGTGCCTAAATAAAAAAGCCCAATAAATATTTTTTTTTTATTTTTTAAGAATGCATGTTAAGTTATTAAGAAAATATTTTAAAATAATAAACTAATAATAGTAAGAAAATATAATATTAATTACTAAGTTTAACCTTATAGTATTATAATTTTTTAATACTTAACAACAATAATAATAATAAATTTTTCTTATGGGTTAACTTAATTATTAACTTGGACTTACATAGAGTTATAAATAATAATTCACAATAATAGTAACAATACATGTTTATTATTATCATGATATTTATAATTTTATTTATTAAAATTATGATGTCAGTTATTTATTTAAATATAAATTAATTGTAGATTTTTTAAAATTGAGAATTAAATAAATTTAAAAATTTCAATTTCAAGTTGTTTGTAAAATCATAAAATTTAAAGTCACTTCATTAAAAAATAAAACGTGCTTATTATGAGATTTTTACCTACCATGCTTAACCTATCTCTAATCATGTTGTTCTTTTAACGCTCACATACCTAAAATTATAAATTCAGCACGACCCACATGCGTACAGTGCTGTGTCATGTGTCCTATCAAAATATACTCGTAGCGTACCATACTATTCAGACACGTGTCGTATTACATCACGTGCTGTCCGGCACATTGACCATCTCTAACTATAAGTAATAGAAAATTAAATCTCTAAAGAGATTTATATTTAATATAAAATTTTTTTGTTATATCATACAACATGCGTAATTATATAACAATCATTAAAATTTTTTTGTTATAAAAATAATATAATTTTATTACGTTACATTTTTTTTATATATTAAATTTTCATCAAACAGCTTTAATAATCATATTACGTGATCATGTACTGTGACAATCTCCCTACAAAAATCATTAGTATTTTAAAAAAATATGTTTAAACGGAAATGAAATAGTACACCAGTGAGGCGCAGAAGCGAGAGAGAGAGAGAGAGAGAGGCAGAAATAGGGTTTTGCCAGGGTTTTCTGAAAATTCGCCCTTGCACCGCCGCGCGAACGCAGTCACGGCAGCAATGTCCAATCACCGCGCACTCACTGCCCTCTCGCCGGAGCCTCTCTCAGCATCCGGTCGGAGCTCTGAGAAACTAAGTCTCCCGTTACTCCAATCAAAAATGAAATGTGACCCCGATGGCTACGAAGCCGAACTGACGCTAGTTTACAAGCAATTCAACGCGGCTCTCGACTTGTTCCAGCAACAAGCAGCTCTCAACTTCAGCTCTATTAGCGGCATTGGCAGCGACCCTAACGTGGCAAAAGACCTCGGTGACCGAGCCATGTTTTTGGCACATGTCCTGCCGTTTTATCGCAAGCAACTCGCTGAGTTCCCGAGTCAGCTCGCTGAGTTTTTGAAATCGTCTGCACCAACCTTGCCGTCCGGTCTTAGGTGCCACGTCACCCAAGCTCTTATTCTTCTTGTAAACCGACAGGTAGATGGTGATGATTCTCTAAAATATTACGGAACACTGAAGCTAATAGTTTACTCGTTATTTTCTTTATTTTGGTAATTTGTTGTTTGGAAAATTTTGAAAAACCTGAAAATTAAATCCATAATTCTTTATCAAACACATTGGATCAAGATAAACAGTTCTCCGATGACTCAAAGCGATAGTTCTATGCTTAATCCAGTGGCCTCAAAACTCTACTTCATTTTGATAGGAATTAAAAATAGGATTTTTTTTTTATTACTTTGAATTTGACATGAATATTTGCATTTAGATAGTTGATATCCAAGCCACCCTTGCGGTATTCATGGGACTTCAAACTCTGGGTGATCGGAATCTGAGAAAGTTGGCATTTTCTCATGTTATTCATAGTATCAAGCGCATGAATCAGAAGAATAAGAATGAACCAAAAAATCGAGCACTTCAGAACATCATGTTCTCAATCGTACAGGTCGGTTTCGGTGTTCCATGTAAAGATCCCGGTATTGCTGTACAATAAAAGTTAATTTCTAGGTTTGGACTGATGTTTGTATAATTGTATTTTCTCTAGGCAGAGGATGAAATTAGAGCCAAGAGAGCTCTTACTACTCTATGTGAGCTTCATCGGAGAAAGGTGTGGTTTGATGAGAGAACAGCGAATGCTATCTGTAAAGCATGTTTTCATTCTTCATCAAGGTATGCGTTTTATTTCAACTTTTCATGGATGATTTGTGTACTGCTTGTTGGAGTTAAAGAAAGTATCATTTGTATATGAATCTGTCAGGATCATGATTGCTGCTCTTTCATTTCTCCTTGACTATGAGAAGATTGAAGATGACGATGATAGTGATGCTTCTAGTGATGAAGATGACTTGACCACTCACAATCCACAAGTCATCCTCAGTAAAGAAGCTGTTTATAAGGTTATTAGTTGCCCACAATGTTTTAAATCACTCTTATATTCTCATTATGATATCAGTTTAGCAAATATTTCCAAAATCTATTAGCGGACACATTGAAAGCCACAGTAGTACATGTAAGACAATTATGTTTTATTGTTGTATTCCCAACTCTTTTAAAGAGGAGTGGTCTCATATTTTCTGTAATTCACTAATTGTGGGAAACACTAGTTGCGAAATTTGAACATTGCATTAGTTTAATTTCAATGTTGTTATTTTGTATCGGATTTCAGGCACAACACAAAGGTACAACTTCTAGCAAAAAGAAAAAGAAAGCAAAACTGCAGCGTGCCATGCGTAGCATGAAAAAGCAGCAGCGCCTGTCTTCAGAAAAAAGCACTTTGACTTGTTACTCTCCTCTTAACCATTTAATTGATCCACAGGTCTGACACCTTCCATTTATCATAATCATTAACAGTATTCCAGTCAGATTCCTTTATTTGTTTGTGGATAGAAGGTAATTTAAAAAAAGAAAAATCCATTTTGCCTGCAGGGATTTGCTGAGAAGCTATTCTCTCGTCTTCAAACTTGCAATGAACGATTTGAGGTGAGCATTCATTGACGTTTACTTATTGTTGCCTCTTATGTGTTTTTTTTTTTCCCTGTCCTTAATTTTGAGTTTGTTGATGCGTTGATAAGTGAGTTTTTCCCCTAAATTTGATCCTAATATGGACACTGGTTATCTAGCACTAATGTTTGACATTCCATGTATTCTGCTTCATGCATGTCTTGCATATTCATTGTCTTTTCACTGCTGTTTTTCTAAGCATGCAATTATGATAGTGGTGAGCAAAAGGAAAGTTGCATTTAGATGTCTGAAACATGAAGAAATTTGGTCTTGGCACTTGGATTAGCTAAATTGGGGGGTTTTGCATTTTGCAATTGCTTAAGGGAAGCCTTGGAAAGGGAGAGGTCATTGTTTATTTGATTAATTAGTGTTTTCTATGAAAACAAGTAAGCTTTATATCAACTACCATTTTGTCAAATAATTTCTGAAACTGAAGAAGGTTTTATATGTTAACTGAGATAAATCATATGAACAATAAAATTTGTGGTTGATTAGGGTCCTATTTTTCATCGTACAAATGTAGTAAATATAATTTTGATAAAATTATAAGAGATGTATAAATTTTTTTATCATACAAATGTAAAATCAAATCAACCTAACTTCCAAATTACAACAACTAGTGTCTTCAAACACTTTAGTACTATAGCTTTTAAGCTATAGCTACGTAACCTCAATCCCAAACAGAGTTTAGGTCAGCACAGAGATTGAAGACATTGTAATAGTGGATGAATTTTTCTGACAATACTTATTTATCAGTAATTTCTCCACACCGCACATTGCTGCGAGTCAAGATTGGGATTACCTAATGGACACAGATGTTGAGCTTTCATTATGTTATAGAGGAAACTTTTGGTTGTGTTTTTTTTTTTTATCAGTTCTCAGTTCTCACCAGAACTTGTTTTGCATATCTATTTGATGTTTACTCTTTTTGTGAACATCAGGTCAAAATGATGATGCTGAAAGTAATTGCTCGAATAATTGGGCTTCACCGGTTGATTTTATTAAATTTTTACCCTTTTCTCCAAAAATACGTTCAGGTATATAATTCTAACTTGTCTGTTGAAGTTGTAATTCTGTTGGTCAATAGAGGTATGACTGTATTGGCTTTTGCAGCCTCATCAACGTGATATCACCAATTTGCTTGCAGCAGCAGTTCAGGCTTGTCATGATATGGTACAGTTAGCTTCTGTTTGTTGTTCTTTTGGATTTGATGTGAAGCTCTTTTGTTTGTTTATTTAGTTATTTATTCTTCCAATTGAGTTTTAACAGTTCTTTTCTATTTTCTTTCTTACTTTCTATAATTTTGCTTACAATAAACCAGGTGCCTCCTGATGCAGTTGAACCTTTATTCAAACAGATAGTTAATCAGTTTGTACACGATCGTTCACGTACAGAGGTATAGCTGCTTCATATTTTGTTTTCAATGAATGACTGATTGACTTATCATTTACCTTTGCTTGTTTTAGGCAATTGCTGTTGGACTGAATGTTGTTAGGGAAATATGCTTGCGCATGCCGTTGGTAAGTACATAACTACCTATAGTGGTTGTTTCTTTTTGGACTGTGCAACCCAAAATCTGATTAGCTCATATGTAAGTGCCGCAACTTATATGAAATGCGTTGTTTTAGTTTATGGTTGAACAATATTTTTTTTTTTTTTTGGTTCTTTATATTAATATCTGGACTCATTTCATATTTCCATCTTGTCTCTTCTGTACTACTTTTAGATGAATGCCTGTTTACAATGCTCCAACATTATTTATTTGTTTTGGCTTCTAGTTGATGACAGAAGATTTGCTGCAAGATCTTGTATTATATAAGAAATCACATGAGAAGGCAGTTTCAGCAGCTGCTCGATCACTTATAACTTTGTTCAGAGAGGTATTAATAACTTTCTACTGCTGTGCTATTGTGCTTTAGTGTGTGTAGGAACAGCGTCTGCAGTGATATGCCTGGTGTATTTAGGTAAACTAATTACTTGTTTGTTTGCAGGTTTGCCCTTCTTTACTGGTCAAGAAGGATCGTGGCCGCCCCGCTGACCCCAAGGCCAGGCCTAGAGCATTTGGGGAAGTCAATGTTGCTAGCAATGTTCCTGGTGTTGAGTTACTACAACATGTTGATGGAAATGAATCTGCCTCTGATGGCTCTGATGATGATAATGATGATAGTGATAATAATGAGAATATTGACACCGATGGTGATGAAGAAAACCAGTTATCTGGTGATGCTATTGGAATTGAGGATGATGATAGTGGAGATGACAATGCAATAGATGAAGACAATGATAGTAATAATAGTATTGACCATGATAGTGGTGTCAGTGAAGATGATCTTGATGGTAATGACGATGAAGAAGAGGAGTTAGAGGCAGAGGATGTTGATGAGCTTGAAGAAAGTTGTGATTCTAAGAACAGCGAAAGTGATGCTGGGGACAGCAGTCCGGTGACCAAAGAATCTATAGCAAAAAAGAGGAAGTTTTCTGATTTTGATGGTCAGCTTATTGCCGCTGACACAAGTCTTCGAGCTCTGAAGAGATTGGCAGAAGCAAAAGTGGGTCATGTGTCCTCTGACTCAAGTGATGGAATTCTTTCTAATGAAGATTTCCAGAGGATCAAAGAACTAAAGGTGTGCCAACTTGTTCTCAAGTTTGTTCCAAAAATTAATCATGGTGTACACTTGTATTTTATTGAACCTTGCTGACTGGACTAGTGGTTCATACCAGTTTCCTTAACTTATGTTGGATATACAAATTTATTCATTTATTCTGTGGTTCTTCTTTGGAATATTTTTTTAGGCAAAGAAGGAGGCGAAGATTGCTTTGGCTCAGCAAGGGTTTAAGGTTCCAAGTTCTGATCAACTGAGCGTTAAGCGTGTGGACCCGGTCAAGCTTGAAGTAAGTCTTCTATGCCTTTATTGGCTATGTTTTCAGCTTGCTCTGTTGTTGGTCACTGGGATCTCATAAGCTCAAAAACTGCAAGCTTTCTGGAGGACAGGGCAATGCTAATTGGAATCAATTTTATATGCTTTGGATACTAGGTAGAAACTGTAGAATGAATGAATAGGTAGAGGAGGTATCTTATATCTTAGAAGCATAGTTGGTTGATGGATTGTGTGACTGCTGTGACCATATGATAGTCCCGTATAAACTGAGAACTCTTAAGCATGCTTGAAGTGAGATTCAACAACAATGTGATGACCTGTGTGCAATAAGCAGTTAGTATACTCAAATGGAAATTTCATCAGCTTAAGGCCATTTTGAAATGGTAGATTTCATTGAATTGATTGGATAAAGAGATATTTTTATCCCAGTTTCCAAATTCTTCTATTCCTATATCTTTTCCGTCCAATTTTACCTTTGTCATGTTCCTTTTCTTCTTCTTTGCTGCCACGAACACATTTTGACTGACTTGTTCATGCAAATTCTAGGCTCATGTACGGCAAAAGTTAAGCAAAGAGGAAAGGCTTGCATTAGTAAGAGCAGGGAGGGAAGACAGAGGGAAGTACATGGCTCGAGCTGCTATTAAACAGAAAAAGGTACACTTGTATTTACAGTGCTTTATTGTCTATTCTTTTTAAACCATTGATTGAGTGCTGAATTAATTCAATCAATTATCCTTAGACACTGCTTGCTGACATATTTAATGGCCTCCTTACTGTTAATCTTTCCAATTACAAAAGCACAAACTTTTGCATGATTCGCCATTTTAATATCCTGCAATGTTGTGATCAGACGGGTGGTTTGAGCAATCGTCAAAAAGAACACAAGAAGGCTATGCCTCTTGCTGCAAAAAGAGCCAAAGTTGCTAAATCTCGACAAGAGAAGAAGAAAAAACAGCAACGAGCGGGCAAACAGTTCCGTGGAAGGAAATCGTGGAAATAATCCTGATTTATGGAACGAACCAAGTTTTGAAATTTGCATCAGATATAGTTTATTCTGTCTGTATATCCGAGTATGTGGTCCAAAGAAGACATTTTTGTTTCCAATTTTCAATTTAATTGCATTCATTATCTCAGACGTCTGGTGAGTTGACATGATCCAACATATTACATATTAACTAATGCCAAGTCTACCCGTAACCTACCATTAAAGCTACTTAAATTTCTTGATATCTCAACTCAATTGAGTGTGTTAATATCTAATCTGTTGCCTGTATTAGCGTATAAGTAGATAAGTTTTCCGACAAGAATTAGTAAATGCACGAAATATCGGGGCCAACAGCAAGTTGAAAGTGAATGAAATTCCGCAGGTTATGAGCACGTAGAATACCCACCGGGTCTCCTGTAATGGTAATGTTGGTTACTTGGTTTACTAGAGCTTTCAAGAAACTAGCAATAGCCTTACACCCTGAAGAGACTCCAGTTTCAACATCACGGAAGCTTAAATCTAATCTAATATTTTGAGTAAATATTAGCATAGACAACAATAGGAAGCTTAAATCTAATCTAATATTTTGAGTAAATATTAGCATAGACAACAATAGGAATGGGGAACGAAAAAGGAAATATGACAACAGTATAACTACAGAGCAACCTGAGTGAAAGGACAGCCTATTCTTCTACTAAGCATGAAGGTGAATAACTGCTCTGACCAAATATATCAGCAATGTCACCCCAGTCCCCTTTTTCTCTTGCTTTCCAGTAGCCACCCATGTAATGGTAACAACCATCCTCATCCTTGTGAAACCATCTTGGCTGCCATCCACTTTCCTGCAATTGCCTTGCCTGCATTAAAAGGAAAATAAAAGTTGCTCAATGTTATTTCTCCCTATAAAAGAAATAGAAGAAAGTTAAATGTTATGGCATGTTGAATTAAGTAAACTAATGCTGGAACTGATCTAGACTTACGAAGGTTAAATAGAAAGTTAAATAGAAGAACATGGAACTCAATTCAACTACATTAGATCAAGGGAACTAACATACTACATTAGATTAAGGCTACAATATTAGTTCCGCAAAACTCCCTACCAAATATTATCTCATCATAGAGGGTGAGTAGCGTTTCCTCTTTTCATAGTCATTTGTAGAGTTTTTAAGTCAAAGTGTGTTCATTCCAACTGCCAAATCTTTGAGAGACAACCCAAACTCTGACAAGTGAATTGTTAACAGTAAATGCAAGACGAGAGCTGAAGTGGGGAAAAAGTTATAGCTATAAAATAAAAATTAATAAATTTACTGTAAATTTACTGTAAATATGATCCTTTGAATAATAATTTTGATAAAAATAATAAAATAGTATAATTTTTTCATCATACAATTGTGGGATAAATTCAACTTAGCTTCTAAATCATAGCACTCTTAAGTGTTTATTAAACACTTTAGTGCTCTAACTTAAAAGCTGCAACTGCCCAACGGCAATACCAAATAGGCCCTAAGTTGTATACCTGATCCCAGGCTAAATCAAATGAATTAGTAATTTATACCCTAAATTCATAAGACCTCATATGTCCAAGGAGAAACACAACAGAAGATCTCTAGGTGAATACCTGTCTCTGCAACTGTTCTAGTCTCAGCTTCTCTGCATTTGCTAATTCATATTCTCCATTTTCTAAGTATCTCTGATCTGGCCTTAGCCTTGAGTCTGTTGGAGGCAATTTATCCAATAAGCCAGGGGTCAGCTCATTTAAGGACATCGCAAACGGGGTGAGATTGTATCTTGTCTTGGTAACAGTTTTGCCTCTTTCCCACAGCAACACAGCTTCGGTCATTGGATCATATCCCTTAGGTTTTGTCGTCGGATCTCCCAGAACATAGTACATAGCTTCGTCCCACTTACCCACCAACATCGCTACCTTCTCTCCTGTTCTATTATCTTGCACAAATCCATGAACCTAAACTCAATTTTTTTAAAAAGAAATCAATTAGTTAAATTATACATGTATGCTTTAAGTGCATATTCAAGAAAAGTTATTTTCATTGTAATACAGTATTTCACATATTTAAGGATATATAGTCTCCAAATAGTATCTTATGATTCCGGTTGGAAGCCGAAGAGGCCCCAATGACCATCATGGGCCCTCTGATGAATGCATGAAAGTCTAAACTTGATAAGAGAAACATGATGTTAGGATTGATAAAAATTCAAAGGAAAAATGAAAAGAATGAGGGTTCCACCAGATAGATCATAAATCAAATGCAGATAATTAAATGCCTGGAATTGGTAAAGCTGGTGTTCCTAAGAAAACCTTTGTTTTTTTGTAGAGATTAAAAAAAAAAAAGAAACAGCAGTCATGCACTGAGAAAAAGCATGTTGTCTGTCAAGTGAACACATAAGAGTGCCCAATGATGTCTGTTTCAAGTACAAAAGTTACCTGATGTGGGTTTCTGTCAATGATAGACTGCTCCTTGAACTTGAGCTTGCATGAGTAATTGCCACTGCCCCTAATGCGCATGGTGCCATAGTGATCACAATAAATTTTCCCAAGTATAATATTGTATATGGAAGTGGTGACCTTGCTCCACTGGAAGGTCTCGCCATTGTCAAACTGCAGGGTTAGGACACCAACAGGATCAAGCTGAATAGATCTTCCCCAAAATTTCCCTTTGAGATTGGAATCAGCCCAAAATTTCCAGTCTCTTCCTTCACAATGACAAGCAACGATCATAGGATGATGACTCACCTGAAATGAGAGTGACTTGTCAGGTAACAAGTAATAAACAGAAAAGCATTAGATGTCAGTGTCATGTACTTCATTAAAAATGAGGCAAAATTTAAAAGGTGAATTCAATTTTGACTCTCTCCAGTATTTTCAGGTAAAAGTTTACTAATAGTGGAAGAAAGAAACAAGTTTTCTCAGTTGAAAGAAAGAAATATACTTTTTCTGAGAAAAAACGGAGTCCTTTATCTGGATAATCAGCCTCATAGGTTTCTCCAAGAAGAGGATTGAAGGGTTTGCACTGCCGACCTTCAGTTGATGCATATCCAGATACAGCAAAGGCTGCAACGTTTAAAATTCTCATCAAATCATTCCCCTGCACCATGTAAATTCCTTGCTTAGACATTCCATGTTAGCATGGAACGAAAAAAATGTCAACACCCACTAACAATTTACAATATAAAGCAAGTTCTGAACGTCTGTACACTTCTTAGTGAAAGTAAATATTAAGCTTAAATGTACGAAGCCCAATAGAAACTACTACCTAAAAGGAAAAATATTTGAACACTTTCCACTGATAACCATTTCTTTTTCTAAAAAGGAAGTGATATTGCAACTTCTACACATCTACTAAATGTCCTAAACAGGCTTATTTGGAAAACAGACTATCTTGAACAAAACCCAGAGCCCACTGAATATTAAGCCATTCTGAATGTCGTCACTCAATCAACCAAGAGGCCCAAAAATCAGCATATTTTATCATATTGCAACAATTCTCTTTCATCCTTTTTTTCCCTATGGATACCACGTGCTGTTTGGCAATGTCTTGTTATTGGAACTTAAATGTCCTAGGAGTAGATAATTCATAGAGAAGCTCCAAAGTTTATAGAGATACACTGTTAAGCAGCAATCCCTCGATAGACTAGAACAAGAACACCTGAAGCTGAATAATAATCACATATTTTGTCTACCCTTTTACACATATCACAAATTGACCAGAAGTCCTACGGTCAGTAGGATCAGCTGCCTCCTCGCAGTGGGGAGTAAAGCGGTATCAAGTCTTTTTGAGATCCCAAAGCAGCAGTTAAGAATTGGAAAGCAAGATGACTTAGATCCTCCCCTAAGATCCCATCAAACAAGAAAAAATTGTGGATAGAAGAGGTTGTCATGAATAAATTTACGAAATCCTGGTTGAAGGTTAAAGGGGTCATCAATACTACATACAAAATACACAATTGAACCAAGAACACATAAAATCCATATACTGAAGCAAGAACAAAGCTTAAATTTGTTAGTCCAAGCAGTCATGACCTAATCCACATAAGCGAATAAGATAATTAATCTATCAGAAATAACGCCTATACATGAACTACCTGGATCATAATGTAACTGGTAGATCATGGTTTAAAACTGGTTTGCCTCAAAAGAAAGCAGAGCAGAGGATCTGACCTGCTTTCCCCACGCCGATGCTTGATCGACCAGGTATGAATATTCCAAATCCTCGAAGCACTTCTGCAGTGAAGAGAGTGGTTCATTAAAGTAAACTGGGAGACAAACTCCAGACAAGTCCTTTCCAATGTTGTCCTTAATAATTGACCATAAGCCAACTGGTTTCTCTTTCTCCTTTGGTTCTGGTAGAGTATCCCTTCTTTTGACATATGGATACTGTATTGGTCTGATTTCATTTTCAACCCCTCGTAAACGATCTGAAAATAAAAGTTCTTTGTCATATATGCAGGCGTGTCCCATTGCTTCCCTACTCCGATAAGAGACACTTCTTAAAGCTTCCGAAGACAAAAAATCATTTGTGTCAAAAAATATTCCATCATCTTCATCTGTTTCAACATCTGCTCCATCTTGACTTTCATTTTCTGCATCAGAATCACTTGCACTGCCCTCAGACATGACGGAATAGAAATCTGAGACATGAAGAAGCTAAGAAATCAGCAAAAATTTAAAAATTCTGAGTTTAACTCATTACAAGAAATTCTGCCCAATACTTTTCGCTTAAAATGAAAAACAAAATACAACTTTTCTTCCTGTAATTTCATTAAGTGTTTCTAATTGAATGATTGGGAACTAGGGACCGAACATATACCGCTGAGGAGTTAATAATAATAATAACAACAACAGTTTCATAATAAGCAAAGGAATTAAGAGTTAAATAATAAGGAATGCTCACATGGCCCTTTTTCAGTTTCGCCAACTGCATGGCAGTATATGTTAATATGTAACCTTTTTCATTGTAATGCTTCATTTGGAAAATTATAAGCATAACTACCAGATGAGTTCTATTTTCTTAAACAATAACAAATTTGATTGCTATGAGCTTCTGGTGGTCAGTTAACAATATTATTATGCAAAATAAAATAAATGTTCAAGGAATTCAACCTAGCTCCAAATATGTTGGCTCTCTTGTATTCACCCTCAACAAGTACAAATTCACACATATAAAGTTTCTACATATGTATAATAGACATGGTCAGTTTATATTCTAAGAAAAATGGATGAAATAAATTATTTCCACTGCAGAAGTTAAAAAAGCAGAACAAACCACTATATCTTCTATTCCCTTGCCCACAATAAGAATCACGCTCCTTTGTCTCATCCACTACAGTAGCTTCCAGCTCCATTTTTTCTGTCTGCAAAACAATTTTAAGAGGAGAAATCACCAAAAGAAAAAAAAAATTACATAGGAGAAAAACGCAAGGAAATTGAGGACGTGAGCTGGAATAACAACAGCGCAGAAAATCATAAGATTGTAAAAGTTCAAGAGGCACTAAGAAATGGCTGCATGAAACTTGAATAACTGAATTCCTGGAAGCAACTTAAACTAACCAATTAATTATGCCATTCAAATGCGTCTATACTATTAAATAATGCAAGACAATCACGATGATTCAGCTCAGAATTTATAATGCCAGTCACTACAGATTAATGATCATATCATGTACGAAAAGATGAGGCTGAACCTAGCGATTGGTCAAAAAACCTAAATCTGTGAAATGTTTCCAAAAAAACAAAGAAGAACAGAAAACAGATCAACCTCCTCACTAATTCCAATGCAAATGGTGACACATTCAATTATCCTTCCCAAGACTTGGTTTAATTTACGAAGAGATACAGAACTGAATTGAAAATGGAATCGTGACAAATACCTCTAGTTGCCTCAAGGTCTCCAGTAACATTATATGTTTATGTTGAAGAGCGTTAAACTGGTTTTGCAGGTCAGAGTGTTCTGAGAGCATAATAGACTCACAGTCTTTAATTACTGAATCACCAACGCCTTCCTGCAATAATCGTAACCGAAGCCTCTCGGTTGAAACAACAACATCTTCAGAAGGTGAAAAATCAGTGCTTGTCAATACTCTTGGAAAGAGAACTTTGGCAGCCTGCAGTGCATCAATCCACACAGTTCTGTCCTCTCTAGATATACAACGCAAGTGAAGAGTCTTTGTTCCCGTGAATATTGTAAGCCTTTTATCGTCTGACTTGCTAGCACGAACTGAAGATACCTGCTTACCATATCACTTCAAACTCAGAAACCACTCAAAGAGACCAGCATTATTTTCCTAATAATGTATGCTTTATTTATCAGTAAAACAATAGTGGATTCATTTGAAAATTACTAGAGATATCGGCCATTAATATTTCATCCAAACATAATCCCAAACTTAAAGATTCAATTAACAAAATGAGCCTCCATCTACACAATGAATACTTCAACGGAAAGAGGCAAGTGCATGTAAGCCAATAGAATTGGCTACCATTAAGATTCTAACTTTTCTTTCTAATGGCATCAAGGACGACAAACATATCAACAAACAAATTAAAATCTATGCAGTTAAAGGAACAAACCTTCAAGTGTATTTCACCAAAAGGCTTACACTGGCGAGCCGCGGAGCCGAGCCGGTGACTACTCCAGTTAGCCTTTCTCATAAACCTAATGGAATCTTCACCGATCACTCTAACGCTGTTATCTCTAGCCGGACACATCAAAATCTTATCCGGTCCATGAATCTTATAATACGACAGCACTCCATCTTCAAGCACGAACCACCTCGACCTCCATCCTTTACCGTAATTCACCCACTTGTACAAAATCCCTGCCACGCAGGCACTCAACCCCCCGCCATTTCCATTATAACGAGATTCCGTCACTGACTCGACGACGACGTTATCACCTGACGACTTATCGAAGTCAGTACCGACGGAGGAGACCTGAGCCGACAAACTCGGTTTAACTGTTTTAACAGTGGCTGTTTCATGACCTAACTGACAATGAGCGGTCGATTTTGCAACGACGGGATTCGTCCGGTCCCGATCGATGGAAACCGGAGCAATGCAGCACAGAGGATTCATTTTACAAGCACCAAAGCATTCACAATCAAAAAAGACAACGGATCACCTAAATGTTTTATATCCTTTGGCTGAATACAGTGAGAGGAGGAGTTCCGTATAGTGTAGGAGGCTCGGGTCGGGCACGGGTAGAGCGAAATGCGAGACCCGATCGGAGCTCGAAGGAGGGACGGAGAGCGAAACGAAACGTTTGGGAAATGACATAAGATCGGGGAGCGAAACGGTGCGTACTGGGGATCAATGTCAGAGACGGAGGCCGAGGCCGAGGCCGAGGCAGTTACAATTTATGAATGTCGTGCAGTGCGCAAACAGATCCATTTATGGCAGTGGTCAGTAGAATTCAGTGTAGAGTCAGTGTTGCCCTCCAACTCTCCAAGGTAAGGCTTAGCGCCTACAACTATGAGCTTAATAAAAACTTAAGAGTTGTTATGAAATTGGAGATAATAGATATTATTATGTAAGTAATTATTTGATAATGATTTCTAAGTAAGAAATACTCGAATGGAGAATGAAGAAAACAAGCAAAATAGCTTGAGCAAGAAATTCAAAGTGTAGAGATTTTCAAAGGAAATTAATAGCAAAGGAAAATAAGTTCATTTCCAAGTTCTCATTTTGTTCACAAATTACATCTATATATAGTGAAAATATTAGTGGAGTGGGTGACAATATATATCTATAAAAATCATAATGGTGAATCCATTAATCATAATGGAGAACCCATTAATCATAAGTGGTGTTTCCATTTTCTTGGTGGAATCCACAATTATTCACAATACTCCTCCTTGGATATCCACCCATTAATGGATCAGATGATAACATTGGATGTCTTTTAAACTCGCCGTTAAAAACCTTTGCCGGTAAAACCAATGGGAAAACACGGTCAAAAAAAAAATGCAGTGTATGTATGTCAAATTCCACTCCTCCTTATGAGTGCTCCTCCGATGGCAACATGTATTATTCGATAGTTTATTGAGCGGCGCATGCCATATTATTTTCTCAAATGTAGATGTAGGTAGAGCTTTTCGTAAATAGGTCGGCTAAATTATCGATGGGCGTGTCTGCTGATATCAATCTTCTTTTACATTGGAGCTCATGAGTGTAGAAGAATTTCGGTGAAATATGCTTTGTTGTCACAATGTATCCTCCTCTAAGTTGAGCTATACATGCGGCATTATCTTCATATATCCTTTGTTGGGATATACGAACTTGAAGATATTCTACGTTCTTTGAATATGATGGATTACGGATCTCGACCATATGCATTCTCATTGGCTTCATGTAGTGCAAGAATTTGAGAATGGTTGGAGGATGTTTGCAACGAGAGTCTGTTTGTAGACTTCAAATTGCAGTACCATTGAAAGTAAAACATATCCGTTTGTGAGCAGGCTTTATGGGGATCGGATAAATAACCATCGGCGTAACCAATAAGACTGGATTTTTCGTTAGTTCGTTAGAATAAAATAAACCTAAATCAATTGTTCCTTGAAGATAACGAAAAATGTGTTTGACACCATTCGATGTCTTCTAGTTGGTTCGAGCTGAATCGAGCCAGTTAACGAGAAAATGCAATGTCGGTCTAGTACATTGTGCTAAATACATCGAGCACCAATTGCATTTAGATATGGTACTTGAGGACCAAGTATCATTCATCATCTTCTTTAGGGCGAAATGGATCCTTTTTGGGATCGAGACCGAACTACCATTTGGAGTACTCAATGGGTAAGCTTTATCCATTTGAAGCGTTTCAAAATTTTCTCGATATAAGTTGGTGATGGATAAATATACCATTAGAGTGCATGCTCGGTCTGCTGACCGAGACAATACCTAGTTTTCCCCAAATCTTTCATTTCAAATTCATTTTCAAGCGATGAGGTCTTTTGGAGCTCTTCATGAGTTCTATTAAATTCAAATCGTCAACATAAATTGCGACAATAGCAATTCCAGATTTTGATTGCTTGATAAAACACATGGGACGGATAGGATCATTAATGTATCTATTTTTATCAAGTATTCAAGGCGATTATACCACATGCGTCAGTTGTTTTAATCCATATAAAGATTTTGTAGCTTTATTGAATACAAGCCACGATGTGATGATTGACAAGATTCAGCATTTTAAATCCTTGAGGATTTTCATATATATCTCCAACCAGTGACCCGTATAAATAAAACATCCTGCGCGTCAAGAGGCCTTGTGTCAGTTTTGATACTGACCAGACCAATTAAAAATCAGCGTAATTACTGGCGCATGGCCGAGTATGTCTCATTATAATCAATACCGGTCTCTGTGAGAAGCCTTGTGCAACAAGTCGTGCTTTATATCTTACAACTTCATCATTTTCATTCGTTTCCGTACAAATACCCATTTGTACCCAGAGTTTGACATCCTTGGGTGTTTGGACTATAGGTCCAAATACTTCACGTTGGCTAAAGAAGTCAACTCTGCGGATTGCTTCTTTCCATTTAAGCCAATCATGCCTCGATCTACATTCATCAATAGTTTGCGGATCATGATCATTTATAATATCGAGCTACGTAAGCATAAACACATCATTGATGACAATATTACCATCGGTATGATCGGCAATCTCATGAGTATGATCAGAAATCTCACTATTTACGGATTCGTAAGCTTTGTTCTTCATGAAGAGTTTGTGTATTATCAGGCCTTCTAGTCTTTTCAGAGAATAATTGCTTTTCTGAAGCAATTTGTTCTTTCAGATTATTATCATTATTTGCAGCAGAACATTGTTTAATCATTCTTCTTTTTCTCGGAACACTATCTTTTGAACCAATTGGTCTACCGCGCTTCTGGCGTGACACAGATAATTCCTCAGCTGCACTTTTCATTAATTGTTCTTTAGGTACAATGACCTGGCCGGGTATATTTGCAGCTGGTATATATGATTTGTTTACTTTTGCCGTATCTGTAAATGCATCTGGCAATTGTTCCGCAATTTGTTGCAAATGAACTATCCTTCGCGCCGTATTCACTTTGAGATGTGCGTGGATCTAAATGAGATAGATGGGTCACTTTCCATTGAGGATCATGCCTAACCTCATGAACATTTTTTCTTTCTCCTAATGGAGGAAAATTTGTCTCGTCAAAATGACAATCCACAAATCGTGCGGTAAATACATCACCAGTCAATGGTTCAAGATATCTGATAATGTATGGTGAGTCGAATCGCGTAAATTCCCAAGCGTCGTTGGGGTCCCATTTAATATGTTGTGGGGGCGCAATTGGCACTTGTCTTGCATGACCAAAAATGCGTAAATGGGATAAATCGGTTGATGTACCCAATACCAATTGTAATGGGGAATATTTATGATAAGCGATGAGCCTCAGCGGATTAATGCCGCAGCATGCAAAATAGCATGTCCCCATGTCGAAATAGGTAATTGACTTCGTAATAATAAAGTTCTGGCAATTACCTGAAGACGTTTGATAAGAGATTCTGCTAATCCATTCTGAGTATGTACATGTGGTACTGGGTGCTCTACATCAATCCCAACTGTCATGCAGTAATCATCAAATATTTTAGAAGTAAACTCACCAGCATTATCTAGACGTATGGTCTTGATTGGATAATCTGGAAATTGTGCACGTAACCTGATTATCTGCGCAAGCAATCTTGCAAATGCAACGTTACGTGTAGATAATAAACAAACATGTGACCATCGTGCAAATGCATCAATCAAAACCATGAAATAACGAAATGGTCCACTTGGTGGGTGAATAGGCCTACAGATATCTCCTTGAATTTTTTGTAAAAATGATGGAGATTCAGAATTAATTTTACTGGGTGATGGTCTAACTACCAATTTTCCTTGTGAACAGGCAGTGCAACTATTCTCATTTGACAATAAAATTTTTAAATTTTTCAATGGATGTCCATGAGAATTTTCAATAATTCTACGCATCATTGTTGATCCAGGGTGACCAAGACGGTCATGCCAAAGTATAAAAGATTTTGGATCATGTATTTTATCTTTTATGACTGTTTAACTTTCCATTGATTTTATCGTCGTATAATATAAGCCAGATGAGAAAGTTGGAAGCTTTTCTAATATCTCTTTCTTTCCAGACATATTAGAAGTAATGCATAGATATTCTACATTATTCTCATCCTTTGTTTCTATATGAAAATTATTACGACGAATGTCTTTAAAACCAAGTAAATTTCTTTTTGATTTAGGTGAATACAGAGCATTATAAATATCCAATTTCGTACCTTTTGCTAATATGATCATTGCTCTTAGGTGCCTTGATAAGATCTCTTGGACCTGATATTGTATTCACATTTGCCTTAATTAGATTTAGATTTAAAAATACCTCTTGTTTGAAGAATCGTATGTGTAGTTGCACTATCACCAAACATATTTCCCGTCAAACATTTTATTGAAATCCATATCCTTAGACAAAAATAAAAAAAAGGAAAATACATATTAGATAACATGAAAATAAAAATAAAAATTACATGAGAAAACATAAAGCACAAGTAGAACTTTAAATGTGATGAACATTTCCATCACCAATTAAGTGATCAATTTTTCCATCTTTATCTTGAGAAATCCGAAACATCAAGATGTGTAATATCCACTGGATCCGAGTCATCAACATAATTTGATTCAATAATCTATCCATTCGATTTTAAGGATGCCTGAAACATAACCACACGATGTCTGCGAGTACGCCATTGTCTCCTAAATGACGGACATTCCACATCTATCACAAGTGTTTTCTTGAGTAATATGTTGATTCTCATTTTCCTTTTGTGGTTCTTATATCCACCAGGTCGATAATAATGATTATGTCCTCGACCTCGATAATATACGACCACGACCACGACTATTTTACGTACGATTATGCCAGCGACGCCCATTTTCATAATTGTCTTCACGATCATGTGAGGCGAATTTGTTTCAAAATTGGTTTTGCACCGATGGGATGGGCTTGATGATTTTCATTAATAACTCATTATTCTTTTACGCCACAAGAAGGCATGCAATCAAGTCGAAATATTTTGTATCTTGTGAGCTCTATATTGTTGTTGTAAAACCATGTTGGAAGCATGAAATGTTGTAAATGTTTTTCAACATATCCTCATCGATAATATTTTCTCCACACAATTTTAATTGTGAGGTAATTCTATATAGTCTTGAATTATATTCATATCTTGTTGAAAGTCTTGTAGCACTGAGCATTCCATTCACTACGAGCATTAGGAAGAATAATGACCTTAAATGACCATATCTTTCATACAAAGCGCTCCCACAGAACATATGGATCTTTTATAGTGAGATATTCCATTTTAAGTGATTGATGGAGATGATCTGTAGAAAAATCATGGCTTTAGCTCGATCTTGAGTGGATGAGTCATTGTTATTTTTATCGTGTAACTAAGCCCATTAGCATCAAGATGATTTTAAGCATCTAGGATCCAGGATATTTAATTATCGACAGATATTTCCAAAACATTAAACTCCTCTTTTGTCTAGTGAGACATTATCTCAAACAAATAAAAGAGATTAGTATAATAAATATTGAAAGAAAAATATGAATAATAAGTATTACTTATAGGAATTTTTTAAATAAATGCGTAGAAAAATAAAAGCGTAAATGGATAGAATACTTCCTGCAGCGAACTTCGTCTTGATGTGATGAAATTGGATAATAGATATTATTATGTAAGTAATTATTTGATAATGATTTCTAAGTAAGAAATACTCAAATGGAGAATGAAGAAAACAAGCAAAATAGCTTGAGCAAGAAATTCAAAGTGTAGAGATTTTCAAAGGAAATTAATAGCAAAGGAAAATAAGTTCATTTCCAAGTTCTCATTTTGTTCACAAATTACATCTATATATAGTGAAAATATTAGTGGAGTGGGTGACAATATATATCTATAAAAATCATAATGGTGAATCCATTAATCATAATGGAGAACCCATTAATCATAAGTGGTGTTTCCATTTTCTTGGTGGAATCCACAATTATTCACAATAAGAGTGATTTTTTTACAACCGCTAAGAAATGGAGGAACAGGTATTTAAATTACAATATAAATGATTACCAGGTAAAATAATAATAATAATAAATTCGAGCTTTTTCTGAGGACTATTGGTCAAGTAACTGATGTCTCATTCAGCCGTATATATGATCTCTCTGACTATCTTGAGAATGAGACACATTACGTGATTCCCAATGCTATGTTGCTGATTTTGATATCCTCTCAACATATTTGAGGACGTCAAACTTAAGTATTGGGAATGAAAATTTCGGCGGCACCGGTACGAGGTCTGGAAGGAAATATAAATTAGCCTCGGTGGCACTGAGTAGTATCAGGAGCAGAATCAATCTCAGCAGCAGGTGGGTGGCTCATTGTCAGGAGGCTTCTGAGTGGCCGATAAACAAACTTTAAACTAAAGATTAATTATAATATTTTATTGAAGTTAATATCGACAACGGATACAAGAATAACAAGATTAAAAGTTAGAAGTCCACTTATAACAACATATTTTTAAGGCTTTACTTTGTAATAATCGTAGTTATTAATCATATATTTTTTAATCAAGGGAAAAGATTATGATACTTCATTTTATTAGAATGAATGCCAATAAAAGATTAAAAAAAATTCTAATGCATTGAAAATAATTTTCTTTTTCCCGTTTAACGTGCTTAATTGAGCCTTAATTTTGTAATTGAAGACATGTCCACCGGAGACTGATTGAGTGCAAGTGTGTATATAATAGTATGGACATTCAAACGATTTTAAAATGCAAATGAAACGAAAAGATTAATATATATATAGAGAGAGAGAGACTTAAAATGTATTATTTTTATTTTTGAGTGCATTGAATTTTTTGTTTTTGTATTTGTTTTTTAGCTCCATCTAAATGATTTAAAAATGTGCATATATGCACCTAAGCTCAACTAGATATTCCTTTTCTGAATTATAATGAAGAATCCCTCAGTTTAATAAATTGTGAATAAAATTACGAAAAAAAAAAACTCTAATGCATTGAAATACAAAATATACATTACATCTTGTCATCTTTTAATTTAATTTAATTCTCAATCTATAAAATGAGAAATCATAGTCGGAAAGTTATTACGACAAATAAACTGATGATATAAAAAGTCACCAATAAAAAATTAGCGCAAAATAATTCAATGACAAAAAAAAAAAACCAAAAAAAAAAAAAAACCGGTGGTTTGTCACAATGCTTATTCTCTAACATTATTGTATTGATTTTTTTTCTTTTTCACACTTTCTCACCTATTTTTTCCACGGATACAGTTGTATCTCCAACGTTATTTTATCAAAGTTAGCTGTAATATACTTGCAAGTAATAAAAGCAATGACCGTCGCTTTAATGAGCTCGTAGCTCTTTTGTTTTTGTTTTATGTTATTTATTTGTTTTTTTCCTTTCCTTCGAGCGTGGTTTGGCTTATACTATGATATATGGGGTTGGCTTAGAATACAGTGGCTGTATGAGATACAGCCACTTTATTTATTTTTTTTTTCAGCACCGGTACTATTGGAATATAACCTAAAATTTCGGTATTTCACGAATTTAGTAGGAATATCAAACATAAAACCGGTGAAAAATAAGTTGAAACACATAAACCCATAAGAGAAAGTCTGAAATTAGGAGCGATCTAACGGAAAATAAAAGCTACTTGGTATATAACCCAAATTACGGTATTCATTTAATTTAGTAGGAATATCAAACGTAAAATCGGTGAAAATAAGTTGAAACACATGAACCAATAAGAGAGAAAGTCTGACGAAAATTAGGAAGCGATCTAACGAAAATAAAATTTACTTGGAATATAAAAATTAGGTATTTTCTGAATTTAGTAGGAATATCAAACGTAAAATCGGTGAAAATAAGTTGAAACACATGAACCAATATGAGGAGAAAGTCTGTGAAAATTAGGAAGCGATCTAACGGAAAATAAAAGCTACTAGGAATATAACCCAAAATTCCGGTATTTTACGAATTTAGTAGGAATATCAAACATAAAATCGGTGAAAAATAAGTTGAAACACATGAGCCAAATGGAGAAAGTGTAGCGAAATTAGGGCCGATCTAACGGAAAATAAAAATACTTGGAATATAACCCATTAAATTATTTCTGATTTAGTAGGAATATCAAACGTAAAATCGGTGAAAAATAAGTTGAAACATGAGCCGATAAGAGAAAGTCTGTGAAATTAGGAGCGATCTAACGAAAATAAAAATTCTTGGAGCATGCTTAGAAATTTCGGTATTTCATGAATTTAGTAGGAATATCAAATATAAAATCGGTGAAAAAAAAGTTGAAACACATGATCCAAAACTTGAGAAAGTGCAACGAAAAAAAAAAAAAAAAGCTGTATGAGATACACCGCCGTACTATATGATGACTCATATATGATAATGGGAAAGACAGCTAACGTGCGCATTAGAGCAAAGGCAGTAATTGGGGAGGTGGGGATGAGTATGTTCGTTGGGTGAGGGGAAGGTGTCTTTTCGGGCCGTGGCCCATGGTCGTGATTGATCAGGTGAAATGACAATTTTGCCCCCAAGTATTGTTCTTTTTGCTCTTGACCGGTTGATTTTGATGCTGATTGAGGGTGCTAGAGTCATTTCCTGAGCGAAAGCGATTATTGAGCACCGGATGGGAGTCCCCGTAATTGGATATTATAGATTTGTGGGATTCATAAGCTGAGAGAGCTGCTTTTGTGTCACAAATATGCATTGTATAGATAATGGCCTGCCTCTCAATCTTATCTATTATATACATAACATAAGGTGCATGTTAATTTTTAAAGGGGCAGGTAAAGGAAAAGAAAAGATGTCTTATTTCAACTTAAGTTGTTTATTAAATAAAATTGTTTAACTGAAAAAAATATATATATACATAAAAGAGTATTATTTGATTGACGATATTATTCATATTATAATCAACAATATTACCACGTGGTGATATCTGAACAATTTACAATTTTAACGTTATGGATAATATATTTTAAAATTACATCGTAAATGTTCTTACTTAAATTTAAGAACGTTAAGAAGAATAAACTTTGTGGCATCAACATAATATTTTGTCATAATTCAATATTTTCCTCAACAAATAATGACCTCTCTTTTTTCCGTATATCACGAAAAATAGCTTCTCTGTTGGTATGCTGCAACCACTCAATTAGTAGCTCATCTCTAGTTCTCTACTGATAGGCACACTCTCTCTGTTTTGCTGGCTGCTGGTTTCAGTAAATTAACTCATGCGACAGAGACCAAAATTGCAAGAAATTAAATTGGATCTGTTTGCCTTTTTTATAGGTTAGGTTTCGGTGATGGAAAAGCTGTTACATAGAGTAGACTAGTAATAATAATTAATTAATTGAAGCTCTGATTTTTTTTGGAACCCTAACCACCATCACGACAATTTATCATCATCATTTGTTACCATCATTTGTGTTTGATGCTTACCAAACACGGATCTCTCTCTAAGAAACACTTGCTCTATTAAAATTAAATTAAAGCTTCCATCAGTTCACTCGTGTTTTTAAAGTACTGAGCAAAATCATTAGATTATCGCAGCACTTCCTCTCTTGCAATAAAGTTTCATTTCATGTATGTATGGATGGATTAGTATGCTATTAATTTGCTGTGACTGGAGCCCATCAAAATATGTAGACAGCCGGGGAAAGGAATAAGAGAGCGTAATATCCTGATTCGTGAATGGGAAATGGTTTGGCAATTAAAAAGAAAAAATTGACAAGCACTGCGCCGACTGCCGGTGGTGGCTCAGGCTTTGCGAGCACAGTTTGGGTAGCACAAGTGCCGAACACGTGTCAACTGCACGTGCTCAACCAGAGTTAACCAACGTGATCACACATGCAATTATACAGGTGCAGATTTTCTTCTGATGAACGCCATATTTTATTCTAAATTGCGTGGATTTTGGTACCTCGGAATTGCTTGGTTAGCTCATTTCTCTCCCAATTTCAAATCACTAACGACGTCGTTTCTGTCCACGTTAGGAATGAGTTCGATTAAGAATGAAGAATTAAAATGAAAATAATTTGTTTATAAATTAGAATAAGAATGATTTTTATTGTCATTAATGTATTTATTTTACTTTAAAATATGAACGAATTATCACAAATTATTGATATGCCATAATTTATTACCGTAATTATCATTATTATTTGTTATAATATTGTAACATTATTATTAAAAAAAGTTATTATTAGTAATAATAACAAAATTATTAACTACAACAATAATATGACGATGAAGACGATGACAATAGTAGAAGTAATAATATAATAATAATGATAAATAAATAATAAAAAACTAATTGCTGGCAGTAGTAGCTACACGACTGGCTACATAACAATAGCAACTTGGCAACGACAATGACAACAGCAGCACGGAAGCGGCAATAACTAGTAGCAATAAAATCGACGTACAACAGCAAAGTAAATGATTATGAGAACCACAATATATTTTTTTTAAAACTGAGGATAGAACATAAATTATGAAATTTTAGTAGGGATAGAAAACAGAAGGTGCTTCAATCACTGAAATTAAATTAATTTTTAGAGTTAAAGTAAACCGTTATACCTCGTCGAGTATTCATTTCGATGCTTTAAACCACCAAGTGAAGCCTAGGTATACATGTCAAAGACACTCTAACTCTCATGTCAAATAGTTTGAAGTTGTTGACGCTAATTTTTGGTCAATCGAAGAATTAAATAAAGGGGAGGATATAAAGAGCAAAGAAAACACAGAAAATTTATGTGGTTCGGCTCTTGGCCTACGGGAGTCAAAAGAGAAAATTCACTATAAAATAATGATTACAACGGAGCTTTTCTTTCTTGCTACTCTCTTGTTCAATTTTTTTTCACATGTCCCTTCACTATTGGAGCTCTGTATTTATAATACAAAATTTTCAGTATTCTAAGTCTATACTAATTCCTAATTTTTCTCGACTTCCCTTACTTAATTAGAATTTTATTTGAAGTCTATTTTTATCTCCTTCTCAAAGTAGGTTCTGAAACTTCTAGATTGATTAGAATTTTATTGCATTGTGCTTCCTTGTGTGTCGTTTCCTTTGACTTTTCTTGGTTTCTAGTTCCTGATTCCTGGTTTCTAGACTTTTGTCTTTTTTCTACTTTTTCATGGTTCCTAGTTCCTAGTTCTTTTGTCTCTTTCTACATTTGTGCTCTCATGCTTCATTTTCTCATCCGTATCAGCTGCCCCCTAGTTTTTTTAGGGCTTTATTATTCAAAGCTAAAAAAAGCTACTTCCTTACTTATTTCTTACACCAGAAAACGTGCTTTAATAATTACTTTAACTCTTCTTGGCATGCTTAAACTTTTCATGTTCCAACTTTTCTTTTTTGACTTTTGCTGCTTTATCCTTTTTATTTTTTTACTTGTTTCTTGCACCAAGAAACGTGTTTTAACTTTTGGCATGCTTCAACTTTTCATGCTCTAACTCTTCTTTCTTTGACTTTTCTTTTTCTTTTGCTCGTTTCTTACACCAAGAAACGTGCTTTAACTTTTGGCATGCCTCAACTTTTCCTGTAACTTTTTTGAGAAATTACTTGAAATTTGCTCTTATCTTTTCCTGTTTCTTTCTGGTTAGAACAGGAAACTAAAAAGAAAAATAGTGAAAGAAAAAAATGCATTTATTAATAAATCATTATAAGTTTGACCGCGAACGGTCCTTTGCTAACAACTAAATTTTATAATAGCTAAGAGCTTTATTATTACTAATGAAAAATTAATAAACTTTCTATTGATAGTAGATTCTTAAATATTCTGCATTTCAAGGGCGCGGGAGCACCGCTCTGCTCATATCTTTTATCCTGTAGGTTCCAGGACGAAATATTTCCGTTACTTTGTAAGGGGCTTCCCAGTTCAGCCCTAACACTCCAACATTCTGCTCTCTGGTGTTCTGAAATACTTTTCTAAGAACTAAATCCCCAACCCAGAAGCTTCTAGAGTTTACTTTTTGAATTAAAATATCGAGCTACCTTTTGCTTATACGCTGCAGCTCTAAGTCAGGCATGTTCTCTTTTTTCTTCCAGTATGTCAAGATTAAGTTTTAGCTGTTCTTCATTTTACTATGGCTGAAAATGTTGCACTGTATATGATGGCATCCCTAATTCAACTGGAACCACTGCCTCCATACCAAACGCTAAGGAATATGGTGTCTCTCCAGTTGTTGTAATATGCGTCGTCCTATAGAACCATAATATGAATGGGAGCTGATCTGCCTAAGCTCCCTTGTGCTTTTCTAACTTAGTCTTTAGGTGATGTTTGATTATTTTATTAATAGCCTCTACTTGCCCGTTAGCTTGAGAATGGGCTGGTGAGGAAAAGAAATTCTTGATTCCAAGACTCTAACGTAATCCCTTAAAGCGAGGATTGTCAAATTGCTTTCCATTGTCTGTAACAATAGCTTGAGGGATTCTAAACCTGCATATAATGGATTTCCATACAAAAGTTGTTGTCTTTTGTTCAGTAATTTGTGCCAAAGGTTATGTTTCCGCTCATTTAGTAAAATAATCCACTGCCACCACATCAAATTTGGTTTGTCATTTGCCTGTTGGCATTGTTCCTATAATGTCCATGCCCTACTGCACAAATGGCCAAGGGCTGGTGACTAGAGTGAGTTGTTCTGGAGGCTGATGAGGGATATTAGAATATCTCTGACATTTGTCACACTGTTGGACAGACTTGTACGTATCTTCCTTCGTCGTGGGCCAAAAGTATCATTGACGAACTACTTTAGAGCTAAAGACCTAGCTCCAGAATGGTTACCGTAGATTCCCTCATGGATTTCTCTCATTACATAATTTGCCTCTTCAAGAGTCAGGCACCGGAGGTAGGGTAGCGAGTATCCACTTTTGTATCACACACCCTCTAGAATCATATATCGTGACGACCTCAGTCTTATCCTTATTGCCTCTTGCTTATTGTCTGGTAGTCTTTTATTCTTTAGATAATCGATGATGGGATCCATCCAACTCCTAATTGTGGCAATGAGATTGACTTTACCACTTCTCTTCTCATTAATACTTGGGTTAGGTAAAAATTCCATAAGAATAAGTCTAGTCAGGCTTGTGTCAATAGCTGAAGTTAACATGGCAAGAGCATCTGCCTTACTATTTTCTTCTCTTGAAATTTGTGTTATAGTGTATTCAATAAAACCTTGGAGCAGATCTTTAACTCTCCTAAGATATTCCATCATTTTATCTTCTTTCACCTGGTATTCTGACTTAACTTGGTTCACGATCAATTGTAAATCAGTATATATTTTTAGTATTTCTGCCCCTATTTCTTTTGTCCATCTAAGTCCAGCAAGCAGTGCTTCATATTCTGCTTCATTATTAGAGGCTTGGAATCCAAATCGGAAGGCAGAATTTAGTTCAGTATTTTCTGGAGTCACTAAAATTAGTCTTGCTCCACTTCCTTATCGATTTGATGAACCATTCACATACAGTTTCTAGATCAGCAAAGCTCCAGAGTTAATCTTTTCTTTTCTAAGTCGACGACTAGTAAATTCTGTCACAAAATCTACAGCAACTTGCCCTTTGAGTGCTGTTCTGGGCTGATATTGAATATTGTGCTCCCCAGTTCTACTCCTCATTGAACTAACCTTCCGGACGCTTTTGGTTTTTGTATGACATGTCTAAGGGATTGATTTGTCAGCACCACTATTGTTTGGGCTTGAAAATAAGGCCTTAATTTCCTAGCAGAATTCACCAATGCCAGGGCTATTTTTTCTATCATCGGATATCTCGTTTCGGCATCTAACAGTGCATGGCTCATGTAGTAGATATGTTTTTACACTATATCATCCTCTTTTATTAATACTGAGCTTACCGCTGAATCTAACACAGCTAAGTAAATATATAGGTTTTCCCCTAGCACTGGTTTGGAAAGAATTAGAGGGCTGCCCATGTTTTTTTTCAATTCCTAGAATGTTTTTTCGCATTTATCTGTCCATACTCGACTCTTTCTTCCACGGAGAGTTATAAAGAATGGCAAGCATTTATCTGTTGCTCTTGAAATAAAGCAACTTAAGGCAACAACCCTCCTTGTTAATCTTTGGACCTCTTTTACCGTATTTGGTGACTCCATATCCAAGAGAGCCTGAATTTTTTCTAGATTAGCTTCTATTCCTTGTTGACTGACCATAAATCCTAAGAATTTTTTGGAGTAAACTCTAAAAGCACATTTACTTGGATTAAGTTTCATGTTAAAATGTTTCAAAATTTTGAAAGTTTCCTATAGGTCCGCAACATGATCTTCCATTTTCTTGCTTTTAACAAGTATGTCATCTACATAAACTTCCATATTCCTTCCAATCTGTCTAGCAAATATCTTGTTGACCAACTTTTGATAAGTTGCTCTAGCATTTTTCAAACCGAAAGGCATTACATTATAACAATATAAGTCTTTATTTGTGATGAATTTTGTTTTCTCCCCATCTGAAGGATGCATTTGAATTTGATTGTAACTCGGGTACGCATCCATAAACATGAGTAATTCATGCCCAACGGTTGCATCAACTAGCTGGTCGATTCTGAGTAAAGCAAAGTTGTCCTTGAGATATGCTTTGTTCAAGTCAGTAAAGTCTATGCAAATTCTCCATTTTCTATTTAGTTTTTTAACCATTACTACATTAGCTAGCCAGGTGGGGTAATGCACTTCTTTAACAAATCCTGCTTTTAGCTGCTTATCAACCTCCTCAGCAATTGTTTCATACCTTTCTAGATTAAAAAACCTCTTTTTTTGTCATATTGGTTTGAAACCAGGATTAACATTCAATCGATAGGTTATTACTTCAGGATCTATTCCATATATGTCTTCATGGGACCATGCGAATACGTTAAAATTTGCTCTAAGGAAATTTTCAATTCGTGCACGTAGCTCCAGAGTCAACGACCGGCCCACTCGGGTGCACTTACTTTCATCTCTTTGTTGCAGCTAAACTGTGTCTAATTCTTCTACTGGAGAACCCTTTTGCTCACTTTTTTCCTTCCTTAGGTCAAGCATAATCTGTGGGTTTTCATATCTGTCCATTTTGCCTTTTATAGTTGTAGCGCAACATCTTCTGGATTCTTCTTCATCAGCTCTTAAGACTCCAACTCCTCCTTTTGTTGGAAATTTTATCATCAAATGGTAAGTTGAAGTTACTGCTTGGAACATGTTTAAAGCGGGTCTTTCCAAAATGACATTGTAAACCGATGGATGTTCTACAACTAAAAAATTTAACATTTAGTAACTTGATAGGGTGGGTCCCCCATTATTACCAGTAACTCTATGTTACCTAAAGGGATCAAACATTCTCCTCCAAGACCAATTAAGGGTGTGCGTATTGGTTTTAATTTTTCCCTTCCAATCTTCATTTTGTTAAATGCTGCTGTATACAGGATATCTGCCGAACTTCCATTGTCTATCAAAACTCTATAAACTTTTCTATTTGCCAGGATTATGGAAATGACCAGTGCATCATCATGGGGCTGATGTATTCCTCTTGCATTTTTATTTGAAAATGTTATGGTATTATGTCTTATTTTGGCTTCCTTCTAGGGTCTGCTGGCTATATCTACAAGAAAAACTCCTGGTGTGTTTCCAGCCTCTCTAGTGTAAGCTTTTCGCACCCTATTAGAAACTCCTCCACCTGCGGGTCCACCGAATATAGTCCTGATGGGTGTGCCACCTACAATGTCTTAACCTTGTCGTACAGATGATGCTATTTTTTGTGGAGCATGAGACGGTTCCTTTGTTCTTTCACTATCTCTCCTAAAAAATTCTTTAAGATATCCTCTTTGGATCAAGGATTCTATTTCTTCTTTTAGATCGAAACAATCTTCTGTGTTATGGCTATGATCTCGGTGGTATCGATAATATTTACTTTTGTCCCTTTGATTGGGCGCTGTCTTGATGTCTTTGGGCTTTCGCAGTAAATCTAGGTTTTTAATTTGCATCAGTACTTGCTCTCTGGGTAGAGCAAGTGGTATGTAGCCTGAAAACCTGCTCTGCGGAATTCTTGCACCTTTATTTTCTGGCTTGCCCATTTTTTCTTTGATCTCAATTTGTTCATCATTTCTCTTCCTCTTTTTTCTCACTCTTTGTGAGTCTGAATCAGCCCCCCTTTCATATTAGTTAACTCATTCGCATTTGAATATTTTTGGGCTCTTGACAATAGCTCTGTAAAAGTGCTTGGCAGATTTTTTATAAGCGAGTAATGAAATTTTCCTGGTTGTAATCCTATAATGATGGCAGTCAAGGCTACTGCATCACTATAATTTTCTACCCTTACAGCCTCTTTGTTAAATCGGGTAATATAATCTTTCAATGGCTCATCTTTCCTTTATTTTACCGACAAAAGATGGGTCGGTGGAAGCTGATGGTCTCTGGCCCTAATAAATTGACTAATAAATATTTGACTTAGTTAAGTAAATGAAGAAATCGATCTTGGTCTTAGCTTTCTGTACCATCTTCGCGGTGCTCCAGTAAGTGTCAGCGAGAAAGCTCTACCCATGGCTGCTTTAGACGCTCCTTGCAGCTGCATCCAAGATCTGTAAGTTTTTAGATGTTCTGTGGGCATCTTGAATTTTTGAGGGAATGGTGCATCCAATATGTCCTTAGTGAAAAGAGGTTCTATTTCCTCTATGTATGGTCCAACTAGAGTTTTCTCAATATCATCTATTCTTTTCTTGAGCTTTCGCAATTCTGCTTCCAACCTCGTCAAGTCAGCACTAGACTCAACAAGTTCACACCTTTTGGATTGGATTTTAAACTACCATTTTTCATTTAATCTCTCCCGCAGATCTATAGAGTTCAACGCTTACCGCAAATTGAGCTTTTCATAATTAGCGTGACTAGCATGGCTCCTGACTGGTGAACTATTTTTAGATCTTTCTTTTTCATGATCATACTGACCGTGATGTTGGTGATGCTGCTGTTGCTCCTCCATTGGCAGGGCAGACCCTCGATTCCTTTGACTTTCTAAGTATTGGAGTACCAAATTCATGTTTTGTGTCAAATCAACCACTTGTTGTGCAAGTAGTGGAAACAAGCCTGTGTTGCTATGTTACCTCCTAGGGGGGGTTGGGGACCCGCGGCAAGTTGCGATGACTGTAATGACTTCGCTGGCTCATGATGTTGAGTTGAATGATTTTTTGTTTGCAATTAATTATATCTTCCCTACAGACTGCGCCAATCTATTAACGCTAATTTTGGTCAACCAAAGAATTGAATAAAGGGGAGGATATAAAGAGCAAAGAAAACACATAAAATTTACGTGGTTCGGCTCTTGGCCTACGTCCACCGGAGTCAAAAGAGAAAATTCACTATAAACTAATGATTACAATGGAGCTTTTCTTTCTTGCTACTCTCTTGCTCAATTTTTTTTCATCTGCCCATTCACTATTGAAGCTCTCTATTTATAATACAAAATTTTCAGTATCTTAAGTCTTTACTAATTCCTAATTTTTCTCGACTTCCCCTACTTAATTAGAATTTTATTTGAATTCTATTTTTTTTCTCTTTCACAAAGTAGGTTTCAAAACTTCTAGATTGATTATAATTTTATTACATCGTGCTTCCTTGTGTGCCGTTTCCTTTTCTTGGTTGGTTTCCTTTGACTTTTCTTGGTTCCTGATTCCTGATTCCTGGTTTATGATTCCTGATTCTTGATTCCTGATTCTTGATTCCTGATTCTTTTGTCTCTTTCTACTTTTGTGCTCTCATGCTTCATTTTCTCATCCATATCAGAAGTAGAGTTTAGAATTATGCATTTGATTTCTTTTAGATTTTGGAAAGAAACTTCCCAAAAGTCTCTTTCTTGGTGATTTTGGCTCTTATTTATAAGGTAAAAAGTGTAGTGTTGGCAGGAGATATGGTGTCAGATCTAAATCATCACCGCTCTTTTCTCTTTTTTTTTTTTTAATTTTGGATCATGATCCATAACTGTTTTGCCTTTATATCATTTATGGCACGTGATTTCATCTGTAATCACATGCCGCTCATTTGTTTGGTTTCATTGTCATATTTGATAAGTTTTTTCAAGGTTACATAAGTAATCACGTGTCTTCTATGAGACATTATAATGTTATCCAAATTCTCTGTATCTCAATTTAAGTGTGGATCCCTTTTATTTTATACTTAGACCGATTTCGAATAATTCTTGGGACACGTGTTGCAATATAAGTGGTTGTTAGAAATTAGAACTCTAGTAATGATTCCTGAAATTATAAGCCCCCCATAATTTCATTTCAATTCCTAACTTTAATTTTATAAGTAAACACCTCATTCATTATGATTTTAGAATTCTTATTCTCACTGGTTGTAAGTGAAAAATTGTAATGCAACTAAGGATGGCAATTATACCCACAAACCCGCAAACTCGCCTAAACCCGCCTGCCAAAACCCGCCCGCTGCGGGTAATTTTACCCGTTGCGGGCAGATTTAGTATTATAAACTAAAACCTGCACATGGATGCGGGTGGGTTTGGTATTAGTCTTATATCCGGTGGATACCCGCATGGATATCCACCAAACCCGTAATATTTTTTTAAACATTTTTAATTTAATTTTAATCTAAAAAATGTATTAGGAAAATAATATAATTATTTAAATTACCAAATAACCAAAGGCCAAAAGTTGTGTATGTATGTACGTGGCTCATCTCTCATTCTAAAGTCATGACCTAAAGAAAACTAAAGACATTTTTCCTTTGACTTAGCCGCATGCCCATCTACCTATTATAATTTTGTATGTACTATTTTTCTTTAACTTAATACATAAATTATTTTATTATTATAATATTTTTCTTCGAATTAGTATTTGAAAATATTAATCTTAATTATTATTGTAGACATCGTGTTGGATGGGTTCTTGTGGTGGTGAATGAAATGAATATCTTGTCTTGGAGCTTATTTTAAATGATAAAATGAAATATAATTGTTATTTTTGTATATTAGTTTGTGTTTTTTAAATGGATTTGTGTAATTTATATTTGAATTCATGAATTTGTGTTGGATTGATGTTGAAATTTTAATTTTTCATTTATATTGTTTAAATATAAAATTGAGTATGTTATATGGAATTTGAGATTATTATTATAAATTTATATATTAAACATTTATAATTTTAAATGCATAATTTGTGTTGGATTGATGTTGAAATTTTAATTTTTCATTTATATTGTTTAAATATAAAATTGAGTATGTTATATGGAATTTGAGATTATTATTATAAATTTATATATTAAATATTTATAATTTTAAATCGAAACCATAAAAATCCGTCGATCTATTTGCGGGTTTGGTAATTATCAAAACCCGCTGCAGGTGGATTTTCTTAAAAAAATTAAAACCCGCTGCGGGTTGTGGGTGGGTTTTATAATTTAAATTTTATGTGGGTTTGAGTTTGGTAATGGCAAACCCACTGCGGGTGGTGCCCATTGCCATCTCTAAATGCAACCAAATTTGCTAAGATTCGGCCTCTCAAAAAATAGCATGTATAATGTAAATCAACTTTTTCAAAAAAAAAAATTTGCATATCACCTGATTTAGGCTCAGCCCAATTACTAAGCCTATTTCCCTGCAGCATAGTCCACCAAATCTATGCTGATCGCCGGCCAAGTTAGCCCATTACAACAAGTTTGCTGCATGGTTTTTATTTTTAATTCATTTTTTAATATCACAATTAGGAGTTTACAATAGTATAAATTCATATAATTATTAATTAATCATAAATTTATAAGCAATAAAGACAATATCTGCGCCATTACTATAAATATTTACAAGAAATGATAAGCTTCCTGTTGATTCGAAATCTTGCATTCTAAAATAGAGAAAAATAGTGTTTTACCGCTTGACTAATAGCCCAAGTTACATTTAAATGTTTAGTATTTAATGTGTGTGAAAATAAAGATTGGTCTGATCTTAAATTAGATCGAGAAGATCATGCAGTTTTTGAGTCACGATTTATTATTTGTTATGATAAATTATTTTGTTCAAATTGGGATGACCATGTATGGAGCTTAATTTGTCTAATATTTAGACGATATTCATCAAATATGAAGTAAATGCAGATGGATCCAATGTGCATAATTCATCCGCTTATTTTAGATTGGCTTCACTAGAATTTAGAATTTTAAACCTTCTTACTCGTAATTTTTTATATGGACAAAACTATGTTAATAGTTGTATGATACAATGATTCTTTGATCATTAAATATGATTAGATTCTGGCCGAATCTAATAGTTAGAAACAACTATTGTATTATATAATAATTGTAATATAGGTAGACCCGTTATATATATTTTTTTAAACGAACATTTACCAGGGAGCACGACTGCTCAAGCCTCAAAGGAGGAAAAATAAAAAGACCAACAGCACCAAATGTCCTTAAATTCTCATTGGTTTCAGCACTATCAAATTCCTCACCGGTTCGTTCGGGTTCCACGACTAAAGAAACAAAGAAATTATCAGCTGTAAACTCAACTACTCAAACTCCACATACCAATTCACGGCTGCTCTGACATCACTCTCGTGGGCCCCACGGAGTTGCAGAAAAAAACCCAAATTCGACGTATTAAAAGGTCAACAAAAGGAACGGTCCAGATACCGTCAAGCTAAATGACAGTCAAATCGACAGATCGCACATTAGAAGTCGGTCGGTCTGGTGAGGTCTAAATAATTGCAAAAAGGGGAAAAAGATAAAAAGAACGTCTCTATGTGGAGGCAGCTATCGCGGTGCGTAGTTTTTAATTGATAGCTAAGAAAAGTATCGTAGCCGAGATCACAATTCGCACATACGGCAAAAGGGGAAACAGAGAGGGGGAAAAAAAAGAAAAAAGAAAGAGGAAAATGAAAAGACAGTGATAGCAATGATGAAGAAGTTGATGAGAGAGGCTTATCATTTCCATTCTCGGTGTTGTTGTTGAAATGGGTATTGGATTTTGTACCAACTTACAAAGCTGCCGTGCGTTGAGTCGCTCCTTTCACTTGCGATTCAAGTCTTTCGTATATCACCATCACCAACACTTTCTTCACGATCATGTTCCATTGCCTTAACCCTTCTCTCGGATCTCAGTCGCGGATCCCTCGTTACCACCACCACGATTCTCACCTGATTTCTCTTTACAATGGACCCCACTTCTCGTCCTGCTGTCGTCATCGACAACGGCACCGGGTATGTTCCCATTCTTTTTACTAATTTACGACAATGAATGCGTACACAACCTGTTTGATGAAATGCTCCTATTGGGTTTTGGTCTTTGTTCCGTTTTTTCTTTATTTTCATTTGTTTCAACTTTCAAATTGTTTTTGCTTTTTGGGTTGTATTGCAGGTATACTAAGATGGGTTTTGCGGGTAATGTAGAGCCATGTTTTATTCTTCCGACTGTAGTAGCTGTAAACGAGTCGTTTTTAAATCAGTCAAGATCTTCGTCAAAGGCCAATTGGCTTGCACAGTACAACGCAGGCGTAATGGCCGACCTTGACTTCTTTATTGGAGATGAAGCAGTCACAAAATCGCGATCTAGTAGTACCTATAACCTTAGTTATCCTATTAGGCATGGTCAGGTTGATAATTGGGACGCTATGGAGAGGTATTGGCAGCAGTGTATATTTAATTACTTGCGTTGTGATCCGGAGGATCACTACTTTCTGTTGACCGAGAGCCCGCTCACTGCTCCGGAGAGTAGAGAGTATACTGGTGAGATCATGTTTGAGACTTTTAATGTTCCTGGCCTTTATATTGGTGTGAATTCGGTGCTTGCTCTTGCAGCTGGCTACACAACATCTAAGGTTGGTGTCTAAAGTATAATTAAATGTATTCATTTTATTTTGTTCATGAATTTAGGTTATTAGGATTGAAGTTTGTTACTTCAGTGTCCGAGCTTTTCATTTTAACAATTTCATTTAATTTTGGTGACATTGAGTTGGGCTTTAAAATTTTTTGGATGAAAATGATTTGGTTAGTGAGGCTATAAGACTCCTTTGGCAGTACGTGCTCGCTTTTGTATTACATTTACTTTTGATAACATTGTGCATTTGTGCGGCTATTTGGATAACCCAAAGGTAGGGAAGATTTGTGATGTATACGATGCGGGACATGACTGAGCTTGGATACTATTCACAGCACTAGGAGGCCCACTGTGAGATTCGTAAAAGTGACATTAATTATGAAAGTGTTTTTTTTTTTTCAATTAGAAGCATTTGAACTGAGATTATTTTTAAATAGAAGACATAGTAAAACTTTTAGGATTGATCTTTTTTCTTCGTAATGTTCTGAAAATAGATATTCATAACAACAGATGTGTGAGCACAAGTTTTCATAAGTATTACCTGTTTACTAGTTTATGATTTAAGAGTCATGAGAAATTTGTTTTCCTTGTATTTTGTATTTTGTAAGACCGTAGTTAAAATCCAAACCTGTTTGTCTTCTTTTTATTTCTCAATATTGTTCCGTTTAGACTGATATAGTGTTCACTTTAGTGTGAAATGACAGGAGTTGTTGTGGATGTTGGAGATGGGGCTACTCATGTAGTACCAGTTGCAGAGGGCTATGTCATTGGGAGCTGCATTAAGTCGATTCCAATTGCTGGAAAAGATGTCACTCTCTTCATTCAGCAGCTCATGCGGGTATGCTTGCATTGCCTCCCTCTGTATAGACTATAAATTCACTGGTCTGTGCTTACTTTATTAGGCAGTCATTGTTCTTGATTTAATTCTGATCATTTCTTCCCTTTGAATTCCATTGTTAATTGTCTAAGATTCGTAGACTGTTTTAAGCCTAGGATTTGGTGAAAGAGGTGGAGCTGACCTCCTGCGAAATCTTCTAATCCATGGATCAATAATAAGTGCTTTTGTTTAGTTGTTCAAGTTGTAATTTCTTATCCTCAAAAGTAAAAAATACAATGCGAAGAATGCTGCATTATAAGGGCTAAAATGATAATGTGCGCTCCTGTGATGTATTTTACTGAAGTATCTTAATGTTCTGGCTTTTTGAATTATAAGAATGTGACTAATAAAACACTTAATAGCTTTGACAGCGAGTAGATTTTATTAAATAAATTGGATTCTAGTAATTTCCTTGGACATTTCAGTTGAGAAATGTAGTGATTCTTCTGTCTAGTATCCATTTCAATTCTTGTGAATTTGAACACGTTATTTATACTCTGTACCGAGGTAAATCCAACCTCAAAGTGTGACAGTCTATCATGCAGCTCTATTTCTTGTGATTTGGGACATGTCACCGTGGTATTTTCCTATTTTCTCATGATTCCTCTAATAATGATTGTTTTACTGGTTAATGTTGATTAATCATCATGCTTTTAGACTTTAGAAAGCGTTATGGAACGACATGTTCACAAGTCAAGATAAATTGTGCATTAATAATTTAACCCTCACAGTTTCTTTTTCTTAATCACTGTTTAATTTAGGAAAGAGGTGAGAATGTACCACCTGAAGACTCGTTTGAAGTAGCTCGGAAGGTGAAGGAAATGTATTGCTATACATCTTCAGATATTGTCAAGGTTTGCTTCCTTGAAAAGTTTAAGTTGAATTTTTCTGTAATTTAGTTCTGTTGATTACTTATGTTGCGCGTGACAAACATAGATCATTCCTTCAATGATTCCCAGGAGTACAACAAGCATGACAAAGAACCATCAAAATATTTCAAGCAATGGAGGGGCATCAAACCAAAGACAGGGGCACCATATTCATGTGATATAGGTTATGAACGATTTCTTGGCCCTGAGGTTGGTTGTTTTCTATCTAAAGAATTGTTTATCTTTCTGAACGGCACCTTAGGCATTCTTCCAATTCTAATAAATGAACTCTCAGTAGTATAAGATGACTGATGCAAAATCATGTTATGCTTTTCATATGCTACTTTTTGCTGGACATTCTGATGGCCTGCCTTGTTTGATAGGTGTTCTTTAATCCTGAGATATATAGCAGCGATTTTACCACTCCTTTACCGGCTGTAATAGACAAATGTATCCAGTCTGCACCAATTGACACAAGAAGGGCTTTGTATAAGGTACTTATAAGCTTATAAATGGAAAATAATGCAGGGTTGAGGTGGGACTCTGATTTGTTGGTCGTTGCAGGACCAATGAAAATTTACTTCAATCATTTGTGCCTTAAGTTTATGTACTGGTTGCCTATTTTCTTAACTATCAATACCTACGTTGCTCCTTTTAGTGTGATTACCTCTGTTTTGGCAAAATTTAAAGATCTACAGATATTCATGTTTGTGAGCTTTCCAAAGTAATTGGTTTTGTTTGGCATCTCAGAATATAGTTTTATCTGGCGGTTCAACTATGTTCAAGGACTTCCATAGAAGGTTGCAACGGGATCTGAAGAAGATTGTGGATGCCCGGGTTCTTGCATCTGATGCTCGACTTGGTGGGGAAGTAAAAGTAAATACTTCTTTCATTTATGTGAATCACTTTTAAATTTATACTAGAGAAAACTTTGATGATTATTAACAATAGAAATGGTAAGCTGATTGTTCATTCTCTCTTTTCTTTTGTAATTGGTTCTAGGCACAACCTGTGGAAGTTAATGTTATCAGCCATGCTATTCAGAGATTTGCAGTGTGGTTTGGTGGTTCTGTACTAGCTTCGACGCCTGAATTTTTTGCGGTATGATCAGTTTGAAGCTGTCATGAATAGTGCCCATTTCTCTTGAGTCTGCAAGCCCATATTCAGCTTTCTTCTCATATCCCAAGTTCTCCTTTCTGTATGTCTGCTGCATGTCTAATTTACGGTCTCTTTTAGATTTGAAGGTTTCTTCTGATCCCTTTCTTTAAAAGGGAAAAGAAGGGGGGGGGGGTTTGGATGGTTTGTTTTGATCTAGGGTTTAAATTCAAAGATATGTTTCTAGTATGATGTTCTCCCCACTCTGAAAGCCTTAGATCCATATTGTATATTAATAGATATAGTCAACTGTAAACGAATGGGTTTTCCTGATTGTCGTCTGGTATTTGATTTTATGATCTGAACTAGTATACTTTGTTTTTTTAATTTAAGTTGAGATAAAAGCCCATATGATTGGTATTGATGGTTGAATTAATCAATTGGTGTCGATGGTTGAATTAATTAAGTTGCGCTTTCTGTTTTATAATCACCTACATGTAACACTCATTTGGTTTTCAAGGAGCATGACACCTATGGCTCTCTCATTATGATAATTTAACCAGGCCAATATATAAATACTCTATAATTGGATCAAGGGCTTTTTGGATAAAATTGTAGGAGAGAGGAAGAGGACATTAAATTACTTCTACTCAGTTAATTAGGTAAATTTTGACGTTCACACTTACCTGCTTTTACAATTTGGCTGGCTGATTTGTGTATTGCTTGTGCTTGTGATCACTAATGATGGAGTTATATTATTCTTGGATTACCAAACTCTGATTTTGAGGTTTCTGCTCAATGTACAGGCTTGCCATACAAAAGCAGAGTATGAAGAATATGGAGCAAGCATATGTCGTTCAAACCCCGTTTTCAAGGGAATGTATTAATTCTAAGGCCAATTTCAGCTGATTGTTTAGGAGGCTGAAAGCATTTCCTTATGTGGTTACATGAGTTGCCTCAAACCTATGCTGATGTCCCTCCTCACATCTTTGCTGGGTGTTAACATGTACTTGATGGTAAAAAGTGTTAAGTTTAGATGCTGCTGAGTTGAGAGAAAAAGAAAAATGGATTTCCTGTGTTGATTCTTTGATAAGGGGTAGACCGGGTTTTCTTCATTGAACGTAGGAAGGGGTAAGCCCTGCTGGCACTTTCGGAACACGAGAATTATCAAATAGGAAAACCGGGACTGAGCTGAAATTGCATATTAAGTATTCAGCTTAGAAGGATGCATAAATTCTTTATTTTTACCCCTTTTCTTCCTTTTGGTTGGGAGATATTATTTCACCAAGTACATTTTGAGGTAGGAAGTTTAGTTGAAATTGTTTGGAGTAATGGAAGTAGTAGTATCTTGAGTTAGAAATTTGTTTATGTGAATTCCCTCGGTTTAAATTCTTTTTGAGGTACATGTTCTGTACATTAATCATTCAGGAGAGAGGAAACTTGTATAATGATGATCATTCTCAGAAATCACAATTGCTATGGATTACATATCTAGCCCGGGTCAATGTAGCACCGTATGCAGCTGGAGCTTTTATGGTTGGTAAAGATTTATGTGCCAATTATGATTGTACAGTTATGATTTTACAAACCTGGAACTTCTGTCTTACAGGTGGTTGCATCGCTCCTGACAGTACCAATTTTAAGCTCAAATCACCGTTTAGGATGGAGTTTTGTTTACAAAAACAAATGGGAAAATTATGCTTTTGTTAAGATAGATGTTTCAAGTCACTTAAAACTAACCTTTTGGGGAAAAAAAAGGTTACTTAAACTAGACATTTGCCAACCTGAAGGTGGGACTCTGATCGATCCAAGCGAGAAGCTTGTGTCCAATTTCTTTTCGTCTCCGCATCTGACCCTTTGGAAATTTATGAAAGTAGCTGTGGCTGAAAGATGTCGTATCTCACAATCTGAATAATTCTTAAAGATGTCGTCTACTTGTCAATTTTTTTAAAAAAACTTAGTGACTAAAAAATAAATTGGACAATGATTAATCGTTTAATAACTTACCATGAACGATCAAAAACCAATCAACAAGTAAAAAATCCAACCCACGGCTGAACAATAGGCGATTGACATGTGGATTGCCTACCTAAAGGGACAGCCTTAATGTTATTTTTTTATTTCTGAAAAAAATGGGTGAATTAAATATTTTTTGAAATTGACTCAAATTTTAATTTTTTTTTAATTACATGAGACTAATATTAAGATTATAATTGATATTATATGAGATTTATAACTAATATTTATAATTAGATAGATAATTACTGGGATTAATTTACATTAATTATATAGATAACTACTGAGACTAGTTTATATTAATTAACACTCTGATCTTGTTGTTGATTTTATACCGAATATTCATTCTTAAATATTCGAGGGTGTCGATTCTCTTCGCGTTTTTATCACCGAATATTGAAGAGTGTCGTTTCTACTTTCGTTTGAAAAATAAAAGATTATATTTATTTAATTATATATTATAATTAAAGAAAAAAATAAATCTTTACATGCATTATAGGGATTCGATCCAATATACTCACAATTATAAGTATAGAATTCTTACCACTGAGCCAAAGGCTAATTGTTAACTCATATTTTAAGTTATTTATACAATTTTCCCGAAAATGTTAAAAGCAAGAAAGAGATGCATCATGACATGATTTATTTGGGACCCACATTTGTCATGCAACTTACAATTAGAAACTCGTGGCAAAAAAGCACCATCTACAAGTGTGAAGGGCTTTTATTTCTCATCCACATTTGTCAATATTTCAAAGTCACTCTGCAAGTCTCCTGCCTTCTTTCATCGTCTCAACCAAATAAAAAGACCAAGAGAAGGCATGTCATTAGGCTCTTCTCTAAACATGTTATTTAAGATCCTCATACACAAACGTTATGACCATCAAATTGGAAACAAATCCAAATTCAGACTTTAAAGTTGAAGGGCGACATTGGAAAATAAATGGGTGAACAGAAATTTGGTTACCTATTATCCAATTAGAAGGCGGAAACATTGTTAATTTTGCCTAATATAATATGATACCCCTCGCCTGTCTTATTAACACAGTTCTGGACAGTACATGATAGACATGATACATCGCTATCATCACATCCTAAATTACTTTACTATCCCTTTTGGCTTTATCTCTTGTCTTCTGTATTTATGGTTAGATTTGTTTATTTAATGTTATTTTTGTTCTTTCTTACTGTCCGACTGTTCGTTCAACATGGCACGGGACAAATCAAACAAACTTCGCAAGTGAAAATGTGTAAGAGTTAATGCTTAGTTAATAATAATAATAATAGTTAATGGATAATATTTAATTTTATAATATTAATAGTACTAAGGTCTAAGCATCATAAAATTTTATGTTAAGTAGCGTGTTATCAATCAAGTTATCAATCAAGTAAATGATATAATAATATATATATATATAAGTTAATGATTTAACAATTTCATGTAATAAATTATTTAAGTTGAAATGTTAAAGAAGAAAAAAGTCTATCGTTACTAATAATAGATATTTTAAAATTTTATTTTATACTGTCATAAAATATTTCATTTTGAGGAAATTATATGGTAGTAAAATGTGTAATTACACAAATGAAAAATATGAAAACAGCATGAAATTGAGTTCGGCCAAAAACTCAGCATCATAAAATCTTAGAAATTACGAGAAGCCTGGTTAAAAATTTGTTTAACTAATATTAAATTAAATCTATAGGGTCTTGAGATATCAGATAATTTGCCATTCGGCCGACAGGGAAAGACGAAACCTGCATCAAATCCATAAGGGTTTCACTGTACAACCAGCCACGAAAACAAAGTTACAAACAGAAATCAAAGAACAAGAGAAAGGTGAATACAATTTGCTCAAGCGCTGTTAGTTTTTTAAGCTAAAGGGTTAATAAAACACACATCTTCAGAGGGATAAGAGTAAGGGTACCTAAATGAAACCCGATTCGATTCTGCGTTTTGTTAATTTTTTTTTTCTTATCCGGATGTTCTTCAGTTTCATTTTAGTGAAATATATATGTAATTTTTTGTTATATAAATGTAATTTTTTGTTTACTGTATGATGTAATTTGAAAGTTTTTCAAGGATTTGTGACCTTTTGACTTTATGAAGTGGGTGTTGGAGATTTGTCCTTTTTATGTTGTTTTTGCACTTGTGGGTAGGGTTTCTGTGTAATTCATGTAATTTTACCAGGCGGGTGTTGCAGATTTGTGTTTTTTTGTGATGTTATAGGATGGATGGGGAAGTGTTTCTTATGGTTCTTAAATGTATTCCTTGGTGGGTAGTGGATCTTTTGTATTAATAAGTGTTGATTATGTGTTTATACATATGAATCGCATTCTGCTTAAATTTGAGCTATGTTAGTCTTTAATATTGGTAATCTTTGGCTCTAAAACCTGTTGATGTAGAGAAGGAGAACAATTTTGACTGGTCTTTTATCTTTGTTCATAGCTCTGCATGGGAGGAGTGGAGATAATATTTCTTTATTTTGATATAACTTGGTCAGCTTAAGTGCATTCGATGGCTGAAGAACAAATAGATTATGAGGAGGAGGAGTATGGAGGGGCTCAAAAGATGCAGTATCAGGGAGGTGGAGCTATACCTGCTCTTGCAGATGAAGAGTTGTTGGGAGAAGATGATGAGTATGATGATCTATATAATGATGTTAATGTCGGAGATGGTTTATTGCAGTTTCAGCAGCCTGAGGCACCTCCCCCATCCGCTGGTGGGGGCAATGGAAGACTTCAAGTTCAGAAAACTGATGTTCCTGAGCAACTAGTTCAAGCTGGGGGTTCACAAGGGTCAAACATCCCTGGGGTTTCTGTTGAAGGAAAGTACACCAATGTTGGGTCCCACTTTCCTGCTCAAAATGATGTGCAGGTTGCTGTCAACAGACCAAACATGGGATCTGGTAATTACCCAGATGGAGCTTCTGTTTCACAAAAAGGGAGTGTCCATGAGATAACTCATGATGCCCATGTTAGAAATATGGGTTTTCAAGGGTCTACGTCAGGTCCCCCAAGAACTGGAGTTGATCCTTCTAATATGCCAGGAAGAGTAGCCAATGAGCCTGCACCTATGCTAAATCCTGGTGCTGCTGGCCCTCAAGGTGCTCTGATTCCAGCTAATCAAATGAGTGTAAATGCAAATGTCAATCGTGCAATGGTGAATGAGAATCAAATCCGGCCTCCTCTGGAGAATGGTGGGACAATGCTGTTTGTGGGAGAATTACATTGGTGGACAACTGATGCGGAGCTTGAAAGTGTTTTGTCTCAGTATGGAAGGGTCAAAGAGATTAAGTTTTTTGATGAGAGAGCTAGTGGTAAATCCAAAGGTTATTGCCAAGTCGAATTCTTTGATGCTGCTGCTGCAGCTGCTTGCAAAGATGGAATGAATGGTCATGTTTTCAATGGACGAGCATGTGTTGTGGCTTTTGCTTCTCCTCAAACATTGAAACAGATGGGAGCTTCTTACATGAACAAAAACCAAGGCCAGCCTCAGTCACAGAATCAGGGAAACAGACCTATGAACGACGGTGGTGGGAGAGGTGGTAACATGAATTATCAGAGTGGTGATGGAGGTAGGAATTTTGGAAGGGGCGGCTGGGGACGAGGTGGGCAGGGTGTACCCAACAGAGGTCCTGGTGGTGGATCGATGAGGGGAAGAGGGCCCATGGGTGCAAGGAACATGATTGGGAGTAGTTCTGGAGCTGGAAGTGGTGCTGGACCTGCTGGTGGTGGAGGTTATGGACAAGGCCTTGCAGGTCCTGGCTTCGGGGGTCCTGCAGGTGGTATGATGCATCCACAGAATATGATGGGAGGGTTTGATCCAACATACATGGGTCGAGGAGGTGGTTATGGAGGTTTTTCAGGTCCAGGTTTTCCTGGGATGCTTCCTTCATTTCCTGCTGTTAATGCAATGGGCCTTGCTGGGGTGGCTCCTCATGTCAACCCAGCATTTTTTAACCGAGGAATGGCAGCTAATGGGATGGGTATGATGGGTTCTTCTGGAATGGATGGACCGCATCCAGGGATGTGGACTGACTCAAGCATGGGCGGATGGGGAGGAGAGGAACATGGACGAAGGACAAGGGAGTCAAGTTATGGTGGTGATGATGGTGCTTCTGATTATGGGTATGGGGAGGCAAATCATGAAAAAGGAGCGAGGTCAGCTGCCGCCTCCCGGGAAAAGGATCGTGGTTCTGAGCGTGACTGGTCTGGGAACACAGATAGGAGGCACCGAGACGAGAGGGAACAAGATTGGGATAGATCTGAAAGGGATCACAGAGATCACAGACACAGGGAAGAAAAAGATGGTTATCGTGATCGTCGACAAAGAGATCGTGACTCAACGTATGATGACAACTGGGACAGGGGGCAATCGTCTTCAAGATCTCGGAGCAGGTCCCGAGCAATCCCAGATGAAGATCACAGATCTCGATCGAGAGATGTGGACTATGGGAAGAGGAGACGGCTACCATCAGAGTGACAGAGTCACGCTGTTCATTCTTCAGTGGCATGTCATACAAGACATCATATTCTCTATATCTCACTGTACTGCTCTTGGGTTGCGACAATGCTTCTACCTATCGCTTTTCCTGGTTACTGTGGCCTAAATGCAGAGTGGTTTCTTGAGGGAAAAGTAAGTTCTTATATTTGTAGAAGGGAAGCATAGATTCTCTGTTCTTTCGTACTGCATTCTATAAACCTTACCCCCAACACTTATTTGTTTGTTAAAAAATGATGAGTGACTTTGAGTTGCATGCCAATGGGGATATTCTATCTAGGGTTGGACTCTTGATATCCTTGCCGAGTATCCCAGTGGCTTTATATTTATTCTACTGAATCTATTTCTGAGACAATGGTTTTGGGGCTTCTGGTCACATGTTACAATGCCTACTCTAATTCTATGATAGTTTGAATTAGTTGTCCATATTGCTTTCTACACCTGTGTCTTCTTGTAGTTGTTGATTATAGAATATGGTTTTTTTTTTTCCATGCCAACCCATTGAGTTATTTTTATTGGGATTGTATTTAAAGGGTGCTGGTAAGTCTGAGTCAGTGCATGACTTTAATATTTAAATTGATGCACGTGATAGCTGTGTCCTGCTGCCTTCTGAATCCTTTTATCGCTTCAAATGACATTTAGATTTGAATTTGGAATTAGAATTCATCTGTCTTTTATTAGAATAGTTGAGACTTACTGATGGTGCCGATGATGCTGACATATGAAGAGGTCAAGATGGAGGATGTTGTTCCTTCTGTGCGAACCACTGAAGGTCAACTAATTAAGGATTCTTAGTCTTATCTTAAAAAATGAAGTCCTACTTCAGGGGTTTCACTACTCGGACTTGACAATGTTTAATATGTAGTCTTTGTATCTTCCTATCAAATTGAACTTCCTCAGAAGCAGCAGCAGCTGATATGTAGCATGCCTTTATTATTTTCTTTTCAAGTGAGTTTGATTTGATCAGCAAGTCATACTAGCAATGTTTCAAATATTGCTAGGGCATCGTAACTATTTATTAAAGTTGATGTTATTCATCCTCCCATTTTGAATTATATCCACAACGTATGTGTGGTGCTGCTTATGCTTATGGACTGGTGGATTACTTGGAATGTTAAATTCTTTTAGGTTTTTTCGCTTGGAATTGGGGGTAAGGATAAGTGAATATGGTGGCCAATTTTTGGATTTGTTGGTCTAGTAAATGGCTTCCGATCTTCTCTTTAGTATCTTAGTGAATGTCAACTAAGAATCTGTTTCTTAAAGCTTTTCTTGAAGTCGTGAGTAGTGTTTGATTTTTGGTGTTTCTGTTTTTGTTTGATTGTTTCGTTTGATTTGTTTGCTGGTTCAGTGGATTGCTTGTTCACCTTTTTGAATTTTTTTATATCTTTTTCTTGTCCTTCTGATACAATCTTTTTGGTTTTACTCAAAAAGAAGGAAAAAAATCACAAAGAAAAATAAGAGAGAGAGCGAGAGAAGCTTTTCTTGAAGGCATGGTTGGCTGCTTTCTTTTCTTGCTTCTCTCTTTCTTTTTCTTTCTACTGATCGTTTGTGATTGTTCTTTGAAGTTTCAATTAGTTATTTTAATTTGATTAGCTCTTTTGAAGATCAATATACTTTTAAATCTTAAAACACCTATTTGAACTTTTGTTTCTTCTTCCAAAACACTATTTTAGCCATAAAAGAACTATCTTCCAAATCATTATATATTTTAGAAGCTCCATTATTTTGGTGGTAACTAGCATAATGGAAAATTTTACCTAATTTCTAGTGTATGATATTATTTTATTATGGTTTATCCTAGAATGAAAAGTTGTCATATCTGATGTTGTGAGTTTCAGCCAGGTATGGTAGTTTTAGTAACTTCACATGGCAAATAATGTATTTGTGTTTTGCAGTAAGTGTGATTCCCTTAGACTTTTGTTGTGAATGGGTGGATTTGGACATACTTGAGTTTGATATGTATGTTATCTGATCAAAGAGAGCAAAACACCTTCCAGTTTAGGGCTTTACTTCCCTGTTATGAAATCTGGGCTGTTTATCATGTAGGACTTACATGAGGTCCACATTCATTGTGTGGTTGTGATTGATTCATTGATTGTAGGAATATGGTACTGAAATCATGTAGTGCTCTTTGAGGAAAGTTTAGTGGCCTCTTTGGCTGGTAGTTTTCTTTTTCCAAGTCTATTGACATGGGGGCTTTCTTTTTATCACCATATTCAGGGAGTGGAGTAGCAACCCTCTGTTTTCATGAATTGATGAGCCTCAAGGAAGATGTGTTTGATGGGCTGCATTCATTCGCTTTCTCAAATATTGGCTTTGGTCTGTCAAGTGTGCAAACAAGCCTTGACAATTTTGGCTTTCACTTTTTTGCCCCCTCGAGCGGCCCTTAAGAATGTGTAAACTGCTCTCCTGGAGGAGAATGCCTAGAAATAGTTGAAGCCATGAAATTGTCAAAAAATGGAAAGGATTTTGTTTAATAGGTTTATATGCCATTTTGTAAAGCATCATCTCATGTTTTGTAAAATTGAGTTACATGTATTAGGTCCATAGCATGTAAAGGCCTCTTTCATTATATATTTGACTATTTGTGGCTCGCTGTGAGCTTGTACGATTGTTGTACTGACTTTGAGGCACAATTGTGTTTACCTTTGATGCAGTGTAACTGATTTAGGAGAGTCAGTGATGAGCCTTTAGTAATTTGTAACCTGGAATTGTTTCACTTGTAATTTGATTATTGTAACATGTGTAAAACTAGTTGCAGTTTCTACATAAAAGATAAAGGAATGTTGGAGGTGCACTTTTTTTTTTAACCTTTATTAGTATTTTTATCTATGTAAGTTGTGAGGTTTACCTGCACATGGGAGTCGTAAATTGTGGACTTCTGCATCATTCTATTGGGCTGGAACCGAGAGTTTTGGTTGTTTTGAGAATGTTGCCGGTGAAGGTATGATGCCACATTCCATGTACATTTCCTCTGTCATGCAGTTTGAATTTGTTGTAATAAGATTTGATTTTCATTTGTACCATTTCTTTCGATGGGTTTTTATGGAATAGATAGATCATTATCTCTGTTTTTGTATACCAGGAAAGTGATTAGGGATGAAAGTTTTGTGGTTTATTGAGAGGATTTGAAATGTTCTGCTCAAATGTGCATTAGGTTTCCTGTCTGAGGAATGAGAGTATCAGTTGTGAGGGGGCACATTGTCAGATGCACACCTGACTATGTTGCTCCAAGGGTTTCTACTTGCTTAATGTGGAAAACTGCCTTTCCCCACACTGGCAGCTGCAATGTTTACTTAGCATGGCATGCTCTCTCGTGCTCTATTCTTGGCTTTTGTATTCTTTTACAGGATTACTCAGCTTCAACCAGTTCTGCTTTGTGAATCTTTACTTTTGTCATGTAATTTAGGAGTTGGGTATGAATGTTTCTTGTTAGTTCCATGTATAAATTTTTCCAACTGCCTGTGAAGTGTACGCATCTGTTCCATCTATCTGATGACCAATCTTCCAGTTTAGTCTGCCACTCCAGGAATCTCTTTTAATTCCAAAATTTTATCTCCATAATTTGTAGTTATTTTTTTATCAGCCAATCTGTGCTGTTACTGTTTTCAGTTTCAGTTTCAGTTTGATAGGGGAAGATCTTGGAAAGTATATGCTGGCGTTGACTTACCCTTCATGGGAAGTATTTGCCTTTCTTTTGCAAGCCATCTGAGACTGAAATCAGAAAGCTCGATGCAAATGCCAGCGTTGTGCACTGGCCCTTGATTTGATGATGTTGAAAGAGTTTCTTGTGCATTCTCTTTACTTTATACACGGCGTGGTTCCTGATGCTGAATGTTCATGTCATATTTAACAATTTGAAGTTCCCGGCCGGGCCAATTAAATGTTAATGGCAGTCTAATTACAAATTTAATGTCCTATTCAGAATTCAAGAGTGCAAAGCTGAAAGCTCAGCAATAGGAGAAGGCAGCGGTATATAAATCTGAAAGCCTTTATTCCCTTAACGTGTAGCACTTACGGCGACGAAATTCGTCCCGTTTATATAACACCGTATGTGTGGAGGAATATTGAATATTTGAAAGAAGCGCAAAGTTTAATTGCCGTCTATTATTGCTCTCAAGGATCTGTGCTTATCCTCGGATACGAACTTAAGTTGTCAACACATCCTTATGGGATCCCCATATATGGATCCCGATCGGATCCCCAAGCTACAGTTAACATAACTTCGGGCTGCTTTTGTCTTTTCGGAATTGTTACTGTACACTATCGTGGAGCCCCTTGCACTTTATATTATTTACACTTTATTAATATGTATTATGAAACTTTCTCTATTGTAAGAGTTTATTCAGCCCCTTGTACTCTGTTTTATTTCATCTAAACCCTTAGAGTATCAAATTCATCCCCTATAATTTTTAAATTCTCAAAATATCCTCCATTTAAATAAAATATAATAATTATTAAATCGATTATAGGACCGGGGATCGTGGAAAGTGCGTGAATGATCAAATTAATACTTTATTGCCAATTTTAATAACCAATTTTTATTGGTACGTGGCGTTGTTATACCAAATCGATGCGATAAATCGCGCTTTGGACCAAGATGCACGATCCGGTTTCACCGATATACCTTTAGTGTTCTTTACCAGCTTTAAATATATTAATTATTTTAATATGTGGCAAGTGTGTGCACCACAAGGCTCAGAGAAAATACTAAATCTGGATCCCAGAAATAGTATTCTGATTGGAGGGGGAGAAGAGAAGTACAACGGAAAACAGAGATCCGGTCTCTTTGTTTCCGAGGAATGTACAGTTTGTATGGCAGATCTGATACAGATCAGTCTGCTTAATGCTTTAAAAGAAATGCTTTAAAATAAATACAGAAATTTAAACGATCATATAAACATAAAATTATTACAAAGCTTTAAACAAATTACAAGATAAAAAATTACATGTAATCTTCAATCCAAATGCTTTAAATAAAATTTACAAGTAGAGAAGGAATATGATCTTAAGACAGGAATAATTTCCTTGAAGTCTTTAGATCCTGATTCCTAGAGAGAGAGAGAGAGAATTCTTTGAAGAAGAGAATTAGGTGAATTTTTCGGATGCCTTCAAATGAGCCCTGAGCTTTCTTTAAATAGGCTGAGTGACGTTGTGGAGTCACATGGGAGCCTTTGAGTTGGTGGAGAGTGGGCTCCTAATGTTGGGCAACTTTTGACTTTAGACAGACGCGTGCAAGAATAGTACCCGCACTCAACAGACATAAAGGCCCCCCTAAGACTCGATTACAATTTTAGAGTGGGACCCAAGTATGTGAAGAGACATGTGCGCTCTCACTTGTGTCCAGAGGACCACATGCTGACAAAAGACAAAGAAAATAATTAGAATGTACAAAGTTACAATAATTACTTATATATATATATTGGATCACCGATAAATGAAACGGTTCACTGATAATTACAATACAAAGACGGATCACCGATTACAACAACAAAATAAATAACGGATCACCGATAATAACGGATCACCGATAACACAACTTTAATGCTTTAATGATGGGAGGATTCCGAAACAGTCATCTTCATTGTCGTCTCCCAATGAAATAAGCTCGGACCTTGGTCGGATGAGTGGAGCTGAAACGAAGGCTCGACACGGTGGCGATTCCATAACTTTAAAATATTCTTCTTCAGTTTTGGTGCTGGCCAAAAGTGATTGGGCTTTGGATTTTTGGGATAGAAATGTTCCTTGGGCTTTGATATCTTTAATAGAAGGGGTCATCTTTGTAGAAAGCCATTTCTGGACAATAGGAATGGTCAATTTTGACAGTTCATCAAATTTCGACCACCATTTTATTTTAAAGGTTCTTTGAAGGATAATTTGGGATTCTTGGGTTTGGTATCGAAGGTTCCACATCCATACCCAAGGTAAAAAGAAGTTTGTACAAAAACAGAGAAATGGAGAAAAACGTTTCTCTGATTCTGTGGGTTCATAATGGGCTTTAAAAAGATTTAAACAGTGAGTGGCATTTGGAGTGAGAATTTCTGGGCTTGGCCCAAAATAGTTCCACCACTGTTGAAACCAGTTTGGAAGGCTTTGGACGGTTATTTTTGAATTAAAGAAAAATAACCATGAATGGGATTTTTTTGGGTTTTGAATAAAGAAGGTATTAAACCAGGCTTGCTGGTAGTCCCAATAAGAAAAGGACTGGCAATGGTTTAAACGGCTTTGGAAGTTTAGTGGGAAGGCTTTAGTTTTGTGGAGTAGATCACCCCACTGTTTTGGGCTCAAAACTTTTAGGATGGTTGCCGTAGAATAGGCAGGCTCAGAATGAGCTTCACTCAAATAAAAATGTTTGAATTTCACAGATTCTGTGAATTCCAAAATACTTTGATAATAAGGCTGGGGTTTTGTTAAATCCCATGGTTTGAAAAACCAGCCTTTGGGGAAAAGCTTTATAATTGCTTGAAAAGGATCAGAGTGGTAAAACCCATCTTCCATAGATAAAACATTTTGAAAATAGGTTTTATCAAACCATTCCGAAGTTTTCTTTGGAAGCTTTGTTTGTGATAAAACAATCTGGGACGATAAACTTTCTCCAGAAAGAATCACATTTTGAGAAGAAGTTTTTGAAATTTCTTTAGAAGATTCTTCCTTGGGGGAAGATTGACTTTGAGAAACACTTTGTAAAGCGAGCATAAGCTCAGGGGATTTAGACAGGGATTTAATCCACTTGTTTACCTGTTCTTGGGAGTCCAGGGCTTTAGACTTTACTTCTTCATCTTCAATCATGTCTATCCATGATTTTATGGGCATTGCTGAAGATAGCAATTTTTCTTTAGGAGGGGAGGATGCTTTGGAAGGTGTCTGGGACACAGGATCTTTGAGGATCCCTTTCCATTTGTCTTTCTTTTTTGGCGGCATTATCTGTTTTGAAGAAATTCCCTGGTTAGAAAATCAGGGAGAGAATTTGTATCTCCTTTAATAAATTCTATCTCAAAATCAAAAACACTTAAAATAGCTTGCCATCGTGCAAAAATCTGTTTTGATTCAATGTTTTGAACATCTTTTTCTAAAACATGTTTTGCAGCTTTGCAATCAATTCTAAGTAGAAATTTTTGATTTAATAAATCACTTTGAAACTTTGAAATGCATAGAACAATAGACAAAATTTCTTTTTTAATGGTAGAATAATTTTTCTGGCATTCATTCCAATGAGCAGAAACATATTGAACTACTTGTTCTTTACTATTGTCAATTTGTTTTAGTATCCCACCATAACCTAAGTCTGATGCATCAGTTTCAACAATTTTAGGTAATGCAGGATTTGCAAGAAATAAGCATGGGATTTCTTTAACTAAGGTCTTTATCTGTCTTATAATGTTAGTATGTTCTTCGGACCATGCAACAGGATTCTTCTTTAACCTATCATGCAATGGTTTTGCTATTCTATTAACATTAGGACAGAAATCAAGAACATAATTTAAACTTCCTAAAAATCTTTGCAATTGGGTTTTATCAAGGATTTTATCAGGAAACTTGTCAGTGAAGGCAATGGATCTTTCAATAGGAGTGATAGTTCCCTTTGAAATATAATGGCCAAGAAACCTGACTTTAGTTTGAAATAACGAAATCTTTGAACTAGAAATAGCTAAACCAGCTTTTCTAGTTATCAAATAAAAAGTTTTTAAATGTTTAAAATGTTGATCAATTGAATGAGAAAAGATCAGCACATCATCAATATAAACAATGCAAAATTCAGAATAAGGATTATAAATATCATTCATAATTCTTTGAAATTCTGAAGGTGCATTTTTTAAACCAAAAGGCATTACTGTCCATTCGTATTGGCCAAATGGAACAGTGAAAGCTGTTTTATAACGGTCTTTAGGATGAATTTGAATTTGCCAAAAACCTGATTTCATATCAAATTTTGAAAATATGAATGCAGAATGAAGTTTTTGAAGCAAATCTTTTTTGTTAGGTATTGGATACCTAATCCATTTTAAGGCTTTATTCAAGGGTTTATAATTAATTACCAATCTAGGTGTTCCTCTTTCTATTTCGGAATTTTTATTCACATAGAAAGCGGCACAAGACCATGGTGATCTAGATTTAGTAATTAAACCTTTGGATTCTAAATCTTTAATTTCATTCCTACAATGTCGTTCTAGATCCATATTCATTTGGATAGGACGTGCCTTAGTAGGAATTTTCTTTTCGTCAAAAGAATTTTCATATGGAAAATCTACCATGTGTTGCTTTCTGTTCCAGAATGCAGATGGTAAATTAGCACATATTTCTTTTTCGATCAGATTCTGAAAATCAGAAATTTTTCTTTTTACAAAATCATTTTGAAGTTGATTGTCAATTCTTTGTAAATTTAAATCCTTTTTTAAATCAATCAAGTCATTTTGTTTTGTTTTAATTAAAACATTGATTCTGTTCTGGTGAATAGAACAAGCTTTTATCATGTTTAAATTTCTAGTTTTGGGTTTTTCAATAAAAGGAAAACTTAATGTGTTATTATTAGCTTTAAAAGATATACTGTTATGATTCACAGTATAAGGTGTTATAAGGTTTATAAAAGGTGTTCCTAAAATGACAATATGATGTATGTCATTTGTTAAGACAAAAGAAGTTTTTAAATTGAATCCGCTGTTTTGTATTGAAGCATCAACCTTTGATATGATTTTTAGTTTTGAATTATTGGCGGCAGAAAGTTTTTCTTTTGTTATCTCATGAAATTTTTTTGGAACAATATCAGCTTTAATACAATTTAAATCAGCACCAGTGTCAAATAAGGCAATGGTGTCAATTTCTAGTTCTTTAGAAAAATTCAAAGTAATTTTAATCAAATATTTTCTGGTGGTGATTTGTTTTAAAACAAAAAGAAAATCATTGGGTATAGACTCAATGTTTTCAAGCTGTTGATCGTTTTCATTTTCACCATCAGAATTTGAACTTTTATCAGAGTCATCTTGTAACAAAGATTTTTGTATTAAAATCTGGATGGCTTCAGAATCATTTTTTTGTTTTTCTTTCAAATCCCTGATATCGGATTTAATGTCTTTAATCTCTTTTTGAAGATCCTGGATATTAGGAACCGATTTCTTTGTTTTCTTTTTATCCAAAATCTCAGTAAGATCATATGTGTTCTTTTTAATGATTGGTACTTTAGAAGTCTCTGGTTTTGATTCCAGAGTTTTTAGAAGCTTATCAAGATATTCTTTTTGAAGAATCGGATCAGAAATGTGTTTAACAAGTTCAAGAAAAGTTTCTTGTTCTCTTGTCAAAACATTGATTTTCTTTAAGTATGATTCCGAATCAGAATCATTACTGCTTGAAACAGAAGTTTCAGAATCAAAATCATTTAATTCATCAACTTGTAAAGGATCACTATCTCCGGTTAAGGAGAATTCTGAATCTGAATCTGAGGATTCAATAAGAAGAGGGGCTATTTTAGAAAGGACTTCTTCATCGAGACTTATCTCATGAAGTTTTTTATTAATTCTGCAATATCTTGCAGTGTGTCCTTTCTGATGACATTTGTAACATGTGGCTTCCTTCCAATTGAAAAGGGTTTTTTGCTTGGCTTTGAAATCTTTCTTTTTAGAGAAATTGGGTTTTTTATAAGGCCTTGAAGGTTTCTTATAAAAACGTTGTTCTCTAAAATCAGATTTGAATTTTTTGTGGTATTTAGATCTGTAATGTTTTTTGTAAGGCTTTGTAGAGCACTTATCATTACAATCTTTGGAAGTGGATGGCTTTAAAGGATCATGGCCAAATTGTTTACAAAAACTACCTAATTCTCGCTTAGATTGTCTAAGCTCTTGTTTTAGGCGTTTCTGTAATTTGATATCCTGGCAAATCTTTAAACCCTCCTTATTGATAAAGCTGACTAATTCACCATAGGTGAGTTCATCATAAGGAATACAATTATCATAAAGAGTTTTAATGGAATTCCTGACTTTTTCTCCTAAGAGAGTAGGTAAACCAGCAAGAAATTTTTCTTTCCATATGGTATGGTTTGCATCATCTCTTAAGAAAAGTCTGGTAAAGAAGGTAGTTTTGTAATTTTGGAATTCACTAAGTTTTCTACATCTTAAATTATGTAGTAACTCAGCATTTTTGTCTCTGAGATGAGACGGATCTCCGATAAAATGGAGAGATATAGTAATGATCAGGGTAGCAACAGCATCCTGAATAGGGTTACTAAGCTCATCAAGAAGGGGTAATCCATTTTGATCAGTTTGGATGGCATTGATGATTTCTAATTGTTGCTGTTTAGTGAGAAGATGATCCCACCAACCTTTCAACTGACCAGTAAACCCAGCAATGAGAATTTCTGCAATGGCTTTGTCAGAAGTTCCTGATTGGGTTTTGTAGGCATTAGCTGCCATTGTCATTTGTTGTAACAATCCTAGAATATTGTATTCGGACATTCCATCTATATTCCACTCATAGACTGAAGATGCATTAAACCTGGATTGATTTAACGCACTTGGCCTATTATCTATTGCTAGATCTGGTGGAGTATGGATGTTTGGGAGTGCCAATTCCCAATGGACTTTATTGACTTTTGGAGAAGGTTCTTCTGTAAAGGCTTCTATATCAGAAGAGGCTATAGAAGATTGATCATGTTCTAATGTTGCAACCCTGCTGGATTGCGGGGTGTCAGGAGCAATCTGAATTCTGGTAACAGAAGTAGAAGAGGATGCTTCTATTCTGTCAAGTTGTTCTTTAATGGCTTTGGTAAAATCGGATTTTGAATCTTGAACAAGCTTTTGACTATGTTTCGAAACCTGAAAAGGTTTGAAAATAGGTTCTTTAAGCTTTTTCAAGGACTCAGCTTTTTTAGAATCAGATTTTGATGAATCAGAAGGGATTTGGATGGTTGACTTTTGGATCTGGCTTTCTATCCTAGTCAACTGACTCCCTATTGTATTTAGATTAGCATTACAGAAATTATTCTGTTGGATAATGCTATCTAGATTCTTTTCTGAATCATTTGGCTTTTGGACTTTGTATGGAGAGGCTTTAATTTGAATTGGAGGTTCCCCATGGTTAATGGTTACACCTCTGAGAGGGGGATGCTCAGATTCAATGGTTCTATCGGAGTCTGATAGATTCCATTCAGTGATCTTTTTTCGCATTGTGATAGGATTTGATTCTTTAAAAGGATAAGAAATATTTTTCTCTTTCACATAAATCTCAAACCAATCGAAAAACATGATATGAACTTTATGCAAATTTACAAATTCATAATAGACCTCTTGAATCTCTTTTCTTTGGTTTAAAAACTATTTAAAAAACCAAAGTCTTTTTTCTTTATTAATCTCAGAATAAAAATCTTTATGCAGAAGGGTCTTGTCAAGTTGGAAATCTTTCTCAAGGGCATTAATAACATTTTCTGTTACTGCAGAAAACGTAGGAGAGGTTGGAGGAGAAGGTTCCTTCTCTTCCTGCTTTCGTTCTTGTTGACTACTGGTATAGATTGGATGAGGAATACTAGTAGTATAATCAACAGAACGTATGGAGGAACTAGGTATATCCGACGTAGAGAACCTAGGTTGGCTTTGAAAGGGTAAATTTATAACAGAAGGGACTTTTGTGAATTTTCTTTCTAATATAGGAATATTAGAACTTGAACCCTTTTCTGAAGATGTAGAGAATCTGGATGACATAGATCTTTTAAAAGATAATTTGACCTTGCCATCAGAATACTGAGTCACATTATGCAACTCTGTATTTGGCTCAAATTGTTTAGGAATCACTGGTTGAGTGGCTCCTTCAAGAATCCATTCTTCTGGAAGATTGATATCTTTCCATTGGATTGGTCTAGGTATGACAGTGTTTGCTTTGGATAGGTCAGTCTGTAAGAGAAGAGTTTCATCTCTTTTTGACTGGAATTTATGTTGCGTATTGAATGTGGAGATCATGGCTTTATAGGATATTTTGAAAATTAATGCAACTGGAACAGATCCTTCTAACATATGGTAATTATGTGTTTTGATCTGTAAAATCATGCTTTTCAAAATATTCTTGTCTTTTAATGAGACCGTTATGTTTGGATAATAGTCAAAAGATATGGGTCCTTTACAGAGACTAGATTCAATACTACTGAGTAAGGAATCATCAAAAGAGATAAACCTCCCATCCCTGAGGACAGCAAGAATTGAAGTATTTAATCCTTCTTTAGTTAATGGCTTTATACCAACTTGGATCAAGCCGATATGAACATAATTAAAATTCTTTTCTTTTAATTTCTTTAATGATTTTTCAGAAAATAGGTGATTTGTCTCAAAAGATTTTGAAAGAGTGATATCTCTTTCTTCTGTCTTTATAACACAATCAATTTTTAGAAAATCTGTAATTTTCATTTTGTAAATCTTGTCTTTGGAAATCTTTGGTAAATCCCAATTGTCAATTGCTTTATTAAAATCTTCAACAATGAATTCTTCTGAATTCACCACGTTCTTTGAAGCACTAGTCTTCTCGGAAGAGGAGCTAGAGAAAGAAGATGCTCTACAGAGCAAAGACTCCATGAGATGCAAAACTTTAAAAGACTTCAAAATATTCTAAACAGATAAAGTAAAATGTCATAGGCTAAGAATTGGTGTTACTGCCCTTAATCAATCAACAGGACTTACACCCAAATGCTACCTAAGCACCCGAAGGCAACCCTTTACCAGATTAGTCAATTTTTAATCTTTTTCAAATTTTAACACACACACAAAATCTTTAAACTGTAAAACACACTACTTCCCATTGGCTCTGATACCAATAATTATAATTATAATTATACTTATAGTTATTATTTTTATTATAATTATAATTATAATTATTATTTTATTATAATTATAATAAAATTAATTATATTTTACTTAAATGGAGGGTATTTTGTTTCAAATGGATTATTATAATAATTATTTATAACAATAATAAAAAGTGTTATAATTAATTGATCTATTAACAATAATTAATAATAATTTTCTAGTTAAATTGTTAATAATAATAATTAACAATAATAATAATTATTATTAATTAATTTTGAATAATAATAATAGTCACAATAATTAATATATAAAATAATAATTATGATAAAATTTAATTAAATATTTTATAGTAATTTGTTACAATTTAACTCATTTCGATTTTGATTATAAGATAAAGTAAACAAATAAATGGTAATACAGCTCATTGTAATTACGATTCCTATAATTCAAGTAAATAAATTATTTTGATTTCAATTTCTCATTTCGATTTTAATTATTTCGATTCTAACTAATTATTTTTCTAACTAATTTCGATTCTTGTTTAGTGAATGCACTATTGTTGCACGATTTCTTACGCTATTGGTGTCAATGTGCAAGTCTACACAACAAGTAATATAATGATGAGTATTCGAGATCGTCTCTATAGGGATTGATATTATCAGATTTGCTATAGTAATCTTAATAGTGCATATTTTGTTCTAAATTAAAATAAAATAAATAATGAAACTATTATACTAATTAAAATAAAAATGCAATAAATAAAATACAATAGGTAAATTATCACGTCAAACTCAAGGATAAAACCAATGGGAATATAAAATAGTTGAGTGAATAAACTCTCTTAATAGTTTTAACCATTTTTCTAATGTTTGTCTCGGTTGCTGTAGCATTTGCTATAGTACTGGGCAAAATCCTTATGTATTTTCAACTGTCGCATGTTGGACATCTTAGATCTATATGCAATCTAACAGTGATTAATTGTTATGCAAACATAAGATGTAGCATTACACGCTTATGTTCTATTTACCTTACAAGGTGAATCCCTATATTTAGTTCATCACTAATTTTAGATTAAGTATGACCTTTTTAGAATCAAGTTAAACTCACCCAGGAAACCCAATCTAAAATCAAGTATTACAATGATATGTTCCACTAAGATAGGTCCTTTTGTGACTCTTCTTTGGCTAGTACCATTAAATGGATGATCAGCCGAAATAATGAATAAAAATAAATACTATCAAAACAAAATGCTACAGCAAACATGCAGTAACTCATATTTTCAGTCAATAAACCATCAAGATTATTTATCACTCAACCACAAATAAATTTAGTTCATGATTTGCAAAAGAAAAATAAAGAACAAAGTTTCAACCATCAAACACATCCCTATAAAAAAAGAAAACGAGAGAAGAATAAAAAGAACTGAACTTCCAATTGATTTCTGTAAATTCTCCTCTTGTGTAGCCCTTAATCTCCCTCTTAAATTCTGTTTTTCTTTTATTTCTTTGTGGTTTTTCTTCTTGGGTGACGGCTCTCTTTTTTCCTTATGATGTGTGCTCCTTTTATAGTTGAAAATTAAGATAAATGAAAGCTTAGGTCACGTATATTCTAGATTAGGAAACTGCAAACCGCAATATTCTGAAAAATTTTCTCTGTCGTTGTTACAGGATTGCTACAACAGCGGATATTGCTACAACAACTTATACTGCTACAGCAACTTATATTGCTACAGCAACAACACTGTTTTAGATTTATTTCAATTTTTCTATAGCCAAGTTCTTTTTCATCTTTTGTAAGCCTATTGCAACAGTATTCCTTTTTTTAAATTTGAGCTTCCAATCATCTATAATTATGGATACGATTAAAGCACACAATTTATTCTAAATCAAACAAAATTTATGAAGGATAAATTAAGATGAATGTTTATGCAAAATATAACAAAAAATATAATGAAAACATATTATTTACGCTCTAAGTATTATTGATTTAAATCTAAAAGTGCCATAATAACTCTCATTTCATAAAGTTATCAACTATGAAATTGTAAACATTTCATTTTTTTTTTCCATTTCTTCTTCCCCACTCTCACTCTTTTTCTCTGTTATGATAATCCATTTAAAAATTATATTTATATTTATAATCATAATAAAATAATCATTATAATTGTAATTATAATTATAATCCATTTAATAATTATTATACTTTATTTAAATGGTATTTTGGGAATCTAAAAATTATAGGCATGACTTTGAACCCTAAAGGTTTCAAAGAAATAAAATAGAGTATAAGGGGCTGAACAAAATTTTATAATACAGAACGTTTCATAATACTGATTTATAAATTGTAAATAATGTAAAGTGTAAGGGGCTCAACGATATTTTACTGTAAACTCAGGGGGATCCAGATAGATATGTCATTCACTTTGTTTGTGACCTTTTATTATTGCTTGCCGCAACAAGTGCTCGTCTGATCAGTGGTTCCAAAGTCTCGTTTTAATTTCATCTCGATAAATTAAAGCTGCGAAATTATTTATTTAAATGCGCGGGATTAATAAAATCTTTAAAATAAAGCAAATCGGGACAATATTGTGATTGAATGGGAGCAATTTTATTTCTTCTGGAATAACCACCCCCTTATTCCATAAAGAACAAAAGGAAATTGACGAAAATAGAGACATGTATCGATCAGTCGCCATGCAGCCTGCAGGACGTAAATAATGGATAATATTTTTATATAGGATGAACTGGGAAGAGGCAACCACAGGCACATATGATGACAAAAATTGGTTAAAGCCAGAAATTATCCAATGATAGATCCAAATATCTCCAATCCACAATATTTTAAAACTCATCATGATACGTAAAACCTCGAATTTTAATGACAAACAAATCCATATATCAAATGAGCTTTGCTCTAGACAACCGATGAATGTTAGTCAATCGGGCACGTGGTTTTGTAGACGTAGCTAATTTGCTCATGATTAGTAGAAGAAAGCAGCAGCGATTGCAACACCAGCGACGAGGGAGGAGACTTTGAGGGAGCTTGCACCACTCCCTTCTGACTTGTTCTCATCTCCCTCGCCAACTGGTCCTGGCATTGCAACCTCAGGCAACTTAGCCTCGCCAGAGGGTCCTTCTGCAGGTCCAGGTCCAGGTCCAGCAACTGGTCCACTGCTTGGGCCTTCTGCTGAGGCTTCTCCGGGTGCCGGTGTGGGTGCACCGCCGGCTGGAGGTGCCTGTGTTGGTGCCTTAACGGGTGCCTGATTTGGCTGCTGAGGCTGCTGGGGCTGCTGTGGTTGCTGGGTAGGTGGCTGTTTCTGTAGCTGATCAGGCTGCTTGGGTTCCTGAGGCTGATTAGGCTGCTGTGGCTGATTGGGTTCCTGGGGTTGGTTAGGCTGATTGGGTTCCTGGGGCTGATTAGGCTGCTGGGGTTCATTGGGTTGTGGCTGAATAGGTTGCTGCTGGGCTGAGGCCACACTGATAATGGCTACAAAAATGAGAGGAAGAACAAGGACTTGGCGAGCCATCATATACGATGGGGTTTGTGTTTTTTGTCTTATTATTTTTATTTTTTATTTTTTTGTCCCCTTATATGCAAGGTCCTCTACTGAATATAGAGAACAATGCAGATCGTTCAAATGCTGGGGATGATTTGAGGAAGAGATTGTTGGGTGTATTTATGCTGATGGGTTTGTCCTTGATTAGCGGAAGTCATCATATCTTGTGGTGGCAGCCGTTGCTTTATTTCCACAAACTCAGGATGGCCATTCTGAGCTGGTAAATAGGAATTAACTTAACAAATGGGAAAGAAGCTTGCTTCTGCCTAATTTTAGTAATAATTAAGGTTCCATTTCTTTGCCAAATTCCAACCATATTGTCTTTGATTGAACAAAGTTCTTGTTATTTAACTTTAGTTTTCTACGTTATCAAGCCTCTATTTAAACGATTCAACCTTTTTTTTAATGCATAAACAAATAAATTCTATGATATAATATTATTATAATCACTCTCTCTCATTATATTCATATTTTACCTGCATATAGAGATCTTTATATAAGTCCTTGCTAATTTTATATTTTTAATTATGGGTGGGCTATTTACACCGTAAAATATATTATGAATACTCAACTTCGATTTTACAACTAAAGATTGTCTTATACAATAAAATAAAATATCATTCTTGACAATACCCTTCTATTAGATTTTGATATGACTTTATGATCACCAATAAACTATGTCGAGTCAACAACATTTATCTATCTGATTATCTCCGTGCAATATTCATCATCAATCATATTCGCAGCATGTCCCAAGATTTCTATAGAAACAGAGCTGCCAATTCCTGCATCATCATTACTGTTATTTTACAGGTTCAAGGCTCCAAGCAACTCCCTTTTATGATCCAAGCATTTAGTGTGTTTTACACCTTTAACATCGCCTCCTTCAATGGAGTTGGTACAGTTGTGAGGAATAGCATTATTGAACGAAGTAGTATATCTCCATTCGTCGCATGGAATGAAACAGAAAAAAAGAGCTGTAATTAATGTGAGATAAAATTAATATTCACCTGAATAAGTTCTTGGCGTCAAGAACTTACATTCCTTCCTTTTTAGTTCTTATCAGTAGAGATTAAATATTCATAATTGTATGCATAAAGCTTAAGATTGCGGACATAAACATTTGTGAATTTTTAAATCAAGTTTACCCTCCCACCAATATTAACTTAAGAACATACGTTTATACGTGTAAAAGTTATCTACACTGATTAGTGTTAGAAATTATATGTTTATTAAAGAGTAAAAATGTTATTTTGTACTTATAATATAATTTATATTTGTAATTATGTAACATATTATGAATTTCTAATTATTTTTTTAAATATTTAATTTTGTGTGTTTATTGGGTAAAATAATAATTTCATGCAATTTGAGGCTCCAAACAAATGTACAGATGTCAAATTTGGATTTCGCAAGTCCGAGAAATTAGGTCATTATTGAGGAGGATCCGCCACTTTTGCTAAAAATTTATAAGTTTTTACCACGGTAAATGTGGTAATTGTGAAATTATAAATTTTTATTATGTTAGATATTGTAATTGTTAGTGGAATGTGTTCAGCATGCTTGAGTGAATTAAGTTAGATTTATATTTTGTTAGTGGGATAAATGTAAATTTAAGATGTAATTTGTTTTATTTATTTGTGTGGTGTGAATTAATCTTATATTAGTATAAATAGAGGGGGAAAACACACCTATCCACACATTTTCTTCTCTTCTTTCCCCTCAAATTCTTCTTCTCATCTCTTTTTGTAATATATTTTTAATAAATAAAATTAATTTTATTTTTAATTTTTAAATATTTTTTATTATTTTATTATTTAATAATTCACTTTATTTCAATTATATTTAGTTAAATATTTAATAATTAGGGGAATGTGAAGCTTTTAGGAAATAAATATAATTTAATCAAATTCTATTTTTAATTATATAAATTAAATTATTTTCTATTTAATTTTATCCATATTTTATATTTTAAAATTTTGATTTATTGTAGATAAACATGGGATTTTGGCACAATGAATTCTTAATGTCTTAGTATAAAGTATAGAAAAATAGTATTTTGACTTATTGTAGACAAATTAAGTTTTGGCACATCAAGTACTTAATTCATAATAAAATTAATGGGAAAATAATTATAATTTATACAATTAATCTTTTGGGCAATAAAATAAAAATAAAATAAAATAATAAAATTGTATTCATTAGTAAGAGTGGATCTATAACCCTAACTAATTTAATTTCATAGTTTTTCTCAAATCAAATTACATATATTTAATTTTTTTAGATAAATTATTATTTAAACCAAAAGGTTATATATTTATAAAATAAAGTATTTTGTGAATTTAATTGTTTTTCAAATTTTGGATTAAATTAAAAAAGTTTTAAGAACTTTGAAATCAATAAGCATTATGGTAAAACTATGAAAAGAACTTCTTTGAAAAGTATTATAAAGTTTTGGGCCATAGCATAATTTCAAAAAATTTAAATAAAATTATTTGTATATTCAAAATTGCCGTTTGTAAGTTTCATAACGTTTAAACAACAAAGTTTTAAAACATAATTTTAAAAATAGTATCATTATTGCAACAAAAGGTTATATATTTATAATATAGCTAATTTTTCATAATTTAATATTTTTTGTCAAACTATATAAATTAAATCAAATTATTTTTAAAGATTTAAAGTAAACAATATATTTTGTAATAAATCATGATTAAATCTTTATTGAATTTATTTGTATATCTACTTTAAAAAAGTATTTAAGAATTTTGAAATCAATAAGCATTATGTGTAAAACACTATAAAGAGATTGAAAATAATCTTTGAATCTTAAGTATTAAATTTAAAGTTTGGAGTAAATAAATTTTTAAAAATTTTTAGAATACCATACATAAAATATTTGTATTTCTTACTCTTTTATTTTTTAGCATTGTTAAATTTATATTTTTCATTTCTTTGAGGCATTAGATTAAATTATTATGTGGTTTGCTTAGCTTAAGTTTTAAAAACCAAATTCATTGTTGCATAACTATTTCAAATCAAAGCTGTTTATATTCATTTATAAGATTTTTATTTAATTTATAAAGACTTTTTAAAATTTTATAGTGTTTGGTTATTTTGAGATTTTTTTTAACATAATTTTCTAAAGAAATCATCAAAATTTGAGCTTTTGGGAGTAGATTACTTTAAAAATATATAATATCAAAATATGTTGTATATTCATTAATTAAAATCATTGTGTAAAATTAAAAAAATTGTCAAATATAAATATATTTGTACACTATCTCTTTTTGTAAAAAATAACGATTTAATTTTAAATCCCTACACTTAAACACTTGAGAAGTATATATCAAATGAATTTTGGATAGTATTATTTGTTTGGAGAATATATCAATGATGTAATTTTTATTTTGAAAATTGAAGTGATTGAATTAATTTTTCTTAATTGATAACTTAGCATTTGTTATGTTATATAACTTTACATATACTTTTCATTTAATTAAATTTTAATTTTATTTGTTTTAGTAAGTTTTTTAATTCACCAAACACCCACTCTCTTGTATTGCATAACTATTTTCATTTAATGACTTAGACCACTCTTGATAATTTACAAAACCAGCTTAAGGTTTTGCAAAGTTAGACTTTTTTTACCTTTTTTCAGTTTTTTAAGTGGGGCTTCTTGTAATTCTTGCATAATGTACATCTGGTTTGGTCGTGGTTTGTTTTATTTCCAAGAAAATTGAGGGAGAAAGATGAAAACTTTTAGTTTTAGCACAAGTAACTTGACTAATTGTATTGGTCATCGAAGTATTAGATTGGTCAAGTATTACGAACAAGTTGTTGCATGTACATAATTTAATCAAATTGTTGTCTGATAAATAGATGATTGTTCATGGCAGGTTCCTATCCTTTAAAATAGGTCAGACAAAGTAAGTCATCATCATATGGAAGTTTGCAATAGACTTTAAAATAAGTCAATCTTTGTTTAATGAAATATTTAATATAGTAAAATTGCTAGATGAAAAAAATGAAAAGAAGTAAAAAGGGTATTATTGATTTGCTAAATTAATTTAATAACATAATTTCAGTAAAATTCAAAGTTTGAACTCAGTCATTTATAATTATTTATCTTGCTATTCATTTACTTTAATTCCTCTATTCTTCATTTGAGTTTCATCCGCCACAATGCCTCATTGGGTTACTAAACAAGATGAATAATTGGATAACTATGCATGACATGATCAAAGAATTTCAAGAAATTAATTATAAAGGCCTGCTAATTCAATGCTAGAGTTTTGCATTGCATTAGGTGCATATTACCATTTACAATTACTACTATCTCCTTCTAAAGAAGAGTTTCGTTGTACCAAATTATTTGGTCTTATCTAGATTACTGTGTAATCACAACATGACCTTTAAATTAATTTTTTATGTTAGACTTTGAGGTTGAAGGCTTCTAGAATTTTCTTAGAGGGGATTACAGATGATGAAGTCTTCAATCCTTGCACTAAAGTGATGGCTATTGAAAGACATAGATAGACAAAAATTATTTACACAGTCGATACATTAAAAAAAAAAAATTAGACCCAGTTTTCTCATAGTCACTCTCCTCATTTGATCTTTCTTTTTCCAAGTTTTGCTCCATCAATTGCCAATAAAGGAAACATTCTTTTGCTTTTGCTTTCTTTTTTGATACATTTCACTGATTCTTATTATGATATACAATATATTACATCGTATATATATCGATATTTACAATCGTATATGACTTATATTATTACATTAAAGTACAAGATACGCAGAACGCCCCAACTCCCCACTCACATTTTGGGGAAGAAATAATATTTCACAAATATTTTGTGGATTGAATTGTGAGCGTTTCAACCATCACGCCCTTGACTTTTGCTTTTGCTTCCTAAGCTGCTTAATAACTTTATATTCCCTTTTGGGAAATTTTTAAGTTGTTTAAAAAAGAAAAATTATAGATTGGGTGTTTCTTGTGACAGTGCATGTGATTTGGACTTATTCAATAGACATGTAAAATTATGCAATCATTAGGGCAAGTCTAGGATTTTGATTGAAATAATTTTTACGAAACAATACTACAATTTAATTTTATAACTTAAAATGTAACAGTCGAAGCTTATAATATTGATATAACTTGTTACATATATAAGGTTACAATATAATGTTTTAAGTCTTGAAGATCATAATTTTATATCTGTTTTTAAGTCTATGTAAAATACTATTGAGGTTCTTAAATTTGATGAATCAAGTTGTAAATATAATGCACCCCTACATTTTATATGTTAGTAGCAATATACATATTTGAAACCCTCGTGTGGCTATATATTAGATAACTAGAAAAGCTAGATAGTAGCCAAGTAAAGAATTTAAGTACCCTTAAATCATAATTGGGACATATAATATATAACAAATCAACCGATGAGTTCTCATATTAGATTTCTCAGGATCCAACCGATCTCTTCAAACTTTCTTGATATTTTCTCTCACTTCCTTCTTTGCTGAAACTTTTTCTTTCTTGTTGAAGCCTTGAAACCATGGCCTAATTATTAGAGATAAGGCTTAATTATTTCATAAGGCTCACAAGAATAATATTCCATCAAAATGACAAACAAAGTCGATGCTCAAAAGAATTTAAAGAAGACATAGAGCTCGAAAGCCTACTAGCGTTAACAGTATGTTCTCTTTAACATCTCTTTCTTGCCTTTTTTTTTCCTATTATGTTTCATGGTTTCTATTAGTTGTTGCAATTATAATTGCAATTTTACATACAAATAATTCGAAGCAATTTCCAATTCCCAGTTACTTGGCCAATTAATTCAATTATCCTACCTGTAGTTGTGTTAGTTGCATAGATATTTGTGGAATAAACAGTTAGTGCTATGCAATTTAATGATCATCTATTTTGATCATTTCCAATTCAGGTTGTTTCTGTCCCTTATCTGGTCAATAAGAATTTACTTGTCTTCTACATTATTGAGAAAGAGCAAAGTTAAGGATGTACTAAAACATTTTCTCAAGTTAGAGTTTTATTTCGTTGGGAAGTCAATAAATTGGATGTGTATAGTAAGCCTTTAAAATTGGTCATATGTTTGGTGAAATGACTTGCCCAGATAATGTAATAGTAAGAGTCGTCTTTGTCATATTATTTTATTCTTTTTGGTTGGTTTGTAATGAGGGTGGTTTCATTTGTATTGTTCAGTTCAAATCAACCGGTCTCTTGCATGCTAAGCAATTAAAGATCTGATAGGTCGATAATCAATCACCTTAATATCGGCGCATGCCAATCAGTAGATTCAAATTTTGCTTACTGATTTTGATTATGTTATTCTTTAGGTGAATGACTTATTCTTTTGTCTTTTGTTCAATATGATTTTATTTATATATTTTAATAGAAATTATTAAAATATCTATATTTAGTTATACCTTTTTTTCAAGGGAATTTGGTTGTCTAACTTAAAATTCACAAATGAAGGTATTTCAGTCTTTATGCAAATGAATTTTTCAAATAAGATAACAAAAAAAAAAAAAATGAAAGAGGGAGCATATATATTTCCAAATTAAGTACTTTTGTGGCATGTATAATAGTCACTGCAAGAAATAATTATTGAACAACTCCATAATGGTATTTAGAAAATTAGGTTTTGTGTTATATATGATCCTTTTAACCCGAGATCATTTGAAGATAAATATATGATTTTGAGAATTACTACAGTATAAACACCAAAGAGACTATTGTGGATAAAATGTGAGGATTTATAATTAGCTACAATATAAAAGAGATGACTAAGAAATGAAGTTGGCTTTATATTGATATGTGTTGGGTATAAATTCTAATGCTATTAGTGTCAATGTGTAAGTGTACACAACAAGTAATATAATAATGAGTATTCAAGATCATCTCCACAGGGATTGATGTTATCAGATTTGCTATAGTAATTTCAATAGTGCAGATTTTGTTCTAGATTAAAATAAAATAATTAATGAAACTAATATACTAATTAAAATAAAAACACAATAAATACAATGCAACAAAGTAAATTATCTCGTCAAACTCAATGATAAAACCAATGGAAATATAAAGTAGTTGAGTGAATAAACTTTCTTAATGGTTTTCACTAGTTTTCTAATATTTGTCTCAGTTATGTTAAAGATTCACATAAAGACTAGGCGTAATACTTACGATCATCACCGTCGCATGTTGGATATCTTATATATATGTACAACCTAATAGTGATCAGTTATTATGCCAATATAAGATATAGTAGTGCATGCTTAAGTTTTATTTACCATGCAAGGTGAATCTCTATATCTAGTTCATCACTAATTTTATATTAAATGATGAGTATAATTTATATATATATTTTACCTCTAATTATTTAATTACTATTTATTTTTATTTATTATTTTAATTAATTGAATTGTTTTGTTGAATAGGGAATTAATTGAAGATTATTGATAAAAAGGAATAAAGAAGCTTAATTTTAGAAGTATTAAAGAGTAATTGATGCACATGAAGACAAAGAAGATCAAGTGATGTTTGGGACCCACACTTGACTTTCATAATTGAAAAAGGAATCCTAATTAGGGATGGCAATTATCCAATTATAGATGGATAATATCCATCCAAATACAAATCCATAATTATCCATGATGGATTTATCCATATCCATATCCAGTATTTAATATTGGACATGGATATGGATTTTATCCATATATATATGGATATCCATGGATATTTGATTTTTATTATATAAAAAATAAAATAAAAATAAAAATATAGAATAGTTAAAACCAGTATTAGATTCTAATATCAAATAAAAAGATAATAAACATAACAAATATCAAAACTATGAGAAACTAAAAAAAAAATTTATAATATGAAATTACAAATTAATTTCAAATTAAATACAAAAAGTTTATTATTCTAATGCATCATTAATCTCCAATCTTCTATCGCATCATTAATCTCCAACCAGACCATCATCATTAATCTGCAAATTAAAGCAAAGCATTAAACAACTAAATAATTTGTATTATTTAGCACCATGATCATTCATAATTGAGCATCACAATAAACATCAAGCACATACCATAAAAAAAAAAAAAACTATTCAGACTAAACATCAATCATTATCCTTAAGCCATAATAATAAATCATAGGACACTTTTCCAGCTTAGCAACATAATTTCAACATTTAATTAGCATGCATCTATCATTATCAAACCGACATCTTTTCATATATATGCGTAGAGAATTACAACCATACAAGCAAGCTGAGTGTAGCAGAGAGACGTAAAAATAAATGAAACCGACATCTCAAAGCACCTAACATCACAGCAACCTCACCGAAGGTTAATGAGATGCCAATCACATCCTAAGAGAAGTAAATTGGAGCATTATCACCACAAATAGATTAACCTCATGACTTGAAATACAAAACCAACGAGTCTTAAAAATACCCAAGACAATCAATCAACAGGAAAAAGAAACTATACCTTACATAGCTGCATAGCGTAGGCCATAGCAATAATCAGAACATAACAAACATATCCTTAAGCCAAAAGCCAAAAGCCAAAATCAACAAATGAAAACCTCAATTTTCAAGGCAACCCTAAATTAATCCATAATTCCAGGACCTTTCCAACCAGGGTGGGTTGAAGGGTTTGGATGTATTCTTGGAAAGAAACCCCACCAATGACCAATCACCATATTATTGGATTGATATATTTTATATTTATATTTTATCTCATTTCATTTCTTCCCCAGGAGACTTTCTCTGTTACCACTATGTTTCAGACAGTATAGGGGTGATAGGAATGTGGTTATTTTGGTGACTCTACTTTTATGGCTTCAAATTTCAATTAAGTGGATGGGGTTTCGCTGCTGCTTCAGGCCTTACTTGTTGTATAGGTGGAGGGGCTTCTCTATTTGTGATAGGAAATCTAGTAGCATATCTAAGCAGGCCTAGAAGGCTAGAACAAGTCTGGAGTTTAGAGTAGTTACAACCTTTTCACACCTCATGCGTAGGGGAAATGAAATCAATTCAGTAAGCGTACTTGGAAAAGAAAGTATTAATGGATAAAACAAAAATATTGCTAAGTTGTGTTTAGTTCCTTTTACAAAAGATTTGCAGATTGCATGACCATATCTGCTTTTGAATTTGAACCAGTGAGGGAACAAACGGCAAAAAAATCCTCATCGAGAATTGGGGTTAGTGTTCCGCCACTTGACTCGTTGGACATAAAATTTTGTAGAAGACATATTAATTATTATACTAGAAGTTGAGCATATGATGTAATGACCAAATTTACTGTTTAATAGAAACTTTCTGCTGGGATTAATTTGCAAGCTGATATCCCAGGTTTCCACGATTCCAAATTCTCCATCATTTCAAGGACAAACATGGGAAAATCCTATGACAAAGCTTTGATTCTCCTACTGATACACTCCTTCCTAATCAACTATTTTGAAAGAGCACTAAGCTGATTTCTGGGCTAGGAAATGGAACTTATGCATCAGGGTATTTTAGTTTATATTTTGATAATGAGTGTCGTAAACTTTGGTACAAAATGAGTGTAGAATGGCAGTGTGCAAACAACCGAGGAAATGCAAGTGAAGAATCCAGAAACAAGAAAGCCAAACAAAGAAAGATCGTGAACTAAACCAAGAATCAACAAGACGTGACCCACTATGCTTCGCAGACAACTTCTCAATAAGTTTAACAATCCACACAACTTATTTTCATGATGAAATTGAACAATTTTAAAACCCAAAATCAATCAAATAAAACGAAACAAAATGAAGAAAATGAAGAAAATTGAACAAGTAAGAATCCATTATCAGTTACCACAGATCAAACAAAATGAATCAAACAAATCGGGGAGTGCAAGTGAAGGAAATGAGAGAGAGTTATATACACGCAGATTCGCCTCCACTTGTTCCTTTTCCTCAGTGACAAAGAGAAAAGAGAAGTTATAAGAGGTTACTAGATGACGAGCAACCCAAAGAACCGACGGAAGAAATACGAGTGCCATGAGCAGTCTTACGCGGCGAACGAATTGCTGCCATGAAGCGATGAGTGGCTGGTGAGTGGTGACAATCTTAGGGTTTGTAAAATTGATAACATATGGCATTTGTTTTTATTTTTTTCATTTTCGTTGTAGGATATGAATTTTTTTAAATCTAAAATCGGTAAATAAATTGGATACTGGATATCTATCAAATGTCCAAATCCACCCAATACTTAATTGGATATTTTTAAAATATCCATATCCAGATCCAAAATAATTTTGGATGGATATTATCCAATTCAATTGGATTGGATATATGGATATCCAATTTGGGTGGACTAATTTGCCATCCCTAATCCTAATGCAAATCTAAATGGGAGTCCACGTGCAAGGCATTGCAAAATATGGAAAGCAATTAATTTGCCATGAATGTGAATTACAATCCTTCAAGGATTCGGCCAGGGAGCAATTCGTAAAGCAAAAAAGGCGGCTAGAGGAAGGAAAACAAAGCAGCGGTGATTCGCGAGAGAAGACAGGAGCGGCGGCAGCAGAGCTTCAGTTTTTATGGCTGGTTTTATTTTATTTGTTGCTCCCAATTCAAGTATGTCTAACTAAATTTCTTATACTGAGGTTAAGGATGAAATCCTATTCAATGAAATAATTGTCTTTTTATTTAATTAATTCCTACATGTATGCTTCAATGTTTATGGTTCTTGTTTCACATGATTAATTGGATGTTATTAAAATCCTTTCACCAATTCTGTCATGCATTATTGATTGTTAGGATTAATATTTGATTAAATCTATGCTTGGATCTATAAATTTTATACATGATTATCTTTGATTTTGTGTTTTTCATTAAATTGTTTACATAGAGTGCTTAGGAAAACTTTGACTCTTTGTTATTATGTGTTAGAGGATTCTTAGATGTCATAATATCAAGCAGAAAAAGAACCTACACAAGATTAATTTTATTTGGGCTTAATTGTTATATCCATGACATGACATAGATTGATTTCGAGTTGTCACTCTAAAATTGGGAATTAATTAATAATTAGATAGTTACTAGTTGAATAGTGGTGGATTCTGAAACCTTGGTAATCTTTGTCTTATTGAATTCTCATTTGCTTTAATTGTTTTCTTATTTTAATTAGTTTAATTTCTTTTAAAATTCAATTTTCTCAACTAGGTTAGGATTAATATTAATTTTAGATTTAAATTAGACTTTTCAATTTATAACAATCCCTGTGGGTTCGACCTCGTTATCACTATTCTATATCTAGATTAGATGGCTATGAGTATATTAAAATTTTCACAACAAGTTTTTAGGCGATTCTACGTGATCTTGAGAAAGTCAGTTTAATCTAGGTTGATTTGATTCTTCCACTAGTTATAATTTAGGTTGTCTTTTATTATTATTATTATTATTAATTAAAAAAAATTATTTGTCTTTAAATTCATTGTTTGGTTGTTTGATTTCTTTTATTTTTAAATTCCTTTTATTTTTATTCTTGCTGGTTTATTTTATTTTATTTTATTTTTCTTTCTTTCCTTGTCTAGTTAGTTTATGAGTGTTTGGGAGCGTGATTCAACAAATCGTTTGGTCAAAAGAGAGTCGAAAATTGATAGTAGTCAAGCTAGTTCTTCTCAAGTCATGGATGACCCAAATAGAATATTGCCAATACTTCCACCTGTGCAAGGAGAGAAAACCATTAGAGAATATTTTTCACCACTTGCAGCCAACCAACCATCTTGCATTGTGTTGCCACAAACCACAGCAACACATTTTGAACTTAAGCCCTCTGTCATTCAACTTTTACCATCTTTCCATGGGTTAGAGAGAGAGGATCCATATTTGCACATTAAAGAATTTCTTGACATATGCTCTACATTTCATTTTCAAAATTTTAATGATGAGTCACCAGTCAGATGTTCCTTTCTCATTAAAAGACAAAGCGAAAGCTTGGTTGAATTCACTCACGGGTCCATTACTACATGGGATGAATTGAGTAATAAGTTTCTCACCAAGTTTTTCCCTATGTCCAAAACAAATGCCCTTAGGAGAGAGATAAGTGATTTTTATCAAAGAGAGGGTGAACAATTTTACGAGTGTTGGGAAAGATTCAATGATTTACTCCTCAAGCGTCCCCACCATGGTTTTGAGAAATTGATACTTATACAATGCTTTTATAATGGTTTAACTATGTCAAATCGTCATATGGTAGAGTCTATGAATGGTGGGAGATTTTTGAATTTACATGAAGGGGCTGCATGGGATTTCTTTAATTCACTTTCTGAGAATTCTCAACAGTGGGATTTTTCAAATCAAAGAGAGAAGTTATCTCAAGTCTCTAGGAAAGGTCTATATGAAGTTAGGGATGATTTTGATGTGAAAGCCACTCTAGCTACACTTTCTAAGAAAGTAGATGCCTTAACTATGAACCAATCAATGACTCATCATCCTAGTGTAGCTAATGAGGTTTGTGCTCTTTGTTCTAACTTGTCTCATACAGCACAGAATTGTCCATCATTACCAGCGTATCTAGAGGCTTATTCTGAGCAGGTACATGCCTTACAATCATATGAGAAAATCTCCAACAGTCCATATTCATCCACATATAATCCTAATTGGAGAAATCACCCTAATTTTTCTTGGAAACAAAATCAACCTTTGTCAAACCAAGGAGGACAACAATTGACATGATGTTGATTTGTCCTCCTAATCCAATGTATCCTCACCCAACAACCTATGTCTCAATTTGTTGCACCCAACAAAGAAAAACCTTCTTTAGATGATACACTTCAAAGTTTCATTCAACAACCCAAGAAGCCTTTTCAATAACACTCAAGCTATTCTAAAGCTTGAACATCAATTGGGTTAATTAGCAACTACTGTAGCTGAGAGAGAAAAAGAAAAATTCCCCAGTCAACCAATTCCTAATCCCAAAGGAGTGCACGAAGTTGGATCAAGTTCAAGCCATCAGCATGAAGAAGCAAAGTCTATTATGACTTTGAGAAGAGGAAAATTATTTGATAACAAGGTGGAGGTTCAAACAAGAAAGACATCTGAGCCTACTTCGTCAGATCCAGTTCCATCACAAGATTCATCACCAAATGATCCAGAAGAAAATGACCCATCAGCTTACATTCCTAAGGCTCCTTTTCCTCAAAGGTTAGCAAAGGTAAAGAAAGGGACTTCAACAGGTGAGATTATGGAAATCTTCAAGCAGGTAAGTATAAACATCCCTTTACTTGATGTTATTAAGCAAGTTCCTTCCTATGCCAAGTTTTTAAAGGATTTATGCACTAAAAAGAGAAATCTACATGTCACCAAAAAGGCATTTTTAACTGAGCAAACTAGCAATTTACTTCAATGTAAAATGCCACCAAAATTTAAAGATCCTGGTTCTGCTACTATCTCATGTGTTATAGGAAACCAATCATTTGATAAAGCATTACTGGATTTAGGTGCTAGTGTTAATCTTTTGCCTTATTCTGTTTACATGCAACTTGGACTAGGGGAATTAAAGCCAACTTCTATTATGTTGCAACTTGCAGATAGGTCAATGAAAATACCTCGTGGTATTATAGAGGATGTGTTGATTCAGATTGACAAATTTTATTATCCTGTTGATTTTATTGTTATTGATACTCAGCCTGTACAGGATCTTAAGAAACACATACCAGTTATTCTAGGACGTCCTTTCTTAGCTACAGCTGATGCTCATATTAGTTGCAGGACTGGAAACATGCAATTGTCTTTTGGTAACATGACCATGGAATTAAACATTTTTAATGTTCCCAAGCAGACACAAGAAGATGATGAAGTCGTTGAAGTAGATATGATAGAAGCATCAATTGATAACTCATTTATTTCTAACCATTGTGACAATCCATTAACACCAGGCACAACTAACTTTGATTTATCTGTTGATGTTGACAGTGGTATTGAAGAAGTTAACGCTTTACTTGATTCGACTCTTATCATAGATCCAATTAAGTGGAAAGAAAAGATTGAGCCACTTCCTCCTGAAGAGAAAATTGAACCATTCAAGCTGGAGTTACTTTCTAAAGAAGTGCAACATAGATCACATTCTAACATGAAAAAGGTGGTAAGATCTAAAGTGCTTAAATTGTTAGATTTTTATACTACTTCAGATAACTCTTAGGTAAGCTTGGAACAGAAGAGATCAAAGCAGTGCGATATTGATGAGTTTCTTTACCATCGTCCTTTTATAGATAAAATGCTCCAGTGCTTATTCAATTATATTTTCTGGTATTTTCTGTATAATTGCTTTGATTTTCACCAAATTCTTATTGATCCTGGTTGATTTGTTGTTTACATTAATTAATTAGTTTAGTAGGATTTTTTTTCTATTTTGTTTTTATTTATTATTTATATTTCTTCTAATGTTTTCTTTTTAGTTGTCATTTTCTTTTGAGCTTCCCCAGCCCATTCAGGTGTGATCTCTCCAACTTCTTCTTTTATTATTTATTATGTTCATTATTTTCATCTTTTTGCATGCGTATCTTTTATTTATGAAACATTGAGGACAATGTTCCGAATAAGTTTGGGGGTGGGGAATTATGTGTGCTTTGTTTGTTATTATAATAACAAAAAAAAACCAAAAAAAAAATTTTAAAAAAAATTGTGTTTTTTTTTGTTTGTTTTTATGTGAAAAGCCAATGATAAGAACTTGATTGACAATGCATATGGTTCTTGGAAAGGGTTGAATATTGTCTTAGTTTATACTTGATTCTTGTGTTAGTTCCTCTTGATTGAGATTCTTTGAGCACTAATATCAGTTCTTTCATGATTTTGACTTGAAATCTGATATTGACACAGCCTGAGTTGAGAATTTTAGATAGAGTAAATGACTGTTTGTCTTGATTCTTATCTCCATAAAAAAAAAAAGTATACACAGGCGCCAGAGTCAGAAATAGCTACCTATAACCCTTAAGAGTGAAGCTATCCTTGAGTAATTTGGGCCTATGTACCACCAGTATGTAGAGGATAATCTACCATGAGAAGAAGGCTACCTTAAGGGGTAGAGTGAAAGCTCCTGACTTTGGTTAAAAAAAAAAAAAGAAGAAAAAAAAAATCAAGTGCATGTGCTAAAACAAAAATCAAAAGAAAATGCACATAAAAGCCTGTGGAAAAGAAAAAAAATTGGAGATCAAGATGATAAGATTAGTTTGACCTGCTCTTTTCTTTGTTTGAGGCGAAGGCTGTTGATGTTGAAGATTTTGGGAATGAGCTTGATTGAATTGATTTCACACACACACTACAAGGATCAAAAGAGAGATGAGATTGACTATTGGATTAAAGTTAGAACTTTGCTAATATTTAAAATTTTCTTTGAGATATATAATTTATGCAATCTTTGAGGCTATTTTCATGTGTTATTTAAAAATTTTGATTCCTTTTATTTTATTGTTATTCTTCAAAAAAAAATGATGTTTGTGGGTGTCATCACTGAAGCCCTCACGAGACTATAACTCGTCCACTAGGGCCGCCTAGGGGTTTAAAGGCTTGTTGCATATGCTAAATGCAATCGCGATTACCTGCGAAAGTGGTTTAGTTAGAATTTACTTTTTGTTATTTTGTTTTTATTTTTAATTTTTTTTATTGCTCGAGGAATAGCAAAATCTAAGCTGATGATAAAACCAATGGAAATATATAGTAGTTGAGTGAATAAACTTTCTTAAGGTTTTCACTAGTTTTCTAATATTTGTCTCAGTTGTTACAGTATCTGTTACAGCACTAGGCAGAATACTTATGTATCATCAGCTGTCGCATGTTGGATATCTTATATATATGTGCAACCTAATAGTGATCAGTTATTATGCCAATATAAGATATAGTAGTGCATGCTTAAGTTTTATTTACCATGCAAGGTGAATCTCTATATCTAGTTCATCACTAATTTTATATTAAACATGACCCTTTTGGGATCAAGTAAAACTTAATTCAGGAAACCCAATTTAAAACCAAGTATTGCCATGATATGTTCTATTAAAATACATCATTTTGTGACTCTTCTTTAGTTAGTATCGTTAAATGGGTGATCAGTCGAAATAATGAATAAAAATAAATACTATCAAAACAAAATATTACAGCAAACATACAACAACCCATATTTTTTGTTAATAAACCATCAAGATTGTTTATCACTCAACCACAAATAAATTTAGTTCATGATTTGCAAAAGAAAAATAAAGAGCAAAGTTTTAACCATCAAACACATCCCCATGAATAAATAGAAAACAAGAAAACAAGAAAACAAGAAAACAAGAGAAGAATAAAAAGGATTTATCTCCCAATTGATTTATGCAAATTCTCCTCTTGTGCAGCCCTTAATCTCTCTCTTAAATTCTGTTTTTCTTTTATTTCTTTGTGATTTTTCTCCTTAAGTGACAGCTCTCTCTTTTGCTTTGCGTATGTGATTCTTTTATATTTGAAAATTAGGGTAACCGGAAGTCTAGGGTGCGCATCATCTAAACTAGAAAACTACAAATTGCAATATTCTGGGTATTTCGCGCGAAATTTTCTTTATCGTTGTTCCAGTTATAGTTAAAAATTAGGGTAAATAGAAGTTTAAGGCGTGCATCATCCAGATTAAAAAATTATAGATCGCAATATTCTAAGTATCTCGCGTGGAATTTTCTCTGTCGTTGTTCCAGGATTGCTACATCAGTGGTTGCTATTGCTACATCAACTGCACTATTCTAGATTTACTTCAATTCCTCTGTAGCTAAGTTCTTTTCCATCTTTTGCAAGCCTATTGCAGCAGCATTTCTCTTTTAAAATTTGAGCTTCTAGTCACCTACAATTATGCACACGATTTAAGTACACAATTTATTTTAAATCAAACAAAACTCATTAATAATAAACTAAAACGAATGTTCATGCAAAATATCCTTAAAATACAATAAAAACATGTCATTTACTCTGTAAATAATCTTAATTTAAGTTTAAAAGTGTCATGATAATTCTCATTTCATAGAGTTATCACACCCCCAAACTTAAACTATTTCTTGAGGACAAGTAATGACAATAACACTAACACTTCAATCACACAATCATGAAAAAATTAACTTAACTCTGTCATCAAATTTGTAAAGATTCTTCAACCCTTAGATCACACTCTCAATCATGTAAAATTGTCATATTTGTTCAGTTCGAGACTTAGGCCTTATTCTATCTAAAGTGTGTATGTGCACTTTAATCAAGTCTCAGAGATATTGCAATATTACATAAGTATTACATATATATAGCTTAAAGGTAGAACATAAGTTCATTCACATAAGAGGAGCAGAAGTCACAAATAGGCTCAAACTATTTTCTTTTTTTTTTAGTCACTCAAACCCTTCAATGTAACATTGGGATTTCATGTGATTTTTATGTTTATTTTATTTTAAACAAGTTCTAAAACTTTTAAATTTTAACATATATGGGGAAGTTGTGTCCTTTTTTTAAATTTTAAATTAATTAAAAATTAAAAAAATCTTTAAAAAAAATATGGTCGACATCAGGCTTTCTGATGTGAAATTCAAATAATTAGGCCTTTTTCGGCTCGGACCTTTTAAAGCCCGAGCTTGAAGTGACCCGCTGTCATCCCTACGAACATACTATAGATCCATTATGAATTCATCAGTTAAATTTATACTCACTCTAAATGTGTTACTATCATTTAAATCTCATACAATCTAAACTTATAAAATATACAAAAAGGTTTTCAAAGACTTCCCAAAGAATGCCAATGATCTAACTCTCTAATCAATTTCACACTAGAAAAATGACATAAAACTTGTATACTGACATTAAGTGTGAATGAAATAAAAAATTTGTAAATCATACATAAGACTAGTAATTAAAGAAAAAAATGGTAAATTAATATTGGAGTAGTAAATTAGTCTTCAGAATTGAAAATAAAATAAAAACTTAGAGAAATGATATAAAACTTGTAAATTGACATTAAGTATGAAATAAAAAAAAATTATTAATCATATATAGGATTAGTAAATCGAAGGAAAAATGAGTAAATTAATGTTAGAGTAGTAAATTAGAACAAGAAATTGTAAACAAAATAAAAACTTAGAAAAATGACATAAAACTTGTAAATTGACATTAAATGTGAAATGAAACAAAAAATTTGTGAATCATACATAGAACTAGTAAATAAAAGGAAAATGGATAAATTAATGTTGGAGTAAATTGGAAAAAGGATTTATAAACGAAACAAAAACTTAGAAAAATGTCATAAAACTTATAAATTGACATTAAGTATGAAATGAAACAAAAAAATTGTAAATCACATAGGACTAGTTAACTGAAGGTAAAATAGGTAAATTAATGATAGAGCTGTAAATTATAATAATAAATTGTAAACGAAATAAAAACTTAGAAATGTGATGTAAAACTTATAAATTAACATTAAGTGAGAAATGAAATAAAAAATTTGTAAACCATATATAAGACTAGTAACACAAAGGGAAAAAGGGATAAAATAATATTGGAGATGTAAATTGGAACAAAAAATTGTAAACGAAACACAAACTTATAAGATGACTTAAAACTTATAAATTGACATTAAGTGTGAAATGAAATAAAGAAAATATAAACCACATATAGGACTAGTAAACTGAAGGAAAAATGGATAAATTAATGTTGGAGTAGTAAATCAAAACAAGAAATTGTAAATGAAACAAAAACTAAAAAAAAATGACATAAAACTTGTACACTGACATTAAGTGTGAAATGAAACAAAAAAATTATAAATCACTTATAGAACTAGTAAATTGAAGGAAAATTAGGTAAATTCATCTCGGAGTAATAAATTAGAACAAGACATTGCAAACAAAACAAAAATTTAGAAAAATGACATAAAACTTGTAAATTAACATTAAGTGTAAAATGAAATAAAAAATTTATAAATTATACATATGATTAGTAATTTGATAGAAAAAGAGGTAAATTAATATTGAGGTTGTAAATTAGAACAATAAATTATAACCAAAATAAAAACTTAAAAAAATAACATAAAACTTTTAAATTGATATTAAGTGTGAAATGAAACGAAAAATTTATAAACCCCATATAGGACTAGTGAACTAAAGGAAAAATAAATAAATTAATGTTCAAGTTGTAAATGAAATAAAAACTTAGAAAAATAACATAAAATTTATAAATTGACATTAAGTATGAAATGAAATAAAAAAATTTATAAACCACACATAGGACTATAAATTGAAGGAAAAATGGAAAAATTAATGTTGAAGTAGTAAATCAGAATAAGAAATTATAAACAAAACAAAAATTTAGAAAAATAATATAAAACTTATAAATTGACATTAAGTATTAAATGAAATAAAACACTTGCAAACTATTCATAAAACTAGTAAATTGATAGAAAAAAGGACAATTAACATTGGATTTATAAATTAGAACAAGAAATTATAAACAAAATAAAAATTTAGAAAAGTGATTTAAAACTTGAAATTGATATTAAGTGTGAAACGAAACAAAAAATTTGTAAACCACACAGAGGACTAGTAAACTGAAGGAAAAGGTGGTATATTAATATTGGAGTAGTAAATTCGTTTTCTAAATTGTAAACAAAACAAAAAATTAAAAAATGACATAAAACTTATAAATTGACATTAAGTGTCAAATAACACATTAATTTTGTAAATCACATATAAAACTAGTAAATATAAGCTGTAACTTAGACAAAAAAAAGATAATTATATCTTATTTAGGTAACAAGTTACTTATTTATTTAGAATTAATGATAGAAATTTTTCATTAAAATCTAATGGTCTAAGTCCATTACGGCATTAATGCTATAATTTTAAGTACGACATCATAAAATGACCTAAATAATAATAATAATAATAATTAGTTAACGAGATAATATTTAATTTTATAATATTAATAGCATTAAGCATCATAAAATTTTATGTTAAGTGACATGTAATCAATCAAGTAAATGATATAATAATACATATAAAAATTTATGATCTGGTAACTTTATGCAACACATTATTTGAGTTGAAATGTTAAGATGTAAAATGTCTATCGCTATAAATAATAGATATTCCAAAATTTTATTTTAATATGTCATAAAATATTTCATTTTGAGGAAATTATATGCTAGTAAAATGTATAATTACACAAATGAAAAACAAAATAGCATGAAATTGAGTTCGGCAAAAAACTCTCCACTATAAAATCTTAGAAATTACGAGAAGGCTGGTTAAAAATTTATTTAACTAATATTAAATTAAATCTATAGAGACTTACTTAAGATATTGCGTAATTGGCCATTTGGCCGACTGGGAAAGACGAAACCTGAATCAAATCCATAAGGGTTTCACTGTACAACCAGCGCAGAAAACCAAGTTACAAACAGAAATCAAAGAACAAGAGAAAGGTGAATACAATTTGATCAAGCGCTGTTAGTTTTTTAAGCTAAGGGGTTAATCAAACATACATCTTCAGAGGGGAGAAGAGTAAGGGTACCTAAATAAAACCCGATTCGATTCTGCGTTTTGTTTTTTTTTTTTTTCTTATCCGATGTTCTTCAGTTTCGTTTTAGTGAAATGTAGATGTAATTTTTTGTATACCGTATGATGTAATTTGACAGGTTTTTAAGGATTTGTGTCCTTTTGACTTCATGAAGTGGGTGTTGGAGATTTGTCCTTTTTATGTTATTTTTGCACTTGTGGGTAGGGTTTCTGTGTAATTCATGTAATTTTACCAGGTGGGTGTTGGAGATTTGTGTTTTTTTGTGATGTTATAGGATGGATCGTGCAGTGTTTTTTATGGTTCTTAAATGTATTCCGTGGTGGGTAGTGGATCTTTTGTATTAATAAGTGTTGATTATGTGTTTATACATATGAATCACATTCTGCCTAAATTTGAGCTATGTTAGTCTTTAATATAGGTGATCTTTGGTTCTAAAACCTGTTGATGTAGAGAAGGAGAACAATTTTGAGTGGTCTTTTATCTTTGTTCATAGTTCTGAATGGGAGGAATAGAGATAATATTTCTTTATTTTGATATAACTTGGTCAGCTTAAATGGATTCGATGGCTGAAGAACAAATAGATTATGAGGAGGAGGAGTATGGAGGGGCTCAAAAGATGCAGTATCAGGGAGGTGGAGCTATACCTGCTCTTGCAGATGAAGAGTTGATGGGAGAAGATGATGAGTATGATGATCTATATAATGATGTTAATGTCGGAGATGGTTTATTGCAGTTTCAGCAGCCTGAGGCACCTCCCCCATCCGCTGGTGTGGGCAATGGAAGACTTCAAGTTCAGAAAACTGATGTTCCTGAGCAACAAGTTCAAGCTGGGGGCTCACAAGGGTCAAACGTCCCTGGGGTTTCTGTTGAAGGAAAGTACACCAATGCTGGGTCCCAATTTCCTGCTCAAAATGATGTGCAGGTTGCTGTCAACAGACCAAACATGGGATCTGGTAATTACCCAGATGGAGCTTCTGTTTCACAGAAAGGGAGTGTCCAAGAGATAACTCCTGATGCCCATGTTAGAAATATGGGTTTTCAAGGGTCTGCATCAGGTCCCCCAAGAACTGGAGTTGATCCTTCTAATATGCCGGGAAGAGCAGCCAATGAGCCTGCAGCTGTGCTAAATCCCGGTGCTGCTGGTCCTCAAGGTGCTCTGATTCCAGCTAATCAAATGGGTGTAAATGCAAATGTCAATCGTGCAATGGTGAATGAGAATCAAATCCGGCCTCCTCTAGAGAATGGTGGAACAATGCTGTTTGTGGGAGAATTACATTGGTGGACAACTGATTCAGAGCTTGAAAGTGTTTTGTCTCAGTATGGAAGGGTCAAAGAGATTAAGTTTTTTGATGAGAGAGCTAGTGGTAAGTCCAAAGGTTATTGCCAAGTCGAATTCTTTGATGCAGCTGCTGCAGCTGCGTGCAAAGAGGGAATGAATGGTCATGGTTTCAATGGACGACCATGTGTTGTGGCTTTTGCTTCTCCTCAAACATTGAAACAGATGGGAGCTTCTTACATGAACAAAAACCAAGGCCAGCCTCAGTCACAGAATCAGGGAAGGAGACCTATGAATGACGGTGGTGGGAGAGGTGGTAACATGAATTATCAGAGTGGTGATGGAGGTAGGAATTTTGGAAGGGGCGGCTGGGGACGAGGTGGGCAGGGTGTACCCAACAGAGGTCCTGGTGGTGGAGCGATGAGGGGAAGAGGGCCCATGGGTGCAAAGAACATGATTGGGAGTAGTTCTGGAGCTGGAAGCGGTGCTGGACCTGCTGCTGGTGGAGGTTATGGACAAGGCCTTGCAGGTCCTGGCTTCGGGGGTCCTGCAGGTGGTATGATGCATCCACAGAATATGATGGGAGGGTTTGATCCAACATACATGGGTCGAGGAGGTGGTTATGGAGGTTTTTCGGGTCCAGGTTTTCCTGGGATGCTTCCTTCATTTCCTGCTGTTAATGCAATGGGCCTTGCTGGGGTGGCTCCTCATGTCAACCCAGCATTCTTTAACCGAGGAATGGCAGCTAATGGAATGGGTATGATTGGTTCTTCTGGCATGGATGGACCGCATCCAGGGATGTGGACTGACTCAAGCATGGGTGGATGGGGAGGAGAGGAACATGGACGAAGGACTAGGGAGTCAAGTTATGGTGGTGATGATGGTGCTTCTGATTATGGGTATGGGGAGGCAAGTCATGAAAAAGGAGCAAGGTCAACTGCTGCCTCCCGGGAAAAGGATCGTGGTTCTGAGCGTGATTGGTCTGGGAACACAGATAGGAGGCACCGAGAGGAGAGGGAACAAGACTGGGACAGATCTGAAAGGGATCACAGAGATCACCGACACAGGGAAGAAAAAGATAGCTATCGTGATCGTCGACAAAGAGATCGTGACTCAACTTATGATGACAACTGGGACAGGGGGCAATCGTCTTCAAGATCTCGGAGCAGGTCCCGAGCAATCCCAGATGAAGACCACAGATCTCGATTGAGAGACGTGGACTATGGGAAGAGGAGACGGCTACCATCAGAGTGACAGAGTCACGCTGTTCATTCTTCAGTGGCATGTCATACAAGACCTCATATTCTCTATATCTTAGTGTATTGCTCTTGGGTTGCTACAATGCTTCTACCTATCGCTTTTCCTGGTTACTGAGGCCTAAATGCAGAGTCGTTTCCTGAGGGAAAAGTAAGTTCTCATATTTGTAGAAGGGAAGAATTGATTCTCTGTTCTTTCGTACTGCATTCTATAAACATTACCGCCAACACTTATTTGTTTGTTAAAAAATGATGAGCGACTTTGAGTTGCATGCCAATGGGGATATTCTATTTAGGGTTGGACTCTTGATATCCTTGCCAAGTATCCCAGTGGCTTTATATTTATTCTACTGAATCTATTTCTGAGACAATGGTTTTGGGGCTTCTGGTCACATGTTACAATGCCTACTCTAATTCTATGATAGTTTGAATTAGTTGTCCATATTGCTTTCTACACCTGTGTCTTCTCGTAGTTGTTGATTATAGAATATGGTTTTTTTTTTCCATGCCAACCCATTGGATTATTTTTATTGGGATTGTATTTAAAGGATGCTCATAAGTCTGAGTCAGTGCATTACTTTAATATTTAAACTGATGCACGTGATAGTTGTGTCCTGCTGCCTTCTGCGTCGGTTGTGTCGCTTCCAATGACCTTTAGATTAGAATTTGGAATTGGAATTCATCTGTTTTTTATTAGAATAGTTAAGAATTATTGATGGTGCCTATGATGCTGACATATGAAGAAGTCAAGATGGAGGATGTTGTTCCTTCTGTGCGAACCCTTGAAGGTCAACTAATTAAGGATTCTTAGTCTTATCTTAGAAAATGAAGTCCTACTTCAGGGGTTTCTTTCGGACTTGACAATGTTTGACATTTGGTCTTTGTATCTTCGCATCAAATTGACCTTCCTCAGAAGAAGTAACAGCTGATATGTAGCATGCCTTTATTATTTTCTTTTCAAGTGAGTTTGATTTGATCAGCAAGTCATACTACCAATGTTTCAAATATTGCTAGGGCATCGTAATTGTTTATTAAAGTGGATGGTGTTCATCCTCCCATTTTGAATTATGTCCAGAATGTATGTGTGGTGCTGCTTATGCTTATGGACTGCTGGATTACCTGGAATGTTAAATTCTTTTAGGTTTTTTCGCTTGAAATTGGGAGTAAGGGTAAGTTGATACGGTGGTCAGATTTTTGGAGTTGTGGGTCTAGTAAATGGCTTCCAATCTTCTCTTTTGTATATTAGTGAATGTCAACTGAGAATCTGTTTCTTAACGCTTTTCTTGAAGTCATGAGTAGTGTTTGATTTTTGTTGCTTCTGGTTTTGTTTGGTTGTTTCATTTTATTCGTTTGCTGGTTCAGTGGATTGCTTGTTCACCTTTTGAATTTTTTTTATATCTTTTTCTTGTCCTTCGGATACAATCTTTTTGGTTTTACTCGAAAAGAAGGAAAAAAATCACAAAGAAAAATAAGAGAGAGAGCGAGAGAAGCTTGTCTTGAAGGCATGGTTGGCTGCTTTCTTTTCTTGCTTCTCTCTTTCTTTTTCTTTCTACTGATCGTTTGTGATTGTTCTTTGAAGTTTCAATTAGTTATTTTAATTTGATTAGCTCTTTTGAAGATCAATATACTTTTAAATCTTAAAACACCTATTTGAACTTTTGTTTCTTCTTCCAAAACACTATTTTAGCCATAAAAGAACTATCTTCCAAATCATTATATATTTTAGAAGCTCCATTATTTTGGTGGTAACTAGCATAATGGAAAATTTTACCTAATTTCTAGTGTATGATATTATTTTATTATGGTTTATCCTAGAATGAAAAGTTGTCATATCTGATGTTGTGAGTTTCAGCCAGGTATGGTAGTTTTAGTAACTTCACATGGCAAATAATGTATTTGTGTTTTGCAGTAAGTGTGATTCCCTTAGACTTTTGTTGTGAATGGGTGGATTTGGACATACTTGAGTTTGATTTGTTATCTGATCAAAGAGAGCAAAACACCTTCCAGTTAAGGGCTTTACTTCCCTGTTATGAAATCTGGACTGTTTATCATGTAGGACTTACGTGAGGTCCACATTCATGGGTGGTTGTGATTGATTCATTGATTGTAGGAATATGGTACTGAAATCATGTAGTGCTCTTTGAGGAAAGTTTAGTGGCCTCTTTGGCTGGTAGGTTTTCTTTTTCCAAGTCTATTGACATGGGGGCTTTCTTTTTATCACCATATTCAGGGAGTGGAGTAGCAACCCTCTGTTTTCATGAATTGATGAGCCTCAAGGAAGATGTGTTTGATGGGCTGCATTCATTCACTTTCTCAAATATTGGCTTTGGTCTGTCAAGTGTGCAAACAAGCCTTGACAATTTTGGCTTTCACTTTTTTGCCCCCTCGAGCGGCCCCTTAAGAATGTGTAAACTGCTCTCCTGGAAGAGAATGCCTAGAAATAGTTGAAGCCATGAAATTGTCAAAAAATGGAAAGGATTTTGTTTAATAGGTTTATATACCATTTTGTAAAGCATCATCTCATGTTTTGTAAAATTGAGTTCCATGTATTAGGTCCATAGCATGTAAAGGCCTCTTTCATTATTTATTTGACTATTTGTGGCTCGCTGTGAGCTTGTAAGACTGTTGTACTGACTTTGAGGCACAATTGTGTTTACATTTGACGCAGTGTAACTGATTTAGGATAGTCAGTGATGAGCTTTTAGTAATTTGTAACCTGGAATTGTTTCACTTGTAATTGATTATTGTAACATGTGTAAGACTAGTTGCAGTTTCTACATAAAAGATAAAGGAATGTTGGAAGTGCGCTTTTTTTTTTTTAACCTTTACTATTATTATTATTATTATCTATGTAAGTTTTGAGGTTTACCTGCGCATGGGAGTCGTAAATTGTGGACTGCTGCATCATTCTGTTGGGCTGGAACCGAGAGGTTTTGTTATTTTGAGAATGGTGCAGGTGAAGGCATGATGCCGCATTCCATGTACATTTCCCCTGTCATGCATATGAATTTGTTGTAATCAGATTTGATTTTCATTTGTACCATTTCTTTCGATGGATTTTTATTGAATAGATAGATCATTCTCTCTGCTTTTGTATACCAGAAAAGTGATTAGGGATGAAAGTTTTGTGGTTTATTGAGAGGATTTGAAATGTTCTGCTCAAATGTGCATTAGGTTTCCTGTCTGAGGAATGAGAGTATCAGTTTTGAGGAGGCATGTTCTCAGATACCCACCTGACTATGTTGTTCCGAGGGTTTCTACTAGCTTAATGTGGAAAACTGCCTTTCCCTGCACTGGCAGCTGCAATTTTTACTTAGCATGGCATGCTCTCTCATGCATTATTCTTGGCTTTTGTATTCTTTTACAAGATCACTCGCTTCATCCAGTTCTGCTTTGTGAATCTTTAATTTTGTCATGTAATTTAGGAGTTGGGTATGAATGTTTCTTGTTAGTTCCAAGTATAAATTTTTCCAACTGCCTGTGAAGTGTACGCATCTGTTCCATCTATCTGATGACCAATCTTCCAGTTTAGTCTGCCACTCCAGGAATCTCTTTTAATTCCAAAATTTTATCTCCATAATTTGTAGTTATGTTTTTTATCAGCCAATCTGTGCTGTTACTGTTTTCAGTTTCAGTTTCAGTTTGATAGGGGAAGATCTTGGAAAGTATATGCTGGCGTTGACTTACCCTTCATGGGAAGTATTTGCCTTTCTTTTGCAAGCCATCTGAGACTGAAATCAGAAAGCTCGATGCAAATGCCAGCGTTGTGCACTGGCCCTTGATTTGATGATGTTGAAAGAGTTTCTTGTGCATTCTCTTTACTTTATACACGGCGTGGTTCCTGATGCTGAATGTTCATGTCATATTTAACAATTTGAAGTTCCCGGCCGGGCCAATTAAATGTTAATGGCAGTCTAATTACAAATTTAATGTCCTATTCAGAATTCAAGAGTGCAAAGCTGAAAGCTCAGCAAGTAGGAGAAGGCAGCGGTATATAAATCTGAAAACCTTTATTCCCTTAACGTGTAGCACTTACGGCGACGAAATTCGTCCCGTTTATATAACACCGTATGTGTGGAGGAATATTGAATATTTGAAAGAAGCGCAAAGTTTAATTGCCGTCTATTATTGTCCTCAAGGATCTGTGCTTATCCTCGCACCTGAACGTGAGTCGTCAACATTATATATATTTCATTCGCTTCGTTGGTCACCTTTTATTATTGCTCGCTGCAACAAGTGCTCGTCTGATCAGTGATTCCAAAGTCTCCTTTTATTTTCATCTCAATAAATTAAAGCTGCGATATTATTTATTTAAATACGGGGGATTAATAAAATCTTTAAATTAAAGCAAATCCTGACAATATTGTGATTGAATGCTGTCAATTTCATTTCTTCAGGAATAAGCGCCCCCTTATTCCATAAAGAACAAATGGCAATTGACCAAAATAGAGACGTGCATCGATCAGTCGACATGCAGCCTGCAGGACGTGAATAATGGATAATATTTTATATAGGAGGAACTGGGAAGAGGCAACCACAGGCACATATGATGACAAAAATTTGTTAAAGCCAGAAATTATCCAATGATAGATCCAAATATCTCCAATCCACAATATTTTAAAACTCATCTATATCAAATGAGCTTTGCTCTAGACAACCGGTGAATGTTAGTCAATCGGGTACGTGGTTTTGTAGACGTAGCTAATTTGCTCATGATTAGTAGAAGAAAGCAGCAGCGACTGCAACACCAGCGACGAGGGAGGAGACTTTGAGGGAGCTTGCACCACTCCCTTCCGACTTGTTCTCATCTCCCTCGCCAACTGGTCCTGGCATTGCAACCTCAGGCAACTTAGCCTCGCCAGAGGGTCCTTCTGCAGGTCCAGGTCCAGCAACTGGTCCACTGCTTGGGCCTCCTGCTGGGGCTTCTCCGGGTGCCGGTGCGGGTGCACCGCCGCCTGGAGGTGCTTGTGTTGGTGCCTTACCGGGTGCCTGATTTGGCTGCTGAGGCTGCTGGGGCTGCTGTGGTTGCTGGGTAGGTGGCTGTGTCTGTGGCTGATCAGGCTGCTTGGGTTCCTGAGGCTGATTAGGCTGCCGTGGCTGATTGGGTTCCTGCGGCTGATTAGGCTGCTGGGTTTCACTGGGTTGTGGCTGAATGGGTCCCTGTGGTTCATTGGGCTGCTGGGGTTGCTGCTGGGCTAAGGCCACGCTAATAATGGCTGCAAAAACGAGAGCAAGAACAATGACCTGGCGAGCCATCGTGTACGATGGGGTTTGTGTTTTTCGTCTTATTTTTATTTTTTACTTTTTTGTCCCCTTGTATGCAAGGTTCTCTACTGAATATAGAGAACAATGCAGATCGTTCAAATGCTGGGGATGATTTGAGGAAGAGATTGTCGGGTGTATTTTATGCTGATGGGTTTGTCCTTGATTAGGGGAATTCTTCATATCTTGTGGTGGCAGCCGTTGCTTTATTTCCACAAACTCAGGATGGCCATTCTGAGCTGGTAAATAGGAATTGGGAAGAAGCTTTCTTTTGCCTAATTTTAGTAATAATTAAGGTTCCATTTCTTTGCCAAATTCCAACCAAATCGTATTTGATTTAACAAAATTCTTGTTATTTAACCTTAGTTTTCTACGTTATCAAGTCTCTATTTAAATGATTCAACCATTTTTTTTTTTACTCGCTTAGACACAAAAGGGCTGTAATGAGATTTTTTTTTTTTTTTTTTTTCAAAGACCCACTGATATTATTTAATATAACCTAAAATTTAGGTATTTCACTTAATTTAAGAGGAATATCAAACATAAAACCGGTGAAAAATAAGTTGAAACACATGAACCAATAACAGAGAAAGTCAACGAAAATTGTGAATCGATCTAACTGAAAATAAAAGCTACTTGGAATATAACCTAAAATTCTAGATTTCACCTAATTTAAGAGAATATCAAACATAAAATCGGTGAAAATAAGTCAAACACATGAACCCATAAGAGAGAAAGTCGAAAATTGTGAATCGATCTAATCTGAAAATAAAAGCTACTTGGTATATAACCCAAAATTCCTAGATTTCACTAATTTAAGAGGAATATCAAACATAAAATCGGTGAAAAATAAGTTGAAACACATGAACCAATAAGAGAAAGTGCAACGAAAATTGTGAATCGATCTAACTAAAATAAAAGCTACTTGAATATAACCCAAAATTCTAGATTTTACTTAATTTAGTAGGAATATCAAACATAAAATCGGTGAAAATAAGTTGAAACACATGAACCAATAAGAGAGAAGTAACGAAAATTAGGAATCGATCTAACGGAAAATAAAAGCTACTTGGAATATAACCCAAAATTAGATTTTACGAATTTAGTAGGAATATCAAACATAAAATCGGTGAAAATAAGTTTAAACACATGAACCAATAAGAGAAAGTCTGTGAAAATTAGAATCGATCTAACGGAAAATAAAAGCTACTTGGAACATAACCCAAAATTCCGGTATTTCATGAATTTAGTAGGAATATCAAATATAAAATCGGTGAAAAAAAAGTTGAAACACATGACCCAAAACTTGAGAAAGTGCAACGAAAAAAAAAAAAAAAAAAGCTGTATGAGATACAGCGCCGTACTATATGATGACTCTTTTTTTTAATGCATAAACAGATAAATTCGATGATCTAATATTATTATAATCATTCTCCCTCGTCATATTCACATTTTACCTGCATATAGAGATCTTTATATAAGTCCTTGTTAATTTTATATTTTTAATTATGGGCAGGCTATTTACATCGTAAAAAAATATTATAAACACTCAATTTTAATTTTACAATTAAAGAGTGTCTTATGCGATGAAATAAAACATTATTCTTGATGATACCCTTACATTAGATTTTGATATGACTTTATGATCACCAATAAACTATGCCCATGCAATATTCATCACCAATCATATTCGCAGCATGTCCCATGATTCCTATAGAAGCAGAGTTACCAATTCCTGCGGCATCATTTCTCTTATTTTACAGGTTCAAGCAAACCCCCTTTTATGATCCAAGCATTTAGTGCGTTTTACACCTTTAACATTGTCTTCTTCATTGGAATTGGTAGAGTTTTGAGGAATAGCATTATTGGACGGAGTAGTATATCTCCATTCGTCAAATGGAATGAGATGGAAAAAAAAGGGCTGTAATTAATGTGAGATAAAATTAATATTTACCTAAATAAGTTCTTGATGTCAATAACTTACAAATGTTTGTTCTTTATTCCTTCCTTTTTAGTTTTTATGAATAGAGATTAAATATTCATAATTGAATTTTTAAATCAAGTTTACCCTCCCAAGTTCCATCAATATTAACTTTAAGAACAACGTTTATACATGTATACATACCAAATCAATATTTTAGCTTCCCATTAATATTAAGCTTTGTGTGCTCTTAAATGTATGCATAATATTAAACTATTATGTACTTAACAATTTTGAGGAAAAGAAACACAGTTTTGTGAGAAAAATATTCTCGTGGGTGTGAAAAGGGTGTGTTGAGTGTAAGTTTATATTAAAATTGTAATAACTGGTCTTCAAAATATTTTATTGGGTACAAATAGTCCCACTTTTTAGCTAATGACATTACATTGTATATAAGGTATATAAGTAACAATCACGCTAATACAAAAAGTTATCTCCATGTGTAGGAGTATTAAATTAAAATTAAATTAATTAGTTCTACATTGTATCATATAAACCATGACAATTTGTTTTCCCTATATGAGCTTAACCATTGTTTTCTTTAGTTAGCCACTTGAATTAAATAGTAGGGAAGGTAAGGGATGAAAATATTAATTTGGACTTTGTAAACTCTCTTATCTTTAACAATTATCTTAAGGATTAGACTATTCACACCTCTCCAAAATCCTTTTGAAATCTTATTTTTAAGTAAACCCATGAAATAATACCGAAAAATTTCTAATTGCTATGACTTATCTTAATCCCAAAAATGCCTTTCTTCCAAATAACATTTTTTACCTCTAAAAAACCCCCTATGCAATTTTGTTTTTCTTTTTTTTTCTCCATCCACCATCCTTAAAATTATTGGTAATTTATGTAGAAACTCACCCTGCTAGACTCGACTTTTATGATGTCAAGAGAGTATCGCTGGCACAAATTTGGAGAGTATTGAACTTCAAAAGATGTGTGGGTTTAGGTGTGGCTTAAAGAGTTTCATGAGAGAATATATATATATATATATATATATATATAAAAGAGAAACATGGAGGTTTATATTTTGTCCTTTGTTATAATTGTAAGAACGAGGGTTTTATAAGATTATTGTAAGGGTGCCAATAGTTTTATTCTTATTCCAAAACACATAAATATTAAAAAGAGTGGTAATATTTGACTCTCTCAATTTTCTCTCATTAGCCCTTAATTTTAATTAATCCCATAAAAATTTTTAAAATGACTTCTCTCTGTCAATATACTCCAAGTAATTCTAAATTTACCCATATTGTCATTTTTTAAAAAATCCTTTTCCAAACCTCCATCGTTTACAACCCAAAGATCTATTTAATTTAGGCATAGATGTCAAAAAATTAAACATAATTCCTTAAAAAAATTAAAATTAAACCTCTAGCAGATCTCCAACACCAATGAATTATTCTCCTCCTGATTTCTCCTCTTAGCCTTTGGATACATAAAGCTGGTATTTGACAAATAAATATTTTTCTTTACATTGAAACCATTTTCGTTGGGTTATTTTATGGATTTTTTCATTAATTTTCTTTTGGTAGATCCCACATTCTTCATGGCTAACAATTTTTTTTTTTTTGGGTAAAAATAACATGTTTATTACATAATGTAATTATTGGTGGCTAGTGGGAGAAATGAAGGATTCAAAGTCAGGAACACGATTTGTGATATAAAGCCCAAGACGAAACCCCAGTCTTATAGTACATCGAGGAAACGGGCCGGCTGAAATGCGCAGAGAAGCTGGGTCCCATTAAGAGTCGATGTAGAATTACGAAATGACCACGAAGTTAGGGCTTTTTAAAAACGGAAATACTCGCTGCGAGTCAGTGTCCGTTCATTGTTCAGGAAGCAAAAAAAGCATAGAGGAAGCAGCAGCTGTGAGAATCAAGGATAGGAGAAAATGGCGTTAGCGTTCGACGAGTTCGGTCGACCGTTCATATTATTAAGACAACAAGAAGAGAAGTCCAGATTGCGTGGACTCGATGCTCAGAAAGCCAACATTTCGGCCGGCAAAGCAGTGGCTCGGATCCTCCGAACCTCCCTCGGACCCAAAGGCATGGACAAGATGCTCCAAAGCCCCGACGGTGACGTCACCATTAGTATGTTCTCTCAACCTCAAATATTTTTGTCTCTTTCTCTCTCTCTCTCGTGCGTTTTTTTTTTCTTTTAAGTTAATGAAGTTAGCGATTAGGGCTTTTCAGGATTGGCTATGGATCTGAGTGAATGGTATGGGGAGAGAATGTTTAGAATTTTTCAAATGTTAAGAATTTAAGTGTTTAAATAGTTGTAAGTAGTTTGGTTAAATTGGTTTACAGTTCAATTAAAGATATTATGCTGAAGAAATTATAGGTGGCTAAAACAATGCCTTTTAAACAGAGTTTACAGGTGTTCGCGTCTTTCTTGTAAATCATTTTATGCTTTGCAAATGCAGTGAGTGGAGGCATTAATGTTGTGAATCATATAATTGCTGTACCATGTCTGTTGTAGTTTCAGCCTTCAGATTTTTCTCTATTGGCAACTTGATTTGCTTTTAAGACATTTGCAACTCTTATTGGAAGGCTGCTTGGTTTTAGTGAAATCTTACTGCTTTCGGTTGCCATACTGTTAGTTTTATCATGACTCAGAAATTACTAGAAAAGGATGTAGTCTTTGTGGTCTTTTGAAGTCGATTTCAGAGATTGAGTTGAATGAGTAAGACATTTTAGGCCTTGTAATGAAATTTTCTTGTGGGTTGGCATTTTGACTTTTGGTGATTAAGAAAGTGAAATGATGCTCTGAGATTGTTTCTTAAATTGCTTTTAGGATGTGTTTGGCTTTTCTTATTCCTATATATGTGTGCTTTCAGCAAATGATGGTGCCACAATCCTGGAGCAGATGGATGTTGACAATCAAATTGCAAAGCTGATGGTTGAATTGTCTCGGAGTCAGGACTATGAAATTGGTGATGGTACAACTGGCGTTGTTGTTATGGCTGGTTCACTTTTAGAGCAGGCTGAGAAGCTTTTGGAACGGGGAATTCATCCTATTCGGATTGCAGAGGGCTATGAAATGGCTTCTAGAATAGCTGTTGAGCATTTAGAACGTATAGCTCAGAAGTTTGAGTTTGGGTTGAATGACGTAGAGCCTTTGGTTCAAACTTGCATGACTACTTTAAATTGAAAATGTAGGCTTGTCGTGCTTCTTTTTCTTCAATTTTATCCCTAAAGCTGTCCTGTTGAAGGGTTTTGCCCTAATGTTGATAAATCTTTCCTTATGGTGATCTCTTAGGATTTTCTGTTAATCTCAAAATTTTCTGTTTTGCAGTGTGAATCGTTGCAAAAGCAGATTGGCTGAGATTGCTGTTAAAGCAGTTCTTGCTGTGGCAGACCTAGAGAGGAAGGATGTCAATTTAGATTTGATTAAAGTTGAGGGAAAAGTAGGGGGAAGGTTGGAGGACACTCAGCTAATATATGGAATTACTGTTGACAAGGATAAGAGCCATCCTCAGATGCCAAAACGAATTGAAAATGCAAAAATTGCCATCTTGACATGCCCATTTGAGCCACCAAAGCCAAAACAAAGCATAAGGTGGACATTGACACTGTGGAAAAGTTCCAGACTTTACGTCAGCAAGAGCAAAAATACTTTGATGACATGGTTCAAAAGTGCAAGGTGAGACTTGTTTATAGATTTATTTGGATGGTTACCAAACTAAAAGATTTTGTCAAAATGTGACTGCAGTTTTCTTATCTCATTTACCAAATACAAAGCACCCCCTCTGCTTCTCAACTAATTTTTCTGTGATATCGTAAATTAATGGTCTAGATCCTAGTTTACAGAGCAGATTTAGAAGTCAAAATAATGTTTTATTTTCATAATAGGCCATTTGTTTTTCTTGTTAGATTCTCTTTTGGTTTTATTATGAGATTGGTTTAGTGTGCCCCTATTCTGTTTTAACCTTTTCTTCTTGTAGGATGTTGGTGCTACCTTGGTCATCTGTCAATGGGGTTTCGATGACGAGGCTAATCACTTATTAATGCACAGGAACCTGCCTGCTGTCCGCTGGGTTGGTGGTGTAGAATTGGAGCTGATTGCCATAGCCACAGGTTTGTGTTGATTTAGCTTACTGCTTCTGCTGCTTCAGCCCCTGTTACAGCTGCTTTCATTACTGAAGTAATGGTATCTTCATTTTGTAGGTGGAAGAATTGTTCCAAGGTTTCAGGAGTTGACACCAGAAAAACTGGGAAAGGTACATCCTGCTTTTTCTTTTCTACCTTTGGTTTGCTGAGAAATGTGGGGCAGTTAATTAGAATTATAATGGCATGGTTTGGTGTAGAAAATTTCAATGTGAGTAGATTTCTAACCAGCACTTGTCTATCTGCACCTTTGGATTAGTGTTTCTGACACTATTCCTGTGTTAAAATTTCAGCCTGATTCATGCAATTTCATTTCTGGCATGGCCACCGCATGGTACAGCTAATATATTTTTTTGCAATTTTATTTTTAGGCTGGTTTGGTTCGAGAAAAGTCTTTTGGCACTACACAAGATAGAATGCTGTACATTGAACACTGTGCAAATTCTAGGGCTGTTACCATTTTTATCCGTGGAGGTAGGATCATGTTCCCTTGTTATATTGTTAAATTCAAAATAATCTTTGTTGGTTTATTATGTAGGGAAATGTAATGGGCTAATGGAAGTGCTGAAGAAGAAAATAAATAGCCTTGAGAGAAGGATCCTTAAGTATTTAGATGGAGTGATGGTGTTTTATGATGTGTTAGGTAACAAAATGATGATAGAGGAGACCAAGCGGAGCATGCATGATGCCTTGTGTGTGGCTAGGAATCTGATTCGCAACAATTCTATTGTGTATGGCGGGGGTTCAGCTGAGATAGCTTGCTCAATTGCTGTAGATGCAGCTGCAGATAGATATCCGGGAGTTGAACAGGTAAGATAAACTTTGTTTGTTAAACCTTTTTCACAATTTTGCTTTTCATTTGCATATGATTAATGCATATGTAATTGGCTGCCCTTTTATCTGCAGTATGCTATCAGGGCATTTGCAGATGCGTTGGATGCTGTCCCGATGGCACTTGCAGAAAATAGTGGTCTCCAACCTATTGAGACGCTATCGGCTGTGAAAAATCAGCAAATTAGGGTAATGGGATAATAGTGATCAATCTCAGCTTGAAATATGCTTCTGATTCTCTTTCCCCACTATATGCTCTGTAATCCCGTTGGTTTCTAAATTTCATTCCTCTTCATTATGCAGGAGAATAATCCAAACTGGAATAGACTGCAATGATGTTGGAACCAATGACATGCGTGAGCAAAATGTCTTTGAGACTTTGATTGGGAAGCAGCAGATTCTTCTCGCAACACAAGTTGTGAAGATGATTTTGAAAATTGATGATGTCATTTCCCCCTCTGAATATTGATTCATTCTCAGGTCTAAGTTTCTGTTTGATTTTGCTTCACCAAGAGTACATTTCATGTATTTTGTTGGCTTGGTATTGACCCTGTCCACTTGATAACGACTGACTTTAAAGGTTATGGGTTGGTTTTTGTTATAATTGTACCATGAGTTACTTTTTCTGGTTAGTGAGAATTGATGATTTTGCTTGTTTAATTTAAGATTTGCAGCTTACTTGATTCCTCTTTACTCTTTTTTTGTATGCTCAATCGGTTCCTTAATTCTCAAAAATGAATTTCTGGTGTCAATAGATGCTACTTTTTTCATTGTGCAAGTAATGTTTAAGTTTGTTACTTCGTTCTTGATGTTGTCTGTTACAGTACTGCCATTTTTCCATTGGATTTTTAGCAGTAGGGAGAGATTGGGTTTAGCAGAGAGGAGAGAATTGAGACAGTTGTGTGCCTGTGGGGCGCTGGGGAGAACTTACTTGCCAGACAATTCATTGGAAGATGGTGAATGGGTATTTGATAAAAGTCGAGTGGCCATTCTTGCCGGCGATGCAGAGAACCAATTAAGGGATGGTCCCTTGTGTCTGTTTAATAATGTATTGGTTCTGGGGTCCACGTCCTAACCACTCTATGTTCGTTCATCCTCTGTCTTCAATCTGGAAGAATGGATAACAAACTCAGTTTCACATCAAAGTCTGTACTCTGTAGTGTCCATGACGTGAACTGTACTGTTATCTCACCTCTAGCACCAGGTTGAATTGAACGTATCACTCGGTTCAGTTGAGTTAGGTTTCGGTCCTTTCCTTCGGATGATATGAAACCCCACTGGTGCTGGCTCCACAGCATTATCGGCGGATTTGCACAAATAGCGAGGGTAAAATTTAAGTGATACAGCATTTTGTGAATTAGATACTGAAGAAATAAAAGGGTATTAAATGTCACAAATATTGTATGCCGCTCTCTGTAGTTATGGCGATAAAGATTAGATGGAACAATCCAAAGAACCGGGCAGAGCGGAAAACGAACGATACTAGTCTCTCTGGGGCGGCCATTAGTGGAGATGATGGCCGTGTTGGGACTATGAGGCTGGTGGTTGCCTTGTATGGGAGACAGTAGCTAAAGCTATTATGACTGACGATTGGTTTGCCTCTGAATTTATATAATGAATTAATAAAATATGGGTGAATAATTAGGGTAAGTAAGGAGTATTTAATTTAAATCTAATTCCTACAATCATCAATGTAGCTGTACAATCTACTTTTGATTTTGTCAAACATCGTGTAGTTTTTGTGATCGGTCCCCACGAAAGACAAAATGCCCAAAGCGTTTTCTTTAAACTTTCCTTCGCTTCGAACTACATTTACACATATTCGACAGAGCTCGCAGTACACTGTATAGTGTATACCAATCCGGCAATCCCATGTGGGGGAAGCCCCCAAGGCCCAAAGTGGCAGCTGGGTCCAAGTTGGAACCGATTGAGCATACAAGAAATGAGTAAAGAGTAAAGAGGAATCAACAGGAGAGAGAGAGAGAGAGAGAGAACGTTCAATGCTTCATTTATTGAACATTATTTATTTATCTATAAAAATACATGGATGTATATCAAGCACTTCTTTCTGCTCTTGTTTTTCTTAAACCCCCATCACAATTCTTTACAGAATCACATAATGGTGGGTTTTATACCAACAGGCTCCACCATCTTATATACACTTGCATGTTAGGGGAAAAAAAAGACCATGAAGTTTTTTTTTTTTTTTTTTTTAAAAATAACATTAATTTACAAGATTACGAATCCTACACTTGTAACTACAATTAAACATATTATTCTTATTATTCTTTATCCTTTCATTCTTCCCTCAGCCATTTATTATTGGGGCCCGACTGGGGCGGTTGGTGGCACTAGCAACGCTTGCCTTTCCTGCAATTAAGTGAGCCAGCTCCTGCTGTGATTGAACTTATTAGTGAAGATGGTCTTGCTCCTAAACTTGAAGCCTTAGCATAACTAGAAGATGCGCCGGCACCCGATGGCGTAAAGAATGCACCATTTACCATCAAATCTCCTTCAGACCTCCAATTCCAATTCTTCCATTCACTCTCCGGCGCATCCTCATATTTAGTCACCTGCACAAACAAGGAGCATATTGCATTTACACTAACCTTAAAATATATAGTTACCTTATATTCTCTTACCTAATTCTATCTATTATTCTGTTAATTACTTGCATATTATTAATTTTCCACATAGTTAAAATCGTTACCTCTTTGTTGAATCTATCATTTGGAGCAACAAATCTATTCCCTTGGCTATTAATTGTAGGAGAAGCACTCCCACCGAGTGCATACATCTCCCAATGTGTGTAGTCATTGTTCACTACATGAAAATACCCATGTCTACATCTGCAAATTAATCCAATAATTAATCGTTAAACCTCAAATACCAATAGCCATGAAATTGGTGATATGTATTTGTACAATTAAAACGAATAGCCATGTAATTCTTACCTTGGCATTCTTTGCACAAGCCCTTCACCAAAGTGATTGAAAGCAATCGTGACTTGCATGTTCTTGTCCTGAGTAAAAGTATCACTGTGGCCCAGAAGCATCACTTTGTTATGGTGGGTCATGTAATTGTTTGAGATTGTGATGGCTGTGGATCCGTGAATGGCATCGATCAACCCATCGTTGCAACTAGACAAAGAGCAATGATCAACCCACACGTGGCTTCCACCAAAGATGGATACACCATCGCCGTCCGATATAGTCCTCCACCCGTAGTGACTTGGTGAGTCCCGCACGTTAGTGTTGCCTCCGCTCTTACAGTCATGTATATTAATCCCATGAATAATGATGTTGGTCACGTACTGGATAGTAATGCATGGACCACCGGCTATGTGTACGCTCGCTCCTCGACCGTCGATGGTCTTGAACGAGTTCATGATCAACTCTTCTTTCAATTTGATCACCATGTCACGTGCAAAAATGATCCATAGGGGCTCGTCTTGGATCACAGCATACCTCAGTGCCTGGCTTTGGGTTCACTGGGTCATCGTCACCGGAGTCCGTAACAACATATATCTTACCATCTCTCCCACCAATGGCATTCTTCCCGAAGCCGATGGAGCAATCCGCTAGCCGCTGCCGGTTCTCTTCCCACTTCGGGTCACACCGCCAGCAGTCGTCGATCGGATTGCCGGTCCCGCACGACAGAAACCCCAAATTCCTCCTAGACGCATTAATGCTCCTGTATCACCGATTGAAACAGATAAGTATTGTAACACAATATTGTTAGCATCATATCTATATACACTGCAATGAGGTTACTATACACAGTTAAATAAAATAAATGTAGTAAAGTGATTAAAATTAAAAAAATGAGGCTTCTCTATAAATATATACTTGTGTACTTCTTCCACTACTAATTCAGGATCTTGAACTGGTGAAGAGGAAATGAAGGTTGGAGCTAGAAGGCACAAGAGTAACCAAAGCAAGAGTGGAATTGCCATTTGTTCAATCTCTCTCACTTTCTCTCTGCCAGGAAAGAAAATGAAGTAAAGGGGAGAGTGGATGGATACAAGCGTGGGAAAGCTTGGAATTTATAGAGTAAATGAAGTTGATTAAATTAATCAAATAAATTTGGGTAAATGGGGCCATCATGCTACTTGGTTTCTTCTCCTAGTCCTAGGGGTCCCATTGTGGTAGTTTCGGCCGTTAGTGATGCATCCTCCTCTTTCTCTGAAAGGAAAATCAGCCACGTATACACCACACAATTGTCTTCGATGTGCTTGGAGATCGTGGGGATACAAACTAGCTAGGGCGAGTTAATATTATTATGCCAACAGCTAACTAATAAGTGATCATAACCCAATATACGTATATAAACTAAAGCACTAATTTTATCTAAATTATATCAGTAACATTCACAGGATTCCCTGATTGTAAAACTAGTCATCTTTCACCTATCTCTTGATATTATTAGCACCATGAGTTTCAAAAATAATTATTTCCATCCAGAATGAAATATTAATTACTATATATTAGTCGGAAGCAACTTAATTATTGGGGGAAAACATAAATCCGATTGAGGCGTTACTGCTATAAAAGATGACTTTAGAAAAAGTAGATGACTCTTTTTAAGCTCTCTCATACTTTCAGTTGGTGCCAACAGAAAGAATGAGAGAGCTTAATAATTGTGTAGCTGATCAATGATTAGCAGAGAGAAAATTACAGCATTGTAAACAAGTTAAGCCGACTGGCTATGGAAATTTTTCAATGTACAGACTTTATTGTGCACTGTGAGCATTCAATTAACTAACTATGCAGCATACGCCGACACTTTTACGAAGGACACTTGTGTCGGTGGCGTGGAATTTGAACACAACCCTATTAGTTTCTTCATCCAATCTTCTGTCTAAATGGACTAATAAGACTTTCTTTTTTTTTTTGTGGGGTGGGGGGGGGGGGGAGCTGTGGACAGAATCACTGAGGAGTCTAAATTAGTAAATTAAATTACACCATGGTTATGAAGCAAATAAAAAAAAAAAAAAAAAGAAATGTTGGAACGGAGGAATTTTGAATCTTTAATGGGGATTCAAAACTCTTCTCCAACATTTTAAAGACCAGCTTCTTTACTTTCACCTTTCTTGCAAGGTCACGGCAAAACTTTCTCCATTGTATGTACGTTATTATACGCCTCGCAAATTATGAAAGCAGTTCGAAAATGCAAAATGCCAATTCCTGTCATGCAGAATCTCACGTGACTGCACTTGCAAGACCTGCCACCTCTGGGCTCACGCCTGTTTCGATTATATTCAATATAGGTAAGACCTTCAATGTTTTTGAAAATTTTGGATCATCAGTTGAGCTACTTGCTCAGCTTATTACATTTTTTACAGTTGTTGATTCTATAGCCTGTAATTATTGGCCACGCACATGCATAAAGATCAAACTTGATCGACGTTCACATTTTAAAATTTTGTTATTCGTATGAAGATTTATTATAGCACAAACATTATTATTTAATACGACCTCAAATTGGCCCGAGAAATTGAAAGCAGCAAACGTAATGTCGACGTATAGCTTTGTTGACTTCTTATTCAGCTTTATGTATATATATATATATATAAATTCTCCAATTCGGGATCCTAAATTTATTAAAGTGCAAGAAAGATGATTTAATAGTGTAATTCTACATATATATATATATAGAGAGAGAATATTTGTGTGTGTGAATATTTTTACGGACAAATTTTTAAATCATTTGGTTTAAAAGAGTTAGTTATTAAATAAATCATAAAATATGCAGTTTAAAAAAGTTAAAAATTAATTATTTCAAAGCTTATGATTTTAAAATGTTTTTGTATGAAAAAAAGATGAGAGTGCCCGCACTAGAGAAGTACTATATATATATATAATATTTTTCAATTGGTGAAGACATTCTCATTTTAATAAAATATGTCACTAAAATATATAATATATATTTTTTAATATATTAATAAATAAAAAAATACAGTCTTAAATTTATTAAAATATATATTTTGTACATCTTAATAACATCATTGCTTTATTAAGATAAAAATATATTTTCACTGTATAATCTCTGTCTCTCTCTCTCTCTATCTATCTATACGAGTACGACATTTTACTTTCTTTTTTGTAAGAAACAAGTATCTGTTTGTTGTCGTAATTAATATAAAAGTTCTGAAAACTAGAAAGAAAGATGAATTGAAAGCCCACATGGGAAGATCGTACCATCCGTCGAATTGCTGACATGTACGTCTTTTTCTTGGGAATGCACGTTCTCCCATGTGAGTTTGTTCCCTTAGATTTTCGGCATCGCGGGCCCTACAGAACTAGTTTTATCCCTCTGAGAAATCGGAGCCGTCGATCAACTCAAAGTATTTGGAGGGGTCATCAACAATCATCATATTCGAGGGTTCAGAATTCAACCATAGAGCCTACATGTAGACATCATTCTCAGCCATTAGTTAATTTGACGATATAACTATAGGGCAAAGCCAAAGCCATGCATCACGTACGCTGCCTCTGCCTGCCACATAAACTGTTCTCAGCAATTTGTTTTAAATTGCATTTGCATTTGCACATACGTGCTATTCGGATTTGGTTGAAGGCATTATTATTTGTCTAGATTGTGGATGAGATCACTCTAATTAAGATCATTTCACTGCTTATCTTATCATCATACATTTCTTGAACTTGAACATTGCTTGCCCAAATTTGCTGCCCGTTTTCTGCAAAATTATTGTGGGCTTATTATATATTAATTCATAATTATATATTGGAAGGAATTAGGGACACAAGTCAAAAACATATCTCGCAAATAATTGATGGTCACCGACAGCTCGCTGCATGTAAAAGCAATACTAATGAAATGCAATTTACAATTTTCGAAAGCATGGTGCTCTCTCTGTGTATATATTTATGATAAGCACGTGAAAGGCACAAGAGAACAAAAATATGACGTTCATGTTCATGTTCACGTTCACCAATGATAAATTATCCGAAACCATAAGGTTTCAATTTCATGATCTTGTGGGTGCCAAATATCTCTTTTTAATTGTCGACTATCAAGAAAAATTTAAAAAAAAATGTTACAAAATTGATATTAATTGTATTTGATATAAGTTCAAGACACATCAAAGTCCAAATTATATTTCGACTTGTAATCAAGCCATAGACACCAATCGAAAATAATAGGCACTCAAAATAAGTACATGCTTGAGTATTATTAACCAATTTCGTACATTTTTTATTCATTTCAATTTGAACAATAATAATAATGTAAGTGATTTGGTTACTTAAAATATATCAAGTACGGATAAAAGAATCTATTTTATGTATTCAACTATTTGAAAATTCAAGATTTGAATCCTATTCACACGAGTGGATATAGAATATATGGCAACGGTTTCTACTCATATATAGCAATAGAAATGTATTAAAGCCTTCTGTCCAAGCGACCAACATATAATCAACAATTAACTAGTTGATTATTTTGGTCCTTATGGATGCGGTTGTATTGTTCAAAATTGTTAAAAGTGTTAATCGGAATGAAGCATCCTAAAGCGGAAAAGAAAGGTGAAACGTCATAATACTTTGTGGCTCTCAGCAGCATGCAAAGCAATGTGTGCAGACATGTAATCAATATTGCTCTGAATGATGATATGGAGAGCAATCGAAGTCAAGAAACATCACACATATTGAGGCCTGCGCAAGCCATGTGCTTGCCCAATACACGATGCCGACCCTCTGCTATATATCTATATTTGTTGGCAACTATCATTTCATCAATTAACTCACTTTTAGCTGCCAATTGATCTAGCACCTTTATAAACTACTTTTATTATTCTTTTGAATTATATATTATGAACTTTTTGCTTTATAAGGGGCCCTGTGTTTCTGTCTAACTGGGTACCTACTGCCGGCTTCTCCTTATCGCATAATCATAATGTGAACCAATAGTGTCATCTGTCCACAACATGTGAGAATATGTTGAGGACCCAAACTTGATAAGACGTCGGAAAGTGAAGCATCATCACTAAGTGATGAAGACATTAAAAAAAAAAAATTTAAGCATTTCTCTATTAAAAAATTGACGAGTGAACCAGGGTCTAAGTTAAAATAAAATTAAAAAAATAATAAAGAACAAGTATAAAAGAGGATACTAAAAAATTAGGTGGTTTAATTTTTTAGTCTACGTCCACGAACGAAGTCAAAAAAAAATATTTTATTAGTGAAAAAATATTATAAGTATTGTGTTATTTTAACTCACTATCTAAAATCTCAATACACTTAAACTCTCACATTACGAATTACTCATGAGTTTATTAAAACTCTTAAAATACTCTCATTTTCTCTCTAAAGAAAAAGAAATAAAACTGAAAAAATAGACACTCTAAGCCGATAGGGAAATCCCTTTTTTATAGCAAAAAAATTGGCTATTAAATTATTATTTTTTTCACCGCCACTACCTTGTTCAAAAAATGCTGCTAGTAGGCTGTGGCTCCATCTTCTCCCTTCTTTCTTCTTGTCAAAGCCATATGCCTCTATTTTCTTTCAAACTTTGCTGTACCTTCTCCATTTTTTCACTTGATTCAAAGAATGCAGAAACAACTGCAATTTTCTTTCAACGATTTGATTGAAAATCAATTAATCTCTACACCATCCATTCTGCTCCGCCATTGCCATGTTGTTTACGTCTCTGCTAGGCCACAAGAGAGTTTACTCCATACAAATTTGTCAGTATTTATTAGCTTGGTCAAAACATCTACTAGGTTCTCATTCGTATGAATTTTCTATAAATATATACTTCCATTTTTCACTACTTCTCGAACAAAGTGATATTGAACTCTTATATGCTTTGTCCTGAAATGAAAGACTGGATTCCTTACAATGTATAAAGCACTCTGACTGTCACAAAAGACAGGAATTTTCTATTGTTTATGCCCGAACTCCTCCAATAACCTTTATATCCAAATAGGTTCTTTGCAAGGTTGTGTAGCCACCATTTATTATGCTTCTGTTATAGATAAAGCCACAACAGTCTGTAATTTTGAAATCCAGCTTACAGCTTCTCCTGTAAGTGTAAACATATAGCTAGTAGTGGATTTCCTTTTATTAAGGTCTACTGTAAAATCTGAATCCACGTAGCCCCCAATAGTAAATTTTGATCCTCCATAACATAATGCAACATATGAGGTTCCCTTAATTTATCTCAAAATCCTCTTCACATTTTTCCAATGCTCTCTACTAAGATTCACTATGTATCGACTGATCGCTCTTATTACTTGTGCAATGTCTGGTCTTGTACAAATTATAGCAAACATCAAACTTCCCACTGTTGATGCATACGACACTTGAAACATTTCCTTCCTATCTGCTTCATTGCTAGTACATATGAGGATAATTTGAAATTAACAGGAAATGAGGTAGAAATTGACTTACAATCTACATGTTAAAGTCACTGCAAGATTTTCTTCAAGTAATTTTCAGAAAAGCTAAATCTTCATGTTATTTTTGTCTCGAATTTGCATTTCTAGAATCTTGTTCGTTGGTCCCAAGTCCTTTATTTCAACTCCCCAGCCAATCGGCTTTAATTCTTGGATTCAAGTTTTGTTGGGGCCTACTACCAATATATCATCCATATATAACAGTAAAATGACGAAATCATTATCTTTAAACCTCTTGTAATATGCACAATAGTTTGAACTGAGTTTGTTATTTGAGGCTCATGAAAAAGGAATCAAATCTCTTATACCAATGTCTTGGCACCTATCCGAGGCTCATGATAAACCAAGTTCTTCTTTCTCATCTCAGCAAATCCTTCTAGTTGAAGTATATAAATTTCTTCTTCAAGTTTTTTATGAAGAAATACAGTTTTCACATCTATATGCTCTAGATGTAGGTCAAATATAGCACACATTACCAAGACTATTCTGATTGTCGTGAGTCGAACCACCGGAGAAAATATTTCGTTGAAGTCAATACCTTCTTTCTGAGCATATCCTTTCACCACCAATCTTGCACAATACCGCTTTAATTGATCATTGCCATTACGTTTGATCTTGTAGACACATTTGTTACCAATGGCTTTTCTTTCATGTGGCAGTGGTACAACTTCTCATGTCTTGTTCTTGTGTAGAGCCTCAATTTCTTCTTGCATTGCTGTCATCCATAAAGCAACATCTGAGCGGTTTAAAGCTTCATAGAAAGTTGATGGCTTTTCATCTTTTGTTAAAAGACAGTATGCAACATTGATCTCTGTGACATAATTCGAGTACCACACTGGTGATCGTCTTTCACGAGTTGACCGACAAACTTCTGAAACCTTGGACTCGACTAGCTATTGTTCTTCGTGTTCCGATACTGCTTCAGAAGAATCTGAATCTTCTGGATTATTTTCTATATCTACTGGCACAGTCTCTGACTTTTCTTTTAAAGTGCTATCATCTCTATCTCTCATTTGTAGTTGATCTTCTATAAAGATAATATCTCTGCTGATGACGATCTTGTGGACAATGGGATCCCACAGATGATACCCTTTTACTCCATCAGCATATCCCAAGAAGATACATCTTCTAGATTTTGGATTCAGCTTTTTTCTTTCTTGGGTATTGTACATCACGTACACAGGACATCTAAATATATGTAGGTAAGAGTAATTTGTTAGCTTTTCAGTGCCCATCTCCATAGGAGTCTTCAACCTAATTGTCATAGAGGGCGACCGATTTACTATATAACAAGCAGTTTTGACTCGTTCTGCCTAGAATGAATTGGGTAAAATAGCAATCCTCAATATAGCTCTTATTTTTTCTATAAGAGTTTCATTCATCCGCCTGTCAGCTATTTTGTTGAGGAGTGTATGCCACCGTGAACTGCCTCTGAATAATTTCTTGCTTATAGAAAGTAAGAAATTCACTGTATATCTACTCTCCACCATTATTTGTCTTCAAACACTTGATCATTTTTTCTGGATTCAAGTTCAACCCGCGCTTTGTATTCTTTAAATACTGAAAATCCATTTGACTTTTTCTTAATTGGATACACCTAATATCTCCTGAAATAATCATCAATAAAAGTCACCATATACTTTGTACCTCCTATGGATATGTTTGATGATTCCTAAATATCAGAGTAAACTAAGTCTAGAATGCATTTACTTCTAGCAACAAATCTACTAAATTTTAATCTATACTTCTTACTTGTAACACAATGCTGGTAAATTGGTAAGCTTACCGATTTGAGCCCTGGAAGCATTTTTTACTCAGAAAGAATTTTCAAACCTTGTTTCAACATGTGGCCAAGTTTGAGATGTCACATCATCGTTGACTCTTCTCCATTTGATGCAACACACGCATCAACTTCATGTAGTGTTTCTCCTTTAAACATGAATAGATTAGCACCGATCTTTTCTGTCTTTAACAATACAAGCGCGCTTTTAACAATCTTTATAATTTCATTCTCCACATGAGTTTTGTACCCATGACTATCCATTTGTCCTAAAGATAATAGATGTTTCATCAGACCTTTGACATGTCGTACCTCTCCAATTATGGGAATTGTGTTGAGTGTTAGAAAGCACATATTTATAAAGGAGAAAATCGTCATTTTATATTTTAAGTCTCACTAACATCTCTATTTTTATGTATTTATTTCTCTTGTGATTTAATTATGTGTGTTTTGTTATAATTAAGTATTTTATGTATTTTAGGGTATCATGATCGTTTCATAATGAACGAGTGATCAGACACCAAAACGGACATCGCTTTTGAACTCAGGACGGTCGAAAGTCTTAGGAAGAGCATATACGGTATTGTTCATACATACGACACTATTTATATCATTGTTCACGATACTATTCACATATACGGTCCGATGACGTGGCATTGACCGATGATGTGGCATTGACCGATGATGCGGCGTCGACCGATGATGTGGCAGTACTTGATTGGAGAAAGATGTAGTATTTGGTTGCTTATGTGGCGTTGACTGATGATGTGACATTGACCGATGATGTGTCACGATCCTATTGGATTAAAATTCTTATGTACTATTGATGGATGACGTGGCAGCATTTTAGTGGACAAAAAATGCACGTCATTTATACATTGAGTAAATCTATGTATTACTGTGCAAACCGCGTCACTATTCAACGCGGTTTGAATAGTGGCGGCTTGAATAGTGGACAAAAATGCACATAGATGATATTATTTACTATTCAAACCGCGTCACTATTCAAGCCGCCACTATTCAAACTGCATTACTGTGCAAACCGCGTTACTGTGCAAATAATGTACTGTGCAACGCGTACTGTTGACTAATGACGTGGCGCAATCCTGAGCGTTCGAACTATTTTTAATCCGATGACTATGATTTACTCAATGTATCTATAAAAAGGAGGCTCCCCCCTAATTTGATACCCCTGAATCCATTTTTGAGCTTAGTTTTCTGTAATTCCTTCTCCATCTTGTATTTTCTACGTATTTTAATAAATTTCCATTTTACTCCTAGTTAAAAAATGAGTAGCTAATTTTCTTTCGAGTTTGGGTTGTATATGAAGTCTTAACATATTTCATGGGCTTAATTTGGTAAATTTATTTTCTCTTCCCCTCTAATATTTGTGGATGTTTTGACTTGTCGTTGATAAATAGTAATAATCTTGTCTAGATACCGCTCTGGTTAAACCGGCACCCTAGTACAATGTTATTATTATTTGGCACGATAAGCCTTTAGCACCATATTTATTTGAGCGTGGTTCATGAAGTGTAGAAACTCCCCTCATGATTTAATTGCATTAATAAGAAATATTTAGCCCATGGAGTATGTTAATGCAGATCCAGATACCCAAGCACGTCATTTTAATAGATTTCATTTCAATTTATTCTTGCCATTGTAATTTAAATTTTACGATAGTTTAAATTAATTTCACTACAAATCCAACCAACCCATTCAAGAAAAATAATTCTGCATGTAATTAAAATCAACCTCCTCGTGGGATCGACACTCGTCACCGTTAATCTATTCTACAATAAATTCGTACGCTTGCGAGTTCAATAAAATTTGCACAATAAATTGTACCATCAAATATTTTTATTTTGATACTACCAATGCTAACGATCTTCAAGGCATGATCATCTTCCATATATACAGATCCTCCTAAGATAGGTTTATATATATATATAACCATTTTCTCCGAGAAGTCATGTGCCAGGTAGCTCCTGAGTTTATGAGACAGACGTCAGATAACCATTTTCTGCCTTTTGAAACAGTTGTTGCATCACTGTAGATAATTTCGCCATCATCTGAGGTACTTGCTACACACCCCTGAGCATTTGATGACTCAAGTTCTTTGCCCTCTCTTTTCTTCTGGTTGTTCCAACGCTCTTTCTTGTCACAGTTCTAATATTTAACATTCTTCTTACTTTTGGATTTTGATCTACCATGATTGTGACTCCCACAGGGGCCACATTTCGTTAATGCCTCCACTCGCTGCGAACTTACTTGTTTGTCTTCCTTATTTTTCCACATGCTCTCCTCATTTAATACGGAGGCTGCAACATCATCGAAAACTAGACTGTCCTCTGGGTTATTGTTTGTCAGATTAATAATGAGTTGATCATATGAATCTGCTAGACTTTAAAGTAGAAGCTCAGCACATTCATTTTCCTCTATATTATAACCCAACGTTGTGAGTTATGAAAATAGAGTCTTCAAGGTGTTGATATGGTCAGTCACTGATGTGGATTCTAACATTCGAAGAGCATAAAGTCTTATCTTTAAGAAGATTTTATTGTGCAACAACTTGGCCTCATATAATTTTATGAGATTATCTCATATTTCCTCCGCTGTCTTTTTCTCTGCCACACTGGATAATACTCCATCTGCAAGTGCCAAGTTTAGATAAAAAAATGGTGTTGCCATCTATCTCGTCTCACTTGTCATCAGTTATCTCCATGCGTCTTTCTCCAATTGCTGCCAAGCAATTATTTTTCCTCAATGCAGCTTTTATCTTCATTTTCCACAATGAAAAATTATTTCTGTTGAACTTCTCAATTTTGTATTTTGCCGCCATTGCTTTCCATCACGAGCTAAATTTGTTAGGATCAGCACCTACAGTTTCATGTGAACAGTACTGTATATGTGAACAGTATCGTACATGTGAACAGTAATGTATACGTAAATAGTACTTTTTTGTGAACAGTATCATATACATGAATAATACTTTTACGTGAACAGTACACCGACTCCAAAAATATAACCAATAGCTCTGATACCACTGTTAGAAATTTGATGGATGAAGTAGGACCTCAGCTAAAATAAAATTGGAAGAAAAATAAAGAATAAGTACAAAAGAAGACACAGGAAATTACGTGGTTCGACTTTTTATCCTATGTCCATGAGCGAAGACAAAAGTAAAATATTTTACTAGTGAAAAGGAATTACAAGTATTGTGGTATTTTAGCTCACTACCCAAAATCTCAATACACCCAAACTCTCAAATTACTAATTACTCAAAAGTTTATTAAAACTCTTAAAATACTCTCACTTTCTCTCTAAAGAAGAAGAAATAAAACTGAAAAAGAGGATGCTCTAAGATGGGGAGCTCCCTTTTTTATAGCAAAAAAATTTGACTATTAAATTATTATTATTTTTTTCACCGCCATTATCTTCTTCATTCTTCTTTTTCCTTCTTCAAAAAACGATGCTTGTAGATTGACGCTTCATCTTCTCCATTCTTTCTTGTCAAAGCTGTGTGCCTCTATTTTCTTTCAAACTTTGCTGCATCTTCTCCATTTTTTTCCTTGATTCAAAGAATGCAGCAACAACGGCATTTTTCTTTCAACGATGGCGGGCACCACATTCTAGAAAAAGTAGTACTTAGCTGTCATTTTTCCACACTCTATATGTTATGGTGGTGATTAACTGAAAGTTCTTATTGTAATATAAAAATTAATTGTGTTTGGTAAATATGATTGTTAAATAATAATTTTGATAAAAATAATAATTATATCCTAAGTTTTTTTTATCAAATAAATAAATTGTGGGATTTATAAGCTTCTAATCCACCATTGCAAGTGTTTATTAATTATATTTAGAAATTATGGCTTAGAAGTTGAAAGTAATAGCTCTCTATTTTCAATATCACACGGAGGCTAAGAGCATCGGCAATCTGTAACTAATAGAAAAATTACAAAAGATAGAAAGAGATTAATGCAAATTAAGAACTATAGCCATGCAGAGGTATCACTTTTAAGGGGAAAATAGATTGTACATCTATTTCCCCAAGGATCTTCGTCTTCTATACAGCATAGAGCATTAATCAAAAAGCAATACAATGAGAAATCAGTGCCCCTTTAATGATTGGATCATGTGGTAGGTTCATATGTAGTGTAATATCAGCATCTTCCTTCTGTTCTTCTTTTGTTTATGATCATCATATCAATGGATTATATAACCACGAAAATGTTTTTAATTAACTAAGATAATATTCTAGTTGGATTTGTCAAATGAATAATTTAGAAGATGATATGTTATAACAATTTACGGACTTGATTCGTATCTCATCGTTTCCTATAACACCAAATAATTCAATTTCTTGATTGTCGGCTTTAAATTTAGGATCTACCGATCGAGTTCAAGGCTAATCAAGAAACATACAAGCCTTATAATATTAAGTGAGCCCATGAACAAAAAAGGACTGCAGATTGGCCTCTAAAAGTGAAGCCCTCTAATATTTTGATGGACCTTTCAAAAACAAAAATTCAGGGGCTGAAAGCCTTGTTTAGGAACCTTAAGCTTTTAATCGGCTTCGTTTAATATTTTCTTTTGAAAAAAAGGAATAAAAATGAAAATCAGAGTATCTAAATTCAGCCATAGGTTGCTAATCTTTCAAAATCAACACATACCTTCAATTGTTTTGGTGGGTGCATTACTTACCCAAAATGGTGATAACGTGCAGTGGATTTGCTGCCAAAAAAGGGAGGATGATTGATCCTCGAGACCAAACTGGATACAATGATTCAGGAGGGATAATTTCAGTTTTTCTTTCTTTTTTTTCTAACAAACATTGACACTAACTTTCGTAATGGATGGAATTGACCAGCCCCGTGCATGTGGGATGGGTTTCTAAGATCTATTTGGTATTGTAGTGATGTGAATTTTAAGTTACAATTAGAGTGAAATATGAGTTCTCATTATAAAATAAAAGTCAATAGTTAATATATTAGTAAATATGATTTCTAAATAATAATTTTTATAAAAATTAATAAAGGAAAAGTGAAATTATCATTAAAAATTTAAAGAGTAAAAATCATCTTAATTTCCATACTTCATATACAAATGTTCATTAATTAAACACTTAAAAGATGGGATATAAAAGCCATAACTACGAGCTAGACAATAATACAGAGAGTATGACTCAAGCTGTCGACACTGAAATTGTACTATATTTCAGTTGAGGTTACGGCTTAGAATGAAATGAATTTTATTAGTAGAAACAACTTATCCTCTGATTTTGTCACTCTTTTACTACGAAAAATGCCACATAATCTCTCTGCGTGTGCGTGCGTACTTCAATATAACGTAAATCACATGTAAAATTAATCTATGAAATGAATAAAAAGTCACCAAGCTCAGGTTGGAATCGTGATTATGAATATTATTTTTCGAATTAAAACTCAGAAATTGGGAGCACAAGAGGTTTGCTCGCATGGGCTGACAAATTTATAATGTGGAAGGTGGCTTGATGATTTGTTGCGGCTTCTAAACGGCAACGTATCTTTGTTTTGTTGTGTGCAAATAGCATTTTCAACGAAGAAAAAGAGATTGTCTGCTTTTTATTCAAGAAGAATGTTTAACAGAAAACAAAATCGTTTCTAAAGTTTCATAATTTTAAAACTTTTTTTTTCAGGGAAGTAACTTTATTCGTTTATTTCAGATGTTGGGATTAATAATAATAATCTACTAAATTCCAAATGTTGGGATTCCAGTATTATTCATTTATTTCTATTTTCTAATACGATTAACGATTCATTAATGTTTCCGAGAAACCGGAAACAGGAGGAAACCATTAAAAAATAAGCAACTCTCTGCATTTGAAATTGATGCACTGCCTAAAAACAATATATGTTAATTCACGGCATTTTCATACATCAAATAATAATTATAATTACAATTACAATAATAATCATAACAACAACAAGCTTTTTATAAATTTAGAGATTCCACAGCCTACAATACATATTGAGCCAAAATTGCCAAATAATCGTTGCATGCATGGACACGTAAAGAGTAGATTCAGCAAAATCAGCAGTGGAAACACTCTTCGGATAGCTCTCTGTAGGAATCATCCTATTTAATTTCCCATGTGCTCATTTTCTTCACTCGCGGTCAGCCGCCTTTTTGTTTTTTTGTTTTTTTGTTTTAACAGAATTATACTAAAAAAATGAAAATGCTCTCACAGTCGAGGAAAACACGACAGGGAGAGATTTCCAACTGAAAGTGAAAGACATGCATAGCAGACTTCGGTCGCCAAGAAATCAACCTAGCCCAAGTGGAAATGCCGGTCTCATGTCTTGCAGAGCCGAGTGCGCCATCACTGGCCGTTAAAAGGCACCAAAGTCACCGGTTCCCTTCACACGACGGTCCAAACGGCGGTCCTCATCGAAACCCTAGCGGCGTTAGGGGCTGAGGTGCTCAGGCAACATCTTCTCCACACAAGACCACGCGGCTGCGGTCATTGCATGGGACTCAGCCTCTGACTTTGCATAAAAAGGCATGACTTTGAGCGAGTACTGATGGTGGACGGAGCGAGCCCTAGACTGAGGGAACGAGTGTGCGCCGGACATGGTCCTGGACGACGGTGGTGATGCCCCGTTGCTGATTCATATGGGGTGATGGCTGAAGAGCGGGAAATTGTCCGAGTTGGAAACGACTGAAGATTGTTTTGGGATAATAAGAGACGGGTTAGCAGTTAATCCAAGATTAAGGAGAGATTAGCCAGTGTTTATGAGGAGACTACTGCTGTTAAGAGCCTCTATCAAATGCAGGCCACTGGGACTTTGTCTTGGGACTTTGTTCTTTCCTGCTACTAACATCAACAATGACGTCACCAAGAGCAAGGTACGTACGTACGTACTAGGTTCATTTCTTCAGTTTTTCTTTTTCTTATGCTTCATGGATTCTGAATTATTTCTTGATTAACAGATTAAAATTAAAAAAATTTCCTAAAAAATGCTGACTAGTTGAAGTCTCGTGGTGTTTTGTTAATTGAGTCCAACTGCGTTAGAATCGTTTTAAAGTAAGATTACACCTCCATGACCACACTATTAAAATTATAACGTGTTTGTATAATTATAATTTATACTTTACTTTATAGCAGCTCCTCCAAAATAGCCACTGCTTGTTATGTGAGCATTGAACGTTTCTTGAACTTTTACATCCCCTTGTCTCCTGAGTTGACTAGGCCTTTTTTATTTTTCAAAAAAAAAAAAGTGAAAATGCGTAAATTGCAGTGAAACTTCTGCTTGCATTTTGTACGCGTCAGCAGGTGAGATTAAGAGAAGGAAAATGCTAGGGAGCGAGAGCAACGAGAGAATCACGAGAGAAACAGGAGCACTAGCTGCCGTTTCGGGTCTCGTGACTCTCGCTCCTTTAAAAGAAAAAATAATAAAAAATTCAAATGAAATTAACTTATCTCATTCCTCTCGTCTCACTCTCTCACGCTTCCTTTCCTCTCTCACGCTTCCTTTCCTCTCTCACGCAAAATCACTAGCAACGGCAAAGAACTTTTCACGGAAAAACACGCTTCATGCTCTGTAAATTTTCTCATGCTCTATAAATTTTCTGTTTCGAAAATTTTCTCGTTTGAAGGTGAGCAATGATCTTGATTACATTGATTGGTTGGAATCTTTTAACTGGATTCTCAATAACCAAGTTTTCTGTCTTTGGCCTATAATGTTTACTTTGTAGAGTGAAAGAAAGAAAAAGTGGGAAGAGAAGAATCAGGAAGCAATTGCCAAAGCTGTCAAGCATCTTGATGAATTCGATCAGGTTGTTGAAGTGCTTGGGTTAATTTAGTTACATTTGTTAGCGTTTGGAAGTTTTAGGTATATCTAGTCTCTTAGTCTTTCATTTTGAAGTTGTTGAGTATGATACTCATATGCAGAATCTCAATAAATTGTTGGAAATTATTGTGGAGTCCCTTTTAAAGTCATATATGTTTTTGGAAGCTTGATCATTTGTCTACATATATTTTGTTCAAATTTTTATACTGAAACAGTAACTTTCACAGAAATAATTATCATTTTTATACTGAAACGCCATGTTATGATTTCATTAGAATAGTTGTGATTATTTTACTATGTTGTATATTCAAGAATATTTTTCAAGTTCTTTTAATTTGTATTGTGTACCGAAAAAACTTTGTACTGAAAAATATAATATCACTAACATTTTTGAAATATAAACTTTATTAAGTTTGCAATTAAATTGTCGTCTAAAGCCAAATTTAACAAAAATGTTAGTGAAAAAAATCATGGATTATAAAATGTTATTGAAATACAAGTTGTGCAACCCAAGAGGGGGGGTGAATTGGGATTTTAAAAATATGCTAAGCAAATCGCACACCAATTTAATCTAATGCCTTAATCAAATCAAAAACAATAAATTCAAGCAAGCATAATAATAAGGAGTAAGGGAAGAGAAAACAAACACGAGGATTTTTACGTGGTTCGGCTATCCCCGCCTACGTCCACGCCTCCAAGCACACCGGGCTTGAGGATTTCACTATCCAAGCCTCCCAAGGCTTCAAATGTTTACAATTGACTTCCAAGGTGTCAATGGACCTTTACAATCAAGAGATTATCTCCCCAATCTCTTCACCCCAAGTGTTTCCCACTTGAACACTCACAATTCGAAGATAAATGAATGTTACAACAATAAAACTCTCTTCAAGAGTGGATAAACAAATTATAGCTCAATGATGCTTCAATCAATGATGATTGACGAAATGGAAGCTCAATATATGTTTTATAAACTTGTTTTGGCTTGCTAGAGTTCTTAAAATGAAGTTGGAATTGAGTTTTATTAGCAAAAAACTAGCCGTTGACTAGCATTGATTTAATCAAGAATGAATATGATATTCCGTTAACGCACGTAACTGGTCTCTTTGCTTTCGAGGAACGTACAGAAGTTGGAACCTCTCTCTCTCTCTCTAAAGAATTCTCTCCTCCTTCTAGGAATCGAGATCCAAAGGCTTCAAGGAAATTCTTCCTGCCTTAAGATCATATTCCTTTTCTACTTGTAATTTTATCTTTAAAGCATTTGGATTCAAGTTTACATGTAAGTTCTTACTTGTAATTTGTTTAAAGCATTGTAATTTATTTTATGTTTATATGAATGTTTAAAGTTCTGCATTTATTTCTTTCAAAGCATCTAGCAGACTGATCTATATATCAGATCTGCCATAAAGCTTGTACGTTCCTCGAAAGCAAAGAGACCAGATCTCTGTCTTTCGTTGTATTTCTCTTCTCCCCCTCCAAACAGAATACTATTTCTGGGATCCAGATCTAGTATTTTCTTTGAGCCTTGTGGTGCACACACTTGCCACATATTAAAGTTATTAATATTTAAAGTCGGTAAAAGACACTAAAGGTATATTGGCTGGAAACCAAATCGTGCGAACTATTGATCTGTTCTAAGTCAGATCTGGGTTCAAAGGCAGATTTATTTCTGCATCGAATTGGTCTAACAACGCCCCGTACCAATTAAAATTGATCTATTAAAATTGTCAATAAAGAATTAATTTGATCATTCACACACTTTCCACGATCCCGGTCCTTATTTTAATTTATTTAAAGCATTGTAATTTATTTTATGTTTATATGAATGTTTAAAGTTCTGCATTTATTTCTTTCAAAGCATTTAGCAGACTGATCTATATATCAGATCTGCCATAAAGCCTGTACGTTCCTCGAAAGCAAAGAGACCAGATCTCTGTCTTTCGTTGGTATTAAGCACCACCAGGACCAACCAGGTCACGGGAGAATCCCGTGGCTGCTGGACCCCAATTACAGGGACATATGGGCACCACTTCGCATCCCAGTGCAGCGCCTTCTCCTAACAGCTTAAGCTTTTAGGGCGAGTGGTAAAGCGCCTCAACTGGTATCAGAGCCATGCCAGGGTTCGAGTGCTGGTGGGGGAGGAATGGGGTAATTATCCACAAAATGCACTGGGATGCGAAGTGGTGCCCATATGTCCCTGTAATTGGGGTCCAGCAGCCACGGGATTCTCCCGTGACCTGGTTGGTCCTGGTGGTGCTTAATATATAGAAGGTAGCGCCTTCTCCTAACAGCTTATAACACTCTCTCTTAAAGATGAAAATATTTTGAAAAGCATGATCTTACAAATCAAGACTCATAATTACAAAATGCTAGAAGGATCTATTCCTGTAGCTTTGATCTTCAAAATATCCTACAAAGCTATGATCTCTGCGTTCAACACGCAACACTACTAGATCTGGATCCCAGAAATAGTATTCTGTTTGGAGGGGGAGAAGAGAAATACAACGAAAGACAGAGATCTGGTCTCTTTGCTTTCGAGGAACGTACAGGCTTTATGGCAGATCTGATATATAGATCAGTCTGCTAAATGCTTTGAAAGAAATAAATGCAGAACTTTGCAGAACTTTAAACATTCATATAAACATAAAATAAATTACAATGCTTTAAATAAATTACAAGTAAGAACTTACATGTAAACTTGAATCCAAATGCTTTAAAGATAAAACAGTATTTTCAAGGGCATCAATTTACAGGGCAGTACTATTTCTGGGATCCAGATCTAGTATTTTCTTTGAGCCTTGTGGTGCACACACTTGCCACATATTAAAGTTATTAATATTTAAAGTCGGTAAAAGACACTAAAGGTATATTGGCTGGAAACCAAATCGTGCGAACTATTGATCTGTTCTAAGTCAGATCTGGGTTCAAAGGCAGATTTATTTCTGCATCGAATTGGTCTAACAACGCCCCGTACCAATTAAAATTGATCTATTAAAATTGTCAATAAAGGAGTTTGGTTTTGAAGAATCAGATTTTAATGAATCAGAAGGGACTTGGGTAGTTGACTTCTGGATATGACTCTCTATTCTAGTCAATTGGCTTCCTATAGTATTTAGGTTAGCATTACAGAAATTATTCTGTTGGATAATGCTATCTAAATTCTTTTCTGGATCATTTGGTTTTTGGACTTTGTAAGGGGATGCTTTGATTTGAATTGGAGGTTCACCATGATTTATGGTAATACTCCGGAGAGGAGGATGCTCAGAATCAATGGTTCTATCAGTATCTGACAGATTCCATTCAGTGATCTTTTTACGCACTGTGATAGGATTTGTTTCTTTAAAAGGATAAGAAATATTTTCATCTTTAAGAGAAAGTGTTATGTTGCTACCCTCATTATTACTGTATCTCTCCATTTTATCGGAGATCCGTCTCATCTCAGAGACAAAAATGCTGAGTTACTACATAACTTGAGGTGTAGAAAACTTAGTGAATTCCAATTAGTAACAGAAAACGTAGGAGAGGTTGGAGGAGAAGGTTCCTTCTCTTCCTGCTTTTGTTCTTGTTGACTACTGGTATAGATTGGATGAGGAATACTAGTAGTATAATCAACAGAACGTATAGAAGAACTAGGTATATCTGAAGTAGAACCCAGTCGGGCTGAAAGCAAGTAGATTTATGATCCGACTTTCGAGAATCTTTTTTGTAATATAGGATCACTGGAACTCGGCTCTTTATCAGAAAATGTGGAGAATCTGGATGACACAGATCTCTTGAAGGATAGCCTAACTTTGCCATCCCAATACTGAGTTATGTTTTGTGCTCTACAGAGCAAACAACGTCGGTGTTCCAGACAGCCAATTCTTTATTGACAATTTCTGTAATGCTAAGTCATATCCAGAAGTCAACTACCCAAGTCCCTTCTGATTCATTAAAATCTGATTCTTCAAAACCAAACTCCTTGAAAAAGCTTAAAGAACCTATTTTCAAACCTTTCCAGGTTTCGAAACATAGTCAAAAGCTTGTTCAAGAATCCAAATCTGATTTTGTCAAAGCCATTAAAGAACAACTTGACAGAATAGAGGCATCCTCTTCGACCTCTATTCCTAGAGTTATGATTGCTCCCGATACTCCGCAATCCAGCAGGGTTGCTACCTTGGAGCAAGACCAATCTTCTATAGCTTCTTCTGATATAGAAGCTTTCACAGAAGAACCATCCCCTAAAATCAATAAAGTCCATTGGGAATATTTTGAAAAGCATGATCTTACAAATCAAGACTCATAATTACAAAATGCTAGAAGGATCTATTCCTGTAGCTTTGATCATTCACACACTTTCCACGATCCCGGTCCTTATTGGTATCAGAGCCAAGGGGAAGTAGTGTGTTTTATGTGGATAATTACCCCATTCCTCCCCAGCTTTTCGAACCACAGCATGGCTCGATGCAGTTGGCGCTTCTGGCTACCACTCGCCACAAAGCTATTGAGGAAAAGTACATACATATATTAAGCACCACGGGACCAACGGGTCACGGGATAAGTAGGAAGCTACCTTCTATATATTAAGTACCACCAGGACCAACCAGTCAGGAGAATCCAGTGGTGCTGGACCCCATTCTGAGGACATATGGGCACCAGCATCCCAGTGCATTTGTGGATAATTACCCATTCTCCCCACCATTTTCGAACCACGGCATGGCTCGATGCAGTTGAGGCGCACCACTCGCCCCTAAAAGCTTGTTAGGAGAAGCGCATACATATATTAAGTACCACAGGACCCAGTCAGGAGAATCCGTGGTGGACCCACAGGGACATATAGGCACGTGGACCATCAGGTGCATGGAGAAGTTGTTTTTCGGAACCTCTCTCTCTCTCTCTCTAAAGAATTCTCTCCTCCTTCTCTCTAGGAATCGAGATCCAAAGGCTTCAAGGAAATTCTTCCTGCCTTAAGATCATATTCCTTTTCTACTTGTAATTTTATCTTTAAAGCATTTGGATTCAAGTTTACATGTAAGTTCTTACTTGTAATTTATTTAAACCATTGTAATTTATTTTATGTTTATATGAATGTTTAAAGTTCTGCATTTATTTCTTTCAAAGCATCTAGCAGACTGATCTATATATCAGATCTGCCATAAAGCTTGTACGTTCCTCGAAAGCAAAGAGACCAGATCTCTGTCTTTCGTTGTATTTCTCTTCTCCCCCTCCAAACAGAATACTATTTCTGGGATCCAGATCTAGTATTTTCTTTGAGCCTTGTGGTGCACACACTTGCCACATATTAAAGTTATTAATATTTAAAGTCGGTAAAAGACACTAAAGGTATATTGGCTGGAAACCAAATCGTATAACTATTGATCCGTTTCTAAGTCGATCTGTTCAAAGCGGTTATTTCTGCATCGAATTGGTCTAACAACGCCCCGTACCAATTAAAATTGATCTATTAAAATTGTCAATAAAGAATTAATTTGATCATTCACACACTTTCCACGATCCCGGACACAGGGTCTTTGGAGATCCCTTTCCCTTTGTCTTTCTTTTTTGGCGGCATTTATCTGTTTTGAAGAAATTCCCTGGTTAGAAAATCAGGGAGAGAATTTGTATCTCCTTTAATGAATTCTATCTCAAAATCAAAAACACTCAAAATGGCTTGCCATCGTGCAAAAATCTGTTTTGATGCAATGTTTTGAACATCTTTTTCTAAAACATGTTTTGCAGCTTTGCAATCAATTCTAAGTAAAAATTTTTGATTTAATAGGTCACTTTGAAACTTTGAAATGCATAAAACAATAGACAGAATTTCTTTTTTGATAGTAGAATAATTTTTCTGACAATCATTCCAATGTGCAGAAACATGCGAAGTGGTGCCCATATGTCCCTGTAATTGGGGTCCAGCAGCCACGGGATTCTCCCGTGACCTGGTTGGTCCTGGTGGTGCTTAATATATAGAAGGTAGCGCCTTCTCCTAACAGCTTAAGCTTTTAGGGCGAGTGGTAAAGCGCCTCAACTGGTATCAGAGCCATGCCAGGGTTCGAGTGCTGGTGGGGGAGGAATGGGGTAATTATCCACAAAATGCACTGGGATGCGAAGTGGTGCCCATATGTCCCTGTAATTGGGGTCCAGCAGCCACGGGATTCTCCCGTGACCTGGTTGGTCCCGGTGCTTAATATATGAAGGTAGCTTTCTCCAACAAGCTTTTAGGCGGTGGTAAAGCGCCTCAACCGCTAAGGACCGGATCGTGGAAAGTGTGTGAATGATCAAATTAATTCTTTATTGCAGGCGTTGTTAGACCAATTCGATCGAATAAATCGCCAACCCGGTCGACTTAGAACAGATCAATAGTTCGCGATTTGGTTTCGGCTTCAATATACCTTTAGTGTATTTTACCGACTTTAAATATTAATAACTTTAATATGTGCAGTGTGTGCACCAAGGCTCAAAGAAAATACTAGATCCGGATCCCGTAAATAGTATTACATTTGGAGAGAGAAATACAACGAAGAGATCCGTCTCTTTGCTTTCGAGGAACGTCAGCTGCATCCGATATATAGATCAGTCTGTAAGTTCTAAGGGAACTATTAAAGTTATTAATATTTAAAGTCGGTAAAAGACACTAAAGGTATATTGGCTGGAAACCAAATCGTGCGAACTATTGATCTGTTCTAAGTCAGATCTGGGTTCAAAGGCAGATTTATTTCTGCATCGAATTGGTCTAACAACGCCCCGTACCAATTAAAATTGATCTATTAAAATTGTCAATAAAGAATTAATTTGATTTCGACTTTAGTCTCTTTGCTTTCGAGGAACGTACAGGCTTTATGGCAGATCTGATATATAGATCAATCTGCTTTATGCTTTATCCTTCTTTACTGCCCTGTAAACAACGTCGGGACATATACCCAAATGCTACCTAAGCACCCGAAGGCAACCCTTTATCCGATTAGTCATATTAAAGACATCAAAGCCCAGGGAACTTTTCTATCCCAAAAGTCCAAAGCTCAATCACTTCTGGCCAGTGCCAAAACTGAAGAAGAATATTTCAAAGAGGTTTATCTCCTTTGATGATTCCTTACTCAGTAGTATCGAATCTAGTCTCTGCAAAGGACCCATCTCATTTGATTGTTATCCAAACATAACACTTTCTCTTAAAGATGAAAATATTTCTTATCCTTTTATCGAGTGTTGGTGGGGGAGGAAGGGCTGTAATTTCCCGCGAAGGCCAGGTGTTGCCATATGGGTGGGCCCCGCTCCCTGTAATGAGTCCAGCACGTAACGGGCTTGGCCCAGATCCTGGTTTGGTCCTGGTGGCGCTTAAGTAATTGGAGGTTCACCATGATTTATGGTAATACTCCGGAGAGGAGGATGCTCAGAATCAATGGTTCTATCAGTATCTGACAGATTCCATTCAGTGATCTTTTATTTGATAACTAGAAAAGCTGGTTTAGCCATTTCTAGTTCAAAGATTTCATTATTTCAAACAAAGATCAGGTTCCTTGGTCATTATATTTCTAAGGGAACTATCACTCCTATTGAAAGATCCCTTGCCTTCACTGACAAGTTTCCTGATAAAATCCTTGATAAAACCCAATTGCAAAGATTTTTAGGAAGTCTAAATTATGTTCTTGATTTTTGTCCAAATGCTATTAGGATAGCAAAGCCATTGCATGATAGGCTTAAGAAAAATCCTGTTGCATGGTCAGAAGAACATACAGACATAGTAAAGCACTTAAAGAATATTGTTAAAGAAATTCCATGTTTAAAGTTCTGCATTTATTTCTTTCAAAGCATCTAGCAGACTGATCTATATATCAGATCTGCCATAAAGCCTGTACGTTCCTCGAAAGCAAAGAGACCAGATCTCTGTCTTTCGTTGTATTTCTCTTCTCCCCCTCCAAACAGAATACTATTTCTGGGATCCAGATCTAGTATTTTCTTTGAGCCTTGTGGTGCACACACTTGCCACATATTAAAGTTATTAATATTTAAAGTCGGTAAAAGACACTAAAGGTATATTGGCTGGAAACCAAATCGTGCGAACTATTGATCTGTTCTAAGTCAGATCTGGGTTCAAAGGCAGATTTATTTCTGCATCGAATTGGTCTAACAACGCCCCGTACCAATTAAAATTGATCTATTAAAATTGTCAATCTAGTCTCTGTAAAGGACCCATCGTGTTTATATGAATGTTTAAAGTTCTGCATTTATTTCTTTCAAAGCATTTAGCAGACTGATCTATATATCAGATCTGCCATAAAGCCTGTACGTTCCTCGAAAGCAAAGAGACCAGATCTCTGTCTTTCGTTGTATTTCTCTTCTCCCCCTCCAAACAGATCTGGTCTCTTTGCTTTCGAGGAACGTACAGGCTTTATGGCAGATCTGATATATAGATCAGTCTGCTAAATGCTTTGAAAGAAATAAATGCAGAACTTTAAACATTCATATAAACATAAAATAAATTACAATGGTTTAAATAAATTACAAGTAAGAACTTACATGTAAACTTGAATCCAAATGCTTTAAAGATAAAATTACAAGTAGAAAAGGAATATGATCTTAAGGCAGGAAGAATTTCCTTGAAGCCTTTGGATCTCGATTCCTAGAGAGAAGGAGGAGAGAATTCTTTAGAGAGAGGGAGAGAGAGAGGTTCCAAAAAACCAACTTCTTTTTTGTAATATAGGATCACTGGAACTTGGCTCTTTATCAGAAAATGTGGAGAATCTGGATGACACAAATCTCTTGAAGGATAGCCTAACTTTGCCATCCGAATACTGAGTTATGTTTTGTAACTCTGTATTTGGCTCAAATTGTTTTGGAATCACTGGTTCAGTGGCTCCTTCAAGTATCCATTCTTCTGGAAGATTGATATCTTTCCATTGGATTGGTCTAGGGATAACAGTGTTTGCTTTGGACGGTCGATCTGCAGAGAAGAGTTTCGTCTCTTTTTGGTGGAATTTATGTTGCGTGTTGAGCGAGATCATAGCTTTGTAGGATATTTTGAAGATCAAGCTACGAGGAATAGATCCTTACAGCATTTTGTAATTATGAGTCTTGATTTGTAAGATCATGCTTTTGAAATATTTTCATCTTTAAGAGAGAGTGTTATGTTTGGATAACAATCGAATGAGATGGGTCCTTTCACGGAGACTAGATTCGATCTTCTTGAGTAAGGAATCATCAAAGGAGATAAACCTCCCATCTCGAGGACAGAATTGAAGTATTCAATCCTTCTTTAGTCAATGGTTTTATACCAACTTGGATCAAGCCGATATGAATATAATTAAAATTCTTTTCTTTAATTTTGTTAAAGATTCTTTTGTCAAAAGGTGAATAGTTTGAAATGGTTTTAAAAAGGTAATATCTCTTTCTTACATTTTTATAACACAATTTGTCTTTAGAAAATCATGATTTTCATATTGTAAATCTTGTCTTTAGAAATCTTTGGTAAATCCCAATTGTCAATTGCTTTATCAAAATTTTCAATAATGAATTCTTCTGAATTCACCACGTTCTTTGAAATACTAGTCTTCTCGGAAGAAGAGCTAGAGAAAGGACATCTTCTGAGGCAAAGACTCCATGAGATCTTAAATTTTAAAGACTTGAAAAATTCTAATAAGACAAAGTAAAATGTCTTAGGCTAAGAATTGGTCTTCTTGCCTCAGAACAACGTCGGGACTTATACCCAAATGCTACCTGCAGCTTTTGGCAATATCCGATTAGTCAAATTTTAATCTTCTTCAAATTTTAACACACACACGAAATCTTTAAACTATAAAACACACTACTTCCCCTTGGCTCTGATACCAATAAGGACCGGGATCGTGGAAAGTGTGTGAATGATCAAATTAATTCTTTATTGACAATTTTAATAGATCAATTTTAATTGGTACGGGGCGTTGTTAGACCAATTCGATGCTGAAATAAATCTGCCTTTGAACCCAGATCTGACTTAGAACATATTGTAAATCTTGTCTTTAGAAATCTTTGGTAAATCCCAATTGTCAATTGCTTTATCAAAATTTTCAATAATGAATTCTTCTGAATTCACCACGTTCTTTGAAACACTAGTCTTCTCGGAAGAAGAGCTAGAGAAAGACTGTGCTCTACAGAGCAAAGACTCCATGAGATGCAAAATTTTAAAAGACTTCAAAAAATTCTAATAAGACAAAGTAAAATGTCTTAGGCTAAGAATTGGTCTTACTGCCCTGTAAACAACGTCGGGACTTATACCCAAATGCTACCTAAGCACCCGAAGGCAACCCTTTATCCGATTAGTCAAATTTTAATCTTCTTCAAATTTTAAAAGACAGAAGAAAGAGATATTACTCTTTTAAAACCATTTCAAACTATTCACCTTTTGACAAAAGAATCTTTAACAAAATTAAAGAAAAAGAATTTTAATTATATTCATATCGGCTTGATCCAAGTTGGTTTTTTGGAACCTCTCTCTCTCTCTCTCTCTAAAGAATTCTCTCCTCCTTCTCTCTAGGAATCGAGATCCAAAGGCTTCAAGGAAATTCTTCCTGCCTTAAGATCATATTCCTTTTCTACTTGTAATTTTATCTTTAAAGCATTTGGATTCAAGTTTACATGTAAGTTCTTACTTGTAATTTATTTAAAGCATTGTTGTGGCAAGTGTGTGCACCACAAGGCTCAAAGAAAATACTAGATCTGGATCCCAGAAATAGTATTCTGTTTGGAGGGGGAGAAGAGAAATACAACGAAAGACAGAGATCTGGTCTCTTTGCTTTCGAGGAACGTACAGGCTTTATGGCAGATCTGATATATAGATCAGTCTGCTAAATGCTTTGAAAGAAATAAATGCAGAACTTTAAACATAATAGATCAATTTTAATTGGTACGGGGCGTTGTTAGACCAATTCGATGATAATAGATCAATTTTAATTGGTACGGGGCGTTGTTAGACCAATTCGATCACGATAAATCGCGAACCCGGATCCGACTTGACGGATCAATAGTTATGCGATTTGGTTTCCACCAATATGTTTAAAGTTCGCATTTATTTCTTTCAAGCATTTAGACGATCTATATATCGATCCGCCATAAAGCCTCAGACGCCTCGAAAGCAAGACTGATCTCCGTCTTCGTTGTTCTTCCCGCCAAGATCATATTCCTTTCACTTGTAATTTTATCTTTAAAGCGTTTGGATTCAAGTTTACGTAAGTTCACTTGTAATTTATTTTATGTTTATATGAATGTTTAAAGTTACGTTTATTTTCAGCGTTTTATCTATATCAATTTAGCATAATAGATCAAAACTTTTCAAAACAACGCCCCAAAACGTTCTGTAATTATACTATGGCCCAGAAAGTCACAAAATTTTTCAAATAAGTCCAATTTTGGACATCAAAATATTTGAATTACATTCGGGTCCTCCAACTTTAATAAATTATAGTATAGCCCAAATTGTTTTAAACCTTTGCAAATAAGTCCAAATCCGAATTTATAAATAATACTAATCATTCCCAAAACTTTCTGAAATTATGTAATGGCCCAACATGTAATAATACTTTTCATAAAAGTCTTTTTAAGTTTTAACATAATCAACATAAATGTTAAAGTTCTTAAAACCTTTCACTTAGACCCTCAATCTTTTATAAGTTACAATATGGCCCAAAATGTTTCAAATCTTTGCAAATAGGTTTAAAATCAAATTCAAAATAATATTTATTAAAATCAAAGATTGTAAAACATTTTCATTTTAATCCAAATTACTCAAATCTACAAAATACTTTTATCTTAAAAATAAAACATTTTGGTTTATAAAAAGTAATAATTTATTAAGCAAAACTTGAGCTTCTCAAATGCTAAATCATGCATCAATTAAATCATACCGGCTTTACAAGAAATTGTCGCACTAGATTTATCCGTTGAGCTTCAATTCCTATTCTTGATTTCGCCGTTGTCCTTTGAGTGTCTTGAGCTTGATTTCACTTGATTCACTTGCATAAATATTATCCTTCAAAAACTAGTGAACTTGTGAAATACAATATTTATTAACTCATTTAAACACATGTTTGTTATCATCAAAATTACATAATGTGTAGCCCTTTAGGCTAACAGTTATCTTTGATAAAATGGAAACCAAAGCACAATTGTGCACAAACTGAATTTCACAATTCTGCAAAAACTGAATTCGAGCTAAAATTCTGACAGAAAAAGGGCAATAAAAGAAACAATAACATAATGTTATGAACTTTGTTGGTTCACCAAAATAATTTTCCTTTTAGACAAAGGATAATAGTTATTGTTTTATTCTGAATATGAGAGAAATAATATAGTCATCCATGAACAACAAGGATGATATAACCGCTTTTTCATGCCAAAGCATTCAAACATGAATACATGCTGTTGCCTATCATCACAAAAGCCTTATAGCACAACCGTGCCACATGCTATAGTTACTCATAGCTGGTCAAAAAAATCGAGAAAAAACCTTCCTACAGCACCTTGAAGTGGCGAGTTTTAGCAAATCCTTTTCTGTCAGAATTCCACAATTCTGCACAAACTTAATTCAAGCCAAAATACTGTTCTAAAATCAACATGAGAAAATATTTGTAAACATTAACAAAAATCTAAGTTGAATGATAGTAAAAATAATTGAAATAAATTCAAGTCAAACATCAAATTGTCGTCCAAAGCCAAATTTAACGACAATGATAGTGAAAAAAAAATCGAAACAAATACAAGTCTAAATTCCAGCAATTTTGCTTATTACATAGCTTAAATTCCAGAAGATTAAATTCCAACGACACCCACCAAAATAACAAGTTTAAATTCCAGCAACTCAGCTTATGACATAGCTTAAATTCCAGAACATTAAATTCTAATGAGACCCACCAAAATAACAAGCTTAAATTCCAGCAACTTAGTTAAATTCCAACAAGGCCCATTAAAATAACAAGCTTAAATTCCACAATACGTGCCAGATCTTTCACATAACAAAAGATTAAAAGAAAAAGAACAAGCTAAAAAAAGCCACCGCCGCTCACTTAATGTTTGCCGAGTCAGCCGACAGAGAGGGGAAATAGTGCTGCTTGCCGTGTAAGGCTGGCTGGAGAGGGAAGAGGCCGTGAGCGATTCTTTGTCTTTGGTAGGAGGAGGCCGTGAACAGTTGCTCTGGCTGGAGAGGGAGGCTGGTGATTTGCGTGATTTGCGTGAGAGAGGAAAGGAATGTGAAAGCCTGCGTGAGAGAGAGAGGAAAGTGAAAGCGAAAGTGAAAGTTGTTGGTTGCTGGAGAGGGAGGCCGTGAACAGTTGCTCTGGCTGGAGAGGGAGGCTGGTGATGGATTTGCGTGATTTGCGTGAGAGAGGAAAGGAGTGTGAAAGCCTGCGTGAGAGAGAGAGGAAAGTGAAAGCCTGCTAGATTTCACGCGCCATTCCTTTATTCAATTTTTTTTTTACTTTTTTTATGTTTTAAGTGGCGAGAGGAACGAGAGGCGAAACGGCAGCAACTCTTGCCGTTTCTCTCGTGGTTCTCTCGTCCCTCTCGCTATCTAGCAGCACTATTAAGAGAATAGAACAATGCTACTAGTGCCCCCAGGCCGTGACGTGGATGATTAACGTTACATCGAGGGATCCGATGCCTGGAAAAATTACTCGGTATCTTTTAAGTCGAGCTCTCTGAATTTTTTTTTTTTTTAAAGACTCTGAAATTTGTTGATTATATAATTATTTGTTGATCAAAAACGAAATAGTGGTTTTCTTTTCTCTGTGGAAGAATATTAATTCATTATTCCCGTAATTCAGTTAACAGTTGAATAAGGCCATCTGGGTAATGATTTTATTGTTTGCTAACTTGTACGGAAGCCGTCACTGTCTCCCTGATGGCATGATGAGGGCAACGGATGTTATGATTGCTGGCAAGATATCGGCTGTTTGAGGATAGGGAGATGTGAGCAAGGGCTGTGCCACTGCCCCCAACTGTGCTGGCGCTCGTGTTGTTGTCACAGAAGCTGACGCCATTTGTGCCCTCCAGGCCTTAAATGGAGGGAATCCCTGTCCTAACCATAGACGGTGTCCTGTGTGACGCAGGCATCTCTGTAACTGCCACAGGCGGAAGAGACATCATCATGGTTCACCACGAAGAAGATGAACAACAATGTGATTGTTTGCAACATTGGCCATCTCGAATATGAGATTGAACATTCAGGGTCTTGAGAGTTACCCTGGCATCAAGAGGATCACCGTTAAGCATCAGGCTGACAGATGGGTCTTTCCTGAAACCAACGTGGTGTCGTTGTTCCTGCGGAGGGTCGTATCACTAACCTGCGATGCGCCACAGGGAGGGCACCCCAGCTTTGTGATATCAACGTCCTTCACTAACCAAGCGATTGATCTAATGGAGCTGAGGGGGCAGAAGGATTCGCGGAAATATGACAAGAAAGTTTATGTGCTGCCTAAGCATTTTGATAAGATGGTTGCTGCCCTTCACCTTTAGAAGCTGGGAGCCCAGCTTACTAAGCTCACTAGTCACTCCAGAGGAGGCAGAGTACATTCATGCTCCTGTCGAAGGACCTTACAAGCCTCTTCCATACAGGTACCGAAAACGGTTCGGGCTTGTGAGAGGCTTACTTATATACAGCCTCTTGGCTATCATAAGAAGAAGCAAGTGTAGTTTGCTCCTTAGTGTTGCTTTATGCTGTCTTGGTTTCACTTTGGTGCTTCAATTCCGTTTCTGTTTTTCCTCCCGGATGTCGTTGTTGTCATGGATCCATCCATCTACGTTGGCATGCCGCTGTCATGTTTTGGTCTTTTAATTAAAAATAACGATTTTAGAGCTTAAGATATTAAGCTAAGTATGCCATTTGCCTTTTGTGGCCACCACCGACCCATTAGGGCTCTCAAAAGGTGGTGAACGAATTTGGGAAAAATTAAAAATTGTGACCTGGCGATGTAATGAACTTGCACAGTATAGAGCAGAGCAGAGCAGAGTCATTAATTAAATTGTGACAGACTTTCATACTTCTTTGGGTAAAATCTTTTAACGGCACCTACCCTCTATGGTAAGGAGGTCGCACGTCATACCTCCCATAGGTTGAAGGATATAAAATCAGAAACATTTGGGGACCACCGATTGACAGTTAAATGCCAAAATCGGCCACCGACGTGTACGGTGCCACTAGTACGGGCATGGAAGAGGCCCCCGTTCGGCTATGCATCTAAACTTCTGAATCACCGAATGGAACAAATAAAGAGAACTAAATTTATGAATGCAAATCAACATAAAATAAATTATCAATGAACCTTGAGGAATGTATCAGCTATATTAACAGCTTCAGCTAGAGGCCTATGTCTATGTGCTAACAATATTTCAAACATGCACCATTCTGCATTGCTAGGGCCCTGCTACGCCTAAACTTAAACCTTCACAATTCTTTCTTTGTTTCTATTTACAAAATAAACAAGGAATCTAAACACCAAATGCAGACGTCTAAATGATGAATAAGCAGAATGGCAATATCGCATGGTGTCAGATATGAGAGTTGCTGAAGCCATTAAATTGCTAACTGAGATCAATGTCAACCCTCTCCGGGTTTCCCCTTTCGGTTTGATTGTTAACTAGTTCTCTGCCTAGCTGGCCCTTGTCTCCTGCACCAAATGCATATAGCTTTCCCGATTCAGTGAGTGCAAAAGTATGGGCATTCCAATATATGGAATTAGTCAGGCTGATCTGTACAACCCTCGTTGACCTGCTTCAATGATGTTACTAGCTGTGGAGTCAACACATTTGCATGTCTATTTCCCTGCATGATGCCAAAAAGAAAAAATAGCCATGATTCAGTGACTATATAAATTCACAAACAGCAAAGACCCAAAAGCCTTGTTTGAGCAAAGTAGTGCAAGATCAAGTCTGTCACTAAAGCTTTGTCTTAGTTTCAAATTTCTAAGGTATTTCAGAATTTCTCACAAAAACTAGAAAGTAGGCAGACGCCAGTATGAACTTAGGTTAAGCCAAATCTGTAAATACTGAAATATTAACAGAAAGAGGAGTGAGCAGACCTGTCCATCTGCAATAGCATTGTGACCAAGACTAGCTGATTCACCACAACCAAATGAATATACATCCATCTTCAGAGACCACAAAGGTTGTGTAATCCCTGTAGCAACATGAACTGCTTTCACATCATTCAACGCTTGCACCTTAGGAACTGATTCACACTCTTCATTTCCATGACCCAAGCATCCATAACGTCCCCAGCCCCAAGTGCAAACATCCATCTTGCCCGACAACAGCAGCATGCCAGGCACCAGCTGCAACCACCACTGGCTGCAGATTCAATAGCTCAAACTGTTCAATAAGTCTAGGGTGCTTCTCATCAGTTCTTGAGCCATGTCCAAGCTTGCCACCCAAGCCACACCCAACAGAGTAAACTGCCCTGTAAGATATCCAAAAGAAGAGCAAAATGTTAATTATACACTGACACCATACTTGATTCATCAACATTGCTGATAATGCTTTCGTTTCTTTTTTTTGGGGGGGGGGGGGGGGTTGTTGTAGGATGCTCATCAAGACTCCAGAACAGTTCATGCTATTAAAAAATCCAGAATTCAGCAATCATGATGCTTTGAAAGGCAAGTAAGAAGGAACACTTCACTGAAATAACTGAAATACAAATTTAAATAAGCAGTTGAAAAAGATACTAGCAAGACATTTAATAAATTTAAAAAAAATTACAAAAGCTGTGGCATTTTGACAAAACAAAAAGTTTTGAAGGAAATAATAAGCAATTTAGCTTGAGTGCAGCATCATGATTCAAGAAAACATAGAAAATACTTCAGGAATCATTGATCACAATCCTAAATGCACCCTATATTTCACTCGTCTAATTTAAAGATCACAGCAAAATGAAGTGTTATTTAAGTAAATTATTTCTTAAGGTAAACAGATGAAGGCACTTACATTCCACTAGGTTGACAAGCCAGAGCAAGAAGGTAGCAGTATCCAGCTGCAATTTGTACTACAGGTATATTCTCCAATGCCCCCAACAAAGGATGAGGCTCCACATCATTAGGCTCAGTATGGTGACCAAGTTTCGCATCATTTCCCCAAGAAAAGGTATAAACCCTGCCTTCCCTTGACAATACAGCTGTAAAGAAATTTCCAATTGCAGCTTGCACCACAAATATATTTTTCAAAGACTCGACCAGCTGTGGGCTTGTGACCAGCTTAGTTCCTTGGACCCCATACTCTGCTTCACCAAAGGAGTCCTTGCCGAAGGCATAAACTTGCCCTGCATCACTAATCAGCATTGTCCGGCCAGCACCAGCAGCTGCTTGGATGATTCGAATGCCTTGCAGAGATCTGCAATACAATGGAGTTCCATTAACTTCCCTACCCAACAAATTTCTCTTTCCATTTCTTTCATTTATAATATCAGGTCTAAGGATTGGTGAAAGGTGCGCAACCTGATAGGCTGGGGTCGCCATTCTTCTTCAGTGGTGCCATGTCCAAGCTGCCCAGAGCTGTTAGAGCCAAATGAATAAACTACTCCCTTTGATGTCACAGCAATACTATGACCAGGCCCAGCTATCGCTTGGGAATTCTCCCTCCTGCAACATGCTTCTCCAGCCAGCAAAAACCTCAGCACCAGTTTCCAAGAACCCCCGCATTTTTGCTTCAAATCTTGACGTTCTGCTTCAGTCATTGGCTTAAATATAGCTCTCTTTTGGCACATGTCCAGGGCAGCAAGCTCAGATATGGACAATTGATAGTCGGGGGCAAAGTTTGCTGGCTGCCTAAAGAAGGAGCATGTTGCCTGCAACACACACAATTGAAAATCAAATCAGCAGCATTTTCAGTTCTAACATGTATAAGAGCTGCATTATCAAAAAGAAAAATAAAAGGAAAAAAAAACACTTGCCTCTAGTTTTGCAAGATCCTGAGGATCTAAATTACATGCCGTAAGGACATGAAGAACAATAGAGGGACTAGCAGCCAAGGGAAATTCTCCAGGAGTGGACTCCCCAAAGCAATGTCGTTGATTTCTTTGAAATGTCGGCACAGGAGTGGCGATAATAGCTGTAATCGGCTGGTCAGGAATGTTATGGTATTGTATAGCTGGAGTGCCACTCGTTGTAGCGTCCATGGGCACTGCTAAACTATGCAGTGCCCACGCTTGACAGAAGAGAAGGTTTAAATAGCTGGAAAAATATGCACACAATCATTACTACACAACTTCTCTCCAGCGATCCAAAAATAGCATTCAGAATAAAACTAGCGGGTACCTTAGATTTCGGAAGGATCAGCAGACTTCAAGTCTCAAACCTACAGATAGAAACACAGATGAAAAAACGTTATGTCATGAAATGATGTGCACATAAAAGATTTTTCATCAGATCAATCAGTTGCCACGGCCAAAGTGAAAAGAATCAAATTCAGATCATCGAAAAAGATGAACGAAAAAAAGAGACAAACAAGGAAACCAGAAACCTTAAAAGCAGGTACAGAACTGGTAGATATTATCAAAATATGAATCAAAAAGAGGAATTTAAAATTGAAGGGACTCCAAAATAAGTAAACTTTGAAGAGAAGAATACTAGACTTCTGTTAAAGGATATTCTACTTGTAAAAGAAACAAAGAAAGAAAAGAATTCCCACACCAAAAGAGACACCCCTGTTCACGTAAACTCATTATAACACACAGCAAAAATAAAAAAGTCAAATTGACCCGATCAAAATGAACCAAACAAGCAAAATCAACAAATTTAAAACAGGGGAGAAAACAATCTGCACTCTTGTTCAATACAAACTCATTAAAAAAGAATCCAATTTTGAGACAAACCCATATCATAAAACACATCAAACGATGCAATACACAAGTAAACTTGATCGCATCAAACCGAAAAAAGCAAAGAGAATCCAAGCAGAAAGAGGACATGATCACATATTCAACGACTTTTTATCTTTTATCTGTACATTAATGATCATTTACAGATCGAAACATAACAATCAGAAAACAACTATTACATGTAAGAAAGTCCCACGATTGCAAAAAATCCATCTGCATCTGTCAATAAAATGAAGAGAATTACACAGTTACTGTTATGTTAACCCACAAGAAGTGAACTTTTGTAATCAAGATTCGAGAGCAAGCAACTGGGCATCTGATCAAAACTTGCTCTGTTGTTTCGAAAAGGCTTCGGAAACGGATTCTTGATCGGGTTATATGAACAAATTCAGATAGAAAATTAGAAAAAAAAAATTTTCAATTCCTTGTGGGTAGAAAAAGCTTAAGAACTTTTTTTTTTTTCTTTTTTTTTCCCCCTTGTGCTCTGAGAGGTGTCTCTCTTCTCCAATATCTATACGTTTAATAAAGCGATGAGGTGTCTCGTTGGTGGTGAACGCGAGCGAAAATTGGTAATATTGCAACATATATTTATAGTCTGAGAAATTTGACACGTCAGCTTCCTCTTAACTATGGTAACTGACTTACCATTAACTACGGTTGGAGAGAAACTTTGATGAGAGGAAGAAAAATACGAGTAGAGTTTAACGAGAGAATGTAGATAAAGAAATTTCCAAATTTAAGATCCAATATCAAAATAAAAAGGTTTTTAGGGATTAAAATTGTAATCATAAATGCTAGGGATTTCAATTTAGATCTAAATATTAAGATTTCTAACATTAATTTCAATGGTAATCATAATACTCAGGAGATTTTCATCATAAATAAATAAAATTTGTAGATTTCTTTTCTTATATATATGCAAATGAAATTGAATATGTGATGATAACGTGTTTATGTAAATATTGTTTTAGTAAACTTTTTATATAAGAAAGTGCTTAAGTGGAAGTACTATTAAGTGATATCTTTAGACTTTAGATACTTAATTTGGTAAGTGTAATGTTATTTTTTGATATAAAATGGTATAAACAAAATTATTAAAAAAAAAGTTCAATTTCTCTACAAATTTAAAATGAAACTTTAAATCTTAGACCTGAAAGTTCCTTTTATTTTGTAGATGAACAGAGATAAAATATTAAAAGAAAATAAACACAAATCTCTTTAAGTTGTTTAAAGAGCACCTCAAGTATATGACTAAGAATCAACATGGTCTTCTTTTTCTTCTTTTTCTCTTTGGTAAGCATATAAAGTATTTACCATAATGTAAACGTGTAGTATAACATTGCAGCAAACTCGTAGTGTAATGATAGAGATGTAAACTAAAGAAGTATGCATGCTTGGAATTTGCTTCTGTTGCACATCTTCTCCAAAAAATTAAAGTTATGGAGGATGGGATGGGATGAGATTCGTAGACCCAATTCTTCCTTTATTTTATATATAATATGATCTAAACGTTCATCGAACATTAATGAAATCTTCAACCAATGATTAAGAAAAGGGGAAAGATCTACTCCAAACCTATATGTAGATGTTTATAAGAGAGCTGATTATTGTTGTTACATAAAGGAAAATTAGTTCATACTATATATATGCCTAATGCAAAATGAATTGATGGTCGCAAATTAAGATTGTAGGGTAGGATGATGAGGCATTGTTGAAAAATTAGCCCGCAGGGTTCCCTTGGGAAAAGGGGAGTGGAGGAAAAGGCGATCGGGTCGGTAAGTGAGCATTAAAGAACGATTTAAAAATGAAAAGAATAAAGGTGACTTAGATTAGATATTCTTGGATGTTCTTTTCTGGAAAGGTGCCTGCATTTCATTTCATGTTTATTTCAATGCTCTCCATTTTAGGCAATGGACCAAAACTTCTTTTTTTTTTTTTTATATATATTTAAAGTCAATTTGATACTGGACATTCGTTCTGAAATGGATGGGCTGGGCAAATTACGCAATCTTCGAGAATGGAAATTATGCAAAATGCTCTAATGTGAGCTAATTCCTTCAAGTATTAAGACAATCATAGTCGTGATACTTATCGCATCCAGGCTAAATGCCTTTGAGGTTGTTAGGCGTAGATTCTGGAAATCATTCTGTTCAGTGGTGGACCAAAGAAGCTTGAAGAAAAGTTCCTGCTGCTATCGCACGGTTCACTAAATTCGACTAACACAGCTCACCACTAATTGCAAAATCTGAATGAGAAAGAAAATTTTCTAGTTGCATAAACACCATGATTTTTTTTTTTTTTTAAAAAAAAAAGATGAGTGGATCCACTAGTACCCAAAATGGTAGGCCAAAAAAAAAAAAAGGGTAAATAATTTCATGATCTGTTCATGGCCAGGCTTGTGAAATTTATCAGCATGTAGTCGGTAAATGTTGCCATCTGTTAAAGAGAAATGCATAAATCTCATTAGCTGTCAAGGAAACAAAGCCTTAATGATGCAACTTTCATGGAGCGGACACGGAAATGACACAATAATTTTCTTCACTTGCGGGAAATTTTGCATGTAAGAAACTAAAAGAAACCTGCAGATTTCATTTTGCCATCCAAAATAAAATATATCAATGCATATAATACATAAACAAAATAATTAAAATCATTACTTTCTCCTCAATCAAACCCTCGGCGTCATTCTATTCCATTTTCTTCCGTGTGGTGCATATCATTTTTCATTTTTATCCATTTTAATCACGTTGTTAATTAGCTAACCACTTTAATTAATCAGGATTCCCAAGTGACATGACTTGCCAATAAAGTTTTAGCTGCAGGTAGTTAATTTAATCCCTAATTTGTGCTTAATTAATCACTCATCGTAAGGCTACAGCTTAAAGAGACCAGTATTTTCTTGCCAATACCTACATGTATGCATACATCATCACCACGTTAATTATAGACAGACGAAAGAAGAAATTATTTATAACTTCACCTTCAACAAGCGTAGATTGAGTACATGAGAAACACGTTCATCCAAACGGTGATATTTAATCAAATCAGTAGCTATCTGAATGGCATTATAAAATTTCTTTTGCCACTTAACATACAATCCCAATATTAATTTATTAAGACTTATGGGCCAGAAGGTGGTTCATAATGATTGGTGCATCCTTGTTAGTGTTGAATATTGATCCTATTTTGGAACATTCAACCAATAATTAGCTTGCAGTGGAGGGGTCAGCTACGGCCGCTGATCGGCTTCATCATCCACTACTGTATTTGCAAAAATTTCAGAAGCCAATAAAAAAGGGGCCAGCAATATTGACTCAAACCCGCACTTGCATGAAGCAAACAGTTAAACTGGAATCCACCTGAAAAAAGGACCACTGATTTCGGATGTGAGTGCGAGCTCAAAATGTATAATTACAACATTAAAAAGTAATGCTTCAGCATGATCATTATAGATTGGTTCCATGGGGAACGGAATTTCTATTGGAAACAGTAAATTTTAAGATTTCGTTGCCGACAGGATTTAACTTTTCACCTTTTTAATGTTCAACGTTGCTGCCTGCTGAGAAGTTTAATTAGCGTGAAGGAAGTGACAATGGCTGCATTATTGCTTGCAGCATAATTCACAAGCATGTGCGCCAGCGGGTAAAAGAAACCAGACACTTCAACTCTGACTGACGATTAAACTTTTATGCAATGCGTGTTGCATAACTGCGGACAAAGCATCCATTTGAAGAAGTGTCAATATACAACTTGTATGCATATACGTGCACGTAATGATATTGTTTAAAGTAAACATGGCGTAATTCATCAAAGCAGGGGACAACACAAATTCATCACTCTGTGAAAGTGAAAAAAAGGGCAGGCATGATCCAGGTGCTGAAACCGAATGCCTCTTGTCTCAAGATTGTGACTCATTAGCAGCTTCCCAGGATTTGGTGGAACAAACCAGGATTGCCTTGTTGGTCACTGGGCAAAAAAGTTGGGGGCATGCATTGCTTCTCGTCTGGGTCAAAATGCTCGAGATCAGCTATTTACTTGCAAAACCAATAATTTCGAATTCGAAGGCTAGGGAAGAAGTTACTGATTGGTTCAATAACCCCTGTTGGATTCAAAGAATTAATTAACTTTGAGACTTTTCTGGTCGCGCCTGTAACTTTATGGTATATTAAATTAATTAAGAATATGTGGAAGAACTTGCTCCGTATACGCCAAGGCATTTAGTTTTCGTTAGCTGCATCACAATTTTATAAATTTAAACTAAACAAATGTGTTAAGCCCACGAGGCGTCGTCCGGCGGCGTGCCAGTTTTCTAAGACTCAGTTGAAATTAAGGTTGGACAATTATTACTTAAAAATTACAGTATTAAATAATTTAATACCACAATCGTATAATCAAAAACCTTTAACAACTTTACTATTTTTATTAAAATGATTATTTAAATTAAAAGTCATATAAATTATATTTTATCAATTTTTACTTCATAACTATAAATTTTTTAAATCACTTAAAAACCTAAATTTGCCTGTGAATTGGAAAACGGAGATAACGGCTTCTATTACTTCGTATAACATGATTCGCAATGTTCATTAATCAGATTTTTGCCGGAAAAAAAGAGGAACTGTGCTTCTACAGAGAATGATAACCAATTTTACATCTCAGCTTTTAACTTGCATGTACCAAAATCCTTCCTATTGATGCCGCAAGGCGTCTGCGCGGTAAATATTATACACCCAGATAACCACCAGAGCCCGTTTTGGAGGTCATCAAACAAGAAAACTTGTTTGGGTGCCACCAAGTGGACAGGCAACTGCTTTCGTGCTGCCATAAGCCTCACATCCAGCTTAACAGGGAAATAACCAGGCCTCCATTCTTCTACATTGACTTTGAGATACAGATTAAGATTGGTGACTACGCTGTGTGTTCATTGGTGCCTCCTGGCTTCATGTGTTTATTCTTCAGAAAGTTTGTCATCTGTAGTAGCTGAACGTGCGCGTACTTCAAGTCCTTCCTGAAATATTGAGAACCCAACAATGGCAAGATCAGAAATCAGTATAAGGCTGCAACTCTTTGTCCATAAAATGCATCTCATTCAGAGGGAGGGAGATGACAGGTCAAGAGAATACATGATCGAAAAAATAATCAACAAAACATTATCAGGCAAAAGCCAAGATAGCGACAGCAATGCAGCATGGTCAAGCATCACCTGATCCAAGTTCACCAATTAATCAAGCAAGCAAATTGTATTAACGCAGATTTCAGAGATACCTTTCCTAAATGCTCCTGTGATTGTTGCTCATTCCTTCCATCAACCTCAGAGTTGGCTGAAACTTCATTATCCACTGTCCTAAATACCGAGATTGTATCTTGGTTTTCCTTAAACTCATGACTGGAGATATTACCATTGATGGTAACTCCAATATTAGAGGCATTATCACCTGTTACAGACGGAAATTTTCCATCATCTTTATCTACTAAGTCAGTCTGAACTCCTTTTGCGCTCCCAAGGATGCTTGCTTCTCTCCCTTGTTCCCCATTGATTGTTTGATTTCCTTTAGCAGCTGCCTCTGCGGCTTTTCTCTTTTCTTCCTCCCTTTGTTGTCTTCTTCTTGCCTCTTGCTCCTTTATCTGTTTAAATCTGGAGCATATCAACATATTAAAACCACAAACAGCCAGCAAAACACCAAAAACACTGTGAAATCAGATAAACAAACAACTAACCTTTCACCAAGACGTGGTCCTTCTGCAGTCAACTTCTCTGCTTGTCTGGCTTCCTTTTTGCTGGAACTTAATCCAGGTACAGATTTCTGAATATCAAGTTGTTCATCTTTAATTATATCACTAAATTGCTTCATGGGATCCTTTGCACCCCAAAATTTCTGAAGCCATACTTGTTGAGCTGTACTCAACAGGTTATTTGTGAACCTGAATAAAAGATTAAAATGTAAGAAACCAAAGGCGGATATTAGCACAAAAGGTTCCAAATTACATGTCCTCATGAAATAAAATAATTTAAGTCTGCTCACCAATAAAGGCTAAGACCAGAAGGAACAGAAAGAGCAAAATAACCAATCATTAATGGGAGGAAGTTTGTTAGAGCTTGAGAATTCTTCATGTTTGGATCATTATTCTGCAAGCAAGAAGAAATGTTAACAGATGGATACATGACCGGTTTTCAAATTAACATGTAATCAAATAAAAAAGAAGCATTTATATACCTGTCTTAGACATCAATTTGATCATTGTGGATCCTAGAAACAGAATACAAAGGGAGAAAAGATTCGCTAACTTCTCCAAGTTCTTTTTTAAGTGTAAAATAAGATATAGAGCACCTCAAACAGAACTCATCATGATCCAACAGTTAGAGATCTCCACAAAGGAAAGCTAACAAGGGATTCCCCTTACACGAGTCACACTACCACTAATGTTGCTTAGACTCTTCTCACCATCATTTTAGAGTGCATAATAAGAAAATATTTTTGAAATTTTTCATTCAATATTTTCCCCAGGGAGAGATAGCATCAATTTGGAATTATATGATGGAGTTGTCTGAAATAGTTCAGAAAAGTTTTGATCTAAAGACCGATGGCTATAAGATGTCTGGAATTTTTAAGCTTGATGAGTTGTAAGACATCTAAATAGGTTCACAATCTTTTTGGTTGGAAGGGGAGAAAGAAAGACAAACAATTATTTTCTCGGTCAACTCAATCTATGTTAAAGAGTTGGTCGAGATACTCAAGTTCACATGTGAGCAAATAATTTAAACCAAGAAAATAACCGACCTGAGACGACTGGATTATCTTGACAGAGATATATTGTGAAACAACCAGTAGCACAGGCAGGACAAGGTATGCCAACGTATCTGACCATCCAAGGGGTGGATGACCATCCTGTTAAAAAAGTTCATATAATGAATGAGACAAGACTACTAACATAAAAAACGGCAGCAACAATATCAATTATGCAACTATCTAACCCTAGAAGAAATTAATTGCAATTTCAGACTTTTAAAATTTCGGAGTAAAAATAGTGTCCAAATACCCCCCCCCCCAAGCGCGGGAGGTATCCTAATACATTTGGAAGCAAACAGCAACATCACTTCAGCAAAACAAGTGTAAGACTTTGGGCGAGTTAATTCTCAATACTTACTACAAAAGGGAAAAGCCAAGAGATGCCACTGCCATTTTGTCGAGCAGCAATTGTAGTTGGACCAGCCAAGGAGGGTATCCAAAAGAAGCCTTCTGTGAGAAGTCCCTTAATGTTTAAAGCCATATTCAATTAGACACGTGAGTTAATCGAAATAGGGGTAAAAGAATGCAAGAACAGGCTATATAAAATTTAAAAAAATAAAATAAAATTCAGCAACCTACCTCATCTGCCACGTTTGAAAGGGCTCTATATAAGCCAATCCATACTGGTATTGTTGCAAGGGTAGGCAGACATCCTGGAAATTAGGGAAAAAAAGAAAAACACAAAAAAAGCAGTGTATTCATTAATGTAAGCAATGAAGTGACCAGAGTTGTAGTATAATAAGAGATTCTGGAAAGTAAACAGATAAATAATGAATGCCCCCTTTTGATTGTAAACAAAAACATGCTGTAATATAAGTACCTGCTAGAGGATTTATGCCAGCTAATTTATACAATCGAGCAGTTTCGAGTTGAATTCTCTCCTGTGAATAATTGAAATTTCCAAGTTACTCAATAAGATAAAAACAGCACACTATTCAAAAACGTTTTCCCCTGTAAAGTATGTAATAACAACCAATGCAATAGGAAAAACATTGAAAATTCTTTGGACCTAATGAAACACACACACACACAAGATGAGATAGAACAAAATTTGACCTGATCCCCAGCATATCTTTCCTGAATAGCCTTGACTTGAGGCGCCAGAGACCGCATAGCCATAGAGGATTCAACCTGTGCACAACAAATCAAATGACTACATTTACAAAGTAAGAAAACAAGTCTTTAACAGTAACTTAACTAACAAACTAACCTGTTTCTTAGTCAAAGGGAAAGTAGCAGCTTTAACAATTACGGTGAGAAGTATAATAGCGAACCCATAAGCATAAGGTACATGTAAAGTAGACATCCCATCTTTTAAAATCTGAAATCAAAGTCAAGAACAAAAAACAAAAAATTAAAATTAACTTTACAGTTACCCAATTAACAACAATTAAAAAAGATCAATCCTTTACACAAATCAAAGTAAAATTGATTGGATATTATTCTACCTTCAAGACAGTCTCCATTACATTAGTGATACCGGAAAGCCAATCAGAGTTCTGTTTGGTAGTAGTTACTGCGTCGGAAGAAGACACGGCAGCATCTGCTAGAGTAAAAAGCAACCTCTCAGCTACGCCAAGCAGTTCCTTAACACCATCCGCGGAATTCGGGTCGGGTCTGAGTCCGAACTTGGCGACACAAATTGACCCGCGGAGGAAAGGTTTTTGACCAAAGTGACTTCGAGTAAACAGTGGGGTTTGAATATCGGTTCGATGCGGAAACGAGGAGAGTATAAGATTTTGATGAATTGAGAAGGAAGTAGCCATGATTGTATTCAAATATTTTTTTTTGGGGGGTTTCGTACAACCCTAGAATTTGGTTTGATTAGGGCTTTTATTAGTTGAAGCACTTGCAGAGACTCCTGCTTGGATAAAGTGGCGACGCCAATTTTTCCGGGATACAGAAGGTTTAAAGTGAAAATTAATAAACTAATAAAAGACAAGTGATGGTGGAATACATATCTAAATTTGCCATGTGATAAATAAAGGTTTTTGACTAGAAAATGTTGCAGTCTTTGACGCTTTAAGTCACCGTAACAATCTTTCATATGAGTAAGTAAATATTAAGAGTGATGATATAAATTATTGTAAAATTTTATTTGGTATAAATTGATGTAATATTAATTAATTTAAATAAAAATATAAAATAATATAAATAAATTATGTAAATAAAAAATATTTAATTTAATTAATAAATTCACATTAATTTATATAAAATAAATTTATATAAAAATTTGTGATTATATTATTTGTCAAATATTAAAGAGCTAATAATATAATATCAGTTGATTCAGTGTGTAAAACTAAAATCATGGCAGACACATGAACAAATGCATATACCTCCGTTATGGGTTATTACTGCAAGCCCAAAAAATGACAGCCTGTCCAATTGATTGAAAGGACCATCCGTTTTAAGGTGGATTTGGTTGTATAACTTGGGCATGGCCAACTTTGCTTTGTTTATGGGCTTTCAAGTGTGGTGTCATTAGCCGGCATCTCAACTTTCTTTTCCCAGGCTACATTTCCTCCAGTATGAATTAATCCATGGGTCTCAAATCTTAATTAAGCAGTTATTTACAAAAGATGACGTTAACGGGAAGTGATAAGATGTGAGAGTGGGGCATGACCTATGAGGTCCCAATCTCACCAATCACACCCTTTTGGATAAGAGAAGAATCTAAAAAACATAAGGCCATTGGTTCACATTTTGCCTCACCTGCCAGATCAAATCTTCAATTCCCACTTTGCCATCTCAATTCTCAAACCAGCCACACAAGTCCACTCCATATTTCTTTCCCGTAGAAAGTAACCACAAAGCCCCTACTGATAATCTTGCTTGATTATCGAACGCTAGGCCTTAAACCAAGAATCATCAAGCATCAACATCAATGGCAGCAACAATGGCTACAACGGCTGTGCTCAGTGCCAAGTGCTTGAGCATCAGCTCCCCCAAAAGCAACTTCAAGCCTGGAGCCACAAAACCCACTTCCCTTCTCTCCATGCAAAACCTCCCAAAAGGCCTCACCGTCTCATCAAAACCAACCGAATCATCATCACTGGCAGCGGGCACCGCCATTGCTGGAGCAATCTTCTCAACTCTGAGCTCATGTGATGCTGCTTTTGCTGCACAACAAATAGCAGAAATAGCGGAAGGTGACAACCGAGGGTTAGCACTATTGCTCCCAATCATCCCAGCCATAGCCTGGGTGCTGTTCAATATTCTGCAGCCAGCACTTAACCAAATCAACCGCATGCGCAGCACCAAGGGTGTGATCATTGGGCTCGGGCTTGGTGGGCTGGCTGCAACAGGGCTCATGTCTATGCCACCCCATGCATCAGCTGCGGCCAGTGAAGTTGCCACGATTGCTGAAGCCGCTAGTGACAGCAGGGGTCAGCTTCTGCTTATTGTTGTCACTCCTGCTATTCTCTGGGTGCTTTACAACATTTTGCAGCCGGCTCTGAACCAAATCAACAGGATGAGGTCCGAGTGAGAGATTGATTCTGTTGGAATAGGTTTAGCAAAATGAATTTTTCTTGTAATTGCACCTCATGTTGTCAATGAACTACCTCTTTTTTTTTTCTGTTTTTTTTCCGTGTCGTGGAACAATTTTCTTTTTAACCGGGTTGATTAAAATGTAATTATGGGTTCATAAGTGAATATGTTATCGGCCTTGAAGCACTTATTGGTAGAAGTTTGATTTGTATATGTGTCATATATAATAGCCCAATGTAATTATGAACTGTTGTTGTACGTCTATTGGGTTTTTTTTAATTCAAAAAAACAATCAAACCGGGCAGAGTTAGACAACTATTCAAGAAATTATTCAATTTGATTAACAGATGCCGAAGAACCATTAGCAATTTATTTATTTATTTATTTATTTTTAAATGGTAGCTTTATCAATTTTAGTGAGCGAAAACGAAGAAGGATATTCAGAAGGGTTTACGTGATTCATATGGTTTGGATTTTAAACCTCTCAAATATTAGACACAAACTCATGTGGGAGAAAATTTTTCAAAAACAGGAAGGAAATATAAATTAAGCACTGATGATGCCACCGCATGTGAATAAATCGTGGTTCATTAGCAATTTATTTTATTCTCTCTTTCGGGGGAGGAAATGGTAGCTTTTATCAATTTTAGTGAGCGAAAACGAAGAAGGAAACAGAAGGGTAATCACATAAGAATTGAACAACCGATTTAGATTTTGGACCATCAATCAAACAAAAAGAACGACCTGCTTTAGATTAAATCTAGTGTTGGCAGAAACACCCGCGGGCCCGATTAATTTGGGGCAGGGCCCAAAGAAGTTGAAAATAAATTTGGGTTTGTTTCGGGTATGGGATTTATTGAGGATTTGTCTCGAATATAAAACAAAACAAAATTATCTAATATTTTTGTTCTCTTGAATCATCAAATCATTTTCATCAGCAAAGAGAAGAAGAAGAAGAAAAGAAAGGGAAGAAAAAGAAACAAAGAAACTGGAAAAAGGAAAGAAGATAAGAAAACGTAGAAGATGGAGAAAAAGAACACGGAAAAAGGAAGAAGATGAATGGAGGAAAAAGTCCTTTCATTTTTCTTTAAGTTATTTATTGACTGAACTTCTATTTCTAAATTTTCCCCTACACCGTTAGATTTAATTGTTCAATCTACATGAATGCAATTAGATTTCATTGTAAAATTGACGAAAATGAGGCTGCCGTGCACATAATCAAAACATTTGATTGTATTTTTATTTATTTAAATTAACTAATAATTAACTTGATATTTATATTTACATTTTGTAAGTAATTGTGGCATCGACCTTTTCGGCATATACCAAGATTCTTGATGAGGAGCTAGAGATTGAAATAGATGTAGAGGCTGTATAGGTATATGGTTTTAGTTTATATTATCTTGTTAAGTATTTATTAAGTTGAATTGTTAAAACATGTTTTTATTAATTTTTTTTTGTTTATGTTGTTATAGGTTTATGAAGAATATTAGAATGTGTATCAATGGTGATAGCTATAAGTTTATGTTGAAAACTTAAAATTATTTTGATTTGTCGTATAAAATTTGATCATTTGTAATTATGTTGAAGGTTTAGAATTATTATGTTTTTATTTATGTGGAGGTTGTTAAAATTTGATCACTTGTATTTTATTTCTAATATGGAATTTGATTATTTGTAATTTTATTTTTAAATATGGGGTTGTTAGAATTATTATTATTTTTTTAAAAAAAGAGGAAACTTAAATATTTAAAATTTATTATTTAAAAAATGGGGATTGGGTCCCCATTTTAATCCCCACTCAATTCGAAAATTTTCGGGAATATACCCAAACTATCTCCCATTACAATTTTTCGAGTATGGGGCGGGTTCGGGGGATAGCTTGTAAATCAGGTTCAGGTTTGGATCCCCACCCGGAACCCGCCCCATTGACATCCCTAATTAAATCAAAGGGAAGCTAAGACTATGGGATGAGCTAATCTGTTTACAACTAAAGTAAACACGCCTACCAATGAAAATGATGCCAAAATCCAACTGCCCTCAACCACGGCCGCGGCTGTCACAAACTGAGGAGCAAAATGTAAAAAATCCTGGCGATGAGGAATCCGCACAATTATCCATTATACGTGTATGTTGATATTCAGTTTTTTATGTTGGGTATGGATAGCCAATGGGCTTGTAGCTCATTGGCACGCCTATACCCTCAATTGAGGAGCAAAATGTAATTTTGAGGGCATGGATTCAAGTCCTAATTCAGGGACGGCGACTGAGACTTGTTTTTTCTGTTAAAAATGAGAGTTAATTGGCTCCTCATATTAGGGGTAAGATCGATTTCCTTCCAGTAGTGTGAAGGTAAATCTCATTAAGTGAGGATTGATACTTGGGTTGGTAATAGAATTACAAGACAAGTCCCGATTGATTTCTGATTGTAAAAAATCAAGCTTGTAATATATCAATATATCAAAAAAAAAAAAGCTACATATGGGTACGAATGAATATTTGTGATGATTTTTTTTTGTGTGAATAGTTCATTCTATACACCTGATGATGTATTAATATTTTTTAATTTTTTATTTAATTAACGAAACATTTTACATACATATCACATTTATTTTTTAAAAGATTTGAGAGTTCACACGTGAGAATGATTATACACATAAATATCTATAAACATTGAATTTGTATTCTTAAACTAAAAAATGATATAACATTTTATTAGTATAGTAAAAAATAATTAATAATGGATTGTATTAAGAAATTCATATTTATATTTTTTTTTATATTTCTTAAAGTCATTGATTTTAAAAACTAATTGAAATTACTTCGTATAAAAAATCTAAATCATGCAGGCGCAAATGCCGCCCTAAAATGTCATCGTGCTCATCAAGGCTTTTCTATTTGGCATTTGCATCTTTTGCTTTTAATCAAAGGCGGTAGTGGGCCCCGGGGCCCACTGTTAGTACTTATCATCTTCGTATTTTGACTTTCCCTTACAAAATTAATGAAAAATGTCACGCACCAACCGTGTTTCTTTCTTTTTATTTTTCACAATTAAATTATCATCTGGAAAAGGATCCTTTCCTGATCTGAGCTCTCATGAGCTTTTAAAGATCTTGTGCCATGTGTATTTAAGTGGTAGTGTATGGATATGATTTAACTTCTTTATTTTCTTTATTTATTAACAACCGTCATGTATTTTTGATCGGAGGAGATCGGATCGTGAGAATCACATGTATAAGCATATAAAAAATAAAATTCTTGAAAGAAAGCAAATGACATTCAAAAGATGCTCTTTCGAGACTTATCCTGTGGCCCCTCCCCACCAACCGGACAAATCAATACAAAATACGGCGCACGGGGTATAAATTAAATAAAGAAAAATCTCGCTTTCCTTTTTCTTCAGTGCGATGATTAAGATAAAATTTTAGGGATAATCAAAATAAGATAAATAAATTGAGCTTTTCTCTAATCCAGATGCATAACAGTAGTAATACTATATTTTCATAATTTGTGTTACAAGTGACCTGCCACCAATAAAAGCTTATCCCATGTCGAGAGTTGTTGACTTTATTATTATTATTATTATTATTATGTCACTTATCAATAAACAGCATGTACTACATTATTAATTGACATACAAAATGTAGGGAAAATTTATAAAAGTAACCTAAAATTTTTTACTATTTTTACAATTAACTCTCTAAATTTTTTCCTATCAATATTAGCCAAATACAAGATTTTCTCCCCAAATTACCCTTGTTTACAAACCAAAAGTAACTTTCTTTCTCCTCTTTTCAGTGCGATTGCATCTTGCCTTTCGCATCAAAATACAAGTGCGACAGTCGCACTAAAATACAAGTGCGACAGGCGCCTGTCGCACCTAATCGCAGATCGTGCACGGAAACAACTTTCAAGCATCCTCCACCACACCCACGACAACTTCCTCACCCATGCACCGCACCAACAATTTCACCCATACACTCAACATCATAAATCCTTCAATCTTCACTCACCATCATCGACACAACACAAAACCCATCATGAAGAAGAATAAAAATAGAAATCTGGGGTTTTGACCCAACTTTTTAATTTCTTGATCAGATTTTGGTGATGTTCGTTCTTTGAGAATGACAGTGAACACGTTGGGAGGGTGTGAGAGAAAGCGGCGAGAGAGAGAGGAAGGGAGGAGGAGTTATGGGAGGAGTTTGGTTGATAGGAAAATTTTTAAGGGGTTAGTTGTGAAAATAGCAAAATTTTTTTGACTATTTTTGTAAATTTCCCAAAATGTAGACGTATGGCTACTCCAACAATAAAAATAACTGAAATTAGATGGTCATTGAAATAGGGAAGTAAAAATTTATAAAAACTATTAAACCCAAAAATTTATAAAAACTATTAAACCAACCTCCATAAACAAGAGACAAATCCCCTTCGGCCACTAACTCCACCGTGGAGAGCACTCTCCAGGCTTTTCTAATTAAAACGGCAACAGCAAAGAAGCGAAAGCTAGGTTACATACACATACGGCCTAAGAAGAAACGCTCGTGTGCACCTGTCGTCTTCTGATTGGTTCCCCGAAATCTGTTTTCAACCAATTTTCCCTCCACAAATCTCTCACCCAACAGGGCACAGGCCAACAAACACGCATTAACGAGTGAACAAACACAAACAAAAAGGAGTTGTTATCAGCTTCCAAGTCCATGCAAAGCCATACATACAGTTATAAAATGAAGGCAACGCAGTCAAAGTCATCCATTTTCAAGTACTTGTTAATCTCCATCTTCCTCACTCTCCCTCTCCTCCTCCTCCTCCTCCTCCTTCTCCTTTCTCTCAAAGCCGCCGTCCACCCACCACCACTACCTCAGAACGTTGCCCGAACAGAGTCCGAAGACCTCAGAATCCGACCCGGATACTCATCCTACGATGCTTACATTCAGCGTCAGCTCAACAAGACCCTCAACCCTAAACTCCGAACAATATGGACCACTCGTGACTGGGACCGTAAAATACAAGTCTTTGCGAAATTCTTCGACGACCTGAAGCGGAAGAAACTCCTTTCGAACGAATCGAAAGCTCTCTGCATCGGCGCGCGCGTGGGCCAAGAAGTTGAAGCCTTGAAGCGTGTGGGGGTTTCGGATTCCGTGGGTATCGATCTAGTGCCGTATCCGCCGCTGGTCATAGAGGGCGACTTTCACCGCCAGCCCTTTGATGACGAGACGTTTGACTTTGAATTCTCCAACGTGTTTGATCACGCACTCTACCCGGATAAGTTCGTCATGGAGATCGAACGGACGTTGAAGCCCGGTGGGGTTTGTGTTCTACACGTGGCGCTGTCTAAGCGGGCTGATAGGTACTCGGCTAACGATCTCTTCAGTGTGAAGCCGTTGGTGAAGCTGTTTAAGAGATCGGAGATGGTTCGCGTGAGGAAAGTTGACGGGTTCGGGTTGGATACTGAGGTTGTGTTTAGAAAAAATGCAAAATCCCTTAATGGGTTCCAACGGGCGTGATTATTTTTTGGTTTCTTTTCCGTTGTGTTGTGTTGTCTGTTTTAGAATCATTATAGATTGCCGATTCCATTTTTTTTTTTTTTTTTTTTTGTGTTTTGATTTACTTGACGGAATATGGTTCATGTTACCGTTTGCTGCGTGTTAAATCGATGGATTAAAATAATGAACTTTGATATCAAACATATCGACCTTTTCTTTTCTAATTTTATATAAGATTATCAATAATACTATATTTTGCTGAAATGGTTCTTGTTAATGGAAACGGGAATATGCTTGTGTATATGAATGTGATAGCATTCGAATCATGAGCATTAGCATCAACCGCGGCGGACGTCATCATCTACAATGAGATTATAATAAAAGTAACATTAATTAACGTAAAATAGATGAGAATAAAGGTTGCTCAACAGGACAACAGAGATGAGAAATGAACTGGCTTGTGGCCAGGTCTTTAGGGGACAAAGCAACTCCCCAGATTATATTATGCACGATCTTCAATAAACGAAAATCACTAAAGGTTGAGGATTTTGTTCCATTGCTTAAAAATGATTGTGACAAAGCCAGCCAAGAATCCCGCCACGCCATTGCCCAGATGTCCATGTGCGAGTTCTTACCGACAAATAAATACCGGAGCAATTGGTTATAAATTTATAAAATACGGGAAACTCCGATATTGGCAAACGTGGTTGGTTCTATGCTATGATTTTTACTCCATCACCCTATCCATGCATATTCAGGCATATATGCATGAAAAATTCTAAACTACACTAGAGGTAGTACAAACTAATCAATGCATATGTGACAAGTACACACATATCATAATGTCATTAACTTCCTATACGATTTGACGTGGTATATTTGATGTATTCTGAAATTTTTCATTCAGCCACGTATTAAAGCGCAGCAATTCCAAAATTTCACGGGAGCGTAAATCCCATTTACAGATTTTGAGAAGAACTTCATAAAGCTTTCCAAAGCTTAATGACCGAGAACATGTCTCAATTTTAACATTGACTTTTTCTTACAGGTTTAAACAGCAAACAAAAGAGATACCTCCTTGGAGGACTGTAAAAGAGCAAGCAACGCGACTAAAGGTTTGCCTGGCTGTCTGGAACAAATTCAACAGGCTGGCTTTCGGGGGCCTCAAGTTGTAACTGAGAAGCTGTTAGCTTCGATGCCTTGTAGTTGTCTGATCTTCTCATAATTTTATCCAATTTCACACCCGAACTGCTCAAGAAAAACCAACACAGGGTTAGAGCTGAAGATACCACAAATACACAAATCAAAGAAATCCATTCTCCCCACCCCCTTCTTAAAAAGAAAACTTGGGCCCTAGATTTGTAAATGACATTCTTTTTTCTATTTCCCCACTTTTGTAGACCTCTCTCCAAAATGTGATTAAATACAACCATGAAACTTCGGACTAACAACATGCCTGGAAAGTCAGAAAAGTATATTAATTTATATGAGTCTTTACAAAATCATCTGTGATCTAGCCAAGAACATATTTGGCATCAACAACAACAAAGAGGAATCAACTAACTGCTTTGTCGTAAAGAAAGACACGTTTCAAGCATCTGCAAGATAAATTTTGAAATGCTAAATTATTATCACTCTAAAGAGGTCCATAAGGATGTAGACTTTTAAGTGACAAGAGGTTACTTACACTTGCACTTAAATTTTGCCAACTTTAGCACTAGAGAACAAACTAGAAGATCTATATCGGACGATGGAAAAAATTAGACTTACTTTGGTTTTATGATGTTTCTTCGTGCACTATCCATTCTTTGTGAGCTGACAGATCCTGCAACAAATTATAGAATAGAGGAAATTAAAACCTACAAGCTTAGACCACAGTTATTAGCAAAAGAAATTAATAATGAATAAATGAATACAAAAAAAAAATCATATACTAAAACTTTTCTCTTTTAATTTTTAAATGTCAAAGGTTTATGGGAAATCTAATAGCAGGAAATTTCCAAAACATCAGAGTATCTTCCTTCTAAATTTTACTGAGAGTATGCAAAATTGATTAGGCACTAGCCAACCAAGAGAACAAGTGAACAACCCAACATATGTGTGTGGGTGTGTGCATGTATATCACTTAAAGTAGGGACAAATTGAAATCATCAATAAATAGAAGTGAGATTTTAGTCTACTAAAAAGGACCTGAATGTTTTCAAGACATGCTAATTTATTCAGCTTATAATTAAGGCAAACAGGACAAATACACAATTAGCCATGACTCAGTATATAACTAATTGCGTTGGATAGGTAGTAATAAACATAAAGTAAGAGAATTTAAATTACCATTTTGTTTAGCTGTGCTAACCCCATCTGAGTAGTTAGATGATAAGGAATTATCTGATGGAGCTTTGGTGCTGCCATCTGAGTTGTCAACTCCATCTTCATCATCAGAACTGCCGTCACTATCATCCTCAAAAATTGTTCCTGATTTAGCTAACAAGCTTTTCTTGGGTTTAGAGCAATACACAACTGCCCCATTGGCATTATTCCTGGAAACTATTCTCTTCTCCACATGTGATTGATGCCCATTACCCCTTTCACTTCTGGGAAGTAAGCTTTTAGAACTTCCCAAGCTGGTGCTTGATGAGGCAACAGCTTTCCCCTTTTTTTTTGAATGAGTAAGCATCCCAGAAGCACTGACAGCATAGGCTTCCTCAGGTTTTCGATCAACTACATCAGGCTGTAGAGCTCTAGCTCCAATTCCAGAAACTTTTGGAAGATTTCTTTTCGCTTGAAGCTGAGCTTCTCCTCCATCCCCTTCGTTTTGATTCAACTTCAGTGAACTCTGTAAATCAATTTCATGCTGGCGTTGGCTGGGCACAAAATTATCGTTAACAATTGTCCTATCACTTTCACACGATAGTTCCACATTAGCTTCATCCGTACAGCCACTTTTAAGGACATTATTTAAATCTTGAAAAGACTTTCCCTCATTAATGCCTTCAGGATTGGTTTCAATTGCAATCTTCTTCTTGGGTTCCCAATTTGATCCATTTAACTGATGCGCAGGACTCTTCTTTGCCAACTTTGTCTTCTCTTTCAATTTAGATGATTCTTCCAACTGTACCTCCATATCAATCATTGCTGGTCTGGTATTCTTACAATTGATATCGTTATCTTCCTTCTGCAATTCTGGGAAGTTCTCAGCAGTAGAATTCCTTTTTCTCTTAGTTTTCTTTCTCGATTTCCCATCCCTATTTTCTACATCCGCTGATTTTTTACTGATATCCTGCAAGGACTCTAGCACATTTTGAATTACGTTATCAGTTTCCCTTTCAGTGGCATTCACAGTTGTTTTTGATCCTTCTTTCCCCACAACTGGGGACAAAATTCTTTCCTCATTTCTAAATGTATCACTTGAATGATATTTATATGCAGGCTCATGTGGCTCAGATGACGAAATTCCAACTACAGCATTTGTTGTATGCTCTGTACTTGATGCGACAGTATCCCGAGCTTTTTTGGACTTCTTTCTTTTCTTCGAAGATTTCCCAGGTACCACATTTCCATTAGCATCGCCAAGACCGGTAGTGACTACCACTTTGGAGTTCATGTTGATGTCATCCCTATTAAAGACGGTGAACTTTGCTGATGGCATAGCATTCGGATCATTATTTTGAGACAATTCTCTTTCTTCTGCAACACTAGGAATCTGATGATTTCCAAGTCTCTGAGCATTGTTCACAATGGCATTCTCTTTTCTGGAAACCCCATCCTTATTGTGATTATTGCCTTCTGTGGTAATGACATGATTATCCTCTGAAACTCTCACGCTTTCTACTGCAGATACAGCTGCTACTTTAGTTGAATTGCTTTTGTTTTTATCAATTACAGCATCAGTGGTAGGCACATCATCATCTACCCAAAAAGAAAAAAAGAGCAGTGCTAATATCAGCAATGGTAACTTCTTTTAACAAGTTAAGTGGGAGAGTGAATCTTAAGTGAAAATTTGAATATAATGGAAGCAAAACTACATAGAATTACATGTTGAAACAGGACAAGAAACATACCAAATGAACTGGTAACTTTATAGTGTTCTCCCTCTTCTTCTATAGGAACTTGCGGATGTTCCTTCATGGAGATGGAACTAGGTTCAGAAGCCATTGCACCTTGGACATTTTGACCAGGAACAACAGCTGCATCAGGTTCTCTTTCCAAATTCTTATGAACTCCCACTGTGTCCAGAGAGCTCCCCCCTCTATCTTCTTCTACAAAATTAGGAACTGTGGCTACAACTTGACTAACAGATTTGCATGATTTCCTTACTCTTTTCTTCCACTGCATGAATCGGTTGTCAACGAATGTTCAGCCTTCAAAATTTTGGTAGATACAAGGTCCAAGTTAGCACTTGAGCCTTTCTGCTTGTCCCCTAAAGAACACTGAGAAATTATCCCAGGATCAGAGGTTTCTTTGGTGGAATCACATATAAGAATTCTGCCATCTTTGAAAGAATTTTCATTGTCATCTTTCCTCACAGTCATCTCATTTTTCTTCACAGCAGTACCAGGGGAAGCTTCTTCCATTGATTTATCATGCTGATCCTTTAGTACAGCGCTCTCAAAGGTACATTTTTTATCCTCAATATGTTTTCCTGGAACTGCAGTTCCCTCCCTGAGAACTTCAATCATCTGTATTTCACTGCCTGGGGTCTTGTTGGCATCAGATGATGAAATCCTGCATGGTTCATCAGTGATATCTTTGCTTCCAGATTCCATATTGTAAGTAACTACTCTAACTCTTTCTTGATTGAGTAAAGAATTATCTGGGACCACATTGTCCTGCTGTGATGCATCTTTATCAGAGGCAGAAGCTGAAGCAACGTCTTGTTTCAAAGCATGGTTGTGTACTTCATCTTCCCTCTGTTTGCTTCTACTTCTTTTCTTTGCAGCAGGTCCTTCCAGTGATACACGTCTTTTCTTGAAATAGATCCATGTTTTGAGATCCTTCCAGTGATAGATTGACATGAACATCACGGTCACATTCCTGGAGCTGTCTTCCTTATATTCAGTATGTCTTACAGGATCTTCATATTCCTTGATATTTAAATCATGATTCTCCTGTAACTCAGTATCTGACCTATGGTTTGTTTCAAGAGACAATATGTTGCAATTATTGAGCACTATCGTCAACAGAAGGATTCATTCCTGCAATCTGGTGTCTTTGAACTTGTGGTAAAGATGAATAATCAATATTGGATAGCTTTGTAGCTGGACCATTAGGCAGAAGATTCAACCCATCAGCTGAAGGCTTATTCATTATGCCAAAACAGGCTACTCCCAAATGCTGGCTTTCACTTTGCTCCCCCACATTTGAAGCTTCAACAGAAAGAAACCAACTTTTGCTGACACCGTGGAAAGCGCTTCTCACAAACATGGAATCTGAAAGATGATAAAAATATCCTCTACGTTTCACCTGCCAGGTTCACAAAACCCATCAGTAAATTATAACCCATCACTAAATTATAATTAATAAACGATACAGTAATACCAAGATAAAGCCGCATACCTTTAGAGCATGAATGTTTATCCCCCCAATCTCAGGAAAGCACAATGGGTGTTCGTCCATTATTTTCTCTGCACATCAGCAACATCGACGAGTCATTCAAAATAGAAATTCAGCAGCAGCTGAACATATTCAAATGTGCATGAATTATTATTATTATTTTAATTGGACCATTGAGATTAAGTTGACCGTCTACAGCATATTCGCAAGTGTAGTTGTAAAAATCAAAATAAACAGAGCATTAAAAAAAGAAAAAAGAAAAAAGAAGAGAATCATTAAACAATGTATCGGAGTAAAGCAACAATAAAGGAAATGTAGTTGGAAAATGGAAAGAGTAAATGCAAGTATTTACTTTTGAGATCAGAAACGGTGTCAGAATCAGAGACGATGAGGGCGAGGTGAGTATCGAGGCTGGTGTCAATGAACACCGTGTGGTACGACGACGTACAGCCGTCATCCAAAGCAGAACTCGATTTCTCCATTGAAAGAGGCAGCAGTAGCAATAGAATATAATTATGAGCTCATGAACACGTCAACTGGCGGGAAGCGCTTCTCTTTCCCTGCGTTTTTGGTTCTCGTAGAGGGTTTGTTTATTTCTATGGCGGCATGTACACACACATTACTTTCTAGACAGTGGTACCGAATCGAAGGACCGCGATAGGTTTATTATATGTTTCCAATTCCAATTCGGGTTCGGGTATGTCATAGCCTTGGGCTTTTATAACATTGCGCAGGCAAGATTTATTGATTTTAAGTTGAAATAACCCCTTTTATTTTATTATGACCAATTTTATGTTATTATTAATATGAATAAGTTTATCACTTGTACTTTAGCTTATCTTTTAATACAACAGGTTCAGGGAGTATTTCCAGCAATACAAGTTCACTGGAAATAAACAGTATGAAAAAAAAAAAAAAAGAAGAAGAAGATGCAAAGAGTAGTTTTGAGTCGTCAAAAGCATTGAAAGTGCTTTCTTATAAGTTATAAGCTATCTTGTTGCATAACTGAAAAGATAAACTCCAAGCACGTAACTTGTGCTTCCTAGCCAATTTCTCAACCAAATAACATCAGCAGAAGACTGTTTATTCCTTCTTTCTTGCGTTTTTGAGCTGCCCCTTCTTTCTGATTCTGAGGAATAGTTGCATAAGCCGTGCATACATTAGGCTACCCGGCAGCAAGTAAATAAAACCCCAGAGGAGGGAATGAGGCCCGTAGGGTGTGCAAGGAGGCTCATAACCTATCCATCGAATAGCAGCACGTACATAGCTGTCGCTTGACGGGCAAAAAATGAAGATCTCTTGATTGATGCCATCTTGGTTGCCAAATAATGTTACTGAATTAATAAGATAAAAGTTTAGTGTGCTGGAGTGGCTAAGTGTTGGACAATAAAAGGACATAAGTCTAATGTGCTGGACAAATGGAAAGTCAAGATGTTGGGTATGTGTAATTTCGGTTGACACCTGTAATAATAGATAAGCACAAAATTATCTATAAAGGGGGCAAGTCTATGACAAAGGAAGGGGCAAGAGCAGATAAGGACAGCGGTAAATAAGAGAAGATCGTGCAAGAAGAATTCAGACTCATTAAGCACAGGCGTGAGGAATTAAAGAACAAGAACAAAGGAGGACCGAGAGGAAAAGAGACCGAATGAGATGGAATTCCCAAAGAAGCCTTGAAGTCAAGTAATCGAGAAGAAAAGGAGTAGCCAAGAAGACATGAAGAAAGCAAGATCACTGGTGAAGCAGTAAAAATGACACAAAGAACAGCAGTTTATTTGTTTGTAACAACAATTGGTGCTTTCATTGAGAGCCGATTCTAACAAACTCAAGGCACATTTCTCAGAGCTTACACAATATTTAACTTTCAAGATACAAGAATGGCAGAACCATTGCAAGAACCAACGCTCCGAGAGGAACACGGGACGGAAACCCTTGAGGAAAGAACTCGGGTTGATTCGTTCTTAGCACCCCAAGAACAGCTATCACTCCAGAATCAGAGTTTAATCGAGATTGAAGCTTCATTAAAGCAGCATCTTACAGCAACTTTGGAACAACAAATGAAAGAAATTCGGACACAGTTGAATAAATTAAATCAAGAAGAGCCTGCCAAGTTGCAACGAACAGATGGAAGATCAGCAACCCATCCGATGGAGTTAAAAAAGGGGAAACAAAGAAAATTAAATCAGGAAAATCCATCGAAGAACTTGAAAAGGAAAATCCGAAATCATCAAAACAGTTCTCCGATTTCAACTTCATCGAGAAGGCGATGAGACATCATCGTCGAGTTCCGACACCTCGCAGAATAACAAGCTCTCTTCTAAATATATTGAGAGATTAATAGAACAGAAAATGAAAAAGGTAAGGCACGTCAACAATTCGGAAATATTACGACTTGAAGATGAGATATTGCAGGCTGCGAAATCTCCATAGCCAAAAATTTTGGAGATACAACTTCAAGAAAATTCGTTACGCCAAGATTCAAGTTTTATAATGGAACGACAGATCCGATCAACCACATCAGACATTACAGGCAAACAATGGCTTTATATGAACATAACGATGCTTTGATGTGCCGTATCTTCCCCTCTAGCCTTGACGGTTCAGTATTAAATTGGTACCACGACTTACCTTCAAGTTCGATACACTCATTTGCGGAGATATGTTCAGCCTTTATAGCGCAATATTCAACCTATCGAGATATGAAGAAAGGATCAGATTATTTGTTTACAGTACAAATGGGACATGCAGAGACATTGAAGGATTATATCCGGAGGTTTAGATTAGAATCTGCCAAGGTTGAAAACTGTGATGACCGGTAGCAATAGTAGCTTTTAGCGAGGACTTCCATCAAATCACCCTTTTGGATCCTTGGTAAAAAATAAACCAAATTGTATGTGGGATTTATTAATACGTGCACAAAAGTATGTAACTCTAGAAGAAGAAAAGAAGAGTCTTGCATCAAAATTCAATAAGGCCAATAATCGGGAGCAAAGGTTCTCTGAAAACCGATGGGATTCATAAGTCAAATGAAGAAAGAAGAAAAAGCTCAACCAAAGAAGTACACACCGCTGAAAATTCCGATTGGGCAAATTTTGCATCAAATAAAAGATGAACCATGGTTAAAAAGACCAACACCAATGGCCAAGAGTCAAAACAGAGATATCACAAAATATTGTGCCTTCCATAAAGATTGCGGACATTATACAAGAGATTGTAGAGCTTTAAAGAAATATATTGAAGAATTGATCTCCGAGGGTCAACTAAAAGAATTTGTAAAAGTTGAAGACAGACAGCCCCAAAACCGAAACAAGTTCTTGAAGAAGATCAAATTGAAAATTCAACATCGGAACCGGAACAAATAGTTAACACTATTACGGCTCCCTTACCTTTGGAAGTGCACATGAGCAAAGAAAGAAAGGTGTGTTGTAAAAAACGAGAAATTCAAGCCCCTGAAGAAGTCTCAGAGAAATGCGACAATATGGATGCACAATCAGAAGTTAGATTCTCGAGACCTTAAAGCGATTCGGTCCCACACGATGATGCATTGGTGATTTCAATTAAAATTGGAAATTGTCTCGTCGGAAGAATTTTGATTGATAATGGGAGTTCGGTGAATATACTCTATAATGTTGTCAAAAAATGCACTTGGAGCAAGATCAAATCAAGCCGTTTAAACAACCATTGATAGGTTTCGGTGGAGCGATAACATATTCGGATAGGCGTTATCACACTTCGATCTTTGCTAAACCATACGATGCATTAGCGGACTTTCTCATTGTAAAGCAACTTGGCGTACAATGTAATATTAGGAAGAAAATGGATACATAAAATGAAAGTTGTACCTTGACTTATCATCAAGTTTTGCGTTATCAGGCAATTTATGGGACGGAGGAAATTAGAGGAGATCAAAATGCGGCTCGGACGTCTTGATATTGGCATTGAAGGAAATTAAGAAAAGATTGATTTGAGAATCGGGCCAAACAAGATGCTAAATAGCAATTACGGTCCTGCGGCATGGGTAAACAAAGCAGGCTGGGATCAACAAGAAACCCGTAGTAGAAAAGTAAATATTGTTCGATAAATCTAGAAAATCAAGAATTAGTCAATTGGCTCCTATTACAACCAAATGAAAAGGACCAACTTAAATCTTCTCGAATAAATCGTGATATTTTGCATGAGCAGAAGATATGGTAAGTGCGACACGAAGTCATCTGTCATCATTTGAATATTGACCCAAGTAAGAAGCCTGTTAAACAGAAGAAAAGAAATTTTGCCCCAGAACGCAATCAAGTCATAGAATTAGAAATAGAAAAAATGATTAAACTCGATTTTATCAAAGAAGTGCATTATCCCGAATGGTTGGCAAATGTCGTGCTGGTTAAGAAGAAAAATGGAAAATGGAGATTATGCATTGATTTCACTGACTTGAACAAGGCTTGTCCGAAAGATAGTTTTCCCCTTCCAAAAATCGATTCACTTGTGGATTCTACAGCAGGTCATCAACTTATGAGCTTCATGGATGCTTATTCAGGTTATAATCAAATCCGGATGTACGAACCAGATCAAGAGAAGACTTCCTTTATTCTTGAGAGGAACTATTGTTATCAAGTAATGCCTTTGGTTAAAGAATGCAGGTGCAACTTATCAGAGACTAGTCAACAAAATTTTTAAACCACTTATCAGAAAAACAATGGAGGTCTACGTCGATGATATGTTGGTAAAGAGTCTCAATCGATCTGATCATGTCAAAGATTTAAAAGAAGCTTTCTCAATATTGCAAACATATGGGTTAAAATTAAATCCAGAAAAATGCACTTTTGGTGTTGAATCAGGAAAATTTCTAGGCTATTTGGTAAGTCAAAGAGGAATTGAAGTAAATCCAGATCAGATCCAAGCTATTATGAAAATGAATTCACCGAGGACCATAAAGGAAGTACAAACGTTGACAGGAAGAATCGCTGCATTGAGTAGATTTATTTCTCGATCATCAGATAAATGTCAGCCTTTCTTTCAGACTTTGAAGAAAAATAAAGCTTTTAAGTGGAGCGAGTCCTGTGAAGAGGCATTTGCTCAACTCAAGATATGCTTAATGACGCCACCGTTATTGTCGAAACCAAATACAGGGGAAGACTTATTCCTTTATCTAGCGATGTCGTAAATCGGTTAGCGCGACTTTGATACGAGAAGAGGCAAACATTAGCGGTGTTCTATGTAAGCAAAGCTTTGATTACGGCGAAACACGGTATATGAAAATGGAAAAACTAATCCTAGCATTAATTGTAGCATCGAAGAAGCTAAGACCTTACTTTCAAGCCACCTATAATTGTGATAGCGGAATTTCCTTGCGATCTATTCATATAATCCAGTTTATCGGAAGAATCTCAAAGTGGGCGGTGGAATTGGGGCAATATGACATTCGTTTCCAACCCCGAACTGATCAAAGCTCAAATTTTGGGCTGATTTCATAGCGAGTTTACTCAGCGGATAGTCAACAAAATAACGAGAAGATTGAAGAAAGGCAATTTGTCGGAAATTGTATGTCGATGGATCGTCGAATCGCAATAATGTCGGGCGAGATTAGTTTTAATTACTCGAGACAAAACCATGATTGAGCAGAGCACTCACATTCGGTTTCAAGGCCAAACAACGAAGTAATATGAAGCCATGATTTCAGGATTAAAGTTAGCAATTGATCTGGAAATTAAGAAGATAATTGTTTTCTGTGACTCACAGTTAATAGTCAATCATATTTATGGAACTTATTCGGGTAAAGAACCTCGTATGTCAGCTTATTTGAAAGTTGTTCGTGACTTAATGATAAAAATTCCATCATGTACCATTGAACAAATTCCTCGAGGAGAAAACAGCCATGCAGATGCGTTAGCCAATTTAGGATCAACGGTAAGGTATTCATTTAAATGCACAATCACTGCAGACTATATACAAAATCCCAGTTTGGGCTCAGTTGAAGAAAAAGTTTATCAATCAACAGAATCTTCGAGTTGGAAGGATGTGATCTTTCAATATATTCAAAACGGAATTTTGCCTGATGATAAGAAAATAGCTAGGAACATTCGGCAAAGGGCGACCCGTTATGCCATAATAGGAGGAAATCTTTACAAACGATCATATAATGGGATTTATTTAAGATGTTTAGCCCCTGAAGAAGCACAATACGTCATGGCTGAAGTGCACGAAGGAATTTGCGGCAACCATTTGGGTGGAAGAACTCTAGCTCACAAGATTTTAAATGCGGGATATTATTGGCCCAAAATGCATGAAGACGCCAAAGATTATGTGAAGAAATGCGACAAATGTCAACGCTTTGCCTTGGTATCAAAACAACCTGCAGAAGATCTAAATCCAGTTAGAAGCCCATGGCCCTTTTATCAATGGGGGCTAGATATTGTAGGACCTCTTCCAACTGCACCAAGACAAAAAAGATTTCTAATTTTGGCCACAGATTACTTTGCAAAGTGGATAGAAGTTGAACCTTTGTCAAAAATTGGAGAACAAGAAGTTAAAAGCTTTATATGGAAAAACATTGTATGTCGTTTTGGAATTCCAAGAATTCTAGTTTCTGATAATGGCACACAGTTTACTGGGAAACGAGTTTCGGAGTTTTGCAAAGAGCTTTGTATCGAAAGAAGTTTCTCAACTCCAAGATACCCACAGGGAAATGGGCAGGCAGAAATTTCAAATCGGACGATTTTAAATGGAATAAAGAAAAGGCTAGAAGCTGCAAAAGGCAATTGGGCAGAAGAACTTCCCGGAGTACTATGGGCATATCGGACTACGAAGCGGAAAGCTACTGGAGAAACTCCATTCTCACTTGCATATGGATTCGAAGCAATCATCCCAGTGGAAATTGGAATGCCAACGTTTCGAACACAATTTGGAATTTCCATGTCTAATACTGAAGAGCTCAACCATAATTTAGATTTGCTAGAAGAAAAAAGAGAACAAGCATTGATCCGGTTAGAAGCATATCATCAACGAACCAAGCTGATCTTTGATAAAAAAGTCAAACATAGAAAATTTCATTTGGGAAGTTTAGTCCTCAAGAAAATCTTCCACAACAGCCAAGAATCCATTTCTGGAAAGTTAGGTCCAAATTGGGAAGGCCCTTATAAGATTGTTGGAGTCGGATCAAAAGGTGCCTATTGGCTCTCAGATATGGGAGGAAAAAAATTACCTAGACCCTGGAATGCTGCTAATTTACGCAACTATTATGTATAGAGCTCTCAATTAGTCTATAAATAAATTGGAAGAGTTGTAAATATATACGTATATACCAATAAAGCAATTATCTATCTTGCTGGGAAAACAAATATTCTTTTGTTTGCAAGAATGAAATGTCAGATTTAACTTTCAAGAATTAAATCTGTATTGATCAATTCTTATTCTCTGGCCATTGAATTAAAAGGTTAAATCCATGATTGACCTATAGCTTCAGCAGCTAGAAAGTTAGTTATAAAAATTAACTTTCAAGGCTCTAGCCTTACTTGAAACTAAAAGGTTGATCCTTGATGAACCTAAAAGCTCAGGCTCGAAAGTTAATAGTCATATGTTTGGCTCCGAATTGTAGCAGGAGCCCGAAAACCAAGCCCACAAGGTCAAGGGAAACTTTAACTCAAAGATCCTGAAACTGGAATAACAGCTGCAGTAGATGGAAAAACTCCCATTTGAGCAGCTTTGACACTTAGATGAGCAATCGATGAAGATTTTTCTGATCTTATCTCTTCTTCCTTAAATTTTAAAACTTCATAATTCGCCTTCCCAGAAAAATCCTCTGACCATCGGGATTTACGTTTGTGGCGAAAATAATCTTCATCACGAACCCTTTGGCGACCTCCACAACATGCTCTGTAACAATCACCTCCATACATTCTGTGGCAGTCTCTTTTTCGATCCTTGTCGTCCTTCTTGAAGTCACCAAACCTTCTCGGGTAGTGGTCACGACTAACCTCTCCTCCTCGATAATATTTATGGCTGCCCATATTTGATTAATTCAACATCAGGGAGATTTTTCAGATCAGCCAAGATCAGAGTAAGGATATCTAAACGTTTGGAACCTTACACAAGCGGATATGGCTTAAGGATAAGGACGCGTATGGTAACAGTTGTCAAAACATTGCATTATATTTATAAATAAAATATAATACAATGGGGGGCTTACTGTTACTGAATTAATAAGATAAAAGTTTAGTGTGCTGGAGTGGCTAAGTGTTGGACAATAAAAGGACATAAGTCTAATGTCTTTGGACAAATGGAAAGTCAAGATGTTGGGTATGTGTAATTTCGGTTGACACGTAATAATAGATAAGCACAAAATTATCTATAAAGGGGCAAGTCTATGACAAAGGAACCGAAAGAGATAAGGACAAAGAACGGTAAATAAGAGAGAAGATCGGCAAGAAGAATTCAACTCAAGCACAGGGCAAGGGAATTAAAGAACAAGAACAAAGGAGGACCGAGAGGAAAAAGAGAGACCGAATGAGATGGAATTCCCAAAGAAGCCTTGAAGTCAAGTAATCGAGAAGAAAAAGGAGTAGCCAAGAAGACATGAAGAAACCGAAGATCACAAGCTGAAACAGAGAGTAAAAATGACACAAAGAACAGCAGTTTATTTGTTTGTAACAACACATAACATGGAACCTGCATCCGAGAAACCTTTCGGATGAGCATCACAAATCTAAGCCGAAGCAAGTTAATACAGTCTGCCATATACCAAGCTCATTCATGCCCAGTATGATTGATATAAGTTAGCATATCTTACATCATACGAGCTTCGGCTAATCTAAACACAAATTTAGAAGCTAATTAACCATGCACGAGGAGCTGTTTGTTGGAAACAGCAAGGATTTGTTGAATTGAAACAATGATTAGGCTATAAGACAGTAATAAGAATGCCTTTTAAGTCATTTGAAGTTTACTTGACCAGCAAGCTTCTGCTGAACACACCATCACGTGAACAGTGAAGATGATTAATTCCTCTTCCAGAAAACTCATACTATAAATGTTTCGAATATAGGAACTCTTGAACTTGCTAGACAAACCGTTAGGATCATAACCAAATTAATTAAGAATTGAAACATAGAAAAGAGTACCTGACACTGCGCATCGATCCCACTTTTCTTGTATTCAACATAGAGACACCTTGAGAATTGATCAACATACCTGCAAATCAACGCATAAAGATACTTTTTTCACCACTAAAATGAAATAACTTCTTTTCTTTATGCAGAAAATACAACTCCACAAGGGAAAGATAACGGCAATGAATAAGCGAAAAGGTAAATGCTTACACTTTTGTGGCAGAGTAAACAGAATAGAGAGGAGGACCAGAAGTGATTCCCAAGGCAGCACCAGAGCCAATGTTCACAATAGCGCCTTTCTTCCTGTTCAACATCGCTGGCAAAACAGCTTGAGTAACCTTAGTAGTACCCTTCACATTTATCTTAATCAAATTATTCAACAATACTTCATCTACTTCATGAAAGAATTTTGCATAAGGATACGCATTCGCAACATTTTAATCAAAGATGCCAATATCCAATCCCTCAATAGCCTCTTTAATCCTTTCAACTCCCTCATCAAGATCACCGCTGAAATCAACAACAACACTCTTGATCTGGGTTTTTGCATACTTAGCCTCAATGGAATCTGAAACATCTTTCAGTTTATCTGGATTACGACCAACCAAAACCAGATTAAGCCGTCTCTTAGCCAACTCAAACGAAAAACTTTTTCCAATGCCATCTGTTGGTCCAGTCACCAGAGCCCAAGAACCGTATTTCTCGAGATTCTTGGCAGGTCTACGGAAATAAATATAAACCCAGTTGAGAACACTTAAACCAAGTGTCAAAACATAAAAAGAACCAATATTGAACAAAGCAAGAATCCATAAAGGTTGAGTCTTGAGAGTATTAAGAAAACAAGACTCCATTTTAGTAGGAAATTTATATCTGTATCCTTGTATCTATAAGAAGTGGTATTTTTGAGAACAGAAATGAATCTGAAGGAATTATGCTAAGTTTATTAGGCGGAATTACTGAGAAAGGACAGAGTGAATAAGGAAAAAGATAAGGGTCTATGAACAGAGTAGTGTTAGGCAAATTAGACCTTGCACCACGGAAATCATGCACCAGCTAACAGTCCCACATCACACCCCTCACTGTTTTCCCTCTCCTCCTCTCAATATCCATTAAAGCCACCCTCTAAAAGTCCAGCAACATTTCATCATCCCATCACTAATGCCCTAAAATGAGGTTCATTAACATTGGAGAAAACTCAACACCCTCAAAATTGTATAAACTGACTCTAATTTTAATTCCGACTGTTACATTTATTCGTTAAATGAATCTTGTTACAAGTTCCTTTCCACAGCATCATAAAGGTCTTATAACCATATTCCAAAATCCCATTACTTGAGAAGTACGACCAAATATAACAATTTTTTTCATACTAATGATAATTGAGCAAGTGAAGTCTCTAAATGCAGGAGCGGACGTATCTATCACATTATTTAACAAGGCAATCTACAGCAGCAACAAAAACAAAGGCAATTTGAAAATGCGAAGAATAAATATGGTTACTTATTATACTAGAAATAGATGACTATGGCCAAGCGGCAGTCGGGGCCTCTGCCTACATTTAGTTGTACGCTGCCGTATTACTGGAACCAGCTGAAGACAAGAACTGAAATCGGTGTGTTCCAAAAATTTCCCCAATGGGTTTCGCAGTTGAGATTCGAGGGTTTGTCAATTGTGGAGTTTGTAAGGACATGGTCCATGGGAACCCGCAAGGCTCGCAGGCCCAGTGTGGATTTAAGAACAAATATTTGTACCAAAAACAACTTATGTCAAAAAGAACAAAAGACCTTGGACACGTAATGAACCTTCAAGTACTATACCCGCCTAATAATTTGTTTTAAAGCGTTATTATATATATATATATATATATATATATTAAAAAGAATATAAAGGGTGATTCTTGTCACCAAATTGATTGGGTTTGGTCATTTTAACCACATTTTCCTTTGATCAAAAACATAACTGGCGGAGAGAGATGTATCAATTAAACAACAAGGCAAAAATTTGTGTTTTTGCTGGGGAGAGTTTCATAATCATGCATGTGCTACCAGTTGCAGTTTGCGTGCTAGCACATGCAAAACTCCAGTGATCCAGGATTCAAGGCCCCAAACAAACAACCATGCTGCCTTGAGCATAATTCCCTCAACGGATGTTGCATGCAGAACTTGTTTTTTTTTTTTCAAGGGCATACAAAGACTACTAATGATAGGCAAGCTACACACCTCAAAGACAAACAACTATTTCAAGCAGCGCCAAAGAGATGACAAAGTTATAATTAGCTCTATTTGGAAAAAAGTTATCACTTAAATTACAGGGAAAGAAACATAAAACACGTGACAATTAACGCACAGGTAAGTTTAAAAAGAAATCACGGGAGAGAGAAACCGCAAGTACACAACTTGAGCTCTGAAAAGTTCAATTCTGCCAACCAGACTGCTTATCCTAGCCAACCTTCCCAACCAAAAAACATCACAATAAAATTATCTATTCCTTTTTCCTTGCATCTTTGAGTTGTCCCCTCTTTCTAATCCCAATGGAAAACCGAAGACGGCCTGCATCGATAAGTTTCTCTGGCAATATGGACAGCACACCCCAGATGAAGGAATGAGGCCAGTAGGGTGTGCAACGAGGTTCATAACCTATCCAGCGCACGGCTGCCCGAGCATAAACATCGGTTGATGGAACAAAGAATGAAGATCTCTTGATCGATGCCATCTTAGTTGCTACATATAATGGAACCTGCATCCATAAATCCCTCAGTTAACAAACACAAACCAAAGCCACGCAAATATATACAGCCTGCTCTAGCACCAATCTCACAGTGCATGACGATCTTAATTGTGTAACACACTATTTAGAAGCAAATACAAAGGTTTTAACATAAATAAGAGATCTCTTAAAAAGTTTCACATCAACAGACTACACTCTATACATTGGCCCACGTTTCTGTTTGTATAAGAAAACAAGAACTTGAATGCCAAAGTTCATAGACAGGCACGCAGAATGCATGTCTATTTATCAATCTCATTCATATTCCCGTAGCATTTTATTTGATCTCATACTTATAATGAGGTAGAAGCTCAACATGATATCAATTGGCAGATTGATTATACAGAAGCCCATTAACTACATTCTTAAAGAAGGTTACCATTTTGGCAGGGAAACCTTTTAACATACTCAAGGCTGCACTAAAGGACAAAAATCTGAAGAACTAGTCTAAACAAAGGCATATCATTTGATTTCCTCACAAACCCATATCTACACTAAACAATTTAAAACATCCTTGCTTTTCGTAACATCCATATATGAGAAGATAGTCAAGAATTCAAGGCACGCTCCGCTCTGACTCCAATAAACTAAATCAAAATCATGAATATCACTGTTCTTTTACAATAATTTTGATTGGATAAAATTCAACCGTGAAAGTTAATCTATCCCTGAAACTGTAACAAGGAATTCAAGGTGTGACTAGGTTGGCATCGTTGCTTGAAGAATCATCTTCTGGAACAAGATAGTGTTAGTTAAAATAATTAACTACTAGTGGCCAAAGTACTCATTTGATAAAGACAAAAGCTAGGATTATTTCTACCTAATAGTCCATTCAGCGAATCAGAAAGTGAGTCAATAGAGTGTCTTCATCAACAAATGTAAGTTGGAAAAGAAAAATTCATAGCTATTACATGAACAATCATGACCAATAGCTTCTAGCACATGAAAGAGTGCCGCTCTGCCATTATTAATCAATAATTCAATTGGTTAGCAGTTACTTAAGTAGGTTGACTAAAGATAAGCTCAATTGCTGATAAGCATAACATATTGATTAGGCTGTAAGCCAATAAAAAGAATTCCTTCTTTTAAAAGTTATAGATTTTTTTCCCTGTTATAGATTTTTTTCCCTCAAAACATAAAGCTTCAACTCCGTTTTATACATCACCTATTTGCCAACACACTCTCATACAAAGAATAAAGATAATTGATATTTCACGCAGAAAATTCATAGTATCATACTGTATAACTTTTAAACTTGCTAGTCACAAAGTTAGATGATTGAATCATATCCAGATCATTTAAGTTATAGAAACATAACAAAAAGAGTACCTGACACTGCACATCGATTCCACTTTTCCGATATTCAACATAGAGAGACCTTGAGAATTGATCGATGTACCTGAAAATTAACGCATATGTAGGATCTGAAGTAAATTCTTTACGCAGAAAATAAAAATGCTAGTTCAAAACGGATAAGTAAAATGAAATGAAGAAAAAGCTTACGCTTTAGTGCCAGCATAAACAGAATAAAGAGGATCCGACGGGATCACAATGGCAGCACCTGAGCCAATATTCACAATAGCACCTTTTTTCCTCTTCAACATTCCAGGCAAAACAGCTTGAGTAACCTTCGTCGTACCCTCCACATTAACCTTAATCAAATTCTTCAACAACACTTGATCAACTTCATGAAAGAACCTCGCATAAGGATAAGAAATCCCAACATTGTTAATCAAAACTCCAACATCCAATCCCTCAATAGCCTCTTTAATCCTCTCAACTCCCTCATCAAGGTCACCGCTGAAATCAACAACAACACTCTTGATCTGAGTTTTTGCATACTTAGCTAGAATAGAATCCGAAACATCTTTCAATTTATCAGGATTACGGCCAACCAGAACCAGATTAAGACCAGTCTTAGCCAACTGAAAAGTAAAACTTTTGCCAATTCCATCGGTTGGTCCGGTCACCAGAGCCCAAGAGCCGTACTTTCTCAAATTCTTAGCAGGTCTAAGGAAATTAACATAAACCCAGTTGAGAATGACGAAAGCAAGCCTCAAAAATGAAAGAGAACCAATAGTGAACAAAGCAAGAAGCCATAAAGGTTGAGTCTTGAGAGTATTAAGAAAGCAAGACTCCATTTTGTATATTTTTAATTTTTTGAATGAAGAGAGAAGAAAGAAAGAGGAAAAAAAAAAAAAAACACGGATCTAAGAAGTGGGTAATGTTGAGAAGAGATATATAGCGTGACCCAGAAATAAGAAACTAAAATTTAGAAAGTATTATAATCGCTAATCGTTGGTAGAGTTGTTGACTGAAAACGGATTCAGTGAAGGAGGGTGATGCGAAGAGAGCAGCGTTATAGGCAGCAACGGATGGCGGATGTAAGGGGTTATTCAAAATTTAGTGGGTGAAGTAGATGAGCTGAAAACAACCGCAATTAACTACTGACGCTGACACACATCTAACTTCTGCAAGTCCTCTGAACACATCGTATTAATTTTACCTTGTATTGTGTTTCTGGATTGTTTTTTTTTTTTTTTTAAGTTTTTTTGGGAGACGTGTCAGGGCCAAATTGCGGACATGGGTGCACGTGTTCGGTGATGTGAAATTTTCGTTGTTAACTTTTTTTTTTTTTTTCTTTTTTTCCTTCTTTCCTGAGTTATTAAAAAGGGGTTATTTTTAAGGGAGTCACATTTTTGAAACTTTCCCGAAGATCTAAATGATCTGTAGATTACCGTTGATCATGATTAATGTGATCTGAACAATTACTAATGTGAAGCTAAGCGGGAATGTTGGCTAGTCCACCTGTGATAATGCAAAATGTGGCTTTAAAATTGAAATTAGAGAGCTCTGGCTTGCTAAATTACTGAGCATTTATATTACCCGCTGTAATTAGTGGTAAAATAGCGGATTAATAAAATATTGAGTATTGCTCACTATTTTTCCTGGAACGCAAAAGAACTAAAACTTGAAACTCAGCAATGTTTTGGGTTTTTCATCTCTTTTTTTGGGGCCACATCTGCTGATGCATGTCGCGAATGATATTAAGACAAGAATGTTTAAACCAATGCTTATAGTTATGGCATTAAATGATAATGTTATTCGTGCAACATGACAAACAAAGAATTTTGAGAGCGTTGTATTGTTGGCGATACTCCCAACTAAAAAATCAACATCCCAATTTTTTTTTTTTTAAAAAAAATTAATTATATGCCCTATGCAATTAATTCACGTAGTTGCATGTGTGAAAAGTACAGCATTGAAGAGTAAATCAATAATTAGGGACGGCAATAAAAAAGCGGGCCAGGTTCGGGTCACCGGGTGTGGGGGTTGCTGTTGTGGAGATCCGAGAACAAGCTCATACCTTCAAGGATCTTGTTATGTTACATCATCACGTAACATACATGATGATGTAACAGCCGTTGGATAAAATTCAACGGTTGTGAAAATATGAGATGAAAAAATCATATTATTTTCACAACCGTTGGATGAAATCCAACGATTATTACATCATCATGTAACACATCATCATGTATGTTACATGATGATGTAACTTAACAAAAGCCCACCTTCAATGCTGTACTTCTGTAGTTCTGTTGCCCTGCTGTTGCCTGCGAATTGGTGATATAAAGGGGTGTCCTTAGCATCACTCTTATGAAAACCAGAGTATTTAGTTTTAGACCCTAAATGAGGCCCACAGGTTATAAAGACTCGGGCAAAAATATTAATATATACAAGTATTTTTATTTGAAAATTTACACACTATCATTGCAGACTCGAACTATTAAATTTTGAACGTAAAAGGTTAGATTTGAAATTTAACGAGCTAGCTAGAGATTAATTTTGAAGCACTTGAAATTTGTATCAACCCCAATTCAAATGTAAGCATGCTGAAATAAAAACATACACAATAACTACGATTTTTCTCTACCATGAGTAGAGTACCATGCCAAGCCACTTATTAAATTGGGGGCGTATATGCGTATGAAACAAAAAGCAGTAAATTCAAGGATCGGAATTTTACAATACACTGATTAATCAACCTTTGCTCTCCTGGATGAGAAATTCTAGAATACATTTGTTGTACCATGTCAGTTATACAACAAGCAAATAACGACATGACATGTATGCATTTATTTTGTTAACCATTATGTAAGTGGTGATTGTATTAAACTTATTTATACATGTCATGTATGTATCAATTGGTTGTAATACAACAGATATATTCTATAATTTCTCCTCCTGGACTCCTTCACAAGCTCTTTCTTGCGAGTCCCAAGAGAGTATTTGAGAATACATTGAATCACCATTGCATCTGGCAGTGCCGGTAATATGAACCATTGCAAAGCATGAAGCCAGCAGGGCAAGCAAAGATGGTCATAGCCTAAGCCTATCCATCTAATGCTTGCTTTACCATACCTCTCTGCTGATGGAATGAAGAAGGTAGATCTCTTGAATTTTGTTATCTTCCTTGCAATAAATTATGGAATTTGTATAATATATACAATAATCAAACGTAAAATAAACAACGAGGCTCTGATTGTTCAAACTTACTAGCTAGTAGCCTAACTGCAAAAAAAAAAAAAATTGTTAAGTACTTGTAAATTTGACTTTGATAACACGACTGATTATTTTTCAACTTGATTTTTTACAAATTTAGTAGTACCCATCAATTTTTTTTTTCTTTACAATTCGAGCTGATATTTCATAACAGTTATGAAGTTTAGACGGGACCCTAATTTGGGGATAAAGGATCATATATGGCATTGTACATCAATTCCTTTTCAAAAATTTACCCAAATAACTACTTTACACTTTTCAATTACTCAAATAACCATAGAATAACCACTTTGCAAGCAATGCGAGCTATCGCTCTATCGCATGTAACCAATCAATGAGGAACCAAGTAAGCTCTTTTAAAGATAATTCAATCAAAAATGTGTTTAAGTGGTTATTATGATTAAAAAAAATTATTTTATGATTAATTTGATAATAATTTTATGAAAATTAGTAGATAAGTAAATTTCTTATTAACATAAACAGGTTTGTTGATAATCTAGTTTAGGAAAATTAGCCCAGCCCACATATCATTAGGTTAAAGGCAGCAATAGCCCCATTATAATTATGAGAGTCCAAAGATGAGAAAGTGCAATGCCTAAACAAGACTAGGGGTGGGCAAATTTAATTTCGGTTCGGGTTTCAATTTAGGTTACGACCCGATCGAGTTGGAGAATTAATCCCAATTAGGTTAAAAACGCGAACACGAATCAAACCGAACCGATCAATTTGGTTCGAGCTCGTAATTCAGATCGAATTGGGTTGTTAATTAAGGTTCAAATTTCAGTTCGAGTTAGTTTGGGTTAGAATTGTTCAATGCAAATTCAGATTAATTCGGGTTGGATCAGCTCATTCCAAAATTTTTTGCCACCAACCACCCAAAAACCCAAAATCTAAAATCCAAACATCAAATTAAAGTAACTTAATAGGAATGATTTAATTTAGAGTTGAAGAGCAGACAAAGTAACAAATATCTAAAGGTGTAAAATGTAACCTTAACAAATGGCTCTTCAGTTGATCTCCTTTGTCCAGGTTCAGGAAGTAAATAAGGATTTGAGTACTCAACCTTTCAAGAATGTTTTTATAAGGTATACCAATAAGAATTTGCAACATCACACATTTTCTATCCGCCGAAACTACTTGTGCTTTGACTTGCAGCAAAATTGTCCAACCCAAATCTCACCTATCCGGGATAAAAAAATGAGGCAAAAAAAAAAGACACAATTTAGGACCCATTTGTTTCCATTTCAAATACTGCTTTTGCCCACAAGATGGAAAATAGCAGAACATGCAATCATACAATACTTGGAGAACATGATTTAATGTTGATGAGATTGACTGGGTGTAAGAAATGAGCAAAACGTTGATGAAGCAAACAGTAATATAAGGGAAAGTGGAGAAGAAACAGAAGGTGGGTTTGCCTATAGCTGGACGGCTGAGGCTACAGTTGCCGCAGTTGTGGGTTTTGTAGTTAGGGATTTGGAATTGGGTTTGGGCGTGCTGAGGGTGAGGAGTCGGGGCTAATGCGTAATCGGCAAATGAGAGAGATTTTTTTTTTCTTAAATACATTTTTTAATTCCTAGCGGGTTGTATAAGATTAACTCGAACTGAATTGAACCCGAAATTCGAACGCCCAGCCTTAAGCAAGACCATGTCAAGTGAAAATACAAATAGACTTATACAAATTCTGCATTCGTAAATAAACCGATTACTTGGTAAAATTAAATATGTTGAGTATCATGTTGGTTGAAAATTATTTTGCAGTGGAAATATCTAGATCACAATTCTCATACAATATATAAAATTATTATAATTTTAGAATTGTACCTTTGCTTTTTCATAGAAGTAATTTAGCCTCTCAAATCACGATTCATCATCACCAATCTTATCAAATCACAATCTATCACTAACGATCTTATTAGATCATGATTTATCACCAACGATATTTCAAGTTATGACTCAAATTTGATCTGCAAGTCATGACTCAAGTTCAATATGCAATTGATGTGTCGACACTTTTATTAGTATTAGAAAAATATTTCTCTCAAAACTAGAGAGAATTTTTTTCTTCTACATTCTGTATATTGCGGCTTTTATGTTCTTTTGTAAAAGAACAAGCCCTATTTATATCAGTTAGAGGAGGCTTCTCATTATCACTTCTTAGTTCTATTAAATCAAAAATATTTGATTTGAATTAAAATGTAATATTAAAGCCAAAAGTGGTGTTATACTTGTTATTAATATAGGGACCTGCCTTATAAAATAATAGAAGGCTCCTTATACACAATTTTATTAAATAGAGCCTCTCACCAAATAATATATTTAGGGTTTTTAACCCAATTTACTAGCTATTTTGCTTATCAATATAGTAGTGGTGTAATTAAGTGAATTAACCCGAGGATCATAAACATACATACAATAGTGACTACAATAATCATGCTTGTAATTAAATTAGCCAAATTATTTATTCATATTTCATATTTACTGTATTAAAAGGTTATAACTGATCTCCATAATTGTATGCTATCGAGGATAGTGTTATTGAATAACATGTCATATTGATTTTTTTACTAAACAATTATTTGTATCGCTTCATTAATTAAATTGATATATCAACTGTCCAATTAATTTAAGTACATCTTGTTCTTTGATAATTTTTTTTAATGATAATTTTCAACATACTAATTATATTGACACACTATAACCAGAGAGATCTATGATTAAGTACCGAAAACTTGTAAAAGATATGTTGTACAAATTTCATATTATTAATCTATAATTTCACTGCTTATAATTGCTTCCATTAAGATATTGGGTAATCTTTACTATAAATGTATGTTACACCCATTGGTAACTCAAATGAAAGGACAATCACAAACATGAAAGTATAATCAACTCAAGATTGAGATTGCAATAAAATCAATGTTTATATAATTTAATAAGTCCGGCAGTCTTTTCAAAGATAATTATATCTGGTATATAATTCAATTCAATGTAGTCAAATTATATAAGTAAATTTATACATGATTAAGACAAATTATTCAATGAATTTACTACAATCTAAATATAAATAGAGTATACAACTTTATTTATTAACTACGAATTTAATTTATTTGGTTATAAGATAAGTTACATTTATATTTTGGTTCTTCTGTGAATCCGTATAATGATTGCATAGATATATATAATATGATTAAATAGATTTTATTAAAAATATATATGCAATTAAGATGTATTTAATATAAATACACAAATCAATATGATATAAGTAGCATATGATCGCAACATAGCAGTGGTAGGAAATTTTATTGATCAAGCTAGACTTTGACGGAGAGGTCAGGTCAGGTCAGATCAGGTCAGGTCAGCGTTAATTCCTCTCCGGCGGATTCCTATAGAGAGACGCCAAGCATCAAGGAGGGGATCAGGGAGCAAGCGAGCGAAGCACCATTGTACTGAGTGAGCCCAATAAGGCGTGCACCGAGGTTCATACCCAATGCAGCGAATTGCAGCTCGTGCATAATCTTCTGGCGATGGTACAAACAGCGTTTGTTTCGTTATCGATGCTACATTGGACGCCATCTTTGTTGCAACATATAACGGTACCTGGCATAGCATGCATGCATTAATCACGGGGCCCCTTGCTTAATTAGACGTACGATCAAATACATAAATCTATTAAAGCAAGCATGCATGCATGCACGACAATATTGGTTTAATTAATTTGCTGCACTGCACACATTACCTGACACTGCACATCGATTCCAAATCTTCGGTATTCCACATACAGTGATCTCGAGAGTTGATCAATGTACCTGGATGCGTGAGAAATTGAGAATCACTTCATCCCCATGCAGCTTAAGAAAACGAATTATTTTGTACATATGACATGATCAATCTAACCAAAGCAATGATCGATGCATACGACAGAAATTGGGTACTTGAGCCACGTTGAATCGACAAGATCGTATCGTGAAGGTTTTGTTTCTCTATATTGTTGTTTCTCATGTGGCGTTACCTAAACCTTGTACGCAGGGGAAGGAATGCCATATCATTTATATATACCTTAATGCTCACGAGGCTTGTCGCATATCTTATACAAATATTGCTACCTACTCCTTCGAAATTTTGTCGGCAATGACTCTTTTTACCATCAATTTCTTTTTTCTAAATTAAATTAATAGCTAAAATTGAGATATGATTCTCACAAAATTACCAAAATGCATTTAGTATTTGCAAAAAAAATTGTTTATTTCATTTACACATCTGGTTTAGTATTAAGAAAAGGGCGCACATTCTTATCTGATCACTTAAAAAGGTTAGAAAACTGCTTAAGAGGTCTTAATCGTCAACACAATTAAGGAGTTGGGAAATATATGTTCTAGGCTTCATGAAGAAAATAGTGCTTTCTAGATCTACACATGTAGTTAAATAATATTATCAGAAAAAAAGTGAATGAAGTTCAAATCAATTTTTCAGTTCCTACTTCTATATAGCTTGAACTTAAATAATGAAGAAAAAAAACCTTAAAAATTACTTCGATAATCTTATGTAATTAATTCTGAGTGTTATTTAAAGCTGTTTGCATTGTCAGAAATTTATCAATGTGAAACATTTTTTGGAGGTATGCAAAAAAGGAGACGTATAAAGAATTAGAAGTGCTTACGCTTTTGTAGCAGCATAGATAGCAAAAAGAGGATGTGAAGGCACAACAATGGCAGCACCAGAACCAATATTAACAATAGCACCTTTCTTCCTCCTCAGCATCCCTGTTAAAACTGCTTTGGTGACCCTAGTTGTGCCCTCCAGATTAACCCTAACAATATCCATCCACTCTTTCTCATCAACCTCATGGAAAAACATGGCTTTCGGGTATGTAATTCCCACGTTGTTGATCAAAACACCAACTTCAAGCCCATCAATGGCCATCTCTATCGCCTTAATATTTCCGGCTGAAACGACGTCGCAAGAGAAATCATACTCGACAATGTTGATCTGGGTGTCGGGATTTTCGGCCTGGATTTCGTTTGAGATTTTCTTGAGCTTGTCGTGGTTTCTGCTGACTAAGATTAGGTTTAGGCCGTGATGTGCTAGTTGATGAGCAAATGCTTTGCCAATGCCGTCAGTGGCCCCAGTGATGAGAGCCCAAGAGCCATAGCTCTTGACGTTTTTGGGTTGTCTTAGAAATGTGATGTACATCCATTTTAGAAGAGACATCGTGTGTTTGAGAAGGATGATGAAACCGAGTGCAATTGTTGGAAGAAGAAGAAGTAGCCATGGTTGCTGCTGCTGCCGGGATGTTGTGATCAGTTGGGTGATGAAATTAATAATTGGTGACATTTTTCCGAAACTGGTTGGATGCTTATCATCGCTTGTTCCTTCCCTTCAACTTAATTTTTGAAGAGCTGGGCTGGCTTAAATAACTCTTTCTGAACAACTTTGTTTTAACTTTTAAATATTTTGTACCATCACCGTCAGATTTAATTCTGCAGCGTGGGAATATATTGACGCCATATTACATATCACAAGTGAAGCCATGAAATTAAATTGACCAAAGTGAAATAAAGAGGACAAATGGTTAATGTACAAGCGTTATTTTTTTAAGGAAAATTATCGTTTCAGATATCTATATTTCTTCCGTTATAAAAATATTACAACACTTTGTAGATCAAGGTGTATCCATTGTCTAAAACGTATCAATCGACCACCAAACCGTTAGTCTGGTTTGAAAATTAACTAATTACGTGAATTGACGATTTTACCCGTAAAAATTATCACAGATACCCTTAAATTCTCTTATTATCACTTGCACTTTAAATTATCACTTGTATCTATGAAAAGACCATATTACCCCTCTAACATCATCATATTTAAACGGCAACTAACGGTTTGGTGGTCGGTTGATACATTTTGTCAACTTAGGGTGGATGATTGATACACCCTCAAAGCGTTGTAGTATTTTTGATAACGGAGTAAACTAAGGGTATATGAATGATAATTTTCCTTTTTTAAAATACTGATTACATATTATATTACTGTATTACACAGATATTTAAAAATGCTATTGAAGCAGACATTACATTAATATTTAGAATTAGATATACATAATTGAACTTATATTATTACATTAATTCTATGAAATATATGCCCAGACATATGGGATCAGGATTCTCTCCTGATTTGGTCATGTTCTGAACAAATAAATCAATTGCTGATTGGTTATTAATAAATAAAAAAGTAAAAGAAGTTAAATCCCACCCATACACTACCATTAAGAGACACTTGGCAAGAGATCTTTAAAAGCTCAAGAACGCCGGATCGCAGGAGAGATCCTCTTGGGACATATGACCTCATGAGAGGATGTCTATTGCACTCGTATTTATAAATTAACTCCACACAAGTATTTTACTTAATTGAGAAATGTTGAACCTATGAATATTCAAACCTCTACTCTCACAATCCTACTTAACTTTGAGAATAATGATTTACCATTGGACTACAGCCCAAGTATAGGGAGGAAATAATTTTCTTGGAAGTGGAAAGGACTCACGAAATCTGTACAGTGTAACGATCCATAAATAACAAAAAAGAGTCGCACAAAGAGCAAGCTATTGAGCCAATGGGCTCAGTTGGCATTAACTGCTACCGCCGAGGTTGCGCGGGTTCGAGTCCCAAGTATGATGAGGCTTTCGCTCCCAAATATAATGGGGTAGTTGGCTCCCCATATCAGGGTAGAATCAATCTCCCTCCAACTAATGTGGGGTAAAATATATATGGTATGAATAGAATTATCCGGATATGTCCCATGATCATGATCAGTAAATATCGATAAATTTCCAGAAGACGTCAAAAAAAAAAAAAAAAAAGAGCAAGCTATTGATACCCTAGCCTAGGTAGCTTGTTGGCTTTTTATTGGGTTTTGGCCACCTCAACCTCGTGCGTTTAGAAGAAATGTAAGTTTAAATTTACCCTCATCTGCAGTTTCAGTTAAGTTACCTTCGCCTAACTGTTCATAACCCCGCCAGCGCGAAGCGTGAAAGCATTTATCTGCTCAACAACCCTACCAGGCTGCATGTTCTCTGAATTCTAGCCAGTAAACTGATAACACGTAGCCAATATGGATCAAACGATTAAGTGACTGCAATTCCTGAGAAAAAGCGGAGAATTCATGGTCCCTGTTCCAATCCCAATGCCGCTCCCGGCAGCATTAAAGTTTGATGGTTTAGTGTGAAATGCACGGCTTTTGGTAGTAAACGAAACACGCCTTGCAATTGTTTTGGCTCCATATCCACGTCAAGACATTCAAGGCCAACAACGACTCGCCTACGTTGCAGCGGTTGCAACGTGCCACGATTTTTGTCTTTTTGTGACTTCAGCTCTTCACCGTTCGATTTAAGGGAGCTGCGTCTATGGTAAGGATGTGTCTATTTGATAATTAACATTAGGGTCCCTATTTTTTTGACAATTCAAAAAATTTAAAGAGTTACAACTTTTAATACATAAGTCCGAATTGTCCCAAAATTATAATTAATTAGAAAATTAAAATTAGGAGAAATTTCATTAACATTTTCTCTGTTAAAAATACAAAATAAATAAAAATTAAGAAAATATAATTTTTGAATGAAATTAATATTTAAAATATTACAAATTAATTCAAAAATCATTCTCAATTTCTTCATCTCATTCATCTCATATACCATGAACTGGAGTTGGAAGTAATTAAAAAAGAACAAAAAATAATCATAGAATAAAATAATAGATATCATTAGTTTAAGTTAGAAAAGCATTAACCAATTACTCCTTTCATTAGTCTAAGCCATTAATTTAGTTTAGTACTTAGAGGTAGGAACTTCAACGTAAAATAATTAAAAAACTGTATTTTCAGATTATTAGTTTAAGTTTCAACCCAAATTGTAGTGAAATTTCCCAATTACTATTATTTTTTATGATGTTATATTAGTATGTCAATGTTTAATATTGAAAATAGTAAGAATATGTTTAACATATTAACATTTGCAAAAGAGTAGAAGAATAAAATTCATAATTATGATATTTCGATTCTAGTCAAATTATATTGATATGAATTAGTTCAATTAGCCTCTACACCAAATAAGTTAAATAATAGAAGCTTTACTATTCTTAAGTTATACATTGTAGATTATTATAACAATTGTAGATTATTACAACTTTATTAATTAACATAACATTTTCAAGCAGCTAATTAAAACTCTTTTACCAATTAAAGTTGGTAGAAAAAATTGAATCCCAATCGGAATCCCTTATCATGTACCAAATGGTACATGATATTGTATATGACTTAAAAAATAATTAAAACAAATAGAAATTTGAGATTAAATTTATTCTCATTAAAACTCGGGACTAGTCAGGACTTCAATCAGAATCCCGATGAAATCCTAATTACACCAAATTATTTTAATTTTCTAATTTAATTAAAATGCTAAAAATTTGGCTAAAGCTCAAGCACAATGCTTGCTTTTTTACTTCTTCAGGCTAATCATTAATAACTTATGGTTTATATTTTTTGATTCATAAGGTTATTTTAATTAAAATAACAATTAAACAAATAATAATAATAATAATAATAATAATTAGAACACAAATCCCAAATGATGTCAAGTTGGCTCTTGTTGATTTTAATTTGTTGATTAATGATTTGAAAATGGAGAAAAAAAAAATTGGGCCACCGATGGAGTGAAGGAAAAGAATGAGAGAGGAAAATAAAATTATAGTTAAAAATAATTGAAAATAAAAAGGAAAGGAAGAGGCTAAATGAAATTTAACACACGAAAAAGACAAAAGTGGTGGCGTGGCGCCTTGCATGGACCCAACAACAAACACAAAACAAGACAGTTTAAACTGGCAAATCAACAAGCTAAAACTTCAATCTATATTTGCAAGCATCCATTTCTACGGCCTCCAGCAAGAAGATATTGATTCTTTCAAGGCACTTCAACAATCATGGGAATGGGGTGGGAAGAAAATTAAATTAAAAGGGCATGGGTGATAAGGAATTCCATTATGTCACCAATGAAACATTACAACAAAATTGGCAACAATGTTTGCGCCAAGTCAAATAGTACAAGTGCCTTGCTCGATTTTGATCTCCGGTTTCATTGTGGCACCATCATCTCAGTAACACTTTCGTGTGGATTTCTCGGTTCTGTCTGAACAAAAATGTAACCCATACGGTTGTATTTCCATCTGTTCTATCTTTCAGGTTCTAGTGAACTATTGTGTCTAGAGTCAAAGAGCAAAGCTTCAAAATTCTTGACAAATATGTACCAAATATGTGTCTAGAGTCAAGAGTGAGATTTTCTGGTAACCACCATAAATATAAATTCTTGGTGCTTCATGGATCTAAATCATGACTACTATGTTCGGAGCCCTTGGAAAACTGTTCGTGGTGAAAGGGATCATCGGCACAATGTACAGAACTCCACCTAGGAGAGAAATTCCAGCCCATCTGTTCCAGCTCATGGCCAGTTGCTCTCATGCTGGCTTCTTCTTTTAACTTGATGAAGAACATGGATGACCAGTAATCTTTTGCCAAGTTCTTCATGATAATAAAGAAAAACATTAAACTTTAGAGATAAATTTGATGTGGGAATCCATAATAAAAGTAAAACTTAGTAAACAACAGACCATTTTCACCAGCTGCATTAGCTCATTTATGGCGTTATTAAAGAGATCAGGGTGTGCCAGATTGGGAGTAGTTAAAATTTCTTGCCGGGTTCGATGAGATATATTCACCTCCATTGAAGCACCTGTGGCATGAAAAATTGAGCGACATATCAGACTTCCCCCACCCATACCCCCCCCGAAAAAAGGGGAGAAGTAAAATTTAAAGTATGCCAGAAGGCAGTAAAGATATATTGGAACTGCTGAGCACCAAGAAGCAAAACCAACCAAATCATTATTGTCCCGAACATGAGATTAGAGCACAAAAATCTATAGCAGACCATAAAGCATGAATTTACTCATACCAAAGAGGATCCTCAACAGTTATATTTATCTCTCATAAACTTGAGAGGGTATCACCTTGTTCTTCACAATAAGAACTAAGACTGAAGGTAATACATAAGTAATTGATTAATGTTCAGCTCAAACCTCCAGAAAATAAGTCACAAACCTGCAACAATGTACTTCTCAATAATATGCCGTGCCATGTAAATCCTTCTGACATGGTCGTCTACTGGAATTTTTCCATGTTCATGCACTTCCTCAAAGAAATGAACACTCTCTCCTGCCAAACAGCTAAAATCAAGAGGAAAACAAAAACACCTAAATCAAATACCAAACTAGTGTACTTATCGTTATCTCCAGTTGTTTCTAAACAAAAGTGACACTGGAGAAATTTTGCCAAAAAAGTAAATCACAATATATGAGGCTGGAAAAGACCATCAGCCCTCTAAGTTGTATATAGTATCACTAAATAAAATTTCCTAAAAAGAATTTTGCAGAAAATATATTCCAAAGTGGTGGAACTTGGGAAGGAATAGAATACCTGTCAGCAAATGCCATAAAGGACTGCCTGAACTTCTTGTTGAGAAGAAGCTTATCCAGTGGTTCGTTAGGATCTATGACCGGAGTAGGTTCTCTTCGCAATAGCAGTCCGCTATCAGGTATTCCCAGAGCCTGACCCATTGTTTCAAATTCTTTAGGTTCCCTTCTCCTTAAGCTGATTTGCGAAAGTAGAGGCTCTGAACTTGATATAGAGAAGAAAACCAGTACAAGAATACCTGCCTGCAGAAAACCTGGAAATTATAAGCAATACTACAGATATGCAGGGACACTAGAATTTTCAATAAATTGTGATTGCAGCAAGTATCAATGACTGCAGGCGTATAACAGATGCAAAGAACAAATCTGTTACAAATCATACCATAACTAACAGCAGGAACCTGGATGCAACTTGAAGCCATGAGTTATCATCATGAATTTCATTCAAAAGGTAGGCAAAAACCCATAAACCTGAAAGCACAAGAGGGCACAAGCTAATAAAGGCATGCCAACAAGAAGACATAGCGGGTTAAAATAATATTATTCACTGTCAACAAGCTTGCATCAATAGCATGCTAGTATCAATTATCTGTGTTGGCTAATTATCATAATTCACATGTAAATACTTTCCCTGCAACCAGAGACAATACCTCAGAAAATGCGTTTGATAACCAGGGAAAATTTGTCAAAACCTATAACTATATAACTAAGGCCAACTATTAAAGACTATTAGAATTTTCATTCCACAACCACTTGATTGATTTGGAAGGCTTAAGATTTAAAAAGCATGAGATCATCATCTGACAACAGCAACAAATCAAATGCAAATGTTTAAAAAGTGAAAAAAAAATGAAAATCAATTACTCAGCACTGTATAAAACCTAGAAGAAAGTGTACCTATAGATGAGGCTGAAACTACTATTCCCTGCCAGAGGTCCCTTACTTCATCAAACCTAAACTCTATATGCCGAATTGCCGCCATGAATCCAACCAAAGAAGCAACATATACTGCATGAAGGAACAAGAATGGAACGATCCAATGAACTCCCATGTGGCACCGATTGTTGAGAGGCCTCATCACTTGGATAACTACAGAATAAATAATCCTTCCCGTTAGGAACAAGAAATTATAGTGGAGATAAAGAAAATGGCATCATCAACAATAAGTTCAAAACTAAAACAGGCTTTTGACTAAGACAATTAAAATTATCCACTCATACTGCCTGGAAGAATTCAAAATACTGCATGACTTATTCATACATTATAGTGCAGTCACAAGAATATGAGTCACCATGTCATTAAGGTTGGCCCAGAAAACATAGAGAAATTAATAGATGGTCCAAGAATTTTGAAAAAGGAGGCTAAGGTGGATATACATGCTGAAAAACAATCCAACAATAGACAGCCAATGCCTACATTAGAAAAATAAAAGGGGAAAGGTGAGAAATAGAAAAAAGATCTAGGGTCTTGGAACTTATTGATATGATTAAAAAAACTAAGAAGGAAGCAATGCTTGCATTAGTCTTGGAGTCCTTAATTTCAGAACATGATTACAGATTACTTTGGCACCATAGTATGAATGTAAAATGCAAGGCTTGATATCAGAAATAAATGAGAGAAAGACAGAAAAACATGAAAAATGGCATACCATTGCTAAGGTTTAGTTCAGTAATGACATGCTTAGAGGGAACAAAAACAGCGAATAAGAACAAAGGAAGCAAATATAATTGAAACATAAACCAGCAGACAGAGTGAAGGAAGAAAAAATATAATAAACTCATTTGGAAAATTACTGCTCACAGCCTTGATTAATCTCATTGAAAAAGTACGATAAGCCCACCATGGAAATTGAACATAGGAGAAACTAAAACGAAACTATTCAAAGATTCTTACATGTAGCAGCAATAAGCCATGGCATGAGAACTAGGGGTAGAAAAACATATGATCTGATAGGTGGTAAATGCTTCCTGAAATATCAAAAGCAAATAAATTTAGCAAGAACACCTAATATAGAGTCAAAACTGCAGGTAATAAAATCTGAATTGTCGTTAAGAAACACTTTAGGAACAAGGTTTTAAAAAAATTGATATTTCTTCAGTTGCATGTGTGAGAATGAAATGTGCACGTAGCCTGCAGTAAAGCTGCATTAATTGAAAAGAAATGAATCCCTCTAAGTGCTTGAGGCTGCTTAATTCATTGTCAAAAAAAGTCTCACTGTCAGCAAACTGACAACATGCAATTTGTGCAAAGGTTAAACCCACAGGCTCTCATCATCATCTTATCAAACTTCCTAACAGTTTTTTCATCTTTTTTAGCTTTTATAAGAGAATTATGCCCAAGTGATCTCTCCAATGTGCATGTATGCCTGTCTAAAAGCTGGTATACATATATGCGGTGCTATCTAGCAGCCAAATGGCTAGATTAATTAGGCGAGGTCACAAACTGAAGAAATGATTCATTCATCAGTACAAAACAACTTAATTTCTTGACTTTCAAAGAAGGCTATTTACCTGACAAAAATGTAATAAAGTTGGAAGGCCTGTGCTATGCGACAGCTCATCAGCAAACCAAATCCTAAAGGACCTTCAATCCAGACTGAAAAAAAAAAGATACCACTTCTTAACTTACAACACAATCAAGTTTCACATTGAAAGAGACCGCTGATAGAATAAAATACAACAAGAAATGTTCTAGCAACAACAACAACAGTAGCAGCAAAGCACCTGCCCACATGTAGCAAGACTGCCACCAACGCCTCCTTTGAAATTTCAAGAAATTGGCGGACATCTGCATAACGAGAACAATTCCAATAACTAAAAAACAAATATTGTTAAATTGCCCATAACACAGATTTTAATAAACAGGGACATAAAAGAAACATGAGAAGCTTAGCCCACCACGAAAGATAACAGAAGGTTAAAGCTGGCAAAGACTTGAATCACCGGAATCCAAAAGCCACTGCCTTTGGTACGAGGAACCTTGTGAACCACAAAGGGAAATATGAATCTTGCTAGAAGCCTTGAAAGCGAACAAAACCAATCAATAAAAGGAACCCAAAACAGAAGTTAAAACCAAAAAAAAAAAACCGAACTATCAAATAAATTATTGCCCAATTGAAATGGGGAATCACTGCTAAAAAATTGAGACTTGTCGTAATCAGACACAAAGCCACTATTATTAAACTTTAATACAGTAATACTAAAAATCCAATTGCTAAAAAGAAAAGGTGAAATGATGAGTAAAGATTAAAAGAAGAAGAAGAAGAAGAAGAAAAACTTACAGAATGAAGAGGAGCGAAGCAATGGCGAGGGCTATGTAATCGGTGGGGCAGCCCCCTTTGACAGCACAGCCTGAGCCTGCCATGATCTTGCACTTGTTTTCTTCTTTGCACGTTTGGAGTTTGGACTATCGGTTAGCTGATTAATCTAAATCTCTGTATTTGTTTGTTTGTAATCTCGGAGTTAACTAAAGACTTCATTGGTGGTTTGTTTGTCTGGTCGTTTGCGGCTCGTTAGATATTAGAACTCCCTCTGACGGCGATATATCCTTTTCCCACGTGACGGTTGACTGGCTAAGATTGTGAGAAGTTTGGTGGTGGGGTCGCTTGAGCTAATAAACTGGACACGTGGACGCGTAGTCTGTGAGTGATTGCTCTGACTTGGAGTCGCGAGTGGTCCGAATGTAGACACACGTGAGCATAGCGTGCTCGTATTTGTTTCTTAATTTAAATTAAGAGATAGAATTATGATAAAATTGTTGAGCCCAGCCCTAATTTCCTTCCCTTAGAAAACCTACATCCACAAAAAACAATTTCTTGATCAGCAAGTTACCCTGCATTACATAATTCAGCAAAATAAAAGCAACACTACTTACACTAGAAGGAGGGGTGGATATTGATCCAATTCTGCCACCTGTTTGGCACATGACCTAATTTGAATGTCTAGGATAGGAGGATACCGTACTATAACGTAACCTAGGCAATAGAGAAGGGACTGCTAAACAAATTCTGAACTAAGAAGGATAACCTAGCTAAATCAAATTAATAGGAAAGCAATACGTTGATCCTCCATCTTAAAACAGGGAAAAGCAAATTGTTTCCATTATATTATCACTCACCAAACTAAGATGCACGGCGCATGCATACGTTAATGCTAGCCGATAGCTCCTCATCTTTGCCTTCTGGTAAGCGTAGTTGTTGCATACACCATCATGATGATCGAAAAACCACCATAAACAACAAGGAGATGAAACTCAGGGCCACAAGTACTGGCTGTGGCAGTGATGGTGGCGTTGATCGCGAGGCCTTGCTCAAACTCAGATTTTCTGATACTATTTGGAAAGCCCAAAACTACATTCACGATCACGCTCATGGAGTGAACCAGAAGTTGCAAGGAGAAGAGAAAGGGCGATCTGATCAAGATCATGAAGACGAAAACGTAGCGGCAGCGGCCAGGAGAAGGAGGGTTCAACTGGGTGCACAAAGAAAAGCTGCTCGGGTGCAACTTGAGAATATGGAGAAGCATGCCAATCTTCATGTTCAAGATAACTTTACGACTTTTAAGCAACTTGAAAACCTAGCTGGTTGCACCTTCAGTTTTGTGATTGTTCCAAAAATATCTGAAGATGGCAATGATAGTCAAGTGACGAGCTGTGCTATCAAAGGAAGACGATTCTGGAATCCCCTAGAGAAGATTGGCCTAACTATCAAAGGTGATCAAGAACTGGAAGGAGAGCTTCTGGTCAAGAAGATGCAAGAGAAGCCACGTCATCATAGTAGTAGAACTAGGAGGCTTCAACTTGAATCCCAAAGACAAGCTGCTTGTTTGGAACTGCGCAAGATTGAAAGCAACGTTGATATCCAAGACAACTTCAAGATTTTCAAACAATTACAAGACCTTGCTTGGGTGTTGCTTGAGCTTTATGATTGATCCCAATTTAGATGACGGTGATGCTGGTAAAGTGACGATGGTTGCTTTTCGAGGAACCCGATTCTGGAATCCCCTGGAGAAGATCGGCTTACACCTCAAATATTGATGTTTATTATTATTACTACAATTATTTCTTGAAAACTGTCAAAGATTGATGTATGTAACTTTTCTTTCTAATCGCACGGAGTTAAAAATGTATGTGGTTTTTCTTTCTTACCATACAATGTGACGAATTACCAATCATGAGAATTGATTTAATTCTTTAATTACATATTGGATTGACTATGTGCCCTTTTTGGATGGACTCCTTTTTGTTGCCTTGTGGATCAAGGAGATTGATAAAATTTTCAACTGTGATACCAATGAACAAGCAATTACAAAAATTTAAGCGCATTCATTCAGACCTGCAAATTAAAACTTGACCCTATTATTGATAGCTCCTGCAGTAAATAGAAAGATTCACAAATCAACGAGAAAACAAAAATGTTGCAGAAGGGTTAAAAAAGGATTTATCGTTTGCTCGTATTAGACCTTTTTTTCCCTCTTTTTTCTTTTGGTTTTAAGCATCAAGCCTGACACTTACCAGAAGATATCAAGTAAAGCTGGGTGCTTCGCATTTCAAAATTTTTGAGGTAAAAATACTACCACCTATGGTAAACTGGACACGTGGCTTTACTTCACTCACGTTGATAATTTTGATGTGTAGCACCAAAGAATTCCTCTAACCAAATTATTCAAAGCATAGGAAGCCATTGGCACAACAATGCTCTTGGATAAAATTGTGGCATGGTCATATGCGAAGTCAACAAACGTGGCCCTGAAAGAGGTGAATAAACATCATGACCGTACATTCAACAGTCTCGACATAATTCCAAGACAGAGACTAACTATGGGATATGGTAAACATAAATACGTAAATGAATGGGATAGTTTTTCTGGTGATCTTGAAATATCAAACTTTGGAAAAGATAAAAAAAGATCCATTAAATTAAAGAAGATGAGTAACAGACCGCTAAGGAGTTCTTTCGACCAATGCCCAAGTATAGAACACTAACAGTGCCCTTGCATTTGTTTTCTTCGAACCCGTTTGGACTATCAGTTAACTCATTAATCTAAATCTCTGCATTTCTGTCAATTTAGCAGTTAAATCTAATGGAGCACGGGCAAATTTTAAAGTCCAGTCATCACTTAAGATTTTGCATGTAGGAAAGAGAGGCTGAATCTCTATGGATTGGAATTTTTTTGTGATGTGTGATGAAATTTACCATTAATTTGAGGATTTGGGTATTCTTTATTAAATAATTTGTTATGCTTTTGATTTTCTTGGTTTCCAGGTTCGGTATGGAGTTGAATTTTTTTTAAAATAAAAAAATAAATAGGGTTAAAATAAAAGATAAAATTGGCCATAATATAATTTTTTAATGTAAAATTAATCAATTAGAGGAGTTATTTTGTCTTTTAAATATTATGTTCAACTTAAACGAGCGATGTTATGGTCATATAATCATCATTAACTGTCAAATTGACAGAAATTGGTGCACCATGCACATAGTCAAGAGATACAGGTGTGCGGTGCACATTGTTGAAACATTTAGGTTAAATACTAAATTACCTTTTTGTAATAAATAAACGTATTAATGCACCAAATTATATAAACATTTAAAAGTCAAACATACAATGCTAGATAAGTGATCTGTTGGAAAGTTCTTGTGTTGCACCTTTCATTCTAATTTAAAGTATAAACATTATTAGGGGCTATTTTGTCATAAATAACAACTAAGGGGAATCATAGTGTAATATAAGCTATTTTGAAGGTTTTGATTTTTTTTTTTAAATCTCCAGTCATTTTTGTAATAAACGATACTGGAGACCAATGCATAAAAAGGTTGAATTTGAAGATGATATATATATATATATATATATAATTTTTCACTTTTCACTTCCCATAATTTATCCATTAACAGGCTTTTTTTTTTTTTTTAATGATAAAATTATCGAACAAGGCACTCAACGGGATTGTTGCATTCATTGTAGCATTGCACCACAATGTGTGGACTCCTAGGCTTGACTGCGATTATTAAATCGTCAAGTAGTATATGAAGTGCCCGCTATGAGCTACTTGAAGTTCCAGCATATCATCCGGAGAAAATTCATCATTCTTATAAGAAGAAGATTTGATCTTGTTGGAACAATGGAGATGACAAGTTAAGAGAAGAAAATTTATCCATAGAATCATCCCTTTGAAAAAAAAAAAAACAAAAAATTAAGGAAATGAACGCTATATTGTAGGACAGAATTCTCAGTCCTCAGAAAGTACTACTGAGCGATTAAAGAATCTGGAGAAATAAGTGTCTTTTGATTTTTACTAAAGGTGCTTCCTATTACAGATTTTTGAAGTCAATACACTAACATTTACGGTAAAATTGATTGATGGTATTACGCATATATGCTATTATCTACTTTGAAGATTTTGATGTGTAGCGCCACAAAATTCCTCCAACCAAATTATTCAAAGCATGACAAGCTATTGGCACGACAATGCTCTTGGATACAATTGTCGCGTAGTATATGCGAAGCCAACAAACGTTGCCCTGAAAGAGGTAAACGAAGATCATGACTGCAAATAAATGGGATAGTTTAATTTTGGTGATCTTAAATTGTCAAACTTTGTTTGGAGAATCCATTAAATTAAAGAAGATGAGTACCAGACAGCAAAGGAGTACTTTCGACCACTGCCCAAGTGTAGAGCACCAAATATGGTTGCGACTGCCAAGACACTCCTCCAATCCATTCCAAAAAGTGGTAGCAGTGCACCACGGAAGAGGAGTTCCTGCTCAGCCCAAAATTCCATACAGCATTGCCAATATTAGCTGAATGTAGAAACAAGTATGAGAAACAACAATGTACAGGTAATTTACACAGCTTACGTACCTCACTAATACCGGGCAAAAAAGCAACAACTAAGTAATCCAAAGGTTCAAGAGAAGTAAGAATCTGCATTTGAAAAATAACATATCAATTGAGTTCAATAAAGATTTGTGCGTTCTTCCTTTGGGATAACCAGCATGGGCTGTGTGTCGAGTAAATACTAACTCTTGTTAATGATAAAATGTATGCGGCCATTAATGGAGATGATAAATGACTGACAAATGATTTGTGGCAAGTTTGATTATATTTCTTTACAAACTAAGGCTTTTTTTTTGGGAAATGAATTGAGCTACCTGTTGATTGGCTGCTTCACTGGACTCGGCAAAATCCGGCCATGTCTTCAATAATAGATATCGGCATGATGATACGAGTACAACTAATCCTGTTATCAACTCAAGATGCCAAAGCTCAAAATCAACTGTGCACACAGGTAAAATAAAGACTCTTCAGAACAATGGAACAGCTAAATCCAGTCAATAACAGAAGAGCTGACAAATACTTGAATAAAAAACATTCAAAAGATGATTCCACAGCCAAAAGAAATTTCTAAAACTTCATGGATACAGAATATGAAGATAACAAAATGAAAATTTATTTATTATTATTATTTTTTTTTTGGTACAAAGAAATTGACTCTTTAAATATTTATTTCTGTACATAAAAATGTGGAATATGTCCTTTTGATCAAGGTTAATAAAATTAAACTTTCGGACCATCCATTAGCGAAAGAAGACGAACATGAAACTTATACATGATACTTCCGTGGAGCCGTCAAGAAATGGCAGACCTTCCAAAGAGGCAACATGAGATCCCTATAAATTACAAATATGGGATAACATTTAAAATGCAGAACATTGATAAAATTAAGCCATGCACAAATTCAACCCACAAATTTCTCTTTTTCTCTCTTACGGAAAGGACAAACCTGTCGGATTATTACACCCAAAGCAGTTATCAACCCACATGTGACTGTGCATGCTCGGAGGACATTACTTCTGGAAGGAATAGTTACTAATGTCTGCGATGCGAAATCATCATCAGAAGACTCCTCACTTTCATCATTAAGAAAATCATCTTCAGTACCGGACCTATCTGCCACCCCATTGCCTTTTTCAGCCAAACGCAATTGCCTATCTCTTTTGAGTTTCTTCACTGACTTCTTACTTGCAAAAGTCCTTATCCGAAATTTTAAAACCTTCAAAAATAGAAATTCCAGTCTCCAATCAATGAACTAGAATTTGATCGATGCCATTAGCTTTGAGATTAAACTAAAAACAAGATGAGAAATCTCACGTTATGTGATTTTCCAGCGTTATGAAGGCCAATAAACTTTGCACCTAATAAACAAAATGTATCAAAAGTTTGAACCAACAAACCGAAAGCAAGACTACACAATATGAAGAAAAATAAAATACATTAATTCAAACATACTCATCGAGGGAGAATCTGGACAAAGTGGGTGACGGTTAGAAGCACGGTATGTTATGGTGCTGCGGTGGTTTATAGCCAGTGATCCCATAATTGATATTAGCCTCCAACACCGAATGGATGCACTTTCATCTGCTGAATCCCAGTTCTTTTATCCATCGCAAAATGATTTGAAAAAATAAATGAAAAGAATGAGGATAATAGAGAGAATCTGTACCTTTGGGTTTACGCAGCTTTTGGCTATTTTTTGAATGCTAGGACAGGAAACTTAAACAGGAAAACCATCTCCAGGAGTCAAGAATAAGGCTGGAAAATAAACCAGAAACCAACAACTGAAAAATGTGTGTGTGTGTGTGTTTATCTCCTTGCTTTTGTTTTTCAGTTATCCGTTATCTTCCCAAACTTCGCTGCTTTCTGCCACGTGGATGATTGAAGGGTAGTTTTGGACATTTGGCTATCTAAGGCCTACGACGTTAAAATCCATGGTTAGGGTCTTGCCGTAGTAATTCTTCTTCAGTTCTATAATAATTTCCTTCAAAACCTCATTTCACCAATCACAGAGGTCAACGCAACACCTTTGCTTAGGGATGATATTGTTAATAAGTTGCCACTTCACCAGGGACGACAGGTAAATAATATAGAAGATTTTTTGAAACAGATCTTATAAGGAAAAAGTCGTTTCTTTACATCCATACGTATATCATGCACTATAAAGTACAACCTAATGCTGAATATTCCCATTGGAAACAGAAAAAGCAAAAAGAAAAGGATAAATACAGATTATTGTAACAAGCTTTGAGCTTGGTTTCTTTCTTTGCAACCCTAAAATGCGATTGCAAAGAATGAATGGTATGAATATTCTTAGGCGCCTGCAACACTACAGATTTAAAACAGTTAGAAATACGTGTTAAAACAACACTACAATTATCTATGATACAAATTTCAATTGCTGAAGAGAAAATGCAGTGCGTCTGGTCCAGATGGAAGCAGCTGTTGACGATGATGATGATCACAGACTTCGCTACAAAATGGTTCCCAGTAGCCAAGCATGCAATAGAAGGCAGTAGGCAATAAGACCTAGCCTTGTTCCCGGTCGACTCATCAAAAGTCGACCACCAGACACCCTGTACATGTTAAGAGTAACTCAGTTTTGACAGATGGTATTCACTGGCAGTTGGATATTGTTAAAAACTAAATATAGAAGAGAACAGTGTAATATTAGGGGGACAAAAAACAGAAATAGCTATAATATCTTAATCTGAAAGTTTTAACTATAATGAGAGCTTTACCAAATTCCGTCTATCCGGTCTGCAACCATCTTTCCTTGTCTTGGAATTAGACCCAATGTGTTAAGAGACTTGAATACATGGCCTGCAGGAAAGAGACACAAAATGGCAAAAGAAATGTATTAGCTGTCTGAACTTTAAGACAATACCCAGGGAAATCTGAGAACACTATGATGCATACCTTTGTCCTCGTCAGTTTCCTCGCTGCTAATCAGATGGGAGGATTCCGAATCAATATTGATTGTAAGATGGTCAGTGGATCCCTTCCGCATAGTTCTTGCATGGGCAGCGGAGGGAACAGGAGAGATTGTTTTCTGTCCAAGTGTTCCCTCCATCTAGAAGAATGGCAATTTATACTGTTAATATAATGCCAAACTAGTGCTTTGTTATTTACATCCAGCAGGTAGCAAGCCATTTATAAAATAAGATATTAAGAACAAAGTCGTCATACATATCAAGCGTAAACCAGACCTTGAAATCTAAGCTTACAGATGCCAATACACTAAAATTGCTGCAATTTTAAACTCTATATAACATTGAGCCAATAAAACATGTGTCACACCATTTGAAATTGATTATAAAATAAGATATTAAGAACAAAGTCGTCATACATATCAAGCGTAAACCAGACCTTGAAATCTAAGCTTACAGATGCCAATACACTAAAATTGCTGCAATTTTAAACTCTATATAACATTGAGCCAATAAAACATGTGTCACACCATTTGAAATTGATTAGTGATAACTTTGAATCATATTAGAAAATACTTCGAACAAGAATTCTTACCACATCTTCGGCTTCAGATATTTCTGATCCAGTGGGCAGTGAAGACGCTTCAAAGATGCTCCTTTCCCGGACTATCTCTGGCTGAGCTCTCTTGCCATGAAGTGATTCTTCAAGTAAATCTACCTTTGTTGTCAAGTCATCAACAACTTTTTGTCTCTCAAGCAACTTATTAGCAAGTTCTTGGACTTTGGATTTTGAATTTTCAGCTTCTGAATGCAGGGTCATAATCTGCTTCTCAAGTACTGCTAAAAGCCCATTTGATCCAGAAGATTTTTGGTTGACAACAAATTCATTACTTTCCAGCATATTAACAATTTTTTCCAAACCAAATGTGAACTCAGCAAACTCTATTTTCATCTTTTCTAAGTCTGGCTTATTTCTAATGTGTGTTTCCACTTCTCCCTCCAGATGTTCAATTTCAGCAGCTTGAGTTGATAGAATTGACCGCAGTTCTTGTTTCTCATGCTCTAATAAATCTATTTGATGTGGCAACTTAGTTGCGCTATTAATAATTGAAAATAATTTCTTCAAAATAGCAGAACTTTCAGGTTCCTCATCTCCAGCTGACTCTGCATAAGGGATTTCAATCCCAGATATTTTGTCAACAAGTTTTCTTATCTGCAAAGGTGACAGGAGAAGGCCTTCTGCCTCTGCAACAATACAGCATTAACTTATTAGAGGACTGAAAAATGATAAAAAGTGAAATAGATATGCACAACAAATTCCCCCAAAAAAAAAGAAAAAAGAGGAGGGGGGAAGAGAGAGAGAGAGAAATTATGCACCTTGTTCTTTCCTTGACAATCTATCATATAACAATGAAATTTCTGCTTCATTTTCCTTCAACTTTTCCTCTTTGGCTTCGAAATCCTCTACTTTCAGCCTCAGCTCCTTACAAGAATGTTCTAATGCATCTACATCACTCTCCAACTTGGATACCTTATTTTGGTGTAGATTCCTCTCATCTTTAGCTTTTTCATAAGCTGTTGTAGTGTCTTGCAGTTTCTTCTGCAAATCTTGGATTGTAGAGGCTGCGACAGTACTAGTCATCTCAAATAACTTAGCAAGAGTCTGAACTTTCCTTGCAGAAAATAACAAATTTTCTGCTGCCTCATGGTATCGGTTGCCATGAAGGCTTTCCTGATGGTCTGTTGTATCATCTCCATCAATTTTGCTCTCTGGCTGAGAAAAATCCTGGTTCAAATTTTCAAGCTCTGGAACAGAGTTCAGTTCTAATAGATTATTCTGGACTTCAAACTTAAGTTCCCTTGTCGCGTCAATACAAGCAGACAATAAAACTGTAACATCATTTTGTAACATCATGATAGCTTCCTCATGCTCCTGTTTAAACCCCTCCAAGTTCTCAACTTTTCCTCTTAAAGAATCCATGCACTGAGTCATTCTTACAATTTCATCCCTTGTTGTCTGCAGTCTTCTCAGCAGAGCAGCAATAAACTCATTGACAGAAATAGAGAAATGTTCGAACTTGTCCGTAAGGATTTTGGTTCTCATCTGAAACTTTTCGGCAGTCTTTCTAAAACATGAAGTTATATCATTGGCATCTATTACTGTCATCTCATTATCATACATCTCAATGTTGTCAATGTCATCTATGAAGGATTTAGTCACATTTAAATTTCCCTGGAACAAGTAAGAAAGTTAAATAAAGCAAAAATAGGAAACTGTCAATAAAAATGAATAAATGTGTCCACGCCTCATTATGCACATGTTAGAGAAAGAGACAACAGAACAGAGAACTTGAAAAATGTAAAGCTTAGACAATGTAAAGCTTGAAAAATGTTAGAGACAACCCTTGATGGCAGGGTGGGGGGAGGGGTGCTTGGAAGAGACTCATATTACCTCAGTGATGGCTGAACCCTTGCCAACAACCCGAACTCTTATATCTTCAACAATGAGTTCCATATTTTTCAAGCCCTCAATTTTACGCTCAAAGCACGATTTCATTGCAGATAACAACCTCTCATCTTTCATATGCATTTGAAGATCATTAAGATGTCCAATAAGCTCAACCGACCTGCTCTCTAAGCTGCCAATTGTTCCAGCCAGCTCCTCCCTGCATGCATTCAACTTGGAATTAAGTGCTGATACCTCCTGCTCAGAAATTCTTTTTTCACCTTCAACGACAGAAATATCATTCTTTGCCTTCAACAGTGCATCTTCCATTGATTTTATAGTTGTAAGCGCATCTGCCAGCTTAACAGCCTGGGACCCTGCCTCATTTTTCAGCATCTGCAACTCATTCTCCAATGTGGTTTTGCCAACTTGTAAAGCATTATGTTGTTCAGTCAGCACTGCTACATTGGCTTCGACCTGGGATAGGGCATCTTCAAGAGACTTTATCGTTTTGTAAGCCTCTGTTAGTTTGCTGGTCTGAGAAACAAATTCCTCTCGTACTTGCTCTAGTTCTACCACTGCCGCAGCTCCGCTAGCCTGAGCCTCTTCTTTATTTTGTTCAGTCAGCATTGCTACATTGGCTTCTACCTGGGCCAGGGAATCTTCAAGAGACTTTATTGCTTTATATGCCTCCGTTAGTTTACTGTTCTGAGAAGCAAATTCCTCTCTTACTTGCTCTAGTTCTACTACTGCAGCGGCTCTGCTAGCTTGAGCCTCCTCTTTCTCACTGATTAGCACCGACATATTATTCTTTGCCACTGACATCTCATCTTCAATTGACTTCCTGCTTGCACAAGCTTCTGCAAACTTGCTAGTTTGGATATGAGCTTCCTCTATTGCTTTCTCCAACTCTTCTTCAACATTTTCTTGCCAACTTCTACTTGCCTCTTTTCGTCAGCAAGTTGAGTAATCTTATCCTCTGCAACTGACAGTGCATCCTCCAGTGACTTCATAGTTGATTGGGTTTCTGCTAACTCGCTAGCCACTGCACTGGCTTCCTGCTTTACATTTACCAACTCTTGCTCCAATTGTGCCTTGGTATCATGGCATTCATTGATGTAACTTGCAATCAAATTGACCTTTTCTAATGGCTCTTTGAAGACTGAATTAGCAGGAAGAATGATACGATCAACAGTTTCAAGTACTTTCTGCAGCATATTGCTCTCCAACCAAAAGTGCTCAAACTGATTCCGCTCATCTTTCATAGCAATGAGATCAGCCTCCATCTTTCGGATGCAATCTAAATCATTTGACAATCTATTGATCTGATCCCTGCACTCAGAAATTGTAGATTCTTGCTCCTGCAAATTGAGCTTCAATTTCTCAATCTCCGAGTTCTTCTCACCTAGTTGAAGTTTCAAGTTCTCTCGATCTTGAAACAATCCCTTGCCTTTCTTAACTGCCATGGATAACTTCTCCTTAGCAAAGCAGATTTCTCCTCTGATCGTTCAAGATCTTTCAGCTGGGATTCCTTTTCCTCCTTCAGTGCACCAAATTCTTCAGATGCCACTCTTAATTTATTTGATAGATCATTCAACTGCAATCTGACCAGTGCATCTTCCTCGAGTATTTGCTGGCACAGAATCAACTCCTGGTAACTAACATACAAGAGACTTTGCATTCTTTGAAGCATTTCAGAATCAGCACCAGAAGTATCAGAAGAGGCACAAGTTTGTTCTCTTATCTTCCCAATGCATTTAGTAATTATTGTGGTCGGATCAGAAGAAGTCTGAGAGGCAACATCTTGGTCTTCCATTGATGTTCCGGATTCCTTTAGTAAAACCCTCACCATATGATCTTTCTCCAATGAGATTTTGTTGGCCTTTTCAACAATTTCTTCATATTTGCATACTAGGTCATTCAACTCCTTTTGAATATAATCTTTCTCTTGTAATTCAGCAGACAGTGAAGCGCTTAAGCGGTCTATTTCATCATGTGCAGCTTCCTTTATTCTATTAAGTTGATCTAGCAAAACATTTGCTTCATCTTTGGCCTGATAAAACGATTCCTTAAGCCAAACCAAACGAGATTCCAGATCAGAAAATGAACCAGTTTTGGGCACATCAATTAAAGAAACAGCATCTTTCAATTTGTAGAAGTCCAGAGAAATTCCCTTCAGTTCGTGTCTCTCACTCACAAGCCATTTGATTCTCTCCACAATATCAAATGATTGAAGTTCCTCAGGTATATCAATCTGAGCGAGGGCTTCTTCAGATTTTGCAAGCATCAAATTACTCTGCTGGAGTGTTTCTTGCAATGATGCAACCAAATTTTCAGTTTTGATGAACTCTTCTTTGCTTAATTCAGCAGCCTGTAGGGCACTGGATTTTTCTTGCAGTTCAGCTAGGCATTTCTCAAGCTCAATTGTTTTATCAGCCAAAGACTGCTTCAGTGAGTCCCGCTGCTGAACCAATGCCTTCCCTTTTGTCACAGCTAAGCTAAGCTTTTCTTTGGTACCAGTACACTTCATCTTCTCATGCTCAAGTTCTGTCTTCGTTTTGGAAAGTTCTGCATTCACTGCCTCAACCATTTCCCTTTCTTTCTCAGCTTGTTCAATTAATTTTCTATTTTCATTTTCTAAATGGCTTAGATTTTCAACCAACTCCTCCCTTCTTTTGAGATTGAGTAACTCATCACGGGCTGCAGCAAAGACAGTCTCAAACTGCTCTTGCACTCTAAGTTCAGGGTCAGGTTTTGACAAACACTGGCCCAGTTGATAAATTTCATAAAGCATCTGATTATACTTTTCAATCAACATATATGTGCTTTGCTCAACATGAGATATTTTCCCACTAATAGAACTATCCATCAACTCCCCCTGATAAACTACCATTGCAAGATAAGACAACATCCTATCTGCAACAACCTCAAAATACTGGTCCTTTTCAATCTGAGCCTCAGACGCTATACCTGCAGCTGAATTCAAATAAGCACCAGCTACATCATGCGATACCAAAATTTCAGCAACTTTTGCATTAAGATGCTCAATCTCTTGATCCTTCTTATATAGAACTGCATTAATTTCCCTAATCGCACTCTCATTCTTTGAACGCTCTTCTAAAGCACTTATAAGAAACTGTGAGCACTCACTCACCAATTCATGCAATGAGGCGTCACCCACCTGTCTCTTTCCCTCACTTTCCCTAAACTCTTTCTCACTAAAACCTTCAGCCAATTCACCATCTTTATTAGTCAAAACCTTAAGCTGATGTCTAAGATTAGCTAGTTCTCTTGCAAAATTCTCTCTTTCCTCCTGCAAACATAACAACACAAATTCAATCATCACTAGAAACCAGTTATCTTATCAACAGAAAAATGATCAACCAATAGTAGCAGAAATAAGTAACCACACCTTATAATCCTTCTCAATACTATCTCTCTCACGGACTGTCTTTATTCCAGAGCCAATGTCAGTTTCAGCAAGGTGATTCTGATTCTCTTTCACACTAACAACAATATTGTCCTCAGAATAGGAAGGCTCAGCTTCGTTACTTGCAACTGACTCTCTATTATCAGCATTTCTGGCGTCATCTAAATCGTCCGATGCATCAAGAAACAAATCGTCTTTACTCTCAACCGAATTCATACCAGCCACATCTCCCTCTTCCTGCATTCATTCAATCACATAACGAAAACACATCAAAACACATCCACTTGAACAAAAAAAGGTCCAATTAGTAGACTTCACCAATAATAAAACGGATTGATTCAATTCTTACCTGATTGACCGACGATTCGGAGTTATCTGGACCGTTTGATTCGTAATTCTCTGACATTTCTATCGATCATAATCTAATTCCTCGTTCTTCAACAGAAATCAGATCTGAACCCCCCACAAAAAAAAAACCTAAAAAATTTTAGGGATTTTTTAGCGACTGACCTGTTATCTGTCAGCGAGGTGCGAAGCAGATTAACATTTCCGCCAGTTTTTTAAGTTTCTAATGTTTGTTGTTTAATTCTGTTTTCAATTGAGTGTAAAACTAAAAGAATCTGTTTTTCATTGGGTTGTGTGACAGTTTCTGGCAAATCAAATCGTCACAACACTACAGTGATTAGTGACCAGCAACGGTGAAAAACGGCTAAGCGTTTCGCAGCTTTATAGAAGAGAAACGCTGTCGTTTGGTGTTCGTTCGTTAAAGCCCCAGTGAAATTCTGAAACGGTGTTGTATCGTTTTGCAATTGCAATATTGTTACATGGATGATGAAGCTTCCAAAATATCATAGATTTCTTTGCCAAAAATGGTCGACAAAAAATATATAAATCTGTTATTTTTATTTTTATATTGTTAATTGTCCAAAATGAATCGTAATTTGTTCGGAAATTATAAAATCCTAACCAAAAAATTCAAAATATTGATCGTCACTAATTTAATAAGTTTTCAATACAATCTAAAGCTAAAATGTCAATAAAACGCTAATCATAAATACAACTGAGTTTGTATTTAAAATAATTAATTTTATGAAATAAAGCTTCTTATGCTATTAAAACAATGTAAGATGATACCTAAAACCTAGTGATCGGATATAAAGGATAAGACATTAATTATGTCATGTGTTATGTATACATCATTTATATTGAGGGCATGTATATCAAACGTTAGAATTTGAAATTTTATTAATTATATTTTTTAAAATTTTATCTTTTTAAATTTATATATGATTTTTAAATTTTTATATATGAATAGAAAATGTGAACTTTTGTAACATTGATATGAATGAAAAAAAAAGTCTTAATGAGAAATAATATTTAAAAAATATCTCTATTATATGTACTTATTTTTTAAACAATAAAAACATAATCTCTTTATTCATTTTGGCTTATAAGGATATAAACGTCAGATAATTATATTTAAGATTTTTTTATTTATAAAAATAAATAATACGTCACTTATTTTCTAATATTTAAAAAATCATTTGAATATTTGTATTTAAACTTCAACATAATGTTTTTTTTGGGGGGGGGGGGGAGGCTATCTTTGCTGGAATTGATTTTGTGATTAATATTTGTTCAAATTAAATGTATATGCTGATTGCTGATGTGATAATTTCAATCAAATCAGTTTGAACTCAAATTTAAATGTTAAAAAATATTATAAGCTCTATCATTACACTAATTTTTAAATAAATAAATATAAGTTGAGAATCGCAAGTTTAAGGTTTGGAGAAGAGAAGAAATGACCCAAGTAGAAATACATTAGCGAAGTTCTATTTAACCATTTTATATCAACGAAGCAATAGAAATTATTAATGGGCATAAACTATACAGCAGTTATATGGGCCAAAATCTAGGGACTATTCACCAAAAGTTAATTGCATGGTCGAGGAACGAAGTGCTAAACTCTCAGACCAAAGAAATATCAAGCAATACGGACCTATGCTTTCCTACAACGAAGGGGCTTCATTCGTGACAATTCCTGCCGACTATAAATTCATCTCTTGATACACCCCACCACAGAACACAAACACAAACAAAAACCAGGGAAAGTATACTTGTAAAGATGAATTCAAAGTATCTGTTCATCCACATAACACTCTTAATCGTCTTGTTAACATTCCCTCTTTCCTCTGCTCATGACAGAAGCCAGCCCGATCCTGCTCCCCCCACTGATGATAACAAGTGCCAATGTACATGTCCATGCCCATGCCCTCCGTCTGATCATGACAACTCACCTCCAAGTGACATCAGTAAGCCTCCCCAGCCACCAAATGACATCAATAAACCTTCCCAGCCTCCAAGTGATATCAGTAAGCCTCCCCAGCCACCAAATGACAGCAATAAGCCTCCCCAACCTCCAAGTGACACCAATAAGCCTCCTCAGCCACCAAGTGACAGTAATAAACCTCTTCAACCACCAAGTGACAGTAATAAGCCTCCTCAACCACCAAGTGACAATCAACCTCCCCGACCGCCGAGTAACAACAATGAGCCTCCTCAGCCACCTAGTGACAACAATGAGCCTCCCCAACCTCCAAGTGATAATAATGAGCTTCCTCAGCCTCCAAGTGACGGCAATGAGCCTCCTCCTTTCCCTCTAACTCCAGAGAACAACGAGCAGTCACCCCCTCTTCCTCCAAATGAAAGCAATGATAATCCACCTCCTTCGAAACCAAGCAACAACGACTATGAAGGTTGTTTCTCCAAGGTATTTGCCTTTGGAGATTCATACACAGACACTGGGAATGCCTACGTGATGGGTGGCCTTCAATCCTTTGTTGGTTCATTAATCTCACATTTGCCTGGACATCGTAATTTGTATGGCCACAGGCAATGTGACGGCCGCTTGGTTGTTGATTTTCTTTGTGAGACTCTGGCTATACCTTACTTGCCACCTTATAAACAAGCTTCCTCAAACTTCTCTTCAGGTGCAAACTTTGCGGTGGCTGGATCAACAGCATTCTCCCATGATCTATTTGCTAAAAGTATTGGCAATCTCCTGATGTGGAAAGGTATTCCATTGGACTTCCAGGTTCAAATAGAGTGGTTTCGGAGGTTTATGAGGGAGGTCGCATGCAAGGGAATGAGTGACAGTGAATGCAAAGCCGAGATTGAAAATGCACTCTTCTGGGTTGGTGAAATTGGGGGTAGTGACTATGCTCGTACATTTGGATCTTCAATTTCCCACGAATTGCTTACAAAACTAACTCTTGGTCAAATTTCTAAGATTGTTAAGGTAATTCTTCGTCATACGTTTGATGGTTTTCAGTATTTTGAATGCATTAGGCCATATTTGGGTTCCTACCAACAGTTAAGAACCATTGTTAATCTCATACCATATTTGCATGACAGTCATTGTTGGATAACGGCGCAAAGTACATTGTGGTTCAAGGGCTACCGCCTTTGGGATGCTGTCCGTTAGAGATGTTCTATCTAAAGCATTTGATCGTGATCAAATGGGATGCATCAACGTGCAATGCATTGGTCCAATCTCATAACGATAATCTCCAGAAGATGATACTCGAATGGCAGAAACAATACCCCGGTTGTGTCATTGCATATGCTGATTTCTGGAGTGCATATGAAACAATCTTGACACATTACAAGGATTATCAATTTGATGAGCCCTTCAAGGCATGCTGTGGAGCAGGTGGTCCTCTTAACTTCAACATGCATTCTTTATGCGGATCAATCGGCACATCCACCTGCACGGATCCCAGTAGGCGCATGCATTGGGATGGAATTCATTTAACAGAGGCCATGTATAAACACATAGCTGATCTCTTCCTCAACCAAGGCTACTGCAAACCATCATTCCAGGAGCTCGTTAAGAAGAAAAGGGGCATGTAATCTACCCATGCCTAACATAAGATAAGAGTAGTATTAGGTCATTTGGTGCGCTCTGAATGGCGGCATTCATGAAGCGATAATTAAGTTCTGTCTCAGAATTCTTTTTGTTTCGGTTGTCGTTCAGACAGTAAGTGGTATCTCAGGAACGGGACATACGTTGATTTTATTATGATGCTCGCAATAAAGACAACGCAATTGTTTTCTAGCTGATAAAACAAGTTTCTGTGCCTTTGCTTATAATTCAATGTTTTTCAGATTTAAGTTTAATCATTCTGTTTTCTCTTAGAGTCTATTGAAACTGATTTTTGTGCTTGATATTAATTGCCCCCTATTTCATCTAATATCATGAAATTTTTGTTTCTAGAATATAAATTTGTCCATAATACTAAAATCAACAGAAGATGGTGAAGTAAAGATGCTCACAAAACCCATCATGTTACACTGTTACACGAAAATCAGGGTCAATACTCTCCCAAGTTTTACTTGCAGCTTAAGTTATTATAACGACGCCCGAAGCTTGATAAACGAGATGCCAGACCACTCATACAGGATCTATGTGCACGCAAATAGGTAATCAACCATTGTGAATATATTATTTTAATATTGGGTCGATAACTGTCACAATTCATTAACAAAACCAATTTTCTTTTAACCTATGTTGATACTTCCAATTTGTCCAAGTGATTCTCATTTATTTTATCATCAAATATCGCACTTAGCTGGCAGATCTGTATTTTTAAGAATAACAAGGAGGCTGTGCATCAAGAGGGCAAAATAAAAAAAATAAAAGGTTCCCTTCAACCAAATGAGTCACTCCTCTGCTCCTAAAAGGCAGGGCAAAGAAATGCTTTCACAATCACATGAACCATATTACAAATGAGACGCAATCAAACTAGCAAAGTGCCAAACCGTATTCAGTTCTCACAATCATAGCAGCGCCAGAAGCAGAATATCATGCTGCTGACACAAACAGCATTTTTCAAAGTATTAAACTTCAATACAACCGATATGCTGCTCAAAAAATGAAAGCAAGGGTAGCAACAATCTAAAAACAAACACTTAGTCGTCAATGGCAAAGCCACAATGATAATTGGTGAAGGGAATGCCCACTACCCAAGGGAAGCTCTATACATATTCATCTCATCAATGTCAATCAGCCATTCAATAGGAGTAGAAGATGACAGACAAATCAGAATAATTCAAAGTAATTTGTGCAACTTGAACATGACTGCAAGGAAAATGTAATACAAACTGATTTTTTGATAGCACAATTTTGATATTAATCAGGATATCATCCCAATGCTCTTAATGTTCAGACAGGCATAACAAGGAATTCATTATTTTGGTGTAAGAATGAGAACTTTACTTACCAGACTCTATTTACGTTTGAAGGTCGGCCTTTCTATCTGTACATCAATCTCCTCACTTATTTCTAGTCAGATTAGGTATTCATAATATACTATGAAGAGGGCATCTGGGTAATCTTTTGGCAGACTGTTGATATAGAGGTAGAAACGCAACAAGTCCTCCTTTGAAACAGTTTCTGGATCAATAACATCATCATTACAAGTAAGCACCCACAAGTCCTCTGAGTTAACTCTCTTCATGCTACCACGACAAAAAGGGCAGGATTCAGACTTTGTGTTCCTGTGATTTTGAAGGGATTATAATGAGTGAACTGAATAATAATACTTTTCATATCAAGTACTCAAGACAAAAAACATGGGAGACAAATGGGTTTTAAGAAGTTTGTACGTACCAATTGCGGTAGCATTTGATACACATTGCATGACAGCAATTAGGCAACACCATTTTGGTACAGGGCTCCAAGCAAATCCCACATTCATCTTCTCTCTCAAAATCTGCACTGCCAACTTGGCAATCTCCTCTCATTCTATCAAAACTCCCAATTTCAAGATTCTCTATCTTAGCATCATCCAATTCCCCCAAATTACTATAAAGTCGCTGAAGAGATGGCAATATAACGCCTGAAGTTTGATTTTCATTAACAAAGTCAGAATATTTGCATAGAGCAGAACCAAAGGCAATTAACTGATTTACAATAAATTCAAAATTAACAACAGGTAGAGTATATTACATACCATAAAATTCCCTAATTGTTGCCTTTCTTCCTGTCGTAGTTAGGCTTGGTTGATCGTCTGCAGACACCTGGATTCATAAGTTAGCAACTAATTAAAAATTGCACTAATTATTCAAGCAACAAGAATGTGTTCTATTAGATCGACTTTCAAAAATCAATATGCCAAAAAACAACCTTATATACAAGTATGTGGAAGAAGTTTAGATATCTAGGGAGCACACACATGCAGGAAGAATTCACCCATTGTAGCAAAAACCAAAAGAGGGGAGCCCAGTGATCGTAAACCAATTTCATTTGAAGACGTGCACCACCTTTCGCTCTTGGAATTGCGGCAGCCCTACAGCCCCAGGTTTGTGGTTAGAGAAAATAAATGCAGCTGAATAAACCAATGTCAACATTTTCCTTTACGATTTGAACAAAATCACCCAAACACGATAAGTACCAAATAAGCAAAGGGCAAAAAGAAAAAACCAACTTCGCTTCCTCAAATACAATATCCACAAGCTAAACAGAATCACACTGTAAATATCAAATTCATCAATTGCAATCAACCAAACAAAAAGGGAGGAAAGTTGCAGTTATTTTCATATACAGCTAATAAAGCTCTCAAATTAGACATACATGCCAAATTCCCATTTGGCATGTCTTCACATCAATTCCAAAAGCTCATTAATTGCGAACACAAATCAAAATCCAACATAACACCAATATTAGGCACTATATTATTTTTACCTCCTCATTAATGATGATTGTGAAAGTGATCAAGCCTATGGACAAATAAAATCTATCTATTTTAGCCATAAAAGAAAGCTTCAAAATCAGACTAAAAACACAAACTTTTAAAGGAAAAAAAACAAAACACACACACACACACACACGAAAACTTACAAAGCATTAGCATGCTGTATATCAGCCTCCAAAACTTTGAGTGAGTCCTGATACGATGACTTAGCCAACTGACAGTACATCACCTCCATATCCCTCACTCTCTTCATTCTTCAACCCACAAAGAAAAACAGGAAAAAAGCAACAAACTTAATAAACTTGATCACAAAATAGCAACTGGGTTCTGTTTGGTTCTGGGTTCTGACTTCTTAGAACTTAATCCACCAAAAACACAACAAAAAAAGGGGAAAAAGAAAAAGTAAAAGAAAGAGAAAACCGGTTTCCTTTTCTCTCCTTTTCTAATAATTCTCTTAGCTTTAATCCTTCATTTTTATGGATGAATTTTTAGAGGGCGAGCGGGCGGCTATGAAAATGACCTTTTTTTTCCCACTTTTTTTTTTTTTCTTCTCTGCTTCACTTTTATGGCTTGTGGAGAATGAATACAAAATACGTACAAGAAATATACGTTTCTTTCTAAACTCTCTGCGTGTCTGTTCCTTGCTGTGATGCCCTTATTTATAAATTTTGATCTTATCCTAATCTTTTGCGTTACCCTTTTTATTTAAATAATGCTAACTTCTTTCTTTATACACCTTCTCTAATCATTATTATAAATGACACGCATATATCAACGACATTATGATGGATTGTATTAGTGTTTTATATGATATCATTACTTAAGTCTCTATTCTTTATTCTACAAATCTTGAAAATTTGGAAAATTTACGCTCATAGCCTGAAAGGACGGTTTTCTTTTTCTTTTTTAACCTCTACAAACGCATTATGGGGATATTTGATTCCTCAATTATATTGAGTGATTATAGTTTTTTTTTTTACACATAAGTGAGTGGAGTAAACATCTTTTAAATATTAGTGAGGATTAAAAATTTAGGTAAATTTCTATTAGTATTAATATTATAGTTGGTCTCAATAATAGTCTGATTTATAAATATTAGATATAATCTCATGTAATATGAATGATAATTTAGTAATAAATTTTTTTTTGAATTTTTCTTATTTTTTATAGCGAATGTGGGACAATATTTATGGACACTCTTACCTGCCGTGGACAAGGTATTGATTGCAGATTTCGACAGACGTAATTGTAAATGCAGTATGGTTCTTATTTGACCATCATGAATAGCATGTTTGTTGTCGGACTTAAAAGTTTGTATTTGACCATTTTTTGCAATTTAACTAAAATCTTGGCTATTTCTGATAATTTTTCAAAATTCTCGTATCTGTGGTTTTTCATTTTATGCGTGTAGGACTATTGTGGAATCTTCCAACGTTGCTTGATCAAGGACCTTTCTCAGGGTTTGATGCTTTGATTTGGATTGATGCATAATGGGTTTTTTATTCTCTCAATTGGCTCATTAATGATGGTGGTAGGTTTTTCCAAACAGAAAAATCCCTAGAAATGGGGTCAAATTATATTTTAACTTGTAATATATGATTGAATTTTGAACTTGATATAATGTGATTTTGCAGATACGGATGAGATTGTAAGATTATTAAGCTCAAACTACTTGAGATTTTTTAAATGGAGTTACACGTACAACACGCTTCATAATGAGCACAATAATTATTTTCCGTTTGTTTAATATAAAATATGTTAATTTTTCTACGGCATATTAAGAACGCCATGGCTCAAGGCTCATCGACATTATTTATGAGTTTGTCCTCTTCAACGGTACCTAAAAATCATTTGTTTTTTGTTAGGTAATCCAACTAAATCTTTTGTTCGATGAAAAAGTCAAAGCTTATATAAACTGCCTGCTTCGATTTTTCAAATGTTCAAATTGTTGAATAAAGAAAGTTTTAAAAGGTTATTAATTGCATCAATTTTTTTTTATATAATTATTGGAGTTTAATTTTCATGTATGTATTGACTTTTAATTTTCATGTATGTATTGACTCATGAATCTCAATAAATGGCTTGTTGGTGAGAATAATAAATGTATAAGACAGACCGGTTTTATGAACTTAGCCCTTTTGAATTCAATTCAAACAAGAAGGAAACGAAAATGTATTCAACTCATACCTTTTTTTTTTCTTTTTTTTTTTTGTAAACAAAATCATAATTGTCTCAAATTAATTCACATCCAGTATAATTCCTCTTCTCGTTCACTTTGAATGTGACAAAAAAGAAATAAACCAATTCTACCAAAAGAAGTACATTATGATTATTTTTTAATGAGCAGTTAGAAAAAGAACATATTCCATTACACGAACAACTTTGTTGTTCCTAATCATAATAAGCATATTAGTTATAAGCAGAACAATTATGATTGTTGATTATGATTACGATTAATGAGAATATTGTACAAACTCACAAAGTATTAGGTGGGGTGTAACAAAATTATCTGGCGGCTGGCGCAAGGCATTCATTTGACAAATCCGGGCTTTCGATTTCAAGAAAACTTGTCAACAAAGTTTTCCTTGAAGATTGTCCCTTGGAACTGCTAGAAGAAAATTTTTGGTCACCGCCCTTTTCAATCTTGACTGAATCCTGTATTGCCAACACTATTTCCTGCATCTTTGGCCTGGAAAATCCTCTCTGCTCCACGCATTGTATTGCTACTTCAGCTATTCTCCAAATCGACTCGATCTTTACATTTCCGATTAGCACCGGATCCACAATGCTTATGACATCCCCTTTCTTTATCATTGATCTTGCCTGTAAGACAGCACAGCTATTAGCGATTATTTTAAAAGTTCCCAGTGTTACTAGGCTGGCTAAACAATTACCCTGTAGATTGCACATGAGCGTTTTAGAAGTACTTAAAAATATTCTAGAGGGCGTACCCAATGAACAATGTTCAGTTCAGGCCCAAAATCTTCCACTGAGACAGGTTTCTTTCCGGAAATCAGTTCCAGGAGGACGAAACTATAGACATCACTCTTTTCTGTCAATTGCTGATTTCCATAGTACCTGTTAAATTACTAGTTAAGCATACTGGTAGGTAAGAATGGAGATGGTTAAATTTTACATGAATGGTAAGTTCAGTATGGCTTACTCGGGGTCTAGGTAGCCGACTGTTCCTCGTGCCACGCTTGATATATGGGTCAAATCGTCTTCAGCTTGTCTTGAAAGTCCAAAATCTGACACTTTTGCTCTCATGTTAACGTCTAAGAGAATGTTGCTTGATTTAACATCTCGGTGAATGATACCCGGGCTGCAGCCAGTGTGCAAGTATTCAAGGCCTACAAAAATCTAAATCTGTGTTAATAATTGAAGACTGATCCATGCATGATTACCAACTATAGTGGGAAGTTTGATTATAAACCTTTGGCAGCATCGTGTGCAATTTGTAGACGAGTCATCCAGTCTAAAGGCTTCTGGTTGACAGAACCTGCCAACAATTTATGTCATCAACTTTATTTTTTAGCTTCAGTTTTAAGAAAGCTAGAACATAGAAATTGAGCAAACGATTGAAGGGCACAAGAGCTGACCGTGTAAACGATCCCTCAATGTTCCATTGTGCATATACTCGTAAACCAGAATGCGTTGATGTTCTTCTTCACAGTATCCAATTAAAGGAACCAAGTTCCTGTGATGAATTCTTGACAAGAGGGCGACCTGAAAATACAGTATCATTGGTATATAAAAGATATATTGCTTCAATTTTTTAACAAACTAGCACAATACTACATGAGTACTTTGTATAATCAGTAACTTAAGCTGAATCTGACAGTACCTCAGTCACAAATTGTTGTGTCCTATGACTGCATGAATCGGCCATTATCTTGACTGCTACCTCTTTTCCATCTTTCATTTTGCCGTAGTAAACAGATCCAAAACTTCCTTTGCCAATTTTTTTACAGAAATTATTTGTAGCTTCCTCAAGCTCTGGAAGTGGAATAAAGTATGCTACCCCTTCATCCATAAAATGGCCCCCTCGTGCAATCGAATAGGCAGTATTTGAAGGCTTTGTGCTAGTTCTCAAGGAATCAGCTAATGGACACACTGGAAATTAGCAGAATGCAAAAGTTCATCCAATGTAATATGAGAAGAGAAATTGAGATTCACACCTTTGTCATCACTTTTCTGGTTTGATATTTTTCTCCGAAGTTTACGCAGAACTATCAATCCACACAAGAGCAGAACTAACAGAATTCCCAAAACTCCTATTGAAGTTCCTAGAATTAACTTAAAACGCATTCTTCGCTGTGACTCTTTATGCAATTTAGGATTGTTGTCATATCTGCCAGAGAAAAGAAGCAACTTTTAACATCTGGACAGTCATTCCTTGGAAAATGTTTACATTATTATATAACATTAATCATGCATCCTTATGGCCAAAAGAACCAAAAGCATACTCACTTGAATATTACTTTTCCTGTTAACAATGCTGGAGGTATCTCACCAACAAAAGAGTTGTTCTCAATGTGCCTGCCACAGGAATATTTAGTTAGATTCAAACTTTCTTTAGGGAAATATTCAATGAAATAAGCTCATTCAAAGAAATATGAAAATTGACACGAGCACTTACAATTCCTGTAGACTTGGTAGACTGCCCATATATGATGGTAGTGATCCAGTTAATTCATTGTTCTCCAGATGCCTGCAGACTCGTAAAGAATTTAGGTCACAAAGAAGCACCACTTTCGTCTATGCTAGTGAATCTTACAGCATGAAGTAGCTTACACAATTTTCAAATTGATAAGACGACTCAGATCAGGGAGAGGCCCTGTGAGGAAGTTACCATCGAGCCACCTGAGTCAGTTTGAAATAAAACATTAGGGAGAGCTAAAATAGAGATGGGCTTAGATTAGCAAGTCCTTTTTTTTACAGCATAGTTGCACTTACAGCTCTGTCAATGCCTCCATATTCTTAAGCTCCGGTGGAATTTCACCCTTTAAGTTCTTTCCTGACAAGGCACTGCTCAGAAGGTCAGCGTAATTCATCTCAAAAAATTATAATCTTTAAGCATCTGAAAAAATGAAAATCTATATTCAAGCTTATAATTTTTCATCAATATGCTTGTTTCTATTTTATGGGCTTCAACATTCTACATCCAAACTTTCAACAATAGGTTGCTAGTTCAATTTCGTCCGTGAATCAACCAGACTTTTATGTAAAGAAGTGATAACATTACATTTTTGTAATTCTTGGTGGAGTGGTAGTGCTACATGTCACCCATTCCCAGGGAACCGGGACACAAGGATCACCTCTGTCATTTGTCCACTCACTTTCATCAGATATGGAGCGAAGGGCATCTAGTACAATCACTACCAATTGAAAAAGTAATTAGAAATGACTCACAAGTTCAGAATTGTCATGCACATTCACAATCTGTCACATATTTGCACTTAACAGTAACCAAATTGCAATTTCTTCTAACATGTAGCCAGATATAAGCAGATGAAAGTTGGAGCAAGTTACGCCATTATCTTATACTTACCATCTTGCCAGTCGGTCTTTGCAGCAATCTTTTGGTATTTACTTATCTCTATTGCATTTAAGAGAGGCCCTAGGGTAGAATCTCTGGTCTTAACGAAGGAAAATGACAGGACAAAATTGAGAGTTACATTCATATAGCTGGGTTCATAAAGAGTGTAGCTCCCGTTGGCATTCTCAGCAATATTTACAACCGCATTGCTGTAGTCAAGAGAGTATGGTTGCTCCAATTTGAATTTCCGGGTTTCGTTTGGACCCAACTCTTGAATTTCTGCGAAGTATGCAAAAGCTCGAGCATTCGCAGGAAAATCTTCCAGGTTTAGCCTATAGCTCAGTACTCCTTCTGTGCCAACCACTGCAGTTTGCATTACTTTGACAGGTGGGTATTCTCTTGTCCTTGTCTCTATGTTCTTTGTTGTACTGATCCTCACTGTGCCAGGGGCTGCCCCTACAACAAAATTTGGCCTTCTATCAAGATCTGAGTCCCAGATTCTGTCATAAGGATCATCCGGGTACCTGAGAAAACATAGTCAACTCGGTGAATCTGTACCAGTATTACTAAATGACTAAATCCTTAATGGGTTATGACTTTTGAGCAGCAATTTCTCCTTCAGTCTATATCACATTTCAACTACGCACTCACAGTTTGAAAGCATAATGCATCTTAAATCAATAGTTCGAGTTATCAAACATTTGATGAGAAATTACCTTAGAGCGTCCTTAGTTAGAGCACCAAAATTTACTCTAGCAGCTACCTTTAAGAAGAAATTATCCTCGAAATCCGTTGCATACATAGAAAGATTCAAGGGCCTTAACTCAAGAGTGGATATGAAAGGAGAACCGGTTACTGCACAGCATATGCACACGTCAATAGAATCTGAAGGAGCTCTGATGATCATTTCCTTTGCGTATACTCTTGAAGCATCCAACACAGTCACGGTAGACCACAGAGTTGCATCCAAATAGAGCTGAAATTTCGGGTACGAGGCTTCACTTCCCAAACTGCCATACTGAAATGTTGCGCGGACAAGGTACCGTCTTCTCTCTTTGGTGCTCAAAGTGTAGCAATATTTCTTGTTGTCTATAGGCAAATCTCTTCGCGTTCGATACTGCATCCAGTTTCCACTTGGATTTTCTACTTTCACTGATTTGCCATTGTTCATTATGCCAATATCTGATATCCATGCTAATCCAGTACTTGGGTCAGTGTAGTTGCTCGTGCTCCCACAATCTATACTTATAAACTCTGCATGTTCAGTTCATTAGATTGTTACAATCTGTCCATCTAGCCTTATAAGATCACATAATACCATTTCTAAACAATTAATGATTACTGCTATCTTAATTTGAACTTCATTTTACACCTTTCTTCAGCATCTATGCATCATTCACTTAACAGGGCTGAACACACTCTGAACTAACACTATCTTACTTTTCAAATTACGTTATAGTGAAGACTGAAAACTAATAAGATTATGGAAATTTAACTTCAGGAAGTGACGTACCTGTAACTTGGGACACAACAGATGATACAAATAGAAGATATATAACCAAGAAATGAGAGTATAAAACCATTGAAGATGAGGAAGACAAGCCAGTCCTTTTGTTCTTTTCAAGGTCGGGAACTTCTGTGAGTTAGTGCTAAAAAAGAACAAATATTTTGTTTAAGTTCAGCATCTAATTTACTCTTCTCTTCCTTTGCTCTCCAATTACCTTTCCCTTTTTTGATTGATAAGTTTGGCAATGTTCATTCACGCTGATTTTGGAATCTTCTTTTTCCAATAAAGATTTTCATGCCCCCTTTTTCTGTCTTTGAAAATAAGTGCATATGACACAATCCCAAGCCTTAAAAAGTTGAAAAAAACATTAACTTGGAACCATTTAATTATTGGCTTTTACTGTCAGAAAATTTTATCTGGCATGTTCCTGCTACAATGAGTTTGACAATAATTAGTAACCATGAAACTTGCTGTATGCACAACTGGCTGTATTTATTAACTTCCTTATGTATAGATGATTACAAAGATTATATAAATTTTGTTATGGCAAAAGGGGTACTAAAGAAAATGTAATTATTACTGAAGAGGAAGAGGAAGAGAAGCTGAGGCCATGCAGAAAGCATCACATATATATAGAGTCTAGAGAAAGAAATCGAAGTGTAACGTCGACACTCATCAATTCTCCCATATAAAAAAACATTAAATAAATAATCTTCTTTAGCTTTAATTTGCTTTTGCTTTGCCGCAAATCACAGAATCTCTTTTCTCGTAGCTTTTAGACCCACTTGTTTTCAGCTTTTATGAACTTTGACAAAGCAACACGAAGATGATGGATGCTCTCTCTTTAGCTGGACAACATTCAAATCTGGTCCCCTTTTTGTGTCGTAGTCTATGCTACTTTAACCAAATACATGACATTGTTAATTACCTGAAGATAAGAAATCATGCAAAGTAACATCATCACAATATACCATTACTTTTATTTATTACATTTTATCCAACGGAAATTTGGTTTCAAAATTTTGGTGCTGATTTTCTATTAACCAACCACATGTCGCCGTTTATCACTACTTGAATCAGTATATATAAGAAGGGTAAAAAAATAAAATAAAATATTCAATTTATAAATATAAATATTAATTTAAATTAATTTTTAAATTATAACTATTAATATTTATTAAATATTTTAATACTGTAATTTTAAATCACAACGGTTTAACATTAATCTCGAGTAATAAGAATACGCGGTTTTGATAGGTGTCAATTTAATTGCATAGGTTCTAAAACAAAAAATAATCGATGCTACTGTACGGCTCATTAAACCTGCTAAAAATAATAAATTATTATTATTATTTATGCAGTTGCAGTAAGATGACTCACTCAAAACTCATAATTCATAATCAAGACAAGAAGATGATATGAACCCGTCAGTCTATTCTCCACGGGGCCCGTATTGCTTAATCATTGTTAACTTTAACGAGTAGCCAAAGAATCCGCTTCACTTGGTAAATGTTATTTGTATCTTTCGTATATGGCCCCACGTCATTCAGTTTGGAAACTGCAGTGGGCCCTTATTAAAAAATGTTCGGTGGCACTGCATTATCCTCATAAAGCCTAACGAACCACCGTTGGTTCCACTAGTAATAAAGTACTCTAAAAAAATTTGGCCAAATTTATTTTTCAGTTTGAGTAGTAGAAAAATCACTTTTGTTAGGAGAATTTATCTTTCTGATTTAGTGATTCTAATCTAGTTGTGAGTGTTTTAAAAGTCATTTTCATAATTGGGATATTTCTGAATACTTTTTCATCAATTAAAGGCAAAAAATAAATAAATAAAACCTAATAGCCCTATGTCAAATAAAATTACAGATAAAAACAAATAAGAAATAAATATACTAATTTTTTTAAAATAAATTAATTACATTTCAAATCAATTTTTTTTTTACTACAATATAACCTCTATAAATTAATAATCGGCAACTTAATAATCTCTATACTATAATAATTTTTTACGGTCCCGACTTAAGTTCTGAAGCTAAATTAATAATTTCGATAAATTAATAAGATAATAATTTTTCTTAAAACTCATGTATAACTATATAATCCCATTTATATCATAAATTAATAATTATAGAAATTATAAATATTGTGAAATTATAAATATAACTGACTATGTCAATTTATTAAAATATGAGTCTATTGTGACTTGTTTTTTTTTTTTTTTTGAAGTTTAAATTTAATTGAATCTCATCTCTATTTTTTTTATTACATTTAAAAGCTCTAGAGTTGAATTCTCGTACTGTAATAAAAAATTATGAAGTGTTGTTGATGACTTGAGTGCTTTAGTACGTGAAATAAGCTCTAAAGGTATTGTGTCATCCTCAACTTTATCTTCAGCATGATCTTTAGTTATGTTAGTAACAATTTCTTCATGAATTTATGTAATCAAGTATACATTATTTATTTGATGAATTTATTTAAATCTATTAATTATATTTGTAAAATACAATGAATTTTCAAGCAATTAAATGTTAGTTCTTTGTACTGTGAATACACTTTATAAATTAATAAATTATTAATTTATCGATTAATTAATATATCTCTAAATTAATAAATTTCTATGGTCCTGATATTATTAATTTATAGAGGTTATACTATAGTTACTTTCTAACTAAAATAAATTATAAAAAATTTAAACAACCTAATATTCTTTTCATATTTTTTTATTGATTTAATATTTTTGTACTTAAAAAAGTTGCTTTTAATTTATCGTTAAAATATGGACAACTTAAGCCAATGGTTAACATTAAAAAATTCATCCCCATAAAATATTTTAATTTATTTTTAGGATAATAAAAGATTACAAAAGAAATGAAAAATAGCACAATACTTCCTTGAGATTTAACAACAAAAAAATAAATGAAAAATTAGAAGTGTATTCAGAAAAAACACGAGGACATTTCGTAAATAAAATAAACATAACTGTTCGTCAAAAAAGAAAAACATAACTGGAAGAGGGGTTTTATGAGTAGATTAGAGCGGTGCTAATAGTTCAACCCAAAAATGTTTTATAAAACCAACCAAATTTTGGAAGGGACTTCTGTTTCCATCTATGGGCCTATCTCATTAATTGGGCCGAACCTCATGACTCATGCTTTTCCACGCGGATTGAAGCCAAGAGAAAGCCTTTTGACGCCCCTCAAAATTTCTCAAATATAAGCTAACAAAAATTAATCAATTTCCTATTTTGAATTAAAATTCAATCAAGTACCTATATAAGTTATTCTTTTTATAAAATTTTCATACCCACCCCCATTTCGTAATTTAATTTACATTTAAAATTTGAATTGAATTTTTTTGAGAAAATTATAAGAGTTTATAATTATGAAGACAGAAATTATATAACAATAAGTACAAAATTTAAGACAAATATGCTATTTTAAGATTTTAATGTAATTTAAAAATAAATATTTTAAATTAAAAAATTTTTATGAGAAGATGGTTAATTTTAATATATAAATTTATACTTTAAGAATGAAATTGAGGGTATTTAAAGAAAATGGGGTGTTATGAAGATTGTAGTGGTGTGTTAAAAGCTCCACCCAAAATGCATACATATTCATTTCCATGGGCTAGTTTAATTATGGGCCCGCACGTCCAAAAGCTGAGCAATCGAACCCATCCCATTCAATTTGCATTTGGCAAAGAAACAAGTTCTCATACTGTTCTCAATACAACATCTCAGCATTGTCATTACTTATGGAAAACTCTTTATTAAGGGTACATCGCATCATCCTGTTTGGCTAGTTTATTATTTTAATAAAATCTAGTAGTCAATGCACACATTTCTTCCGTGAAAATTATTTAATTCGATGATAATATAAACTAATTAAGGGAGAATTTTTGCAATAAACTAGTCAATCTTCTTCTTCTTTTTTCCTTTTTTTGATATTTTTTTTTCTTCCCTCTTACTATCTAATTCAAAAGATAATTTTGCGCCGTTTTGGTCCTTTTTGGACCATCGGCTAAATTGGCAGGTCCTGTATAATAAGGGTAGGAGATGGACTTGTGCATATTATTTACTTAAAAGCTGATAAGTAGGAATGAATCAAAACAAAAAAGAATTGAAGTAGTGGGTAGTATTATGCTCCTAAAGTTGTCAAATTGTCATGAGATAAAATGCTTTTATTTATTTCAAATGAGATTGTTTAATGGGTTAGGTTAGAGGATGAAAATTGCCATTCCAACTTACTTTAACATTTCATAGCCATAAACAAAAGAAGAAAAATCAAGAGTTCGTGAGTGGAAAGTAGGAGAGGAGCATTATAACGTGTCACAAAAAAGAGGAGGAAAGTCAAGACTTGGAGATAATGGGTAATAATAATGGCAACAAACACACAGGGCAGTTGAGTTGAGAAATAATGAAAGTGCAAAAAAAAAAAAAACAAAAAAAAAACAAACAGAAAAAGAAAAAGGTTAAGGTGGTGGGAAAGGAAAGGAAAGGAAAGGAAAATGAATTAACACAAAGAAGAGAAGGCATCCTTTACTTTTCTTCACAAAGTGTGAAAGTTTTAAACACTAAGCAAACAAAACTCCGCTTCTCCCTCTCCTCTGCCCTCCCTTATATCTAAATTCTCTGTTGTTTCTCTCTAATCTTTATCATCTTTCTCTTCTCTTCTTTCAAAACTCTTTCATCTCATCAAAAGTTTCTCTTAACAATACCATAACAAAGCACACCTCAGGAAAAAGAAAGAAAAAAAATCATTCTCTCACCCGTTTTAAAGACCAAATGTTGGTAAAACGACCCAACAAATCATCTTATAGAGAATCTCTCAAAGCTCTTGAAGCCGACATGCAACATGCCAATACCCTGTAAGTGTCTTTTTCTTTTTCTTTTTCTTTTTTTCCTTTCGATTTTGGTTGGGAATTTATATAATTTTCTCCTGGGACAAATTCAGTTAAAGATTGTAGAATTGGTTCCGTTCCTTTCTTTTCGAGGGTAGTTTTGCTGATCAAATTGTGATGGTTGGGCAAGTTCGAGAATGGATATGGATTTGCGTCAAAGATGCTTTTTTTTGGGCTCCCTTTTTAACTCTTCCTTAAGTGCCTTGGTTGAGTAATTACATAATTACTTCGGCCTTAAGTCCCAAAATTCATCTACAGTTTGCAACTTTTGTCATAGAATCGGTTCCGTCTCAAAGTTGTTACTACATTTGATGATTTTGGTGTTTGCCCAGATAAAACTTAATTATTTTCTGTCCCTGTAGCAAAAATTGTAAAGTGTAAGCCAGGAAGAGTCAGTAGTTTGTCTAATTTTTGGTTGGGATTTTTTGCAGGGCGGCTGCTCTCCCTAGAGATTATGGCGGAGATTTTGTTCAGATGAGATTATCTTACAGTCCTTTTGCTCCATTGGTTCTTTTTATGATTGAATGGATGGATTATAGTTGTACAGATACCGTCCCCAGTTATTTAGGCCTTCTCAACATTCTTGTTTACAAGGTCACTTATAAAATAAATTCAGATCATTCGAATTAATTAGATAGCTTTTTTTTTTTTTTTTTTTGGGTGTTGTTATCTGTTCTTGGTTTTGTGTTATTGAAACGAAGCTCTTCGCAAATGTCCAGGTATATGTTGATGGGATGCCTGCATTGTCCTCGAAAGAAAGGAAAGCTACTCTAAGGGAATTTTATGGTATTTTCTGCACTCTGACTTCTTGTTCATAAACATCTAATTTCTTTGCTCCCCATTTTAAGCTTATAGTGAAATGCATTTGATTAAAATTATTCTTGCAGCTATTATCTACCCTTCACTTAGGCAACTTGAAAGTGAGTTTTCTGAGTTGGAAGATAATAGTAAGAGAGACCAATGCTCAGAAATTTCAAGCAGAAAGAGAGTTGAAGAAAGGCGAAAGCTATCTGATAAAGATCTAGATAGAAATGATGAATGTGGAATATGCATGGAAAATTGCACCAAGATGGTGCTTCCCAACTGCGGGCACTCCTTGTGCATTAACTGCTTCCATGACTGGTACCCTCGATGATCATTTATCTTTCTCAGTTTTTGATAGGTTTCTGGAAAGCATTTCTCTTTGGAGAGAATACCATTTAAATATTTCTCCCATAATGGTTTGATAATGAATTACAGGAATGCGAGGTCTCAGTCCTGCCCTTTTTGCCGTGGCAGCCTAAAGAGAGTAAGCTCTGCGGATTTATGGGTTCTCATTAGTGACATCGATATAATTGACATGGTTACTATTGCAAAAGAAAATCTGAGGCGTTTCTACCTTTATATTGAAAACCTGCCTCTCATAGTACGTGACACACATCCATTTGTATATGATTACATGCTCTGACTCAGAGAGGAAGAATGAAGTAACGAATTGTGCAACGCTCCAGCTACCGATTGTACATAATGAAGTAACGAACCATGCAGCACTCCAGCTACCCATTATACATAAATTATGGTTTGCAGAAATTTGATTTTTTCAAGGGAGGTTGGTTAGAGAGCTATTCCATTACCTCTGTATATAATTAATGAAGCAGCTTAAGTTTCTCAATTGCGTATTTGAAGCTCACTGAAAGTGGATTCATGAGCTATCTGGGTGAAAACAAAGATTATGTGAATATCTTTAGTATGTGAAAAGTAACTAATGTAAATTACAAAAGACAAGGTATGCTTGGCATTCATCACCTCAGTTTTTTGGAACCTGAGTGTTGTAATGAACATGCCAAGAAATTGAATCATAGTTGGTTTCTGTTCATATCATCGTATGATGGATCAGTTTGTTTATTAGAAATACTATAAATCAAGCTTATTTTTTCTGTATCATATTTTTGGTTGAATATGGAATTACCCTGATGCACTTTTGACTTTAATCAGAATGCAAATTCTCAGAGATTCAAGATGAGATTGACTGGCCGTTATATCTTTTCACTCAATATGTTTCTGCATAGTTCGATGATTCATTTTGGTAGCATTTCAGAGCCTTCCTTCAGCAAGATTTTTTGAGTTAGTTGTAACCGATCTGTTTTTTTTTTTTTTTTAATCGACTCTGTCACTGATGGAATAACTAACTATGATTATGAAGCATCCATAACTACTATAACTCCTTATACAAGTAAAAACTTATGTCTTCAGGTAATTAGCGGTATCTAACTTGATGCTTTGGTGAATTTTCTTGGTATACCTACCCAGCTTGTAAAGTTGAATAAAATAGTCACTATTTCCTTAACAGCAAGCCAAAGGTCGTGCACATATGCTTACTCTTTGTTGTTTTAACTTTGTTATCTCAAAATACTCTGGTTTGCATCATTATCAAGACTCTTAGAAGAGTGAAGCGTTCTGCAAAATCGTATATTATAATTTACACCCACTTGGATTTTCAATTGGGCCAGTCAAGCCCCAGCTGTCAAAATGAAAAGCGCATTTATGTGGGCTTGCGTATCAAACAGGAAGATAAGGGCAAAACAAAAATGAAAAGGAATAAAGTGGCCATGTCGATCATCAAATTTTTTCATAATGGCGCCTCAATGGAGGCCTTGGGTTCGGCATATTCGAATCCCGGATCAAATTGCTAATGCCTCATTGCATTATTCAGCATCTTCATGATTGGGCCAGTTTACCAATAAGAAGTGCCAAAGTCAAAATCAATATGAAAAAGTTGAAAAAGAGGAATAAGCAGGTAAGAGTAAACACCACCCCACGGGCTGAGGCTGAAGCATCATAGGAGAGCACGAGGGCAGAGCTATATTCTGTCTTTTACTTAAATAAATCAAAAGCAACACCCCACTTAATGTGAAGTTGCATGGAGTCCATCTTCCCATTTTGTGAAACCACCAATCATGCTCGCCCTCTTTTTAGGTAAATAATTATCTTTTAGATAAAGTCTTTTTTAGTGGGCATTTCCTTTTAGGGCCGTTAGATTCTTTTATTTATTAATTAATCAATATGCTTTCCCGAAAAGTACAACTTTAGGCCCTCATTATTCAAAGTTGAAACCTAGCAACATCGGCTCAGAAAACCTTTTTTTTTAAATGTGAATAGAGTGAACTTGGTTACACCAATCTAATCTCGATAGGAAGACGAATTACGTCCACTAATCACTTCGATTAAGTGGATGAGGAAACTCGCTCTTCCTTCTTACAAAGCTAAAATTATTGATCATTAGTGCCAGGGAATTCATTCTTTTAAATGGAGTTCAAAAGAAGATGCCATGATGCCACCCCATTGGCTCCAATATGAAGCAAGTGGCATTATCGTAGCCTTGGTTTTAATTTCTTTAGTTAATTAACAAGTTATCGTGGCCTCATTTGACGATTTGTATTAACTAACTAAATGAAGCTTTTTTAGTGCTTTGTATGTGAAAAAGATGGCGATTAACAAGTAATCTAGAAGGAAATATAAATATATATATATAGAGAGAGAGAGAGAGAGAGCTTCTCTAGTAATGGTATCTCCACTTTAACAATAAATCATCAACTGAAATCATAAACCTTTATTTAATACATTAACTAAATGATTTTTCACGTATGAACCCTTATGTCACGAGATTGCATGTCAGCCGTTTACAGGGACTAGCTCGTCTTGTGAGGTTAAAAACTAAGTTTAAACTTAGTGGAAGTCATTAAAAGTTAACATTTGTTTGAGCAATTTATGATTAAACTACATGATTTTTCTTTCTCAAAGAAGAAATGAAAATTTCAAAGCGTAGGAACCATGCTCCAAGTAACCATTAGTTGCTAGTGGCTAAAGTCACTTTTATAAGTATGAGAAAGGTAGTTGAGCATATATGTATTGTAGGGGATTACTTTAGCCTTCTTTGCTAAAAATTTGAGCTAAGCTAGTCTTTTTTTTAAGAGTGGGTGAAACTTCCCGATATATTTGAAGTTTGACTTTATCACATAAGATTTGATGTAAATTATTCTAAATAATTATATAATTATAAATATTATGAATAATAAATTTTTTTAAAAAATCATCCTCCAATAATCTTGAGACAGATGAATACAAAACTTTATGTAAGGTTTCTACTTTCCAACATGAATTGACAATAAAGTGGATGTAATGCTTGAAAATTTTTATTAAAGTGGGCAATGCAAAGTGTAATTTTGTGGAAGGTTTCCGCTTCTCATGATTCCAACATATTTTATATTTCGAATCATTTTACACCATTTTTAAAAATCATCTCGATGAGACACCATAATTTCTAAAATTGATGATATGGTGTATTATGAACAAATATCCTTATTACTTTTTCTTATTTACATATATGTCCTATTTTATATAATATTTTAAATTATTATTTTTTTTAATTTTTGAATATTATACTAATATTTTAAATAAAAAAATTCAACACAAAAATTAATAATAATAATAATAATAATTAACAAAATTAAATGCCAATAACATTAATTACTAGATTACATATTACAAAATAAAAAATAAAAAATTAAATTAACACAAATTAAAAAAGCTACTACTACTAGCATAAATAGAACAATTATTTAATAATCTTGGAGATCATTATTAGATCCTTCAATATCATCAAAATATTGGCCAAAATTATTGAAAGTATTTTGAGATGCTTGGCCGTGCTGAGATCTTCTCTGCAAAATCTTAATTTGTTCATCTTAAAAATATTGAAGTAAGCTCGGATCACTGATCGAATTTAAATCTTTAAGTAAAATTTTATTTTCTTGCGAGAATGTGATATCTGTTTTTTTTTTTTTGCCTGCGATTATTCATGATTATTTAGAATTCAACAACTGGTCATTATTATACGTTGTTATTGCATTTTTCTATCTTAATGTAATGTTTAATTTCATAATGTAGTAATTTAGTTAATTAAATGTAAATTTAATAATTTTATTTATTTTTTGTTAATTGATATAAAATTAATTATTACTTAATTATCTATATTAATAATTACATTTATTGTGTTAATTAAATTAATTCTTGATGATTAAAAGAATAAAAAGAAGAATATTTTTTTTAGTGTAAAATTTAGTGTAAATGGATTGGAGATGAAATAGTAATTTAGTGTAAAAAAGATACATTTTTCGTGTTAGTGTTACACCAAAATGATGTTACCCATCGGAGATGGCCTAACACCCCTTGACAATAATAATGCCTTGTCCTGCTGCAAATGGATGTAATGCTTTTAAAAATTTTATTAAATTGGGCCAAAGCAAAGTGTAATTTTGTGGAATCTGTGGAGGGTCTTGTCTAGTCCTGAGGGCGGGCGTATATTGAGTCACCAAACGTCTCATTTTCACAGTAAAATAATATATTCACAGAACAAGTACACATAATAAAGCTGCTTTATTTTAGGAGAATTATTGAGAACCTAAATGGGGTTTCAACAAACTTTCAATGCTTCCACTGGTTTATTTGCATGCTTTCTTGAAGCATTTGGAAACTTTCGATCACATTTTGGTTTGATGAGATGGAGCAGATGTTGTGCTTGTATTGGCTCACATTATGTTGTGGCTCTCACATGCTCATGCACAAAACACACTTTTCATCCCCTTATATTTCAAATTGTTTATCTTCCTTTCCGTTTTTGTCAAGAAGCATTGCTCTTTAACATGGTGTGCCTTTAGAGTGCGTTTTATTGCATTATGGCGTGTTATAGTATTAGGGTGCACTATATTAAATTATAATATAATAAAAAATTTATTATTGACCTGCTTTTCTTTTATCTTATATCATTCAACCATCACAAAATTTTAACATGTTTTATGTCCTACCTTTCTATTTAAATTTATATCAATTAGTCACTTTTACACTAACACCATTAAATAATTTAAATGAAATTATAATTTTACTCCTAAATAAATTAAAAAACTATTTTATTTTATAAAAGCTTTAAAAAATAAAAAAAATATAATTATAAAAATACGTATAAATTAAACAAAAAATAAATCCAAAATAGAGGTGCTCAGTTGACTTTTATTAGATTGTAAAATTTTAATAATTATTTTATTAAAATTTATAATTTTGCCAACTTTTAATGAAAATAATTATATTCATTTATTAAAAAATTATAATTTTGTAAAATTTTATTAAAATAAATGAATTTATTTATTAAAAATAAATCCCAACATTTTAATAATTTATGGGATATTTATTAAATCCTAAAATTTGCAATTATTTTTATAATTGTAATTTTTATTAAAATAAAATTTCTAATTTTGGGATTTATTTCTTTATTAAATCTAGGGTATTTTTATAATTATAATCTTTATTTTCAAAGTTTTATAAAATAAAATAGTCTTTTAATTTATTTTGGGGTAAAATTGTCATCTTATTTAAACTATTTAATGGTGTTAGTGTAAAAATGGCTAATTGATACAAATTTAAAAAGAAAGGTGGTGCAAATAACATGTTAAAATTTAGTGGTGGTTGGATGAATATAAGGTAAAAGAAATGTGGGTCAATGATAATATAATATTATGTTTAGTGTAGTATATAGTATTATCTTATATTAATATTAATATTAAACTAATTCTGTTTAAATTTATTTTTATTGTAAGGTCTTATTAATAATTTTTTAAATTAAATAGTAAATTATTATTTTATATATTAATTTTTATAATATAAAATGATTTAATAACATGCTATTGTTAAATAATAAATTATTACAATATTATGTTGTATTATTAATAGGATTATATTACAATACATTTTATTTCTAGATATTAGTTATTATAATATAGTATAATTTAATATTATATGGTAAAAATATGATACTATATAATTATTTAATATAACATAAGTTATATTTATATTACAAAATAGTATATTATTAAATTATAAATGTTTTATTTATTAATGTCAAATATATCATTTAATTTAAATTTTATTTTTAAATGTAGTAGTTTAGTAAATTATAAATGATTAAATAAAATCGAGATACTTTTAAATGTATTGAAAGTAAAATAATTAAAATAATTTTATGTAATATAAGTAAAATGATGTATTATTATTTTTTATTAACTATTTAGGTTTTTTGCTATCTTATATTATTACTTAAATTAATTTTTTATTTAAATATAAATATAAATATAAATTAATATTTAATAATTTAGATTTATTATAATTTATAAAATAATAAAAGTTAAATAATTATATATTGAAATATGATAATATTTTAATATAATACCATCTAAACCCTAACTCTATGGGTTTATTTTATATACATTTCATTATATTAGCCACTATCTTAATGCAATGCAACATGACTAGAAATTATAGCCAAACATGGGCTAGTGTGAGAATATTGTTTTAATGCCTATGTGATATAGTGTAATGCAAGTTTCTGAACACACCCTAATAATATTAATATTTGTTTATTTGAAGTCTTTGTATTTGTGTCAATTTAAGAGCAACGACTCGAACATTCTTATGGAGATTTCAACCATTTTTGTCTTAATAACATAACCAAATGAAGGTAGATATTTTCCCACTTATATAACCACAACACATTCCCTTGTGATATTAATGATGGTATATTTTTAAGCTATGCCAGAAGAGATTTAATCCAGGATGCTTCTAGTAAACATTTTGTCATTAATATCACTAACTATTTAATTGTAATGTACATATGACATACAAAAATGTTCTAATATTCATTGGATAGGTAAAACGAAATTAAGTGAAATGAAAAAAAGCATTAATAAATAATAGAGTGCTCCAAAACAATATAAAAGAGAAAGGACTTTATCTCTTGTCTTGTATGTGGATTGTAAATAAAAGTCCACAGACTTTTCCTTTGAGACAAATTTGTCAAAATTAACCTATGCATACTCCCAACAAAATAAAAAAGAAAACATTACATCCCCACACTTGTCTTCATAGTCTTTGTCCCCGCCCAAAACAAGCAAAAGTACAATATACATCAAAATTTGAGATACTGTTGCGGCTATTTTATTACTGAACTCACCAAACACAATCCAAAACAATTAATATTTCATTATTTCTATCTAACTCAGCATTACTTGAGCATTATCCAAAACATATTTTATTTATCAACATGTTACACTCTAAAGCAAGTACTATTAAAGTAATATTTTTTTCCCTCATTCACTTAATTCTTCTATCTTCGCAGGAAGGTGCGATGGTCAAAAATCAAGCATTGTTTTTCAACAACATTTGCTTCAATATTTAGCATAAAAGTAACGTAGAAGATGCTATGTTTTTCATTCAAAATATTCTTTTTCACACTCACATTATGTTCTGATTTTCTAACTCCTTTTATGGGTTAGGCAAGATTCTACTCCAAATTCTTAAAAGAAAAAAATCTTAAATCTTTGTACATTAAAATTGAGAAAATATTACGTCAATCTGAACAAATGTTGGCTCATTGTGATAGTCATAAATGGGCGGGTTTCTTTCAGGTTAAGTCGCGAGAAGATGCGTTGTTGGGAGCCGTCTTGCCTCGGTTCGGCTGCGAGGCAAGGTCTCAGTCGACATTTAACCTAAAACCATTTGTCTTATAAATTTTTAAAAACAAAATTTATATATATGACAAATGACAAAAGATTATTGTATGATTGACTTGCACATTTCATTATGAAGCCAGAGTCCAACAATCTTTCTAGAGTTCAAGTTTTGGGTTCGAGTTTTATCTAACATGTGCGTTAAAATATTAACAAACAAATACAACCTTGTAGCTTCCATTTGCAAATGACCTTCATATTAGACTCCATGCACAAAAAATTTCTCAGCCGGGAGAAAATGGAAATATTCTTGATTTCTTTCCATATCAATATTCTTACTTTTTTTTCTTTGTTTACTATTTTACCCTTTGTTGAAAATTATAATAATGAGGAAACAGCGAGCCGAAAGAGGATAAAAGCCGAGCGTGTAGCAGAGGGACCGTTAATAGCCGGCGCCAAATATTCCTTGTTTGTTCTTGCTTCTCTCTTAATATCGCAGAGCTGCCCAGTTTTGTTGTTTTAAAAAAGAAGAAGAAAAAAAAACACCCAGCAGCTGCAGCTAACAAACACTTGACTTCTCGTTAATTCTCATTAACAGACCAATTGACTGACCCTTCTTTGTTTTGTATTTTGGTTGAATTAGAGCTAGCTCTTTGCAATTTGCATGATGGAGAATGGTTTCTCTTCTCCAAGAAGCGACACCTTTAATCCTGCCGGTCTCCGTTCTTGTTGATGATGATCTGGCGTGGCTCAAAATTCTTGAAAAGATGCTCAAAAAGTGTTCCTATGAAGGTTCATGATCACAATTAAATTTCAGAGTTTACTTTACTTACTGTTGTTATTATTTGGTTTGCTTAGCTATATGATATATCCACTTCCTCATCTGCGTTTCTTGTTTTCTTGATGATCCTTGACTGCTCACTGAGCTGAGCTAACTTGCTACATCAAGTTCTTATAATTTCTTTTGTTATAATTGCTGATCCGTGAGATTTTTTTTTTTTTTAACCCCTCCCCCACCTGCATGGATTATTAGTGAAGTTTCAAAAAATGGCTTGTGAGGCGCTGTTTTTTTAATTTTTTTTTCCTTGTTTTTGTTTTGGTTGAGTTTTTGAAATTTGCTTCAATTTTATGCAATTAGTATGTGTAGACCTCAGAATCGAGCTTTGCATGTATTTCTGATTTACCAATAAAAGTGGAAGAAATGAAGTTCGATTTGATGTTAATGTTTAGATAACCATTGTTTTTTTTTTCAATTTCTTCTTATTCTTCTTTATTTTTAGCCCTTTTTTGGTAATTTTATGTGATGTTTTCTTGCAAAGGCAAGGATTTTCTAGATGCAAGGCTCAAATTTGTGAGCTTATTCATCTAGTTTTGGGTAAAAATATATAAGTGAGAATGTAATGAATTCAGAAGGAAAAAAAAAGTGAATAATAGTTTAATTTGATTGTCTGGTGACTGAATTCAATTAAGCATATTATTTGAAGCTTCAGTAATTAATTGCTAGGTTTTGTCCATGTGCTGAGCCATTATTTGATTTGATGTTAAGGTTTTTGGGGACAGTTATTGTGATGATTATAGGGAACTAGTTTAGTCATGGAAGCATCTTTACTAGTTCTTGGTATGATATGCTGATTTCTGAATGGATAGACCACTATCACCCATATGCTTCTGGTTAAGAAGCTCTGGGCTCCTCTCAAAAGAGACTTGTCTAAAATATCTTGCAAGGGAAAAAAGAAATGCAAAAGCACTGTACTGGATGACTACTGAAATTGAGGGGACTTATTGGATCTCATCTTAAATAGCTCATACACAAAAGGCCTGGTAGAAACCAGTAAATGGATGCAATTTATTGTGTGCGCATCCGTCTTTTTATTATACGATGTTGTGCTGTTTCTTAAGCTTAAACACTTTGCAATGGCAAGACACCTTCGCCGTCTAATCATCTTTAGGGCTTGGCTTGTTAAGATGCCTTTATCAATCAAATCAATCAATCTAAGCTAAAACCTTGAGGTTCTGCACCTTTTTTTAATTAAAAAAAAAAAGAAAATTGAATATGAACTACAAACTAATTCTTTCTTCAGGCTTGAGGACTAGGAAAATTTTAAACGGTGGTCTTGAGCTTCCAAACTTTAGCAAGCACTTTGCTTGTTCATTGACGGCCTTCGTCAATGTTAATCCTTGCAATCCAATTAAGCAGAATCAGGTGGCTTCTGAAATATTTGAGTTGGATATCATGCTGATGAATGGTCCACTGGTAATATAATTTTGATTTTGAGATACAACATTGTGAAGAATTTATCAAATATGTTGCAATAAAATTAAATAGCATGCCCGTTCTGGTGGATCTCTATATAATGATGAATATATGTAAAACGTGGTATAGCACCATATTGATTTCACCTTGAATAAGCTTGGTTTTTGGGCGGAAGTGATATTGAAGGTTGAATGCTAACAATTATTGACATGAGATCGTATGGAAGCATGAGATTAGCTTGAGAAAAATCTAAGTTCAGCAAAGAGAGAATTGAACAGACCAAACCTTGGCTTTGATTAAGATTATCCCAGTTCTGTCCTAGGGTTGTCTATGAGGATGATGCTCCACATAATATTCATTCTAGGGCACCATTGATGTTAATATGTCCTCTTTGCATTTAATTCAGTCAGCGTGCTTTTTGGCTTTTTACCATTCATTAAGAGATTTTTCTAGAATATGTGTTTTATTTTATACATTTATTTTTCTGCTGGTGCAGCCAAAGGTCTTTATTACAGATCTTCAAACCACCTTATTTTTCCTTTCAATTTGTTTCCTATTACTGCTACATATTTCAAAGAGTTCTCTTGATTACTTTCTTGATTTCAGAACATTTTTCGTTTCAGATTTCAGAGAATCTTTTCTAATCCAGCTTGTATTATTCTCAATGAACAACCTGAAATATATTTTTATACTTTGTGAAGTCGAAATTATATTATTGAGCTTCAGTTGGGCATCCTTTTTACCCTTATGGTCCTTTATAAAGTTATCGGTGACAACTGATTTTTTTGCATTCTTAATATCTCATAATTTTAATGAAATTTATCTTGTGTCCTATTTGTGCAATGGCATAACACATAGTTCTTCTGTCCATGAAACTGTTAGATTTGACAAAACTGAAGTTCACTTAAAAACTTGCTTATGGTCTTATACCATCAGATTTTTTCACCTAATTAATTTCGTTGGATTTTTTTTTTCCATTTTTGATGCAAAATTTTGTTTTCGCAACTTACTGTCCTTGTGTTTCTGATACCATTCTGACAACTATTTCTTCTGCTATTGCTTGTTTCAGTCACCACATGTGGCTTAGCTAGAGATGCACTGAGCTTGCTTCGCGAGAGGAAAGATGGATATGACATTGTAATCAGTGATGTCAATATGCCTGACATGGATGGATTTAAACTCCTTGAGCATGTTGGGCTTGAGATGGATCTTCCAGTCATCAGTAAGTTCTTTGCCACAACACATGGATTTTGTCTAGAATGCCAGTATTTCCTTGATTAAATATAGAATTTCCATGTTTCACTTTACCCTGCTTTTTCCTATTTGTGTACTTGTAACTGCACAGTGATGTCTGTTGATGGATAAACAAGCAGGGTCATGAAAGGTCTGCAGCATGGAGCCTGTGATAATCTTCTTAAAACTATAAGAATGAAAGAACTTACAATATATGGCAGCATGTCTTCAGAAAAAGGATACATGAGGTAAGAGACATTGAGAATATTGAGGGGTTTGAAAGTATTCACATGACAAGAAGTGGATCAGATCAGTCTGTTGATGGACCCTTGCTTACCGGAGAAGATTTGACCTCGGTGAGGAAAAGAAAAGATGCTGAAAACAAGCATGATGACAGAGACTGTGGGGATGCTTCTTCAACAAAAAAGGCTAGAGTGGTTTGGTCGATTGATCTTCATCAAAAGTTTGTGAAAGCTGTAAATCAGATTGGATTTGATAGTAAGTGATCTATGAACTTCCACTTTCATAGTCTGGTCTCTGCATCATCATTAATTAGAAAAATTTTAATTACTTCACGGAAGTTAGTAATATTTTCTTTATTTGTTTTTCAATGATATAGCTGTCATCTTTATCATGCTTCCCCAGAGCCATGACATGTACTGTCTGTTTGGCAGAGGTTGGTCCTAAGAAAATTCTCGACTTGATGAATGTCCCTTGGTTAACCAGAGAAAATGTTGCTAGTCACTTACAGGTAGTTATGGCACTCTTGGATTTATCTGTTGTACATCTTGTTATTCTAATTGCTTGATGAAATATCTCACTTTTGTTAACATCCATTTTTCATGATTTTCTAGTTCAATCCATAGTGCAGTTAGCATGAAAGTGTATTTTTCTTGTTTCACTTGATTTTACTGGATCTTGTACGACTTTCATAGCATTTAAATGATCATGCTTCTTCATGTTGATTCTGTAAATTATGTTGGTTAAATAACTATCACAGCACATGATATTTCACAAGAAATATTGAGATTTATACAGAGGTGCACAAACTATGCTTATCGACACATGACTAGAAAGGGGAGAAAAGAAGTGTTGTGTTGTGATAACTAATTGTTGACATGATGAAAAATCTATTTAACGGAATGTTTCCTTTATGCAGAAATACCGCCTCTATTTGACTAGGCTGCAGAAGGATGAATTGAAAGCTTCTGTTGGTGGGATAAAACAGAAAGATTCACCTTCAAAAGATTCTGCTGCAAGTTTTGGCATCCAAAACCCAATCACTGTGCATCACCACAATGATGTTCCCAATGGTGGTTACGGATTTTCTTGCAGTAACTCAGTTGTCCAGAATGTAGATGCCAAAAGCCTTGAAGGTGACGTGAAGGGGATTGTTACAATTCCTGTGACAGGACACAAAAGATTTTTGACTGTTGATATTCCTAAGTCACATAAAGCCAGGTGTTCACAGATAGGGTTCAATGGTTCTTTTGTACCGGGGCATTCGGATGTAAACTTCGCTTCATTTGATTCTGCTATTCCAACACAGTCTTGGTCTGAAGTTCCAGAGACTCAATTCCAACATGAAGATAAGCCACTTCGGTTAGAGAATGGCTTCACCCAGCTGCCACTACCAGGTCCACGGCATCACATTCAAGTTGACTGTATACAGTCAGGTCTATCTGCTAGTACCAAACCTTCTGTGGTGGACAAAGACATTAACCTTAAGCCTTTGGATGGTACGTACAAAAGCAATTATGCCAATGTGATTCCAATTGGAAGCAGTGTTGACACTTTTCCTGTCCACACCACAAGTACTATAGTAAATCACCAACATTTTGAGCCCATTGCCAAGACCACATCAAACATGAAAAGTCAGGGCCTCAATCTGAGTTGCATTCCTGATTTGGAAGCTGCCCAACGGAGCATAAACTGGGGAGTTGGGTCGTCTTTGACATCACTGGATGAGGACCTCCAACTTTGTTGGCTTCAAGGTGACTGTTTTGCTATGAATCTTGGACTCCAGGATATAAAATTTTCAGAGTACAATGATCCAGCACTCAACTCTGAAGTTCCATTTCACTTGTATGATACTATGAGGCTTGACTACGAGCACTACTATGACCCAACAGAATATCCTATAATGGATCAAGGTTTGTTCATAGCATGACCTTGTTCTACACTTCACATATCTGTGATGTTGGATGGATCCCATTCTATTTCATATTAGCTGATTGGTCTATAAATGGAGAGTATTATAACAACTCTATGAATTGGGATATTATTTTGCTCATCAGATTAGACTTTTTGAAGCATGTATAATATGAGTGATGAAAACATTAAGCGTCATAATTCTCTTGCTTTAAGTTCTTGACATAAAGCTTGCTTTGATTGGTTTTGTATATATGCCTGAAAATGAAGCCGTTTAGATGGTTGCAGTTGTCGGTGACCATGCTAAAACTATCACTAAAACCCGTATATTGACGTAAAAGGATGGGCACTTGGCTGGAAAGATCCAAGCATCCTTTCAGAAAGCTGATTCTAACATTTAGGGCTGTTTAGTATTGAGGTGAGGTGGCTTTTGAGCCACAATTATTTGTGGACTAAAATTTATAGCTCTAAAACAAAACTTGTAGACGTTTGATAAGTTGGTCATAAGCCATTTTTGTTAAATGGTAATTATAATAATGAGTTGAACTCCCATTAACCCTCACAAAAGCCCATCATCACACTTACAAGACTATTAAAGGTAATTACTGAAACAAAAGACAAATATAAATCAGTAAACCCCATCAACGTCATCCATAGCAATCATCAGCGGAAGGCATGCACAGTGTCAGCCTTCAAAGCACGCTATGTCTTTCAAAGAAGGGTTACATTTGAGGCCAACCGAAAGAAGCATTATGAAAATGACCAATTATAATATAACCATTTATAAAATGACCATTGTATAAAATGCTTTATCGTAAAATTGACTATCTCCACGCCTCATACATATGTTGCCATTACAGAGAAAAAATTTTCCTAATTTACATATATGCCTCAGTGGTGGCCAGCAACTGGATCAATCAGGTGGCCTAGCCGCCTAGGAAACTCAAACCTGGATATTGGGAGAAGCATTCTCACGTGCATTCTTCTTTGGTAGTGAAGTGACTGATCGATTTGTGCTACCATTATTTTTATCTATAGTAGGCTTAAAGGTTGCAGTATTCATTGAAGACCTCCACAGTGGTCGCGCATGTGCATCCTGGACTGTGTTTGAAGTTGGCCTCCTTCCAAGTTTTGGCAGGGAATTGACTGAGCAAGTCTTGGAGCTCTCAGTATTGACCGAAGGCTTCCTGGGAGGCCGAGAGCTTGAATCCAAGACAACAGTTGGAGTTGGCCTTGGCTTCCCTCCGAGCTTTGGTGAACAAGGCTGATAAAGTGGCTTCTGCAAGGCATGAGTTTTCACATTATAACATCCAGTACAATGAATTATGGTAGTAGCACTGGTTATTTATAAATTTGATTGCATGTCTAAACCATTCCAAACTATATCTCGTTCAGTGGTTCTGAAGTTTAATTCATGTTTTAATCAATTATGATTAATTGGCATCATAGTAAAATGCAAAAAAATTAAAATTAAAATTTAAAAATTAAAAAAAAATTGTTGAATGTCTGAACCTTCTTTATCTGCTTAGCTGTAAGTGGACAATTTGCAGATGATATAGATTTGAAGCCAGTACTCTGCCGAAGTTTTTTAATGTCATGCTCTGCTTTCTCCTGCAATTTTTTAACATAGAAGGGAGGGGTAACTTTAAAGATTGGCAAAGGCCATAAGAGAAATGAAAGCGTTCACCCAACTCATTAAGGTCATAGTAATGCATGTTATCAGATATTTTAATGCACTGCAATGGTACTAAATTAAGAAGACAGAAAACAGAACCTTCGAACCTTCTTCATATGAGCATTTGGCAAGTGAGATCCGCAACACAAATCCTTGTTCTGTTTAGCCTCGAAGCTGGTACTCTGCTGCACTTTTTTAATATCACACTGTGCTTTATCCTGAATAAAATGAAGCGAACAAAGAATAACTTATCACAACCCCAAAAAGAAAAATCTGGAAAGCCCTATTTTCCATTGCAATTTTTTCCTTCAATAGCAGCTCTCTAAAGATAAATGTAGCAGCACCACATTAGCTTATGAGAAATATACCTTTGATCTTGTTTGCAATTGACCCTTTTCTGCTTCTTTTGCTTTGTTTTTTTCTTCCAGCTTCTGAAAGAACTGGCACAAAGCAATCAAGAAGGTATCTGAGCTTGAATATTACAGCTATTACAAGGGAGTTAAAAATACAAAAGTGTTCCATTCTTGCCTCTTTCCGTTTTACCTTTCTTCACTTCTGAAGCTAAAAGGAGAGGATATACATGGAGATCGTCTTTTGCTTCCGTTCGAGGTTGAAGATTTCAAGCTGTTGCCACACAATTAGCAAAAGCAGCACTTAGAAGTTTCCATCTAAAATGTCATCCAGGACTTGTATGACCCAGATAATGGTTATTCAATCCCCTTATGAAGGAGAGTCAATAGCAGTGTATAAATTTTATCCAGTGAGAACTCAACTATCATGACCTCTAAAATTCGTTTTATTGCTTTTATATGCCAGCAATGAGATTTGCATTTAGGTAAAGTATCTAGTCTGAAAGGTAAACAGGTAGCAATATCATGATTAATGTACGCTTGTACCAGCCACATGCCAAGCTATTCTTCTAAGAAACTGAAATAGGAAGAACACTCACTCTGGGGAAGGAAATTGCAGTCTCCCAGCTTCATTTATTCCTCCTGAGACTGACGAACTGACTGCTATTTTACTCCTGCAACAAGTATTCTGGTCGGATCAGTGAAAATGTTTTACACATGTAGCAAGAATCTTTTCAGTTGTTTGAGACAATTTCTACCTTTTATCTTCTGACTGGAAAAGTTTGGAAAGGTGCATTGATATCCCATTAACAGAAGCCTACAGTTTGTAAACGAAAAAGATCTTGGTTATTAACAAAACTTTCTTCATAAGACTTAGATTTGAGCATACTTTAAAATGTTGTCAGTGCATGGATTTGGTTAATGAGCTTGTAAAGGGAAAAGATTTACTCTTGTTGGGGTTCGAATAGGAGTTGAACTGTCTTTTGGCTTTCTGAGGGAAGCTTTGCTGGTTTCAGTAGTACGAGGACTGAAATTGATCGATTTCTGGAGAGATTTAGGAACTACTATCTTTTTCCCATTTGAGTCTCCTACAGCCTCCTCATTGCTAGCAGTAATATTGTTTACATTTCTGGCTGCTGGTAAGGAAGATGAGTGATTGGTTTTGTAAGATACAAATCTGGATAATCCACTTTCAGATGGTAACTTTGACGAACAACTAGCCAGCTTTTTCTTGCTTGATGAAGCTGAATTTTCCTCATCAGCAACTTCCTGAACGTTGAAAACAATTGAAATCATAATAAAATAAAGTTATCAAGGATAAAAGAAAAAACATGGCATCACTGGGCATGTAACCTTATTGGGCATTCTTTCAAGAGAACTGGCTTCAATCTTGTAGTGGAAATCCGGATTCTGAAGCTGCTTTAAATTATCATCTTGAGTTGGGTTCTCCACATTGACAGCATATTCTATTACAGCTTCACCTTTTTTTAGGTCAGCATCTCCCAAATCATATTCTGTATTGATAGAATAGCATATATTTGCTTCGGTAGGAGCAACCTCAGCATTTGTACTTTCACTTTTCAATAGGTCGTCAACAACCACATGGCTGATCTCATCTGCGCTCTCAGTATCCATGTGAGAGTCAGCACAAGTATGGGAAAAGTGTTGGTCTTTTTGTTCTTTGGCGGGCATATGGCTGTTCTCTTTTGCTGAGTCTGTATCTGTGGGAAAGCTATCTAAAATTTCAGTTGTAGTTTTTAGCCCAGGAATTTCATTAGCAGCTGCATTTGCTTCCTCAACTGCCGCCACTGCTTTCATGGCAGCCTTTTTCTTGTAATGAGCTTCAAAATATGCTTTCTTCTCAGCAACAGTACCTGGTTTGGAAAACCTCTCTACTTCTTCTAAGTACCGATTGTGAGAAAACGTTGACCATTTTTCCCAAGCCAGAGATTCTGACATGAATCTCCCAAAAGATATTGATTCTGTAAGGGCACGAATGGGATCACCCTGTAATGAAGAATTACATATTGAGTTTCATATCCAAGTTCTTTAAAGTCCTACAATAATAGGTTTCAGAGAGAGACTAACACTCTTTTTAACCTCCAATTATCCTTACTAAGTTGTTCAAAGTTAATAAGCCCTAAATTTCCCATAAATGTATCTAAATACATGCCGAAACACAATTGTAAATGAATTCCAAATCGAGATTTCTGACTAAAGAAGAATATAAATAAATAGCAATAACACCGGCACCCTATCAAGTAGCCTACTGCCCTAATACTAAAGAACATATGAATTTGGACACTTTACACACAAGATGTGCATGAAAAAAAAGATTCTATATGAAGAAAAAAGAAAAAAAAAGAAGAACATCATTAAAGGATACGCGACAGGGGAAAAAATCCAGAAACATACAAATTATTAAAGGAATAAAAAATTCTTGCTTAATTCTCGGAAAGTATTAGTTACTTTATATTGACACTTTCAAGCATTTATCAGCAGCCAAAAAGAGCATTTATGACAAAAACAAAAGTACAAAATACATAATAAAGACCTAATCTTGGATCATATCTAAAGAAACACGACACATCAAAAGCATCCCAATAACTTAACACAAAAATAGAAACGCAAAAATTGATTAAGTTTCAAGAACTGACCTCCCTGACCTCACGAGAGGCATCAGATGGATGAGAAAAAGATCTCAAAAGCACTGCTGATTCACCCATTTAATTTTACCCTCTCAGAAAGAACAACCCTTCCTTTCTTGTTCCTGTCTTCTTGCTTACTACTGATATACAGCGGCCAGCCACTCTTGCTTCTCTGCTCGCAGACAATCAAAAGAACTCAGAAGTGAGTTCGCTCAGTATACTGTCTTTGAAATTTGAATCAGACTCTCTCAGGCTCTCTTATGGGTCCATTTCAACTCCACGAAAACCAAAGCACAACAGAGACAGAGATGACTGATACCTGAACCAAGAAAGGGAGCCTTTTTTCTTTCTTTTTTGGGTGGGCAGCTTCTTATACCCTTTAAAGCGCAGGCTTTAACAATTATAATGTGTATATTCGCTACAAGAGATTGGCTCCTTGGTGAATGCTGATTTTTTTCATCATAATGTGTATATTCCTTCCTCAAAAAGATTCAAAGATTTATTGCATTTCATCTTGTTAAATTGTGGGGTTGGAATCTTTAATGCTTTTCCCAACGTCTAGCTCCATCTTTTCAGCTTTAATTTTTTTTTTTTTTTTAATATGAGACATTTACATGTCAAGGCAGTGAATGATACGTGGAGTCGCTGGACTGAGAGAATCAACCTCTTTATTATATTGTTTTATTTGCCCTCCAATTTGAATTTGAGTGATTGAAAAAGAAGATATTCTCTCAAACCAAATATAGCATTTTCGGCAACGGCTAGTATCTACAGCAATTGGCACGTGTATGGCGACAAAATTTGGTCAATCAAAATAGCCACTAATAGCCACTGATCCTCTCCATCTAATCTTAATCTAATTGCCATAAAATTGTGATCGTGGTGGAACATGCACTACATAAAATACTTCGTTAAATTTAGATTTGAAATATCTATGACACTTAGTAGCTTCCTGTACAATTTGGTGATCGTTTCGTTGCCACATCTGTAGACATTTATTTCTATCTATTACACAAACAGCTTAGATTCATACCAAAAATAATTTCAAAAACAAAAACAGAAAAGCAAACACCATGGATTAGGATTTTCTCCTGATCTGATTTCTTTCTGAGCAAAAATAATAAATGTGGTGATTGATAATTCATAAATAAAAAAAATAAAAAAAATAAAATCATATCCATATATTACAATTTTTTTTAATACTAAGACACCGTATAATCAGACACATGTGATAATTATAATCATATTATTGTAACACCCCAAATCTAACATCAGCAGAAAGATGCTACATGTATGCTACTCGAATCATAATCTTTACTCATAAATTCCAAACTCAAATACCTCAAAATTTTATCCAAATAAAATCACGAGTTCAAGTGGTCCACACTAAACAATCTTCTCTCCATACATAAGAAAAGTAAAGTCTTAAACTCCAAATCACAAGTTCATATCGTAAATAAAATATATGGAATCATAAACCAATCCTCTTCATTCCAATAAAACATAAACGAAAACTTAACTCACAGATACTCTCAAAGGAACTTAACTGCAAAAGTAATGACAAGAGTCAACTCGGTAAGTAAAACCATTCCTAACACACTGCGCCTATTGATACTTAAAATATTGCAAGCCTCATTTTATTTAAAAACATATATATCATAATCCAGTAATTTACAAACAATATCTCACGATAAAAGAATATAAATTCGCAGAATTTAGAATATCAAAAGTATAGTTACTTCCAAAAGCAAATCATATCACGCTCATAGAAAAAAATAACGTTAAATTATCACATAAACCACCAAATACAAGTGCAAACCCAAGAGGGGGTGAATTGGTGTTTTAAAAATATCCTAACAAAACCACACAATCCAATCTAATCTTAATAAATTAAAACAATAAATTCAATGAAAGCACAATAATAAAGGCGAAGAGAAAATAAACACGATGATTTTACGTGGTTCGCTATTTATCCCCGCCACGCCCACGCCCAAGACACCGGCTCGAGGATTTCACATTTTCACTATCCAAGCCTCCCGAGGCTTCAAATGTTTACAATTGACTTCCAAGGTGTCAATGGACCTTTACAATCAAGAGATTATCTCTTAATCTCTTCACCCAAGTGTATCACACACTTAATCACAAATTTGAGAATTGAAAAGTACAACAAAACTCTCTCAAAGAGTATACAAAACGAAGAACAAAGATGGCTCGAGGTTTATGATTCAAATTCGAGAGCTCAAGATATGTCAGACGCCTTTTATTTGTGCTTTTAGAGATCTTAAAATGAGTTGGATTTCAATTTTTATAATGGAGTTAAAAACTAGCCACGCACTTTTGCCGTAAACCATCAAGGTTAACCCTTAATGGTTAACCGTCATACGTCAAAGTTACGTTGGTGAAATTCAAATAAGCGGTTCACCGCTTTCAGTAACGGTGAAGGGTAATTTGAGACCTCGCAAAATAAATTTGGCTTAACTGCTCTTACTAAATGGTTCAAGTTTAACATTCGAAAAAGCTCACCGCTTTCCTCAGAAACGCGAAGGTAATTTTCGAGACCAAAGAAATAGATTTGGCTTAACCGCTTTTACTAAACGGTTCAAGGTTAACATTCTGAATAACGGTTCACCGCTTTCCTCAGAACTTGAAGGGTAATTTGCAGACCGTAAAAGGGGTAGATTTCATTAACCGCTTTTACTAAAGCGTTCAAGGTTAACAATCCTGAAATAAACGATTCGCTTTCAAGAAGCGGTTAGCTATTCTTTGCAGCTGATCTACATAACTATTTACCAAAAATTACAGATTTACCCCAAAACTTTCTATAATTATATTATGACCCAAAACGTTATAAACTTTACAGATAGGTCCAAATTCAGAATTTCTAAATAATACTCATTAATCCCATAAATTTTTAAAATTATGAAATGACCCAAAATATTAAAATATTTTCAACAGGTCCAAACTCCGAAATTCCAAACAATATTTATTAAAACAAAGATTGTAAAATTCTTTCAATTTAGTACACAACTTGAGAAACAACTTAATTTCATAAAAACATATATTCATAAAATATAAAACATTTATAATAAGAAAATAATGATTTATTTAAAATATATAAAAAATAATTTAACCTTTTAAAAACTTAATCATTCTTAATCTTATTTGTTATCATCAAAATCAATAATATGTAAACATATATGTTAACAATCTAATTTTTGAATCATTCTTTATAACCATGAAAGATTTGTCATCATCAAAATCAATATTATGAAAACATATATGTTAACATCACCTATAGTCCGTGGACCCGCCCAATGTAATAAAATATTATGTGCACATTCAAACTTATACCCGATCTTGGTCCGTATATATCGATATTACGATCGAGATTAGAATAAGAATAATTACGGACAATGAGCAAAAACATAATGATTTATACGTGGCACTTTGCACTATATGTGGCACTTTGCAACGCTTTGGCCTTCAAGAGGTGGCTCCCGTACAATCATCAATAATTAAAATCATGCAAACATTCAGATCAAATTCATAAAGTCCATAACAATTTATGGGATGCAACCATTTTACAGATAAAATCATAAACGAGTCATGTCATTAAAATAATTTACATATTAAAAAGCATTTATAAAATATTTTGTCAAAGAATTTATATTTGAAAGCATTTAAACTGATTTTGTTACGAAAACTTTAATTTTCTAAATAGTATAAAAATTCTTATAATAATATCAAAATATCGATCTCAGATACTCAGGAACGAAGTCTTACCTCTTGGCGTCTTGTAACAAATGCCTGTTCATCATCAACCTAAAATCATCAATAAATTCCATAAGACATAATCAAGTCCCAATCATAAACCTAATGTCCTCAAATAATACTCATTAATCCCATAAAATTTTAAAATTATGAAATGACCCAAAATATTAAAATATTTTCAAATAGGTCCAAATCCGAAATTCCAAACAATATTTATTAAAAACAAAGATTGTAAAATTCTTTCATTTTAGTACACAACTTGAGAAACAACTTAATTTCATAAAAACATTTTTTCATTAAATATAAAACATTTATAATATGAAAATAATGATTTATTTAAAATGTATAAAAAATAATTTAACCTTTTAAAAACTTAATCATTCTTAATCTTATTTGTTATCATCAAAATCAATAATATGTAAACATATATGTTAACAATCTAATTTTTGAATCATTCTTTAAAACCATGAAAGATTTGTCATCATCAAAATCAATATTATGAAAACATATATGTTAACATCACCTATAGTCCTGGTGACCCGGCCCAGACAGAATAAAAATATTATGTGCACATTCAAAACTTATACCCAGTACTGGTCCAGACAGATATATCGTATATTACGATCAGGATCAGAATAAGAATAATTACGGACAATGAGCAAAAACATAATGATTTATACGTGGCACTTTGCACTATATGTGGCACTTTGCAACGCTTTGGCCTTCAAGAGGTGGCTCCCGTACAATCATCAATAATTAAAATCATATATGGGTACAAAACATTCGTATCAAATTCATAAAGTCCATAACAACAATTTAGGCATGCAAACTATTTTACAGATAAAATCATAAACGGTAGTCATGTCATTAAAATAATTTACATATTAAAAAGCATTTATAAAATATTTTGTCAAAGAATTTATATTTGAAAGCATTTCCATAAACTGATTTTGTTACGAAAATCCTTTAATTTTCTAAATAGTATAAAAATTCTTATAATAATATCAAAATACTTATACGTATCCAGTATACTATGAATGAAGTTACTTACCTCTTGGCATCTTCATGTAACAAATGCCTGTTGATATCATCAACCTAAAATCATCAATAAATTCTCATAAGACATAATCAAGTCCCAATCATAAACTCTAATGTCCTCAAATATCTCCATTTAAACAACTCCTAAGCTTAACCCCAATGCCCTCAATAATCGGCTCTCAAAACAGAACATTCCATATTCTTCGATTTTTAATAAATTATTCCCTTTTTGGAAAAAAAAATCCCAAATTTTACAGACCATATGCTGACATATTGAAATTTCATTGACAAAAATTTCATAGCCTAATTCCTTCAAAAATTATTGAAAATAATTAACGTTTCAGACATCATCAATACTGTCAAACAGTTTTCTGTTTTGAACACATTTGTTTTAAAAATACAAAACAATTTATTGCTTTATCATAAAATCATAAAAATTTACAGAATCATACTATACATATATAAAAATCACTGGTCAAAAGTTCACAATTTTTGAAGACGTCTAGCTATGGTAAAAACAAATCGTAATAATTCATGTTCTTCACTGAAATCCGAGATTTTCAGGTTTTCAGACTTGAATTTGAAAAATCGTAATTAATTGAAATCTTATCCGATTAACTTGATACAAGTTTTAAAACATTTTAGATGATGTCAAGTTTAACATACCCAAAAATCAGAATCAAAATCAATTTGTAAAAATTACTATGATTTTTGAAATAACACACTGTCAACATATTCCTGCAAGATCTTAGTTTTCTACAATTCTACTTCTATTGCAATCATGCTTCCCCACAACAAATTAATAAAAACTAAGAATAAAAACTTAACTATAGATTCAAATCTTCCATCTATACTACCCAATACAAATTATATAACTTGATCTCATGTGTTGCTCATGGCAGAACAAAGAATAAGATTTTCTTCTTCTCTTTTTCTTTGCTTGTCTCTCTCTTCTCTCTCTCTCTCTCTCTCTCTCTCTATCTCTATCTTCTTTTCTACCGTTCTTTTTTTTTTTTCCTTCAAATTATCTCTCTTTTCCTCTCTTTTATAATGGGGAAGACATCTTATTCTATTTATATTAGGGTAAAAAGGATCACTAAAAACTAAAAAGACATAATTACCCTTAGAAGAATTGGGGTATTATAATTATAGCAGACATCACACTGATATTTATAATCAGATGAATATAACTGGGACTTATACATTATATTAAATTCTATAGAATATATGCCCAGACAGATGGCCCTCACAGAAGAGGGAAGTCCCTACTCCACTCGCATTTACAAGGGAGAAGAGTGTTAATAAATATTTAGTCCCCACAATACTTTTGTGGGCGAGCCTCCACTTGCCCAGGCCTGTATAATATTAGCGTAACACTGGCAAAATCATGAAAACTTAATTTTTTCCAAACACCACTTCAGAGCCATTGGTCATTATTGCACGTTGATATCCAAAATTCTACCATTATTATGACTAGCCTTAGGTATAGTTACATACAAAACCCCATCTTTAACCTCAGCTGTAATCTTGTCAAACTTAACATTCTCAGGCAATGCAATCCTGCTGTACCTCCATAACTTTTAGCGGACCATCTCATTCTTCATCACCGCCATTGCCATTATTATTATTTTTACTATCACTGTTCATTCGGCTTTCTTTCTTTCTGTTTTTGGGTACTTTTTCATCTTTGACAACCAACATTTTCTCTTCAACCCAGACCTTAACGTCTTGTTTAGTCATGCCGGGCATGTCAAATCTCATCTTGTACTCATTCTCCCCCTCTTTTATCTCCCACGAAGTTCTTCCTCTGCTGTTAAACCCTCCTGTCTCGCTTGGCAATGGCGATGGCCATGTCCCCGAGTAAGCGAATAGCTCCTCCAACATCCTCTCAATTGTCTCCATCATCTGCTGCGCTGTTCTTACAGTAGGAAACCTGTCCCATGACCCTGAAAATTAATTGAAAATAAGTAACCTATCAGTCAATAGTTTTTTTTTTTTTTGTATCTAAATTTCAAGATTCATGAATGGATTAGATACAAAGATGAAGTTGAATGAGTACCTACTGGGGGAAGATGGGCGACTCGTTTCTTGCATTGGGGTTGATGGTGCTTGCCGTTGCCTCGTTGCAAATGGTCAAGATTGTCTCTTCTGCTTTCTCCAGTAGCTGCCTGGGCCTTGACGTCGAACTTGAACTTGTTGCAGCCTGAATCTCGGCTTCTCCTGAGAGACAAGGGTGTTGGGAAAATACAGTTTTTTTTTTAAAAAAACTTTTTAGGACTGATCTCATAAAATATATATGAATATGTAATCTAGAAATCGTACCTTGAAATTCTGAACTGGCTTTTCCGCTACTGTGATTTAGGCTCTCATATCACGATCAGTCGCAAAATGATCTTCCAAGTTATGACTCAGGATTGATCTACACTTGACGTGTGAGCGCCTTTATCACCACTATAAGCAAACTAGCAGGAGAAAATTTTTCTCTAAAATTCTTGTGTAGAAAAAATCTTTTTCTCACATATATATAGTGCCTTTTTCCTCTCCTGTTTAGGATAGAATAAGCCCTTTATATCTCTTTCATAGTTGGAATCTTAAGACTCCTAGAATTATGAAACTCATGTTACTTTCCTTTTTCCATAAGGGGACCACCTTGTATAATAACATAAAGCCCCTTAAAGATAAGTATATTAATGGAGCCTCCCACTAAAAGATATAATTATATTTTTGACCCAAATTGCTAGTTATCTTGCTTATTAATCCAGTAGTGGTGCAGTCAATTAAATGAGCTAACCCGGGGATCATTTGGGAACATACAATAGTGGCTGAAACAATTAAGCCTGTAATTAAACAAGCTTAATCATTTAATTCCAACTCTACTCCACTATAAGATTGGAATTGACCTCCATAATTGTATGCTCGAATAATAATTCGTCTCAAGCCACATTAATTTCTTTACTGCTCAATCCTTTGTACCACATCGTTAAATAAATCGATATCTCAACTGTTCAATCGATTTATTTACATCTTATTCCTTGATACTTACTGGTTTTCTCTAATGATAATTTTCAACATATTAAATATGTTGACACACTCTGGCCAGAGAATTCTATGATCAAGTTCCGAAAACCCATCAAGAGACGTGTCATACAAATTCTATATTGTTAATCTATAACTCCAATACTCATAATTATTTCCACCAAAATACCGGGTAATCTTGACCACAAGTGTGAGTCATGCCCATTGGTAATTCAAATGGAATAACAATTACAATCATGAAATCATAATTAACTCAAAATTAAGATTACAGTAAAATCAATGCCTATGAGATTTAATAAGTCTGACAGTTATTTCAAGGTTAATTAAATCTCATATGTGATCCATTCGAAGTCAAACTACATTGATGAAATTTATACATGATTAAGACAAATCATTCAATGAATTTACTACGGTCTAAACCTAAATAAAGTGCCCAACTTTATTTATCAATATGACTTAATTTATTTAATCATAAGATAACTTGTATTTATATGTACAGATCGCATGGTGATCACATAAATACATATAATATGATTAAATCGACTTTACTCAAAAAATTATGCAATTAAGATATTTGAATAAAATACCTCATTTATTTTATTAATCAGAAAAATTATTTATTATAATTAAATAAAACACATATGCTTTAAAGAGCATATTTTTCTAACAAAGGGGACTGAGATGCCTATTAAATTGAAAAGTGCATGTGACATTTTCTATGGTCGTATTTCTTTTATATTGATTCAAATATATGAAATTAATTTTGTGACCTTTCTAATTTGATTGCAAAGCCAATAATATCCATTTGCTGGGTGTTATATAAAGAGAGGAGAAGAAAACTCTAGATTGGAAGAATTGGACGGACATGGAGGGCACCTCTTTCTAGATTTCTCTCAGAAAAGGGGGGAAAAAAATGCCATCTCCAGATTAGGTTTGTTACGTAGTAGGTTTGTTACGTAGGGGTGGACATTTGGTCGGATTGAACCGAACGGAATTGAAATTAAAATTTAATTTACATTTCAAACCCAATCAAACTCAAAATTTCTTCTGTCCATGACTTGAGCATTGACTAGTCAAGAAGCCACACTATCAATCAGTGTTTACGGTGCCGGAATTACTTGAGCATTGACTAGTTACGTTGTTCCCTCCAGATAACACGAGTCGATAATCCATTTGTTTGTTGTACGATGAATATGATAATACAAATAATTAATAAATATATTTTAAAATTTCTTCTGTCCATGACTTGGACCCTTGGCATCAGGGGAAAAAAAAAAAAAAGTCTCACATGCACGATGATGCTTGTGCGCCACCCCTTATCTTATGAGTTTCTACTTTCCAGAGTCTAGAGTGCATGCGTTTTTCATGCGCGTGCGTTTATATGTATAATTAATCAATTGTATATACGCAGACTACTACGATTGCGTATGCGTACATGCAACGTCTCTTGAAATTAATGGGGTAAAAGCAAAAATGTGCGCAACTGCAAGTGTGTTTTTTTGACAAATTACATGCACAGAGCGGAAACCTCTTCCTGGCGTTGCCGTGTGTAATCTAATATCTCAAGAAGCCACACTATCAATCAGTGTTTACGGTGCCGGAATTACTTGAGCATTGACTAGTTCCGTTGTTCCCTCCAGATAACACGAGTCGATATCTTACGCATGTAGTTTTGAATCATATGACATGATTGTATTTTTGTACGACCAGTAATATCAATTCCTCGAAATGGACGCAATTGATCTTCCCCAATCTCTTTCTGTGCATTAATTCAATTCAGTACGTCATGCGTGCGTCAGTAAAATCATATGTGTAATTATCTGCTAACACATTCTTACGCCTGCTGCTTATATGTGGAATTATATATTTGATACTTGAACGCAAAGTGCGTCAGAGAGTAGAGAAGTAGAGAGGGAAAATCAAAGCGGAGAGATGATGGACAGTTTTACCCCGCAAGTCGTCTTGCTCCCATTCATTGCCTCCATAATCACTCTCCTATACTGGAAGTTACTGTCACGGTCGCGGTCGCAGTCAGCCCCCGCTGCCAACACCCCACCGTCACCTTCAAGTAAATATCCCATAATAGGTCACCTTCATCTCCTCACGGACATGCCGCATCATACCTTCGCTGAACTCGCTGACAGACTGGGTCCGATTTTTCACCTCCAGCTCGGCCAAGTCCCAACCGTAGTGATCTCCTCATCGGAACTCGCCAAACTCGTTCTCAAAACCCATGACCACGTCTTCGCCAGCCGCCCACAACTGATCGCTACTCAGTACATCTCGTTCGGATGCTCTAACGTCGCCTTCGCCCCTTACGGGCCTCACTGGCGCCAAGTTCGTAAGATATGCGTCACGGAGTTACTGAGCTCGAAGCGAGTCAGCTCGTTCCAGGCCGTTCGGGATGAGGAAGTGAAACGTCTGTTAACGTCGGTGAAAAGCCAGTCCGGGTCGGTGACAGACATGAGCAAGCTCTTTTTCAAGTTAGCTAATGATATACTGTGCCTCGCAGCTTTTGGGATGAGGTACGCGAACGAGGAAGGTAAAAAGAGCAACAATTTGGCGAGTGTTTTACAGAGAGTCAAGAGTTGCTAGCTGGGTTTTGTATTGGGGATTTTTCCCCGAGTGAGTCTCGCTCAGCGGCTACACACGCAGGCTGAGGAAGAACACGCAAGACCTGACAGTTGCTATTGATGAGATTATCAGTGAGCACCTGTTCAGGAAGCAGGCAACAGATGATTCGGGTTCATCATTAATGGATAGCGATGGCGACAGCGATGGTGATTTTATTGATGTTTTGCTTAGAGTGCAACAACGGGATGACTTGAGGTGCCTATTACTGATGATAGTCTCAGGGCTGTTGCTCTGGTATGTAGATATATGCACAGTATGCTTTACTACTTATCCTTCTTCTCCTCCTCTCTTATTTGTGTCACCCCAGTTTCAATCAACTTAGTGAGTCTCCAAGTGAGTGAGTTTGGCATAACTGTGTTTCGAATCAATTTGCCCGCAATAAATTAATTAATATTCAATTGAATTATTTCGGTATCCTAACAGTGTCAGTTATTATTACAATTTGCAAGTCCTTTACAACGTCAGGTGTCTACTTCTCCTGCTTTAGTCGCAATTTAGTATAGTACACGTGTATATCGAGAAAGAAAGTCAAACGAGAGAATTTATAATTTAGAGTTGAGTTGATAGTTTCAGCAATTTTATTATTGTCAAGTTGATTTCTCCTTCCCTGTTCATTTGTTTGTTAAAATATTTGAAACCAAAGGATTTCAAAATGCCTTACTTGGGTTCTCTCATTGTTGGCGTTTTCAAGCCCGACCACTGAAAAATATTATGCCCTTGATTTTTGATTTACTTAACTGACGATAGCATGAAATAATGTTTATGTTACGAGTCTGGTTATATTGAAACCACTCTAAGATATAATACGTCTTCATAACTACACGAGCGAAGTTATAATATATATTTTTTATTATTTAATAATTTATAAAGTATTTAACATTTTATTTATCTAGATAATAACATTGAACAAGCTTGATAGTTTCGCCATTTACACTAAGTTCTGCCTAGTTGTCCCAAATCTTATCTCCAAAACCCCTTTGCTTACCATGCATAAAACTAAAATTAAGAATAGGAGTTAAGTGATGTATTCTTCAAAACTATGGTCTTTGATTTTCTTTTATACAAACGACTAGGGCTGAGGTCATAAATCACTGGATAAAATGCCAAACCGTATCATTTTGCACCTTTTGCGGCTGTGGATTATCACGCGGGAATGGGATACTGCCCACGAGCGAGCACTTTGAACATTTGGTTGCTTTGTTAACGGTGCATTCGAAAATTATAACGTTTTTCTGATAAATCCTTTGATTTTTCATAAAAATAAGAATAATAATTAAACAAATGTGAGGTTCAGATGCAGTGTAATTTCCTCATGTTTATGCTGTGGTACAGGACATGTTCATGGCGGGAACCGACACCACCGCAGCAACAATGGACTGGACGATGACGGAGCTTGCTAGACACCCAAGAGTTATGAAAAAAGCACAAGAAGAAGTTCGAAGAGTTGCTTCCGGCAGTAGAAGTTAACGAGAGCCATATCCAACAGCTCCGTTACATGAAAGCTGTGATTAAAGAGACATTGAGACTGCACCCGTCAGTCCCTTTACTAGTTCCCAGAGAGTCCATGGAGAAATGTGTGCTCCAAGGCTATGAAATACCGGCTAAGACTCGAATCCTAATCAACAGCTATGCCATTGGCAGAGACCCTAAGACCTGGGAAAATCCCCTCGAGTACATTCCTGAGAGATTTGACGAGAATAACATAGATTTTAAGGATCAAGATTTCAGGTTTCTACCATTTGGAGGAGGAAGAAGAGGTTGCCCTGGCTATAATTTTGGATTGACAACTGCAGAAACTGCACTGGCTCGACTTCTCTATCATTTTGATTGGGCCTTGCCTACAGGAGTTGGGGCTGATGACGTGGATCTTCACGAGATTTTCGGGCTTGCTATTAGGAAAAAAACTCCTCTGCTGCTTCTCCCAATAGCAAACAAGAATCATGAATTCAAGTGAAATGATGCCTAAATGAGTTTCTGCAGCCCCATGTTTGTGTGTGTTTTGTATTTGCTGTTCCAATAATAAATCTTCTTTGAAATAAGATAAAACAAAAATGTATTGTCTCGAGGTGAAACCAGCTATTTCATTTTCTGACCAAAGGAGGCTGAATTTGCATTTAGGGTGCGTTCGACACGCTGTATTGTATTATATTATATTATATTATTTTAATGTTGGTGTATTGTATTATACTGTATTGTATTAGCATTATATTATAATAATATTATACAATGTTTGGTACTGCACTGCATTGTATTAATTTTTAATTAAATTATATTTGGTGTTGCATTATATTGTATTAATTTTTTACAATTAATTAAATTAAATAATTAGAAAATAATATTTATTAATACATAGAAAAATAATAAATATAAAAATTTTAAATTATAGAAATTTAACAATGTTTTTAGTAAATGTTAAAAATTAATGATTAAATTTCTAAAATTTGTATTACAATTATAATAAAATAAATTTATAAAATTTAATATTATCTGTAAATAATGAATTTAGATTATAATTAATATTATAATTGTTAATTTAAATTAATAAATTATTATTCAATAATATTAAATTATATTTTAATTTATAATATATTATTATTTTTACATTTTAATATATTAATAAATGTATAATTTAATATAAATAATTATAAATATTTAAATTTGTATAAATTTAAATAATATAAATATAAAATTAATATTAATGTAAATAATATTATAATATTAATATATTATTTTTATATGAATCATTAATAAATAAAATAATATTATTGTATAATGTATTTTTATATTTTATTCATTATATTAGCATTTAATAATAAAATAATTTATTTTAATAATATTTTAATAAAATAAATTTGCCTTAATTGAGGCATTAACTGTTGCCTCAATTGAGGCAAAAAACTGCCGCATTACACAGAGCATGTGAGAGAAAGAGGTTACTCACAAATCATAATCTTTACTCATAAATACTAAACTGATATACCTCAAATTCTTATAAGAATAATCCACAAGTTCATACATCCAACGCTAAAATAATCTCTCCAGAAACATAAAAATAACAAAGTCTCAAAACCCAAATTACAAGTTCATGATTGAAATAAACTAAAAAGAAACATGAGTCTATTCTTCTTCTTATTCAAATAGCGAACAGAAACGAAAATCTCTAACTCCAAGGCTAGGCATACCTCTCAAAGGAACTTAACTGCAAAAAGTAATGACGAGGGGTGAGCCGTCAACTCGGTAAGTAAAATCATTCCTAACACACTAGGCCTATCGATACCCAAAAAAAAAATTGCAAGCCTTCTTTGAGCAAAACATATTTCATAAATCCATAAATTTCATAAAAACTATATATTATGATGAAATAACGTATTTCAATTAGATAACGTAAATCCATAGGAATTCAGGTTATAAAAAACAGAGTTACTTATGAAGAGAAATCATATTCACATGTATAGAAAATGAAAAGTTAGCTCATGTCACATAGTATCACCTATAGTCCCAGTGACCTGACCCAGATAGAATCAGAATCAGAATATCGTGTGAACATTCAGAGCATATACCCAGTACTGGTCCAGACAGATATATCGTATATTACGATCAGAATCAGAATCAGAATCAGAATAACTATGGACAATGAGCCAAAACATTAAGAATCCCATAATCATCAATAACTGAAATCACACATGAGTACCAAACATTCGTATCAGATTCAGAAAAGTCCATAAAAATAATTTAGGCTTGCAAACTAATTTACAGATAAAATCATAATAAGTAGTCATGTCACCAAAATAATTTACATATTGAAAGGCATTTATAAAATATTTTGTTAAAAGAATTCATATTTGAAAATATTTTCATGAACTGATTTTGCTACGAAAATCCTTTAATCGTCAAGGTAGTATAAAAACTAAAATCTATTAATCTTCTAAGTAGTATAAAAATATTTATACTTATAATAATAATATCAAAATACTTATACATATCCAGTATACTAGGAATAAAGTTACTTACCTTGATAAAAGAATCTTGAACTATACACCTCTAAGCCTTTAAGAGCCTTCAACACCTTAACAAATACAAAACACGACTATTAATAACTCACTCTAAGTATCTATCTTTCTAATTCATTCCCGTACATGTCTGATCTCAGAATTTTAGCCTCTTAATCTAAAACTCAGAATAACATAATATTCCACAAAGCTATTCTGGACATCCATGGGTACCTCATATAAACTTTTCAAGAGGATCCAAAATCAAAAACATTTTCAAAACTATTTATTTCTCAACAAATTCGAAACTATTGTCTCATAACCTTAACCGAACAGAACATGTTTTGAGAATTTTATAAAATAAAATACTAATCAGAAAATTATGAAATTAAAACTGGAGATACTAGACACGTATATTAACTTTTGTATAGACTTTCATAATTTTCTGAGTTCATTTGATGGTACTAATAATTTGTAAACCCGAGCGTACTGCTAGAATCATAGTTTTCCAGTGCAGTGGTTTTTACTTCGAAAATACATATTAAATTGAAAACGAAATCAAATTTGATGAAATTAAATTTATTAAGGAGGTTCTATATGTATATTGTTAGCCTAAAGGGCAACACATTATATAATTTTGATGATAACAAACATATGTATTAAGTGTCTTTATAAATATTGTATTTCATAAGTTCACTAGTTTTTGAAGGATAATATTTATTCAAGTGAAATCAAGTTCAAGACACTCAAAGGACAACGGCGAAATCAAGAATAGGAATTGAAGCTCAACGGATAAATCTAGTGCGACAATTTCTTGTAAAGCCGGTATGATTTAATTGATGCATGATTTAGCATTTGAGAAGCTCAAGTTTTGCCTATTAAATTATTACTTTTTATAAATCAAAATGTATTATTTTTAAGATAAAAGTATTTTGTAGATTTGAGTAATTTGAATTAAAATGAAAATGTTTTACAATCTTTGATTTTAATAAATATTATTTTGAATTTGTTTTTAAACCTATTTGCAAAGATTTGAAACGTTTTGAGCCATATTGTAACTTATAAAAGATTAAGGGCCTAAGTGAAAGGTTTTGAGAACTTTAAGATTTGTGTTGATTATGTTAAACCTAAAAAAAAAGGGTTTATTTTAAAAGTATTATTATATGTTGGGCCATAGCATAATTTCAAAACATTTTGGGAATGAGAAGTATTATTTATAAATTCGGATTTGGGTTTATTTGCAAAGGTTTGAAATAATTTGGGCCATACCATAATTTATGAAAGTTGGAGGACCCAAATGTAAATTCAAACATTGATGTCCAGAATTGGACCTATTTAAAAAGGTTTTATGACTTTCTGGGCCATAGTATAATTACAGAAAGTATTGGGGCAAAACTGTAATTTCATGAACAGTATTCAGTGTAAAATTCAAAAAATAGCAGTAACATCATTCATTCCATTTAGGTTAAATCAATAATTTTGCTTGGTCACTATAATTTAGTTTTGGTTTAATATAAAAGCTCGATTAAACTTCATTTAAGAACTAAGTCAAAACAAGTTTGAAAAACATATATTGAGCTTCCATTTCGTAAATCATCATTGATTGAATCATCATTGTGCTATCATTTGTAAATCTACTCTAAAAGAGAGTTATTTGTTGTATTCTTTGTTTTCTCACCAAATTTGTGAGTGTATAAGTGTGGGAAACACTTGAGTGAAGAGATTGGGGGATAATCTCTTGTTGTAAAGGTTCATTGACACCTTGGAAGTCAATTGTAAACATTTGAAGCCTTGGGAGGCTTGGATAGTGAAATCCTCAAGCCCGGTGTGCTTGGAGGCGTGGACGTAGGCGGGGATAGCCGAACCACGTAAAAATTCTCGTGTTTGTTTTCTCTTCCCTTACTCCCTTATTATTATGCTTGCTTGAATTTATTGTTTTTTATTTGATTAAGGCATTAGATTAAATTGGTGTGCGATTTATTAGCATAATTTTTAAAATCCCAATTCACCCCCCCTCTTGGGTTGCACAACTTGTATTTCATATATTTTCCAGAATATAAATTTCTAAGAAAAATTCGTTCACAAAATATAAGTTTAAAAATCGAGATATCATGCTGTCCAGAATCATCCTACATGCTTATTATGTCAAGGGTTGATTAACTAAACTCCTAATTAATCAAAATCCTAAACAAAACCTAAACACATCCTATATCATGCATCAAGATCTATAAAAAAAATCTCAAATCATGCCAAACATGAACTCTAGATAGAATGATTTAAAAAAAATCTTGAAGAGAAAAATGAGCGTATACCTACCGTTTGCTTTGATTCTCTCTTAAATAAGGATTGAATCCTAGAGTTTGAGTAAAAATATTTTGAACAGTAGAGAAGAGAAGAAATATGAATATCGTAGGTTTTTTTTTTTTTAGGGTTATGAAAAAAGAATAAAAGATGAATTTATAGGGAATGAAATTTTAAAAAAAATAATCTTTTTCTAAAACTATCTTATAATTAACCCTTATTGATAACTTAATATCCCCTTTTAATAAGAGTTAAAAGACCTCCGTGATTCTTAGCAATAGCCCAAATTCCATAATGGAATTTTTGGCCTTACATACAGCGGCGGCCACTCTTGCTTCTCTGCTCGCAGAATCAAAAGAACTCAGAAGTGAGTTCGCTCAGTATACTGTCTTTCAAATTTGAATCAGACTCTCTCAGGCTCTCTTATGGGTCCATTTCAACTCCACGAAAACCAAAGCACAACAGAGACAGAGATGACTGATACCTGAACCAAGAAAGGAAGCCTTTTTTTTTTTTTTTTGTGGGTGGGCAGCTTCTTATACCCTTTAAAGCGCAGGCTTTTACAATTATAATGTGTATATTCCCTACAAGAGATTGGCTCCTTGGTGAATGCTGATTTTTTTCATCATAATGTGTATATTCCTTCCTCAAAAAAGATTCAAAGATTTGTTGCATTTCATCTTGTTAAATTGTGGGGTTGGAATCTTTAATGCTTTTCCCAACGTCTAGTTCCATCTTTTCAGCTTTAATTTTTTTTTTTTTTTTTAATATGAGACATTTACATGTCAAGGCAGTGAATGATACGTGGAGTCGCTGGACTGAGAGAATCAACCTCTTTATTATATTGTTTTATTTGCCCTCCAATTTGAATTTGAGTGATTGAAAAAGAAGATATTCTCTCAAACCAAATATAGCATTTTCGGCAACGGCTAGTATCTACAGCAATTGGCACGTGTATGGCGACAAAATTTGGTCAATCAAAATAGCCACTAATAGCCACTAATCCTCTCCATCTAATCTTAATCTAATGGTGCCATAAAATTGTGATCGTGGTGGAACATGCACTACATAAAATACTTCGTTAAATTTAGATTTGAAATATCTATAACACTTAGTAGCTTCCTGTACAATTTGGTGATCGTTTCGTTGCCACATCTGTAGACATTTATTTCAATCTATTACACAAACAGCTTAGATTCATACCAAAAATAATTTCAAAAACAAAAACAGAAAAGCAAACACCACTTCGGAACCATCGGTCATTATTGCACGTTGATATCCAAAATTCTGCCATTATTATGACTAGCCTTAGGCATAGTTACATACAAAACCTCATCTTTAACCTCAGCTGTAATCTTGTCAAACTCAACATTCTCAGGCAATGCAATCCTGCTGCTGTACCTCCCATAACTTTTAGCAGACCAGTCTCCTTCTTCTTCATCGGCTTCGCCATTGCCATTATTATTATTTTTATTATCACTGTTCACTCGGCATTCTTTCTTTTTGTTTTTAGGTACTTTTTGAGCTTTGACAACCAATATTTTCTCTTCAACCCAGACCTTAACGTCTTGTTTAGTCATGCCGGGCATGTCAAATCTCATCTTGTACTCATTCTCCCCCTCTTTTATCTCCCACGAAGTTCTTCCTCTGCTGTTAAACCCTCCTGTCTCGCTTGGCAATGGCGATGGCCATGTCCCCGAGTAAGCGAATGGCTCCTCCAACATCCTCTCCATTGTCTCCATCATCTGCTGCACTGTTCTTGCTGTAGGAAACCTGTCCCATAACCCTGAAAATTAATTGAAAATAAGTAACCTATCAGTCAATAGTTTTTTTTTTTTTTTTTGGTATCTAAATTTCAAGATTCATGAATGGATTAGATACAAAGATGAAGTTGAATGAGTACCTACTGGGGGAACAGGGGCGACTTGTTTCTTGGATTGGGGTTGAGGGTGCTTGCCGTTGCCTCGTTGCAAATGGTCAAGATTGTCTCTTCTGCTTTCTCCAGTAGCTGCCTGGGCCTTGACGTCGAACTTGAACTTGTTGCAGCCTGAATCTCGGCTTCTCCTGGGAGACAAGGGGACTGAGATGCCTGTTAAATTGGAAAGTGCATGTGACATTTTCTATGGTCGTATTTCTTTTATATTAATTCAAATATATGAAATTAATTTTGTGACCTTTCTAATTTTATTGCAATGCCAATAATATCCATTTACTGGGTGTTATATAAAGAGAGGAGAAGAAAACTCTTGATTGGAAGAGTTTTATATAAAGAGAGGAGAAGAAAACTCTAGGGTTGGAAGAATTGGATGGACATGGAGGGCACCTGTTTCTAGATTTCTCCCAGAAAAGGGGGGAAAAAATTCCATCTCCAGATAAGGTTTGTCACGTAGGGGTGGACATTTGGTAGGATTGAACCGAACCGAACCAAAATTAAAATTTAATTTACATTTCAAACCGAATCAAACTCAAAATTTATTTCGTGCTTTAATTCGGTTCACACTAAAAATCCGAACTGGTTAAAAGAGTGAAACGAATTGGTTTTGAATTAAAAAAATAAAAAAATATAAATGTTCCCAAATCCCTAAGAACCCAATTCTCTATCATAACTCAAAATTTTCTAACCTCTCTAAAGGGTATTTGGAATTGAAATAGGACAATTATATTTTAAAGACCCATGTTAGCTTACATGATCATGTAAGCTACATCTCAAGAAATGACAAGTAAATCGACAGTATTGCACCACCTGTAATTGGTATAACCGGTTTGATCGGTTGTAAACCGGTTACAAAAATAATAAATACATGTTTATTCCCTTCTAATAAACTCGGTATTTGGAGAAGGAGAGATTCAGAATATGCAGTTGAACCTCATCCATTTGGTGATCATTAACCCATTTGTCTACCACATACAGAGCCCTCTTAAGATAGTTTGTTGTCTAACACTCTCAAGACAGCATTCTTCTCCTGCACAGTTAAAAGGCGCCATATCCTGAGGCTATGAACTACTGCTGTCATCTCTTTTCTTTCGGGTATACTTTTTTCTTCTCTGTTTTGCTTAGCTTTCGGCTTTCGAATGCTACCGGATGCCCTCCTTGAACAAGTACCCGGCTCAATCTGAGGCATCGGTGTGTACCGCGAGAATAATCTTGTAACTGAAGCACTGGTTCGCTCGGCTCTCTTCAGCTTGTCAAACGCCATTTGACAATCAGGAGACCAAAAACTTTTCTGTTTCAGGTCTTTCTTTAAATTTGATATCCAAACTGGTAGTCCCAACACCACCTTCGGAGGAGTAGCTGAAAGAGAGTGTTTCATGATGGCACCATAGTTGTATCTAATGTTTTCCCTAATGGTCGTGATAGATGGGAAAAAATAAATCTTTATTTTTTAAGTTGATTTAATTACTGAGAATGGAAACTGAAAGAGATAGAAATTTGTTAATGGCAATATCGGCGTGTGGGCTGTGTAGTATCTGGAAGATTTGATAATTTTTTTTTCTTTGATTCGTTTTCAATTTTCCAAACTCGCATTCTCTCTTCCCACTTGCCCAATTTTTATCTTTAGCTGTGCAATTAATTTCCATCCGTCCTTTTTTATTAGTCTAATCCGACGGATCATATTTACCTAATGTAAGAAACTTTATTATGTAAGTTAACAAGGGCCTATTTTAAAAGCTACACTACTTAATTATTTTAATCAACACTATCCGTTGTAATTAAAAATTTATATTGATATAATTTTTTATTTGTATAATAAAAAATTTATTATATATTTAATAATTTTATTAAAATTATTATTTAAAATTATTATTTATTATATATTATTAATTTTTATTTTATAATTACAATTTTTTTTTACTGTACTAACTATAGCTTAAAAATTACAATCACTCGATTCCAAACAAAACCTCAATCTCTCCCACAACTTTCACGACTCTCCCAAGTGCCATGCCACCAGTCCCTAGCCGTGCCACGCCGCTAGCCTGCCATCGGTCGTCAGCAGTCATCTGTCCACTTCCCCACCCGCCAGCAACAGTTGATTTCGCATCCCACCAGCAAACGCCGCTTGATTTCGAGTTCCACCAGCAAATGCCGCTGGTTTGCAGCTTCCATCTCGTTAGCTGTCGGCGTTGTAGCACCCGAAGGTTAATCTTCGACGTCGTAGGCTCGCAGCTCTCCACTTGATGTTGATGGCAATTAGTAAGCATGTTCTCTTTATTTCTTTGTTTCACCCAATCAATAAAATACTTTTATTATAAGATTAATTTGAGAAAAGATATGTTTAAATCTAATTGCACCTTGGAGGAGCAATGGAGCTAATCATGAGAGTGATGTTAGTGGCAGACCAAACTTGTACATTTCGAAGCAAGCTAGCTACCAAACAAAAAGAAGAAAAATGGACAAAAAAGGGGATCAAATTTAGTGGAGTATGGTTAAATTTTCATGTACGAATTAATTAAATTTTTTTGCTCTACAGATAGACATACGTTTGGGTTTATTTGTAGGGACTTTGCATGCTTTGTCTATAATTTGTATTGTTGACTTGTATTGTCTTGTAAAAAAATGTTTTGTTTATAGTACTTAAGCTATTATGAATTGTTTTAACTCGAAATTACAAACCTAAATCGTAATTAAACCCAAAATTTGAAATTGAACCCAAACTAAAATTTAGAATCGAATCAAATTAAATTTGAAACTGAACCGTACCAAACTAAAATAACTTTTCAAACTGTTTATGTTGAATTTTAAACCTGAAGAGGTTACAACCCAAACCAAAAACTAAACCAAAAGCCGAAACACCCACCCCTATTTCTAACTTTTCAGTGTACGGGCCAGGGCAACAAATTTTGTGGGACAACCGGACAAGTAGACGACACCGTTTGGTTATAGCACACTTGCAACTCTTTAGACTGTTTCTTCCCGAGATATTAGTATGTATAGAAAAATGTTCATCGTGGTGCTATATTCTAGAAATGCGAACATGACTTGCCACAAGATGGTGTGGAATCTCAACCCGTAAGGTTAATGGTCCAGTTTGAATACAAAACACAGAAATGAAATTACCATAACTGCAAAACACATTGGACAAATGCATTTTATTATTATATATATAGAAATAAAAATTAGAAGAATTAAAATGATCGCATCCTTGAACTGAACGATTTGTTTTCGTTCATGGGTGAGTGTAGGCGACCGTTTTATCATAACTTTGGACTAGCAACAGTAAAAACTTCACTGGCGCGCTCGACTTGTGGATTTCATTGGGTACTACCTCAATGTAATACAAATAACTAGATAACTACTACATGTATGATGTGGAATTAAATTTATTATAACTACCACTTGTTTGGTAGTTTTTCAAAATAAATACATATGTCGTCGTATCATTTGTTTGTTGTACAACGAATACGATAATACAAATAATTAATAAATATATTTTAAAATTTCTTCTGTCCATGACTTGGACCCTTGGCATCGGGGCCGGGGGGGGGGTGGGTGGGTGGGGAAAGTCTCACATGCATGATGATGCTTGTGCGCCACCCCGTATCTTATGCGTTTCTACTTTCCAGAGTCTAGAGTGCGTGCGTTTTGCATGGGCGTGCGTTTATATGTATAATTAATCAATTGTATATACGCAGACTACTACGATTGCGTATGCGTACATGCAACGTCTCTTGAAATTAATGGGGTAAAAGCAAAAATGTGCCGCAACTGCAAGTGTGTTTTTTTGACAAATTACATGAAACCTCTTCCTGGCGTTGCCGTGTGTAATCTAATATCTCAAGAAGCCACACTATCAATCAGTGTTTACGGTGCCGGAATTACTTGAGCATTGACTAGTTACGTTGTTCCCTCCAGATAACACGACTACACGAGTCGATCTTACGCATGTAGTTTTGAATCAAACATGACATGATTTTATTTTGGTACGACCAGTAACATCAATTCCTCGAAATGGACACAATTGATCTTCCCAATCTCTTTCTGTGCATTAATTCAATTCAGTACGGCACGCGTGCGTCAGTAAAATCATATGTGTAATTATCTGCTAACACATTCTTACGCGTGCTGCTTATATGTGTAATTATATATTTGATACTTGAACGCAAAGTGTTGGGGTCGAATATCCCCTAGTCCCTGGGATAAACTAAAATAACAACCACTAAGTAAAAGATAAGTATCACACATAATAACCAAAAGATAAATGTATACATTTTAGGTTAAATAAAAAAAAAAAAAAACCTAGCTAGGAAATTGTTTTGAGTGATCGTATCGCACAGCAGAAAGAGTTTTGTCTCATGCTACTGCCACTTTATCCGCTATCATGTATCATCTATATATGCCTCACCTGTAAATTAATAATTGCTTATATGTGTGTGTATGTGTTATAATTAGTAACTCATATTATATATGAGGCTAAATCACATTATTATTGAGATTAGTTTCTATTAAATTTTAAAAATTAACTTTACTCAATTATTTAATAATTAAAAAAAGATTTAAATGAGATTATTAGTGATATTTACAATTCAAATTATTATTAAAATTAATTTACATTAAATTTTAAAAATTATTTTCACTCAAGTATTTAATGATTAAAAAAAGCACTGCAATCACGTTAATAGTTTTATAGGGGTCGAACAATTTCTCTCACATTAAGCACTTGCCCCGAGTGGCTCTAAATAATTGTTATTGAAAGGGAATAAGTGCCGCCTCACCATGTGTGGTTCATAGAGCTCGTTACGGTATCTGTAAAGAAAATGAAAAATGTGGTACTTCTCTCAAACCACAACAGCAAATAAATTATAATTTATGCAAATTAATAATTTGAAAATTCATTTCTTATTATACAGAAATTAATTGACAGATTTACCCATCCCCAATGACTGCCTTTGGGAGCCATTAATTGGGGATTTGGAGCCGTTGATGCTTACTCTTTCAATATAATATATGTTATATGTATATATATAAAATAAGTAGCAAGTGGGTGAGCAGTGAGCACAAAGTAAGGGTAGTTTTGACTTTTAATAGTACCATTACCAATAATGAGTTTGGAGTTACCTGCAAAAGGTTCTGTCATAGTCATATTCCTCATGTCATTAGTAAGATGGTGTGTAGCTCCACTGTCAAGATACCAGTTGGTATCAGCTGCACCATCCATGTCAGTTAAATATGCAGCTTTGGGATTTTATGAAATTGGTTGTTTTTCAAGTTTATGGTTTAATTGAAAGTGTTTTGAAAACTTGAAAATCAGCAAATATTGTTTGAATTATGGAGAAGGACTTATTTGAAAAGTGTTATAGTATTTTGGGCCATTTCATAATTTCATAAAGTTTTGGGATTCACAAAGTATTATTTAGAAATTCTGAATTTGGACCTATTTGTAAAGTTTTATAACGTTTTGGGTCATAGTACTATTATAGAAAGTTTTAGGGGCAAAGATGTAATTTTTGGTAAATAGTTATTATGGCGATCATTTGTGAAGCTGCTAGTTTACGGAAAAGCAACTGCTTATTTCCAGAATTCTAACCTTGAACCATTTAGTAAGAACGATTTAGCCAAATTTATTTTGCAGGTCTCTAGAAATTACCCTTGAACCGTTTACGGAAAACGGTGAACCGTTTATTTCCAGATTGTTAATCTTGAACCGTTTAGTAAGAACGGTTAAGACAAATTTATTTTGCAGGTCTCTGGAAATTACCCTTGAACCGTTTACGGAAAACGGTGAACCGATAAATTTCAGAGAGGCATACTTTGTTAATTCTTAACCGTTTAGTGAAAACGGTTAGTTGAAATGTGTTGTGTATGCTTCTGGATTTTACCGGCAAACCGTTAACGTGGAAACGGCTAACCGATAATTTCCAGTATGTTATTGTTTGCTAAAGCCTTAACCGTTTAGCCAAAACGGATAGAAGATTTTTGTTGTGCAGGTCTCTAGATTTTACCGGCGAAAGGGTAAGTGACTAACGGTCAACTGTTTATTTGAAATCCAGCACAACGGTAACTTTGACCAGCGCAAACGGTTAACAGTTAATGGATTAACCTTGATCTGTTTTCTGGCAAAATGTGCATATCCGCTAGTTTTTGAGCTCCAACTATAAAAACTCAAATCCAACTCATTTTCAAGCTCTCTAGCACGCATAAACAAAAGGCATACAACATATCTTGAGCTCTCAATTCGTGAATCACAAATCCTTTAGCCATCTTTGTTCTTCATTTTGTATATCTACTCTTAAAGAGAGTTTTTGTTATACTTTTCAATTTCTCATCAAATTTGTGAGTGTTCAAGTGAGGAAACACTTGGGGTTAAGAGATTGGGGAGATAATCTCTTGATTGTAAAAGTCCATTGACACCTTGGAAGTCAATTGTAAACATTTGAAGCCTTGGGAGGCTTGGATAGTGAAATCCTCAAGCCCGGTGTGCTTAGAGGCGTGGACGTAGGCAGGGATAGCTGAACCACGTAAAAATCCTCGTGTTTGTTTTCTCTTCCCTTACTCCTTTATTATTGTGCTTTCATTGAATTTATTATTTTCGAATTTATTAAGTCATTAGATTGGATTGTTGTGTGGTTTTGTTAGGATATTTTTTACAACACCAATTCACCCCCCCTCTTGGGTTGCACACTTGTATTTCACCAGCCTCTTGCGTCAACAACATAGCATAAGCTTCATTTAAATTCATCTTGCCAAAACCTACTTGACCAGTAATATAGGTAGCAACAGAATTATAATTTGGTCCTAATCCTGAGAGTACATGCAGAATCAAATCATCATTGCTTAAGGCACTTCCTGCCGCAGCCATGTTATCAGCAATATTCTTCATTTTAACAAAATATTCAGTAATTTTCATGTCATCTTTTCTAGTTGAGTTCATCATATATCTCAAATGCAAGAGTCTGGATTTTGATTGTGATCCAAATTGAGTTTCAACAGCTTTCCATACCTCAACTGAAGTTTCCAGATTAAACACCAAGCGTGTGATACCTTCACTCATTGATAAGAGCAACTAGCCAAGAAGTACTTGATCATGTGCCTTCCAGTTTGCAAATTCTGGATTCTTAACAGATTTGACCTCAATTCTCTGAGCAATATGAGAAGGAGGGGGAGTAACAGTTTCATCAATGAATTTTTCTAGCCTATTTCCGCGTATAGAGGCCAGTACTTGAGATCGCTAGATCAGAAAATTTGATTGATCCAGTTTCACAAGTGTATTGAAAGTGAATGAGAAGTTTGTTGAGTACACGTTGATGTTTGAGGTGTGATTTGATGAAGCAAGATTTACAGACGCCATAGCTGGCTCTAATACCAAGTTAAAGAAACAGAAAATAGTTGTTTGGCTGGTGAGAAAGTTAAAGAAAGAACGAGATTTGGGATTTCGATTTTATTCAATTCTGTTATTTCTAGAACTTAACTTTTGCTACCAATCGATTACATATATATATACAAGTGCAATTTCGTATAGTCTTTAACAAAACTAACTATTTACAACTTGCTTAACAAAATTATCACGTGTATATGTACAAGCAATACGTAACCACCGGTGCCATATGGCGGTACATATCATCAACTTGTAACCGATTATAGAAGCTTCCATGATCCTCCGCTTGCGGCAAATATGAGCCTCCTTAACACTTCTACCTCTAATAATGATGGTCATGCGGGTGTAAGTAAAGTGCGACTGTAAGATGAAATCAAACGTGTATAGCATTTGCTTTCTCTTGAATTACATGCACGTTTATATGCACAAAATTAACTATTTGACTGAAATGCCCTTTGTTTATGAAGAGTGAAGTCATCCACGATATTCAGTTGCTTCCCGATATCCCTCTTTTTGTAATGGTTGGCCTTTCCACGGATAAATAATAAATTCCTCGGATTACGTTTTCAATGACACCCTACTAAATTCCAATACCTTATTCCATAGCTTGGGTTACCCAACATCATCATCATAATAACAATAATAATAAAATTTGGCTATTTAATTGTAGTATTCATTTATTTACCTAGTTATTTTTAGCAATGTTGTATAATATGTCATAAAAATTTATTCTAAGTATCATATCTATTTTCTATAATATGATTCCTTTTTATCAAATCGAAGTAAAAAGTGGCAGATTTTTATTTAAAAAAAAATATTTCAAGCCTTCAAAATAAATATTTAAATATGTCGATAGCTCTTTAGTTGAGTCGGTTGATATTTTATTTATATAAAGTGAATCACCTATAATTATAGATGTAAATTCAAAAAAGAAGAAGAAGATTATTCTGTTAAAATTTATAAATACAATTAAGGCTTTGTTTTCGATTGAGGATGCAGTAAAGTGTTTGATGAATATTATTTACTATAACTTAAAAATTAAATTAATTTAATTTTATACTTGTATGATAAAAAATTTAATATATATTTATTAATTTTATTAAAATTATTACTTTTTATTTTATAATTATTTCAAAAGTATTTTTTTTTATTTTAATCTATTTCTTTTCACAACTACTATTTAAAAGCTACGGTCCATTTTTGAGGCCATGTCCGCTGTTCAAGGCTTCAAAGTTCAAATCTTCAACCGCAACATATCATGTTGGAAATGCTGTATTAAGAATGCATAATTCTTCTGAATCGATTACACTTAAACTAAACAATATGCTCCTTGTTCCACAAATATCCAAGAACCTTATTAACATATCTCAGTTAACTAAAGATAACAATGTTGTTATTGAGTTTACTGATAAATCCTATTTTGTGAAGGACAATGTGAGGAATTTGATCATACTGCAGGGCAAGGCTGAAAAAGGTTTATACAGATTGTTATTGTTTCCCTATAATAAAATCTCTTCTTAGTCATTTTAAAAGCCTCTTGGAGTCACCCAATCCAAAAACTCAGTTGTTCCTTTGTCTATGTTTTCTGTTGTGAATTCAGTTGTCAATAATCAAACGAGTGCCTGTTTGCACTGCGCAGAATCTTGTACTAATCCAAATTGTATGCTGAGTGTTTCTGTGTTGCATTAGAAACTAGGTCATCCCAATTCAAAGGTTTTAAGTCATGTAATAAACTCTTGTTCAGCCTTCAAGAATTTCAATGGAAATAAGTTTCTTGATTCATGTGATGCTTGTAAAATGGAAAAAATGCATAGATTACATTTTCCAGTCTCTGCTACTAAAACAAAACATGTATTAGAAGTTCTGCACACTTATTTATGGGGACCTGCCCCTGTACTTTCAGTTCAAGGTTACAGATACTATGTGAGCTTTGTTGATGATTTCTCAAGGTTCACATGGATATTTCCATTAAAAACCAAAGATGAAACTCTACCTGTCTTCAAAATCTTTAAAAGGTAAGTTGAAAAATAACTAGATAGATCTATTAAATGTGTTCAATCAGATTGGGGTGGAGAGTATAGATCTTTTGCTAACTTTCTTCATGAGGAAGGCATTTAATTTAAACACTCATGTCATTATACTCACAATCAAAATGGCTTAGTTGAGAGAAAACATAGACACATAACCGAGCTAGGCCTTACCTTACTTGCTCAAGCAACTTTGCCCCTAAAACTTTGGTGTGACTCTTTCCATACAGCCATTTATATAATCAATAGACTCCTTACACCTATACTCTCTATGAAATCACCTTATGAATATGTTTTCAAGATCAAACCAGATTACAAATTTCTCAAGGTTTTTGGTTGTTCATGTTTTCCATTCTTAAGGGATTATAATACCCATAAATTCCAATTTCACACCTCAAAATGTGTCTTTCTGGGTTATAGCCCTCTACACAAGGGTTATAAATGTCTACATTCTTCTGGCAAGATTTTTATAGCCAGCCATGTGTTGTTTGATGAAACCTCTTTTCCTTACTCATCAGATTCTAAATTCTTAGTTTCACCAACTAAACTTTCTGATTTTCATTACAGTCTTCTATAATCTTATATTGTTTCAATTCCCAATAGCAATATAGAAATCTTTGAAGCTGGCACTGCAGAAGATAAAGCTCAAACTCCTCACTTTAATGATCTTTCTTCACGTGATATTCATAACACATCTTCTGATGTTTCACTTTCACAAATACACTTTCAGCCTTTTTCCATATCTACCTCATACACAAACCATCCATTATTATCTACCTTACCCACACAACAACCATCATCTTCTACTTTACCCTCTTTAACTCATACTACACATTCATCCTAAAAATCTCTACCAACTCACCATATGATTACCAGAGCTAAAGCTGGTATATTCAAACCCAAAGCATTCTTAACAGCAATGCAGTTAGAATTTGATGCATTAACCAGGAATAACACTTGGACTCTAGTACCCGTGACACCTCAACACAAGCTGATTGGATGTAAATGGGTTTTTAGAACCAAGTATAATATAGATGGTACAGTTTCTAAATACAAAGCAAGACTAGTTGCCAAAGGTTTTCACCAAACAGTAGGGGTGGATTATTCAGAAACATTCAGTTCTGTGGTAATGTCTTCTACAGTTAGAACTATACTAAGTTTGACAGTGATGAAAGGTTGGAAAGTCAGGCAAATTGATGTCAATAATGCCTTTCTTAATGGAGATATTTCAAAAAATATATACATGACACAACCAAATGGCTTTATATCCAAAGAGGGCTATGTTTGTAAACTTAACAAAGCTCTTTATAGCTTGAAGCAAGCTCCAAGGGCATGATATGATAAACTAAAAGGGTGTCTTACAAGCTGGAATTTTTTCAACTCTAAAGCTGATACATCTCTGTTCACCAGACATGACACAAGAGGTATTATCCTTGTATTAATCTATGTGGATGATATTCTCATTACAGGACCTGATTCTTGTTTGTTGGAAACTTTCATTACCAAGTTTAGTAAAGTCTTTGCTTTAAAGGACTTGGGACTGATATCCTACTTCTTTGGTGTTGAAGTGTGTTACACAGATAATGGAATGCATCTATCACAGACAAAATGTATCAAAGATCTCTTAATTAGAGCATCAATGCAGAACTGTAAAGGTTCTGATACACCTTTCAGCACAGGTCAGAAATTAGAAAAAGCAGCAAAAGGATCTTTGGGGCAAGAATTTGAAGATCCAACTCTCTATAGAAGCATTGTTGGTGGGCTCCAATATTTAATACTCACCAGACCTGATATTGCATACTCAGTTCATAAATTAAGTCAGTATCTAAGTGCTCCTACACTTCAACATTGGCTTGCTTGTAAATAGGTACTCAGACATCTTCAAGCAACTGTTACTTATGGCCTATACATTCAAAAGGAAGGAGAGCTTGGAGTTACAGGCTTGACAGGTTACTCAGATGCTGATTGGGCTTGTGATATAGATTATAGAAAGTCCATTGGAGCATACTACATTTATCTTGGTAATAATTTGATTTCATGGTCTTCAAAGAAACAAGCTGTAGTAGCTAAATCCAGCACTGAAAGTGAGTACAGAGTATTGTTATCAGCAAGCTCATAAATTTCTTGGCTGGAATCTTTGTTCTCTGAACTCAACATTGCCAAACTACCAACGCCACTGCTTTGGTGTGATAATCAAAGTGCTGGAGAATTAGCTAAAAATCCTGTGTTTCATTCCAGGTCCAAACACATTGAATTGGACATACACTACATTAGAGATAAAGTACTTAGCAAGCAATTAGAGGTTAGATATATTCCTACAGATGAACAAGTTGCAGATGTTCTCACAAAAGCCTTATCTCTTCTGAAATTCAGCTACTTCAGGTCCAGGCTCAATGTCATTGGCAGACCCTTGAGCTTGAGGGGGGATGATAAGGAGGCTCATATTTGCAGCAAAGCAGAGGATCATGGAAGCTTCTATAATTGGTTACAAGTTGATGATATGTACTGCCAGATGGCACCAGGTGGTTACTGTTGGGGAAAATACAGTTTTAAAAAAAAACTTTTAGGACCGATCTCATAAAATATATATGAATTCGTAATCTAGAAATCGTACCTTGAAAATCTGATTTGGCTTTTTCCGCTGATGTGATTTAGGCTCTCAGATCACGATCCGTCACCACCACGTTCGTTAGATCACGATCCGTCACCAAACGATCTTCCAGGTTATGACTCAGGATTGATCTGCACTTGACGTGTGAGCGCCTTTATCACCACTATAAGCAAACTAGCAGGAGAAAATTTTTCTCTAAAAATTATTGTAGAGAAAAAATATTTTTCTCTGATATATATATATAGTGACTTTCCTTTCCTTTTTAGGAGAGAATAAGCCCTTTTATATCTCCCTCATAGTGGGAATCCTAAGGCTCCTAGAATTATGAAACTCACGTTGCTTTTCTTTGTCATAGGGGCCCACCTTGTAAAATAACATAAGGCCCCTTATACATAAGCATATTAATGGAGCCTCCCACTAAAAGATATAATTATGTTTTTGACCCAAATTGCTAGTTATCTTGCTTATTAATCCAGTAGTGGTGCAGTCAATTAAATGAGCTAACCCGGGGATCATTTGGGAACATACAATCGTGGCTACAACAATTAAGCATGTAATTAAACAAGCCTAATCATTTAATTCCAATTCTACTCCACTATAAGATTGGAACTGACCTCCATAATTGTATGTTCGAATAATAATTCGTCCCAAGCCACATTGATTTCTTTACTTCTCAATCCTTTGTACCACATCGTAAATTAAATCGATATCTCAACTGTCCAATCGATTTAATTACATCTTGTTCCTTGATACTTACTGGTTTTCTCTAATGATCATTTTCAACATACTAAATATGTTGACATACTGTGACCAGAGAATTCTATGATCAAGTGTCGAAAACCTATCAAGAGATGTGTCGTACAAATTCTATATTGTCAATCTATAACTCCAATACTCATAGTTGCTCCCACCAAGATACCGGGTAATCTTGACCACAAGTGTGTGTCGTGCCCATCGGTAACTTAAATGGAATAACAATTACAATTATGAAATTATAATTAACTCAAGATTAAGATTACAGTAAAATCAATGCCTATGAGATTTAGTAATTCTGACAGTCATTTCAAGGTTAATTAAATCTCATATGTGATCCAGCTCAATGTAGTCAAACTACATCAATAAATTCATACATGATTAAGACAAATCAATCAATGAATTTACTACAGTTTAAACCTAAATAAAGTGCCCAACTTTATTTATCAACTGCGAACTTAATTTATTTAATCATAAGATAACTTATATTTATATCTTCTGTGAATCCACATGGTGATCACATAAATACATATAATATGATTAAATGGACCTTATTCAATATATTTATGCAATTAAAATATCTCAAATATTTATTTATCAAAAAATAAATTAATATATTTTAAAAGATCATATTATTCCAACAGTTACGTAGTTGCTTGTACATATACACGTGATAATTTTGTTAAGCAATTTATAAATAATTAGTTAGTTTTGTTAAAGACTCAGCTGAGCAGCTGCACTTGTATATATATATATATATATATATATATGTAATCGATTGGTAGCAAAGGTTAAGTTCAAGAAATAACAGAATTGAATAAAATCGAAATTCCAGATCTCGTTCTTTCTTTATCTTTCTCAGTAGACAAACAACTATTTTCTGTTTCTTTAACTAGAAGTACAGAGGGAAAATCAAAGCGGAGAGATGATGGACAGTTTTACCCCGCAAGTCGTCTTGCTCCCATTCATTGCCTCCATAATCACTCTCCTATACTGGAAGTTACTGTCACGGTCGCGGTCACAGTCAGCCCCCGCTGCCAACACCCCACCGTCACCTTCAAGTAAATATCCCATAATAGGTCACCTTCATCTCCTCACGGACATGCCGCATCATACCTTCGCTGAACTCGCTGACAGACTGGGTCCGATTTTTCACCTCCAGCTCGGCCAAGTCCCAACCGTAGTGATCTCCTCATCGGAACTCGCCAAACTCGTTCTCAAAACCCATGACCACGTCTTCGCCAGCCGCCCACAACTGATCGCTGCTCAGTACATCTCGTTCGGATGCTCTGACGTCACCTTCGCCTCTTACGGGCCTCACTGGCGCCAAGTTCGTAAGATATGCGTCACGGAGTTACTGAGCTCGAAGCGAGTCAGCTCGTTCCAGGCCGTTCGGGATGAGGAAGTGAAACGTCTGTTAACGTCGGTGAAAAGCCAGTGCGGATCGGTGACAGACATGAGCAAGCTCTTTTTCAAGCTAGCTAATGATATACTGTGCCTCGCAGCTTTTGGGATGAGGTACGCGAACGAGGAAGGTAAAAAGAGCAACAATTTGGCGAGTGTTTTTACAGAGAGTCAAGAGTTGCTAGCTGGGTTTTGTATTGGGGATTTTTTCCCCGAGTGGGGTTGGCTCAGCTCGCTCAGCGGCTACACACGCAGGCTGAGGAAGAACACGCAAGACCTGACAGTTGCTATTGATGAGATTATCAGTGAGCACCTGTTCAGGAAGCAGGCAACAGATGATTCGGGTTCATCATTAATGGATAGCGATGGCGACGGCGGTGGTGATTTTATTGATGTTTTGCTTAGAGTGCAACAACGGGATGACTTGGAGGTGCCTATTACTGATGATACTCTCAAGGCTGTTGCTCTGGTATGTAGATATATGCACAGTATACTTTACTACTTATTCTTCTTCTCCTCCTCTCTTATTTGTGTCACCCCGAGTTTCAATCAACCTAGTGAGTCTCCAAGTGAGTGAGTTTGGCATAACCAAAGGATTTCAAAATGCCTTACTTGGGTTCTCTCATCGTTGGCGTTTTCAAGCTATTATGCCCTTGATTTTTTATTTACTTAACTGACGATAGCCTGAAATAATGTTTATATTACGAGTCTGGTTATATTGAAACAACTCTAAAATATAATACTTCTTCATAACTACACGATCGAAGTTATAATATATATTTTTTATTATTTAATAATTTATAAAGTATTTAACATTTTATTTATCCAGATAATAACATTGAACAAGCTTGATAGTTTCGCCATTTACACTAAGTTCTGCCTAGTTGTCCCAAATCTTATCTCCAAAACCCCTTTGCTTACCATGCATAAAACTAAAATTAAGAATAGGAGTTAAGTGATGTATTCTTCAAAACTATGGTCTTTGATTTTCTTTTATACAAACGACTAGGGCTGAGGTCATAAATCACTGGATAAAATGCCAAACCGTATCATTTTGCACCTTTTGCGGCTGTGGATTATCACGCGGGAATGGGATACTGCCCACGAGCGAGCACTTTGAACATTTGGTTGCTTTGTTAACGGTGCATTAGAAAATTATAACGTTTTTCTGATAAATCCTTTGATTTTTCATAAAAATAAGAATAATAATTAAACAAATGTGAGGTTCACATGCAGTGTAATTTCCTCATGTTTATGCTGTGGTACAGGACATGTTCATGGCGGGAACCGACACCACCGCAGCAACAATGGACTGGACGATGACGGAGCTTGCTAGACACCCAAGAGTGATGAAAAAAGCACAAGAAGAAGTTCGAAGAGTTGCTTCCGGCAGTAGAGAAGTTAACGAGAGCCATATCCAACAGCTCCGTTACATCAAAGCTGTGATTAAAGAGACAATGAGGCTGCACCCGTCAGTCCCTTTACTAGTTCCCAGAGAGTCCATGGAGAAATGTGTGCTCCAAGGCTATGAAATACCGGCTAAGACTCGAATCCTAATCAACAGCTATGCCATTGGCAGAGACCCTAAGACCTGGGAAAATCCCCTCGAGTACATTCCTGAGAGATTTGACGAGAATAACATAGATTTTAAGGATCAAGATTTTAGGTTTCTACCATTTGGAGGAGGAAGAAGAGGTTGCCCTGGCTATAATTTTGGATTGACAACTGCAGAAACTGCACTGGCTCGACTTCTCTATCATTTTGATTGGGCCTTGCCTACAGGAATTGGGGCTGATGACGTGGATCTTCACGAGATTTTCGGGCTTGCTACTAGGAAAAAATCTCCTCTGCTGCTTCTCCCAATAGCAAACAAGGATCGTGAATTTGAGTGAAATGATGCCTAAATGAGTTTCCGCAGCCCCATGTATGTGTGTGTTTTGTATTTGCTGTTCCAATAATAAATCTTCTTTGAAATAAGATAAAACCAAAATGTATTGTCTCGAGGTGAAACCGGCTATTTCATTTTCTGACCAAAGCAGGCTGAATTTTCATTTAGGTGCTATACATATAACAGGCTTTTGTTAAGTTACATCATCATGTAAGATGTAACAGCCGTTGGATGAAACCCAACGGTTGTGAAAATAATATAATTTTTTCATCTCATATTTTCACAACCGTTGGATTTCATCCAACGACTGATACATTATCATGTATGTTACATGATGATATAACATAACAAGGTCCTAACCATATAACATAAATTTGGTTGAACAAACAAAATCTAGTAGTCTACAAACAAAACAGAGTAATCACTGTGTTTGTTTCCACCGCCTCTGTGTCTGTGCAACTATTGATGATCAGAATGCTTCTCAATTGGCTTCTCGAACTTCACCCTCAAATTCTTGTCAATAAAAAGGGGAGAAAAAAAAACCGATATACTCAACCTCCATAGAAACCAGAGTCTAGAGTGCGTGCGTTTTGCATGGGCGTGCGTTTATATGTATAATTAATCAATTGTATATACGCAGACTACTACGATTGCGTATGCGTACATGCAACGTCTCTTGAAATTAATGGGGTAAAAGCAAAAATGTGCCGCAACTGCAAGTGTGTTTTTTTGACAAATTACATGCACAGAGCGGAAACCTCTTCCTGGCGTTGCCGTGTATAATCTAATATCTCAAGAAGCCACACTATCAATCAGTGTTTACGGTGCCGGAATTACTTGAGCATTGACTAGTTACGTTGTTCCCTCCAGATAACACGACTACACGAGTCGATCTTACGCATGTAGTTTTGAATCAAACATGACATGATTTTATTTTGGTACGACCAGTAACATCAATTCCTCGAAATGGACACAATTGATCTTCCCCAATCTCTTTCTGTGCATTAATTCAATTCAGTACGGCACGCGTGCGTCAGTAAAATCATATGTGTAATTATCTGCTAACACATTCTTACGCGTGCTGCTTATATGTGTAATTATATATTTGATACTTGAACGCAAAGTGTTGGGGTCGAATATCCCCTATTCCCTGGGATAAACTAAAAATAACAACCACTAAGTAAAAGATAAGTATCACACATAATAACCAAAAGATAAATGTATACATTTTAGGTTAAATAAAAAAAAAAAAAAAAAAACCTAGCTAGGAAATTGTTTTGAGTGATCGTATCGCACAGCAGAAAGAGTTTTGTCTCATGCTACTGCCACTTTATCCGCTATCATGTATCATCTATATATGCCTCACCTGTAAATTAATAATTGCTTATATGTGTGTGTATGTGTTATAATTAGACTGTAACTCATATTATATGAGACTGCAAATCACATTATTATTGAGATTAGTTTCTATTAAATTTTAAAAATTAACTTTACTCAATTATTTAATAATTAAAAAAAGATTTAAATGAGATTATTAGTGATATTTACAATTCAAATTATTATTAAAATTAATTTACATTAAATTTTAAAAATTATTTTCACTCAAGTATTTAATGATTAAAAAAAGCACTGCAATCACGTTAATAGTTTTATAGGGGTCCAACAATTTCTCTCACATTAAGCACTTGCCCCGAGTGGCTCTAAATAATTGTTATTGAAAGGGAATAAGTGCCGCCTCACCATGTGTGGTTCATAGAGCTCGTTACGGTATCTGTAAAGAAAATGAAAAATGTGGTACTTCTCTCAAACCACAACAGCAAATAAATTATAATTTATGCAAATTAATAATTTGAAAATTCATTTCTTATTATACAGAAATTAATTGACAGATTTACCCATCCCCAATGACTGCCTTTGGGAGCCATTAATTGGGGATTTGGATGCTGATGCTTATCTTTCAATATAATATAGGGATATTAT